>CM070639.1:14165683-16954508 GCA_036346255.1 Ampelocalamus luodianensis
CCCACTGGTCATTGAGATGGTGCACCATGGACTAGGTTTAGGCTCGGGTTTGGATTTAGGTGTGCCACATGGCTGACAATTGGGTGTTGACTGGATGCCACCTAGGCTAAGGAGCTGAGGTGGAGGGAGGAGTTGGCTGCCACGTCAGCACGGACAAGATGCACCCGAGAAGAGGAAGCTCGAGAGGAAAACCATGGCCGGCGGCTTGAAGGTGATGTCGACGGCGAACAACGACGAGGAACTTCCGGACAAAGGCAAAAACGGAATGCAGGAGATGAAGCAAAGCTGAGGGAGGTGACGACTCGGCACTGGCGGTGATGAAACGGCGGTGGCGGCAACAATGTCGGTGGAGAAGCTTTGGATGCGACGATTACAAAGCGGTGGCACCAGAGAAAACGGAGGAGAGCACCGGGATGGCGAGACAACGATGATCACAGGGGAAGGCTCGGGACAAATAAGAAGCTCACCGAAAAATATATCGGTTAAGGGTGGCGGCGGCCGGATTTGGTGACGAAGACGACAACGGTGGAGCGATGACTCTCGGTCGAAGATGGTGGAAGCACGACGAAGCTCACGGTAATGCGATCCCAACAACGGTGGTGGCTCGAGCTGCGACGCTCGGATGGCGAACAACTCCGGCGAGAAAGTCTTCGGCGGCCGGCTCGGTCTTGGACAAAATCCGGCACAAAGGAACCAAAAACAGCACTGAGAGATTAGGGTTTTGGGAGAGGGGTTTGATGCGAAGAGATTGATGCGAGGGGCGGCCTTTAAATAGGCGCCGAGAGGAGGAATCCACAAGGGATACGGCGCCGCTGCTCGTGTTCAACCCGGACTCAAGAGTCCAAGCAAACGAGGAAGATAGAGCTGACAGCTCGGGGCCACTCGGCAGTGAAACACAAAGAAAGAAAGGAAAGAGGAGGTCCGATGCACACTTGGGCTGGCGCACGGCTAGGCTGGGCTCAGGCGCACGCACGGGAGAAAAAGGAGGCGCGGGCCGGGCTAAGGAAAACCGGTGGTGGGCCAAGGAGGAGAAAAGAATTGGGTTGGGTCAAAGGATTTGGCCAAACAGAATCTGAGATTTTAGATAGGTTTTTCTTTTTTAGAAAATAGACGAAAATCCCAAAAGGCAATTAGAAAATAGCAAATGCACTTAGAAAAATTCTAGAAAAATCTAGAAAATATATCCAAGCACATAGAACCCAAATAAAATAATTTTGATAATAGTTGATGTTGACATTATTCATATTAAATTATTTTTGAACTTTGAAAATTCAGGTTAAGCTTTTAACTTTAGCAGAAAAATCCAAATGGTTATTTTTACTTTTAAAACTTTAAAACAGACCAAAATTTTGGGATGTTACAGAAGTTCTTGACCCATTAGCTACTACCATGTAGCATTAGTCTGTACAACACAATATAACCATAGTTTCAACATCAAGATGAGCTAACCATACGAAGGTACTGGAATTACATAAGACTATCGCTTAGCTTAGTTATATCTACTAAGGTGTCCATTGTCACCTACAACATCAATTACTTCATAAAACATGACCAGCTAACACATGAATCATTCACATGCACATTCAACTCGCAACTACTCAATCAATAGACCATGCACATTCAGAAAGGGCCACCAACACCTCCACCGCCATATTTGCGATCAAAGAAGTATAACATCCAAGCTTGGAAAGTCCAATCACTTGCGACATTGAGGTAACTATGGAAGTGATCTTGGTTTGGCTTGGTAAGGTAGGTTGCCATCTCAATCTTGTCCTTTGCTGTGATAGTGAGGTCTTCTATCCGCTTCCAAATATTACCATGGTCTGATTGTGTTGTTTGTTGAAAAGAGGCAACAGGGTTAGCAGTTGCAAGAGGTCTTCTATCTGCTTCCAAATATTACCATGGCCTCCTACCATCTCTGTTCCTCCACCACATGACCATGAGAAGAACAAGAATAGCTAGTGCCTTCTACCTCCACATGCAGTAATAAAGTTATTTCTGTTGATTGATGTCCATCTAGGCAACAATATTATCGATGACATGCATAAGTGTAGGAAATTATGTTGCTACTACATATAGGAATAACACTTAAAGACATATTATTTTTCTAGCATAAGAAAATGGTTCTCCCAATAATCACCCTCAATCCCTCATAAACGCAACTTTGACTATGAGTTCAACTAATATTAGTTCTTATGACAAGGTAGCCTAATTCTCGCTCAGTTGCAACTAGTTAAAGCCTACGTATGAGAGATTATACTAATTCAGAGGAAAACTAGGAGCATTTGAACCAGGTCTGGAAAGGGACAACAGGATAGTAGACAATACCTCTCTTTGCCTTGATTCAACTGATGTTGTGCAGAACAAGGAAGAAGTGACGCCGTTTACTACCGATATCCTTCTTACCCCAGGCAATTTAGCCCAAATTTCTAACTCATCTCAACTGCTGGTACAACTACAGGAAGGCAGTGTTGGAACAAGTATTTTCAATCACGCACAAGTTCTGAAGAAAACGTCTTCTCTGCACTACTCTGATTCTGTTGAAGAACAGAATAGCAAAACACAAGAAAAAAACACTTGAGGATTCAATTTGCGTCGTATCTCGTGATACGACTTTTCTATTTTTATCCTTTTTGTTGACATCTAAACGAGTTACAATCTGATTTCAACTCGGTTTCTCTGAACTGAGTCTGAAATGGAAACCTGAACTTTTTTCGACAACGAAAATGACACGCTACAGTTCTGAAACTAAAAACAGAGGAACTCTGAACTTCTACGCACGACTGAATTGGATTTGCCTGACATCACAACAATCCAATACAACTTAAAACAGAAAAGGAAAAACTAATATTGAACAGCAAGATGAAAACTAACAAATCACCCCCTAAGCTTGTTGTTCTAACTTCTCATTTCTGACACCCAACTCGTGTCTCATCTCCACGAATTTTATGTGGCCAAGTGCTTTTGTAAATATATCAACTAGCTGACATTCATACTCCACATCAATCTTGCCACTCTTGACACATTCACGAAGAAAATGATACCTTGTGTCTATATGCTTGCTCCGATCATGATAAACTGGATTCTTACAAAGTGCAATAGCCGATTTGTTGTCTACCAACAATCTGACCTTATTCGGTGCTTGCTTCTTGAGATCTCCAATCAGACAACTCAACCAAACACCTTGACATGTGGCCATCGTTGCTGCAATGTACTCGGCTTCACAAGAATATAGAGCTATAATCTTCTGTTTTGGAGATGCCAAAGTGACCAACTTTGTCCAACGAAAAATGTTGTTCCAATGGTACTCTTATGATCATCAGTATCACCTCCCAAATCACTATCACAATAACCCACAAGCTTCGTCTTCAGATCATGTAATATCCCATTTAGGTACAAAGAATATAAGGAGATTGAGAGATTCCTTATTTGCCTCGCACAGAAACATGACAGAATCTGTAATCATCTTGCAACGTAATTTTCGCGACTAGAACGACTTCAAATGGAAAACCTCATTACTATAAAGTTGTAGATAATTTTCTATAGTACAATTTAGAGTCCTCATTTACCTAATTTGGAGTTCTAAGGTTTGAGATATGGGGCCCGCAAGGCAGGCCGTACAGAGAACCAAGGTCCGCAACCGAGTCAACTTCCAAGGCAAATTTCGTAATGAAGACGACATTTTAAGAAAAACTCCACAAATAGAAAGTTGAAGTGCTATAAGTTATATAAATTTGAAGATAAAAATCACTCCATTCCGAGTTCAAGAGAGAAAGTTACGACATCCAAGTGTTCGTTGCACAGAAATAAAATAGGGAGAACCTGGGTCTCGGGCCTTTAGCCTAGGAGGCCCATGTGGAGGCCGACCAAGTGGGAAAGGGGGGAGGACGGCTGAAACCCTAGAGCCCCTCCTTCCCCCCTAGAGCCGCCACTCTCCCTCTCCATTGACGCCTTGGTCCAACACCTCCTCCCCTTGCGCTCCATTGATGTCCTCCCCCTTTGTGGTGCTTCCACCATTGCTGCCGGACAAGGAAGGTGGAGGAGAGGGAGAAGAAAGGAGAGAGGAGATCCTTGTGGGGTTTTCAGCGAGTTCATTAGTGTCTTCAAGGGTAACGATTCGTCTCCTAGCTGTTTTGAATCAAGTTAGATTCGTTATTGCCATCAATTAAATAATCATTGAACTGCTGCGTTTAATTCCAGAATTCTGTCCATTACTTGCGTGTCTGTTTTCGGGTTCTTAGAGGACGAATCAAAAGTTTTGATCTCCTAGAGTTATTTAGAAAATTTTCCTAGCTTTCGGTGGCCGCCGAGTTCACCTGATTCCGACGTACGGATCAAAAGGTATGATTTTTTAGTGTCGCTGTCCTGCTGATCTGTCAGTATTTGGACAGTCTGTAGGAAACTGGGTTAAGTCATTAGTTAAAGATGCAATTAGAGGATCTCTATATAACTAAAAATGTAGGTAATTTTCATACCTTTTCATAGAGATAAAGAACGCAAGATTTGGACTTTCGTAGCAAAAGTTATGGTGGTGTTAGTGTACTATCCAGAGAACCCGACGTGATAATTGATGTTCTGTAGATTGGCTTGGTAGGAGCAGTAAATGGCAGAGTCAGACGGGCTCCCCAACTAAGTTTATTTAGGTAATTTAATTAAATTTCCAAAAAGTATTAGAACATCTTATTTGGACTCCTGAGCAGAAAGTTATGTATTTTAGAAGTTGACTGTCCGCAGTGAACACCAAATCGATCGCTAGAAATTGGAAGATTGGAAACGCTTGGAAGTTTAGTGAGTTCAATTGTGTTGTTATTTATGCTTTTGGTCCAGTATGTTGGTATTAGATTGGGTTATCTTTATGTTCAGGTGGGAGCGTGATCCCAGGGGCAGCGCCCTCTTCGCGTCCACCGTTCTCGCACGGTTGAGGCAAGTATTCGGGTTGAGGAATAATTATGATTGTTTGCTGAGTTTGATTGTGTCTTGTTCGTATTAGTCATGCATGGATGTTAATGTGATGAATTACAATATATCTTGGTAAATGGAAGTTATGGTTAAAGTTTCCTTTGTATGTTGTTAATGCTTTCATGTGATTATGTACACGTTGAATTCATATGTTTGAAAGATGATGTCATTGTACATATGCATGTAGTAAGCATGATTGGGTCTTGGTCACGTGGTGACCAAGTATGAATAGTTGAGGTCCCCGTCATGTAAATGACGGGCTTGAGGTCCCCACATTCGCGGAATGTGGGCAACGATTAATGAGGTCCCCATCATGAAGATGATGGGCAAAGGTCCTTATACTTGTGGAGTATAGGCTCTTGGTCCCTGTGCCAGAGGGCATACAAGGGTATACATTGACGGTTGTATACCCCGCATTACCGGTAAAATGCGAAAAGAGATAAAGTTTAAAAGGTGCATTGCATTGGTCGCATTACATAAGCATGAAGGCTATGTTTAGTGTAATGTTTATTTTGGTATATTGATGCTATGACAGTGAACTTAGCTTTAGCCTTGTTGATACTTGCTGAGTCTTTAGGCTCACTTTTGTTTTGATATGTTTTAGGTACAACTGGTAAGAACAACATGCATGGGAGGGAGTAGATGTTTGGATGCACTCACTACCACTCATCCTTAAGGCGACTGCTATTTAGTTTTATTCCAATAATAAGTAAACTGCTTGAGAATCACTTATGGATGGTTTTGAGTTTCAGATTAATTGTAATAATGAGAATAACACGTTTTGTTTATGTTATTTAGATTATCTTGCATGCTCGAATGAACTTGAATATGGAGTTTATTGTTAATTACTATGATTAATTGTTGGAACCTCGGTATAGTTAACTATACAAAGAAGGTTCTGCCGAAAATTAGTAATTGGTCTTAGTTTAATTTAGTTTAATTTAATTTTAGTAGCATTTCAGGCTCAATGTTGAGCTGGGGTGTTACAGATCATCACACCTCTCATAACAGCAACCGTAGCCTTTTGTGCCACTTACATATCTCAAATATGTTTGACCACTGCCATATGCTCAATAGTCGGCGCTTCCATAAACCGACTCACTATCCCAACTAAAAATGCAATGTCAGGCCTTGTATTTACCAAGTACCGCAAGCTTCTGACAATACTTTGATATTCGGTCTCATTCACTGGAGAACCTCCACTCTACGTGATTATCCATAGGAGTCTGATATGAATTGTAGTCCGCCATACTTGATAATGTTAGCAATTTCTCAACATACCCGGCTTGACACAAAGAAAATTTTCCTCATGTTTGTTTCACCTCGATGCTTAAGTAATAACTGAAAAGTCCAAGATCACTCATACTTATCAACCTTTTCATCTGTCTCTTGAACTTGGTTATATTGTTAATGTTTGATCCAGTGATGATCAAATCATCAACATGTACCCCAACCAAAATAAATGTATCACCTTTTTCTCTTCTGTATACAACATGTTCGACCAAACTTCTTTCAAAACCTAAAGACACAAGAGACTTATCCAATTTTAAATTCCATGCTCGGGGTGCTTATCGAAGCCCATATAATGCCTTCTTGAGCTGCAACATCAGATGTTCTTTTCCTTCCTCGATGTATCCATGGGGTTGGTGAACATAGACTTCTTCGGTGAGTTCCCTGTTGAGAAATGCCGATTTGACATCCATATGATGAATTTCCCATCCACCATGTGGTGCCATAGCAATGAGCAATCTTACAATCTCCAACCTGGCTACTAGTGCAATTATTTCTTCGAAATCCACCCTCTATCGTTGAGCATAACCTTTTGCCACCAACCAAGCTTTGTGCTTGACAATGCTGCCTTTGCTATCCTTTTCCACTTTGAATACCCACTTAAACCCAATTGGTTTTCGATCAGCAGGTAAATTCACAAACTTCCATGTTTCATTGTCTTGAATAGATTTCATCTCCTCCTCCATTGCAACTCTCCAGCACTTTTCTCTGGTTGCTGGTTCATAGCTTGTAGGTTCTTCTAGAGCTAACAGGCATAAGCCTGAGTATTGCATCTCCATCAGCTCAGTGGTCTCATAGATGTCCCTCAACTCATGAAACCGAAGTGGTCCCTTTGTTGAGGAATTAGCATATGTTATTTCTAATGGTGAGAGCTCTGGTGTTGTTGCAACTTCAGACAAAGGAGTACATGAACTGCCAGCTTGAGGACTTTATGGTTCTGGAGCATCTTCTCTAGTCACACATGCTCCCGGGTCATTGTCTGCACTTTTATCTATTTCAATTTCATAATTTACACTGAATGTATCTTCATTGCTTACCACTGCATCTTCTTGTATACAATTAGCAGACCAATCCCAACGCTTGTCCTAAAAAATCACATCCCGATTGACATGTAACCTGTTGGTATTAGGATCATAACACCTGTATGCCTTAGTTCCTGGTTCATAGCCCATAAAACCATGGCGATACTCTGATCATCCAATGTCTTTGCATGAGGTTGCACTGCCTTGACATGAACCACACAACCAAACGTACGCAAAGTGTTGTACACTTGGCTTTTTGTTGTGCCATGCCTCATATGGAGTTTTGCCAACTAGACGTTTCGTAGTCAAGCCATTCAGTAGATATACCGCTGTCATTACCGCTTCTCCCCAAAATCTTGCCAGCACATTCATACTTTTGATCAAACTGCAAGCCATCTCTCCTACAGTTTGATTTCGCCTTTTCACTACACCATTCTGTTGAGGTGAATATGGTGCTGTGAGAAACCTTTTCACTCCCCATTCTTCACAATATTCCACAAATTCCTTAGAGGTGAACTCTCCCCCACGATCTGTCTTTAATGCCTTCAACTTGTGCTGACTTTCAACTTTAGTTCTGACTTTGATAATTTTGAAAGCATCCAGTGCTTGATCTTTAGTCTTTATTAGTCGCAACGACATATATCTAGAACAATCATCAACCATGAGCAGAAAATAGCTATTTCCTGCCGGTGTTGTCGGTGTGATTGGCCCACATAAGTCACCATGTACCAATTCAAGCACTTCCTTGGATCGATACAAAGAATTCTGTGAGAAGGATCTTCTATGTTGTTTTCCAACCAGACACCCTCACAAAGTTGTTCTACCTATTGGATTTTTGGCAATCCTTCTACAAGCTGTAGGCGATACAAGTTTTGTGATGAGCGAAAATTTAAATGCCCATACCTGCCATGCCAGCGCCAGGACATGCTTGATCCTTTTGCCAGCAAGCAAATCGGTTTAGTCAGATGTAAATTTAGAAGATACAACTTGTTCCTTGAACGTTGCACCTTTGCCAACAGCTTCCTATCACGATAAAAATGGGCGGTACCCATCCTCCACTATGATTAGGGGTGGAAACGAGCCGAGCCGAGCCGGCTCGAGCCAGGCTCATTTTGGCTCGGCTGAACAGTAGGCTCGGCTCGTTTCGGAAGCGAGCCAATAGGAAGGCTTGGCTTGGCTCGGCTCGGAATCTGGCTCGAGCTGGCTCGATCGGGCTCACGAGCCAAGCTCAAGGACTCAAGGTGTTCCTCCTCTGGCCACCTCTAGTTCTTCCACGAGACAAGAAAAACACAGTCTAGAATTCAATCACGCATCAAAATTGCATCACACATTCACAACAAAGCATCACAGATTCATAGGAATCACAGATTCACAGCAAAGCATCACAGATTCAATCACACATTCACTCGTGGAGGAACACAGGGCGGCGGCGCAGAGGCGGGAGGCGGCGGGCGTCGGGGCAGCTCCGGCACCGGGAGCGGAGTAGAGGGCGTCGGGGACGCTGTGGTCAGAGCCAGGCGACGACAAAGGCATCGGGGACGGCGTGGTCGGACTCGGAGGTGGGAGGTAGCGGGCGTCGGGGATGCTCCGGGAGGCGAGGGCGAGGGTGTCGGCCGTCGGGGACGGCGTGGTCGGAGACTCAGAGGCCACCAGCACCAGCACAACAGAGGAGGGCGGTGCCACCAGCTCGGAGGATACATCGGCCGCGAGGGAGAGGACTCGGAGGAGGGAGGTGGCGCGAAGGAACACGAGGCGGCGGTGCGGAGGAACACGAGGCGGTGGCACGGAGGACCACGGGGTCGGGGCCTCGGGGCCGGGCGGGTGTGAGGAGGACCGGCGGCGGCGAGGAGGAGCACGGGCTCAGGGACTCGGGGCGGGGTGGAGAGGACGAGGAGAAGGGGATGGGAATTGGGAAAAATCTGGGTGGAGAGGGCGGCGGCTGTAGGGTGAGGACTGAGGGGAAGTTGGTTAGGGAGACTTAGGGTTGGGGGAGGTGTGCTAGTCTGCTGGGCCTTTGTGGGCCGAGCTCGCGAGCCAGCTCGGGCTCGGCTCGTTTTGCTTGCGAGTTGAAAGTCAGGCTCGGCTCGGCTCGAAATTTTACGAGCTCGAGCCGAGCCGAGCCGGGACGAGCCTCAAGCAGCTTGCAAGTCTCGAGCTATTTTTCCAGCCCTAACTGTGATCTTGCACCTGATCTCATCAAGTTGCCCAAGACTCACGATATTACTTCGAAGCCGCGGTATGTAATACACATGTTTGAGAAATTTGTGTTCTTGAGTCTTGCATTTGAATAGCACAGTACATCGACCACAAATCTCCACAACTGAATCATCGCCGAATTTGACAGTTCCTGATATCGTCTCATCCAGCTCGGCAAACATCATCTTGTCATCGGTCATGTGATTACTTGCCCTTGTGTCCAGGTACCAATTGCAACCAATCCTATCATTGTCGGACCCAAGGTTAGGCCATACCTTCTCATTCAACATCACCTGTTTTGTCATTGCAACAGTCATCTGCACAACATCACAGGTCACGACCATAAGCAACGCCGGTTCTTCGTCGCCGTGTTTTTGAACAAAGTTCATACGCTTTCTCCTTGGCTGTTGACATTCGGAGGCGAAGCGTCGTATTCTTCACAATTGAAGCACTTAATCTTTGACTTATCAGTCTTCTTATACGGCTTCTTGTTACCACACCCACCACCTTGCCCACGACCACGACCACGACTACTGCCGCACCGGCCGCCTCTCTTCGTGCTTATGTTAGAATCCTTGACACGCTTCTTTTCTTTCGTTGCCAGTGATTCCCACTAAGCACAAGTTAGCATCAATTGCTCCTTTTCTCTATCGCCTCTTTCAGTGTGTCTTCATCTCAGATTTTTCTCAAATGCCCTAAGACGTCCTATCGCTTCTAACAAGGACATTGTGGAGACATCTCCCTATTGTTTTATAATACCGACAATCAGAAGAAACTTATCTGGAACTACACTGAATAGCTTTTCAACTACGGTCCTTTCTTTTACTTCTGTGCTGAGTGAGCGAATTTCACCAACTGCACTGATCAGTTTATGTGAGAATTCGTTAACGCTTCCAGAATCTTCCATGATCATACGATCAAAATACCATTTCAATACCTGAGCCCTTGCCTTTTTAACTCGATTTTCACCAACGCACATGTCTTTGATGGCCTCCCATGCCTCTTTTGCCATCTGCTTTTCTGCGATCACCAACGCGCATCACAGCATCCGGCACTGCTTGAGATATCATAGCCAGAGCGCCATGATCCTTCTCATCTTCGACCAGTGCATCGCCCTCGATCGCTGCCCATACTCCAAGAGAACACAAGATGATTCTCATCTTTACGGCCCATAGACTGTAGTTGGTGTCGTTGAGTATTGGATACTGAATTGGTACTCCAATTCACATCGTTAGTGTTTTTCTCGCCGACACTGTCTCGTCCCCGATCTACAAAGCCTAGGCTTTGATACCAAATGTTGGAACAAGTATTTTCAATCACGCACTAGTTCTGAAGAAAACGTCTTCTCTGCACTACTCTGATTCTATCGAAGAACAGAATAGCAAAACAGAAGAACATAAACACACAAAAACGAAAACACTTGAGGATTCAATTTGCGCTGTATCTCATGATACGATGTTTATGATTTTCTCCTTTTTATTGACATCTAAACGAGTTACAAACAGGTTTCAACTCGGTTTCTCTGAACTGAGTCCGAAACGGAAACCTGAACTTTTTTCGACAAACGAAAATGACACGCTACAGTCTGAAACTGAAAACAGAGGAACTCTAAACTTCTACACACAGCTGAATTGGATTCGCCTGACATCTCAGCAATCCAATGCAACTTAAAACAGAAAAGGAAAAACTAATCTTGGACGACAAGACTAAAACTAACATGCAGGTGCTTGGGATGAGAGGAAGGATGGCTAGATAGGGACGAGAGGAGGTCCAGATGGTTGTGCGTGTCGCTGGCGCACTGCGATGCGTTGATAAGATGGAGGATAAGACCAGAGACGGGTAGGCGGTTGTGCAGTGGGGAGTGAAAATAAAGAGGGAACCCTAACCTTGTCCTTTTATATGCGGTGATGAGAATGGGTGCGTGTTGGTGCACCAAAATTTTGGCGAAGGAATTCCTCGCCCACGAATCGGCACCATCACTACTGAGCGTTGATAAGATGGAGGATAAGACCAGAGGCAGGCAGCAGTTGTGGAGTGTAAATAAAGAGGGAACCCTAACCTTGTCCTTTTATCTGCAGTGATGAGAACGAGTGCGTGTTGGCGCACCAAAATTTTGGCGAAGAAATTCCTTCGCCCGCGAATCGGCACCATCACTAGTGAGCGTTATCAAAATTTTGTGAGCATGCCAAACATCGGAACAAAATCAAACGCTAGACAAATTCCATTGATATTATCAATTTTTGGTTTGGCTAGCAGTGGCCACGATCCAAACAGCCCCCATTGATTTCTGGTTAGATCGATGGACAGGGTAGAGAGGATCCGAGCTGATTTCAACAGTACTTTGCACGGCGGCGCCGCCAGAGAAGGACAAAGGAGAGCCTGTTTGGGGGCCGTGCGGCAAAATGGACCATGACAAGCTGCCGCCGCATGCTCTTGGTCTCATTAGGCTCCACGCCGGCTTGTCTGATTGTTTCTCATTAGTCCTCTTTGTCTGCCTTAATTACCTTGGCATCATCTTAATTACCCATGCGCAACTTTCTAATAAGCCATTTTTGTCTGCCTTGGGTCATGTATTTTACCACACAACATGGACTTGTGCGCAGCACTGTATATTGATGAAATAAGGATTAGGATGGTAATGAGATGGCTTGGCTAATTATGAGGCCACTGATACCTTTTTTTTTGTAAGCACTAAGTTTGCTAATAGAATTTTTTGTGGCAGGTACATTCACAAACTAGTTTTCACCGCATCTGCATTTTTACGTGATATTTCGCCTACATGTATAGCCAGCTAGCCGATGGCTACTTGACTTGTTCACCAACCATGGAATCTTGGAATATTGTCTCTTCCTGCTGCTTTGGTTGTGTTGGTTCATTCCATTTTCCTTGTCCTTGGATTGTTCCCATCTGTATGTTCTTCACCTCCTGCAATGATATAGTCCAAAATCTTAGGTTGTCTGTTTGAACAGAGTTCAAGCGCAGTGATTTCTAGCTAGATCATTTGTGTATTTTCCAGGATTTGATCGTACGGTAGTTTGCAAAACGCTCATCTAACAAGAAGTGGAAAAGGGCCTGCACGAGATAAATTTATTCCTTTAGGAAATTATCTTTTATTCCCCTCCCTATATGCCAAGTAGACGCTTCAGTTAGGGCACAAGTAGACGAAGTTAAGACCCTATTTTGAACGTAGGAATTTCACATGAAACTATCCAATTCCTATGTGAACCGAGAAAAATTCGACGTTCCAAACGGAGCCTAAATTTTTTAAAATTACAGGTATATCCCTCTGCTGCCTGCGGTTATGGATGCACACACACGTACGCACGCAATTGTTTATGGCGAAACTTGGAAGATGCTAGCTACTAAATGTGACGAGTTAATAATGGCTAACTAAACAACACTGTAGATGCGCACGTACGTCTGCATTTTTTTTTTGCATGGCATTGTTTATGCACGTACAGTACACTGTACACGTGTGCATGTGCACGTTGTAACAAGGTCAACCGGGAGTGGTTGTAGGGTCATTGTTTGTCTCACCTGGTTGATCCCCAATGTAGCTAGGCCCCTCTCTATCATTGCGCTTGTTCACAGTTGCTTGTAGATTAATTATACATGGTTAAAATAATGCTAGAGCATTACCGACAAGTAATAGTCAAGCGGCGAAGCATTCGGTTGTCCTAGAGGATGTCAACAATGGGTGCATCTGGAACGTAGAAATTTTGTTGGAAACTCGTAGATAAATAGTATACTATTTATGTAGGATTGCTGTGAAATTCTTATGTTCCTAGCTAAGGGTCCTGAAGGTCCTAAAATGGACCCAAACTCAGATTTCCTTCTTTGCCATATTTGTCATTTTCACTGAAGCATCATTTCAATATTATCTGTCCACTAAATACATTCAAAGTGGGTACATGAAGTAAATTAAGAGCGTGGCAATTGAAATATTTTTGCTCACTGCCCCTACTTTAACATTGTATATTTTTGCTCACTGCCCCTACTTTAACATTGTAAACGAGACCGAGCAGCCGTGGTACGTAATTTAATAGAGATATGGTCCAATATCATTAACTATTTCTTAGATTCGATATCTTAGTTAGTCCGTAAGCAGGACAGGCTTCAAGAAGTATGTAAAACAGTGGGAGTAATTAGAGACAGATTTAAACATTGTAAACAACCCTTTCAAAACGACGACGATGCAACACTCCACAAGCTTGGCCGAGAAGCCAGCTAGCCGGCCAAAGGAGGATTCATGCCAGAAAGCGCGCGCAACCTCGTCGTCGCCCGTCCTGATTTGGCGCGCGCGCGCCCTGATTTGGACGTCCTAACCAATCCCTTCATAGCGTATATCGCAAGAGCCAAGTAAGTAGCTGGCAGCCGCAAACTTCCGATGCATATACCTTCTTAATCCTGCCAAATATATTACGAGTATATGCTTAATCTCTATGTTCTTGCATGTTCGCCTTTAAGCGTGGAGGCCGAACGAACCGACCGGGCGAGCTTATGCTTATCCACTGATGCCCGGCATGTCTTTTTTTTTTTTTTTTTTTGAAGAATGACATGCCTAATTATTGTCGCAGATTGCATGCTTTCTGCGTCCTGTACAGCGAATTAAGACCTGATTATGTCTAGCCCGGGCTAGACGAGACCATTCCGTCTAACCGATTTATCCCGGCTAGGTGACCGGCTAGTCCCGCTTAATCAGAGTTTAGGCGTTGGTCTACCTCCCGATCAGCATCTAAGGCCTTAGTGACCATTGGTCATACGCTTGTCGTTATTAGCCACCTTTTTTTTTTGAAAAGGGAGAAAATCCAATCTTTTAACAGAAAACCACATAACAGAATCTTATACAAACCAATAAAAGCAAGAACAGTTGGAAACGCCAGCTAACCAAGAACACCTACCAGTCCAGACCCTAAACACCAACGAAAGCAACCAGATACAGATATGAAAGCAAGCTAACTTTGATTACAAAAGTCTTTAGACCAAATTTCAACCACCCTCACAAAGCTGTTCATCTTGTCTCTATCCCGTTTTTAGGAGAACACTTCAGCGCTGCAAACAAGATAGAAAATTGAAGATCACTTCCATAGATTGCTTAGGAAAATGCTTGTCAAAAGCCATTCTGTTCCAACAATTCCAAAGAGTCCAAACCGAAGCTGCAAAACTAAACAGAACAAGATTGTGATCATTAGTTCCCCTATTCTGTAACCAATTCAAATGAAAATCATCTAAAGAATTTGGTGTCCTCTCCCAACTTAACACCTCCTTCATGCAGAGCCAGAAAAAATTAGCTAGATAACAAGAGAACATAACATGATTAAGAGTTTCTTCAAAACCGCAAAGCACGCACTTGTTATCCCCTCTCCAACCCCTTTTCTTGAGATTATCAAGAGTCTGCACTTTGTCATAGAAACATAACCAAAGAAAAACTTTGACTTTCAGATGAAGCTTACTTTTCCAAACTTTTTGTAATTTCCTACTTATCACCCCCCCAAAAGCCATGTGCATGTACAAAGACTTTACAGTAAACCTACCAAACTTCTCCAAAGTCCAAATCACACTATCGCTATTATTATTAAGCTCCACCTCCGAAAGATAAGATTGAAGGTCCTCCCACTGTGAAATTTCCTCCACCCCAAAACTTCTCTTAAAATTAATATTCCAAACCCCTTCCACCAGATCTTTATTAACCCGCAGATCAGGCATCTGACAAATGGCAAAAAGCTTATCGTACTTGATTTTAAAAGGACAATCTTCTAACCAAACATCACCTCAAAAAGACACATTACCACCTCCCCTGTCTGAAAAACTGCACCTCGATAAAACAAACTATTAACCTTCTGAATATTTTTCCAAAACTATGAACCATTGTACCCTTTAGCATCTCGGAAAACACCCCTGGAAAAGTATTTGGCTTTAATAATTCTAAACCAAAGTTCATCGTTAGCCAAATGAATTTTCCAAATCCATTTAGCTAAAAGACAATGGTTCATCATCCTTGTGTTGATAACACCCCAACCACCAAAATATTTGGGTCTGCAAATCGCCCCCCAACTCATCATATGATACTTGAACTTATCACTAGCACCTCTCCAAAAAAATCTAGCTCTAAGAGTGTCCAATTTCTTATGCACCTCCTCATTAAATCTGTAAAAACCCATAGTGTACATAGGCAAACTACTTAAACTACTATTAACCAGTACTAGTCTACCCCCGAAGAAAGAAGCCTGTTTCTCCAATTGTCAAGTCTCTTATTCAACTTGGTAATCACATTATCAGCGGCTTTCACCCCAATATATCTGTCTCCTACCAAAATCCCCAAATAAGTCATAGGAAGCTGAGCCAATTTGCAGTCCAAAATGTTTGCCACTTTGTTAGCTTCCGCCTGATCCACCTCTAGCACAAAAACCTCACTTTTGTGATAATTGATCTTTAAACCAGACATCTATTCAAAACAATAAAGCAAAAACTTTATATGAAGAAGATAAGTATCCTCATACTCAACCATAATAACAGTATCATCAACATACATATTACAAAATAGGCACCCCTCCTGGAATTAAATGAGAGACCACCCCCTTCACCAGGCCTTTGTCCTGAGCAATGCTAATAATTTCTGCCAAAGCATCTGTGGCTAGATTAAAAAGAAGAGGAGAAAGAGGATCCCCTTGTCTCAAACCTTTATAAGTTTTGAAGAAAGAACCAACCTCCCCATTGATATTAATACTAACTCTTCCCCCCTCACAGCACTCATAACCAACTTGACCCAACTCTCAGAAAAACCTTTTCTTAACATCACCTCTTCCAAAAAAACTCCAACGAATCTTGTCATACACTTTCTCAAAATCAAGTTTCAGAATCACCCCATTCTTTCTGGAACATCTCATCTCATGAACAATTTCATGCAAGGCGACTAACCCATCTAAAATATTTCTGCCTTTGATAAAAGCAGATTGACTGGTGTTAACAACCTTATCAGCAATCACCCCCAATCTATTCGCTAAGATCTTAGTTAAGATCTTAAAACTGACATTAAGTAAACAAATCGGTCTATATTGTTTAATGATATTAGCCTCCTTGAGTTTAGGAATTAAAGTAATCACCCCATAATTTAGTCTTTTCAAATCAAGAACCCCATGATGAAAATCTGAAACCATTTCCAAAAAAGGCTTCTTAATCACACCCCAAAACTTTTTATAAAAGAAATTAGGAAAACCATCAGGACCAGGAGCCGAGTTATCTGGAAGCTCCTTAATAACCTTCCACACATCATCCTCAGTGAAGTTCTAAAGCAAGAACAAGTTGTCATTGTCCGAAACTTTAAGCTTATTACTCCAAACCTCCTTATCTAAACCCATAACATGGTCTTGATCAATACCAAAAAGAGACTTATAAAACCCCTCAATGTGATCTCTTATCTCCTCTTTACTTCGTAAGATGAATCCATCATGAACCAAACTAAAAATAAGATTCTTCCTTCTCCTCCCATTCGCACAAGCATGAAAATAACCAGTATTAGCATCCCCTTGAGTAATCCAATTCGTTCTGCTCCTTTGTTGCCAATGTTTTTCTTCCACCTCAAAAACTTTTTCCAACTCGACTTCCAACTGATACCTCAGAATCCAACCCGCTTGACTGAGATCATGCTTATCTGCCAAGTAGTTCAGACTTTTAATTTGGTCCAGAATTCTTTTCTTGGTCATCTTATACACCCCATTCAAATTAGCACTCCAACCCCTCAAAAAACTTCTGAGGGAGGCCAAACAACCATTCCACTTATCTAAAGAGTAAAAATTACCCGTCGTTTTTCTTTCTGTCCGACCATTTCTCCTGAATCAAACTACTAAAATTTTCTTGGCAAAGCCATTTTTGTTCGAAAAAGAACCTACCTTTCTTAACAAACTCAACCTCACCAGAGTCCAGCACGATGGGACTATGATCAGAACCCACTCTAACTAGAGACTGCGCACAACAACGAGGAAAGTTAGCCTCCCAGTCAGTGGTAGCAAAAATCCTATCAAGATTCACCATGACTGGACACTTTTGCTTATTAGTTCAAGTGAACTTAGCACCCCCTCGTTTAATCTCTAAAAGATTGTTATCCGAGATAAAAGCATTAAAAAGATCCATCAAATTCCAATTCAGGTTATTATTATTCTTATCACTAGGCTCTCTGATTAAGTTAAAATCACCATCCAGGATAAGAGGCAAAACCGAATTCTTGCACTTTCTGTCCAACTCCTCTAGAAAAACTTGAGAGAGATCATGATGGGCAGGCCCATACACCACCACCAGCTCCCACCTAAAGTTAGAAAGCCTATTCCTGACCCCCATTCAGACAAAGAAGCGACCAGAATCGCAATCTTCTATTTCCAGCAGATCCTCCTTAACCCCCAACAAGATACCATCCGAGTGTCCCACAGCAGGAATCCAATGCCAATGAAAAGGTAAATCCCCCACCAAATCCTTAAGATCTCTATCAGAAAAACTATCCCTAAAAGTTTCCTGCATCCCAACCGCATCCAACTTTTCAGAGAAAACTAACTCTTTAAGTTGTCTCCTTCTAGCACTTCTCCCTAAACCTCTAATGTTCCAAAATAAATTTCTCATGCTGTAGGAAGCTTTTCACCACTACCCCTTTTTACATCCATATGCTCCTTTGTATTATTAGATTTAACACAAACATCACCCCTTTTATCACCATCTTTAGTATTCGACACCCCAACCTCTCTCTGCTGTTCATTCTTAACCGCCATAGAATCAGACACCTCTTTAGCAACTTTTTCTTTTTCAACTCTGGCTAGAGCAGCTCTAGCCAACTCTTGAGTTTGCATGGCAGAAATGATATCAACAGCCTTTTGAGATTTATTTCCTAAAGTAATACCACAAGTAGTAGCAACGTTATTAGCCACCTTAATTTTGTATCCAGCCAATCGATTCTGGTGGACACATGATGGACACATACAAAGGAGCTAAGCATGGACTTGCTATACTTAAATTTGTGACACCTGCCTAAGTTAGGATTAAGCCCAAACGAGGCTCAAGTGGGGGAAGTGAGGGTAATAGGATGGGAATACACTGTTATTTGGTCGGGAAATGGATTGTTACTAGATTTGTTTGGTTCAAGTGGGGGTGGCTTTTTTTATGGGGGTGTCTATTTATTATTTGAATGTTTTTTTGTTGCAAATCAGTCAGATTTTAAGCCTTCGACCAGATCCAACCTCCGATTTTTTTTAAAATAATATAATTTTAAAGATATTTACAAAAATAAATAGACACCCCAAAAAATTACAAAAATATGTCAACCTATCGCCAGTTGAATTGACGACAGGGACCCTGTCGCCCCCCTATCGCCGGTCCAACTACCTATCGTCAGTTGAACTAGCGACATGAACTTGAACAGGTTCTTGTCGCCAGTTCAAGGGACCTGGCTATAAAAACGGCGAAAAATCAGTCCATAATTCATTTTAATTCCAGGAAAAAAGCGAGAGAGAGAGAGAGGAGAGGGGAGAAGAAAGGTAGCGAAGCTCTGTCAGTTTATCGCGGATGAGAGAGATTGTCGCTAGAGCATCGAGTCTGATCGGTCATCTCGCAGGTACATTTTCTTGAAACTTTGTACATTATGTGAAAATCTTGTTGGTTAGCAAACAAAAATAGCGACATAAGGTTGAGTAGGTTAGATAAAAGTAGTTAAATTGTGTAGCATGTATTTTAAGTTGTGTAGGCGGTAGTGATAGCACAATGGCAGAATCAGAATAATTTCAACTTTATTAAGCTCCCCATTTGTGTGTGGTAATTATATTATTAATGCAGGAGTTATCTTTTGAACTAGAAAAATTGCATGACACATTTGAAGATTATAAAGAAAATCCGAAGTAGTTGAGTAAAGTCGGAATTATGTAGCATTGGAACGATTAATGATCAATCTCTAGAAATAGGAAGAGTAATTATTTTGTTAAAAATATATTGAGTAGCTAAGTAGAGTAATTATTTTGTTAGTGCCAGAAATACCAGTTAATCTCGGAGAATAGCTTGACACATGAAAATCGTAAAGAAAATATGTAATCGCTACATATCCTACGTAAAGATGCTGAACTTTGTTTATTGCTGCATTGTTAAGTATGACGGACGCAGGCCAGTACGAGTTGCTTGATCTGGTGGTTGACGCGCATCACCATAGCCGCCTGAGTACCGTACTCCCCCCGGAGGGCGAGGCGCCGATTGAGCTTGGCGTTGCGGCGCGCGCACGCCATCGTGGCATGGAGGTCGCACGCAGTCGGGTTACGAGGTTCGTAGATTTGTAACATAATGCACTCCACCGCGGTTTGTTTACTTGACGTGCAGTCACGTTTGTTCTTAATCATTTTGACGCAGGTTGCGAGCGGCAGGCCTCCTTCCACTCGCGAGGATGGTGGAGGCGATGTGGGAAGACAACCAGGACCATGGTGTTGGTTGTACGTCTAAGCGTTTTCCGTACGATCGGGCCCTACCGACGGCGGTTGACCGTTGAAGGCCAGAGATACACACGTTCCACCTTCCGTGCGGGGAGATGGCACCGACGCTACAGGACGTGGGCTTTTCGACCGTTGCCGTGCGAGCTCTCCCTGGCGCGCGTCGACATCCGATCACGCGCGCACGGACCTCCTAGCGAGGTTCCACGATGTGCTCCCCGGCGATGGGTACACCGAGTTCGGCGGCCGACGGGCGGCGTTGAGTGGATCGCGATTCTGCGTAAGTCTTCGTAACTATTGTCCTCTCGTATAAATTGGTATGTGAAACTTGCTGACGTGTACATGCCTTGTTGCAGCCCGAGCGTATGGCGCAGAACGCCGACGATATCATTGTTAGGAGGCATTTTGAGGCCTACCTGCCGTGGCTTTTTGGGTGGGTCTTGTTTCTGGGCTCCCATGGCAACAGCGTCGACAAGCACTACGTTCGATACGCGCGTGAGGTGGCGGACTCGTCGATCGACGAGATCCCGCAGTACGCTTAGGGTCCGGCCGTGTTGTGCGCTACGTACCATGCACTATGCGACGTGCGCCACCGTGCCCAGGACAACTCCATCCTCTCGGATGCCCGCTACTTCTACAACTGTGATCCTTGGAGCGCCTCCAGATCGAACGACTACAACTGTATTTGGGAGCGTATGCGGTCAGCTTGTACGTCCAGGACGACGATGTGGACGGGCCGACCATGGGCACGTTGTGGTGCCGCCGACGGGTTAGTTTCATGACCATTTGTTATTTTCGTATTATAATCACGATTTTCAGTGCTAACTTTACGGTGTTCTATTGCACAGGTCACCTATACGCCAATCACTTCGCAGGGGTCCTACCCGGAGTACGTTGCGATGTTCGATTAGCTGACGGATGATCGCGTCATCTGGACACCGTACGCTCTAGAGAGGGTGTACGCGCACGCACCCTAGGGACTGTCGAGCCTGTGCACATGAGACTACTTGTACTGGTACACGCGGAGGGCATTGGTGCATGATGTCTTCGTTGAGTAGTACCAGATGCAGCGGGTCATGCGCCAGCTCGGTCTGCGACAGGAGATCCCAGCCCCTTGGGGGACGCGGTGCCCGCGCACGTTCACGTGTAAATTCACGTTTTACTACTTTCGTACAATGTGCTTTACATGTCGACTAAATAATTGTCTTGCCGTACGCAGGTACACTAGGAACGGAGTACGGGGCACGATGTCCTAGGCGGACAGGATGGCTCCTTGAGTTGAGGTTTGGAGTGGCGCGCACAACAACCACATCCAGTGCGGCAATGATCCCTACGACCCGGAGATGTACGGGGAATACATGGAGTGGTACGCTAGTCGGACGAGGCTTCGCTGCGTCCGTGTTGTGGTTGACCCACCACGACATGAGGCTGCGACGTCCGACACGTACCCCACCCAGCCGGACTCCGCTTTCCACCGCTCTGTACGTATTGAACTGTCCTTAATTCATATGTAATTTGCCAGATTTATGTTTCTAACTTGTTCATTTGTGCAGACGGATCTACACCGGGAGATTATCGACTTGGCGGATTCCGCACAGCACATGACGCTGGGGGCCACGAGAGGGGTTCTGCAGCGGACCAGGGAGGCTGCGGTCCGAGGGGTCCAGATCGCGACTTGTCGCACGCCGAGGGACCCGGTGGATCGACCTGTGCGAGGACGAGGGGTTAGCCGAGGTGGTTCACGACCACAGGCTCTTGCCGCAGACATGGCAGGCTCGTTGTCGTGGCACCGTGGGTGGAGCACCGCGTGACATTTTGGAGGTGAGTATGACACGCTCATATCGCTTATTTATTTCGAACCTCACAAGTTAGTAACGACGATCTTCTGTTATAGGTCCTCAGCTCCACCCGTACGCAGGGCAGAAGTATGCCGAGTCGTCAGAGCACATCTTCGGGCCAGCAGGTAAGATCAGCCTACTTGCTTGCATAACGTCCTTTTCGCCATGATTACGTTTGTAACGTAATGCTTCACAGGAACGTCTTGGGAGGACGATGCATTATCGCAAGACGATGTAGACCTATCGGCACCCCTCGAGGACTTCTTTAGGGACCCGCGTGACACCCAGTTCTCTTTGGAGGCTTCTGAGCTGTACGGTGCGCCGGGATCGACCCAGCCGACGCAGGAGCAGCCCCTCGCGACACCACCGTAGGCTATTCGCTTGGGTCGGGTAGTCGAGCGCCTGACCCTTTGACGTACTCACACCATCGACGGGCGAGGCCCGGGGCGACATGCGGGGTGCGCCCCAAGAGGGGACGCCAGTAGATATTTTTTCTGTAAATATCAGTAATGGTAGCCATATAATTATTACTATATGTGTGCAACTATTATTATGGTAGTCTCTTGTTTCAATATCTCTTTTTTTCTTAAGCCAGCTATTTAGGACAGCGTGACCAGACGAGCTTGCTTTTCAGGACAGGCGTAACCCGATGAGCTAGTTTTTTAGCACGACGTGATGAGACGAGCTAGCTTTTCAGGACGATGTGACCCGACGAGCCATCTTTTTAGGACGACGTGAGCAGACGAGCTAGCTTTTCAGGACGATGTGACCTGATGAGCCAGCTTTTTCTGACAACGTGACCAGACGAGCTAGCTTTTCTGGACGATGTGACCCGACGAGCCAGCTTTTCAGGACGACGTGACCCACAGACGCGAAACGCATCCGCACAACATTGCAATGGAGCCCCTGCTACGGCTACGTCCCCTCTAGCTATACATACAGCGCTACTCATCCAGCAACTCTACACCAGCACCACTAACTAGAAAACATGGACAAGGAGAAGGAATTGGAGAAAATCCGCAAGCTTTTGAAGGACTAGGTGTCTCCCCATGAGACAGTCGCTCACCATCGTGCCGCTAGTCAGCAGCCTTTCACACACCAAACTTTTACGGAGCTGGTGGATCTGAGGAAGCTACCTCGCAGTACGCCCAACGATTCAGGGTCGAACCGCGCCCCCCCACCTATGCTCGCCGAACGCCCTCCAGAAGGGCCCCCGATAGGGGTGGCGCCACCCCTATGCTGGTGTTGGGACACCTGCAAGTGCGTCAAATCAACCGATGAGTGAACCATTAGTCGCGCTATTGGTGCTTCCCAAACTACGCCGTGGACATGCAGAACCACAGGCAGCCGGTAATGAAATCGTATTTCGGTTTACAATACTGTTTTCCTTCCCGTAACAGCGTAACCAACTCTCTCTACCCACCGCAGTCTCCGCCACGCCTATGTGACTTCAGCCAGTGGATCGATGACAAGATCCACCCTTACGACATGTGGTGGTTGCTAACACGGAAGAGCTGGGTCAGGGAGGATATCGAGACCCGTGAAAGGCGCCTCAAAGAGTTGAAAGCAGAGGAGGCCGAGCAGGGCAGGCGGGACAGACAGCGCGGAGAGCAGGAACGTGAGCATGCTAGGCGACGGGAGGCCGAGAGGGAGCAGAAGAGGGCCATCGCGGCGAGAGTTAAGGCGCAAGGCGAGGAGTACAGCGCCGAGCTGGACCGCAAGGGCAAATGGTCATGTTCCACGCAGTAGTTCTACCCTCTTCGTCCACATATCCCATATATTTCTATTTCCCTAAAGGCAAGCGTGTACCGTCCTCGGTTCGTTAGCCTGTGCGCCATGTAACCCCCTTGTCCGATCAAATGTCGTGTTGTGATCGTTGCGTTATTTCCCCAAAGTTCTCCAAGGGAGTTGTGTATGAATTCCCGGACGTATTGTAATATCACTTGCCGTACTTACGAATCATTGATACCTCAATCGTCCTAAAAAAATCTTACAAAATTCACCTTACTAGAACAATACACGACGATCACAAAATCCTATTGTTAGTTTAACCCATTTCGTACCGTTGCAATTATGCGAAAATCCCAATATTTTTAAAAGATATTTACAAAAATAAATAGCCGCCAAAAAATTACAAAAATGACTCCCTGTCGCTGGTTGAGCTATCTATTGCCGTTCAATCGCGCGTAAAACTATCACCATTTAAATCGGTGACAAGCCCTGCCGCCATGATTGAAGCGACGACAGTTCTCGACACCTATAAAACCCTCTTGAAACCCTCAATATTGGACACAAGACTCAGTTTTATTCACAAAAAAGAAAAGGAGATAAGAGAGAGGAGAAGAAAAGCTAGCGAAGCGCTGTTTGGCCGGTTGCTCACCTCTCGGGTAATTTTTTAACAGAATGGATTACATAGTTTTTTTATGTACGGTTATGTAGTGCAGTACGTTTTACATAATATTTTTTGGTGGGCTATTTAGTTTTAGATATGTAGTTAATCGTGTAAATATTCTTTACACTGTAGTGCGTCAAATATGTCTGACGTCGCAAATTTCAAAATTTACTATGGTCGAGGGACTATTATGGAGAGTCTCGAGGGAATTGATTTGAGTTATTTCCAGTCAGCAGATGTGCCCCTACCAAGATCTGAGCAACGTACATTCGACGCTGTGATGCGGTGGTTGTTCCACACGTTTCAAGTGGACCGTGATGTGTACGATCTGACATTGAGTTGTCTTGCCCCCCGGGCAGGACAACCCACGTATTGGAAGTTAGAGCAACTAAAGGGAACAAATTCATGACGGTCATATGTACGCATGGCGAGGAGAGGGTGTAAATTGGTCCTTCTGATCCAAGCATATGCCAAACCCACTCCAGCATCCGCGGCTGAACAAGAAGGGGTTGCTGACACCGAAGAAGAAATCGGGGACTCCAGCACGGCACACACAATGGCTGAAGGACAAGGGGTTGCTGATGCCGTCGATGAAGACTATGCCGAAGTAGCTCCTTCATTGAGACAAGCTAGTGGGCTTGCTAACGAGGGTGAGGAGCTGGAAGCCCTAGTGCAAAGGATGGATCTCGAAGGCAGGGACTACATGGCATTGTCCGAAAATGAAGGTTCCGATGACGAGAATGATGCAGACCAGCAGGTGGTTCCATCCGAGTGGAACACATACCAGTTTAACAATCCCGTCGTTAACGAAGGCTCCCGTGTGCCGTGGGAGTACGACCAGAGCGAGGTCAGACTAGGAGCTACGTACAAATGTAAGGAGGCCGTGCAGGATGCGGTTAAATTCTGGGCATTGTCGGTGCGACGCACATTCACCGTCGTCAAGTCTACCCTAAGATGCTACGATGTGAAGTGCGGCATAGAGGGATGCCCTTAGCGAGTGCACACATTTTAGCCTAAGTGGGACACCTACTGGAAGTACTCTATAGTGGTCCCTCACACATGCGTCGTCACTGAGTCGGTGCAGTCCCACCGAAACCTACTATCAGGCTTCATCGCCAACCTCATGTACAGTGAGATCGTGGATAATCTAGATTTTGAGCCACGATCCATCATTCGGCCCATTGAGGCAAGGTTTCAGTACATTATCAGCTATGCCAAGGCTTGGAGGGCAAAACAGAAGGCATTGGAATCAAGGTTCGGCACGTTCGAGGATTCCTACCACAACCTCCCTGGGCAACTCCGAGTCATACAAGACAGGAATCCCGACACTCATGTCGACATTCAAGACGCCACGCAACCGAAGTGGCCCAATAAGAGGGTACTACAACGAGCATTCTTCGTCTTTGGTCCATGCATCAATGCATTCCGGCACTGTCGTCCAATCTTGTGCATCGATGACACATTCCTGACTGGGAGGTACAAGGGCCAGATACTGACTGCAATAGCGACGGACGAAAACAATCAAGTTCTTCCCGTGGCATTCGCTTTTATTGAAAGCAAGAACACAGATAGCTGGCTGTGGTTCCTGAAAAATATGAGGATTTCTGTTGTGCAAGGCCGTCCCAACGTATGCCTCATACATGATCGGCACGTAGGCCTGCTGCATGCAATAACTCAGCTACAACGAGAAGAGAACGTACTACTTTTATGGCCGAATCTACAGAGCAGGTGGTGCATGAGGCACTTGGTGTTGGAGATATGCCCTAGAGGCAATCATATTGATGATGATATTTCATTGTATCCATGATTTAATAAATATTCCTTGAATATTGCCTTTGTGTTGATTAACAAGTATGTGACTTGTTTGTGAAACTCTTTACTTGTATGGTTATTCTAAAGTTGTCCCTAGTCGGAGTTCATGTGAGGACACACGTGAATGATGGATTAGCACATGTATCGGTTGATGACCATGTTTCACGAGTCATAGACATGGAGATGTCAAACCAATAATGTGGACACATGTTTAGAACATGGGGTTGGACCGACCAACATGAGACATAGCTTTTATACTTATGGTTCTCTCTACACAATGTGTACGCCTTGTCCTTAGACACGAGATTGTCGCATGTACTTGAGATGTGAATCGACCTACTTAGGGCTATCAAGCGCTACTCTCGTGAATCGGTAGTTATAAAGGTAGCTTTCGGGTTTGTCATGAAGCATCTTTGCGAGGCATAGTCGATCGAGATGGGATTTGCCCCTCTCACCGAGAGATATATCTGGGCCCTCGGTGATCGGATCGAAATGCATGGCCATGCTACTTAAGGTTAAGAGTTAACCTAGTAAGGAATTCGGATCACGGGATCGAGAAAGAGTGGTCGACTTGGAGCTCGACCGAATATCGTGAGGCAAAGGATTGGCATGTACATAACGTTATGATGGTTCGTCAGATATGATCTTTACGTATGTTTAGGAGTTGGCACGTCTTGCTAGGCGCTACCAACTATTGACCAAGTATGTGTACTCGCGTCATGTCTAAACATATGTGAACCATAGGTCACACACTTAAGAAAGTTGAAGCCTAATTGGATTGGATCCGAATTAGGTCGGGCATTGAGTCCTAATGGGCTCTATTGTAGAAGCCCATTATAAGGGCGTCTATAAAGGAGGGTAGAGGTGCGTTGGTTGAGGTTGAGTTTTTCGTGACATCCTCAAACCACGGCGCCACCCTCCCACGCCCTAGTCGCTCGCGCGGATCTAGTAGTCCGTGCGTCGCTTCCTCGTGCGATGTGGATACATTTGGAGGCGCATGATCGTGGCGTTGGGACGAACCGCAAGAAAGGAGCAGACGTGGGGCGCGCGGCGAGGACGAGGAAGTAATACGACTACTCGCTCCGACGTCTTGCATCAACTTGGTGCGACTACCGCCCGACGCACACGCATCAACTTCCGCTTGCTGCGTCTAGTGGTAAGACCGTGATCTATAAGCTGCGATGATCTTGGTTTACGGGTAGAATTTTTTAATTTGCGCTAGTGTAGCCTACCCGTTTCCCTTCACTTGGGTGCAAACTTCTATAAGCAGTTCCGCAACAAGGACTTGATGAACCTATTCAAACGGCTGTGCAACCAGAACCAGCAGTGGAAGTTCGAAACACTCTGGAAGATTCTAGATGACCGGACCCAAACCCACAAAAGGGAGGCAGCGAGAAGGGCCACCCCAAGCGCTGACCAGGCCCCCGAAGCATTGCCACAGCTACCCACAGACGGTCCTAGTGTCACGAGGAAGACAGGGGCACAGGTGAAATGCTTCTCGAACTGGATTGAGCACGAGCCTAAGGAGAAGTGGTCGCTGCTACATGACAGGTGGTGCTCGATATGGTATCATGACAACCAATCTAGTTGAGGTGTACAACTGGGTCATGCGCAGCGCCAGGTGCCTCCCTTTGGTTGGTATTGTGGAGGCAATTCTCCGCGATACCACAAACTACTTTGTTAACAGATGTAGCAATGCGTCGCTCGCCATGGCAAATGACAGAGTACTCTACTCCGCCATTATCACCAAATACATGGAGGAAAAGAGAAAGAAGGGTGAGATGCACCGGGCATTCAAGATGGGCACGAGGGAGCTTCGCTTCGAGATAATGTGCAGGGATAAAGGATGTCGCGGGACAAACCGCGAGAGGATCACCCATGAGTGCACGCTACGCCGTGATAGTTGCGTATGCACTTGTAACAAGCCCCTTCTTCCGCATAGACCCTGCTCCCATGTCATGGCCGCCTGTTCAACGGTGGTGCCGTATCCCGGCCAGTACCTCTCTGACTATTTCACCAAGGAGACGGTGACGCAAACATGAAGTGGAGAGATGTGTGGTTACGCTATGGTTGGCCATTTCACTGACCATCCCACCTGGGAGCAACTAATCTGGGCCACAGACATTGGTAGACTCAAGGGAAAGGTTGACCGGCGATAAGTACAACGCATTAGGAACGATATGGACGAGGCAGAAGTCGAACGTCGTACGAAGAAGTGCTCCATTTGCAGGGAGTCTGGGCATACCTTCAAGACATGCCCCACGCGAAATCCTTAGGATCAAGGAGACATCGGCACTCCGGACGTCGTCGCGGGGACCTCATCCGGTGCCCCGACTCGAGGAAGTCCACATGGGAGACGTTGAGGTCGCGACCACGGAAAAAAACGGACAACAGTAATATATTATTGCCAATGTTCTGAATTATCATTTCAATTAAGTGTTATGACGTTCTGCTGCAAGTACTGTAATATCAGTGTGTATGAATTCACGGGCGAATCGCAATATCACTTACCTTCCTCTTTACGAATCATTGATACCTCAATCGTCCTCGCTAAATTCTTCAGAAATTAACCGTAGTAGAACAACATACGACGATGACAAAATGTTCTTGTGAGTCTAACAGATTTCGTACTGTTTAAAATTTATGAAAATCACAAACTGGCTAAGTAGAATAGGGCTCAAGTACCTATCGCCAGTTCAACTGGCGACAGGAAGCTATCGCTAGTTCAACTAGCGATAGATACCATCAACCGACGACAAAAGGCGACAGGGTCCTTGTCGCTAGTTCAACTGGCGACAGGTGAACTGGCGACAGAGACCTGTCGCTAGTTGAACTAGCGACAAGGATATATTTTTGTAATTTTTTGGAGCGACTATTTATTTTTGTAAATATCTTTTAAAATTATATTATTTTTTTAAAAAATTCTCCAACCTCCCTCGTATAGCTTCCATGTAACAATGCAGGAAATGAATTCCTGATATGCTTAACAGGCTCGTAGACTACAAACGGGTCGCTTATAGGACAAACATGCTACTTTCAGCCTATTGTTATTTTTTCTTCATTTTTGTTGGGTTGGAATTTCCTATTCTTATTACAGGCCTTAGAACTAGAAGTGGTATGAAAATGATAAAAGGTCGCAAAACAACTGAATTTTGTGGGGCTTTTATTTTGTCTTATGATTTTATGCCTTTTCTCTGCCAATTTGTAATACTTTTCTATGAACGTTTTTTTTTATTCTCTTGGCCTTTTTTCATTGCCAACAACAATAGAAAAACAATGAAGCCTAAAATCCACATGGCCGAAGATCTAACAAGAAAATTTGGGAATATAAGAACATGCAAACTCAAAAAATCGTAATAGACAATAACACAATCAGAAAAGGAACCGAAGAAGCATAAAAAAAGCTATGATTAATTACTTTCAATTTTGTCCTACGTTGTTCTATGCAGCAATCCATCAACCTTGAATTCATGTCCTCAATTGAACAAAAGGAGCAAGGCTCCATCATAAAAAAAAACATGCAAGTAAGAAGTTTGAGTTCTCAAGTAGATAAAACTAGATAATTGAGTAGAATCTAAAGGCATGCACATTCAGCTATCCTACACTTGCAAGAAATGAAACAGACGTGTAGAAAATACTGCTATGATCAATGAAGCACAAGAGGACTAGAAGGATTATGAACTTTAGAATAACAGAAAATACAGTCATGTGATCATAAAAAACATGAATTATAACATGTTTGGGTATAGAACTTATTGAAGCCAACGTATTAATACTTGATTTAACTTGCTGAACTCAAGGATGCAGTTTTTCAGAGAAATAATGCACAGTGCATGCAAAGGGATGCAATTTTTCAGGAAACATATATTACAATATGTTGACTTTTTTGTGAACCCATATATTACAATTAAACCAGGAAACGAATTACACAGTGATAAAAGGAAAAAAAAACTATTGTAAACTACAGAAAATGAGACTATTCTAGAGGTGAACCCAACAATAAAAATGATAACATAGACAATAACAAAAACAAAATCTAGTTCACAGACACTAAAACTATCTTAGTGGTTAACCCTACAATGACAATGACAACTTAGGATAAATGCCATAATGAAATATGATTTTTTTACTTAATCTGTAACAAGCAGTCGAATATTCTTCAGAGCCTGCTCTCAACAAAGATATTGTGTTCATAGTGTTGCACATTGCCCTTCTAAGAACATATATTGCAAACTTCAGGGAAAACCATGTAAATATTGAAATAAAACTAATATTTATTGGAATATACAATAATTTGCCATACAAACCAGTCACAACACTATCTTCCTGTGAACCCATATATTAATGTGGTGAACTCTAAAAGAAAATAAAACTCTAATAGAAATTACAAAATAAATGAAACCTAAAACTATATCTATCTATGATATAGATGTTAGAGTTATATGTTTAGTGTGTTATTCTCCATTGTTATGAGGGGTTATTTGCACATTCACCTCCTGTACTTTGTATATATATACTGGTCCATTGCCCTCATATTGAATACAAACGCTATTCATAACATGGTATCAGAGCGAACCTAGAGTTTTTTTTTTCCGTCGCTTCTCTTGTCGTCGCCGCCGCTTGGATTCGACGGCGTCGCCCTTGTCTGGAGGTCGCCGCCTTGTCATCATCGTCGACGTCTCCCGATCGGATCCGCGGCTTCCATGCCGCCTCCGCCTCGGCTTGAGTCGGCCGCCGCCACTCGTCTTCTTCGGCTTCCTCCTCCCGATCGGATCCGCGGCTTCCACACCGCCTTCGCCTTGGCTTGAGTTGGCCGCCGCTGCGTCTCCAGACCCACCGCCGGCGCTCGGGGTCTTAGCTCGGGCCGCTGTCATCGCTCGGGACTGCTCCACCCGACGCCGCCGCCACTCGGGACGATCGCGTCGCTGCCCGGGTTGCCCGCGCGCTGTAGTCGGCCGCCGACGCCGCCGCGGCCTCCACCACCGCCCGTTCCGCCGCCGCTGCCGGGGGAACCCTAGTTCCCCCGTGCGCGTGCGCGAGTGCGCGTGTTGTGGGCCGACGGCCTGTTAGCCGGTTTTTAATTGGCTCGAGAAAAAAAATGTCGTTCTAACCGCCGCGCCGTCTGTTAGACTTCATTGCCTTGGTCGCCGCGCCGTCTAGCATCGCCTACCATGGGCACCGTTTCCCTCCCTCGCTACCAGCAAAAGCATTCGCGCTCCCTCACAAAGTAACAAAATAAAATAAACTAAACTATACTATATTACTGTGAGGTACAAAGCTCAAGAATTTACAGTTACATAATGCAGAAGTTACACACATTAGTCAATAGTAAAAAATCATTGTTAATCACTGTAACTAATATTAAGTTATTTTCATGACAACACACTAACCTTCCATGGTCATCATCAATGGTGCAATAGTAGATGGTGCCAGGAAATAGTTTTTAGGTAAGCACTAATCCATCAAACTATTATATGAATTTAGTACATGACAAACAACGATAAAACACTAATTCATATATCAAATATTGCTAAAAAAGTCAAGAAAATTGATGGATATACCATCATTTCTAAGAGGAGGGCCAAGGACACGCCATACACAAAAAAGGGTGTCGTCAACTTAAAAATCTCTATTACAAGGAAGAGCTCAACCAACAACATGATGAAGCGTAGAGAATAGAGTACTTATACATGAAACAAGCACAATATACTAAAATTCTTCTACACGAAAGCAAGGTAACACACAAAGCGAGGTAACATAAGAACACACAAAAAGGTAAAATGGCCTCTAAAAACTACAAAAGTAAGAAATATGTAAAGCCAAATACTTTCCATATGACCTTTCAATTATAAAAATATATGCAGCTAAAGGGATATTTTGTAGTCAAGGGCTAAGATCATTGTCATGTATCAAAGAATCAATGGTTATTAAGTGTATAAGAGTGACAGAGATAGCAAAGTTGTCCCACACTATTTATTTGATTTTATTTAGAATTCCCAATTACTTAATTTTATATGTATACACCTGTGAAGTGAAAAGAGAAGACTTTGTTGTGCTGGGATCATGCGTGCTATTCATCCTCATATGCGAAAAGAGGAAAGCAAAATAATTTTGTATTGTACTAAGTTTGTCTAATAGACACTAAGGATCCAAAACTATTCTGTTTGATTTTGTTTAGAATACATAGCACTCACTCAGCTTCATAATACAGGTCTATTTCCTTACAGTCATTTTAATTGACTTGGTTTGGTATTGTAATGGCTTATCCACAGTTTTATTTCACTACTTTTGGATATATTAACAACATGAAAGCATATTTTTGCAGTTATAACACCAAAATATTACTAAAATAGGGAAATATTCACGTAATATCTAGGATGCACGGGTACGTGATACCGGTATGCCGGTGCGGGTACGCTGGTACGTTATTTTCCAAAAAACTCCAGTACGTTGGTACGGTAGTATATATATAATAAAAGTAATACAAATATATATTATAAAAGATAAGTAGATAACTGATAAACTCATAGACTCATAAGAGACTCATAAGACGTACATAAATACTAGTTCGTAATAAGGTCATACAACTCAGTTCATCTTCTTGTACCACTCATGGTGCTGGGCTGCTGGCAGGAGGGAACAAGAGAAACTGCAACAAGAAGGGGTGAATTAGTGAACTGAAACAAGAAGGGAACAAGAGAAACTGCAACAAGAGAAATTGCAACAAGAAGGAGAAACTGTAAGCAGTGAAGAGCAATTGCAACAAGGAGGAGAAACCGAACATGAGAAACCAAGAGAAGAGGTGAGAAACAGAACAAGGGAACAAGATCAATTTGGCTATTTCAGGAAATCGCCAAATCGGAGGGAGCAACAGGAAGAAGGGAACAAGAAGAGGGGGAGAAGAGGAAGTACCTCGCCGGAGCTTCTTCAGTATGAATCCAGGCCTCGCTGTCGCTGGGAGTTGTGACTGGTGGCTGGGGAGATGAGGAATGTGAATGCTTTTGCTGTTTTCCTGCATGCTAGGGTTACACTTCACAATCACAGCATCTTCATGGTCTTCATGGGCTGGGCTTCCTCTTTGTTTCATTAGGCCGTACCATCACCCGAGCCATACCAAACGGTACATATTTTTTTCTTTGTTTTATTTCGTGAAATTCCAGCTGATACCGTACCCGAGCCGTACCGGTACCAAGTACTTACCAAGTACTGCACCGGGTGCTCGTAGACGACCCTTGACAGGTACCGGCGCATCAGAAGCGTAATCTAGGTTTTAATTGACTTGGCTTGGTATTGTAGTGGCGTATCCACAGTTTTATTTTACTACTTTTGGATATATTAACAGCATGAAAGCATATTTTTGCAGCTATAACACCAAAATATTACTAAAATAGGTAAATATTCACGTAATATAGATATCATCTACACACAACAACCGCAAATTGAGCCTATATTTATTCATTAAGGAAATCAAGAATGCAAAGTGAGTCTGTCTATTAAAGAAATCAATAGCACATATAATACAAAATTTCCACTCTATCCCAACTTTAATGATCTAAATAGATTAAGTGGCAAAGTGAGTCTGTCTATTAAAGAAATCAATAGCACATATAATACAATATTTCCACACTCTATCCCAACTTTAATGATCTAAATAGATTAAGTGGCTGCAGTATTCCACTCTATCCCAACTTTAATTATGTAAAAGAGATTAAATGATTATAGTATGCCATCAGACGTATGCATATTTCAATCTCATTTGTTCCATGGATTTGGGCTTATATTGTGAAATGAATTAAGTAGTTTGAAATAATTGCTGATAAGTATGGATGTGCACCTGCTGCACGACGATGGGGTTGTCCCTGCTACAATTGAAAACATAATTAAGCAATGAAAACATAATTAAGCAAGGGATCCATATCATCCCGCACTGCTACGTATCCATACAACTCGACTGAGCCACCATGGTAAGGAATTTCTGCCAACTTTAATGACAAAATTTGCAGCAAGGGACATGGTGAATGTCTGAGGGTTCTGACAGCACCATTGGCTCCAATCGAGCTTCATCACATATATATTGTAACTGTCAGATAATACAGTCAGCTTACTATAAAAAGAGTAACTTACGCTTTGCCACATGTATTTGTACCTGTGTTGCAGAAAACTAATGTCTATTGAAGTGTCTCACCTAACCCCATATATGCATGGAAAAATGTTTCACAAAACTCGATTTCCGGCTGCTACGCCACGACACCTCAAAACTGCCTCCTCTCCCATGTCAGCAACATAACATAGGTCAGGCATGGGGTTTGCGAAACATTTTGGCATGAATACGTGAGGTTAAGTGAGATTTTTGCTTATGCATGTGGTTTTCTGCAACTTGGGACCTAATAGGTACGAGACTTTAATAGACAGTATAATAATTGACCGACCCCATAGCTCGACAAATGTCCTAAGAATAAAATAGATAAAAATAGAAGAAGAGGTTTGGACCACTTACTCTCATCACGGTTTGCAATACAATAATGTATATTATGTATTGGCCAACCAGAGGTGGCCTTGTTGTATGTAGAACCATCACGGTGGCTGCTATCCCCAAGGATGACCGCGTGCGGTACACAATCGGCGGGATAGCGAGCGATTGCCTCAGTTGCCCTCCTCGCATCTTCAAAGTTTGCGATTGCCTCCTTGGTTGCCCTCCTCGCATCTTCAAAGCGTTTGCCCGGGGCAATCACAATATAATCCTCGCCACAAGGGGAGTGACGGCGCCCGTTCAGCTTCTTCTCACCTTTTTCCTTCACCACAAGGGGGAGCCGCGGCGCCTGCTGGCCATGTTCCTAGATCCAGGAGGAAATCGAGGGTAATGCTAGCTGTCCTACGTTTCATGCGATTGTTAGATATAATCTTAACTTCTTAGTGTTTTACATGTTAATTGAGTTTGCATGTCAGTTACATGGTTGAGTTAGTGGAGTCAGTGGGCTGCTAATTAGTTAATAGAGTAATTAGCTAGTGTATGTAACGGAAGTAGTGGCCTACTTGAATGTGTTAGTAGGGATGTTACATGTCATATTGTAGTAATAAAAAATATCGTATCCAATTTGTAAAGTGATAAGCAATGAAATAACAGAAGAGATAAAAGACGCACATGGTTAGACGTCGCATCTGTGTTCATCTTCTTGTGTGTGTGCGTTCCAGAGAGGAAACAATGCGCGAGTTCTCTCCGAGAGCTGGGCCAACAATTGATATCAGATAGAGGTACGAGGAGAAGTTGCGTGGCGATGACTCACCGATCGGCAATGGCGTGCGCCAACTGGCTACATGCGAGGAGTGGCGTTGGTTCAGGTGCGTATGCGTACCGGTGACCATGGCGGGAGCTGGTGGTGCTACGCGCGGAGCACAACGATGGCGATGAGAACAAATCGGTGGCCGCGTGGCGCTCGCCGAGACGGTGTCCAATGTGGAGGCACCGCACCAGCATGTAGGGTTGGAAAAATAGCTCGAGGCTCGCGAGCCAGCTCAAGCTCGTTTTGAGCTGAGCCGACTTGGCTCGAGCTCGTGGAATTTAGAGCCGAGCCCCGTGTTTAGCTCGTTCAAAAATCAGGCCGAGCTCGAGCCGCTCGCGAGCCGGTTTGCGAGCCAATTTGGCTTGTTACTGTTGACTGCCCGTGGCCGATTCCCATCCATCCATCCTCCCAATTTGGCTCGTGCAACCCACTCCAGTTCACTCCCTCGAGGGAGGCCCAGTCCAGTTCCTGCTTACTCCCTCCCGAGTCCCCTTCCTCACTCTCCTCAGTGAGGATTCCTCACAGTAACAAACTCACACTGACCACCGATCCCCTTCCTCCCGCCGATCCTCATTCTAGATCGCCCGCCGCCCCCTGTCCACCGTACCCCCTAGAGGCCTGGTCCTCCGCTCCGCCGCCCCCAGTCCTCCGCGTCACCGCCCAGTCCTCCGCGTCGCCGCAGGCCCTCAGCTCCTAGTCGTTCCGTCCTCCACGCCGCTACCCCTTCCTGTCGCAGTCCCCGCTGCATCCATCACCTCTGTCCCGCTGCCGCCGCCCGTCCTTCGCAGGCCCGCTGCACCCACCTCCTAGTGGCCCGTGTCTTGGCTCGCGAAGGCTCACGAGCCAAGCCTAGCTTTTGGTTCGTTTCCAAAACGAGCCGAGTTGAGCCTCTATTCCATTCGAGCATGAGCAAGCCTAGCTTGAACCGGCTCGGCTCATTTCCAACCCTACCAGCATGTCAAGGTAGCATGCAAGGCGTGTTGCGTCCGCACATCACGATCGTCTCTTTTTTCGACTGGTGCTACATAATGGGAGGTCAATGAGGCACTCTGTATGTGTGGATGGTTTGAAAAGGCTCAACCATCCATCAAAGAGTAGCCCAGTTGCGCACTCGTGCCGTGCGGAGCCTACGGCACAACATCGAGCGAACCGGCGGAGGCGCATCAGTCATGGCTGCATAGGGAGTGGCAGGTAGCACGATCGGCGCAAGTTCGAGGCCGAGCAGGCGCGCGACAGGTCGCACATGCTGTGCAGTGCATGCAGTGCAACGATGTGTGCGTGGCTGCGACGGCAGTGACTGACGGAGCATGCGGCTCGCGATGAGGAGAGCCAGCGTGTTGGGTGAAGGTGTACGGGTACCAGCGACGAGGCTGGTTGCAGCACCGTGCACTAGGAACGTGATGGTGGAGGTCTATGCGGCCATGGCGAGACCAGCGCGGTGTGCCGGAATCGCACGTGACGTGCGCACCGACGGTGGCTACGTGATCGTCGCGGAGTAGGCCGACGATGGCAGTCTCCACTGGAGGTGGAGGCCGGTGGTGGCAAGGTGAGGCGGTGCGAAGCCGCCAAGAAACGAGTCAGTATGAGGCCGACAAACACCAATGGCATGGAGGCCGTCGTCGCAAGAAGAATCGGAGGTCGGCGCCACCGGTTAGTCGTGCCACCGGCGACGAAGTTATGGCGGCAAAGAGGTAGCGGTGAAGAGTGGAGGCGGCATGTCTCCCAAATACCTACTACCAAGGAGCATCGTCGACAACTGGTAAGGCAAGATGGCATTGGCGGCCATCTCCATGTCTCCGGGAGAGGAACTGCCAGATGCATGGGTCGCGGTAGCGCCCATGTTCACGGTCGCTGATGGCGATGGCGACTGTACTGTCCCTCAAGGAGTGTACCACGTGGTAGAGAAGCGGCTGCGTGGGTTTGGCAACACATAAAGGGCATTTGTGTTGCTAATCCGTGCAGAGTGGGAAGATGAAACTTCTTGGAGATAAGTGTTGAAGACTGTCAATGGCGCGATGAATCGTGTAAGAGACCGCTGCGTGTGGCAACAAGGAGAAAGCTGCTGCGCGTGGCAAGAGGTTGCGGGTGATCCGCAACGTTGAGTCAGCATGTTAAGATTAGCAGAGAAATTGTTAGATATAATCTTGACTTCTTAGTGTTTTGCATGTCAGTTGCATGATAGAGTTAGTGGAGCTAATGGACTGCTAATTAGTTAATAGAGTAATTAGCTAGTGCATGTAGTGGAGGTAATGACCTACTTAAATGTGTTAGTAGGGAGGTTACATGTCATATTGTAGCTATAAAAAATATTGTAACCAGTTTGTAGGGTGATAAGCAATGAAATAACAGAAGAGAGAAAAGGCACAAGTGGTTAGGTGTCGCAAATCTCATCTGTGTTCATCTTCTTGTATGTGCGCGTTCTAGAGAGGAAACAATGTATGAATTCTCTTCGAGAGCTGAGCCAACAGCGATCAGACGCCTTCACCGAACCAACTCCCTCCTAAATAAGATACGAACCCATTGGATTTTCCCATCCACTCGGGCCATTCTTTTTTTTACTATGCTTCTTCCTCACCCCAAAATCTCTCTTCCCCTCAGTCTGGTGCTCCTAACCACGCCGATAGCCTCACCTTCGTGCCCCGGCCTACTCCGCCGCCCCACCTCCGCTGCGCCTTGGCCTCACTCTGCCCTCGGCCGCCTCGCCTTCGCGCATGGCCTCCTCCGTCCGTGCCCTGACCGCACCAACCACCCCTTGCCCGGCCACCTCCGCCATGCCCCCCCCCGCCCCACTCCCTGAACGTACCCACCGCCACGCGCACCTGGGCCTCCCCTCGCCAGGCCGCTCCCGCCTCCCCGCACGTGGCCACCTCCTCCATCGCGGTTGTCGTGCTGTCCAGAGCCTAAGGCCGAGCGTGTCGACACCGTCGTTGAGGGCGAGGCCGGCGAGTTGAGTGTTTGTTGCTGATATAGGTTTTTCTTGTTGCAAAGTGATTTGAGATGTTGGGAACCATATTTTTTAGTGTTGCAGTAACAAAATATTGAAATGAGTTTTTTTCAGAAAATTTTGAATGTTGCAATTGTTCTGCTGGTTGTTGCACAACTGAAATCAAAATGTTTCATAAGTTAGCATTAAATATTGGGCCTCTTAAGACATCTGATACTTGAAATTTGCTACAGAGATTCTAATAATTTGTTGTAAGTGTGCCTCTAAATTATTGCATATGTGTTTTCAAACTATTGCAGAGGTTATAGCATCATCGATTAATGTTTTTCTAAACTTCTTTGCTAATTTTGCATGTATATCTATGTATGCCAACGAGATCTTTATTTTTTTAAAAGTAAATTTTGTCAAGAATATGGATCCCCTCTCCACTTTTCGAGGTTCAAATACTTTGTTGCAAACTTTGAAATTTTTTGTTGTACATGTATGTAATGCAGGAATAGGAGCGTACTATGGAACATGTCCGACATGTTGCGCGAGAGGAATAGGAGCGTACTATGGAACATGTCCGACATGTTGTGTCCATGGCGGAATAAATCGTACCAAGGAACATGTCACGAGCGTAATAGATATATCCATGGCGTCCGATTGAAATCAATCACCTATAAATTTGAAAAAAGTTCACGTTAGCATCCTCCTTTGAGAAAAGAAGATATATACTATCATCCGCCCGGATTGAAATCGTAATATCCTATAAATTTGAAGTCGATTTCTAAATTCGGTTCCAGTTCTGATTCTAATAGAATAGGAAATCGATTTCTAACAGTTTGGGAGTAATATGGAATCAAAAGATTTTCTTTTTTCCCCCTTCAAAAATCAACATAAGAACTAGCAGCCTTCTCCGAAAGATAACAAAATCCCCCAGAATCCAAGTTGGTCACAATCCCGATCAAAAAAATTTAATTCACCGCAAGGCGCATGGTTCTCACAGTTCATGTACGGAGCCACCAACGAAAGGCAAATTACGTTAAGCATCAGAACAAGAAAACACACCGGGAAACAGGATCTGGAGGTTGATTGCCGGAGGCCGTTGCCGCCATGAGTGGAGCATCTCGCCGCTCAAGCGCTGGACGCTACCAGCACCTGCGAGGCGGAGCAAAAGAGGCGATGTAGGAGAGGAGAGGCGGCGCGGTGGGGGTGCCGGGTCAGGAGAAGAGGTGACGCGAGGGCGGCGTCGGTAGAGAAGAACAAGAATGGAGCGTGAGAGGCTTTGCATCTGCTCCGCCTCGCTGATCTTTTGGCAATGGTTGGGCTGAGCGACGCGGGGCTGCCGGCGGCTGCGTGCGTTGGGGAACAGGGTTTGTCTTCGGACCTGTTTGTTTCGGCTGTGCTTTTCTGAAAAGCGGCTTTCGGCTGTGCTGCAGGGTTTTTCTGACTGTGGGTTGAATGGCTAGGCTTTCTGATTTGTTGTTTGGCTGTCTGACTTTTAGGTAGGCTGGCTGCAGCTTCCGAGATGTGACATGTCTGAAATGCCCTTGACGACAGTAATGACTTGTTTGATCCCGTTTAACGATATTTAACGATACTTAACGACATTAAATGATATTTAACAATATTTAACGATATTTAACAATATTTAACAACATTTAATGACAAATTTCTATAGATGTTGAGACATCCAAAGTTACTTCATAGTCATTGTAAATATTTCAGCATTTGCTGCACTGCTTGTGAAATATGAACACAGCAATTATATATCAGAAGTAACTCAAAGGTGATGAAAATGGATTGTTAATTCATAGTTAGCTAGTCAGCAAATAATTGATACCACAATCAGACCAACTTACTTGACTGGCAACGCAACAAATAATTGAATGAAACCATAAAGTTCTTTTTAAAAAGGGAAAGTAAGCACAACTAGTCAGCTATGAAATGAACTAGAAAAAAACTATGGAATTGTCGAATTGGTATAACATAGCAGCCAGTTGCAATACAAAATGCTATATATATCTTCCATCTTACAAAATGCTATATATATCTTCCATCTATCCTACCGTCATGCTACCAAAGCTGTTGCAATAGCGTCACGGAGGTCGATCATGTCAACATCATCCATAGCACTTGTAACATTATGTGCATTGTGGTTAGTGGACATATCCCCGTCCACGTAATCTTCATTCTTCTGTGCACGAGCAAAATCATTATCAACCAAAGTAGTGTCTCGAATAAAATTATGCAAAGCCATTGTTGCAACGATAATTTTCTTTTGCTTGTCTTCATAATAACTTGGAATCTTCAGTAGAATACGCAACTTCATCTTCCAAATGCCGAACGTACGCTCAATAACATTTTGAAGGGAAGAGTGGTGGTAATTGAACACCTCTTTCAATCCAACTGGTCTACCACCGTTCTGGAATTCAGGTACATGATACCTTTTGTTCTTGTAGGGAACTAGATAACCTTTGCAGTTGGGGTATCCGGAATCCACTAGATAGTACTTTCCTACAATTCAAATCGAATATATTATTTACCCACATATGAAGATACATTATTGCAAAATGGTAACAAGGAAAGTACCTTATGGAGGGTGTGGAAAGCGGTCTTTGTACGTTAACAAGGTATCAAGTAATATGCGTGTGTCGTGTGCAGACCCTGGCCAACCAGTGCAAACAAAAGTGAACCTCATGTCGAAATCACAAACAGCCATGACATTCTGACTTGTGTATCCGTGCCGGTTGAAATGCACAGGTCGTTTCTCACATGGTACCGTCACAGGTATATGTGTCCCATCTATAGCACCAATGCAATTATGAAAGTGAGGGGAAAACCTAGCCTCTCTAAGTCTTGGATGCACTGTTGAGAATTTTGGATTTGTGGGCTTTATGTTGTCAATACCAAGACGGTATACACATTCCAAAACCTCCGCAAACTTCCTACTAACGGTTTCTTTGGAATGACCAAACCGGTTCTTGACTTGGCAGTTCGATTGAGGAGCTCCACAAGTCCATATGAACAATGCCAATACTATCTAACGCCTCTTCTTCTCCTCCCATGTCCTTGTAAGCCATGCTAGCCGGCCTTGATATGTCTTTAGTGTGTGAAAGACATCTCGATACTCCTTCTTGATGAGGAGTTGTGTCGCATAGAAATGCTCATCACTCCCTTCTTCGACCCCAGCCTCAATAACCAAATCAATCATCTCAGATATCTCTTGCCTAACAGGATCAACCACTAGACCAGGTACACTGGTTGCATAATTCTTGCTACCCTGAGACCTCTCCCAAATGTCCACCAATCGCTTCAGTTGCACGTCTTTGTATGTCTTCTTCGACCTCTTCCCACTTGGTGAGCCATGGCCAACTCTCTTCTTGCCCTTGTCCACATGGGTGACTTCTTCGTTGTAGTGGTTCCTCCTCACCCCGAGGCTCATCACCCTCACCCTCATCATCCTCAAGATTGACATGGGCTGCACCATCTGCTCCAGGGACAAGAGATGATTCATTCGTACAACTTGCACCATCAAAAATGATGTCAAGCCTGTCCTCATGTTGCAGTGGTGCTTTCTTGAACTTGCTACATTGTGACATGGACTGCGATTAAAGAAATGCAAGAATCCATGAAACAATGTGAACAATTGAATTCAATACACCGCAATAAAGACTAAAGATTTCATACCTTAATCTGTTCAGCCCACCACTGATCACTTGCCTCAATGGATCCAGTCTTAGGATCTATGCCTAGCCCCGATGCATGGAGCTTCAATGTTTTCCAATTGGAATAGTCCATTTTCAAGCTGTCCCAATGGTTCTTTAATTGCTTACGGCTGTACTCTTTATTAGTACGTTCTTTGAACTTGGTCATAAGGTTCTGATACCCTTTGTTATTCAAACATTGCATGGGTCTATTGTTTGCAAGCACCTCTTCCACGCAGATGTCAATAAACACTTCATTTGTGAATGCATCCCATGTAGCAGTGTTTGCGACTTGTGCTTTATCCATCTATAAGTGGCATGCATATTACAAACAACCATCTATTAGTAAAACTTTACTAATGATGTTGGTACGTTCATTAATGTTACAGCAAGTCAAGTAAGTATAATAGCAAAACCGACCATTATAGCATCAATCTGAAGCTTAATTTTACTAATTCATGTGGAGCCAATATGCATCCTAGTTCATGAGGAGCAAAGCTATGGCTGCTGCTGCTGAATAGATACATACATACATCCTAGTTCATGAGGAGCAAAGCTATGGCTGCTGCTGAAGTTACGGCTGCTGCTGCTGAATAGATACATACATCTCGTAACATATACATATACATCTACATCTACATTCATATTCAATCGATCGTGAATATCTTTTTGTGGTGCTCATGAGCAATCATGCTCCGGTAGCTTGCCAAGGATTCAATCAATCGTGAATACATCTACATTCATATTCAATCGATCGTGAATATCTTTTTGTGGTGCTCATGAGCAATCATGCTCCTGGTAGCTTGCCAAGGATTCATTCAATCATGAATACATCTACATTCATATTCAATCAATCATGAATACATCTACATCTACATTCATATTCATGCCCAGTTTCGTATGCTCCTGGCGGTGTGGAGGCGTTGGGCGGCCTGGAGGCGTCGGGCGGCCTGGGGCATCAAGAGAAGGAGGAGACGGAGGGGAGGCGCTGTGTGAATAGGAGGTTGTACCTTCGGATCGAGGAAGGAGGCGAGGGCGGGCTGCTTGCTGGAGATGGCCGGAGGTGCGAGCTCGCCGTGGAGGCCGGATCCGCTCGGGTGGAGGCCGGAGGAGGCGCCGCAGGGAACGGAGGGCGCGCGCGTGAGGCCGAGCCGCTCGGGGGAGGCCGGAGGAGGCGCGCAGGGAACGGAGGGCGCGCGTGGAGGCCGGATCCGCTTCGGTTGGAGGCCGGAGGAGGTGCCGCAGGGGAACGGGAGGACGCGACGTGGAGCCGGATCCGCTCGGGTGGAGGCCGGAGGAGGCGCCGCAGGGGAACGGGAGGGCGCGCCGTGGAGGCCGGAGCCGCTCGGGTGGAGGCCGGAGGAGGCGCCGCAGGGGAACGGGAGGGCGACGGGACGGTCGGGAGGCGCGGCGTGGAGCGAGTGGCGCCGCTAGGTTTACGGGCGCGGGGCGCGAGTGGGGAAAAAAACGGGAGGGCGGCCGAGAAACCTCAGGGGTATTTGCGGGTAATTAGTTAGGAACTTCAGGGGTATTTGCGGAATGCCGACTGAGGAAGCTGCGGGAAGCTGCGGGAGACCGGTTTCTTGCTTTTCGCTTTTCACGTTGAGTTGGCTTCGAGCTTCCGGAGGAAGCCAGGGAAAAAGCCGCCACGTTTGTTTCGGCTTCCGGCTTTTCCGACTGAAAAGCCGAAGCCGAAGCCGGCCGAAGCCGAAACAAACAGGGCCTTCGTCTCTTCCTCCTAGAAACAACTACCATACGTCTCTTTGAGCATTTACAATAGCCTATATCACTGGTTACTAAGGGATAAACATATCAATATTTATATGATATAGAGAGAAGAGATGATGAGTAGAGAAGATGGACTCGTAACTAAATAAAGAAATAAGTTGTTGATATCAAAACATAAGAAATAACAAAATACTCTGTTGGAGACTTGCTTGTTACCTAAAAACTCGTTTTGTAGGTCTCACTGTCTTCAAGCACACTTGTAAGAATTAAAGTCTTACATACAAACTCAAAAAATAATTCATTGGAAAACTTGTTTCTTTTTATTATATTGAGTACTCTCTCTCCTCTTAGTAACAAGCTAAAAAACAAACCATTGTAGATGCTCTCACTTGAATCCTAGAAAATTATGAGACTCTAAATATGGAACTTGGGACATACTGTGTATATTTGTGTCATTCTCTGGATCAGTAAGATAGCACACACAGTTACATTGATGGCTCAAACACTTATAACGAAAATATAAAGTTATTGCATAATATTAAACAAAGCGTAAATATACCTTATAACTTTTGACTTGCATAATGACCGGGCAGGCCAAATACTTTCAAAGAACAGCAGCGGAAATAGATTCAGAGTAGAACACATGGAACCCTTTTGATATACCCACCGGCAATCGACTGTGGACTCGCGATCTAGTTCTTGGCTTACAGTCTTGATCAACACTCGTAATTATCCATGTGACCTTCTTTTATGCTTACTGATTAAAAGAATATAGATAGCGAGCATGAGTACACAACCATACTCGCAAACCAACACACAATGTAATTATTATAGATGCAAGGCTAATCAAAGGGAGGCTCATGGTTTTTTTTTATTTTGCACAAAGTCATTTATTGAAATAAAGTAAGTAGTAGCAAAATCTGAGACTTGGCATTTTAACTAACACAGGTTTTAGAAACTGAGTTTTCGTTGTAAAGTATTAGTAGAGGTCCCACCTCCTATACCCTCATTCCTGGGTTACATCTCGTATTTACCACTGGTCCCCGACCAGGCCATCACAAATCCCTAGGTTCCCAACCGAACTTTCCATTCTATCCACAAATTGTTTTATAAAAATGAAAGCCATATCCGATAACTTCTCAGCACCGCTCTTAACTATAAGCACGGCTATCTAAATAGTTTTCTTACTCTGTAGAGTTCGTACACTTTACCCACAAAAGATATTCGACTTATAATATCTCATACACACATCCTTAGATGTGCGACTAAGTTGATTATCACAAGGCCTTTACAATGCCCTACCCAATGCAATCCCACACCGCTAGGTATCACCTCTTGGGTCATGCCCCGGGAGGTCTCCATTTGCGCCGTGTAGCTTTTCTGTGACTACTATCCATACACACACTACACATCCACCAATGGCGAGGTTGCAAAGGGGCAAACAAATTAGTTAGCCAGGTCGTACGTGTTACCGACTTGTGGTTGTACTGTTTTTACACGAGAGATCATCACAAGATTCGATCCTTAATTGACTTGGACGGTACATCCACATACCTCACCATCGTGAATAATCAGCACCAGCCACTCTTTCCAGTCGTCCAAGTCTAAATCTTGTTTTTCAGGTTTTATTTTGTTTTCAAAATAACCTTTCGTCCAACACACCAGCCAAGCTCCTAGCCTCGACTGCCTAATTTTATTTTCAAAGTGTTGAGTGTGTCGGGCAACTTAATGCCCGAATGACAATGTATCTAAGCAATGCCCGAATGACAATGTATCTAAGCAAGGTTATGCATGACACTTAGATACAAACTTATCACTAGTATGTAAACCATTAATTCTAGGGTGATAAGGATAATGTCCAAATTCAAGGATTGTAAGGTTATACACATTTATTATTATGGTATTAACTACGAGCTAGACCAGTATAGATGTATAAAACATAGCAATGCAATTTCATAAGTTAAAATAATATAATTACATAATTAGGTGTAAAATGAACAAAGTATTGACTCGCCTTGCTCAATATTCTGATAAGGCTCAATATTCTGATATTCGTCTTTCTCGACATTCTGATAATAGTCTCGCTCAACATGCTGATAATTGTCTTATTCAATATTCTGATAATCTTGATCCCGGCCTCGTTCATGTTGGAATAGTTGACCCATCACAACTTCAGAGTCTAACTACGCAAAATATGATTGAATACAAGAGCGACTGAAAGTAACCAAATAAAATCCAATAAATTCAAATACATTTAAATAAATGAAAATACTTCAAACAGAACTGAGCATACTTACTAGTATTTTGAAAGCAAGGGGGTACTTCAGATGAGACCTAAATATATACCCATCTGGAGCTGATGAAAGAAATACTACAAACAAAGCATAACCAAGGAATTGATGAAGGAAATACTTCATAACAATCGAAGTACATCCTGATAATTGGACTGAAGAAAATACTTCAGGCCAAAGTAGATAAATCTAACAGGGAGCGAGAGAATGTTCACAGGAACATTCCTCATTGATTACCTAGATGGGAGAGATTGCTCGGTTATGTAATACTATCAGATATGCTTTCGGAGCATGAAGGCTTCTGCTACTATGAACGGATGACGACGTACGATACCTAGGGCTTAGGTGATATTATTTTCCTCAACAGGCAACCTAGCACTCACAGCACTCTCTCCACTCATTCTATCTATACACCCACGATGATCATACAATCAAAATCAATCCTCTTATATGTTCTCCTCTTTTGACAAACTTTGATGGTGATTGTGTCACATCTATTATCTGCAGACTTGGTGGCCTATCGACAGTTAGCTACTGATGCTTACTTAATTTGCTTTTGGGGTTTGTAGTCATTTGGCATTCACTTAATCCTAGCCGTAGCACTTAACTAAGCAGTAGTGTCACTAATTATTTTACAACTCCTATATGTAATGACATAAGCATATCCTAGCTAGCCTTCAACTAGATATGGTAGGCAACTATATTTCTTTTTAATATGATTCCTTTTTAAACTTGTTCTTTAAACTTAACTGCTAACTGCCTACTAATAATAATTATTTATCAACTTAGTAACTTGGTTATCTTTACTACTAGTTACTAAATTTCCCAGGAAAATTGAGTTAGTATAACTTCTAATTAAGTTTGTCTTGGCAGTTTAAATGGTAACATTTCACTAAACATTTTGAATTAATCCCTAAGTATTTTCAAGTTACTCTCTAAGTAACCTACTAGTAACTTCTAATTAAACACCCATAGATGTGGGTGTTCACTGCCAGCCACTTCTATACACTGATGGGGCTACTGTCACATACTCTATCAACTTCTTTACTATCTAAGCTAATCCATATGCAATTGCTAATATTCCCAGCCAACTTCATATTCTATCAATGCTTTTAATAAACTAATGGCTTGTGGATATCATGAGGATATGTGCACGATATTAAGACGATGTTACAATTGGCAATGGCACTCTTGGTTTGCTATTTCTCGTGTTTTCGACAAATGTTCAAAGGTCGTTGTCAAGTTGAGCGATCGGCCGCGATCGGGAGCGGGCCGGCGCAGCGATCGAGACCGGACATTGAATAGCGGTTTGACCGGTTTTGTGCTGAATGTTGATTTTATTGGCTAAGTGAGTTTGGATAGGTCATATCTATGTTTATCTTTGCATATGTGTTGCATATTGCATGTTTTCACTAACGTGGGTCAAGTTGTGAAGAACTTGTTCCCGGAGACGATTTCTCTGTCTATTGCTGTGCAGGAGTCTTGAAGGTCAATGACGGTCAACGGCGAGAGGATCGGGACTAAGCTTGGAGAACTGATGTCCAGAACGATCATGGATGCCGGGTGAGGTCAAGTGGCTCAAGCGTGGCGCAGAATGGACGAGGATGACCGAACGGGTAGTTCGGTGCGACGGGTTGATCAAGCGGCGTGGGGGTCGGTGCAAGTGCCTTGGTCGTTCCGGTGGAATCCGGACGGGAGAGACTTGTCGACATGATGAGAGCCGTTGATCAACCAACACATGGCGGAGCAGGCGATTGCTTTGACAGAATTGGACTCGGTCCATGGAGAAGGATCGAGAAGGGGTATTTTGGTAATTTCACCAAATACCGGCTTTGTGACTGTTGGCTAAACCGCGGCGCTTGGAGAAGCGGTTTAGGTCAAGTGGAGATGAAGACGGCGCTTTAAAATGCGTGCGTAAGTGTCCCGTTTGTGTTGGGCCTTAACGGGAGCCCATTAGAGAAACTCTTCTAAAAGCTAGGCCTCTAGTATAAATAGGAGGGGTGCTGCCACACAGCCCCCAAGCACTTCATTTGTAAGCCCTAGTTTGGTTTTAGGAACTTAGAGAGAAAGAGAGAGGCTTAGGGTTCTAGGGAGATGAGTTGATTGTGTGCTCATGGATTGAACTCTTGTCCTCCTTGAGGGAGTGGCTGTAACCAGCAACAATCACGAATCAATCCATGGATGATTTCCCAAAGATGTGTCTCTTTGTGTTCTTCCTTCTTGTTTTGTGATTTTGAGCCCATCTTTGATTCTTTGGTTTTTGGTTGATCTCTTCTTCTCTTCTACCTTGCTGTGATGTGTGGGAACACATCTAGAATCACCTAGACCATCAATCGCCCACGAGCAAGTGTTTAGATCAAGTTTTCGTTTTTGCTCGGTTTTGAACCTTCCTTCGGTAAAACTGAAAAAGGTCTAAACTTTGACGTGGATCTACTCAATCGTTGCTTGGAATAGGTTCCTAATATCCTTAGGAAGGTGTGTTCCAAATTTGGTCAAGTTTGGCCGTGTAGATCAAAAGTTAGATCAATTTTCGTTTTTGAAATAGTGCTGAAATTCGTGTTCTGTGCTGATTTTACTATTCATCGATCGATCGCTCAGAGTGGCGGTCGACCGTTGTTACCGGTCCGACCGCTCATCTGAGTTGGCCCGACCGCTCTGCTCACCAAAGACATTCATCGAGCTAAAAATTGTGTTTCTGATTGTTTCTTCTAGGGGTTTGAAGGGAATTCAACATAAGTCTTCCACTGTGTTTATCTATTGATCTTCATAGCTCTCATAGCTATTGGAGTGAAATTTGTGTTGAATCTAATCTTAAAAGAAAAATTTGGTTAAGCTCCTATTCACCCCCCTCTAGTCGCCTTTCCGGTCCTACAATTGGTATCAGAGCTCGGTTAGCTCTTCTCAGAGATCTTAACCGGTCTTTGGAGCCATGGCGACAGGCAAGTATTCAATCAAACCTCATATTTTTGATGGATCTGATTTTGCTTACTGGAAGGCTCGTATGCAAGCTTACATTGAGGCTCAAGGGCACACTATTTGGCTTAAAGTCAAAAATTCATATGTTGTGCCAGCCGATGACGATGTCATCACTCCAGATGTTGAGGCTAATAGCAATGCTCGAAATTTTCTGATTCAAGGGCTTAGTCGATCTGAGTTTGAGCGTGTTGCTCATTTTAGGTCTGTTCATGAGATCTGGAGGACTCTATGTGATTATCACGAGGGTTTTACCGCGATCAAGGAAGTGAGACAGAACCAACTCAAGAAAGCATACTCAAAGATCGAGCAAAGGCCTGGTGAATCTTTAGATGAGCTGTGGGGGAGGTTCTCCAAGATTCTACATGATCTTCGCGCTGTGGATCTTGTTTTCACTGAGTCTGAGAATGCACGCCAGCTTTTGGGTGCTCTTGATGTGAGAGTTTGGGGGATGAAGATCACTTCCATCAATAACAACACTGTCATGAGTGAGTTTACCATGGATAAGCTCTACTCGAGGTTGAAGACGCATGGGATTGACTTTATCTCGCGTCTCCCCAAGACAGAGTCGATGACTTTAGTGGTTGACCCATCCAAGGGAAGCTCTTTCGATTCTTTGGACTCTAGCTCATCCGGCTTTTCTTTGTCTGCTTGGCACTCTATGAGCGATGAGCAACTTGAGAGGATACCTGAGGATGATTTAGCCCTCCTATCCACCAGATTCTCGAGAGCATATAACAAAGTGAGGAATAGAAGGAGAGGAGGCCCTGTCACCTGCTTTGAGTGTGGTGAGCCAAATCACATTCGGTCCAGATGCCCCAAGTTGAAGGGCAAGGAGGAAAAGGACTTTCGGAGGCGTCCTCAAGCTAAGGATGCAAAAGCAAAGAAGCCCAACTATCGCAAGTTCGTCAGTCGGGTCCTTGCCGCTCTTGAGAGTGTTGATATGAGCGGTGTGGACTCGGGGATAGAGGACGACGAGGATGACTCCCATGGCAAGAAGAAAATCCAGGATTTCACCAGCATGTGCTTCATGCTAGGGACAGCCACGACGTCGACTCACGATGACCTTTTCAGCGATCCCGACGAGGTACGCCCTTCTTTGAGTGAGATGAAACGAGCTTTGGTTGTTGCTGAATGGAAAATAAAGAAGCAAGCTAAAGAGATTAAGAAACAGGACACCATGATTGATAACTTGAACCTAGAAGTTGTTAGGCTCAAATCTATTAATCCTGTTGATGATTGTGATTCTTGCTCTAGCTTGCTTGATGAATTGACAAACTTGAAATCTGCTCATTCCTCTGTTACAAATCAATTAAAAGATACTCTTGATGAATTAGAACCTCTCAAGTCAAGTCCTGCTTGTATGAATGCTATTGCTCTAGATGTGACTACTGTAGATGCTATTCCTTTACCATGCTCAAATTGTGCTTTGCTTGAATTAAAATTGAATAGCACTACAAAAGAATTGCAGAAATTTGATCCTAGTCATACTTGCTCTCATTGTTAGGATAATAAGGTCAAAATGAAAGAGATGACTGAAATAGTTCTTTATTCTAGATCTGCATCATGTGAAAATTGCCTTAAACTCACAATAGAGAATGATGCTCTAAACAAGACTTTAGAGGAGAAAGCTAAAATTGAAAAATCCATGTTCATGACTGCATCCAAGAAAGCTATTGACTCTTCTTGTTGTATCTAGTGTACTGAAGTTGGAATAAATGTAGATAAGATACAAGAGGCATTTAAAGATAAATTTAAGGAGCAGTTGAATAGGATTAAGAATTCCTATTGTGTGTCTTGTAAGGCTTTGAAAGTTGAGATAGATATTCTCAAGGATGAGTATGATGAGGCAATCAAGTCTAGTAATTATGCTACATGTAAAGACCTAGCCAAAGAAAATGATTACCTTAAAGATACTCTTGAGAGATTCACTAGTGGGAAGAAGAACCTCAACATGATTCTTGATAAATCTAAGGTGAGTGTGAAGAATAGTGGCTTAGGTTTTAATTCAATAGAGCATTCCAAGAACCATCCATCTAAGATTGCGAGGGCTGTTGAGAGTGGCTTGTTTGAGGTAGAACCCCCTGAACCATCTAAGATTGTTTTTAGATCTGCAGGTTTTACCCAAACTTCTGTAGGGAAACGGGTAGGCTACACTAGCGCAAATTAAAAAATTCTACCCGTAAACCAAGATCACTGCAGTTATAGATCACGGTCTTACCACTAGACGCGTAGGTGCGGAAGTTGATGCAGCACGTCGGGGCAGTGTAGTCGTACTACTTCCTCGTCCTCGTCGTGGCGTCCCATGTACAACTCCTCTCTTGCAGTTCGTCCCAACGCTACAGATGCAGCGCCTTCAAAGGTATCCACACGTACGGGAGGAAGCGACGCACGCCGGACTACTAGATCCGCGCGAGCGACCAGGGCGTGGGAGGGGTGGCGGCTAGGGTTTGAGGATGTCACAAAAAACTCATCATCCATCCTGTGCGCCCCTGCCCTCCTTTTATAGACGTTCTTATAATGGGCTTCTACGAATAGAGGCCCATTAGGACTCAATGCCCAGTCTAATTTGGATCCAATCCGAATTAGGCTTCAGCCCCTTAAGTGTGTGACCCTATAGGTTCACGTATGTTTAGACATGACGCAAGTACACATACTTTGTCAATAGTTGGTAGCGGCCTCTAACAAGACGTGCCAACTCCTAAACGCACGTAAAGATCATATCGGACGAACCATCACAACGTTATGTACATGTCAATCCCTTTGCCTCACGATATTCGATCGAGCTCCAAGCTGACCACTCTTTCTCGATCCTGTGATCCGAAATCCCTTACTAGGTTAACTCTTAACCTTAAGTAGCATGGCCATGCATTTCGGATCCGATCACTCGAGGCCCGAGATATCTCTCGGTAGAGAGGGCAAATCCCATCTCGATCGACCATGCCTCGCAAACATGCTTCATGACAAACCCGAAAGCTACCTTTATAACTACCCGATTCACGAGTAGCGTTTGATAGCCCCTAAGTAGGTCGATTCACATCTCAAGTACATGCGACAATCTCAGGTCTAAGGACAAGGCGTACACATTGTGTAGAGAGAACCATAAGTGTAATTGCTATGTCTCATGTTGGGTCGGTCCAACCCCATGTTCTAAACATGTGTCCACATTATTGGTTTGACATCTCCATGTCTATGACCTGTGAAACATGGTCATCAACCGATACATGTGCTAATCCATCATTCACGTGTGTCCTCACATGAACTCCGACTAGGGACAACTTTAGAACAACCATACAAGTAAAGAGTTTCACAAACAAGTCACATACTTGTTAATCAACACAAAGACAATATTCAAGGAACATTTATTAAATCATGGATACAACGAAATATCATCATCAATATGATTGCCTCTAGGGAATATCTCCAACAACTTCTTCTAGCAAGACAGGTGCTTCTACTTCAACAGGTCAGACCCCTCAAAAGGTCAAGTACCATTGCACCTTCTGCAAGAAGGATGGCCACATTGTTGAGTTCTGCTTCCGTAGAGCTAAGATTGAGAGGAAAGGAAGGATGAGTGCTTTGAGGTCCATTAGAGGAGTTCCTTCACCTACTGTAGTCTCTAGAGCCAGACAGCCTGTCTTTTCTGCTAGACAAAGGCCTAGGTTTGTAGATGACTTCTTTGACTCCTTTGGAGGTTCTAGGCAGCGTTCTGGTTTAGGATAGACCACGGGTAGCATCTAGACAGGGGGAGTACCGACCTTTTGGTAGGTCGATTCGGAGAGGTCTAGGTGTTTCTCATGTGCATTCCGATGATTTTTCTCCTAACCATTTTATTGTCGCTCGTTGGTGTTCCCAAGCATCGTGTGGCTCGATCGATTCCCAAGTCTTTTATCACTAACCCGCATCGAGGCACGGATGTTTCTCGCTATGCCCCGTAGGTCCGTCGTGCGAGGAAGGAGGACATATGGCTTGTTGACTCGGATGTTCTCGACGCATGACCGGAGATTCTAGATGGTTCTCCTCACACGTGCATCCGCAATGAGTTGATCACATTTGGGGATGCTTCTACGGACCGTGATGACCAAGGGCACGGTGCGCGTCAACAACAAGTTCATGCTTAAGGACGTCGCTTTGGTAAGTAAGTCGAGGTATAATCGCTATCTGCTTCTCATTTGCTGATGAGGGTCCGAGGTAAGGTTTAAGAGTGGTGAGTGTAGAGTTCGGACTCCTCGGTGAGCATGTCTTTGGGATCACTAGGTTTGAGAGGATCTTTAGTCTTGATTTGGTGTCTCTTACGCTTGGTTCTAGATTTCTTGTAGCTTCTGATTCTCATGATCTAGTCTTATGGCATCGTAGACTTGGACACATAGGTTTTGACCACTTGACTAGAGTCAGTAGCAAGGATTTGATTAGAGGTTTGCCTAGGCTGAAGGCTGTTAGAGACCTAGTGTGCGCTCCCTGTAGATATGGTAAAATGGTTTCTGCTCCTCATCCACCTCTTACTTTAGTGATGACCGATGGACCTGGTCAACTCTTACACTTAGACACTGTTGGCCCTTCTAGAGTTCAGTCTGCAGGTGGGAAATGGTATGTGCTTGTGATTGTGGATGATTTCTCCAGGTATTCATGGGTTTATTTTCTGGTTTCTAAGGACGAGACTTTTGGATTTTTTAGAGAATTGGTCCTTAGACTAGCTGTTGATCTTCCTAGAGCTTTGAAAGTCATTAGGAGTGACAATAGGACAGAATTCAAGAACTCTTCTTTTGCCACTTTCTGCACTGATAGGGGAATTGAGTATCAGTTCTCTTCTCCTAGAGTTCCCCAACAGAATGGCGTTGTAGAGAGAAAGAACAGGACCCTTATAGAGATGGCTAGAACCATGCTAGATGAGCATTCCACACCTAGGAGGTTTTGGGCTGAGGCGATCTCTACTGCTTGTTATGTCTCTAATATGGTTTTCCTGAGATCTGTGATTGGTAAGAATTCTTATGAGCTTAGATTTGGTCATAGGCCTAAAGTCTCTCATTTCAAGATTTTTGGCTGTAAATGCTTCATTCTTAAACATGGCAATTTGGATAAATTTGAGTCAAGATGTTCTGATGGCATATTTATCGGATATCCTGCTCATTCTCGTGGCTACCGTGTGTTTAATTTGGATACTAACAAAATTGTTGAGACTTGCGAAGTCATTTTTGATGAGACTAGTCCTGGTACTAGACCCGATGCTGGAGGTACACAGGTTTCTGATATTCGAGAAAGCATCTTCGTCGACGATGACTCTGAGGATGAGGACCCAATCCATCCTCAAGTCTCTTCTGAGATGGTTGGAGAGCCTGCTTCCACTACTCCAGCTTCAGCTGAGCAGCCTCCTCCTATCTTCACCGACGACCTGAGTGGCTCTGCTCCTACCTCCACAGCCCATGAGGTAGAGGCCACTTCTGCACCAGGAGCTCCTCTTCACATCCAGCGACGACATCCGCCTGAGCAGATGATTGGGAATCTCAATGAGCGAGTCACTAGCTCTAGGTTTATTTCTTCTGATTCTCATGCACATTCTGCCTTTGTCGCGTCTTTTGAACCCCGAGATGTCACACATGCTTTATTTGATTCCTCTTGGGTCAATGTCATGCATGAAGAACTTGAAAATTTTGAAAGAAACAAAGTCTAGATCTTAGTTGAACTTCCACCTAATCATAACGTAATTGGAACAAAATGGGTTTTCAAAAACAAGCAAAGTGAGGATGGGTTGGTAGTTCGCAACAAGGCTAGGCTTGTAGCTCAAGGTTATTTCCAGGTAGAAGGCTTAGATTTTGAAGAGACCTTTGCTCCTGTAGCCAGATTAGAAGACATTCGCATTTTGCTAGCTTTTGCATTTTCTAAGGGTTTTAAACTTTTTCAAATGGATGTCAAAAGTGCTTTTCTTAATGGTTTCATAGAAAAAGAGGTCTATGTCAAGTAACCACCTGGCTTTGAAAATCACAAGTTCCCAAACCATGTTTTTAAACTCTCCAAAGCCTTGTATGGATTGAAGCAAGCCCCTAGAGCTAGGTATGATAGACTTAGGAGTTTCTTGCTTAATAATGAGTTCAAAATGGGAATGGTTGATAAAACCTTGTTCACTCTCAGGCATGACAGTGATTTTTTATTGGTTCAGATTTATGTGGATGATATCATATTCGGTGGTTCTTCTCATACTTTGGTGTCCAGATTTTCAGATTCTATGAGCAGGGAGTTCGAGATGAGCATGATGGGAGAATTGACCTTCTTCCTTGGTCTTCAAGTCAAGCAACTGAAAGAAGGCATCTTCATTCATCAGAGTAAGTATACAAAGGACCTTCTTCGGCGCTTCAACATGGGAAGCAGTAGACCAATGTCTACTCCTATTGCCACAACCACCGTGTTGGACCCTGATGAGGATGGAGAGCACGTGGATCAGAAGGAGTACCGCAGTATGATCGGCTCTCTCCTCTACCTCACAGCGTCGAGGCTGGACATACAATTCGTTGTGTGTCTGTGCGCTCGATTTCAGGCTTCCCCTCGTGCTTCTCATCGTCAAGCAGTGCAGCGCATATTCAGGTACCTCCAAGACACTCTTGATTTTGGACTATGGTTTTGTTCTGATTCTGCTCTCTCTATTAGGGCTTTTTCTGATGCTGATTTTGCGGGGTGTAGAGTGGATAGGAAGAGTACTTCTGGCACTTGTCAGTTTTTGGGCACATCTCTTATTTCTTGGTATTCTCGAAAACAGTCTTGTGTTGCATAGTCCACTGCCGAGGCCGAGTATGTAGCTGCAGCAAGCAGTTTCTCTCAGGTTCTTTGGATCTTGTCTACTTTGCGGGACTATGGGTTATTTTTGGATAGTGTTCCTCTTTTCTGTGATAACACTAGTGCCATCAACATTGCCAAAAACCCAGTGTAACACTCTAGGACCAAGCACATTGATATTCGATATCATTTTCTTAGAGACCATGTTGAGAAAGGTGATGTTGTGCTTTATTTTGTTGAGTCTGAGCAGCAGGTTACTGATATTTTCACTAAGGCTCTTGATTCTTCTCGTTTTGCTACTTTGCGGGGAGAGTTAGGGGTTATTAGTCCTCTTGGCCTGTTTTGAGGGGGAGTTTTGCTCTTTTGCATTCATTGTATCATAATGCATTTTCATTTCTACAACTTGCATTGTAATATAATTTCATGGAGCTTTGATTATTATCATTGTATGACTTGATTTCATACTTTATACCTTGCCATGTCTTGTGCTATTGTGCTAAGACTTCTGTTATGGCTTTTCATATGTAGCTTAGTTTTTTCCATGATAGTTTTATTATCTGTGAGAAATTTGAATCAAAACATAACTTCTTGAATCTTGTGACTAGTTTTGCTATAGTGATCCTCTTATGATTCACGCCATTTCATATATGCTTAATTGAGTCTTGAATCTGATATGAGTTTTGAAATGAGCTGAGTTAAGCAAATGAAAAATTATAAGCTTTTAATGCATAAAAACCGATCTCACCAATTCTTTCTCATGAGACGGCTTGCCATTGTACTAGTCTTGAACTCAGGGGGAGTTTTGGATGACCTAGATCACTCTCTTAAGCTTTCTTGCTTGGGATGGTCATGCAAGGCTTGAGATCTAGCACATTGCTAATAAAATAAAATTATCTCTTGGTTGAAGCTTAGGAGGCAGTTGTGGATGGCTCCTAGTCCAGGACTTGCTTTACTAAGATAAAACCTGAAGTCTTTCAGTAAAGTGCTAAAATATGCTAAAATTCCACTTGCTTGAACAAATTGATTCATAATTGCACTCAAAATGCTCAAAATTGACTCTTTGTCTAATTTCTGGGTTCCATTTGCTTATAGACATGGCTTGACTCCTTTTTGGATACCTTTAGTTAAACTATGATCTTCAACATCTTTACATGCTAAGCCTTTATTTCAACTCAGATTATTGTTCTGTTGGCTTTAGCTTGCTATATATGTTTTGCCATGATGGAACATCGCTACTTCACATAATATGGCTTGGTGTAATACTTATCTAGTCTTCTTTGATAATTCTCATGGCTCTTGTTGCTAAAAATGAAAAAAAATGCAGCCATTCCATTTCATTCATGCTCTATTTTCTTCCATATTTCTTGCTGAATATATTGTCAAAGGGGGAGAACGATTGGTAAAAATGTTGTTTTAGAGCTGTTTGGAGTCTTAAGGAGAAAGTGTTTTTTCATGACAATTGGTGATCATTGTGAGTGGGAGCACCTCATTTGCATTCCTTTGGTTTTATAACCTTTTCTGAATCTGAATTGCAATTCGTGAATACTCACCTTGATCGAAGGTCAAATAGAACAATTGTTCTTTCATATGGATCTTAAGTGAGATTTTTTGGCGATTCTCTAGAAATTGAAGCTTTTGTGCCTTCTATTGCCTTATCTCACTTGTCTTAACTATTCTGAAGCCAGCTTGGTCATTTTCACGGCTTTCTCTTGCTTATGGACAAGTTGAGCCTTTACGCGAAAACGACGAGTATTTTCATTTTCAAACCTAAAACTTACATTTTCTGGAAGATTGCCAATGTGTTCATCAAGGGAGAGATTGTGGATATCATGAGGATATGTGCACGATATTAAGATGATGTTACAATTGGCAATGGCACTCTTGGTTGGCTATTTCTCGTGTTTTCGGCAAATGTTCAAAGGTCATTGTGTTCGAGTTGATGATCGGCCGGCGTTGGGAGTGGTCGAGCCGGCGAGGCGTCGCCGGACATTGAATGGCGGTTTGACCGGTTTTGTGCTGAATATTGAATTTGTTGGCTAAGTGAGTTTGGATAGGTCATATCTATGTTTATCTTTGCATATGTGTTGCATATTGCATGTTTTCACTAACGTGGGTCAAGTTGTGAAGAACTTGTTCCCGGAGACGATTTCTCTGTCTATTGCTGTGCAGGAGTCTTAAAGGTCAATGACGGTCAACGACGAGAGGATCAGGACTAAACTTGGAGAGCTGAGGTCTAGAACGATCATGGATGCCGGGTGAGGTCAAGTGGCTCAAGCGTGGCGCAGAATGGACGAGGATGACCGAACGGGCAGTTCGGTGCGTCGGGTTGATCAAGCGGCGTGGGGGTCGGTGCAAGTGCCTTGGTGGTTCCGGTGGAATCCGGACGAGAGAGACTTGCCGACATGATGAGAGCTGTTGATGAACCTACACGTGGCGGAGCAGGCGATTGCTTCGACAGAATTGAACTCGGTCCATGGAGAAGGATCGAGAAGGGGTATTTTGGTAATTTCACCAAATACCGGCTTTGTGACTGTTGGCTAAACCGCGGCGCTTGGAGAAGCGGTTTAGGTCAAGTGGAGATGAAGACGACGCTTTAAAATGTGTGCGTAAGTGTCCCGTTTGTGTTGGGCCTTAACGGGAGCCCATTAGAGAAACTCTTCTAGAAGCTAGGCCTCTAGTATAAATAGGAGGGGTGCTGCCACACAGCCCCCAAGCACTTCATTTGTAAACCCTAGTTTGGTTTTAGGGACTTAGAGAGAAAGAGAGAGGCTTAGGGTTCTAGGGAGATGAGTTGATTGTGTGCTCATGGATTGAGCTCTTGTCCTCCTTGAGGGAGTGACTGTAACCAGTAACAATCACGAATCAATCCATGGATGATTTCCCAAATATGTGTCTCTTTGTGTTCTTCCTTCTTGTTTTGTGATTTTGAGCCCATCTTTGATTCTTTGGTTTTTGGTTGATCTTTTCTTCTCTTCTACCATGCTGTGATGTGTGGGAATACATCTAGAATCACCTAGACCATCAATCGCCCACGAGCAAGTGTTTAGATCAAGTTTTCGTTTTTGCTCGGTTTTGAACCTTCCTTCGGTAAAACTAAAACATGTCTAAACTTTGACGTGGATCTACTCAATCGTTGCTTGGAATAGGTTCCTAATATCCTTAGGAAGGTGTGTTCCAAATTTGGTCAAGTTTGGCCGTGTAGATCAAAAGTTAGATCAATTTTTGTTTTTGAAATAGTGCTGAAATTCGCGTTCTGTGCTGATTTTACTATTCACCGATCGACCGCCATCAGAGCTGGTATGATCGCCATCGTGTATGCTTGATCGACCGCTCCTGTTCACCAAAGACATTCATCAGTGAAAAATTATGTTTCTGATTGTTTCTTCTGGGGGCTTGAAGGGAATTCAACATAAGTCTTCCACTGTGTTTATCTATTGATCTTCATAGCTCTCATAGCTATTGGAGTGAAATTTATGTTGAATCTAATCTTAAAAGAAAAATTTGGTTAAACTCCTATTCACCCCCCTCTAGTCGCCTTTCCGTTCCTACAGTGAGGCTCACTGATCATTTCTGTTATTACAACAATGATCTATTCATCATCCTTTAGTATACAAGGGTGCACATATGCATATGCACATACTTCTAGCATTTTCTATTTAACCTGAATGATTCATATACTATCAACAATGATATTTCCTTTAAATGTTCAAACTCCGCTCTTTTGAGATCTAGGATCTTTTGTTCTTCCAGCATATGTAAATTCTTTGGATTGCATAATAATCATTTTAGCGCTCATCTGTACAAGGTTTAGTTCTCTGACTGCTACTGCCTGAACATACAATATGTCAGTTGATTGGCTATCATCTATCAAACCATCTATGTCTTTGACTACTTAGAAACATTCAATAGCTACTTTATCCTACTCACTGCCATCTAGCGAGACCTATATATCAATGTGATCCATCTGATTTTTGTTCCTACATTTCAATGGTTTTGTCACACTAACATTTAGTTAATAATCTAATTACTGAGTTTAGATTTCATGCCCAACAGTGGGCTATCATCCTTATAACTCTAATTAACCCATTATTATTGTAGCTATTATTATTTGGGTATGATCCCTAATTCAGACTTCCTTTTTTGATTAGCTGCCAACAACAGGTTGCTAATTGGAAACATTCAGTAGCTACTAACCCTTGTTTAATACTAATCAACTAACCATCTACTGGAATGGAATGAGTCCACTGGTCATACTTTGATTGTCTAATTTGCTATCTCTGATTACTAACTAACATTTTCAGATAATGATTATCGATTTGTCTATGCAAGTTGTATGATAACAATTCACTAATCAGTTATAACTAGGGATGGCAGTTTCGCCCATTTACCCGATTACCCGTGGGTAAAAACCCTAATAGAGGTGGGTATGTTCCTATTTTTCTGCCCACGGGTACATTCGTGGGCACGAATCTCTACCCGATGGGTAAACGGGCATGGGCATGGGTAACACCCACCCATGCCCGTTTCGCCCGATTACCCATGAAAAATATACTGACAGGTGAGCTTCATGTGTCACGCAAGAAGCAACTGCCGCCCCCCTCTCCCTATTCCTCCCCGATCCCATCCTCCAAATCCAATCCAAATCTCGTTCCCACACGCTCGGTCGCCTTCCTCACGCGTGCACGCCTGACGTCACCTTCCTCACGCCCGGCCGCCGCCTCCTCACGCCTGGCCGCCGCCCTCGGATCTCCCTCCTCACGCCCGGCTGCTGCCCCCTCCTCACTCGGTGACTCCTTAATCCTCACGCCCCTCTCCTCATAGCCAGATCTAGATCTCCCTCTCCTCATGCCCCTCTCCTCATGGATGGGATGCTCCTCTCCTGCCGCTGCTGGTGGAGCGGCCTTTGGTGGGGAAGATCGCGGCACTGAGGAGCCCCGCGATGCACAGGGCGGCGGCGTGCGGCAGCAGCCTCTTCTCCCCCAAGAGCCTGCCCCCGGTGTGGATCGGTACGCGCCACTCGGGACTCCTCGGCTGCCACTCTGTGCTCCTGGACGCGGCAGATTCCAAGGGTGACGAGGAGAACGTCGCGTCGTGGGGGGGTGCCCGAGGACTGCTACTACGACAACTTCTTCGATACGGTTGAGGACGGGGTGTGCTCCAGCGATGGGGCCGACGACAAGGTCACGTCGCAGTTGAGCCAGAGGGGCGGCGGTGATCCAGGAACATTTTTTTGGTGAGCAGAAGTTTCAATCTTTGGGAATCTTTTGTTGCGTATACGATGCATGCTTCCGGCTTTGTCTGAATACAGGCAAGAAACTACAAGAGGCTCTAGAATTCCTTCGTGCTGAGAAGCGCCTTTGGGGATGTGTGATGATTGATGTGTGATGAACTGATGATTGATGAACTTGATTACTTGTTGAACTTGCATGTCAGTCTCACAGTCATAGACCATGTTGATGCAATTGGTGTTTCAAACTGTTCTATAATTAACTAACTATTGCTAGCATGTCGCTTGTATTGCCCGTGACTATAACCATCTCTGATCTTTTATGTTGTGATTCAGGCTGATAAGAATGTTATGATTGCATCTCACATCCTTCACCTTTGTTTTAGAATTTTTGGTCCTATGCAAAATTACTCTTGGTTGACCATTGATCTCAGTCACTTCATAGGCATGGACGAGGTTCGTGGGTACACGGGCATGCCCGCGGGCAACGAGTACCCGCGGGCGACGGGTATGGGCGAGGTTTTTCGCCCGTCGTCCTTCGCGGGCATGCCCGTGGGGGGAATTTAGGGTCACAGGCATGGGTATGGGCGAGCACTACCCGTGCCTGCCGCGCCCGATTGCCATCTCTAGTTATAACTATGTTGGACCTACACAATAGTTGGCAATGCTCACTGTTTATTCTCAGTTAACCACTAACTGCATACATTGGAATGCTATTCAGATTGACCACATGGCTATTGCCCAAAGCATCTCTGTTTCTAAGGACTATCCTCCTGTTAGATCCTCGCAATCACTCACTGATTTATTTACTAGTCTGTTACCTCTCATACATAGATATACTAAGGATCACAGAAGAATAGAAGGTCACTGACATTCACTGGATTATACCCATTAACTGATACTGTCTGACAATACAACTTATCCATCGAGCATTTATAAACTAACTAATCTGGTCTTTGCCATTTATTCTGCAAATACTTACTAACCATTTTTCATTAGCCCTCAATTTATCTAAGCTAATTCATGCTAACTGACATGCTAATCAAATGGGCTCCTTACCATACACAAATACAGAGAGAGGGAGTTCCAGAGAGAGCAACAGAAATAGAGCATGTTGATACAAGCTAGTTGTGTCAATACTCTGTTCTTGCTTTTGGTTTTGGTTTCAATTTGACAACAGTTTAATGTTCCCTGACAGTGGACCTCTAATTACTCTTACTATTCAACTTGAACCACTGTCTAGATTAAACATGTACTCAAAATTAACATCCATTCCCAGGTTAATACTCAGTGCACTTATCCTATGGACTATATTATGGACTATATTGTCAGACAATTGCTCACATTACACAGAGAAGGAATAGACAGAGGGAGCACCAGGAGGAACCAGCAGAGGAGGCAACCGGCGGTCAGGGCATGGCTTGTCGCCGGCAAGGGAGTGGGCGGTGGCGACCAGGGATTGCGAAAATGGAACCGGGGTGGGGTAGTGGTCCAAGAGAGGGTGGCTTTGTGACAGGCGGCGGACTGTGGTGGCCGGAAGAAGGTGTGCGGCGGCCGGCCATGGAGGAGAAAGAGGGCGGCGGCGTTGCGGAGATGGAGGGCCGAAGTGGGTGATGGGGGAGGTAGAGGGGAGTGCGGGGATGATTTTGAGGTGAGGAATTGGCCGCCGGCTTACCGAGTGCGAAGTGGTGGTCGTGGCGGCGGTTAGGCCGGAATCGAGGAAGACAAGGTCGGTGCCGAGCTCTGATGGGGAAAGCCTTCCATTGCTTGAGGGCTTTTGGGCTCTAGGACGCCGAGTGACGCGGTCGGTCCGGGGAGGAGGTCGCTGGCGCGGCAAAGGGGAGGGGTGGGCGGTGCGGCGGCCGCGAGTGGCGCGGGCATGCTCGGGTCTCTCTTCTCGGTTGCGCTCAATGGAGAAGGGGGATCGGGAGGGGATGGTGGAGGAGGGCCTGGGCGAGCTCGTGGGCGGCTTAAGTAGGTGGGCGACGGAGAGCACAATGGTGGCCGGCGGCATGGGCGGCATTGGCGTGGCACGCATGCGTGGGCAGAGGGATGACTGCGTGGAGGATGAAGCTGCCCATGGGGCCCAGCAGCTAGTGGAAGGAAGAAAGAAAATTGGGTTTTTTTTCTCTATTTTCCAGATTTTTCAAAAGACTGCTAAGGGCTTTAGGGAATTGTTAGACCCAGAAATATAGGTCTAGAAATTATGAAATTTTAGGGGAGGGTTAGGACACAGTGTAGAATTTTGTGTAATTTTTTTTAGGGTTTTCAGTTACTAGGTTTTTTGTAATTACCACCTATGCTGATAAAAGAGAAAATGTCATTTGGACAATTCTAAAAAATGCAGGCAAATAGAACAGCAACAGCTAACACACAAAAAGTTTTAAAAATATAATATTTTCATATTTACGCGTTTTCACTAATCAATCAACTGCCCAACATGATTTAAATTACTTTACCAATCTTAGACCCCCACTAAATCACACTATTCAATTTCACTTACTCAATCTTGTAATTTACACAATCACAATACTCTTAAATAGTCGATCAAAACCCCCCAAACTTTTGATATTTCTAATAATCCACCCACAAGAACAAAAGATATTGGATCACAATTCATTATAGATTCTGCTAATAGCAACAATGTAATTAGTTTAGCTCCAAAGAGAATTATTTTATTTAAATCAAATTCTCTCCAAGAATGATAGCATGAAATCAATTTATTCTCTAATGTACCTTAAATAAATTGGCTCCCAAAGTCTCACAAAATCATTTGATATACACTTTAAAGACCCTTGCGAAACGAACTGGTTAATCCTTTCTCAAAAGAAAAGGCAAATGGAAACAATTTTTAGCATATAGAAAAACGTTTACCATTCTCAGTAGACACAAGATCAAGGGAAATAGTCAAATTGCAATGATCTCGAAAAAGCAAAAGATGAGACCGCGGTTGAGGGCACAAGTCCCACAAGAAGAGAATACCAAACCTAAACCAATAAGATCAAAGCATTGCCTTTGAAACTTGAGAAACTCTTATGCGGCAAATAGAAAGGTTAAGTATACTTCAAATAAGATGCAAGTTTCAAAACTTGACTCCAACTTCAAATACTTCTACTACACTTTTCCATTAATCAAAGAAAATAATTTCCTTTGATTACAACCACACTTTGCTAACTCAACAAAAAGAGCATTTAATATCAAATCACATGAATCACTTAAGAACCAATACAACCTTCCAATACGTCACATTGCTCAAACTCCAGAGCTCTTAAAGACCACCCTAAGGCCCCAAGACCTCCCTGAGCACCAACTCTGGAGCACCTTGGACCACCCTTGGGTGCACAAGACCTCTTTTGAAAAGCTACCCATTGTGCAAAATCACCAGGTAATGTACATGACCAAGGACTTGGCTATTCGAATAGATTTTTACACTCTGCAGAGGTGTACAACTTTACCCACAATTCACGACTTCTCTAGCGGGGTGGGTTCCCGTTGAAACCCTTGCTTATTTCCAAAGATGAGCAGTCTAGAGAGCGCGACAAAGCATTTACAAAGCTTTGAACTGACTCAGAGCTGTCCACTATGGTTTTGCTTCTAACAGGCCTCACACCAGCCAGATTCGTGCCCCCTCTTGCGCCAGCGAATCAGCACGCTCCACCACAACAGAACCAAGCCAGCTCATTGCTAATTATTTGGCCCAGACCACCCCCATAAAATGGTTTTGTGGTTGCACGGTAATACCCGAATCAAAGGAACACAAAGTTGAGTCCTTAATCCACCCAGGGAAGACAACCTTATCCCACAGTGCGTATAGCACCTCCCCTTTACTGCACGATCACTTCTCTGGGTAAGAAAATAGTTTTTGGTTTAACCCGGCCAAAAGACTACCCTAGTCTTGGCACAACAAGTTTTAACAAAAGTGGCGTCGCACCACGATTGACACAACTTTGACATCTCACCACAGCTGCACAACAGTGGCCTCACACCACAGATTCCATAATTTAATTAGTCAAGATTATTAAGGAAAAATAAGATTACAAGACCAGCGGTTCTAAAACAAGGCTGAGCATAACTACGACCCCATGTTGGTAAAATTAAATAATGCCAACAAAACCTACCCATTCTAAGGTGTCAAGGGAGACATAGCAACATGTCGGGTACAACTGTTCAACGAGGCATAATGTCAAAAGTGGATTTAACTACTACCCAAACCTTTGCTATAAAACTAGCTATGCATGATAAAGTAAAACAATATATTTTTGGAAAACCAGGTCCAAAATGATCAAATGTCTGAGACTTGCCTTCGTTGAGAAATGGTGAGGCTTCGGCAGAAACTGCTAGATCCAAGTACTCCTCTTCGAACTCGGGACCTACACGTTCGCAATGAACCAAATAAACAAGACAAACTCGGGCAAAAGAACTTAAAAGACTCAAAAGAACTTAAACAAATTCAACACAAAACCAGAGGAACAAAAGGTCCGGGCGAGAGGGGAGGATCAAACCCAAAGGAGGGTGAAAACTCCAAGCACAAGCACGAAGAGGGCTAGGCAAGAGCAAGGAAGTTGGAAATGAGGAAAAAGGTGATGAAGGGAGGCTTGCTCGGGCTGCAAATAGCTGGAGCTGGCGGGGAAAACCCTGAGTGACTTAGAGCACGTGTCAAGGGTAGGTGAAAAATAGGACAAAGATATAACAAGGCTTGCCATCAAAAGGAGGAAACAAAGTACCTTAGATGTAACCACATTTAATGTGCCACAACAACATTAAATGTTCAGAGACTTTCTACTGCAAGCATGCAGAAAGGGGAAAGGGGACAGAGCTGGCTTAAACAAAGAGGTTGGTCAAAACAACAGGAGAAAGTCCAACTACGGGGTGGTCTTAGGAGGAGGTCCTACAGGAGGAGGTCCTGTTCCACCAGGGTGGTCTTTGCAAAAAGACCAGAGGTCATGACCACATAGGGTGGTCGTGACCAAGAAGGTGGTCTTTGCAAAAAGACCAGATGTCATGACCACATAGGGTGGTCGTGACCAAGGAGGTGGTCTTTGCAAAAAGACCATGGGGAGGTCCAAAAGAGGGAAGGAGATCCAAGGAACAAAGCAAAAGGTGTAATGAACCAGGGCCACACGATCTTGATCGAGTGGTCCAAAGGGGAAAGGAACGTTCGGAGCACGCGAACACTGAAGGGCAACGGGTAGGCTACACTAGCGCAAATTAAAAAATTCTACCCGTAAACCAAGATCACTTTAGTTATAGATCACGGTCTTACCACTAGACGCGCAGGTGCGGAAGTTGATGCAAAGACGTCGGGCGGTGTAGTCGCACTCGCTGATGCAAGACGTCGGGCGAGTAGTCGTACTACTTCCTCATCCTCGCCGTGGCGCCCCACGCTGACTCCTTTCTTGCGGTTCGTCCCAACGCCACGATGCGCGCCTTCAAAGGTATCCACACGCACGGAGAAGCGACGACGCCGGACTACTAGATCCGCGCGAGCGACTAGGGCGTGGGAGGTGGCGGCGTGGTTTGAGGATGTCACGAAAAACTCATCCTTCAACCGCGCGCCGCCTCCTTTTATAGACGCCCTTATAATGGGCTTCTACGAATAGAGGCCTATTAGGACTCAATGCTCATCTAATTCGGATCCAATCCGAATTAGGCTTCACTTTAAGTGTGTGACCCTATGGTTCACGTATGTTTAGACATGACGCAAGTACACATACTTGGTCAATAGTTGGTAGTGGCCTCTAGCAAGACGTGCCAACTCCTAAACGCACGTAAAGATCATATCGGACGAACCATCACAACGTTACGTACATGTCAATCCCTTTGCCCCACGATATTCGGTCGAGCTCCAAGCTGACCACTCTTTCTCGATCCTGTGATCCGGAATCCCTTACTAGGTTAACTCTTAACCTTAAGTAGCATGACCATGCATTTCTGGATCCAATCACTCGAGGGGCCCAGAGATATCTCTCTCAGGTAGAGAGGGGCAAATCCCATCTCGACTGACCATGCCTCGCAGTATGCTTCATGACAAACCCGAAAGCTACCTTTATAACTACCTAGTTACGGAGTAGCGTTTGATAGCCCATAAGTAGGTCGATTCACATCTCAAGTACATGCGACAATCTCAGGTCTAAGGACAAGGTGTACACATTGTGTAGAGAGAACCATAAGAATAATTGCTATGTCTCATGTTGGGTCGGTCCAACCCCATGTTCTAAACATGTGTCCACATTATTGGTTTGACATCTCCATGTCTATGACCTGTGAAACATGGTCATCAACCGATACATGTGCTAATCCATCATTCACGTGTATCCTCACATGAACTCCAACTAGGGACAACTTTAGAATAACCATACAAGTAAAGAGTTTCACAAACAAGTCACATACTTGTTAATCAACACAAAGATAATATTCAAGGAACATTTATTAAATCATGGATACAACGAAATATCATCAACAATATGATTGCCTCTAGGGCATATCTACAACAAACACACACTTATATCGGGCCGCCCAAACAAGATCTAACGGTCCTAGGGAGGGGAAGGTGCGCATAGGATCTGGACTTAAAGGAGGTCCAGACAAGGAGGAGTTTCAACGGTTAAGATACAAAAGAGGAAAGGATCTAACGGAGGAGATCCAAGGAAAGAGATCCAAGGAGGTCCTAACTGCCAGAATGGAACCAAGGGAGGTCTTGACGGTTAAGATAAGACTAGAGTAGGTCTCAACGGCCAAGATCTAACAAGAGGAGGTCTTGACGGTTAAGATAAGACCAGAGGAGGTCTCAACAGCCAAGATCTAACAAGAGGAGATCCTGGCGGTTAAGATCTGGCAAGGGGAGGTCTCAACGACCAAGATCTAACAAGAGGAGGTCCAAAAGAAGTAGAAGGAGAGGAGGTCAAGCAAGAGGGAGGTCCAGGAAGGGGAAAGTCAATTCAAAATCGAATTGAAAGGAATAAAAGGGGTTTGAAACACAAACCTGAGCTTAGAACAGCTCAAGGGTGGTTGCGACCTAAAGAGAGGTCGGAACCCAGGGGAGGTCTTGACAAAGAAGAGGTCCAAACACAAAGGAGCTCTAAACCTGAGGAGGTCTAAACCACAGGAAGGAGGTCTGAACTTGAGGAGAGGTCCTAACCGATGGGGAGATCAGGACCAAGAGGAGGTCCAGGAGAGGAAAAACTAGGCTGAGGAGCACACAAAGCAAGCAAAGAAAGGAAACTAAAGGCCAAAGAACACCAGAGAACTCCAACAACGAACAAAGAGCTAATTGACATTAGTTGAAGTTAGGTTAGTTCAAGTTAAACCTCCAATATTTTCCAAAGTTCCAAGTTAAGCTTGAGTAAACCAATAAACCGAATGGTTCCCTTTTGGTTTTGAAATCTGGCAAGAACTCTAAGACAAACGGGATGTTACACCAAGGTCAAGGATTGGAAGTTTATGCGTAATTATCATTAAGGTAGTGTAGTAGATATGAGCTAAATCAACATATTTGTATAAATCATAGCAATGCAATTTCATAATTTAAATCAAATATAATTTGCATTTCAAAAGTAGGTGCAATATGATCAAAGTGTTGACTTGCCTTGCTCAATATTTCGATAATTGCCTTGCTCGATTTTCTAATAATCTTGGTCTTGTTCTTGTTCTGTCTCGGACCGCTGCTCCGTCGTGGCTTCAGATTTTAACTACGCAGAATACGATTAAACCCAAGAACGTCTGAAAGTATTCAAATGAAATCCAATAAATCCAAAGACATTCAAACAAATTGGAACACTTCAAATGAAAGCAGACACAGCTAATAGCACCTTGAAAGAATGAAACATTCCTAATGAAACTAAACCTGCTTAGTGGAGTTGATGAAGGAAATATTTCTAACGAAGTATATCCAAAGGAAGTTGATGAAGGAAATACTTAAAACGGAATGAAGTATATCCTTGGATATTTGGAATGAAGGAAATACTTCAGACCAAAGTAGGTAAGTCCAAACTCTATTTGTTTGGTCTAGTGGTGGGGTTTTGGGTTGATAGTCAAACTTAGGGTTAGGTAACCGTTCGATCCGAAGTGAGGGCGAGAGGGATCGGGCTCACGGAAAGTCCGCTGGTGCATTGAGTTAAGACTCTAACGGGAGGGAGAGAATATCCCCAGGGACATTTCGCATTGGTTACTTGGATGTGAGGGATCACCTTGTTAGGTAGAGCCCTCTGATCCACTTTTGGATCACGATTTGTACTTTAACTGTGGGTGGTTAGCGATGGACGATAGCTGGAGTCTATACGAGCTTGATTGGAGGTTGAACTACTATCACCCACTTGAGAACATCTCATCGCTACTCACACGCGGCGCCTAGCTGATCTAATGACTTTCTTTTGTTTTTACTTCTTATTTATCGAGGAAGTTCCAAGAAAGTCAGGTGAGACCTTTGTGTAGGTTCAGGGTTCGCATAGGATAGACATAAGTCTCACCGACACATGGGGCCTAGTTCGCTTAATGATTCCTTTTATTATTTTATATTTATCGAGAAAGTTCTATGAGCTATAGCTGGAACTTCCAAGCATTAGCTAGACATTAGTCTTACATCTTTAGTGGTGTCTGCGGTTTGGACTTCACCTTTGAGGTGATCTATACTTAGTCTTACTAATTATGTGGCTTGACATATACTACAGTAAACCTATCATACTAGGTTGATCTTTAGCTACAACACTTTCTAGTGATTACTTCCCGTTAAGTACATAACTATACTGCCAGACCTATGGGCCCTTATCTACTATGCCTTGTTTAGCGACCAACTCTATCATCTTGATTACCACTAATAGCATGAAGCGGGGTTGTAGTTACTACTACCTTTCACGGCTACCTACTATAATGACTACGCCTAACTTAATCACGGGCAAATTGTCTAACTAGAGAGATCACTTTAGTTTTATCCTTTAGTTAGTTTACCTACTACGCAATCTCTACTTAACAGTCTAACTCAGTGCTTGTTAAGATATTCACAAGGTTAATGATTTTAGCTTCTAGTTCTAGGTAAAACCTAGTTATGCATTAGGCATACCCGTCATATCATTTTTTTAACGGAATTGTGCTTGTTGAATGGGCTACCTCTTAACTCAGTCATTGTTAATGACCAAGTTCAAATAGATATGGATGAATTCAAATTATTTTCAAAAATTCAAATGAACTCCAAAATAGATGTTTTCTGGTTGATTGGGCAGAGTTTGATTTTAAATGAATTTAGAAATAAGAATAATTCAATTTGGATTTAAAACGAGAGAGAACGGACTCTCCGAGGTTTTAAATCCCTGAAATAAACAAAGGAGAGAGACTCCTCTGTCTGACAGGTGGGGCCAACGGGTTTTCTTTTCCTTTTTGGTTTATTTTTCATCTGAAAAATGCTCTTGTGGCTAACAGGTAGGAACCTTGCTATTTTAATTTCTTTCTAATTTATTTTTCTAATTGGAATCCACTATAGCCATTGACAGGTGGGACCTGGCCAGTGTGGACTTGGTCCAGGGGAATAGTGTGTAGACCGAGGGCCTACGGTAAAGGGATACAGGTAGGATACACTAGCTAGCAATTTTAAAAATTCTACCACATAAACCAGAAAACTATGCAAGTAAGAGATCATAGATCGTTACTATTAGACGCGGTCAACAGCGGAAGAAGAGTTGAAGCAACTTGATCCAATGTCGAGTGCGTCGATGTAGTAGTCTTAGTCGATCGTCCAACGCTCTCGAAGCCGATCGTCACCTCCAGCAACCAATCACGTTCCTCGTTGAAGATCGTGGATCGTCCTTGAGCGCAACAGCAACTGCAGTAGCGCCTCTACGGTATCCATACGTCTAGGGATAGAATACCGTACACCGGTGTGCTAGTACCAACTCGCACGGTAAGGCTCTTGAGAATATGGCGGCTAGGGTTTCGGTGGAGCAACTCACATCGTTCTCGCCTCTTCTCCCAACAACCTCATGCATCCCCTTATATAGGGTCCATGACGGATCTTATCCAAACTCGTTTGTTCTAACCCATTAAGTGTGTGATCCTGTAGGTTCATGCGTAATTGGTTGTGACCCAAAAACTCTTGTCCGACCACAAGTTGTTAGCGGCTCCTAGTAGGACATAACGATTTCCGAATACACATAAATTATATCGGACGAACTTTAATGCAATATGATCTACGAATAGGTTTTTATCACTTACGACCAGCTCGTATCTCTATACGACTAGTCCATATTTAGTCATGACCAGTCGTAATTCCTTATGATTAGTTTATGACTACTTAGTGATTATGTTCGACCAGACTGCGACCATCTTATATCACCATACGACCAGTCTGCATCTTATCGAACTGAACGACCTGCTTGTGTATTCTCCTTTTGCCTTACGATATCTGGTTGAACTCCAGGTGAGATAGATTGTCATCCACGGACTGTTCAATACTTTCTCGATCAAGTGATGGATAACTTCACGTGGTTGACTCTTCGACCACCAGTGGCTTGTCCATGCACTTTTTTTATCCGACAACATCGAGGGGCCCAGAGATATCTCTCCTGTTATGTTAGGAGGGGCAAATCCCATATCCGACCAGACACATCCCTCCGCATATTTCATAGCATACCCAAAAGCTACCTTTATAACTACCTAGTTATGGAGTAGCGTTTGGCAACCCCTAAGTGTACTATTACACATGTAGGAAACCATACTGATCTCAGGTCTAAGGATTATACATCATCATTGCTTGAGACGAACTGATGACACATAAAATCATAATAATCTTAATAGTGTCTCAAGGTGGGTCAATTCAACACCATGTTCTCTAACATGTGTTCACATTATTGATTCGATATCCCTATATCCATGACGGTGAAACATGGTCATCAATCAATACATATGCTGGTCGATGAGTCACTAGTATTCCGACCAATGACATCCGACTAGAGATACATTTAGAATGACATCATATAAGTTAAAGAGCTTCACCAACAAATTACACACTTGTTAATATTTATAACTGATGATTCATTCAAGGAATATAATAATATTTATTCAATAACTCATAAATATAGACGTGATACAATCATCTCTATGATTGCCTCCAGAGCATATCACCAACACACGTGTCATTGAGGTCGGTCTATAGATTAGGTCCACACTGCCCTTTTAAAGGAGTGGGCGGCTGAGTGATGGCAATGGTGACAGGAATGACGTGGGCAACAGGGGGAAGTGTACCTGCGGCATGGAGGCCAGGAGGGGGCAGGTGCGGTGGTGGGAGAAGGAGGACGGGTAGGTGGGAGGTGCCTGCGGCTCTGGCGCGGTGGGCGTAGAGAAGAAAGGGGGGTTCGAGCTGGGTCGGGCGAGGGCTGAAGCTAAGGAGAAAGAGGGAGGAGAAGCTGGCCAGGAAGGAACAAGGGAAAAAAAGAAAAGAAAGCAAAAGAGAATAGAGAAAAAAAGGAAAAAAGAGAAGGAGAAGTCGGGCTGGGCTGGGTGACTTTTGGCCCAGACCGCCTTTTTGAGGTCTCATTTTCTTTTCTTTTTAAACTCTGGTTTGAATTCAATTTCTTGATATGCCGATTAAATTCAGATTTTAAATTTCTACTTATTTTCAGGTTTTATCGATTTAAATTAGATTTGTATTTCGCTAATTGATCTCTTTAAACTCATAACTCGATGGATATCTCCAAAACAAAATCTAAGAACTCGAATATCAACAAGATGTATAAAAAAGTTTTAAAAAATTCAAATTTTTACACATTTGAACTGAAAGCAATTTTTAGGGTGTTACAACACGTCGGGAGGGGCAATTGTCGAGATGAGGCTTTTGAAAAGTTTTGTTATGATTTATTTTGATCAAGTAATAATATCTTATAGGTAAATCTATACAACCTCTGTAGAGTGTTAATAACATATTCGAATAGCCACGTCCTAGGTCATGAGCCTGCTCGATGATTTAACCGAAAGGTACATTTTATAAAAACAATGTGGGAGGGAAGCTGTGTGAAAGAACTAGATTAAGCTTTGTGAACGTTGTGAAAACTCTTATTACTTATTATTACTACTATTTTAACTTATGCTTTCAATCTATTATTCATATTCAATTGCAACTGTTTTTTTAATAATCATAGAAGCCATTTCCTTTAGAATAAGTCATCATCTATAATTGTATTCTATGGTACAATTTGCTGAGTACTCCATGTGCCCACTCTTGCTATAAACAATCTTGCTCAGCTGATGAAGACTACATCAGTTCATCATTGGTCATCAAGGACTACTTAAAGGATTGTGGAGAATTAGGTCGCGCTACCCTAATCGATTATCTCTGGGCATATGGATGGGCCACATTGAAGTTATTCTATTTCCATCCGCTGCAGCTAATTTGAGATATTTGCCTTCTGAGGCATTAATTGTAAGTTTTGACCTTAAAGTCGTTACTTTGATAATTATTTATTAATTGCATATTTCTTAGTTATCTTTGCATATGGAATGGTATTCCATCGATGTTGCCACTGTGTGTACTAGCGTGATCCTATACTAGTGCAGTATACACAAAGGGTCCATATTTGCATATTCGGATCCCGACAACCGGGAAGGAGGGTTAGCAGGTATCTTTAAATTATTACTATAGAGTTCACCTGCATGGGGCGGCAATAAGGTTTCTAGGCAACGCTTTTCCACGACCGCTTGTTGTGCTGCTTCATGTACGTTCTGCACTGCATCGAGCCTACACCGCTTTCTGTTCTTCATCAAGCCCTACTATAAGTTGTTTGTGCGACCAAATGATAATCCTATTCTTGCATATATTTCGAAGTACAATGTGTTGTCTGCTGTTATGATTATTTTATGCATCTCTAGTTATCTATGATATCTATCTAATAATAAAATATGGAATTAAAATATTACACATATTTCCAACACAAGTAGATCAAAGGAATGAGCAGGGTAGGAGTGAGTAGAGCACCTACCAGGAATCGGCGCCGGAGCCGCGACGCGCGCAAGATGCACAACCACCGGCGCGCACGAGCATCTTGGCCACGTGCGCCCGGTGCACGTGGGGCCACGAATCCTGTCTTGGCACATCTAGGTTCCCCTTCTCTCTCTTGCCGGAGACAAGTGTGCGAGTGGCGGACAAAGGAAGAGGGAAGCGGCACACTCGCCGCAGAGGTGGAAGAGGGCAGCAGCGCGCTCACCTGTGAGGTGGAAGAGGGCGTCGAGCCATGCCGCCGCCCCATTCTCTGTTCCCGATGACCCGCTGTCTCCGTCATCTCCTCTCCGAGCCAACCGCGTCACGAGGTGCGCCTCGTCGCGCCGGAGCTAACCCCCACCTCCATTGTGGACCACCACCACCGTGCGCCACCGAGCCGCCATGGTTGTCGCCGTCGCCAGCTCTCTCGGCGCTACCCCCGTTTCTCTCGAGCACCAAAATGGACCCTCCACCTTAGGGAACATACGATGCGTGCGTTAACTTCACCTCCAACCCACCGGAGCCTGCCGTCGCCTTGCCCATCTTCTCCGCGCTCGCCAGCCTTGCCGCCGCACCGTTCCAGCCACTCCCGGAGATGGGCGCAGCATTGCGTCTGGACCGCCGAGCTGGACATTGGGCCCTGCTCGACTAAGTCCAACCCAAGCACTAATGCAGATGGAGTTGTGGGCTGGAGTCCAATCCGGCTTAGGCAAAAGAAATAACTCATGAAAATGGGAAATTATTAAATTAACCAAGACATGATTAAATTATGTACTAATTCAACAGCACATTGTATTTGACTGTTGGAACAAACACCTTGTCATGGTGGGTAGGAAGAGCTCAAGGAATGTGATGATGAAATATGGCAGATTTTACGTCAAAAAAAAAGGCAGATCAGGGCTTCCTCTACATAGGATTAAACATGTAAGGACTAAACCGCTCTCACTTGTGTTGTGTGCCGTACTAAAATCGTATCAACCACGTCTCTTCTAAGACGGGCTGAGACAGGTTGAGCCCATTACCCTATCAAATTGTTATGCCACATAGGTTCGTAGTATTTGGAGAATGGGTACTGTCGGATGGATGTAGACTCATGGTAATGCTAGATGGATGCATTATCAGCTCAAGTGAGCACGCCTATACTTAGCGCAGGTTGGTGGCAGGTAACAAAAGCCCGTCGCAACGGCTAAGAAATATCTAGCTAGGTAGAGGTATAATATATGGAAATAGGGGAAAACGCTCAGTGTCCTAACCAGACTCGCATCAAAGGAATTGCAAGAGATGGCAATCAAGGTTCAGCGTGGGTAAAGTGATACAACCTGCGTAGAGTTTTAAAACGTGATTCATGTTTATCTCCTGGATTGGAGGCCACGGGGGCCTATAAGTGGCTCTATCTCATGGTGCAGGTCAAGTAGAATTTTAAATGATCTTTTCTAAAAATCTGTTTTCTAAAAACCCTGAAACTTGGATGGTGATGATGATGATTATTATTGCATGCATCTTTTATAATGTTCGACTTGCTTAGTACGAAAGTACTCACTCTTGCTATTAATTCCCTGGTTTAGAAATGACGAATGACGATCGGAGGGCTCCGGAGCAAAAAAACTAGCTCCAAGGCTGTTAGGTACGAGATAAAGATAGTCATAACTATTTATCTGCAATCTTTGATTGTGGGCTATTATGTGACAAAATGAGATTTTATCAAGTAATAATCTACGTGAAGTGCAGCACATCATGGCCATACCTGCCCAAAGACTCCAACCTGCAAGTAGCATCTGCTGCAACTTACAACTGAGCTGACCACAGTGAAGTCCACTAGCACCTGTCCATGCTATCATACCAAAAGAGGATGATGAGTAGAGGAAGGAAAAAATACTGCTTTGAGAATAGTGCTAGGTGAGGAAAAGGATGAGAGAGTACTTGGTTACTTGTAGCTTTCTCTGGAGATGGTCAAGTGTTGTGTTGCATGGAACCTCACAATGAGCGCACACAGCTGGAAAAATGCTTGGAAAGAACCTTGGTGCCTGCAGCTAACTGGAAAGATGCTTTTAGTCCCTATTCCACCTCAGGCCTGCAGGGATTCATTCAGCACAATGCAGGAGGTCGCCAGGTGCATGATTTCAGTGCCAGTTCCGACGACGGTCAAGCAGCGCGACGATGAGAGAGGCGTAAGCTTTGGCTTATACGTCCGCATCATAGAACTATTGATCTGCAGTGAACTAAAGCTGAGTTGTGAAATCCAAAGGAAAAAGGGCCTACGAACAAAGTTACAATGTAGTGGTATACCAAATATGTTGTTTCAGTCAGCACAATGAGAAGAACCGGGTGAATTGCCACAACAACATTATGAAAACTCAATCAGAAATCAGATCACCGAACAAATTCCTCAATAAACAATCGGCATACAACAAGTACAATCTCGACCGCTTAAAGAAAGGGAGGGAACTCTAAGCAAGAAACCAAGAAAATAAGACAACAGCTACTAAGATAAGACCAGGGGTCCTTGAGACAAGCATAACAGTAGATATCTGTCCCGTCATGATCAGTCCGATGAGTCACAGTGTTTGGACAGTCTGAGGATTTACCAGGCTCGCAGCCAGCAAACCATTGCAGAGGCTGCCAGGGCTACTCACTGTGCTGCTGGACACTGAACTGAAGTTAGTCATTTGTAGGACTCCGGTTGGCGAATGCAACTGTGGGCTCGTAGTGCATCCGTCAGCTAAGAGGATCAAAGGAGAGGGGCAACTTTTATGTTTGTCGTCTGGCTTGTTGCTCGTGTTGGTGAAGAACTCGCCCAGAGGTCCACCACTGGATGTTTCCCAGGAGACTGGTATCCAACTTGCCCGCGCATTGTTTCCTTCATTTGATGAACTACCTATCCCAAGGCCAATATGAGCCTTATCGTAATTATTGGATAAGTTGGAGTAATCCATGGGAATGGATATCGACAACTGGATATCATCAGGTTGTATCTCTTTGCCAAAGAGATGATGGGTCGGATTTGGTTGTGCCTGCTTGCTGTGCGATCGCTGAGGGTTTAAGTTGGCATTCTCAGATCGTGGCGCGTTCATGAGAGAACCGGTGGAGATTATTGCATAGTCTGCTTGTGAAGATGTTTCCCCAGATGGATTGGCGCCTTTTGTGTTCTTGAACATGCCTTGTAAATATTGCTGGTTAGTAGAATCTTGGGCATGATCAAACATATTTCCTTCATCCAGTAACATCCTGCAAAACAAAAACCATCTGTTTTAGAAAAAAAAACGTTGAGAAATCATGATAAACTAGAGCAGCTACAATGTATCAATGAATTATGATTTCACATAAATTGATCAGTCAAACATTTTACAACAAAAATTACAGAAATGTTTCTCTCCTTAACTGCACTTAAGACTGGTGATATAGTAAAACAAAGATTTGCTCCACTCAAAAAATTAAATTACTTTGCAGTCAACAAAGTAAAAATGGTGGGAAGTCAGGTGTTAGTATTATGTTCCGTTCATATTAGAATGAATCATGTTTTGTTGGTCACATACATGGCGCAAATTCCTAAAATAATACGATTTTTCGTACATGTGGTTACAGTGATTATTACAATATCACTTTTGGTGTTCATTTCTTGCCAGTTCAAGAACCATCTAGCAGCTGTGTTTGCATTGGGCATGAATATGACTACTGATTTGAAACAATAGTCAAGACAAAAAAGAGTGCTTTCACATATAAAATAGCAAAAGTATGAATTTATAAGGCATTGTTCCAAAGGGATATCTTGTTCAAACATAGGCTCCAAGAAAAACTTTCAGCATTAGCCTGCAAAATTCATTAGTCACTAGTTATTCAATATTCCATCAATATCCATCAGTTTTAACAGAATGTCATCATCTACATATTAGTTCAACTCATGTTTCTGTCAGTGCACTGTTTACTTTTGTGAAAACAAATGTAGCCACCCTAACAAAAGTGCCTTAAGCTCTAAAATTAACACAAGCAATGGAAAAACACAATTTTTTTTTAAAGTAATGTATACAACTGTAGGTTTTGTTTGATCTCACATTACCAGATGAAAGGGTAATGGTGATGATCTTCATTGGAGTATTTGTTGGGAAATGGAAAAACTCTGGCTCAGTACAAGTCCATTATTACCAATGACCTGAGCACTATTGTGCTCCTATTGCCTTATATGTATCAATATTCAAGACTGAGTGAACGTGTATGCTAAGCACAAATGTTCAAGAAGGGGCTGCTAGAATTAGTGAAAAATACTATAGGGAGATAGAAAAAGGGAGGTCATGAATGGTGTTACCAACCTGGTGACTAAATGTAACACATGTATTAAACTGACCTAATGAGAAAAACCGAAGTGACTCAAGTGGAAAGCTTAACATGCCCCTTCCAGGACAGGAGGCATGATGCAAAACCATACTTGACGCGAAGAACTGGATACAAGACAAATGTACTGCTCTGAAATGATACAATCACACTAACTAGTATTGGGTATCAAGAAAAGATGCCATTACTATTAACAAAGCAGAACGATTAAACCCATGTAAGATGAGACAACTTCACCTGTCAAACTGCGTTGGACTAGGATCAGTGAAATTTGCAGCCATGGTTTTAATCGGCTGCTGCGCCATGGCTTGGCTGCCTGATGATTTGCCACTAGAAACACCCAAGGCTGGTTGTGCGATACCAAGCATTGCTTTCGTAGCATGGCTAGAGCGGCCTTCCACATGCTTTCTTGAACGGTGGCGGCCCCGGTTTATGTGTCGCTCGCAGTACTTCTGGTCGACAACTGCATCTCTCGAGCACCGCCATTTCTTGCCATCTGTTCGACGACACCTCCCTGGCTCAGGGTCAGCACTCCCAGAATAGCCCAGCTGAAACGATCCCCATCCCACTGCAAAATCAAGGATTCTATTGTCACATTTGCATTTGCACACCTCGATAAACAACACATAATACATCAGCATTTAAAGTATACTAAAATATAACATGTTCTTTATTTAATCTCCAACGTTTCTCTGGTTTTTCAGATCTAAGTATCCAACATCCAAAGCCTTTGCAGGATATAAAAGGATTCCTGAATAAACTAATGGCAATCCCCAACAAACTAATCATAGTTTACAAAACCACCTTTCCCTCAAAAGACAAAACAGAAATGCTAAACCACAGCAGAATCCCAATGTACCATTGCTTTTCTTGTATTTAAAAATGGATATCTCATTGGACCAACCAAAACAAATCAAAGAATGGCTTACAAGAGCTGGAACCAAGGGTGCCACCAGAAGAGAAATGTGGGAACACAGGGGCATGGAGGCTTCTTCTTATAGGGAGGAGCAAGCCGGCCGGCACCGGCGCATTCACAACGATGTGCTTGTAGATCAGCGCCTGGTGCTCCAGCTCCATCCATTGCGTTGGGGTGAACGGTCCTCTAACCCTTGCCAAAACCCCCTGCATGCTTGTTACATCTGAGCTGCCACAATCCAATCCTGCACCACAACACCAGCAAAATGGGATAAAGAACAATCCGATGCAAAGCAAATAGGATCAGGGAAAAGATGCACAAGAGCATGGCTCCTCACATGGAAGATTTAAGGAAACAACAGCATCTAGCTAGGTGCTTGATCTGATAGACAGCTACACAAGCTAGTGCTAGCTCAATATAATGCCTATTCCTGAGGTACCTCTCCTGCTCTCTTTACCTCTGGTGAGAGAAGGGGGAAAAGAGAGTGAGCCATATCCAAGAAAAAGGCTCTGCATCTACGGAGACAAGTCACATCTCTGGACTCTGGAGTGCCAATGCAAAAGCAAAAGGAGGGGGGAGCAAACAGCCCCTCCTTTTGCTCTTGACAAGACCCCAAAACCAGTGGTCTTTTTGCAAGATGCCCATGGGGAGGGGCAAGCAACCAATCAGCTAGCTTAATCAAGGAGACCACCAGACCAGACCCTCACACACCAATGCAACACCACCCACCCACCCCACAGATGCAACAGTCCCTTCACCAGAACAAGAAACAAAAGAAAATCACAACAGCAAGGCAACACTTGGTTTTCTTTATCTGGAAGAGATCCGATTCCGATCCTCACCTGCATTGTTGCTGTAGCTGGAGGAGAAGCTCAGCATCTGGCCACCGGAAGGGCTGCCTGATCCAAGAAAGAAGCAGCCATGGGGAGGGGGCGCCATTGACATCCTTCAAGAAGGCCACAGGAGTTCAGCTCAGCAGCATCTGCCTGCAGGACAGTTAGGCAGGACGGCCTGAAGCAAAATGGCTAGTAGCTTCTTGAATCCTGGAGGGCATTAAATGGGAGGGTGGTTGAGGGAGAGCAGGAGGAAGAGAGGCATCCTTTGATTCCTCCCCTTTCACTGGTGTGGATGGAGCTCAGAGAGGCAGGTTTGCTGTTTGGGGAGAGGGAGGGAGGAGGCAGCCAACTAAATGCACTCCCCAATCTTGGACAGGGCAGCCGAAGGCTTTTTGGTGAGATGGATGGGCCTCTGCAGGCAACCTCTCGGCGTGCAAGACATGTAGAGGGTTTTTATGGCAACGTGGACAAGTTAAGTTTTGTACTAGTGCAAGCAATACGGTTTTACCACATGCATGTGGTTGGACCTACTATTCCCTTCATCGAAGTACTCTTAAGATTTGTGACTCAAAACTCGCCTATTTTGCAAAAAAGGGATTTGATTATTTACCCTCTTTAGATGACAATCTAACATATACCCTCGTTTCCGAGATAATTGATAATTTACCATCTTTAGTTGACATGTTTGAAGATATGCTAGTATTATGATTGAATTGACCATATTACTCCTCCCCCTTCTTCCTCCAAAATCCTCCTTTTCTCCCTCACCTCACCGGCAATGTCAACATGTCCTTTGCTCCAGCCGGTGCTAGAGTAGCTCACTGGTGGCTGACGACCACCCCACTCTCCGCATTACCTTGGTGTACCCATCCGTTCCCACCTCACATCTGGCAAGTTACACACAACCCAAACCACAAGCCAAGAACCAGCCAAAGCAGCACCTGTCCCCTCGTTCTTCTCTAGCGAGCAATCATGGTCGTGGATCCGATGGGCTATGGGTACGCCCCGCGCGGCCTCGCCGACGAGGAGGAGGAGCAGATCTTGTTCCCGGAGGCCATCGCCAAGGATTTCCGCAGCCTCGAGCTTCTCGTCTCCTCCCCTCCCCCTCCCCCCGCACCGCCCGCCCGCCACCGCTTGGTGATCTTGCCGACCAGTCCGTCTCCAGGTTCCACCGCGTCATCAACATCCTCGACTGCACCGGCCACACCCGCTTCCGTCGAGGCCCTATCGGTGCTACCATCGTGTCGACGCCCCCTCCTTCCCCTTCGCCTGCCCCGACATTCTCGCAACCGACGCATCAGAAGAGCCTAATGCTGGACTTCACGAAGTCGAGCAAGGCCCTCGTGGTGGCATTGGTGACGTCGACGTCGTTCTTCCTATCGGTGATGGCGGGGGGCGATGACAGCTTGTCCAAGTGCCAAAGCCAGTTGGTCTCCTCCGACGAGCCACCACTCGTGGCGGGGACTGAGCACAAGCAACAGCAGCCCTGTTGAGGGGTTGATAGCGATGAGCACGATGACGCCGAGGAAGGACATGAGCATAAGCTTCCCCGTGGAGGGTCGCCGGCGGGTTTCTCGAGGAGGTGGTGTCCTCCTCCGCCGCCGCCGCCGAGGAGAGCTTCTTGGGGTCACCGTACGTGGATGAGGAGTGGGAGGAAGAAGATAAGGGTAGAATCGTCCATAGTGGCATATCCACAAACATCTCAACTAAAAGATGGGTGAATTATCAATTACCTCGGGAAGGAGAGTATATGCTAGATTGCCATCTAGAAGGATAAATAATCAATTATCCCTTTCTCTTCCTTCAAATCTCGTCCCCCTCTCCCTCTTCCCCTCTCTTCCCTCTCATTCCTTCCTGGCACCGCTGGATCTAAGCTAGTTGGCACTGGATTCGAGCTGGGTGGTCATGGCTCCACCAGATCCAAGCTTGTCGGTGTTGGATCCAGACTTAGCGTGGACGACAACATGCACCCAAGGTCACGATGAGGTTGGCGACGTCATGGTTACCAGGGCTGCGGCCACCGGATCTGTACCTAGTCGGATCCGATGGCCCTGCCATCTTCCTCCCCTCTGGAGAACGGCTAGGCACGACTAGAGGAGGAGGCGGATGGAGCTGCTAGGGGAGGAGGTGGGGGAGAGAGTGATCCGATAGGGGCGACGCCGGGATCCGAGGAGAGGTGAGAGATAGGAGAGAAGATGAGAGGGGTTTTCTTGAATCCTAAAATGCAAGAGGGGTGTTTTACGGTGAGAGGGGAGCACACGAATCTTGAAGCACATCGGTCACGATAGTACATCCGGTGCATATACATGTGTTGATTTTTCCAAGTGCAAGGGGTCTTTTTGGTGTGTAAATGTGGTGACAACTTGTTTCGTCGTAATGTTTGTTATTAGTATCGCCGTACCATTTTATATCCGTTTACATGTTAACCGTTCCATTAGAAATCAATGCCGAAGATAAAGACGGGGCTGAATTATCCCTTTGATAGGATGGCTCATATGTTAGCAAAACAAAAGAGGATTATGCATTCTGGCATTGGTTTTTTATGCGCCGACCACAATAATAACTAACTACTAGATTTTCATCTGGACAAAGCATTGTTTTTTATTGGCTTCATGCAGGGACAAAGCATTGTTTTATTGGCTCTTTCCCGCTACTAGGTCAGTAGGTTGTAGCATCTATCTAAAGTAGCTATGGTCAGATGGGGTTTTTTTACTTTGGCTTCACTTGGCAGCTTGGTCACTAGTCACGGTTGTTTTACAGCTACTTGTGCAAGACCGATGGTACAAAGCCTAGAGCTGCAAAGGTTCGACAATGGACGGTGTTACCGTGGAATACCTAACAGTGGTGCAAATTTGCGCCCAGTCACAACAGTTTTTGCAGCCTTCATGTGTGTTTGGAATTGTAGCGAGGTTTTTAAGAACTTTAACTTTTACTATTTTGTATAGTTCAAAGAATTTATCTTTTTTTGGCTTTTAATATTTTACCTAAAAGTTAACCTAACTTTAGAGTCGCAACGTAAATATGTTCGCTAATTAGAAAAGATATCTCATAACTAACTAGATGTTGCAATACAACTCGCAGTGCCAATAACCCCTGCTACAAAGATGCTATGCACTAGTGAGTGGCGCGACTTTGATACAACACACAGATGATAGCAAAACATCTAACTGTACTAGCAAAACATCTAACTGTACTGGCCTCTGCCAACGTTTTTAAATCACAATTTAACTGTACTAGCAAAACATCTAACTGTACATGCTATCACAGTAAGGTCCAACAAAAAGCTAAGCATCTATGTGAGACTTCGGTTGGTTAAGCTTGTAATACTCAGCCTTTCATTGGCCCTAACATCACCAACAAAATAACTCGCATCTCGATGGACATGTGCTTCCCAGAAATATAGCAGTGCATCGATTCCATACATCATATTATAATAAATCTACCAAAAGACATACATAATATCAAGTTATTACAATACAGCCAACCGGCCAATGACATAAATATAAAATGACAGCGGAAGCAAAAGGTGCCATAAGATGGCTTAAACCAAAATACGACCGGTTAGCCACATAATCCACAGGGCAACCGACCGGACCGCCAAGCTAGTCGCCCCACACACTGCCACAGCACAACTCACAAAAGTGAGGCCCTTCGGGCTCACCTTCTTCCTCTGCACACTACAAGCAATGCAGATGAGTACAATAATGTACTCGCAAGACTTACGAGTAACAAGCCTATACATAGCTACATGAGAGCTGAATCCAAACGAAATGGTTATATGGTTATTTGGACGCATAAAGCAAGTTTCATTTGCAATAATGTAATAGATTGAAGGCAATTTAACAAATCAGTTTTTAATCATTGAAATAACAGCGAGTAACAATAAATAATCAAGTAACCACCTAGAGGTGACTAACCCAATAGCCACCACAACATAGCATGAATCCCTGATTCATACCACCCATCAAATTTTAATTAAATTGTTGTAGTCTAACTCTTAAAAGACCTTGCCAAGCGTGTCCATAACCTAGGACGAGGCTATTCGAATAGTTTCAAAACACTGCAGGGCTGTACCAATGTACCCACACTTCAGACCGCCTTTTTGCGAAGCTATTAAGCACACTTCCTTTGGTATGCCGGCACGGCTAAGTCCTACGAGACATTTCCAATGGATTGAGCTCATCAAAAGCCGCACGTATGGGGTTTAACCCTTAGTGATCTGCCGACGAAATATGGATCACAAGGACCCATACGTGGAGTAGAAGACACCGACCTAGGCGGGTGCTCCCCTCCCCACAAACATGTTCATGTTGCATATAGTTAAATATACAACCCATCACGCGACTCATTAATTAACACCCTCCAAAGTACTTAGCCAAGAGAGGTCCCATATATCTCTAGTGTGGTTAGCACGCAAGAATGCTTGGTTTAGTGTAACAAGATGTTCGGCCCTTGTTGACTCGGGCACTATTCCAATCACACCCAAAAACACACCATCATACCATTGTGCCCAAGTCGAAATCATTTTACTTTCAGTTTTTAGTTTTCACAAGTAATCATAGCACAGAGACTGAAATATAAAGTCATAATAAGCATTTGTGTGATCAAGGTTATCGACAAGTCGATAACCGCCCATTTCTATCGAAAGCTAAGCATGGCTAAGCACATCAACTCGTAAACTACTAAGTGACAAGGGTCCATCCATCGAACCCAAAATCACAGCAAATAATCCTAGGCTCAGTAGTAGATGATAAACATTTGCCTACTGATAATGCATCTAGTGGGTTAACTATTGACAATAGTTAAAACAACATAGCAATGCATACATAGAATTTGCAAACAATGTATTAGAATTTGAAATTAATATGATCAACATGATCAAATGATGCTATATCTGCTTGCCTTGCTGCAGTGCAGGGTCTGGCTGCTGTGGCTCAGAATCAATATCAATATTATCTTCGGAACCTAACGCGAAAAGACGATAAAACCAATAAGAACGAAGAATACCAAAAAAAAACCAACAACAAAAGATATCCAAAACTCATGAAATTCATACAACAGTAAGGGTATGGTTTTAGAGAATTTTAGGAACAAGAATTGTTCAATTTGGACTTAACATGAAAAAGTTATAGCTAAAATAAACTCTCTCAGCCTATTAAATCAACTAAATTAATTACTGGTACTGTTCATGGCATAAATTTTTGGAATGATCTAAGGTCTGAATTTTTATGGTAGGCAGGTTAAGACATCCTAAGGTCAGCAAAGTTGAGTTTACCAAATTTGGAGCTAAAATGATTTACTTATGATTTTTCTAAGTTGTAAACCTAGCACATGTTACTTTGCAGAAATAAAATCATGATCAAAACCTATTTCATATTAAAGTTTGCTAATAGAGGAATTTAACAAAACCGAGTGGAGGATATGCTGAGAGCTTGTGCTCTAGCTAATGCTGCCCATTGGGATAAAAATTTACCATATACAGAATTCTCGTACAACAATAGTTATCAAGCTAGTCTGCAAATATCACCATTTGAAGCCTTGTATGGCCGTGCCTGCCGAACCCCGTTGAATTGGTCAGAAATAGCTGAATGTTTGGTATTCGGTCCAGACATCATCCAAGAAGTAGAAGAGCAAGTGGCCATGATAAGAGAAAGATTGAAGATAGCTCAGTCCAAGCAGAAAAGCTATGCTGATAATCGTTGTCGTGATCTCAGTTTTGAACCCGAGGATTTCGTCTATTTTCGAGTGACTCCGCTCAGAGGTGTCAAAAGGTTTCATGCCAAAGGGAAGCTTGCCCCTAGGTATGTTGGTTCGTTCAAGATTCTAGAACGCCGTGGGGAAGTTGCTTATCAGTTGGAGCTACCGCAGTCGTTAGCAGGAGTGCATGATGTCTTTCATATCTCGCAGTTGAAGAAGTGTCTTCGCGTGCTAGAAGAGCAAGCCCGCTGGAATCAATCGACTTGAAGGAGGATCTCACCTACATGGAGCAGCCAGTTAAGATTTTAGATGTCGCAGAGCGCCACACAAGAAGCAAACTGTTTGTTTTTGCAAGGTTCAGTGGAGCAACCACTCAGAAGGAGAAGCAACATGGGAGCGTGAAGTAGAGATGAAAGCCGAGTTTCCCAGCCTTTTCTCTAGCTAGCCTGAATCTCGGGGTCGAGATTCCTTTAAGGGGGGGGAGGTTTGTAACATCCCAATTTTCTGAGTTTAAAAATCTTTTAAATAGTTAGTAGGGAAAAAGTCACTATTTGGATTTTATTTGAATTTAATTCAAAAGCTTAATATTGGACTTTAGAATAAAAAACCTTTAATGTGAATAATCCCAACATGAACAATAGCCAAAACTATTTTATTTGGGTTCTATGTGCTCACACATATTTTCTAGATTTGTCTAGAATTTTTCTGGGTTCATTTGCTATTTTCTATTACTTATTTGAATTTCTGGTATTTTATAAAATAGAAAATCTATTTAAAATATCAGAAAACCCTTCGGGGAGAATTCCCTAAACCCGACCCATTTTCCTCCGCCGCCAGCCCAATCCCGCGCGTAGCCCAGCTCGCCTGCTGCCATCGCCTCGGCCGCACAGTGGACCCCCTATCGATCTCTCCGCCTCTTCTCTTTTCTTCCGAACGCCCCGCTCACCCTCCACCGTGCGATCAAAATGGATGGCTGGATGCGCGTGATGTAATCGGAGGTTCCGATCGTCCCATTGATTGTGGACCGTTAGATCTTGGACGAACGGTCAGATCTTCGGAGTCCATTTACACAGCCGCGCCGTTTCGCACGCGCCCGCGCCCGAGCCACCGTCGCTGACAGGTGGGCCTCGTCCGCCACGTCATCGTCGTCTTCGACACGGACTCCACCTTCCCTCCAAATCTTCCACCGCCGCACCGTGTTCGTCGCGGACACGCCTCCCGGGGTTATTTAAGGCCCCGAGGACCCCCGTGAGACGCACCCTAAGTCGCGCCGCCTTCAGAAACCCTAGCCGCCGCCATCAGCGGGTCGTCGCCAGGAGCCCTAGCTGCCGCCTTCGTCTTCAGCGCCGGCCGAAGGACCTCGTCACCACTGCTGCCGTCCAGCCCTGCTTGTCGCCGTTGGACGCCATCTTCGGGATCGCCGCGTCGCCCGCATCTCGGAACCGCCTTCATCTTCGCCGGAGGACATCTCCAATGCCGTCGCCGTCGAGCCCGCGCCTCAACCTCCGCTTTGACCTCGCTGCTGGCCACCATAGTGGTCCCTGAGCACCGTGAGCATCCCATCGAGATCGCCCTGGTCTTCTCTACCCGCCGGTACCATCTACCGTTGCCGGAGAGCCGTCGATCGCCGGAACCATAGGTTCCCGAGCCTCCGCCTCCGTCGAACCACCGCATGTGCCGCCACCTCAGCTAGCCACCTCAGCCCGCCGCCTACGTGTCGTCTACGTGGCGTCCGCGTTAGCCGCCAGTCAGCGCCCGCGTGCCACCTCGTGACCCTAACCCTAGATCCATCTCGCGTAGATCTATTCCACGGTGCACCGAGCCACTGACTCGTGGGCCCCACGTGTCAGTTGACTGTTCCATGGACTCGTGCACCCATAGACCATGAACCCATCTTCGTGGACCCGGTCCATGGACCGAGGGCCCACATGTCATTCTCTGTAGCCTTTTTCGGAATTATTTTAATTCGGGAATTCTGAGGGCTGACATCAGCATTGCGCAATAATCCGATTTTTCTGTTAAGAAATAATTCGAAAATTCCAGAAAATCCAATTTAGGGTTTTTCTTTTAGATTTAAACTTCCAGAGCCCATAACTTTTGCATCCGAACTCCGATTGAGCCCATTCAAATTCCTAAATTTATCTAAATTCGAGCTCTATTTATCTGAGATTTTTATTTAATTTTTGGAGCTTGTTTTGCCTCTGTTATTTATTTGTTTTGTTTATTTGTCTCGTTTGCAAGTAGACGTCGATTCGTCGGGAAATTTTGGAGAAGAAGGAGCATCCCAAGATCAAGACCAGTACATAGATCTTTTCCAAGGCAAGTCATACCTTTGATCATCTTGAACCCAGTTTTCAAATTACTTTGTTTCAAAGTATTGCATTCTACTTTAATTATTTATTTAAATGCTTTTGGGCATAGTTATTATCCAATTTGTTAATACACCTTGGCCTTGTATGTCATATTTCCTTGTCACCCTAGATTGGTTATTAGTTGGTAATATTATAGCACCAACGTGGGTTGGTTAGATGAGAGTACAATTGCTTAGCCATGCTACGAGTCTCACATCTCATGTAAGTTGCAAATATTAAATCTGACTAAGTGACTATGGAACTTTGTGTAAAACTGTGTGCTATGTGTTATTACTTCGTGATAGCTTGTGTTGCACTAAAACCAACTGGGTGGTAAAGGATTTGAACTGAGGCAAGTGGTGGATACTTTGTGATATGGTGGACTTTGTGAATGGGCTTGATAATCTTTGTGACATAGTTAGAAAATGGAAGTCTTGCCTTGGTCAATTAAGGACTTAACTTTGTGCGCCATTGAACTGAGCTTCATCAGACGCGACCACATGCCCGATGCGACGGGCCTAACTTAGTAAGTTATGGATTCTCGGCATTGATGTTCAGGTGGATAGGTTAGGCTTTGTGACATGGTGCAGGTGTGACTACTTGGTAGTTGCATTGCGGGACGGTTCGCCGCATCCCCGCTCAATGTGTGTGTTAGACTAGTATTCTTTGTGAGTGGTCTAGCGGAAAGCACATCGGGATGTCAATGTTTGAGATAAAGTTTTCGAACTGTTTTGTTACGATTAGTGCTAGCTACACTAGTTGTATCTTGTGGGTAAAGTGTACAACCTCTGCAGAGTGTTGAAATCAATCTATTCGAATAGCCGCGTCCGCGGTCATGGACATGCTCGGGGATTTCACACGAGGGGTAGTTTTCATAAAATGTTGGGATGAGAGCTATGTGATTTAAGTCATATGGCTATGTGAAATAATCTGTTTAGCTTTGTGTTTTTGTGAAAAGAACTGTTAAATTAATATTGTCTATTTGTTTTGAACTACTTTCAATCTATTATTCATATTCAATTGCAAATGTTGCATTTCTGCAAAAGAACCACAAAAGCCTTTTCTTTTGGAATAAGCCTGCATCTATAAATTGCATTCTGTGATATGATTTGTGAGTACAGTTGTGTACTCACGCTTGTTGTAAAACTTGCGCCCAAACCTACAGAAGAGGAGGAGTCTACGCCTGCTTTCGAGGAGTTCGCCGAAGGTTGCTGATCGTTAAGGTCCGGATCCTAGTCGGTTGCCTGTGGTGAATTGATGGGATCTACACTGAAGTTATTTCCGTTCCGCTGCTGTTTATTCTCTGCTAGCCCTGCGTGGCTTAATAAGTGTAAACTCGACCATAAGGTCAAAACCCTTATTTGTTATTCAAACTAATCGTTTACTTTATTTATCGCTTGTGTGGATTGATATTCACCTATGTTGACACTGTGTGCACTAGCGTGATCCTGGACTAGTGCAGTATACACAGAGGGTTCCAGAATCGTAATTTTGGGTCCTGACAAAACACCCGCTCAAGTGACTTGGACCCATGTTATGCTAGAAAGCTCAGGGTTAAGCACATAATAGAATTTTGGTTAGTATGTCAAATATTTTTAAGATGTTGGCCAATATAAAGATTTAGGAGAAAGCACTTGACCAACCTTTTTCATTTCAAGATATTTTTCTTTTCAAATCATAGTTTTGGACATAAGTTTTTTTTTTAACAGCAAATCATTTTTTTTATGATGGAAATTTTTGAAAAGAAAAACATTTAGATATCATTTGATACAATATAGTACATTTTTATGAGAAACACATTTTCCAAATCATTTTTCAAGATGCATCTAGCAAAGTATTGATTCAATCACATTTAGGATTGCAAGAATAGATGAGAGGTATAATGCTCCGCCTTAATGTGATATTCCCATTTGAGCTCACAAAAAAACAAAGCAACTAAGACACAAAACTACAAACAACTAAACAAGCAAGGCATATATATCACATATGCACATGACAATATATTACAAGAAAAGAGAATATGCTCATGCAACGTTAGAGGAATCTATGATATTTTACTCACTCCTCAACTTGCAAAAGCGGGCCTCATCTAAGGGTTTGGTAAAAATATCCGCTAGTTGATTCTCTGTTCGGACATGGCTTAGCACATTGTCTCCTTTTGCAACATGATCCCGAAGGAAATGATGCCGGATATCAATGTGCTTTGTACGTGAGTGTTGAACCGGGTTATTTGCTATTTTTACCACACTCTCATTGTCGCACAATAGAGGCACACTTTTGAAGGTGATCCCATAGTCTAGAAGGGTTTGCTTCATGTACAATATTTGTGCACAACAATTACCCGCGGCAATGTACTCCGCTTCGGCGGTTGAAAGTGCAACCGAGTTTTGCTTCTTTGAAGCCCATGAGACAAGGGATCTACCTAGCATATGACATCCCCCTGAAGTGCTTTTACGATCAATTTTACACCCAACATAATCGGAATCCGAATAGCCAAACAACTCTAATTTTGCACCTTTGGGATACCACAAACCAATGCTAGGGAGTGTTTTAAATATCTAAGAATTCTCTTAACGGCAACTAGATGCAATTCTTTAGGGGAAGCTTGAAATCTAGCATACATACAAACATTAAACATGATATCAGGCCTAGATGCGGTTAGGTAAAGCAAGCTACCAATCATAGATCTATATAGATTTTGATCAACCGGGGGTACCTCCCACATCTAAGTTAAGATGTGTGTTTGTAGCCATAGGAGTCTTAATGGACTTTGCATCTTCCATTCCAAAACATTTGAGGAGGTCCAGAATGTACTTTTTCTTGAGAGATGAATGTGCCCTCCTTCAATTGCTTGACTTGAAATCCAAGGAAGAAGCCCAACTCTCCTATCATAGACATTTCAAACTCCCTAGACATCATCTCACCAAATTTCTTGCAAAATTCTTGATTAGTTGATCCAAAAATAATATCATCAACATATACTTGACATATGAAGAAATTATCATCAAAATGCTTAGTGAACAAGGTAGAATCAACTCTCCCGATTTTGAAGCCCTTAGCAAGTAGAAAGTCTCTAAGACTCTCATACCAAGCTCTTGGCACTTGCTTAAGCCCATATAGTGCTTTAGATAATTTATAGACAAAGTTTGGGTGTTTAGGGTCTTCAAACCCGAGAGGTTGTTATACAAACACTAGCTCTGAAATAACACCATTCAAGAAGGTAGATTTAACATCCATTTGATATAGCTTGATATTAAAACATGATGCAAAAGCTAAAAGAATGCGAATGGCTTCGAGTCTTGCTACCGGAGCGAAAGTCTCTTCAAAATCAAGTCCTTCAACTTGGGAGAACCCTTGAGCAACTAATCTTACTTTGTTGCGAACAACCACTCCATATTCATCTTGTTTGTTGCGGAAGACCCACTTTGTGCCAATAACGTTGTGATTGGGGGAATGTTCCACCAATGTCCATACTTCATTGCGAGTGAAGTTGTTCAACTCTTCATGCATTGCATTCACCCAATCTGCATCACTAAGTGCTTGATCTACATTAGTGGGTTCCAAACAAGACTCAAAAGAATAATGTTCACAAAAAGATGCTGGACGAGAACGAGTTTGAACTCCCTTAGTGACATCCCCTAAGATTTGATCAACGGGATGGTCTTTGGCAATGGTGTGATGACTCTTGACTTGAGGTGAAGGAGAAGGTACTATATCCTCATCATCTTTATTTGCTTCATCTTCATCAACTTGAGGCGCTATTGATGATGAGGGTTGAGCTTCGACTTATACCTCTTGATCATTCTCCTTTGGCTTGATATCACCAAGAGACATATTCTTCATTGCACTTCTTAGGCCTTCATTTCCTACATCATCAAGATTTTCATGCTCTCCTTGAGAGCCATTAGATTCATCAAACTCCACATCATAAGTCTCCTTAATAAGCCCGGTGACATTGTTGAAGACACGGTAAGCTTTTGAATTTGAGGAGTAACCCAAAAGGAATCCGATGTCGCATCGCCTTTGGAACTTTTCAAGATGGGTGCATTTTTATAAATGTAGTATTTGCATCCAAACACTCTAAAGTAGGAGATATTGGATCTTCTCCCTTCTAAGAGCTCATATGATGTATTCTTTAATAGCCGGTGGAGATAGAGCCGGTTGATAGCATGGCAAGAGGTGTTGATGGCCTCCACCCAAAACTGATATGAAGTACCATTCTCATCAAGCATAGTCCTTGACATTTCGATCAAAGTCCTATCCTTCCGCTCAACAATTCCATTTTGTTGAGGAGTGTAAGTAGCGGAAAGCTCATGCCTAATGCCTATCTCACCACAATAATCTTCAATGTTAATATTTTTAAACTCGGTTCCATTGTCACTACGGATTTTCTTAATTGGAGTTTCAAATTCATTTTGGACCCTTTTTATAAACCTTTTGAAAATACCAGAGGGTTCGGACTTGTCTTGTAGAAATAAAACCCAAGTAAATCTTGAGAAATCGTCCACAATGACTAAACTATAAGAATTGCCCCCAATGCTCTTATAGGACGTTGGGCCAAACAAATCCATATGTAAGAGCTCTAGCGGTCTAGATGTGGACAAGAAATTCTTTGTGGGATGAGAGTTTGCCACTTGCTTGTCGGCTTGACAAGCATTACACAACTTATTCTTCTCAAATCTCACATCCTTCAAGCCCACAACCAAACCGTTTTTGAAAAGCTTTTTCAAGGTAGACATCCCCACATGTCCAAGACGGTGGTGCCAAATCCAACCAAGTGAAACTTTAGCAAGTAAGCACGTCGAGATGCATGAAGCATTAGAGGAGAAATCCACAAGGTAAAGATTTTAAAAATGAAAGCCTTTAAAGATTAAACTTTGGTCATTTTTGTTTAAAACCAAAACACCTTCTTCCGAAAAGAGACAATGGAACCCTAAATCACAAAGTTGAGCAACGAAAAGTAAATTGAAGTTTAGGGATTCAACCAATAGAACGTTGGAAATTGAATGGTCATTGGAGATTGCCACCTTTCCTTGTCCAATTTCTTTACTTTTGCTATTATCACCAAAGGTTATCTTGTTGCTTGAGTCCACACTTTCTTGTAGAGAGGTGAATATCTGCGAGTTACCGGTCATATGTTGAATACATCCACTATCAATCACCCAATGCCGGCTTCCGGTCTTGTAGTTCACCTACAAAAGTAAAGATTACGTCTTTGCTTTAGGTACCCAAATCCTTTTGGGTCCTTTTGGATTAGTGCATAGAGACTTAGGCACCCAAATGATATTCTTTTTTCATTAAGCATTGGAACACCAATGAACTTAGCAATAAATGTACTATCCTTGCCCTTTTGGAGCAAGTAGTGAGAGTCGTAGATGATACTTTTGGTCGAAGCATTCTTAGATGAAGTAGCCAATGGACATGTAATGGGCTTATGGCCTTCATTATGGAACTTGTAGCAAAAGTTACCCTCCATCACAAATTTTGTCTTGGGTCTTATCCAACCACCTCCCTTGGGTACAACCTTTGGGACGTATCCCAATCCTTCCTTACCCAAGGTGAACCTTTGCTCCCCAAGAATCCGATCGAGAGTGGCACTTCCTTGATAGTACTTTGTTAGGCTCTTGTTAAGCATATCCACCTTTGCTTTAAGCTCCAAGTTCTCCTTCACAAGGTTAGTGGCACAAGAAGCAACACCACAAGAAGGAATATTGCAAGTAGGACTAGCATCTATTCTAGAAGTGCATGGCATAGAACTTAAATCGTTACAAGAAGTAGAGCTATCGACCTTGACGGGAGCCTTGCATGCTTGAGTGTCAATTTGTTGAGGATAGAGATCACAAGCAATGCCCCTATCAACTTTGGTCTCGGCAAAGTCCTTGTTAAGGAGAGAATCATGTTCAAGCTCTAGCTCTTCATACTTGGCACTAATTTCCTCAAACTCGGTGCTAAGTGAAGTGTGCATTTTCTTGAGCACTTTGAACTTTTGCTTCTCCTTACTAAGAGCCGTATTGAGCTCCTCAATAATTTCAACGAGCTCATCATATGAGGAAAGAGAGTCATGTACCTTCTCATCATGCTTTGCCATGAAGCAAAATGGTGAGGTTGGAGGAGGTGGAGTGGACTCCGTGAGAGCAAGTCCAGCAAGGCCTTTTGGTGGTGTTGGACCTTCATCTTCATCACTTGAGTCGGCCTCGGAGCTCTCCTCACCGGTAATCCACTCTCCAATGTAAGCTTCGTCCTTTCCATTCCGATTGAGCTTATTGAATCTTATCTTCTTGCCATCTTGCTTCTTCTTGCCCTTATATGTGTCCTTGTTCTTCTTCTTCTTGTTCTCACATCTTGAAGCAAGTGTGGCCCTCTCATTGCACTCATATCATATGGTGTTGGCAAAAGGGTTCTTCTTGTTTGATAAATAGCTTGATGAAGATCTTCTTCTCTTGTCAAAGTCCACCCCCTTATCATTTATCTTTTTAAGAAGGCGCCTTGTCTTCTTCATGAGCAAAACCATGTCATCAGAGTCTTAGACTCATCATCTCCAACATGATTACTATCATCTTCCTCATGATCTCCTTTGACCTTGAGAGCAATGTTCTTTTTGCTTGTAGGAGACTCTTCATACTCCTTCAAGAAAAGCTCATGTGCTGTGAGCCTTCCCAAAAGGGCAGTTGGCATCAATGAGTTCAAATCTCTATTGGTGAGTAGCACCACAAGCGTCCTATACTCCTTGGGCAACACCCTAAGCATTCGTCTCACAATTTCAAGGTTAGAAAGAGTCAACCCAAGACCTTTTAACTCATTCACAATACTATTCATGTGAGAGAACATTTCGTTTGCCGTCTCATGAGGTTGCATCACGAAATAGTCGAATTGCTCTTTAAGAACATACATTTTGGCTTCTCGCACATTAGATGTTCCCTCATGAATCTCACGAAGAGTAGTCCAAATCTCATGAGCTGTGCTAAGATTACTAACTCGGTTGAAGACCTCAAGACTAAGAGCCAAAAAGTGCATTCTTTGCTTGAGCATTGAATTTAAGTTTTTTCACTTCCACATTAGTGGGTGCAAGTGGATTGCGTGGAGCAGCAAAGCCATATTCAACTACACGCCAAACGTCCAAGCTTATAGCCTCAAGGTAACACCCCATACGAACTTTCCAATATGAATAATTTATGCCATCAAACAGTGGAGCCCTACCAACATTCACACCCTCACCCCACATCCTTACTCAAGGCAGTAAAGCCCTAATTGAGCAACCATGCTCTGATACCAATTGAAGTGGATTGGATGCCCAAGAGGGGGGTGAATTGGGATTCTTTTCACTAATGGATAATTTAAAATCTAAGAAGTTCTAACCCACCCTATGTGTCTATGGATTCTAGTGTGGTCAAATAACTCCTACACAATTCTAGAGAAGTTTATAAAAAGCAAGAAAGTAAATGCATAAATGTAAAAAGAGACAAGAGACACAACCAATTTTTTTCCCAAGGTCTCAGAGATTCGGGGATCTCCCCTACTCCTCGTTGGAGCACTCTCACAAGAGTATTGCTCCGACTTGAAACCAAGCAAGGTATTAAGCCTTCCACTTGTGGTAGTCCTTCTCCTCTCTGGATGGGTGGACTCCAAACCTTCACAATCTTCCGGTGCCTTCCACAAGCTCCTCCTTTGAAGGTCACCGAGAACCATGCTTCCAAGCCATTTAGGAGACGTCGATCTTCAAAGGTAACAAGCCTAGACCATCACTTGAACTTAGAAAGATCAAGCAACTAGAGTGATGCACACAAAGCCTATGTGTAACATCCCAAAATTCGCATTCTCTAAAATTTAATTTCAAATTAATTAATTAAATTTGTTTAGATTTTATTTGGATTTTATTTGTATTTTATGTGTAATTCTGGATCGAAATCTCAAATTCCAAAACTCCATTTCCAATCTAAAATTCAAATCTCCAGAAAAATATTTGATCTAATTTATTTATTTGTCGCACTTATCTCATTTTCTAAAAAAAATAAAAATAAAAAAAATGAATTCCCATCGGGTCACCCATCCCAACCCTGCTCCCACGTAAGGCTGACTTAACTCTAAGCTATGCATGCACACACTACCAACGTGGGTCTTGCATTCATTTGTCTATATACTCCCTCCTCTCCTTTTATCCTCTATTCTTTCTCTCTCTCCTATTCATCTTCTTCCTCACGGAGTATCTCTCTCTGCTGCTTTATTTCTAACATGACTCCATGGCCACCGCCTCCTTGCCGCCCAACCCCACCTCGCCACCTTCGCCGCCGCCGCCGCCGCCACGGTTCCGGCCACCACCGCACCGCCTCCCTCCTCCCTTTTGCTCCCACCAATCCTTGAGCTTCTATTGCCATTAATGGCGCTTCTTCTTTCCACCATTCCTCTCCATTCAAAGCATTAAACTTGATTCCGCTTGAAGCACTAAGTATGCATTAACCTCTCCCACGTAGACATGCCATCTTTGAGCAGCCCATCGTTGTACCGCCACGCTTCTTCTTGATTGCCAAACCGAACCGATGCCGTAGCTCTTTGTCTACCCGACGTTGCAGCTCGGGCAAGACTATATAAGGGCATGCTATCTCTTCTTTGATCCCTTGCTTTCCTCTAAGCTTTAGATTCTTCAGAGCATAGCAATCTCCTTTGTGAGAGCTAATACCACCATTGCTTCGTTGTAAGCTTGGTAAGTCACCTCCCAGCCGAGCTCCACCTAGCCATCCACACCGCCTGGTCGCCTCGGCCACCTTGTAATGCCAACACCTTGAGATTCTCCTTCGGCGCAAGGCTGCTTTTTACTTCATTGCGCAATGGTTTGCTTCATTCGTTTGGAGAAGAACATGAACGTGCTGCTACTAGTTAGTCTTGTTAGATGCTTTGTACATCTCTCCTCCGTTCTCTCTCCTCGGTCAGTCATTTCCCGAACCGACTATGTCGCTGCGTGCCCCTCGGCTTCCTCTTCACATCCCTGGATTTCGCTCCCCAAATATCACCATTTTATTTTGTTTACTGTTCATGAACAGTGCCATGCAATGTAGTATACGTGCATGGTGTATGTACATACATGGTTTTATTTTTTTTGGAGAATTGATTTTCTAGATTTTTGTTCGTTCTCATACGAACTCCGAATCCATCGATTCTTTCTCCTAAATTCATCTAAATTCATTCTCTACTTCAATTATTTATTTTGTAATTTTTGAATTTTATTTATTTTCGCTATTTATTTTGGTCCTTTTGCGTGTGTAGAGTCCAACGTCGCCGACGCAAGTTTGGACCAACAGAAGCTTTTACCTCCAACGCCACCAAGGCGAGTCTCCTTTGACCACATTGAACCTATGATTTGTAAATCATGTTTTCGCTTTAAAAGTTATGCATTGCTATTTAAATGATAAGTTAAATCAGAGGTTGTTAGTTAAAAACCTAAAGTTTGCTACTATCATCCTTGATATTTGTTATCCCGCACCTTTGTAACCTAGTGTAGAAATTCGCATTATTGAATACAATTTTGCGAATAGTTTATTACGATAGAATTGCTTAGACATGCTTTACGCTTTATTTAACCTTTGGGGAGAAAAAAACCATTATTTACCCTTTATGCTTTCTTTGAAAATGTATGACATTAGGTAATGTCGGTGTTTGGAAAATAAAATATAATGATGAAAGTATGTTTTAGACTTGGGTGGATGGTAAGATCAAAGTGTGCGGCTAGAGCACGAGATCATGTATTGTGTTAGTCCCGCCAAGTCATATTAAGGACCGACGCTGTGACTATTCAAACCGAGCACTACCGCACAACCACATGTCCAAAATGGGAACGGACTGCCAATTAATTAGCAAAATTTTGAGTCGGTTCTGTCATGGTTGTGTGTGCCGATTCACATGGCGCAAGAGGGGCCAGAAGGCGAAACCTTAGCGGGCGTAACTGAGTCAAAAGGAAGCTTTGTAAAAGCCTTGTGATGGTCTCTCCTTGATTCACACGTCAAAGGAAACGTGTGGTGTATCAAAGTATCATCTCTTGTGGGTCAAGTGTACAACCTCCGCAGAGTGTTAAAAACTATTCGAATAGCCGTGCCACGGCCAAGGGCGAGCAAGGTGCGTTTCACATGGTAGATTTTGGTTTTGATTTTAAAAGAGTAATTTTGAGAACCGGAGCGCTTGGGACTCTCGAGTAGTTTCGCAACTAGAGCCGCTTGGGCGCTAGAGCCTTGATGCTAGTGGTTGGTAGCTAGAACCTCCACTAGTAATACAATTAATTTATTTATTGAAACTACGCTTGTCAAATGTGCTTTATGAAAATTGTTTTAAACTTAAAATATTGCTTTGTGCAAAAGAACCATATAAGCCTCATTTGTTAAAGCTATACATATGCATGTTTCCCAAGACTCATGAGTACTTTATGTACTCACATGCTACACTCATAATTAAATCTCGAAGCCTTCATCGACACGGAGGACATTTACTACTTACTCGTGGCTTTGACGAAGGATACCCGAGTACTAGGTTGCGCTCCCACGAATGCCGGTGGGCAATTTGATGGGCCATCACTTGGAGTTTATCATTTGTTGTTTCTGCTGCTGTAAGACTCAAGGTCTTCCGACCTCTTTTGTAATAAGTGGCCATAAGGCCGGTACTCAGTTGTTTAATAATGTTATTCGTGATTCGAATTTGTTATCAACAATGTTTCCACTGTGTGCACTAGCTACTGATCATGGGACTGGTGCGGAAATACACAAAGGGGTTCGGATTCAGAAATCCGGTCCCGACAGAGTTGGTATCAGAGCTGAATCGACTGTAGGACGTGACCTAGCTAGAATGGCCGTTAGTAGGAAAACTTCGAAATTTGTTTTATAAAAAGAAAAATAATATTGTGCTATCCTCATCTTTTCTCATCTTTCTATCCTTACCTTCTTCGTGGAATTCTTCCTTACCTAGTTCTTCCTTCATCGTTTTACAATGTTAAATGGATAATCTTTCCCTTGTAATTTCTATAGTTGGTCAATGCGATTATTACCATTATGTTCAAGACTGCAAGAAATGGAGCCATGAAGAGAGCATCGTAAAGTCTCTAGTCATCTCTACCATTCAAGAACAACAGGCAAGATTCGTCAAAGACCGTGAGTAGAGGATGCGATGTCAGACAAGCCATATAGTTTAAGTTGCCAAAGCTCATTCTGTGTATTGAGTCATTTCGCTAGCTTAAGAGTATCGAGTAGATGATTTTCTTTGAGTTGTTTTTAGTTGGAAAAAGTAATTTGCTTTTCTGTAAAGTATTTGGTTCTTGTGGGTTGTTGCAAGCTCCCTTGTTTTTCTCGTCTTTGCTTTTTCCCTCTCTTCCCCTGCTAACCTTGGACCGCTCAGATGGAAAACCCTGGAAGAGGTCGCGGAGCAGCCCGTGGAGGAGCCCGCGGAGGAGGCGTGTGGCCGCCGAGGCCGTGGTGGTGGAAGAGGTCGTGGTCAACTGCTTCCGAGGAGCCAGATACTGCAAGTACCGCAAGCACCGCAAGAACAACAAGAACCACAAGTTCAACCGAGCGCTTATTGGAAGAAGAACTTTACCACCACCACCTCCGGTCACCTCCGATGATGAATTTAGAGCGGATGATGGCCATGCAACTTCAACTATTGCAAGCACTTGCTCATAATCAAGTTAACCAACCCGCACCGCCTCCCCGCTCCCGCCTTACCACCTCCATCCGCACTTGGCGAATTTATGAGAACCTGTGCCACCAACCTTGCCGGTTGGCTTGATCCTCTTGAAGTCGATGACCGGTTAAAGGATGTCGAGAAGAAGCTGATCTTGGCTCGTGTAATGACCAAGAGAAAGTTCTCTTTGTCGCCACCAACCGAAAGCAACCGCAAGAACTTGGTGGGAAAACTATCGCAGACTCACCGTAATGTCCAAGCTATCTCTTGGCGGGAGTTTTCATTGCCAGATGCACTCACATTCCTATGGGAATGATGGAAATGAGGAAGAGAGAGTTTCATAAGTCTGCAGCAGGTAATCTCAAGGTGTCCGAGTATCTTAATAGGTTCACTCGGCTATCAAGGTATGCACAGAGGGAGCAAAGATTTGGCGCTTCATGGAAGGACTTGACCCCAACCTTAAGGTGCGATTGGTGTCGATTGACTACCCCAATTTTCAACAGATGGTCAACAAAGCTCTTGTGCAAGAGGATGCTCAACGTCAACCGCTTGAGTCCCGAAGAGAAAATGGCTTTTCAAGCGCAACATGGAGCCAGCAGCCTGCACTCTAATGAACCAAACCACACTACAAGATTTATAGCCTCCTTGAAGAAACTAGCCGTTACACCTAATTTTATGAGAAAACAACACCTTCCGGATCATCCAAACCCTTCGGATCATCCTGAAGCTTGATTAGCCGCTGCAGCTTAAAGTATCATTCAAAGCTTTTGGATCATCCTTACATCCGGATGATCCTTTCCATCCGGATCATTCGAATGTACATGAGTTTTAGCCTATTCCAAAACAATTCTCTATCTCAATGATCCGCTTGATTGTCCGATAGCTTCGGATCATTCGAATGCATTGAGTTTCTAACATATTGAAAAACACCTTCGGTCCAATGATCCGCTTGGTTTTCCTATAGCTTGATCATTTGGAATGCATTGAGTTTCCAACATATTGAAAAACACCTTTCTCGTCCAATGATCCGCTTGCTTATCCGTTAGCTTCGGATCATCCTTAATGCATTGATATTTCTCAAACTTGAAAATCACCTTCTATTCCAATGTTCCGCTTGCTTGTCCGTTAGCTTCGGATCATCCGTAATGCATTGTCATCTTCAAACTTGAAAATCAACCTTCTGCTCCAATGATCTGCTTACTTGTCCGTTAGCTTCCTGATCATCCAAATGCATTGACATCAATAATGCTCCAACTTTGATTTCGTTGTAACCCAACTCTTTCAAGAGCTTCCTTTGACTAAAGATGAACTAAACAAGGCTAGTGTGCATCACAACTAGCTACTCAACCAAACCAAGCTCAAGCTACTAGCCTAGACCCCCTTTAATAGTACGGTTAAAACAAATACAAAGGACCTATTACTACAATGATCCATCCTCGACTCCTTGGATCATTTCTAAAAACACAAAGTCCTTAATCTTCAACACATTTCATGCCTTGCCTTCAATGTCCATTTAGGGTCAATACTTAGTCCACATATCCAAACCACCAACGAGACCTAACTTGAACTTATGCTACACAAAGAGTTAGTCCCGATGATTAAGTAGTCATTAATCACCAAAACACGAATTAGGGGCCTAGATGCTTACACACATAGAATCATAACAATCTCAGTAGTGTCTCATGGTGGGTCTATCCAACCCCATGTTGTCTAACATGCGTTCATATTATTGATTCGATATCCCAATATCGATGACCGGTGAAATATAGTTATCAATCAATACATATGCTGGTCGTAGAGTCACTGGTGTTCCGACCAGTGACATCCGACCAGGGATACCATTTACAACGACATCATATAAGTTAAAGAGCTTCACCAACAAGTCACATACTTGTCAATCTTTATAACCAATGATTCATTCAAGGAATGTAATAACATTTGTTCAATAACTCATAAACATAGACGTGATACAATCATCTCTATGATTGCCTCTAGGCATATCACCAATAGTCTTCCACTTGCACTAGAGTGAATCATATAGGTATCGAATACCCATAGCTCTTGTGTGCGCCTCATGCTTAGGTTATGGAGAGGCTTTATCAATGGATTAGAAAAATCATGTTTGACTAGTCTACGACCACTGTCGTATTCCATACGGCTAGTTTAGAAGCAATCGTATCACCATACAACTAGTCCGGATCTGTCAGATAACCATACGACTCGTCCATAGTCGGTCGAACTTAAATCCATGTGCATTCTCGCATATCCAAGCTCTTCTAGCTTATCTAGTCAGATCATTATACAACCACCGATCTGGTCATATGACTATATGACCATCCATACCGCTTCCTTCATTCAAACAAAACACAAACCTTGATTACGATCTCAAATCATCCTTGTCGGTTTGGAAGCTTGCATCGGTGTAATTATTTACGACCAACTCTTCCTTACCACCACAAACAAGGAATGCATCTCCTTCTCAAGTACATAAGGATATTCTTGACTGCTATCTAGTGACCTTCACCTGGATCCGACTGATGTTTACTCGTAACACTTAGAGCATACAACATATCTAGTCGTGTACATAGCATGGCATACATGATAGATCCAATAGCCAAAGCATATGGAATTCTACTCATTTTGTCTTGCTCATTAGTGGTCGAAGGACACTGACTCTTGCAAAGATTAATGCCATGTGCCATGGGCACCGGTCTACAACCACCAGATCTCCATATGACTAGTCCGACTCGATCGCATCACCATACGAGCCATGGGTACTAGTCCGGATCCGTCATATCACTATACGACTAATCGACTCGGTCGATCGCTATACGACTATGTACATATCCCTGGTTTAATCCGATTAGCCTTTTTAATCTATCTCTATAGATCCTTATATCAGAATATATGTCGCATCTCTTAAATCTTTCATTGAGAAACTATTTCTTAATGAAGTTTTAACTGATTCAAGCATAGGAATATTATTTCCGACCAGCAATATGTCATCCACATACAAGATCAGAAACATAAGCTTTCTTCCACTAACCTTCTTGTAAACACAAGGTTCTTCTTCGCTCTTGATGAAGTCAAACCTTTGACCACTTCATCAAAACAAAATGTTCCAACTCCGAGATGCTTGCTTCAATCCATAGATGGATTTCATAAGCTTGCATACCTTTCTAGTTTCCTTTGGATCGACTAAACCTCAGTCGTGTCATGTACACATCCTCACTTAGGTTTCCATTTAGAAAGCCGCTTTGACATCTATTTGCCATATCTTAAACGAAATATACAAAGAATTGCTAGAATGATCCTGGATAGACTTAAGCATCGTGACATGTGAGAAGGTTTCATCATAATCAACACCTTGAATTTGTTTGAAACTCTTTGTGACCAATCGTGCCTTATGAATGTGAACATTTCTACCATATCTATATTTTCTTAAAATCCATTTGCACTCAATGATTGTAACACCATCATGCATCAATCAAGTTCCAAACTTGATTGTCAACCGCATCACGACCAGCTCATATCTTCATATGACTAGTCTGGAACTGGTCGTATCACCATACAACTAGTCTGGATCTGATCGTATGACATGAATACATAGATTTTATCTCGAATCTCATGGCTTCAAGCCATGACTCAGAGTCTGGGTCCATTATCGCTTCCGCATAAGTTTTAGGCTCATCATTATTCAAAAATAAAACATCGTGCCCATACCTTATAGGCAATTGACATGGCCCTTTTGATCTACATGAGGCTGATGCTTTATCTACAGGTTCAACAATATTTTGTTCATCCTGTAGAGGTTTAGTAGGAGTTGAAACATTTTCAGATGGTCCCCGAATTTCTTTGAGTTGCACCTTGCTCCCACTGACTTCTTTGGAAAGAAACTCTTTCTCCAAGAAGACATCATCTCGGGTAACAAACACTTTGTTGTTAATCCGATTATCAAAATAATATCCTTTAGTTTCTTTAGGATACCCTACAAAAAAGCACTTATCGGATTTGGGTGTTAGCTTGTCAAATGTAAAACATTTCATATATGCCTCACAACCCCATATCCTGAGAAAAGACAATCCAGGACTCTTCTCGGTCCATATCTCATATGGTGTCTTCTCTATAGTTTTTATGGAACCCTTTAAAGTGAAAGCAAATTGCTTTAGAGCGTATCCCTGCACTGCAATGAAAGATCGATTAGCTCATCATTGATCTAACAATGTCTAATAGTGTTCGATTCCGCTGCTCGTACACCCCATTCCATTGAGGCGCCCCCACCGAGTAAGTCGTGGAACAATTCCACATTTCTTTAGATTATCACCAAACTCATGACTCAAATTTTCGCCTCCACGATCGATCGTAGATATTCAATTGTCTTGCCAAGTTAAATCAGACTTCATACTAAAATTCTTTGAACTTTTCAAAGGATTCCGATTTATGTGTCAACAAGTAGACATAGTCATATCCATCAAATAATCCGCAAATGTCATGCAAGATTGAAAACCACCTCTAGCCGGAGTGCTTATTGGTCCGCATACATCCAATGCACTACAACCAAGAAGTCACATATGCATCTTATGGCACTTTTGCTTCACTTGTCGTTCTTGTCTATTTGTGTATCTTGTGGCCTCGCGCCTATGTCCGTAATATTGTTACTATTTGTTTATCTTCCGCTTGTAGTGTAATGTTTGGACTCTATGTTTTGAATGGAGTTGATGTCTAATTTGTAACGAGTGCGATATCGCTTCCTGGAAGTATACATATCTCGAGGATCGATTTATTTGATTTGTGATGCTAGGACCGTGGTTGGTTACATTACAAGCCAAATAAACTGGGTCTCACAAAGTTGGTATGAGCCATTCGACCGTAGTAACTCAAGCATAGCAGCCTCTTAGGATATTTTGAAAGTCTTATTTTCAAATTATAAAAGGTTTATGAAAACCTAGCGATTCTCGATTTTATTCCTTACCTATCTTAGCTTTCTACTCTCATCTTACTCTAATTTAAGTTTTGAAACTTGGTTTTCTCTTCCTATCAAAAGATAGTTAATACAGGTAGAATCACTTTGGGAGAACCATAGAGAATTAGTTTAATTAAAAATTTGTGGGGGCATAAAGGTAAGATATGTATGAGTTTGCTAAGTGTCCGATCTTTGTCGGTTGGTTTTGTAACTTAAAAGTCTTGTGCTTGTTTTGTGTGTTAGTAAGTTAATGCTGGGTATTGACTTGTGTTTTCCGCTATTGTTAACTTGTCTTAGTGAAACAGATGGTCGGGAGAATGCGCTGCATCAGTCGGTGGTCATGATGAGGAGCTTCCTCCTCCAACCATGGTCGAGGTTCTCGCCGAGATCGAGCGAAACCGCATGGACGCAGCGCATCTTGGAGGTTATTGCTAGGAATACCTCCACTCCCGCCGTGGTGGCGGCCACGACTCGGGGACTTGCAGAGTTCCTCCGCATACGACCGCCGACTTTCTCCCGCCTCGAGGACCCTCTCGATGCGGATGATTGGTCGCGCATGGTTGAGCGGAAGCTCAACATAGCTCGATGCCAGCGCAGACAAGGCACTCTTCGCGCCCACCGCTGAGGGCGCGGCACTCTCATGGTGGGAGAACTATTCGCCATGCAGCCGCGGCCATGTGGTCGCGTGGAGGAGTTCCGCGACTTTTCGTCGGCCCACATCCCGATGGCCCTGATGAAGCCAAGAAAAGGAGTTCCTCGCGCTCAAGCAAGGCGCAAATGCGTGACCGGAGTACCTGCACGAGTTCAATCATCCGCTCGTGCTATGCTCGGGAGGTGGCCTCGATGAGGCTAAGTAGGAGAAATTTATGGATGGCTTGTCCGGAGCCGCAGGACAAGCTATCCATTGTGGACTTCTCGACTTTCGTGCCTTGGTAGATAAGGCCATTGTTGCGAGCATAAGGCAAAGCGCTGCGAGCTCCATAGCGCAAATGGGAGGCGATCGGCCTACTCACACCACTCGCTCGTCCTCTGGCAGCACATGGCCCGTTCTTTTGCTCCACCGGCCGAGACCATTTGCACCAGCTCTCGCCCACCGCGGCGTGTTTCGACACGCGCGCCTGCGATCCGCAGCAGAGCGGCCCGCAATCCGGCGCCGAGGTGACTTGTTTCGCCGCCACAACAAGGGCCATTATGCGAATGCTCGCCTCGAGTGTTACGGCAAGACCCCTCGCCCTAATGGAGGACGCGGCAGGGAGCGTCACCGCCGACTGAGATTATTCAAGACCTGAGTGCGAGCAGCGGTCGAATGAACCACCTTTCACCGAGGAGGCTCAGAGGCGCGGATGTTGTGATTGGTATACTTCTTGTTAATTCGCCCGCTGCAGATATTTGATTCTCGAGCATCGCATTCTTTATTTCAAGATCATTTTGCTGCTAGTGGTCTTCATCGTGTTCCTTTGAAGTTCCTTTGCTCATCCGCTCCGGTCGGAAATGAGAGCCATTTACAGTGTCGGGATGTTCCTATCATAGTTGAAGGAGTGGGATTTTGGCAAATCTCATTCGCTCGATCCATGAGTCCGGATGCGATTCTTGGCATGGATTGGTTGTCCCAACACTTGGGGCAAATCGATTGCTGCAGAAGATTGTCTATCTTACCACCTTCTGGGTGAGCAAGTCGGGTTTAGCCACACCTTCGTGGCCCGTGTATGTGCATTAGAAGCAAAGCCACCTTGCAAATTCAAGATGTTCCCATAGTATCGACTTTGTGGATGTCTTTCCGAAGATTTGCCAGGATGCCTCGGCTTCGAGATCCGAGTTTGCCATCGAGTTGTCGCCGCATCGCCCGATTCAAGGCGCCATGACGGATGCCTCCCAATGAGCTAGAAGAATTGAAGAAGCGACTTGGTGAGCTCCAAGCAAAGGGTTTCATCCGTCCCAGCCATCTCCTTGGGGTTGTCCGGTGATCTTTGTGAAGAAGAAGGACAAGACTTTGCGTATGTGTGTTGACTACCGCCCTCTCAATGAAGTGACGGTGAAGAACAAATATCCTCGCCCGCATTGATGATCTTTTTGACCGTTATCGAGCTCGGTGTTCTCAAGATTGATCGAGATCGGGCTATCATCAAGTCGGATCGAAGTGAGGATATTCGAACGGCTTTCACTACTCGTTATGGCTCTAGAGTACACCGTCATGTCTTTCGGTTTGACCAATGCTCCAGCGTTGTTCATGAACCTTATGAATTCCGTATTCATGGAGTATTTGGACAAATTTGTGGTGGTTTTTATTGATGACATTCTTATCTATTCCAAGACAGCGAGCATCTGAGCATCGAAGATTGTTTTGGGCAAGTTGCGGAGCATCGTGTATCCGAGGTTCAAGAAATGTGAGTTCGTTGAAGGAAGTGGCATTTTTGGGCCATGTTCTTTCATGGAGGAATAGTCAGAATCCGACAAAGTCGGCGATGTTCTATCTTGGGGCCGGCCAAGTCGATCACGATGTGCGGAGTTTTCTTGGTTTAGCGGGCTACTATCGCGCTTTATCGAGAACTTCTCCAAGATCGCAAGCCGATGACTGAATTGCTTAAGAAGGACAAGAAGTTTGTATGGTCCTCTGCTTGTGATGAGAGCTTTCGGGAGCTCAAGCGATTGACTTACTCCAGTCCTTACTCTTCCGATATCCACAAGAGCTTCGATATTTATTGCGTGCCTCGTCGAGGACTCGGATGTGTTCTTATGCAGGAAGGCAAGCGGTTGCCTATGCATCCAGCAGTTGAGGCCTCATGAGCTCAACTATCCCACCCATGATTTAGAGCTTGTCGCAGAGTTCATGCACTCAAGATTTGGCGGCATTATTTGATCGAAACGCTGTGAGGTGTATTCGATCATAAGAGTTTGAAATACTTATTTACTCACCGATTTGAACCTCGGCGAGGAGATGGTTGGAATTAATCAAAGATTATGACATGGGTATTCGTATCACCGCAAGGCCAATGTGTTGCGATGCACTTAGTCGAAAGGTGTATTGCAATACTTTGATGATCCAAGAGCAAGAACTTGCGCTTCTTGCGAATTCCAGCCTCAACTTGGGTTTGGTTGAGCATGGTTCCCTTGCGCCTTGGTTGTGCAACCAACCTTGGTGGATCAGATCAAGGCAGACAGAATCGATGATGGCGTGGGTAAAATCAAGCGAGAACATCGAGGATGGTTCGACCAAGTGTTTCACGGAGGATGAGCACGGTGTTGTATGGTTTGGGCGCTCGTGGTCCCAAAGATCCCGAGTTGCGGGATTTGATCCTTAGAAGCCCATGATTCGCCTTTGTCCATCCATCCCGGGCTACCAAGATGTACCAAGATCCTGGCGAAGTTACGGTGGACTCGCATGAAGCGAAATTGCCGGGTTCGTTGCCGGATCGGCGTATGTTGTCGCGTGAAGGCCGAGCATCATCGTCCCAGAGGTCTCCTCCGCCCTTGCCTATACCGAGTGGAAGTGGGATTCCGTTGGTATGGACTTCATCAACCGTTTGCCCGTACTCCTCCGGGAAGGATGCTATCGGGTGGTTATTGGATTGACGAAGTAGCACATTTTCGCCGGTGTGTACCGCCTCGGCGTCGATAAATTGGCGAACCTCTACATATCCCGCATTGTGAGTTTGCATGGTGTGCCAGACGATGGTGTCGATCGTGGTTCTCTTTTCACTTCCGACTTTGCATCTCTACGAGGAGGCCATGGGTACCGTCTTACTTTGACCGCCTACCATCCTCGAGCCGATGAGTCGACAGGTAGGTCAATCGGTGCTTGAAGATATGCTCCGTGCTTGTGTTCTTTCCTATGGGAAGAATTGGGAGAAGTGCCTACGCTTGCCGAAGTTCTCCTACAACAACGTTTCCAAGCTAGTCTCGGTATGGCACCATTTGAGGCTCTGTATGGGGCCGTATGAACGTTGGACCGGTGAAGCGGTGAAAGGCGGTTCTTTGGTTAGATTCCATCAATGAAATTTGAAAGTCAAGTGCGGTGATTCGTGAGCACTTGCGCGTAGCTCGATCGGCGAAGAGCTATGCGGATCGGCGTCGCCGTGAGTTGAGTTTCCGGCAATGACTTTGTGTATCTCAAAGTCTCACCTCTGAAGGACATCGTCGTTTGGTGTCAAGGGCAAGCGGCTCCTCGATATGTCGGGCCGTATCGCATCATCAAGAGAGTGGGAGCTGTTGCATACAAGTTAAATGCCGGCTACACTCGAAGGGTGCATGATGTTTTCCACGTGTCGCAATTGAAGAAGTGCCTTCGTGTTCTGTGGAGAACGCCCTTGGAAAATATCGATGTGCGGAAGATCTGTCTTATCGTGGCGCCCGTTCGTATCCTCGAAGAAGTGAACGCAGGACAAGGAACCGTGTGATCAAGTTCCTTAAAGTTCGTGGTCAAACCACTCGAGGATGAAGCCACTTGGGAGCGGGAAGATCGTCTCGAGCGACATTGATCCTTCTTCTCCGTGATCGAATCTCGGCGAGATTCTGTAAGGGAGATTTGTAACAGCCCTAACTTAGGGTTTGTATTTCAAATGTAAAATTTTGAGGAGGAATAAAAACTTTTGTTGTCTCTTCAAATCATTTGGAAGTTTTCCAAATTTTCCTAGCAATTTCCATTTTCTAGAATTAAATTCTTGTGAATGGAAATTGTTGTCAAAAATTCTTAGCTTTCAAACTTGTGATCGTCCTCTGAAATTATTTTTCCTATCATATTGATCATCCTATCTACCTCTCTGAATTATTTCACAATTTTTAGATTTTATTTGGTATTTCAAATGGCCAAGTCAAACCAGTTTAGAAATCTGGTCAAACCCTAGTTCAACAGCTTGTGAATTTTCTCCAGAACAATGCAGTGCATAAAAGTTCTGGAAAATTTATTAGGTGTTGTTCTCTTCCCAAAGTATCTACCATAAAAATTTCAGAATTTTTGGAGCCCTGGAGCTATCTCTAAAAATTCCCCAAACCTTCTCTGTCTTTTAAATCAAATTCTAAAATTCGTTCCTCGGACCGAACCCAACTCGAGCTCGCGTCCGACTCGCACACGTTCGGTTCGGCGTCAACTAAACGCACCGCCCGAGTCCATTTGATCGCGACCGTCCGATGCAAATCGAGCGATCCACGCCGCATGCGCAACCGACTCGTCCGAATGCATACATCAATCTCGACCGCCCATCTCGGATCCAACGGTCGAAGATCTTTCCGATCGAGTAGAACCTCGCTCGCACGCGACTCCTTCGGCCGACATGTGGGTCCCACTCACAGATCGACCTCGCCTTCTCCGCACCTCACCGAGCTCACGGCCGTGCGCGCATGCTTGCACCGCTCCTCGCCGCCGCCACCTTTTTGTCCTCGTGTCACCGTGAAGCATCGCGGATCTCATCTACCCACCGAGCCCATCCACTACCTCGCGCCCATTCTCGTGTTTTCTCCGCCAAATTTCCTTTCCAGCGAGAAGAACCCGAGCAACGCCTGCGTTAAGCGCCGCCTCGAGCCCGAGACCGCACGCGTGATCCACTCTCTCGCCGCATCCATTTTGCCCGCTCGAGCTCGTAGCACCCAGCTGAATCATCCGAGCCACTGCCGTCTCCGCCTCCGGTGATCTCGGCTCCGCAAGCTTATTGGCGCCCGTGAGTTTCCTCAGCCACTTGGTCCCTTTAGGATCGCATCACAGGCCGAAGTCTGAACCGTGACCTTGTTTCGCTCTTTGGTGCATCACCGGCGTGCGCCGCTTTCTCCAAACTCGTAGCGCCGCGTGTCACATTCCGGCGCCACCGCCCTCCTCCATCATCAATATCGGGCTTATCGCCTCGGTGTCTCCGCGATCTCGAGGAGCTCCTTCAAGCTTTCGCCGTCAGAGCGCCTCCGCGCACCGCACTTTCTTCTCCGCCTCCGCTCGCCACCGCCCGGCATCCTCGTGGGTCCGCGCTACCGCTGCCGAAGTTCGCTAGGTCTGCGAACTAAGGTACCACTCTTTCGCCTTAAACCTCCTGGTTTGTAAGATGCATGCGCGCCGCAGCCATCGAGCCGGCGTCGCCGGTGAACCGCCGTGAAGATTAGTTTAACTCTAATCATGTCGCTTGAGTCTCGATTTGTGGGCCCTCTTTGATAATCCGCGAAATCCTTTAATCCACCCGTATTTGTTCTCCGAGTCACTACCATGTGGGTCCATGTTGTCGCTAGGTTTGTGTAGTTCGGTTATGCGCTTTCTCCGATGGGAAGCGATTTCTCGTGAGGGTGTTTTGGTTTGCACCTTAGTGAGTCAAGACGATTTTGAATACGCCTTCGACGCCACTTTAGGCGTGCGCTCGTCTCGTCGCGTACATGTGCACGCCGCATGGCTCGGGCTTACTGATCCGGTAGAAAAAGGATTTAATGCTTTAGTATTTCGTAATATGTTTTCTGTAATCGTTAATTCATTTAAACTTAGAAAATGCATAACTAATTCAATTTTTATCCAAATTGTATGAAACCAGTGCGTAATTTTCATTTAAGTGTGCTATTTGATAAAATTAACTTCACCCATGTCTCTGTAGCAAAAATCTGTTAGCTAATAAAATGATGTCTTATGTATCTTCTAAATTAGAAAATGCATATCTCTTCCAATAATTGTCCAAATTAAATGAACCCAATTCAGAAATTTCATTTTCAGTATACTAACTATTAGGATAGATTTTATACACTGGTTCTGTTCATGAAAATTTGTTAAGTAATTAACTAGTGACTTGTTGTGTTTTTAGCTTAGAAAATTCATAGAAAATTGCTAATAACTTAAAATGATTTGTTCTCTGTTTCTAAAATTCTTATTTCATGCTTAGGTCTGTGTGAGTTTTGGCTTGTTTGATGTTGTTGAATGTTTGAGTTTTGTGTGTTATTCATTCTTATTTGCTGTTATGTTCGATCGTTAGGCTTCGATATTTCGCAACCCCGAGGACGATCCTCCGCACCATATTGAGCAACAAGATGTGCAAGCGCTTGATCATGATAATCCCAGACTTTTAAATTCTAATATTTTGTTTCAATTGTATGTATGCATTGCTTAATTTGTGTTAAAATGGATTAGTTAAATCAGTAGTGCATATCCTGAGACAAATATTGATCTCTACTACCGAGCCTAGGTTATTTTGTGATTAGAGATCGTGGATGATTTCTTGTCACTTAGTAGATACGATTTCACTGCTTAGACATGCTTAGTATCGAGAATCAAGGTTATCGACTTTAGTCGGTAACCTTGATCACACAAAATTTACTACAACTTTATGTTTCAGCATTTTGCTATGCTTACTTGCAAAACTAAAACCAAAAACAAAAATGATTTAGACGCGGCACAATGGTAAGATTGTGTGATCTGTGGGTGTGATCGAAAGGTGCCCGGTCAATTAAGGACCGAACATCTTGTGAGTTTCTTATCCAGCATTTCGCGGCATAACCACACTAGAGGGTATGGGACCTCTCTGACCTAGTACTTTGGCGTGTATTGGTCCCGGTCGCAGGAGGTCGCAGGAGGGACGGAGGTGGGAGCATGGTAGTTGTCCAAAGCTTTATCCCGAGTGGGTAGTTGTCTTTTCGGCTTTACCATGTAAGCGTATGGGTTTCATCCATACGAGCGGCTCGGGTTGATACACAATATTGGAAACAGTCCGTAGGACTTAGTCGGCTGCATACCTTCTAAGTGTGCTTTGGCTTAAAGGCGTCCGAGGTGGGTACAGTGGTACACCTGCAGGTTAAAACTATTCGAATAGCCTCGTCCTAGGTGATGGACACGCTTGGGTAAGCTTATCGAGAGTTAGACTACAACATTTAAATTAAAACTTGCAGGTGGTACGAATGGGAATTGTTATGTTGTGGTGACTATTGGGATAGTCACTTCTAGGTGGTTACTTGTATCTATCTTTATCTCGCAGCTTATTTCAACAAGAAAATGAATTGCAAACTTGCCTTTAAATCGTATTACATTATTGCAAATAAAGTTGGCTTTATGCAAATGAAACATATGACCTCCACCAAATAAGCTCGCATGTAGTCTATGACAGTGTCATAGTTCACACGTGCTCATGGTACAAAGACAATCTTTGTACTGTGCTTTGCTTAATGTTTTGTTGCAGAGGAAGAAGGTGAGCCTCGTGGTCCTCACTGTGAGTCGGTTGCCGCTCTGGACGACTAGACTTGGCGGTCCGGCCGATGCCTTGTGGGTTGAAGGCACGGATTGGCTTTGTTTATATGCATCTTATGGCACTTTGCTTCACTCCGTTTTGTCTATTTGTGTATCTTGTGGCCACTGCGCCTATGTCGTAATATTGTTACTATTTGTTTATCTTCCGTTGTAGTGTAATGTTTGGACTCTATGTTTTGAATGGAGTTGATGTCTAATTTTGTAACGAGGTGCGATATCGCTTCGAAGTATACATATCTCGAGGATCGCTTTATTTGATTTGTGATGCTAGGACCGTGGTTGGTTAAGCATTACAAGCCAAATAACTGGGTCCTCACATCATCATTTAAGAATGCGAATATTGCATCGAATGAGCACTTAAGAAAACATGAAATGAATGAATGTAATCAAGGATGGATCGCACACATGCCTATACGTATAGCTAGTGACACACCGTCGGTGTACACTTAAGCCCGCATCTTAACAAAAATGCGGGATCCAATTCCGTATGAAGAACGCTTTCACACGGTGTCCAAAATTGCCCATTCGAATTAATGGGTCTCACATGCCCATCCCGGAATTGATGGGTCTTTCAAATCCACTCCGTGGACGGACATGACAATGTCCAACATTGCCCACATTGGAATGGTGGGACTTGAAATCCACTCGTGGATGAAACATGCAAAATGAATGTATAACATGGATTGAGAGTATTGAAAGACATGATATCTAAACATGGATATAACACATATATCAAAACATAAACAATCCACCTTCTCATGTATTATATGGAATCACAACAAGATCATAAAAATATTCACCAATCACAATCAATAAAGGTGGCAAGGTACTTGCCTTCCAAGCACTTTGTAGTAGGTAAAGAGGATGTCCCTAAACCAAGCCTCTCTGCCTACATAAGTAAGTACTCAAAATTAGAAATTCCGCATTATTGAATACAATTTTGCAGAATAGTTTATTACTGATAGAATTGCTTAGACATGCTTTACGGCTTTATTTAACCTGTGGGGGAGAAAAACCATTATTACCCTTTATGCTTTCTTTGAAAAAAATTGTATGACATTAGGTAATGTCAGTGTTTGGAAAATAAAATATAATGATGAAAGTATGTTTTAGACTTGGGTGGATGGTAAGATCAGGCGGGTGCAGCTAGAGCACGAGATCATGTATTGTGTTAGTCCCGACCGAGTCATATTAAGGACCGACGCTTGTGACTATTCAAACTGAGCACTACCGTACAACCACATGTCCAAAATGGGAACGGACCTGGCCAATTAATTAGCAAAATTTTGAGTCGGTTCTGTCATGGTTGTGTGTGCTGATTCACATGGCGCAAGAGGGGGCCAGGAAGGCGAAACCTTAGCGGGCAGAACCGAGTCAAAAGGAAGCTTTGTAAAAGCCTTGTGATGGTCTCTCCTTGATTCACACGTCAAAGGAAACGTGTGGTGTATCAGGCGATCATCTCTTGTGGGTCAAGCTGTACAACCTCTGCAGAGTGTTAAAAACTATTCGAATAGCCGTGCCCACGGTCAAGGGCGAGCAAGGTGCGTTTTCACATGGTAGATTTTGGTTTTGATTTTAAAAGAGTAATTTTGAGAACCGGAGCGCTTGGGACTCTCGAGTAGTTTGCGCGCTAGAGCCGCTTAGGCGTAGAGCCTTGATGCTAGTGGTTGGTAGCTAGAACCTCCACTAGTAATACAATTAATTTATTTATTGAAACTACGTTTGTCAAATGTGCTTTATGAAAATTGTTTTAAACTTAAAATATTGCTTTGTGCAAAAGAACCATATAAGCCTCATTTGTTAAAGCTATGCATATGCATGTTTCCCAAGACTCATGAGTACTTTATGTACTCACATGCTACACTCATAATTAAATCTCGAAGCCTTCATCGACACACGGAGGATCACTTTACTACTTACCTGTGGCTTTGACGTAAGGATACCCGAGTACTAGGTTGCGCCCTCGGTCGAATGCCGTGGGCAATTTGATGGGCCATCACTTGGAGTTTATCATTTGTTGTTTCGCCGTCAGAAGACTCAAGGTCTTCCGACTTTTTGTAATAAGTGGCCATAAGGCCATTACTCGCTTGTTTAATAATGTTATTCGTGATTCGAATTTGTTATCAACAATGTTTCCACCAGGTGCACTAGCTACGATCATGGGATCAAATGCGGAAATACACAAAGGGGTTCGGATTCAGAAATCCGGTCCCGACAGAGTTGGTATCAGAGCTGAATCGACTGTAGGACGTGACCTAGCTAGAATGGCCGTTAGTAGGAAAACTTCGAAATTTATTTTATAAAAAGAAAAATAATATTGTGCTATCCTCATCTTTTCTCATCTTTCTATCCTTACCTTCTTCGTGGAATTCTTCCTTACCTAGTTCTTCCTTCATCGTTTTACAATGTTAAATGGATAATCTTTCCCTTGTAATTTCTATAGTTGGTCAATGCGATTATTACCATTATGTTCAAGACTGCAAGAAATGGAGCCATGAAGAGAGCATCGTAAAGTCTCTAGTCATCTCTACCATTCAAGAACAACAGGCAAGATTCGTCAAAGACCGTGAGTAGAGGATGCGATGTCAGACAAGCCATATAGTTTAAGTTGCCAAAGCTCATTCTGTATTGAGTCATTTCGCTAGCTTAAGAGTATCGAGTAGATGATTTTCTTTGAGTTGTTTTTAGTTGGAAAAAGTAATTTGCTTTTACAGAAGTATTTGGTTCTTGTGGGTTGTTGCAAGCTCCCTTGTTTTTCTCGTCTTTGCTTTTTCCCTCTCTTCCCCTGCTAACCTTGGACCGCTCAGATGGAAAACCCTGGAAGAGGTCGCGGAGCAGCCCGTGGAGGAGCCCGGAGGCGTCGTGCACCGTAGAGGCCGTGGTGGTGGAAGAGGTCGTGGTCAACTGCTTCCGAGGAGCCAGATACTGCAAGTACCAAGCACCGCAAGAACAACAAGAACCACAAGTTCAACCGAGTGCTTATTGGAAGAAGAACCTTTACCACCACCACCTCTGGTCACCTCCGATGATGAATTTAGAGCGTATGATGGCCATGCAACTTCAACTATTGCAAGCACTTGCTCATAATCAAGTTAACCAACACCGCACTGACTCCTGCCTCGATCTTACCACCTCCATCCGCACTTGGCGAATTTATGAGAACTGTGCCACCAACCTTTGCCGGTTCAGTTGATCCTCTTGAAGCCGATGGTGGTTAAAGGATGTCGAGAAGAAGCGATCTTGGCTCATGTAATGACCAAGAGAAAGTTCTCTTTCTTTCCACCAACCGAAAGCAACCGCAAGAACTTGGTGGGAAAACTACTGCCCCATGCTCACCAGAATGTCCAAGCTATCTCTTGCGTGAGTTTTCTGCTTTGCTTGCCATACGACTCTCACATTCCTATGGGAATGATGGAAATGAGGAAGAGAGAGTTTCATAAGCTGCAGCAGGGTAATCTCAGTGTGTCTGAGTATCTTAATAGGTTCACTCAGCTATCAAGGTATGCACCAGAGGGAGCAAAGATTTGGCGCTTCATGGAAGGACTTGACCCCAACCTTAAGGTGCAGTTGGTGTCAGTTGACTACCCCAATTTTCAACAGATGGTCAACAAAGCTCTTGTGCAAGAGGATGCTCAACGTCAACTGTTTGAGTCCCGAAAGAGAAAAATGGCTTTTCAAGCGCAACATGGAGCCAGCAGTTCCAGACCTCTAATGAACCAGCCACACTACAGTATTTATAGCCTCCTTGAAGAAACTAGCCGTTACACCTAATTTTATGAGAAAACAACACCTTCCGGATCATCCAAACCCTTTCAGATCATCCTGAAGCTTGATTAGCCGTTGCAGGCTTAAAGTATCATTTGAAAGCTTATGGATCATCCTTACATCTGGATGATCCTTTCCATCCGGATCATTCGGAATGTACATGAGTTTTAGCCTATTCCAAAAACAATTCTCTATCTCAATGATCCGCTTGATTGTCCGATAGCTTCCAGATCATTCGGAATGCATTGAGTTTCTAACATATTGAAAAACACCCTTCTGGTCCAATGATCCGCTTGGTTTTCCTATAGCTTCGGATCATTTGGAATGCATTGAGTTTCCAACATATTGAAAAACACCCTTCTGGTCCAATGATCCGCTTGCTTATCCGTTAGCTTCCAGATCATCCTTAATGCATTGATATTTCTCAAACTTGAAAATCAGCCTTCTATTCCAATGTTCCGCTTGCTTGTCCGTTAGCTTCTGGATCATCCAGAATGCATTGTCATCTTCAAACTTGAAAATCAACCTTCTGTTCCAATGATCTGTTTACTTGTCCGTTAGCTTCCGGATCATCCGAAATGCATTGACATCAATAATGCTCCAACTTTGATTTCGTTGCAACTCCAACTCTTTCAAGAGCTTCCTTTGACTAAAGATGAACTAAACAAGGCTAGTGTGCATCACAACTAGCTACTCAACCAAACCAAGCTCAAGCTACTAGCCTAGACCCCCTTTAATAGTACGGTTAAACAAATACAAAGGACCTATTACTACAATGATCCATCCTCGACTCCTTGGATCATTTCTAAAAACACAAAGTCCTTAATCTTCAACACATTTCATGCTTTGCCTTCAATGTCCATTTAGGGTCAATACTTAGCCCACATATCCAAACCACCAACGAGACCTAACTTGAACTTATGCTACACAAAGAGTTAGTCCCGATGATTAAGTAGTCATTAATCACCAAAACACGAATTAGGGGCCTAGATGCTTACACACATAGAATCATACCAATCTCAGTAGTGTCTCAAGGTGGGTCTATCCAACCCCATGTTGTCTAACATGCGTTCATATTATTGATTTGATATCCCAATATCGATGACCGGTGAAATATAGTTATCAATCAATACATATGCTAGTCGTAGAGTCACTGGTGTTCCGACCAGTGACATCCGATCAGGGATACCATTTACAACAACATCATATAAGTTAAAGAGCTTCACCAACAAGTCACATACTTGTCAATCTTTATAACCAATGATTCATTCAAGGAACAGAATAACATTTGTTCAATAACTCATAAACATAGACGTGATACAATCATCTCTATGATTGCCTCTAGGGCATATCACCAATAGTCTTCCACTTGCACTAGAGTCAATCATATAGGTATCGAATACCCATAGCTCTTGTGTGCGCCTCATGCTTAGGTTGCGGGAGAGGCTTTATCAATGGATTAGAAAAAAAAAATCATGTTTGACTAGTCTATGACCAGCTCGTATCTCCATACGGCTAGTTTAGAAGCGGTCGTATCACCATACAACTAGTCTGGATCTGGTCGTATCACCATACGACCTGTCCATAGCTGGTCGAACTTAAATCCATGTGCACTCTGCATATCTGAAGCTCTTCTAGCTTATCTAGTCGTATCATTATACAACCAGTCTGGATCTGGTCATATGACTATATGACCAGTCCATACCTGCTCCTTCATTCAAACAAAACACAAACCTTGATTACGATCTGAAATCATCCTTGTCGGTTTGGAAGCTTGCATCGGTGTAATTATTTACGACCAGCTCTTCCTTACCACCACAAACAAGGAATGCATCTCCTTCTCAAGTACATAAGGATATTCTTGACTGCTATCTAGTGACCTTCACCTGGATCCGACTGATGTTTACTCGTAACACTTAGAGCATACAACATATCTAGTCGTGTACATAGCATGGCATACATGATAGATCCAATAGCCAAAGCATATGGAATTCTACTCATTTTGTCTTGCTCATTAGTGGTCGAAGGACACTGACTCTTGCAAAGATTAATGCCATGTGCCATGGGCACCGGTCTACAACCAGCTCGTATCTCCATATGACTAGTCTGGACTCGATCGCATCACCATACGAGCCATGGGTACTAGTCTGGATCTGGTCATATCACTATACGACTAATCTGGACCTGGTCGTATCGCTATACGACTATGTACATATCCTGGTTTAATCCGATTAGCCTTTTTAATCTATCTCTATAGATCCTTATACCAGGAATATATGCTGCATCTCTTAAATCTTTCATTGAGAAACTATTTCTTAATGAAGTTTTAACAGATTCAAGCATAGGAATATTATTTCCGACCAGCAATATGTCATTCACATACAACATCAGAAACATAAGCTTTCTTCCACTAACCTTCTTGTAAACACAAGGTTCTTCTTCGTTCTTGATGAAGTCAAACCCTTTGACCACTTCATCAAAACAAATGTTCCAACTCCGAGATGCTTGCTTCAATCCATAGATGGATTTCATAAGCTTGCATACCTTTCTAGTTTCCTTTGGATCGACTAAACCCTCAGGCTGTGTCATGTACACATCCTCACTTAGGTTTCCATTTAAGAAAGTCGTTTTGACATCTATTTGCCATATCTTAAACGAAATATGCAGCAATTGCTAGAATGATCCGGATAGACTTAAGCATCGTGACATGTGAGAAGGTTTCATCATAATCAACACCTTGAATTTGTTTGAAACTCTTTGTGACCAGTCGTGCCTTATGAATGTGAAAATTTCTACCCATATCTATATTTTCTTAAAAATCCATTTGCACTCAATGATTGTAACACCATCAGTGCATCAATCAAGTTCCAAACTTGATTGTCAACCAGTCTACGATCAGCTCATATCTTCATATGACTAGTCTGGACCTGGTCGTATCACCATACAACTAGTTTGGATCTGATCGTATGACATGAATACATAGATTTTATCTCGAATCTCATGGCTTCAAGCCATGACTCAGAGTCTGGGTTCATGATCGCTTCCGCATAAGTTTTAGGCTCATCATTATTCAAAAATAAAACATCATGCCCATACCTTATAGGCAATTGACATGGCCCTTTTGATCTACATGAGGCTGATGCTTTATCTACAGGTTCAACAATATTTTGTTCATCCTGTAGAGGTTCAGTAGGAGTTGAAATATTTTCAGATGGTCCCCGAATTTCTTTGAGTTGCACATTGCTCCCACTGACTTCTTTGGAAAGAAACTCTTTCTCCAAGAAGACATCATCTCGGGTAACAAACACTTTGTTGTTAATCCGATTATCAAAATAATATCCTTTAGTTTCTTTAGGATACCCTACAAAAAAGCACTTATCGGATTTGGGTGTTATCTTGTCAAATGTAAAACATTTCATATATGCCTCACAACCCCATATCCTGAGAAAAAACAATCCAGGACTCTTCTCGGTCCATATCTCATATGGTGTCTTCTCTATAGTTTTTTATGGAACCCTTTTAAAGTGAAAGCAGCTGTTTCTAGAGCGTATCCCCAGAATTGCAATGAAAGATCAGATTAGCTCATCATTGATCTAACCATGTCTAATAGTGTTCGATTCCGTCGTTCAGACACCCCATTCCATTGAGGCGTTCCCAGCTGAGTAAGCTGTGGAACAATTCCACATTTCTTTAGATTATCACCAAACTCATGACTCAAATTTTCGTCTCCACGATCAGATCGTAGATATTCAATTGTCTTGCCAAGTTAAATCTGCACTTCATACTAAAATTCTTTGAACTTTTCAAAGGATTCCGACTTATGTGTCAACAAGTAGACATAGTCATATCTACTAAAATAATCCGCAAATGTCATGCAGTATTGAAAACCACCCCTAGCCGGAGTGCTTATTGGTCCGCATACATCTGAATGCACTACAACCAGTAAGTCACTCGCCCTCTCACCTCTGGTCATGAAGGGCACCTTTGTCATCTTGCCAAGTAAACAAGATTTACATGTTTCAAATGATTCAAAATCAAATGAGTTTAGAAGACCAACGCTATGGAGCTTCATCATGCGCTTCTCATTTATATGACTTAGACGATAATGCCAAATAAAAGTGGGATTTAAATCATTAGGTCGAAGTCTCTTAGCATTTATGTTATAGATGGGCTTATCCTCAAGATTTAAAACATACAATCCATTCACCAATGGAGCATGGCCATAAAACATATCTTCAAAATAAATTGAACAATAATTGTTCTTTATTCTGAACTCACAATCTTCTACTCCTAAACATGAAGCAGAAATAATGTTTTTGCTTAAGGTTGGAACATAATAACAATTATTTAGTTTCGTAACTAATCCTGAGGGTAAAGCTAATGGTAAAGTGCCAATAGCTAATGCAGCAACTCTTGCTCTATTGCCCACATGAAGATCAGCATCTCCTCTTGCCAAACTTCTGCTCCTTATCAGTCCTTGCATCGAATTGCAAATATGAGCAATTGATCCGGTATCAAATACCCAAGAACTGGTCGAAGAAGTGGCGAGATTAATGTGTATAACATTTATACCTGAATTGGAAGTCCTACTTCCCTTATTCTTTTTCATGTTTGCTAAGTACTTCTTGCAGTTTCTCTTCCAATGCCCAAACAATGCCTTGGAGGTGTCAAACCTCTCTGCCCTTTCTTGAACCTGAAACTTACCCTTCAGACCTACAATCATTTTGTAAGCGTCTGTGGTCTCATATTGCTTCTAAAGCTCAGAGTTCATGATCGGAAGCATTAGGCAGTGCACATCGACTACATCATTGCAATGCTTCTCATAAGCATTCCTTTCAATACGAGTAGCATCAACATTCGGTTCCTCGGGATAGGGATTCTCTAGAACATATTCCTTCTTTTCTTGTTTTTCTTTTCTTGTTTGAGAACAATTCTAAAAAATGAAACCAGTTAATAAAGCTTGAACCATTCAACTTTTATTTCTCAAGAACATATCGCAAAAGAAAGGTAGATGCAGAAGAAGTAGTAGGTGCTAAGATCTACAACAGAAATATATGTAAAGATTCAACACTATTTTTATGTAAGATCTTCTATTAGGCATTCATGTTGGTGGTTTCGTTCGACCAGTCTACGACCACCTTGTATCTTTATACGACTAGTCTTTTCCTAGCCAAACTTAATCATCAACAGATAATAAAATATACTCCCACTAAATTCCATATCCCTCTTATGACATTTAGTGATTCAAGACCCACATTCAGTTAATCTACTAGTGAGCTTTGGCATCACTTCTAGAAGTTTAGTGAAATGGTAAGCAACCCTTTGCTAATCATATCACTATATGACTCTTGTTGTTGAGCGGCATCTCTATGCTCCGGCACCCAACCTTATGCCCCAAAGTCCATAACCGTTATGATGACCTTATCAAGTTAAACCAATGCTATACGTGTAAGTGTCTGACACTCTAGCTCAACATAGAGCCTAGAATGCTACCAAACTATTTTACTGAACCAATTAATTTCAATATCTTAATAAACAATCAACCAAACATTCATTCATGAATGACACAATGCCAATAATCAAGAACTAGCACAATCTACCATTAATCAATAATAAGAATTTAATCTATTAATTTAATATAAATCAATCATGACACCTTCTCTTTATCAAACTATTCTAAGACAATCCAACATTTGTGTAACATCCCAAAATCTCGCTTTCTCTAAAATTTAATTTCAAATTAATTAATTAAAATTGTTTAGATTTTATTTGGATCTTATTTGTATTTTATGTGTAATTCTGGATCGAAATCTCAAATTCCAAAACTCCATCTTCCATTCTTTTATCCTCTATTCTTTCTCTCTCTCCTATTCATCTTCTTCCTCACGGGAGTCTATCTCTCTGTTGCTTTATTTCTTTAACGCAGCTCCATGACTGAGCCGCCTCCATGGTCGCCACCCTCGCCACCTCCGGCCGTCGACGCCGCCCTCGCCGTCGGTCCCGGGCCACCACCGCGTCCTTCCTCTCCTTGCTCCCACCGAGCCTAGAGCTTCAAACCGCCATTAATGGTATCTGTTTCTTCTTTACCCATTCCTCTCCATTCAAAGCCTTTATCTTGATTTGGTTTGATAAGAAACGGTTGCATTAAGGTCTCCCACGTTGTCATGCCATCTTTGAGCAGCCCATCGTTGCACCGCATTTTCACGTTTCTATTTTGAACCGACGCCGAGCTCTTCGCCTTCCCAACGTTTGGCCCCGCTGAGGCTACATATTGGCATGCTATCTCTTCTTTGATCCTTTGCTCTCTCTAAGCTTTTGATTCATCGAGCTTGCGGTTTTCTGCTTTCTCCATTAACAGAGCTTGCGCCGCCACCGCTTGAGCTTCTCGGCGAACCATCACTACCGGGGTAGGCCATGATCTTGGAGTTCCATTTTCATAGTTTACTAGCCAGCCTTCCGCCACCTAGTGCGCTGACGCTTTGATTTTCTTCTCTTGCACATCTTTGTTTTCCACTGCTCGTAGTGGAGAAGAACATGAACGATGTTAGCTACTAGATAATCTTTCATACTCCGTTCTCTCTCCTCGGTCACCATTTCGAATCGACTACGCCGCGTGCCCCTCGGCTTCCTCTTCACATCCACGGATTTCGCTCCCATATATCGCCATTTTATTTTGTTCACTCTTCATGAATAGTGCCATGCAATGTATGTACGTGCATGGTGTATGTACATACATGGTTTTATTTTTTGGAGAATTGATTTGCTAGATTTTCGCTCGTTCTCATACGAACTCCGAATCCATCGATTCTTTCTCCTAAATTCTTCTAAATTCATTCTCTACTTCAGATATTTATTTTATAATTTTGGATTTTATTTATTTTCTGCTATTTATTTGGTCCGTTATGCGTGTGTAGAATCCGACGTTGTGACGCAAGCTTGGATCAACAGAAGTGCTTACCTCCAACGCCACCGGCGCGAGTCTCCTTTGACCACTTTGAACCTATGATTTTTTTAAATTGTGTTTCGGTTTTCAAAGTGTTATGCATTGCTAATTCAGATATAACGATAAGTTTAAAGTGTAGTTGTTAGTTAAACCCAAAATTTGCTAATGTCATCCTTGATAATTGTACCTATACCTTTGTAACCATAGCATAGTAATTTCGCAATATTATTTACAACATTGTGGAATAGTAAATGCGTGAGAATTGCTTAGACATGCTTTTCGATCTTATTCAACCCCGGAGGGAAAAGCTTTATTACCCTTTATGCTTTCTTTGGAAAATGTATGACATTAGGTAGTGTCGGTGTTTGGAAAATAAAATATAATGATGAAAGTATGTTTTAGACTTGGGTGGATGGTAAGATCAAAGTGCAACTAGAGCACGAAATCTTGTATTGTGTTAGTCCCGCCAAGTCATATTAAGGACCGACGCTTGTGATTATTCAAATCGAGCACTACTGCACAACCACATGTCCAAAATGGGAACGGACTGCCAACTAATTAGCAAAATTTTGAGTCGGTTTTGTCATGGTTGTGTGTGCCGATTCACATGGCGCAAGAGGGGCCAGAAGGCGAAACCTTAGCGAGCGTAACCAAGTCAAAAGGAAGCTTTGTAAAGCCTTGTGATGGTCTCTCCTTGATTCACACGTCAAAGGAAACGTGTGGTATATCGAGCGATCATCTCTTGTGGGTCAAGCTGCATAACCTCTCGCAGAGTGTTAAAAACTATTCGAATAGCCGTGCCTACGGTCAAGGGCGCAGCAAGGTGTGTTTTCACATGGTAGATTTTGGTTTTGATTTTAAAAGAGTAATTTTGGGAACCGGGAGCGCTCGGACTTCGGGTAGTTTACGCACTAGAGCCGCTTGGGCGGCTAGAGCCCTATTCGAAAACCTTGGCTAGAGCCTTGATGCTAGTGGTTGGTAGCTAGAACCTCCACTAGTAATACAATTAATTTATTGAAACTGCGCTTGTCAAATGTGCTTTATGAAAATTGTTTTGAACTTAAAAATTTGCTTTGTGCAAAAGAACCATATAAGCCTCATTTGTCAAAGCTATGCATATGCATGTTTCCCAAGACTCATGAGTACTTTATGTACTCACATGCTACACTCATAAATAAATCTCGAAGCCTTCATCGACACTGAGGACTACGACTACTTCGCTTGTGGCTTTGACGAAGGATACCCGAGTACTAGGTTGCGCTCCCTCGAATGAATGTGGGCACTTTGATGGGCCACTACTCGGAGTTTAATTTTTGTTGTTTCACTTCAGAAGACTCAAGGTCTTTCGACCTCTTTTGTAATAAGTGGCCATAAGGCGATTTTCATTGTTTATTAATGTTATTCGTGATTCGAATTTGTTATCAACAATGTTTCCACTGTGCACTAGCTCATCGATCATGGACTGGTGCGATTACACGAGGGTTGGGTTCGTAAATTCGGTCCCGACAGAGTTGGTATCGAGTCGAGTCGATCAGAGGACGTGACCTAGCTAGAATGGTCGTTAGTAGGAAAACTTCAAATTTATTTTATAAAAGAAAAATAATATTGTGCTATCCTCATCTTTTCTCATCTTTCTATCCTTACCTTTTCGTGGAATTCTTCCTTACCTAGTTCTTCCTTCATCGCTTTACGATGTTAAATGGATCATCTTTCCTTGTAATTTCTATAGTTGGTCAACGCGATTCCTACCATTATGTTCAAGATCGCAAGAAATAAAGCCATCAAGAGAGCATCGTAAAGCCTCTAGTCATCTCTACCATTCAAGAACAACAGCAAGATTCGTCAAAGACCGTGAGTAGAGGATGCATGTAGGACAAGCCATATAGTTTAAGTTGCCTAGGCTCTTTCCGTGTATTGAGTCGCCGCTAGCTTAAGAGTATCGAGTAGATGATTTTCTTTGAGTTGTTTTCAGTTGGAAAAAGTAATTTGCTTTTATGTAAAGTATTTGATCTTGTGGGTTGTTGCAAGCTCCTTGTTTTTCTCGTCTTTGCTTTTTCCTCTCTTCCTCGCTAACCTTGGACCGCTCGGATGGAAAACCACGGAAGAGGACGTGGAAGAGGTCGTGGAGCAGCCGTGGAGGAGCCCATGAGGAGGCCGTTTAGCCGCCGAGGCCGTGGTCGTGGAAGAGGTCGTGGTCAACTGCTTCTGAGGCCGATTTTACCTCAAGTACCGCAAGCACCGCAAGAACAACAAGAACCACAAGTGCAACTCGAGCAGCTTATTTGAGGAAGAACCTTTACCACCACCACCTCTGGTCGCCTCCATTGATGAATATAGAGCGGATGATGGCCAAGCAACTTCAACTATTGCAAGCACTTGCTCATAATCAAGTCAATCAACCTGCACAGCTCTCGCCCAGCCTTACCACTCCATCCGGATTTGGTGAATTTATGAGAACCGTGCCACCAACCTTTGCCGCTCGATTGATCCTCTTGAAGCCGATGGACCGTTAAAGGATGTCGAGAAGAAAGCGATTCGCTCGTTGTGATGACCAAGAGAAAGTTCTTTGCTGCTCATCAACTAAAAGCAACCGCAGGAACTTGGTGGAAAACTATTGCGCAGCTCACCGTAATGTCCGTGCTATTTCTTGCAGGAGTTTTCACGCTTGCGACAAACTCACATTCCTATGGGAATGATGGAAATGAAGAAGAGAGAGTTCCATAAGCCGCAGCAGCAGGCAATCTTAGTGTGTCCGAGTATCTTAACAGTTCACTCATTGCCAAGGTATGCACCGGAGGATGTTGCTAACGAGGAGCGAAAATTTGGCGCTTCATGGAAGGACTTGACCCCAACCTCAAAGTGCAACGGTGTCAAATGACTACCCCAATTTTCAACAGATGGTCAACAAAGCTCTTGTGCAAGAGGATGCTCAGCACAAGCTGCTTGAGTCCCGAAGAGAAAATGGCTTTTCAAGCGCAAACATGGAGCCGTGAGTTCCGACACTCTAATGAACCGGCCACACTACAACTGCCGCCAGAGATAATGCACCTAAGACTCCAATGTCGAGGACATCGCATACCATGCAGGATTTGGAAACAATACTAGTGTTCAACCGCAGCGAATCGGACGCCAAAGTTAGAATCCGGTGCTTTCATTGCCATGAAATGGGGCATTATGCCAGAATTGCCCTCGTAAACGCCGATTGTGACTCCAGTTCCTTTTAACTTGGGAACTACACCACCAAGACCCTACACCAGATCGGGACGAGGAGCTCGGACTCCATGTCAAGCCATCCGAATTCAACACCATCCGCAAGAGGACGATCAATCATGTTGCAAGAACGCAAGCTCAATCAACTCAAGACATGTCGCACTGTAAGATCTAGTCGATCGGTTGCCATTTCGCTTTGTCTCACTCAATAGACAAAGTCGTTGGTTTAGAGAGCAAAGTCCGTGTACCCTAACCTTTTCCTACCCATCCGAATCTCTGGTCGAGATTCCTTCTAGGGGGTAGGTTTGTAACATCCCAAAATCTCGCTTTCTCTAAAATTTAATTTCAAATTAATTAATTAAAATTGTTTAGATTTTATTTGGATCTTATTTGTATTTTATGTGTAATTCGATCGAAATCTCAAATTCCAAAACTCCATCTTCCATTCTTTTATCCTCTATTCTTTCTCTCTCCTATTCATCTTCTTCCTCACGGAGTCTATCTCTCTGCTTTATTTCTTTAACGCAGCTCCATGATCGAGCCGCCTCCATGGTCGCCACCCGCCACCTCCCGTGCCGACGCCCTCGCCGTCGGTCCCGGTCACCACCGCGCCGTCCCTTCCCTCTCCTTGCTCCCAGCCGAGCCTAGAGCTTCAAACTGCCATTAATGGCTGTCGTTTCTTCTTTACCCATTCCTCTCCATTCAAAGCCTTTATCTTGATTTGGTTTGATAAGAAACGGTTGCATTAAGGTCTCCCACGTTGTCATGCCATCTTTGAGCAGCCCATCAGTGCACCGTGCATTTTCACCGTTTCTATTTTGAACCGACGCCGTAGCTCTTCGCCTTCCCAACGTTTCGGCTCCCGGTTGAGGCTACATATTGGCATGCTATCTCTTCTTTGATCCTTTGCTCTCTCTCTAAGCTTTTGATTCATCAGAGCTTGCGGTTTTCTGTTTTCTCCATTAACAGTAGCTTGCGCCGCCACCGCTTCAGAGCTTCTCCGGCCGAACCATCACTACCTGGGGGTAGGCCGTGATCTTGGAGTTCCATTTTCATAGTTTGCTAGCCAGCCTTCCGCCACCTAGTGCTGCCGACGCCTTGATTTTCTTCTCTGCACATGCTGTTTTCACTTACATCAGTAGTGGAGAAGAACATGAACAGTGTTAGCTACTAGATAATCTTTCATACTCCGTTCTCTCTCCTCGGTCATCATTTTCGAACGACTACGCCGCGCGTGCCCTCGGCTTCCTCTTCACATCCACGGATTTCGCCCCATATATCGCCATTTTATTTTGTTCACTCTTCATGAATAGTGCCATGCAATGTATGTACGTGCATGGTGTATGTACATACATGGTTTTATTTTTTTGGAGAATTGATTTTCTAGATTTTCGTTCGTTCTCATACGAACTCCGAATCCATCGATTCTTTCTCCTAAATTCTTCTAAATTCATTCTCTACTTCCAGTATTTATTTTGTAATTTTTGGATTTTATTTATTTTCTGCTATTTATTTGGTCCGTTGCGCGTGTGTAGAATCCGACGTTGCCGACGCAAGCTTGGATCAACAGGAAGTGCTTACCTCCAACGTCACCGAAGGCGAGTCTCCTTTGACCACTTTGAACCTATGATTTTTTTTAAATTGTGTTTTCAGTTTTCAAAGTATTATGCATTGCTAATTCGTATATAACGATAAGTTTAAAGTGTAGTTGTTAGTTAAACCCAAAATTTGCTAATGTCATCCTTGATAATTGTACCCTATACCTTTGTAACCATAGCATAGTAATTCTGCAATATTATTTACAACATTGTGGAATAGTAAATGCGGTAGAATTACTTAGACATGCTTTTCGATCTTATTCAACCCCTCGGAGGGAAAAAGCTTTATTACCCTTTATGCTTTCTTTGGAAAATGTATGACATTAGGTAATGTCAGTGTTTGGAAAATAAAATATAATGATGAAAGTATGTTTTAGACTTGGGTGGATGGTAAGATCAGGCGGGTGCAGCTAGAGCACGAAATCTTGTATTGTGTTAGTCCCGCCCAAGTCATATTAAGTACCGACGCTTGTGATTATTCAAACTGAGCACTACCGTACAACCACATGTCCAAAATGGGAACGGACCTGGCCAACTAATTAGCAAAATTTTGAGTCGGTTTTGTCATGGTTGTGTGTGCTGATTCACATGGCGCAAGAGGGGGCCAGGAAGGCGAAACCTTAGCGAGCAGAACCAAGTCAAAAGGAAGCTTTGTAAAAGCCTTGTGATGGTCTCTCCTTGATTCACACGTCAAAGGAAACGTGTGGTATATCAAAGCGATCATCTCTTGTGGGTCAAGCCGCATAACCTCTGCAGAGTGTTAAAAACTATTGAATAGCCGTGCCCTTTGTCAAGGGCGAGCAAGGTGTGTTTTCACATGGTAGATTTTGGTTTTAATTTTAAAAGAGTAATTTTGGGAACCGGGAGCGGTTGGGACTCTCGGGTAGTTTCGCGGCTAGAGCCGGTTGGCGCCTAGAGCCCTATTCTGAAAACCTTGGCGGCTAGAGCCTTGATGCTAGTGGTTGGTAGCTAGAACCTCCACTAGTAATACAATTAATTTATTGAAACTGCGTTTGTCAAATGTGCTTTATGAAAATTGTTTTGAACTTAAAAATTTGCTTTGTGCAAAAGAACCATATAAGCCTCATTTGTCAAAGCTATGCATATGCATGTTTCCCAAGACTCATGAGTACTTTATGTACTCACATGCTACACTCATAAATAAATCTCAGAAGCCTTCATCGACACGGAGGACTACGACTACTTCGCTTGTGGCTTTGACGAAGGATACCCGGAGTACTAGGTTGCGCTCCCCAGTCGAATGCCGGTGGGCACTTTGATGGGCCACTACTCGGAGTTTAATTTTTGTTGTTTCATTGGCACAGAAGACTCAAGGTCTTTCGACCTCTTTTGTAATAAGTGGCCATAAGGCGGTACTCGATTGTTTATTAATGTTATTCGTGATTCGAATTTGTTATCAACAATGTTTCCACTGTGTGCACTAGCTACTGATCATGGGACTGGTGCAGTATTACACAGAGGGTTCGGGTTCAGAAATTCGGTCCCGACAATTTGTTACACTAAGACAGTCAATATTCAAATAGATATATCTAAAGCATCAATGATCAGCAAAACTACGAGGATGATAAAATAATCCAATCAATCATTTTAATCCATCAAATAGAATTAAATGAACTCAAATAATGGAGTTTAAGAGCATATATAGAACATCCATGAACATAAATAGAACATCCACCACGAAGGGTGGTCACAGTCTGAATCTAAAGAATTATTATAAATTCGAAGTTTAGATGAACAATCTAATTTATTTGTCATGGATTGTGAAATCGTGAGGTGCAAAAAGTCTACCCCTTCCAATGCATGTCGTTGCCTCGAAAGGTACCTAGAAAGCACAACACAGCAAGAGTGAGTCCACGACTCAGCAGAGTACAACAGTAATAAAACATAACCTCATAACCCGACAATGAGGATACCAATTCTCTTTATGAACATCAGCAATGGATAACAAATCCATCTCGTATGCGTGTATGCAATGCATATGTCAAGAATGCTCTTTCTTCAACTTCTTTGCAATTACCGGTAATGCCGAGTAGTGCATCCGTCGATGCATATTCAAGCCTGTGCCCTCAGGCACAGGGACCTCATGCCCACACTCCACGAGTGTGGGGACCCAAGCCCATCCAATGCATGATGGGGATCCAATACCCGTCCAATGTATGACGGGGATCTCAAAGGAACAATCCTTGGCTACCACGTAATCCAAGGTACATAAATGAACGCCATGATGCAAATTGAACTCACATTATCAATCCATCATGAAGGTATAATGCTCAGTGGTATTATAAAACATAAAAACTCATAATTAAATCATGGCAATTAACAAGAAGGAAATATCACGATTCATTATCACTGCTTGCACTTGCCTTAACTGTGAGATGGAAGACAACGATGGAAAGCTCTAGCCTTAGGGTTCACCACCGCCTGGCCAATGCACATAATACTCGGCATCAATCAAACGTTCATAACAAGACATTACTTGCAACGTTCTATCTCATCTTCCCAAACCCAAGATTACCAACTTGATCTACTCAAACTAGAAAACATGCTAACAGGAAGCTATACTGGACAGAAGTATTAAAAACTTCATAACTTGCTCTCTGAAACTCAAGAAGGTGTGATATTAGATTCTCTAGAAAGATAATGAAATACTCTTCAATAACCTAGTTGGCAAGACTTTCTAAATTGGCCAAATTCTATGTCTTAAAATAGATGAAACTCTAGAACTATAATCTGTCAGACAGAAAATACAGCAGCATAAGAAATGCTATAACTTTTAATTGACTGAACCAAATATTGATTTTTCTATAAATTTGAAAATCTAAGAATATGAACTTCAAAAGTTTAGTTGGACTGATCTTCAGATTATGCATTTATCAAATTTTAGCCCATAGCTCAAAACTACCGTCACAATCTGACATACGTTCTGGGCAGTAAAATTGAAATGTACATAACTTTTGTTCTACAGATCTAAAAAGGGTGTTATTTATCAATCCTGAAATCTAATGGAATTACCTACAAAAATTGTTTTGGGCAACATCCTTGAATCGACATTTAACAAAATCTTAATTAATAAACAAGACGTCTGCTGATTCTCATCAGGATTTCTGGATAGCAGTAGTAAAATCAATGTAATGTTTAAACCACAACTCCTATTTGAGTGATCTTTGAACCTATTGAAAGCTGAGAATGATCCCCATAAATCTCTAGGAGACGAAATCCTTCGATTCAGAACCTAACTATGCCAAAACGGACGCACAATTAATGGACTGAAGTCTGAATCTAATCACCATAGGGTAAACGACTGTAAATACGACATTGATCCATAGGTAATGATTGAATTAAACCACAAGGACTCGAGATTACCCTTGAAGGCACGTGTGTCCACTGAATTCCTCTGTGAGAACGCTCCTCTCCTCTTCTTGTCCTCTCTTCCTTCCTTCTCTTCCTTCTCCTTCCCAATGGCCGGCAGCAGGAGGATGGCGCCGGGGAGAGGAGCAGCAGGATATGGAGGTACTGTAGCATAGTGTGGCTAGGGCTTGGTTCCCCCCTCCCTTGCCTTCTAATAGGCTGCCAGCCCACTCATGGGCCTTGGGCCACTATGGCCAGCTCCTCTCCTCTCGAATATGAGTTGGCGGCCTATTCTTATCCTAAAATTCTGAATTTTCTATCTTATTTCCCTTAATTCTCTCTCAATTTTTATTGCACTCTCAAAATGATAGTCGGGGTATTACATTGACACAAACCCATCAAGTCAAGGAGAGTTAATGACACTCTGCTTTAGCAAGACCTACCATTAAAATATTATGTGAGGGAATTTTACTTCTACCATGTTATAAGCATCTAATGATAAAACATGATCAAATAGCATGACAGGAATAAATATTCATAGATAATTAAATTGAACTATGAAATAGTATGGTCCTTATCATGACGATCTCCATCACCATACTTCTTGTCCTTCGACCATCATGCTTGAAATCTCTGACCACAATCATCTACTAAGCAATTACTCCTAAAAGCTAGTAATGAATTGCATATGAGAATATCAAGCATCACATGTCGATATGTAGACTGTTATACAATAATATGTAGCTCGATGGCTATCTCATAGCATGACACACAGGCCATGAGAAATCCATACATGCATTACATGCACAATGGGCCATACTATTCACATCAATCCTTGCAAAAACAAGTTATGCATAGCAACCAATTCTATCGGGCGACATGAACACATAATACCATATAACACAGCGATGACCACAGCAGTCCCGCTATCCGGTTAGCGGGCAGGGATTGAATTTTTTCGAAACATGAATCTTATTCACATAACCGAGCCTTGGAAATCATCGAATTAATCATATTAACCCTATTTTGAACCAATCTGATCACTGCCTTGATATGACCACGGACTACGACACACTCCGATGGTGGAATTCCAACCGGTAGGAGTATCATGTAAGGCCATAAAAACAAGTCGAGTAAATCATCTGGTGCTCTTAACTTATACCTCTACTCAAAACCCATCAAAACCAAATGGTTCCTTTTATTCTGAAAATTTCAAAAGGCTCTGAAAACCAGGGTGTTACAAACCCACCCCCTTAAGGGAATCTCGACCCTGAGATTCAAAAAGGCTAGAAAGAAAAGGGGTCATAGCAAAAGGCTTCAACTGGGGCTGGTCTTGAACAAGCACTTGGAAGTGCTAGAGCGAGTCTTAGGGTTCCTCTTTTTGACCTACACTTGATCTTCCATCTTCCTCTTGTGATTTTTATCTTGTTAGAGGCATATGAGTTGAGAATTGAACTCCTTGAGGTTTGTCCTAATATCGGCGAGGGCTTGCAACTTCAGTACTTCGGAATTGGTCTTGCTGAACTTTAGTTCCAGTGCTTCTTGAGATGTCCCGAGAGATGAATCCATGGCCCTCTCCTCCTCAGCTTGGTTGGAAGAGGCTTGATACTTGACATACTGCCATTGGACTCTCGCTTGCTTTTGGATTGGCACACTTAGAAACCTTACGGCTGGCTTTGCTCACTTCTTTTGGGTGATCAGATTTCATTATCGCTGGGTGCTCCAAAAGGTTAGAGAAAGAGTCCAAGGGTAGATAAGAGTCAAAAGACCAAGAGAGAATAGAGCAGAACTACACCCCAACAAAGAACCCCTTAAGAGCTTGCTCCAAAAAGCTCCACAACTTACAACGTTCTACGATCAGCGCCCTGAACTGGCAAGGGACTCACTAACTAGAGGAGTCTAGCAACTAAAGCTACAGGGTTAGGCCGACGAAACGATCCTCAATCCGAGGTCTTCCAGAAGATCTTGCATGTTGTCCTTGAAGAGCAAAAACAACAAAGCTTCACTTCTTTCATCCAGTTTTTCCTCAGGAGCTACTTGCTTTAATCATGTGCTGGATGCTAGCTAGGAACTAGGAATCAACTTCCCATTCATGCTAGGTTCACAACTAGTATTATTGTGATCCACCAATCCTCATATCTTGGAATCATCCCATTAAAAGAATCCAATCATTTAATTAAGATCAAAATCAGTTGGGGAGTGTACAATCCACAAACCTTCATTACAAGGTCTCCCAAAGACTTCTAACATTCTATCAGTTCACATTCCCTTAAAGTCATCCTATTATTCTCCCAAGATATTAGTAAATCAATCACACTTCACAATTCCTACTCAGGTAAAGGCTTAGATGATTCAATCAAGTCCATCGCTTTGATTGACATACGCCTTCTTTGCCCAGAATCCAGGAGGTTCTCATTCAATACGAAAGTCACCTCTTTAAATTCAAAAGCTCCAAGTTCACTAGGTTCAATCTTGAACCAAAGGTTTTTCCCAAGCGATTTTTCTGAAATCTCAAATTCAATTTGATCCACCAGATTATTTATCACCAACTATCTACTTCGGAAGGTACACCTTAATCATACATTCCAATATCCACCCATAACACCATTCTGACATCCGAGTACAACATAGCCCTATAATTTGACTAAGGCTACTCCAAACCCAAATTCCCTAATCCAATTGTATCCAACTACATCCGATGCAACTCACATAGTCTGGTGCCAACTTCGGGATAACAAATCAATCTACTCCAGATTTAGGGGCAGTTCAATTCTTTCTAATGATCGAATCAGTACCTCACAGTCCTATGTCGTAGATCACATAAATCCATGATCTGATCAAGATATCTGTCAAAACCTAACCAAGATTTCCTTCAAGTCCAGATTTTCTATTCAATCAAACTCAATTGGGTTCAACTCAACCCACATATTTATTGCAAGTTCCCAATTAACATCACAATCTATTCCAAATTCCAGAGTATTCAATTTACCTCAACAATCAAGTCAATATCTCAAGTTTCTATTTCCTTCATACCCCTAGAAACTTTCCTTCATAGATCACTTCTACGAGCATAATCTGTATAGTCCACCATTTTGATCCTCTTTAATCCACTCACAATCATAGCATATCCAATAATATACTTCATTATTCCCATAGTTTTCTCAAGATCTTCGCTTCTCAGAATCATCCTAAAGATCTTTGATTCACACAATCAGCTTTAATAATGATCCTTCAAAGCCACCTAACTTGGCACCCATATGCACTAGTTAATTCACAATGGTAGCTTCCAGGAGGTTGGTGTGCTGCAGCTGCATCGACTGCACCATCTTCATAGGGCTACCAGTGCTGGAACACAAAGGGTTCGATTCTATATAATTTTCTAGGGGAACGAGGATCCATTTAGCTTCATAAAACGTTGAAGCAAGCAAAAAGATAAGGGGAAAAGAAGGTAGGGAAAGATACAGAGAAGGACATAAGAATAGAAAGATGACCCAGATGAGAGAAGAACAAGTTATTTTTCTTGTTGTAAAATAAGTTTTGAAATCTTTGCTAACGACCATTCTACTAGGTTACGACCTGCAGTCGAGAAGCTCTGATACCACTTGTGGCGACCCGCCCCGGGGCCACCCGAGAGGTCCTCCAGGACCAACTGGAAAGTCCACCAGGACCTCCCAGGAGGTCCAATAGGATCACCCGAGGAAACCCCCAGGACCACCTAGGAGGTCTAGCAGGACCTCCCAGAGGTACAAGGAGTGGACCTGAGGAGGTCGTGGGCTAGGGATCACCCCAAAAACCTCCCACGGCCAGACCAGGGGAGGTCGTGGAGGGCTGGAGGCACCTCAGGACCTCCCACGACCGGACCCGAGGGTGGTCGTGGAGGGTTGAGACTGCCCCCAAGACATCTATGACCAGTCCGGAGGGTGGTCGTGGAGGGCTGGGATCGTCCCCAAGTCCCCTGTGCAAACTGAGCTAGTCCCAAGGATCAATAGCTAGCTCTCACAGCATACAAGAGTGGTAACAAGTACTTCAACGAGAGCTTTGTTAATATCAACGAAGTTAATTACAAAGGGAGGCTTACAAGCCAACAACCCAAAACACAGCGGAAGATACACAATAGGCCACCCGATACACCACAGGCAATCGGCTGGAGGGCGCATCCTAGTCATCCTGGACCCTTAGGTCCACCGCAGGTCTCCTGAAGCTTCCTTTTCCCTGCTTAAAAGATTAATTCAAGCAAGAGTGAGCACAACTACCGTGCTCACAAGTCACACCCGTCAAATAACAATATGACATGCATACATGGATATCAAAGGAAGAGCTTATATGGTTGGTTTGCATAAAGCCAAGTTTGTTTCCAATTACAAGTATCAGGTTCCAAAGCATATAACAATAATTAAGATTCATTTGCAAAGATCAATTTTACAGTTGGATAACATTCAACAACAACGTGTGAAGGATATCCTCCTGTCACAAGGCTCCCTGCCAAACCCATTTGGATAGAAATTCAAAACCAATTCTTTTCAAGTCTTTTGAAAACAAAGCAAAGATCTAACTTTGAGCAGCTTTGCTAGCATGTCCATAACCGTGGACACGGCTATTCAAATAGTTTTACACTCTGCAGAGGTGTGTAGCTTTACCCACAAGAGGTAATCCACTTAAACTGTCTACTCACATTTTCGAAGATGTGCGACTAAGGGATTACCACAAGGCCTTTACAATGAATTATTCCACCGTGATCCACCCTACTCTAAGGTTTCACCCCTCTCTAGGGCCCCCTCTTGAGCCTTGTGGGAATTACATAGTCATGAAAGACAGGCCATAAAAGGCCACCCACACCCCAGCCGGATCAACCGCGATGAAACTTTGCAAATTAGTTGGCCAGGTCCCGCCCATACATGACATGTGGTTGCACGACAAAGGCATAGCAAAATACATTCGCAGACCGGTCCTTAACTGACCTGGGCGACAACCTCAACCCTGGGGCATCAGATCACACGACCTCCCGTGCATAAACCTGCACCCACCAAACAACCAGATTCGCCCAAGTCCAAACCATTTATTTGCTTTTCAAACATCCATGACACACCAATGCCACGATTGAAACCCCCATGGCACACCAATGCCATGGTTGCAACCACCAGGACACACCAATGTCATGGTTAAAAACATTTGAGGAAAAACAGTCGGTCTATAGGTGAAAAGAAATTTCCCCTAAACAAGATTTTGGTCTAGGCATGACTAAGCATTTCTCTCTAAAAGGTCCTGGTCACACTAAAGTGTCGGCCAGGTTTTCATCTAGGTGCAATAGATCAGGAGCAATATCAACATTGGCCATACAAAAGGAGTTAGGTCTAACTATGAGAGCAAACACAGGTATTGAAATATTAAGATAAGCATGCATTACTTAGCTTGAAACAGAAATACATAGATTGAAATAATAGGTGCAATATGGTCAAGGGTGTAACTTGCCTCCTGCTCGAAAGGCTTCACGGGACCACCTCCACATCGGGCTTGGGCTCCCCAGAGACGTCAAGGTCTACACATTAAAACAACTCAAAATCAAACAAAGACCAAAAAGAGATTCAAGGGACTCCAAAGAAACACCAAACAAGAACCACAGAAGGGCACGACGACTTGGAGGAGGTTGAAGAAGTTGGTCGAAGGAGGTCCGACAGTTTTGAGGGAGGAGGTTCAAAGAGTTTTTGGAGGAGGTATAAGAGCTTGCCGATGGAGCCAGAGAGAGGAAATTAGCAAAAGGATAAAGAAGAAGGGCTGCTCACGCTTATGTAGCCAGAGCTACTGAAATTTCCAAGGGCTCTCGGGCTCTAAAGTGATTGAAGGAAATGATAGGGGTAGGTAAAAGATGGGACAAAAGATAGCCTGGTGTTGCCAAAAGCTGATACCATTTAATGCGACACAAGAGGTGCTGCCCAAAAGCTGATATCGTTTAATGCGACACAACAAGCATTAAATGTTTGGTGACTTCGAGAGCCAAGGCAGGGTCAAAAGATAAAGAAAAGGGGGCGTGACTGACAAATGGGGCCAGTTAAAGCCCAAAGAGGAGGTCCTGCGGAGAGCTTGAGGTGATCCCGCAAGGTCACAGGAGGTCTTGACCCACTAAGGTGGTCTTTGCAAAAGGCCAAACGTCCTGACCACAAGGGTGGTCCATGCAAAAAGGACTAGGAGGTCCTAAGGACAAGAGGTCCTGAGGAGGTCCGAGCCGCAAGGGTGGTCTTTGCAAAAATACCAACAAAGGAGATCTAAAAGACAACGTAGTCCAAAGAACGGAGAGGTCCTAGGACAAAGGGGAAGATCTAGATAGTCAAGATCAAAGCGGAAAGAGGTCCTAACGTCACGATCAAAACAAGAGGAGGTCCTAACAGCTAAGATCTCACAAGGGGAGGTCCTAGCGGTCAAGATCAAAACAAGGGGAGGTCCTGACGGCTAAGATCTCACAAGGGGAGTTCTTGACGGTCAAGATCAAAACATGGGAAGGTCCTGACGGCTAAGATCTCACAAGGGGAGGCCCTGGCGGTCAAGATCAAAACAAGGGGAGGGCCTGAAGGTTAGATTTCCAAAAGAGGAGGTCCGATAGTCAAGATGAAAGTGGGGGAGGTCTGAGCAGCTAAGATTTCTAAGAGGGAGGTCCTAACGGCCAGATCTATCGAGGGGGAGGTCTGAGCAGCTAAGATCTCCCAGAGGGAGGTCCTAACGGCCAAATCTATCGAGGGGGAGGTCTGAGCGGCTAAGATCTCCAAGTGGGAGGTCCTAACGGCCAGATCTAACAAGGGGGATGTCTGAGCGGCTAAGATCTCCAAGAGGGAGGTCCTAACGGCCAGATCTAACAAGGGGGATAAGCGATTGCGGGGTAGGAAGCGGGGGAAGCGGGAGATGTTGGATTTCAATCGGACGGACCAAAACGGTTGGCCGTTCGGACCATTCGAAGCTACCACTAGATCACAACCATTCGACTGGATCAGATGGCTCAGGAAGAGCGGGACGTCTAGACCGAGCGAACGTTCCAACAAGATCCAACCGTTCATCAAAAAACGAACAATACAAAAGTGATAGTGATCCAAATGAGTTCAAGGAGGTTCGAGGGTTGGTTTTGAGAGTTCCTAGGAAGGGTAATATCGTAAGTTGGGAAATGGTACTACCGCAATCCGGTAGTACCTGTTGATACAAGGCAGTATGAAATTTCCCGAACACATGTTGTTGGATGCTTGATTTTCCTTTGGTGCAGTATGATTGCGAGTTGAACAATGGTAGTACCGCATGGCAAAAATGCCGAATGGGTGCGGCACGAGATTTCCAAAGAAAGGGCTTTGCAAGGATAGAAACCAAGGAAAAGTCTAAATGGACAAAGAGAGGTCCAAAGAACATAGAAAGGAGTTCGAATGAACACAAGAGTGGTTTAGACCTGGGGAGGTCTAAGCCAGAGAAGAACTAAAAAGGGAGGTCTAGGCACTTAGATGAGACCAACGGGAATCCGAGGAGGTTCACTCGAACGCCAAGGGGCTTTTATATGAACCAGAGCAGGTTCAAATGAGCAAAGAGGGAAAAGGGTTGAGCAAGAGAGATCCAGAAGGGAGAATTCCACCCAAGATTGAATCTTAGAGACCAGAGATATTTGGAACACAGACCCAAGCTTGGAACACCTTAATATGGTTGTGACCCAAAGGAAAGGTCAACACCCAAGAGGGGTCTGGTCCAAAGAGGAGGTTTACCCCAAAGAGAAAACAGAGAGGAAGCTTAGACCTAGAGGTCTGAACCAAGGAGAACCAGAGAGGTAGTCCAAGAGATTCAAGTCAACAAAGAGGTGGTCTGAACCACAAGGAGGTTCAAACCAACAAAGGGTAGTCTAGACACAAAGGAGGCCTAGCCTCAAGGGGATGGTCAGACAAGAGGGAGGCCTAGACATGGACATAGAAAAGGTCTAGGATCAAAAGAGATCTAGACACCAGGGAGATCCAACCAAAGAAGAGATCTAAACCCAGAGAGGTCTAGAGTTAAGGAAAACTTAAACCTTAGGGGAGGTTTAAACTTGTAAAAAAAAGATTAAGAGGGAGGTCCTGACCCAAAGGGTGGTTTGGACATAGAGGTATTCTACAGGAAAAGGAAAGGTTCAAGTAAATAGGTAAAGGGAAGATAGCTCCAGAGGGCTCGAGAACCCACAAAAGAACCAAGCTTTGGATTAGTTGAAGTTTAGATTTAGTCATTTTAAACACTTCAATTTTTCTGAAAATCCCAGGTTAAGCTTTGAATTCTCTTCAAAACCAAATGGTTCTTTTTATTCTGAAAATTTCAAAAAGGCTTTGAAAACCAGGGTGTTAAATCAGTCTATGACCAGCTCGTATCTCCATACGACCAGCTTGTAACTGTGTACGGCCACTTTTGACCAGTCTACGACCATCTTGAAACAGTGTACGACCAGCTCGTATCTCTATACGACCATCTCGTAACTAGTCGAACTGAACGACCTGCTCATGTATTCTCCCTTTGCCTCGCGATATCTGGTTGAACTCCAGGTGAGATGTTGTGTCATCCATGGACTGTTCAATACTTTCTCGATCGAGTGTCGGATAACTTCATGTGGTCGAACTCTTCGACCACTAGTGGCATGACCATGTACTTTCTTTATCCAACAACATCGAGGGGCCCAAAGATATCTCTCCTGTTATATTAGAAGGGGTAAATCCTATATCTGACCGTCATATTCCTCCGCATGTTTCATAGCATACCCAAAAGTTACCTTTATAACTACCCAATTGCGAGTAGCGTTTGGCAACCCCTAAGAGTGCAATTACACATGTAGGGAACGATGTTGATATTAGGTCTAAGGATTACACATCATCATTGCTTGAGACCAATTGACGACACATAGAATCATAACAATCTCAATAATGTCTCAAGGTGGGTCAATCCAATACCATGTTTTCTAATATGTGTTCACATTATTGATTCGATATCCCTATATCCATGACCGGTGAAACATGGTCATCAATCAATACATGTGTTGATCGTAGAGTCACTAGTGTTCGACCAGTGACATTTGATTAGGGATACATTTAGAACGACATCATCATAAGTTAAAAGAGCTTCACCAACAAGTCACATACTCGTTAATCTTCATAACTGATGATTCATTCAAGGAACAAAATAAAACTTATTCAATAACACATAAACATAGATGTGATATCATCATCTTCATGATTGCCTCTAGGGCATATCTCCAACAGCCACCACCACCACCCTTGCGACCACTGCTATTGCTCTGGCCGCAGCTCCCTGCCACCCCAGCCTTGTGCGCCGTCCTGCCTTGCGTCGTTTTGTTGCTCTGGCCGTAGCTCCTTGCCATCCCAGCCCTTGCATCGTGTTACTGCTCTAGCCGCTAGCTTCCTTCTCTCCTCCAAGCCATGCATGCACCAACATGCATCTGCATGCCATGCGTGAGTGCTGCGCTGCTAGCTACTAGAAATTTCCTTGCTGCATCTTTTGTATGGATGTGTGGTTTTTTCAACAGTATGAGGGAAAGAAAGGAAGAGGAAGGGAGGATGGAAGGAAGAGAAAGAAAGGAGGAGGAAGGGAGGAAGAGAGGAGGGTACCGCTGGGATTTCATGTTCGTTGTCTTGATCTCCAAGGGCGATGATCAAGTTCTCCTTTGTTGTTGTTCAACATTTTCCAGTCGATAGAAATCATTTAGTAGATTGGTATTCTGTTCTTTTTGTTGCACTACAGTTTTGGGTACCAATAGTGCAAAATTTGGGAATTTTGTCTCCTAGAGAATTGTAGAGGATCTCGATAGCTTTCTGTAGAATGTTCATTCATGTCGATCGGATGAGTATATTTTAAGTTATGAATTTTGTAAGCTTGCTGTCTAATTAGTTTGTGAGGTTCTAGCAGCGCCCATAGATATGTAGATTAAAAATAGAGGATGGACTAAATCACTAGGTTTCTAGCAGTGATGCCAAAGCTCACTAGGACTTAATGATATATGGACCTTGAACCCACTCTATGAGGTTAGAGGGAAACTTTGTTTAGAACATATAGTGGGAGTATCTTTTATTAAAGTGTTTAATAGAAGATCTTATATAAACAAAGTTTTGATTTTTGCATCTACATATTTTCTATTGTAGATCATAGCACCTAGTACTTCCTCCACACCTACCTTTAACTTGCGATCTATTCTTGAGAAAGAAAAGTTGAATGGAACAAACTTCATTGACTGGTTTCGTAATCTAAGAATTGTTCTCAAACAAGAAAAGAAGGAATACATTCTAGAGGGTCCCTATCCCGAGGAACCGAATATCGATGCTACACATGCTAAAAAGAATGCTTATGAGAAGGATGGCAATGATGCAGTTGATGTACATTGCCTTATGCTTGCCACCATGAACTCTGAGCTTCGGAAGCAATATGAGACCACAGACACCTACAATATGATTATAGGTCTGAAAGGCATGTTTCAGGATCAAGCAAGGGCAGAGAGGTACAATACCTCCAAGGCATTATTTCCTTGTAGGCTGTCAGAAGGTTGCCCGATCAGTCCACATGTGATCAAGATGATTGGTCACATTGAGAGCTTAGGAAAACTTGGTTTTTCCCTTAGCAAAGAGTAGTCTACTGATGTGATTCTCCAATCGCTCCCTACGAGCTTTGAGCCCATCATATGGAATTTTCATATGAATGGTATAGAGAAATCAATGATTGAGTTGCTTGGCATGCTTAAAGGTGCTGAGGAGAGCATCAAAAAAGTTATAATCATATGATGATGGTTCAAATGACTACTAGATTCAAGAAGAATGGTAAGTCTATGGGAAAGGGCAAAGGAAAGGCTCAAGATGAGATCGAGAGTCTCAAGGCTAAGCTTAAGAAGTTCAAGCTAGGTTCTAAGCCTGACACAGAATGTTACTATTATCATGAGACTGGGCATTGGAAGAGAAAATGTAAGAAGTACTTGGTAGAGACAAAAAAGAATAAAGGAAGTAAGACTTCCCGTTTAGGTATAAATGTTCTAGAAATTAGTCTTGATACATCTCCAACATGTTCTTTGGTATTTGATACCGGATCGGTTGCTCATATTTGCAATTTGATGTAGGGACTGATAGAGAGTAGAAGTTTGGCAAGAGGCGAGGTTGATCTTCGCGTTCGCAATGGAGCAAGAATTGCTGCATTAGCTATTGGCACTTTACCCTTAGCACTACCCTTAGTATTAGTTATGAAATTAAATAATTGTTATTATGTTCCTACCTTAAGCAAAAACATTATTTCGCTTCATGTTTAGGAGCAAAGGTTATGAATTCAGAATAAAGAACAAATGTTGTTCAATTCATTTTGAAGATATGCTTTGTGGTCATGCTCCATTGGTGAATGAATTATATGTTTTGAATCTTGAGGATATGCCTATCTATAACATTAATGCTAAGAGATTTCGACCTAATTATTTGAATCCCACTTTTATTTGGCATTGTCGTCTAGGTCATATAAATGAGAAGCGCATGATGAAGCTCCATAAAGAAGGTCTTCTAAATTAATTTGATTTTGAATCATTTGAAACATGTGAATCTTGTTTACTTGGCAAGATGACAAGGACGGCTTTCATGACCAGAGGTGAGAGGGCGAGTGACTTACTGGTCGTAGTACATACTGATGTATGTGGACCAATAAGCATTTCGGCCAGAGGTAGTTTTCAGTACTTCATAACTTTTACTGATGACTTTAGTAGATATGGTTACATCTACTAAATGAGGCATAAGTTTGAATCCTTTGAAAAGTTCAAGGAATTTTAGAATGAGATACATAATCAACTTGTCAAGACAATTAAATATCTATGATCAAATCGTGCAAGTGAATATTTGAGCCATGAGTTTGGTGATTATCTAAAGCAATGTGGAAATGTTCCGCAACTTACTCCACCGGGAACGCCTCAATGGAATGAGGTGTCTGAACGACGAAATCGAACATTGTTAGACATGGTTCAGTCAATAATGAGCCAATCTGATCTTCCATTGTATTTCTGAGGATACACTCTAGAAACAACGCCTTCACTTTTAATAGGGTTCCATTAAAAACAGTAGAGAAGAACCATATGAGATATGGACCGAAAAGTGTCCTAGATTGTCTTTTCTCAGGATATGGGGTTGTGAGGTATATGTAAAATGTTTGACGTCTGACAAACTCACACCTAAGTCAGATAAGTGCTTCTTTGTGGGGTATCCTAAGGAAACTAAAGGATATTACTTTTATAAGCGGGATGATGATAAAGTTTTTGATGCCCAGAATGGTGTCTTCTTGGAGAAAGAGTTTCTTTCTAAAGGAATTAGTGGGAGCAAGGTGCAACTCAAAGAAATTTGGAAAACATCTAAAAATATTTCAACTCCTACTGAACCTCTACAAGATAAATAAAATATTGTAGAACCTGCAGATGAGGCATCAGCCCCACGTAGCTCTAAGTGTTATGAGTAGATATCAGTCAGATCCAGGTAAAGGTCAAAGGATAACAGTGAAGAATATCCTAAAGTACTTGAGAAGGACTAAGGATGCATTCCTTGTTTATGTTGGTGAGGAAGAGCTGGTCGTAAATGGTTACACCGACGCTAGCTTTTGTCGAACTCGGGAACGAAGGATCCCGGATTCTTTGTGTTTCATACACTAGTCCAGGAATAGCTAGTGTACACAGTCGAGCAAAAGTGATAGCATAATCATATTACACATTTATTTAACTGTAATATCCCGTTTAGGTACAGAGAATATAAGGAGATTGAGAGATTCCTTATTTGCCTCGCACAGAAACATGACAGAATCTGTAATCATCTTGTAACGTAATTTTCGCGACTGGAACGACTTCGAATGGAAAACCTCATAACTACAGAGTTGTAGATCATTTTCTATAGTACAATTTAGAGTCCTCATTTACCTAATTTGGAGTTCTAAGGTTTGAGATATGGGGCCCGCAAGGCAGGTCGTACAGAGAACCAAGGTCCGCAACCGAGTCAACTTCAAGGAACATTTCGTAATGAAGACGGCATTTTAAGAAAAACACCACAAAGAGAAAGTTTAAGTGCTATGAGTTATCTAAATTTGAAGATAAAAATCACTCCATTCCGAGTTCGGGAGAGAAAGTTACGACCTCCAAAGTGTTCGCTGCACAAAAATAAAGTAGGGAGAACTTGGGCCTCGGGCCTTTAGCCCAGGAGGCCCATGTGGAGGCCGGCCAAGTGGGATAGGGGGGAGGACGGCTGAAACCCTAGAGCCCCTCCCCTTGCCCCTCCTTCCCCCCTAGAGCCGCCACTCTCCCTCTCCATTGACACCTTGGTCCAACACCTCCTCCCCTTGCGCTCCATTGATGTCCTCCCCCTTTGTGGTGCTTCCGCCATTGCTGCCGGCCAAAGGAAGGTGGAGGAGAGGGAGAAGAAAGGGGAGAGGAGATCCTTGTGGGGTTTTCAGCGAGTTCATTAGTGTCTTCAAGGGTAACGATTCGTCTCCTAGCTGTTTTGAATCAATTTAGATTCGTTATTGCCACCAATTAGATAATCATTGAACTGCTGCGTTTAATTCCAGAATTCTGTCCATTACTTGTGTGTCTGTTTTCGGGTTCTTAGAGGCCGAATTAGAAGTGTTGATCTCATAGAGTTATTTATAAATTGTTCCTAGCTTTCGGTGGCCGCTGAGTTCACCTGATTCCGACGTATAGATCAAAAGTTATGATTTTTTTAGTGTCGCTGTCCTGCTGATCTGTCAGTATTTGGACAATCTGTAGGAAACTGTGTTAAGCCATTAGTTAAATATGAAATCAGAGGATCTCCATATAACGAAAAATGTAGGTAATTTCCATACCTTTTCCGAGAGATAAAGAACGCAAGATTTGGACTTTCGTAGCAAACGTTATGGTGGTTTTAGTGTACTGTCCAGAGAACCCGACGTGATAATTGATGTTCTGTAGATTGGCTTGGTAGGGGCAGTAAATGGCAGAGTCAGAAAGGCTCCCCAACTAAGTTTATTTAGTTAATTTAATTACCTTTCCATAAAGTATTAGAACATCTTATTTGGACTCCTGAGCAGAAAGTTATGTATTTTAGAAGTTGACTGTCCGCAGTGAACACCAAATCGATCGCTAGAAATTGGAAGATTGGAAACGCTTGGAAGTTTAGTGAGTTCAATTGTGTTGTTATTTATGCTTTTGGTCCAGTATGTTGGTCTTAGATTGGGTTATCTTTATGTTCAGGTGGGAGCGTGATCCCAGGGGCAGCGCCCTCTTCACGTCCACCGTTCTCGCACGGTTGAGGCAAGTATTCGGGTTGAGGAATAATTATGATTGTTTGCTGAGTTTGATTGTGTCTTGTTCGTATTAGTCATGCATGGATGTTAATGTGATGAATTACAATATATCTTGGTAAATGCAAGTTATGGTTAAAGTTTTCTTTGTATGTTGTTAATGCTTTCATGTGATTATGTACATGTTGAATTCGTATGTTTGAAAGATGATGTCATTGTACATATGCATGTAGTAAGCAAGATTGGGTCTTAGTCACGTGGTGACCAAGTATGAATAGTTGAGGTCCCCGTCATGTAAATGACGGGCTTGAGGTCCCCACATTCGCGGAATGTGGACAACGATTAATGAGGTCCCCATCATGAAGATGATGGGCAAAGGTCGCTATACTTGTGGAGTATAGGCTCTTGGTCCCTGTGCCAGAGGGCACAGGCAAGGGTATACATCAACGGTTGTATACCCCGCATTACCGGTAAAATACGAAAAGAGATAAAGTTTAAAGGTAAATTGCATTGGTCACATTACATAAGCATGAAGGCTATGTTTAGTGTAATGTTTATTTTGGTATATTGATGCTATGACAGTGAACTTAGCTTTAGCCTTGTTGATACTTGCTGAGTCTTTGGGCTCACTCTTGCTTTGATATGTTTTAGGTACAACTGGCAAGAACGACATGCATGGGAGGGAGTAGATGTTTGGATGCACTCACTACCACTCATCCTTAATGCGACTGCTATTTAGTTTTATTCCAATAATAAGTAAACTGCTTGAGAATCACTTATGGATGGTTTTGAGTTTCAAATTAATTGTAATAATGAGAATAACACGTTTTATTTATGTTATTTAGATTATCTTGCATGCTCGAATGAACTTGAATATGGAGTTTATTGTTAATTGCTATGATTAATTGTTGGAACCTCGGTATAGTTAACTATACAAAGGAGGTTCTGCCGAAAATTAGTAATTGGTCTTAGTTTAATTTAGTTTAATTTAATTTTAGTAGCATTTCAGGCTCAATGTTGAGCTGGGGTGTTACATTAACATAAATTAGAGTTTATTACAAATGGGACCTGAGGCCAAATAAAATAACACAGTGGAACAAAATAAGTAGGTAGGCCACACGATTCGCCACAGACAATCGTCGGGGGGTGCAGCCCAGTCGTCAAGATCCTCACTATCTTGGTAACAATCCTCCCCTGAATAAATTTTATTCAGCAAGAGTGAGCACAACTTCCGTGCTCACAAGTTACACCTACTAATAGAATAGAATGTATGCATGTGTGAACAAGTGAGGCTGATAGGGTTCATTTTGCATAAAGCCATCTTTTCAGTTTTAAATACTTTTACTAAGTTTAAGGTCATTTTTGTTCTATAACTAAAATTAGATTTTAAATTAACAAATTTATAGAGGATAACTGTAACATCCCAAGGTTTTGTTACTATTTCAAAATCAATAAAATTATTATTTTATCGCTTTTCTAAGTTGTAAAAGAGTTTCCTTGATTTTCTGAAAATCAAAAAGGGTTTTATTACTTCTCTTGAGTTCCCTAAGTTTTAAAATCCAAAAAGAAAATTTATTAAGTTTACTGGGTTTAATTGGGTTTAAAGTTAAAAAACAAAATTCTAAGATTTTTCTTGGATTTTTGGATTCTAAAAAGGGGTTTTCCTTTTCCCAAAAATGAAAAAATGATTTATTTTCAGAAGTAAAAGACAACTCTAAGTTGTAAATAATCTTATTAAGTTCAATTCGAGTCCCTGCTTTTCGATGCCGTTGAAGAACAACAGCTAATTAAGCAGGCAAATTACACTTTTGACCATATTTGAATCCTAGAATTTTAAATTATCTAAGTTCTATTTTAAATTATTATTGCATGCTTATTTCAACTCAAGTAATTTCATGTCATGTTTTAAGCTTTATAGTTATTCCCAATTCCATTGTGTGGTCGTTATGTGACCCAAATCTAGGTTTGTGTTTCAAATGTAAGAAAATGAGTAGAAATTAAAACTTTTCTTGCACCTTGAAGTTTTTGAGCTTTTATGCAATTCTTGTAAAGGAATTGTGGGAAATCAAAAAACCAAAATCTCCAATTGACTAAAGTCATGACCTCCTTGTTAAAAATCTTGTATTCATCTACTAGAAATAATTTTTTTGGGTTCTAAGGATGTTGTGTGACCCCTCTGAAAATTTTTACAATTTTTAGAAATTATTTGAATATTTTAAGAGGCGATCAAACCAGTTGGACCTTTTCTCAGAACCTTGAGAATTTCTGGAGAAAAATTTATGAAAACTCTTATTTTACACAAGGTCTATCTCAAAGTCAACAAGCTCTGTAAAAATTTCCTACCTCTTTCTCTAGTTCAAAATCCAACCCTAAGTCAAGGTCTTTGGGCTCAAGTGGACTCGAGCCCAAACCACCCTCTCGGTTGAGCCCCACCTCTTTGAGCACCTCCGCTCAATCCTTTTGGCGCGATCCATTCGGTCGTTGGATCTTTGCTCCTGCTGCGATCTCGGGAGTGCTCGGACCTCCCACACGTCTGAGACCACCTCGGTCACGACCACCTCGTGTTCTTTGCAAAGAACACCCTCCTAGACCACCCTTTGTATCTTTGCAAAGACCACCTAGATAGGGTGCAAAGACCTCTTCAAAAGACCTCCCTAAGACCACCCTCAAACCTCCTCTGCGTTTTTGCAAAGACCACCCCATGGGTCTTTCGCAAAGACAACCCCCCCCCGGACCACCCTTGACGACCACCTTGTTAGCGCCTAGGAGGTCGTGGTCCGTCCATATCTAGATCTGTGGCTCAGACCACCTTGAGCGTTAAGACCTCCGAGCATCTCTTCAAATCGGGGCCCTTCGTTCCAAATCCAACCGTCAAGACCTCCCCAAACTCGGCCTCAACACTTAACCCAACCGTTATGTTCTTTGACCAGTCCACTCAGGCTCATTCACTGACTGGTGGGACCTCTTTGAGCCTGGTCATCATCGTTTTCGTGCGCGCGCGGGTGTGCCAGAGCCATGGTAGTGTGGAGCAGTGCCTTGTCATTTCATGTCCTCGTCAACGGCTCCTTGCCACTTTTCATTTATTGTTGGTCAGCTTTAGCCCCCGAAGTCGCCCTTCTCTGGCTCCATTTCCCTCAGCATGTCCTTAGCCGAGCTGTACACCGAGCCATGGGCTAAGCTCACCATGGAACTGAACCCTAGCTCAAAACCGTGCTCCTCTGGCTATAAAAGGCCATAGAGCCCCCTTTGAACCCTTTTTCCAGCACCCATTGCAAACCCTAGCTTCTCGGTGCTTAGTTGAGCTCATTTCACCAACTCCCCAAAACCACCATTGTCGGCCGACAAGAAAGCTTGGTGGGCACAGCGCTCTAGTGGTCCAATTGCAACTCTTGGCGTGCCAATTTGTTCTTTTGACCATCTAGAGCACTTCCCTTAACTTATTTTGTTTGACTCACAGAGGTTGTCAAATTAGGAACTTGCTCTTTGTGGCCGGGTTTGCCGTCTTCCCCAACTCCTGCAAGATATTTGGTCGCCGGAGCTTCTCCGGTTGCTTTCTTGACTTCACCGTCCTCAGGTAATCTATTATTAGTCCCTTAGTAATTGAGCTTTTCTCTGTTGATCAATGCGGGGCTACTTTAGTTTTACGTTTTTGTCGTGTTTATCACCGGCGGCCATCTCCGGCTAGCCGTCGGTAGAAAGCATTTTAGCCCTGGCTTTTGGTACCTCTAGGTTCACCTTGCTATTTAAGTCCCATCCCTGTCCTTGGTTCCCACCGTCGTGACTGGAGTCGCCGGCGGTGAGCTCAAACTCGAACTCGGGTTTTTGTCGTGCCCTATTCGGACAATCACTGTCGCTTGATGATTAGCACTTAATGGCTGTCGGAAATGGTTCTGTGTCGATTTCATGTGGGCCTAGTTTCCCATTGTCGTACGTTAAACCACCTCCTTGACAACCCCCCAGGACCTCCTAGATTAGATCTCAACCGCTAAAGACCTCTGTGGGTTAAGTCTTAACCGTAGGATCTTCCTCTGTTAAAACCATAGTTGCCAGGATCTTCCCTAGCTTGATCCTAACCCTTAAGACCTCTTTAGGTTCAATCTGGTCGTTAGGATCGCTCCTGCGCAAAAAGTCCTCCCCTTGGTCGTTTTGGCAAAAACCACCCTCGGGACCTCCCTTGGGGTCCTCTTTGCAAAAGACCATCCCTTTGTCTTTTGCAAAGAAAACCTCGAGACCCTCTCCTCATGATCTTAACCTTTAAGACCTCCCCCGGGTAGATCTTGGTTGTTCAGGACCTCCTAGTAGAGATCTGAGCCGTTAAGACCTCCCTCCGTTATGGCTTTATCTTTTCGGGCCTTCCCAGAGAGAACTTGACCGTTGAGACCTCCCTCGGTGAAATCTTAGCCGTCCAAGACCTCCTCACCATTATAGCTTATCACCTAGGACCTCCTCCGAGTAAATCTTGACCGTCCCGGATCTCCCCTTGGAGATGTGGATCGTCCCGGACCTCCTCCGTTAGATCCTTAGCTTTAGGACCTCCCCTCAGCTCTGGGCCGTTAGATCTAGATCCAACGGGCTAGACCTCCTCAGCGCGATAGAGTTCCAATCGTTCCGGTCCTCGTGGACCGTCCGTTTTTAGATCTGCGGCTCGGAGTTTGTTGAGCGTTCGGCCTCGAGTGTTCCTCATGTGTCTTGTGAGTGCGCTCCGTTCGGCGCATTTGGGCGTTTGATTCCAAATCAACGGCCCGGGTTTTCTCTTTGATTTAGTAATAAGTATTCCCAAACCTTTTATTTGTAAAGCGAAAATTGTATTAAACTTGGAAATGTCATAACTAATTCATTTTATTTCCTTTTAGATGATTCCAACTGTGTTAAATTCTGTTTAACTAAAGTTTAATCTATAAATACATTTAGACATTGTTCTATGCTAGAAAATCTTGTAAACAATATTAACTTGTTTCAGCCATTATTTGATATTCCAGAAATTCATTTAAAACTTGTAAAATGCATAACTTTTTCTGTATAACTCCAAACTGGGCAAACTAAAGCTTGTAAAATTCCTTTGTAAGTATACTTTAATATGGAATAGGTTTTGTTCATGCTTGTACCTCTGAAAAATGATATGTTCTAGTTTTACAACTTAGAAAAATCATAAGTAATTCATTTTAACTCCAAATGAAGTAAACTCAATTTTGCTAACCTTAGGATGTCAGTATCTACCTACCATAAAAATTTTGGTTCTAGATCTTTCTGGAAATTTGTTCCATGAACAGTAACCAAAATTAATTTAATTTGGAATTTCGAGGCTCAGAAAAATTGTTTTGGCTATATCTTTTGCATACTTAATCCAAATCAAATGATTCTTGTTGCTAAATTTGTCTAAAATCATGTTCTTCTTGCGATATAAATTTCGTGGATTTTGGAGCACTTTGGTTTTGAGTTTCTTTCGTGTTCTTCGTTTTATTGGATTTTCCGTTCTTTCGATAGGTTTGACGATTGTGTTGATTGCGTGAGTGATCCTCTGCAGCAAGAAAGTGGTCTCTAACAAGGCAAGAAGATGTAGCATCATTTGATCATATTGCTCCTATTACTTTTAAAGTCTAATATCTTGTTTGCAAAAACTAAGTATGCATGCTTCTTGGGTCAAAGTTAATTTATATCGATTAGAGGTAGTTAATCCTATTGCATTTGTTGCCCTGAAATTATTCACCACTGCCACTGCCATAGGTTATTATTCTCACTGGTGAATTAGAGCCCGGTGAATGAATTATAGTCTTTTTATTGTCTTTACGATATCGTGCTTAGCAATGCTTAGTTACCGGTAGAATTGGGCGGTTATCGACTTAGTCGATGACCTTGATCACACAAAACTTATTATTGTTTATGTTCAGCACCTTGTGTTATATTTATTTGAGAAAACTAAAACTCAAAACAAAATGATTTGGACTTGGGCACAATGGTAAGATGGTGTGCTTTTGGTGTGAATGGTTGGTGCAGAGTCAACAAGGACCGAACATCTTGTGTCACACTATCCAAGCATTTTTGCATGCTAACCACACTAGAGGGAAATGGGACCTCTCTTGACTCAGTACTTTGGGGGGTGTTAATTAATGAGTCGCGTGGTGGGTTGTATATTGCTATATGCAATATGGACAAGTTTGTAGGGAGGGGAGCATTCGCAGCGGCTTGAGCCATGGGCCGATGTATCCTACTCTACGTATGGGTCCTTGTGATCTAGTTCGCCGGCAGGTCACTAAGGGTTAACCCCCATACGTGCGGCTCTTGATTATGTTGAACCGAAGGTCCGATTGTTGGCCCGATCTTTCGATGAGAACGATAAGTTCGATGGCGTCGCTCAACTCTCACGATCTGGCTACAAATACGCAAGGCTCAAAACCACGCAATCATTGAGCGCTTTCGACAAGTCGTTATCAACCGTGCATGAATACCCAGTTGACCTGATCACGAAGATCGATTCCTGCATACACCGAAGAAGCACGCAAGAATAAGGTAAATAAGCAATCTGAAATTGCGAATAGGAATTGAATGTATTGATAGGTGGGGTTCAAGAAGAACAATGTCATTGTTGATCTATGACCAAGAGAACAAAGTATAAAGTAGCAAAGCTAAACTTTAATCAATTGACCAGTCTCTCGGCTCCGACCAGCCGCTCATTTTCGACCAACCCTGCCTGTCAGCCTCCTCCTTGCCTGGTCACCATCACGGCTGCCGCAACAGTCCTCGTGCATTAAATGTCGTTGTGTTGCATTAAATACCATCACCTCCACTGCAAAGTCGTCGCCTCTAGCGCGATTCTGTCGCACGCCTCCTCCCCTCCAAGTCGCAGGCACATTGAATGCCTCTGCCCTATCCCGTCGCCCTCGTCTACCTGCTCCCATCTCGTCGCTCTACACCGGCCAGAGCTCCGCTCGAGCGCCCGTTGATCTCTCTCCCTCCTCCTCCTCAGCTGCTATAAATAGAAGCCCCGGAGCCTCTCGCCTTCCTCTTCCTTTTCCCCATTGCTCTCTCCCTCTCTCTCTCTCCTTCGTTTGCCAGAATTTTGAGCTCCAAGTACTCCGACCGAAGCTCGCGCCGCCAGGGAGTGCACCGTCGTTGAGGGTCCTTCGCCGTTGACACCTCCACCCCTGGCATCGCCTCACCGTGCTCTTCATGGTGCCCACCGTACGTAGCTCATGCCACCGCCTCTAGCGCCATCGTCAGATCCTCTCCGCCAGCATGGTCTTCACCAACGGCTTCACAAGGTCATTTTCTACACGATGCTTGTTTTCTTCTCTCTGGAGACCCACTAGAGCCCCGTGCACTATGGAAGCTCCTCTTCCCCCAGAGTGCCCGCGCCGTCTTTGACTGCTCCGCTGAGCCCCACAGCCGTCCTCCTTCGCCTTTGACTGCGAGCTGCCCCATTACCGTTCGCCGTCCGCCGACCTCCCCCAGCCTCTCTCTGCCTTGGTGAGTTTTTCGTGCTCTATACTCCCTCTCAGTTTGGACCAGTCAAACCTCCTTTCGACTAGGTCATCCTTGCCGTTGAAGAACAACTTGAGACGTTAATTAAGCTGAGTGCAAATTACACCTTTGACCATATTTGAATCCTAGGATTTTAAATTATCTAAATTCTATTTTAAATTATTATTGCATGCTTATTTCAACTCAAGTAATTTCATGTCATGTTTTAAGCTTTATAGTTATTCCCAATTCCATTGTGTGGCCGTTGTAACAGCCCAAATCTAGGTTTGTGTTTCAAATGTAAGAAAATGAGTAGAAATTAAAACTTTTCTTGCACCTTGAAGTTTTTGAGCTTTTATGCAATTCTTGTAAAGGAATTATGGGAAATCAAAAACCAAAATCTCCAATTGACTAAAGTCATGACCTCCTTGTTAAAAATCTTGTATTCATCTACTAGAAATAATTTTTCTGGGTTCTAAGGATGTTGTGTGACCCCTCTGAAAATTTTTACAATTTTTAGAAATTGTTTGAATATTTTAAGAGGCAGTCAAACCAGTTGGACCTTTGGTCAAGCCCTAACTCAGAACCTTGAGAAATTTCTGGTGAAAAATTCTCAGCATGAAAACCTCTAGAAATTTTACACAAGGTCTATCTCAAAGTCAACAAGCTATTGTAAAAATTTCAGAAATTTTTGAGTTAGTTTGCTACCTCTAAATATCTCTCAAAGTTTTAGTTCAAAATCCAACCCTAAGTCAAGGTCCTGTTTGGGCTCAAGTCAGACTCGAGCCCAAACCACTGTCTCGGTTGAGCCCCACCTCTTTGAGCACCTCCGGCTCAATCCTTTTGGCGCGATCCATTTCGGTCGTTGGATCTTTGCTCTACCGCTGCGATCTCGGGAGTGCTCGGACCTCCCACACGTGCAGACCACCCCTGGTCACGACCACCTCGTGTTCTTTTTGCAAAGAACACCCTCCTAGACCACCCTTTGTATCTTTGCAAAGACCACCCTAGATAGGGTGCAAAGACCTCTTCAAAAGACCTCCCCTAAGACCACCCTCAAACCTCCTCCTGCGTTTTTGCAAAGACCACCCCATGGGTCTTTCGCAAAGACAACCCCGGACCACCCTTGGCGACCACCTTGTTAGCGCCTAGGAGGTCGTGGTCCGTCCATATCTAGATCTGTGGCTCAGACCACCTTGAGCGTTAAGACCTCCGAGCACCTCTTCAAATCGGGGCCCTTCGTTCCAAATCCAACCGTCAAGACCTCCCCAAACTCGGCCTCAACACTTAACCCAACCGTTATGTTCTTTGACCAGTCCACTCAAGCTCATTCACTGACTGGTGGGACCTCTTTGAGCCTGGTCATCATCGTTTTCATGCGCTGTGGTGTGCGAGCCATGGTAGTGTGGAGCGGTGCCTTGTCATTTCATGTCCTCGTCAGCGGCTCCTTGCCACTTTTCATTTATTGTTGGTCGACTTTAGCCCCAAGTCGCCCTTCTCGGCTCCATTTCCCTCAGCATGTCCTTGGCCAAGGTGTACACCGAGCCATGGGCTAAGCTCACCATGGAATGAACCCTAGCTCAAAACCGTGCTCCTCACGGCTATAAAGGCCATAGAGCCCCTTTGAACCCTTTTCCAAAGACCCATTGCAAACCCTAGCTTCTCGGTGCTTAGTTGAGCTCATTTCACCAACTCCCCAAAACCACCATTGTCGGCCGACAAGAAAGCTTGGTGGGCACAGCGCTCTAGTGGTCCAATTGCAACTCTTGGCGTGCCAATTTGTTCTTTTGACCATCTAGAGCACTTCCCTTAACTTATTTTGTTTGACTTCACAGAGGTTGTCAAATTAGGAACTTGCTCTTTGTGGCGGGTTTGCTGCTTCCCCAACTCCTGCAAGATATTTGGTCGCCGGAGCTTCTCCGGTTGCTTTCTTGACTTCACCGTCCTCAGGTAATCTATTATTAGTCCCTTAGTAATTGAGCTTTTCTCTGTTGATCAATGCGGGGCTACTTTAGTTTTACGTTTTTGCCGTGTTTATCACCGGCGGCCATCTCTGGCTAGCCGTCGGTAGAAAGCATTTTAGCCCTGGCTTTTGGTACCTCTAGGTTCACCTTGCTATTTAAGACCCATCCCTGTCCTTGGTTCCCACCGCGTTGACCGGAGTCGCCGGCGGTGAGCTCAAACTTCGAACTCGGGTTTTGTCGTGCCCTATTCGGACAATCACCGCCGCTGATGATTAGCACTTAATGGCTGTCGGAAATGGTTCTGTGTCGATTTCATGTGGGCCTAGTTTCCCATTGTCGTACGTTAAACCACCTCCTTGACAACCCCCAGGACCTCCTAGATTAGATCTCAACTGCTAAAGACCTATGTGGGTTAAGTCTTAACCGTAGGATCTTCCTCTGTTAAAACCATAGTTGCCAGGATCTTCCCTAGCTTGATCCTAACCCTTAAGACCTCTTTAGGTTCAATCTGGCAGTTAGGATCGCTCCTGCGCAAAAAGACCTTCTCTTGGTCATTTTTGCAAAAACCACCCTCGGGACCTCCCTTGGGGTCCTCTTTGCAAAAGACCACCCCTTTGTCTTTTGCAATGAAAACCTCAGGACATCTCCCTCCGCAGATCTTAACCTTTAAGACCTCCCCCGGGTAGATCTTGGTTGTTCAGGACCTCCTAGTAGAGATCTGAGCCGTTAAGACCTCCCTCCGTTATGGCTTTATCTTTTCGGGCCTTCCCAGAGAGAACTTGACCGTTAAGACCTCCCTCGGTGAAATCTTAGCCGTCCAAGACCTCCTCACCATTATAGCTTATCACCTAGGACCTCCTCCGAGTAAATATTGACCGTCTCGGATCTCCCCTTGGAGATGTGGATCGTCCAGGACCTCCTCCGTTAGATCCTTAGCTTTAGGACCTCCCCTCAGCTCTGGGCCATTAGATCTAGATCCAACGGGCCAGACCTCCTCAGCGCGATAGAGTTCCAATCGTTCTGGTCCTCGTGGACCGTCCGTTTTTAGATCTGCGGCTTAGGTTTGTTGAACGTTCGGCCCTCCGAGTGTTCCTCATGTGTGCACGGGGTGCGCTCCGTTCGGCCGCGCATTTGGGCCGTTTGATTCCAAATCAACGGCCCAGGGTTTTTCTCTTTGATTTAGTAATAAGTATTCCCGAAACCTTTTATTTGTAAACTGAAAATTGTATTAAACTTGGAAATGTCATAACTAATTCATTTTATTTCCTTTTTAGATGATTCCAACTGTGTTAAATTCCTGTTTAACTAAAGTTTAATCTATAAATACATTTAGACATTGTTCTATGCTAGAAAATCTTGTAAACAATATTAACTTGTTTCAACCATTATTTGATATTCCAGAAATTCATTTAAAACTTGTAAAATGCATAACTTTTTCTGTATAACTCCAAACTGGGCAAACTAAAGCTTGTAAAATTCCTCTGTAAGTATACTTTAATATGGAATAGGTTTTGTTCATGCTTGTACCTCTGAAAAATGATATGTTCTAGTTTTACAACTTAGAAAAATCATAAGTAATTCATTTTAACTCCAAATGAAGTAAACTCAATTTTGCTAACCTTAGGATGTCAGTATCTACCTACCATAAAAATTTAGGTTCTAGATCTTTCTGGAAATTTGTTTCATGAACAGTAACCGAAATTAATTTAATTTGGAATTTCCAGGCTCAGAAAAATTGTTTGGGCTATATCTTTTGCATACTTAATCCAAATCAAATGATTCTTGTTGCTAAATTTGTCTAAAATCATGTTCTTCATGCTATATAAATTTCGTGGATTTTGGAGCACTTTGGTTTTTGAGTTTCTTTCGGTGTTCTTCGTTTTTATTGGATTTTCCCGTTCTTTCGATAGGTTTCGACGATTGTGTTGATTGCGTGAGTGATCCTCTGCAGCAAGAAAGTGGTCTCTAACAAGGCAAGAAGATGTAGCATCATTTGATCATATTGCTCCTATTACTTTTAAAGTCTAATATCTTGTTTGCAAAAACTAAGTATGCATGCTTCTTGGGTCAAAGTTAATTTATATCGATTAGAGGTAGTTAATCCTATTGCATTTGTTGCCCTAAAATTATTCACCACTGCCACTGCCATAGGTTATTATTCTCATTGGTGAATTAGAGCCCGGTGAATGAATTATAGTCTTTTTATTGTCTTTACGATATCGTGCTTAGCAATGCTTAGTTACTCAGTAGAATTGGCGGTTATCGACTTAGTCGATGACCTTGATCACACAAAACTTATTATTGTTTATGTTCAGCACCTTGTGTTATATTTATTTGAGAAAACTAAAACTCAAAACAAAATGATTTGGACTTGGGCACAATGGTAAGATGGTGTGCTTTTGGGTGTGAATGGTTGGTGCCCGAGTCAACAAGGACCGAACATCTTGTGTCACACTATCCAAGCATTTTTGCATGCTAACCACACTAGAGGGAAATGGGACCTCTCTTGACTCAGTACTTTGGGGGGTGTTAATTAATGAGTCGCGTGGTGGGTTGTATATTGCTATATGCAATATGGACAAGTTTGTAGGGAGGGGAGCATTCGCAGCGGCTTGAGCCATGGGCCGATGTATCCTACTCTACGTATGGGTCCTTGTGATCTAGTTCGCCGGCAGGTCACTAAGGGTTAACCCCCATACGTGCGGCTCTTGATTATGTTGAACCCGAAGGTCCGATTGTTGGCCCGATCTTTCGATGAGAACGATAAGTTCAGTAGGCGTCGCTCAACTCTCACGATCCTGGCTACAAATACGCAAGGCTCAAAACCACGCAATCGCTGAACTGCTCGACAAGTCGTTATCAACCGTGCATGAATACCCAGTTGACCTGATCACGAAGATCGATTCCTGCATACACCGAAGAAGCACGCAAGAATAAGGTAAATAAGCAATCTGAAATTGCGAATAGGAATTGAATGTATTGATAGGTGGGGTTCCGAAGAACAATGTCGCTGTTGATCTCGCCGACCAAGAGAACAAAGTATAAAGTAGCAAAGCTAAACTTTAATCAACAAAACCCGCCGAACAAAAGGGGCGGCGGCCACTATCTATAGGAGGAAGAGGGAGGGGCGGTGGTACTATTCACACATGAATAGTGCTATGTGAACAGTACCATGAAACCCTAGGGGCAGCTATATGGCCCATATGGGCCAATGTGGCCAAAACAGCCCATTCGCTACATAACCTATGGGCCAACAATTGGTGATGCAGCACCATGGCATGTAAATGTAGCCCGACACGTATGAGTAGGAGTAGTAGATGTAGCCTAGCATATATGTGTAGAGGCAGCTCGGTCCAACTGGAAAATATGGCAATGCAGTCACCAAAAGTCCGATCGAAGATGTGGATGTAGCGTAGCGAGTCGAAGCAGAGGATGCAGTCGAAGCAATGGATGCATCCTTAGGGTTGATGTCCTCATAAGATTAGCTCAACCCATTGGAAAGTGTCTCGTAGGACTTAGCCGTGCCAGGCATACCAAAGGAAGTGTGCTTAATCTAGTGGTAAAAAGGCGGTCTGAAGTGTGGGTACATTAGTACACCCCCTACAGGGTTAAAACTATTCGAATAGCCTCGTCCTAGGTTATGGACACACTTGGTTAGGTTTTGCAAGAGTTAGACTACAACCTTTTAATTAAAACTTGATGTGGGTGGTACGAATGGGTAATTCGTGCTATTGTTGTGATGGCTATTGGGTTAGCCATCTTCAGGATGTCTTTATGATTATTACTTATTGTCTCACTGTTATTTATGCAAATAAAATTCAGATTGTTAAATCGGCTTTCAACATATTATCTATTGCAAATAAAATCTGCTTTATGCTCAAAATGAACCTTGAGCCTTCTCCTTTGATTAAAGCCTGCATGTAGTAGTATCTAGGTTTGTTACGCATAAGTCTTGCGAGTACATTTTTGTATTCATTTGCTTTGCTTAATTGTTGCAAAGGAGGTTGATCCCCATGGGGTCGACTTTTGTGAATTTCGCTGCGATGTGGACGACTAGCTTGGCGGCCCGGTCGGATTGCCTTGTGGGTGTATGGCAAACCTATTGGCTTTTGTTCATAGCCATCTTATGGCATTTTGCTTCCGCTGTTGTTTAACTCTTTTGGCCTATTCTTGGCCGATTGGCTTCACTTTGTAATAACTATTATGTATGTCTTTTGCTTGTAAAGCTTTAGCTTTGGTTCTGTGTGTTGTATGGAATTGATGCAATGTTTTGTAAAAAGGTGTGTATACTGCAATTCTGGGAAGTATACATTTTCCCGAGGCACGGTATATTTTGTTTGTGATGCTATAGTCCATGGAAGGCTAAGCATTACAAGCTAAATAAACCGGGGTCTTACAGCCATATACTGTCAAGATCGATAGTATGAAGAATCATACAGAATGTGTTCTAGTCAGGGGTTAGGAATTGAAAGGATTGGACTGTAAGAATACATTCATGTTGGACGTTTGATTATAAGAATACCTTATTGTTGGATTAAAGCAGTGTACGATTGATGAAAGATTGGATGGTAGGAATGCATGATTCTTGGATATTGATTTTAGAATTATACAATTGTTTATTGATTGGATTATGGGATTGAAGGATCGTTAGAGGTCGAATCATAGGATTAAGCTATTGTTGAATTTTGGATTGTTGGGATTTGGTTCTGGAAAAAGGTTGATGTTGGATATAGCATTGTTGGATTATAGAAATATACCATTGTTGGATTATTAGAAAAAGAATTGTTAAAAGATTGGATGATGGAAATCTAGTCGTGAGACCTGGTCGTAGATCTAGTCGTGGGATCTGGTTGTAGTCGTGAGACCTGGTCGTAGATCCAGTCGTGGGATCTGGTCGTAGTCATAAGACCTGGTCGTAAATCCAGTCGTGGGATCTGGTCGTAGTTATGAGACCTGGTCGTAGATCCAGTCATGGGATCTGGTCGTAGTTGTAGATCTAGTCGTGGAAATCTGGTCGTAGAGTCTGGTCGTGGATCCAGTCGTGGAATCCAGTTGTGGGATCTAGTTGTGGATCTAGTTGTAGACCTGGTCGTGGCTTTTAGATTGTTAGATGGTTGAAATACTGACATCGTACTTAACAATTCTTAGACATTGAATCCCTCACACCTTGTCACCCTAGATAAAAATCTAGTCGATACACTAGTATGACTAGAACCTGTTAAAAAGCAGTATGCTTAGACAAAGCTTAGACCAAAAGGATTTAATTTGGGGAATTTAGCCAAAAGTTCAGCTATGATTTAAAATGATTTGACTTGTTAAACAAAATGAAAATTGGTTTGGACTTGGGCAAAATTGATGTTTGGATGGGTGTATGTTCATGCACGGGATCGATTCATTTGTATGATCGAGGCCTAGGGTTCTTCTAGAAAGTCGCCCAGGTCAATTAAGGACCAGTTCTCGAGCGTATTTTGCTACGCCCTATCGTACTACCACATATCTCAAATGGGAGAGACCTGTCTAACTAATTTGCAACGTTCCATTATGATCGTGCCATCCGATTGCGTGGGTGTCTTTTATTACCTACTTTTATGTATTCCCACCTAGCGCAATAGGGGCTGAACCCTACGGGGTTCTATCCACAGGGGCCGAAACCTTAGCGAGGCAGGACTACAATGGAATGGCACTTTATAAAGGCCTTATCATGTGCTCTAAACTGCTCACCTAAGGTAGTGATGTAACATCCCAAAGTACTGTTATCAAAATAAAATAAAATAAAGTTACTGTTTTATTAGATTTTCTGAAATTTCATAGAGTTTCATTGCTTTATTTGAATTTCTGAAGTTTTAAAAGTCAAAATTTAAAATTTATTTGAAGTTCTTGAAGTTTTACTTGGTTTGTTCTGAATTTAATTTTGAGGATTTTGTGATATTTAAAAGCTTTTTCCTAAGTATTTTAAAGCCAAAATAATTTATTTTGCAAAATTAATAGCCAATTATAAGTTGGAACTATTTTATTAAGTCCAAAATAAATAAGGAAATTTATGTGAATTTTCTCATAATTTTTGGATTTAATTTGCTATTTTCTAAAAGCCCTTTTGAATTATCAGAATTATTTAAAAGGTTAAATTAATTGAAATCCTCTCAGCAGTGTTTGGGCGGAAACCCCTCGGCCCAACCCAAAATCCCACGCGCACGCGGCCTGTCCGGCCCAACCTCCCGCGCATTCTCTTCTCTCTCTCTTCCACCGTCCGATTTACATCGGACGGCTATCACTCTCCCACGTCATCCCGTTCTTCCGCGCGTTACAACTCCAATCCATTCCAACCGTTGGATTCAAATCCAACGGGCAACTCTCACCGCACGTGTAATGCCCCAAAAGTATTCGAAAGGAATTAGTCGGGAGAGATTAATTAATCGGGAAGGAATAACTAAAAACGGGAGAAAGTTTCTTTCAGCAAAGCATCAAAACAAGGAAAAAGAGGGGGTTTTTCGTTGTTTCTCGGCAACCTGGGCCTGGGCCTAGGCCCATGATGGCCTAGTGGTGGCCGGCCAAAGGGGGGGAGGCGCCACCCTCCCCCAACCCTAGCCGCACTCCCTCCCCTCCCCCTTGGCCGCCCCCATCCCCTCTCCCCCCTGTGTCTCCCCTTTTCCAACAGCACCTCCTCCTCCATTGAAGCCCCTTGCTGCCAGCCAAGATGGTGTTCCCCGCTGCCGGAGTCGAGGAAGAAGAAGGAGGACCGCTCGGGAGATCGATTGGCCAAGAAGAAGAAGAAGGAGAGGGAAAGGGAAGGGAGATATTGTGGTCTGAGGTGGCGCTCATCGCATTCAACAGCAGGTTCTTCAAGGGTAATCCCAATTCCCCTCCGATTAGTTGTGCAATTGGATAATTAGGCAATGTCGGTATTAGATCTGTTTAGGGCAGACAGGTTGGGCCGACACTTTTGATGAGGTTAAAATCAGAATCTGTTCTAGACGCCTCCTAGAAAGTTGTAGCCAACGTCGATATCTTTTCGTAGAGTTCAAGATCGCATCGTTTGGACGAGCGGATCAAAAGTTATGATTTTCGTAGCGCTGCTATTCCGCAAATCTGCTGTGGTTCTGTCAGATTTTAGTAATTGGACTTAAACTGTTATCTAGAGGAGTTTCTGGGAGGTCTCACTATAACGAAAAATGTAGATATTTGTCATAGCTTTCAGGGAAGCTAAAGAACGCGAAATTTGGATCAGTATTCTGAAAGTTATGATGGTTTGAAGTTGCTGTCCAGAAACTCTGATGTGAAATAGTTGCTCTGTTAATCTGCTTGGTAGGGGTATTAGGTGGCCGAATCTGGAAGACTCACCAAATAGGTTTAGGTGGAGAATTTGATAAGCTTTTCATGAAGACTAAGAACACCTTATTTGGACTCCCGTACAAAAAGGTACGAATTTTAGAACGCGACTATTTCCAGAGGGGACAGATTAGCTTATAGGAAATTGGAGTTGGGATCGCGTTTCAAGCTTTTGCGAGTTCGGGTTTACTCTTTTGGTTTGAGTGGTCCATTACTGTTATCTTAGCATTCTCCTAAATGATTTTTAGGTGGGGGACTGGTTCCGGAGGCGGCACCCTCTTCGCGTCCTTCGTTCCCGCACGGTTGAGGCAAGTGCATTGTCTGTTATATGGGTGTGATTGATTGGCCATGTTTGTGTGCTTTTCAATATATGATAGCATAGCAAGATTGCTTGCTTGATGATTGTTTCAAGAATGGTGGATGTTCAAAGTATGGCTATGCCTTATTCATGAATGCCGTTATTGCTTTTGGTACTTTGATGATAGATAATGTTGGTGCATGTGCATATTGATATCATATTGAGACCTGGTCTTGTGAGGACCAAGTATGCACAACTTGAAGTACCCAATACTTACAAGTACTTGTTTGATAAAATGATTATGATGAATGATCTGAGTTGCGAGTATAGTGATGGATATGATAGAAAACATTGCATGCCATTGTTTGATAAATACTAGGAGTATTTGGGTTATCCATGATTGCTATGGTGGTATGTTTGGTATTGTTCATGGTTTCTAGTAACATGAGTTCCGTGTTATTCAAGGATGTTTGAAAGTTTTGAAGACTATGGTACATGCTAGCATTGATATATTAGCCGTGTTTTGTTGATAGCTTGATATGCTGGTTAAAGATGAGGAATACTTATGATACGTGCGACTGTTAATCATGTATGGTATTGATGTTATTCATGTTTATCATAAAATGGTAATTGTTCATGTCCACCATGAGAGCATTCATAAGACCTGGTCACGTGGTGACCAGGAATGCATATTTGAGGTCCCCGTTATGTAGATGACGGGCTTAAGGTCCCCACATTCATGGAATGTGGGCATTGAGAAGAGGTCCCCATCATGTAAATGATGGGCTTGAGGTCCCCTTTACTTGCGGAGTATTAGGCAACTGGTCCTCGCGCTATGAGCACAGCATGGGTATGCAATGACGTGCATACTTTGCATTACCCAGAAATGCAAAAGGTAAAGAGAAAGAGAAAGTGTACTTGAGCATCTTGCATAGCATGAGCATATGACATGTTTACAATTAAGATGGTAGATGGATGTTGATGATTACAGTTGACTATGTTATTGTTGCCATTTATTGTACTTGCTGAGTCTTTGGACCCACTCTTGTTGTTGTTTTTTTTTAGGTACCCCCTTTACAAGAACGGCATGCATGGGAGGGATTAAAAGTGGTTGCACAATAGCATGAACTACTCACATTTGGACTGATAGATTGATAATTTAGTAGTTGAGTAATTGCTTAACGAACTTCTTATGATTACTCCCTATGCTTGGAATAATTTGTCATAAAGTTGATTAGAGGATTATGGATGTCATTTTTGTTTATGCTATAGTTGTTTAGCATGCTATGGATGCCGTAGTGATGATTAGCATAGTTTTGGTTATCTCTGGATTATGCTGGATGTTGGATTATTTAACTATGTTATATTTAAATGTTGGGACCTCCGGTTTAGTAACTAAACAAAAGAGGTTCTGTCGGATTTTAGAGAATTGTATCAATGTTAAAATGTGGTTGTGTTAGTTTAGTAGCATTCCAGGCTCGTGTGGGGCTGGGGTGTTACAGCACGTTTTCATCTTCAGCGCATTTCAACCGTCGGATCGGGATTCAACGGTAAAGATCCCGTGTAACGTTCGGGCGACCGAACGTCTTAACTAACGACCACCGTTGGATCAAGGAAAAAGGCCCGATCGTGGTGACATCTCCGAGCTCCGAACATCCCTGTTGATAGGGACCATTCGATCTAAATCGAACGGCCCAGATCCGCCCCGCCCACGTCACCTTCTTCTTCCTCGTTCCCTTCTTCTTCGCCGCACACGCCGCCATTGCCGCGCCCCACGAACTCCATCAACGCCGCGATTTTCGCCTCCCTTCCCCACACGGTCACGCGCGTTTAAACCCGCGCATCATGCCGCTTCCATATCGCCCGTTATCCCTTCCATCCCCGGCCTCGAATGCCCTAATCCCCGTCGACATCACCACACGGCCAACTTGTGCCCTACGTTGATCCAGCCTCGCCCGCGCCCTATAAGAGGGGGCACCAGGACCGCCTTGGCCTCCTCACCTCAGCGCCACCACTCCCATAACCTCTCTCTCCCTCGGCTAGCCGAAATTTAAATTCTTTCATCGTCGGCGCGAGCTTTTCTTTTGGCGGTTGCGCCACCATCGTCGATTCCCCAGCCACCCCGACCACGACACCTTCGTCGCCGTCTCACAACCTCCTTCGTGCGCCCACCCACTTCGTCGGAGACCCACCGAATCACCGTTCCGCCCCCGACCCGAACGCGCGCCGCTAAAACCTTTGCCGCCGACCAACCAATCTCGCCGCCGGGAAATTGAGGTGAGCAACATGTTCAGTGCAACGCCCTCTTTCGTCTGATACCACTCACGCTCCTCGCCGTGGCGTAGAACACCGGCGGCCTCATCGCCGCATCACCGCTGGTGTCGGGCTTACGTGGCTAGTCCACGTCAGTGCCACCCGGACGCCACCTCGGTGCTCAAGCCTACATGGCTGCCAACGCGGCGGCCACCTCAGCATCAGCGCCAGCACATCAACCCCCGTGCACTGTTTCGTAGACCGCGTCCACCATGGACGTTGACTGCACCGTGGACCTAGTCCATTGTCTAGGGGCCCACATGTCAGTGGCCTATTTTCTTTTCCTGTTGGAAAATAAATCGCCGATGATGTCATGCTGGCGCAACAAAAGCATTTTCCTTTAGAAAAATAATTCCAATAATCCAGAAAAATCCTAATTCTATTATTTCATGTATTTTCAATCTTCCAAAGCACACATCTTTTGCATCCGAACTCCGATTGAGTCCATTCAAATTTCTAAATTTGTCTAAATTCAAGATCTAGCTAGCTAAACCAAAATTATTTAATTTGGAGTTCATTTGAATTTTTATTTGAATTTTATTTGAATTTGCCTTATTTCGCGATTAGATTTCGACGACTTCAGAGAGTCAGATTTCGACGCCGTTTGAAGAGCACATAAGAGGATTGATTTTGACTGTAAGATCATCGTGATTGTACACCTGTACTACCTGGAGAAAGTACTTGTGAGTACTAGGTGACCTGTTAAGAAAAATAACATCACCTCAGTACCAGGTGATATGTTAAGGAAAACAACATCCCCTCATCAAGCGAGGCAAGTTATACCCTTGATCATATTGATCCCATTATTTCAAATTATTTATATTCTGTTTTAAATTATTACTGCATGCATATGTTTATACAATTATTTTAATTCCCTGTTTTAATTGCCTAGTTATTCCAATTTTCCTTGTATGGCCAATTCGAATGTTGAACGTGAATACCTTGTCACCATTAGACAAAATGATACTAAAATTAATCATATGCCTAGCCAATGCTTAGATCAAATCTTGTATTTGGGGAGTTTTTAGCCAAATCTTTCAAATTTGACTTAAATTGGATCTATGGTATTGTTTTGCCATAGAAGGTTTATAAAATGCTTTTACTTGGAAAATAAAATGAAAATGGGTTTGGACTTGGGCATAATGGATGGTTGGTGGGTGCATGTTCATGCACGGGCTTAATCGGGTATGGTTGAGGCCCATGAGTTTTGCTGGAAAGTTGCCCAAGTCAGTTAAGGCCCGGTCTTCGAGCCGCGTCTTGCTATGCCACCACCGTACTACCACATGTCCTCAGAATGGGTAGTAGGACCTGGCTAATTAATCTGCAATGTTCCACCGTGGTCGTTCCCTACAGATGCAATGGGTAGTCATGTTACGACTTAAGTTAGTCCCACCTAGCGTAAGAGGGGGTCCGAATCCGGAGGTCTTTATTCCAAAGGGGGTGGCGAAACCTTAGCGAGGGGTAACTACGGTGGAATGGCGCTTTGTAAAGGCCTTATCACGTGCTCTAGACTGCTTACCTAAGGTAGTGAGCGGTGGTATCGACGGATGCCGAACAAACTAGAGAAGTCGTGTCTTGTGGGTAAAGTTGTACAACCTCTGCAGAGTCTAAAACTATTCGAATAGCCGTGTCCACGGTCATGGACTTGGTGGCCAAGCCACTCAAAGTTAGATTTTGGTTTTGTATGAAAAATTCTTCTTCAAAGCTGGTTTATCCAAATGGGAATTGGGCGGGAAGCCATGTGATAGGAGGGTATCCTTCACCATTCACGTGTGAATGTTATCTGACTATAAAACTGAGAATTTATAAAATGATTTGTAGTTATAGAACGACTGTTTTGGAGCTTAGTACAATTATTTAAAGAAAATGCTACTTTATGCAAATCAACCAATAAGCCATCCTTTATTACATCCATGTATGCATGTCATTCTCTTATTTGACGGGTGTAACTTGCGAGCACGGTAGTTGTGCTCATACTTGCTTTATTCAAACAAAATTTCAGAGGAGAAGGGCTTCATAACTGGTGTGGATCTCAACGACTAAGCCGCTTCCCCAGTCGATTGCCTGTGGCAGATTGCTGGATTCTACTTCTTCTTCTTTGTCTTTCGCTGTGTTAAATGTTGCCCTGTAGGGCTATCTTGTAATCAACTCTGTTGTTTATTAATAAAGTTTTGCGTTTATGGTTGTGTTATCACATTTGTTTACTGTGTGAGCTAGCCACTGATCATAGGACTAGTTCAGTTATGCACATAGGATTCGGGAGTGTTAATCCTGGGTCTGACAAGTGAGCAGTGGTATCAATGGATGCCAAACAAACTAAAGAAGTCGTGTCGTGTGGGTAAAGATGTATACCTCTGTAGAGTGTAAAACTATTCGAATAACCGTGTCCACAATCATGGACCTGCCAGAAAAGCCACTTCAAGTTAGATTTTTTGTTTTGTTTTCAAAAGACTTTATCGATGGTTTTGGATTTCTATCCAAATGGGAATTGGGCGGGCAACCATGTGTGTGAGGACCCCAATTTACTTGGCTTGTAATGCTTAACCAACCACCTGGTCCTAGCATCACAAATCAAATAAACTGATCCTCGAGACATGTATACTTCCCAGAAAGCAGTATACACACCTCGTTACAAAATTAGACATCAACTCCATTCCAAACATAGAGTCCAAACACCACACTACCAAACGGAAGATAAACAAATAGTAGAGTTATTAAAGACAAAGGCCGACAGGCCACAAGATACACAAATAATGTAAATAAGACAATGGAAGCAAAGTGCTATAAGATGGCTATAAACAAAGCCAATCGGTGTGCCTTCAACCCACAAGGCATCCGACCAGGACCGCCAAGTCTAGTCGCCCACGAAAGCGGCAACATACTCACGTAAGTGAGGCCCTTGGGGCTCACCTTCTTCCTCTACAACAAAACATTAAGCAAAGCACCTGAGTACAAAGATTGTCTTTGTACCCAAGACCGACGTGTGAACTAGCGCACTGCTCATATGCTACATGCAGGCTTGTTTAGTGGAGGCCATATGTTTCATTTGCATAAAGCCAATTTTCATTTGCAAAAATAGGATACAGTTTGAAGGCAAGTTCGCAATTCGTTTTTAATGTTGAAATAACAGTAAGGATAATAATAACAAAAGAGAAAGAGAAACAACCTAGAAGTGACTATCCCAATAGTCACTCCAACAATAGCACGAATCCCAGATTCGTACCACCCATCAAGTTTTAGTTTAAATGTTGTAGTCTAACTCTTGAAAAGCTTACCCAAGCGTGTCCATCACCTAGGACGAGGCTATTCGAATAGTTTTAACCCTGCAGGGGTGTACCATTGTACCCACACTTCAGACCGCCTTTAAGCCAAAGCACACTTCCGAAGGTATGCTGGCACGGCTAAATCCTACGAGACTTTTTCCAATATTGTGTATTAACTACGGGCCGCTCGTATGGATAGAAATCCATACGCTTACATGGTAAAGCCGAAAAGACAACTACCCACTCAGGATAAAGCTTTTCGGACAACTACCATGCTCCCGACACCATCCCTCCTGCGACCTCCTGCGACCCGGAGCCAATACACGCCAAAGTACTAGGTCAAGAGAGGTCCCATATACTCTAGTGTGGTTAGCACACGAAATGCCGGATAAAAATTCACTCACAAGATGTTCGGTCCTTAATTGACCGGGCACCTTTCGATACACCCAACAGATCACACCAATCTTACCATTGTGCCCGTCTAAATCGTTTTGTTTTCAGCTTTAGTTTTGCAATAAACATAGCACAAGATGGATCATAAAAACCATAATAATTTGATGGTGATTGTGTACACATCTATTAACTAAGCATCAAGTTAACACATCAAAAACAACTAGCTACTCTAAAATAACCATTATTAGTTGAGATCACAGAACCTACAAGAAGCTATTGAAAACACTAACTAGTCAAGTATCCAACTATGAGATGCTAAACAAAATTCTAATTAAATTTGGGCTTTAATAAAATTCAGCTACTAACACACCTAAGCATCACACCCACAAATTTAAGGTTATCACAATTCAACATGCTACTACCCAAATCTTACTGTACTAATAAATCAAAAGTACAGAGACAAACAACATGATCATCTAACTATCCCTTTGATCAATCATGACAACAAGAGCTTGAAACTTAAAGATACTAACTAAATGATTTCATGCTAACCATTACAACGAAAGGGAGTCATCCAGCACTAAACAAGAATCCAACGCATGAGCATGAAACTAGAATCTAGTTACTGACAACAGAAACGACAACAGGAGACAATTGCAGAGAACAACACTAAAATACTTTCAAACACCCATTACCAAATTTTGATCATGCAATGAGAGTGAACTAATGAACATTCATAAGCATGATTAGCAGCTAACTACAAAGCTTAAGGGAGGTGGGCCCCATTGTTAGTGAAATGCAGAAGAGCACACCAAGAACAGGAGGCTCGGGCCGCTCGACTGAACTTGCCGGGCGAGGAGTGGCGGCGGCGCGGGCGACGGCCAAAATGGGTCGCCAAGGGGTTACGAAGCTAAGGGTGGTCGCGGGTTTGCCGAGAAGCACGGTGGCGGGCGGCGACGAACACGGCGGCGGCAGTGGGGTGACAAGGGACGATCGCGCGAGAGGAATAAGGTGAAACTAGCGCGCATGAGCATCGTGGGTTACCAGAACTCACGGGATGACGCGAACTCAAGTGGTCGCCGGAGATGGCCCGACGACGAGCTGCGGCGGCGCAAGGCGGTCAACGACGACAGGAGCCTGAGGCGAACGAGAGGACAAGTGAGTGACCGGAGAAGGAAAGTGGAGTCCAGGCGGTGCTCACCGAGCGAAGAATTGAGCCGAGCTCACCGGAGAAGACGCGGCGCGAAGAGGCGGTTTCGGCGGACTTGGAGAAGAAAGCCACGCGCAGCTCCACGACGATGAAACCCGAAATTTCTTGAGGGGTTTACTTCCGTGGAGGTGGAAACACACCGTGACGCGATCGGCGATGACCGGAGCTCACGAGCGGTCAAACGCAGCTCGAAGCGGCGCGGCGATGCTCTCGGCTCTAAGAGCTCGGTGAGAAGAAAGACAAAGGAGAAGAAAACGAGGTAGGAAAGCCCTGGAGGCTTTTGTAGGAGCGGCGAGGCAGCGAGGTGAGCGGTGGGGCGGTGAAAAGACCGGAGGCGAGGTGGCGGCGTGCATGCGCGGCGGCGGGCGAAGCGAGCGCGGCGAGCGGGCGAAAAGAGCGGCGCAACGACGTGGCGGGATAACCTGCAGTGGGACCGCCATGTCGCCGAGAAAAGGGGTGCGACTCGAGTCGAGTCCGTGCGGCGCGACGAGTGGGTTTAACTCGATCAATATCGATCGGCCGTTGGATCTGAGATGGACGGTCGAGATCTCTGTATGCATTCGGACCGGTCGATTGCGCACGCGAACGTGGACTGTGCGATGCACAACGGACGGTCACGATCGATTGGACTCACGCTGTGCAGTTAGGCGGTGCGACCGAGACATTTAGGTGCGGTCGGATTTGAGTCGGGCTCGGGTTCGAGCCCGACAAACAGTGATTTCTGATTTTGAGTTTTAAACAGCTAAGAGAGTTTGGGTAATTTTTAGAGGTAGTTCCCGAGCTCCAAAATTTCCAAAATTTTTATGGTAGCTACAAGGGACAGAGAACAACATTGCATAAATTTTCCAGAACTTTTTATGCACTGCATTGTTCTGCAGAAAATCCACAAGCTGCTGACCTAGGGTTTGACCAGAAATTCAAACTAGTTTGACTTGGCCATTTGAAATAGCAAATAAAATCTAAAAATTGTGAAATAATTCAGGGAGGTAGATAGGATGATCAAGATGATAGGAAAAATAATTTCAGAGGATGATCATAGGTTTGAAAGCTAAGAATTTGACGACAACAATTTCCAATCACAAGAATTAACTTCTAAAAATTGGAAATTGCTAGGAAAAATTTGGAAAGCTTCCAAATGATTTGATGAGACAGCAAAAGTTTTTATTTCTCCTCATAATTTACATTTAAAATACAAACCCTAAGTTAGGGCTGTTACAATGTGATAGGAGGATATCCTTCACCACTCGTTGATGAATGTCATCTGACTATAAAACTTGAGTTTTAGAAAATGAATTTTAGTTATAGAATATCTGCTTTGGAACTTAGTACAAGTATTTGGAAAGAAACATTGCATCATGCAAAATCAACTCTATAAGCCTTCCTTTGTTATATCCCGGCATGCATTATAATTCGGTTACTAGGTGTAACTTGGGGCACGGTTGTTTGTGCTCGCTCTTGTTAATAAATAGTTGTTCTAGAGGAGAAGGACTGTGCAGCTGCTGAAGATATCGACGACTAGGCCACTACCTCAGTCGATTGCCTGTATTAGATTAGCTGGGCTCTACTGCTTCTTGTTTTGTCTTCTACTGTGTTCTATTCTACTAGCTCGTAAGCCTATCTTGTAATCAATTCCGTTGTTTATTAATAAAGTTTTGTGATTATGGTTGTGGTACCATATTTGTTTACTGTATGAGTTAGCCACTAATCATGGGACTAGTTCAGAAATGCACAAAAGATTTGGGGTGTTCATCCCGGTCCCTACAATAACCTCCGTACATGAATGGTGAAGGATACCCTCCTATCACATGGCTAGCCACCTAATTTTTACCACAAGGATTATCCATCCTTAAATCATTTGCTAAAATCATTTTAAAACAAAATCAAAGTCTAACTTTGAGTGGCTTTGCTCAACATGTCCATGACTGTAGACACGGCTATTCAAATAGTTTCTACTCTATAGAGTGTGTACAACTTTACCCACAAGAGATAATTTGCTTAATATGTCGGCCAATACACGTTTATGAAAGCGTGCAACTAAGCAATTATCATAAGGCCTTTACAATCCTCTACCCCAAGGTTATTATGTCTGCTAAGGTTTCACCTCCATTGGGTTAACCACCAGCCGGAAGCCCCTCTTGCGCCAAGTGGGATTTCTGTCTAACCGACACCCGCACATCAACATGGCATAAACAACAGTGAGGTATTACAGATTATTTAGCCTAGTCCTACCCATGCAGAACATGTGGTAGTACGATGGAGCTTAGCAAGATGCGGCTCGAAGACCGATCCTTAACTAACTTGTGTAACATTCCACAATACCGACTCCATCATAGAAATGAATCGATCCTATGCATCGATTTGCACCATACCAACAGTCATTATGTCCAAGTCTAAACCATTTTAATTCATTTCTCAAGCAAAAGCATTTTCTAAATTTTCCATTGTAAGACAATACCATAGACTCAATTTGAATCAAATTTGATTACTTTGGCTAAACTCCCAAATTCAAGATTTTGGTCTTAAGCATGGTCTAAGCATATGATTATTCATATTTTATTTTATTTTGACTATGGTGACAAGGGAATGATAATTCAAACATCAACATTGGTCATACAAAGGAAATAGATTAACTAGGAATTTAAATCAGGAATTTAAAATAACTGAATAGAAATATGCATGCAATAATAACTTAAAATAGAAATAAATAATTTAAAATAATGGAATCAATATGGTCAAAGGTATGACCTGCCTTGTTGAAATTCTTCTTCTTCAACTACCTAAACTCCCCAGAGTCGTCGAGATCTATACGTGAAAATAATCTAAATTCAAACAAACACAAATAAATTCAAATTAAAACAAAAATCAACTCAAAATTAAATAATTTTGGTTTAGTTGGCTAGATCTCAATTTTATATGAATTTAGAAATTTGAATCATCAAATTTGGAGTTCGTATGAAGGAGAACGAACCCCTCGAAGTTTAAATCTAAAGAAAACCCTAAAATCAGATTTTATTGAATTTCCTGATTTATTTTTCTAAAGGAAATTCTCTTTATTGCGCATGCTGATCTCATCGGACAAAAATCAAATATCCAACCAAATTATCTTTCTACTGGAAATGTTTTTCTATCTATGACGAGTGGGCCAGATAGTCAACAAACTCGGTACCCTCGCTGGCACCCTTGCTAGCACTATGCGCCTTGGCAAGGTACGAGCGGAACACTAAACTGATCAACGTGACACACTGAGTCTGATGCTTACCGAAAGTGTGAGAAGGTGTGGCGGAAAGGTCGTCGGTGACGAGGTTTGGCGATGGCGATTTTTAGGGCTGCGACGCGGTGGCGTTCCGATGGCCTAGGGTCGAGGCTGGTGCGTGCACGAGGAAGACGATGTCGAGGCGATGCCGATGGTGAGGTCGGGGCGACCAGAGCGTCGACGACGATGAGCAATTTTGCGGTGGAAGCAACTTCAGGCTACGAGCTTCAACTCAAAAATTTCGGCCAACTAGGGCGATTGGGCTGAGGTGAGTGGTGGCGCTAGGTTTAGGGTGAAGAGGCGGTGCCGAGGGACACCTTTATATGGGCGAGTGAGGCTGAGGCTTCGTATGGCGCACGAAGGTCCGAACGGCACGGAGACATGATTTAGGGGATTTAGTGCCGGAGAAGGAAGGGGATAATCGGATGACGGATTGACACCGGTTTTTAATGCGCGCGAAATCGGGGAGATTGATTCAGGATTTCATGGTTTTTCGAGAGCTCCGAACAGCAAAATTGGTGGACGCGTTGTGGTTCAAAATGGAGACAAAGAGAGGAAGGAGAAGGTGACATGGCGTTGCGGGCCCCACATGTCGGCAACAGCAAAGAAAGGAAAAGTAGAGGTAGTGGATGACACGCAGGCCCCGCGTGTCAGCGAGAAAAAGGGAGAGGACGAGGACGCACGGGTGAGTTGGGCCGAATGGGCTGCGTGCACGTTAGAAAGAAGTGGGCCGAGCTAGTTTTTCAGCCTCAAGACTATTTTTGGTTTTTAATTGATTTAGCAATTTAATTAATTTTGTTAATTCAAAAGGCTTTAGAAAATAGCAAATTAAATCAAAAAATTATGAGAAAATTTACAAAAATTCTCTGAGTTATTTTGGACTTAAATAAAATATTTCCAACTTATATTTGGTATTTATTTTTGTAGATAAATTATTTGGCTTTGAAATGAATTGGAAAAGGATTTTAAAATTCTAGAAAATTCCAATAAAATAATTATATTTTATTTTTAAATGGAAATTGAAAATTGGGCTGTTATAGCTTCCAAACCGACAAGGATGAGTTCAGATCGTAGTCAGGGTTTGTGTTTTGTCTTAGCTGGAAAAGTTCTAAGCAAAAAGCCGTTGCTGATTCTACAAGAGAGGCTCAGTACATTGTGGCTTCCGAAGCTACAAAAGAGGTTTTATCGATTACAAAGTTCGTTGATGAACTGAGTGTGGTTTACAGTGCTTCTAGTCTAATGGATCTCTATTGTGATAACAGTGGAGCCATTGCACAAAGCTAAGGAGCCTATATCGCATCAAAAGTCCAAACACATACTTCGACAATATCATATTATTTGTGAGATTGTTGAAAAAGATGATGTGAAGATATGCAAACTGCACACGGATTTGAATACTATTGATCTGTTGACAAAGCCTCTCCCGCAACCTAAGCATGAGATGCACACAAGAGCTATGGGTATTATGTACCTGTATGATTGACTCTAATGCAAGTAGGAAACTGTTGTTGATATGCCCTAGAGGCAATCATAAAGATGATTGTATCACATCTATGTTTATAAGTTATTGAATAAATGTTAGTGTGTTCCTTGAATGATTTATTAGTTATAAAGATTAACAAGTATGTGACTTGTTGGTGAAGCTCTTTATCTTATATGATATCATTCTAAATGTATCTCTGGTCGGATATCACCGGTCGGAACGCTAGTGACTTATCGACCAGCACATGTATTGATTGATAACCATGTTTCACCGGTCATGGATATAGCGATATCAAATCAATAATGTGAACACATGTTACAGAACATGGTGTTGGATTGACCCACCTTGAGATACTATTGGGATTATTATGATTTTATGTGTCATCAGTTGGCCTTAAGCAATGATGATGTATAATCCTTAGACCCGAGATCAGCATGGTTTTCTACATGTGTAATAGTAGACTTAGGGGTTACCAAACGCTACTCTACAACTAGGTAGTTATAAAGGTAGCTTTCGGGTATACTATGAAACATGCGAAGGGATGTGACTAGTCAGATATGGGATTTGACCCTCCTAACATAAAAGGACAGATATCTCTGGGCCCCTCGATGTGGTCAGATAAAGAAAGTGTCTGGCCATACCACTAGTTGATGGAGACGGGGTGTCCCGATCCTTCGATGAAATCGATAACTATCGATTTTGGTGGAGGTGCCTCTCACGATCCGACTACAACCGTACGACGACACTTGCGCCTTAGAAATTGTTGAACCAACTCTAAGATATTATTGACCTTGCTGAAAGCGCGATCAACCTGACCACGAAGGCCTATTCCTGCATGCAATCGAAGAACACGCAAGAACAAGATAAAACACAATCTAATGTATTGCAAATATTTATGAAATACTGATAAGGTAGGATTCCGAAGGCTATCTTGACAGGTGGTCGTCTAACACAACTGAAGAACAGAAGTTTGCACAATGGCTAAACCTTAACTCAACGAAATCCGAGAAAAACTAGAGGGGTGTGGCCTCCTTATATAGGGGAGAGGGAGCCACACATATCCAAGAGCTAAGGGGGCGATATTATTCATGGGTACTGTTCACGTGAATAGTATGGCTATGAATAGTACAGCCCAAAGGGGGTGGCCAAGGAGGTGGCCGGCCCAAATAGGTTACAAGGCCCAATTTGGCCCAAACAGGTGATGTAGCACCTTGTTTTGATGATTGTGATGTGCACAGAAGGAATTTGAAGGTGTGGTCAGATTCATTGGAAAGAGGACGAGATAAGCTTTCAATCAAGTACTCATGGACCTCAAACGGAGTCCGTATGTGAAAGTTATCCTCGTTTGAAGTTAGGGCTGTCTCCGGAGGCCGAACTGGATTCGAGAGCGTGTCCAACCTGAACTCTTGCTTGGCTTGGACACAAAGTGACGTGGTGCTGCACAAATATACATTTTCATCATTAGGTAGTATCATATAGTTCATATAATATAAAGGCACTCCTAAAAACGAGCTCACCTGATAATTTAAGTGAAGTGTACGAGCTCTTGTATTTGGAACAACAAGAATAGCAAATTTGGTTATATCTATAGGGGTCATGTACTCATCATCCTCCCCTTCTTGAAAACAAAGCCATCATCGGCTTTTGATAGACTGAAAATAGGGTAACAAAGAAGCCAAGGTGTATGCATGGTATATGTATATGTCATCCGTTTTAACAGTTCTTCGATGTTGCACAATTAATGTTATAAAACAACAGTGACCATAAAAGCTCATTGTATTATTACCTCAAGAATAATCATATATGTTAATGAGCAAAACAAAATTTCTCATATAGGAATTATTGCAACTAGTTTTGCAAATATAAGTGAAGTATTTATGCAATTCAAATCTCCGAAGTTGTAAACTTGCAGTGGTAGCACATATGGGCAAATCTACAACTTTTGGAATCAAACAAAGTTCATCCATATAATCATATTTCAATCGAGCAATAGAAAATTCATCTAACAAGGGTGAAAAGATGTGTAAATTCTTCCATACCTCAACATCATGACGTGGATTATCAATACTAGATTACACAATAAGAGATAAACATATAGACATCGGATGAGCACAAAATTTTATTTTTCTCTCATATTGAACAAGATTCAACACACAAGAATTGTTGTCCAAAACAGTAAGCTTCAATTCATCGATGTGATCACAAGTTATGCATATTCGATATACAAGAAATTGATTGTCTACACCATAATCTCCAATTAAATTAAACTTATACCCATGGGTGTAGGCACTAAACAAGGATTTCAAACATGCGATTTCAGAAATTTTCTCCATAGCATGTGACAATTTCATAGGTAGATCTAACATAATGTAACATAAAGAATTAGTAGGAGAAATTTTAGTCAAAACTTATTTATGTCTAACCAATTCCACATGATCATTATATGCGATTAACTTATCATATGAATCACTCAAAATAGCAGGTAATTCAATTATTTCATCACATGGTGCACTTAAGTCAGCAGGTAAATCAACAATTTTATCACATGATGCACTCAAATCAATGCAGAATGAATTCTCTACTTGAAATATGTGCGTATCAGAATTGTTTTTCACTAATTTTTGCTCTAAAATAGCATGAACAGTGGACAAATGTAGTTCTACACAAGCATACTCACATTGAGTGATGATAGCACCATGATCTTTTCCTTTTTTAGCTCTCCTCAGATGATGTAGGTGCTTCCATCTCCTCATCTTCCTTCTCAACCAATGGAGTCGGTGGTTCAATCAACTCATTCTCCTCTTCGGCATGGTTCTCAACTTCCTGCAAGTCGTTAGTCACAGAAAAAAAAAACACAAACATGGGCTTGTTCTCATGTTTCCTATCATCATGTATTCTTAATTTCTCCTCAATCTGACTTTCAACCTTACAGGCAAGTATAAACAAATGAGAGAGAATTATATTCACTATGAACAAGAAGGTCCTAAATTTCCTGATTAAGCCCACTTAAGAATATATTTTCTGTAGCTTCAACATGTTCCTCTAAACCACAATGCAACAAATGAGTTCTCAATTCATGATAGTATTCCCTTACAGTTCTACTACCTTGATTTAAACGTTGCAATTTAGCCAGCAAATAATCAACATGATATCTAGGAACAAATTCATCTCTCAAAAGTTTCTTTAATGCATTCCAAGTTTGAGACACTCTTCCATGTCTATTTAAATACTTCCACCAAAGTATTGCATCCTCAACAAAAACAGTAGTGGCAGCTCTAATCTTTTGCCTATCAGATCAATCATAATATTCAAATTCTTTCTCTAATGCTATTTTCCAGTCAACATAGGCATCAGGATCAAATTTACCAGCAAAGGATGGAAATGCATATTTAAATTTACCTCGTTCAGGCACAGAAGATGAGTCAATGATGTTGTTGATCTCACGAAACTCCCTACTATGTGATCTTGAACCTGTCATGGTTAGTAGAAAACAAGCATATGTCCCTAGCAACTACTAGGATGTGGTGGTTCAAAAGTCACTCACACTCAAGCATTCTATCGAATTTTTACCAATTCTTACCAAGCAAACATGGGTGATCAGCAACCAGCAGTGTCAGCGTATCTTCGAAGATTGGATGGAGGGATTGTTAGGAGAAGTTCAGCCTGTACGGTGTAGAAGAGGTGTAGCTGGGAAGGCTCAAGTATGGTAGCAAGGATTAGCAACAATCAATTCAGCAAATGCAAGTTGAATAAATGTTCAAAGTACTAATCAATGTTGCTGATCCTAACCTAATCAAAGCTAGCTAATCAAAGCCTATCAAGAGAAGCGTATGCACGCACACACAAAGATTAATGTGACTTGATGCAAGCAAAGGAAATTCTCACACCAAGTGTTAGGAGAGACACTAGCCAACTACTCAAACGTGTAGGGGCACAAGATTGTTCACACGATGTAGAGCACAAAGATGCAATAACGTGCAATGTAAACAGCCCTCTAGTTTAAGCAGTAGACAATAACTAGTCTCAAGAGATGAAAACTTAAAGTTTTATATGGATTATATATACTATTTTGAAAGGTTTCGACGATATCTACAACTTTTCAGTTGAGGCGAAGCCCAAATTCCGAATGGAAGACCGAAAGAAAAGGCAAAAATAGAAACCGAAAATTTGCGATATGAATTCGGGGCTGAAGATGGCCGATTTTGGGGCACCTAGATTGCAACAAGTGTCTTAGGTACAAAAGATGCGCCTCATCATTAGCTTCGAAACGAGAACAAGAATGTCGAAAACGGACACAATATGCAAAAGTTATGCCCGTTTTACTGAAGGTGTCTCGGAAACGGAATCCTACTCGGACTCGAAACCGTCCCGGGTTCAAATTTAAAACTGTTATATCTTTCAAATCCTTGGGCCAAACTTCCTAAAAAATTTTGTAGAAGCTTTTGGCTATATTTAGAAGGTGTCTAATAATTTTCTACATTTTTTTACAACGGCTTTTGTTCTTGCGGTTGCCTCTTTCGCCTTCTATTTGGCGGCCCTACGGTTTGCCGCATGTCGCAAATAACATCAAATCTCCCAAAAGATCACAACAAATCTCATATTTTTTTTTTGGATTAACAACATGACGAATTTTCTATTTTTGGTGCGGATTAGAGGAGTTCTAACCCACGAATTTTCTGTTTTAGATGTGAAAACTAAGAATCCTAAAAGAACGATCAAGCAACGCGAAGGAAAACACGAGAAGTAATCTAGACAACGACCAACTAGACAATAACTAGAACTAAAAATCAGCAACTAGACACGACGATGCAACCAATGATTCAACAAGCAAAACACTGAAAAGAAAATTGCAATGGCTCAAGGGGTTCGGTATGGATGATAGATGCAAAAAAAAAAATTTGGGGCGAATTTCTGGACTCTAGGTATGAAAATGAATCTACTACTAGAAAACTAAAAAATTCTCACCGATCAAGCGTAGCTCGATATCACACGATGGAGGCGGGGTGTCCTGATCTTTCGATGAGATTGATAACTATCGATTTTGGTGGAGGTGACTCTTGCGATCCGACTACAATCGTACGACGACGATTGCGCCTTAGCAATCGTTGAACCAACTCCAAGATGTTATTGACCTTGCTGAAAGCACGATCAACCTGACCACGAGGGCCTATTCCTGCATGCAATCGAAGAACACGCAAGAACAAGATAAAACGCAATCTAATGTATTGCAAATATTTATGAAATACTGATAAGGTGGGATTCCGAAGGCTGTCTTGACAGGTGGTCGTCCGACACAACTGAAGAACAGAATTTTGCACAATGGCTAAACCTTAACTCAACGAAATCCGAGAAAAACTAGAGGGGTGTGGCCTCCTTACATAGGGGAGAGGGAGCCACACATATCCAAGAGCTAAGGGGGTGGTACTATTCATGTGAACAGTATGGCTATGAATAGTACGGCCCAAAGGGGGTGGCCAAGGAGGTGGCCGGCCCAAATAGCTTACAAGGCCCAATTTGGCCCAAACAAGTGACACATCACCTTCTTTTGATGATTGCGATGTGCACAGAAGGAATTTGAAGGTGTGGCCAGATTCATTGGAAAGAGGACGAGATAAACTTTCAATCAAGTACTCATGGACCTTAAACGGAGTCTGTATGTGAAAGTTATACTTGTTTGAAGTCAGGGTGTCTCCGGAGGCCGAACTGGATTCCAGAACGGGTCCAACCTGAACTCTTGCTTGGCTTGGACACAAAGTGACGTGGTACTGCACAAATATACATTTTCATCATTAGGTAGCATTATATAGTTCATATAATATAAAGACACTCCTAAAAACGAGCTCACCTGATAATTTAAGTGAAGTATATGAGCTCTTGTATTTGGAACAATAAGAATAACAAATTTGGTTATATCCATAGAGGTGATGTCCTCATCACTAGTGGTCGAAGAGTCGACCACATGAAATTATTCGTCACTTGATCAAGAAAGTATTGAACTATCCATGGATGACAAATTATCTCACGTAGAGTTCAACCAAATATCGTGAGGCAAAGGGAGAATACGCAAGTAGGTCGTTCGGTTCGACCAGATACGGACTGGTCGTAGACTGGTCGAACATAATCACTAAGTAGTCGTGACAAGGATCTAATAATCCTCATTTAATTATTTACCTGTAATTCTTATTATGGATGAATATGCCATCACATGGTTCTTGGGTATACCCCTTAATGTCCATAAGGGAGAACCCAACCAAGAGGTCGTAAGTCCTTCTACGACTACCCCCATAGTCGTAAGCCCTTCTACGACTACCTCATGATCGTAAGTTCTTCTACGATCATCCCCTGGTCGTATTCTTCTATGACCAGTACCTAGTCATATGTTTTTATACGACTACCTCATGGTCGTAAGTTCTTCTACGACTACCACATGATCCTAAGTTCTTCTACGACCAGGTTAGTTACGACCACCCTATAATCGATGGAGCTTGTAGAGAAGTACGCCCAATTGATTAGGAAATCTAAGTAGTTAATATACATTGTTATTCTCTGGAAAAATTGCACATAATACACCTCTGTCTCTGACAAGTAACTACTAGGGTGACGTGGAGGAGTTACTACTCCGACGATAACTACCATCAATATGCCCATTATATGAAATGATGAGGCGCCTCTTGACCTGGAGAAACGGCTACCTCTTCGTACACTATATAACAGCTACAATCAGTTGACAAAGAGAGGAAAAGAAAAAAAAAAGAAAAGTGCAATCGGGAGCACTAGCCCTAGACTTTCTCTTGATTGTAACGAGCATACTCAATACAATACACACAGGAGTAGGGTTGTTATTCTCTCCGAAGAAGGCCTAAACCTGTATAAAATCCCTGTGTCGTTCTCTTTGTGTGGTTAATCTTAGGAGACCCTTCGAATCAAACAATCATACATAAGATCGGTTCTAAAACACTGACAGTTGGTGCCGACCGTGGGGATCTTCCAGTAATTCCTTGTCAATAGGTTCACTTTTTCCTTAATGCTTCCATGGCAGCAGAGTGGAACGAGGAAAACTGGTTCGACTTGGCCGATTACGCAGATATCAACATGGCTTTCGGCTTCGACTACGAGTTGAGTATCATCTCATCCGATGGTTATACTGCCTCCCAGGATCATTCACCAAATCCAAGAGACCATGCCACCGATGGAGTTAAGGAGGGATCCATTTCCCCCACAACAGTACGTCCAACTGAGGGCCCAGTTTTCTCAAAGGGCAAGGGTCCATCCGACCACAATCAGGACTGCACTAAGGCAGAACCACAACATGACGACGGTTCTCCCTCCAAATGTTCGAGTTCACCTAAGGCAGTCTACCTGGCGAGGCAAATCCTGGAAGCCATAATTTTGGAGCTTCATCAGCATCTGGTGTTCATCTCTCTCCGGTTAGCCCCACGGAGGATGGGGTTGAGCATGCTTTTCCTGCGAGTTCGACCATATTCTCGTAGGGCTCACCTATGAACGGAGACAAATATAACCCAGAATTCCCCTTCCTGGAGGGGTTTTCTCTAAGTTGCCAGACTATGTCTTTCGACTACTCCTCAAGCGAGGAGGTCTCAAGCACAAGTGGAGATCATCAACGGGAGGTCTTTGTCCTTCCCTTAGATAATGATCACTCTCCTAGAGATAGGACTGAGGACGCTCCCCGATGATCACAGAATGCGACCCCTCGTGGCGATGGCAAGGGCACCTCCAACGATGAACAGGATCAACACTTTGATGAGCGTGGGGGAAATCCTCAAAATAATCGCACTCCATTGAGGCAAACTCAAGGATCGGATGATCCTGAGACAACCCGATGGAGGAGAATTGTAGCTCAGAGAAATCTACCTGGGCACATTCAGTATCGGTCAGAGGAAGCTCAGGAACTCCAACACATCAATGATCTGCTCAAGAACCCAACTAGAGAACTTGCTCGAACACCCGGCTGCGACCTCTTCGCCGAAGGGATCGCACGAAGGCTTCAAAGCAGGATGGCCAGACTCGAGCATCCTTGCCGACATCATTCCAGAAGTCGTAGCGGTACGACTCCATCAACTACTAGTCGTTTGAACAACTCACCACATGGAGATCGGCACAACAACAAGTTACATCATTACCCTAACCTTAATTCCAGTCGGAGAAGAGTTCCTCAAACGCCTGATGATCAACAAGGTCCCAGGAGAGGTGATCGTTCACCAGTCCGATCCAAAAATCTGCAGCAGCAGATGAAATACGAGGAGTATTACCCTCGTAGGACCGAGCCTTATCAAAGGTCAGGTTCACCCATGGCCAGGTATCATCATGTATGATCACCTAACGATGTCAACCCTTCTTTCCTGTAAAGAAGGCGTTATGATGTATTACCAAATATCAGGCATTCTCACCTGATCTCCAAGCAGTTCACTGGCCACCGCAGTTTCGACCAGTGAACATGGAGAAATTTGATGGATCTCAAAATCCCATCGAATTCCTTCAAATCTACATGACCGTTGTTCGAGCAACAGGAGGAGAAGAGCGCGTCATGGCGAATTACCTTTCGATTGTGCTCGAACGGTTTGCTCAATCGTGGTTGCTAAATCAACCACTCCAGTCGATCTATTCGTGGCAACACCTTTGTGACCTTCTGCTAGCCAACTTCCAGAGCACCTACAATCGCCCTAGAAAGGAGGACGACATGCACAGGATGAGACAAAACGACCACGAGACCTTATGCCAATTCATCAAGCGTTTCAGTCAGGTTCGTAATTTAATTCCAGATGTTTCTAACTCATCTATTATCAGAGCCTCTAAGCAGGGAATCCGCAGAAGACTGATTACAAAAGGCATCACTTTGAATCCTCCAGCTACTATCGCTGAACTCTTCAAGATGGCTGATTGATATACGCATCGCGGTCAAGCGATCGAGTAGAACAAAACCCTCGATCGAGACGATAAGAATCCTCAAGAAGCAGGTGAAAGTAGCAAGAAGAAGGAAAAAAGGCCAAGAAATCCAATAACAAGGCAAAAGGTCACAAATCTTAAGCCAACAGTTCTAAGGAGGTCTTGGTCATAAGCGATAATGAGCTATGAAGTTCCAAGCCATACCCCGACCAACGCAAAGGTAAGCACCCTAAGCGGAAGAACGACAAGCCTAGGTGGTGTCCTTTCCATAAAAAGGAAGGACACAACCTTCGCAATTGCCGGGTTTTCCAACGAAAAGTCGATGACTATTACACTAGCAAAGGACCTCTCCGTACTCCTGAGGAGGTAGGTCAAGCAAGTGGTCAAAAAAAATAAGACGACAACGAGGAGATGTTATTCCAAGATCTGGAGCATACTATCGAGCATATCTATGGGGGATCATCGGCATACAAGTCAAAATGACAGCTTAAGGTTGTCGAACATGAGGTAAACTCCATTGACCCATCTCTTGTCAATAAATTACCAAAGTGGTCAAAAGTCTCTTTCGAGAAGAGAGACTACCCGATCCCTTCTACTCGATTAGGTCGGTTTCCGATTGTGGTTGAGCCCACCATCAACAACTGTTGAGTAAATCAAGTATTAGTTGATGGCGGCAGCTCATTAAATATCTTATTTACAAATGCCTAGGATGAGATGCAAGTACCCAGGACTAAGGTAAGACTAGTACGATACTCTTTTCATGGGATTGTACCGAGGTCTTCGGCCAAATATATTGGCTAAGTTTCTCTTCCTTTAACATTTGATTCTCCAAGCAATTTCAGGGCAGATAAAATCTCCTTTGATGTGGTCGATTTTGATACGGTATATAATGCCGCACTCGAACGACCAACTTTGGCAAAATTCTTAATAACTGCTCATTATGGGTATCAATGTCTTAAAATACCAGGTCCCAAAGGAGTAATCACAATTCACTATGATAAAAAGATGGCGCATATGTGTGACCGCCGATACCTCGAGATGGTCCGTCTGATACCAACTCGAGAAGAAAGCAAGGAGCAGCCTTCGACCAAGTAGTCGAAGCCTAAAGTTGTACCAAAGCTGAACGACTAGGTCAAAGAGGTTCCTCTGGATCCAAAGGAACCCTCAAAGACCGTTCACATCGGGGATACTTTCGACCCCAAATAGGAAGATGTCCTCATCACTTTCCTCTGAGCTAACATAGATGTCTTCATGTGGTAAACATCCGACATGCCCAGAGTCCCCAGGGAGGTGATCGAGCACATGCTAGCTTTATGGCCTGACAAAAAACCTGTAAAACAAAAATTATAGAGATTTGCACCTGATCGACGAGATGCTATTAGATTAGAATTGGACAAGCTACTTAAAGCAGGCTTTATAAGAGAAGTCGATCACCCAGAGTGGTTGGCCAACCCTATAATGGTTAAAAAGTCCAATGGCAAGTGGCGTATGTGTGTAGACTTCACTGACCTCAATAAAGTTTGTCCAAAAGATGATTTTTCTTTACCTCATATCGATCAGTTGGTTGATTCTACTAGCAGTTGTGAAACATTAAGTTCTATAGATGCATATTCTGGTTACCATCTGATTAATATGTGTCTAGAAGATGAAGAAAAGACCGCATTTATTACACCATTTGGAATATTTTGCTATGTTAAAATGACATTTAGTCTAAAAAATGCTAGTGCTTCTTTTCAACGCTTTATGCAATCGACTTTTTCACCTCAACTAGGCTGAAATTTAGAAGCTTATGTTGATGATCTAGTCGTAAAAAGCATCAAGTGACTTAATCATGTTTCCAACTTGCCAGAAACATTCGACAACCTCAGAAAACACCGCTTAAAACTCAATCCTAAAAAGTGTGTGTTTAAAGTCTCTTCAAGAAATTGCTTGGATTCCTTGTCTCTATACGAGGAATCGAAGCAAATCCCGAAAAGATAAAGGCCATTATGCAAATACGCCCTCCAACCACAAAAAAAGAAGTCCAAAAAGTCATAGGATGCATGGTGGCTTTAAGTCATTTCATCGTACGACTGGGAGAAAAAGGACTACATATCTTCAAACTTCTAAGGAAGCACGAGGGTTTCGGGTGGTCAGAAGAGACAAATGCTGCCTTTGAGGATGACAAGAGGTATCTTATGAGTGCTCCTATTCTGGTTTCTCCGAAGCCAGAAGACACGTTCATAATATATCTAGCTGCCACGCCATAGGCAGCGAGCGCAGTACTGGTCGCAGAACGTGACAACATCCAACGACCAGTTTACTAGGTAAGTGAAGTTTTACACGGACCTAAGGAGCGATACCCTCAGGTTCAAAAACTTATATATGCCCTCCTCATGTCTTCGAGGAAACTGTGACATTATTTTTAGGTGAACAAAATAATTATGTCGTCTGAGTTTCCCTTAGGAGTGGTCCTCCAGAATAGGGAAGCAGCGGGACATATGACAATGGTTGGTAGAACTTGGGGAGTTCGACCTTCATTTCGTGTCCTGAACGACCAATAAATCCCAGATCTTGGCAGACTTTGTCGCTGAATGGACAAATCCTGAACCTTTTCAGGATCCCCAGTATGATTCCCACGATCAGTGGATGATGTACTTTGACGAGTCACTTACTTTAAGTGGCTCAGGGGCTAGGGTGGTCCTGTAATCTCCTACAAGGAAGACCTTAAAGTATGCCATTCGATTAAACTTTCAAGCCACTAACGTGGCATAATATGAAGGTTTGCCAGCTGGCATACGAGCTGCAAAAGCGCTCAGGATTTGACGGCTACTCGTGAGAGGAGACTCTCAACTAGTCGTGAATTAGGTCGGAAAAGAGTACCAGTGCTCTAACCCGACCATGTCTTGGTACTTATCGGAAGTTCGAAAGCTTGAAAAACATTTTTCGGTTTTGAGGTACAATTTATCCCTCGAAAGGATAATTTCCTCACAGACCAGCTTGCTCGTATGGCTGGTTAAGAAGTATGTACAATGCCAGTTTCATAGCAGGCAGATACACCAACCGGCTCAAGCATTATAAACAATACCTCTATCTTGGCCTTTTGCAACTTGGGGTCTCGATATCCTAGGACTGTTCCCAAAAGCTCCAGGTGGCCTCGAGTTCCTGTTTGTGGCTATTGATATGTTCACAAAATGGATTGAAACTGAATCTATGACTCGGATAACAACGGAAGCAGCAAAAAGGTACATGATGAGAAGCGTGATTACTCGGTTTGGAGTCCCAAGTCGAATAATCACAGATAATGGTAAGCAATTTTTGAGCGCAAAATTCTAAGAATTTTGCAACGAGTTGGGTACCAAACTATGTTATGCTTATGTTGCCTACCCTCAAAGCAATGGGGTGGTCGAAAGAGCGAATGGCCAAATAATGCAGGGCATCAAAATGTAAGTCTTCGACCAGCTTGTCAAGCACTAGAGAGCTTGGGAACAAGAGTTATCCTCAGTATTATGGGCAGTTCACTTGACTGCTAGTCGAGCAACAGGTGAAACACCTTTTTTTCCTAGTTTTCGGTGTCGAAGCCATGCTTCTACCAGAACTAAAGATAAGGTCGACAAGGGTTGAAACTTTCAATGACTCCACCCAGGAACAATTTCAAGCGGATGACATCAACCTCCTCGAAGAGAAGAGGAACCAAGCCTTAATCCATTCAGCAGTCTACCAACAAGCCCTGCACAAATACTATGATCATAAGATCCAACCTCGCAGCCTTGCTGTAGGTGACTTGATATTAAAGAAAATTGAATCCCAGTCTAATCGGAACAAACTTTCCCCCAAGTGGAAAGGTCCTTACACAGTGGTCAAAGTTACGCGATTAGGTTTGGTATGACTAGCAATGGAAGACGACCGAATTCTCTCAAATTCTTGGAACATCAACCAATTACGCAAATTTTATGTGTAACCAACCACCACGACAATAAAATATCAGGTTCTTTCTATATTTATTGTCTTATTTTGAGTATCTCTTTGATAATCTTTCGATCCTTTTTTTCAAACACCCAGTCTTTCTTTACACTGGTCGAAAGGACGGTAACATTACCTAGTCAAAGTCTTTCCTCTCTACACGAGGTCCTGCCCACTAGAAGGAACTTCCTAGCGTCGTCCTGTTTCTAACTCTTGCTACCAGGGCAAACCTATCAAGTCTACTAGAAAAGTTCAAACAAAATTTCATTGTACTCCAAACATTTGTCTAACTCAAGTTTGAGTTGCCGCTCTTGATTTGATTAATCTGGTCGAAGAGTGTAACATCACCTAGTCGAAGCCTTTCCTTTCTGCACGTGGTCCTGCCCACTAGAAGGAACTTCCTAGCATCGACCCGTTCCTACACTTATGACCAGTGTATGATAATCGTGATCGAAAACTATAAGTTAGTCAAACCTCTCTTTTTTAAGGAAACCATTTTCACACTATTTACTTAGTTTATCTAAATAAACTAAGCAAATATTCGGGGGCTAGGATAAAGTTATTAATATGACTTCAATTCTTAGTCTTAATTTCTTTTTTCATTCATTATCTTATGAGTTACTAACTACTTGACAAGATGATTTGTAGGGAAAAAAAAGGATTATATACATCAACAAAAACTTATCTTTACAGGTTCCTACTACAAACTACTCTGACGAAGGAGATCCTATTTCTATCTCCTCTGTGACCTTCTTGCTAATCGACTGCATTTCTTCAATCAACAGCTCTGCTTCTGCTTTAGAGCAGTCGAAGTCGGCTTCGATTGGCTGCAGACTTAGATTGGGGTCATGAGCTTTAAGTTTTGCTATAGCATAACTTATTGCGCCTTCGACTGCCTCTCTTATCAAATCAGCTTGGTTGATGTTCAGAGTGGTCACCAACACTTGCAAAGTCCCAACTTGTTCTCCAATGGTACTCATGTGAGCAATTATCGTGTCTCCACAAAAAGTGACCTCCTCAGCACGTAGCCCACTAAGTACATTGTTCAAGAGAAAGATATTGTCTTGAAGATTGATCTTCATTGACTTCATCTCCTCCTGGTTACAAGTCGAAGCCTCATGAATTGTTTTATTTCGACTTGTTGCTCTCAAAAGAGTAAGACTAGTTAGACAAAATAACCCTTAAAGGACTAGTGAGCAAAACTGGTCATAGGTAAAGTTTTTCTTACCTACTAGTTGAGAATCCAGCTTCTTGACTTCATCATTGTGGGAAGCAGTGCTCTTAGCATATCGCTCTTCCCACAACTTTATCTCTTGATCTTTTTCTTTGACGATATGGGAAATCTCGTGAACAATCAATGTCTTTTCATGGACCTCGGTTTGGAGTTTACCCATTTTGACCTCCTTTTCTGAAAAGGATTCAGAGTTAAAAAGATAAAGGTCATTATCACAAGTAGTGTTAAGTTGAAACTTCATCGTTTATTTGTCCCCGCAACTATTGAGTCGCAGAGTTTGCCTCCCAAGCTTCTTGAAGGTCTTCTTTCTTCCTTAGCTTTTTCATTTTGACTTTCTCGTAGTCGGCGAATCGCTAAGGTCTTTTCATCACTTTTAAACCTGTAAGAGGTTAAGAGTGAACATGAGCATTAGCCAAGTGATCATAAGTACTTCTATGGCCACCCACATAGTTGAAAGTTCTTATACGACTACCTCATGGTCGTAAGCTTTTCTACGACCACCAAGTAGTCGAAACATAAATGACTACGAGTGGCAGTAACTTACCATCTCTCTGCCTACTTGTAGAGTTTGTCTTTCTACTGTCGTAGCTGCACGAGTTCTCAATGGAATTCACCAACAGTGATAATTTATTTCAAAGCTTTCTGCAAAAATAAAGACAGCGAGAAGCGAGAAAACACCGCATATGTAAATGTTTGACATCAGATACTTACATTTATGCTCGTTTGAGCAAACGTGGAGAATACCCTCATGGGATCCTTCAATTCATCAATCTCTTCAACTCGATCCCACCACACCTTTTCGAGACGCTCATTATCTAAAATATTCCCCTGTTAGGAATATCCTTGGGGTGAAAGACTCAATCGTGAGATCTAAACAAAGAAGACCCCACAACGGACGCATGGCCAAAGAACTAAGAAAAGAAGTTGTTATACTCTTCTTCTTCGGTGATGATAGCTTCTCCTTGGGGACCGGGGGAAACGTCCTTGACGACTTCCTTCCCGGCGCGGTGGTCAGAATTTTTTCCACCACCTTGTCCAGATGCTTCTGCCGTCTTCGCCTCTGCCTCCACGACCACCTTGGTGATCATGGTAGTCTCAGCAGCAACGACCACCTTAGTAGGCGCCTCAGAGGCAACTACCACTTCAGTGGACATAGCAGCTCTGGCTGCAGCGACTCCTTCCACCACGAGAACAGTGGTTGATCCCTCGACCACTCCCGCTGTCGCTTCCTTGACTGTAGAAGAAGGGGCAGCGGGCTTCTCGATAAAGGCGTCCTTGGGGGATGGAGGAGTCGGGCTAAGATCGTAGGAAGGAAAACATCTCAAATTTGTAGAAAGCAAAAGGTAAATACTATTCTTATGCTTTTGTCTTTTTACATACCTTCATTTCCAAGACTTAATCTTGAATCTAGAAGAAACCTTCCCTAAAGAAGATTTCTTCGACTTCTTCTCTTCGACCACATCTGGTCGAAATTTGAGTTGAAGAATGGGGTCAGCCATGACCACGTTTGGTCCTGGGTCTTGAGTGAGAACTACCGCTCCTTGAGCTTCTTGCTCTCCAGATGGCCGAGATCTGTCTCAACCACCATAAGAACAGCAATTCCCTCAACCATGGGCCCTGCTGGCACAACAGTTTCCTTCACAAAAGACATAAAGCTCTTCCAGTTCTCCTTTTCTAGTTGCTTGGCAAAGCCACGGGAAGCAAAAACTGCAAAAGTCTTTTTGTTGTAGTAGAAGGGTACCTTGGTCTAGGGGGCTTTATATTTGAGAGCTTCAGTCGCTTCGACCGCCTTTGCTTTCTCTGCAGCAACCATATCTGCAGCAAATTTCTCAAAGGGCCTGGTTGTGAGCGCCCCGGAATATTGGAAATGTACCTCATTAAATTCATACTGTAGCACAATTGTTAATGAAGGAACAGTACTGTCCCTTTATTAAAGATCATGCTAAATGTATAAATTTAACAAGTGACAAATCAAATAAACAGGATTCCCGGATATATATATATATATATCTCACAATGGTTCCCAGGATCAACGACCATTGCATATATATATCCTTCATCAACATTGCATCAAATACATACACGTCATACATTTGCATAATTAAACATAAGTTTACATCATTCGGTTTAGTACTACAATATTAAGTGACTTGGTCACTTCAAAAGTCTAACAGTGGAAGCAAAAACAAAATATTAAAATCCACCAATGGCCTCATCCACCCGCAGGCAATTGCGTGGAGGAAAGAAGTAGCTCTACTCGTTAGCGTCACCCTGATCGGTGCTAACGGGTACTTCATAAAGATAACCATCCTCAACTGCAACAATAGGTTATAGCACCTTGAGTACGGAAGGTACTCAGCAAGTCTTACACAAACTAATAAAATAAAGTGTTTATGAGAGCCTATTCAAAGGAATAGAATTTATACATGCATAAAGTTACAACAGGAAGGTATAAAGGTTCAGATTTGCATAAAGCAATACATCTTAACCTACAAATGCTAAATTTTTGACAAAGTAATTTAATAAATCAAAGTTGGACTAGTACAGTAAGTAAATGACATAATGTAAACAGTACAGTGCATGAATCCCTCATGCAAAGTCAAAAAAAAAACCGAAACCAGTTTTTGTAAATCAAAACTTCTATACAGGTGACATCAATTCAAGTTATCGTCCATGACCGTGACACGGCTATTCGAGCAGTTTATACCTGCAGGTGTACATCTTTACCCACATGACTTAGCTAGCCCGTTGCCTTGGATGCCTCCGAATGATGACATACTTCCTTTGGTATGCCGACCGGAAACTAAGATTTGGTATTTTTCAACAAGCTAATACTATTGAGTTGGACCCCATGTGTGAACCGATCTCGCTTAAACAACGATCGATAGCATCTCGCTAACGGGCACACATGTTGCGTCGAATGCCGATCCAAACAATTAAATGCGAATGGGCTCACTACCCATATTAGGATGCAATCGGCACCATTAAGGTGCGTATATGCTACGAGCACATATACGCCCTCACCCTTCTAAGAACATCGTCTTGACATACAAGCTCACATGGCATACAACGCAGTCATAGACCAAAGCATCTATGCCATACAAGGTCAATACACATATTCTTACTTTCCTGTTTCCAACCCAATAGTCTTAACATTTTACTTAACCAAACAGCGCCCATACACTGCATGTGGAAGTACGTGGGGGACTTGAATTGAATAGTCAGAGTTCGGTCCTTAATTAACCCGGACAAGTCCACCACAAATCCCAATCTCGTGCACAAAAGGACCATCACTAGCTTCCTCTTGTCCAGATCAAGTTAAATATAAAACTCATTTCTGAAATAAGTAAACTGGACAAAGAGTTTCAAATAATAGAAGGTCTTTGGTGGTTCCCATGTTTGACAAGGTATTCTTGTCAAACTCCAAAGTTTCTAGACTACATGTCTAAGCCAAATCTGAAAATATAGGTTATAGTATACAGTACTATGCTAAGGTTGAGTGTATGGTGACAATTGAGGTAATCCATCATGTTAGGTCATAACTAACTACTAACAGATCACAATTTGTATTTTCAGAAAAATAGCATGCACAGTTGTCACTGGATTTAGAAAATCTATTGTATAAAATTTGGGATCAACATGGTGCAAAGAGGGTGCTTGCCTTGATAATAATACACTTCTGTTGCAGGTTCAGGTTGTTCGGAGACAGATTCAAAAAATTCAGATGAACCAGATTCTATAAGAAGCAATAAAATCCAATAAATGCCAAAGTCGACAGTAAGTATAAAATGGAAGAAATATGTATGATCAACATGGAAATGCATGATTAGCAGTATGCTTAAGCCATAACTACCCATAATAATGATACTAACCCATATTATAACCTACTGTTTTCAAATGGCAGAAACTAGGGTTTAGTTCAAAATTTCAGTTTTCAGATTTTGAAAAGAGCAGAAACAGGACAGATTGCAGATTTGGGAAAAAGGAAAATAGATCAAGCAAAGGTTCAAAATGAAGCTTATCCTGATCTATTAGGGTAGTTAATACCCTAAACTAACCTTAACCTAACCCTACTCGGTTAGATTACAAAGGCTAAAGAAAAACCTATTTTGTCGGTTAAGCGGCAAAATAAAACAGAGCAATTTCGCTATGAGGCAAAATAGACGATGATAAGAATTGAAAGATTAACTTGTTATGCTACTAGGGTTTAGCTGAGACCTAATTAGGATAACAAGTCGACGGGAGAAACCCTAGGTCTTGAAAATGACATGAAAGACCGAAAAGTTAGAATAACAACTTTTCAGTTTACCGCAAGTTGAAGCTACTGCTATTTAAAAGAATGATTCATATGATCTCCTAAGGTCCTTAAGATGCCCCAGATGTCAAAAACTAGGGTTTTAGCTTACCAGAATAGGAAAGGCACCAAAAGTTGAGAAAGTCGATTTTGCTCAACAGAGAGATAACCTTCGGTTTTAACCTACAAAAGATGTCAAAACCTTAGTGCAAGGTGAAACCAGTTCTTGGGATGGATAAGCAAAGGACAGAAGCAAGAAACTCCACTGGACAACAATGGAGGATGAACTTCAGTGGACAACAATGGTAATAGCAAAAAGCTAGGGTTTATATATGGATGTTGAGCTACAGGGCACAGGAGAAGAGTCTAGAGTTGATGAGGTGTCCATTTGGGGCTAATTATCCCAAAAATTAGTTGCATAAACTTTGGGATAAATCCTCTCCTCTGTTTACAGAGAGAGCTACGCGCAGAGAGACAAGGAAGATGATAAGAATCATCTGACATGTGGGTCCCGTTGGCGATCCAAATGCGCGCGCTCCTAAAGCCTCAAAAGAACATCAGCCGTCCGATTAGAAATGGGCGGCTGTGATAAATAGAGAGGTTAAAAGACTTTAATCGGTGTCTTTAAATATAAGCCGCACGATCTGAAACGAACGGCGGAGATTAAAAAGAGCTCTACGGGCTTTCGGGGTTTTAAGTTCAAATAGGGGCGTTGGATTGAAATCCAATGGCCCAGCTCAAAAGATACACGTCATCCCTTAGATGCATTGATGCAGCACCGTCCGATTAAACTTCTACGGTCAGGATTGACGCGGGCTCCGGATGGTCCGAATGCATACACTAATATGGACCGTACGATTGAAATCCAACGATTCGCTAAATTTGGGCTTTAAGAGCCCACGGTCAAAGAGGCGCACCGTAGGATCTAGATCTAAGGGCTCAAGATAGCCGCGCGCCTTTAATTTCAAAAGAAAAGGGCAGCGCGGTAGGATCAAGAATGGACGGCGCAGATTGAAAGGGATCCGAGTTGTCCGATTGCGACATCGCTCTGGACCTCACGATGAGAATCTAACGGCTTAGAGAAACTCAGACTTTAACGGCACGCGGGAAAGAGGGACGCCGTGAGATTTGAATCTGACGGTCCAAAGAAAAGCGCGCCTTTAAGTTTAAAAAGAAAAGGGCGCTGCTGTTGGATCATAAATGAACGGTGGAGATCGAGAGAAGATCCGGAGTCGTCCGAATGCATACACCACTCCTGACCGTTTGATTAAAATCCAACGGCGGGAAATTAGGCGCGCTGCGTGGACGGCTCACGGGCGTCGCGGCCTCGCGGCTCGATTGAAGATCAACGGCTCATGATGCACGAGGGGTTTGAGCTCGCGCCCGAGCGTGACTGAGCCGGACCACTTGCACTGGGTTGGACCCAACCGCATAAGTTTAAGTCGCTACAGTGCTAGTGTTTAGGTCTAGACCTGAAGGTTGACTAAATCCTAAATTCAAAGCTTAAAAGTTTGACTGGCTTTTAAAAATAGCAAATAAATTTGTAAAATCATGAAATTTTTGCTGGGGGCTACTGGGATGATATATTTCCCAGATAAATTTTAAAATCACAAGATCACTTTGTAAAATACATAAATATTTATTTTAGCCCAAAAATATTCATTTAAAGACAATCATTTTTCTTTAATCCAAAATAATTTCTAAAAATGCAACAAAAATATTTTCAGCCAAGATAATTTATCTAGGCTTTAATAAAAAATACTTCCCAGTCATTATACAAGTTTTATCTTGTATTTCCTTGAAAACTTTAAATAAGTTTTTGGTCTTTGGCTAAAAAGGAATGTTTTACTTGGTAACAACAACTCCCAACTGGTGATTAAGAACAGTAATGCTATGAACAGTGTCCCATTACTGTTTATAATGCAGATTATTACTATTTATAAACTTGGGGTTGTTACAAACCTACCCCCCTTAAGAAAATCTCGTCCCCGAGATTTGGAACAAGTTAGAGATTAGGAAGAAGTGAAATTGAAATGATTTACAAGGAAATTCAACACCTGTTGTCTTGATTTCCTTCAAAGATAGGAAAGAAGGACTTTGCATAATAACATAGTGTTATTATTACAGCTTGTTTACATTGCTTTGTTTAAACTTTCCTTTCTTGATTCAAAGGAAAATTCTAAACAACAAAAAGATGGGGGTGCTCAATCTGCATCAGATCTTCGCGCTCCCAAGTGGCTTCATCTTCAGAATGATTAGCTCACTGAATTTTCAAGAACTTGACAGTACGATTTCTTGTCCTGCGTTCCATTGTGTCGAGGATACGTACTGGTTGTTCTTGATAGGAAAGATCGGGTTGAGATCAAGATGCTCATAGCGATTGCCTCAATAGGAACACGGAGGCATTTCTTCAATTGAGACACATGAAAAGTATCATGCATCTTTGCGAGAGGAATTGGTAGTTCCAATTGATAAGCTCTGACTCCCGCTTGGCAATGATTCGGAAGGGTCCGATATAACGAGGTGCGAGCTTCCCTTTTACCTGAAAACGATGAGTGCCTTTCATCGGTGACACTTTAAGATAGACATAGTCATCTATCTCAAAGCTTAATTCACGACGACGATGATCAGCATAGCTCTTCTGACGAGACTGTGTAGTTTTCAAGCAATCTCGAATCAGACAAACTTGCTCTTCTGCTTCTTTTACCAAGTCTGGACCATAAAATGATCTTTCACCAGACTCGGACCAATTCAATGGGGTCCTACAAGCTCTCCCATACAAGGCTTCAAAAGGTGACATTTGAATACTTGCTTGGTAGCTATTATTGTAGGAAAATTCCACAAATGGCAAAGATTTCTCCCAGTCTTTGCTATAAGATAGCACATAGGCTCGAAGAAGATCTTCCATTACTTGATTCACTCTCTCAGTTTGACCACTAGTTTGAGGATGATAAGCGATCAAAGAGAGTTCAATCCCCATAGCTTTGATGAAGACAATTCCAAAAGTGGGAAGTAAATTGAGGGCCACGGTCAGAAACAATGACCTTGGGAACACCATGAAGACAAACAATTCTAGCAATATAAAGCTCTGCTAGCTGCTTGCCACTAAAGATGGTTTTGACCGGAATAAAATGAGCCACCTTTGTCAAACGGTCGATGATTACCCAAATGGCATCGGACCCATTGGAAGTTTTGGGAAGATCAGTAACAAAATCCATACCGATCTCTTCCCACTTCCACTGTGGAATAGGCAAAGGTGAAGGGTACCGGTGGCTTGGATGTTGACTTTAACCCTTTGGCAAATATCACATTCAGCAACATACTGAGCAATTTGCCTCTTCATTTGGCTCCACCAAAATGTTTTCTTTAAATCCTGATACATCTTGGTACTTCCAGGATGTAGAGAAAACTTGGAATTATGAGCCTCTCTGAAAATTAGACTCCTCAGTTGAGGATCTGCAGGTACTACCAAACGATTGCGATATCGAATCATATCGCGATCATCCTCAGAAAACTCGTTGGCTTTACCCGCTTTCAAGTTTTCCTTGATTCGGCTACCTCGGCATCAGTTTTCTAGGCCTCAAGAATCTGAGATTCTAAGGTAGGCTCCACTTGTAATGCAGTGAGAAAACCTTTTCCCACCAAGTCAAGACTTAGGCGCTGAAAATCAGCACACAAGTCCTTGGCCGCAGGTAGAGAAAATGTGCAGTTGCATTGTGACTTTCTACTTAAAGCATCTGCCACAACATTGGCTTTGCCTGGGTGATAGTGAATACCCATGTCGTAGTCTTTGATCAATTCAAGCCATCTTCTTTGTCTCATATTCAAATCAGATTGAGTGAATATGTACTTCAGGCTTTTATGATCGGTATAGATCTCACAACGATTACCAAGAAGGTAATGTCGTCAAATCTTCAATGCATGGACTACGGCAGCCAATTCCAAATCATGAGTAGGATAATTAACTTCATGAGGGCGCAACTGCCGAGATGCATATGCCACAACTCGGCCTTCTTGCATAAGCACACAACCAAGTCCATGGCGAGATGCATCGTAATAAATGTCAAAGTTCTTATGAATACCCGGAAGAGTAAGAACTGGAGCTTTAGTCAAGAGAGTTCTCAAAAGTCGAAAACTCTCCTCACACTTAGCTGACCATTCAAATTTCTTCTCTTTCTGCAAGAGCTGAGTCAGAGGTCTAGCAATTTTGGAGAAATTTTCAATGAACCTACGGTAATAACCCGCAAGTCCAAGAAAACTTCGGATCTCAGGGACACTCTTGGGAGGCTTCCAATTTAGTACATCTTGTACCTTGCTTGGATCAACAGCGATACCTCTTTCAGATAACACATGTCCCAGAAATGCAACTTCTCTGAGCCAGAAAGCACACTTGCTAAACTTAGCATACAGTCGATGCCGACGAAGTGTTTCCAGCACAAGTCTCAAATGTTGTTCATGGTCCTTATCAGACTTAGAATAAATAAGGATGTTGTCAATGAACACGACAACGAACTTATCCAAGAAATCCATGAACACCGAATTCATAAGATTCATGAAATAAGCTGGAGCATTGGTCAGACCAAAGGACATGACAGTATACTCGTACAAACCATAACTAGTAGAAAAAGCTGTTTTGGGAATGTCCTCAGCTCTAACCTTGATTTGATGATAGCCCGATCGCAAATCAATCTTCGAAAAGACTCGGGCACCAACCAACTGATCAAAAAGATCATCAATGCGAGGCAAAGGATACTTGTTCTTGATAGTGACCTCATTTAACGGACGGTAATCTACACACATCCGCAAAGTGTTGTCCTTCTTCTTGACAAATAAAGCCGGGCATCCCCAAGGTGAGGAGCTCGGTCGAATAAATCCTTTGTCAAACAATTCTCCGAGTTGGGTCTTTAATTCAGCCAACTCATTGACAGGCATTCGATAAGGACTCCTGGATATAGGAGTAGTTCCAGGAACGAGTTCAATTACGAACTCCACCTCCCGGTCTGGTGGCAATCCGGGAAGGTCTTCAGGAAAGACATCAACATACTCACAAACAATTGGTACCGACTCCAAGGAGGGAGTGGTATCAACTTGGTGAGCACAAAGATGAGAACCCATTGTCCTGGATTGAAAAACGACTGAAGTGCCGCTTTCATTAGTTAAAGAAATGGATTTGTGAGCACAATTAATTTGCCCAAAGTGCTTGGATAACCAATCCATTCCCAAGATAACATCCAACCCTTTAGAATCTATCACAATCAAATCAGCCCAAAAGTCTACCCCTTCAATATTTATATTGACATTACGGCAGACTTGATTAGTCATAAAGACTGATCCAGGTGAATGGATAATATGGGGTGGATGAAGATGATGCACATTTAAATGATGTTGAGTAGCAAACTGCCTACTAACAAATGAATGGGATGCTCGTAATCAAATAAAGCAAAGGCAATCTGCAATTAACTAGGAGCATACCAAGAACAACATCGGGAGTGACATTGCTTCCTCAACGATGTCGGTTCACCCGCCCTCGAATCGGAGCAGTCGGCGCTTGACCACGGTCGGGAAGGTGGTGCGGGGCCTTGATGGCCGGGAAGGTGAAATAGGTGGTATCCCTTGAGCCTTGGCATAGCACTGGTTGGCAAAATGCCCTGGGCGCCCACAATGATAACATATAACTCCCGGCCTGACAGTAACAACAGATGGTGGCCGGTTTCCACTAGGTCTTGGTTGATTAGTGGAAGAGGATGGACGAGGGGCAAATACTGCTGGCCTTGGTGGGAAGGGAGTTGGTGCTCGCGGTGGTCTAGGCACCCACATGCGAGGCCTTGGTGAGCTGCCACCAGGAATAAACTGAGAAGTCAGCTGTCGCTTGCGTGACTCCTCCAATGCCTTGCTCTTGCTTTCGGCCACAATAGCCTTGTTGACCAAATGGGAGAAATTCCTGAAGTCATGCAAGGCTACAGCCATCTGCAATTCTTCAGATAGCCCATTCAAGAACCGGTTTCGACGACGAAGGTCAGTCGAAACATCATCAGGGGCATATCTGGCAAGGAAGTTGAACTCATGCAGATACTCGGTCACAGATTTTCACCCTTGCTTGAGAGCGAGAAATTCCTGTTGCTTGATCATCATCACTCCCTCAGGAATATGAGCTTCGCGAAAAGCCTCCACGAACTCGTCCCAAGTGGGAACATGTCCAGCAGGCTGAATGGCAAGGAGGTTATCCCACCATATGCTAGTGGCCCATCAAGTCGATAAGCGCGAAGAGAACATTTTCCTCTCGGAACACCGAGCAATTAATAGCTTTTTCTCAATGGTCGGCCGGTCCTCGCTTCCATGGGATCTGAGCTAGAGAACACCGACGGGTTAGTCCGTGAAAGTCGACAAGACTACCCCGCACATGGTGGCCTCTGCTCGGCGGTGGTGCACGAGGAAGTGTTGCGCGCAATCGCTCCAAGATGCGCGTTTGATCCATTCGATTGCGCTCGATTTGCATGAGCACATCGGCCATCGAAGGTGGTGGAGGAAGCTCCTCTTCCTGGGGACCACCTTGCGGACCCTGAGAGCTGGAAGGTTCAGTCGGCCCTCCCTGAGAATGGGGCACGGGAGTCGACATGCCCTTCCCTTGTTGCGCTTGCGCACGAGTAGTAGGTCCTGTCATCCTGTTACCACACCATGGTTAACAACATAACAAGGATATACTCGGCAAGCACAAACAAGGTTACAATTAAGAAAGAAACAAACACTGTACATATAATGCATCATGTTATGTTATGCATTTAAATTAACACCAAAACCAAAAACTTCATATATACAACAAAAGATTTGGTTCCAGTCTTTACATCATAGTCGGTCATAGAGGTCAGATTACAATCCAAAGGTTAAACTTACATATTCTCAGACAAAACACCACCGCCCTATTACATACATTTTATTTAAGGGCAACTCACGAACCTAAAGACACCTATCCACGAGGATTCATCGTCGAGGTACTAGCATAAAGATCCGGTTAAAGTTCACCGGAAACTCATTCAAAAGATGAGCTCGGGGAACGTGTCAACGAGATCCAACGGGCTAATGAGGCGCCTCGGGAACCTAACGATGGTGATGGCCTCCGGGAGGTGCGATCCGCGGTGCGAGAAAACTGCGATCATCCGGGCTTGGCGCACTTGTCCATAAGCAGCACGCACCGGCCACCGGAAGTCGGTAAAGAGGTGGTGCGAAGCAGCGTGGAGAGGTCTCGTTGTCACCATAAAACACGTTGCGAGGAACGCGGTTCATGTTGACTCCAAGAAGCGGTACTCTGGGCCTCATTAAGACGGCCCGAAGTTTCCCACGGCTCCTCATAAGAGGCGATGGATTTGGTCCATGATGCGGACCATCCTCGCCAACCGCCGCACTGAGGTCTTCTCCAAAGCGTATCTCATCGAACATGCTCACTTGGAGGTAGGACCTTGATTCGAGAAGTGGTCATAGGGTGGTTGAGACAATTCCAGTCAAATCATGACGAAGAAGGCTCATCATCCTACTCGCACTTCCTGAACCGCCATAGCCTCAGAGGTGGCAAGTGCTTGGACACAGTAGGGAACACTGCCAGCTACATGCCTAGCGATGACGTTGATGAAGGCACGGTACTCCTCCATCCCAGGGCCTCGGTCTCGTCGATAGATGGCATACTCCGGCTGGTAGGTGAAATTGGCTCGCCACATCATGTCCCGCAGCAAGGCTGGAAACCCATCAACATCCTTGACCAAATACCACCCACTCATCTATAGACAAAAGGCAGGATAAGAAACAATTCACTTTTAGATAAACCAACAGAAAGTTGGGGCAAGAATTGACATTAAGGAAGATAAGAAATAAAAGATGTCATACTTAAGCTTTCAAAATTATACTACTGCTTGAAAATAGTTTTATCAGAAGACTCTCTAATAACTTCGGCCATGCTACTTCTAACCTACAGGCAACGTATGCTCTGATACCAACGCTGTGAGCGCCCCGGAATATTGGAAATGTACCTCATTAAATTCATACTGTAGCACAATTGTTAATGAAGGAACAATACTGTCCCTTTATTAAAGATCATGCTAAATGTATAAATTTAACAAGTGACAAATCCAATAAACAGGATTCCCGGATATATATATATATATCTCACAATGGTTCCCAGGATCAACGACCATTGCATATATATATCCTTCATCAACATTGCATCAAATACATACACGTCATACATTTGCATAATTAAACATAAGTTTACATCATTCGGTTTAGTACTACAATATTAGGTGACTTGGTCACTTCAAAAGTCTAGCAATGAAGCAAAACAAAATATTAAAATCCACCAATGGCCTCATCCACCCATGAGCAATTGCGTGGAGGAAAGAAGTAGCTCTACTCGTTAGCGTCACCCGATCGGCGCTACTTGGTGCTTCATAAAGATAACCATCCTCACCGCAACAATAGGTTATAGCACCTTGAGTACGGAAGGTACTCGGCAAGTCTTACACAAACTAATAAAATAAAGTGTTTATGAGAGCCTATTCAAAGGAATAGAATTTATACATGCATAAAGTTACAACAGAAGGTATAAAGGTTGATTTGCATAAAGCAATACATCTTAACCTACAAATGCTAAATTTTTGACAAAGCAATTTAATAAATCAAAGTTGGACTAGTACAAGATAAGTAAATGACATAATGTAAATAGATGCGATTGCATGAATCCCTCATGCAAAGTAAAAAAAACCAAACCGCTTTTGTAAATCAAAACTTCTATACAGTGACATCAATTCAAGTTATCGTCCATGACCGTGGACACGGCTATTCGAGCAGTTTATACCCTGCAGGTGTACATCTTTACCCACATGACTTAGCTAGCCGTTGCCTTGGATGCCTCCGAATGATGACATACTTCCTTTGGTATGCCAACCGGGAAACTAAGATTTGGTATTTTTCAACAAGCTAATACTATTGAGTTTGACCCTATGTGTGAACCGATCTCGCTTAAACAACGATCGATAGCATCCGCTAACCGGGCACACATGTTGCGTCGAATGCCGATCCAAACAATTAAATGCGAATCGGGCTCACTACCCATATTAGGATGCAATCGGCACTATTAAGGTACGTATATGCTACGGAGCACATATACGCCCTCACCCTTCTAAGAACATCTGATACTGACATACAAGCTCACATGGCATACAACGCAGTCATAGACCAAAGCATCTATGCCATACAAGGTCAATACACATATTCTTACTTTCCTGTTTCCAACCCAATAGTCTTAACATTTTACTTAACCAAGCAGCGCCCATACATCGCATGTGGAAGTGCGTGGGAACTTGAATTGAATAGTCGAGTTCGGTCCTTAATTAACCGGACAAGTCCACCACAAATCCCAATCTCGTGCACAAAAGCACCATCACTAGCTTCCTCTTGTCCAGATCAAGTTAAATATAAAACTCATTTCTGAAATAAGTAAACTGGACAAAGAGTTTCAAATAACAAAAGGTCTTTGGTGGTTCCCATGTTTGACAAGGTATTCTTGTCAAACTCTAAAGTTTCTAGACTGCATGTCCAAGCCAAATCTGAAAATATAGGTTATAGTATACAGTACTATGCTAAGGTTGAGTGTATGGTGACAATTGAGGTAATCCATCATGTTAGGTCATAACTAACTACTAACAGATCACAATTTGTATTTTCAGAAAAATAGCATGCACAGTTGTCACTGGATTTAGAAAATCTATTGTATAAAATTTGGGATCAACATGGTGCAAAGAGGGTGCTTGCCTTGATAATAATACACTTCTGTTGCAGGTTCAGGTTGTTCGGAGACAGATTCAAAAAATTCAGATGAACCAGATTCTATAAGAAGCAATAAAATCCAATAAATGCCAAAGTCGACAGTAAGTATAAAATGGAAGAAATATGTATGATCAACATGGAAATGCATGATTAGCAGTATGCTTAAGCCATAACTACCCATAATAATGATACTAACCCATATTATAACCTACTGTTTTCAAATGGCAGAAACTAGGGTTTAGTTCAAAATTTCAGTTTTCAGATTTTGAAAAGAGCAAACAGGACAGATTGCAGATTTGGGAAAAAGGAAAATAGATCAAGCAAAGGTTCAAAATGAAGCTTATCCTGATCTATTAGGGTAGTTAATACCCTAAACTAACCTTAACCTAACCCTACTCGGTTAGATTACAAAGGCTAAAGAAAAACCTATTTTGTGGTTGTCGACAAAATAAAACAGAGACGATTTCGGCTATGAGGCAAAATAGACGATGATAAGAATTGAAAGATTAACTTGTTATGCTACTAGGGTTTAGCTGAGACCTAATTAGGATAACAAGTCGACGGGAGAAACCCTAGGTCTTGAAAATGACATGAAAGACCGAAAAGTTAGAATAACAACTTTTCGGTTTACCGCAAGTTGAAGCTCGCTATTTAAAAGAATGATTCATATGATCTCCTAAGGTCCTTAAGATGCCCTGATGTCAAAACTAGGGTTTTAGCTACTGAATAGGAAAGGCACCAAAAGTTGAGAAAGTCGATTTTGCTCAACGAGAGATAACCGGTTTTAACCTACAAAAGATGTCAAAACCTTAGTGCAAGGTGAAACCAGTTCTTGGGATGGATAAGCAAAGGACAGAAGCAAGAAACTCCACTGGACAACAATGGAGGATGAACTTCAGTGGACAACAATGGTAATAGCAAAAAGCTAGGGTTTATATATGGATGTTGAGCTACAGGGCACAGGAGAAGAGTCTAGAGTTGATGAGGTGTCCATTTGGGGCTAATTATCCCAAAAATTAGTTGCATAAACTTTGGGATATATCCTCTCCTCTGTTTACAGAGAGAGCTACGTGCAGAGAGACAAGGAAGATGATAAGAATCATCTGACATGTGGGTCCCATTGGCGATCCACGGCGTGCGCGCTTCCTAAAGCCTCAAAAGAACATCAGCCGTCCGATTAGAAATGGGCGGCTGTGATAAATAGAGAGGTTAAAAGACTTTGTCGGTGTCTTTAAATATAAGCCGCACGATCTGAAACGAACGGCGGAGATTAAAAAGAGCTCTCACGGGCTTTGAGTTTTAAGTTCAAATAGGGCGTTGGATTGAAATCCAATGGCCCAGCTCAAAAGATACACGTCATCCCTTAGATGCATTGATGCAGCACCGTCCGATTAAACTTCTACGGTCAGGATTGACGCGGGCTCCGGATGGTCCGAATGCATACACTAATATGGACCGTACGATTGAAATCCAACGATTCGCTAAATTTGGGCTTTAAGAGCCCACGGTCAAAGAGGCGCACCGTAGGATCTAGATCTAAGGGCTCAAGATAGCCGCGCGCCTTTAATTTCAAAAGAAAAGGGCAGCGCGGTAGGATCAAGAATGGACGGCGCAGATTGAAAGGGGATCCGGAGTTGTCCGATTGCAGACATCGCTCTGGACCTCACGATGAGAATCTAACGGCTTAGAGAAACTCAGACTTTAACGGCACGCGGGAAAGAGGGACGCCGTGAGATTTGAATCTGACGATCCAAAGAAAAGCGCGCCTTTAAGTTTAAAAAGAAAAGGGCGCCGCTGTTGGATCATAAATGAACGGTGGAGATCGAGAGAAGATCCGGAGTCGTCCGAATGCATACACCACTCCTGACCGTTTGATTAAAATCCAACGGCGGGAAATTAGGGCGCACACGTGGATAGCTCACGAGACGTCGCAGCCTCGCCCGTTCGATTGAAGATCAACGGCTCATGATGCACGAGGGGTTTGAGCTCGCGCCCGAGCATGACTGAGCCGGACCACTTGCACTGGGTTGGACCCAACCGCATAAGTTTGAGTCGCTACAGTGCTAGTGTTTAGGTCTAGACCTGAAGGTTGACTAAATCCTAAATTCAAAGCTTAAAAGTTTGACTGGGCTTTTAAAAATAGCAAATAAATTTGTAAAATCATGAAATTTTTGCTGGAGGCTACTGGGATGATATATTTCGCAGATAAATTTTAAAATCACAAGATCACTTTTTAAAATACATAAATACTTATTTTAGCCCGAAAATATTCATTTAAAGACAATCATTTTTCTTTAATCCAAAATAATTTCTAAAAATGCAACAAAAATATTTTCAGCCAAGATAATTTATCTAGGCTTTAATAAAAATACTTCCCAGTCATAATACAAGTTTTATCTTGTATTTCCTTGAAAACTTTAAATAAGTTTTTGGTCTTTGGCTAAAAAGGAAGGTTTTACTTGGTAACAGCAACTCCCAACTGGTGATTAAGAACAGTAATGCTATGAACAGTGTCCCATTACTGTTCATAATGCAGATTATTACTGTTTATAAACTTGGGGCTATTACACTGGTCAAAGCAGTAGAGCTTGAGCCTTCACTTCCCTTGGCGGCGACCCTCACAAGTTGACACTTTTTAGCCGGAGGAGCTTTTGCTTGCTCCACCTCTGTGTCACCGGCCATCAGTTTGACCTCTTGGTTGTCCCGACGGTCTTCCATGCCTACTTTCTGCAAGAGTCAGAAAAAGAAACATTACCTCATGATTGTAAGTTCTTCTACAATCATCCCCTAGTCGTAAGTCCTTCTATGACTAATACCTAGTTGTAAGTTTTTCTACGACAATCCTCTGGTCATAAATCCTTCTATGACCAGTACCTAGCCGTAAGTTTTTCCACGACAATCCCCTGGTCGTAAGTTTTTCTACGATTATGAGATCCTAAAGATGAAATCAATCTTTGATTACCTTTAGATGTTCGATCTTATCATATGCGGACAAGACCGCTAGGATTTGAGAGCCACCACATTGGGTGGTGGATTTCTCACAAATGAGCCCGACTGAGCATCGATTTACGCTTATGGGAGATCTGCAGGGTAAACGAACTTTCAATAGCCAAGTTCAAAATCAATAGAAAGAGAGCTAAGTTAAAATTTTACTTACCCTTGTCGTAATCTCTGTTCGAGTCTTTTGGCCCCGAGTACCTCCACATGGGATGTGCTCGTTTCTTCAGAGGGCTAATGTGACGCGTGATGAAATCCTTCACCGCGTGCCATCCAGTGAGCCCCTCTTTCTTCAAGTCTTTGATGTCTTGAATATAGGGGTGATCCGGTCAAGTTCCTTGGGAGTCGAATCCTAGAAGGGAATCTTCTCGGTAGCATTCCTCTACGAAGGAGAGGTGTCTTCACTGGTCATCTCCTAGTAGAACCACTTCTTCTTCCACCCAGGCCACAATGATTAGGTGAACATCTAAATGTACTCCCTCAACTTCCCGTCATGGAGCTTCAGACCACAACTTCTAGCGATTCTAGCTTGTTGTCCCATCCCGTAATAGTACTGGAAGAGCTTGAGGTTTGCTGGAATCCCCAGGTAGGCCTCACACAGGTACACGAACACACTTAGCATTGTGACGAAATTAGAAACAAGGTTCACCAATTCCACCCCAAAGTGCTCAAGTACGAGTGTAAGGAAGGGATGAGCAGGCAGTCAGAGACCACATGGTTCTTGGGTATACCCCTTAATATCCATAAGGGAGAAGCCAACCAAGTGGTCGTAGGTCCTTCTACAACCACCCTCATAGTCGTAAGTCCTTTAACGACTACCTCATGATCGTAAGTTCTTCTACGATCATTCCTTGGTCGTAAATTCTTCTATTACCAGTACCTTATAGGCAATTAACATGGCCTTTTAGATCTTCGTGGGGATGATGTTTCATCTACAGGTTCTATAATGTTTTGTTCATCCTGTAGAGGATCAGTAGAAGTTGAAATATTTTTAGATGTTTCTCAAATTTCTTTGTGTTACACCTTGCTCCCACTATCTCCTTTGGAAAGAAACTATTTCTCCAAGAAGACACCATTTCGGGCAACAAACACTTTATCATCACCCCACTTATAGAAGTAATATCCTTTAGTTTCCTTATAATACCCCACAAAGAAGCATTTATCTGACTATGCAAGATGGCTCTGATACCACTGAAGGGATATGGGTAGGCTACACCAGCTAGCAATTCAAAAAAATTCTACCATGTAAACCAGGATGCCATGCAAGAGATCATAGATCGTTTCCACTAGACGCGCAGCGCAGCGAAAGAAGAGTTAGAGCAGCCCGATCCAACGTTGAGCGCATCGATGTAGTGGTCATAATTAATCGTCTAGCGTCCTTGGCACCGATCGTCACCGCCAACAACCAATCACATTCCTTGTTGAAGATCGTGGATCATCCTTGAGCGCAACACCAACCGCAGCAGCGCCTCTACGGTATTCACACGTCTAGGGATAGTGCACCGTATGCCAGAGTGCTAGCACCAACTCACACGGCAAGGCTCTCAATACCTTGGTAAGTCTCTCAACAGCCTCATGCATCTCCTTATATAGAGCCCATGATAAATCCTATCCGAACACGTTTATTCCAACCTGTTAAGTGTGTGACCCTATAGGTTCATGCGTAATCAGTTGTGACTCGAAAATATCTTTTTGACCACTAGTCATTAGCAGTTCCTAGCAGAACATAACGATTCCGGAATACACATAAATTATATCGGACGGACCTTAATGCAATATGATCTACGACCAGATCCTTATCACTTACAACTAGCTCATATCTCTATACAACCAGTTCTTATTCAGTTATGAACAGTTTGTAACTCCTTACAACTAGGTTTCGACCACCTAGTGATTATGTTCGACCAGTTTACGACCAGCTCGTATCTTCATACGACTAGTCCGTATCCGATCGAACTGAACGACCTGCTTGTGTATTCTTCCTTTGCCTCACGATATCTGGTTGAACTCCAGGTAAGATATTTTGTCATCCATAGAATGTTCAATACTTTCTCAACCAAGTAACGAATAACTTCACATGATCGACTCTTCGACCACTAGTGGTATGGCTATGCACTTTCTTTATCCAACCACATCGAGGGGCCCAGAGATACCTCGTCTGTTATGTTTAGAGGGGCAAATCCCATATCCGACTAGTCACATTCGTCTGTATGTTTTATAGCATACCCGAAAGTTACCTTTATAACTACCTAGTTACAGAGTAGCGTTTGACAACTCCTAAGTTTACTATCACGATGTAGAAAACCATGCTGATCTCAGGTTTAAGGATTATACATCATCATTGCTTGAGACCAACTAATGACACATAAAATCATAACAATCTCAATAGTATCTCAAGGTGGGTCAATCCAACACCATATTCTCTAACATGTGTTCACATTATTGATTTAATATCCTCATATCCATGACCGGTGAAATATGGTCATCAATCAATACATGTGTTGGTCGATAAGTCACTAGTGTTTTGACTAGTGACATCCGACCAGGGATACATTTAGAATGACATCATATAAGTTAACGAGATTCACCAACAAGTCGCATACTTGTTAATATTTATAACTAATGATTCATTCAAGGAACATAATAACATTTATTCAATAACTCATAAACATAGACATGATACAATCATCTCTATGATTGCCTCTAGGGCATATCACCAACATAGTCAACACCGGAGTAAGAATATCCATGGCCCTAGAGTTCGAAGTGGTATTGTCTAAAGTAATTGATAATTTTTATCTGTAAGACCAAAGTCTTCTACGATTTTGATAATACAGCCCGCAATATTCTCACTCGTGTGTGATACATCAATTAATTTTAAACTTATAATTCTTTTCTCCATTACCCAATCATCATTAACATAATGTGCAACTACACTAAGATAATCCTCCCTAGCCTGACCACTCCATATGTCCGAGGTCAGGACTACCGAAAATGTGCACGTACTAAATAGTTCCTTTAATTTATTACGACGTTCATTGTAGTATTTTACTAGATCCTTAGTTGTTGTCTGTATAGAAACGACAGAATATCTAGGATTATACGCAATCCTAATGTAAGTTTGGAAAGCAATAGACTCCTCAAAACCTAATTGTAAATCCTAAGAAGCAATTAAACATAGAGAAATTGATAGGCTACCTCAGGATCATAGTCCCAACTATGTACCGTACCATCAGGGTTGTACTGCACCTGTGTCTGCCTCATCACCAATCCTTGCTTGGCTCGCCATCTTGTAGCATATCTAAGCAAGTGCCCCGTTCCACCTGTAGACCTTAAAGACAATTCATTGCGATAAATTTTGCAAATAGCATGTGTTACCTGATTTACCTGTGTGTCTGGCTTGGTTGTCCTATCGAAATTCTCCCACACTCCTGATGTAGACGGCCTTGATCTCTTTGCTCCGGTGATCGTCGATGAAGATACTGCCATGGAGCCTGATGATAGAACTCTGCCCTGCCCTTCCGGTTGGCTTGACGTAGCCGCAGCCGCCTCTATAGACGCAACTTCCTTTGGTGAAAATCCGTAATCAGTAAGAGCAAAGCTGTCGTATAATCAGTAAGAGCAAAACTGTCGTAAGTGTCCATAACGAAAACTGCAAAATCAAAACTAATACTATCATTAATTTCATCTTAGCATAACAAATACTAATAATAAAAGTATGTAAAAAATAGAATTGTACCTCTTTTGTTGACTTGCTGCCGAAAATTGAATTTTTCAAAATTTGGCAAAGTTTTTTTGAATTTTGCCAAATTATCTCACAACAAATTTGAATTTGCGCACCAGAATTTGAAAGAGAGATTGAGGAATGGATTGACCCACCTTGAGATACTATTGAGATTGTTATGATTTTATGTGTCATTAGTTGGTCTCAAGCAATGATGATGTATAATCCTTAGACCTGAGATCAGCATGGTTTTCTACATCGTGATAGTAAACTTAGGAGTTGTCAAACGCTACTCTGTAACTAGGTAGTTATAAAGGTAACTTTCGGGTATGCTATAAAACATACAGACGAATGTGACTAGTCGGATATGGGATTTGCCCCTCTAAACATAACAGACGAGGTATCTCTGGGCCCCTCGATGTGGTAGACGGCCTTGATCTCTTTGCTCCGGTGATCGTCGATGAAGATATCGCCATGGAGCACGATGATAGAACTCGCCTGCCCTTAGGTTGGCTTGACGTAGCGCGGCGCCTCTATAGACGCAACTTCCTTTGGTGAAAATCCGTGTCGATGAAGAGCAAGGCGCCATTAATAATAAGAGAAAAAGCGCGTGTAAGTGTCCATAACGAAAGCGCAAAATCAAAACTAATACTATCATTAATTTCATCTTAGCATAACAAATACTAATAATAAAAGTATGTAAAAAATAGAATTGTACCTCTTTTGTTGACTTGCTGCCGAAAATTGAATTTTTCAAAATTTGGCAAAGTTTTTTTGAATTTTGCCAAATTATCTCACAACAAATTTGAATTTGCGCACCAGAATTTGCGCACCCTCCACGCCCTCGCCCACCGCCGCCCCCCCTCCCGGCCTCCTCCTTCCACGCCAGCGCCGCCCCTCCTCCTCCTCCTCCTCCTCTCCTCTCCTCTCCTCTCCTCCTCCTCCTCCTCACGCCTCCCTCCTTCCCGAGCCGGCCCCACTGCCTTCTCCTCCCTCCACGCCGGCACCTCCCCCTCCTCCTCCACCTCCTCTCCGGCTCTCCTCCTCCTCCTCCTCCTCTGTCCTCCCAACTCCCTCCTTCCCGAGTCGGACCCGCCGTCTTCTCATCCCTCCACACTGGCATTGTCTGCTCCTGGCTTCCTCCCTCCCTCACCGTCGGGGCCGCTCCTCCTCCCTCCCTCTTAGTCCCGGCGCTCCCTATGGCCTGCATCTCCCTCAGGCTACATGGGCTATGCCAGTATCAGGTCGTGCCTGGCATGGCCTAATACTATTTATGTCATGCCGAGCCGGTCTACCGTGTCTGACTGATAGCCCATGTACCCGACAGCCATGGCCATAAACAATGTGGGCTATGCCCCGGCCGCCACGGCCCATTGGAGTAGCATTATTTTACGCAGAATCTTGCTTTAACCCCCTTGGCCTCCCTTTCTAATCCCTTCTCACCTCCCAGGTCCCAACCCCAGCGTTGCGTCTATACTCTAATCCCCTCCCTCTCCTCGGCCGCTCTCCAGTCTCCACGCCCCCATCCCCGGCCGCTCCCGATCGGTGAGTTGTTGGATTCCATCACCGCCGTGGTTAATTTCTGCTCCCTCTTCTTTTCTCCCCCATGTGGAAGATAATAATTCCGTGTCCCGATTCGGGAGCCAAGGGTTCTTGGTTCCCCTGTTTCTTGGGTTCTTGATGCAATTTCAACTGTTAGTTTTAATAGATGATTGCTACCGCTGAATGACGCGTAAGCGGAGTGGATTGATGTTTCTTGATAGGGTACTCTGTTCCTGGTTGATTTGATTCTTGGCAGGATTGGTTGGGGTAAGGCGGCGTTGAACGCTTTCGAGGGCGTTGTCTATGGCGGAGCTGGTGGGGCCGCGGGTGTACAGCTGCTGCAACTGCCGGAACCACGTCTGCCTCCACGACGACATCATCTCCAAGGCCTTTCAGGTCGAGAGCCTAGGACTCAGGAGCCTTTGCTTCTCCCTGAGTCTTTGGTTATGTATTAGGAGCTGATTACCTAGCTAGCTAGGAGGACCTCCGTTTGTGATATGAATTGATGGATATGTCGATAGTAGACGCGCTTGTTAGATTTTCTTGTGCGAGTCGGCGTGGGCCAGATGGATGTGTTCCGAATGATGATCAAGTAAGCTACTCTTAAAACTAACGTTAATAGATGGGGAAACATGGATGCAGTAATCTTTCTGATTATTGGTGCAATTTGGGTGGTAAAGTATTTAGCAGAGCTTGATAAGTCAATGTGTCACAGTTTGTATAGCCATAGACATGGTCTTGTTATAGCATAAATAATAGCACTCCATTCAACTGAGGCGATTTTGGTAGAGATTTACGGTGCTTAACAAGCATTTTTGGTCGTATGCTTGTGCTTCTAAATTATTCCTTCAGGCTTCAGCACGGCAATTCCGCAAAGTTGCACTACTCATTCAGCACCTCAGTGGTATTCATACTTAAATGAATTGATTACACATTAAAATGTAAATATCTTATTTGTTGAAATGTCCAATGCTATAACGTGCTGTGCTAAAAGTACAACTCAAAATCGGTGACCCCAAGTTCTTAGCTGAAATCTTATAAGCAATGTGTCATGTGGGCCTTCTGCTAGTGCTTGGAGGATGATGTTTTGTCTGTTTTGGTTGTCTTAGGGGAGGAATGGCCGTGCCTTTCTGTTTTCTCATGCCATGAATGTAGTTGTGGGGGCGAAGGAGGATAGACAACTTATGACGGGGCTACACACGGTTGCTGATATCTACTGCAATGATTGCCGCGAGGTGTTGGGCTGGAAGTATGAAAGAGCATACGAGGAGACACAGAAGTACAAGGAAGGGAAGTTCATATTTGAGAAGTCAAAGATTGTCAAAGAGAACTGGTAGTATCCAAGATTAGACACGCAAAACATTCTGCTGAATATCAAATATTCATTGCTACATGGTCATCAGTGTGTTTTGGATCTTTATGGCTTTGTAAATAGCAGTCATCCACGGGTTCCAATCATAAGGCTGCATGTTCTTGCCTTAGTGTCATCTGTGAAGTGCACTTATTCCTGTTCGTTTCTGTGAATAAGATATGGCCTGTGGTTTATTTGTTCTGGAAACATGATCTCTAATGTGCATAATTTGATGTGTCTTAAAAGAATCTTTTATAATCTTCCTATTGCATGAGAATGTTGTACTAGGATTGCACTGATTCTGACCAGACATGATGAAATGTGAATGGACAACTCTGCTTCCAATTTTTTTGAGATATAGTAAGACAAACCACAGTTCTCTGAAAAGAAGATAACTGTGGTTGAGATGGAATTAATTTGAGGTTAGTAAATGAATTCTGGTATCTAAATATTTGAGCTCAAAACATGCATAGGAAAGACACAATGTTGGGTTATTGATTTTATAACTGTTTTGTGTCTTTCTATGCCAAATAGTATGTTGCTGTTAGAGTCATGGCAGTCATAAGCTCTTGTCTTGTATGGGAGCTTATTTTTTATGTATTCAGTTAACAAATTGGTTCGGCATATGATATATTTATTTAATTATTGGCAAAAGCACACCAATTAAGCATCATGACTTATTTTGCGCCATTAGTCGCATTTCGCTCAAATTGCGATTTGTCCTGCACTAACGGGAAGTTGAAAACCTGCAGAGTTTGGGATGGCCTTTAATGACGAGGCATTGCTAAAGGTAATAATTTTGGGTTCAAGGTTCTAACCCCTTTTGATCAGGATGCAGTTAGCTTGGAAAATTTTGCATTTAGCTGTCTTATTTGTTATTCCGTAAGTTCTGTTTGCATCTTGCTCTATTGGGTAGGTTTGCTGCGTACCCAGGAACCATTGCAAAACCCTGAATCTGATGTTTGGTTTGTTTCTTTTGAGGTCTGAGTTCGTTCAGGGTACTGTTGACAGTTACCCAATTTCGCCTCGCGACCAAATATGCGGGCTGAGCAAATTTTGGCTATAGGTACTGAAGATTATTCTCTGCGGTTCGCAACTCTACCACGATCATAATCAGCTGCCTCGCAAGTTGCACATCAAAGATCTGCTTGGTGTCGCTGCTTGCTTCCGTAGAGGAATTCTGAGAAGATGGAAGTGGCCACTTCAGAGTTCAGAATTCTGAGATCGAAGAAGCATGCAGGTCTGTTCAAATGCCCAAAACTTCTTGCAGTTTCTGAATATTGAATGAAGAATAGGTGAAGGAGGCCATTAGCTCCAGATCTTCGAGCAACACAGGACATATTGTCCATATCATATCGTCACCAAAGATATGATATGGAGACGTCTTGCTTGATACTACACAGCAATATGAATTATGAAATTTGAACAAAAGGTCCTCCCAGATCAGACTGATTAATTTGCAGTCACATGCCTGAGCATACCATGCTCCTGATCTCAAGTGCTACTGCAAACAACCTAATTTGAATTTGAAACCACAGTAACAGTAATCCTCGCTCGTTGACCAGCAGTAATTTGAAACCCATTGAGAGACAATCAGCAAAGGGAAACTATCTTTACCATCGAAACCATATCACACATTTAACAGAGACATCACAAACAGTACAGATTTACCAACATTACAAGCTGTTTCAACTCCCCATGCATCTTCTCTAAACATTGTTAAAATCAAGGAAAATTTTAAGTTAAGTCTCATCAGTTAAACTCCGTATTAACCTCCTCTTTCTTATTCTTGGAGTCCTTGTTCTTGTCCTTCTCCTCTTCCTCCATCTCGACGGCGCCGTCGCTCCCCTCCGCGGCCGTCGGCGCCACCTTGAACTTGGCGTAGATGTCACCCCTGTAGAAGCTCCTCGTCCTCCACACCAGCACCAGCGACACGAGCACGCCGGCTAACGTCACCCCCGTGATGATGAGGAACGCGTGCTTGAAGCACTGCACCCCCTTGCAGATCTTGTCCCCAACGACGGCCATGCCGCCGTGCTGCCTAGCCGCCTCGGCGTCGTACATGCGCCCGGCGACGCGAACGTTGAGCACGTAGGCGCCGATGGGGCTCGCCGCGGAGCCGAAGTTGAAGAGCGTGGAGTAGTACTTGAGCCCGAACACCTCGGAGATGATGGCGAAGAGCAGCGGCCACTGCGCGCCGAAGCAGAAGCCGAGGATGACCGACGCGGCGTAGAGCGACTGTGGCACGCCGAAGGCGATGAGGAGGTGGCCGACGCAGGAGAGGAGGAGCACGGCTGTCAGCGCCAGCGGCCGCGGGAACCTGTACCGGGCGAGGAAGATCTCCGAGAGGTAACCGGCGCCGACGCGGCCGGCGTAGTTCCAGATGCTGATGAGGGAGACGAAGGTGTTGATGCTCTTCGCCGGGTACCCCAGCGACTGCCCGATCTGCGCCATGTTGTCGATCGCCGTCAGCGTGCCACCGATGCCGAACACCGACACCACGAACAGCACCAGCATTTCCACGCTCACCAGCGCCTGCATGATGGAGTAGTCCTCCCCCAGCGCCGGTGGCCTGAACATGCTGGTGAGGCAACCGCCCAAACCACACGACGGCGACGACGAGGAGTCGGCGGCGGCTTTCGCGCTTGTCGGCTCTTCGACGGCGATGTCAGGCGGCTGCTGTAGCGACTGCTCGAGCTGGGAGACGGCCTTGTACTCCTCCTTGATGACCACGCAGAGGGGGAGGAAGAGGATGAGGAGGAGCGCGCCGGCGCCGACGACGTACGCGGCGTGGGAGAATTTGGGCACCTGTTTCTGCACGACGATCATGACGAGCAGGTAGGAGGCGAGCGCGATGGAGATGTAGAGGAAGCAGAAGAAGGGCTTGCTGTTGGGATCCTCGCCGTCGCGCCGCCGGCGGTAGGGCATGACGCGGATGGTGTGCACGAAGAAGATGTAGACGGCGGCGGGGAGCCAGGCGATGAGGAGGACGAGCGACTTGGCGTCGTCGCCGTAGATGGCGAGGTAGAGCTGCGTGTAGATGGCGCCGCTGAGCCCCACGAACCCCTTGAGCAGGCCGATGACGATGCCGCGGCTCTCCGGGAAGTTCTTGACGCAGGAGACGAGCGCGCCGGTGTTGGAGAAGGTGAGCGCGTTGGCGCCGACGCAGATGTAGACGCACATGAGCCACACGGGTGGCGCGGCCGTGCGCGCCGTGAGCGCGAGGTAGATCATGAGGTAGCCCGCCAGGTTCATCCCAGCGCCGATGAGCAGCACGGCCCACGTGGGCGCCACCTGCTGCACCAGCCCGGACACCACGCCGACGTTGGTGCCGAGGTCCTTGAAGAAGCTCAGCGTGTTGAGCGTCTGCTGGTTGTAGCCCAGCGTCGACCGGAGCTCCTTGGAGTAGAGCGCGAAGATGTACGTCGACCCCGACGCGGCCATCACCACCATCGACGCGAACACCACGAACCACTGGCTCCGCACCACCCGCACCACGAACGCCGGCGTGCACATCGTGGCCGCCGCCCCCTCGCCGCCGGCCATCCCTTCGATCCTCCCCCCCTCTCTCCCTCTCTTTGTGTAGCAATGCAGAGATACAAACACAAGTGTGAGCTAGAAGATACTTATAGGGACGTGTGTACTAGTTGACTAGTAGTAGTATTCTTATTTAGCGACGCATGGCAGCTCAGGATGAGCAAGGACTAATATAACCTCGTCACGTTCTAAGCATGGATACGACTAGTTTAATCAAAGACAGTTGCACGCTCCAGCGATTGATGAATAGAATACTGTGAGAGAATGAAGGCTTCAAGATACGATTAGGGTTTTTTGGTCATAGTTTTTGTTCCGCGCCTTGCACGATGGAGTGATTCCATGGGTTTTTAGTCTGGCCAGGGATCCTTCCACTTGATCCTCGTTGACTTGGGGGAGAGTTGCGTGTCTGGACTTAATTGGCAGCACGATTACGATTTTCTAGGTATGAGGGACCTAGATTCGCTGTAGCTGTAAGCCACTGCTAGGTCGATAGTGTTGTGCGGTTGCTATATATCTGGACTATCCGATGGTCAATCGATGGACAGATTGTGACAGGTAGACAAGTAATGCTCCCAGCATTATGTGCATATTCTATGTATTCAAAGATCAGATCAATTGGAGTATAACTCGATGCTACTGATACCACACATGGGAGATACGAACATGGCAGCTAAGGAACAGCATTCACTCTTTAGAGAGGCATGTATAGTATGATGCCATCATATGGATCTGGACCAGCCAATTTAGATTTTTTTTTTTATGCATTCATTATATTAATTACTACAAAATATCCTACATTTCCCAAGCTCATACAAAGTGTTTACTTCCGATCCGATGCTCGTGGAACAATGGCATGGTACCGTATCGTTGTGCAGTGGTTGATGACCAGAATTCAATTTCCACCAACCACAGGTTTGGTTGGATAGATTATTTGTGTAGATTTTGTAACATTCCAATTTTTGGCTTTCAAAATTCCCTTTTGAGTAGTTTAGTCCTTTGAAAAATTTTACCAAATTTTATTTGAATTTAAAAAACTTAAATGGGAATTTTAGAAGTCAAAATGATTTAATATCAATAATTCAAATATCAACTAATTCCAAAACTATTTTATTTTGTTTCCTTGTGTTTGGAAATATTTTGTAGATTTTTTTGGAATTTCTCCAAGTGGATTTGCTAATTTTAATTGCCTTTTCTATTTTATGCTATTTTCTAAAAAACTAATTTAAAATACTCGAAGGCTTTTGGGCGAAACCCAAACCCGGTCCATTTCACTCTCTCTCGCCCGTTTTCATGGGCGCTGTAGCTCAACCTAACTCGTTGTCGCGTCGCACACGCATGTAATACACATCCCGCGTGCTCGTCATTATCATTGTCGGTGGGTCCCACCGCCATCCCATCGCTGCCATCCCGACCTAGGCGCCTTTTCTTCCCTGGCTGCTGCCATAGCGTTCGGCATCGCCTCCCAAAGCTATTTAAAGGCCCGAGGACCCTCGAGAAACAAACTCCGAACCACACCGCCTCTTTTTCCCTAGCTACCGTCGCCCGAGCCATCGTGTAGCTCCCTCGCCGTCTCCATCCAAACCTCACCGTCCTCATCACTGTTGTTTCAGTGAGCCCTACCGCCATCGGGATCGTCTCGTTGCCCGCATCTCGAAGTTGTCCTCGCCATCGCCGGAACATAGCCCTAACATCGTCGTCGTTGAGCCCGAAACCTAGTCGTCGCCTTCCTCTCACTGTTGGTCACCTCCGTCCACCTCTTGTCGCCATGTGCACGCCGCCGAGTTCGCCGTCGTCCCCACTACCCAATGCACCCGTCCGTGACCTCCATTGTAGCCCCTACCGCTGGTGACCCTTGGAATCCGAGCATCGCTGTCGTCCCCATCGTCCACATCGCCATCCACGCCAAAGCCGCTATCGCTTGTGTCCGCCACTGGCGGCCGCGATCGAGACCGTGCCAATGACACCGCACCACATGAGCCCGTGACGCCTTTATCGCCAAGTCGCGCCCTCGTCCTCGTGATGACCACGTGTCGTCCATGTCATCGTTCACATTGGAGCCGTTGAGCGCGGTCCACCACCGAGTGTGACCGTAACCAAACCCAACTAGGTTGCAATACCCTTCGTTCGACTTCCGAACCACTGGAATCTCGGACGAGATTCGTTAAGGGGGTAGATTTGTAACACCCAAAATCCTAAGTTGGATTAGTTAAGCATCTAATGTGCATTTGTGAAATTTTGGACTTTTTAAAATTTTGTTGCAGCAAATGGGTTTCAAGTATGGGAATGTTTTAGTTGGATTCTATATTCTCTGATATGTTTGTTTGGATTTCCTGGAATTTTTTAAGATTATTTGGTTCCTTGTTTATTTGATTATTCAAATTGAGTTTGAATTTAAAATACAAACAAAACTTATGAACAAGTTCCTGGAAATATTTTCCTAGGTTCTGGAACAACTAAGAAAATTACTTGCAAAATTTCATAAATTTTGAAATTAGATTAATATGTTTAACAACCAGTCAAATCTGTAAATTAAAAGTCAAATACTTAAAACAGGAAATTAAAATAATTTTAGGGGAAAATATACTTCAAGTAAAATCCTAAAAAATTTACAAAATAATCATCTCTACTTCCTCAACCTCCACTAAAAATTTTATCAATTTTGGAGTTAGGGAACTATATCTAAAAATTCGCTAAACCTTCTCAGCCACTTTCTAAAAATCGAAAAACTCTTTTCCTCTCTCCTCTTTGTGCCTCTGGTTCAAACCAAGTTCCCACCGAACCCGCTCACCGAGTCACCTCCTCCTCTGCCGCACGACTTGCGGGCCCCACTGCAGTCATCTTCTCCACGCGCTCCTCCTCCTCTCCTAAGTGAGCTCGCATGGACGCCACGCTGCCCGGTCTTCCCTGTCTTCTCCCCGTCAGCGCCGTTGAGTCACCGCCGAAGGTACCCAATCTGCTGTGTTCCCTCACCAACGCCGTCGGCTGCCTCCCGTCCCGATCCACCGAAGTTTTGCGAGAAGCAGCCGTGGCTGTGAAGACAAGACGCGACTTCCCGCGAGCTCGAGTCGCCATTTAAGGACGGACATGGGCTTGGGCTCTCCCGTTCCTCGTCCTCTCTAGTTCTCCCAACTTCCCGAGCCATTTCCTCTCCTTCCTGAGCTCATTTGAGCTCCAAGCCCCGAATGCCACTCGGGCATGGCCGCGCCGCCTCCAAGCTCCTCAACCACTCCGGTGATCCCTTCCACTCGGCCGCGTCACGTCGCGGCATTCATCGCAAGGAGTGAAGCCCTCTGTCAGTCGAAATCGCCACCGAGGAGCCACACGCCTCCTTTCTTCTTGGGTTCGGCCAAACCGCCGCCACCGTCGCCGCGTCTCCTCGCGAGCCCGGCTCAATTCCTTCCTCCGTGAGCATTCCCTAGACTCCCTCTTCCTCACCCCATCACTCACCCGCTCTCTCGTGCTCCACAGGGACCCTCCATGGCGACCACCTCGCGCCGCCGCAGGTTCGTCGTCGACAGCACGCTCCGGCCACCCTCCGCCTGCACCGACTGCTCGGGTGAGTTCCCTGCACCACACCGGTGCTCATGCGCACCTTAATTCTGCTCCAACCTCACCCGTGCGCCGCTGCCCCTTTTCACCCCCACGGCCGGCCGCCGCGTCCTGTTGCCGCGCCGCCACCGTGCCTCTCCGGCCACCCCGCGACCACCCTTAGCTTCAGTAGCCCTCGAGCAACCCATTTTGTCCATCACCTCTGCCTTGCCGCTGCTCCTTCGCCGGCGACGAGCCAGGACAAGAGCCACGCCCGAGCCTCCCCTGTTCCTCCTTCGGGCTCCCTGTGGATGACAGTGGGGCCCACTCCCTTAAGCCAAACCATTTGCTGCTAATCACCTCTGTGAATGTCATCTAAGTCACTCCATTGCATTAGTAAATTGGAAGTTTAAATTTAAAGAAGTTAGTCGGTAGCATTTTAACCTGAACAATTTTCTTTGTTGTAGTGCATAGCGATGTCTGAAAATAGTAAGTTTTGTCAATAGGTTAATGAAGCAGTAAATACAATAGTCGAAATGTCTTAATTCAATTAATCTTCGGACAATTAGCTTTCAGAAGTAACTAACTCTGGAAATCAATTATGGTTATGAATAATCAGAAACTAGTAAAGAAGCAACCAAATCCTTTTTGTGCTATGTGAGCAGAGAAGGGAATGAGAGAACATTTAGGAGCACTAATCGAAAATTAGTCAATAAGCTTTCTGGCTTTTGGAGCATTCGAAACTTACAAACCTTATGTTTAAAAGCTCAAAAATCATTAGTATGTACTTAGCATTAAGTCATAAGATCATAACATCAATTCATAGGATCATACTCCTAGTTGAAAATCTCACATTAAATTGTTTACAACATGAAATTGGTTTAACCTTGAGAATTCATAACTAATTCAAATCAACTTCAAATCCTGTGATATTTGTTTCTAAATTTATCAAAAATCGTTATCTAGCTTTTGTTTTAACTTCTTAATTTTGAGACTTTTGGAATTATGTTGTTAATTTATTTGGTGTTATTCATTCTTATTGGGTCTTTTCGATTCTTTCGATAGGTTTCGACGATTCTATTGAATGCGAGAGTGTTCCTCTGCAGCAAATTGAGCAACTTCAACAAGGCAAGTAGTTTGATCATATCCACTTAATCCCATTACTTTTAAAATCTAATACTTTGTTTTACTCGTATGTATGCATGCTTTTGTGTCAATAATTAATTTTGCCGAATAGAGGTAGCTAATCCTATTGCATTGTTTCCCTTAAATTGTTCACCCCTGCCACTGCCATAGGTTATTATTCTCACTGGTGAATTATAGCCCGGTGAATGATTTATGGTCTTTTACTTGTCTTTACGATATGATGCTTAGCAATGCTTAGTTACCGGTAGAATTGGGCGGTTATCGACTTAGTCGATGACCTTGATCACATAAAAACTTGCTATTACTTTTAATCTGTACCTTGTGCTTTGTTTATTTGGTAAAACCAAAACTGAAAACAAAATGATTTAGACTTGGGCACAATGGTATGTTGGTGTGATCTGTTGGGTGTGATTGGAATGGTGCCTAAGTCCCCAAGGAACGAGTTACTTGTGTCACTAAGCCAAGTGATATTTGCATGCTAACCACACTAGAGGGATATGAGACCGTTAGTTGAAAACTTCAAAACTTATTTACAACAAGAAAAATAAATTGTTCTCTCCTCATCTGGGTCATCTATCTATTTTTAGCCTTCTTACCTAATTCTTGCCTCACCATTTTATAAAGTAAATGGATCCTCTCTCCTTGAAATTTCTATAGATGGTCAATACGTTTTCCCATTCTGATCCGGACAAGAAGACATGAAGTTATAAAGGAGCATCATCAACAAAGACTATGAGCAGAAGATACGATGTCAGCCCAACCATATATTATAGGTCTGCCAAGACTCCTTCTGTGTATTGAGTCATTTCACCAGCTTACGAGTATTGATCGAGTAGAACGTTGTATTGTTCCTTAACTTATATGGTATGTTTTCTTTTGATACATCGTATATAGATCTTTTGATCTTGTGTACAACGTTGCTTTAAATGGGTAGACTTCTTCCTCATAACTTTCTTTCTCACCCTTTGCTATTTTCCTCTTCTCTAACAATCTATTGGACTCCTAACCTATCGATACGCTGGGCGTAAAGACAAGTCGACACTTCAAAACTTGGACAACTCAAAACCCCGGATGTAAAGCCAACTTGAAGATAGACTCTCTATCTCTCAATTCATTTATCCTTTGTCCGTCTTCTTTCTCTCTAGCCTCTCCGAATCTGGGGCGAGATTCCTTTAAGAGGGTAGTTTGTAACATCCCAAAGTCTTTGTTACAAAATAAAATAAATAAAATTATTATTTCTTGATTTATCTGAGAATTTGCCAGAGTTTAATTGCCTTAGTTGAATTTCTGAAGTTTTAAAAGTCCAAAATTTAAAATTTATTTGAAGTTCTTGAAATTTCAGTTGGTTTGATCTGAAAAATTAAATTAAATTAATTTCTGGAATTTTCTGAGTTTTTTTTTAAAAAAGCTTTTTCCTAAATATTTTAAAGCCAAAATAAATTTATTTGCAAAAACTATAGCCAAGTATAAGTTGGAACTATTTTAATTAAGTCCAAAATGCCTCTAGGAATTTCTGTGAATTTTCCTAGAATTTTTTGATTTAATTTGCTATTTTCTAAAAGCCTTTTGAATTTACGAATTAATTCAATTGGAAAATCTATTTTAAATCCGGAAAATGCCCTTGGGCGAAACCCTCTTGGCCGCTCCTATTCCTTCCGGCTCCCAGCCCAATGGCCCACCTCATGCTGTGCACCTCCTCCCACCGCCGGATTTTCATCAAACGGCATCAAGGCCATCCACGCGGTCGCTCCCAGACCATCGGATGAAAATCCGATGGCCATGTCCTTCTTCTCCCCGCCTTCTTCCTCCTCTAGCGCCTCGGCGCCATTTCCGCGTGTGGAGCTCCATCACCGCCGTGATTCCTCGTCCTCTTCTCACGCGGACGCACGATTAACTAACCCGCATCACGCCACCCCGTTCCCGTTATCCCCTCCATCTCGGCTGGATTGCCGTAATTACACCGGAACGCCGCGCGCCGCCGTGCCCTCCACGGCGATTCAATCCGCCCACCGCTATAAATAGCGCCCTAGCACCGTCGAACCTCGTCACCTCAAAGCGGCACCACCCATCTCTCCTCCTTGCTTCTAACGCCGCATTTTGAAGCTTTCGCGGCGGTGAACCTCGGTTCTTCTTCAATTCGGCGCCCCAACGACACCCGCCCTCATCTTCGCCACCACGGCATCACGCGTCACCGCGAACCGGTGCCACCACCCACTCGCCTCGGGACCTCGGAGCTCACCGCCACGGCCGAACCTCACCGCCGCCTAAACCTTCGCGCCGGCCATCCTTACTGTTCGCGCCCGAGGTAAGCAAAAGGCTCCCGTGGTCTCCTCTACCCTCTAGTGCCCTCGCGGTCGCTGCCGTGCCTCGATCGCCGGCGACCGCCGGTCGCCGTCGCGTCGCCGCCGACCTCGTGCTGGCGTGGCAGCCACCTTGGCGCCAGCTCGGCGCCATGTCACATCCCCGCTCGTGTGTCCTCCTACGTGGCACTCCACATGGCGATCCACCGCGTGCCGAGCGTTCGCCAGCTCGGTGGAACTAGTCCACCGTGAGCCGTGTCAATGACGCATGGGACCCACCTGTCGGAATTTCTTTTCTTTTAAATTCCGGAAAATCAGTCGCTGACGTCAGCTTGCGCAATAAACCGATTTTCTTTTAGAAAAATAATTCAAGAAAATCAAGAAAATCTGATTTTAGGGTTTATTTAGATTTAAAACTTTCCGGGGTTCGTTCTCCCTCATACGAACTCCGATTTTATCGATTCAAATTCCTAAATTCATATAAAATCAAGATCTAGCCATCTAAACCAAAATCATTTGATTTTGGGTTCATTTGACCAATAATCCCTTTAAACCCTAATTTATCATTCCATGTATTTCCAATCTTCCGAAGCTCATATCTTTTGCATCCAAACTCCGATTGGGGTGGTTCAAGTTGCAAAATCTTTATAAAATTATAATCTAGCTAAATAAATCAAATTATTTCTATTTGGAGTTAATTTGATCTGTCTTTTTGAATTCATTTGAATTTGAGTTGAATTGGTCATATTTTCACGATTAGATTTCGACGACTTCGGAGAATCAGATTTCAACGCCGATTGAAGAACAACATAAGAGGATTGATTCTGACTGTATGATCATCGTAATCGTACACTTGGACTACCTGAAGATAGTACTTGTGAGTACTAGGTGACCTGTTAAGAAAAACAACGTCACCTCAACACCAGACGAGTAGAATGTGGATCGATCCAACATATTAAACTGAATTACGAAGTGTAGCAAACAAAATCTTGCGATGGAAAAAATATTTTTAAGAAAATTTCTTATTTGCTATGCAAAATTACGATTTCCATATTACTTTAGTGTCATAGGATGAAATTTTGTTGTCCTCTCATGCCACTTAGTCCATCTTAGTCGATGAACTTTTTTATTTAATCTTTTTAATTTAATTTTAAAGTTAACCCTCGCAAACTTTATTTCCAATTCGACCCCTTTGCGAAGGTTAACTTTAAAATTAAATTAAAAAAATTAAATAATAAAAAATTTCTCCGTCGATAGGCTGCTAAGTGAGCAGCGAAAAGACCCAAATATCCTTGTTCTTTCTCCTCTTCCTCATCCTCTGTTGGCTGGGTCCCATGTACGAGAGAGTTTTCCCAACATAGAAATAAGAAGAGGAAAAGGGTTGATAGGTGGGCCCCACTCGTCGGTGAGAGAGAAGGAGGAAGGAGGAGGCACCATGGCTGGCAGGCGGTGGAAGTCGCATCATCTGTGCGTTGTCCAGCAGTCGAGGTCGTCCAGGCGGAGGAAGTCTTGGGAAGCGGTCCACGATGGTGGAAGATGGCCGGAGCATGCTCGACGGCGAGGCCGAGGCAATGCCAGCCATGGAGACAGCGAAATAGGAGAAATGTAATCATCCAAAATGACACCACATTTTCCAGATGCTGTTGCCGCTTCCCTCTTAGTAGACACCGTCGCCATCTCTGCCTCCCTATTGGTAGACATTGCTGCCATTTCCGCCTTCCTCCAGTGGTTTGCTTGATCTACGCCAGAGAAGGCCGTCGAGGGCTCGCCGTTGACCGAATTAGCAACCCAGCCATGGAGAAAGAGAGAGATCATGGTGGAGAAGCAAGACAGGGTTGTTTGGTCATTTCTAAAAAAATTGAAAGATTCAGGGCACTAATGGCGAGTTGAACTAACGGGGTGACAGTAGTGGTGTGGGAGGGCAAGAAAAATTTCATCCAGTGGCACCGGAGGAAAAGAGAAACTTTCCGTGGCATATTAGGTAAACTGGTAACTTTGCATAGCAATTAAGGAGTTTTCTCATTTTTAAAACTACTGCAACACTTGCCTTAAGATACTACTCCATCTGTCCCGTAATATAAGTCTATTTTTTTGAAAAGTGTTGTCCCACAATATTAATGCACTGAGGAAATTGAATATACAGTTATTTCAATATTTCCACTCTATGTTCCAATCACATTATTATTTTTTAGATTTATGCATATAGTGTAATTGGACTTATATTGCGGAACGGATGGAGTAACTCGTATATAAAGAGATTGCAAGTGAGAAAATATGCATCCGACTTTCATAGCACTCTTTGATTTTGTAGCCTAACGAGTTATATATGTACATGGGCATTTTTCGGGTGCTAACCATCTTCTTAGTGCTAACAAGCTAACTCTGCCATGAGCCGTCCGATTAGCCTGAGAATATATCTTGTTCGCTGATTTTGATTTAGGGCACTATCTTTTTTCTTTTTTTGCAAGGACACTGTCATTGTTCTATTAGCTTCTCTAGAAATGTTATATCCCTGCAATAATCTTCCCAGAGTGGCAAAGTTCCTTGCGAAAATAAATAAATAAATCCCGAGGTCAACAAAAATAATGTATTCTTACGTTAATCTGGACATAACAGCGAAAATGATGTATTCTTACGTTAATCTGGACAACCCAACCGCGTTAGCATTCAGCACCGAGAAGTGGTTGGACACCTTATGGCATCTACAATGGTATAGACAACTACTATCTAGAATACCTCTCCATGTCATCTATAGACAACGCTAAAGATAGCTTCTACAATGGGTTATTTTTTTACATGTCTCAATAGACAACTCTCCATAAACAATGTGTCTTGTTTCTCGTGTTACAGCAGACTACTACATGAGAAACGATCCAATTCTCTATGCCAGGAGCGAAGCTTCCCCCGGTGCTTGGGGTTGCTGGAGCACCGGCTCCTCCCGCCGCACCAAGGGGACCCACTACTATCTCTATTGGAATTTGGAGAGATAAGAAGAAGAGCGCCGACTGTTTTCATGGAAGAAGCAACTCCAAGAGCTAGAGGTTGAAGACAAGCAATATTGGGCCGAATTCATCCACTTCCGTAGCAAGGCCATGCCCAATTCCACTTGGTCGAGTCAAACCAGGTCCAAGAGGACTAAGACTGCATCACTCCATCCCCATTCTGATTCAGCCATTCCCCAATCCCTAATTTCCTGATCCCCAATTCCGGCGCAGGGCAAGGCGCGGGTGGCGCGGCGCGGCGAGGCGTGGGTGCGATGAGGCAAGGTGTGGGCGTGATAAGATAGGGTGCGGGCGCGGCGAAGAAGAAGCGGGTAAGGGGAGCTCTCTCTGATTCGATCTAGATTGAGGCATTTTCGATTGGATGTGATTGCGTACTGATCTATGGGTTTGCGCGGTGGTGGTTATCTGTAGGGAAACCAGTCGGTGAAGTTGAAGAAGAGCAAGCTCGACCTCGACGTGCGCCGGGAGCAGCATTGCAGTGGCTGTTGCAAGGTCTGATCTCGCACCTGATTGTTCAATCTTTTTTATTATCTTGTTGATTTGATTAGTTTTTGGCCGATTCAGTTAATCTGGATGTAAAAGTAGGGATCTTGGTTTGAAGTATTTTCAATATTTATAAATGTTAACAATTTAATGGTGTATCCCTAATTCTAATCATTTTGATCTACAGACACTACTACAAAAAGGCATATACTGGACGCCTCATCACAGACGATTTTGGTTTAGAGAATGTCTGTGTTACTGGCTGCGTTAAGAACCATTTGTGAACAGGTAATATCACAGATGGTTCATGATAAAAACCGTCTGTAAAGTATCATAGACGATTCGTAATAATAATCGTCTGTGAAGTAAACCATTATCATAGACGGTTTGTAACAAACAACCGTCTGTGAAACTTCCAAGATGGTTCTTTTAACTAACTGTTTGTGATAATGGTTTACTTCACAGATGGTTTTTTATCAGAACCGTCTGTGATAATTAAATGTTTCGGCTCTCATGCGTTATGCATGCGTCTCTTCGTCTCGCGCGCCGATGGACGCCGTTGCGTCCCTTCGTCTCGCGCGCCGACGTTACGTTGTGTCTCTTCGATGTTTTATAAGAGTGATCTTATCGCGCGCCATGGTGAGCATGTATGGTATTGAATAGTACACTATGGTGAGCACGCGGAGCATGACGGCGAGGACCAAGCGGGCGAGGAGGTCGGCGATCGCCGTCCTTGATCTTCCTGACGAGGTCGTCATCCACATCGTCGGCCTCGTGGTCGCGAGCTCTCCTCAGCCCATGGCTGACCTCTGCAGCCTACGAGCCACGTACGTATTCTGTTCTTTTGTTTTTGGTAGGTCTTATAGTCAGTTTGTGAAGATGACTGTAGCGTACAAAACCAAAAAGTCGTATCATGAAATCTCGTGATGATTTCGTTTTGTGTCCAATATCCAGTAATTAATTCTTGTATTAAGATTCTACATATCGTCTTGAATTTTAGTTGCAAGGCCATATATAAGGCATCCAAGGCGAGCGTCGTGGGGATGCGCATGGCGCTGGAGCGGGAGGAGGCGATGAAGTGCAGGACAACGAGCGCTACTTCGCCGTGCGTCAACCACTGAGTCGGTCTGCGGCAACCCGAGAGCTGCTTCATTGTCGGCCTCGCACTTGTCTTCGCGCCCCAAGACATGCAGCGCGGCCTCGTGTTCCTTGAATGGGCGGCCAACGCCATCCCCAGCCACAAGGCCGCGACCTATGTGCTCGGCCTCCTCCTCTACACGGTAAGCGAGACGCACGATGTTGGGAAGCACTACATCAGGCAGGTCGAGGGCGAGCCGGCTGGCGGAGGATGCGAGACACCAAGAGGACCAACCGGGAGCGCGAGCGTCGCGAGAGATCGCCGCGGACATGATCGAGCGGTGGCAGGGAGCTGGCGGGCGCGCTGGGCGGGTGTGGCGCTGTCGGAGGGCGGCTACGGTGCACGAGCACCGGCCGGCGTGTCGGTTGGGGCGACTACGACGTTCTGCGGCGATGGCGCATGATTAGGCATGAGTATGCCAATTTCTTTGCAGCGGTGTTGGACTACTTGTCATAAAATTAGCGGTTTTAGCATAGTTTTAGATCACATTTTTTTCACCGTTAGATCAACATTCAATGGCCCAGATTGTCTCTTTCTAAAATATACGTATCACATATGGTTCTATTATCGGACCGTCTGTGATACGTATCACAGACGGTTCTATTGTGGACCCGTATGTGATATGAGATCATATCACAAACGGTTCTATTGTGGACCCGTCTGTGATACGTATCACTAATGGTTCCATAATAGAACCGTCTGTGATATACCTTTATTAATAGGAGACCGCGCGCTAGGGTTTGCGCCCTAACTCGTCACTCCCCAGTGCGCGCTAGGGTTCGGGACTTTGGCTGGGCTCCCGCATCGCGACTCCCCGCCACCGATTCGACCTCGCCACCATCTCCCTCACCGAATTGAGCTCGCCCCGCCATCTCCCCCGCCGAATCGAGCTCGCCCCGCCATCTACGTCGTCGAATCGAGCTCACCGCCATCTCCCTCGCCGAATCGAGCTTGCCCCGCCATCTCCCAAGACGAATCGAGCTCGTCCCGCCATCTACGCCGCCGAATAGAGGTACGCCGCTCCCCTCTGCTCCCTCGGCTACCTCACCTCGGCAGATCTGCCTCTCTCCCCTGGATGTGGGTTGTGCTAGTGGTGGCTGGTGTTTGCTGCTGTTGTCGCGTCGTGTCTGCACTGGATCATGATTTCTTTAATTACCATGGACGTCTAAGAAATCTACCAAGCAGCATGAGGAGGATGAGACAGCAGCCACGGACATCCTGCCTGTGCGAACTGCTTCATCAGCATGAGGAGGATGTGATATTGTGTATAGATTAATTGTGTCTTGAGCTGTTAGATTACCTGCTGTTATGTATTGTGTATAAATTGTGCTCTTAGATGATACTTCTATGATGAATTGATATCACAAATGCAATTGGATGTGATATTGTGTATAGATTAATTGTACCTTGAGCTGTTAGATTACCTGTTTATGTATTGTATATAGATTGTGCTCTTGGATGATATTTCTATGATGAATTGATGTCACAAATGCAATTGGATGTGATATTATGTATAGATTAATTATGCCTTAAGCTGTTAGATTACCTGCTATTATGTATTGTGTATAGATTGTGCTCTTGGATTCTGATCTCTTCTCTATAAAGTCTCTAAGCAGTGTCTGCTTATGCCTTTAAAACAGGCATCATATATATATATATATATATTCCTATATATATTCCTATTATGTATATATTGTTCGTAGTCCCTCATCCACTTTCGGGGGGTCGTCCACGCAGCATGAGGAGGATGAGCAGCCACAGACAACTTCATCGAGCCCCTGCAAGTTCAAGAAGCATGGCTGTCGAGAGAGCGTCAGGAAATCCAATTACTTGGATGTCGTCGACAGGTAATTGGACGTCGCTGTGTTCAGAAAGTGACGTCCAATTATCTGTTGACGACATCCAGGTAATTGGATGTCCTAACGCTGTCTTGGCAGTCATGCTTCTTGAACTTGCGAGGCTCGATGAAGTTGTTTTCGTACTCTTGTCTCATCCTCCTTATGCTGGGCGACCTTCGAAGTAATTTTGAACTTCTGAACTAATATATATATATATATATATATATATATATATATATATATATATATATATATATATATATATATATATATATATATATATATATATATATTGTTCGTAGTCCTCACCACTTTTATATATATATGATGCCGTTTTAAAGGCACAAGCGACCCTTGCTTGGAGACTTTATAGAGAAAAGTCATCACTGAGCGGTCTCGGCTACAAACCGTCTATAGAGAAAGTCATCACGAGCGGTCTCGGCTACAAACCGTCGTGATAGTTCCCTATCACAAACGGTTTTATCTACAAACCGTGCGTGGCGATTAGCTATCACGAGCGATTACGAGTTAATAACGAAATGCGTGAAAGTATGCATCACATACGGTTTGAAGAACCGTCTGTGATGACTTATATTATTACTGACCTGTAGACTCAGACGGCTCATAAAACCGTCTGTGATGACGTTTTTGAACCGTCTGTGAAGACCTTTTCTGTAGTAGTGAGACTACTAATCACTACACGTGTATATTTATGGGCATTCGGGATATACAATCCAGTAGCAAGATACTATCTTTAGTGTAATTTGCATTTTTTTTCTTCTAGTTATGTATGAGTTTGGATGAACAAGATAATTCGATGTAAATTTATCTAATGTTAGCCTCAACCTTAGCATCCCCTCTATTTTCCTCCCGACTTTCCTACTGCTCTGTGTTCCCCTCTTATCCACATCATCTCGTATTCTACGTGATAAGACTTAAAGACAGATGATATCACACTATTGCATATACTCTTATATATGTATAGCACTACCTAGCTAGTATTAGCTCTTTAATTTGGACATCAAGCTGGGCTCTGCTAATAGCTACTTCTAAATCAGGCTCATAATTGTCAAAGATATCATCTACAATTAATGTTTATCTCTCCCTTTCAGGGACCTGCCGGATGAAATCGGGCATTGAATAAACCAAACATGCCTGCGTACACATCAGAATCACCGTCTCTGTAATTAAGCTCTCTTGAAAGGAAAACCTCCTTATCATAGACAAAAACCAATAAAGAGCCCAGAAGCTACAAGTCATTGAAAGGACGGTGCCTTGGAATCTTTGGATGGAGCATCCACTCAAGTAGGAAACTGGTAACAAAATGTTTCTTAGTTTGTTATAAGAGGAAAGAGAGTACTCAATTTAATAAAAAGAAATAAGTCTTTTAATAAATTATTTTTTGAGCTTGTGTTTAAGACTTTAATTACTACAAGTATGTATGATTCTTGATTATCAATAATAAAATACAACTCTGTGGTCTACATGTTTTGGCTCATTTATCATAGAGTGCAACTAGGAGCCGTACGTACGGTGGGAGCTTCCCCACCGTACGCCCCTGCTCAGTAAACGGCATTGCTCTCTAAAGCTCAGTAAACGGAAGGGCTTAGCACAACAAGCAAAAAGAAGAAAGCCGCGTCCTTCGCAAATCAATCCCTCCGATCCTCTCGTGAGCAAGACAGCGACGACGGCTAGAATGAAAGCAGCGGTTAGATCACATCACGATCGCGCGATCTGAAAAAGTTACATTGTTTGCAACATTTTAAATACACAGATGCAATAATCAAAACTCTTAGTTGTAACAAATCACGAAACTATGCAACAAAAAAAAATCACGTTACAACACTCCACTCTGGTACAATCGTAATATTTTTGCAACATTGATCAGTTTTGAAATGCAACATCTCCGGACAACGGTTGCAACATCTTAGGACAATGGTTGCAACATCCTCCGAACACGGTTGCAACATCCCCAGACAACGGTTGCAACATCCTAGGACAATGATTGCAACATCCCTAGATAATGGTTGCAACATCACAAATCGGACGTCTAGGTGCTAGATCACCCCTAAATGGATAATGCTCATGCACATACGTTCAAAGTGGGCCAGTGCATCGGACACGGTTGCAACATCTCCAGACACGGTTGCAACATTCTAGCACAATGGTTGCAACACCCGGACACGGTTGCAACATCTCGGACACAGTTACAACATCCTAGCATAATGGTTGCAACATCCCCCGGATACGGTTGCAACATCCTAAGATAATAGTTGTAACATCCCCAGATAATAGTTACAACATCACCGAACAATGGTTGCAACCCATCGTACTTATTTTGCAGTTCCTTTAGTCTCTCGGTGTTGAAGAATACGAAGAATGGTAGCCGCGCGACTCGAAGGATCTAGATCTCTCAAAGCTGGAGCTTGTAAATGTGCCAGGGGGAGCTTTAGCATTTGAACTTGCTGTCAAATTCTGTTACGGGAGTAACTTTGAAATAATCACGGTCAACGTGGCTATCTCCGGTGCATTGCAGAATACTTGGAAATGACAGAAGACTACCAAGAGGAGAACCTCATTGTTCAGACCGAGACATACATGATGGGTGAGAATGGGTGGGTTTGGAAGCGTACGATTCTTTTCAGTAACACCGGACGTATGCGTAATATCGTTTCCCTTTATCATATCAATAATGAAGTTGGGTTGCACAAGTAATCCGGTGGATATTTTACTTAGAGACAATAGGACCCACAAAACGTATTTTTAAGTAACAAGTAAGTTTCCAATAGACTATTTAGTTGTTTTTTGTATCTTGGTATTAACAATTTGCTAGTTTCTTTATTTAGAAACAACTTCACCTTCTCTTTTTTACATCACCTAAATACTGATGTGACAACTTCTTAGTAACAAGTGACGTGGACTGTTGTAAATGCTCGTCTGCCTATGTCCTGCAAGTCATGGGGTCATGCACGATTTGATGGCTATTAGATTTCGATCCTAATCTAACCAATGGCCCCCTTAAGAATCCCTCGTAAAAAAAGCTTGATCGGTCGATGTAGTTAAAAGGCATAGGAGCACAGTACCATGATAAGCAGGAACAAACCTTAGATTTCATTGGAGATGGTAGTCTCCTTGTCTTTCAAACCAAAAGTACAAACACTTGAGATAAATAATTAGAGCGCTTGATATAGGCATAATGCACCTGGGTACCTAGGCATCCGTACCATAAACCGTCTGATACACACGTGTACGATTGATATGAAATTTGTAGTTAGACATGAAATGTTTTATACCTTTGATATATTTATGGTAATTTAGTTTCAAGCTAAGTTCAATTTAAACTAGTGTAAAATTGTATGTTTAGGAAGGTATTTTTAGACAGATCTGTAGCGATGTTTCCCGTGCGACCATGGCGACAGAGTGATGCATGTGCTCGGCGAACGCACGCACTTCAAGAGCTCTCGCACGAGGTCGGCACCTTTGACGAAAGGAAGCCTCGATCGACAGGCATCCGGCGAGGACACCTTGTTTATTTGTCCTCTCTCCCATCCCCTTTTGTATTTTTCCTCTCTTTCATCCCCTTTTGTATTTCTCCGACCCAATACTAAAGCCAGAATATCGTCTAAACTCCTCTAGTTATCAATTTAAATTTTAATTAAACAATAATTTCAGCACGCATCCATGAAATAAAAATCTGTCCACATGTCACACGGGAATCAATTAAAACAAAATAACTGCATAATGATAAAAGTTCACAATTTGGTAACATGTACCAAACGACTTAGAATACACGCGCCTGAGAAACGCCCGAGATACACGCACTCAAAAAACACTCGGGATAACCTCACCCGAGAAACGCTTGGGATACCTGCACCCAAGGAACGTTGGAACCTTGCTTCTGGTACATAGGATGGCAATAAGAGATAATAGTCAACTAAGAATAAGACAATCGAAGTCTCAAGCATTTAAACTAGCAATAACCAAGTCCATGAATGAACGCTAGAGAGAATAATCAATATCACTAGATTTCATGGAAGCACTCTAAATAGATAATGAATGTGTGATTATTTTTGCATGTGATGCTTGTGTGCTACTTCATCTCATGCATGTCACTATCAACGGTCACCTAAAAGCAACAACAGAGCAAGAGTGAGTCCAAGACTTGGCAAGTACATAGTAAAACCATAAACAAACAATTTATCAACAATAATCAATAATATCATCATCAATTATTTATTTATTGTCATGCTCATGCTCAATTAATCAAACCATCTCGCAGGTAGTTAATTGGCACAATTAACTTATCATATATGCAATGCTCCATTATGCTCATGCTCATATGCAAACTCCATCAACTGATACCGGTATAGCAGAGTGTTCACCCGTTATGGCACACTCTATCGTTCACTCCTGTGAAGTCCCCACCGAAGTAAGATTTTATCTAGAGCACTTCAGACTAGTCATGTATCTTTCTCACCAGCCTCACCGGATTAGTTACATGACTTTCTCACCGACCTGGCTCGTGCAACTCCTATCATGATGAATGTAAATGATGCAACATCCTTAATTATTCATCAACATAGTTCATCATCATTATTTCCATGTCATTTCCATATCGTATCATCAACAATTTATGTCATCAATATTTCATGCCATAACCTTATTAGATCACCCCCATCATAATATCATGGCATGTAAATAAGTTTAACGAAAGCATAAAGAAATAACATGATAATGTAATATCAAAGATGACAACAAACAATCCAATGCCTGTCGCTCTACCATGCATTTGCCTTTTGGCCACGCAAGTCGGGATGATGCAAAGGCTATACCGAACTCGAAACAACACTCTATGTACAAACATCAATAATACACTTAAAACGTGCCACAACAGTTCATAATCATCAAACAATACACTATCACACCTATGCGCAAACCCAATGCACTTTAACTCAACTTCACCGGATGCCTACCCGTTGATCAAACATTAATAACTTTTGCTACTGGACTCCAAATATATTAAACTTTATATTTTCTGTAATCTACACGAAATTCACCCACAATATCTTAATTTATGCAAATCCTTTGATTTTGCCATCGAGGTCCCCATTTCCAACCGTGAAGGTTACATTGGAGTTTAACATAATAGTAGATTTCACATTTTCGTATCTATTTTTCTACAACATGAAAAATAAAAAACCATACTATTTTTGAAATCTACAAAGAATTATCTAGCTTATCCTAGTTATGACCATAATTTAATTCCCACATCTAATACATGTAATTACTAAATCTTCACAACTGCTGTCATTGGCGATGGAGTTCTAGATAGCAGTACTCCCGAAGCCATAATGTTTTGCTCGCTTATCCAAATTTAATGATATTGAACTCTATGGAAAGCTAAGGAAATTATATACATTTTCCTAACTAGACAAAAATCATTATTCTACACAGAGATACCCCAAAATCCATCTGTAAGTTTCTACAGTACAATTGGACGAACAACACGGGTGGATCGTCGTGACCAAACTAATCTAAAACATGAATAAACTTCAATATAAGATCAAACTAAGTTTTATCAGATCATTACCCATGAAAGTGGACGAAGAACACGGGTGGATCGCGAAGCCCTAGGTTTTTCCCTTCTTTCTTCTTCCTTCTTCCTCTCCTTCCTTCTTCTTCTTTCTTCCTCCTTCCTTGCTGATCTACCCTTACTAGTCTCCACTCCTCCTAGGCGGCAGCAACGCATGAGGAGGTGGCTAGGGGCAGAGGAGGGTGGTTCGGCAAAAGAAGGCGTAGGGGAGGGAGGCGGCTAGGGTTGGAGAGAGGGGCGACAGGGAAGGGGCGTAGGGGTGTGGAGGTGGCTAGGGAAACAGCTGGCCACCCCTGGCCCTTGTATGTGGGGTGATGACCCCCTTGGGCCTTGGCCGACTCCCCCCTTGGGCTATGGGCCTGGTGGCCCACTTCTTGCCCCCTCTTTCCAAATTCCAATTTACCAATGTCTAATCCTTGGTATTAAACTGGGATATTACATCTTTCCACTAGATCATCGATGGTGATGGATGGATGGATACCGATGTTTCCCAAATCTAAAGAGCCTTCACACTACTACAAAAAGGCTAATACTAGACGTCTCATCACAGACGGTTGACCAAAACCGTCTGTATTAAATACAATTACAGACGGTTTTGGTTTAGCGATCGTCTGTGTTACTGGCTGCGCTAAAAACCATCTGTAAAAAAGCAATATCACAGACGGTTCTGAACAAGAACCAGACAGTTTTCAACACGAACCATCTGTGACTTCCCGTCCTCATCACAGACGATTTTCAACACAAACTGAACCGTCTGTGACTTCACATAGTGTTTGCTATCAGAATTTTAATTGGATTTTAGTTGTCTTGCTAGAGGTTAATTGTATATGGAAACTACTGTCCAACAATTGATTGGTTTCGCTCAAAATCTGATTTTTTTTGTAATAGAAAAAACTATCATAAACGGTTCTGAACAAGAACCGTCTGTGATAATTCAGACGGTTCTTGTTCAGAACCATCTGTGATAGCTCTTTTCACAGAAGGTTCAAAAACTGTCTGTGATGACCTTATGTCATTAATGACCCATAAACTTAGACGGCTCATGAAACCGTCTGTGATGACATTTTTAAGCCATCTGTAAAGATTTTTTCTGTAGTAGTGTCATATACAGCCAACTTAAGGTGTCTCCAGGGTCAGTTGATTAGCATCACGGATGATGGGCTAGCTAACTAGGTTCAAAACCTCTCGTGTTAAATATATTGTGCAGGCCTGCACGGGAATAAGTTTTATCCCTTCGCATAAAACAACCAGCTCGTTGTGAATAAGGTTCCGTGTCTGCACTTCACTCATGATACATCCATGCAAGCTACCTAGCTCAGCTTTGACTTGTTTTGTACATTTACTCTTGTGGCATGCATCTATGGCTTTGTCAAAGCATGCATGCATGTCTCTGTCTATGCATGCAACTCCCATGACTCCATCCAACCTATCTTATCTGTAGAAACAAGGACATGTGAGCGGCGAAAAAGGCCTCTACGATGCACTTTTGAAGCGAGTGTTAGTTGTATGGTCTGACCGTGATATAGTAAGCACAGTATCCATTGTTGACTAGCTAGTAAGAAGCGTAGAATTTACACAGTTTGGAGTAGTGTGTTACTTAATCATGACCTCAAGATCACTAATCAACGGATCAAGTCAAACGGCCCTATCCAAATCAGTAATAAAAAAATCTGAAGATTGGCGCTCCTTGCAATTCGTGCGCATATTCAGGATGATTTGCCACAGCAAAAGATGTGCATTTGATGATTTATCACTCTATATCTCACTGACATGTGACCGTTGGATCTACATGTCAGTGAGACATAGAATGGCAAATCATCAAATACATATCTTTATAGTAACAAATCAACAATAATTTTGGCAAAACAAGCCTCATAAACAGCAAAGTCAGACTCGGAAGAGATTCCGAAGAAAATTGTACTTGCCTTGTGTACCCTTATCGCAAAAGGTATCCTAAGGCAAAAGCAGAGTTTTTGTCCGAAATAGCACTGTTTGGACTGGTACTAGCAAAACGGGCCTCCTCACAACCATAATGCTAAAAATATTGCTCTGCTCCATCCCAGCCAGGCCCGGACGCCTCCCGTGCTGCCATGTGTCCTTGTTTGCACCACCCTATGACGGACAAGCCTTGCCCGTCCCTCCCTGGCGCGGTCCTCCCTCGTCCGTCCTAGCACGGTCCTCCCTCGTCTATCCCACCATGGAGGGGACAAGGCCTTGTTCGTCCCACCATGGAGGGGAGAAGCCCCAACAGAGGCATGTGGCACTTGTCCGTCCCTCCCTAGCGCGGTCTTCCCCATCGTCCCACCCTCCACCAGACAAGGTCCAAGTGGCTCGTCGCGCGCCTCCACTTCTGGTCCGCGGGGAACGGAGTATTCATTAATTATTTAGCCGTAATTAATATTTCATAATAAGCGTTTGTATCTTAGCTATTTTCCGGTTTGTTCCGTCGTGCATGTTGTACATTCCGAAAATGTCATCAATTTTATCTATTAAATTTTACATTGCAACTCCACTTGAAAGGTCGACACTCCTAGTTCTCTATTTTCATGTCAATCCACATCTGATCAACTCCGACAATATGCACATAAATATCACTAAATTAATTTCAAGTAATTAATTACCACAGATTAATTACAAATAAATAATTACCACTACATAGAGCCACTAAATTAATTACGACTAGCCAACTATGTTAAATTAATTATGGATAATTAAGTCTGACTAATTAACTACAACTAATTAATTACAACTAATTAATTATGACAAATTGATTAACTCACACTAACTAATTATGATTTATTAATTCACAACTAATCAGGGTTTCATGATTTCAATTAATTAGTTACAAATTAATTAATCATAATTAGCTAGTTTCAGTTAATCAATTAGTCATGATTAATTAGTTGTAGTTAATTAGTCGAACTTAATTATCCATAATTAATTTAATCATAGTTGGTGAGTCGTAATTAATTTGGTGGCTTTATGTAGTGGTAATTATTTATTTGTAATTAATCCGTGGTAATTAATTACTCGAAATTAATTTAGTGGTATTTATGTGCATATTGTCGGAGTTGATCGGTTGCGGATTAACATGAAAACAGAGAGCTAGGAGTGTCGACCTTTCAAGTGGACTTGCAATCTAAAATGTGATAGATAAAATTGATAACATTTCAGAATGTATAGCATGCACAACAGAATAAACCGGAAAATAGCTAAGATACACGCGCTAATTATAAAATATTAATTATGACTAAATAATTAATTAATACTCCGTTTCCACGTGGACCGAAAGTGGAGGCGCGCGCAGAGCCACGTGGACCATGTCCAGTGGAGGGTGGGACGGACTGGGAAGACCGAACCAGGGAGGGATGGACAAGTGCCACGTGACCTTATTGGGGCTTGCCCCCTCCACGGTGGGACAGACAAGGGCTTCTCCCCTCCACGGTGGGACGAATGTGGGAGGACCGCGCCAGGACGGACAAGGGAGGATCGTGCCAGAGAGGGATGGACAAGGCTTGTCCGTCCAAAGGTGGTGCGGACAAGGATTTGTGGTAGCACGAAAGGCATCCAGGCCAGGCTGGGACAAAGCATAGCGCCATTTTTGGTATTACAACTACGAGGAGGCCCTTTTTGCTAATACCGATCCAAACAGTGCTATTTCGGCCAAAACCTCGCAAAAACAAGCAGGCTACCTCAAAAGCCTTATGAGGCAAAGCAAGCTACTTCTGAGGCAAACAAAACAAGTTGCCTCGGAAGCCTCCTGATTCAAACTAAGCTACCCTAGAAGCCTTCTGAGGCAAACCAGACAGCCTGTCTTGGAAGCCTTGCTATCGATAAAATAATTAATTTTTTAGATAATGGAAAAGGCAACACCTCTCCCGGCCTCTGCATCAAGGATGCACACAGCCCAATAAATAAAATAATTAATACAAACAAATATTGTTTCTTTGCACTTTATGTAACAATTGCTGCACAATCAACAAACACAACTAAATATTGGATTTGTATCTCAACAAATTCATGTATTGCCAATATATGCTCATAATGTGCTGGCGCTTTACAAAACACGGATTCAATTGTACATGTATGTAATATATGGATCAATCATTGGGTACAATATTATCGTATTTCAACACAAAAAGTATAGTTAACATTTTGCTAATCGAGTGTAACACCAACATATCTCATCGATCTGCAAAGCGAATTTCACCACCTGTAATTATTATACAAAATTAGAAGATAACTGTGAACAAATTCAGCTTGAATTAGTGGAAATAAAATATACATAGAACAATTGTATGAACTTATGAGCTGATAGAAAGTTAAACTATTTAATGTTGTACATGGGGTAAAATTTAGCAATCTGAGAGGATTCAGTATCTAACCATAAACTCGTTACAATCATCAATGGGTTACCCAATTGCAGTTATATAGATGCCACATATTTTGTCAAAGTGTTTTATACTAGGGACATCTAAGATGAGAAATATAAATAACAGTGTCAAATATACGCAATGCCTAAATAAAACAAAAAGAGAAATCACATTGGTGTTTTCGTGAAACAACAGCAAGAAAAGTTGTTTTATTAATCAGGTTGCTATGAATGCTATGCTAATTTTAACGACAGATGTCATTCCTGAATGTGACACTATACAAGACGAGGAAAAAAATGAGACAATGCATGGATGGCAACATACTCTGTCATGGCAAGGGAAAAAAAGCACAGCTCCTTCTGACTTTTTACAAAATGAATACTGGAAACAAATACGCTGCAGGGGTACACTCAAAAGCTATAGAAGTTTGAAATTATCGTTCTAATCTGACCCAAACTTCCTTTCACATTTTCAGACACATACTGCCGAAAAAACATGGCAATTGGAAATACTATGTAATTAAAACATCTCATGAACAGAATAGCAAATCAATTCAGTCCATGCAATGACCAAGGGGTATAATAATACCACACAATTACCCTTTTCAGAAATTGTAGTAGTTATGTACAGCATAACCATTCTTTGTACTACTTATAATTGGGTCGTTACTGGCTTGTGCACGGTTTTGAATGACACTCGCAAAAATATGGTTTCTACGGCATTACGTGGGAAAACGTATGCCTGCGCTCCGTTAGGTATCTCTACTACTTAAAAATACGAGTTGGTGACGGTCCGTCCTCCCATCATCGTTCAAATCCGTTGGATCGGCGAGTTTGGAACCAATGGGCAGATCTCATCGCGGCTCGGAACCTTTCCGCTGGGCGACACCTACCCACTCACGACACGAGCGTGCCCCCGCCCACGTCTTGTGCGTAACCACCACTACTTTGCGTCTCGCTCCCGTCTCTCTCCCCTCACCGCCTCTCCTGATCTCCCCTCACCGCCTCTCCCCTCCTCCACCTCGCCGCCTCCGCCACCAGCTGTCGATCTGTCCCTGCCGTCCTTCTCCTCCCAGCCCCTTGCTTTGCGCCGTCGCTACATCGCCCCTGTGATGCCCTCATCCCGTCTCGCTTCGCCTCCTCCCCCCGTCGCAGCCTCCTTAAAGGAGTAAACACCATGGAAGGAGTAACCATCACTGAGGCGATGGCGGTGGCGCGGATTTGCTCGGCCGCGCGCTGCTCAACCGATGCTCGCGCCTCCACCTCGGCACATCCTCTTGCCGGCGGCGGCGCCATGTGGCGCGGCCCTCCTCCATCGCCCGGCTCGGGCCGCGCGCGCGCCTTCCGGCGCCGTGCGCGGCGGCCTTCCTCCGCGCCCGGTCGGGACACGCCGCTTTCCCGCCCGGCGGCGGAGTGCAGGTGCCGCGGCGGCGCCCGGCCGGCGCCCTGCGATGCCCTCGCGCGCCCTACGACGCCTACGCCGGCGCCCCGAGCACTACCACACGCCCCTCGCGCCACCCGGCGCCTGCGCGCATGCGCGCCGGCGCCCTACGGGCGGCGCCCGATGCCACGCGCTCCCTGCGGCGCCCTCGCCGACGCCGCGCGTGTCGGCGAGCCATTTGAGGCAACGGCGAGGCGGCGGGTAGGGATGGCGGCGGCGTTGCTCTAACCCATCTTTGGTGGCTGCGGTGGTCGAAGGCTAGGGCTAGCAAGGTTAAGGTCGACACCCTCTCTTAGTTGCGCTAATTTGATGGTTCCTTCTCGCAAATCCTTTTTACGTCGGCGACCACGAGATCAATGGATTCTTGATGCGTAAGTCAATAATGAAGAAGCCCATGCAACGATCTGGACTTGCGAGGATTGATACGTAGCTGCGATTCCTGCGGTTCAATGGATATCATGGATTCTAGAATCTAGACATTGATGCCTATAGATTACATTACTTGATTTTGGATGATCGAGCTTTCAACTTAGAATTTTGGATGATTACTTATTATCTCTGCCTCCTCTCTCTTGAACTATCTCTCGATTCTACAGAGGCGAGGCCCATTAATTACGCCATGTATAGGTTCGGATCAATCATAATTTATAACATTTATTCATCTTGCAACTTGAGGTTTCAATAATCTAATGCTTCTTTGTGGACCTTCATTGCGGTGTTGATCATGGTGATATTTCAAGGTACCATTGATCTTGTTTGTAATTCAAAAGTTGTAGAATCATCACTATCCTTTTATTATCATGCGGTTAACTTGCAAGTTTTTACGTTTTGCGGGGATGATGGATTAGAAAACTCTTCTCATAACTTAGTTGTCTTTGTCGACAAGCCTAAACACTCGGATCCTATCATTTGTGAAGGAGAAATTTATTCATGCCAAGGTACTTTGTAGTTTGCCTATTGCTTGACCTATTCTACTTTGTCGACAAACAATTAGCAATCAACGATCGGAGAATGCATTTTCATCAATCGCATACAATTTGGTGGTATAGGCATCATCTATTGATTAGAAGTGATCTTAGGAAATGTCCATGGCTGCACTGGAAAGTGTGTTGCATTGGACATAATTTGTAATGCCTCATCAAGCGCCTTCCTTGAAAAAGAAGAAATTGGTTTAGAGAGTGCATAATAAGTTAATAATGCTTTGTAAAATGAGGGCTAAGAGATAATTTCATTTGCATTATTCTAAGTGATGTTTAATTGTTAATTATTATTTTCTTTAATACTCGGTATCTTTGAAAAAGATTTTGTAATGAAAGCATAATATGGATGAGATTCAGCTAGCACAATGGATGTGGGATAATGTAAGTTCAAACAACAAGAAGGGGTGTACTGGTTTGATTGTGGGGTTAAGCGCGATGTAAATCTAACTTATGGGCAGCCATCATTTAATTCGACTTTGACTCTTGGGAAAGCGCTTCTTCTACAAGAGCAACCAGCTTGGCCATCGGATGGGAGTTCAAGATGTTTTGATCGCGATTCGCTTGAGAAGATTTCTCCCGGGGACTCTATTTCTCCTGCCCGGCACAAGTGCGCGTATAGGCAATTGGATAGTGTGTTGAGGATTGTCTTTGCTTCATCTAGCATGCCGTGTGGCGAGATATGGGCATGGTTGAACTACTCTTGCAGTATGGTGCCAATGTAAATTCTGATTCAAGAGGTCGAACACCGCTTCATCACGGTATTTTGAAAGGAAGACACATTTATGCCAAGTTCTTTGCTCTCGGTATGCAAATGCTTATAATGTATGACTTGGTTTTTATTGTATGCTTGTATTTCCGAGAAAGTTGGGCATACCGAGTTAAGCAGGATGTAAAGGGAAGTGTCTTATATGCTATCGAATGGGAGAACCCTACAAAGATAATCAGTGCGGTTTTAAATGTTAGTTGTTACAACGTGTCTCTTGGTAAGTTGGTACTAATCGAGTGCGGTTTAGAACCTTTGGGTATGAGACATCCATGTTTGCTCGGTAGTTGGTATTAATGAAATCAATGTTAGCCTCCTCAATTGAGAAGTGAGAACTAGCGGTTCTTTGTTCAAAAAGCCATGGATCGACTTTGTGATTGAAATCTTTGTTACTATTTATTAAAGTTTTATCCCTTCTTTCGTTCTCGCCCATATTAATTGTACCTTGATTGAATGTCATGGTCACTTGACCATTGTAGGTCTATGGTTTATCCATATACAATGCATGACTTTAGATACCGGAGAGGTTTAGCCACTTACAATGCGGGACCTCGGGGCTTAGGCTATGCTAGCATATTTTCTTTGGGAAATTTTGTTTTGCCATCGACTCTTCTTGGCGTGCGAGCTCGGACCCCACATCGTGGCAAAAACTAGATGAGTGCACCGCTTAGTGGCAAAATTGAAAGATTTTACGTGTATTTGTTACCATCGTGGGTTGTAGCTTGCGGCAAATGCTGGGAAAATGTGTGGTGATGCTAACTTGCTCGACTTTCCATGCGGGGGCTTATTTAAGCTACTGACCGAGATGGTAGAAACGACATTGCGGTATGCTATTGACAATGGAACTATTGGCGACGAAGAGATTCTTGTTTTGTTAGAAGACCCAAGTAGATAATCCGATAGTTAGCGGACCTTGATTCATTTGTAGCTTGTGCTCGAGATCGGATGTGCCTTCTGCTGCGATCCAGCGCACGACTCCAAGTTTGTTGTGAGGACCCGGTTTATTAAACATCTTGTTTAACCATCCACTTGGTCCTAACGGTACAAATCAAATAAACCAAGCCTCGAGATATGTATACTTCAAATGCAGTATACACACCGCTACAAAATCATGCATCAATTCCATTCATACACATAGAGCGAAGCAAAAGCAACAAGCTGAAAGACATAGATAATATAAAGAGAGTTATTACAAAGAGAGGCCGACGGCCAAAATTCATAAAGATAAGTAAATACACAGTGAAGCAAAATGGCCATAAGATGGCGATAAACAAAAGCCAATCGGTGTGCCTTTACCCACAAGGCAACCAACCGGACCGCCAAGCTAAGCGTCCCAAGCAGCGCCACTTAACCTGACTCACAAAGTGAGGCCCTTGGGGCTCACCTTCTTCCTCTGCAACAATTAATATTAAGCAAAGCGGATGAGTACAAAACTTGTTTTTGTACTGCAAGACTGACGTGTGAGATAACGAACTATAATTAACTACATGCAAGCTTTATTTAAGTGGATGAGGCTTTGGACTTATTTTCAGCATAAAGCAAGTTTTCATTTACAATAAGGTAATAGATTCAAAGCAAGTTTGCAATTAACTTTTATTGTTCAAATAAAGAGAGACAATAATAACATAAATAGAGAACAACACCAACCTAGAAGTGACTAACCCATAGTCACCACAACAATAGCATGAAGTACCCCTTCATACCACCCATGTCAAGTTTAAGTTTTTAAAAGGTTGTAGTCTAGTTCTTGTGGGAAATAACCAGCGTGTCCATAACCTAGGGCGAGGCTATTCGAATAGTTTTAACCTGAGGGTGTACCAATGTACCCACACGATAGACCGCCTTTCCACCAGCCACGGTTAGCACACTTCCTTTGGTATGCAGGCATGGCTAAGTCTAACAAGACGCTTTCCAATGGACGATGCTAATTTAAGAGCCGCAACCCACGGGAGAAGGATACATTAGACACCTAACCGGACAGCTAATGCTCCCCTACGCACACCACAAACACACACGCACACACCCACCGACCAGCTCATAATTAGCACCTCCCAAAGTACTTAGTCAAGAGAGGTTCCATATCCCCTCGTGTGGTTGTACGCAATAATTGCTTGGATCAATGGCACAAGTAACTCGGTCCTTAGGGACTTAGGCACCATTCCACACACCCAACCGATCACATCAACATACCATTGTGCCCAAGTCAAGATATAGTTTTGTTTTGAGTTTTTGATTTGTAAATCAATAAAACACAAGGGTTGGACATAATGGAATAATATTAGTATTTGTGTGATCAAGATCACCGACTAAGTCGATGATCGCCCAATACTACCGATGCTAGGCATGGCTAAGCAATATTTATTCGAATCTACTAAGTGACAGAGCTCATCCAACGAACTCTAATCACAGCAAATAACCTAGGCTCAGGTAGTAGAGGATAATTATTTACCTACAGATTATGCAACTAGAGGTCTAACTAATCAATTTAACAACAAAATAGCAATGCATACATAGAAGTTAAACAAAATATTAGACTTTAAAAGTAATGGGATTCTTGGAAATGATCAAGCGCTTGCTTGCTTGTTGTTGCTCAATTTGTTGCGGAGGGTCGTTCTCGGGATTACATGAAATATCGAATCCTAAGCGAAAGAAGCGAAAACAACCAATAAGACAAGCAACACTTAAACCAAAGAGCAAGCAAAAATTATCCAAATGTGAAGAAATTTATACACAAGGTAAAATACGAACATACCTAGACATAGAAACTGGAAAAACTTAATTTGGATTTGTGGTGCAAAGATATTCTCTAAAACCTAATTTCGGCCATAATTAGCACTGTAGCAAAAACATTTTCTAGAAAGATTTTGAAGCTGAAATTTTTATGGTAGCTACCTACTGGTATAGTGGTAACCCATATAAAATTTCAGGTCATTTGGAGTTAAAATGATTTAGTTATGATTTTCTAAGTTTTAAATCTAAGACATGATTAATTTGATATTAAAGACTCTGCAAAACCTATACTAAGCTAAAGTACTTTATGAGATGCATTTATAGAACTTTAGTTTGTTAAATTTGGAGCTCAGAGAATCTTCACAAGGGCAGAGGTGGTCTTTTTGGAAAGAGGACCCTAAGCGTAGTTTTGAAGGTTCCTTTACAACCGACCGGGGTGGTCTTTTGCACAAGAGGACCTTGGTGGGGTGGCTCGGGGTGGTTTTTCAAAGCGACTAAGGAAGGGCTTTTGCAAAGAGGACCTCAAGGAGGTCAGAGGCGATTTTGACAAAAGCGACCGGGGTGACCTTTTCGCCTGAGAGGACCTCAAGGAGGTCTTTTGCAAGGACCCCAAGGAGGAGGTGATCCTAGCGGTGGGATTTAACCTACGGAGGTCTTAACGGCGAGGTTTGGCGGGGAGGTCTGGAGTGGTTTTAATGGCGCAGGACCTCCGGACAACGACAAAAGCGGCGGTTAAGACAAATTAAATGCTCGGATGATTGACAATAAATGAAACTAAAAGGGACACTTAATGATTTCCAAACTTTAATTCTAAACCCATGGCCCACACGTCGGTGACTCCACGACATGATTAAGACACCATTAACGCGCAAATGATAAGCAATGATTTGAGCATTAAAGTTGTCAGGAACATGACCAACGGAGGTTTTGGTGACAAAACCGGCGTGTTCCACGACTTGCCGCCGCGACGTGGACCTCGTCGGTGGGAACCAAGAACACGGATGAGTCCCAAATAGGGAGGAGAACCTAAAGGTGCCAACAGCTAGGGCTAAAGCGCACCCTCTGGCGGCTGGCGGAGATGACCGAAGGAGGCTAAATACAAGGCGAAAGCTACCGAGGTTCAAAACGGCCGGGCTTCAACACTAAGGTACTTACCGAGGAGCGAAGGAGGCCCAAGAATGGTCGCGGGAGCTCGGTGACGGTGGAGGTCGCCGAGGTGAAGAAGACGACCACTCGGCCACCAACAAGAAGCTCCCAATTTGTCAACCTCTGTGAAGGTTTAAACAAAAACAAGTTAGGGAGGCTTGAGGTGACCAAGAGAACAAGAGGATAGCCAAAAGCGCAATATTGAACCACTTTGGAGCTCGGAGGTGCGGAGAGCTCCAAAGTTCAACAATGGTGGCAGAGGCTTTGGTGTTTTGAGCACAAGAGCGAGAAAGGAGCTAGGGTTGAAAAGGAGTGTCTAAAGAAACTTAGATAGCAAGCTTGGGCTTCAAATATAGCTGGTGGGAAAAATGGCAAAGGCAGTAGGTGCCTTGAGCCAAAGTACACATGACATGATGGGAGTAGGTTGTCGGGAGACTTTTGAGCAAAGGTCTTGCGGACATTTAATGTTGGCAGCACATAGCCGTTGTCGACCTTAGAATTGACAAGGCTTGCTCTCTCTGCCATGCACAAAATTGATAATGCCAGGCCACCCGACGGTGAGAGAAATAGGGAAGGCTGGTCAAATGAACTCAACGGCTAAATCGTGTGAGCTCCACGGGGAGGTCGTGGTGTTGGATTGAAATCAAGGGCCCGATTTTGGGCTAAGTATTAGAGGTCCTAACACTTAGGGAGGTCTGAGCCACAGATCTCAAGATGGGCGGCTCAAGATCACCCAGCGCTAGGGGTGGTCGTGGAGGGCTAAGGAGGTCGCCAGGTGGTCTTTGCAAAGGTGCAAGGAGGTCTGAGGAGGCCCTCGAGGTTGTCTTTGTAAAAGAATCGAGGAGGTCGTGCGGATGGGAGGTCCTTTACAAAGACCGAGGAGGTCTTTGAGCGTTGGATCTAAAATCCAACGACCCGGACCACTGTGCACAAATGCCGAGCCGACCACGGCTCAAGCGGCTCGGTGCGACTAAGACACGAGAGTGCGAGTCCAAGTCGACTCGGACCAGTTTAGAGTTTTAATTTGAATTGAGATTTTGAAGGGGTCTTAAGAGATAGAACTAGCTCCAAATTTTATGAAATTTTGTGAGTGGCTTGCTAACCTTGAGATGGACCTTGTATAAAATTTCGAGGTTTTTATCTTGAGCACTTTTCTCGAAATTATACAATGCTTTGAGCTAGGGTTTGACTACAAGTCAAACAAGTTTGATTGACCCTAAAAATATTCGAACAATTTCTAAAAAAAAATTGTGAAATTTTTCAGAGGGTCACCAACCATCCCAAGAACTTAGGGCAAATATTCCCGAGAAGGATCACAAGATTGGACAAGATTGTTTTGGAGGATCAAGATTTGGATCAACAGACTTGTGACTTTGTATTTCCATACTCTTGTACAATAATTGTTTAGTACATACGGAAATACATGATGTAAGAAAAGTTTTAATTTCTACCCATTTTCTTACATTTGAAACACAAGTTGAAAATGGGGATGTTACAAACCCCCCTTACAAAAATCTCGTCCAGAGATTTGGTTCACTCGGAAAAGAAGGAGGGTAGTGCACGGAGGCGATCTTCGTTCCCATGTAGCTTCTTGCAAGCTATGCGAGCAGGAAGTGAAGATGGAACCACGATCGAGATGATCGTCTTGGCACCCATGCAAGCTCATGATCCTGGCGATATAGAGCTCGCTAGGTGACCGGTATGAACCTTGGTTGGTGGTAGGAAGCGTGCCACTTTAGTCGACACGAGGAAACTTACAGTCCGGATATAACAAGGATTGACAGATTGAGAGATTCTTCTTGGTTCCAAGGGTGGTGGTGGAGGGCCGTTGTTAGGTGGTGGAGCGATTTATGCAGTTAGTTCCACTAACAACGGAATCTCGACACGCTAACTGACTATCTGAGTCATCCCTCCATGACTAGCTATCTTAGAGTGACTATGGTCTTTCTTAGTTAGTGAAGCAAATTGTGCAGTTACTTCACTAACCAACAAGACCACGATCGGTTAACTAGCTATACTGAGTCATCCTCGGAGCTAGTTGATTAGAGGAGCGGCCCTTTGGGGTCATTTGGGATTTGAGGCAAAGCGGTATCACGATGCCCTAGGATAAAAAGGAAGGAAGAGTACGCTTAGTCAAACAAATGACGACATCCGGAAGGTATATTGGGGTTTGAGATAGATTAGCAAGACCTTTCGAAACTAGAGAGATCGAGCACCGGATAAAAGAGCGAAACAAATGCCACAAAAGCGACAAAAGATGGGGATAAAGGGAATGAAATGCTCGGAATTGAATACAATAGTATTAGGGTAAGGACTAAGAAGTGTACCTTACGGCGTGGGTACCTCTGAGCTTTCCCAGAGATAGGATTGACTTGAGCACGGACGACCTTCGATCCACGATGTTTATTTGGTGCATGCGATCGAATCACGGTCGCGAAAAGAATCGAGAGGTTCTTTGCAAGGTCCTTAGGACAATTAAAGCACAATGACCACAGGTTTGCAGCGGAAACAAGTGACTTTGGCTAGGTTACAGAGGCCGCTCTGGCGACTCGCGGTGCCCAAAATCGAGACCACGACCTTGGAGGACAAGGGGTGGTTGCACTCTCTTTAGGACAATTTAGCGCATAGTGACCCTTGTTGTTGCAAAGAAACAAGTGACATCGACTATCTGCGGCGCTTGCGGCGATCCTTTAGCTTTCTCTTTCTAGCCCGGCAACAACGGGATCTTCGACCACAATCGAAAGTCGGGAAGGTATAAAGCGGTAATTTGTCCCGCAGCTCGTAGACAAATCATCCGGGGAACCGTTGGTTTGGAGGCATTGGCGGTTGCTATGCTACAGACGATCAAGATGCGTTGAAGTTTTAACGACTTGGAGATTACCTTGTTCAAACTACACTCTTTGGGATAGTGATTGTTTCCTCGCGGAGAAACAAGTGATTGAGCGATCGGACGGTTCGGGCAAGTGGTCTTCGTCCACAGTTTGGGCAAGTCGTAGTACACTCATTCTTTGTAGTGTCCTTCCTCACCACATCGCTGACAGACCTTGACCTTTCCTAGTTCACGATCTTTGACGACATGGCTCCCTTCACCATAACCAATGAAAAAGGGAGGCAATTGCCGTTCCCCAGGGCAAAGGGAACAAACTCCGTCACTGCTGGTCTGTCCCGACATCCTGCTCCGAAGAGATGGGTTAGCAAAGCAACCCGGAAACTAGAAGATGAAAGGTGCGAAAGAAAAGCCAAGGACTAGGGAGTTCGGCAGAAAGGTGGAGTGGGGATAGATTCTAAAATGGACAAGGATTAAACCCGAAAGCTCAAGGCAAAGAAACAATAACTCATTAGGAGATGAACTCAAAAGGCCCAAAAACAACCACAAAATCAGCACAAGGTTTCAACCACAAGAGTAACTTCCCGGTACGACTAACTCGTATGAAAAGAACGAGCAATCGGTTTAGGAATGCAAATTTCAGCACACCACTTAAGTCTTATCATAACTAAATAACGGGGTAAAATCACTAATAAGGGGTGTTAGATACTTAGCCAACTAATATCACATCTTACCCTTTTATGCCCACAAGTTTTAGTTGATTAACCTCTCATTTTCTACCCTATTTAGAACCTTGAGCTGCTGTCCGGAAATTGAATGATCGCTGTCCAGATTTCGCATCCAAGCCTCCTAATTGAAATCTTCAACCGAAGCTTCAAAACCTTGTAGAGGGCGGCTAACATTTCAATTTGCCAAGCTCATTGGTCCCAAAACCCAATTAATCGATAATGACTATCTTTTGAGAGAAGGAAAGGGGAAAACACTTTTAAAACTCAAATTAGATCAAGATGAGATAGAAAGCTAAGATAGGTAAGGAGTAAAACCCGAGAACTTACTTAAGCTTTCATAAATCATTTGATACTTTGAAAATAAAGTTTTCAAAATATCCTAGGGAGGATCAAGCTTGGGTTACTACGGTCGGAATGGCTCTGATACCAACTTTGTGAGGACCCCGGTTTATTCGGCTTGTACTGTTTAACCATCCACTTGGTCCTAACAGTACAAATCAAATAAACCAAGCCTCGAGATATGTATACTTCCCAGAAATGCAGTATACACACCCCGCTACAAAATCATGCATCAATTCCATTCATACACATAGAGCCGAAGCAAAAGCAACAACTGAAAGACATAGATAATATAAAGAGAGTTATTACAAAAGAGAGGCCGACCGGCCAAAATTCATAAAGATAAGTAAATACACAGCGGAAGCAAAATGGCCATAAGATGGCGATAAACAAAAGCCAATCGGTGTGCCTTTACCCACAAGGCAACCAACCGGACCGCCAAGCTAAACGTCCCAAGCAGCGCATAACCTGACTCACAAAAGTGAGGCCCTTGGGGCTCACCTTCTTCCTCTGCAACAATTAATATTAAGCAAGCGGATGAGTACAAAACTTGTTTTTTGTACTCGCAAGACTGACGTGTGAGATAACGAGAACTATAATTAACTACATGCAAGCTTTATTTAAGTGGATGAGGCTTTGGACTTATTTTCACATAAAGCAAGTTTTCATTTACAATAAGGTAATAGATTCAAAGCAAGTTTGCAATTAACTTTTATTGTTCAAATAAAGAGAGACAATAATAACATAAATAGAGAACAACACCAACCTAGAAGTGACTAACCCATAGTCACCACAACAATAGCATGAAGTACCCTTCATACCACCCATGTCAAGTTTAAGTTTTAAAAGGTTGTAGTCTAGTTCTTGTGGGAAATAACCAAGCGTGTCCATAACCTAGGACGAGGCTATTCGAATAGTTTTAACCTGCAGGTGTACCAATGTACCCACACGATAGACCGCCTTTCCACCACCACAGTTAGCACACTTCCTTTGGTATGCGAGGCATGGCTAAGTCTAACAAGACGCTTTCCAATGGGCGATGCTAATTTAAGAGCCGCAACCCACGGAGAAGGATACATTAGGCAGCCCTAACCGGACAGCTAATGCTCCCTCGCACACCACAAACACACACACACACACCCACCGACCAACTCATAATTAGCACCTCCCAAAGTACTTAGTCAAGAGAGGTTCCATATCCCCTCGTGGTTAGCACGCAATAATTGCTTGGATCAATGGCACAAGTAACTCGGTCCTTAGGGACTTAGGCACCATTCCACACACCCAACCGATCACATCAACATACCATTGTGCCCAAGTCAAGATATAGTTTTGTTTTCAGTTTTGATTTGTAAATCAATAAAACACAAGGGTTGGACATAATGGAATAATATTAGTATTTGTGTGATCAAGATCACCGACTAAGTCGATGATCGCCCAATACTACCGATGCTAGGCATGGCTAAGCAATATTTATTCGAATCTACTAAGTGACAAGAGCTCATCCAACGAACTCTAATCACAGACAAATAACCTAGGCTCGGTAGTAGAGGATAATTATTTACCTACAGATTATGCAACTAGAGGTCTAACTAATCAATTTAACAACAAAATAGCAATGCATACATAGAAGTTAAACAAAATATTAGACTTTAAAAGTAATGGGATTACTGGGAAATGATCAAACTGCTTGCCTGCTTGCTGTTGCTCAATTTGTTGCGGAGGGTCGTTCTCGGGATTACCGCAAATATCGAATCCTAAGCGAAAGAGCGAAAACAACCAATAAGACGAGCAACACTTAAACCAAAGAGCAAGCAAAAATTATCCAAATGTGAAGAAATTTATACACAAGGTAAAATACGAACATACCTAGACATAGAAACTGGAAAAACTTAATTTGGATTTGTGGTGCAAAAGATATTCTCTAAAAACCTAATTTCGGCCATAATTAGCACTGTAGCAAAAACATTTTCTAGAAAGATTTTGAAGCTGAAATTTTTATGGTAGCTACCTACTGGTATAGTGGTAACCCATATAAAATTTCAGGTCATTTGGAGTTAAAATGATTTAGTTATGATTTTTCTAAGTTTTAAATCTAAGACATGATTAATTTCAGTATTAAAGACTCTTGCAAAACCTATACTAAGCTAAAGTACTTTAACAGATGCATTTATAGAACTTTAGTTTGTTAAATTTGAGCTCAGAGAAAAAGTTATGCAATTTTGAAGTTTAAAACAATTAATATGTGCAAATAAAAGCTTCTCGGACTAAATCTGAAAACCCATAAAATCGGGAGGTCGTGGGCGTTGATCAAAGATCGCACGGCTCACGATCTCGATGCTAAAACCGCATGAGCTCCTGGCGCAAAGACCTCATCGCGCCAAGGGAGGTCTTAGCCGTTAGATCTAGACTTGATGGTGCGAATCTAACGAGGAGGTCCTAGGCGGCAAGATCTAGCGAGGAGGTCTAAGCCGTAGATCTTGAATCCAATGGCTACGACCGGCACGACAACAAGACGCAAAGGAGGTCCTCGCGCTATCGAGGTCGTGGACCGTCCGATCAAGATCTGGCGGTCCGAGCACTAGGGAGAGTCTAAAGGTCAACGATTGATCGAGGCGAGATCTTAACGGCTCGAGATCTCCCATAGGAGGTCTGGGCGGTTGAGATCTACCGAGGAGGTCTAGCCCGTTAGATCTAAATCTAACGGTCCGTAGTGGCAGGAGGTCCTAGGCGGTCACGATCTCGGTGGGAGGTCCCGAGCGGCTAAGATGAAGCGAGGGAGGTCGGGGCGGCTAGGATTTCACCGAGGAGGTCATGGATGGCCATGATCTTCGCGGGAGGTCCTACGACTTCTTCACAAAGGGCCAGAGGTGGTCTTTTTGGAAAGAGGACCTAAGCGTAGTTTTGAAGGTTCCTTTACAACCGACTGGGGTGGTCTTTTGCACAAGAGGACCTTGGTGGGGTGGCTCGGGGTGGTTTTTCAAAACGACTAAGGAAGGGCTTTTGCAAAGAGGACCTCAAGGAGGTCCGAGAGGCGGCTTTGACAAAAGCGACAGGGGTGACCTTTTCGCCTGAGAGGACCTCAAGGAGGTCTTTTGCAAAAGGACCCCAAGGAGGAGGGTGATCCTAGCGGTGGGATTTAACCTCACGGAGGTCTTAACGGCGGGATTTGGCGGGAGGTCCGGAGTGGTTTTAATGGCGCAGACCTCGGACAACGACAAAAGCGGCGGTTAAGACAAATTAAATGCTCCGGATGATTGACAATAAATGAAACTAAAAGGGACACTTAATGATTTCCAAACTTTAATTCTAAACCCATGGCCCACACGTCAGTGACTCCACGACACAGATTAAGACACCATTAACGCACCAAATGATAAGCAATGATTTGAGCATTAAAGTTGTCCGAGGAACATGACGAAAACGGGAGGTTTTGGCTGACAAAACCCGAGCGTGTTCCACAGCTTGCCGCCGGCGACGTGGACCTCGTCGGCGGGAACCAAGAACACGGATGAGTCCCAAATAGGGAGGAGAACCTAAAGGTGCCAACAGCTAGGGCTAAAGCGCACCTACCTGGCGCTAGCAGAGAGATGACCGAAGGAGGCTAAATACAGCAAGACGAAAAGCTACTGAGGTTCAAAACGACCGGGCTTCAACACTAAGGTACTTACCAGGGAACGAAGGAGGCCCAAGAATGGTCGCAGGAGCTCCGGTGACGGTGGAGGTCGCCGGAGGTGAAGAAGACGACCACTCTGGCCACCAACAGCAAGCTCCCAATTTGTCAACCTCTGTGAAGGTTTAAACAAAAACAAGTTAGGGAGGCTTGAGGTGACCAAGAGAACAAGAGGATAGCCAAAAACTGCAATATTGAACCACTGGAGCTCGGAGGTCGCCGGAGAGCTCCAAAGTTCAGCAATGGTGGCAGAGGCTTTCGGGTGTTTTGAGCACAAGAGCAGAGAAAGGAGCTAGGGTTGAAAAGGAGTGTCTAAAGAAACTTAGATAGCAAGCTTGGGCTTCAAATATAGCTGGTGGGAAAAATGGCAAAGACAGCCGGTGCACTGAGCCAAAGTACACATGACATGATGGGAGTAGGTTGTCAGGGAGACTTTTGAGCAAAAGGTGCTGCCAGACATTTAATGTTGGCAGCACATAGCCGTTTGTCAGCCTTAGAATTGACAAGGCACTGCTCTCTACTGCCATGCACAAAAATTGATAATGCCCAGGCCCACCCGACAGTGAGAGAAATAGGGAAGACTGGTCAAATGAACTCAACGGCTAAATCAGCGCTGAGCTCCACCAGGGAGGTCGTGAGCTGTTGGATTGAAATCCAAGGGCCCAGATTTTGGGCTAAGTATTAGAGGTCCTAACACTTAGGGAGGTCCGAGCCACGGATCTCAAGATGGACGGCTCAAGATCACCCAGCGCTAGGGGTGGTCGTGGAGGGCTAAGGAGGTCGCCAGGTGGTCTTTGCAAAGGTGCAAGGAGGTCCCGGGAGGCCCTCGAGGTTGTCTTTGTAAAAGAACTGAGGAGGTCGTGCGGATGGGAGGTCCTTTACAAAGACCCGAGGAGGTCTTTGGCGTTGGATCTAAAATCCAACAGCCCGGACCACTGTGCACAAATGCCCGAGCCCGACACGGCTCAAGCGGCTCGGTGCGACTAAGACTGAGGTCCGAGTCCAAGTCGACTCGGACCGAGTTTAGAGTTTTAATTTGAATTGAGATTTTGAAGGGGTCTTAAGAGATAGAACTAGCTCCAAATTTTATGAAATTTTGTGATGGCTTGCTAACCTTGAGATGGACCTTGTATAAAATTTCAGAGGTTTTTATCTTTGAGCACTTTTCTCCGAAATTATACAATGCTTTGAGCTAGGTTTGACTACAAGTCAAACAAGTTTGATTGACCCTTAAAAATATTCGAACAATTTCTAAAAAAAAATTGTGAAATTTTTCAGAGGGTCACCAACCATCCCAAGAACTTAGGGCAAATATTCCCCGAGAAGGATCACAAGATTGGACAAGATTGTTTTGGAGGATCAAGATTTGGATCAACAGACTTGTGACTTTGTATTTCCATACTCTTGTACAATAATTGTTTAGTACATACAGGAAATACATGATGTAAGAAAAAGTTTTAATTTCTACCCATTTTCTTACATTTGAAACACAAGTTGAAAATGGGGATGTTACATTTGTCTTGCCGATGATGCCAAGTTTGTATCATGACAACAGTATAGTGTTCCGTAGCCACAATGCGCCTCCTCGGTTTTGGTCTCGTTTCTAGCGTGAGTGACCCCTGTTTATTGTGGTTGCAATTTGCAAGGTTTTGGGTTTTGTTTGCAGATGATGCACTGTAAGTTTGTACATTGCGTTGGTCCCATATATGTTGCATGAAGTGAGACCACAAGATATTGGATGTGTTATGTTGCATAGCAGCCTATTATCAATTAACACCTTTTTATAACTGAGTTCTCTGCTTTCTAGAGGTCTTTCATTAGCTGCTGTTAGTACACAGGTTAGATTGGTCATATTCTCTTGTTGGAAGCGTTAGTGTAGTGGTTGGTTAGAGGATATGTTTAAGCTGCGTTAAGTACATGAAACTAATTCAGTCTTTGCTTTATGGAAAGATGGTATTCTAGCACTAATCTTGACTTTTTTAGAAGTTATTGACAGGTTTGTTTACCTTGCATTGCACAAGTTGATTTGGTGATGCACCGTGATGTACACACTATTGTACTGCCCACCTTCAGAATACTAGGTAACATATATCTAGATTAGACTTGGTAATATTGAGGGTTTTTAAAGCACATGTTGTGTTTTGGATATCCCTGCCTTCACCAAAGATTATAATATCATTTGAAAGCAAGGAAGAGGTGTTAATCCAGTTTTTTTTAAACCATTGTATCCATCTCAGCTTGCACCGTTAATAATCCTTTCATATAATCTCATCTGCCTGTCTTATCCCCTCCCATAGATACTGGCATTATATTACTTTCTCTCAAGACAGCTTTCAAGTTACTGTGAAACCAGTTGCTTTTTTGCTTGTTCTTTTGGTTATGTGGTTTATTTACACCTGCATCGTTGGAGTCTTGTTTAGTTTGTTGCTTCCAAAACCTTTACGCTAGCGCTTATCGTTTAGTATGATTGTAAAATCTCGTGGAGGACTGAATGTCGGCGTGGCGCTGGGTAGAGCGCGATGCAGCTGTCGACGTTGGTGTTGGAATCTTGGTCAGTGCGATGTGGAGCTTTATTATAAATTGTGTAGATTAATAGTTGTCTATTGTATTATGCACTTTATCTGAAGATTCTAAGGAGGGGTTCTTAAATTTAGATGATACTGTACTAGGATTATTATGGTTTTGAAAGAAAACAAGTTGTTGTGCTTTCCGTATGAATACGAGGATTAGTATGCTTCAGACACAATTAGTATGCATTGCACACTAAAATTTGGTACATATGCGAGTTTTCGTTGCAACGCACGGGCACATGACTAGTTAGGATAAATTCTAAATTTCTCCAGCGACCTTTGCAAGAGACATAACATGTGTTTCAGTAGGATTGTGTGTGCGTGTGATGTGCTCTGAAGCATGGACTCTTCGGACACACCGCAAACACGTGTCAGCAGTGTGCCGGTCAATTAAACAACAATATTTAATTTTTAAAATTTTCGACACGTGCCGGATACGACTTGGATACGTATCTGACACCGCCCAGCCAACCCACCTCAGCTCATAACTCTAGTTCCTCTCGATCCCAATCCCGCCAACCCCGTCCCCTGTTCCCGCACGCTACCTCGGCTCCCTCATGCGCGCGTCGCCTCGTCGCGCTATTGGCTCGCTGCGCCTCCTCCCTCTCCGCGACAGAGCAACAACGCATCGCCTCTCGCCGGCTCCTAGGTTAATGGAATTTTGAATTTCTGGTAATGGTATTAATATGAACAATTGAACTTATCATGAACTAACTGAAATAAGAATGTAGATGTGAGTGTTATCTTTGAGAGGTACATAATCCTAGTTTACTTTACGCTTTACATTATTTCAATTTGACAAGTATGTAGAAAAATAATACATATGTGTATATTATTCTTATTATGTAAATATATATAGCTGTGTCGCCGTATCAGCATTTTTGGAGAAAAAAAAAATGATGAATCCCCGTGTCGGTGTCGGGTCGGGTCGTGTCGACGTATCCGTGTCCGTGCATCACAGGTGATGTGAGTAGTGACGTAGTTTGAGCAAAATCTCAGGAGGGCAAAGATCAAAGCAAATTACCCCAGTAGGACTCAAGATTATAGAAAGAATCAAGTCAATCAACCAAGACAAGATAACATTAATAAGATTTAAAAGCACACTACTCACTACTGGTTGCATGCCATGCGCGGCGCCCAGACTTGTCTCTCCGGCCGTCGGTTGCGCGTCTGTCGTCGTTGCCGAGCCCAGCCGTGGCAAGCTAGTGACGCACCAGCGCCTCGTCTGCTGCTTTCGTGCTTCGCCGCTACCTACCGCCGCATGATTGAAATCGCTGTCTCACTGAGTAGTATCGTAACTAGTAGTAAGCAACAATAGTGAGACTTCTAGATAGACCTGACCTAACCAAATTAGGCTGATCATGAACTACATACATGCTATTATTTTTTTTTTCCTAAAATGCTAGGGGTCCACGGCCAGGTTGGCCAAGCCAATCCTCTATTCCTGGATGTGAGGTGTGTGTGAGTGTGCGTCCTTCGTTGTAATGTAAAAAAAACGGATAGCACACGAAAGAAACAGCTTGGTCACATTGGCATACACAAAATTCTCTATCTTAAAAGATGATTTTGTTTGTAATTAGATCTAGGCATATAGTCTCTGTAGTTTGCTTGCTATCGGTTTCTATTGCTCGGCCCATGTTCAGAAGGTGTATAGCTCTAGCCTCTAATATGATTGAACACCAAGGCCTGAGACGGGGTTTAGTTGGTCAGAGACATACGTCCGTCGTCACGGAGAGTTGCAGCCGAAGTACTGCGGGAGCTGAATAGCAGGTCGCCCGGTGAACCTTCGAGATATTGTCCAAGGAAGCGAGTGAAATGTTTACGTGTAGCTGTGTAGGTTTTTATTATTCCGTGTAGAATTGTTCCGGGCCTTGTATTAAATATTAATACACAGGGCAATAATTTGCAGTGTTTACTACTTTCGAAGCATTTCTTTCGTTCATAATCTGAACTATTTGTTTTTTTTTTAATCTGACGCTTAGAAATGAAAGAATGATGTGGAATAATTGATTCCTTCACACAAGAAAACAATCTATACTCTGTATATCTGTCTCTTTCAGTTTGCATACATCTATTATTCTGTGATTGATTTGCAGCCATTCTGCGATGCATGACTTGCATTTCGTCTGCTTATAACGATGGTGCAGGGGAATGCCACTGCATTTTTTTTGTTTTGTTGAAGGAACGGATATAACTAGCTAGAGTGAACTCAAAGATGGAACCTTGTGGCTGTATTAACATTGCAAGCTCATTCTGTTGCTTGGGCAATGATCTCTCCATGTTTACCTGGAGCTCCTCTACTTCTCACACCTTGGACGTCCCGCGAATGGCCACTGATTTGCAATGGATGAATGCATACCATGAAGTTCCTCGGTGCTGTAATCGCACTGACAGCATGTAGATGACGGGGAAAACAAATAGAGAGTGAAAACATTTTTTTTATATGTCCGGGATTTTCTCATCCGGTCACATTATAGAAGAAGAAGCACCCTATCTGCGAGGCGTCCACGAGAACAACGTTCGAACCGTGATGGGCTAAGAGCCAAAGCTCCCCTATGTCACTGTGCCCCTGCACAGTCCACCTGAGCCCTAGCTCAAGCCTCACTAAATCTCGAGTGAGACACCAAGTGCCGAGCCCCAGGCTCGAGCCTGGGCGGGCGACGCCGTCTCTAGCCTCAGATAGTGAAAACATTGCTTCAGAAAATAATAAAGGAGCAAGAGATCCAATGCCACCAGGATGTCTACAATGGAAGTATCAACGTATTTCACTTCTCCGGCAATTACACATGAACGTAATCGATACACACAGCTAGTGCACAATTTGCTATATACCATTAAGTCTTCCTGCATGGTACAGTTCTGAAAATAACCTATTACCCTTTTCATCTGGCGACGCAGGACGAAGCACGCCAATTTTTTGCACATGTATTTTTTTTTCAAACAGAGGCTAACACAACCTGTTTACTATATGTATTAATGTGAGTAAATTTCACTTTGAACCACCATTTCTTACCAAAGTTTCACTATGTACCACCCTTTACAATTCTTTCCACTTAACACCGCCCTTTCTTACTTTCTTATCTTCTGTTTCACTTTGCACTAGGAGAACGCACTATCAGCGACAGGGAACAGGGAGCGTGTGTAGAGCTCGACGGAGGCAAGGCGGTGGCGACCCAAAACATGGAAGGTGATGCACTCAATTCAGAGGAAGTGCTCACCAAAGTACGGACTCAACACCTTTGCAAGGCGCGGAGATGGGCTGGATCCTATCGACAATGGCCGGGAGCACCTTTGTTGGCTCTCAGGCAAGCTCGGTGCTGGCAGAAGGGACTCTGACAACCACCCGCGACCAGGAAAACGGGTTGCAAGTTCTACGGCAATGCTAACAGCTGCAGCGGTGAGGCGGGAGAAGGCGGGCGCGATGGCAAGGTCATCGGCAATGCTACTGTGCTCACTGGCACTTACCGAGCGGAGCTAAGAACTGGCAATTGGAGCTTGGGTAATCATCTACGGGTTCAAACGAATCTAAGGGTACTCTCGGTGATCCAGGGGTGGCGGCGCAAGTACGTTTTCTACGACAGCTTGCGGCGACGCAACAAGGTCAATAGTGCGACTACGCTACGGCCAACTGTGAGCTACATTCACTAGCCTAGAGGGTGTGCGATACGAAAAAGGCTACGAGAACGAAAGGACTTACCGCAAAGTCTAGTGAGGAAGGAGATCAGTGCGGCGGCGGCGGTGTTGCGAGTTCCGGGCCAACAACAGGGATGAAGGCTTGACACCGTCTTTGGTGCATAGAACAGAAAAAGGAGGTACGCATTAGAGAGAGGAGATGAAGATGTCCAAGATGCGTGGGATGATGAAGGTAAATGCTCACCGGACAAGGCGAGAGAAGGCGGCGATGGCATGACGTACTTCGGCGAGCTTTGCGGATTGCAACGACTACCCTCTGCTCTATGAGGAAACAAGCACAGAGGAGGTGAGCATGAGGAAGAGGGAGTCAAGGTGACCTCAACGCACAAGATAATGTAGTCGAGGACTCACCCTGGCGGCTGAAATCCAACGGCGAGGCCAGCGGCCAGATTTAGGGAAGAATGGGATTTCATGACTACCAGAGGTGGAGAAGAAGGGGAAGAAGAGGGGAAACTTGGGAAATAGGCAGCGGGGAGATTGGGAAACATGATAATGCGCTCGGTCGGGTCTTAAATAGCACAGGGCGGTGGGGCGCCGATAAGGGCAAACGTGGCATGGCGTAGGCACCCGAGCGGAAGGCATGCAGGGCTTGGCGCAAGGATGGGATCAGGTCGTGGCATCACAAGAGAGAGCGAGGGGCTCAAGGAAAGCCCACAGCACTCGAGGCTAGCTGGCGCGGCACTACGGCGAGCGTACGACGCAATGGGCGGCGAGCTAGTGAGTTGGCGTGTAGAGAAGATGTACAATGATGTGGTGTGATAGGTGGGACCCACTTGTCTGCGGATGCGAGCGGAGATGCGCTGTGGTGTGGCACGCGCAGAGATGGGTTGCAGGGCAGGCTGCCCCACAAGGGAGAAGGTGGGTGCGAGAGGGCGCGCGGGGAAAGGGTTGGGTCGACGGGGTGGATGCGAACCAAGGGGAGAGAGAGAGAGAAAGGTTTAAACTTTTTTTATTGGATTTCAGAGCTGAATTTGAAATTCAAATTCTGAGGATATTTAACACATTATTAACTTGTAGATTTTTATACTTCCTACTTGGTGCAAGGAATTCGATTTACCTTTATGAAATGGAAACTAAGTTTTTTGGAAATTCTCAAAATACAACAAATTTTTTTGAAATCCTGGAAAAATTACACAATCAATTCCACTATGTAAGAAGACTTCACAAAACATTCATTATTTTTGGAGCGCATTTTATACAGTTAGAAATTCCAACAAATAGTATAATTAAATGAATTTTGGAGAAAAATTAGTAATGAATAAAATTATGGAAAAATTATATAAGAAATTAAACCGTGTCGGGAGGCTCCACAAAAAAAAATCGTAATTTTTTTAGCTCATTTGCTATATTTAAAAATTCCTAGAAACAATACTAAATTTTGATGAGATAAACAATGTATCTGTCGTCAGTTGAACTGGAGAGACAGGGGCCTAGTTTTGTAATTCTTTCGGACGACTACCTAATTTTGTAATTTTTTTAAAAAAATAATATTATTATTTTTAAAAAAAATCGTGCAATCAACATGAGAATAGATATTAATTGTTCGCTGATTTTGATGTAGGACACTGCCATTGTTCTATTCATTAGCTTCTCTGGGAACGTTATACAAGCTTCCCAAAGTTCCTCAAAAAGAAGAAACTCCCAAAAACGTTAGCATTTTAGCACTAGAAGCGACTTAACAATGATGTACTAGCTTTTTCGACATCAGGCTGGGCTCTGCTTGCTACTTGAAAATCTGACTCAGAATTTTCAAAGAACATCTACAATGTTTAAGGGTGTGTTTAGATGGATGAACGAAGCTGAACGGGATGGTTTGATTTAAATGGATGGGATGATTCTGAATGGAACGATATGAGTACTGTGTTTGGTTGATTGGATAAGATGATACAACATTTTGTTTGGTTGGTTGTATGAACAGAGAGAAACACACAGAGAGAAGGGAGGCCAGCAGAGAGAAAACAGAGGAGGGGTAGAGTTGGCATGGGTAGGCTCACCGACGGCAAGGGAGGGGTGGCACAGCCGGATGGCAGTGTGCGATGGCTGGAGCCGGGAGAGGAACGGGGGGCAGCGGTGCTTGGGTGGGAGAGGGAGGAAAATAGGGCGAGCATGAGCGAGAGGGAGACTACGAGAGCTCACCCATGTGATTGGTCAGGGGAGAGGAGGACCGAGGAGGGCTGGCGACGAGGGCCAGCAGCAGCATGGTCAGCTCACTAGTGCGTCGGCGCTGTGGGGTAGAGTAGTGGGAGTGGGTGGTGAGGAAGGAAAGGGGAGAGCGGGGAGGTGCTCAATAGAGGAATCGAAGCAATACTCATCGGATGAAGAATGGCAGCCGTGGCGGTGGCTTTCGACTGGAAACAAGGAAGACGGCGGCGCGCGGTGTTCCGGTGGGGGAATCTTTGAAATAATTGAGGGGAAAGTGTCCTTAGGGGCGGAGCATGTCGTGACGCGGGTAGCTTGGGGAGGAGCGCACTCGGGTGGCCGAAACGGTGTGGCGATGCGGCAGCTGGTGCGACAACTTGAGCAGCGACACAAACTGAGGCGAGCTCGAGGAGAATGAAAGAAGAAGGGGAGGAAGGGGATGGAGGGGAGAGCCCGAGGGAGGGGAAGGAGGCCGGGAGCAGCTAGTAGTGGAGGCAAGCGCTGTGCGTGACAATGGCCGCACAGCGGCAGGGAAGTGACAGGAGTAAGCGGCGGCATGGGAGCAGCGGCGCGGATGTACGGGGCAGGTGGCGAGGTGATGGCGCCGGGACCGGAGCGGCGGCGTGGCGCGGTCACCGGTGTGGGTGGAGGCGAGAGCAAGAGTGAACTGTGTGGTTCGTCCGAATTTGTCGGATAGGACGATACAACATCGAACAGGAATATTCTCCGAATGTGAACCATCTCATCGAGATGGTTCCGTACGATTCAACCAACCAAACGTATGAATAAACTCATTTCTTGAACTGAACTATCCTGTTCAGTTTCGTTCATCTATCCAAACACACCCTAATCGCCTCTCCCTTTCAGCGATCTGCCCGATGAAATCGGGCATTGAATAAATCAAACATGCATACGTACACATCAGAATCACCGTCTCTGTAATTAAGCTCTCTTGAAAGGAAAACCTCCTTATCATAGACAAAAACTTATGAAGAGCCCGGAAGCTACTAGTAATTGAAAGGACGGTGCCTTGGAATCTTGGATGGAGCATCCACTCCAGCAGGAAACTGGTAACAAAACTGTTATGCCCCTGTCCTGCAGGTCATGGGATCATGCATGATTTGATGGCTATTAGATTTCGACCCTAATCTAACCAATGGCCTCCTTAAGAACCCCCCTTATAAAAAGCTTGATCGGTCGATGTAGTTAAAAGGGAGAGGACCACGGTACCATGATAAGCAGGGAACAAACCTCAGATTTCATTGGAGATGGTAGTGAAGCACAGTGCCTTATCTTTATCTTGCTCCTCGCCATTTAACCGAAAGCACAACACTGATCAGTTATTAGAGCAATTGATATCGCCATAATATCTTAGCAAATCACAAGAACTATTTTCTTTGCGAGGAAATTGCAAGAACTATTTGTTGATATGATAGTTGAAGAATCGCACACTCATACACTTCTACCTTTGATAGTCTTTGAGGCACTTTTCTTTTTTTTTGGAAATTATGCAGCTCTGAAGGAGTGCACACCCGGGTTTGAGTTCGGATGGGCGGGCTCATACCCTGCCAACCGAGCAGCGCTCGGGTCTTTTGAGACACAATTTTTACTAATAGTTTGTAGTCTGGTTATTATATGGTTAAAGTGTTGTAAACCTGTATTTGTACGAAAGTATTTTTTCAGACAAATTTCTAGTGATAGTTTTCTGTGCGTGCGACCGTTCTAAATATACATATACAAGCCCACGCGAAGCATGTAAGCATGGCGGCAGAGTGATGCATATGCCCGGCGAACACGCACGTCAAGAGCTAGCACGAGGTCGGCACCTTTGACGAAAGGAAGCCTCGATGGCCATTCGGCGAGAGGACGTCATTGAGTTTAAATGTGATACAAATTGAATTTTAATATGATACGAATCGAACTTCCTACTTGAAATTATAATTCTACTCTTACACGGAGTATCTTATATACCACTATAAATATATTTATGTAGTTCATAAGAAAGATAAAAGAGATTTATCGTAAACATCTCCTCATATAGTGATATTATCTCCGTACACTCATGATTTTTTTAAAGGATTTTCTATATAAAATTTGTGTCTCCTATTTTATTTTAAACGTATTATTTAAAACCGTTTATTTGTCCTCTCTCCCGTCCTCTTTCCCTGGATCATCGATGGTGACGGGTAGACGACACCGACGTTTCCCAAATCCGCTGAGCTCGTCGATCGTTCACAGACAACCACTCATCGCCACCCATAAAAGCTAAGCTAGCTCGGCTTTGACTTGCTCTGTGCCTGTGGTATCTACTAGTATCACTGTCCAAGCATGCGTGCATGTCTCTGTCTTAACAGACAACTCCCATGACTCCATCCAACCCATCTTATCTGAAGAAACAAGGACATGTGAGCGACGAAAAAGGGCCTCTACGATGCGTTTTTTAAGGGATCGTATAAAATTGTATGGTCCAACTGGGACTTCTTGCACGTCGACCAATTAAAATTGTGATATGTTGTGGAGATCATGTACATGTTATTCTAATTTTAGTGTTGAACAATTGACATCAGTTTCGAAGTGTTTGGAGAGCAAAATCTCGATTTAGCGACTTGTCAGATTTGCTGTCAGGTTCAGACGATCTGAACAACCCAGGGGCATGGTCTAACCGGCTAGAGGCTCGCGGTCTGACCAGCTCAGGGGTGGTGGTTAGACCGATCGAGGGCCGGCAGTTAGACTGGCCAGAGTGAGAATGAAAACATGGAATTTTGAGTAATGTGATCAAACACCTGTCTGTGAGTGTTAGGAGATGTGTTTGCAACATGTTTCATGGAAATTGGAGTTTCGAAACATAACTAAATATAGTTTTGCCGAAATGTCTAGAAAGGGTGTTTTTTAGAACTTGGGAAAATTCTAGGAGCGATCTGACCAGCCAAGGGGCGGCGGTCAGACCGGCCAGGGCTGGTTCATGCACCGGGAATGTGGCAAACATTGTGGTATTGACCAAAGACATAGGTGTCAGTGCATAGGTGTTGTATGATGCATGTTTTGGCTAACATGAGTTAAGTTGCGATGAACTTTTGCCCAGAGTCGATTTTTTGGTCTATTGTTGTGCAGGTGACTGGAAGTCAACTGCGATCAATTGTGAGAATGATCGGGACTAGACCAGGAGAGCTGAGGTTCAGAACGACCAAGGATGCCGGGTAAAGTGGTTGGACTCAAGTATGACGCAAGATGGACAAGAACGAACAAATGGGACCTTGGCTTCGATCCTCCCGATCATCGATTGGAATAGATTTCTAACCTGTTTGATGTGCTATGTTTGAAATCTCATGGGATTTGGGTCTCGGAATCAAAAGTTAAGTCATTTTGGAGATCCCTCGGGCTGTTGTCCCTACAGTCAGCGATTAGACCGGGCACCGAGCAGTTAGACCGGCCCAATTAGACCTGACCCGACGGTCAGACTGGGTGTGTGTTTTTTAACTCGTGTTTTTTGGTTTTAACGCAAGACTTTCGTTGTGTGCTTGTGTCTTTGATCTTCATAGCTTAGAGTGACAAAGAAGTTGAATACCGTTAGTGGTGAAAAAGATAGGTGCTCCTATTCAACCCCTCATCGCTTATTCGGTCCAATAAGTGGTATCAGAGTCTGGCTAGTTCATACTTGATCTTAACCGGTCGATCAATATGGCTCCACCAAGCCGTATGTCTTATATAGGATCGACTATGCCTATTGAAAGAACCGAATGCATGTCTACCTTTAAAGCGATGGTCAAGCCATATGGGAGGTGGTTCGATTTCCTCTCGTTCTGCCTGAGGTAGCTACGCCGGCTTTAGCAGCCACTGTGGCTAACAACTATAAGGCAAAGAACCTTCTATATATTGGGCTTGGTAGACAAGAGTGTGACTGGATCTATCACCTTGAGACCGCACATGAGAATTGGCACACTCTTGAGACCTATCATGAGGGCTCTTCTAAAAGCAAGCAAATGCTCCAAATGGTCTTCAAACAAGAGTACAATAAATTCGAGATGTTTCCTGGAGAGAGCATCAATGATATGTTTACTCTCTTCAACAAGATGTTCAACCATGTGATAGCAGTTGACATTGAGTATTCTCAATCTGAGAATGCAACCCATCTCTTGACTGCCATCAAAACCAAACAGTGGGAGATGAAAGCTACTGCCATTGAGGAGAACGCCAACTTGAGCAATATCACCTTGGAGTTGTTATATATAACAAGCTAAGGCCCATGAGATCAAGAGAGTTGATCATCCCAAAAAACAAAACATGGCTTTGGTAGTTGATCCTGCTAAGAGATCTTATGATGGTAGTTCTTTTGACTCTTCGAGTTCTCTTTTGCTTGTCTTTTTGCAATCAATGAGGAGGAGCTTGAACCCATTCCTGAGCAGAGTTAGCCCTCTTAGCCAGAAAATTCATCCGGGCCTATCACAATGTGAGGAACAAGAAGATGAGTGGTCGGGTGACTTGCTACGAGTGTGGTGAGCTCTACCACCTTCAGGCTAACTGCCCCAAGATGAGGGGTAGGAGCAACTACAAGGAGGAGAAGGGCTCGTGGAAGAAGCCACAAGGAAACAATGCCAAGTCTTATCCCTCCAAGCTCTTCAAGGACGTACACCGGGTCCTTACCGCTTTTGGAGATCATTCCATAAGTGATGTGGACTCCGAAAGCAATGAAGACAAGGAGGTGGAGACTCCTCAAGAGAAGAACAAGGGCAAGGGCAAGGACTTCACCAGCATGTGCTTGATGGCACACAACGATGACGATGTTGACACATCCGATGAGGTACCTCCTTATTAGGGATAACGACTTAGAATCTCAAGTTGATAGTTTAACTCTTGAACTTGTGAATGTTAAGGACCTTGATAGTGATGAATGTCTCTTTCCATATTTTACATGTTAAGCTTGGAAAATTACAGAATGCTCATGACATTGCTCTACACCAACTTGACAATGCTAGGAATGAGATAATTGAGCGTAAATCCAATCCTTGTGAAAAAATGCGTAGAAACTAGCAAGTTGGTAGCGCTTAAGCATGATGACAAGAAACTTGATTCTATTGCTTGTGCATTTTGTGTTGAACAAGAACGTGAGATGAATGATATGTATGAAGCATTTAGAGTTAAGTATCAGAAAACTTAAGAACAAACTTGATCATGCATCTCGTGCATCATGTGAAGCTCTAAATCTTGAAGTTGTAGTGCATAAAGAAAAATTTGCTAGAGCTATCAAAGGTAAAACTTGTAAATTTTGTCCTAAGCTTTCTATTGAGAGCACTTACCTTAAGGATACCCTAGAAAGATTCTCTAAAGATAAGAAATAACTTAACATAATTCTAGACAGGTCCAAGACTCCTTTTGCGAAGTAAGGGTTAGGGTATACCTTTGCTAAGGATAAAACTAAGCCAAATGCAATTCAAATATTAAAAGAATGTTTAGTTGAATTCAAAATTGAACCTATAAAGGTGCTTTTCAAGTCTGAAGGTTTTGCTCAAATGAACTCAGATTTGCAGGGTGCTTCTCCTAGTGGTACCAAATACTATTGCACCTATTGCAAGAGAGATGGGTATTTGCTTGAGTTCTATTGGCGTAGGCTGAAGAATGCTAAGAAAAATCTTGCTAGAATTGCTTTGCATCAACCTATAGATTGAATGAGAAATGTTCATGTAGAGAGTAAACAACATGGGCTAGGATTTGGTTTTCATCCTGGACATACTCATCATCATGAACCTAGATAGGTTGAATCTCATTCTTTTCATGAATGTCTCTCATGATAGAACTGAAGGTAGATTCAAGGCTAACAACCATGATTCATATGCCTCTGGAAGACGTGTGCTTCAGTATTAGGTTTCCAAGTCAAGTTTAACTAACTATAGTATCGAGACACATAAATCTTATGTGCCTTGATTTCCAGGTTCACCATGGAAGGGGCAAGAACACATGGCTTGTCGAATCCGGGTGTTCATGCCACATGACCAGAGATTCAAGATGGTTCACCTCCTTCATGTGTGCTTCTAGTGATGACTTCATCACCTTTGGGGACAACACACAAGGGCGGATTGAAAGAATTGGCTCAATTAGGGTGAATGACAAATTCATCTTAAAGGACGTCGCATTTGTGGAAAAGCTAAGGTATAACTTGCTCTTAGTCTCAAAACTTCTTAATAATGGTTATGAGACTAGATTTAAGAAGAATGCTTGTTGTGTGCTTGACTCTGTTGGTGAGCTCATGTTTGGGGTTTCTCGAGTTGGTAGAATCTTTGGAGCTAACTTTTTTTAGTCTCTTACCGGTTCTCTGAAGTGTTTACTTACTTCTTCTTAGTTCTGGATTTGGCACAGGCGTTTGAGGCTTATTGGGTTTGATCATCTAATACGAGTCAGCAACATTGATCTCATGAGAGGTTTTGATGAGGACATCCCTAACTTGGATACAATCGCGCCTACACACACATCTGATCCACAACAAATATTACAAGGACCAATTACTCGAGCTCGTGCTCGCCAACTTAATCACCAGGTGAATTCGTTCATAGGTTTATATATTACTAAGAATAGATAGCTACCTAATGCAAGTGATTTAATTGTGCTTAGGAACATGAGAAAGGACCAAGGAGAGGTATGTGGAGTCATGGACAAGCATAGGAGGCATAATGGATGTCATCATGTCACTTTGGGTCTGAGCCAAGCAAGAGTTCGAGTTGGGTCGTTCTGGATTCGAGTTCGGACTGCTGCGACAACACTAAGTTCAAACGGTCGTAACTTCTTCATACGGACTCCGTTTGGGACGTTCTTGGACTTCATTGAAAGCTTATCAAGTCTACTTTCTAATGAATCTAACCTCAGCTTCAAATTCCAACTGAGCCGACTACAATAAACAAAACAATTCACGTCTATTTTTTTGTTCGAGTCAAAAAGGGTGCTGCGCCACCTCCTCTTGGGCCCATGGGCCTTGTAACCCTAGGGGCGTGCGTCCACTTCCCTGGCCGCCACCCCTGGTCGTATTCCCATATAGGAGCCGTCGTTCCCTGGCTAGAACTGAGATTTCGTTGAGTTTAGGTTTAGCCATTGTGCAAACTTCTGTTCTTCAGTTATGTCGGACGACCACCTGTCAAGACAGCCTTCGGGATCCCACTTTTGATTTTCAATACCATCTACGCTACATTCTTATTCGTAATATCAGATTGCCTATATTTTATTCTTGCTATTTCTTCGATTGCTCGCAGGAATTGAACCTCGTGTTCAGGTTGATCGCGCTTCTAGCACGGTCAATAACATCTTGGAGTTGGTTCAACGATTGCTAAGGCGCAAGCATCGTCGTACGGTTGTAGTCGGATCGCGAGAGTCACCTCCACCAAAATCGATAGTTATCAATCTCATCGAAAGATCGGGCACCCCGCCTCCATCAGGTTTGCCTAAACTCAAGGTTGTCAATGATATTGTATGTGTGCCCTTGAAGCATGGTAATCAAGTTACAGCCTCACACCCATCATTGACTATGGTGATGACTGATGGACTTAGACAATTATTGCATATGGATATTGTTGATTCTTCTAGGGTTCAATCAGCCGATGGTAAATAGTACATTCTTGTCATAGTCAATGATTTATCGAGATACTCTTGGGTGTTTTTCTTGGCTTCTAAGGATGAGGCTTTTGGCCATTTTCGTGATTTGGTTCTTCATTTGGCTTCTGAACTCCCTAGCGCCTTATGAGAGATCCATAGTGACTATGGCATGGAGTTCAATAATTCTTCATTTGCATCTTTACATGCTGAGCGAGGTATTGAGCATCAGTTCTCCTCTTCTCACATAGCTCAGCAAAATGGCATGGTGGAAAGAAAGAACAAGACCCTAGTTGAGATGACCAAGACGATACTAGATAAGTACAGCACGCCGAGGAGATATTGGGATGAAGCTCTTCAAACAGCATGTCATGTTGCCAATTGTACGTGTTTTCTTGGGATGCTCTTTGGGCAAGACATCTTATGAGCTTCATTTCGGGAAAAAAAATTATGTCTCTCATTTCAGAGTCTTTGGTGCTAAGTGCTTCATTCTTAAGACTTTGATGAAACCTTTGCTCCTGTAGCTAGATTAGAAACAATGTCAACCGTGGTTTTCTTAATGGATACATAGATGACGAAGTGCTTGTTAGACAACCCCCAGGCTTTGAAAATCCTAAGTTCCCTGACCATGTGTTTAAGTTGTCCAAAGCCTTGTATGGTCTTAAGTAAGACTCCAGAGCTTAGTATGATAGGTATAAGACCTTCTTGCTTAAGAATCGATTTAAAATGGACAAGGTGGACAAAACTCTATTCATTCTCAAGCATGGCAATGATTTCTTTCTTGTGCAAATATATGTGGACGACATTATCTTCGGTGGCTCCTCTAATGGTCTTGTGTCTAGTTTTTTTAAGACCATATCCCAGGAATTTGAGATAATCATGATGAGGGGCAAAATTATTTCCTTGGACACCAAATCAAGCAATGTAAAGAATGGACTTTCATCTATCAGACAAAGTAGACCAAGGACTTATTGATGAGATTTGATATGGGTGATTCCAAGACAATTGCCACTCCAATGGCTACTTCGACTGTTCTAGATCCAAATGAGGATGGTCAAGCTCTGGATCAACGCGAGTACTACAGCATGATTGTCTCCCTCCTATATCTGACGGCTTCAATACTGGACATCCACTTCCTAGTGTGCCTTTGTGCAAGATTTTAAGCTTCTTCAGGGTCTTCTTATCATCAAGCAGACAAGGGCATCTTCAAGTATCTTCAGTTAACCCTTCAATATGGAATTTGGTATTCCTGTTCATCATCATTGCCATTAGAGGGTTTTCATATTCTGATTTTGCTGGATGTAGACTTGATTGGAAGAGCATTTCGGGCACTTGTCATTTCTCTTTTCTCTTGATCATCTAGGAAGTAACCTGCTGTTACACAGTCCACTGCTGAGGTTGAGTATATAGCTATTGCTAGCTGTTGTAGCCAAATTCTGTGGATGACCTCCACTCTTAAGGACCGTGGGCTAGCTTTTGATAGTGTTAATATTGCCAAAAACCTAGTACAACACTCTAGAACCAAGCACATTGATATTAGGTATCACTTCCTTAAATACTATGTTGAGAAGGGGGACATTGTGCTAGAGTTCATGGAGTCCGAGACTCAATTGGCATATATCCTTACTAAGTCTTTAGATCCTACTAGGTTTGCCACCGTGAGGATTGAGTTGGGGGTAGTTTATCCTTTTGGATTGGTTTGAGGGGGAGTTGATCCTTTTTTATCTTTTTGATCCTTGCTGGTCTTTTCTTCAACAAGTAGTTTCTTTGGCTTTTGATGCCTTTTCTTGTATCTCATTGTATCATATTGCATTCATATGAAAAATATAAAAAATGATGCATTTAATATAAGCTCTTCTACTTCAACTTTTAATTTGATGAAGCTTTAATTTTGTATGCTTGTATTAGTATGATTTACTTACTTAGCTAGTTGTTGATGCCTTGGAATGTGCCTTAGAGTTAGAAGGTCTAGGCTTAATCCTTAATTGCGAAGTGATATCTAAATTCATATTTGTATAAGTCGAACAAGACTTTTATGTCTTTTGACATCTTGTACGTGCTTGTTGAATGCCAACTAGGATTACCTTGCTTATCTTGAATCTGTCTTGAACTTAGAAGAAAAATCTTGAACAGTTGATGACTTTTGCTCAATTTCAGTGCTTTAGGAAAAAAGTCTCTTGTTTAAAAAAACACCATGATTGTATCATGAAAAGGAAAGAAGAACAAAAACAAGGGATTGCTTGCAAACAATCTGTTACATGCCTAGAGCACTCCTAGCTCCAACAGTGGTATGTTAAACCCCCACTATAGCTTTTTCATGCAAAAAATGTCAAATCTTTGCTCACAAACGGTCTATTACACGTTGAGAGCAAAAAACTGAAAAATCAAAAGAAATTGAGCAAGTTTTTCAAGTTATAGGCTTTGTGATCCTTCTAGTAGTCAATGCTTATTTCGTTATCTTGGATTATATGCTTGATATGGATTGGTTCATACTTTTGCAGTATACATGGTTATCAACTAATAATTTTAGTTATTCACTAGACTACATGACTTTTTGATATATGCTTTGTTGTCAACTTGTAGCTTGCCATTTATGTTATGCTAGCTTTCATATTTGATATGTCTTATGCATTAGAAATTGCTAGGTTCTTCATATTGGGTAATCTCCAAAACTTCTTGTTCACAAAAATTGAAAATTCAAAAATAAAGCCACTTCGCTATATTTCATGCATGCTCCTTCTTATACTTCTTCCATGTACCTTCAGAACTGAAAATATTGGATGAGAGAAAGGCGTGATTCTTCGATGACTCTACTACCAAAGGGGGAAGAAGATGTGGTAAATATGTTCAAAATGAGCTTTGCATGCATTCAGGTGGCTAAATGAAAAATTCAAAAATGGGTAGATCTTAGTGAGGGGGCATTTCATATGCATTCTTGAGCTTTAATGTCTATTTCTTGGTTTGCTTTGCAAAGTTGAAACATCACTATGATCAAAGTTCAAATTGAACAATTATTCTTTCATATAGCCTTGAGTGATTTTTTTATGCCATCTCTGGATTTTGAAGATTTTATGCACTTCCTTGTCTCTACTAGTTTGCTTATGCATTCCTCAAGCCAACTTGGTCATTTTCAAAGCATTCTCTTGCTTATGGACCGAGTCGAGGATTTGTGCAAAACCGAGTGAGTTGTTTTCAAAACTACCTCCAATTTTTATTTTCTTTGGTAGATTGCTAATGTGTTCATCAATTGGCATCGACATCGATGTGTTTGGGGAGCATAACCTCGGTTTAGCAAATTATCAGATTTGTTGTCCAGTTCAGGCAGTCTGACTGGCCCTAGGGTGGCGGTTAGACAAGCCAGAGCGGTGGTTAGACCAGCCGAAAATGAAAATGTGCAATTTTGAGAAATGTGATCAAAGACTTGTGTGGGAGTGTTAAAAGGTGTGTTTGCACTAGGTTTCATGGAAAATAGAGTTTCAAGGCAAAACTAGATAGAGTTTTGCCGAAATGTTCAAAGAGGATGTCTTCGAGGACTTGGAAATTCTGGGAGCGGTCCGACTTGCTAAAGGTTGGCGATCAGACTGGCCAGGGCGCGTTCATGCACCGGGAAAGTGGCAAACATTGTTGTATTGGACAAAGTCATGGGTGTCAGTGCATAGATGTTGCATGATGCAAGTTTTGTCTAACATGGGTCAAGTTACGATGAACTTGTGTTCGGAATCGATTTCTTGGTCAATTGTTGTGCAGGTGGCTTGGAGTTAACTATAGTCAATAGCGACGTCCAGAACGGCTAAGGATGCTGGGTGAAGTGGTTGGACTCAAGTATGGTGCAAGATGGACAACAACGACCAAATAGAAAGTTCGGTGAAACGGGTTGCATCAAGTGGCTTGGGGTTAGTGCAAGTTCCATGGTGGTTTCGATGATAGTTGGAAGAGAAAGACTTGTCGACATGAAGAGATCCATTGATGAACCTACGCGTGGCGAAGCATAGGATTGTATCACGTTGATTGGATTCGACTTATGGAGATGGATCGAGAAGGGGTATTTTGGTATTTACGCTAAAGTACCAGATTGGTAACCTTAGAGAAATCGCGGCGCCGAACGGTCCAAAGGAGAGGCGGTTTAGGTCAAGAGAAGACGGAGATCACGAAGAGACGTATTCGAAAGACTCAGTTCATCATCTGCTTTGCGAAGCGTGCGTAAGTGTAGACCCGCTTGTGTGTGGGCTTAACGGATGTTCATTAGGGTTTTCTCTCTAAACCTAGCCTACACTATAAAAGGTGAGGGTGCAGGATTTGTGCCTCCATCCATCCAAGCCTTGAAAATCCTAATTTGTTATTTAGGGCAAGAAGGGGAAATAGAGGAGGCTAAGGTTTGAGAGAGTTGGATTGATAAATTAGATGCTCAAGTGTGAGCTTTTGTCCTCCGTAGTGGAGTGACTGTAAAACCTACAAACCCTCTAATCAATCCAATCAAAATTACCCAAGTTGATTTCTTTCTTATTATAGCTCTCTCTTTGATGATTTTGGAGGATTTTGTGTTACAAAGGTTTTGATTAGGTCTTTTGTTGTGATATATCTTGCTAGGACTTGTGGGATCTGATCCAATGCCATCTTGACCATCTTCCACCAACGAGCAAGTTTTTTAATTAAGTTTTGGTTTTTTCCGATTTTTGTGCCTTCTTGAACTTCATCAAAAAAAATTCATGGAACCTTAGCTTCGATTGTCCCAATCGTCAATTGGAATAGGTTTCTGACCTTTTTGATGAGCTATGTCTGAAATATCAGGGGATTTGAATCTTGGAACCAAAAGTTAGGTCATTTTGGAGATCCCTCGGGTTGCTATCCCTACAGTTGACGGTTAGACCGGCCACTGAGCGATTAGATTGGCCCGGTCAGACTGGACATGGCGATCAGACCGTCCTGGAAATGCGGTCAGTCCGGCCGTGAGTTTCTGAACTTGGGGTTTTTCGGTTTTAACATAAGACTTTCGCTGTGTTTTTGTATCTTTGATTTTCATAGTTTTCATAGCTATTAAAGTGACAAAGAAGTTGAATACCGTTGGTGGTAAAAAAAGCTAGGTGCTCCTGTTCACCCCCTCTAGTCGCTTATTCGGTCTAATATATGCTAGTATACAATAAGGACAGCATCCATTTTTTGACTAGCTAGTAAGAAGCGTAGAATTTACAGAGAGTTTGGAGCAGTGTGCTGATTTCGATCTCAAGATTAGTAGTAGGTTTTTGGATTCAGCGGATTATGTATGCACGTATGTATGTTCAACACACACCTCAGCAGTCAGCACGACTGCACGGATGCATCTTTATTTTTGTTTTTGTACTCAAAATGAACGAGCGAGTGAGTGACCATGTCAAGCAAACAAACCAGATATACATCGATCCAGTAAAAGTGTTTGGTTAACGAAATCAAACTCCAGCAGCTGCCCGGACTGAAGTGTCATCGCCTTCCAAGTCAACGGATGAAGTCGAATGGCCCTATCCAAATCGGTTAAAAGAACATCTAAAGGTTGGCTCTTCTTGCAAATTGTGCACATATTCAAATACTCGTAGAGAGGGATCATAGCTCATAGGAGTTCTTTTTTAAAAAAAATCAATTGTATTGCTGGCAAATCAACAGGTAGTTGTGAATTGTGAACAGCAGAAACATTTGTACTAACAATTGGGCCGTTACTGGCCCGTGCATCGTCTTGTATTTAGATCTAGCTGCACTTGAACTCGACTCGTGTGTGCTGAATTGAATATAGACGGACTCCTCCTTTGTTCAGATTTAAAAAAATGCTATTTTCTCTAAAGATGACTTATTGGTATTTAGATCTAGCATATATTCCATGGAGTTTGCTCTTTGTTGGTTTTTTTTATTAATTGCTCAATCCATGGAGTATGCATGTGATTGAACACGAAGGCCTGCATGCGACGGGGATAACTTAGTTGGTCAGGGACGTTGGTTAATCAGTCAAGAATAGTTGCAACCACGTGAGCTTAATAGCAGATCGCCTGGTGAACCGTCGAGATATTCGGTCGACGAAGCGAGTAAAATGTCGTGAGCTTAGATTCGGATAAAATAGCATATTGCAAACAATCCTTGTCAAATGACCCTTTGTCAATATTTGAAGGGAGTGACTAGCGCCTGAAAGTCTCGCGCCGGATGCCTTCGCATCCATAGGATCATCGTAACATACTCCCTACGAAACATACATACCTCCAATCCTCCCTTGTGTTCTTCCTCGTGTGCACTCCAATCAACTTCAACCTTGCCCCGCCAGCATCACCTCCACCCCAATGGCTCACCTGATCTGAAGATTCGATAATCCACCACCAAATCATCCATTCGCATGGCCCTCCAGCTCTAATGGTTGTACCAATTTCGTCCCAATCAGAAGCCCCATGGTGCAATAGAAAATCACAATGAAGGCAACAACGATTACTAAAGCATGCGACAAATTCCATCTGGCTAGCTACAACAACCCACGGCATAGAGGAAGCAACAAACCGCAATCTCTTGTTGTAACAACAAAAGAAATGCTCACGTGTGTGAGAAAAACTGGAGGAGGAAGAAAAGGTTTGGTATGACGCACTCAAACAGAGATGCAATCGTTCCTTTTGTATAGTGATTGCTGGACAGGGAATAGTCACACGTGTGTTACATGGCAAGCAATAGCAAAGAGAGATTATAGGGATTTGTTGCAACAATCAAATCCTTACTTTCTACACAAATCTATCTTTGTATAACGGACAATATTTTCAACACCCTCCCTCAATCTCAACCTGGTGAAACAAGATTGAGATTGCTTCTCATTGTCATGTTACAACAATCAAATCCTTACTTTCTATACACACCAGGAATTTGATCTTGAGAATATATGAACCGAACTTCCAAAACCTTACACTACTACAGAAAACATCATCACAGACGGTTCGGAACCGTCATCACAGACGGTTCGGAACCGTCTGTGTTTTTGTACGTCTGTGATAACTGGCGGTTATCACAGACGGTTAAAAAAACCGTCTGTGATAAGTCACAACACAGACGGTTCTAGTTACCAACCGTCTGTGATATGTGAGATATCACAAACGGTTCATAATTAGAACCGTCTGTGATATGTGGATATCACAGACGGTTCTAGTTCAAAACCGTCTGTGATAGTTTTTTGTATTGCAAAAAAAAATCGACATACGTTGTTTCCATTCTACATAGAACGGTGTTTGCAGCACACATTGTGGAGTACCATACTATCTAGCACACCCAAATATGATCACCAAGAACCCACTAGCACACATTGTGTAACACACCAGGCCATCTAGCATAGCCACGGCCATCTACAATTCCACCAGCAGCAATAACCGGAATGTAGCCTTAGGACCTTTGGCTGGCCGGCTCTCATCCTTCCTTCCCTCCTCCCTTTTTCAGCATCCACCTCTCTCAGCATACATGATCACCAAGAACCCCCACAACTGGCGGCTTCGCCCCTTTTTCATGCATAGAACAAACCACATCAAGCAATCTCAAAAGCGCTTAAATCAAAATCAGCAAAACATTAAAAGATAAATAATACTCAATATGAAACAAAAAGGGAAGGAGGAGGGGAGGAGGAGGATCGAGCGGGTAGCGCTCAAGCTGGAGGTGGTGACCGGAGAAGAGGGCCGAGGGCGGAGCAAGGCGGCGACGGGTGGTGGTGCTGTGTTGGGGACCGAGGCTGCAGCCGAGGAGCGGCACCCAGTGGAGCAAAGGAGGAGGGAAGGAAGGATGAAAGCCAGCCTGAGGTCCCAAGGGGGCCGAGGGAGAGGAAGACAACGCTGGGGTAGCTATAATATATAAAGACAGCGTCAAAATACTTTGCCTCCCGCGCACACGTTCAAAATTTTTCGAACTCCCGCCTCCCGCGCTGCGAATCACAGACGGTTTCATACAAAAACCGTCTGTGATGACATATCACAGGCGGTTCGTATTATGAACCGTATGTGATAAGTATATCATGGCTTAAAATTTTTCTTACTCTCTAATTTTAAGCCATGGTAAAATCAATAATTTGAAGCCATGGTAAAATCACATAGTAAGAAAAATTTGAAGTCATGGTAAAATCAAAATCACAGACGGTTGTTAATACCAACTGTCTGTGATAGTGCCTCATCACAGACGGTTCTTATTACCAACCGTTTGTGAAGTATCACAGACGATTCATAATAAGAACCGTCTGTGATGAGGACGCCTCTGTGAGGACCCGGAATATTTAACTAGTAACACTTAACCTCCAAGCTGGTTCTAGCGTTACTAATTAAACATTCTAAGCCTCGATGGACATATGCTTCCCGCATTGCGCATATGTACATCATCACAAAATCACACATCAATTCCATACACATACATCACTAAGTTCAACAACGACATACATAAAGTAAAGTTATTACAAAGAGAGCCGACCGGCCAAATAGAACAATATACAAGAATGACAGTGGAAGCAAAGCGCCATAAGATGGCTAGAACAAAAGTCGGCCAGGTTAGCCACACACCACAAGGCAACCGGCCAGGCCGCCAAGCTAGTCGCCCATAAGCTACCACAACACTGACTCACAAAAGTGAGGCCCTTGAGCTCACCTTCCTCCTCTGCAACAAAACAATTAAGCATAGCAACCGAGTACAAAGATTGTCTTTGTACCCATAAGACGACGTGTGGAATAGCGGACCTATTCATAAACTACATGCAAGATTATTTAGGTGGAGGTCATATGTCTCATTTGCATGAAGCCAACTTTATTTGCAATAATGTAGTACCTTTTAAAAGCAAGTTTGCAAATTTATTTTGTTATCAAAGTATGATAAGTAAAGATACATACAAGTAACCACAGAAGTGACTATCCCAATAGTCACCACAACATATACGAATCCCGATTCGTACCACCCATCAAGTTTTAATTTAAAAGGTTGTAGTCTAACTCTTGAAAGACCTTGCCAGCGTGTCCATAACCTAGGGCGAGGCTATTCGAATAGTTTTAACCTGCGGGTGTACCAATGTACCCACACTTGGACCGCCTTCAAGCCACAAGCACACTACAGAAGGTATGCAAGCACGGCTAAGTCCTCTGAGACGTTTCCAATCTTGTGTATTAACTACGAGCCGCTCGTATGGGTAGAAACACCATACGCTTACATTGCAAGCCGAAAGACAACCACCCGTTACGGAAACCTTCGGACACTACAATGCTCCCACCTCCATCCCTCCTGCGACTCCTGCGACCGGAGCCAATACACGCCAAAGTACTAAGTCAAGAGAGGTCCCATACCCTCTAATGTGGTTAGCACGCTAAAATGCTTGGTTTAGTGTAACAAGATGTTCGGTCCTTGTTGACCCGGGCACCATTCCAGTCACACCCAAAAATCACACCATCATACCATTGTGCCCAAGTCTAAATCATTTTGTTTTCAGTTTTAGTTTTCATAAGTAGACATAGCACAAGGTGGAAATCATAATCATAATAAGTTTGATGTGATCAAGGTTATCGACAAGTCGATAACCGCTCATTTCTACGAAGCTAAGCATGGCTAAGCAATTAATTCGCAACTACTAAGTGACAAGAGCCCATCCACGAACTCTAAATCACAGCCAGTAACCTAGGCTCATGGTAGTAGAGGATAATCATTTGCTAAGGAAATGCATCTACTAGGCCAACTATTAAAACAAAGTAGCAATGCATACATAGAATTTGTAATCAACATAAATACTTAAAATACTGGGATTAACATGATCAAACTGCTTGCCTTCTTGCTGTTGCTCAATATGTTGCGGAGGATCGTTCTCGGGGTTACCGCAAATGTCGAATCCTAAGCGAAAAGGCAAGAAGAACCAAGAACAACCAATAAGACTAGCAACACTTAAACAAAAGAGCAAGCAAAAATTAACCAAATACAACGAAATTTATACACAAGGTAGAATACAAATATACCAAGGCATAGAAACTGGAAAAACCTAATTTGGATTTGTGGTGCAAAAGATATTACTTAAAAACTCATTTTCGGCCATAATTAGCACTGTAGCAAAAATATTTTCTAGAAAGATTTTGGAGCTGAAATTTTATGGTAGCTACCTACTGGTATAGTGGTAACCCATATAAAATTTTAGGTCATTTGGAGTTAAGATGATTTAGTTATGATTTTTCTAAGTTCTACAACTAGCATATATCATTTCTCAGGAACATGAATAAAGACAAAGCCTAGATCAATTTAAAGCATGTTTATAGGCCAAATTTACCAGGTTGAGTTTGCCCACTTTGCAACTACAGAGAGGAAGTTATGTGGTTTACAAATTTTTCATGAATTTCTAGACCTCATTTTCATTAAACAAGCTCATGTTGTTTAAATCATTTTCTGCTACAAAACAGGGCCTAATTTCATTCTCAGATTAAAGTTCATACTATAACAAAGCTACAGCAACTGGAATCATTCAAAAAGGAGTTAAAATGACAAAGTTATGCACTTTTGAAATTTGAAACAGCAAAAGACTTAGGAAACTTTGAGCTCTCGGGAGGTCCAAACGAACTGGAAGACAAGGAGAGGTCGTGGGCGTTAGATCAAGGTCGGCGACTCACGAGCCTCGGCGCCTTGCAGCAGCGCCTAAGACCTCTTCCCGCTCAGGGGAGTGCGGATCGTTGAGATCTGATCCAACGATCACGACCGGTAGCGTGCCTGCGCGCCGCGCAAGGAGGTCTCTGGCATGCAACAGAGGTCGTGGCCGTCGGATCGAGATCTGGCGGTCCGAGCACTAGGGAGGTCTTAAGGCTTTAAATCCAAGGAAGGAGGTCGGGACGGTCAAAATCTCACGAGAGGAGGTCTAACGCTCACGATCCAAAGGAGGAGGTCCTAGGCGGTCAAGATCTTCCGGAGGAGGTCTTGATGGTGAGATTGACGAGAGGAGGTCTTGGATGACCAAGATCTTCTCGGGGAGGTCCTAGCGATAGCGATTTGCGGAGGAGATACGGGCGGTTGAGTTAGACCTAGGGAGGTCTTGAGCGGTCCCGAACAACGCGAGGGAGTGCGAGACTAAAGATTTGCAAATAAAACCTAACGCTCGGATCTAAAGCGGGAGGTCATGGGCGGCTAGGATGGAGCTAAAGAGGTTTGGCGGGGTTTTCCTTGTAAGCGGCCGGGGTGGCCTTTTGACAAAGAGGACCCGATGGTAGCCTAGGGTGGTTTTTTGAAATGACCAGGGAGGTCCTAGACACGAGGTTTTTGCGGAAAAGAACCTAAGGCCCATATCTAATCTTGGAGAGGTCGTGAGCGGCCAAGGTTAGTCGGGGAGGTCTTTAAAGGCCGAGGTGGAACTAGGAGGTCTGGGACTTAGAAATTTCGCGAAACCCATCTACTGATGCAGATCTCACCGAGGTGGTCTTAACGGCCGAGATTAGCGAGGGAGGTCTTACACTACGGGTTTTCACGGGAAGATCCAAGGTCGAGATCTAAGCGTGGGGAGGTCTTGAGGCGGCCACGAAGAGCTCGAGGAGGTCCAAGGTGCTTTTAATGGCGCGGAACCTACGGACGGCGACAAAGGGTGGCGGCTAAGACAACTCACGACTCTCGATGATTGGCAATAAATGGGCATTTAAGATGTCCTAACAAGATGGCAGCGGGAGTTTTGAACTGCAAAATCGGCGGGCTCAACGGCTTGCCGCGGCGATGGGGACCTCGCGGCGTAAACCAAGGGCATGGTTGGATTCCAAATAACGTCGGGAACCCAAAGGATGTGCTCTCGGCGGCGGCGACTCGAACGCCGCGGCCGAGAGGGTGGTAATTACGTTTCGGCAAAACCGACAACACTAAAAGGCTTGCTACGCTTTAATCTAGCTAAACCCCGAGCTAAAAGGACTAACGAGGACTCACGGGGCCAAGGTGAGGTCGGGGAACTTCGGAGGAGAGGTCGATGCCGAGGAGGTGCTCTGGTGGCGGTGGTGCTTGGGAGTTGGGGAAGGCGACCGGCACAACTCAGAAAGCAAGTTCCCGAATCGTCCACCTCAGAGCGGTTAAGCGACACAAGTTAGGGGACTTGAGTGACCAAGAGAGCAAAGTGACAGCCAAAAGGTAATGAGGAACCACTGGGCCGGAGGTCTTCAAGGAGAGCTCCAAAGTGACAATGGAGGCGGGGAGGTGGTGGTGTTCGTGGGGTTGAGTTTGAGGACCAACTCAAGCGAGGAGCTCAAGCACGACTAAGAGCGAAGAAAGGATAGGAGAGGAAGGTCTCGGGCTATGTATAGCCAGGGAGCTTGGCAAGGGCTAGGGCAACCCACTGTGAGCAAGAACCATGCCCCTGCCAAAGGCACACTCGACAGGACAAGTGACAGAGCAGGTGGAGACTTTGGAGGCTAAAGCTGACTAGCAATAAATGCATGTCGTGAGAAAGAGTCGTTGACAAGGGCAAAAAGGTGACATCTCACTGCCCCCCCCAACTGCTCTGACCCTGACACACGCACGGTGCGGGGAAAACCATGATGACCAGACCTCCAGGAGGTCATGAGGAAGAGAAACAGAGCCGAGGAGAGGTCTGGGCGTCCCAGTTGCTTGGGGTGGTCTGGGCGTCCAAGAATCGCCGAGGTGGGGAGGTCCGAGCGGGCGAGGAGGTTCTGGGAGGTCGTGGCGGTGGGTGGAGATCCAACGGCTAGAACAGCGCGCGCGAGATCGGCTCGGGTGCGCGCTGCGCACAGCTCGACCGAGTCGATTGAGTTGGGCTGGTCAGAGCGAGTCGACTCAACCGGATCGACTTTTACGGTATTAGAGAAAGGTGACATTTGGAGAATTGTTTGAGGTAGCAATTGAACTCCAAAAATTATGAAATTTTACAGAGCTTGCTAGCTCAAACGAGGACCTAACATAAAATTTTCAGAGGCTTTTGTGCTATGCTTTTCCTCCAAAAATTTAACAACGCACTGGTCAAGGTTTGACCAGATTTTGAATCGGTTTGGTGACCTCCAAAATATTCAAACAATTTCTAAAAATTGTGAACTTTTTCAGAGGGTCACATACCATCCCAAAAACTTAGGAAGAGTATTCCCGGAGATGATCGGAGGTTTGACAAGATTGTTTTTGAAAGCCCAAGATTTGGATCAAAAGACTTGTGACTTCGTATTTCCATAACTTCTTGTACAAAACTTGTTTGGTACAAAAGGAAATACAGGATGTAAGAAAAAGTTTTAATTTCTACTCATTTTCTTACATTTGAAACACAAGCCTAAAATTGGGATGTTACAACTCTCCCCCCCTTACAAGAATCTCGACCCGAGATTCCGTTTACTCGGAGAAGAAAGAAGGAAAATCTGCACGAAGGCGATCTTCTCGCTCCCAAGTTGCCTCATCTTCAGAATGGTTTGACCACTGAACCTTAAGGAACTTGATGGCACGGTTCCTTGTTCTCCGCTCAGATTCCTCAAGAATGCGAACAGGATGCTCGCGATAGGTCAAATTCTCCGCACGCCGAGAACCTCAGCGGAGCTTCCTCGGTCGGGACACGGAGGCACTTCTTCAAGTGTGACACATGGAACACATCATGCACACCCTCAAGTGCGGTGGTAGCTCCAACTTTGTAAGCAACGGCTCAACTCTCTCGATGATGCGATAAGGCCCAACATAGCGAGGAGCCAACTTGCCCTTGATGCAAAGCGATGGCCCTTCAAGGGAGAGACTTTGAGATACACAAAGTTATTGGGCTCAAAGCTCAACTCACGGCGCGGCGATCGCATAACTCTTTTATGCGGGTGGGCGTGCGCGGATGCTCGCGGATCAACGAACTTGACTTTCGGCCTCATTGATCGAATCGGGCGAAAAAGCGCCGCTCACGGTCTCGACCAGTTCAACGGGTTACGCACCTTCTCCCATACAAAGCCTCAAATGGTGCCATGCCAAGGCGGCTGAAAGCGTTGTTGTAGGAGAACTCCGCAAATGGTAGACATTTCTCCACTTCTTCCCATAGGAAAGAACACAAGCACGAGACATGTCTTCCAACACTTGGTTGACTTCGCTCCGTCGGCCATCGGTCCCGAGGATGAAAGGCATCTTGAAATGAAGGCGGGTCCCCATAGCCTCTTGCGAGACTATGCCAAAACCGCGAGGTGAAAAGCGCACCACGATCGAAATAATCGTCTTTGGTACACGTGAAGACTCACAATCCTCGAGGCATAAAGTTCGGCCAAGGGCCCCCACGGGCGAGTCTTGGCGGGAAGAAATGTGCCACTTTAGTCAACCGGTCAATGGCGACCCAAATAGCATCATTCCCCTTGGGCGAGTGGGGCAATCCGGTGATGAAGTCCATGCCAATGGAATCCACTTCCACTGCGCGGCAAAGGTGAAGAAGACTGCTTTGGGCCGATGTTCGGCCTTCACACGACGGACACGTCGCGCTCGACAGCGAACTTGGCAATCTCGCGCTTCATTCGGGTCCACGGAACCTCGGCGAAGGTCTGATACATCTTGGTAGCCCGGGTGAATAGACAAAGGAGAGTCATGGGCCGCGGAGAATCATATTCCGCAATTCCATGACCTTAGGAACCACAAGGCGCTGCCCAAACCACACAATGCCATGCTCGTCCCTCGAAAAGCACTTGGCCATCCATCCTTGATGTTACGCTTGATCGGCTCACACGGCATCATGTCTGCTGTGCCGTCTTGATTTGGTCCACAAGGTTGGTTGCACAACCAATGTAGCAAAGAACCGTGCTCGATCAAACCTAAATTGGTATTGGAATTACGAAATGAGGGTAGGCTGCTTGCTCTTGGAGCATCAACATGTTGCAATACACCTTAGGCCGAGTGCATCCGCAGCGACATTGGCCTTGCCGGATGGTGCGAATGCCCATGTCATAGTCCTTGATCAATTCCAACCATCTTCTTTGCACGAGGTTCGGATCTGTTTGGGTGAACAAGTACTTCAAGCTCTTGTGGTGAATACACCTCACAGCGGTTACCAATCGGATAATGCCGCCAAATCATGAGTGCATGGACCACTGACTAACTCCAAGTCATGAGTAGGATAGTTGAGTTCATGAGGCCTCAAGCTGCATGCGATGCATAGGCCACAACCTTGCCTTCTGCATAAGAACACAACCCGGACCACGGCGAGAAGCATCACAATAGATATCAAAACTCTTGTGAATATCGGGAGAACAAGCCTTTGAGGTGAGGTCGATCGCTTCTTGAGTTCTGAAAACTCACATCACAAGCAGCGGACCACTCAAACTTCGTCTTTCTTGGCGATTCGGTCATAGGCTTTGCAATCTTGGAGAAATTCTCGATGAAGCGGCGATAGTAGCCACCAAACCAAGAAAACTCCGCACATCATGATCGACTTGGGTGACCCCAAGATAGCACATCAACGACCTTGCTAGGGTCCACGACCACGCCTCTGCTTTGAAAGAACATGGCCTAAGAATGCCACTTTCTTCAACGAACTCGCACTTGCTGAATTTGGCATATGGCGGTGCTCACGCGACTTGCCCAACACAAGGTGAAGATGCTCGGCATGCTCTTCTTCACTCTTGGAGTAGATAAGGATATCATCGATGAATACCACCACAAATCTATCCAAATACTCCATGAATACCGAGTTCATAAGATTCATGAATAAAGCGGGAGCATTAGTCAAACCAAAAGACATGGCGGTGTACTCGTAAAGGCCATAACGAGTAGCAAAAGCCGTCTTAGGAATATCCTCGGCCCGATCGACTTGATGATAGCCCGACCTCAAGTCAATCTTGGAAGACTCGTGCTCGGTCAAGCGATCGAAAAGATCATCAATACGGGGCAAAGGATACTTGTTCTTTCCGTCACCTCATTAAGCGGACGGTAATCAACACACATGCGCAAGGTCTTGTCCTTCTTCTTCACAAAGATAAGCTGGACAACCCCAAGGAGATGAGCTAGGGCGGATAAAACCCTTCTCTTGCAGCTCACCCGGTTGCTTCTTGACTCCTCCAACTCATTAGGAGGCATGCGTCGGCCTCTTAGAAATAGGGCGATGCAGGGCGACAACTCGATCACAAACTCAGATCTCGAGCAGGAGGCATCACGGCAAATCTTGGGAAAGACATCCGAAGTCACACACCGTGGGGCGTCGTGAATCTCAAAGCGGCTTTGCTTCAAGGGCATAAAGATGGGGCTCGCATAGCTGCGCGAAAACCCAACTGTTCACTGACGGTGGTGAGGTAGACAATCTTCTGGCACTGTCGATTTGCCCCAAGTGTTGGGACAACCAATCCATGCCAAGAATCACATCCAAGCGCGAGTCGAGTAGGATAAGATTAGCCAAAATCCCACTCCTTCGATGTGGATAGGAACATCCCGGCATACTTGGTCGACTCTCATTTCCGAACCGGAGCGAATCAGCGGTGGGATCCAGGAGGAACACGGTGAAGCCCACAATCAACGACAAAGACCTCGAAATAAAAGAATGCGAGGCCCGAGTCAAATAAAGCGTAGCGAGGCGCAATTTAACAAGGGCGTACCCAACACCACGTCGGGCGCCTCTGTGCCTCCTCGGCCGAGATGTGGTTGACTCGGCGCTCCCAAGCCGGGGTCTTACGGTCGGTGGTGACCACTCCCTTGCCGCGTCCTCCATTAGGGCGAGGGGCGCTCGATCTTCTTAGGACAACTACTCGCGTAGTGGCCCTTGTTGTGGCGATGAAGGCGGTGGCGTCGGCGCGGGGTTGCGGGAACACCTGCTGGCTGGGTCGCGGCGCACGTGGCGAGTCACAACTGCGGAGGGCGTGGGTGGTCTTTGAAGGCCTCGGCGGTGGTGAAGCCAAGGCAGGCCACCGGTGCGAGCCCAACTCGGGGGCGAGCGAGGCCGGCTGCGCGGACCGGCTGGGCCTCCCACTTGCGCTTGCGGGACTCGCCAGCGCTCTCGCCTTGTGCTCGGCGATGATGGCCTTGTCCACCAAGGTGCGGAAGTCGGGAAGTCCACAATAGAGAGCTTGTCACGAAGCTCCTCGGACAAACCCTCCATGAACTTCTCTGCTTGGCCTCATCGGTGGCCACCTCGGCGAGGCGTACCTGCCAAATGGTTGAACTCATGGAGGTACTCGGTGTGATTTGCGCCTGTTTGGCGCAAGGAACTCCTTCTTCTTGACTTCATCGGTAGGCGGGGACATGGGCGACGGAAAGCGGCGGAACTCCTCCCACGAGACCACGTGTCCGCGGCTGCATGGCGAGAAATTCTCCCACCATGAGTGCGCACCCTCCGGTGATGGGATGCGAAAAGTGCCGCTCCGCTCACGGCGAGCAGCGTTGAGCTTCGCTCAACGAGCGCGGCCGATCGTCTGCGTCCAAGGATCCTCGGGCCGGGAGAAGGTAGGAGGCTGCGTGCGGAGGAACTCGCAAGCCCCAGCGTCGGTGCCCACCTCGGATCGAGGCACGGAGGAGTGGAGGTGTTCTGGCGATAACCTCCAACACCTGCGGTCCTCCGAGCGATTGCGTTCGATGCATGAGGACTTCCGCCATGGTTGGAGGAGGAAGCTCCTCATCGGGACTACGGTGATTCGGCGCTCGTGTCCCTGACCATCTGATTTACTAAGACAAGTTAGATCTGATTCAAGTCCCAAGAGCACGAAATCCAAACTTAGTTAAAGCGACCAAAGAATAGCCACAAAAGAACATGAGACCATAAGTCACGAATCAACTTTCCGAAACGACCAACCCGTATGGAGGAGCGAGCAATCGTTTAAGAAGGCCCAAAATTCCAGCATTAACTTCCAGCTCAAAACGGTCAAAATCAAGGTATAACCACCTAATAGAGTATAGGCATTAGCTAATCTCATATCACTTCTTACCCTTTTATTCCCACAAGTTTTAGTCGTATTTATCTCTCATTTCCTACCTAATTACTCACCACTAGCTAGCTGTCCTATTTTCTTTATCCAAGCCCTCTCATGGTTCTCCCAAAACCAAGTTAATCGATAGAGGCTAATTTTTGAAAGGAGAGAGGAACAACTTTTTCAAACTTAAGTGAGAGTAAGGTGAGATGAGCAAGCTAAGACAGTAAGGAATAAAATTAGAGAACTTACTTAAGTTTTCATAAACTATTTGAAAGTAAGTTTTCAAAATATCCTAAAAGCGACCAAGCTAGGGGTTTCTACGGTCGAGATGGCTCGATACCAACTTTGTGAGGACCGGAATATTTAACTAGTAACACTTAACCTCCAAGCTGGTTCTAGCGTTACTAATTAAACATTCTAAGCCTCGATGGACATATGCTTCCCGAATTGCAGCATATGTACATCATCACAAAATCACACATCAATTCCATACACATACATCACTAAGTTCAACAACGACATACATAAAGTAAAGTTATTACAAAGAGAGCCGACCGGCCAAATAGAACAATATACAAGAATGACAGTGAAGCAAAGCGCCATAAGATGGCTAGAACAAAAGTCGACCAGGTTAGCCACACACCCACAAGGCAACCGGCCAGGGCATCAAGCTAGTCGCCCATAGCTACCACAACACTGACTCACAAAAGTGAGGCCCTTGAGCTCACCTTCCTCCTCTGCAACAAAACAATTAAGCATAGCAACCGAGTACAAAGATTGTCTTTGTACCCATAAGGCGACGTGTGGAATAGCGGACCTATTCATAAACTACATGCAAGATTATTTAGGTGGAGGTCATATGTCTCATTTGCATGAAGCCAACTTTATTTGCAATAATGTAGTACCTTTTAAAAGCAAGTTTGCAAATTTATTTTGTTATCAAAGTGTGATAAGTAAAGATACATACAAGTAACCACAGAAGTGACTATCCCAATAGTCACCACAACATAACACGAATCCCGATTCGTACCACCCATCAAGTTTTAATTTAAAAGGTTGTAGTCTAACTCTTGAAAGACCTTGCCAGCGTGTCCATAACCTAGGGCGAGGCTATTCGAATAGTTTTAACCTGCGGGGTGTACCAATGTACCACACTTGAGACCGCCTTCAAGCCACAAGCACACTACAGAAGGTATGTTTAAGCACAGCTAAGTCCTCTGAGACGTTTCCAATCTTGTGTATTAACTACGAGCCGCTCGTATGGGTAGAAACACCATGCGCTTACATTGCAATCCGAAAGACAACCACCCGTTCGGGGAAACCTTCGGACACTGTCTCCCACCTCCATCCCTCTCTGCGACTCCTGCGACCGGGCCAATACACGCCAAAGTACTAAGTCAAGAGAGGTCCCATACCCTCTAATGTGGTTATGCGCTAAAATGCTTGGTTTAGTGTAACAAGATGTTCGGTCCTTGTTGACCGGGCACCATTCGATCACACCAAAAATCACACTATCATACCATTGTGCCCAAGTCTAAATCATTTTGTTTTCAGTTTTAGTTTTCATAAGTAGACATAGCACAAGGTGGAAATCATAATCATAATAAGTTTGATGTGATCAAGGTTATCGACAAGTCGATAACCGCCCATTTCTACCGAAGCTAAGCATGGCTAAGCAATTAATTCGCAACTACTAAGTGACAAGAGCCCATCCACGAACTCTAAATCACAGCCAGTAACCTAGGCTCATGGTAGTAGAGGATAATCATTTGCTAAGGAAATGCATCTACTAGGCCAACTATTAAAACAAAGTAGCAATGCATACATAGAATTTGTAATCAACATAAATACTTAAAATACTGGGATTAACATGATCAAACTGCTTGCCTTCTTGCTGTTGCTCAATATGTTGCGGAGGATCGTTCTCGGGGTTACCGCAAATGTCGAATCCTAAGCGAAAAGGCAAGAAGAACCAAGAACAACCAATAAGACTAGCAACACTTAAACAAAAGAGCAAGCAAAAATTAACCAAATACAACGAAATTTATACACAAGGTAGAATACAAATATACCAAGGCATAGAAACTGGAAAAACCTAATTTGGATTTGTGGTGCAAAAGATATTACTTAAAAACTCATTTTCGGCCATAATTAGCACTGTAGCAAAAATATTTTCTAGAAAGATTTTGGAGCTGAAATTTTTATGGTAGCTACCTACTGGTATAGTGGTAACCCATATAAAATTTTAGGTCATTTGGAGTTAAGATGATTTAGTTATGATTTTTCTAAGTTCTACAACTAGCATATATCATTTCTCAGGAACATGAATAAAGACAAAGCCTAGATCAATTTAAAGCATGTCTATAGGCCAAATTTACCAGGTTGAGTTTGCCCACTTTGCAACTACAGAGAGGAAGTTATGTGGTTTACAAATTTTTCATGAATTTCTAGACCTCATTTTTCATTAAACAAGCTCATGTTGTTTAAATCATTTTCTGCTACAAAACAGGGCCTAATTTCATTCTCAGATTAAAGTTCATACTATAACAAAGCTACAGCAACTGGAATCATTCAAAAAGGAGTTAAAATGACAAAGTTATGCACTTTTGAAATTTGAAACAGCAAAAGACTTAGGAAACTTTGAGCTCTCGGGAGGTCCAAGCGGCGGAAGACAAGGAGGTCGTGGGCGTTAGATCAGGTCGGCGACTCACGAGCCTCGGCGCCTACAGCGCGCACAAGACCTCTTCCGCTCACGGGAAGTGCGGATCGTTGAGATCTGATCCAACGATCACGACCGGTAGCGATGCAGCGCGCGCAAGGAGGTCTGGCGCGCGAGAGAGGTCGTGGCCGTCGGATCGAGATCTGGCGGTCGAGCACTAGGGGAGGTCTTAAGGCTTTAAATCCAAGGAAGGAGGTCGGGACGGTCAAAATCTCACGAGAGGAGGTCTAACGCTCTAGATCCAAAGGAGGAGGTCCTAGGCGGTCAAGATCTTCGGAGGAGGAGGTCTTGATGGTGAGGATTGATCGGTAGGAGAGGAGGTCTTGGATGACCAAGATCTTCTCGGGAGGTCCTAGCGATAGCGATTTGCGGAGGAGATGCGGGCGGTTGAGATTAGACCTAGGGAGGTCTTGAGCGGTCCCGAACAACGGAGGGAGTGCGAGACTAAAGATTTGCAAATAAAACCTAACGCTCAGATCTAAAGCCGGGAGGTCATGGGCGGCTAGGATGGAGCTAAAGAGTGCAGCGGGGTTTTCCTTGTAAGCGGCGGGGTGGCCTTTTGACAAAGAGGACCCGATGGTAGCCTAGGGTGGTTTTGCGAAATGACCAAGGGGAGGTCCTAGACACCGAGGTTTTTGCGGAAAAGAACCTAAGGCCCATATCTAATCTTGGAGAGGTCGTGAGCGGCCAAGGTTAGTCAGGGGAGGTCTTTAAAGGCCGAGGTGGAACTAGGGAGGTCACAGGACTTAGAAATTTCGCGAAACCCATCTGATGCAGATCTCACGAGGGTGGTCTTAACGGCCGAGATTAGCGAGGGGAGGTCTTACACTACGGGTTTTCACGGGAAGATCAAAGGTCAGATCTAAGCGTGGGGAGGTCTTAGGCGGCTACGAAGAGCTCGAGGAGGTCCAAGGTGCTTTTAATGGCGCGGAACCTACGGACGGCGACAAAGGGTGGCGGCTAAGACAACTCACGACTCACGATGATTGGCAATAAATGGGCATTTAAGATGTCCTAACAAGATGAGCCAGCGGGAGTTTTGAACTGCAAAATCCGGCGGGCTCAACGGCTTGCCGCGGCGATGGGGACCTCGCGGCGTAAACCAAGGGCATGGTTGGATTCCAAATAACGTCGAGGAACCCAAAGGATGTGCTCTCGGCGGCGGCGACTCGAGCGCCGGCCGAGAGGGTGGTAATTACGTTTCGGCAAAACCGACAACACTAAAAGGCTTGCTACGCTTTAATCTAGCTAAACCCGAGCTAAAAGGACTAACGAGGACTCACGGGGCCAAGGTGAGGTCGGGGAACTCGGAGGAGAGGTCGATGCCGAGGAGGTGCTCGGTGACGGTGGTGCTTAGGAGTTGGGGAAGGCGACCGGCACAACTCCGAAAGCAAGTTCCCGAATCGTCCACCTCTGTAGCGGTTAAGCGACACAAGTTAGGGGACTTGAGCTGACCAAGAGAGCAAAGTGACAGCCAAAAGGTAATGAGGAACCACTGGGCCGGAGGTCTTCAGGAGAGCTCCAAAAGTGACAATGGAGGCGGGGAGGTGGTGGTGTTCGTGGGGTTGAGTTTGAGGACCAACTCAAGCGGGGAGCTCAAGCACGGCTAAGAGCGAAGAAAGGATAGGAGAGGAAGGTCTCGGGCTATGTATAGCCGGGGAGCTTGGCAAGGGCTAGGGCAACCTTTGTGAGCAAGAACCATACCCCGCCAAAGGCACACTCGGCGAGGACAAGTGACAGAGCGGTGGAGACTTTGGAGGCTAAAGGCGACTAGCAATAAATGCATGTCGTGAGAAGAGTCGTTGACAAGGGCAAAGGTGACATCTCACTGCCCCCAGCTGCTCGACCACGACACACGCGCGGTGCGGGAAAACCATGATGACCGGACCTCCGGGAGGTCATGAGGAAAGAAAGCAGAGCCGAGGAGAGGTCTGGGCGTCCCAGTTGCTTGGGGTGGTCTGGGCGTCCAAGAATCGCCGAGGTGGGAGGTCCGCGCGGCGAGGAGGTTACGGGAGGTCGTGGCGGTGGGTGGAGATCAACGGCTAGAACGAGCGCCGCGAGATCGGCTCGGGTGCGGCGCTGCGCGCTTGGCTCGACCGAGTCGATTGAGTTGGGCTCGGTCCGAGCAGTCGACTCAACGGATCGACTTTTACGGTATTAGAGAAAGGCTGACATTTGGAGAATTGTTTGAGGTAGCAATTGAACTCCAAAATTATGAAATTTTACAGGAGCTTGCTAGCTCAAACGAGGACCTAACATAAAATTTTCAGAGGCTTTTGTGCTATGCTTTTTCCTCCAAAAATTTAACAAGGCACTGGTCAAGGTTTGACCAGATTTTGAATCGGTTTAGTGACCTCCAAAATATTCAAACAATTTCTAAAATTGTGAACTTTTGAGAGGGTCACATACCATCCCAAAAACTTAGGAAGAGTATTCCCGGAGATGATCGGAGGTTTGACAAGATTGTTTTGAAAGCCCAAGATTTGGATCAAAAGACTTGTGACTTGTATTTCCATAACTTCTTGTACAAAACTTGTTTGGTACAAAAGGAAATACAGGATGTAAGAAAAAGTTTTAATTTCTACTCATTTTCTTACATTTGAAACACAAGCCTAAAATTGGGATGTTCTGCCTCATCACGACGGTTCCAAAGGGACCGTGCGTATAAGATTCAACACTGACGGCTCCTTTGGAACCGTCAATGATGGCGTCCTCATCACGAGCGGTTCTTATTACCAACCGTCGTGATACTTCCGACGGTTGGTAGTAGGAGCCGTGCGTGATGAGGCACTATCACGAGCGGTTCTTATTACCAACCGTCAGCGAAGTATCCTGACGGTTGGTAATAAGAAAATGCGTGATGAGCACTATCATAGACGATTCCAAAGGGAACCGTCTATATAAGTTTAACACAGACGGCTCCTTTGGAACCGTCTGTGATGAGGCGTTCAGTATGACCTGTTTTGTAGTAGTGTTATGTGCCACTCTTTCTCTCACAAAGTGAAAGTCTACCTCGATGTGTTTTGTTCTCGCATGAAACACTAGGTTGGCAAATGTTGGACCCGGGGGTAACTTCCCAAGATCCTCTGTGTATTCAATACTAGTCCCTGGAACATAGCTAGCGTACAAAGCAAACAAATATGGTAACATCCATAATTCGCACAACTTTATTAATAAATATAAGAGTTTATTACAATAAAAGATTACAAGCTAACAATAAAATAACACAACAGAAGACGAAGAATAAGTAGTAGAGCCCAGCTAATCTTTCACAGGCAATCGATTAAGGTAATGGCCTAGTCGTCGAGATCCACACCGGTAGTGAAGTCCTTCTTCTCTGAACAATATTTTATTAAGCAAGGGTGAGTACAAAAATATACCCCGAAAGTTACACCCAATAACAGATTATAATGCATGCAAGGATTTATCAAAGTGGGGCTTATAGGGTTGAATTTGCATAAAGCAATGTTTTCTTTTTAAATATTTTTACTAAGTTCCAAAGCAGTTACTCTACATCCAAAATCATTTTTTGATTTTAATTTGTCAAGTTTTATAGTAGGATAACCTCCATACATTTCTGGTGAAGGATACCCTCCTATCACATAGCTAACTCCTAATTTCCCAATTGAATAAACTATCCAAAATCATTTGATAAAATCTTTTAAAATCAAAACAAAAGTCTAACTTTGAGTGGCTTTACTCAGCATGTCTGTGACCGTGGACACGGCTATTCAAATAGTTTTACACTTTGCAGAGTTTATACAACTTTACCCACAAGAGATAATCAACTTATACTATCGACCATGACACACTTCTGAAGGCATGCAACGAAGTGATTATCACAAGTCTTTTATAATGTCTCAGCCCAAAGATATTATGCCCGCTAAGGTTTCACTTCTATTGGGTTAACCGCTCGCCGGAAGCCCCTCTTGCACTAGGTGGGAATACTGCCTAACTAACACCTGCACATCAACATGGCACGATTAACAATGATGTGTTACAAATTATTTAGCCTAGTCTGTCCCATTCTAGACTTATGTTAATACAGTGGAGCTTAGCAAGATGCGGTTCGAAGACCGGTCCTTAACCAACTTCGGCAACATTCCATAAACCTTGGACTTAATCATTGAAATGAATCGATCTTGTGCATTGAGTTGCACCAACTTAACATCCATTTTGCCTAAGTCTAAACCAATTTTGATTTTATTTTTCTTTTCAAAATCATTTGAAAATTTTCTATGGTAAAACAATACCATAGTCTCATTTTAAACCTTAATTGAATATTTTTGGCTAAACTCCACAAATTGAATATATTTTTTGTCTAAGTTTTGACTAAGCACTTTTTTTATTACAAAAGCATCTTATCAATACTATTGTATTGACTAGAGTTTTATCTAGGGTAACAAGGTGTGAGGGATTTGATATTCAAGAATTGTCAACTCCAAGATCAGTAAGTCAACCATCAATATTAGAATAATACTCTCCACATCAATCTATTGTGTCTATTGATCCACCACATCATTGTTTAAATTAGTCCACCAACAACTATAGATCAACCAAACACTACTACTTAATTAACTCCACCAATTTCATTAGTTCTCTATAATTCAACCAATGCACCTGAATTCCATTCATAACTTATAATAATCTAACTTCATTCTTTATTCATCACCTACACTCGATCGGTTTGTCAATACTAAATTTCCAACAATGACTAATAATATATTTATTTCCACTAAGATCACTTTAAATCTAATTTCTCTATTCAATCATATCCAATAAATCCAATATAACCAAAATATCCAATTAATTCCACAAAATTTACACATACTTCTTGATTCAACCAATCCACCAAAATCAACATCATGAATTGTTATGAAAATCTAACATTTTCATCTTTTAATCACCACCTTTACTGGATCAATTTTTCAATACTAATTCTCCAACAATTAATAATAATCCATTTAATTCAACAGAGATTTGGTCTAGATCCAATTTCTCCTTTCGACTGTAAATCAATACTAATTCTCCAACAATAATTAAAATCAATTTAATTCCACCAAGATGTCCTTCTTTATTTAATTTAGAAGTAATGTATTTCTATAATCCAATATCCAACAATATAAATATTCCTTTGATTCCTTTAATTTACAATAGCCTCTTAAAGTATTATCCAATCTTATCAATTTTCTAAATCCAAAATATATCACACTTGTAATGATTCTCCAAGGTTCTACCTAAACATCCAAAAATTGGCTATACACAAGTATTGGGATTTAGCTAAAATTTAAAGATAGAAATTTAAATTAATTTGAATAAAAGTAAGCATGCAATAATAATTTCAAACAGAATACGTAATTTGAAATAATAGGATCAAACATGATAAAAAAGTGTAACTTGCCTTGCTCAAATAATTTTTGTTCTGAAACGGCATCATAATCTAACTCTCCAAAATTGTCAAAATCTATAAGCGAAATTCAGTCAAATTCAAACAAAATTCAAATAAACTCTAAATTATATAATTTTAGTATATATAGTTATATCTTGAATTTAGAAATTTGAATCACTTTAATCGAGCTCGAGCGAAGGAAAGCGGACTCGGAATATTGAAATTTACATGAAATGATAGAATTGGATTTTCACAATTTATGGATTTATTTTTCTAAAGGAAAAACTATTATTGCATCAACATGACGTCAGCGAGGGAATTTCATTTTCGGTCAGAATTATTTTTCTACTGGAAAAGCCATTTATCTCACTGACATGTGGGGCCAAAATCTATAGACTTGGTCCACAAAAGGTCAAAGTCTACCATGAGATGGGTTTACGAAATAGTGCGTGGTTTTACACGCGTTGGCGTCGGATACCACGTGGGCGTTGACGTGGTCTAGAGGGTGAGGTGGTGCTGACATGGCTGCCATGTGGTGCCACGTTGGCGCCCATGTCAGCCCCGAGCAGCGGCGGCGGCACACAAGGACCCATCACGGTGAGCGCGCGATCCGGCGGAGGTGAGGGTACCAAATTAAAGAGGGCATCAAGGGGAACCAATTGCACACCTTCGCGGCAAGAGCGCATGACAGAGTTGCCGGTGATGAGGAAGAAGGTGGCGATGGGCTTCGGTCTCCGATGGCGATGAGGCTCTGGTGATCTTCCGACAACGTTGAGGTGTGCCCGAGGTAGAACACAGAATGGCGATGCTGATGGGGCGTGGTTGACGACGGCGGAATCGGTGAAGAGAAGGCTTGCAGCCGGAGAGCTTCGAGCTTGAAATTTGGCAGCACTAGGGCGAGAGGAGTAATGTTAGTTGCGAAAATGGGATGAGGAGGGAAGGGCGATCCTGGGGTGTCCTTTTATTTGGAGAGGGGAGCATCGAATCAGCATAGGCAGTTGAGAGTCCGTTTCGGTCATGCGACGAAAACGGAGTCCAGTGGCGATCCAGAGGAGATAAGAGCTTGATTCGGTTGTGGAGAGATAAGGGGATAAGATTGATGGTGATAGCGCGAGTTAATTGGGTTGTTTTGCCCATTTTCGAAACAACCTCAAATGGGCAACAATGGTGGGGGCTGGCACTCTCGCGTGGGGAAGAAGAAAGGGGAAGGAAGAGGGAGCCGACAGGTGGGTCCCATCGGTAAGTAAGAGGGGGAGAGAGATGCGGTGGGGAATGGGCTGGCGAGTTTGGGCCAGAGAAGTTGGGCCGGGCACGGAAGAGAAGCGGGCCGGAGCTGAGATTCAACCCGAAAGAGAAAAGGGGGATTTTTAGTACTTTTTGAATTACAAAAATTGCAAGAAATCCAAAAGGCTTTTAGAAAATAGCAAATAGAGTTTAAAAATTCTAGAAAAATTCACAGAAATTCCTTGAATTATTTTGAACTTAATAAAAGTATTTTCAACTTAAAGTTGGCTTTTATTTTTGCACATAAATTACTTTTAATTTCTAGAAAATAGGAAAAACCTTTTTTAAAAATCAAGAAAATTCAAGAAATTAATTAAAATTTCCTTTTTAACTTTAAATCCAAGAAAAAACTCAACAAATTTTCTTTTTGACTTTTAAAAACTAGAAAATTCAATAATTAATTTAATTTTTTAAATAAGGAAAACTCTTTTAAAAGTTAGAAAATCAAATAAAATAATAACTTTATTAATTTTATTTTGGTAACAGAACTTTAGGATGTTACAACAAACAAGTAGGTCCGCCTAAGTTGTCGCACCAAAGGACCGATGGTCTCGGTTGAAAAATGCCTAATTCACCAAGAAGAGATTGTACCCAAATTGTTTATGCGATTCCATTGGCTAGGGCTTTATATTCAGATTATGTACTTGATCTTAACTCCGTTGCTTGCTTTCAGGAGCTCCATGAGATAAGATTCAAGCCAAAATAAACTACAAACCCAACATTAGATTTTCGATCATCACTACATCCTACCCAATCGGCATCTAAAAAAGTGCTCACTAAAGTTGGAGCCAACTTCTGGATAGCTAGTCTTATGTTGGGCATATCTTTCATATATTGAAGTATCCTTTTGAGTGTAGCAAAGTGATCAGTCGTTGGAGAGTGTAAGAACTAACACATTTTATTGGTAGCAAATGCAATATACGGTCTTGTAAGAGTGAGATCTGCGGTGCTCAACAATGCTTCTATACTTTGGTTCATACACTCTGACGGTGATTTATTTTCCACCTTCCTTAGACGACTTTCATGTTCTTTGCCATAGGAGTTCTGTGGGCTGCAATTTTTATATTGGTTCTTTTCAACAAATCCATAATGTATAATTGTGTTGTGTCAACACAAACCCACTGTGAGATTTCTTCACTTCAATTTCAAGAAATAATTGAGCTCTCGAGATCTTTAATGGAAAATTATGTGCAGTAGTTGCACTATCAACCTTTGGTAGCTTGATTTGAGGAACTAGCCACAATTATATCATCTACATAAAATAAGCATGTAGATGACTTCTCCGATCAATTGTACACGAACAGAGAGGTATCAACTTACGATAGTATGAAACCAAGTTCTTGTAGCTTCGTCCTCAATCGAGAGTACCACGCTCTTGGTGCCTATTTTAGACCATATAGAGCTTTATCCAACTTGCAAATATGATTGGGATACTGTGTATTTTCATACCCGAGAGGTTGTCGCATGAACATGTCTTCTTCAAGTACTCCATGGTGAAATGCATTCTAAACATCTAATAGCCACAAATTCCAGTACCCCGTGGATACTACAATGGATAGGATGAGGCAAACTGTAACTGGCTCGACAATCAGACTGAAAGTGTCCTCATAGTCAAGACCATATCATTGCTTGAATCTTTTCACCACAAGTCTCGCTTTATAGAAATCAATAGTACTATCTGTTCTCTTCTTAATCTTGAAAACCCACTTGGAGTCAATCATATTTACACCATGTTGGGGTGGAACCAAGTGCTAGGTCCATGGCATTCTTCCACTTTGCATGTTCCATTGCTTCTGCATGATCTGATGGTTCAATTATGCAAGCAAGCACTTTCCAACCAGTTTGATAGAACATTGTACCATCTGTGAGAAATTTTGGCTGCCTTCCATTGTCTTATAGTCGAGTTCTCATGTCATGCTAACGATGAGGCATGGAAATTGCTCTCGGCTTAGTATCATCATCAAAATGTGCTGCCATGGCAGTCTCGGCAGTAGTCTCCACTGCTGTATTGCTAGAAGGTGCTGCCACAATAGCCTTGGCAGTTGCCAATAGCCTGTGGCTGATGTTCAGCAATAGCAACAGATCTAGTTTCTTCTTGTGACTAAACACTTGCAGATATCACCACCATGGCCCTCATGATTCAAGGTTCTGCCACGAGCATTAGTATCCAAAGACAACAAATTTTCATACTCCATGTGGTAAAAAAGCGATGCAAATGGAAGAAGAACAGTAGGATTCCTTGGTTATTTTGTTGTGAGAAAGGAAATACACGCTCATCAAATACAACATCACGGGAAATGTAGACACGGGCTATAGGAACATGAAGACACTTGTAGCCCTTATGTGAATTACTATACCCGACAAACACACATTGTTGTGAGCAAAAATTGTAACTTGTGAGCATTGTATGGATGAAGTTTGGCCAACATGCACAACCAAAGGTGTGGAGAAGAGTGTAATCTGGTTTGGAACCTAGGAGTATTTCTATAAGTGTAGCATTTGAGATAACTTTGCAAGGTAGACGATTAATCAAATAACACGCCGTGGAAAAAGCTTCATCCCAAAATTTGATTGGCATGGAAGCTTGAGAAAGAAGAGTTATACCCATTTCAACCACATGTCTATGTTTCCTCTCAGCTAAACCATTTTGTTGGTGAGTATAGGAACATGAGATGCGGTGTCCAATGCCTACTTGCTGAAAGGATTTTTTTAATTTCTGATATTCACCACCCCAGTCAGATCGCATGCAAAGGATTTTGTGATTCAATAGTCGTTCAACAAGAGATTAGAAATCAAGAAACACACGAAAGACATCTCATTTATTCATAAGAAGGTATAACCAAGTAAACTTGCTGAAATCATCGACAAAGCTCACATAGTATTTGTACCCACCTGTGGACCAATGAGTTGGCCCCCAAACATCTAAAAAATAAGTTCTAGTGGTGCCAAGGAAAAACTAGATGACCTAGGAAATGGCACTTGATGACTCTTGCCTTGCTGGCAAGCATTACAAACTGGTTTATTCTCTTAATGACTAAGGGAACTTATGTGGACATCCCAAACACTTATGCATCTTCTACTATTGGAGCCGGAGCCAAACCAATGGAGGAGAACTAGGGAAGCTCAAGTCAGGTCTATGACCAGTCCCAGAAGGTCTATGACCAGTTTCCCAAAGGTCTACTAGCTCTTGCTAGCTCTACGACCAGGTCTACAAGCTCTACAACCAGTTTCCGAAGATGTACGACCAATTTCCAAAAGCCTACGACCAGTTCTGGAAGATCTATGACCGGTTGCCAAGGTTTACGACGGTTCTCAAGCTCTCACGACCGGTCCTATAACCGGATCTCACGACTAGTCTTACCACCGGATCTACAACGGTCTTAAGCGAAGACTTGGTGGATATCATACTCGGAAGGCAACAATACTTGGTGTGAACAATACTCGATGTAAACAGTACTCATCGCGAATAGCATGTTTAGGTTAGGATTTGGAAATCAGAGTCCTTGTCCGACTCGATTAGGTGCGCCGACCCTAGATTTTGATAGCGTGACTTTGGGAGGTTCACTATAAATATCACCGTGACCCTCATGTACTCAAAAGACCAGTTTTTGCATAAGATTGAAACATAGCTATTGCTTATTCTTTTAAACCAGAGTTCATACGAGGACTTTGAGAGAGAATTGGGTGATCCATTGATTCATCTTGCACTTCAAGGTCAAGCTGTCATTCCATTGGGAATTGGGGGCTTGGCGATCGACGCTTGTGGTCTCGTGACGATCAACTATCTGGTGTGTTTTAGGCAATATCCAAAGACTTGAGGGTTTGTGCATTGGCGCGAGTGTTCAGCTAACGACATCGACTACTTCGCATCATCTATATATGGTTCTCGCTGAGAAGATCAGGCAACCCCCATGTCATGTGGTATCAGATTCTAGGTTTACTCGGTGAGAGCTATCTACCCATAGTTTAGATTTATTTTCTGTCCTATAGTCCATTAAACCAAAAATTTGCAACACCAAAACCATAGTTCAATCTGTTATTTCTTGTGAGTTTCGTTAAGTTTTCCTCCATTAGAGATTTGTTTTTCGTGCTGATCTTGTGTTTCCTTTGCATAACTTCATCTTGTGTCCACATAAACCCTCGAAAATTGTGGGTTGAATCCCTCAATTAGCACCCAAAAAGAGTTTTTGGAAACTATCTAGGCCGTTGTCCGAGTTGGATCTACAAATCTTCTTTCCGATCTCTGTTTGGGGAAGTAGTGTTCGACTCAAACTCCAAGATTGTCTTTCCAAAACTGCTTTATTCTGACTTGGTTTTTGGTTCGATTAGGGTTTCATCTTTAATCCTAGCCAGCCAAAACCCTTGGTGATCTTGAGCTTTACTTTCTCCATTCATCTTTGAGACTAGCTATTGAATATTGTTTTCGGGCTGCTCTTGGAATTAGTCTACACTTCGACAATTTTGATACTTGCAAATCAAAGGGTGAATCTACACCTTGTTCGGCCATTGCAAAAGAAGAAATCAAAAGGCAACCGATTTGAAGAAAAAGCCACGACTTGACAAAAGTATAAAAAAGAAAGAAAAGAAAGCAAAAGAGAACAAATCGCATAGTATCAAATTTTCCTTTCGGTGACCTTACTAACCGAAGGAGAAGGATCTTGTGCATGAGGTTTGAGAAAGAAAAGAGAAAAGAAAAAGTACTGGCCGAAAATTGGAAAGTGGGAAACCCTAGTCCATATTTTCATATTGTGTATTTCAATCTCTTTGGGCAATCTTGTGCCTTTATTTCTTTGCAATTGGCTAGCGTCTCTCCTTGTACTTGGTGCATGAATACGAGTTGGTCGATCTACAACTCATTCCTTTGTTTGCATTAAGTCACATTTATCTTTGCGTGTCGTCATACACTTCGCTTAAACCGTTTGGATCGGCACATAGACAAAATACTCTAGCTTGGATCATTACTTAGTTTTACAATACCTTGAATATCGGTTGCATAGGTTATACACCTACCTTTCCAAGCTCCACATACACCCGCTTGTGTACTCCCTTGCTCTTAGTTACGCTCATACATTACGGGTTGAGATCGTTCATTTGTCACAAGTATCGATTTGCTGTCTTTAATTCACTTTGGAACGGTAAGCTTGTCTTATGTTCAGGACAGTGAGTTGCAAGCGTAGAGAGGGAATTTTGTTTTACTAACCAGATATAATCTTTTTTGCTGCTTGTGAGTCGTTACTATGTCAAGTCACGCGACGCATCCACCTTATTTGAAGGCACTGGTTACGTGGACGACATACACTCGATTGCGCAATATGCCGCAAAAGCAATCTCATAATCGTGATAATGGTGTGCGCGATGTGCTCGGGCAAGTTAAGACTGAATTTAACAACCTTGGTAGGAGGTTACGCAGCTGCATATGGACATCAACAACAATTTCCTAGAACTGCGTACCATGTTCGCACAACACAATCTCCGTGGGGGTGCGCAAGCTAACGATGCTAGTGTGCATGGTCCTCCGGCCGTTCTGCACAACGAGACCGACGAGGAACGTGCTATTCGCGTGGACACGGAGTGACGACAGCACCAGGCGCGTCGCCTGGCAATGCCGCCACATGTCGGAGTGGCACTACAGCATGTGCTCCAGCACAGGGCCGTGGGCGTGGTGGTGGCATCGACGGCCAGCATGATGCCCATGGTAGGGTTGCACCCTTGGATATCCCACGAGGCGGTGATGTGTTCTTTGCGGATAATGTAGCAGACCACACGCTGCACCTAGTCAATGGGCTGTTGAGGTCGAGCTCTCGGGCAATGAAGATTTTTCCATCGACGACAACGACTACCGACCGCTCCGCCACGACCACAACGTGCATCGCCCTCGACACGATGACACCGAGGATTTTGTTGATAAGCCTAAGTTTACAATGCCTATATTTTTAGGTGATACAAATGTGGAAGAGTACCTCACTTGGGAGCTGATACTTGATAAGCTATTTCGGATGAACAACTATTCCAATGAGAGGAAACTATTACTTGCGTCCAATGGTTTGGCTGATTATGCCACACATCGGTGGGAGCAGTTTGTTCATAAGCGTATGGAGCGCCATGAATTTTCGATTATCACCTGGGAGCAGATGAAGCAGCATTTCTGTGCACGTTTTGTACCTTACCACTACAAGAGTTCACTAGAGGACAAGTTGACAGGGCTGAGACAAGGTTTGAAGTCCACTGGTGTGTCACATGAGAAGACGACCACACATGGGACTTTCCCTTCCGTACAGGCTTCATGTCGTTCGACCCCTTTGCTTCGTGAAGAGATTGTGGTTGATGGTAATTGCTCCATTGTTGACCCACAGTCTTTGGGGGATGCGATGTATCCAAACCCATATGAGAATGAGAGTCACATAGCCAAATTGAGTGAGAATGATAAAGCGAGTGAGCTGTGTGATTCCACCATATGTGAGGTTGAGAGCATCCCACTTGAGTGTGAGAAAGATACACCAACAGAAAAGAGAGAAGTAGATGGCAACCAAAGTGATGTTATTGCTGAAATTAACACTTTACTCTCTACTTCTAGTATTATTTCTCACATTGTGCAGGTTGATATTAAAGAAGAGGAGTTGAAAGTTCAACAACTGGCACCATTGGAAGTACAAGACGAGGAGATAACCACGGTTGGGGATGGAGTGCATGTTGTCCCATGGTTTCATGATGAAGATTTGATACCTACAGCACCTACAATAACTGAGGAAGATGATAAAGGTAACAATAATGATGTTGAATTGAATATTTATCATGCAGAGGTACGTAAGAGTGAGAACTCTAGTGTTCCTTTGAATATTTCATGTTCTGAAATTTCTTCGCTCAATTTACATAATGTGGAATTGATTACTCATAAGGAAGTTCTTACTAGAATATCTCCTAATGATTCTTTATACTATATCAGATTTGATGATCCTCGCGAGCAATCAGTGTCATTGAGAACCTTGATGAAGTTTCATGTTTAAAATCACTAGTTAGTCCTTATGTCTACACCTATACGTTCAATTTGATTGGAGATTATGGTGTAGATAACAAGTTATATGTTTATCGAATATGCATTACCTGTGGTAAGCTTGCTGAATTGAAATTGCATGTTTTGGATAAACAATCTTTTGTGCCATGCCATGATCATATTGAGATGAGTGTCAATAATAGTGCTTACTGTTTTAACAGATTTCTTAAGTCTACTTGTTTATCTTTTGCTGAACAAGCGTGTACAAGTAATCAGAGTAGCGCGGTTGAAGCATGGAAGGCATTAAAAAAATTTCCCCATATTTGGAAAACTTGATCTAGTGGGTCCCTTTTTGTCCATGTATTTTCAAAAGTCGAGGACGACTCACTACTATAGAAAAGGTCTTCACAGACGGTTCAAAAACGTCATCACAGATGGTTTCGTGAGCCATCTCAGTTTATGGGTCAGTGATGACATGAGTCATCACAGACGGTTCTTCAAACCGTCTGTGATGCAAACTTTCACAGACGGTTATTAACTCAGAACCGTCTGTGATAGGTAACTATCACAGATGGTTTGTAGATAAAACCGTCTGTGATAGTTCCCTATCACACACGGTTTTATCTACAAACCGTCTGTGATAGTTACCTATCACAGACGGTTCTGAGTTAATAACCGTCTGTGATGACTTTTCTCTATAGATGGTTTGTAGTTGAAACCGTCTGTGATGATTTTTCTCTATAAAGTCTCCAAGCAATGACTGTTTGTGCCTTTAAAATCGGCATCATATATATATTATATATATTGTTCGTAGTCCCTCAGCCACTTTCGAGGGGTCGTCCACGCAACATGAGGAGGATGAGACAGCAGCCATGGACAACTTCATCGAGCCCCTACAAGTTCAAAAAGCATGGCTGCCAAGACAACGTTAGGACATCCAATTACCTAGATGTTGTCGACAGGTAATTGGATGTCGCTGTGTTCAGAAAGTAATGTGGCTGATACCGATGCGAGTAGTTGTGTGTCCACGCCACTTTACGAACACGACGTCCAATTACATCGGCGACATCCGTAATTGGATGTCCTAACGCTTCTCGGCGACCATGCTTCTTGAACTTGCAGGGGCTCCTCATGCTCGTGGGCACCCCGAAAGTGGTGAGGACTACGAACAATATATACATAATATATATATGATGTCGGTTTTAAAGGCACAAGCAGACACTATTTAGAGACTTTATAAAGAAGAGATCAGGATCCAATGGCACAATCTATACACAATACATAACAGCAAGTAATCTAACAGCTCAAGGCACAATTAATCTATACATAATATCACATTCAATTGCATTTGTGACATCAATTCATCATAAAAGTATCATCCAATGGCACAATCTATACACAATACATAACAGCAGGTAATCTAACAGCTCAAGGCACAATTAATCTATACACAATTAATATCACATCCAATTGCATTTGTGACATCAATTCATCATAAAGTATCATCCAAGGGCACAATCTATACACAATACATAATAGCAGGTAATCTAACAGCTCAAAGCACAATTAATCTATACACAATTAATATCACATCCAATTGCATTTGTGACATCAATTCATCATAAAGTATCATCCAAGGGCACAATCTATACACAATACATAACAACGAGTAATCTAACGACTCAAGGCACAATTAATCTATACACAATATCACATCCAATTACATTTGTGACATCAATTCATGCTAATGAAGCAGTTCGCGCAGGCAGGATGTCTGTGGCTATTGTCTCATCCTCCTCATGCTGCTTGGTAGATTTCTTAGACGTCTATGGTAATTAAAGAAATCATGATCCAGTGTAGACACGATGCGGCAACGGCGGCAAACACCAGCCACCACCAGCACAACCCACATCCAGGGGAGAGAGGTAGATCTGGCCGAGGTGAGGTAGTCGAGGGAGCAGAGGGGAGCAGCGTACCTCGATTCAGTAGCGTAGATGGCGGGGCGAGCTCGATTCGGCTTGGGAGATGGCGGGGCGAACTCGATTTGGCCAGGGAGATGGCAAGGTGAACTCGATTCGGCGAGGGAGATGGCGGTGAGCTCGATTCGGCGGCGTAGATGGCGGGGCGAGCTCGATTTGGTGGGGGGATATCGCGGCGAGGTCAAATCGATGAGGGAGATGGCGGAAAGGTCGAATCGGCGGTGAGGGAGTCACGATGCGGGAGCCCGAACCCTAGCACACGCTGGGGAGTGGGGGGTGACGAGTTAGGGTGCAAACCCTAGCACGCGGGCTCCTATTAATAAAGGTATATCACTGACGGTTCTATTATGGAACCGTCAGTGATACTTATCACACACGATTCCATAATAGAACCGTCTGTGATATGGTCTCATATCACAGACGGGTCCACAATAGAACCATCTGTGATACGTATCACAAACGGTCCCATAATAAAACCGTTTGTGATACGTCTGTGAATTGTTTTTTGTATTTTTCTATTAATACCTTTGTCTATTTTAGAAAGAGACAATCTGGGCCATAGAATGTTGATCTAACGGTAAGAAAATGTGATCTAAAACTATGCTAAAACCGCTAATTTTATGGCAAGTAGTCCAACACCTCTGCAAAGAAATTGGCATACTCATGCCTAATCCAGCAGTCATCACTGCAGAAGACGGCATAGCGTCCCATCCTGACACGCCGCAGCCGGTGCTCGTGCACCGGTGGCCGTCCTCCGACAGCGCCCACACCCGGCCCAGTGGCCCGGCCATCCTCCCCCACGCCGCCGCCAGGATCATGTCCGCGGTGAGCCTTTGGCACCGCCTGCACTCCCGGTTGGTCCTCTTGGCCGTCTCGCACCCACCGCCGGCCGGATCGCTCTTGACCTGCCTGATGTACTGCTTCCCAAGGTCGCGCGTCTCACTGGCTGTGTAGAGGAGGAGGCCGAGCACATAGGCCGCAGCCTTGTGGCGGGCGATGGCGTTGGCCGCCCGTTCAAGGAACACGAGGCCGCGCTGCATGTCTTGGGGCCAAAGACAAGCGCGAGGCCGACAATGAAGCAGGCCTCCGGGTTGCTGGCGCTGGCCAGGTGGTTGACGACGGTGAGGTAGCGCTCGTTGTACTGTCACTTCATCGCCTCCTCCCGCTCCAGCGTCACGCGCATCCCCATAGCGCGCGTCTTGGACACCTTGTACATAGCCTTGCAACTAAAATTCAAGACGATATATAGAATCTTAATACAATAATTAATTACTGTATATTGGACATGAAACGAAATCATCACAAGATTTTATTTTTTTTTGCGCCGTATCATGATACGACTTTTCGGTTTTGTATGCTACAGTCATCTTCACAAACTGACTATAATTACCAGACCTACCAAAAACAAAAGAACAGAATACGTACGTGGCTCGTAGGCTACAAAGGTCAACCATGGACTGAGGAGAGCTCGCAGCCATGAGGTCGACGATGTGGACGACGACCTCATCAGGAAGATCAAGGATGGCGATCGCCGACCTCCTCGCCCGCTTGGTCCTCGCCATCACGCGCGCGATTATATCACTCTTATAAAATGTCGAAGAGACATATCGTAACGTCGGCGCGGGAGACGAAGAGACACATGCATAACACGCGGGAGCCGAAACATTCAATTATCACAGACGGTTCTGATAAAAAAATCGTCTGTGAAGTATACCATTATCATAAAACGGTTAGTTAAAAGAATCGTCTTAGAACTTTCACAGACGGTTGTTTGTGACAAACCGTCTGTGATAATAGTTTACTTCACAGACGGTTATTTTTACGAACCGTCTATGATACTTCACAGACGGTTTTAAACACGAACCGTCTGTGATATTTCATCTTCACAAACGGTTTTTAGCGCATCCATTTACGCAGATAGTCTCTAAACCAAAACCGTCTGTGATTGCATATAATACAGACGGTTTTGGCCAACCGTCTATGATGAGGCGTCCAATATTAGCCTTTTTGTAGTAGTGACTTTTCTTGAAGAAAGAGAGAATGATGTGAATGAAAGTATCGCAATGTATATATCATATACATCCTATGGCTGCTGTTATGTTAAGTATTTGTGCAAAACAACGAGAATAACACAACAATTGATTCATACATATATCACGTATATACATTGTTTTCTTTGATTAGTAAGCTTTTAGCAAATCACCATGTGCTAAACGGAAGGAGTTTGGATGATGAATACATATACCATGCATATACGTTGTTTTCTTTGTCTAACACATTTTCAGGCTATGAAAAGCCGAGGACGGCTTTTCTTGAAGAAAGGGAGGATGATGCGGGCATCCCAAACACTTATACATCTTCTACTATTGGAACTGGAACCAAACCAATGGAGGAGAACCAGGGAAGCTCAAGTCAGGTCTACGACCAGTCCCAGAAGGTCTACGATCAGTTTCCCAAAGGTCTACTAGCTCTACGACTAGGTCTACAAGCTCTACGATCAGTTTCTAAAGGCCTACGACCAGTTTCCAATGACCTACGACCAATTCTAGAAGATTTACGACCAGTTTGCCAAGGCTTATGACTAGTTCTCAAGCTCTACGACTAGTCTCACGACCATCCATGACCAGGTCTTAAACAGTACTTGGTGGATGTCGTACTTGGAAGGCAATAGTACTTGGTGTGAACAGTACTCGATGTAAACAGTACTCGTCGCGAATAGCATGTTTAGGTTAGGATTTGGAAATCAGAGTCCTTGTCCGACTCGATTAGGTGCGCCGGCCCTAGATTTTGGTAGCGTGATTTCGGGAGGTTCATATAAATACCACCGTGACCCCCATGTATTCAGAAGACCAGTTTTCGCATAAGATTGAAACATAGCTATTGCTTGTTCTTTTAAACCAAAGTTCATACGAGTACTTTGAGAGAGAATTGGGCGATCCATTGATTCATCCTGCACTTCAAGGTCAAGCTTCGTTCCATTGGGAATTGGGGGCTTGGCGATCGACGCTTGTGGTCTCGCGACGATCAACTATCCGGTGTGTTTTGGGCGATATCTAAAGAGTTGAGGGTTCGTACATTGGCGCGAGTGTTCAGCTAACGACATCGACTACTTCGCACCATCTATCTACGGTTCTCGCTGAGAAGATCGGGCAACCCCCATATCATGAAAACAAATTGATTGGAATGAAAAATGTGCTGAAGAACTAGTGGAGAAGCATGTCCAAGACGATAATGCCAATCTTCAAAAGAAAGTTTGACTCCAAAAAGGACTTGTTTATTTGGTGCCGAAATGGGATAGAGTTAGTCCTCCTTCACATCTGTCGTGTGGAAGAACTCTCTTCGTGGTCAAATCCTTCAAGGAAAAATGATTCGGGTAGAATTAAAAAAAGCATTATTATCAGTGGCAAGTTGGTTAATAGAGAGAAGATTTCTAGTAGCTTGAGGAACATTTTTTAGTTGAAGAGTTTTAATAGGAATTTGAATAACGGAGTGACCACGATGAAGTATAAACAAACCTGTACCATTGGCGGTCTGCATGTGATCCTTGTCGTTATAGCATTCGCGAACCGTCAGCTTGTCGAGCTCGCCGGTTATATGGTCGGTTGCTGCGGTATCAGTGTACCAATTAGGATCAACTCCATATGAGGATGATGATGTAGCTACAAGTCTTGCGATCTTCGTCTCCTCTGCTTGATAAGAATGATTGAAGCGGTGGTAGCATTTGAGTACCACATATCCTTGCCATTGCCATGATCTCCCTGATTGTCATGGCCACGACCACCCCTATTGCCATTGCAACCACCTTTGTCATGTGAGATGTAGTTGAAGGAGGACCTGGACAGCTGCATGACCAACTCATTGTGCTCACTGTGCACCTCGTGGCTGACTAGGTGTGCGTACAGATTGCCAAGAGAAATGGAGCCCGACGTGGTAGTAACTGACGTGACGAGGGCGTCGTAGTCAGCATTAAGACCGGTGAGGATGTATGTACCAACCTCCATGTCCTACACGGGGTGGCTGATAGAGGCTAGTGTATCGGCAAGCATCTTCATCTTGTTGAAGTATTCCACCATGGGCAGATCCTTCTTGCGGAATGTAGACATCTCTATCTGAATTTGCATGATCCAAGCCCTAGAGTATGTTGAAAACATCTTCTCAAGTGTGGTCCATACCTCACACGAAGTGCCGAGGAATAGGGCCTGTCCAAGGTTCCAAGCACATCTTCTGTGAGCGAGGACAGAAGAGAACTTGAGACCATCTGATCCTGTTGCAACCAAGTCTGGTATACTGGATTCGACGCTTGTGCGACCTCGCCGTCGGCGGTCATGTTGATCGTCATCGCTGGCACCTGAATGGAACCATCGATGTAGCCAAGGAGATGATGGCTTCAAAGATATGGCAGAACCTGCGCCTTCCATAGAAGGTAGTTCTTGCTGGTTAGTTTGATCAAGTGGCTAGATGTTGTAGTAGGGAGAAGGCCGGCAGAGGTGAAAGACGGAATCTGAGAACTCATCATGGCGGAGACAGTGGTTAAGGCCGAGGTTAAGGACGTCATCTCTGTGGAGCTTAGGGCTCTTATACCATGTGGGAAAAACTGAAGGAGGAAGAAAAGGTTTGGTATGACGCACTCAAACAGAGATGCGATCGTTCCTTTTTGTATATCGATTGTCGGATGGGAATAGTAACAGCAAGCAATAACATAGAGAAATTATAGGGATTTGTTGCAACAATTAAATCCTTACTTTATATACAAGTCTATCTTTCTATAACAAGCAATATTTTCAGCAATGTGCAGCAAATTATATAACCCACTACAACAAAAATAACTCAACACAACCTTTTGAGAGGTCTAACTACAACAAAATAAAATACTTTATGCAATAGATTCAGAAAAGGGCTGCAACACATTAAGAAACACATGCAACAACCAATCGGAGTACAAGGAAATGGCCTAGCCATCTCCAGTGAGCGGACATGCTCGGAGGAGAAGGTACGTAGCCCATTGCCTCAACGCTAGCCCGCACCACGGCCTCACCACTGATCCTCTGCTAACCACGACTCCCTCTGCATGCGTCCTCCGCCTTGGCTCCTCCTGGCTGCATCCCTCTCCTCGCCTGCCCGGAAAGAGAGAGAGAGAGAGAGTCGTAGTGTGCGCATGTGAGATGAGAATGTATGGATAAGGAACGAGTAGAGCAGGCCTTGTGTGCTGCTAGCTAGTCGGTTTGATGGTAAGGAAAGTGGGCCTCACAAGAGCCGTCGGTTCGAATAGAATGGAGGAGAGAGCCTAGGAAGCAAAACACTGTATGGGACGTAGGCTCCATAGGATTATGGATATTTGAAACCTAAAAGCTAACCAACCAGATGCAGAGCGCGTAGAAGGACAAGTTCATCAATCACGCCAATTTGCAGTGCTCCAGGCTGATTGGTGGCTTCATAGCTCCAGGTCGGATCCTAGTATAGCTTACAGAACGTCTATGCAGAAGCTGCATTGGTGTATTTAATATTTATTGTCTTCCATCCAAAGTATTACTACCGGAAAAAAAATCCTATAGGATCTGGTCCACAACTTCATCAATGTAGACCAACTTCACCATGTGACACATATCTTTTTACGAATCTCAAAGCGCACAGCCTCATAAATCACTGATGTGAATTTTCACGAATTAAATACTAAAGACTAGTATGTCATGCTTTGAGATTTGTGAAAAGACACGTGTCATACGGTGAAGTTGATCTACATTGATGGAGTTGTAGATCAGGTTCTATAGTATTTTTTTTCCATTACTAACCGGTTAAGTAGTCCTTGTAGGTACTGGTGTACTAGTATTTATTTTCTTCCATCGAGAATGATTCCCACGTGAAGGAAATTTGCTGTGGGAGATCCTCACCGTAAGATCCTAACCCATCGTCGTTGATCCCTCCGAGCACCCCGAACGGATGAGGCGGGCCTTGGGAGGCCCTCCCCTATCGATTTTTTTTTTCGCCCACTCACCGTCTCTCCCACAGTCAGATTCCCTTCCAATTTGCGATTTAATACGCATGACGGCACGAGACAAGGACGCGACGGGCTTGGCCACCAACCACACCACCCGCGCCTCCACTTCCTCCGCTCGACACAGCAGCGAGCGGCCAAGCAATGGAGCTCCGCGAGCTCGGCACCACAGGCCTCCGCATTAGCCCCGTCGGCTTCGGCGCCTCCCCGCTCGGGCACGTCTTCGGCGACGTTCCCCGCGACGACGCCCGCGCCGCCGTCCGCCGCGCCCTCGACCTCGGCGTCAACTTCTTCGACACATCCCCGTAACCTCCTCCACCACCTATCTCTTCCTTTCCCCACCTCCCGCGGGAGAGGCGAGATCTGAGCCGGCGCCCCTTCTCGCAGGTACTACGGCTTCACGGTCTCGGAGTCGGTGCTCGGCGACTGCCTCCGCTCCGCGGGCGTCCCGCGGGACCGCGTCGTCGTCGCCACCAAGTGCGGCCGCTACGAGGAGGGGTTCGACTTCAGCGCCGCCCGCGTCACGCGTAGCGTCGACGAGAGCCTCGCGCGCCTCGGCCTCGACTACGTCGACATCCTCCACTGCCACGACATCGAGTTCACCAACCTCGACCAGGTCCGTGTCGCGTGCCCACCACCTGCTCGACGAATTGAATTATCCCCCTCGTAGCTTTAACCCAAGATTCGGTAACTCTGTCTCGTTGGTTCGGCTTGCAGATTGTGAACGAGACGATTCCGGCGCTCCAGAAGATCAAGGAGAGCGGGAAGGCGCGGTTCATCGGGATAACCGGGCTGCCGTTGAGCATCTACACCTACGTGCTCGACCGGGTGCCGCCTGGCTCGGTGGATGTGATTCTGTCCTACTGCCACTACGGGATCAATGATACCTCCCTGGTGGATTTGCTCCCTTACTTGAAGAGCAAAGGTGTTGGGGTGATCAGTGCTTCACCGCTTGCGATGGGGCTTCTCACGGATAATGGGCCACCAGAGTGGCACCCTGCACCGGAAGAACTGAAGGTATTACAGAAATGTGATTTGTATTTTTTTTTTTTTGCACCTAATGATTGAGGGACAAGCTATTTCTTCACATATTACATGTTGTAGGAAGAATAACCAGACATAGAATACTGGTAGAATCATATATTTTATTTTTCATGTCACGAAAGGAGCCAAAGATACACCAGTATTGCCAAAATATGCAGTTGTACACAGAGGAGGCGGTGGTTAGGGTTTTGTGAGAAGGAAAATGGGGGAGAGTTAAGGAAGATTTGTAGGTTTAATATGAAATATGACTAAAAAATCATGGACTCAATTATCAATCATTAAGATTTTGGTAGCTGATTTCTGTTGGTCAGTTGGAAACTTAGAAGAGGTAAACAATTATCAAGTAGTTTGTTTTTGACAGCTTTTCAAATCTAGTGGAATGTTAATTAGAAAATAGGAGGTTAAAAATCCAGTTACTGCTGGTAACCATAAATCACAGGGAGGAGCCTGGAAAATGGAAATTGAATACCACCCCAAAAAGAGTTTACTTCAAGTTGAAAATTTCAGTGAACAAACTGTTTACATCATCTGTGTTTCCATGTTGATGTAACTAACTTCGAAGATGTGCCTTGTGCCACTAACAACATAGGTTATGAATTTGATTTGTGAAAGGTTAAAAGTAAATAGCAACTAGCAAAATTATTTTTCATCATTTTTTCAGCATGACCTGATTGCCATTCCTGCCTTTTTCCTTCTACTGTTCTATACCGAATTGTGGATCCATATACCGAATTGTGGATCCAAAGGTGATGTCCAAAGAGCAAAGAGAGAGAGAGAGTAAAGTTACGCAGGTTGTATAGGTGAATTGATAAGTTGATTGACATTGACTTGATTCCTGTTGCCAGCGATACAAAAGAACTTTATTCCCTCAGCTGTTGTACTGTCCTACGTTCGCCATGTCCAAAGACCAAAGTTCATGAGACCTGTAAATATAGTTGCTACATTTGTCCAAAGGTCACTCACTCCTTAGTACCATTTTCGTTTTCTGAATCCTGGTTCACCCTAGTTGAGGGAATCAGGGTGAGAGAGAGGGAGGGACAATGCATAGTTACCCGGAACACGGTATGTCCAGATCACAGTACGGGGTCATGATATGTAGTACATTAGTACACCACTTTTCCTTTCAAATTCCACAGCAATGGTGTATCACATACCACAAATGGTACCTGGGTCAATGAATCCGTTACGTGGGGTTATGGTGAATCTGGTAATTATGGGACAATGATCCCCTTCAAAGGGATTTTTCCTCAGTTTTAAGTGGAAAATATCTGAGAGTGCAATAGTAAAGCGATAGTATCTTCAAGTGCTTCAAATTGAATTATGTCTTGGTATTATTTAGTTAATTGCTGTTAACTAGTGAAGAATGGATTAGGAGTGAGTAAAAGCATTGTTCAGTATGATAGTTTGGGTGTACATGATTGCAGTGATTACACATATTGTCCACCGCAATGTTACTAATGTAGTAGGCATCGCCCAAATATGTTGGTAATGTTTTTTGGTACAATTGATGATGAGTTGATGACATATTGAACTTTACGAATTGCTTGCTGCAGGGTAATAAGCATTCCCTTAGTTTCATAAATTTCCCTTACTAGAATGAAAACCTTGGCACAAGTTCGAAGGGGATGGATGGAAACGCAAGTGCTGTCCAGTTAGTAGGCAAGGAGATAGTGTCATAGTGTAACTTGACTGAAAGAACAGCTTGTTGGAAGATATGGTGATGTTGTTGGTTGCACTGGTGTCCTCAAAGAAGCTATCAAAAGGGACTAGGCAAATCAAAATAACAAACAAATCTTCCAAAGATCATCAATAGAGGATGGATGAAACTATTATGGATCATATGGCACCACACTATAGTGGAATGGATGTTTTGCCGATTGATGAAGAGAACAAATTAAGTTTGTGTGAAAACAAAATTAAGTGGGTGTATAGAGCATCGATCGATGAGCATGAACTATGACAAATGGTTGAAATGAGGGGTGGCACATTGAAGCACTCCATATATGTCCTTTGTCTTAGCTTGTGCTCCTCCATTGATGATATGCCTATTCCTTTTGTTGTTCTTAGTCAATCCGCAAATTTTCCATTCCTTTGTGTGGTTCTTAGTCAATCCGCAAATTTTCCATTCCTTTGTGTGGTGCAATGTGTTCTTTGCCAGCTTCGTCTTTCCTCCAGTGATGGCCCTTCACAGCTTTCATTTTTACCTTGGTATTGTCTAGGTTCCTTCTAACAGATCACAGCTTCTCTAACCACTTTTAGTACACTCGACTACTCGTGCAAGCAACTGTCTAACCATGTCTTCTCATAAGATGCTTCTTCAGTCAAGTTGCACCACCTCCTTGCCTGCTGACTGGACAGCACATTTCCATCCAGCTTGTTTCAACTTGTGCCCATTTTTTCTTACTACTTCAGAAATTTCCAAATCTGAGGCCACCCTTATCACCCTACATCAAAATTTTCAGAAAGTTTAACATGTCATCAACTCATCATTCATTGTACCAAACAAAAATTACAACATATCTGTGTAATGCTTGCTACATTAGTAATATTAAGGTGACGTGGTGAACAATGCATTTGATCTGACCACCACAATCATGTACACACTACTTACACTAAACTATTATACCAAACAATGTATTTTAATCTCTTCTAATCCATATTAAGTAAAAAAATAACTAAACAAGTCCTAACACATTTCTCAATTCAAAGCTCTTGAAGATTTCTATTACTTCTACTGCACTCTTGAGGACTAGGTTGCCTGGATAACCCCGATACGGACACGGATACGCCGATACGAACACCGATACATGTATATATACAAAATAAAAATAAAATAATACAGAAATTAATGAATTACAATCATCTAGGGTTCAACCTACTAGTGCAGAAATATAGAAGACGTAAGTTGTGGTGCGCAAATACTAGATCTCATCACGTCCAGGGTTTAGCCTACAACAATGCAATTGCAATCGAATTCATGCAGTTAGTAAAAATTAATAAATTAAGAAAAGAAGGTAAGTATAGAACCTATTTCTCATTGAATTGTGAATCAAACCATAGGTACTCTAGCTTCTTTCAACGCAAGAAGATGATGTCGATTGTCCAAGTAATTTTAATGCCAGTTGCTTTGTTGTTTGCTTTGGGTCTAAATGGGCTCTATCCTCAATTGAGTCAAAAGAATTAAATCCACTTCCAAACAAAGATAAATTTGCTAGTTGTTGTTTGTTGAATAGATTGACCATACGTTTCTGAGTTGAATAAGGGGAGTTAGGGTAGAGAGGTATCAGGGAAGTATCGGAGAAATATTCAAGAAGTATCGGGAATTATTTTCTTTTTTTGAAAAATAGGAAAATCACCTATACTTACCGGATACGGCCTACCTATCCGGCTGTATCCGTATCTGATACAATATCCGATACTGATACACTGATTTTGGGAAGTATCCGTGTAACGTAGCTTGAGGATAAACTGTCAATTTGCAAATTGAGAAATCTGTTGGGTCAGACAACAAATGCTCGTCTCTCCTTGCTTCTCACTTCTATATCAAAAGTATCATATTAGCTTGCTGAATTTTGTTCTTTTTGTTTATGGCTTATACCAATGTCCCAATCAATCTATCAATTGACAAGTATAACACAGCCTTTTATCAGTCAGCATGCAGGGCAGCAGCAGATCACTGTAAAAAGAAGGGGAAAAACATTACGAAGCTAGCTATGCAGTACAGCATGATGAATAGTGAAATTTCCACAGTTCTTGTTGGAATGAACTCCCCAAAACAGGTGTACAATTTGCCTCATTCTTTATTGAATTTTTTCCTACTATGCAGCATATTCATATTCTATGCAGTACCTTGACCAATAAAATATCATCATTTTGTCAACTTTTGAGCCACCGGTGCTTATTTTATTTGGGTTGGAAATAAACAGTTGCATGGTTATCTAAGCATGTAGATGCTAGATATCCCTTTTCCATGCCTGCACTTTGTATATTTGTCAATTGAAAAAAAAATATTTGGTTTGATCTAATCACATCTGGATGCCTAAGGAAAAAAAATTCTAATCTTTATTGTAATATTTTTAATTTAATGGTGAAAATTATATTGTCCCTGTAGCATAATGACAGATAATATATTGCTGAATTTTATCTAGAAGGTTCTATTTGTTTTCAAGTGATATTCGGAACTTTGAATATAGATGAGACCCATGTTGATTGAGTTATGTATTTTTCCAGTAAACAATGCCTAAAATTGTTTTTTTAGATTACTTGCTGTTTTATGAAGCAAAAGTGAGTTTGCTGAGTTTGAATAACAGCTGGAATGCCAAACCCATTCTCATATCTGCTAGAAAGTCAAGAAATTTATGTGCTTGCTTTATTAAGATGTTAGTTCTAGAAATTAAGATGTTGATTTCATCATTAAAAACATGTTAGTTTAACAAAAAATAGACTTCGTATCCCCCCTTCGATTGTATCTTGTTGGACAATTTCTTGTCGATTCTGATTGGTCACCAGAACTTATCAACATGTCTTTCTGTTCTGGTGTCGTTCCATGTGCATCAAGGTATCACGCCATAGTGGTTTGTTTTGGCAGGTGTCTATACATGCAAAATGGAATGTTTATTACGAATAGGGTTTTGGGGCCTTGGTCATGTGAAACAGAACAGTTAGTTCAAAGATATCACTCTCCTTTGGTCCGTTCACGTAATTACTATTTGATTCCACTCTTACAAAAGATAGGGCAGTGATATTTCCACCATCCCATTGAATGAACATTCTGTCATGTTTTATCTTGCATGATCCAGTTTGCTTGTTGGAACATAAGCTTATAGTAGCAATGAAGTGATTATTCGTATAATGCCTTGTGTTTCCTGATTCAAGGTAGAGGAGAATGTGGCTGCTGCAATGGAATTGTCGACTTCAGGCATAGATGAAGAACTTTTGCATGAAGTCGAAGCAATTTTAGAACCTGTTAAGAACTTGACCTGGCCAAGTGGTATTCAGCAAGTCTGATGTCCGACAGCAGCTTGGCCAGTCGAAATCCATTGCAACGAATGTATTTGCTAATTGCTATTAGTTGATTGAGTCAGTTGTGTGCATCTGCAGCCTTGCCTGGTGATTGAAATGTTATGATCCAAGGCATGCGAAGGAAGACCATTGTTGGGAGTTTATGGGCATGTTGTCTAGTAATTTATATATGTCAGGGAGCGTAGGCAGCACGAACAATAAAAAAATCAATGCTGATCATTGAATAAATTGTGCGCATAGTCGCATACGCCTTGCTGGATCGAGGCTTGTATCGACTCAATTTACAACTGAAGAAAAGCAAATGGTAGACCAATAATTTGCTGATGCAAAACATTGCTGAATTTTGTGCCATGCATGAATTTCCTTTTCTTTCATTTGCTTTTGCCTGGAGTTTTACTGTGTAAATTTATGCTGTTTCACTATCGATAAAGCCATTTTTTGCAGTCGATAGAAAAGTTTGTGCAGAATGAAATTTACACGGCAAAAGCTTACCAAATTGGGAGATCTGATTATTTGGGTCACATGTCGTAGACACATGAGTGGCAAATCTTGAATTGCATATTTTTAGAGTAGCAAATAATCAAATATTCCCCAAATTAAATGCTTGATATCTCTTATCAAAACTGGAAATCCTTTCATCTCTAAATCTTTCATCTAAATATACAAAATCTCAAATGAGAAGAGCGATGCCGTGAAGGCAAGAACAGATAAGTTCCTCTGCTGTTTATTACTCTACTGTACAGGGTGACCTAAAGGACCCTTCACTGCTCGACCATGGTCGCCGAGGACGACGACCCCCTCCATCGCCGATATGATCTGCGGCACCGACATGCCACCGGAAAGCACGATCTCTGTACGAAATTCCCCCAATCAAATCAAATCAAGTTACTGTATGCCAACTTGACATTTTCATTTGCTCAAATGAAAAAAACTTGAAGAACATGACCGAGTTCGCATTAGTCCTTACCGATGGCCTCCCTGACGGACAGGTCCGGTATGATCACGTCGCCCCGGCTCATGAGGAAGATGTCGCCGAGGTAGAGGTGGTTCGTCGGCACGTAGACGCAGGCGAGCTCCTGGTCGCCGTTCGCACCGCGCAGCGTCACCGTCGACGTGATGAACCCCAGCGCGTACTCGCCTACCCTGGGGTGGCGTATGATCACCACCTCCTTGAATGCTCGTGAGCTCTGGTCTGAAATGATCTGCACCTAATCATTTCTCCATAGTTGAACAATGTGTGTAGTATGTACTGACAATAGGAATTTATGACAACTATACTTCAAATCATCTACAAACTACAGGTGTAAATTTGCAAAGATCAAAGTATTGATCGGTCTATGCGAAGCTGTTTAGAATGGGCGAGTTTATACCTGGCGATATCGCGGCGCTGATCTGCTTGGAAGCAGAGTAGATATGGCGCACGAGCGGCATCATCTTGATGAAGAACTCACCGAGGCCAAGGAGAGATGCTCCCAGCCACGACGACATGAACACGCCGACGAGGAAGATGAAGGTGATCGAAGTGGCAAACCCCAGACCTGCTTGAGATGAAAATGATCATCGCCAAGTGCAAAGAAACTGAAGTTACCGACAACTTTGGACTTGTAACTTGTGCATGCGTGGTTTCGTTCTCTCTTTTTTTGTGTGTGATTATGCATGGTTTCAGTTAGTCTTCTTAGGCCTTTTGCAGAATGGAGATCAATGGTGAACGCTGGATTACCGAAGACGTCTATGCCGAGATGGATGTAGATTGGCGAGAAGAAGCCGTCGACGAAGCGGATGAACCACCAGGTCGTGTAGAATGTGATGGCTATCGGGAGAAGGATGACACTGCAGAATTGCAGAGCATGGAGAAACAAGTTGAAGCACACGTAATTAAGTCCAGCTTGCAACTTGCAAGTAGTCTCTAACTCTGAAGCACCGACACTTCAGTTTGTTGCCGTTCCGTGTCGGACACCATGTCCGACACGAACATATGTCGGTGACATGTCGGTCAATTAAACACCGAATTTTAATTTTTAAAATTTCCAACACGTATCCGACACGGCCTAGCCGGGCCATCCGTGCGCATAACCCTAGCTCTCATCCTCTCCTCTCGATCCCAATCCACCCGACCCCCGTTGCCCGCATGCCTCCTCAGCCCCATTGCCCTCCACGCACCACCAGCTCGCCGCGCCTCCTCCCTCTCCGGCAAGCGCCGTATCGGCATTTTTGGAAAAATGGTGAATCCTTGTGTTGGTGTCGTGTCGTGTCGACATATCCGTGTTCGTGTATCATAGGTCTCTAAATGTGCTGTATAGTAGCTACTCCATCTGGTTCACAAAAACAAGTCGTTTTGGACATCGACACGATCGTCAAAATACAACTTTGATCACTAATTACTATTATAATATATTTCTAAAACCTAATAAATTTATAATGTTATGAAATACTTTTCGAGACAAATCTATACATATGGTTTTCATATATCTAATCTAAATATTTAAAAATGTATCAATAGCCAAAATATTCAAAGTTTGACTGCACACATTTCTAAACGACTTGTTTTGGTGAACAAGAGGAGGTATATATGAAGCCGAAGAAAACTACCACAAGACTACAATCCTAAAGCACTGCGATTTGCTAGCGATTTTGGTGCGCAATTTTAAAAGCTCGCGCGGTTTTTAAATGCTTTTTGGAACAGCGATGTTGTGTTACTTGAAGGCAGACTGAGGCTTGACATTGTGTAGAAGCAGTAGTACCATCCGGTCATAAACTTCTTCCACGCCCAGCTGCGTATCACTCTTGAGAACGCCTGACACAATGTGGAATAATCATCAACATTACAAAAACAACTTATTTGATGCCACTGCTGAATGTATCATTCTTTCCGACATGCCATTACAGAAAAGGTTAAAAACTCTTAACTGCCATTTGCTCTGTTTTCTTCTTAATGTAAAGACGCAGATCTCATGTGGTTCTTAAAAAATATTGAGGAGTTATCAAAAGGGAAAAAATCCTAAATCTACAATTGCATGTTGCAGTTACATCTAAGCTAGGCCTAGGTTACATTGCCAGAACCATCAGTGATCGATACACATGTCATATGGGCATATGGCACGATCGAAAGGACTATTACTAGCTGTGAACATTAAGAACGATGGGTCACCTCGATGCCGGTGGGGTGGAGGAGGTGGTGGTGGTGGTTCCGTGCCGACGGCAGCGGTGAGCCGATGATCACCGGTGAGGTCGGCTCGGAGTCCTCGTCGCCGCCAGCCATGCCGACGGGCTCGCCGGTCACCGGGATCAACAGCTCCCGGTCTCTCCCTGCCATGGCGCTCTCTGATCTCATGCAAGATGCACCTGTCACCTGCCCGTGAGGGTGTGCGTGGCCTAACTGCACTATTCTGGGCGGGCAGTGCGAACGGAAACGCCGGATCAGCCTTGGGACACTGCAGCCGTGCCATGGCAGTGGATGTTTGCCTAATCAAGCCACGTCTGACTGAGTGCATGGGCCCACTTGTGCACCAAACTCTTATAGACAAACGACTTCAACATGGGAAAAAAAAATCAAATCTCTCTCTCAAAAAAAAAAGAAAAAAAGAAATCAAACATTCAATGAGAGGGGATGCCTTTTTTTAGCCAAAGGAGGATGGATGCTTTGCTTCATCCAAAATTTCCTATAGAATTGTTTGGTTGTGCATCAGATGTTCACATGATTTGGATGTGCTAGTATGCCATTTGTAATACCCGGGCCAACATTGAGTTCAAAATATCACCTAAATCAATCTCACTAATCATTTAAACCATATTTAAACAATAATTTCAGCAGGCAATGCATGTGATAAAACCCCACGACGGGTCACCTAACAACAAACATAATAATATAAATGCATAATAGATTAACTTTCAAAGCTTGGCCACACGCACCAAGAACACTCAGGTCACATGCGCTCTAGAAACGCCCGGGTCACATGCACCCGAGAAATGCCGGAATCATGCTACCGGGGGCATGGGATTAGGGGTGCAAACGGAGCGGATAATTTCCGTCTAACCGACCGACTGACCGAAGGCTCGCAGAACAAATACGGGATGGAGAAATAGATATCCAACACTATCCGTGTCCGACTCCAACTTCGACTTCGAGGAAAACATACGGAATAGTATACAGGATGAGTAATATCCATTCGTATGTGTCTGTATATCAGGTGGTATGAGGAAAGCCTATTCTAATTTCACTTACGAACTAGATATCCAATAGGTGGGTTGTTACATCTGAGTAGGCAGGGGATACTGAGTATTTCTCCTTCGACATCTCAAAGATTAGTCTCTCTATGTTTGCTATGATTGCAATCCTATTATCTAATGTCTTGTGTAGGGGTGTAAAAGAAGCAGATAATTTTCGTCCGACCGATCAACCGAAGGCTTGCGGAGCGAATACAGGATGGATAAATAGTTATCCGATACTATCCGTGTCCGACTCCGATTCCGAGAAAAAATACGAAATAGGATACAGGATGAGCGATATCTGTTCATATCCGCTCCGATTGCACCCGTATAAAGGATGTCAACAGGTAATGAAATCAAACTAATATTAAATCAATCAAAGTTTCAATCAGTAAACTAATAACAACCAAATCTAATAATATATTCTAAATGGAAGTATAATGTCTCTAGATTTAGTGAAAGCAAACTAAATAAAGAATGTCTATGTAAAGATTGCATGTGATGCACATGCGCTACTCCATCCCATGCAAATCGGAGTTCGGACAAAGGAGAACGGACTCTTGGAAGATTTGCCGGAAAAGAAAACCAGAGAAGAATATTCTCGGGAATATTCCTTCGGTCGAAATGAAAAAGAAATTGAAAAGGAATTTAACAAATGGGGCCCACTTGTAAGTGACAGAGAGAGAAATACTGGTTGACATGTGGGACCGGACTAGAAGTGAGAGAAAGAGAGAGACAGGCATAGACTTGTAGGGATATGACCAACATGTAAGAGAGAGAGGGAGAGCTACAAAGAGAGGAAGAACAAAGGAGCGGCTCCGGTGGTCTGGGCGAGTGGTGACGCAGCAGCGGTGAGAGTAGTGGGAGCGGAAAACGGAACCGGCGAGAGAGGAAGGCTTGGGCGGCGACAATGGCGATGGCGGCGGCAGTGGAGGAGGCTCACCGGTGTGTGACGGTGAAATAAGGGCGCCTGATGAAGACTGAGGAGAGCACGAGGATGGCAGCGGCACATGGAACTCAACGGGACGGATGGGACGGCCAGAGCACGATGGGATCGACGGCCCGACGACAGTCGAAGGTGGAGAAGAAGGACACGGGAAAGGAGGGGACCAGAAGAGGAGGATGAGAGACACATAATGACACGCATGGGACGGCGAAGAAACTCACCAGCAATGAGATCGGGAATGGAGGCGGTGGCCGGCTTTGGGGAAGAAAAGGGTGACGGTGGTCTGGCGAGGTTCAGGCGACGAGAAGGTGAGTGTCACGTAGAACGCGATGAGGTGAATCCGATGGCTGTGATGGCACAGAAGGAGGAGCACGGATGGCGACGAACTACGGCGACAAAGACCCTCGGTGGCGGCGGCTTCTTCAGCAGAATCCGGTGCAACGTGGACGAAATCAAGGCCAGCGGCTAGGGCAAATGAGAGAGGAGGACGAGGCACAGCTTTTGGCATGGATGATGCACTTTTTAAAGGGCTGGGAAGGGAGGATCCAGGTTGAGCATGGCGGAGCAGCGTGTCCGGCTCGGACACGAGCAAGAAACGGGGTCAGGGAGGACGAAGCTGATGGGTGGGACCCACGGGCAGAGAGAGGAGGGAAAGTAGGAGGAGGGCTGCGCGCGAGGGAGAAAAGAAGAGAGAGTCGGCACGGTTGGGCCGGAAAGAAAAGAAATGGGCCAGACGAAAAAGAAATTGAGCCCAAAGGAAAATCCAGAAAATAAAATACTTTCTGAATTTCAGAAATTGAATTAAAGCAAACCGAGCTCAAAATAAATAGCAAATAAACTCCAAAAATTCTAGAAAATTCCATAAAATACTCTGGAACTCAAGGAACCCAAATAAAATGGATTTGAATTTAATTGAAGTTTATATTATTCACATTAAATGATTTTAACTTCTAAAAATTCAAATTAAGCTTTGGCTTAACCAAGAAAAATCAATTGGTTATTTTTATTTTTAAATGCTTCAAATGAACTCCAAATTTGGGATGTTACGGTGTTGCTTCGAGTTCGGTGATGCATTTGCATCGTTCTGACTTTCGTGGCTAAAAGTAGGGTTATTTGTTCGATTTAAATCGAGCTATCTCTTTTAGAGTTAGTTTTTTTTTTCTGTTTTTGGATTTTATTTTATTTTCTTTTGGATGTATTTGTGCTTCGCCTGCTATTTTCTCTCTCGTTTAGACGATCTATTTCAAGGAGCAGGAGCAGAAGTAAGTTTTGAAGATCCAAGTGTGGTAACTGAGCAAAACCAAGGCAAGTATTAATCCATTGATCATGCTAAACCTATATTTTCAAAAGTATCTTGTTTTATATAAATTGCATTCTATCTTTATATAAACTGCTTTTGGGAATAGTTAATTACCTATTTGTCATTATGCCTTCATTGAATATTTGATTACCATGAATCCTTTGTCACCGTAGGATGGTCATTATTAGTTGTTCTTATTTGTACCACCAACATGGGTATCATAAAGATACTTGGTCATGCTTAGTTGTACGATGGGCTCATGTCACATGTTCAATAATGTTAATTTGACTTAATGAGATATGGAATTGTGGTGGGTAGCCATTGTTCTTAAAATTGTTGTGACATAGCACGGTATGTCATTGGTCTTGGTTGAACAAAATAATTTTCGCTCAGGCGAGCGATCGTGTAGTAAAGGGGGTGCGGGTAACACATTGTGGGTTGTGGTAGATTGGCCTAAGTAATTGTTAAAGACTTAATCTTGTGCGCCATTGAACTAGACCATATTGTCCAGCAACTTATCCAGTATGGGATGTGTCTGGCTAACTAATTAGCAATATTTTAATTTTTGTTATGTCTTGGAAGCGTGAGTTATGGAATGGATGAATACTCACAATGGCTCAAGTGGGGGCCCTATCTGGTCGGAAAGACATTCAGTGTTGGAACTTTTGCGGGCAAAATTCGGTTAAGAAGGAGCTTTCTAAATGCCTTGTGATGATCACTTAGTCGCACACCTATGGAAGTGTGGTTTGACATTAGAAGTTGATTTATCTCTTGTGGGTAAAGTTGTACAACCTCTGTAGAGTTAAAATTGTTTAAATAGCCGTGTCATCGGTTATGAACAATGCTCAGAGATTTCACATGAGATGTAGAGTTTTTATAAAAAAAAGTGTCGGAGCGTAAATGGAAAGTTCACTTAGTGAATATAATGTTCGCTCAATGGATGAGATGTTCACTTGGTGGTTTGATTGGGAAGCGAATGGAAAGTTCACTGGTTGTTTTCAAATAAATTATTTACTTTATTTATTTATTGCCTTTTAAATTACGATTTACAATCTATTTACTGTTAATACCCACTTTCTGCAAAAGAACCATACAGCGATTCCTTTGTTGAAGCCTTGCCTGAATATTAATTGCATACTTACTAAGTACTTTATGTACTCACGGCTTTAAACTTTGCTACTTAGTTGAAGAAAGTCAAGCTGTTCAAGAGTTCTACGAAGAGGAATTCTTTGAAGATTTTATGAATAGGATGCGTTCTCCACTTGATTGCCTATGGACATGTTGATTGGTCTTTCTATGTTTCCCATTCCATGGCAAGAGTTTATTTATTTCTTTAGCCCTGCGTGGCACATTAAGTAAATATTGACCATAAGGTCCAGTTATTATTACTATTTGGTATTTTGAGATCTTTTTAGTTAAACCGTTGAATGAATGGTATTTCATCGATGTTCCACTGTGTGAGCTAGCTACTGATCTGGGACTAGTTCAAAATGCACAGAGGATTTCAGATGTGTAAATCTGGGTCCCGACAGAGGTGGTATCAAAGGTAGGCTCAACTATAGAACGCAACCTTAGTTAGCTTGGTCATCTTAGCCAAAAACTTCAAAACTTATTTTCTAAATAAAATGAACTAAATTGGATTGAGTAGTTGTTCTTTTCTCATCTCAGTCTATTCTATTCTTATCCTCTACTATTCTTTTGCCATCTTGTTCTGGAGCTCTTGCCTCTTGTCTTTGCTGAATTTCGCTTTGTATTCTTAATTTCACCATTTTGCTTCATTAATTTCTTTATATAGCTCGAGTGTTCCGTGATCAAAGGGGAGATTAGCCTGGAGTTCTTCAGTGTTTGTTGCAGAGTTTGAGAACAAGCAGGTGTCCAACTTATTTCACTAAGGAAGAGAAAGTTAAGTGTCACAGTGTTGGATTCAAGATGAGTGTGTACTTCATCGTGAGGTTTGGAAGTCAAATCTGTCATCATAGTATGAATTGTCACAACGAGCTTGAGGACTTGTCAGTACTCAGAGTTGCCTACAAAGTTGTCTGAAGGATTTGCATGTTGCACAAGATCAATTTGTCCAAGTTGATTCAAAAGTATGTAATGCAAGTAGTGTCTGTGCGAGTTGTCCCTGAACTAGAAGAAGAGTTGGTACTTGGGAGAGTTTTCAGTTCCATCGCCAGTTTCGTTGTCGTCACCTACTCTACCCAATCCAGAAGAAAGACGTCGAATCACTAGCAATCGTTAGGATTATTTTTGTCATTTCATCCCAACTGTTTGTCAAGAGTCTCCATTGTCTTCACCAGTAGTTCGCAATTCGAGGGTCTTCTATAGCGATTTAGAGCAGGAATTTGAAGAGTCTTTGTTGTCTAGTCGAGAGTGGGAGCCGTCTAATTAGAGCTTTAGTAGCATTGTAAGATTGTTGTTGTAGTAGGTTTTACTTGGGTTGAGTGTAAGTGGGAGCTGCAGTTTTGCTATTAAGCATTATGTTACAGTCACACTAAGGCTTTAATTTTAAGGGTTTATTTGTCTTGTTCTTTCATAGCATTTCAGCTATGTCTCCTTTGTCTTTTATCCTTGGATATAATCTATTTTTCCTAATTAGATGTTTCTGTCTATTTGTTTGTTTTTTTTCTCGTATATTGTACTTTTTTCTCTTACCTATCGTGTGCTTTCCCTCTTATCTATTAAACCGGTGGAGATTAAATGTCGTAGATGGTTGCTTTCATAACACAACAAGTCGTACTCACCAGGAGAATGTCGATGCCAATGTAAATGCTAGTGGACAATCACTAATGCCTAGAGAGTAGATCCGAACATGGGACAATTTTTAGCAGCTCAGACTCAACTCATGAATGCAATGAAGCAGAACATGAACAATATGATGACTCAGCAAAATCAGACCGTCGCTGCCTTAGTCAATTTGTTGAATCAGAATAATCAAGCGATGATGCACCACCTTGATTCATCAACATTCCAAGTTATCAAAGTACATAAGAACCCGTCCGCCTATGTTTTCTTATTCGTCAGAACCTTTAGAAGCAAAAGATTGGCTTTGATCTGTTGAGAAAAAACTCGTCATTGCCGAATGCAAAGATCGTGATAAAGTTCTTTATGCCTCAGATCAGTTGGAAGGTATAACCGCATAATGGTGGGAGAACTACAGTATAGCCCATGAGAATTCATAAGCTATTACTTAGGGGGAGTATTTAGCAGCTTTTCGTCAAACACATATTCCAGATGGTATAGTGAAAATGAAGAAGAATGAATTTGGTGGTCTACAGTAAGGAAGCATGTCATTAAGTGAATATCTCAATAAGTTCACTCAACTTTCTCATTATGCTCCAGAGGATATTGCTACAGACAATACACATCAGAAGTGATTCAAGCGTGGACTTAAACCCAGTATGTGGATTTTCATCATATGGTTGATAAGGACGTACTCATAGAAGATTCATGTAGTGAGTTAGAAGAATCTCGCAAAAGGAAGATGATACAACATGTTCATCATAATCATATGCAGAGAGCCAGAACCAACATACAACAGCTTGTTTGTTTCAATCATTCATCTGTTGTATTCAGAACCCCTGCACCAGCTTCTAATTTAGTAATCTCGGGATCTCACAGTGTCAATAATAGCAACAATCATCAAACCCAGAGGATCAACAATCCAGCTGTAGGAGTTACATGTTTCAATTGCCATGAAATATGTCATTATGCTAACAAGTGTTCGTGGAAGCAAGCGCCGATGCCAATTCCTTTCAACTTGGGAGCTACACCAGCCGATACTTTTGTTAGGAGTAGGAAGAGGAATGCCTCAAACTCTATGTCAAGCTATCAGGACTCCACTGCCTTCAACAAGGGGTCGACTAAATCATGTCACCACAGAAGAAGTTCATTCTGTTTCGAACATTGTTCCGGCTAAGTCTCTGGTCAGCCTGGCGTTCGCCGCAAGTTTTGTTTTGCTCAAAAGAGAAAGATACTTGGAGGAGTGAGCAGAGTTTGAGTTTTGATCCCATTCTTTAGTCAGCCCGAAACTCGAGGATGAGATTCCTTTTAAGGGTGGTAGAGTTGTAACATCCCACATTTGGAGTTCATTTGAAGCATTTTAAAATAAAAATAACCATTTGATTTTTCTTAGTTAAGTCAAAACTTAATTTGAATTTTTAGAAATCAAAATTATTTAATGTGAATAATCTAAACTTCAATTAAATTCACAACCATTTTATTTGGTTTCCTTGAGTTCCAGATTATTTTCTGTGAATTTTTGGAGTTTATTTGCTATTTCTTTGAGCTCGATTTGTTTTAATTCAATTTCTGAAATTCAAAAAGTCTTTTATTTTCTGGATTTTTCTTTGGGCTTTTTTAGAGTACACGCGGGACGCACTCACGCACACACACCACACGCACGCCCACACACACACACACACACACACACACGTGGGTACGTCCTAAATACACGCCTAATCTAGAGAGCGAGAGCTAAGACCCTACGAAGCGCGAGCACGCGCTTTGACCACTGAACGCACCCACGTGTGTGTGTACTATTCCTAAAGGAATAAAAACCTGATAGGTGAGGCGCTGGGGTTTCAAAGCCAGGTCGGCCGCTCGCTCACTTGGTGAGCAAAACAACTAAGCAAGCGCTCAGTCCTCTCCTTTGGGCTCAATTTCTTTTTCCTCTAGCCCATTTTTTTCTTTCTGGCCCAACCGTCAGCCCGGTCATGCCAGCCTGCTCTTCTCTTCTCCCGCGCACGTAGTCTACCTCCTCCCTTTCCCTCTGTCTCTCTCTACCCGCGGATCCCACCCGTCAGCTTCGTCCTCCTCGATCCCGTTTCATGCTCGTGTTTGAGCCATACACGCTGCTCCACTGTGCTCAACTTGGATCCTCCCTTCTCGATCCTTTAAAAGTGCGTCGCCTTTGTCAAAAGTTGTGCCTCATCCTCCTCCTTCGTTTGCCCTAGCCATCGGCCTTGATTTCATACGCGTTGCATCGGATTCCGCCGAAGAAGCCGCCGCTGGCAAGGGTCTTCATCGCTGGAGTTCCTCGTTGTACGTGCTCCTCCTTCCGTGCCATCATCACTGTCGGATTTGCCTTGTCGTTTTCCACGTGGCGCTCGCCTTCTCGTCGCCTGAACCTCGCCGAACCATCGTCGCCCTTTTCTTCCCTAAAGCCGACTGCCACCTCTGTGCCTGATCTCATCGCCACTGAGTTTCTTCATTGTCCTGTGCATGTCATCCCGTGTCTCTCATCCTCCTCTTCTGATCCCCTCCTTTCTTGCCATGTCTCTGTCACCGTACCATGCCGCCACCGTGGTCCTTCTTCTCCACCGCCAACCATCGCCGCGCCACCACTTTCGTCGTCCTCCGGCCATCCCATCTGTCCCGTTGAGTTCCCTATGCCGTCGTTGTCCTCGTGTTCTCCTCGGTCTTCGTCGGGCACCCTTGTTTCATCATCGTCGCTGCCACATACCCGTGAGCCTCCTCCGTGGTCGTCACCATCACCATTACTGTCGCCTTGTCACCGTTCTTGCTGCGCCGTCACCGCCCAAGCCTTCCTCTCCTCATTGGTGTTCTGTTTTCCTCGTTCCCCGCCGCTCTCTCGCCGCTGTCCGTCGTCACCGCCAGTGCTGCGAGAGCCGCTCCTCTGTTCCTCCTCTCTCTGTAGCTCTCTCTTTCTTTCTCTTACATGTGGGCCATCTCTGTCACTCCCTCCTTGTCTCTTTTTGTCACTTCTAGTCCGGTCCCACATGTCAGCTGATCTTTCTCTCTCTGTCACTTACAAGTGGGCCCATCTTCTCAGTTTTCTTTTCAATTTCTATTTCTTTTTAGCTGAAGGAATATTCCCGAGAATATTCTTTTCTCTCTCTTGTTTTCTTTTTTGTCAAATCTTCTGAGAGTCCATTCTCCTTCAAACCAACTCCGTTTCAGTCCATTCACATTCCTAAATTCCTCTAAAATCGAGCTATTTCTTTCAGAGTTTGTTTTTCTATTTTTGGATTTATTTTATTTTTGTTGGATTTATTTGTGCTTTATTTGTTGTTTTCTCTCTCGTTTAGACGATCTATTTCAAGGAGCAAGAGCAGAAGCATATTTTGAAGATCCAAGTGTGGTAACTAAGCAAAGCCAAGGCAGGTTGTAATCCATTGATCATGTTGAATGTATGTTTTCAAAAGTATCTTTTATATATATAAATCGCATGCTATCTTTATATCAACTGCTTTTGGGAATAATTAATCATCTATTTGTCATTATGCCTCTATTGAATATTCGATTATCATGAATCCTTTATCACCATAGGATGGTCATTATTAGTTGAACATATTTATATCACTAACATGGGTATCATAAAGATGCTTGGTCATGCTTAGTTGTACGATGGACTCATGTCATATGTTCAAAAATGTTAATTTGACGTAATAAGATATGGAATTGTGGCGTGTAGCCATTGTTCTTAAAATTGTTGTGTCATGGCACGGTATGTCATTGGTCTTGGTTGAACAAAATGATTTTTGCTCAAGTGAGCGATCGTGCAGTAAAGGGGGTGCGGGTAGCACATTGTGGGTTGTGGTAGACTGACCTAAGTAATTGTTAAGGACTTAATCTTGTGCGCCATTGAACTGGACCATATTATCCAACTACTTGTCCAGTATGGGATGTACCTGACTAACTAATTAGCAATGTTTTAATTTTGATTCTGTCTTGGAAGCGTGAGTTACGGGATGGATACATACTCATAATGGCGCAAGTGGGGAGCCCTATCTGGTCGGAAAGATATTCAGTGTTGAAATCTTAGCGGGCAAAATTGGGTTAAGACAGAGCTTTTGTAAAGGGATTGTGATAATCACTTAGTCGCACACCTATGGAAGTGTGGTCTGATATTAGAAGTTGATTTATCTCTTGTGGCTAAAGTTGTACAACCTCTGTAGAGTTAAAACTATGTAAATAACCATGTCCCTGGTCATGGACAATGCCTGGGGACTTCACACAAGCGGTAGAGTTTTTTTTTTATATAAAAATATGTCGAAGTGTGAATAGGAAGTTCACTTAGTGAATATAATGTTTCGCTCGGTGGATGAGATGTTCACTTAGTGGTTTGGTTGGGAAGTGAATGAGAAGTTCACTAGTTGTTTTCAAACAAATTGTTTACTTTATTTATTTATTGCCTTTTAAATTATGATTTGCAATCTATTTACTATATTTACTGTCAATACCTGTTTTTTGCAAAAGAACTATACAACTATTCCTTTATTGAAGCCTTGCATGAATATTAATTACATGGTATTCCCTATGACTTACTGAGTACTTTATATACTCATAGCTTTAAACCTTTCTTCTTAGTTGAGGAAAGTCAAGCTCCTCAAGAGTTCTACGAAGAAGAGTTCTTTGAAGGTTTTGTGAATTATGATGCGTTCTCCACTTGATTGGTTGTGGGCTTGTTGATTGGCCTTTCCAAGTTCCTCGTTCTGTGGCAAGAGTTTATTTGTTTCTTTAGCCCTGCGTGGCACATTAAGTAAACGTTGACTATAAGATCGAGTTATTATTAATATTTGTTATTTTGAGATCTTTTTAGTTAAACCGTCGAATTGATGGTATTTCATCGATATTTCATTGTGTGAGTTAGCTGCTGATTTGGGACTAGTTCAAAATATATAGAAGGTTTCGGATGTGTAAATTCGGGTCTCAACAAACACTCCCTGGACAAAGATTAATAATTCACGTAAAAAATATAACATGAAAGTACACAAACATCAAGCAACTCAATATAGTTCCTACACGCAAACCCAACACAATTAACCTCTCTTCACTGGACAACCTACCCGCTGTCTCGGTAATCAAACACCCATAACTTTTACTGCTAGTATCCAAATATTGTAAACTCTATATTTTCTAGAATCTACACAAAATTTACTACACTTTTCTAGTTATACAAATTCTCTGGTTATGCAATCTATTTCCCGTTTTCAACCCCGGATGTTAATATGGAACTTAACAAAATAACAGACTTCACAATTCTATAACTATTTTTCAACCACATGAACAGTAGCAAACCATACCACTTCTGAAACTACAGAGAATTATATAACTAAATCTAGTTTTGACTAGGATTTAATTATACCATCTACTATACGTAATAAAGCAATCTACACGACTGTTGTTAACGATAACGGAATTCTGGAGAGTAGTGTAACACTACTGATGCCATAACTTTTAAACCGCTTAACCAACTCTAGTGATCTTGTACTATATGGAAATATTAGAAAATTATCTACAACTTTCCTAACATAGAAAAGTCATGAATCATGATAGAGATACCCCAAAATTGCCCCGCAAGATTCTGCAATACAACTAATCGAAACTGGGCATCACAAATCTACCAAATCCCGTGATTAATCTACTCTAACTTTCAATTAAACATGAATCTTACTTGAAAACAAGGTTGTCCAGATGATTACCCCATAAAATTGAACAGAGATCAGAGTTGAATCACGAAACCCTGGATTTCTTTTTCTTCTTCTCCCTACTTCTTGTTGATCCCCTTCTTCCCTTCCCCTTCCTTGCTCTCCTTGTGCAGTTGGATGGCAGCAACAGCCCGCGGCGCAGGACAGAGGGCAGGGCGGCGCAAGGCAGAGGATGGCAATTCTTTTGTAATACCAAATCCTATTTATCTATTAGCTTTCTAATTAAACGAGACAGTACACCATTGTTTTGGATGGTCAACATAGATCAATAGATGGATGGATAGATGCTCAATGTATGTGCCTCCTCCTGGGCTTGATGTGCTGTCGCACAAACGTCCATCAATCAGGCCGTCATCCATCTAAGCAAAACAATCGCTGTCCCATTTCACTTTGCAACAAAAAAGCTAAGCTTATGAATTATATGAGCTTATCCATCAGGACCCCTACAAAGCTGCAACGGCACGGCTCCTGTGAGATTCTCGTCGCGGGTGGAAAAGATCAGCAGGTGAATCGAATGAAACGTCACGCTTACCAAAACGAACCGCTAAAGCGCTAAGAAGCACTGTCTGTGTGACACCTGCAACAAACCGTCTACCCATTTTAAAGCTCGCCGGGTACACGGGGAGAGTTCATTTGATGGATAACTTTTTTAAGCGGCCGTGTTTTACCGCATAAAAATAAATCTTCTACCGTCATTGGACGCATAATCTATGCAAAAACACAATGGTGCCACACGAGGCTAGAGCATTTCTTCTTCTTTTTTTTTTATTGAATTAGGTCACCTAAACCCCCACCTTGAATACGGATCCGAATCCTCTGTAATATTGCATGTAGTCATTGCGAGAACAGTGTTTGCGAGCGCGTAAACTGTACCTTACAGTGTATGGCAGAAATACTGTAGGAACAGCAGAACATAGACATAGTGATTTCACTGTAGCAGAAAATACCGTAGTTATTGATATCAACTTTTGATTTTTGATCGAACGGTGCATATCGCTATCTAATATCATGCGCTGTAGATCTCTACACTGATAACTTTAATACAGAGAATCCAGCTCCCGAGAACACCTCTCTCCTGCCTCAAATGCCTCACCGACTCGGTGCCTTCCTAACTTAGATGGCCCCCACCCCAACCCCTTATGACTCTAGTGCAGCTGGTGCCTTCCTTTGCCTTGCTGCCACTCCACTACGTTCGGGTTCATCACAGCCAACAACCTTGTCGCCCAATGCTAGGCTACCAGAAGGGGGTGGATCCAATCCAGGGATATCAGGGTCCCAATGCTATTTGGCAACATAAGTTATGATCTAAATAAGCTAAGGCTAGTGACCCCCGATAAATTCTTTTCCTGGATCTGCCACAAGCTGCAAGGGCAGGGATTGCATACGGGAACCCACTAAATAGCATTTGTCGAAAAAGAAAAGAATAGAGGAAAAAGAAAACTTCGATGAGAGTAAGTAGACCCTGGCCCATGACATCTCTCCCTCCAACTCTCCAATCTCCTTTTTGAAAACAGATTGGCCATGTCACACTATTATACACCATTTTTTTTTTTTTTTTGAGAATTGGCAATCTGTCATATCTTACATGTGGTTTTGACAAATTGCTATTATGTTTGCTACAATTCATCATTTGCCACACCTTTTCTTGCCTCTTGGTTGTTTTGCCACTTTAGATATTTCTACACTTGTCTTCTTCCCTCTTATTCTTCCACCTCTTCTCTTCCTCATCTTCTTTACTTTGGTCATGGCAGACCAACGACCCCTGTCTTCCTCTTCCTCTTCTTCTCTTCTCTTCTTCCTCCTCGTCCTTCACGCCGCCAACGCTCGCTTCCCCGTGAACGCCCACCTCCCATCCTACTTCCACGCGCCGCCCTGGCTTCCCCTCCTCCAGGCCTGCTGCGTCGTCCCCCAGCAGCCCTCGCACTCGCCTAACCTGCAGGCTGGCCTTCCGTCGCGACTATGCGGCGGCGAAGGCTACCACCACCTCTGCTCCAAGACCCTCTCATCCCCCGCCGCCTCTTCCTCCTCTGGCCACCGTCTGTAGCGACAAGGCGAGCGGGAACAGGATCTCCTCGGTGATGGCGATTGCGACGCTGGCCATGTCTGGGAGGCCGTGGAGGGGCTTGACGATGCGCCTCAACCTCGCCGAGAACAACTTCTACCGAGAAGCTCGATGATTCAAGGGAGAAGGGGGCAACGCCGCTTCATCCGAAGAAGAGAGAGAGGGGTGCGACACGTTGTTGCCGGAGAGGCTTGGCGACTCAAGGGAGGACGGGGCGACGCAGCTTCGATCGGAGAAGAGAGGGGGGGGGGTAGCGTGGCCGAGCGGCGAAGGTCAGAGTTGAGAGAGGTAGAGAAGGTGAGGAGGAGAAGCCAATAAGCCACTCGGGAGGTTACCGGGTCGGCCATGGCCGGAGAAAAGAAGCATTGAAGAAAGGAAGAGAAGAAGAGGAAGAAGACACAGGCAAAGTTGGCATTTATTTTTTAAAAAGGTGAAAAACAAGGAGCTTATAAAAGATAAGATAAAAGATCAATTACATAGAATTTAGTCCTAAATATTCGAAACCACACCAAAGGTGCGAGCGGTTGGGCAAACATCAATTTTCCCCTTCTCTCTCTTCTCTTACTCTTTAGTGGCGCTCCATTTGCAAAGTTGACACTCGATCTTCTCTTCTCCGTACAAGCTGACGCCCTCCACCGACCCCAAATCCCTCCTCGATCCTTTCCCCTCTCTCTTTTTTTTTGCTCAATCCATCCACATCCCCTCTGTTTCTGAATTAATCCCCAAAATCTCCCGTGTGTTTCTTTCTTTCTCTGAATTTGCTTTTCTTGAGGTTAACCATCTAGTGAGGTGGTAGGCTGTGGCGGCAAGCTTGCCGGCACCGGCCATGGTGCGCGAGTTGTTGGCCGTGGTGGTGCGCGCGGCGCTGCAGTGGGCGCTGGCGTCGCTGCTCCTCGCCAATGGCGCCGCCTTCTGCCTCATCGCCGCCGCGGCGTCGTGGCTCCGCCTCGGCCCGCCCTGCCTCCTCTGCGCCCGCGTCCACCGCCTCCTCTGCTCGCCCAATTCCTCCTCCTCTGCCGCCGCCGCTTCCAGCCAAGAGCACGACGCCTTCCGCCGCCTCCTCTGCGACGCCCACGTCGCCGCCTTGGCGCATCCAAAACCAGAGCAGCAGCAGACGTGCTCTGCTTCTGATCGTGTCGACAGGGAGAGGAAAGGTGGACCGGAGGCAGATGATTCAGACAAACTCGGAGGTAACCAATCAATTTCTTCTCCTCTTCTGCTGGTACCAATGATCTCTGAACGAATTGCTCGAAACTAGTAGCATCAAATTTACCAATTAGTACCAAACGAATGGTGTCGCGGGCATCGCGTTCCGGGAATTGGTTTGAGAACTCCATCATCCGATCGACTTGTTGGCTTTACCAATCTTGTAGACTGAAAGCTTTTTCCTATGGTTGGTTGATCACTTTGTAGAAAGGCACTGACATCTCCTGTTCTTTTGGTTGGTGCAACCTTACTAGTTGAGCTTTTGCAATGTTTTTGGTAGGAGCTTTTTAGGGGAAAACAGTAGGAAGAGACCTTGATATCCAGGTGCAGCATGATTCAATGATCAACTGCATAAGAATTGTTTAGAAAATTCATCCCCGCAAATAGGAAGAATGGGCATGCTTTGCAATGGATTTCCATTTTTCCAGTGTGCAAACTGAGAGGAGTATGATCCAAGTAACTGAACCCAATTTAGCAACTGTTCACTTCAATCGTTGCAAATTGCCGTAATAATTGGCTAATGATGAAGGTGATCCAATGGTCAATCCAGTGGTGTTGTTGAGCTAGCATGCAATTCCAACTGAAGTAAACAGGGATGGAGCTGGAATTTGCAAAACCAGTATTTGCGACAACGACTCAACGAGTGACTTATATCAAATTATCCACAAGCTCACAGCCAGTTGACCAATGTAGGGCTGTAGTTTAGGGTTATATCAAATTTTAGAGACTAAAAGAACAAGGGGTTGTCTATTCTCAGTTGTCTGAAATTTGAGAAAACCTCCAGTCACTTTTTTCAGCCTTTCGATCAAGATCCAACCATCCTTATCTCCCTCCTCACCTCGTATATAAACTACCCCTCCAACTCCAAACCTTAACTCATTCCTCCTCCCACCCCCAGCCGCCATCACCTCTAGCCCCTCCCCGCCGCTGCCAAGGCTCGCTTGCGAGCTCCTCCCCCCACTTCCCTCCTCCTCCTCCACCCTGCTTTCCCCAGCTGCCGCTGCCTTCTACCTCCTCTCTGGTGAGATGCCACCTTCCCTCGTCGTCCTCTTCCTCGTTTCCAGTGGCTACCACGTCTCCTAACCACTTCGGCTTCGTTGCCCATGTGACCTCCACCGCCCACTGCCCTTGTCCGCGTCCGGCGGTGCCACCGCCACTGCCTCCCGCCGTCGGTCAGCCGTCGTCCCCAGTCTCCCTCTAAGCCTAAATGGGTGGATCCATGCCCTAATCCACCGGCAGCTGTCGCCGGAGAGGATGATGGTGCCATCATGGGAGATTATGATCCGCACGAATCACAAGGAGATCCAACGGTGAGGAAAGGCGACTGTGATTTTGTAAAATCTCCGTTGCCTAATAATTGCAAGCCTGAAAGAACAATTTATAGTTTAAAACCAAGGGGCTAGATCAGAGGTGTGTATGCACATATCAAAGGTGTGTTTAGAGTTTAGACGCGATGAGTCATAAAAAGGTTCATGTCGATGTCATTCTTTGAGGCAGTTTTAACAGAAATTTTCACAAGAAGTACTACCAATCTACTGTGGTGAGATGAAAATGAGTAAGAAATGGGGTTCACTATTCACTGTCATCAAGAAGACTATCTGTTGAGAATTGACAACATGTCCCCAGGTCTGGAGGCTCACCGCGTCGTCTCCATCGGCAGCGAGATCTGCGAGCAGGACCACTGCGACGACGATGACCAACCTGGCGCCACCACAGACCGCAGCAATGTCGCAAGAACCGGCAGCATCGACAACGACGACCCGTACGTGTCCCTCTTCGAGCTCGCCCCCATCGTCGCGCTCCCAGAGGACGACTCCGACCATGTCCAAGAACTCGACGAGATGCCTGAGCTGCAGCGCGAGAGCATGTCAGGCGAGGCAGCCAAAGGGGATGAGAAGCTGACGGTGGGCCGGCTTGTCGCCGCCCTCCAAGTCCAGCGGAGGGAGCTCGAGGTGTTGCGGGCGGAGCTGGATGGCGAGCGGCGCGGCAGCGCGGAGGCGGCGGAGTACCAGTGGCAGCTGGAGGAGCAGGGCGAGTTCGACCGGGAGGCGGTGCGGCTGGCCATGCAGCTCGTCCACGAGACGGAGACGGAGAAGCACGGCCTGCAGCGGCAGCTCGACGCGTGCAGGGTCAAGGCCCAGCTCTACGAGTCCTCCATAGATGTCACCACCTCGGTACCCGTGGGCCAGCCCGAGGTGGAGCAGGAGGCGCGGGACGGCGGCCGCCGGGAGGCGAGCGGGAACGACGACAGCAACAACTACCAGTCGCTGGTGGACTTCTTGCCGGGGTCCGTGTACTCCTCCTCGCCGGACCTGGCCAACCTGCTGAAGCTCTACACCGAGGGCAATGGCGCTCGTCGTCCGAGGGACGGTCCGACCGATGCGTCAGCCGTCGCGGTGGTCGCCGTCACTGTCACAGCTGGTTCTGAGTCCAATGGAAACGGTGATAGTACTACCACCATTGTTGGTGATTCTTCACAAGAAAGTAGCAGCAATCACGTCCAACTCCCCGAATCCGCTTCGTCGTGATAACTCCGCAAATCTTTGATGAAGCTTCTTCTCATGGTCAATGTATATCGATTTGCTTCGGGTAAATCGAATTCTTTTTCTTTTGTTCAGAGCTTTATAGATAGGAGAAGACACATGGATGTGCTTGTTTCTTTTTTGGACTCTTTTTTTCCAAGGGTACTCTTGCCGCTTCTCGTACGTGTATCACACTATTTGCTGAGCTGTTCCGATACTGCTTGAGAACGAAATCCTTAATCTGAACGGGCACTCACTTAATTTCACAAGGCCGATTCATGAGAGGAATCGGAAGAACAGCTGAAAATCCGTACGGCCAGCTGCGTTCCGACTTCCCCACCTATTCGGAAAAGCAGCCCTCCAACGGCAAGAAGCGCGTCCGCGTCGCCGGCAAGTGCAAGCTCTCTGACCTCAACCTCGTCGACGAGCAGGTCTAGTAATCCACCTCTACCTCTCCTTGAGACCCCCAAACCCTTGAACCCCTTCTTCGCTTCTTGCGCGCCTCAATGTGCTAATTTGGGATCTACGTAGGTGTTGCGAGCATCCCTCGCTGCGTGCGCGCGCGCGCGCCTTTAGAGTATATAATTGACCCCTTTATGCTTAGAGCCAGTGTAGTTCATCGTTATCATGACCTTTTTCTGGCCGCGAATAGCATTTCCTGTGCCTGAACATTTTCATGGTGCCATCCACACAATGGAGTTTATTTTGTTAGATCCGTGCTATTGCAATTTGGAATTGATCCCGACACATGTTTAAGAGCGTACCATACCATATAGCGCATTACTTCGCTATGGTCCAGAATTACCAGACAAACCGATGTGGTCCAGCCCAAATGCCTCATCGGCTCAGCCCGCATAGCTATTTCCCGCGGAGAGAAGCAAGGAAGAGCGGGAACAGTGATAAACACCGAGCGTTACTAGAGGATAACTGCCTGTGCCCCAGCAATGCCCGCCTACATCCTTGCAGCGGCACGGCGGAGGAAGCGAAATCCAATGACTCCGAGAGGCGGCCACACGGCGGCAGCCAATAACGGATTTAGAATAAAAATAATCGGGGGTCTCTGAGGCAAGATGGACTACATTCGGCTCGACTTTAGCTTTAGATGTCCCCTCATGTTGAGCTAGGGGTGTCCATATTATATATACATGGTTATATCTAGAGAAAAATAATTTTTAGGCCAGGTGTCTGTGCGCTGGTCTTTGTCTGATCAGATCCACCTGGCGGCGGCTCACTCGCTCGGCGAGGATCAAAATATCGGTTGAAAATTGGCCAAACTGGATTTACTGGTGTAGGATTACAAACTGGCCCAAAAAATAGTTTTGATGAATTTTGTTCAAAAAAAATTGAATTTGCTTGAATTTTGTTCGAATTTGATTTTTTTAAAAAAATAAAATTCAAAAATTTTGATTTTTTTTTTTTGAAAATTTTGGCTGAAATTTTCCAATTTTTGGCCTTACCGACCACCCCTGGTAAAAAAAAATAAACCGGTTAAAAATCCCTAGCTCCGAGGACGAAGATGAGGAGGCAGGCTTCTCCCATAGATAGTTCCTAGCCAAGGAGAAGGAGCCCTCCTTCAGCAAGAAGTGCGCCCACACCGCCAGTAAGCTCTCCGAACTCAACCTCAACAGCAAACAGGTCTAGTAAGCTCCCTCTCCTTGGGAGTTGGGACCCTGAACCCTTGAACTTCTTTGTTTCTTGCGCGCCTCATTTCTGTGACTACAATGTGCTAATTCGAGATCTGCACAGGTGTTGCAGGCATCCCTCGCTGCGTGCGTGCAGCTGTGCGTGTATAGTTGTAACGTTCCAAAATATGAGTTTTTAAAAATATTTTGTGTAGGCCAGGTTCCTGAAATTTAAACTATTTAATCTGACTAATGTAAACATCAATTAAATGAAAAATAGTGTTAGTTGAATTCTTTGTGTTTCAAGAAATTTTCCTGAATATTCTTGAATTTTTTCGAGTTTGTTTGCTATTTATTTGAACTCATTTGGATTTTTAGCCTTTTCTAAATTCCTAAATCATTTCCTAATTCTAAATCTTCTTAGGCCAAATCCTTCCAGCCCACCCCTTATGTAGGGATGGAAACGAGCCGAGCCAAGTCGGCTTGAGCCAAGCTCGCCCAAGCTCAAATGAACAGTGGGATCGGCTTGGCTCGTTTCGGAAATGAGCTACGAGGGAGGCTCAGCTCGGCTCAGAATCAAGCTCGAGCTAGCTCACGAGGGCTCGCGAGCCAAGCAACTGACGAGCCAGAAGCTTGCAAGGGAACACATGAAGTACAATGGCACACACTAAAACTATCGATGAACACTTCCAATCAGATAAACAACAAAATTGCCCCCTTCTACCTCCCCTATTGGCATGGAAAATTGGCAATCAAAATTCAAACCCCCTATGTCCAATCTACTATTAGTAGCAAGGTAGTTAGGATCGCGATCCAACTCTTAGAGTCTTACGATTCTACGAACCCACGACAGCCCGTCGATCCAAGTCTTACGTCGATCCTACTCGTAGAGTCTTAGGGCAAAAATATTTTCTTGTAATTTTTTTAGAGGCCAGGCTTTGCTGATATTTTGTTTTAGAGAAAAATTTGTTGATATTAATTTTTTAGAATGAAATTATAAATAAACAAGGAGCATGCAAAATATTATATCAGTGTGGTAATGCTGTTCTCTTGTAGTTCAAAACTATATCACCCATCATGTCAGAACTATTATGTTTTTCTGTTGTCTGATAAGAAGTGTTTTACCCCTTTTTTGGTAATAAGTAAGTGGTAAACCTTATAAGAATCATACAAATTTATAGTATAGATGGTAAATATGTGTATTTTTACAAATCCGTAGAATCGCCGATTCTACAATTCGATACTACGATTCGATCCTACCAGAGGCAAATCGATCCGACTCGGGATCTCGACTCTGACTACCTTGATTAGTAGTCCACCCCAACCATACCAACAGTACATTACACCAAACACCCATATTTTCCATAACAAGAGCAAACACCATGCAGTATGCACATTGTCAAAGTCTCACAGATTAGGCACTTGAACAAAAGGACCTAAAACTCACAGCCTTGTGGATTAGCATGTTGGCGGAGCAGGCGGACTGGGCCTTGACGCAGGTGTGGTGGTCAGAGACATTTGCGAGGATGAGGGGGTGGAGCTTGAAGGTGAGGCCACTGCTAGAGGACGCGGTTGCGGCGGAGGTGATCGAGGGCGGGTGGTCGACCGCGGCGGGGTTGGAGGGTGTCGACATCATCGGAGGGCCATGTGTGGGGGACGGGGCGGCGACATGGAGGACGGAGGCACGGGGCAAGCTGCACGGTGGACAGGGCGGCACGAGGACGAGGGAGGACGGGGCCAGGGGGAGGACGGGGTGCGAAGGCGCGGTGGATGGGGCAAGCGGCGCGGTGGACGATGTAGAAGAGGAAGGGTATCGGGATGGATGGGGTAGGGAATTGGGGAGTGTAGGGTTAGGTTAGTGGGATGGCTGGGCTGGGCCTAGGGCGACTACTAACTATGCTTCGGGCACAGTCAAGCAGTGAAAAATCGTCGCAGATGGTTGACACTCGCAGCGTAGCAAGTCACACTCGACCAAAGAATGCCAATGTCAATTCCAGTGAATAGTTACTAGTACTGGAGTAGCAGATCCAAATATAGGATAATTTTTGGCAGCCCAGATTCAGTTCGTGAATGCGATTATGCAAAACATGAACAATGTGATGACACATCAGAATCAGACCACCACTACCTTAGTCAATTTGTTGAATCAGAGTAATCAAGCAAGTCACCATACCGTCACCAGTGTCAGTGCTAGAGCAGACGTTAACAAGCAGGTATCTCCAGTGCCAGTAGTAACACCTCAGAACCTGAATCAGTTTCCTGCCACCCAGAATCATGTCAAGCAAGTGATGATGCCACCGTTGGACAATAGTAATGTTTGCAATGATGCACAACCCGTTGCCATCCCAATGGCATACCCTCAGTTCAAGTTTGCAAAGTTCATAATGACCAAGCTGCCTGTCTTTAAAGGATCAACCAAGCTCAAGTATGCAGAATCCTGGATTCGCACCATAGAAGAGAAGCTAAATGTTGTGCAATGCCTTTACAGTACATAATTGACCCTTGATGCTTAGAACCGGTGTAGTTCATTGTCATCATGAATAGTCTTTTCTCAAGGCGCGAACAACATTTCCTATGCTAAACATTGCAATGGTGCCATCCACACAATCGAGTATATTTTGTTAGAGCCATGCTATTGCAATTTGAAGTTGATCCCAACACATGTGTAAGAGCATATCACAACATATTGTGCATCACTTCGCTATGGTTACTAGGCAAACCATTATGGTCCAGCCCAAATGCCTTGTCTGCTTGGCATTGTTAGACCCCATTGGCATCGTCTAGACCTAAGGATATAGCATATGTCAATCCATTGTCCAGGATGCCTTACGTGCCTTCCATCATAAGGGTCCATTTTTCTGGGTCAAAGAATGCTTCCATGTAGTTGCTACAGGTTCCGGGAGAACAGAAGGGAAGGAGGGGACCTCAGGTACTGGAAGGGCACTTGGGGTTACAGAGGTGATTGTAGGTTTTTGTATAGGCTCCATCAGTTGCAACGCCTTTGACTGCTCGAAGAATCCATTGTTGTAGTTCAACTAACTTGGTGAGCAGCCGGTTTAGACGACACTCCTTGGGGCAGTGACCGTGTCCCTCACAGAGGAAACATGTTGCCTTGTTTATCGAGCAATCTCTAGGTGAATGATCGTCATCACAGTTGGAATAGTTGGTGATGCATTGGTCGATGTAGTGTCCTTCCTCACCATAGCATCGACAAGCCTTGACTTTCATGAATGCCTTGTTTGACTCCCTTAGATCGCAACTCCTAGCGAAGTGCCCCACTTCACCACATCCAAAGCAAATGCCTATATTTGGTTGCCTCTCAGGATAGTGGGACATAAAGTGGTCCACCTTACCACACCAGAAACATGCGGCAGGTCGATGAGTCCCAAGGGGTGGTGGTGTCAGTCTGGTTATGGGGAATTGATCCTCCTTTGGATAAGGGTTGATGGGTGGCTCTATCTTGATGTCCTCGAACTCAACCTCGGCGAAGCATTTCTTCAACTTGCCCCTTCGGAGTCCTGCTAGGTTGGCTGTTTTCATACCACAGGAAGTATGGTGATGCATGCGGGTCTTGTCTCGACGGTTTGGGTCAGGGTTGGCAGCTTTGGATGGGGCTTCGTCCAGACCTTGTATGCTCATCATGTCAGTCTTGATGCTGTTGGCGCTTCCAGCATGGAGTTAACGAGTAGCATGAGATAGGGGGAGATCGCGGGGATAAGGTCACTAAACCCATTTTTCTTTTAAAATTTATAATTTTAACACACAAAAAGCCAGGGAGGCTCAAAAATCACAGAAATATTTTTAAAGCAAGCCTTTCCCATGACTACGAAATACGACACCCATGGGCAAAATAGGCAGTACACAGGTTCCAACTGAAATCTCATGACAATACATCGTCCGAAAGCATCTAGGCCCCTAAAAATTATTTTGGTAATTAATGACAATAATGTGTTATGAGACTAACATATGTACTAAGATGTTTTAAAGGTTTAGTCCCAGATTTTAGATGACATGGAAATGACATGCAAAGATGACAAAAGATCGACATGGCTCAAGACAAAGGTATTATGTAGCCCAATGACTCTTTTATAGTTTTTACCGATCTCGATTATTTGAGGAAAGATCGGATTTATAGGCTAGATATTGTACTATAAAGAAGGATCATGGCTAGTAGCTTGAGGAGCATCTTGAACTGGATCTGAAAAATAACTGTTAGTAAAATCGGTATGACTACAAGTATAAGTGCAGTACTACCGTAGTGAGGTAGGACCGATTTCTAGTTGGCGGTATGTTATTTCCAGATAGCATGTTTTTAGAGTTTTTCCTTCCCTAGAAATCGGTAGTACCGGTTGAGCCGAATGGTACTACCAGTGCGGTAGCACCGCACCAAACTATAATGGCTAGTTCAGAAGCATTTAATGAACCCCATATGACCGTTGAACAGTAGGTGCGGTAGTACTGGCCGATCAATGGTGGTAGTACCACACCTACTTAATTTTTCAGGGAATCTCTCTAAACAGTTGTTTTTGTGCTTAGGGGCTATAAATACCCCCTCACCAGCACCAAGCACAGTAGTTCTGACCTCATTGAATACATTAGAGCAATTGGTGCACTCTCTACTATTCATTTGCTCATATTTCACATTTTGAGGTAGTTGAGAGTATTGAAGTGCATTTGCATCATTCGTTGATCTCTTTGGCACTTCGTAACCATCAAGCAAAGTCTGTGGTTTATTACCCTTGGTGTTTGCCAACACCTAGACGGCTTGGAGGAAGATTATGCGGTGATCTCTTCAAAAAGGTTGTGAAGAGGCTCGACACCGTTTGTGAGTGGAGAAAGAGCAACGTGGAATTGAGGTTCATTAGGCTCATTTCATAGAGATGGTCTAATTCGGTTGGGCTTACCTCAACGTGTACTAGTGAAGACCGGCAAGTATTCGATAACATGGGAAAACATCGATTGTCTTTATTGCGGTTTTCTCTCTTGTCTTTACTATTTTCGCATTTACATTTCTATCTATTTATTTATGTAGATTTGCTTAGCTAAAATTGTATTTAGTATTGTCGTAGCTTTGGGGTGACTTAGTGAAAACTTAGATTTACCTCTTGACTTGTGTTAGAAATCTTTAATTAGACCATAATTGATAAAATTGTTAATTAGACCACAAGTCTTATAGAAACCTCCTATTCACCCCCCTCTAATCGGTCATCCTTGATCCTACATGTAGTATCGGAGCGAGGTCTCTCTTTAATTTAGGCTTAACCGTCTAAGAGAGAAATGATGGCTAGTGAGAGTATATCCATAGGCAAGACACCTTTATTTGATGGATCAAATTATACTTATTGAAAAATTAGAATATCTATTTATTTAAAGGCCATGAGCACAAGTATATAGAGGATTGTAAGTGAGGGTTTCGTTATGCCACTTGATCCTTCACACTCTACGGATCTTGAGGAGCGAAACTCTCACCTCAATGCTCAAGCGATGAACACTCTTTTGGCGCTTTGAATACGGATGAGTTCAATCGAGTGAACAACTTGGAAACCGCTCATGAGATATTGGCCACGCTCTCAGAAATCTATGAGGGCACATCCACGACTAAAGAGGCCAAATTGCATAGGCTTCGGATCAAATATTAGACATTTACAATATTGTTTGATGAAAACATCAACAAGATGTATTCTAGACTTAACAACATTATAAATGAGCTCAAGGGCCTATGCACTAATCTAACTGATGTACAAAAAGGACAAGGAGGAGCTTTTGGAGCAATCCTCCTCCAAAAAGAAGATTACCACTTTCAAAGCCAAAGCAGTATCAAGTGATGAGTTGGAAGATGAAGAAGACGACTCCGAAGAGGAGTTCGCTCTCCTTATGAGGATAATGAAGAAATTCATGAGGAGTCGCTCAAACTAGAGTGCGAATTTAGACAAGAGCAAAAAGGGGCACTCCTCCAACGACAATAAGCACTATAGCAATATCCGTTGCTATGAGTGCGATGAGAAGGGGTATATTTCCTCTCATTGCGCCAACAAAGAAGGGTGATAAGGCCAAGCCATCCAAGAAGAAGGAATTCAATGAGAAGAAGAAACTTTACAAAGATGGCAAAGGCAAGGTTCACATTGGGGAGTAGAACTTCGATGAGGAATACTCCGACTCCAACTCCGACAATGACAAATCCTCTAAGAAAAGGGGACTTATCGGCATCACAATAAATGAGGCTCCATCACTCTTTTCTTCTCCTACATGCCTTATGGAAAAAGGAGACAAGGTAAAATTTGTTGACGATAGTGAGCCTACATATGATGAAGTGATGGATATACTTTAAGAATTAAATGAATTTCTTGAAAAGGAGAAGTCAAAATTTAAGGTTTTGAAGAAAGAATATTTCTTTCTAAAAGATTCTTATGAGGAGCTAATGGAAGCTCATGACTCACTCATTTTGAAGGATCTTAACCAATCTCACTCAAATGTAGGAATTACTTGTGATATCTTAAATGAGATGTCTAGTGTAGAAATTGCTTCTAATAACATTTCTAGGACTAGTACTTCTACTTCAAATGATGATTTGTTAGCTATGCTATGAAACTAATGGCCAAGTTAACTAGGGTCACGACCTACAGTCGTTATGGCTCTAATACCACTTCTGTTAGACCCCAAATTTGCAATTCAGGATCTTCTATATTCACAGCACCAGTCCCTAGATCAATAGCTAGTGCCCATAGTTACGCCATTGGATATCAAAATGCATATATCGAAATTGTAAAGTTATTGCATAATAATAAACAAAGTATAAATATACCTTACAACTTTTGACTTGCAGAATGGCCGGCCAGGCCAAATACCTTTGAAAGAACAGTAGCAGAAGCATAATAAAACCCGCAGGCAATCAATTGGGGCCCACAACCTAGTCCTTGGCCTTCTTGATTTCTAGTCTTAACGGATGCTCATAAGTGCCCACATAGCTTTCTTCTCTTACACTTATTGAATAATAATATTGAGCGACTATGATACACAACCATACTCCGCAAGCCAACACACAGAATACAGTTACACATTATGCAAGGGTGATCAAAGGAATGGCTTGTAGTTCTTTTGTTTGCATAAAGTCACTTATTGAAATAGATTAAGTAGTAGCATATCCTGAGACCTAGTATTTTTAACTAACACAGGTTTTAACAAAGTTGAGATTTATTGTAAAATACTAATAGAGGCTCCAACCTCCTATATCATTGAGTGGCTCCAATCACCCAATGCTCATGTTCTTTCTCAGGTCACAACCCGTACTTCTCACTGGTTCCCAACCAAGCCATCTTAAATCTCTGGCCTCCAGCCCATCTTTTCATTCCACCCACAAATTATTTTATGAAAATGAAAGCTAATTCAAGTAAGTTCTCGGTACCGCCCATAACAGTGGGTATGGCTATCTATATAGTTTTTACACTACAGAGTTCACGCACTTTACCCACAAGAGATAATCAACTTATAATATCCGTCCGATACACTTTCATCGCGCGCAGTGCCTGCGACGCCGTGGCAGAAAGAGAGGAGGTGCGGCGCCTTGTCACCTCCTTGAGCCCTTTAAACGCCCTCTCGCAGCGAGACACTGCTCGCCGCGCGCCGCCCCAAAGTCGCCTCCTACCGCTCCCGTCACTCACGATGCCCATGGCAGGCATGCACCCACCCACCCGAGAGCTTGGGCTCAACCTAGTTTGAGCTCCTTGAGCTATAAGTAGCCTCGGCTCTCCTCGCTCCTTTCAAAACCCAGTGAGTCTTGCCAAGCATCCTTGGTGCTTTGTGAGCTCAAAACACCAAAAGCACCTAAAACCACCATTGTTGAGTCGGGAGCCCTACGCAAACTCGCTCCAGGGCGCTTTCTTCCTCTCGCTTCAAGCAGTGTGCCTCTCACCTCCCGGAACAAAACCCTAACTTAATTGTAGTTGCTTTTCACAGAGCAATGCAAATTTTGGGAATTGTTCTTTCGCCGTGACCACCCCCTTCTTCCTCATCACCTAGAAGAAGCTCTATTCTTCAATTCTTTACTCGGGGCTTCTTTTGAGCTTGGTCTGAGCTAACCCGATGACGCGGTCGTGTTATCTTTGCTCGCAGCGCTCCGGAAGTTGTCTTCCAAGTCCTAAGCAACCTTCTTCGCCGCCGAGCAACCCGCCCATCCTCGACCTCCCTACCTCGTGTATCCTTCTAGTAGCCCCTAGAAGCTGGCACTCGCTGAAATGGTTCGCTGCGAGCTGGTCATTATGCATTTCGCCGCTTTGGTCGCCGCCATCGCTTCGGCCAGCCGCTGCTCGGGACACCGCGACGGGTGGGTGGTCCCGGTGCGTAATGCTATTGCGCTTCCATTTTGGCACTTAGGCCCGCCGCCGCACCTTGGTCGCCACGCGAAGTCGAGGGTGCCTCGCTTTGTTGTCGGACGAAACGGCAGCGTCGTAATGTCGCTTTGACACGCAGAACGACGCTCATTAATGCTAATCACCGTTAATCATGGGTTAGTAATCATTAGCCGTCCTAAACCCACCTCCTCGCTCACTTGCATGTGGGCCCGCACTTTAATAGCCCCGCGCTAACTGACAGGCGCGGGCCCACTTGCCATCGACCAGGCCCGCCATCTTCAAACCCCGCAAGGCGTGTGTGTTTAAACCCGCATGTGACTTAGCGCCACCGACCGCTGGGCCTCGCTGTCGGGTAGTCCCTCGCTCAAATCAGAAACGCCCAATCAACCTCACCGCTCGATCTTGATCCGTGGCCGGATCGTGGAGCAATTGGGATCGTCCAAGGCTCCTCAATCCCATTTCTTCATCGCTGATCGACGGCCCAGATGGGCGGGCATCCGCTTCGGTCCGATTGCTATCTCGACCGGATCGCTGGATCTTGATCCAACGGTGAGCTCCGTGGGTGTGTAGGCATGGTGCATGTAAGGTGCGCGTGAGGCCGCCTCGATCTAGGATCGACGGTCCATAATCAACCACGCTTTTCTTTCGTTATGGGATATAATTTCCTTCTGTAGCTTTATCTTTCCACCAAAATGTTGTTAAAACTTTAGAAATTCATATCTTTTCATTATAGATCCTTTTTGGGTGATTTCAGAGTGTTAATTTTCTTTTAGGCTAGAAATTAATCAGAAATGTTTCAGTGCCTGCATAGGACCGAAATGTTGTGAATCGATTTTAGCCTTTTTAGCCCCTATTAAATATTCCAAAAATGCTATAAAACTTAGAAAATCTATAACTTGTCTCTCTGAAGTCCAAATAGAGCTAACTAAATTTTTGTTAATTTCCTTTAGGGATGAACTTTAGTGAAGGACCAGTTTGCTAGTGGTCTTTGCACTGATATAAAGGATGTCCTAGTTTTAGAACTTAGAAAATCATAACTAATTCGTTGTAACTCCAAATGACCTGAAAATTTATATGGATTATCACTATACCAGTAGGTAGCTACCATAAAGTTTCAGCTTCAAAATCTTTCTAGAAAATATTTTTGCTAAGACCTCAATTATGGCCTAAAAATAGGCGTTTAGGGAATATCTTTGCACCACAAATCCAAATTAGGTTTTTCCAGTTTCTATGACTAGGTATATTAGTATTTTACCTTGTGTATAAATTTCACGCATTTGGATAATTTTTGCTTGCTCTTTTGTTTAAGTGTTGCTTGCCTTATTGGTTGTTCTTGCTTCTTTTGCTTCTCGCTAGCCTTCGACATTTAAGTGTAACCCCAGTACGAATTCTCCGCAACAAATTGAGCAACAAAGAAGCGTGCAAGCAGCTTGATCATTTTCCATTAATCCCATTACTTTTAAAGTCTAATATTTTGTTTAACTTTCTATGTATGCATTGCTATTTTGTTGTTAAATTGATTAGTTAGACCTCTAGTTGCATAATCAGAGGTAAATGGTTATCCTCTACTACCCGAGCTTAGGTTATTTGCTGTGGTTAGAGTTCGATGGATGAGCTCTTATCACTTAGTAGATTACTAATGAATATTGCTTAGCCATGCCTAGTTATCAGAGTATTACGATCATCATCGACTTAGTCGATGATCTTGATCACACAATTACTTATACTATTCCATTATGTCCAACCCTTGTGTTTTATTGATTTACAAATCAAAAATCAAAACAAAACTATATCTTGACTTGGGCACAATGGTATGCCGATGTGATCTGTTGGTGTGGAATGGTGCCTAAGTCCCCAAGGACCGAAAGTTACTTGTGTCACTAAGCTGCAAGCTTATTGCGTACAACCACACGAGGGGATATGGAACCTCTCTGACTAAGTACTTTGGGAGGTGTTAATTATGAGCTGTTGGTGGGTGTGTTCTGTGTGTAGTGTTTGGAGGGGGCAGCAGTAGACCTGTTAGTCGCCTAATGTGTCTTTCTCCCGTGGGTTGCGTGCTCTAATTAGCATCGCTCATTGGAAAGCGCCTTGTTAGACTTAGCCATGCCGCATACCAAAGGAAGTGTGCTAACCGTGGCTGTGGAAAGGCGGCTCATCGTGGGTACATTGGTACACCCCGCAGGTTAAAACTATTCGAATAGCCTCGCCCTAGGTTATGGACATGCTTGTAAGGTCGCAAGAACTAGACTACAACCTTTAAAACTTAAACTTGACATGGGTGGTATGAAGGGTACTTCATGCTATTGTTGTGGTGACTATGGGTTAGTCACTTCTAGGTGGTGTTGTCATCTATCTATTGTTATATTTGTCTCTCTTTATTTGAACAATAAAAGTTAATTGCAAACTTGCTTTGAATCTATTACCCTATTGCAAATGAAAACTTGCTTTATGCCGAAAATAAGTCCGAGCCTCATCCACTTAAATAAAGCTTGCATGTAGTTAATTATAGTTCCGTTATCTCACACGTCATTTTTGCGAGTACAAAAACAAGTTTTGTACTCATCCGCTTGCTTAATATTAATTGTTGCAGAGGAAGAAGGTGAGCCCCAAGGGCCTCACTTGTGAGTCAGGTTACAATGCTGCTGCTTGGGACGATTAGCTTGGCGGTCCGGCTGGTTGCTTGTGGGTAAAGGCACACCGATTGGCTTTTGTTTATCGCCATCTTATGGCCATTTTGCTTCCACTGTGTATTTACTTATTTGTATGACTTTTGGCCGGTCGGCCTCTCTTTGTAATAACTCTCTTTATATTATCTATGTCTTTCGCTTGTTGCTTTTGCTTCTACTATGTGTATGAATGGAGTTTATGCACAATTTTGTAACTGGGTGTGTATACTGCACTGGAAGTGTACATATCTCGAGGCTTTGTTTATTTAATTTGTATCGTTAGGACCAAGTGGATGGTTAAACAAGATGTTTAATAAACCGGGTCCTCACAAAGTTGGTATCGAGCCATTCGACCGTAGTAACCCAAGCTTGGTCGTCCTTAGGATATCTCAAAACTTAATTTCAAAGTATCAAATGATTTATGAAAGCTAAGTAAGTTCTCGATTTTACTCCTTACCTATCTTAGCTTTCTATCTCACCTTGCTCTAATTTGATTTTTAAAAGTTGTTTTCCTCTCTTTCCTCTAAAGATAGTTGTTATCGACAATTGGGTTTTGGGACCAAGGTGTTTGGCAAATTGAAGTGTTAGCTGCCCTCTACAAGGTTTTGAAGTTTCCGGTTGAAGATTTCAATTAGGAGGCTTGGATGCAAAATCTGGACAGCGATCATTCAGCTTCCGGACAGCAAGCTCAAATGTTTCTAAATAGGGTAGAAAATGAGAGGATAACCAACTAAAACTTGTGGGAATAAAAGGGTAGGATGTGATACTAGTTAGCTAAGTACCTAACGCTATTTTGCCGCTTAACTTTGCTCTTGTGTAGTGTTAGATTTGTTGTAAGGTGCTGAAATTTTTATCTTCTTTTACTCCATTGTTGGTCCACGCTCATTCGCCTCCTGCCTCGGAGTTGAGAGTCGAGTCCGAGTGTAGGGATGTCCTCGTTGAGATAGAAGGGTAGGATTCTTTGGCAAACCTTATCCTCCTTCGATCGGCGAGCTTAGATGTAATCCTAGGCATGGATTGGTTGTCTCAAAGACATGAGACAAATTTATTGCGCTAGGAGGCTCATCTCTCACTGGCCTTCCTGCGAAAGGTGTTCGCTGGCCGAAGCCGCGGATCCGCATCTCTTCACGCCGGCTTAAGCCAGCTCTAGATATTAGTGAAGTCCCAGTGGTATGTGACTTTGTTGATGTCTTCCCGACGACCTTCCGTGGATGCCACCAGCTCGAGACTCGAGTTCGCCATTGAGTTGGTTCCTGCATCGCCCGATCTCAAGAGGCCTTACCGAATGGACCCAATTGAGTTGGTGTAGTTGAAGAAGCAACTGGGTGAGCTTCAAGAGAAGGGTTTTATCCGCCCTAGCTCATCTTCTCGGGATGCTCAGCAATCTTTGTCCCGAAAAGGACAAGACGTCACGATAAAGCGTTGATTACCGCCCACTTAATGAAGTAATTCGAAAGAACAAGTACCTTTGCCTCAGACGACGATCTTCGATAAATTAACCGAGCTCGAGTTTTTCCAAGATTGATCCGAGTGGGATATCACCGTGTTCGATTCGACCCGAGGATATTCCAAAGACGGCTTTTTCATCGTTATGGCTTGTACGAGTATACCGTCATGTCATTCGGCTTAACCAATGCTCCGGCCTTGTTCATGAACCTCATGAATTCGTGTTCATGGAGTATTTGGATAGGTTCATTGTGGTCTTCATCGATGATATCCTTATCTACTCCAAGAGCGATGAGGAACACACCGAGCATTTGAAGCTTGTGTTGGGCAGCATGCGAGCACCTACAGATGCGGTTCAAGCCAGCGCGTGTTCGTTGAAGGAAGTAGCCTTCTTAGGCCATATTCTTTCGGCAGAGGCGAGTTGTGGATCCTAGCAAGATCACGGCTTTCCTCGAGTCACCCCACTTTGGCCACCGGTTCGAGTTTTCTGGCTTAGCGGGATATTATCGCCGCTTTATCGAGAACTCTCCAAGATAGCGGCCGATGACGGAGTTGCTCAAGAAGGACAAGAAGCTCGTGGTCCGCTGATTGCAGGAAAGTTTCCAAGCACTTAAGAAGCGATTGACCACCGCTCCCGCTTGTTCTCCCGATGTCCGCCGGTTTCGATATCTTTTGTGACGCTTCGCCGAGGCCTCTGCTGTGTCCTTATGCAAGAAGGCAAGGTAGTGGCCTATGCTTCAAGGCAACCGAGACCTCATGAACTCAACTATCCTACCCATGACTTGAGTTGGCCGTGATTCATGCACTTAAGATTTACACATTACCTAATCGGCAGAATCGCTGTGAAGTGTATTCGATCACAAAGCCTAAAGTATTTGTTCACCCAACTGCACTGAACCTCCAAGAAAGGAGATGGTTGGAGTTGATCATGACTATGACATGGGTATTCACTACCATCCGGCAAGGCCAATGTCGCTATGGATGCGCTTTAGTCGCAGCGCATTGCAATGCATTGTTGCTTCAGAGCATCGCCCCTCTTCTAGAGGAGTTTCAATGCCTCAACTTGGGTTTGGTTGAGCATGGCTCTCGCCGCTTTGGTTGTACAAACAACCTTGTGGATCGGATCAGTCCGCCAAGAAATGGATGTTGGAGTGAACCGCATCAAGGAAAATGTCAAGAATGGAACAACAAGCGCTTCTCCGTAGATGAGCTTGGTGTCGTGGAGGTTCGGCGACGCCGTGGTTCCAAAGGACATGGAGTTGCGGATTTGATCCTCCGCTAGCCCATGATTCTCCCTTGTCCATTCACCCCGGCCACAAAGATGTATCAGATCTCTCGGCTGAGATTTTGTGGACTCGAATGAAGAGGAGATCGCAAGGTTCGCTGTCGAAGCGAGCGGTGTCGCCGTGGTCAAGGCCGAGCATCGCCCCAAGCAGATCGCCACTCTACCAACCGCAGTGGAAGTGGGGATTCGGTCGTGATGGACTTTATCACCGTTTCTCGCCTTCAAAGAAGAATGATGCCATCAATGTCGCCATCGATCGATTGACTAAGGTGGCTCATTTTCTTCTCGTCAAGACCGACCTTCGAGTAGGTCTTCCGCGATTCTTACCTAGCCCGCATCGTGAGTTTGCATATGTGCCAAAGACAATTGTGTCGATCGTGGTTCTGCTCACTTCATGATTTTGGCATAGCCTACAAGAGGCTATGGGAACTCGCTTTTTCACTTCAAAGATTTCACCCTCAAACATGGTCGCATCGAGAGGGTCAACCATGTTTTGGAGGACATGTCGCGAACTTGTGTCCTTTCCTATGGGAAGCATTAGGAGAAGTGCTTGCCATTCCCGAAGTTTCTTATAACAAGCCTTTCCAAGCCGCCTCGTGATGGCACCATTTGAGGCCTTATACGGAAAAAGTGTAGAACCCCGTTGAACTCGTCCGAGACCTGAAAGACCTTCTTTGGCCCGATCGATTAATGAGGCCGAGGGTCAAGTCCGCCATTCGCGATCGCCACGCACGCCTCAATCCAGCAGTAAGAGCTATGCGGATCGCCGCCGCCGTGAGTTGAGCTTGAGCCCAATGACTTCGCTTTACCTCAAGGTTTCTCCTCAAAGGGTCACCAGCGCTTTGGTGTCAAGGACAAGTTAGCTCGATATGTCGGTCCATACCGTGGTCATCGAAGAGGAGCCGTTGCCTACAAGTTGGAGCTCGCACGCACTTCGGGGTACATGTGTTCCATGTGTCCTAGCTAAGAAGTGCTCCATGTTCCAACAGAGGAAGCTCCGCTGGAAACTCTGATGTCGTGAGGATTTGACCTATCGCGAGCACCCTGCTCGTGATACCGAGGAGGCCGAGCGAAGAACAAGGAACAAGACCATCAAGTTCCTAAAGTTCTGGTCAAACCATTCCGAGGATGAGGCTACTTGGGAGCGAGAAGATCGCCTTCGCGCGCATCACCCTCTTTTCTTCCGAGGAACCAAATCTCTGGACGAGATTTTGTAAGGGGGAGGTTTGTAACATCCCCATTTTGGCTTGTGTTTCAAATGTAATAAAATGAGGGTAAATTAAACTGTTCTTCATCCTTTACTCTTGAAACTTTTCTGAAATTTTGTAAAGGAATTTTGGGAAATTCAAAATCAAAATCCTCATTTATCTCAAGTCAAACCTTCTGGGTGAAATCTTGTGTCAAACCCTTGGTAATAATTTTTCCAGGTTCTAGGGTTGCTTGGTAACACCTCTGAATTATTTCATAATTTTTGAAATTATTTGAAATATTTTAGAGGCAAGTCAAACCTGGTCAAACTCAGAAATCACCTTCTGAATTTCGAGAAAATTTCAGTGCACAAAATCTCTAAAAATTTTATGGAGGGTTAATCCTTGTCAGAAGCTCCAGTTAAAATTTCATAAATTTTGGAGTTGATTTGATGCCTCAATTAAACCCCAAAGTTTCGTGTTTAAAAATCAAACCCTAATCGTTTGCACTGCTCGTTGATTCGAGTGCTCGCTCAGTCACTTGACTCGCCGAGTTAACCAATCGCTACGCCGCTAGCTTCAACCGCTACGCGCATCACCGCTGGATCTCCATCGAACGCTCTCATTCGTAAGCATTCTGACAACTCCTGCTGCCATCTCGATTTTCACCGTTGATCCCGATCCAACCATCGCGGACTGCATCGCTTCGCGTTAGCCGCTTCAAATCGCCGATCACTCGCGTGGCCGTCTGATTCTAACCGGCCACAAGATTGAGTGGGTTGGGCTCGACCGCTAGCTGTTGAGTCCGAGCCGCCGCTTTTCTCGCCGATCGCGGCCCGACGAGGCCGTCATCTTCCTCCGCGCGCAGCCTCAGACGCCGTGGGCAGAAAGAGAGGAGGTGCGGCGCCTTGTCACCTCTTGAGCCCTTTAAATGCTCTCCTCGCAGCCAGATTAATTCTCATCGCGGCCGCCCTCAAAGTCGCTCTCACCGTCCCGCACTGCACGATGCCCATGGCGGCGGCATGCACTCAGCCCACCCGAGCTTGGGCTCAACCCTAGTTTGAGCTTCTTGAGCTATAAGCAGCTCCTCGCTCTCTCGCCTCCTTTCAAACCCAAGAGTCTTGCAGCATCCTTGGTGCTTTGTGAGCTCAAAACACCAAAAGCACCTAAACCGCCATTGTTGAGTCGGGAGCTCACGCAACAGTGCTCAGCTGGCGCTTCTTCCTCTTTCGCTTCAGCAGGTGCTCTCACCTTCCGAACAAAACCCCTAACTTAATTGTAGTTGTTACAGAGCAGCCAATTTTGGGAATTGTTCTTTCGGCCGTGGAGCACCCTCTTCTTCCTCATCACCAGAAGAAGCTCTATTCTTCATTCTTACTCCGCTTCTTTGAGCTTGGCCTGAGCTAACCCATGATGCGGTCGTTATCTTTGCCGCAGCGCTCCGAAGTTGTCTTCCAAGTCCAAGCAACCTTCTTCGCCGCCGAGCAACTCCGTCCATCCTCGACCTCCCTACCTCGTATCCTTCTAGTAGCCCTAGAAGCTTTGCACTCGCCAAATGGTTGCATGGAGCTTTTGGTCACATGCATTTTCGCGCCGCGCCGCCGCCATCGCCGCTAGTCGCCGCTCGGGACACCGCCGACGGCAAGGGTGGTCCCGATGGGTGCGTAATGCTATTGCGATTCCATTTTGGCACTTAGGCCTCACGCATTGCAGCTTGGGTCGCGTGGCAGCCGGAGGTGCCCGCTTTGTTGTTTCGACGAAACGGCAGCGCGAATGTCGCCGACATGCGAACGACGCTCATTAATGCTAATCATCAGCATCATGGGTTAGTAATCATTAGCTGTCCTAAACCCACCTCCTCGCCACTTGCATGTGGGCTCGCGACTTTAATAGCCCCGGCGCTAACTCCAGGTGCGTGGCCCACTTGCCACCGACTGCGGCCCGCCATCTTCAAACCCCGTATGCGGTGTGTTTAAACCAAGATGTGACTTAGCGCCATCGACCAAAGGCCTCGTTGTCGTCAGAGTCCTCGCTCAAATCGTAAACGCCCAATCAACCTCACTCGCTCGATCTTGGATCCGTCGCCGGATCGGGGAGCATTGATCGTCCGGCGGCTCCTCAATCCCATCCCTTCATCGCTGATCGACGGGCCAGATGGGCGCATCCGCCGTCCGATTGCCATCTCGATGTGGATGTTGATCTTGATCCAACGTGAGCCTCCGTGGGTGCCACGCGGCGGGTCGCGCTGCTGCATGCTGCGGCCGCCTCGATCTAGGATCGACGGTCCATAATCAACCACGCTTTTCTTTCGGTATGGATATAATTTTCTGAAGCTTTATCTTTCCACCGAAAATGTTGTTAAAACTTTAGAAATTCATATCTTTTCATTATAGATCCTTTTGGGTGATTTCAAGAGTGTTAATTTTCTTTAGGCTAGAAATTAATCTAGAAATGTTTCCGTGTCTCGCATGACCGTAAATGTTGTGAATCGATTTTAGCCTTTTTAGCCCCTATTAAATATTCCAAAAATGCTATAAAACTTAGAAAATCTATAACTTGTTCTCTGAAGTCCAAATAGAGCTAACTAAATTTTGTTAATTTTTAGGGATGAACTTTAGTGAAGGACCAGTTTGCTAGTGGTCTTGCTAACGATATAAAGGATGTCCTAGTTTTAGAACTTAGAAAAATCATAACTAATTGTTGTAACTCCAAATGACCTGAAAATTTATATGGATTATCACTATACCAGTAGGTAGCTACCATAAAAGTTTCAGCTTCAAAATCTTTCTAGAAAATATTTTTACATAAAGTACCTAATTATGGTAAAAATAGGTGTTTAGGAATATCTTTTGCACCACAAATCCAAATTAGGTTTTTCCAGTTTCTATGACTAGGTATATTAGTATTTTACCTGTGTATAAATTTCTTCGCATTTTGGATAATTTTTGCTTGCTCTTTTGTTTAAGTGTTGCTCGCCTTATTGGTTGTTCTTGCTTCTTTTTGCTTCTCGCTAGCCTTCACATTTGCGTAACCCCGAGAACGACTCCGCAACAAATTGAGCAACATAAAGAAGCAAGCGCTTGATCATTTTCCATTAATCCCATTACTTTTAAAGTCTAATATTTTGTTTAACTTCTATGTATGCATTGCTATTTTGTTGTTAAATTGATTAGTTAGACCTCTAGTTGCATAATCAGTAGGTAAATGGTTATCCTCTACTACCGAGCCTAGGTTATTTGGTCGTGGTTAGAGTTCATGGATGAGCTCTTATCACTTAGTAGATTACGAATGAATATTGCTTAGCCATGCCTAGTTATTTCAGAGTATTAGCTATCATCGACTTAGTCGATGATCTTGATCACACAATTACTTATACTATTCCATTATGTCCAACCCTTGTGTTTTATTGATTTACAAATCAAAACCAAAACAAAACTATATCTTGACTTGGGCACAATGGTATGTCGATGTGATTCATGGGTGTGTGGAATGGTGCCTAAGTCCCCAAGGACCGAAGTTACTTGTGTCACTAAGCCAAGCGCTTATTATGCGTGCTAACCACACGAGGGGATATGGAACCCTCTTGACTAAGTACTTTGGGAGGTGTTAATTATGAGCTGGTTGGTGGGTGTGTTCTGTGTATAGTGTTTGAGGGGAGCATTAGTGCATCGTTAGGTCGCCTAATGTGTCTTTTCTCCCGTAAGGCGCTCTTAATTAGCATCGCCCATTGGAAAGCGCCTGTTAGACTTAGCCATGCTCGCAGATTTAGAGGACCCCTGCCATCGCTGGTGCTTGTACTGCTTAACCATCCACTTGGTCCTAACAAGATAAATCAAATAAACTAAGCTCGAGATATGTATACTTCCACTGCAAAGATACACACCTGCTACAAAATCATGCATCAATTCCATTCATACACATAGAGCCAAGTAAAACAACAACCGAAAGACATAGATAATATAAAGAGAGTTATTATAAAAAGAGAGGCCGACTGCCAAAAGTCATACAAATAAGTAAATACACAATGAAGCAAAATGGCCATAAGATGGCGATAAACAAAGCCAATCGTGTGCTTTACCCACAAGGCAACCAACCGATCGCCAAGCTAGTCGTCCCAAACAACACAAGAACATACCACAAAAAGTGAGGCCCTTGGGGCTCACCTTCTTCCTCTCCGCAACAATTAATATTAAGTAAAGCGTGATGAGTACAAAACTTGTTTTTGTACTGCAAGACCGACGTGTGGAGATAACAGAACTATAATTAACTACATGCAGCTTTATTTAAGTGGATGAGGCTCTGACTTATTTTCAAAGATAAAGCAAGTTTTCATTTGCAATAGGGTAATAGATTCAAAGCAAGTTTGCAATTAACTTTTATTGTTCAAATAAAAGAGAGACAAATATAACAATAGATAGATGACAACACACTCTAGAAGTGACTAACCCATAGTCACCACAACAATAGCATGAAGTACCCTTCATACCACCCATGTCAAGTTTAAGTTTTTAAAAGGTTGTAGTCTAGTTCTTGCACGATCTACCAAGCATGTCCATAACCTAGGACGAGGCTATTCGAATAGTTTTAACCCCATAGGTGTACCAATGTACCACACGATAGACCGCCTTCCACCACCACTGTTAGCACACTTCCTTTGGTATGCGTGCATGGCTAAGTCTAACAAGACGCTTTCCAATGGACGATGCTAATTAAGAGCCGCAACCTACTGGAGAAAGACACATTAGATGTAACCTAACCGGCCCGCTAATGCTCCTCCAACACCACAAACACACACACACAAGAACACACCCACCAACCAAATTTCATAATTAACACCTCCCAAAGTACTTAGTCAAGAGAGGTTCCATATCCCCTCGTGGTTAGCACGCAATAAGCGCTGGCTTAGTGACACAAGTAACTCTGGCCCCTGGGGACTTAGGCACCATTCCACACACCCAACAGATCACATCAACATACCATTGTGCCCAAGTCAAGATATAGTTTTGTTTTCGCTTTTGATTTGTAAATCAATAAAACACAAGGGTTGGACATAATGGAGTAGTATAAGTAGTTGTGATCAAGATCATCGACTAAGTCGATGATCGCCCAATACTACCGATACTAGGCATGGCTAACAATATTTATTCGAATTACTAAGTGACAAGAGCTCATCCAACGAACTCTAATCACAAAGAAATAACCTAGGCTCGTAGTAGAGGATAATCATTTACCTACAGATTATGCAACTAGAGGATTAACTAATCAATTTAACAACAAATTAGCAATGCATACATAGAAGTTAAACAAAATATTAGACTTTAAAAGTAATGGGATCAATGGGAAATGATCAAATCGCTTGCCCGCTTGTCGTTGCTCAATTTGTTGCGAGGGTCGTTTCCTCGGTTACCGCGAAATGTCGGCTCTGCTAAAGAGCTAAAACAACCAATAAGACGAGCAACACTTAAACGAAAGAGCAAGCAAAAATTATCCAAATGCGATAAAATTTATACACAAGGTAAAATACTAATATACCTAGAACATAGGAATTGGAAAACCTAATTTGATTTGTGGTGCAAAAGATATTCCCTAAAACCTATTTTCTACCATAATTAGGTAACTGTAGTAAAAATATTTTCTACAAAGATTTTGAAGCTGAAACTTTTATGGTAGCTACCTACTGTATAGTGATAATCCATATAAAGTTTCAGTGTCATTTGAAGTTACAACGAATTAGTTATGATTTTTCTAAGTTCTAAAACTAGGACATCCTTTATATCGTGAGCAAAGACCACTAGCAAACTGGTCCTTCACTAAAGTTCATCCCTAATGGAAATTAACAAAATTTAGTTCGCTTCTATTTGGACTTACAGAGAACAAGTTATAGATTTTCTAAGTTATTATAGCATTTTTGGAATATTTAATAGGGGCTAAAAGGCTAAAATCGATTCACAACACTTCGTTCTTAACAGGCTCTGAAACATTTCTAGATTAATTTCTAGCCTAAAAGAAAATTAACACTAATCAAATCACCTAAAAGGATCTATAATGAAAAAGATATGAATTTCTAAAGTTTTAACAACATTTTCAGTGGAAAGATAAAGCTAATGAGGAAATTATATCCCTAACCGAAGAAAAGACGTGGTTGATTATGGACCGCCGATCTCGATCGAACGGCCCACGCGCACGCCGCAAGCACAAAGACACCCGCACAAAGACTCCACGAGGCTCACCGTTGGATCAAGATCCAACACCCGACGAGATAGCAACCGATCGAAGTGACACCCGCCATCCCGGGCCGCCGATCAGCGATGAAGGGTCGGGATTGAGGAGATTTCTGACACCAATTGTTCTACCGATCCCGCCACGATCCAAGATCGAACTACCGAGGTTGATTGGCCGCCACTTATTTGAACAGTGACTACCGACAACAGGCCCACCGTCGCTGACGCTAAGTCACATGCTCGTTTAAACACACGCGCATGTGGGGTTTGAAGATGGCGCCCACGTGTCCTGATCGGGCCACGCACACGGGTTAGCGCGACGGCGATTAAAAAGTGCGCCCACATGCAAGTGATCGAGGAGGTGGGTTTAGGACAGCTAATGATTACTAACCCATGATTAACAATGATTAGCATTAATGAACGCAGTTATCGTGGTCCGAGCGACATTACGCAGACCGCTGCTGTCCGACAACAAAACCGAGGGCACCTTCGCTTGCCGGCGACCAAGGCACGCAATGGCCCTAGTGCCAAATGGAATCGCAATAGCATTACGCACTCCATCGGGGACCACCCACACCGCCCGCGTGTCCGTGATCCGCGCTAGCCGACGATGAGCGCCGCGCACCAAAACGTCCAAATGCATAATGACCAAAGCCCGCAACGAACCATTTCAACGAGTGCCAAAGCTTCTAGGGGCTACTAGAAGGATACCGAGGGTAGGGGAGGTCCAGGATGGACTGAGCGTTCCTGCGACGAAGAAGGTTGTTTGACTTGAGAAGACAACTCGAGAAGGTGCTCTGAGCAAAGATAACACGATCACATCGGGTTAGCTCCGACCAAGCTCAAAGAAGCCCCAGAGTAAAGAATTGAAGAATAGAGCTTCTACCGTGATGAGGAAGAAGGGGTGCTCATAAATTAAAAGAATACTCCCAAAATTGAGTCGCCCCGTGAAAAGCAACCACAATTAAGTTAGGGTTTTGTTCCGTGAGGTGAGAGGCACACACCAAATGAAAAGAGAGGAAGAAACGCCATCGAGCACTGCCTGCGCCGAGGAGCTCGTGCAACAACAATGGCGCTTTAGGTGCTTTTGGTGTTTTGAGCTCACAAAGCACCAAGGATGCTTGGCAAGACTACTGGGTTTTGAAAGGGAACCGAGGAGAGCCGTGAGCCACTTATAGCTCAAGGAGCCTGCTAGGTTGCCCAAGCTCTCGGGTGGATCGGGTTCATGCCTCGCCATGGGCATCGTGAGGGACTCGGGAGTGTAGAGACGCACTTTGGGGAGGAGGAGTCGGTGTGCATTTAATGCATGGAAGATTTAGCCGCTTAAAGGGCTCAAGGAGGTGACAAGGCATCGACCTCCTCTCTTCTCGCCACGGCGCATGTGGCACACGCACACCAGGAGGAAGATGACACCGCTACGCTCGCCCACCACCACGAGAGAACAGAACGCTCTGACTCAACGCCTAACGCCGTCGAGCCCAACCCACTGATGTCGACTGCGTTTGATTAGAATCGCACGCCACGATGTGATCGCCGATTTGAAAACGCTAACGCGAAACCGCATAGCCCCGCGATGGTTGGATCAGATCCAACGGCTGAGAATCGATGGCAACCGAGTTGTCCAATGCTTACATCGAATGAGAGCCGCTCATGGAGATCCATCTACTGATAGCGCCAGCGCGTTGAACAAGGCGCGCGCGTTAGTTGGCTCTCGCGAGTCAAGTGACTCGAGCCCGAGCCCGACTGAGTCCAATGAACAAAGGCAAACCAGCTTAGGGTTTGATTTTTAAACCTCAAACTTTGGGGATTTAATTGAGGTATCAAACCAACTCCAAAATTTATGAAATTTTAACTGGAGCTTCGACTTAAGGATTAACCCCGCATAAAATTTTTAGAGATTTTTGTGCACTGAAATTTTCTCCAGAAATTCCGTAAGGTGATTTCAAAGGTTTGACTGTTTGACTTGCCTCTAAAATATTTCAAATAATTTCCAAAAATTATGAAATAATTCAGAGGTGTTACTACAACCCTAGAACCCAGGAAAATTATTACCAAGGGTTTGACACAAGATTTCACCTGTAAGGTTTTGACTTGAGATAAATGAGGATTCTGATTTTGAATTTCCCAAAATTCCTTTACAAGAATTTCGTAAAAGTTTCAAGGGTAAAAGGATGAAGGAAAAGTTTTAATTTACCCTCATTTTGTTACATTTGAAACACAAGCCAAAATGGGGATGTTACAAACCTCCCCTTATAAAAATCTCGTCCCGAGATTTGGTTCACTTAAAAGAAAGAGGGGTAGTCTCGCACGAAGAAGATCTTCTCGCTCCCAAGTAGCCTCATCCTCTAATAGTTTGACCATCGAACTTTAAGGAACTTGATGGTCTTGTTCTCTTGTTCTTCGCCTTCCTCGAGTATGCGAACAGTGGTGCTCGCGATAGGTCAAATCCTCCCGAACATCAAGAGTTTCCAACTGAGCTCTCCTCTGGAACACGAGGCACTTCTGCCGGGACACATGGAACACATCATGTACCCAAGTGCAGCAGTAACCCAACTTGTAGGCGATACCCTTCTTTTTCGATGACACGATGGACCGACATATCGAGGAGCTAATTGCCCTGACACCAAAACGCGCGTGACCCTTTAGAGGAGAAACCTTGAGGTAAACGGTCATTGGGCTCAAAGCTCAACTCACGACGACGACGATCCGCATAGCTCTTCTCGCTCGATTGAGCTGGTATGTAAGCGATCACGAATGAGCGGACTTGACCTCGCCTCATTAATCGAGTCCGCCAAAGAAAGGTCTTTCACCGGCCTCGCACTAGCTCAACGGGTCCTATAGTTTCTCCCGTATAAGGCCTCAAATGGTGCCATGCCGAGACCGGCTTGGAAGTCGCTGTTATAAGAAAACCTACGAATGGCAAGCACTTCTCCCAATGCTCCCCATAGAAAGGACACAAGCTCGCAGATGTCCTCCAAAACATGGTTGACCTCTGCCCCACCATCCGCTTGGGGTGAAATGCCGAGCCAAAGAAAGGCGAAGTTCCCATAGCCTCTTGTAGGCTATGCCAAAATCGCGAAGTGAACAAATAACCACGATCCGACACAATCGCCTTTGGCACACCATGCAAACTCACGATGCGGGCTAGGTAGAGATCCGCCGTAAGACCTACTCAAGGTCATGGACAGAAGAAAATGAGCCACCTTAGTCAATCGATCGATGACGCACCCGCATGGCATCATTCTTCTTGGAGACGGGTAGACCAGCTGATAAAGTCCATCCCGACCAATCCCACTTCCACTCCGACTGGTAAGTGGTCGGGCAGCCTCGCCGACGATGCTCGCCTTGACACGACGACACACGCCGCACTCGCAACGAACCTTGCGATCTCTCTTCATTCGGTCCACCAAAATCTCGCGAAGATCCCGTACATCTTCGGGGCCCCGGATGAATAGATAACGGATGAATGAGAGCCGCTCGATGGAGATCCAACTACCGATAGCGCGCGCGTTGAATCACGCGCGCGCGTTAGTTGGCTCGGCTGAAGTCAAGTGACTCGAGCCCGAGCCCCACGAGTCCAATGAACAGGCAAACCGCTTAGGGTTTGATTTTTAAACCTGAAACTTTGGGGATTTAATTGAGGTATCAAACCAACTCCAAAATTTATGAAATTTTAACCGAGCTTCCTGACTTAAGGATTAACCCTGCATAAAATTTTTAGAGATTTTTGTGCACTGAAATTTTCTCCAGAAATTCCGCAAGGTGATTTCAAAGGTTTGACTAAGGTTTGACTTGCTCTAAAATATTTCAAATAATTTCCAAAATTATGAAATAATTCAGAGGTGTTACTACAACCCTAGAACCCAGGAAAATTATTACCAAGGGTTTGACACAAGATTTCACCTGTAAGGTTTTGACTTGAGATAAATGAGGATTCTGATTTGAATTTCCCAAAATTCTTTTACAAGAATTTCTGAAAAGTTTCAAGGGTAAAAGGATGAAGGAAAAGTTTTAATTTACCCTCATTTTATTACATTTGAAACACAAGCCAAAATGGGGATGTTATATGCATACCAAAGGAAGTGTAAGTAACTGTGGTCCGTGGAAAGGTGGTCTATCGTGGGTACATCGTACACCCTCGCAGTGGTTAAAACTATTCGAATAGCCTCGCCCTAGGTTATGGACATGCTTGGTAAGGTCGCAAGAACTAGACTACAACCTTTAAAAACTTAAACTTGATATGGTGGTATGAAGGGGCACTTCATGTTATTGTTGTGGTGACTAGGTTAGTCACTTCTAGGTGGTGTTGTCATCTATCTATTGTTATATTTGTCTCTCTTTATTTGAACAATAAAAGTTAATTGCAAACTTGCTTTGAATCTATTACCCTATTGCAAATGAAAACTTGCTTTATGCTTCAAAATAAGTCCGAGCCTCATCCACTTAAATAAAGCTTGCATGTAGTTAATTATAGTTCCATATCTCACACGTCAGCCTTATGAGTACAAAACAAGTTTTGTACTCATCCGCTTGCTTAATATTAATTGTTGCAGAGGAAGAAGGTGAGCCCAAGGGCCTCACTTTGTGAGTGTGGTTATGCACTGCTTGGGACGCATTAGCTTGGCGGTTCGGTTGGTTGCTCAGTGGTAAAGGCACACCGATTGGCTTTTGTTTATCGCCATCTTATGGCCATTTTGCTTCCGTGGTATTTACTTATTTGTATGACTTTTGGCCTGGCTCTCTTTTGTAATAACTCTTTATATTATCTATGTCTTTCACTTGTTGCTTTTGCTTCGCTCTATGTGTATGAATGGAGTTGATGCATAATTTGTAACGGGTGTACACTGCACTCTCGGGAAGTGTACATATTCGAGGCTTGTTTATTTGATTTGTACTGTTAGGGACCAAGTGGATGGTTAAACAAGACATGCTTAATAAACCGGGTCCTCACATATCCACATATCATGAACCGTCTGTGATATCCATATATCACAGCATTGCGCATTTTTACGAACCGTCAGGATATCCATCTATCATGCATTTACAATAGTTATGAACCGCTCGTGATAGCTCTTCAAAGATAACTAATTTAATTTTGATTTTCGCCAGCCTCGTGAATTGCTAGCCATGCCCTCAAAACAAGCAGCGTAAAATAGATACATTACGTGATGAATCAATCATTGACACTCAAAGTGATCATTTAACTCAAAATCAATTCAACACTTAATATGTATCAAATATTGGCTAGCCTCGTGAGTTACAATTGAATTACAACTATTCAAAGTGAATTACATTAATGAATCATTCAAGGTCGCTCAATGTGTTGAGTAGTGAAACTCCGCTGGAGCTAATGATATCCGCCATGATGAAGGTGCAGAGCTTCCTCTAACATCCGAGATCTCTCTCAACAAGTGAATCTAAATCTATATTGAAGATCCAGAGCTAGCAAAATGAAGTAGTAAGTATATATATGTAAATTTATAATTAGAAAATAATTATTGCAGATTGACCAACCCTGATCCTCCAACTTAGCACTCATGAGAATCGTGATATGATGGCAAACGAGAATGCACATTCTTCTCGCTTTTATCGATTTACACCGCAAAAATAGAATTACATATATAGGTATAGTCGGCTCGAGATGCATTATTACTAAGTATGATAGAATTATTGTGTTGTAGCACGCATCCAAATCGCTCCCGTGATTAAATGTGGTGTTCGCTCCTCTGTATAGCCTCCTCTGCAATATAGGAGATGAACGACCTACATGTTTCCAAAAAGTTATCCTCGCCATTTCAAACGAAGGAAGACTACAATAGAGTTATGTATGGAGGAAATAAGCACACTGCCGAGTACTCTCGCACAAGGGTGAAGTCGTAGCCTTTTTCATTAGGGAATCAAGGTATAGCACCTGTTCCTCTTTGGTATAATGACTAAAAGGACCCAGTGGTGCCTACTCATGTATGTCGCTTGAGTCATTAAACCTAAGTTCTGATCACAGATAAAGTACACATGAAATTTGTATAGCAAGTAGTGAAGCACTTACTTCGGGTTGTAGGCACCATTATGTAGTCCTTGTCATTTTGAGCAAGCAACTCGTCTGTTATGTATTTCGACGAGGATGTGTCCGCTAAGATGGTTTGCTCAGAGACCACGTGTGGGTCGAGGAAACCCACCCTGGTTCTTTCAATCGTCGGCATTTTTAATCATGTATCTATAAATAAGCAATGAGTTGTTATATTCTAGATATGTGAATGTAGAACTTGATTGTACACACTTACAAGGTCCAAAGATCGTAGAAGAGAGGCATCAGAGCTTTGAGGTTGAATAGGTCGAATAAGTCGCCGGCTCACGCACGGCGGGCTCCGCCGTGGAGGAAATAGTCCTCCGTATCCGATGCTGATTCCATCGCAGACCCTTCTCTTTGGTCTTGTGCAAGTACCGTGCATGCAAACTCGACAACCTAATCCAACAGAGGCCACATCGCAGTGGTCGCCAACTGACTTCCAAAGGGTATTTCTTAGGTTAGAGGGGAAGCGCCTAATGTTCTTCGATTTCGATTTGTCTCGAACGACTTGCTCGCCACGCCGCCCTCCTCGTGAGACGACTCGGGAACCGAAACTGGCCACACACTTTTTTGTTCTTTCTGTCTTCTCCACGGAACCGACGAGGCGGGCTTCCGGGCCGGGTTGAGGTGTAGTCATGGAGGGTCCCGTTGAGAGGCATGGTCGTGCGAGATGGTTGGGGTAGAGTCATCGAGGTTGAGGCGCGACCGCAGGTCTGCATGGCGTCCTTCTGGGTCCTCGCTGGAGAGGCATGGTCGTGTTGAGATGGTTGGGGTGGAGTCATCAAAGGTTGAGGCGCATCGCAGGTCCAGGCGATGTCCTTCTGGGCCACCGGATAAAACCGCATACCTGCATCCCCAGTGTTCGATGTCGCCGTCGCGCGACCTCCACGGACGACCTTAAAATTGTCATGTACCATGTCCACCGACTCGGGCGTAGCCCTCGCGCCACCGGGCACCGCGTCGCACTATCCCTTCCATGCATGGATACGCCACCCCACGCCATTTCAATAGACATCCCAACCAACCTCACTTGAGCGCAAGGCGCTACTCCACAAAACGACACGCAATTAGCTAAGGCGCCCTATAGGTCTATCTTGGAGTATTCTAGAGATGTACATTACCTTGATGTCGCTGATAGGTAATTGGACATCATCATGTTCATAATTTTATGGGACGCAACGCCATCTGATGTTGAGAAGGACTGCTCCTAAAACAACGGGGCCGCTTATGCATCGGTTGAGGAGTAGGAGTTGATTCACTTGGTCCCGCAATCTTGCTATCTTTTCTTCAAATTTTGCAGAAGCACCGCTTCTCTTTCTTCAAATTTTGTAGTAAGCACATGTTCCAACTCGTGTCGCATCGCCTTGGATCTCTTCCTCGCTCCTATACGCACAGAGTCGTCCGGGAATCCATCCTCCAAGATACGTTAACCCATTTGCCTCGTAAGTAATTCGGTGCTCCTTTGTTTCTGAGCCATATATAGTATATCCTTCTCCTGCTCGCTGAAGGAGCCTTCTGAATATGCGAACTCAATTTGCCGCAAGAGGTCATCATGTTATTATAGACATTATGAAGTTATAGACTTATTAACAACTAGGTAGTTCAAGACATATTTACCACACTTACACACATCCTGCCTCACGTTTGTGAAAGAGATTTTACCAAGACGTGATCGATGCCTCGCTCTAACCAAGAGAGAGCGCGCTGTCTGTGATATCAAGAAATGGCCTTGTTGCTCTCGCCCTCCGCCGCCATTGCGCTGTTTACCCGCGCATCACGTGCCGAGTTTGTGGGGTGAGTGTTCTGTCCTGAGAGCCTTGTGCGCCGACTTCTCAAGAAATTCAAGGCCGCCTTCATTTGCACAAAGGCGCTCTGGAGGATCCTGGCTATTTGGTTTGTAATGCTTAACCAAACACCGGTCCTAGCATCACAAATCAAATAAATCGATCTCGAGATATGTATACTTCCTAAGGCGTGATACACACCTGCATAAAAATTAGACATCAACTCCATTCCACACATAGAGTCCAAACACCACACTACCAAACGGAAGATAAACAAATAGTAAAGATATTATGCATAATGGCCGATCGCCACAAGATACACAACTAACAACAAAAAGACAATGAAGCAAAAGTGCCATAAATGGTTATAAACAAAGCCAATCGTGCTTTCAACCCACAAGGCATCCGACCGACCGCCAAGACTAGTCGCCCAAAAGCGGCAACACACCACGTATGCGGACCGAGGCTCCTTCTTCCTCTCGCAACAAAAACATTAAGCAAAGCACTGAGTACAAAGATTGTCTTTGTACCCGCAAGACCGACGTGGTGAACTAGCAGACTGCTAATATGCTACATGCAAAGCTTATTTGGTGGAGGCCATATGTTTCATTTGCATAAAGCCAATTTTCATTTGCAATAAGGTAATACAGCTTTAAAGGCAAGTTTGCAATTCATTTTAAGATTGAAATAACAAGAAGGATATTAATAACAAAGCGTAAAGATAAACCACCTAGAAGTGACTACCCCAATAGTCACCATTAACAATAGCACTAATCCCGCATCTGCATCACCCATCAAGTTTTAATTTAAATGTTGTAGTCTAACTCTTGAAAAGCTTACCAAGCGTGTCCATCACCTAGGACGAGGCTATTCGAATAGTTTTAACTCGCAGGTGTACCAATGTACCCACACCTGCATCGCTTTAAGCCGAAACACACTACCAAGGTATGCCGCACAACAAGTCCTACGAGACTTTTTCCAATATTGTGTATTAACTACGAGCCGCTGTATGGATAGAAACCCATACGCTACATGGTAAAGCCGAAAGACAACTACCCACTCAGATAAAGCTTTTCTGACAACTACCATGCTCCCACCTCCATCCTCCCGCGACTCCCGCGACCCGAGCCAATACACGCCAAAGTACTAGGTCAAGAGAGGTCCCATATACTCTAGTGTGGTTAGCACGCTGAAATGCTCGGATAAAAATTCACTCACAAGATGTTCGGTCCTTAATTGACCGGCACCTTCCAATACACCCAAAAGATCACACCAATCTTACCACAGCTCCCGCTTCAAATCATTTTTGTTTTCAGCTTTAGTTTTGCAAACAAATATAGCGTAAATGCTGAAATATAAAGTTATAGAAAATTTTAGGTGATCAAGGTTACCGACTAAGTCGATAACCGCCATTTCTACCGATACTAAGCATGTCTAAGCAATTTGACCCGATCTACTAAGTGACAAGAGATCATCCAAATAACTTAATCACAAAGAAATAACCTAGGCTCAGTAGTAGAGGTCAATGTTTTGTCTACAGTGATATGCACTACGGATTTAACTAATCAATTTAACACAAATTAAGCGATGCATACATACAGCTTGAAACAAAATATTAGACTTTAAAATACCGATAAACATGATCAAACCGCTTGCTCGTTTGCCGCTTCTAATGCTCGTGATCAGGCGCAGGATCGCCTCGTGATCACCGCAAATGTCAAACCTAACGCTTAAACAAAACAATAATAAGAACGAATAACACCGCAAAACTCCAACGTTACAATTACACCCAACATCTATAACACGGTTAGACCATTACAACCTAACAACAAAATAGTCACTACCGAGAAGATTTTAAATTAGACATGCTTATCAAGATAGGTCTACCCAAAATTACTTACTTACCAAGCTAATCAGAAATCATGCAAAATCAATTCTCTTATATGTTTTAACCTTTTAACCGACTTTGATGGTGATTGTGTACACATCTATTAACTAAACATTAAATTACTTTATCTTATCTTATTTACTAGTTATTCCATGCAACTTACAATGCGATAAAATCATTTAGACCAACAAGATGCTAAGAACACTAACTAGCTAAGTATCCAACTATGAGATGCTAAACAAAATTTCTATCTAAGATAAGGTTTTAAAGATACTCAACTATTCAAACTCCTAAGCATCACAAGATAATGCAAGGCTAACAAATTTCAACATGTCGCTACTACAAAGCCTCACTCATCATGCGATGGTTTTAAGGCTACAATTTGTTCAAGTGAAAATTGACTATCACAAACTCCAACTAATAGTTGCTAAGTCATTTTCAACTAAGTTTGGCTAGAATAAACTTCAGCTATTAACACTTCTATTCACCACCCCAACATCATAAGACTAACCAAATTCAAGATGCCATTTCTCCAACCACCGATCAACTACCCCTTCCTAAACCATACAAGCCACAAGAGAAAGAACCCAAAGATATTATCATCGACTTCATGCTAACCACATCTACTAAGGAGAGCCATCAAGCAATACACAAGATCTACAAGTAATGGAATGAACTAACCGCAGCACATCGACAACAGAGAGGTACCGACAATAACAACAGAGAACAATTACAGAGACTAGTAATAAAACACTCTCAAACCTCAATTGCAAACTTTGATCATGCATGAAAGTGAACTAACGAACAATCATAAGAATGATTAGCGCTAACTACAGAGCTTAGAGAGGTGGGACCCACCGCCGCGAGACGTAAAGGGAGCAGGACCAAGAACAGAGGAACACGCGGCGCTCGACCTGAATTTGTCGCGGCGAAGGAGTGGCGCGCGTCGAGATGACGGCCAAAATGGATTGCTTGAGGACCATCAAGCCGTAGACGGTCTCGAGGCGCGGAGATGCATCGCGCGGCGCGCGCGACGAGCTTGGCGCCGGTTGGGTGACGCGGCGCATCGCGCGCAGAAGGAGAAAGTGAGAACTAGCGCGCATGAGCCGCTGGTTACCGTGAACTCACCGCGGTGTTCGCGACGACGAGAGGCACTCGCAGTGGCCCGGCGACGAGAGCCGCGCGGCGGCTGGGGTGGTCACCGCTGCAAGGACCGGGTGAAGGAGAGAGGGTGTGAGGATCGGGAAGAAAGATGGAGTCCAGTGATGCTCACCGAGCGAAGAATCGGACTAGAATTCGCCGAGAAGACGCTGGCGCGAAAAGATGGTTTCGCCTGACTTGGGGAAGAAAGCTCGCCGCTTCCACCGCTTCGCGAAACCCAAAATTGCTTGAGGGTTTTGCTTCGAGGTGCGAACACGCCGCGGACGCGACGGAGAGGACCGGGATCACCGAACTACCGGCGCTTGGAAGCGCGCGCAACGCCTGCTCTGGGCCCGCTGGGCGAAATGAGCAGAGGAGGAGAAAGCGAGAGGATGAAGGCCCTCAAGGCTTAAGAAGGGAAGGGCGAGGCAAAGAGGCGAGGCGTGTCTCGGACAAGACCGGAGGTGAGGTGGCAGCGGCGCATGCGCGACGGGCCGAAGCGGGCAGCGCTGGCGGCAGAAGCGCGCGAAAGAGCCGGCGCGACGCGCGACGCTGCGGAGAGCGAGACCGACGAGCGGGTCCATTCGCGCCGACGCAACGCCGCGCGAGGGCGAGGCGGTGCGGTCGGCGCGGTTCGGGCTCGCCCGCGCGGCGCGAGGGGAGCTGGCGCGGCCGAGCCGAGACGCGCCGAGGTGGTCCGGCGGACTTGAGCCCGAGTTGGGCTCGAGCCCAAAGGAATGTAAAATCCCTGATTTTGAGTTTAAAAGGACAGAGGAGGTTTGGGGAATTTTTAGAGGTAGTTCCTGAGCTCCCAAAATTCTGAAATTTTTATGGGAGCAAACCAGAACAGAGATCAACCTTGTGTAATTTTTCCAGGAGTTTTCATGCACTAGATTTCTCCCAATAAAATTCACAAGCTGCTGTTCACAGTGTTTGACCAGATTTTCAAACCATTTGACTTGGCCATTTGAAATAGCAAATAAAATCTAAAAATTGTGAAATAATTCAGGAGGTAGATAGGATGGACAAGATGCTAGGGAAAAAATAGCTTCAGAGGATGATCAAATGTTTGAAGGCTAAGGATTTGATGACAACAATTTCCAAATACAAGAATTAATTTCTAAAATTTGGAAATTGCTAGGGAAAATTGAAAACTATGAAATGATTTGAAGAGACAATAAAAGTTTTTATTTCTCCTCAAAATTTTATATTTGAAATACAAACCCTAAGTTAGGTCATATAAATCTCCTCTTACAGAATCTCACCCGAGACTCATCACCGAGAAGAAGGATGGGTAATCTCGTCGCCGGCGGTCTTCCCGCTCCCAAGTGGCTTCATCCTGAGTGGTTTGACCACCGAACTTTGAGGAACTTGATCACACGGTTCCTCGCTCGCTCAGCCTTCTTCGAGGATACGAATGGGGCGCCACGATAAGACGATCTTCCCGCACATCGATATTTTCCAATGGTGTTTCTCCACAGAACACGTAAGGCACTTCTTCAATTGCGACACGTGGAAAACATCATGCACCCTTCGAGTGTAGCCGGCAATTTAACTTGTATGCAACAGCTCCCACTCTTGATGATGCGATACGCCCGATATATCGAGGAGCTAGTTTGCCTTGACATCAAACGACGATGTCCTTCGTAGGTGAGACTTTGAGATACACAAAGTCATTGGGCCGAAATCAACTCACGGCGACGCCGACCGCATAGCTCTTCCGCTCGATCGAGCTACGCGCGCAAGTGCTCGCGAATCAATCGCACTTGACTTTCTCGCTCATTAATGGAATCGCCAAAGAACCGCTTTTCCCGCCACCGGGCCTCGAGGGGTTCGTGACGCCTCCCATACAATGCCTCAAAGGGTGCCATACGAGACCGCCCAAAATTGTTGTTATAGGAAAATCCCTGCAAGCGGTAGGCACTTCTCCCAATTCTTCCCATAGGAAAGAACACAGCACTGAGCATATCTTCAAGCACTGATTAACTCGCCCCGTCTCACCATCGCTTGAGGATGGTAGGTCAGATCAAAGCAAGGTGGGTCCCCATAGCTTCCGCAAACCGTGCACAACCGAGAAGTGAACAAAGAACCGCGGTCCGACACAATAGTCCGGCACACCATGCAAGCTCACAATACGGACACGAGAGATCCGCCAATCGATCGACATCGAGGGTGGTGGTGGCATCGGCAGAAGTGCGCCACCTTCGCCAATCGATCGATAACGCACCCGTATAGCATCCTTTCCAAGAAGTACGAGGCAAGCCGCGAATGAAATCCATGCCCACCGAATCCCACTTCCATTCTCGTATAGGCAAGGGTTGAAGAAGACTCGCACGACGTTGATGCTCACCTGACACGACAAGAAACATCGATTCGCGACAAACCCGCAATCTCGCTTCATGCGAGTCCACCGTAATCTCTCGACGCAGATCTTGGTACATTTTGTAGCCCTCGATGGATAGACAGAGGGGAATTATGGGCCTCGAGAATCAAGTCCCGCACTCCGAACCTTAGGAACGATAAGCCGCCGTCCAAACCACACGACATCGCGGCTTATCTTCAGAAACACTTGGTCGATCCACTTTGATATTCGCTGATGTTACTCACCCTCATCCGATTGTTGCGCGCTTGATTTGATCCACTAAGGTTGGTTGCACAACCAAAGCGGCAGGGAACCATGCTCAACTAAACCCTGTTGAGACGAATTTCGCGAGAAGTGCCGTTGTCGCTCCCGATCATCAAAGTGTTGCAATACACTTTTCGCCATGCATCGAAGAACGACATTGGCCTTGCTCGATGATATTGAATACCCATGTCATAATCTTTGATCAACCTAGCCATCTCTCCGCTCGAGGTTCGATCCGGTCGGTGAACAAATATTTCAGCTCTTATGATCGAATACACCTCACAATGCAAGTTTTCATCAAGTAATGCCGCCAAATCTTGAGCGCATGAACAACAAGAAGAAGCTCTAAATCATGGGTGGGGTAGTTGAGCTCATGAGGTCTCAATCGCCGAGATGCATAGGCAACGCTTTGCCTTCCCGCATAAGAACACATCCAAGCCCTCGACAGAGGCATCGCAATAAATATCGAAACTCTTGTGACATCGGAAGAGCAAGAATCGAGCTCAAGTCAACGCTTGAGCTCCCAAAGCTCTCATCACAAGCAGTAGGACCACACAAACTTCTTGTCCTTCTTGAGCAATTCACCATTGGCTTCGCTTATCTTGGAGAAGTTCTCGATAAAGCATGTAGTAGCCCGCTAAACCGAGGAAACTCGCGACATCGCTGGATCGATTTGAGTCGACCCAAGATAGAACATCGACTTTGTCTGATCCACCGCTACGCTCCAACTGAAAGAACATGGCCCAAGAATGCCACTTCCTTCAACCGTAACTCGTGATTTGCCGAATTTTACGACATACCGTGCTCCCGCATTTGCCCAACACAATCTTCGTGATGCTCAAAGATGCTCGTCGCCTTGAATAGATAAGAATGTCATCAATGAAAACCACCACGAACTTATCCAAATATTCCATGAATACCGAAGTTCATGAGATTCATGAAATATGCCGAGCATTGGTCAGCCGGCGACATGACGGTATACTCGTAAAGACCATAACGAGTAGTGAATGCCGCCTTCTGAATATCCTCACCCGATCCGCACTGATGATATCCCAATCTCGATCAATCTTGAGAACACCAGCGCGGATAATTGGTCAAAAGATCATCAATGCGGGGGGGTATTTGTTCTTCACCGCCACCGCATTGAGCTGACGGAATCGACGATACATGCGCAAAGTCTTGTCCTTCTTCTTCACAAATATCGCCGACAACCCCATGGAGATGAATCGACTGATGAAACCCTTCACTCAAGCTCACCTAGCCGCTTCTTCAACTCTTCTAGTTCATTAGAGGCATCCGATACGGTGCTCTCGAGATGGGAGCGATCGGCAGCAACTCGATGACTTAACTCTAGATCTCGAACCGAGGCATCCCGTAAATCATCGGGAAAACATCTCAAACTCACACACAAAGTGGGAACTTCCGAATCTCCAAAGTCGCTTGGCCACAAGTGCACACACAGACCTTTGCAAATGCGAGAAAACCAACCCTGCCGCCATAATGGTTAGTATGAAAACCATCTTCTTGGCGCAATTGATCTCGTCCCAAGTGTCGCGACAACCAATCCATGCCAAGAATTACATCCAGCTCACGAGTTGAGCAGATGAGATTAGCTACTTAACCCCACTCCATTGACCAAGATAGGCACATCCCGACATACCAATTCAATTCTTATTTCCAACCCGAGAGCTTGATGAGCAAAGGAACTCCCAAAGGAACACAAAGAAGACCACTAGTAGCAGAAATGATCTTGAAATAAAAGAATGCGACGCCCGTAATCAAATAATACCGCAGCAGACGAGAATTAACAAGAAGTGTACCATCACGACATCCGCGCCCGAGCCTCCTCACCGATAGATGGTTGACTCGACCACGCCGCACTCGGCCTTCGATAATCTTCCGTCGTGGTGACTACTCGCGCCGCGCCTCCATTAGGACGCAGGGGCCGCCGCAACACTGGAGGGCGCATTCGCATAATGGCCCTTGTTGTGGCAATAAAACAAGTCACCGCCGCCGATTACGGAGGCCGCTCGTTACCGATCGCAGCGCACGTGGTCGAAACACGCTCGCGGTGGGCGAGTCGTGCGATGGCTCGGCGCCGGAGCAAAAGAACGCCATCAGGCCGCCCACCGAGGACGAACGAGGCCGTGTGAGTAGACCGATGCGCTTCCCATTTGCGCTATGACTCGCCAATACTTTGCCTTTATGCTCAAGAACAATGGCCTTATCTACTAAGGTCTCAAAGTCGAGAAGTTCATAACAGATAGCTTGTCCTGTAACTCCTCGCATGCCATCCATAAACTTCTCCCGCTTAGCTCCCATCGAGGCCACCTCCCGAGCATAACGAGCCAAATGATTAAACTCGCATGTACTGGTCACGATTTGCGCCTCTGCTTGAGCGCCGAGGAATTCTTTCTTTTCACCTTCATCGTGCCATCCGGGATGTGGGCCCGACGAAAGTCGATCCAACTCCTCCCATGCGACCACATATTCGCATGGTCGCATGGCGAGATAGTTCTCCCACCAGAGAGTGCCGTGGCCTCTGCCGTGGACGCGAAGAGTGCCTTGTCCCGCGCCGCATCGAGCTATGTTGAGCTTCGCCAACCATGCGCAGCCGCCATCCGCAGACGAGAGGGTCCTCGAGCGGAGAAAGTCGGCGCAGTGTACGAGGAACTCGCAAGTCCCCGCGAAGTCCGTGTCCGCCACCACGGCAGGAGTGGAGGTATTCCAGCAACAACCTCCAAGATGCGCTGTCGTCCATGCGGTTTCGCCGATCTGAGCGAGAACCTCACCATGGCTGAGGAGGAGGAAGCTCCTCATCCCGCCACCGACCGACTACCACGAAGTTCTCCCACCATCCTGCTTCACTAATACAAGTTAGCAACAATCCAAGAACAAGAAGGCCAAAAATCATCAAATAATAAAAATAAATCACCAAACAAGCATTACAACTTTCACTAAAATCAATCTCCGAAGCTACTCAACTCAGATTGTCGAACGAGTAATCGCTAAGGAAGATAATGTCTCAAAGTTAACCACCGATTTAACATAGTCAAAGAAATTAGCCAGATATCTTCTCGCTCTACATCTTACCCTATTGTCCCCACAAGTTTAGTGAATTAACCTTACTTGTTCTCCCAAAACCAAATCTACCTGATACGAGCTATCTTTTGAAAGGAAAGAGAGAAAACCAGCTTCAAAACTCAAATTGGAGTAAGGTGAGAATAGAAGACTAATGATAGGTAAGGAGTAAAACTGAGTATTGCCTAAGTTTTCGTAAATCTTTTCGCCAAATAAGCTTTTCCAAATATCCCTAAGACGCACTATGCTTGTTATTACTTACGAATGGCTCGATACCAACTTTAGATCCAAGCTTATTTGGTTTGTAATGCTTAACCAAACACCTGGTCCTAGCATCACAAATCAAATAAATCGATCTCGAGATATGTATACTTCCTGCAGGCAAGATACACACCCCTGCATAAAATTAGACATCAACTCCATTCCACACATAGAGTCCAAACACCACACTACCAAACGGAAGATAAACAAATAGTAAAGATATTATGCATAATGGCCGATCGCCACAAGATACACAACTAACAACAAAAAGACAATGAAGCAAAAGTGCCATAAATGGCTATAAACAAAGCCAATCGTGCCTTCAACCCACAAGGCATCCGACCGACCGCCAAGACTAGTCGCCCAAAAGCTGCAACACTCACACGTATGCTGACTCGAGGCTCCCTTCTTCCTCCGCAACAAAAACATTACAAAGCACCCGAGTACAAAGATTGTCTTTGTACCCGCAAGACTGACGGTGAACCAGCACTGTAATATGCTACATGCATGCTTATTTGGTGGAGGCCATATGTTTCATTTGCATAAAGCCAATTTTCATTTGCAATAAGGTAATAGCTTTAAAGGCAAGTTTGCAATTCATTTTTAAGATTGAAATAACAAGAAGGATATTAATAACAAAAGTAAAGATAAACCACCTAGAAGTGACTACCCCAATAGTCACTATTAACAATAGCACTAATCCCGCATTCGTACTCACCCATCAAGTTTTAATTTAAATGTTGTAGTCTAACTCTTGAAAAGCTTACCCAAGCGTGTCCATCACCTAGACGAGGCTATTCGAATAGTTTTAACCTCGCAGGTGTACCAATGTACCCACACCTCGCACCGCCTTAAGCCAAAACACACTACCAAGGTATGTTTACACACTAAGTCCTACGAGACTTTTTCCAATATTGTGTATTAACTACGAGCCGCCGATGGATAGAAACCCATACGCTACATGGTAAAGCCTAAAAGACAACTACCCACTCGTGATAAAGCTTTCTGACAACTACCATGCTCCCACCTCCATCCTCCCGCGACTCCCGCACTCTTGAGCCAATACACGCCAAAGTACTAGGTCAAGAGAGGTCCCATATACTCTAGTGTGGTTAGCACACTAAATGCTCGATAAAAATTCACCACAAGATGTTCGGTCCCACTGACCTGGCACCTTTCAAATACACCCAAAAGATCACACCAATCTTACTACAGTTCTGCCTAAATCATTTTTGTTTTCAGTTTTAGTTTTGCAAACAAATATAGCAGTAAATGCTAAATATAAAGTTATAGAAAATTTTAGTGATCAAGGTTACCGACTAAGTCGATAACCCATTTCTACCGATACTAAGCATGTCTAAGCACTTGACCCGATCTACTAAGTGACAAGAGATCATCCACAATTCTAATCACAAAGAAATAACCTAGGCTCGTAGTAGAGGTCAATGTTTTGTCTACAGATATGCAATACGATTTAACTAATCAATTTAACACAAATTAAGCGATGCATACATACAGCTGAAACAAAATATTAGACTTTAAAATACCGATAAACATGATCAAACCGCTGTTCGCTTACCGCTCTAATGCTCGATCAGGCGTGAGGATCGCTCGTGATCACCGCAAATGTCGAAACCTAACGCTTAAAACAAAACAATAATAAGAACGAATAACACCGCAAAACTCCAACGTTACAATTACACCCAACATCTATAACACGTGGTTGTGACCATTACAATCGAACAACAAAATAGTCACTACCGAGAAGATTTTAAATTAGACATGCTTATCAAGATAGGTCTACCCAAAATTACTTACTACCAAGCCAATCAGAAATCATGCAAAATCAATTTCTTATATGTTTTAACCTTTTAACCGACTTTGATGGTGATTGTGTACACATCTATTAACTAAACATTAAATTACTTTATCTTATCTTATTTACTAGTTATTCCATGCAACTTACAATGCGATAAAATCATTTAGACCAACAAGATGCTAAGAACACTAACTAGCTAAGTATCCAACTATGAGATGCTAAACAAAATTTCTATCTAAGATAAGGTTTTAAAGATACTCACTATTCAAACTCCTAAGCATCACAAGATAATGCAAGGCTAACAAATTTCAACATGTCGCTACTACAAAGCCTCACCCATCGCGATGGTTTCTTTAAGGCCTACAATTTGTTCAAGTGAAAATTGACTATCACAAACTCCAACTAATAGTTGCTAAGTCATTTTCAACTAAGTTTGGCTAGAATAAACTTCAGCTATTAACACTTCTATTCACCACCCCAACATCATAAGACTAACCAAATTCAGATGCCATTTCTCCAACCACCGATCAACTACCCCCTTCCTAAACCATACAAGCCACAAGAGAAAGAACCCTAAAGATATTATTCATCGACTTCATGCTAACCACATCTACTAAGGAGAGCCATCAAGCAATACACAAGATCTACAAGTAATGGAATGAACTAACCGCAGCCATCGACAAAGAGAGGTACCGACAATAACAACAGAGAACAATTACAGAGAGACTAGCAATAAAACACTCTCAAACCTCAATTGCAAACTTTGATCATGCATGAAAGTGAACTAACGAACAATCATAAGAATGATTAGCAGCCTAACTACGAGCTTAGAGAGGTGGGACCTCACCGCTGCGAGACGAAGGGAGCAGGATCAAGAACAGAGGAACACGCGCGCTCGACTGAATTTGTCGCCGCGAAGGAGTGGGCGCGTTCGAGATGACGCCAAAATGGATTGCTTGAGGACCACCAAGCCGAGACGGTCTCGAGGCCGGAGATGCACCGCGCGGCGCGGCACGACGCGAGCTTGCCGGCAGCGGGGTGACGCGGCGCATCGCGCGCAGAAGGAGAAAGTGAGAACTAGCGCGCATGAGCGCCGCGGTTACCAGAACTCACCGTGTTTGGCGACGACGAGAGGCACCGAGTGGCCCGGCGACAGAGCGCGCGGCGCATGGTGGTCACCGCGGCAAGGACCGGGTGAAGGAGAGAGGTGTGAGGATCGGGAAGAAAGATGGAGTCTGTGTGATGCTCACCGAGCGAAGAATCGGACTAGAATTCACGGAGAAGACGCGCGCGAAAAGATGGTTTCGCCGACTTGGGGAAGAAAGCTCACAGCAGCTCCACCGCTCGCCAAACCCAAAATTGCTTGAGGGTTTTGCTTCCGAGGTGCGGAACACGCCGTGACGCGACGAGAGGACCGGGATCACCGGAACGGCTGGCGCTTGAAGCGCGCGCAACGCTCTCGCTCTGGGCTCGTGGCATGGAAATGAGCAGAGGAGGAGAAAGCGAGAGGATGAAGGCCTCGCGGGCTTAAGAAGGGAAGGGCGAGGCAAAGAGGCGCGTGCTTCGTCGGACAAGACCGGGAGGTGAGGTGGCGCGCAGCGCATGCGCGACGCGCGGCACGCGAGGGGCGCATGGAAGCGGCGCGCAAAGAGCCGGGCGCGACGCCGCGACGCTGCGGAGAGCGAGACCGACGAGCGGGTCCATTCGCCGGGCCGACGCAACGCGCCGCGAGGGCGAGGCGCAATGCGGCATGCCGCGGTTCGGCCCGCCCGCGGCGCGAGGGGAGCTGGCGCGAGCCGAGACGCCGCCGAGGTGGTCCGCCGGACTGAGCCCGAGTTGCCGCCTGAGCCCAGGAATAAAATCCCGATTTTGAGTTTAAAAGGACAGAGGAGGTTTGGGGAATTTTTAGAGGTAGTTCTGAGCTCCCAAAATTCTGAAATTTTTATGGAGCAAACCAGAACAGAGATCAACCTGTGTAATTTTTCCAGGAGTTTTCATGCACTAGATTTCTCCCAATAAAATTCACAAGCTGCTGTTCACAGTTTGACCAGATTTTCAAACCATTTGACTTGGCCATTTGAAATAGCAACAAAATCTAAAAATTGTGAAATAATTCAGGAGGTAGATAGATGGACAAGATGCTAGAAAAAAATAGCTTCAGAGGATGATCAAATGTTTGAAGGCTATGATTTGATGACAACAATTTCCAAATACAAGAATTAATTTCTAAAATTTGAAATTGTTAGGGAAAAATTGAAAACTATGAAATGATTTGAAGAGACAACAAAAGTTTTTATTTCTCCTCAAAATTTTATATTTGAAATACAAACCCTAAGTTAGGGTCACATATGCTGGGCCATTCCATATATCCCGCGACAAGAATTTATACGCTGAAGGGCGTCACCCGTGTTCACGCATTTGTGACAAGCACGCCTGAAGGTCCTCCACGCTTCCGATCGAGAGCAACGCCGCTGCTCCACGCGCAGTTCATGTACCGGGAAAGTGAACGATTTAAAACTTTGTCCCACACCGCGCCTCAACATCCGACACGCGGTCCTGTCGCAGTGGTGATGGGGACCTGCTCCTTCCAAGTATCCGCACACGGTCCGATCTCGCCGCTTGGGGGACTCAGGATCCCATGGCATTGACCTCCGTGACGGCCATTAGGTCGGAGGAATTTTCGATGTTCCTCCGCCATCTCACGACGCACTCACTTTCCTGAGATCCAGACGCATTCGCGACGCCGATGACGGCGCGAAGACGGCATGGACGCCATGTCGCACTTGCTATCTATATATGCACGACGCACTTGCGTGAAGTCTAATCAATCGCATTCAAGCAGCATTTACTCAACTTAACCAAAATGATGCACAAACGTAATATATAAAGAAGGATTGATGGTAGTTTGTGCTCGTATGAGAGTTGCGAAGAACAAGTCTTTGCCATCTCAATCCTATTGTCTATACTCTTCATTAAATGAATATGATAGTATAAATTCAAACTATGAGCTCTAAACAAGATTTTGCTTAATCACAAATGATCTCAATCATACATTAAAATGATCTTAACTATCACATTCAATCTCAGATAAGACAAAAGTTCATCACAGAGCTAACTGTAACAAAGCCCCACCGATCAATTTCACATATTATCAAAGTCACATCACAGCATTTCGGCACAATACAATAGAGCTCAAGAATGAACTAATAAAAGATATCAAATCGATAATAGTATTCAACCGTCTCTGTGATAACTAGCATTCAACCGAAAGTAACAAATTAACCAAGATATCAAATTGATAAGAGTGTAATACAATAGAGCTCAAGAATCAACTAACTATCACATTCAATCTCGTGATAAGAAAAAGTTCATCACAAAGCATGTCAACAAAGCCCACTCATCAATTTGCAATATCTTTAGTACTCACAGAGAGGAATACTCACAGAGAGGATGCCGCACAACAACTCACGGTGCAAGGAGGAGGCCGTGTAGGGAGGAGGCCGACGCTGGAGGAGGACTCACGGGGAGGAGGCCAGGCAGGTGGAGGAGGATCTGGCATGGAGGAGGCCGCAGTAGGGAGGAGGCCTGCAGCAGGGAGGAGGCCGACACGGGAGGAGGCCGCACGCCGAGGCGGAGGCAGCGCTGCCGATGAAGGGCGGGCGGCGGCCGGCTCACGGCCGGGAGGTGAACTGGGCAACTCCAGAGGAGCCAGAGAGCGCGCGAGCCTAAGGGGCACGGAGAGAAGTGACGAGTAAAGAGCAAAACTCAGCGGCGCTTTTTATAAAGATATCACGACATTTATTAAAGCACCGTCGTGATAAGATATCGCGCACGGTTCCATTAAATAACCGCCTTGATATGGAGGATATCACGTATTTGTTCTTTAATGGAACCGCCTGGATATTGAGGATATCACGCACGCGTTCGAATAGAATCGTGTGATGTGAGTATATCAAAGACGTTTCTCCTTACTAACCGCCTCGTGATATGGAGGATATCACGACGCCCACATGGAGCCGTCAGAGAAGTTCAACATGCACGCTGGTTAGAGGAATCGCTCATGGATATACTTTCATCACGCATTTCGGCTGGGAATAAGAACCGCCCGGATATGCCACCCTATAAATATAAAGACCGACTGCACTCCTCGCCTCTAGCGCTGATCTCTTCTTTGGAATAGAGGGGCTTGAGAAGCTTTGCTCAGTGTTACCGTGAGGAGGCTTGTTTATTTTGCTTACCTTGTTCTTGGTTGTGGTTGCCCTAACAACTTATGGCTATTTGGCTTGCATGCTTGCTTGTAAGGCTTGGCTTTGTGGTAGCTCTGGTTTGGGTGTTGTGAATGAGTGTTTTGTTTCGCCGGGTATTTTCGAGTGGGATAAGCTTATGGGGAGGTGCATTTCGATCGTGGCTCTTCTCTTGCCCTGCTCATTTAAGTCTCACATTGCATCGTGGCCTCAAGGAGAAGGACAAAGGAGGAATCTCATGATATTAGGAATTTTCGCTCCGAGTCCGAGGGTAACGATCTTTAACTCTTTATATTTGCTCTAGGTTGATCTTTAATCAATTTTAGTGTATTTGGTTAATAGGAGGAGCAACGATTTGCGCTTATTTATATAATTTAACACTACTAATTGTTACGTGTAGCGAGATGGACCGAATTGATGTACGGCATGTAACTGTGTGAGTGAAGAGTACATTAATGGCGTGATTGCTTTTAAAAGAGCCGCGAGCAGATATGTCAATAAGGGATAGAATTTATGTACCGCCCATGCATTGATTGCGTAATCAAGATTTTTAACAACCCGCTGCGAGATCGAGGGCACTTGATTCGGGGTTTCAAAAAGGATATACATGTTGGACCAACACTGAAGAGCAGATTATACAGAAGTTAATAATGATGACATCGCCGAGAAGTTAATAATGATGACATCGCCGAGGAAGTTAACGATATGCCGGATGTGGATCGTGTTTTTGATGACGATAGGTCGCACGATGACAACTGGATCGATGCTACGCGATGTATGAAACTACAAGAGAGAGAGTTTGTAAATTCGAAGCGCTTAATGGAGGACTCGGGAAACCTTTGTTCCCTCGCCGCAAGTCGAATACACAAGGTTGTCAACCGCATTTGAATCCGCGAAATTGAAGGCGAGCAATGGTTGGTCCAACAAGAGTTTCACGGCGTTGTTAGGTCTCCTAGCGGACATTCTTCCCGGAGGGAAACGTGGTTGCCCAAAGACCACCTACCAAGCCAAGAAGGTTCTTTGTCCATTGGGAATGGAAGTAGAAAGAATACATGCATGTCCAAACGATTGTATCCTCAGATCGTAAAGAGTATGCAGACTTGCATGTATGTCCCGGTGCAAAGCATCCCGATACAAGCGTAAGAATACCGCTAAGGTGAAGCAAGGACCTCCCGCTAAGGTGTTGTGGTATCTTCCCGTGATCCCACGCTTGAAGCGCTTATTTGCGAACCGAAAGGACAAGATTGTCGCGCTGGCACTCTGAGGAGCGTAAGAAAGATGAAAACTAAGACACCGCCGATTCTCGCCTTGCTGGAGAAACTCTGATCGACCTTCAAAGAGTTCATGCGGAACTGAGGAACATAAGGTTAGGTTGAGTACAGATGGAATGAATCTTTTCGTAACATGAGCACCAACATAGCACTGCCCGTGAATCTATGTATGTACAACCTTCCTCCGTGGTCGTATGAAGGAAGTACATTTTGATGTCACTACTTATCCAAGGGCAAGCAACCTGGGAACGATATTGATGTGTACCTAGCACCATTATCAATGATCTTGTGACACTATAGAACGGCGGGTACAAGTATGGGATGCGATAAACGAGAGAACTTCTTTACGCGCCATGTTGTTCGCACTATCAATTATTTTTTCGCTCTCGTAACCTGGTCAAGCTTCAGCACGAAGGAGCCAAAGCTCGTCCGCAGACCGCTAGATGCTACGAGATCAGATGATCAACAACTCGCGAAAATCAGGTATATGCATCACCGTAGGTTCCTTCCTCGTGAGTCACCCATACCGCAAGATGAAGAAACAATTCGGTGTAAATAAGGAGGACAATTCAACTCCAAGGGCTTTAGAGGGAAAGAGGTCATGATATGGTTAAGGATATCGATGTTGTGCTTGGGAAGGACGTAAATTAAAAACCCGCGTAAAAACATCCGAAGAAGCGGCCAATTTTGGGACTTGCCTTATTGGGAGCACTTAGAAGTTCACACGATCGACGCCATGCACGTGGAGAAGAATGTATGTGAAAGCTTGATTGGTCTTTATCAACATTAGTGGCAAAACAAAGGATGGTGTTTAACGACGACGTGACTTGGTTGATATGAACATAAGGACCGAGTTAGCACCGAAAGAGAACGATAAAGGACTAACATACCTTCCACCACTGCTACACTATGTCCAAGGCCGAGAAATGAATTGTGCCAAAGCTTGCATGGTGTCAAAGTCCCGCTCGTTACTCCGCTAACATTAAGAAACTTGTTTCTATGCAAGATTTGAAATTAATTGGTATGAAGTCTCATGATTGTCATGTGTCGATGACACAAATGCTTCCTGCGTAATTAGGGTATCTTGTTTAACAAGGTCCGAGTGACAATCTTGAGGTCGTGTTATTTCTTCAACTCAATTGCTCGTAAGGTCATCGATCCCAAGGACTAGATGCTCTACAAAGCCGAGGTGGTGACGACTTATGTCAACTTGAGATGTATTTCCTCCGTCATTTTTCGATATCATGGTCCATCTCATTGTTCATCTTGTGAAAGAGATAAAGATATGCGGTCCCGTGTTCCTACGCCATATGTACCGCTCGAGAGGTATATGGGAATTCTCAAGTCCTACGTGACGAATCGATCTCACCGCAGGGCAAGATCATCGGTTGTTATGCAACCGAAGAGGTCATTGAGTTCGGCCGACTACATGGCTCGTGGAACCGATAGGTGTGCTCTATCTCGCCATGAGGGAAGGCCGATGGTATCGGACCATCTAAGGAAATCAATCACTTCCGATCCGATAATTTGGGGGCATTTATTGTGGCTCTTCTCTTGCCTGTTCATTTAAGTCTCACATTGCTCTGTGGCACGAAGGAGAAGGGCGGTGAGGAATCTCGCGGGATATTAGGAATTTTAAAGTCACTGAGCTCAGGGTATGCGATCTTTAACTCTTTATATTTGCTCTAGGTTGATCTTTAATCAATTTTAGTGTATTTGGTTAATAGGAGGAGCAACGTATTTGCAGTTTATTTATATAATTTAACACTACTAATTGTTACGTGTGTGGCGTAGATGGACGAAATTGGATTATGCAGTGCGAACCGTGTGAGTGAAGAGTACATTAATGGCGTGATTGCTTTTAAAGAGCAGCGGAGCGGGATATCTTGAATAAGGGATAGAATTTATGTCTTGTCCATGCATTGATTGCGTGTCGAAGATTTTTAACAACGGCGTAGATCGTAGGGCACTTGATTGAAGGGTTTCAAAAAGGATATACATGTTGGACGATCACGGTGAAAAGCGATTATCTGAGGAAGTTAATAATGATGACATCGCCAGAAGTTAATAATGATGACATCGCTAGGAAGTTAACGATATGCGGATGTGGTATGTTTTGATGGCGATAGGTCGTGCGATGACAATCTGGATCGGATGCTCACGCGATGCGAAGAAACTACTGATGAGAGAGTTTTGTAAATTGGCGCTTAATGGAGGACTCGAAACCTTTGTTCCACGGCTGCAAGCGCGAATACACAAGGTTGTCAACCGTGCCGACTATGCTTGAAAATTGAAGCGAGCAATGGTTGGTCCAACAAGAGTTTCACGGCGTTGTTAGGTCTCCTAGCGGACATTCTTCGGAGAAGCGTGTTGCCCGGCACCACCTACCAAGCCAAGAAGGTTCTTTGTCCATTGGGAATGGAAGTAGAAAGAATACATGCATGTCCAAGCGATTGTATCTGTATCGTAAAAGTATGCGAGACTTGCATGTATGTCCGATGTGCAAAGCATCCGATACAAGCGTAAAATCTTTGCTAAGGTGAAGCAAGGACCTCCTGCTAAGGTGTTGTGGTATCTTCTGTGATCCCACGTTTGAAGCGTTTATTTGCGAACCGAAGGAGACAAGATTGCTGCGTTGGCTTTTCGGAGGAGCGTAGAAAGATGAAAAACTAAGACACCTGCTGATTACGCGGTGGAGAAACCGATCGGACCTTCAAAGAGTTCGGTGCGGGCGAGGAACATAAGGTTAGGGTTGAGTACGGATGGAATGAATCCTTTGGTAACATGAGCGACCAACAGCTTTGGCAGTGAATCTATGTATGTACAACCTTCCTCAGTGGCAGTGTATGAAGCGGAAGTACATTTTGATGTCACTACTTATCCAGGGCGAAACAGCACAGAGCGATATTGATGTGTACCTAGCACCATTCTTGAATGATCTTGTGACACTATAGAGCGAAGGGTACAAGTATGGGATGCGTACAAGCGAGAGAACTTCTCTTTCACGCGTCATGTTGTTACGCACTATCAATTATTTTTACGCCCTTGGTAACTATCGGGACTTGATGCGAAAGGAGCCAAAGCTTCATGCTTGCTTAGATGCTCTGGTGTATGGTGAACAACTCGCGCAAAAGCGTATATGCATCACCGTGGTTCCTTCCAGAGTCACCCATACCGCAAGATGAAGAAACAATTAAGTGAAATAAGGAGGACAATTCAACTCCAAGGGCTTTAGAGGAAAGAGGTCTATGATATGGTTAAGGATATCGATGTTGTGCTTGGGAAGGGCGTAAATTAAAACCCGTCGAGAAAAACATCTGGAAGAAGCGGTCAATTTTGGGACTTGCCTTATTGGGAGCACTTAGAAGTTCGTCAGCTGCATCGACGTCATGCACGTGAGAAGAATGTATGTGAAAGCTTGATTGGTCTCTTCTTGAACATTAGTGGCAAAACAAAGGATGGTGTTTTAGCATGGCGTGACTTGGTTGATATGAACATAAGGACCGAGTTAGCACCGAAAGAGAAGCGATAAAGGGCGAACATACCTTCCACGACTTGCTACACTATGTCAAGGCGAGAAATGAATTGTGCCAAAGCTTGCATGGTGTCAAAGTCCCGTCTGGTTACTCCGCTAACATTAAGAAACTTGTTTCTATGCAAGATTTGAAATTGGTGGTATGAAGTCTCATGATTGTCATGTCTTTGATGACACAAATGCTTCTGTTGCAATTAGGGGTATCTTCGAGAACAAGGTCAGTGACAATCTTGAAGTGTGTTATTTCTTCAACTCAATTGCTCGGAAGGTCATCGATCCGAAGGACTAGATGCTCTGACGGTAGAGGTGGTGGCGACTCTATGTCAACTTGAGATGTATTTCCCTCCGTCATTTTTGATATCATGGTCCATCTCATTGTTCATCTTGTGAAGAGAGATAAAGATATGCGGTCTGTGTTCCTCGTCATATGTACCGTTAAAGAGGTATATAGGAATTCTCAAGTCCTCACGTGCGAATCGATCTCGACCGAAGCGGCATCATCGAAGGTTATGCAACAGAAGAGGTCATTGAGTTCTGCGTCGACTACATGGCTCAAGGTGGAGCGAAGGGTGTGCCTCTATCTGCGTCATGAGGGAAGGTGGATGGTATCGGGACCATCGGAAGAAATCAATCACTCCGATCTGGATCGTGCGCTCAAGCCCATTTCACGGTCTTGCAACACATGACCCAAGTGTCCCGTACATCGGCGAGCACAAAGACATAGTGCATGTGAGAATCGAGACCGGTCGGAGGTTTGGATCACGAGAAACACAAGCCGTCGATTCAGCGAATGGTTAAAGGTGCGAATCATGGTAGGAGAGGTCATCAAGTGATGATCTGTTGCTATGGTTGGCAAAGGGCCACAATTTACAATTATCACATGGCAAGGATATGACATAAATGGGTACACATTTCTCTGGCGACTCGAGGATAGGAAAAGCCCGGTCGAGCGGTGTCGCATAGATGCATTCGATGCCGATGGGTGAGGAGCTCGTACTATAGGCAAATAGAGGAGATATGGGAGCTCGATTCGTGCTTTTCAAGATCCCCTATTTCGGTGCGTTGGGTCCATCTCCCACGGTGAAGGTCGACAAGTCACGCGTCACTACAGTGGACCTCGATCGTGTCGGATACAAAGGCGAACCATTACGTCTTGGCTAACCAAGTTGTTCAAGTCTTCTATGTAACCGACCGACAAATAAGAAGCGTCACGTGATTCTTCATGGAAAAGGAAGGATTGTCGGAGTTGAGAATATAGTGGGCGAGGAAGAATACAATCAATTTGACGAGTTGCCTCCTTTGATGGCATCGGGCTCGAGGAAGAACCAGTGAGGAAGCTAGCTATATGCGCGTCGATCATCATGAAGGACTATATTTTAATTAAGAAATTACTCCATTGTAATTAATTTATTCCATAACATCATGTGTTATGGACTTGTAATCAATAAATGCGTATATTTTGATGTCAACGTGGAATTGTAATGCGCTCTGTCCTTGTGGACCATATATTTTGGTGCATTAAAAATTCATTTAATTTGGAAAATAGTCATTGCACCACCTTTCTAGAAACCTAAAAACTAAATTTTATGGCAAATAGTCCAACACCTTTGCAAAGAAAGCGGTATACTCATGCCTAATCCTGCGAGACAGCGTGATCGTCCACCCTCCACACGCGATCGGTGCTCGTGCACCGATGGCCATCCTCAGACAGCGCCCACACGTCCCGATGCTTCGACCTTCTTCCCCACACCGCCGCTGGACCATGTCCACGGCGAGCCTCGGCACCGCCTGCGCTCCGGTTGGTCTTGGCGTCTCGCACATGCCGCCGTCGGCTCGTCCTCGACTTTGGCGATGTAGTGCTTCCCAACGTCGCGGCGTCTCGCGCCGTGTAGAGAGGAAGAAGCGAAACGCGTGGCGCGGCCTTGTGGCCGGCCGCGCGCGCGTTCAAGAACATGGGCGTCTTTGCATGTCTTGGGGCGCGAACAAGCCAGGCGGCGATGAAACAAGCCCCGTTTGGCCAGCCGCGGCGGTGGTTGTGGCTGCGAGTAGCGCTCGTTGTCACCGCCACTTCATCGCCTCCTCTCGCTCGGCGCCACGCGCCTCCCACCGGCGCATTCCTTGGACACCTTGTACAGGCCGCACGCTCAATATATGTATATATCGAAAGTCAAGATGTTAGAATAAATAGTGTAAATGCGTCGTCGTATTTTGTGAAGTATAAATATGCGTCACGTTAATCGTGAAACTGCATAGGTCCTCCATGGGTTGAGAGAGCTCGCGGACCACGTCCGGCGATGTCGGCGGCGACATCGTGAGAAGAAGCGGCGATCAGCGACCTCCTCGCCTTGGTGCTGGCCATCATGCTGCGCATGCTCACCTTGGCGATTCGCTGCGTGGCGTCGTTACTCAAAGCCGTGATCTGAAGAAAGATGGGAGTTTAATCTTGGTGAATTATTACGTCTTATAAAGAACTAGGAATAGCGGCGTGCGAGGCGAAGAGGCGGTTGTGCGATGGTGAGATGAAAGAGACATATCGCGGGAGGCGAAGAGGTAGAAATATCGAGGCGGTTCTATCTTGGGAAGCGTCGCGATGATAATATCACGAGCGGTTCTACAGTGGGCAATGCTGTAACCATAATATCACGATGGTTCTTTAATAGGCGTTTGTGATACTAGTATAATACGAGCGGTTCTAAAATTGAACGTGCGTGATACTCAACCATATCACAGAGCGGTTTGTAAATGCAAACGTGCGTGATGTGAACTATATCTCTAAGCGGTTGAATATAGAGCCGTGCATGTATACTAGTATCACAAACGACTCTATTAAGAACCATCAGCGATGTATATGATTCTGACGATTCCACGATAGAACCGTCTGTGATATTCCTACCTCTTAGTCTCCGCGTGATATCTGTCTCTCTCTGCCATCGCTTCTGACTCCGATGATTTGCGTCTCTTAGTCTCACGCTCTAATTTATTCCTTGTTTTATATAAAGGATCATCCGCCATTGAAGATGATCATCCCACACACTTATAAAGCGAAATAGCGCCTCTTCCTTATCCGTCGGCATTGATAGCCTTCACAGCATGCTTTGTATGACTACCTCTCTCCTTTGTCTGACGTCTGCGAGAAGAACAACTGTTTCATGGTGTCTTCTACTACTCTGCCGTGAGAATTTCTTGGGCGGTGGCGGCCACCTTCGTCGTCTTGACATCCTCCTCCGTGTCTTCGGGTGATCTCCCACTTCGGTGAGTTTATCGTGTAAATCGCGGCGTGGTCCTCCAAAATGACGTTGCACATCTCCAAGAGGCTTAGTGACTTGGGCTGCGTTATCGAGGCGACAATCGACCCAGAATCCATCAGTAGACCACTGAAACAAAGGGAAGAGGCTATGGGCTCAATACTTCTTGATTCTCTGATGCGATGGTCTTGAGGAGACACTTTCGAGCAGCGGCGTCGTGGTGGATGCATTTAGACTTCGTTATTCAGCGATCGAGAAACCGTCCGATCTGATCGGCGACGCGTCGCCTATGAAGTATTGAAGACGGAGATAGCGACCTACCTCGTCACTAGAAAAACTTTATTTACAAATTTTTCGGTTTCTACCTTTTGAAGCTGTTATCTTTTCTTAATCTTTTGTTTAATTATATCGAGACGGTTTAATCTTTTTGTTTAATTATGTGGCGACGTGTGATCTTTTCTTAATCTTTTGTTTAATTATATCACGACGGTTTGTAAAAAGACCATCGTGATAAGTCACTATCACGAGCGGTTCCAAATGTAGCAAGCAGTAAAGTTCAACACCGGCTCCTTTGGAACCGTGCGTGATGGCGTCGATATCGCAGAGCAGTTACGATTACCAAGCGTGCAGTGATACTACGGGCGGTTTGTAAGTAATGCCGTCTATGATACTGAGCGGTTCTTATTGGAAGCCGTCGTGATAATCCTGACGGTTCCTAATAAGAACAAATGCTGTCAGCATCTTATCATGAGCGATTCCCAAGGAACGAAATGCGTATAAGTTCTTCTGACGGCTCCTTTGGAACCAAATGCATGATGGCGCATCGATATGACACATTTTTGTAGTAGTGTTTCATAGGTGTGCAACTAAGATGATTATCACGAGGCATTTACAAATGCCCCATCTCAATGTAACCCCACCCGCTAGGTATCACCTCCTTGAGCTGCGCCCGGAGTCTCCCATTTCTGTAGTGTGGTTTGGTGGCTCCCTTACCCTTATTCACACACACACCCACCAGTGGCGATGCAACACTGAGGCAAACAAATTAGTTAGCCAAGTGATACCCATGATAATGATGATGATATGGTAATGATGGTAATATAGTGATAATGGATCATGTTAATGGATAATGGAACAAATTGCATTCTTGCATCATGTGCATAATCATGTCATAAATGATGTAGACCACCTCGGGTGGACATGTGAGATCTACCATGGTGGCAGAACTCCACGTGAGTAGAGAGATCCTCAGTTCCGTGGAGGATGGGCTGATGAAAGGGTGAACATTGATGCGGGTGTTCACTTATACTAGACAGGTATGAGTCATGAGATGAGCAAATGAGCATGTAGAGTAGAATTGCATTTCACTAATGAAAAAAATAAAGATGATAATAATATACATGAATGATAAGTTGTATATTTATTGTTCTATTATGTACTTGATGTGTCCTGGACTCGTCCTTGCTTTGTTGTTATTTTTATGTGATAATTAAAGGCGACATAGATGATATGGGAGTAGCACATACGCATCACATGCTATCAATCATGAAGTTATCATTATTTAGTTGCTACAATTATATCTAGAGTTTGATTAGTGAACATGGATTTCATTATCTTAATGATGTGGAACATGAGTGTTATTAAATCGTATAGTGATGATGATTTATGACTGTGCTATAGTAATGGTTTATTTATTAGTATTGTTGCTAATCAATGTTTACGGGTGCATGGGTCAAGGCGTTCTCAGGCGCATGGCCCCGAGCATTCTTAGGTGCAGAGTCCCAAGTTGCGTGAACATTTATCTTTAATGTATTTATCTTGTTATGCTTGTTGTAGGGTAACCCGTTGTGGGTTTCACTCATGTATAGGTTGTTGTAATTATAAATAATTATGATTTAAATTTAGAGTGGAAAATATATAAATGACATTCGGGCTCTTTGTTGGAAAGTGTTCTGAGTATTTTCTCAAAACCATGGTATTCCTCGAAACTCTAAAAATACTTTGTATCCAAAATAACCAAATTTAGCTTTGTTTTATGGAAGCAATGTTTGACTAGTGTCTAAAATTTATGGGTGTTATAGTACTAGAAAACAACATGCAACAAAGCAGCTTTGATATACGTAGGTTTCAAGAGTTAGCAAAATGTAGTGATGCGGCAAAGAAAAAACTAACAATTGCGTTTGTTTCATGATTCAAATCTCCATATCTTTGGGTGAGTGCCCGATTTGAAATCTACTTGAACTAACGTGTACCTTGTGACACCATGAACAATATAAGACCTATATGGCATATATTTCGAGTCCAGTTGGCAAACATTGAAACAATTTATGGAACTCTCAACACAATTCAATCTAACCCTCGGAACTTCAATACAACCCTTGAAACAATCCAATTTAACCCTTGGAACAATTTGATTCCACACTCGGAACAATTTGATTCAACGCTCAAAACAATTCGGTTCAACCCTCGAAACAACTCAATGTATACATTGGAACAATTTGATTCTACGCTCAGAATAATTCAATTCCTTTCTCAAAACAATTCAATTTTTTTAAGATAGCATGTATTGATTTTGTTTCAGTGGTACAATTAATTTTGTTTGGGTAGTATATTTCATTTGTTCGGTGGTATCTGATTTTTCCATAGTATGCTTGATGTTTTTAAAAAAAGCTGCTACGAGATGAAGCCAAAATATATTCAATATGGGTCTTGTTTTGTAGATCCTACCTCGAGAAGCAGATGGTTTAAATGAATCATGAATCGGGTTCTTGGTTCAAAGATAGGCTCATTTGAAAATTTTGAGGCATAATGAAAGAACTCGTCTAGGAAGTGAGCACCCCATTGCTTATTGCTTAGATCAATGAAGAAGATTTTAAAAATTTACTCTAAAATTTACAAAACCAAACCAGTTGGCTTTTGAAGGTTTGGCGGCGGAGTTTGGCGTAGACTTGACCGGGAAAATCTTACCAGAACTTTTCTGAGAAAGTGGTTATCGGTGTTATCTATGAGGTCTTGTAAAAATTCAAATCGGGTAAAATATTTGGTTTATCTAATTTGATCAATGTATTAAGAAAGTTACAACACATTTGTGAGTACAGTGTTGTCTGGCACAGTGGGAAGGCTCTATGCAGGCAAGCCTAGTCGTGTGTTCGGCTAGCTCTTTCAACTTTTTCTTTTACATATGAAAAAATCAAAATTCAAATAAAAATTTCATCAGAAAAAATCTAAAAATCACGTGTCGCTGATTCTTTGGTTCTATCTCTACCCTCAGATAAAATTTGTAAACCGATAGCATTTTCATTTGGACTGACCAGACCAAGTTTTGGATTTTGGGCCAATCAGATTTTATAAACCATGTATACACCTAGTATATATTCGCATTTCATTACGAAGCTTGAGGAATATTAACCTGTGTGACACTGACCTTTTGGATGCAAGAGGTAGTGACACTTCAATTTGATAGATACAACGATGAACAAAACCCTTTAGATCCTAGGAGTAAAGAATCACAAGGAATGGAGACTAAATATCAAAGGAATTCACAAGTGAGATAGCGAGATAGATGTAACACTAACCCCACTAACTTGAGCCCAACATGTCACCTATATATTTTCACTCTCAATTTAAATCATATTTACTTATAATTCCAGCAACAACCCAGCGTTGCCTCCGGCTAGAGGACCACTTCCTCGGCCTCGCTCCCCTTGCCTTGCTTGGCCGTGGCGCGGCCCGGCGGCTGATGGTGGCGAGGCCTCTCCGCTTCTTTCGCGCTATGGTTTCTTCATCTTCGCCCTTTTTCTTCATTTGGTTTCTTCTTACGCGTTTGTGCTAAGTTACGGAGCCGGTGGTGGCTGCGACGGCGAGTGGCCTTTGGTTTTGGCGAAAGGCTTGTCGGCGTGAGTTCGGTGAGATCTTTGGTGTGGCATCTCTCATTTACGGATCTATGCATTGGCGGCTGGATGCGGGCGATGGAAGGCGGACCGGCGGGTTTTGGTTGTGATGCGTAGCGTGGCCATCGACCTCCTTTAGTGGAGGTTGCATGTGACCGTGGCTTCATGGATGTGCTGGGGTGTGGTTCATGGTTTCATTGGACAATGATGGCGACCTAGCCTTCACTGGTTGGATCTGGCGACGAGGAAGTATTGCGGTGTTATCTTGGAGCACCGGTACCTGCTCTCTTGGGTGAAAACCCTCGATCTGGCCTTCAATGGTTGGATCGAGCGATGGCGACATACTAAGCATTGATCGGCCTTCGCTGGTTGGGTCAAGCGATGGCGTCGTGTCCTTCTTGAAGCGTTGTCTTAGAGCACCGATATCGCTCACGGGGTGAATACCCTTGATCGGCCTTGATGGTTGGTTCCGCGGCGACGGCGTACTAAGCATTGATTTGGCCTTCTTGGTTGGGTTAGATGACGAGCGTCATGTCCTTCTTGAAGGCGTTGTCTTGGAGCACCGATATCACTGCGGGGTGAAAACCTGAATCGGCCTTCATTGGTTGGATCGGCGGCGTTTCTGTCCCTCCTTGGGCGTCGTTTTGGTGACTTGACCCTCAAGCACCTTGTTGCAGACTCTTGTTCGGATGTGTTGGATAAAGGAGAAGATAGGCATGCGTCGGCGTGACATTCCGATGTTGGCCACAACATGACAATTTGTTTGTCGATTAGTTCTTGATGCGCCTTTGTAAGCCAATTTGTTCGTTTATAATAAATTATGGTTGTGTGCATCGTATGATCACGGAAAATTGGAGGCTTGTCCTTCCATTATCTAAAAAAAAATCCAGCAACCAATGTATAAAATAAAACTCACAACGGATTACCTTTCAACATCATAATAATATAAATGCATAAAGGATAAAGTTTCACATAGCTTAGAGCCACGTGCACGAAGCGCTTTGGAACCATGAGCACTGTGAACATCGATTAACAATAAAACTAAGTCAATTATGTTCCAATCATTAAGATAATGAAATCAATGTCTACTAATCAAATCTATACGAAAACACAGTCTATAGGTTCAAATATAGCAACTAAATAATGATGATAGCATGTGATGATTATGTTCTACTCCAATCCCATGCATGTCGTCTTCAATGATCACCTAAAAATAACAACATAGTAAGGGTGAGTCCAAGACTCAGTAAATACATAATAGAACAATAAACATACATCTTATCCTTCATGAAGATTAATATCATCATCATCCATATATTCATTTAACATCATCATCTTTTCATTAATGCAATGCTTGGTTATTGTGAGACCCCGGGGTATTTAGCTTGTAATGTTTAGTCTTCCATTGACCCTAGCATCACAAATAAAATATCTTGTGCCTCAGGAAAATGTATACTTCCCAGAACTACAGTATACACACCCTTTTACAAAACATTGCATCAATTCCATACATCACACAGAACCGAAACAAAAGCTTTACAAGCAAAAGACAGACAATAGTTATTACAAAAGAGAGGCCAACCGACCAAGAACAAGCTAAATAGCTAGAATAAACAGCGGAAGCAAAATGCCATAAGATGGCTATAAACAAGAGCCAATCGAGTTGCCATACACCAAGGCAATCGATTGGAGTGCCAAACTAATCGCACCCACGTGACAAAACTCACAAAAGTCGATCCCTTGGGGATCAACTTGCTCTGGAACAATTAAGCAAAGCAAATGAGTATAAAAATATACTCGCAAGACTTATGAGTAACAAACCTAGATATTACTACATGCAGGCTTTAATCAAAGGAGAAGGCTAAAGGTTTATTTTCAGCATAAATCAGATTTTATTTGCAATAAATGATAGATTGAAGGCGGTTTTAACAATCTGAATTTTATTTGTTCAAATAACAGTGAGACAATAAGTAGTAACAATAAGACAACCTGGAGGTGACTGACCCAATAGCCACCACAACAATAGTACGAATTACCCATTCGTACCACCCACATCAAGTTTTAATAAAAGGTTGTAGTCTAGTTCTTGCGGGAAATAACCAAGCGTGTCCATAACCTAGGACGAGGCTATTCGAATAGATTTAAAACTAGGAGGGGTGTACCAATGTACCCACACTTCAGACCGCCTTTTTGCCACTAGATTGTCCCAGCACGGCTAAGTCTTATGAGACATTTCCAATGGATTGTATTAATCAAGAGTCGCACGTATGGGGGTTGACCCTTAGTGATCGGCGGCGAAGATCACAAGGACCCCACGTTGAGTCGGAGACAGAGCCCGGTAGAAGCAGTGCTGGGTGCTCACGGGTATGGAGAACCTAACTGGAACCCATCCCTCTCATCCCAAAATGAACATTTTTCTCTGTCACTACCACCAGCGACTCATCAATTAGTACCTCCCAAAGTACTAAATCAAGAGAGGTCCCATATCCCCCTAGTGTAGTTAGCACACAAAATTGCTTGGATCAATGGCGCAAGTAACTCGGTCCTTGATGACCCGGGCACCATTCCATTCACATCAAAAGATCACACCATCGTACCAATGTGTCCAAGTCTAAAATATTTTATTTTCAGTTTTTGATTTCACAAATAAACAAGGCACAAGGTGCTGAACATAATGTAATGGTAAGATTTGTGTGATCAAGGTCATCGACTAAGTCGATAAGCGCCCAATTCTACGATGTGAAGCATTGCTAAGCACCATATCGTAAAGACAATAAAGAGCATAAATCATTCACGGGCTCTAATTCACTGGTGAGAATATTAACTTAGGTTTGTGGCAAGGGTGAACAATTTCAGGAAACAATGTAATAAGATTAGCTACCTCTAAACGACAAAATTAACTTTGACACCAAGAAACATGCATACTTATTCTTTGCAAACAAGATATTAGACTTTAAAAGTAATGAGATCAATATGATCAAATGATGCTACATCTGCTTGCCTTACTGGGGATCACTGGGTTGCTGTAGAGGATCACTCTCCAACTCAACAAACTCTTCAGAACCTATCGCAAGAACGTAAAAATCCAACAAGAACGACGAACACTGAAAAAGGCTCAGAAACCAAATTCATCTAAAATCCATGACATTTACACAGCAGGTAGAGCATGATTTTAAATGAATTTAGCAACAAGAATCATTCAATTTGGACTAAGCATGCAAAAGTTATAGCCTAAACAATTTTAGTCTGCTGGAAAATCAAAATAAATTGCAATCTGTTACTGTTCATCACACAAATTTCCAGAAAGCTTTTGAATATGAAACTTTTATGGTAGGCAGATAATGACATCCTAAGGTCGGCAAAATTAGGTTTACTTCATTTGGAGTTAAAAATAAATTTATTATGATTTTTCTAAGTTATGGCAATAGTGCATGATTAATTTCAGAGGCAAAGACAATATTAAAACATATTCTATACTAATGCATATTAACTGAGGATCCTAACAAATTTGAGTTTGCTTAATTTGAAGTTACAGAGAAAAGCTTATGCATTTTACAAGTTTGAACAATTTTTAGTGCAAGGAAAAACAACACCCCTAAGGTGAAGAGGTCCTAGGAGAGTCCTAAGGGTCCGAGATCTAGCGAGGAGGTCAGGGCGGCTAAGATCTCACAGAGGAGGTCCTAACGATCAAGATCTAAAGCTGAGGAGGTCTGGCGGCTAAAATCTCACGGAGGTCTTAAGCAGTCAAGATCTAAAGCGAGGAAGGTCACGATGGCTAAGATCTCCATGGGGAGGTCTGAGCGGTCAAGATGTCCACGGGGAGGTCCTAAATGATAAGGTCTAAAGAGGAGGTCTGGGCAGCTCGGATCTCCATGGGAGGTCTGAGCGACCAAGATCTCCACGGGAGGTCTAATTGATATATCTATAAAAGCCTAGGGGTGGTCTTGGCGGTTTAGATGCGCACGAGGAGATCTGAGCGGCCAAGATCAACAGGGTGGTCACGAAATTTGTCAAAGTGTGGCCTAGCTTACGACAACGAGGAACATGGCCCACATGTAAGTGGCACAAAAGCCATTGTAGCGACCGGTAACTACTAACCAATGATTAGTTCATTAATGAGAGGATCTTTGTCCTAATCGATAGCATACCCAGTGCGATGTCATCGACAAAAACACGAGGGCAAACAACGGCTTGCCGCCGGTGATGAGACCAGCCGGCGCCAACCAAGGCACCACTAAGTGCACAATAGGTTTGCGCACCTCCCTGACCCACTCTCGGCGGTGGGCGGCCTAGAAGCGCCAGGCCGGGAGGCGATGATGACCAACACGGCTAAACTTCGAAAAGCAAAAAGGAGCTCGCGTTGTTAAGAAGCGGTGCCCAAGCCTCTAGGGACTAATAAGAGGTTACTGAGTAAAGAGAAGGAAGAAGATAGCTAGGAAGCTCAGGCGACCAAGTAGCTTAGGAGTTGAAGAAGATGATGTAGATAGGGAGTGCGAGCAAAGCAGCGAAGGAATGGTAGGGTTAGTTGCAATAGGGCCTAAAGGGGCCCATGAACAAGGGATTGAGAAAATAATGTTCTTCTAGAGTTGAGGAAGAAAGGGGTTGAATTCGGCCAAAATTGAACAAACCCCAAATTTAACAATCTATGTGAAGGTCAAACAAAATTAAGTTAGGGAAATGCTCAAGGTGATTAGAGGAACAAGTTGACACACCAAGAGTTGTAATTGGACCCTTTGGAGCCTTTGGTGGCAATGAAGAGCTTTAAGGTCCAACAATGGTGAAAAGGGTTCTCGGGTGTTTGAGCTCAAACAACGAAATGAGAGCTAGGGTTGCAAGGTGGTGTCTAAAAGAAGCTAAGGAGGAGCTCAAGGGTCCTTTATAGCCGAGGGAGCAAGGGTTAAGCAACGATAGTGCTCCACGGGTGCACCGAGTCAAAAGCTCCTGCCATGGGCGCACTTGAAGAGATGGGGGCAGGTAGAAGGGGGACTTTGGGGGCAAAGTCACTGGCACACATTTAATGTTGGCAGTAAAGAGCCGTTGACAAGGACAAAGAAATGACAAGGCTCTGCTCCTCCTCTGCCATGGCGCTCGTGTGCGAGGAAAGTGTTGATGATCAGGCCCAGAGGGTCCCACCTGCTAGTGAAAGAACCCAAGGTGGACTTGTCAAAAGAACAAGGCGGTTAGGTTAAGTCAAGAGATCGAGTTGGGGAGGTCTTGACGGTAGGATTAGAAATGGAGGGCCACAATTTAATGTAAGGTTGGAGGTCCCGAGCGTTCAAGGAGATCGAGACACAGATCAAGACATGAGCAGTCAACGATCACCTAGCGCTACACACCATGCGCCAAGGGTGAGTACGGAGGGTTGTCTTTGCAAAATACCATCGAGGTGGTCTTTGCAAAAATACAAAAGTGGTCTCGGGGAGGTCTTTGAGAGGTCTTTAGGGAGGTCTTTGAGGAGGTCTTTGCAAGCGACCTAGGGTGGTCTTTGCAAAGGTTAAGGAGGTCTGGCTACTGACCAAGAGGGTGGTCCAACGAGGTGGTCAGGAGGGTGGTCTTTGCAAAAAGGCAGGGTGGTTGTGACCAAGGGTGGAGTGCGAGCGAGGGGAGGTCAGGCGCTCAGGGATCTCGGTGATGTAGGAGATCCAGCGGTGAAGAAGAACACGCCTAAGCGATTGAGCAGAGTGCACTAAGAGCTTGGGTTCGACCAAGGCTGAGTCTTACTCGAACCCAAGCGAGAAAGGTTGACTTAGGGTTTGAAATTGGTGGAAACTTTGAGGATTTTTAGAGGTAGCAAACTAACTCCAAAATTTCTGAAATTTTACAGAGCTTGCTGAATCTAGGATTTACCTTGTGCAAAATTTCCAGAGGTTTTTATGCAAGCATTTTCTCCAAAAATTCCTTAAGGTATTGGTCTAGGGTTTGACTCAAAGTCAAGCTACCTCCTATATCATTGAGTGGCTCCAATCACCCAATGCTCATGTTCTTTCTCGTGTCACAACCAGTACTTCTCACTTGGTTCCCAACCAAGCCATCTTAAATCTCTGGCCTCCAGCCCATCTTTTCATTCCACCCACAAATTATTTTATGAAAATGAAAGCTAATTCAAGTAAGTTCTCAGACGCCCATAATAAATGGGTATGGCTATCTATATAGTTTTTACACTACAGAGTTCACGCACTTTACCCACAAGAGATAATCAACTTATAATATCCGTCCGATACACTTTCATAGGTGTGCAACTAAGATGATTATCACGAGGCCTTTACAAATGCCCCATCTCAATGCAACCCCACCCGCTAGGTATCACCTCCTTGAGCTGCGCCCCCGGGAGGTCTCCCATTTACGCCGTGTGGTTTGATGGCTCCCTTACCCTTATTCACACCACACACCCACCAGTGGCGATGCAACACTGAGGCAAACAAATTAGTTAGCCAGGTGATACCCATGATAGTGATGATGATATGGTAATGATGGTAATATAGTGATAATGGATCATGTTAATGGATAATGGAACAAATTGCATTCTTGCATCATGTGCATAATCATGTCATAAATGATGTAGACCACCTCGGGTGGACATGTGAGATCTACCATGGTGGCAGAACTCCACGTGAGTAGAGAGATCCTCCCGTGGAGGATGGGCTGATGAAAGGGTGAACATTGATGCGGGTGTTCACTACTAGACAGGTATGAGCCATGAGATGAGCAAATGAGCATGTAGAGTAGAATTGCATTGCACTAATGAAAAAAATAAAGATGATAATAATATACATGAATGACAAGTTGTATATTTATTGTTCTATTATGTACTTGATGTGTCCTGGACTCGTCCTTGCTTTGTTGTTATTTTTATGTGATAATTAAAGGCGACATAGATGATATGGGAGTAGCACATACGCATCACATGCTATCAATCATGAAGTTATCATTATTTAGTTGCTACAATTATATCTAGAGTTTGATTAGTGAACATGGATTTCATTATCTTAATGATGTGGAACATGAGTGTTATTAAATCGTATAGTGATGATGATTTATGACTGTGCTATGGTAATGGTTTATTTATTAGTATTGTTGCTAATCAATGTTTACGGGTGCATGGGTCAAGGCGTTCTCAGGCGCATGGCCCCGAGCATTCTTAGGTGCAGAGTCCCAAGTTGTGTGAACATTTATCTTTACTGTATTTATCTTGTTATGCTTGTTGTAGGGTAACCCGTTGTGGGTTTCACTCATGCATAGGTTGTTGTAATTATAAATAATTATGATTTAAATTTAGAGTGGAAAATATATAAATGACATTCCAGGCTCTTTGTTGAGCTGGGGTGTTACAGGTATTTTCTTAAAACCATGGTATTCCCTCGAAACTCTAAAAATACTTTGTATCCAAAATAACCAAATTTAGCTTTGTTTTATGGAAGCAATGTTTGACTAGTGTCTAAAATTTATGGGTGTTATAGTACTAGAAAACAACATGCAACAAACGCGCTTGATATACGTAGGTTTCAAGAGTTAGCAAAATGTAGTGATGCCAGCAAAGAAAAAACTAACAATTGCCTTTGTTTCCATGATTCAAATCTCCATATCTTTGGAGCTGAGTGCCCGATTTGAAATCTACTTGAACTAACGTGTACCTTGTGACACCATGAACAATATAAGACCTATATGGCATATATTTCGAGTCCAGTTGGCAAACATTGAAACAATTTATGGAACTCTCAACACAATTCAATCTAACCCTCGGAACTTCAATACAACCCTTGAAACAATCCAATTTAACCCTTGGAACAATTTGATTCCACACTCGGAACAATTCGATTCAACGCTCAAAACAATTCGGTTCAACCCTCGAAACAACTCAATGTATACATTGGAACAATTTGATTCTACGCTCAGAATAATTCAATTCCTTTCTCAAAACAATTCAATTTTTTTAAGATAGCATGTATTGATTTTGTTTCAGTGGTACAATTAATTTTGTTTGGGTAGTATATTTCATTTGTTCCGGTGGTATCTCTGATTTTTTTCCCATAGTATGCTTGATGTTTTTTTAAAAAAAATTGCTACGAGATGAAGCCAAAATATATTCAATATGGGTCTTGTTTTGTAGATCCTACCTCCAGAAACAGATGGTTTAAATGAATCATGAATCGGGTTCTTGGTTCAAAAGATAGGCTCATTTGAAAATTTTGAGACGCAATGAAAGAACTCGTCTAGGAAGACTGAGCACCCCATTGCTTATTGCTTAGATCCAATGAAGAAGATGTTAAAAAATTTACTCTAAAATTTACAAAACCAAACCAGATTGGCTTTTGAAGGTTGGAAATTGGCCAGGTTTCGAGCGTAGACTTGACCAGGGAAAATCTTACCACCGAACTTTTGCCGAAAACCGCTGGTTGTCAGTGTTATCTATGGGGTCTTGTAAAAATTCAAATCGGGTAAAATATTTCAGATTTATCTAATTTCGATCAATGTATTAAGGAAAGCTACAACACATTTGTGGTACAGGTGTTGTCCTGGCCTGGTGGGAAGGCTCTATGTCTGGGCAAGCCTAGTCGTGTGTTCGAGCGCTAGCTCTTTCAACTTTTTTCTTTTTACATATGAAAAAAAATCAAAAATCAAATAAAAATTTCATCCGAAAAAAATCTAAAAAATCACGTAATCGCTGATTACTGGTTCTATCTCTACCCTCCGATAAAATTTGTAAACCGATAGCATTTTCACTGGACCTGACCCGACCAAGTTTTGGATTTTGGGCCAATCCGATTTTATAAACCACGTATACACCTAGTATATATTACACATTTCATTCTGAAGCTTGAGGAATATTAACCCTGTGTGACACCCCAGCCTTTTTGGGTCTGAGACTGACTAACACTTCAATTTGATAACAAAGGATACAACGATGAACAAAACCCTTTAGATCCTAGGGAGTAAAGAATCACAAGGAATGGAGACTAAGTATCAAAGGAATTCACAAGCTGAGATGGCGAGATAGATGTAACACTAACCCCCACCTAACACTGAGCCCAACATGTCACCTATATATTTTTCACTCTCAATTTAAATCATATTTACTTATAATTCCAACAACCTTCGACGCTGCCTCCAGCTAGAGGACCACTTCCCTCGGCCTCGCTCCCCTTGCCGCCGCCGCCGCTGGTGGCCGCGGCCGGCAGGCGGTGGCGGCGAGGCCTCTCCGCTTTGCTCGCGCTATGGTTTCTTCATCTTCGCCCTTTTCTTCATTTGGTTTCTTCTTCTGCCGCTGTGCTAAGGTTCTGGAGCCCGGTGGTGGCTCTGGACGGCGAGTGGCCTTTGGTTTGGCCGAAAGGCTTGTCGGCATTGAGTTCGGTGAGATCTTTGGTGTGGCATTTCTACTGTTTCTGGATTTATGCATTGGCGCTGGATCTGGACGATGGAAGGCGGACCGGTGGGTTTTGGTTGTGATGCAGCGCGTGGCCATCGACCTCCTTTCCGTGGAGGTTGCATGTGACCGTGGCTTCGTGGATGTGCTAGGCTGTGGTTCATGGTTTCATTGGACAATGGTGGCGACCTAGCCTTCACTGGTTGGATCTGGCGACGAGGAAGTATTGCGGTGTTATCTTGGAGCACCGGTACCTGCTCTTTTGGGTGAAAACCCTCGATCTGGCCTTCAATGGTTGGATCCGACGACAACGACATACTAAGTATTGATCTGGCCTTCACTGGTTGGGTCAAACGACGAGCGTCGTGTCCTTCTTGAAGGCGTTGTCTTAGAGCACCGATATCTGCTCACCGGGGTGAATACCCTTGATCTGGCCTTCAGTGGTTGGATCCAGCAACGACGACGTACTAAGCATTGATTTGGCCTTCACTGGTTGGGTTAGATGACGAGCGTCATGTCCTTCTTGAAGGCGTTGTCTTGGAGCACCGATATTTGCACACCGGGGTGAAAACCCTAGATCTGGCCTTCATTGGTTGGATCTGACGACGTTTTATGTCCCTCCTAGGAGGCGTCGTTTTGGTGACTTGACCCTAAAGCACCTTGTTGCACAGCTACTGTTCGGATGTGTTGGATAAAGGAGAAGATAGCTGTCGTCGGCAGCAGGCTGTTCCCGATGTTGGCCACAACATGACAATTTGTTTGTCATTTAGTTCTTGGTCTGCGTTTTGTAAGCCAATTTGTTCGTTTATAATAAATTATGGTTGTGTGCATCGTATGATGCAGAGGCTGGGAGGCTTGTTCTTCCATTATCTAAAAAAAATCCAGCAACCAATGTATAGAATAAAACTCACAACGGATTACCTTTCAACATCATAATAATATAAATGCATAAAGGATAAAGTTTCACATAGCTTAGAGCCACGTACCTGAGAACGCCTGGAACCATGAGCCTGTGAACATCAATTAGCAATAAAACTAAGTCAATTATGTTCCAATCATTAAGATAATGAAATCAATGTCTACTAATCAAATCTATACGAAAACACAGTCTATAGGTTCAAATATAGCAACTAAATAATGATGATAGTATGTGATGATTATGTTCTACTCCCATCCCATGCATGTCGTCTTCAATGATCACCTAAAAATAATAACATAGTAAGGGTGAGTTCAAGACTCAGTAAATACATAATAGAACAATAAACATACATCTTATCCTTCATGAAGATTAATATCATCATCATCCATATATTCATTTAACATCATCATCTTTTCATTAATGCAATGCTTGGTTATTGTGATACCCCGGGGTATTTAGCTTGTAATGTTTAGTCTTCCATTGACCCTAGCATCACAAACAAAATATCTTGTGCCTCGGGAAAATGTATACTTCCCAGAACTTCAGTATACACACCCTTTTACAAAATATTGCATCAATTCCATACATCACACAGAACCGAAGCAAAAGCTTTACAAGCAAAAGACATACAATAGTTATTACAAAAGAGAGGCCAACCGGCCAAGAACAAGCCAAATAGCTAGAATAAACAGCGGAAGCAAAATGCCATAAGATGGCTATAAACAAGAGCCAATCGAGTTGCCATACACCCACAAGGCAATCCGATTGGGTCGCCAAGCTAGTCGCACCCACCTCAGCAAAACTCACAAAAGTCGATCCCTTGGGGATCAACTTGCTCTGCAACAATTAAGCAAAGCAAATGAGTATAAAAATGTACTCGCAAGACTTACGAGTAACAAACCTAGATATTACTACATGCAGGCTTTAATCAAAGGAGAAGGCTAAATGTTTATTTTCAGCATAAATCAGATTTTATTTGCAATAAATAATAGATTGAAGGCAGTTTTAACAATCTGAATTTTATTTGTTCAAATAACAGTGAGACAATAAGTAGTAACAATAAGACAACCTGGAGGTGACTAACCCAATAGCTACCACAACAATAGTACGAATTACCCATTCGTACCACTCACATCAAGTTTTAATAAAAAGGTTGTAGTCTAGTTCTTGCGGGAAATAACCAAGCGTGTCCATAACCTAGGACGAGGCTATTCGGATAGATTTAAAACCTGCAGGGGTGTACCAATGTACCCACACTTCAGACCGCCTTTTTGCCACTAGATTAAGCACACTTCCTTAGGTGTGCCAGCACGACTAAGTCTTACGAGACATTTCCAATGGATTGTATTAATCAAGAGTCGCACGTATGGGGGTTGACCCTTAGTGATCCGCCAGTGACGAAGATCACAAGGACCCACACGTTGAGTCGGAGACATCGGCCCAGCCGAAGCAACTGCGGGTGCTCCTGGGTATGGAGAACCTAACTGGAACCCATCCTTCTCATCCCAAAATGAATATTTTTCTCTATCACTACCACCAGCGACTCATCAATTAGTACCTCCCAAAGTACTAAATCAAGAGAGGTCCCATATCCCCCTAGTGTGGTTAGCACACAAAATTGCTTGGATCAATGGCGCAAGTAACTCGGTCCTAGATGACCCGGGCACCATTCCATTCACACCAAAAGATCACACCATCGTACCAATATGTCCAAGTCTAAAACATTTTATTTTCAGTTTTTGATTTCACAAATAAACAAGGCACAAGGTGCTGAACATAATGTAATGGTAAGATTTGTGTGATCAAGGTCATCGACTAAGTCGATAAGCGCCAAATTCTACCAGTAACGAAGCATTGCTAAGCACCATATCGTAAAGACAATAAAAGAGCATAAATCATTCACCGGGCTCTAATTCACCAGTGAGAATATTAACTTAGGTTTGTGGCAAGGGTGAACAATTTCAGGGAAACAATGTAATAAGATTAGCTACCTCTAAACGACAAAATTAACTTTGACACCAAGAAACATGCATACTTATTCTTTGCAAACAAGATATTAGACTTTAAAAGTAATGGGATCAATATGATCAAATGATGCTACATCTGCTTGCCTTGCTGGGGATCACTGGGTTGCTGTACAGGATCAATCTCCAACTCAACAAACTCTTCAGAACCTATCGCAAGAAAACAAAAATCCAATAAGAACGACGAACACCGAAAAAGGCTCAAAAACCAAAGTCATCCAAAATCCATGAAATTTACACAGCAGGTATAGCATGATTTTAAATGAATTTAGCAACAAGAATCATTCAATTTAGACTAAGCATGCAAAAGTTATAGCCTAAACAATTTTAGTCTGCTGGAAAATCAAAATAAATTGCTATATGTTACTGTTCATCACACAAATTTCCAGAAAGCTTTTGAATATGAAACTTTTATGGTAGGCAGATAATTACATCCTAAGGTCAGCAAAATTGGGTTTACTTCATTTGGAGTTAAAATAAATTTATTATGATTTTTCTAAGTTATGGCAATAGTGCATGATTAATTTCAGAGGCAAAGACAATATTAAAAGCTATTCTATATTAATGCATATTAACTGAGGATCCTAGCAAATTTGAGTTTGCTTAATTTGAAGTTACAGAGAAAAGTTTATGCATTTTACAAGTTTGAACAATTTTTAGTGCAAGGAAAAACAACACCCGTAAGGTGAAGAGGTCCTGGGGGAGGTCCTAAGGGTCCAGATCTAACTGAGGGAGGTCCTGACGGCTAAGATCTCACAGAGGAGGTCCTAACGGTCAAGATCTAAACTGAGGGAGGTCCTGGCGGCTAAAATCTCACAGAGGAGGTCTTAAACAGTCAATATCTAAACTGAGGAAGGTCCTGATGGCTAAGATCTCCATGGGGAGGTCCTGAACGGTCAAGATGTCCACGGGGAGGTCCTAAACGATAAGGTCTAAAAGAGGAGAGGTCCTGGACAGCTCAGATCTCCATGGGAAGGTCCTGAACGGCCAAGATCTCCACGGGGAGGTCCTAATTGATATATCTATAAAAGCCTAGGGGGTGGTCTTGACGGTTTAGATCTGCACGAGGAGATCCTGAACGGCCAAGATCAACAAGGGGTGGTCCTGAAATTTGTCAAAGTGTGGCCTAGCTTACGACAACAGGGGAACATGGCCCACATGTAAGTGACACAAAAGCCATTGTAGCAGCCAGTAACTACTAACCAATGATTAGTTCATTAATGAGAGGATCTTTGTCCTAATCGACAACGCACAGTGCCAATGTCGTCCGACAAAAACCTGAGGGCAAACAACGGCTTGCCATCGGTGATGAGGACCCCGCCGGCGCCAACCAAGGGCACCACTAAGTGCACAATAGGTTTGCGCACCTACGGAGCCCACTCTCGACGGCGGCGGGCGGCCTAGAACGCCAGCGAGCCGGAGAGAGGCCATGATGACCAACACGGCTAAACTCGAAAAGCAAAAAGGAGCTCCGCATTGTTCTGAGAAGCAGGTGCCCAAACCTCTAGGGACTAATAAGAGGTTACCTGAGTACATAGAAGGGAAGAAGATAGCTAGGGAAGCTCCGACGACCAAGTAGCTTGCCGGAGTTGAAGAAGATGATGTAGATAGGGAGGTCTGAGCAAAACGAAAATGAAGGAATGGTAGGGTTAGTTGCAATAGGGCCTAAAGAGGGCCCAAGAGCAAGGGATTGAGAAAATAATGTTCTTACCGGAGTTGAGGAAGAAAGGGGTTGAATTCGGCCAAAATTGAACAAACCCCAAATTTGACAATCTTTGTGAAGGTCAAACAAAATTAAGTTAGGGGAAATGCTCAAGGTGATTAGAGGAACAAGTTGACACACCAAGAGTTGTAATTGGACCACTGGAGCACTGGTGGCAATGAAGACCTTCAAGGTCCAACAATGGTGAAAAGGGGTTCTCGGGTGTTTGAGCTCAAGCAACAGAAATGAGAGCTAGGGTTGCAAGGTGGTGTCTAAAAGAAGCTAAGGAGGAGTTCAAGGGTCCTTTATAGCCAAGGGAGCAAGGGTTAAGCAACGATAGTGCTCCACGGGTGCACCGAGTCAAAAGCTCCTGCCATGGGCGCACTTGAAGAGATGGGGGCAGGTAGAAGGGGGACTTTGGGGGCAAAGTCACTGGCACACATTTAATGTTGGCAGTAAAGAGCCGTTGACAAGGACAAAGAAATGACAAAGCTCTGCTCCTCCTCTGCCATGGCGCTCGTGTGCGAGGAAAGTGTTGATGATCAGGCTCAGAGGGTCCCACCTGCTAGTGAAAGAACCCAAGGTGGACTTGTCAAAAGAACAAGGCGGTTAGGTTAAGTCAAGAGATCGAGTTGGGGAGGTCTTGACAGTAGGATTAGAAACGGAGGGCCACGATTTAATGTAAGGTTCGGAGGTCCTGAACGTTCAAGGAGATCTGAGACACAGATAAAGACATGAACGGTCAACGATCACCTAGGCGCTACACACGCACGCCCAAGGGTGGTATGGAGGGTTGTCTTTGCAAAATACCATCGAGGTGGTCTTTGCAAAAATACAAAAGGTGGTCTCAGGGGAGGTCTTTGAGGAGGTCTTTAGGGAGGTCTTTGAGGAGGTCTTTGCAAACGACCTAGGGTGGTCTTTGCAAAAGGTTAAGGGAGGTCCTGGCTACAGCCAAGAGGGTGGTCCAACGAGGTGGTCCGAGAGGGTGGTCTTTGCAAAAAGACCCGAGGTGGTTGTGACCAAGGGTGGTCTGAACGAGGGGGAGGTCCGAGCGCTCCCGAGGATCTCAGCAGTAGGTAGGAGATCCAACGGCTGAAGAAGAACACGCCTAAACGATTGAGCCCGAGTGCGCTAAGAGCTTGGGTTCGACCAAGAGACTGAGTCTTACTCGAACCCAAACAGAAAAGGTTGACTTAGGGTTTGAAATTGAGCTGAAAACTTTGAGGGATTTTTAGAGGTAGCAAACTAACTCCAAAATTTCTGAAATTTTTACAAGAGCTTGCTGAATCTAGGATTTACCTTTTGCAAAATTTCCAGATGTTTTTATGCAAAGCATTTTTCTCCAAAAATTACTTAAGGTATTTGTCTAGGGTTTGACTCAAAGTCAAAATGGTTTGACTGCCCCTTAAAATATTCAAATAATTTCTAAAAATTGTGAAATTTTTTAGAGGAGTCACACAACATCCCTAGAACCAAGGAACATTATTTCCAGAGGATGATCACAAGATTATTTAGAATTTTTTCAAGGGTCAAGACTTGGTTAAAAGAGGTTTGTGATTTTGGAGTCTCCATAATTCCTTTATAAGAATTACAGAAAAGTTCAGAAACCTCAAGATGTGAGAAAAAGTTTTAATTTATTTTTATTTTCTTACATTTGAAACACAAGCCAAGAATTGGGATGTTACAGTTATACTACATGTCCACATGTACATCTCATAGCTTATACTGGTATCGTGGTGTGTTCACCCTTCGATAAACCACTCCTGTCCTGTCTTCTTTCATACAGGGTCCAATCTCCACTCTCATGGAGTCCCTACCGAAGTATATCTTTCTCTAGAGTGCTCTAAACTAGTCATATAACTTTCTCACCGACCGCTCTGGATTAGTTATATAACTTCCTCACCGACATGGCTCACATGCAATCCTTTCATGATGTGAAAGCAATGTTTTCCCTTATCCATTAACATGACTCATTAGCATCATGCAATCATCATTACCATGTCATCACCATGGTCATATCATCATCATAACATTGTAATAAGCATTAATATATCATGGTAATTTAATGGTAAAGACAAGTGGCAAACAAACCGATATCTACCGCTCTACCATACACATGCCTTTTATCTACGAAAACCAGAACGATGCAAAGGCAGCGCCGAACTCAAAGCAACACTCCCTAGATAAAGCAAATAATTTACCTCAAAAACATGCAACAACAGTACACAAACATAAAACAAATCAACATCGCTCCTACGCGCAATCATGACATAATTAACCTCACTTCACTTGACAACCCACTTGTTATCCCGGTGATCAGATATCCATAAATTTTAATCCTGGAATCCAAACATAGAAAACTCTACATTTTTATGGAATCTACACAAAATTTGCTAAACTTTCCTAGTTATGCAAATTCTCTGATTAAGTTGTCCAAACCTTCGTTTTTAACGCCGAAGGTCAATCTGAAACATTGCTAAACACCAGAAATAACAATTTTATATCTATTTTTACCACATAAAAAGTAGCAAACCTTACCACTTACTAAAACTATAGAGCATTATCTAACTATTCCTAGTTATGACCATAATTTAATTCAACTATCTATTATGTGTAATAAGGCAAACCACACGACTACTATTAACGGTGATGGAATTCTGGATAGCAGCGCTTCAGAAGTCATAACTGTTACACCACATAACCAAACCCAGTGATCTTGCACTCTATAGAAATCTTAAATAATAATCTACAACTTTCATAATATGTCAGAGCAACGAAACAGGACATAGATACCCCCAAAACTCCTCGCAAAGCTCAGTAGCACAATTAACTGAAACAGGCATCACCAAAATACCAATTCCCACAGTCGATCTACCCTAATCTTTGAATAAACGGTAATCTAACAACGTAACAAGGATTTCCATATCGTTACCCCTCGAAAACGGATGACGAAGGAGATTGGGTCATGAAACCCTAACTTGATCTTTTCATCTTCTCCTTTTTCTCCTCCCCCTTTCTCTTCCTCTCCTCTTTCATTGTCCCTTGCTCCTCCTCTGCAGTAGCAGCACCGGTGGTAGTAACAAGAGGCGGCGGCAAGCTGGGCTACTGGCAGCAGCTGGTAGGGTAGCGGTTAGTGCGGCAAGCAACAGCTGCGCAAGAAGGCTAGCTAGCGCAAAGAAGGCTGGCTGCAGGCGCCACAACGATGGCTAGGCAATGGCAGATGTGAGGGTAGGGTTTGGGCTGGCACCCCCTCCTCTCCTTTTATGTGGTGCCTGGGTGGGCACCCATGACGAGCCCCACATAGACTCAATTGGGCCCTAGCTCGGCCCACTCTTTACACTTCCCTCTCTTCTCTTTTCTTTTCTCTCTTTATTCTTTTCTAGGTTTTAAAGAAAAACAGGGTATTACAATAGAACAGCCCAACGTTGATCTTCAAATACGCCCTACTCGCACTGTGGCTACATTGTTTTAGGAAGATTAATTAAAAGATTCAGTCACAACGCTGCCAAAAGGTGATACTTGTTTAGGGATGGAAAATGATCGAATAGTCTCGAATACGAATACGAATTCATATTTTTAAAATGAATACAAATACAAATTCGAACATTCTCGAATATGAATATGAATTGAATATCGTAACGAATACAAATTCAAATCGAATATGTACTCAATTTGGTCGAATGCAAATATCCTACAAATTTTGCGACAAATTTATGTAACATGACTACACGTCTACTGTCTTACTGTCTACACGAGTCGTAGCAACACCCAACAGCTATAGATTCGGCACTGAATCAAGACCCTGTTGAAACAAAAACGCTCTGGGAAAAAACGGATAGTATTCGTATTCATATCTAGGATAAAAAATGGATAGTATTATTATTTGTATTTGTATCTGGGAAAAATGGGTAGTTTCCGTATTCGTATCTGGAAAAAAAAATAGATAGTATTCGTATTCGTATCTAGGAAAAACGGATACCATTCGTATTCGTTTTTTCTGGATAGTATTCGTTTTTTCCGGATAGTATTTGTTTTTCCGGATACTGTCCGGTTTTTTCCCGGATACGAATAATACTGAATGCGGATATGGATACTATCCATTTCCCTGGATAGTGCTTTATTAGGGGATGCTTCCTGACTAGATGGTGAACTACTCTTGTTTACACTGAGAGCACCACTTGTTATCTTACAATGCCAGACTTAAAACACGAATCTAAGGTCTATGCTTCAGTCTGATGCCCGTGTCCTTTTGCTCTGTCCATGCCCCATCTTTAAATAGCTCTTGAAGAAGCGGCAGTTACTTCTAGAGAAGACGTCTGATGTGAAGCGTCGCGACTGGTCGGAGCTGGATGACGGTTGATGGAAAGTCAACCATTCAGCGGTTGTATGCTTATGAGACACTTAACCGCATGGTAGTTGTTCATCAGTGTTTCAGGATAAGAAACGTCGTGTGGTATAGAATATGCACGTGTTCCATTCATCACACGGTAGAGAATATATCTGGAATCAGTTCCAAATATCCGTTCATACCTTTTACGAGCAATTCTCCTGGTCGGGAGCTTGGCACAAGCCTTCGTCCGACCAGGGTACCCATTGTGTAACCTCTGGAATCTCTACGACTAGTGAGGTCGTGCATCTCAGGGGTTACGACCATGAAGACGTATGGTCTGTTATGTATTAAAAATAATACATAGAGGTTTTAATCTCTGTCAGCTAGCCCCGAACTTTAAATGAATAGGTCGTGTGAACACCTTTCTTCCGATGAGGTCGTATCGGACTAACGCTCATTAAATGCAATGACATTTAAAGCGCTTTATATTCACTTTAAAGTTGAGAACTTGCCTTGAGAATCGAAGAGTTTTTGTGTCCGTTGGAAAAAAGATTTTTGTCCGTTGGACTTTTTGGGTAACTCCGGATTGCAGTTAGAAATTCTGAAGCTATAAAAACCCCTTTGTATACGTAGGGTTTTTTCACTTCCTCCTTTCCCTCTTCATCTCCCGAGTAAAAAACTGCCTCCGACCTCCTTTTCTTTCCTCATCCAAAAGAAACTTGACCATATTGGACCAAATCACTAACTGGTTGGTTTCCGAGTTGAGCGAGAAGAAGCTAGAGAGCTTGGAGAAGATCGGGATGCTTCCCAGTAAGAGTCTGATTTCTTGGAGATCAGCGGCTGGAGAACATTCCCCGAGCAATAAAGATGGAGAAATTTCGGTTTTCCTTGCATATATTGAATGCGGATTTAGATTGCCAATCCACCCCTTCCTTCCCAAAGTTTTGGATAATTATGGAGTCGAATTGGTAAATCTTGCTCCCAATGCTATCGCCAATCTCAACATTTTCATCTATTTCTGCGAAGCGTACTTGGGGATTCCCGCAGATCTGGATCTATTCAAGTACTACTACAGGATGATGAAATCTTAGAAAGTGATAGGGACGTCTGGAGAGTGCACCTTGTGCCTCCATGATGGAAAAGCCGATGAGTACATATTCATGTACTCAAAATCTTCGTGGTCGTCGTGGAAGAAAGGTTGGTTCTATATGACGGTCACAAAGAAAGAGAACCTTTATTATTCTGGTAAGAAGACGATCGAGAATCCGAGATGGCGCTCCTCCACGGAGGAGGAGGGAAAGATAAAGAGATGGGCCGAAGCTATCAAGCTTCTTAGTGTCAAGGGTCTAACATCTTGACACGTAGTGAAGGATTTTTTTCATGCGTCAGATTAGTCCTTTGAAGGCCCGAGCACACCGGATGCTCTGGTATATTGGTCGTAGTGATACGACCAAAGATTTCAAAGAGGGTAAGCCCTGAGTGATTCCGACCAGTTTGCCTATATTAGTTGATTATTTATGTATCCTTAAGTATTTTATTTTACCTTTACAGCTTTATCTTCTGACGAGATTAGAAGCCGGATCAAAATGATCTGCGCCGAAGAGCCTGGCGACAAGGCTAGTTTCCCCCGGATCTTAGTGGTTGTTTCCGCCAAAGAGAGAATCGAGAGACTTAAGGTAAGACTATCAACTGTGCTTTTGTCGTACATATTATTTCTGATCGGTATACCATAAATCCTCTTTGATGTGTAGTCGGTCGGGTTGAGGATCAATGAGGCCACTAAAAAGTGTGAGCCGATTGATGATCCGACCACCCCTACGACCATACAGGATGTCAGCCTTCCAGAGGTAGGTGACCGAACATGAATAATATTTAGACAAATGATTTTCATCGCCTAATTATCTTTGATGATTTATTTAGGCGGTTGTCGTACCCTCCAGCAAGGTCGCTGAGGACCCACCAGTGGCTACTGAGGCTACTGTTTTGAAGGCCGACGAATCTACACCTACTGATCCGCGATCAGGGACCTTATCCTTGACCAACTGGTTGTGGATATTGCTTCTGATTTTCAATCAGTAGATGTGCAAGATCTAGTCAACCCTGCCGGTTCAGAACCGGTGAAATTGGTTGAGAAGAAAAGAAAAGCCAGCGCAATGGATTTTACTCCGATGTGTTACAAGGTCAAACTCAAAAAATCGATCAGGTATATTTAAAATGAAGAAGTCATGTACATACATACCTTGGATATTTTGATATGTTGGAACCTTGACCTTCCTTACTTTCTTCTTTCCTAGATCTTCTGGTGTTCTAGTTGTTTCCGACCAGAACACCCTTCAGGAAAAAGTTCCTGGGGAAGAGGTGGTCGTGGAGGTTCCTGATCAGGACGCCTCTCAGACTAAGACTGCAGAGGATGAAGTGGTTAAAGAAGCCCCCGAGCAGGTTTTAGTACCGACATCTGCTCAGGATCCTCTAGTGATCCTCACTTCGTCTCCGGAGGTAGTCATCTACAGAGATCCCCAACAGGTTTCACCTCCTCTTGGAAATACTCCTCAGGCTAACAAGTTTTCTTTTCCCCCCGATTTATCGAGGATAAGGAACTTGATGAGGCCTGGAGAAAGATATCGGACCGTCAAGTTGAGATGGGTCCAGATATGATTTTTGCCGAATATAATGACATGGCAATTCGGGTAAGTGTTCTACGACCATCGTTATAATTCTTTCTTTTGAAGTTTCTTTGAAAACTTACCAAAGAAAGGGACTTATTTTTGTAGCATATGGTCGAGAACTATGCTGTGGTCAGAGGACTGACCCAGCGAATAAAAACTCTGGAGCAAAAATATTCCGAATTGAGAAGTAAGAACTTTTCTCTTTTAGCTTGACTTCCTATATTTTATCATCCTGCTCCTCTTTCATAACTCAATCTTCTCTTTCTATCATATTTGATAGATTTAGAGAAAATTAAAGAAGAGGTCGTGACTAAGGAAGCCATAATAATAAAACTTAGGGAAGAAAATCAAAGTAAAGACCGGTTGATCGAGCATGCGATGATCAGGCAAAAGGAGGTTTTCGACTCTTGTGAGAAGAAAATCAAAGGTAACTGGTCGTAGACTTAACCAGCATCCCATGACTCCAATTTTAAAGTGTGTGTTGACCCTCTTTTTTTATCCACTCGTGCAGAAAAAACTGAAGCACTTGAACGAGCGGAAAGAACCCTCGAATTTGAGTGTGGCCAAGGGGCTGAACTTGATCGGAGTCTTGAGGACAAAGTCAAGGCTCTAAACAAGATGCTCTTCGATCTGGGGTCGGGAACGCAACTGCCCATTCTAAGAGACCCTGCAGAGAGAATCAATTTTCTCGGCCATCAACTCGAAGATCTCAAGAAAGTGATAACACTCTTTCGAGAGAACCATGCCAGGACAATGAAGGAAGCCATCGTGAATGGAGTTAGTATTGTCTTGGCAAGACTAGAGGCTTCTGTCTCCTCTGTTCGTCTTGGAGCTATTGAAGAAGACTTTGACTGCTCCGAAGATGAAGCAACAAAACTTCTTGAGGAAGTAAGGCCTCTCGGAGAAAAAGTTGCTGAGGAAATGGAAGTCGGATCTCCATCACGCAGGGACCAGTCTGGTGGTTCTAACAAGTAGATGGATGTAAAAATTAAACTTTGTAAATGAAACTTACCTTTTATCATCAATAAAGTTCTTGTTATGTCTTATCAATGTTATTAAATACTCATATATCTCCTAACCCCGACTGCTTATTTTAGTAGATGAACTTTACTAAAAAAAGTAGTAGACCAAGAAACTGAGTAATAATGACGACTATGGTAGAAGTGCTGATAATGTTTGTAAAAATGATCTAGTGAAAACTAGGAAATCATGTGGTCGGAATCGGTTTATGATTTCGATTAGTCTAGATCTTGTCCATTATCGAATCACTGTGAGATACCACATATAGTCTGAAGACATAACAAGACTTGCTTTGATGATAAGAAAATATGCAAAAAAAAATGTATGCAAAAAATGAAATGATAAGTACCTTTGTTTATATAAATTATTTGAAACTGGTCGTAATGAATCCTTAGAATTGAAGATTTGTAAAATATTTCGCGAAACGTGCTCATGCTCAAGTCCGATCGGCAATGAGGATCGAGGAAAAGGACCGTCACTAGGAAGCTCCTTCCAGCAAGGTGACCACGCGAGAGAGGAGAGACTTCGACTAGGAGGCTTTCTGTGTCCCGACCAATAGCCAAACTCGAGTAGAACAGAATGTTGAAATAAAATAGTAATCTTCGAATTCGAGAAATAACAAAACCATATAAATTGTGTGAGTGCTACTCCTGATACTCGTGTGTTTCTTTGAGAAAAGAGTATGTGGTCGTGCGTGGGTATCATTGAAGCAATGATCACGACAAAGACCGGTGTGGCATTTGACAATTAAGTTAGCACCCATGAGTAATGGAGATCCCTCCTAATTGTTTGTAAAGGAATATCGGAGAGAATGAGTGTCTTCTCCGACCAATCATCAACAATAATGGTATATGACCATGATCAACGAATAATAATTATAAACAACCATACTTATCTTTGAAAAGGAAATGCATCTTTATTGAAATATGAAATGAAATAAATACAGAAAATTATACAAAGAACTTACGCAATTGATCAATATTTAAAGAATAAGACAAGATTTGCCCATCCAACATAGCTAATCGTACCGATCCTGGTCGGGTGACTTCGACCACAGTGTATGGACCTTCCCATTTGGGTGAAAGTTTGTTGCGACTCGCTTGGTTCTGAATTTTTCTAAGAACCAGATCACCTACAGCTAGGCTACGAGGTTGCACCTTACGACTGTGGTACCGACGCATGGCTTGTTGGTAGATTGCTGATCGTATCAAAGCTTGATTTTATCGTTCTTCAAGGAAATTGATGTCATCAAGTCGTCGTTCACACTGATCATTTTCAGAAAAGCAATCAGTCCGAGCAGAACCAATTTTGAGTTCTGGAGGAAGCATGGCTTCAGCCCCGTAAACCAAAAAGAATGGTGTTTCACCGGTCGCATGACTAGTTGTGGTACAAACGGCCCATAACACAGAAGGAAGTTCTTGAACCCAAGCTCCTGACCGTGTAATTAACTGGTCAAAAACTCGTCGTTTGATTCCTTGCATTATGATACCATTGGCTCGCTCAACTGCTCCATTACTCTGTGGATGAACAACAAAAGCGTAATGTATCTTGATACCTAGGTCGTCACAGAATTCCTGAAAATTACTACTTGAGAACTGGGTACCGTTATCCGTGATTATACGACTGGGTACACCAAATCATGTGATCACGTTTTTTGTGAGAAACTTCTTGGCAGCCTCAGTTGTAATTTTCACAACTGGCTCAGCTTCGATCCATTTAGTGAACATGTCAATCATGATGAAAAGGAACTCAAAGCCCCCGGGTGCTCTTGGGAAATGTCCCAGAATGTCTAGTCCCCAGGTTGCAAAAGGCCAAGAAAGAGGGATTGTTTGCAAAAGCTTGGGACGGCTGATGTACTTGTCGGCTATGAAACTGACATTGTACGCACTTCTTCACGAGCTCTTTTGCATCATTAAGGGCAGTTGGCCAGTAGTATCCTTGCCTAAAGGCTTTACCAATCAACGTTCTATATGAATGATGGGCTCCACAGACTCCTCTATGAATTTCGGTTAGCAATTTAATACCAGCCGATTGAGATATGCATCTCATAAACACCCCGTGAGATCCTCGCTTGTACAAGGTACGTTCAATTAGAGTGTATGATTTGGCTTTTCGTGCTATACGATCTGCCTCTACATCATCTTCTGGAATGAGGTCATGCTGAAGATAATTATAGATCGATGTCATCCAATCTCTACCGTGATCGTGATGGCGCCAACCATCATCGACCTGTGGAGCATCCATGTTTGCAGAATCGAGGTGTGCGACCTCCTTACGAACATCTATGTCCTCGGAAGGCTCGACCACCGAGGGCGAATCGAGTTTCTCGAGAAAAACTCTGGGCGGGACGGATGTCCTTGCAGAAGCTATCCGTGCCAACTGGTTTGCTAGAAAATTTTCCTTTCTAGGAATGTGTTGGATCTGAAAACCAAAGAAATACTTTTCAAGTTTCTGTACTTCCGCCAGATATGACAACATCTTGGTACTAGAGCACTGATACTCTTTCCCCACTTGATTCGCTACTTGTTGAGAATCGCCTTTCACTAGCAATCTGCCAGCAAACCTTCGTATTCTGCCACATTGTTAGTAGCAGGAAAATTTAACTGAATGGCGTACTTTATTTGTTCGCCAGTAGGGGAAATCAAGAGACCTCAGCCCCCGAGCCGTGGAGCATCAAGGAACTGTCAAAGTACATTGTCCACTCATCATGGTGTTCGTACTCGGGCCCTTGGGTGGGTTCAGGGTTTGTCCATTCGGCAATGAATTCTGTTATTGCCTGGTACTTGATTGCTGTACGTGGGATGAAATGGAGGTCGAACACCCCAAGCTCAACCGCCCATTTTGCTATTCGTCCTGATGACTCCCTATTTCCTAGGACTTGACCAAGGGGATATCCAGTTGGTACGACCACTTTATGGGCTTGAAAATAATGCCTTAGTTTCCTTGAAGCCATGAGGAGACCATAGAGTAACTTTTGTACCTGTGGACATCTTTCTTTTGGTCTGTGTAAGACTTCGCTTACGTAATATATCGGTCGTTGGACATGGTCACGTTCTACGACCAGCACACCACTGACCGTTTGTGGCGTTGTAGCCACGTAAATCAGCAACATCTCTCCCAATCTTGGAGAAACTAAGATTGGGGGACTTACAAGGTACCGTTTAAGTTCTTCAAAGGTGTTGCTTGCGTCTTTAGTCCATTCGAAACTTCCATGTTTCCAAGAAGCTTAAAGAAAGGTAGTCCTTTTTCACGTAACGGTGCTATGAAATGACTTAGCACTGCCATACAATCGGTTAACTTCCGAACTTCCTTCTTTGTGGTCGAAGAGCGCATCTGATCGATGGCGGCGATTTTTACTAGGTTTGCTTCAATGCCCCTAGCCAAAACTAGGAATCCGAGAAGCCTTCCAAATGAAACTCCGAATACACATTTATCTGTATTTAACTTAAGGTTATGGTGTCTTAAGTTATTGAAAGTCTCTTGTAAATCTGGAATGTGATCACCGGCGTTGATGCTTTTTACGACCAGATCATCAACGTAGGCTTCAAGATTCGGACCTATCTGTGGACTAAAGGTTTTTTTGCATCAACCTTTGGAATGTTGCACCAGCCTTTTTGAGACCAAATGACATCTTTACATAACAGTAAGTACCATATGGAGTGATGAAGGAAGTTTTCTCTTCATCTTCTTTACTCATATTAATCTGGTGGTACCCTGAGTAAGCATCTAAAAAACTTAACAACTCACACCTGGAAGTAGAGTCTACAAGTTGATCAATGCGAGGAAGGGGAAAGTCATCTTTCCGACAAGCTTTATTAAGCTCTGTAAAGTCGATACACATTAGCCATTTTTCATTGGCTTTTCTAACCATTACAGGATTGGCGAGCCACTCTGGGTGGTCGACCTCACGAATGAACCCAACTTTGAGAAGCTTGTCAATCTCTGACTGGATTGCTTCCTTTCGATCAGATGCGAAACGCCTTAGTTTCTGCTTGACCGGTTTTTTGTTAGGCTGCAGAGCTAGCCTATGCTCGATCACCTCCCTGGGGACTCCGGGCATATCGGACGCATGCCAGGCGAATACGTCCTGGTTTGCTCGGAGGAAGGAGACGAGCGACTCTTCCTATTTAGGGTTGAGTCCTGCTCCGACCAGTATCTTGGCACCCTCTAGAGAAGCGCTTTCGTCGAGTTGTACCTCTTTTATCTGGTCGGAAGGCTTTGGTGTCATCTTTGGTCTCGAGTGTTTGACCTGCATGGTAATGGTGTTAGTTCCCCTGGTGGAAAGTTCATCGACCAGTTCTAAACATTTTCGATCACATGCGTAGGCTATTTTCTGATCGCCTTGAACTGTGATGACACCCTTTGGTTCCGGCATTTTCAAACTCTGATAACCGTAATGCGTGGCTATCAGGAATTTTGCCAAGGCCAGACGACCAAGGATTGCATTATATGCGGTTTCAAAATTTACCACATCAAATGAAATTTTTTCTGTCCTGAAGTTGTCGGTCGGGTCTTCCGAACGTAACCAGTAGGGACAAGTGCCCTATTGGCTTGGCGGTAGATCCAGGAACTATGCCATGGAAGGCATATTTCACAGGTTTTACCTTGGATTTGGGAATCTGCATGTCTTCCAATGCGCTTGCAAATAAAATATTTAAAGAACTACCCACATCTATCAAGACCCAATTAACCTTGCAGTTGTTAATAGTAGGGTCAACGACAATAGGGAACCTACCTGGTCGAGTCGAAGGAATAGGGCAATCTTCTTTGCTGAAGGAGATTATTGTCTCCGACCACCTTGAAGGTTTAACGGCGATCGAAGGTTTGGTAAGGTTGACTTCTCGCTCTATGGCCTTCAGATGACGTCTGGACTCGGACGAAGAAGACCCATCGAAGATCACATCGATAGTGTGCTGAGATTCTTGGTACTCTATTTCTTCGTCACCGTCTTTGTCCTTCTTGGAGCTTGTCTCCCCGAGCTCTTGTATTGATGGGAGTGGACCTTTACCTGCATAATAATCTTTCAGTTTGTTTTGCCAAGCACGACAATTGCGCAAGTCGTGTCCTGCTTGCTGGTGAAGAAGACACCACTTCTTATTTTTCTTGTATTCATTGGTCGGGGCTTTAGCCTTGCCATGACCAGAATAATCCTTTCTTCCCTTGGTAAATTTTTCAGGAACAGTAAGAACCTCCTTATCGTTGGTTTTGCTGTGTTTCTTTTTCTTGAGAGCCTTCTTTTGTTTCTTTTCTGTCCTATCTAAGCCAGATTGGAGGGATTTTATCTTTTCGATCAATGGCATCGTTCCACACAACCGCTTCGCTGGCTGTCGCGTATTTGTCAGCCATGTCGAACAACTCGATGGTTGTTCGTGGGGGATGTATAGCTAAATCCTCCGTAAACCTTCGATTTCTCAATCCCGCTTTGAAGGTTTGGATAACAGAAGATTCTGCAACCTCTGGTATTGAGTTATGAACCTGGCTAAATCTTTTGATGTACTGCTAGAGAGTCTCGTTAGACTTTTGCTGGATTCTGTGGAGATCATCCTCCTTTCTAGGGCGATCATACGTACCCTGAAAATTTGCAATCAGAAGGTCGCAAAGTTGCTCCCAAGTATACATGGACCCGACCGGTAGGTTGAGCAACCATGATCGGGCTGATCCTTCTAATACCGTGGGAAGATAGTTAGCCATTATATTTTCATCTCCACCAGTGGCTCTGATGGCGGTGGTGTATATCTAGAGAAATTTCAAAGGATTTTGGGTCCTATTGAATTTATCCAAATTGGCTCGGTCGGAACCTATTTGGCCAACACACAGCCTGGAGCCCTGCGGAGAAGGCTCGACAACCTGTGATAGTTTCATGGCGCCTTCTTTGGAAAGGTGCCGGATTGTAATCGGTCGGAGACCGGTTTCTAAAATTAGATTGCCGGTGCTCCGGTGTCCCGATTAGGCCGTGGACGTTGCTAGGATGCCTCCGACCGCTTGCTTGATTCACATGATGTCGAAGATCACAAGGTCCAAGCGATTGCTCCTCTCAACGAAGTAAGGGTGAGGATTCCTAGAACAGTCTTCTCCCCTCATGACTTGTGGGTCGGAATCGCCGAGGTGGTCTTGGTATCAACTGGTCTTCAAAGCGACCATGCTGGCCCCTGCTTCGAGAAGAATGTTGGGATGAAGTCATGGTTTGACTTTGCGAGTGCCTTCGTTCCCGATATGCTTCTATGCGCTGCATAGTCTGTTGGATAATCTATGATACTTGACCTACAAGTTGGACAAAACCTGGAGTCTCTGCCAAAGCAGGGTCAGAAGTATTTAACATATCTCTAACTCGCTACAGGTTTTGTATTGTTACCGAAGGTCTCAAAGGGTTTCTGCCAGAAGAGGGTGTCTGATGGCCTGAATCCCCGATCTCCTGGTCGGTCTTGCCTAGTCCCTTACATTGACGGGGGCAGAAACAGGCGAATTAACTGATGGACGTCCACCAGTTTTGTTACCTCTGGCATTTGGTGCTTGACCGCTCGTACCATCTCCATTATTATGTGGTGGCGAGGCAACATATGGAGGACCGTACATGATATTTTGATCTGTATCTCTGATTGCATTGACCTCGTGCTTCCAGTAGTGATCCTCCGATGAGCTTCTGTTGTAATCGATGGAGAGCTTTTCAGAGCTTCTGCGAGAAGCTTCCACGATGGAGAGTGGTCGGTGATCAGCACTTCCTGAGGTCTTCGTAAGGGTCTCAACCTGATCCGACGGATTGCCGATCGTATGTTGAGCCTTATAATCCCCACCTGGTTTATGACCAGTGGGGGTTTCATCGACACCGTCACCAGGTGTTGGTTGGCTCCTGGAATTGCCAGGAGCTGTCGGTGAGTACCTATCAACCATGATCGCATCAAGGGTATATTGATCCTCGAGTTGCGGTGTTGAATTTTTGTCACCTTTTTTGCCAGTCGAAAAGTCCGGGCTTGCAGAGGCTTTTGGGTGTTCCGAACTGGTTGGAAACACTTCCTGTGAAACCGCCACTGATCGTAGCGGTGTATCCTCATCCATCCGGTCGACCTCACTGATATCTGTGATGGGCGAACTGGCAGAGGAGGAGGATGATGAAGAGACTCCGTTTTCCTCCATGGCGCGGATGCATGCGTCCATGTCGAGGTCGGAGTAGTCCACAAGGTCGAACCAGTTTTTCTCGTCCCAATTTCCCGCCATAACCGTATAAGCGATTACAAACGGGCAATGGACAAAGATTTGATGAGCAAATAAATTCTTCCAAGATTCCACGCCGCGTTCCCCACGGACGGCGCCAGCTGTCGACGATCAAGACGTCGATCTTACGAAAAGAAAAGGAGAAAATGACGTAGGAAATCCGGGGAGATAATGCGACTGCTCTTTTATTAGTATGAACTAGGATTTACAGGGGATGCTTCCTGACTAGATGGTGAACTACTCCTGTTTACACTAAGAGTACTACTTGTTATCTTACAATGCCAGACTTAAAACACGAATCTAAGGTCTATGCTTCAGTCTGATGCCCGTGTCCTTTTGCTCCGTCCATGCTCCATCTTTAAATAGCTCTTGAAGAGGCGGCAATTACTTCTGGAGAAGACGTCTGATGTGAAGCGCCGCGACTGATCAGAGCTGGATGACGGTTGATGGAAAGTCAACCGTTCGGCGGTTGTATGCTTATGAGATACTTAACCGCATGGTAGTTGTTCATCAGTGTTTCAGGATAAGAAACATCGTGTGGTATAGAATATGCACGTGTTCCATTCATCACACGGTAGAGAATATATCTGGAATCAGTTCCAAATATCCATTCATACCTTTTACGAGCAGTTCTCCTGGTCGGGAGCTTGGCACAGGCCTTCGTCTGACCAGGGTACCCATTGTGTAACCTCTGAAATCTCTATGACCAGTGAGGCCATGCATCTCTGGGGTTACGACCATGAAGATGTATGGTCTGTTATGTATTAAAAATAGAAAGATGTCCATTCTACCCCCTCAAGTATCAACATGCGGACACGTAAATCCCTGTATTAAAAAATGGGACATTTGACACCCCTAATTTACAAAACCGGAGAACCTTCCCCCTCCGGCTGTTTTGTGCGGTGGTTTTTGCGCACGTGGCGTCCAGTTAGGCCAGTTTCGCTACGTCGGCCACTGCGTGGGCTAGTTGAGCTGGCAGGGGGTGTTTATGAGTTATTGCAACTTCTTCTTCACCAGTTGGTCAACTTCGGCCGGTCCGTGTCGCCCTCCTGCCTCCTTATTCGCACAGGGAGCTCGCCCTTCATTTTCAGTGTCATCGCCATCCCGTACGGCGGCGGCATCTCCATGCTCGCCGGCGCCTACACCATGTCCACTGCAAACCTCCAGATCACGGTGGCCGCCACGGCCTTCATCTACATGTACGCCATCTCCTTCTCGAGGCATGCCCATGGGCCCACGTGGAAGAGGGGGTACCTCGCCGGATCCACCGCTACGAACTCGCCATCTTTGTTGAGCCACCGCTCAGGGCGGAACTCACGGCAGTCGTCTCCCTAGAGCTGCGACATCCTTCCCATCGCGTACGCGGAGTAGTCGGCGAACCAATTGGCCCGCACCGATGTGCTGTCCGGTAGCACATCCCCCGCGGCTGCCACCCGCGAGTTGATTGAGACGCCCTCCACTGGACGGGCATTGGGCAGCACTCGTCGGTCTAGGAACTCGGCACAGCATGTTGTACGCCACCTTGAAGTTGGAGATGAGCACCCATGTGTTGAGCGGCACCACCGTCTGCACAGCACAAGAAGCCGATAGCAAGGCAAGCTGGAGGAGGATAAAATTGGGATTGAACCCAGAGGGGAAAGAAAGGCAACGATTGACAGAGAAATCCCAGGCCAGGGTGGCCCCAATCCTTCACCGAACCGTAAAGCGGTGGCAAAAATCAAGAATCGCACAACTACGGTGCGGCGCCCAAATTGGCACAAGAACTACCTCGGAAAGGCAAGGAAGGAGCATAGCGGAGCAGAGGAGCACGACGAACCTTGCACTTGTTGCGGTTGACCTCGTCGCTACTGGCCATGGCGGTGGCGGGGTCAGAGCCGAGGGAGGAGGGCCTGGGCCACCGAACGGCTTCACCGGGCGGGATGGGGAGGTGGCACCGGACGGGATGGGATGGGGAGGCAGCGTCGGGCGGGATGGAGAGCGAGCCGGAGGGAGGAGGCGCCATGAGGGAGCTTTGGCCAGGGAAGAAGTGGCGAGAGAGAAGTAGTAGAGGAAAAGAGAGATAGGAAGAAGAAGCAAAAAAAATGGGGAGAATGGTTGGGAGGGAACTATGAATGGATAAAGGAGAGAGAAAATGCTCTAATTACTATGGACTCACTTACAGGTGGACCCAAGAGCCAAAGAAACCAGCTCACCTAGCCGATCTGGCGAAACCGCGCCACTTGGACGCCACATCAACAATACCACCGCACGAAACAGCCGGAGGGAGTAAGTTGTCCGGTTTTTCAACTTAGGGGTGTCAAAGGGCCGATTTTTTAGTTTAGGGGGTTAGGTATCCGTATGTCGATACTTGAGGGGGTAGAATGGACTTCTTCCTTAAAAATAATACATAGAGGTTTTAATCCTCGTCAAGTACTCTTTTTCATTCGAATGCGAATTTTACTTATCACATTTACATTTTCTCGGATACGAATATCGGATAAAACGGATTATCGTTTACCCTTTCCCATCCCTATACTTGTTACATCAAAGGTCCCACGTCCAACGGAGTTCTTCACCTCATGGGCTCCATCGATATTCACTCAAAAGAGGTGGCCACGAAACCACAACGCCACTGATCGATTTATGCCCTAGAGCCGCCTTTGCTCCTCCAACCTGACTTATTCTCCGAAGAGGAACGCACAATAGGCTCTCAATTTTATTAGCAGCTTGCCATTAATTTGAAGCTGACATAGTATTAGCGTTGGCGAAGTCCGAAGCGTGATGCTCAACATTTTACTTGAAAGGGGCTAAATACTCTTGAGCAAAGATGCCCGATGAACATGTAAAAAATGTAACAGTGTATCGTTTTATGCCCTAGAATGTGATCGACCATCCAAAAGAAAATTAATTGAAAACATAGTCGCCACTGTCTTGAAGACATTCAACCTCAGCAACACTCTGGCCCGAGGCTTGCAGAATGAAAAGGCCATCAGCCTCTCACACAAGTGTACAGGCATGAACCACAAGTGTGTAAAACTAAGCCCAAAATAATAGCGGTAAACGAACAGATTGTTGCCAAAGATACAAAAGTAGTATATTGTTGATACTGACGAATCTATGATAAAATCCACAAGCTGTCAAGTTCAAAACATAGAAAATGTAACATCCTGATTTTCAGAGTCTTTTTGAAGTTGTAAAATTAAAATGAACCATTTGCATTTTATTGAATTAATTTAAAGCTTAAATTGAAATTTCAAAATTTTGAAATATTTTAAATGATTAAAATAAACTTCAATTAAATTTAAAATTATTTTATTCGAATTCGTCAAGTTACAAGGATTTTTATGGTATTTTTAAAATTTTCTTCATTTACTTTATTTTCGGATTTTCTTTTCTTTTTCTCTCTCTTCTTTCTTTTCTTTCCTCTGGTTCTCTGTTCTTCTTCTCAAGAACCCGTGCGACATGCGCATGGATTCCCGCCGCACGCGCCGTCCCCGCTCCTGGTGATGCCCATGCCTCGCGCCGCCCCTTGATGTCCCCGCCATGGCCACGTGCCGCCCCTGTGGCGCCCCCCCCCGCCTCTACTCGTTGCACGCGGCGGCGACGACCGTGCGCCGCCGCTACCACCTCGAGCTCCTCCCCTTCTCCCTCTATAAAACAGGTGGCCAACCCCCTTGCTTCCCTTGCTTCCCCTCCTCTCCTCCCTTTCTTCCCCCCTCACCATAGCTCACCGCTGTGTTTCCTCTTTCTTCTCCAAAACCGGCCACCACCTCTCCTTCCTCAATCTCCCTCTCCGGCCACCCATTTGCCAAGCCAAATGCGTCACAGCGTGTTCCCGAAGCCCCAAGAAATCGTCGTCGCAATCATCTCGATTTCGCCAAATTTTGTTGACGAAGTTGCTGTAGCCCAAGCTTCTTCCTCACCGGTTTTCCTCACCGTCGAAGCTCCTCTGTCCGTGTCTCTACCACCATCGGGTTCGCATCATCGCGTTCTACATTGTGCTCTCTCTAGTTCCCTTCTCCCGTTGCTGGTTTGCCGGAGCCCCTACGCAGCTCGCCGCCGTTTGCTGCGCCACCACCGCCTCTGGCCACCCTTCGGCGTCACCACCACCACTAGTGGGTAGATGACCTCGGCGGAGTTCCATTTTGCTAGTTTATCGGTCGCCCCTCCCTTCCCCTCGTCAGCGCTGGTGCAGCTCCCTTGCCCCTGTCTTCTGCTCTCTGTTGCTGCTCTATTCTTCTTCTTTTTTAGCCTTAAGGTCACTTGCATGTGGGTCCCTTATGCATACTCACTCTCCTCTCCATCTAAACCTCTTTCTCTCACTTGCATGTGGACCAAAGTTGTCATCCACACATGTGCATTGCTCTGTAAAGAAAGAAAACAAAACAGTGAGATTCCAGATAATATTCCATTTTCTATTTTCTATTATTTCATGTGATTGCCATTTTCTAGATGTTCATTCTTCTTCATACGAACTCCGATTCCGTCGATTCTTGTTTCTAAATTCAGTACCTTTCTTTTGGTTCCAATTTTATACTTTTTGGATTTTATTTGGATTTATCTTTATTTATTCAGCTCGTTTTCACGTATAGATTTCGACGACTCTGGGGAACCTGGATTATTTGAAGAGTTAGATCCTCAAGCTTTTGAGCAAGACAAGTTACACCTTTGATCATATTTGTTCCCAGTATTTTAAATTATTTAAATTCTGCTTTAAATTATTAATGCATGCGTATTTATATTCAAGTTATTTAAATCCTTATTTTAAATTATAGTTATTCCTAATTCCTTTGTATAGCCAAATTTTGCTATTAAATTAGTCATTCTTCGTTGATACCATAGTTAAAATCTAGTTGGTACATTTGTATGAACTAGAACACGTTGAAAAACTTTATGCTTAGACAAAACTTAGACAAAAAAAAATTGAATTTGGGGAGTTTTAGCCAAATGTTTGATTATGATTTAAAATGAGGCTATGGTATTGTTCTTACCATAGAAATTTTAGCAAATGATTTAACTTGGAAAATAAATAAAAGTTGGTTTAAACTTGAGCGAAATGGATGTTTAGATGGTGCAACTTTATGCATGGAATCGATTCATTGCTATGATCGAGACCAGGGTTTTATTGAAAGTCACCCAAATTGGTTAAGGACCGGTCTTCGAGTCGTATCTTGCTAAGCTCCACTACACTACCACAAATCTAGAATGGGACAGGCTAAGCTAAATAATTTGCAGCATTCCATCGTGGTTGTGCCTTCTGGTTGTGTGGGTGTCAGAATAGCCTACTTTTATTTATTCCCACATGACGCAAGAGGGACGTCTAGCTGATGGTTCAATCCAAAGTAAAACTTTAGTGGACATGACTACGATGAGATGGTGTATTGTAAAAGCCTCATGATATTTACTTAGTCGTACGCTTTCGAAAGTGTGTCTTGGCCAACATGTTAAGCAAAATTATCTCTTGTAGATAAAGTTGTACAACATCTACAGAGTGTAAAACTATTCGAATAGTCATATCCACGGTTATAGATATGCTGAGCAAAGTCACTCAAAGTTAGAATTTGGTTTTGTTTTTAAATGAATTTAGCAAATGTTTTAGGTTGGTTAATTCTTATGAAAAAATTGGATAATTAGCCATGTGATAGGAGGGTATCTTTCACCATACTTGTATAGAGGTTATCCACTATAAAACTGACAAACTTAAAAATTGATTTTAATTATGAAATAAACTGCTTTGGAACTTAGTAAGAATATTTAAATAAAAAATTTAGTTTTATGCAAATTGAGCCCTATTGACCTTCCTTTGACAATATTATGCATACATTATCCCTGTTATTGGGTGTAACTTGCAGGGTATATTTATTTATATTCACACTTGTTTAATACATTGTTGTTCAGAGGAATACTACAAGGAGAGTGAGAACTTGGGTGACTAGGCTATATTTCCAGACGATTGTCTGTGATGAATCGTGTGACCTACCTTATTACTTAAGCTTCCGCTGTAGTTTACTCTTTGGCCTTATGCCTTTTTGTAACAAACTTGAATTGTTATAAATGATTTGCGTTCTATGGTGATACTATCATCTTTTGTTTGATTGTGTGCAATTCCTGGATTAATGTACGAGACACAGAGAATCTGAGATCCTTCGCTCCCGGGTTTGACAGAAAAACCACCCAATTTCACATTAACAGCGTATAAGACCATTCCGACCATTATATCCAGTGCTTTACAAATTACAGGCGATGCAATTTACTCTTGCAGCTATTATCTGTCAAGTTCAATGTTGTGGCCTTCCGTTCCATGGCCAGGAAAATTTGTGGGGTCTCCAAGAAGATGCTACAGAATAGAAAGAAGCAGATTAAAATAAACATGAAACCTATAATATGCACGAATATGTAGGCACAAGAAAAATAAATATTGACCTGTTTGCCTTCCCAAACTAATCATCAAGGTAGTAGTATGATCCTGCAGCCTTTTGTTCCCTATCTTTTGTAGAATCCAACTTATTTATACGAGGCCTATAATTGGTTGGGTCCCTTCTAAAAGTAATATCGAGATGCTACACCACAAACAAAAGGCAAAATGTCAGAATTACACGAATAATACTGAGGGTCATGCAGAAAAGCAATAGACAAAATAAGGAATTATTATGGGAGTCATGTTTGAGTTCATCATTAAGCAAATTTCCACCAAGTGCTTGAGCAAAAGGACAAATTTGAAAAGGCCCAGCTGATACAATGTAACTTGCAGAATCAAATGTATGAAAATGGGATGTAGGATGTATTTGTAACCGGCAAGGACAAAAAGAACAGTATCAACAGAAGGATCAAATGTGATTATTGGGCAATACAATGCCTCATGTATAAAGAATGAGATTCTGCATAAAAGTACTTGCAACCGCCAACCGGCAAGCTGCATATTCCTATACTGGAATCTCAAGTCAAAATGGACATAATTAGAAGTAAAACTTGACATTCTGTAAACTGTGAAGCACAGCAGCTATTGTCAGCTTAATAACAGATCTTCAATTGTGGCTCAGCCAAATAAAATTACAAAATAAAACGTACAATTGGGATGCTAGTAGAACTGATGAACCTACTTCACAGATACAGTTATTCAATAAGCATCGGCTTATCTTAAATTTGCAGTACTTCTGTAAAACGGTCAGCACACTGCCACAGGCTAAGACCATAAACTTCTTTTTTCAAGGATGTGCAAAAGCTTTGCACATCATATCATTAGTAGAAAGAAATTGAAATTCTAGAGGATATAAGGTATACTAAACCCCTTAACATTTTTTAATATGCACTTTGATCCTTCTTGGTGGTCCCATGTTATGTATGCAAAGTTGCAAACCAAATCTATGGTTCCAAGAAAAATGCTAATAGTCCAAACATGGGGAGAAAAGGTTAGACATAGTTTAATCATCAGAGATGCAAGTAACTGGAAGTTGGCCCCACAGGAAGCACAATAAATAGTGATGAATGCTCACATACATGCAGTTCAGTTGAGATTTGAGAGTGATGGCTCATGTAGAACAAACTTAAACGTATTTGCTACTACGTACTTACCGACAAGAAAAGGTTCATCCCAGACACCAAGGACTGTGGTGCATTTGCAGTACAATCAATTGAAGGTTGTCCCTCATAAACAATAACCTTGTCAGCCAAGTAGGTTGCCATGATGAAATCATGCTCGACGATAAATGCAGTTTTCTTTGCATGAAGGATGAACCTTTTGATAACCTTTGAAACAACAATACGCTGTTCTGAATCCAGATATGCACTTGGTTCATCTATCAAATAAATATCTGCAGGCTGATCATACACCAAGATGTAAGTATCAACAAGCTGAACAGTTCCACATGCATCATATATATTTCATTTGTGTTGTCATAAAACCATACAACTCTATTTAGATAGCTGTTATAATGTGGCATATGTACATTAGACATATATGTGAGATCCTAGAACATTGTTTTTTATATTTCAATTAATTTAGTAATTCTAGCGTTCTAGGACCTGTACATGCAAGGCCACGGGCCCACAGCTGTGCAAGCCAGTAGAAAGAGCAAGAAAGCTAATTTTCTTATGTGCTTTCAATATCACCTACACATTACCTTTCGATTAGAGCATTTTAAGCATATAAAGCAGGATGCAAAAAGTAAAAGGTCATTGTTTTCTGTGGCACAGCCAATATGGACAACCATTTTCTTTATGGAAATATATCTCCTGAATTGTTCCAGCCAGGGGTGCATCAAGGATACTAGGACAAGAGCCAAACCGTTACATACTAGTATAGTACTCTGTTGATTCTTCTTAGACGTACTTTATCTCAGCACGGGGATTAAGGAATAAGAGAAAAGAGCAAAACAGCTATAATAATCATGTGTTGCTCTCAGCACTTGATACCCTCCTTTCTCTCCAATGCAAACACAACATACTAGCTGGCGGCATAGCACAGGGAGAACAAATTTAATAGGGTCAGAAGTGGAAGAAAGGTCACAGATTTCACCTCGTTTCATGTGTGCGCCTTACAATCAGCAATAAATTGAAAAACAAAATGCACCAAAGAAAAATCAATGGAGGGTGTACGTTACTAGAACAAGAATATTCCAGAATCCAGTACAGAAATACTTAATCTAAAATATCAGCCAGAATCCAGTATTCAGATGGAATATTCGAGTAAAATAATCAAAACTACATATGTTCTAAAATATCAGAAGAGAAGTAATAAATTCACCTTTCCCAGGCAAAGACATAGCGCCACTCTTTGGAGCTCTCCACCTGAGAGATTAATGACTTCCTGGTCCATGAGTTGCTCAATTTGTAATGGCTTCATGACATCGGATACAAACTGGGGATGGGTGTATGAATCACAAATTTTCTGATGAAGCAAATGCCTGACAGTATTCTGAAATTTTGGACTGATCTTCTGAGGCTTGTATGAAACATTAAATTCAGGTATTTCAATCTCTTTGCCTTCCACAACATCAGGCTTCAACAACCCAGCCTGTCCATCCATGATAGACAAATGATTATGACAAGATGCATAGATGTAGTAATTTTTTTTCCCATACAACGATTGTAGATTACTAAATTTGTGCCAAAGAACAGCCACACCATTAGAGAACCAAAACAGCTATGAACACAATAATTACATGGAGCAGTATAACAAGAGGTGTGAAGAAATAGTTTACTCTTACCAAATAAGAATGAAAGGTTCGAGAAATAGATAAGCAACAAAATGAGCTATTCGTAATGGACCGAGAATCAATAGCCAAATACTTCCAACTGAACTAAGATCAATTCTGTTTTTATAAATATTAAATAACAAATCAAAGAGTCACAAATAACCAAGATTTTGAGTGCAATGGTTGGCTACTTGGTTGGTTGCTGATGCTAACATGCTTGCATGAGATGAGTAAAGCAGCAATGTGCAACCTTTAATAGACAACCACCATCAGCATCAAGAATGTTAGCTTTCCCACAAAATTTGGTTGCATGCAATATCAGCAATTTGGCTCACATTTACTGTTCCTTTACTACATAACACTCATTGGTCATTACTGGTGGAAGAGATTATGTATTATGTAAGCATGCTGGCTTTATCTCTTACAATTTTGTACTATATCAAAAGTTTATTTTGGACTTGTATTAGCTGCTTGGAATTTCATCTTTGCTACCATTTGTTTGGTGCTAACAGAGCATGATGACACCCCAAGATCGCCAGTACAAGATATACAGAATTTAGCAAAGACCCTTAACTGACCACGGTCAGTAATATACTAATATGGCATGGTACCTTTCGTTATTTTGTGCAAATATACTTGTGGTACTATTTAACTTAAACTAGTTAAAAGCTCAATGAAAATACAGTTGAGACAATCTTTTTATATGGCTGAGGTTTGGATTAATAAAGCAGAGCACCGCTCTGCTCTGTATGAACTAAACAGTATGGCAAATTTGTGATCATCAAGGACACAGTCTACATAAGGTGTACAATAAACCCATATGGCAACATAAAATCAATTTAGATGTTAGATTGATAAATGAAATAGCAAGATACAGTTACATCGGATAAACAAGCTCCCAGGGGATAAACAAAATAAAAAAGCAACTATTATCTCATTTTCAATATTTGAACTCAAAACAGGGGTGTGGACATGGTACCAGCATTCTGATAAATGTAGTTTTTCCAGTGCCATTCTCACCAAGCATCACAACAATCTGAGAATCAGTGAATTCACCCTCCATCACAGTGAGCTTAAAATTTCCCTGTGTTTTGCTCATAGTAGGGTACTTATACCGGTGGTATGTCTCAATCTCCTCAGCACTTTCCTGAGTCTCCGCAATCTAAAAGGAGCGGAATTATTATACGAACATAGTTTATCACCCCACAAGGATCTCAATCAAATGAAGAGATCTTACCTTAAATGTAAGAGATTCATCTCGAAACCGAAGATTTTCTGTTGGAACAAAACCAGCCAAGAAAATGTTGATGCCCTCTCGGACAGAAAATGGTAAAGTAACTACACCATAGGCCCCTGGCTTCCCATATAAGCAACAGATAAAATCGGACAAGTAATCTAAGACACTCAAGTCATGCTCCACAACAATCACATAGCTGAGAACAAATTAAAGAAGATTTGACATCAGATTTCATTGAAGTTTCACCTCAAACATAATGTGTAAATATAACAACTTTCTGTTACCTGTTGGGTCTAGGCAAGGAGCGAATAACTCGTGCAGCTTTAAGCCTCTGTTTGACATCAAGATAACTTGATGGCTCATCAAACATGAAAATTTCTGCATTTTGCACAGCAACTACTGCAATCGCAAATCTCTGGAGCTCGCCACCAGACAAATCTCCCACATTACGGTCGATAACTTGGTTCAACTCAAGGTCAACACAAAGCTCAGCTTTCATATCCTTCTCATCCTTTTGATCAAGCACTTGACCTACATTGCCTTGCACAGCTTTCGGAATGTGGTCAACATACTGGGGCTTGATGATTGCCTGTATAACAAAATAATATATAGATGAATGTAGTCCATGTTATGTATATGTATATATAGCCCATGAGGCCCATTAGCTCTAGGGTTTGTACTTCTACTATACATACCTTTGGGTATTCATCCAATACAATTGAGATGTTATTTCGTATCAGTCCAAAGTATGGTTGTAAAAGTACCATATAAAGAAACAGCTAATCTTAACAAATCAAAGCATTCAAGCAAGAACTGCTAGAAACAAAGTTAACTTCTTTCAGAACCCAATAATACTAGACCACCAAGCTCCAGAAGTTTAATAGTTATTAATAAAATGTACTCCATCCCTAAATACATGTCGTTTTAGAATGTGTGATCACATTTAACACTTTAACCACTGATAGTATCATACTCTATTATGCACAAAAGTATTTAAATTTGTAACATGGAGATCATATTAGCAAGGTTATTAAGTCGGCAAGTCGACACTACTCTCGTAGTGACCGACTTTCCGACTAGTCGACTAGTCGGCCGACTAGTCGAGATACACTGTTTACAGAAAATCCTTTGATTCTTTCCTGCCTCCACCCCAGTCCCCTAGCTGCCCTTCAATCCCACCCCAGTCGGCCCATCAGGAAATAAAGCCCACCACTTCTCTCTCTCCCTTCTCAACCCAGTCGGCCCATCAGGAAATAAAGCCCACCACTTCTCCTCTCTCTCCCTTCTCAACCCTATCGCGTTCGTGCATCCCTCCCCACATGGCGCATCCCTCCCCCCCCCCCTGGCGCGCATCCTCCCCGGCGGCTCCCCGACGGCGCATCCTCCTCCCGGCGGCGCATCCTCTTCTCCTCCCGGATCCGCGCATCCTCTTCTCCTCCCAGATCCGCGCGACGGGCCTCCTCGCTTGCCTCTTGGCCGTCCGCTCTCCAACGCCGCGACGGTGACGGGCGACGCCAAGGCGACGAGCGGCGGCAGGTGGAGACGACGCCTATTCTCTCGCGCGCCTTAGGGAGCTGCGACGGTAGCTGCGACGAAGGGCGAGGGCGAGGGCGACGAAGGCCGACTGGCGCAAGTCGAGTCGCCAGCTCCAGTCGTCTCTTCGCCGCCGACTTGTCGACTAGTCGACGACTTAATAAGCATGCATATTAGTAGACTTGTCATCAAAAGTATTTCCAAATCATATATTTTTTTATAATTTTTACTAACATGTAATTAGAGAATAATGGTCATAGATGAGATGGGGCCAGTGTCTAAAAGTATCTATTTAGGAACAGAGAGGGTAACTGATAATGCATTGTTTCAAGCCAAGCTACCAAAGGCCAAATATTAAGTCAACATAATTATGCCATGTGATGGATAAGTCTCGTGTTATTTTTGCCGCCTTCAAGGACAAAGATCCTTGATCAAGCGGTTAGCATCTCTTTGGACAGAGCATCTTGGACTAGCTTTAGGACTAGCTTTAGAGGACAGAGCATCTAGGACACAAAGATCTAGGACACAAGATCTAGGAAGCATCTAGGACAGAGCATTTAGACTAGCATATGCTTGGCATATGCTTGGTGGTTAGCCCTATAAATATGTATCCCCAACCCCTCAAAGTTGGTATGGCATTGTGAAGAGAAATAAACCAAGAAAATTTGCCCCATCTCCAAGTGTCATCCTCTCCATGAGAGTAAGGATCTTGCTATCACCAATAGTAAGAGTCCAATGACTAACAAGTGGTATCGAGCTATACTATCTCGTAGCCCGAGCATCTCCCGCTCATCTCCTTCTCCGGCCGCAGCAATTTCAATGCAGCGCGCAGCAGCCCCGCCGCCCACGCCACTTCTCCGGAGACGGCAGCGGCTTCGTCTGGCGCCCTCTCCACGCAACACCCCCGCAGCGCGCCATGTCCGCAGGCGCTCGGCCTTCGGCCGCTCGAGCACGCGGCTCGCTGACGGCCGAAGCTTCAGGCAAGCAAGCGCATGAGCGGCGGCGGCAGAGACCGCAGCCGCGCAGCGGCGCGAGGCCGGCAGTGGCGAGCCGGCAAGCAGCCAGGCGGAGGGAAGAAGCGGCGGCAGATGCGCGCGCGCGGCGCGCAGCAGGTCAAGGTCTCGCGGCAGAAGCAGCAGCTCCATCTCTCGCGATGGCGACGCCGACGCGACCTTGAGCCGCGGAGAGGAGGCGCGCGAGGGCGAAGCGGCGCATGGGCAGCCGCGCACTCCCACGAGCTTGGCGGCAATCAGACAGCGCGGTCGCGCGATGGCGCTCGAGGAGGCGCGACGGCGGTGGCGCTCTGGAGGAGGCGACGGCGGTGGCGCTCGAGGAGGCGCGCCGGCGGTGGCGCCCGAAGAGCGCGCGACGACAACAGCGGCAGACGGGTCGATAGAGAACGCGCCTTCACGCGGCGGTGTGGCTTCTCCCGGACCGCATCGTGGTTACCACGGGTTCCGTGTCGTTGTCGGGACGCCGCCCCGGCGGTGGTGGCCTACTCACCAAGGCCAACTACGCCGAGTGGGCCGCGCGATGAAGGTGAGGCTCTGCACGGCACATGTGGGAGGCATCCGGACGGCGACGCCGACTACGATCAGATCGACGGCGCTGGATGCCCTCATCGCCGCAGATCCGCCGAGATGCGCTTCGCTCTCCAACAAGCAAGCGCCAGGAGGCTTGGGACGCCATCATCGCTGCGACGACGGCAGCGGCCGCGCCGCAAGTCCATATGCGCAGCACTTCGACGGAGCGGAGACCACGGCCTTCAAGCCGTGAGGACGTTGATGACTTTGCTCTCCGCCTCAACACTCTGCGCGAGGTTGGTAAAGTTCGGCGACGACACCTACGGCGAGAGAGAGGCGTCGAGAAGCTCTTTCGCTGCGCCCCGAAGTAAAGCGGATGGCTCACCGATCCGGTCTCTCGGCTGGACCTCTCCACGATGTCGATCGAGGAGGCGATAGGTCGCCTCAAGGTCGTCAACGATGATGAGCCACGCCTCTCTCGGGACCCGTCACCATTGGCGGAAGCTCCTCCTCACTCGGGAGGAGTGGCTGCCGCCAAGGTGACAGAAGAAGGGGAGCCTTCTTCCACGACAGTGCCGCATGCGTGATAGCGCGGCAAGCGCGCAAAGACGCCTGCATGGGCGCGAGGACGTGCCGAGGTGATGACCGTGGGCGCCAGGCGGCGGCCCGGCAAACAAGAGCCAGACGAGGCGACTCTTGCTACAATCTGCGCAAGCCCGGTCACCGGGCCAAGGATTGTCGATACCACGACGCGCCGTGCCCACGCCGCGCAGCGGAGGAGGAGGAGCATCGGCTCGTTCATTGCTCAGCGAGCATCGAACTACCTCCGGCCGCACCGGCCGCACGCGGCTCTCCACCTTGACGAGCCAAAAGCACACGCCTCTTGGCGAAAGTTAAAACAAAGAAGACCGACGGGTGGTGCTCGACACCGCGACACCCACCACATGACCAAGGCGGCGGAGTTCTTCTCCGAGCGTGACTCAGCGCTCGAGGCTCATCAAGTTTGGGGACACCTCGCGTTGAAATCAAGGACGACGCCGCTCTAGGATCGGATGACTCGATTCCTCCAAGGAGACACATAAGACTTAGGGGAGATTGATGGATAAGTCTCGTGTTATTTTTGCCGCCCTTCAAGGACAGCATCCTTGGTGGCGGTTAGCATCTCTTTTGGACAGAGCATCTTGGACTAGCTTTAGGACTAGCTTTAGAGGACAGAGCATCTAGGACAGAGCATCTAGGACAGAGCATCTTAGACTAGCATATGCTTGGCATATGCTTGGCTGGTTAGCCCTATAAATATGTATCCCCAACCCCTCAGGTTGGTATGGCATTGTGAAGAGAAATAAACCAAGAAAATTTGCCCCATCTCCAAGTGTCATCCTCTCCATGAGAGTAAGGATCTTGCTATCACCAATAGTAAGAGTCCAGCGACTAACACCATGATGCTATGGAACAGATAACACGGTCCATAGAAACAAGATACAGAAGCTAGTTGCTTGTGTCACAGAAGTCATAGTCATAGTCTATTGCAGGGTACATGGTTGTCACAGTGTATTAGATGACCACCATGGTTATTAAGGCGGTAAGACGAGACGAGGCGAGGCAACCCACCCCCCTCACACCTTTTAAGCGCTAAGGCGCGAGGCGAGGCAACGCCTTACACATCCTAAGGCACTAAGGCTTTGTGTGTAAGTAGTTTATCTCCCATGATGCAAAGTAGTTTTGTGCTTTTGTTCTGTCCACGGTATATGGGCCAAAATTAAGCCCATACAAATTTGTGCATCCCGAGCTATATCAGGCCCAACCCAAAGGAAAAGAAACCTACATTCCTACGCTCCAAACTAGAAAGCAAAAATATCTCCTCACCTCGTTCAAAAAGCAAAAATATCTCCCCGCCTCTCTCTCATCTCATGCTCTGATCATCGCCATCCACGCCGAGTCTGCATCATCTATCTACAGACGTCCACACAAGCTGGAGAGGGCGACGGGCGACGGGGATGGGCTGGGGATGGCTGCGCAGATCCGCCGTAGCCGAAGGACGGAGCTGCAAGGGACGAGAGCGGCGAGATGGAGGCGTCGCCGCCTAGGGTTCCAGGTAAGTTTTTGGCTCTTCGCCCTCTCCTCTTTCCCCTTCTCTCTCTGGTCGCTCAAGCTCGGGTCACTTATGCCAGCAACCCATCACTTTGCGTCGCGCTCCTCCTCTGGCTAAGCGTCGCCTCAAGCCTTCTCCGACACCATACTCCACCTTAGGACGCCTTAGCGCTAAGGCGGACGCCATAAGCATGCGCGACAAGGCGGGGCGACGCCTTGACCACCAGGCTGCGCCTTACCACTTAGGGGATGCCTAAGTGACGCCTTAATAACCCCGACGATCACAGCGCCTAGCAGGCGCCTTGCTGACTAATCGACTAGGTCGTCACCTGGGCGACATAAGATGAACATAAAGGAATGCATTAAATGGCAAATTATAGAGGTCGACACTAGAGAAGAGAGTAGCAGAGCAGAGAGCATCAGCAGCACTACACCTCTTCACAGTACACACTACAATTCCACATTAGTGAAGAGAGCAGCAGAGCAGAATGCATCAGCAGCAGAGCACACAGAGAGGGCAGCGAAGCAGAGAGCAGATCTGGGAGAAAGGGAAAGAGGAACAAAACAGAGCAGATCAGGGAGAAAGGGGAAGAGCAGCTGAGCAGATCGGGAGATGATGAGGACATCAACCCTCCGGATACGACCGCTACTCCACCTCCAACCGGGCTACTCTACTTCCACCGATTCGGCTGCGTCAAATTCTACTCCAACGGGCCGACGAATTTACTTCACTTATATATGGTGTTATGCCACCTCACATTGGGCCAATGGCCTACCAAAGGGCAGCCACCACTTTAGGTTATTTGGGTTGACCACCTCCCTGGCCGCCCCCTCTCTTGGGCCGCCAGTTTAATGCAATGAACAGTACCACCCCGCCTAACCTAGTTATGTGTGGCTGCCCCTCCCCCTATTTAAGGTGCCCCTCCTCTAGTCTCTTTGGATTTTGTTTAATTAAAAGTTAGCTACATTGCAACTTCGTGTATTAGCTTGTGTCGATTAGACTAACCATAATACCACTTCAGAATCCCACTCTATCGAGTATTTCAATCTTATTCGCAATTCAGATTGCTTATTTATCTTGTTCTTGCTTGTTCTTCGATTGCATGCAGGAATAGACTTTCGTGGTCAGGTCAATCGTGCTTCTAGCAAGGTCGATAACAATCGCGGAGTTGGTTTAGCGACTGCGAGCATATTGGTCGTGTGCGATTGGTATCCGAATTGTGAGCAGTCTCCACCAAATTGACTTATTCGTTCTCATCGAAAGATCGGGATACCCATTGTCGCATCAGGAGAACAGAGAAGCAAAGAGAGCAGATCGAGGAAAGAACAGAAGCAGAGAGAGCAGAGAACAGAGAAGAGCAGCGAAGAAGAGGGAGAGGTCATACCTCCAGATCTGGAGACAATCGTTGAAGGATGGAGTGCTGGATTGGAGGGAGGCCCGCCGGAGGGAGCTTGGTCGCCGCCTCCGTGGGCCGGTAGCGGTGGCGGAGGCGGCGATGGCAACAGCAATGAGGGGCAGCGGCGGGCTAGGGTTCCATCCTCGAGTCACCTCTCTCTCTCTCTGTTCCTCACTCCTCTCACATGTGTCTCTCTGTCTCACAGGCAGCCACTTATCTCTCTCACCCCACCCAGCTGGCAAGTCGGCCACCCAAATATTCATCGTAGATGCCCAAGCGACGCCATGGACGACTAGAAAACCTGGGCGCCCGCCTAATGGGACAAGGCGAGGCGAGTGTCCATGGCGTCCACTAGGGCTGGAAATGAGCGGCTCGTTCAGGCTCGTTTCCAAAGCAGGCTCGGCTTGGCTCGACTCGTTTCCAAAACGAGCTCGAGAGCTAGCTTGGCTCGGCTCGAAAAAAAGCTCGAGTCGGCTCGAAAAGCTCATTCAAGCCAGTGACCCCCCCTAAGTCCAAAAACAGAGGCAGAATGTGATTATGTGAATCATTCATCCTAAATTTATAATCCAATCATCATAAACAATAAAACAAAGCCAGAAACAAAGTCAACAGGGGTTCGTTGTCAGTTGCCTAAAGTGAGCTTAACACCAGCAAAGAATCCATTTAAGTGGCCAAGTTTCGGTTGTTCATTAACAGACTATTGTCACTCAATTCTTCATGTCAAGTTTCTCGCCACTGTTTCCTTTACTAGCAATAATACTCATCTGGTTTCTGAAGAAACCTTCGAATATACACTCATCACACCAATTAAACTGAACTGTATGAGTATGACATGACGAAGTGGGTGGAGCTGGGCGAGGGGGAGGCGGCGGGTGGAGATGGGGGAGGCGAAGGCGGCGGGTGGAGATGGGGGAGGGGGAGGAGGAGGCGGCAGGTGGAGCTGGGGGAGGCGGAGGCGGCGAGTGGAGGAGGTGGAGGCAGCGAGTGGACTCCTAAAGCATGTTCGGCTGGTGGTCTGTGGATAAGGCAAGGGAAGAGATTGGGAGTGGAGGAGGGATGGAAGAAATGGAATGGGGAAGAACTAATAGAGGGAGGCAACGAAATGGAATGGGAAAGAACTAGAAGTCAAGGACTCGGGAGAAATAACAGAGGGAGGCAACGAGCCGCTCGCGACCGGCTCGAGCTTGGCTTGAAAAAATTGCGAGCCAGAAGCAAGGCTTGGCTTGGCTCGAACAATTGTGAGCCCGAGCCGAGTCGAGCTGAGCTTGATTCGAGCTGAGCTAGCTCGCGAGTCTCGAGCTATTTTTCCAGCCCTAGCGTCCACCCTGGCCAGCCTTTGCATTTATGAGACGTCTAGCCGACGGATTTTTTAAAAACTAATAATAATAATTTTAAAAAAAATTGCAAAAAAAATAGTCAAAAAAAATTACAAAACTAGGCTACTGTAGCCTGTCGCTATTCCAAATGACGACAGTATCCTAGGCAGTTGCGACAGGAGATTTAACAGTCCCTGTTGCCAGTTAAAATGGGGACAGAGATCTATCGCCACTCCAAATGGTGACAGAACCCTGTCGCCGTTTCAACTGACAATAGGGACCTCTGCACTATTTTTTTACTAGCTATTTCCGAGGACATATTTTGTGCACAAATCATAATGATATTACAAAATATTCAGCACAACGTCATAATATCTTTTGTCGACAAATCACAATGATATTAGAAAACATTCAGCACAACGTCATAACATCTTTTGTCTACAAATCACAATGATATTAGTGTTTTGACAAATCAAAGTGATATTACAAAGCATTGGGCACCACATATTTCAACAGGGCGAACTTTTCCCGTGGCCGTGACCTCAACGTCTGTCATGCGGACCGCCTCGACTGGGGCGGTCGAATGAGGTCCCCGCGGCAACGTCCGGACTACCAATGTCTCATTCGTCCTATCGATTTCTCATAGGGCATTTATTGAAGGTGTGCCTAGACTCCCTGCAAATGGAGTACTTCTTCGTATGACACCCGGATTCTGCTTCGTCCATGTCATTACAGATACGCCGTATCTGTCATCGGCTAACATTTTCCTTCAACCTATCAATGTCCGCAGCCCAGATAAGTTGCTCCCGGGTTGGATGGCGTGTGAAATGGCCAACCACGCCGTAACCATACATCTCTGCACTCTAGGTTTACATCACCTCCTCCTTGTTGAAATAGTCAGAGTTACTGGCCGGGATGCTGCGCCATCGTCGAACATGCGGCCATGACATGCAAGTAGGACCTATGCAGAAGAGGCTTGCTATAAGTGCATACGCAACTAGCACGGCGTAACGTACACTCGTGGGTGATCCTCTCGCGGTTTGTCCCGCAGCGTCATTTATCTCTGCACAGTATCTCGAGGCGAAGCTCCCTTGTACCCATCTTGAATGGCCGATGCATCTCACCCTTCTTGCTCTTCTCCTCCATGTACTTGGTGATTATGGCAGAGTAGAGTACTTTATCATTTGTCATGGCGAGCGACATGTTGTTGCTTCTGTCAACAAAGTAATTTGTGGTACTGCAAAGAATTGCCTCTACAATACCAACCAAACGGGGGCACCTTGGGCCGCACATGATCCAATTGTACACCTCGGCTAGATTGGTTGTCATGATACCATATCGAGCACCACCCCTGTCATGTAGCAGCGACCACTTCTTCTTAGGCTCGTGCTCAATCCAGTCGAGAAGCATTTCACCTGCGCCCTCGTCTTCCTCACCACACTAGAACTATCTGTGGGTAGCTGTGGCAATGCATCGGGGACCTGGTCAGTGCTTGTAGCAACCATTTTCGCTGCCTCCCTTCTGTGCGTCTAGGTCCGCTCATCCAGAATCATCCAAAGTGCTACAAACTTTCGCTGCTGGTTTTGGTTGCATAGCCGCTTGAATAGGTCCATCAAGTCCCTCTTGCAGAACTTCTTGTAAAAGTTTGCACCCAAATGCCTCATGCACCACCTGCTCTGCAGATCCGCCCATGGAAGTGGCTCATTGTCGGTGGTGATCTTTGGGAGCGGAGTCGGAAGGGAAGGATCAACTCCGGAGGATGAGGATTTTGCCGGAACGCCGTGGCGGCGCGCCATGATGAACAGAGATCACGATGAAACAGTACCACAATGAACAGTATTGTGATGAATAGTAACACGCAGAACAGGAAGGCAGCCGTTTGGCGCAAGGGAGATTGGGAATAACCCAATCCTTTGCTAATTTTCTATTAACCTCTTATCTCCTATATATAGGAGTACAATCTGATTACAAATAGAAGGTATTATCCTTCCTTAACTAGGACTCTTTCCTAAGATATAATTTCTTAATTTAAACCTTCCTAAAGAGATAAAATAGATTTAAATTTCCTAAAGAGATAAAAGGAAAATCACAATCAGCCATCCTGGCTGATTGTTTCGGCGCCTAGGGCCCGCTGCCCTTTTCCGAAACTACCGCACATGACATCTCTCCCTCCGTTGACCAACAACTCGTCCTCGAGCTGAAAAGCGGGATAAGACGCCCGAAATGCGATAACGTTTTCCCATGATGTATCAGCAACATGAAGTCCGTCACATTGAACCAGAATTTGCCACTCATCGCGAGACAGGCAGGCACGGAGCATTGTGGTCGGCATGGGAATAACTCGGCCATGAAGGAGGGGCGGCAATGGTGGTGGCTCATCAGGAGGCAGGCTTTCATACGTCTCATTGATCTTGGAGAGAACGCGATACGGGTCATAGTCGACGCAGAAACGCCAAGATGCGTCCTTCTTGATCATGAGCACGGGCGCCGAAAAGGCCAAGCGGCTGCGCCGAATGATGCCCTGCGCCAACATTGCGGTGCATTGGCGCTCCAACTCATCCTTTTGTGTCGCCGGGTATCGGTATGGCCGAACCACCACCGCATCGGTACCCAGGAGGTGGATGCGGTGGTCACGGCCGCGTGGAGGTGGAAGGCCACGAGGCGTACCGAAATCCGGCGCGAATTTCGTGAGTGGCTCCTCCATGAGATCTCCCGTGGCCGAGGCGGAGTGGAGATGCGGTACTGACCTGGATGGGGCCATGCCGCGCCAGATGATCTCTCGGTCCTGGCGTTGGAAACGCATCGTCAGGAGGTTGAAATCCCAGACAATCGGTCCCAAGAAGCGGAGCCACTGGACCCCAAGGACGATGTCGATGCCGCCTAGTGGCATGGTGCGCAAGTCGAGGACGAAGTGTTCCTGGTCGATGGAGAGGGGTGTCGCGTAGCACACCCCATCGCTCGCCACCTTGTCGCCATTCGCCACGGCCACGGAGAGGCCCGTGCGCGGTGCCAGCGTCAGCCCAACCTGATCGACGAGCTCCCCAGCGATGAAGTTATGGGTGGAGCCGGAGTCGATCAGGGCCATCAATTGGATGTCGTGGATCATCACCGGAAGTTGCATCATTTGGGACTTGCGAATCCCGGTGAGGGCGAGGAGGGAGATGGCGGCGTCCGCGTCCGCCTCCTCGAGGTCGTCATCACCCGGCTCAACCTGCAACATAAAGATGCGTTGACAGAAACGCTGGTGGCCTGGCACGAACTTCTCGTCGCAGTTGTAGCAAAGTCCCTTGCCACGACGTTCCTCCATCTCGGTTGGCGTGAGGCGCTTGAACGACTTGGCCGAGCCTGATGCCCCCATGGTCATCGCCGATGGTGTCGTGGAGCCAGCCTCCGACACACCGGATGCGGCAGGCCGTGGTTGGAAGGGCCGGGAGCTCGCCGGCTTGGAGAGTGTCGAGGATGCTATCGGCGCCGGGGGTAGCAAGGCGAGACGTTCGTAGGCTCTGGCGAGGTCCATGGCGACCTCCAGGTTGGTCGGCCTCTGGAGTTCGACGTTTGTCTGCAGGGGCTCGCCAAGTCCAGCCGTGAAGAGCATCACCTGTTGTTCCTCGTCCAAGTGGCCGCAACGAGCGAGGAGGGTCAGAAAATTTTCGGTGAAGTCGGCCACCGATGATGTCCGCTGGAGGCTCGTCAATGCGCCTAGCGGATTGTGGCGTGTGGGCATGCCGAACCGACGGTGAACGAGGTCGGTGAAGTGCCGCCAGTTAGGCATACCATCCATGCGCTCCACTCGCATGTACCACAGATGTGCCACGCCGATCATGTGGTACGTAGCGAGCCACACCCTATCTTCCATGGGTGTTTGCTGAGCGCGAAAAAATTGCTCGCAGCGATTGATCCAGGGTAGTGGATCCTCCTTGCCATCGAAGGATGGAAAATTGAGTTTGATGTAGCGTGGCGGATTTCGGGGGCCTCTTGCCCGGCCGAAATCACCCCGGGGTGGGGGCTGGTTTGGTCGGGGCGGCAATCCCCAAGCCCCGTCCGACGACGCGTGCATGGCGCGCATCGATGGCGATGGCGATCGCCGGCCGATGCATCGATGCAATGGTGGTGGCAGAGGCGCGGCAGCAGAGGCTGCAGCGTCGCTTTCGTCTTGATCGACGGCGCCTACTTCACTTCCGGGCTTGCCCTCCATGCGTGCCAACCGTTGGTCATGGCGCTGCAGACGGCTCCCGATTGATGCAAGCTGGCCGGCGTGATTGTCAAGCCGATCCAAAATTTCAGGTAGCAGCTTGAGTTGGTTGCGGGTGTTCTCCATGAACTTCAGCATCATCTCTTTGAAGTCGTCGTCGAAACCGCCGCCGTGATCCATGGAGGAAGGAACAGCGGTTGGCTCTGATACCAAGATGTCAGGTGGTGATCTTTGGGAGCGGAGTCGGAAGGGAAGGATCAACTCCGGAGGATGAGGATTTCGCCGGAACGCCGTCGCGGCGCCGCGGATGAACAATCGCGATGAACGATGATCGCAATGAACGAGATTGCGATGAAAGAATATTGCGAAGCAGAAGGCGGCAATAGATTTGGCGCAAGGGAGATTGGGAATAACCCAATCCTTTGCTAATTTTCTATTAACCTCTTATCTCCTATATATAGGAGTACAATCTGATTACAAATAGAAGGTATTATCCTTCCTTAACTATGACTCTTTCCTAAGAGATAATTTCTTAATTTAAACCTTCCTAAAGAGATAAAATAGATTTAAACTTCCTAAAGAGATAAAAGGAAAATCACAATCAGCCATCCTGGCTGATTGTTTCGACGCCTAGGGCCCGCTGCCCTTTTCCAAAACTACCGCACATGACACTCGTTCTCTTCTTGTTGTAGAAGAGTTATTGCACTCAGCAGGCCCGCATGCCGATCATGTATGACGCATATGTAAGGACGGCCATGTAAAACAGAAATCCTCAAATTCCTCAGAAACCACAACCGGTTATTCGTGTTCTCGCTTTCAACGAAAGTGAATGCTACGGCAAGAACTTGATTGTTTCCGTCCGTCGCTATTACAGTCAATATCTGGCCCTTGTACTTTTCAGTCAGAAATATGCCATCCACGCACAAGATTAGACAGCAATGCCGGAATACATTGATGCATGGACCAAAGGCGAAGAATACTCACTTCAGTACCATCTTATTGCCCTACTTTGGATGCATGGAATCTTGAATATCGATATGAGTGCCGGCATTCTTGTCTTGTATGACTCGGAGTAGCCCGGAGAGGTTGTAGGAGTCCTCGAACATACCGAACCTTGATTCCAATACCTTCTGTTTTGCCCTCTAACCTTGGCATAGCTGATTGTGTACTGAAGCTTGCCTCAATCGCCCGAATGATGGACTGTGGCTCAAAATCTAGATTATCCACGATCGCACCATACATGAGGTTCGCGATGAAGCCTGATGACAGGTTTCTGTGGGACTGCACTGACTCAGCGACGACACATGTGTAAGGGACTACTATAGAGTATTTCCAGTAGGTGTCCCACTTAGGTGAAATACGTGCACTCGCCAAGGGAATCCCTCTATGTCGCACTTCACATCGTAGCAGCTTGGGTTAGACTTGACGACTGTGAATATACGCCGCACTGACAAGGCCCAGAATTTGACCGTCTCCTGCATGGCCTCCTTGCATTTGTACATAGCTCCTTGCCTGACCTCACTCTAGTCGTACTCCCACAGCACACGGGAGCCTTCGTTAACGATGAGGTTGTCGAACTGGTATATATTCCACTCGGATATAACCGCATGCTGGTCCACAACATCCTCGTCATCGGATCCTTCATCTTCTGACAATGTCATATAGTCCTAGTCTTCAAGATCTATCTTTTGTACTAGGGCTACCAGCTCCTCACCCTCATCAGCAAGCCCACTAGCTTGTCTGACTGAAAGAGCTCCTTCCACTGGGTCTTCATCGATAGGATCAGCAACTCCCGGACCTTCGGCTATTGTGTGCGTCGCGCTGTGGCTAGAGTCCCCGACTTCTTCTTCGGCATCACCACCCCCTTCTTGTTCAGCAGCCGATGCAGGAGTGGGCTTGGCATATGCCTAGGTTAGAAAGACCAAATCCCACTGTTCCTCCCTCACCCTGCGTACATATGACTACCATAACTTTGTTTCCTTGAGCTACACTAACTCCCAATATGTGCCTTGTGGTGTTCGGTTGGCAAGGCAACTCAATCTCAGATCATACATAGCATGGTCGAAATATAATGAGTGGAACAACCACCGGATCACAGCACCCCATGTACGCTACTCTGGTTATGTTAGGGTCACGGTCGCCGATTGAAAATAATACAATTCAATCCCCTCGGGACCCTCAAGGATAGTCCCCTGACCATAGTAAATTTTGAAGTTTGTGGCATCCGACATATTTGACGTATTGTACCGTAAACAAGATTTTCATAATTAACCATATATCTAAAACTAAACTACTCACTGAAAAGGATTATGTACAACATACTACACTACATAACTGTACATCTAAAACTATGTAATCTATTCAGTTAAAAAAATTACCTGAAAGGTGGGCTACCGGACAGGCAGCGTTTGCTAGCTTCTCTCCTCCCCTCCACTCTCTGCTCCTCTCCCTTCCCTCCTCTCTCTCTTTTTAAATAAAAGTGAGTTATGCTAGAATTTTGGGTCTTTTATAGGGTAGATCCTGTCGTCATTTGGAATGGCGGTTTTCTAAAATTTTAATATTAAAAATTTAGAAATGAAATTAGAATCGCCTAGGATATTGTCGTGACCGAGGAACCATTCTGAAATGGGTCCGGATTCAAAATCGGCGGAATCATTTATATTCAAATTCAAATTCAAAAGGAAAACATCTCAAATTCAAATTTATTTGGACGAAATTCATCCGGTTTTCTCAGGGATCTCGATTCTCGCGGGAGCCGCTAGGCACCGAGCGGGATTGTGCCGTAACGGGTTTTGATTGTCGTGACAACAGTAGCCTAGTTTTGTAAAAAAAAAAAAATAACTATTTATTTTTGTAATTTTTTAAAAAAATATTATTTCAAAAAAAAAATCTCTAGGCAACGCCACGACAACTATGGCAGGGTAACAGTCTACAAGAAATGAGTATGGGAAGAGTTCATTGCAAGACAGTACCTTAAGGTTATCCTCCAATATACGTGTAAAATAATTCTGAAGTTCAGACCCACGAAAGTATCTTAGGATTTCCTGCCAGTCAGGTGGATTCTGCAATTGACCAAAAAGGGTAAATGTTCATGGGGGCATTTTGGAGCTCATAGAAATTATGACCACGAAAGAAATAAAAGAAAACTCTTTTCAAGCCCAATGCGAATAGAAAGGGAAAAGGAAACATGGAAGTCAGAATACTTTGAATCGCCCCAAGTTTGGCTTTATTTTGCCAGCCAACACTTTAAGCGCTGTCGACTTTCCAATACCATTTGTTCCAACAAGGCCTAAAACTTGGCCTGGTCTTGGGACTGGCAACCTAAACGTGCTAGATCAGTAATTCTTGAAAGAAATAACTTCATTAGAACAAAAAACTAGGAAAGATATATATGTAATTAAAAATAATAATACAGCTCTTCTTCAAAGAGACAAATGTACCTGTGCAACTTGAAGGTATTTGGCCCATAGCGATGAGTGGTATCCTTTTCCAAATCTTTTGGAAGGTTAATAATTTCAATGGCATCAAAAGGGCATTTCTGTAATAACAACGATAAAGCAAAACTGAGGATCATAGATATAGGTAACAGAGGAAGACAGGCGCACCATCTATGAGCAGCTGTGTTTAGTGCAAGGTACCTTCACACAAATACCACAACCAATACACAACTCTTCAGAGATAAATGCAATTTTTGATGCTGAAGATACTTCTATGCAAAGTTTTCCTGTCAGACCAACCAGCAGGATTGTTATCATATCAACAACCCCATTAAAAAAAATGGGATATACCACACAAGAATGAACATAGATAAGATAAAGTAAAATGAGAGTAACAGAACAATAAGGCCCTCAAATGTGGATGTTGAATAACCCGTTTCAGTGTAGATTGTAGAACTTGTGTTCTTAAATATATTTTTTAAAAGTGCCTCGTATCTTTGGTATTTTAGTCAATTTCTGTCACAATTCGAGTGTGTTTCTACTAATGTAGCTTTTCAACATGCCTAGAGTTGAGAACTGAGCCCGTCTAAACAAAAGAGTTGAGAACTGAGAGCTACATCTCCTTATCATCTTTCTCTTCCGTCTAGTATATTACCATTGCGCGCCTACATGAATCACAGCATCCTCTCCATCACAAACAAATCGAACTTTACTTGCATCATTCAATTACAAGTGCCACAAGATTAAAAAGGAAGTTTAGCAGGCGACGAATCTAACTGCAAAACTAACTTAAAATCTTACACTAAAATTACCCCAAAATAATAATGACGCTTTCCTAGCCTGATCGCATCCGACTCATCGGATCTCCAAAGCAAACTTCACCACAATTCACAAAAGCAGTCCATTTTGGCATCAGGAATCTACCAAAAAAAATTGCAAAATTTACATAGCCCACAGCACCAAACGCCGATCCGGAACCGGAACCGAGATACAAGAGGCGGATTGGGGTAGCAAGAGGAGGAGGAGCGCGTACCGGTCTTGACGACGGGGCAGCTCTTCTTGCACTCCTGGCGGCACTTCTTGGGCTTGCACTTGTCCTCGCTCACGATCGCGATACGCGTCAGCCGCTCCGCCATCTCCGGCGAAGCCGGGCGCCGAGCGGAAGGCGAGGTGGGGGGAGAGCGCAGCGGTGGGAGGGGAGGGATCTCTCGGGAGCGTGGCGAGCACGCACCGTCCAAAACCCATAGCTAAAGAGGCTTCTTCCCCTCGATTCGCTCAGGGGCGGGGCGGCGCGGCGGAATCCGATTCGCACGGTCACAACGCGCACCGCACACCTGACCTGAGCGTCGCCGTCGTCACAACTCGCAACGTGGACGGTCAGTAGCGAGTTTTCGCCGTATATAGCACTGTTTGCCGCTTTTTAGCGAAACTGAACGTTCGCATGGGAATGGCACTTTGGGCACCTCTCCCTTGCTCTCTGGCCTGGACCGCCACGTCGCCCCGTGCGGCGTGTTCTACGCTTAGTGCCTACCTTGTTCATTGCTATCGGGCCCGTACACCCCTTGTCCATTCTCCCCTAGACCAGACGTCGCTCCTCGCACCACGTCGCCTGCTCTATCCCATGCTGGTGCGGACAAGGTTGTCCGTTGCTCCCTAGCGCGGACATGCGTGTCCACGCGGCCTCTGCCGGCCCTCCCTCGCCCAGACTCACCTCAACACGCCGCGTGGCCCAAACGTGCCTCCCTTGTCCATTAATCCCTACCATTGAAGCCCTCCCTCGCCCGGACTCGACCGAACGCGCCGCGTGGCCCGAACGGGCCTCCCTTGTCCGTTGCTCCCTACCACGGACGTGTCAAAATCCGTACATTTTCGTTCCCTTTAGTCTTGTCGCTATCCATCGCCGCAATTTATTCCCATCGCTCGTCCATCAATGTCTTTGTGAGACCCCGGTTTATTTAGCTTGTAATACTTAGTCTTCCATCGGCTCTAGCATCACAAACAAAATACACCGTGTCTCGATGGACATGTGCTTCCCAGAATTGCAGCACATATACATCTTTACAAAATCATACATCAATTCCATACACCACATTATAACAGGTCTAGCAAAAGACATACATAATATAGAGTTATTACAAAAGAGGGGCCGACCGGCCAAATGACATCAAAATATCAATAACAGCGGAAGCTAAAGTGCCATAAGATGGCCATAAACAAAAGCTAATTAGTGTGCCTTAACCCACAAGGCAACCAACCGGACCGCCAAACTAGTCGTCCCAAACACTGCCACAGCACAACTCACAAAAGTAAGGTCCTTGCGGCTCACCTTCTTCTTCTACACACAACAAATAATGCAGGTGAGTACAAAAATGTACTCGCAAGACTTACGAGTAACAAGCCTATACATAGCTACATGAAAGCTGTATCAAAGGAGATTGGTTATATGGTAAATTGGACGCGTAAAGCAATTTTCATTTGCAATAATGTAATAGATTGAAGGCAATTGGTAAAATCTGTTTTTAAGCATTAAAATAACAGCGAGTAACAATAAATAACAAGTAACCACCTAGAGGTGACTAACCCAATAGCCACCACAACATAGCACGAATCCCGGATTCGCACCACCCATCAAGTTTTAATTTAAAAATTGTAATCTAACTCTTGAAAGACTTCCCCAAGCGTGTCCATAACCTAGGACGATGCTATTCGAATAGATCAATACCCTGCAGGGTGTACCAATGTACCCACACTTCAGACCGTCTTTAAGCCACAAGATTAGCATACTTCCAAAGGTATGCCGGCACGGCTAAGTCCTACGAGACATTTCCAATATTGTGAATCAACTACGAGTCACTCGTATGGATAGAAACCCATACGCTTACATTGTAAAGCCGAAGAGACAACTACCCCTCGGGGTAAAGCTTTTCGGACAACTATAATGCTCCCAATTGCATAAACCACCTCATTTTACCACAACACAACACACACGCCCTCCTACGACTCGTAGCTAACTCACGCCAAAGTACTAAGTCAAGAGAGGTCCCATACCCTCTAGTGTGGTTAGCACGCAAGAATGTTTGGTTTAGTGTAACAAGATGTTCGGTCCTTGTTGACTCGGGCACCGTTCCAGTCACACCCAAAATCACACCAACATACCAATGTGCCTAAGTCCAAAATATTTTGTTTTCATTTTTAGTTTTCACAATTAAACATGGCACAAGGCTGAAACATAAAGTCATAATAAGTATTTGTGTGATCAAGGTCATCAACTAAGTCGACAACCGCCCATTTCTACTGATAGCTAAGCATGACTAAGCATTTCACTCGTACTACTAAGTAACAAGGGCTCATCCAACGAACCCAAATCACAGCAAGATAGTCCTAGGGTCAGTAGTAGAGGATAAACATTTTCCTATAAATTATGCATCTAATAGGTCAACTAATCGACAATAGTTTAAAACAAGATAGCAATGTATACGTAGAATTTGCAAACAACATATTAGAATTTGAAAATAATAGGAACAACATGATCAAATGAATGTTGTATCTGCTTGCCTTGCTGGAGGTCAGAGTCTGGCTGCTGAGGATCAGATTCAAGGTCAATTATATCTTCGGAACCTAACGCAAAAATACGATAAAACCAATAAGAACGAAGAACACCAAACAAGACTCAACAGCAAAAGCCATCCAAATCTCATGAAATTTATACAGCAGCAAGGTCATGATTTTAAATGAATTTAGGAACAAGAATCAAGTAATTTGCACTAAGCATGCAAAAGTTATGGCTAAAACAAATTCTCTCAGCCTGGAAATTCAACTAGATTAATTACTGGTACTGTTCATGGATTAAATTTCTAGAATGACCTAGGACCTGAAATTTTTATGGTAGGTAGATAATGACATCCTAAGAACAGCAAAGTTGAGTTTACCCAATTTGGAGTTGAAATGAATTACTTATGATTTTTCTAAGTTGTAAAACTAGCACATATCATTTTTCAGAAATAAAACCATGATCAAAACCTATTTCATATTAAAGTATGTTAACAGAGGAATTTTACAAGCTTGAGTTTGCTCAGATTGGAGTTACACATAAAAAGTTATGCATTTTACAAGTTTCAATTTAATTTCTGGGATATTCAATAATGGCTAGAACAAGTTAATAATGTTTACAAAATTTTCTGTTACAGAAACATGCCTAAATGCATTTTTATATTAAACTTTAGTGAAATATGAATTTAATACAGTTGGAAACATCTAAAAAGGATTTAAAACGAATTAGTTATGAGTTTTCAAAGTTTAATACAATTTTCAGTTGGCAAATAAAGGCTTACCGAAATAAAATCAAACTTATCTAAAAGAAAACGATGTGGACGAATGTGGGCCTTTGATTCGGGATCCAACGGCCCACACGCACCGCAACGCAACGCACGCGCGAGGAGGCCAACTGGACCCACGTGGATTGGGACGTTCGGGTGCCTCGAACGCTCAGACCATCCACGACCGTATATCTTAATATGGAGGGCTCAGAGCGCAGTGCGGTTCGGGTGATCCGAACAGCACATCCATCTCAGCCATTGATCGCGAGATGGATGGCCCGTAGCGATTTGGGAGCCCGGGTGGTCCGAACGTTCCCCAGATCTGGGCCATTGATCACAAGATCGACGGTCCACAATCAACACAGTACTGCGTGCTCACGCACGTGAGGTTTAAGTGCACCGAGAGGGTTTTAATGGTGCGGGCCCACATGTAAGTAACACACAGGGCTAATTTAAGACAGCCAGTAATTACTAAATCCCATGATTAGCAATGATTAGCTCTAATGGTGTCCTAAGGGTGTCGTCACAGAGAGGGTTTAAGTGGTTGGGACCCACTTGACAGTGACACAGTTAGCTCTTTAGGACAACAATTAATGACTAACAATGATTAGTAATTAATAACCCCAACCTTTGTCCTAAAGAATCCGTTACTGCGATTTAGGCCTACGGGCCCACATGGCAGTGACTGCAAATGTCGGTTAGGACAGCCATTAATTGTTAAAGCAGTGATTAATGATGATTATCAATGATTAACATTAATGAGGTCCTAACCGGCAACGACACAGAGAGGCACTCGTCCGGCAAAAAATGAACGCAAATGGGTTCACAATAACCTTGCGGATCCGATGGTGATGACCTCGACGGCGGCGGCGGCCCACAACGCCAGCGAACCGAAAAAAGGAACGGTGACAACTACGGCCGAAAACAAAAATGGCTCAAAAAGCTCCGCATTGTCCAAATAAGCGTGTGCCACAGCGTCTAAGGACTAATAAGAAGCCACCTCAGCCAAGTGAGCTTCAAAGATGGCCGGAGCAGCTTTGACCACGATGGAGCTTGCCGGAGCCGAGTAAGATGAAGTAAAAAATGATGTTCTGAGCAAAATGAGTGAGACCAGATCATCACTAAAGCTTTATTATAGTTCAGAGAAGCTCCAAGAGCAATTAATTGAGAAAAGAAGCTCTTACCGGAGCTGGAGAAGAAAGGGGGTGAATTCGGCCGAAAAGATCCAAACTTAAAATTAAGTGATTCCCGTGAATGAAACCCAAAATTAAGTTAGGGGAAATGAATGTAGAGTTAAGGGGGCTCAAAAGGGTACAAAGAGATTTGAAGAAGAACCACTGGAGCACTAAGTTCATCAACAGAGCTTCACGGCCTCTAATGGCGATTTGAGGAATTCAGTGGTTTTGAGCTCCAAAAACAAAGAAGGAGCTAGGGGTGGTGTTAAGGAACACCAGGAGGGGTTTTGGGGAGCTTTATATAGCTAGAAAACTAGGGTTTTGGCAAAAACGAAATGTTCAGGTGAGTTTGGTCCATAGCGCTACATGGTCCGAAAAAGAGATGATGGGGTGCAGGAGTAAGGCATGCCTACAGCCGAAAGCACCTGCGCACACTCAATGCCCGACCAGAGAGAGTTGACGAGGGAGCAAGACATGACCAAGCCATGCCGCCCACTATTCTGCGCACGGCGCGAGGAAGAAGAAGACCAGAGAAAGCTAGGGCGGTTGTGGGCGGTCCGATCAAAAATGGACGGTTGAGATTGCCCCAAAGCTCCTAAGGTTCAAAACAAAAGAGGAGGTCGTGGGCGTTGGATTTTAATCCAACGGCTCAGAAATGAGGCGGCTAGGTTCGACTGAGTCAAATGACTTGGGCTCGGGTTTGAATCGAGCCCAAGTCTGACTCAAACCAGAGTTCAATTTTAGGGTTTTGAAATGAGACAGACTTTGGGGATCGATTTGAGGTAGCAAAACAACTCCAAAAATTTTGAAATTTTTACAGGAGCTTGCTAACTTAGATATTAACCTTGTGTAAAAATTTTAGAGGTTTTTATGCAGTGCATTTTCTCCAAAAATTCTGTAAGGTTCTGGAATAGGGTTTTGAGTGAAAGTCAAACAGGTTTAACTGCCCTCCAAAACCTTCAAACAATTTCTAAAAATTGTGAAATTTTTCAGAGGGGTCACACACCAACCCTAGAACTTAGGAAAAATATTTCCAGGAGATGATCACAAGATTTGACAAGAAAGTTTTTGAAAGGTCAAGATCTGTATCAAGTGACTTGTGACTTTGCATTTCCATAATTCTTGTATAAGAATTGTTTAGAACATACAGGAAATACATGATGTAAGAAAAAGTTTTAATTTTTAATCATTTTCTTACATTTGAAACACAAGTACAAACTTGGGATGTTACAAATCTCCCCCTTACAAGAATCTCGTCCCGAGATTCTGTTTACTTAGAGAAGAAAGACGGGTAGTCCGCACAAAGACGATCTTCCGGCTCCCAAGTTGCCTCATCTTCGGAATGATTCGACCACTGAACCTTAAGGAACTTGATGACACGGTTCCTTGTCCTTCGTTCAGATTCTTCAAGAATACGAACAGGATGCTCGCGGTAGGTCAAATCTCCTTGCACATCGAGACTTTCCAACGGAGTTTTCTCAGCTGGAACACGGAGGCATTTCTTCAAATGGGACACATGGAACACATTGTGCACCCCCTCAAGTGTAGCTGACAACTCCAACTTGTATGCAATGGCTCCCACTCTCTCGATGATACGATAAGGTCCAACATAACGAGGAGCCAACTTGCCCTTGATGCCAAAACGCTGATGGCCCTTCAAAGGCGAGACTTTGAGGTACACAAAGTCATTGGGCTCAAAGCTCAACTCTCGGCGATGACGATCCGCATAGCTCTTTTGCCTGGACTGGGCCACGCGCAAATGCTCACGAATCAACTGAACCTGGCTTTCGGCCTCATTGATTGAGTCTGAGCCGAAGAATTGCCTCTCACCAGTTTCTGACCAGTTCAGTCGGGTTCTTGTCGGGACCTGCATTACTTATTAAGCCACGCAGGCTAACAGAAATAAAAAAGAATAAACGGAAAACTCCAACAGATCCCACCAATTCACCACAGCAACCGATCGATCCGCACTTAACGCACGATCGACCTTCAACGAACTCTTCCTCAAAAGCAAAGTGACTCCTCCTTTTTCAGAGGTTTGGGCGCAAGTTTTACAACAAGCGTGAGTACACAACCGCATTTCGCAAATCATACCACAGAATGCAATGTATAGATGCAGGCTTATTCCAAAGAAAAAGGCTTCCGTGGTTCTTTTGCATAAAAGCAACATTTGCAATTGAATACAAATAATAGATTGAAAACATAATTCAAAACAAATAAATAATATTAATTTAACAGTTGTTTTCACAAAGACACACACAGCTAAACAGATTATTTCACATAGCCATATGATTGAGGTCACACAGCTCCCATCCTAGCATTTTATGAAAACTACCCCTCGTGTGAAATCTCCGAAGCATGTCCATGACCATGACGCGCTATTCGAATAGATTGTTTAACACTCTGCAGAGGTTGTACACTTTACCCACAAGATACAACTAGTGTAGCAAGCACCAATCGTAATAAAAGCAGTTTGGAAACTTCATCTCAAACATTGACATTCCCAGTGTGCTTACAAACCGCTATACCACTCACATAGAATTGGTATAACACACACATTTGGATGTGGAAGACGAATCGTCCCGCGATGCAACCACCAAGTAGTCACACCTCCACCTGTCACACACCTAACCTATCCACCGAACATCAATGCCGAGAATCCATAACTTACTAAGTTAGGCCCGCCCCATACCTGCATGTGGTCGCACAAGAAGGCTCGGTTCAATGGCGCACAAAGTTAAGTCCTTAATTGACCAAGGCAAGACTTCCATGTTCTAACTAAGTCACAAAGATTATCATTCCCATCACATAGACCACCATGTCACACGTCTCCACCACTTGCCTCGTCTAAATCCTTTACCACGCAGCTTGGTTTTAGTGCAACACATGCCATCACGAAGTAATAACACATAGCACACAGCTTTTACACAAAGTTCCATAGTCACTTAGTCATAATTAATATTTGCAACTTACATATGATGTGAGACTCGTAGCACGGCTAAGCAATCTGACTCGCATCTAACCAACCCACGTTGGTGCTATAATATTACCAACTAATAACCAATCTAGGGTGACAAGGAATTATGACATACAAGGCCAAAGTGTGATAGCAATTTGATAATAACTATGCCCAAAGCATTTAAATAAATAATTAAAGTAGAATGCATTAATTTAACACAAAGTAATTTGAAAACTGGGTTCAAGATGATCAAAGGTATGACTTGCCTTGAAAAGGTCTATGTACTGGTCTTGATCTTGGGTGCTCCTTCTTCCACAAAATTCCCGACGAAACGACGCGTCTACTGCAAAACGAGACAAAACAAACAAAACAAATAAATAACAGAGGCAAAACAAACTCCAAAAATTAAATACAAATCTCAGATAAATAGAGCTTGAATTTAGACAAATTTAGAAATTTGAATGGGCTCAATCGGAGTTAGGATGCAAAAGTTATGAGCTCTAGAAGATTGAAATTACATAAAATGTTGAAAATCAGATTTTATGAATTTACTGAATTATTTTCCTAAAGGAAATCAAATTTAATGCGCAAGCTGACGTCAGCGAGGATTTCCGGAAAAGAATAATAAAAAAAAAGAAAACTCTGACATGTGGGACCCACATGTCAGTGGCACGGCTCACGGTGGACTAGGTCCACCGAGCCTTCTGGACCGAGGTGGGGCTGAGGTGGCACGCTGGCACGCGTGGACCAATGGAAAAGCGACACGCGGCCGAGAAGTGCGGTGGCGCCACGCTGGCGATGACGTGGCGACGCAAGATGGCGACGGCTCGACCGCCGCGGCAACGGCGATCGCGGCGCCCGCGAGGTCCGATGGTACCAGACGGAAGCCCTTGTTATTGCGAACCCGATGGTGCACTCACGAGCGGCGGAGACACCCGGAGATGGCCGACGTGGCGAGGTTCAAGCGGAGGAGCAGCCGTTGCCGTTGGATCGAGTTCGGCGATGCTCGGCCAAGTGGACAACACCAGAGATTGCTTATGCTCGTGCGATCTTTGGTGGTGCGATCGGCGAGCTCGGACGGCAGACCGACGCTGGCGGCGAAGAGTCGCGGAGTCCTGCGGTGAAAACCCTAGAATCGGTGGGGACACAGGCGCACGGGCTCTCGGTTCGGGGTTTGGGGGTTTTGATGCGGGAGAGCGATCCTGGGGCCTTTATAGGGGCCTGGGAGGCTAGGTGGCGTGCGTGGCGAAACCCTAGAGGAGTCCAAAAGAACCCGGCGAAACTCCGAGTTTGAAAGGAAATCGAGATATTATTTTACCAAAGAATGGATACGGGAGATAGGAGATAAGATTTGGCGCGAAAACCGGAAGTTTTAGTTTGGAAAGTCCTTTTCTGGACGAGTTCGAGCTCAAATCCATGGCGTTGTCGGGACGCGAGCGAGGCGAGCGGAGCGAGGCGCGAGGAAGACGACGCAGATGGCGGGCTCACACGTCTGCGACACGGAGGCAGCCCCTTGCGCAATGCGGGGCGAGAGGTCAAGGGAGTCGGGACTTCGGGAGGAGATGGGCCACGGAGGGGTTTGGGCCTGTGCTTTCGCTTTTGAGATTTTAATTAGTTTTTCTAAATTACAAAATACCGTAAATTCAAATAAGCAATAGAATATAGAATCGAACTCGTAAAAATTCTAGAAAAATCTAGAAAATATATCTCGAGCACAAAGAACCCAAATAAAATAGTTTTGACTATTGTTCCACTTGGGATTATTCACATTAAATATTTTTGATTGACCTCCATACAAGGCCTCAAAAGGTGCCATACCAAGACTGACTTGGAAACTGTTGTTGTAGGAGAATTCAGCAAATGGCAAGCACTTCTCCCTCTTCTTCCCATTTTTTGCCTATGCGTATTTTCTTTACTAACTGTGTAGTTGGTTAATTAGTCGTAGTTAATTAGTTGTGCTTATTTAGGCCTAATGAATCAAGTCGTGTTCATTTTTTCATAATTAAAATTGTCTTAGTTAAATAATTTCAATTAATTAGGTCGTACTTAATTAGTCATAGTTAAATTAATCCTACGTAATTATTCGTGGCATAGTTAATTAGATAATTAGTCAGTGTTAGTTAGTTAGTTAGTCATAATTAATTAGTTAGAATTAATTAGTCATAGTTAATTCATTAGTCGTAATTAATTTAGTCATATTTAATCAATCATAATTAATTTAGTGGCCATTTTATGTCATATTTAATATAGTGGCCTTATTAAGTCGTAATTATTTATTTGTAATCAATATGTGGTAATTAATTAGTCGTAATTAATTTAGTGGTTTTAATTCATTGTGATGAATTTAGTCATGAATAATCTTGTTGTCATTATTAAGTCGTAATTATTTATTTGTATTCATTAGTGGTAGTTAATTAGTCCTAATTAATTTAGTGGTATTGAACTACTCGGATTAATTTAGTCACAACTAAATTAGTCCTAATTATTTTGTCACAATTAATTAAGTATTAATTAATTGGTCGTACTTAATTAGTCACAACTAATTTGGTTGTAGTTAAATAGTGTATGTTAATTTGTTGTCTGCATTTAGTCCTAATTGTTAATTTCTAGTAACTCAGTGTCATTATTAATTTACTCACTAATAATCTGTGTCTTTGTTAGTAATTTACTCACTAATAATATATGTCTTTGTTCTCTTGCAAGTCATGCCTCTACCAGAGCTAATGGAACCCTTCTACAATGAGCATCACTAGTGCAAGCTGTGGATCACCAGTAACGCGAATGACACTCCACCCCTCGTGCTTCGGTCCGAGAAGCACTACTGGGAGCTCAATGCTCGCTACTTCTCAATCCTCCAGGACATGGGCTTGTTGCCTATTGCGAGGTTGCTCTCGTGCTTCACCCCGGACGGTAGTGTGAAGTCAGCACTTATTGATAGGTGGAGATCTGAGACCCACACCTTCCACTTTCGGCGGGGGGAGATGACGATCACTCTCTAGGATGTCTCATTCTTGACCTGTCTCCCGATCAGGGGTGAGCCACTTATTCCTGGTCTGTCGGCGGACTGGAAGGCCCGGCTAGGGCATCGGTTTGGCATACCTGTCCCGGATAGTGCCTGTGGTGTCCCTCAGATATGGATGATGAATTTCAATCAATGCCCACCTGATGCACCTGGCGAGGTTGTTAGGATGCATCTCGTCGCTTACCATCTCCATCTCTTTGGTTGGGCCCTGTTTCCCACCACACATGGCGATTGGGTGTACCCCATCTTCGTTTGCATCGCCGAGTATTTGGATGACGCAGAGGCCGAGGCAATGCCTCGATACAGTTGGGGATCAGTCGTCCTTTGTGCCATATACAGGGGGTTATGTGACGCTTCGCTGTCTGCTACGTGCTCCTGCAACTGTGGAGTTGGGAGCACTTCCTTGTTAGGCGGCCCTCCTTGGGGGGAGCAACGCACTTGTACCCCGAGTTGTACAGCCCGATCGATAGGCCCACTATGGGCTATTGGTGGACTGCCGCCCAGCTATGCTGGGCTAAGGATAGATCGGTGAGGTGCTACTCGTTGTTCTACAACGAGTTCAAGTCGTTGCATGACAACAACATCATATGGGCTCTATGGAGCCCATATGGGCAATGCACGCAGGACGCCAGATTATGGACGACAACCTGCCACCTGGTATTTACCCATATGGTGGAACCTTACACGTCGTAGCGCGTAACACGATAGTTTGATTTGTAGCAGCTTGTGTCCCCTCCTGATAGTAGGATCCTGCAGCGAGTCATCCACTTGTGAGTCCAACTCTATCCGAGTAATGTTTGCATTTCATGCCCACATTCCCTGTTCTGACAGGAATATTTGTCTAATGCAGGCAATCGAGGGTAGGCCAACATGCTGAGGAGACGACACACGTTGAGGTCATACAAGAGCAAAAACCATACGACGTATGGACATACTACGAGTGCATGGAGTTGTACGTACCACGGTTGCGCACCAGACTGACCCAACCTGCACCAAAGCGTCTGGAGCAGGTGATGCACCAAGAGAGGCTCCGTCACTCCTTTGATCGTCACAGTGCCTCACGGCGTGATGACATGATAAAACACTGACAAACTTTGCTCGTTCCATTGATGATATTTGTACTGTTTGCTACTGAACATGTTTTGTCTGTCATTTCAGTCCTAGCAGCTACAACAGATCGCAAGCGCATCCGAGACCACCATCCACAGCCTAAAGCACAATGTACTAGGGCTTTGAGCACTTTGAAGTACATCTTCACAGAGTCGAAGAATATAATCAAGAACATGAGCTGCGGCCATTCAAGAGATGATGTCCTACACACCACGCACCGAGTGGGCGGATTGTGCTCAGCTGCTAGGTCATCATGGCCTAGTCAGACCAGTGGGCATCCTAGTGCTCCCAGTCGGTCACCCATGCTGCAGATTGGTAGGGAGGTAAGTTATGTACTAATTTATGACATGTTTTTTATTACGTCTGTGCCAACATCATGTCATCATGGTCTCCTGGCGGCCTACGTATCAATTTCACATACACCATCGGCTTCCCGTATATCGTCGCCTTGGATTGGGAAGCAATCTGCATGTACTGGCCCCATGCTACGCTTCTATTCACCTTCAATAGCTCCCATATGCCCTGCCCTCCCCTACTCGTGTAGTTGATCGCCTCGATGGCAAGTTTCTTTGTCATTGGCTCCGTGTCGAGCTCCCTCCGGATGCAGGGTGTGTTTGGTTGGTGGGATGGGGTCGAATGGGATGGAATGGTACAGGTAGGATGGGATGGTACAGGTAGTGTATTTGGTTGGTTGTATGGGATGGTACGAGATTGTGTTTGGTTGGTTGTATGAGACGATACACGACTTTAGTTTACAAATTGATTTGAATTTGAATTCAAGTTTGGAAATAGTTTTACACAATACAATGTCTTTTTTTATTTTTCGTGTCCGGGAGCTTCATTGCGCGAGCGCGAGAGCCAGCGCAAAACGCTGAACCGCGTGGTTCAACCTTTTTTGTCGAATGGAATAGTACAGAATAAAAGTGGAATATTCCCTCACATGGAGCCATCTCATCCCGTATCGTTTGGTGCCATTCATCCAACCAAACGTGGGGATGGCCTCATATCCTGAATGGAACCATCCCGTTCAGCCTCATACCATGAACCAAATGCACCCTAAGCTCATGAATATTTATCGCTTTGAGCCCCTGCACCCGAGACACCTTGTACTAGCATCTCGACAGGTCCAACCCATCGGGTCTAGCCCGTACGAGACCGTCGCCTAAAACACTACCAAGTCTTGCATGTTTAAAATTACCTAAAACCACAACATCCTGATTTACGGTACCCAATATAACAAATAAGGTATCTAATTAGCACTAATTATTTTACTATACAAGACTATTTACATCGGATTATTTCTTAGTCATAACTAAGTAATTTATTTGCCACTAATTACCCCTGAGACAAATAATTACGACACATTACATACAAGTAAGAAATTAAATACGAGTAATTGAACATGAATAATTAATTAATTAGCAACAATTTGATAACTTAACAATAAATTACTTATGAGTAATTGATTACATCCAAGTAATTCCCACTTAATTAAGCACGATTAATTACATAAGACTTATTAACTATGCATCATTAACTATTCATAATTAATAACATTTATTTAATTACCACTAATTAACTGCGAGTTATTACTTACCAACAAATTAATTATGGCCATGTAAATTTGACCACTTAATTTGCACTAATGTAACTACCACTAATAAACTATGTTGAATTTAATTACAATATATTAATTGCCACTAATTAATTAATTAACACTTCATTTCCACTAAATAATTACAACTAATTAACTACGAGTTTTCAATTATGACTGCTTAATTACCACTAAATAACCGCGACTAATAAATTACCGCTTTCTAACAGCGAGTGAAATAATTACAACTACAGCATAGGAATTAATTACAACTAAAGCATAGGAAATAAATTTACATGGATGTCGACTTCACGGTACTTATACGGTCAGAATCCGAACCACTGCTCTAAACACCGCAATCATCATCGTGTAATCCGAACAAATTTTTAGTTCAATTCTCTTTGTTCTCAGCGACGAGCGCAGGAACGAGAATGAATTTCAAAATGAGAGCGAAAGTGATCATGGCGTGGATTTTTATAGGCGCGCGAAGGCATTTCGCGCAGACGGGCCAACGTTATTATGCATGCAAACAGAGGTAGTGAGGTGATGGATGGGACGGGACAAAGGACGAGGGAAGAATGCGCTCACGTGACTATGCCCTAGTCATAGGACGGTGCGTTGTCGAATGTAAAAATGTGCTAAAATCTGGTCCTGGGACAACAGAAGCGTCGAAAGCAACAGAAGGGATAAAGGGATGGGCAAAATTAGAGGGTCTCAGGGCTACGGGCCACGGATCGGCCACTTGGGAAGGTTCAAGCCGTTCGGGCAACCAATCAACGACGCAGTGGAGTCCGGGCCAGGGGCCATGGAGGACCTGGTGCCTGTGCGCGGGATGCGTGGCTGTAGGTCAATGGCAGGGGTGCATAGATAATGCTATCCGGGCCACCCTGGCACAGACGAGCGGTGGCCAGGCATGGCAGGTGGGGGAAATGGGCGTGTGGCAACTAGGGCTGTCCATGCCACCCTGGCATAGACGCAGTGCTGTCCGGGCCACCTTGGCAAGAATGAGTGGGCGTGGCAACGGGCACGTGGTGGCCGCGGAGCTGTTCGTGCCACCCTGGCCTGGATGAGCGGGGATCTATGCACGGGATGCACGATGCGGGACAGATGTGGCTTGCCGGGACGTCCGTGGTGCCAAAAATGGCTTTACACTGCCCGAGCAGCCATATTTGCCAATGCCGGTGGCAACAGTGCCAGATAGGGCAAAAATTCATTCCTGATCACACAGAATGAATTGTTTGTCTACACAACAATAAACTAATTCGTCATTTGGTCTAAAAAAAGCTATCATCTAAAAAATAATTTGTTGAAAACAGTCCAAATTTTCAACGTTGAATTGTATCAAGATATATGCACTTAAAACATTACAAATCTGCTTGCTCACCTCTCCACCATCACTTCTCATTTGATGTCCCCTTCATTGGCGCATTATTTGACATTGGCACCTTAGGCATCGGAATAACTAAAACCTAAAACTATGGAGAAAGAAGGGGTCATTCTGTATGGTGATAATTCAATGGAGGAGGGCTGATGGCTACGATGTCCCGATCTTCCGATAGGTTCGATTGATTTCGTCGTGGGGACGTTGAGGCTTTAAGGCTTTCGACCAGCAGATCGTCGCCTCGCAATTCGCTACACCGCACGACTGTCGTTATCGACCACGCTCGCACGCGATCGACCTTACCACGAGGGTTATTGTTCCTGCAAGCAATCGAAGCAACTCACAAGAACAAGGAAGATGCAATCTGATTTGTATTGCGAATATGAATGAAGATTAACAAAGTGGGGTTCCTCAAACCGTACAATGGTGGAACTGCAAGTGGCAGAATAATTCTAAGAAAAACCCAACCCTAAACTGTGGCGGCTGTTGTATATATATAGGGGGGACGTGAGGGGGTTGACCTAGGGTTGTGCGACCATGGGGAGAGGCGTACACAACCTAGGCTTTGACCCCGACACGCTTACAAGGCCCTATTAGGCCCAAAGCGGTGTCATGACACCTAAAAGAGTCGTAGAGCTTGAGACCTAGTCGTAGCGCTAGCTGGTCTGGTCGTAGCGCTGGTGAACCTTGTCGAGGGGCTTGAGACCTGGTCGTAGCGCTGGCTGGTCTGGTCGTAGCGCTAGCGAACCTAGTTGAGGATCTTGAGACTTGGTCATAGCGCTGGCAGGACTGGTCGTAGGGTTTGTAGATCTGGTCGTAGACCTTGGGGATCCATTATTCCTAAGTAACAAAAGATCACAATTATTAGGTAGTATACCATTCTCCATAGATAAATTATTAGCACCTAGAAACGAGCTCACCTCGTAATTTAAGTGACGTGCACGAGCTCTTGTCATAGGACCTTGTAGTTTAGCAACTGGATCTGGAGGATTTTGTGTAGTGCGTGTATCCGAAGGAGTGGTGTCCTCATCAAGGGCGTCTGGGAATTTGGTAGAGGTGGCGGTGCAAGTACTTTGTGCTCGCACTTGTTGGAATGAAATTGGAAGAGTGGTTTAGTGCATGGATCTTTATGTACATCTAACATTGAGAAAATCGATTCAAATATTAAACATGTTTAGTTGAGTGGTAATTATTGTTGTGTATATTTTTGTGTGTGTTTCAAACCCTAGCTGATGAGGACATCACTTCTTAGGATACACACAACAATCCTCCACTTGACATTCAAGGACCAATCACTAGAGCTCGCGCCGACAATTGAATTTACAGGTGAGCTCGTTCCTAAGTACTTCTTTTTGTTCATTTGAGAATCGATTGCTACCTAATGATTTAATTAGGAACCATGTAGAGGACCTGGAAGTACTTGGAGAAGGGCTACGAAGCGCACAAGTCCAGCAAGGGCGGTCGAATCATGTTGGAGTCCCAACTCAAGCCGACTTCGAATCCAATTCGGAGTCAGGACGAGCCGCACTAAAGCGGACGCCCAGATCGCATCCGGGCTCCGTTTTGGATGTTCCACATATGTATCAAAGCTGAGAAGACGACCTTTCCAATGGCTCTGGTCCCATGTCAAAATTCCTTCTAAGTCAACAGGAATCGTCGAAACAAGTGGGTATTCAGAATCTGTCGTGGTCTTTGCGTCACCGTCTTTTGGGCGATTCGGCTTTGTATCGTGTTGGAGCCCATTAGGGCGCGTCCGTGGGTTTTGCACGCCCCTCGGTCCTCTATATACAGCCGCCACCCCACCATTAGGGTTGGGTTTTGCTTAGATTAATTTTGTCTTGAACAGTTTCGCGTTCATCGGTTTGTGAGACCCCAACTTTGAGTGCTAAAACAATACATCCGCAATTCCGTTGTGTTCTTCCTTGTTCTTGCTTGTGTTCTTTGATTCGCGGTGAGATTAGCCTTCTTGGCGAGTCAACGGGTTGCGCACGGTTGATAACCCGAGAGACATGGTGCTGCGATTGCGGGGTTGAACGTGTTGTTCGAAGCCGAGTCGATTTGTGTCGCGCCTCCACCAAATCGAACTTATCGAACTGTTGGAAGATCGGGACCCGTTCCCATCAAGTGGTAATCGAGCTTGAGCGTTCCTTGAGTTCGAGTTTACCCTACCCTTGTTGTTTCGGTTTCATCCTAGAGTCCAAGAAAAAGCCCTACAAAAATTGTAGTCATAGGTTGTTCCTGTCCCGGATCTCGTTTAGCCTTTTGCACAATTTGATTTTAGAGTCCGTAGTGTTGAGTTTGTGTCCTTAGTCGAGTTGTGTTCTTTGGTTTAGATCGTGTTTTATTTCGGGTTGTCTTGCTTCCGCTACCTCTCATACAAACCCTAGCCGTCAACGTTTGTTTCTCCCACCTCCCACCCTCTGTTTTTGAGTCATACATCGCGTCTTGTGATCACCCAGCACAATTCCCCCTTGAGCCTCGTGATCACCCAGCACCATCCCCCACCTCTTCCCGAGCTTCCGCCCCATTTTCCACCAATTTCCTCCACCCGATTTCGTTTCGGCCTCCACAGCAACCATAACTCGGAGGCCCTCCTTCAAACAGCCGTAACTTTCGCATACGAACTCGAAATCAGACGATTTTTTTTTTGAAATTGGGTGAAATTAAATTTTGCATCCGAAACCTCCCCACTTTGTCGGGTTCGGTGAATTTATTTTGCCCAAATTCGGCCTGGAAAGTGTAGTACTCGAGCTCTGAACTTTCATCACCGAATTTATAGCACATTCATCATTTTCTGTAGGCCACACCTTACATCAGATTGAGGTGAAACTTTGTGTGGTTCCTATTTCTGTGCTCCGCTTCGTGAAAAAAATAACAGAAAAATAAATAAAAAATTCGCACTGGTTTTGCTTGAGAAAAAAGGCACTGAGAGCTCTCGTGCAAAAAAAAAAAAGCTGATTTTAGGTGACAAATATTGATTTGTCTTTGTCCTTACAGCCATCCTTATCTTTGTCTTTACAGCCATCCTTGTTGCTGTCTTTGCTTTACTATTCTGGTCTTGACTCCTTATTCATCATATCATACCTGTTATAGGACACATTTAGACCAGCAACTAGGACCCGTGTTTTGGACATTTACTCAGCATTACTATCTGTTATTGATTTGTGTTCCACTAACATATTTGGCCTTCCAAGCTCCATATACCTACTTCCGGATAGCACAGCTTTTGACCCTTGCAATCGCCGGGTCACACTCTCCAGGTATCACGAACCAGCCACCGGTTGTACCACCTACGGTTTGCGTTGGTAAGAACACTTGTAAGAGCTTGGTAAGCCACTTCCTTTGCGGGTTCCCACTGTCCTCCTTTGTAGTTGATAGGGATAATCATTTTGTTTTCCCTTTGTTTTCCCTGTGTTTCCACTAACCATGGCAGGGATCGAAGGGGACGCGACACCGGTCGACTTCAACGAGTGTGTTAGTCGCGGCCAGCTACAAGCTGCGCTCGACAAATAAAATGCTTCATTCACTGATCTCGGCGCACGAATGGACACCATCGTCGCCGCCATTGCCCAGTTGAACACCACGAAGGCATTGGCGGGTGGAGCGGCGGATGGTCGACCTCACCGGTCAGATGGACACATTGGAGGCACACGCCGCCACTGTCAATGACGACCATCATCATGATGATGACACGATGCATGATGTGGTTGGCAACATTGATCACGGAGACACAAGATGCGCGACTACGTCGGCGTCTTGACAAAATAGACATGGTATGGGAGGTAATAACCAAAACCGTCATGGTAACGATGACCCTTTGCTAAAGTCAAGTTTACCATCCCATCTTTTCTCGCCTTTATGATGCTGTAATATATCTTGATTGGGAGATGACGGTAGAGCAGAAGTTTAATTCTCACTTGGTTCCTGAACAACATAGAGTTAGACAAGCTACTAGTGAGTTTAAGGACTTTGCTATTATTTGGTGGAATGAACTGGGTACCATGTGCTTACAACCTGACACATGGGAGCGGTTAAAAGAAGCTATGTGTAATCGTTTTGTTCCTCCTCATATAACGTGATTTGAGAAAAAATTACAGCGCTTAGAACAAGGTGATAGTTCTATTCGGGACTATTATCTTTGAGCTTCAAAAGGGTATGATGCGTTGTGGGGTTGTTGAGGAAGCAGAGGATAAGATTTGTCGTTTCTATTGGGGTTCTACGTGAAATTCAGGACATTGTTGATTATAAAGAATTTACTACATCAACCGCTTGTTCCAACTTGCTATGCTTTGAGAAAAGAATTGCGAGGACGCAAGGAATCGGCAACGGCAAGCACCGGGCGACCCTCCTACACGCCGCGAACGACTACATCGACGGATCGCCCAAGTCTTCTTGAGTTTTGTTCTCCTCCACCACCGATGAACAAGATTGCTGCAGCGCCACCAAAGCCACCTTTCACAACACGCCCGCAGATTTTACAAAAATTCTTTGCGTGCTCCGGCCAAGAGTTCTTCTTCGTGCCTTCCACGGCGCGCCTCGACATTGATGCCACGCTGCCATGGACTTGGTCATGTGCAAAGGAATTGCCTAGCCAGCGGGCATACATCGCCACGGAAGATGGAGGCTACATCGACGCCGGATGTCGAGGAGGATGATGGCGTTCTTGCTTTGCCTCGGGACGACAATGGCGGTGGTCATGACGACTGTTCCTTGGTGGGGCATCCACACGACGCTACGGAGCATCATTGTGCAACGAGTCCTCGGCACACAGTACAACAACCCTATAAGCTTCAACGCCATAATTTGTTTCGACTTTCTTTGCAATCAAGAACCGCGCGCACGTGTCATCATTGATGGAGGAAGCTACAACAACTTGGTGAGTTCGATTTGGTCAAGAAGCTTTGCTTGACCACGCGATCGCATCCACATCCATACCATATTCGGTGGTTAAATGACTCGGAAAAGCTAAGGTAACACAAACATGCCGAGTCCATTTTTCCATTGGTGGTTATGCTGATCATGTTGATTGTGATGTGGTTCCCATGCAAGCATGCTCTCTTTTATTGGGTCGACCTTGGGAATTTGATAATGATGCTTTGCACCATGGTAGTAGTAACAAATACACTTTTATGCATAAGGGAAAGAAAGTTACTTTACTGCCTTTGACCCCAGTTGAGATTATAGAGGCCGATAGGGAGCGAGTCTTCTTGCTAATGATCCAAAGGAACATGATAAATCTGAAAAACATTCTGTTATGCTTGCCACAAAATCAGACCTTGCTGAAATTGATGATATTAATGATACATGCTATGCTTTTGTGTGCAAAGATGCTTTATTTTCTCTTGATAATATGCCTTGCACTTTGCCTGCTCCTGTCACTAACCTTTTGCAGGATTTTAGAGATGTTTTCCCTGATGAGATACCTCCAGGACTTCCACCCATTCGAGGGATTGATCCCTGGAGCAAGTTTGCCAAACCGTGCGGTGTACAGGACCAATCCCGACGAGACTAAGGAGATTCAGCGACAAGTCCAAGACCTTTTGGACCGTGGGTATGTACGTGAGAGCCTTAGTCCTTGTGCTGTTCCTGTTCTTTTGGTACCCAAAAAAGATGGTTCTTGGTGTATGTGTGTAGATTGTAGAGCCATTAACAACATTACTATAAGATATCGTCATCCTATTCCCAGGCTAGACGACATGCTTGATGAGTTGTGTGGTGCTATAATTTTCACAAAGATTGACTTGCGTAGTGGATACCACCAAATAAGAATGAGACTTGGCGATGAATGAAAAACTACTTTTAAAACTAAGTTCGGCTTGTATGAGTGGTTAGTCATGCCTTTTGGTTTAACTAATGCACCTAGCACTTTCATGCGATTAATGAACGAGGTTTTACGTCCTTTCATTGACAAATTTGTGGTCGTTTACTTTGATGATATCTTGATTTATAGCAAGTCCATGGATGAACATTTGAATCACTTACGTGCTGTTTTTAATGCTTTGAGAGATGCACGTTTGTTTGGTAACCTTGAGAAGTGCACCTTTTGCACGGATCGAGTCTCTTTTCTTGGCTATATTGTGACTCCACAGGGAATTGAGGTTGATAGAGCCAAGGTGGAGGCGATATGGAGTTGGCCCACGCCACGACGGTCTCCCAAGTCGCGGAGTTTTCTTGGCCTTGCAGGGTTTTATCGCCGCTTTGTCAAGGAATTCAGCACCATTGCGACACCGTTGATTGAGTTGACAAAGAAGGGAGTCATGTTTCATTGGGGGCCATCACAAGAGGAATCCTTTAATCTTTTGAAGGACAAGCTTACACACTCACCATTGCTCCAACTTCCGGATTTTGGTAAGACTTTTGAGCTGGAATGTGATGCTAGCGGAATTGGTATCGGTGGTGTTTTGATGCAAGAAGGCAAACCTGTTGCCTACTTTAGTGAAAAATTGAATGGTCCTGCTCTTAATTATTCCACATATGATAAAAAATTGTATGCTCTTGTTCGTTCTTTAGAGATGTGGTAACACTATTTATGGCCTAAAGAATTTGTCATTCGTTCTGATCATGAATCACTTAAGCATATTCGTAGTCAAACCAATTTGAATCGTAGACATGCTAAGTGGGTTGAATTTATTGAATCTTTTCCTTATGTCATTAAACACAAGAAAGAGAAGGATAATGTGATTGATGATGCTTTGTCTCGACGCTATACCATGTTGTCTCAACTTGATTGTCACATTTTTGGCCTTCAAACCACTAAAGGACAATATGCTTTAGATGCTGATTTTAAGGATGTGTTGTTGCATTGTAAAGAGGGACAAGCATGGAATAAATTCGTGATCAATGATGGGTTCTTGTTTAGAGCTAACCGCCTATGCATTCCAGTTGGATCCGTTCGTCTTTTGTTGTTGCAGGAGGCGCATGGCGGCGGTTTGATGGGACATTTTGGTGCTAAGAAGACGGAGGACGTTCTGGCCACACACTTCTTTTGGCCAAAAATGAGGCGAGATGTTGAGCGGTTTGTGGCTCGCTGCACTACATGTCAAAAAGCTAAGTCTCGCTTGAATCCACATGGTTTGTATATGCCTCTTCCTGTTCCTTCTATTCCGTGGGCAGATATTTCTATGGACTTTGTTTTAGGATTGCCCAAGACTAAGAGGGGGAGGGATAGCATTTTTGTTGTTGTGGATCATTTTTCTAAGATGGCTCATTTTATACCATGTCATAAAACCGATGATGCCATTCATATTCTTGACCTCTTTTCAAAGAGATAGTTCGTTTGCATGGTATGCCTTCTACTATTGTTTGGATCGTGATGCCAAGTTTTTGAGTCACTTTTGGCGTACTCTATGGAACAAGTTGGGTACAAAGTTGTTGTTCTCTACAACATGTCACCCACAAACTGATGGCCAAACCGAGGTGGTGAACCGCACATTGTCTACCATGCTGAGAGCTGTTTTGACGAATAATTTGAAGCTGTGGGAAGAGTGTTTGCCGCATGTTGAGTTCGCATATAATCGAGCGGAACACTCCACCACCAAGGTAAGTCCTTTTCAGGTAGTATATGGATTCAATCCACGTGCCCTTTTGATATTTTACCTTTGCCTACTAGTGAGAGAGTTCATAATGATGCTAAGGAGCATGCTGATTTTATTGTCAAAATGCATGAGACTACTAAGGCAAACATTGAAAAGATGAATGAAAAATATAGGATTATTGGTAGTAAAGGTAGAAAGGAAGTTAAACTTGAACCGGGTGATTTTGTTTGGTTGCACTTGAGAAAGGATAGATTTCCTGAGTTACAAAGTCAAAATTGATGCCTAGAGTCTGGTCCTTTTAAAATAGTTGAGAAGATAAATGATAATGCATATAAACTTGAGTTGCCTTCCGAGTTTGGGGTTAGTCTCACCTTTAACATTTCAGATTTGAAGCCATACTTGGGAGAAGAAGATGAGGCTGAGTTGAGGACAACTCCGCTTCAAAAGGGGGAGGATGATGAGGACATCACTTCTTAGGATACACACAACAATCCTCCACTTGACATTCAAGGACCAATCACTAGAGCTCGCGCCGACAATTGAATTCTGGTGAGCTCGTTCCTAAGTACTTCTTTTGTTCATTTGAGAATCGATTGCTACCTAATGATTTAATTATGATTAGGAACCATGGAGAGGACCTGAAAGTACTTGGAGAAGGGCTACGAAGCGCACAAGTCCAGCAAGGGCGGTCGAATCATGTTGGAGGCCCAACTCAAGCCGACTTCGAATCCAATTCGGAGTCCAGGACCAGGCCGCACTAAAATGGACACCCAGATCGCATCCGGGCTCCGTTTTGGATGTTCCACATATGTATCGAAAGCTGAGAAGACGAACTTTCCAATGGCTTTGGTCCCATGTCAAAATTCCTTCTAAGTCAACAAGAATCGTCGAAACAAGTGGGTATTCAGAATCTGTCAGGGTGCTGCGTCACCGTCTTTTGGGTTGTTCAGCTTTGTATCGTGTTGGAGCCCATTAGGGCGCGTCCAGGGGTTTTGCACGCCCCTCAGTCCTCTATATACAGCCGCCACCCCCACCATTAGGGTTGGGTTTTGCTTAGATTAATTCTGTCTTGAACAGTTTCGCCGTTCATCGGTTTGTGAGACCCCAACTTTCGAGTGCTAAAACAATACATCTGCAATTTCGTTGTGTTCTTCCTTGTTCTTGCTTGTGTTCTTTGATTCGCAGGCGAGGATTAGCCTTCTTGACGAGGTCAACCGGGTTGCGCACGGTTGATAACCTGAGGAGACGTGGTGCTACGATTGCGGGGTTCGGAACGTGTTGTTCGGAAGCCGAGTCGATTTGTGTCGCGCCTCCACCAAATCGAACTTATCCAGAACCTGTTGGAAGATCGGGACCCCGTTCCCATCACTAGCTACATGGCTTGTCAACTGTCAAGATTTAAAAAACTACATCCCATAGCAAAAAGAGTTTTCGTGTAAAAAGAGTTGTATGTGGATATTTCGTTATTTTAGCCGATAGTTCGAATACGAAATGGCACGATGCTAGCCTATAGCTATACGACTTCGTATGGGAGGTTTTCCTTCCAAAAATTATCCTTCCATCGTAAATCTTTTGCTAAAATCTCCATCTCTATCTTAGCATCGATTTTTGTAAAATAATATTAATTTAAAAGATAATTACAAAAAATAACATATTTACTACCAGTCGATGTTCTAATTGTTTGTCCCATTTCAACTAGCGATTTGCACTCAAGAGTGTGCAAATCACCAGTTGAAATGCTGAGAGAGGCTGCCTATATATACCCCAAAATTTAGTGAAAAAGTCATTTTAATTCCAAAAAAAAAGAAGAGAGAGAAGAGAGAGGAGGAGAGGAGAGAAGAGACGTAGCGAAGCCCTACCATTTCCTAGCGACGGAGAGAGAGACGGAGTAGCAGATCTTGTCACCCATTTTGCATGTAAATATTTTTGCAACTTTGTACATAAATTCAAAACTTTGTAGGTTAGCAAATAAAAATAGCGACATAAAATTCAATGAATTAGATAATTTTAGATGTATTCTTGTTTGATGTAGTACATAATTTTAGATGTGTATAGTTTAGTCATCGTAGATATTATTTATGTTGCAATACTCGAATAATTTAGAATAAATCCATAAAAATACTAAGAAAACTTTGTAGGTTTTCATTTTTACATTGTAAATATTTTTAAATGCCGAAAATACTTTTTAAACCAGAAAAAATAGGAAGACACCTTTAAAAATTCTATAAGAAATCCAGGGTAGGTACATAGGGTATGTAGAGATAAATTAAAATATTATGAACTTAATTTTTGTTTCTATTTGTACACGGTATATATTTTATAAATGTCGGAGACACTTTTTAAACAAGTAAAATAGCAAGATACCTATTAAAAAACTATAAAAATTGCAGATCAGCTAGACAGGGTATGTAGAACTTAATCAAAATAATACCAACACTTAATTTTGGTTTCCATTTGTGCATGGTAAATATTCTGTTAATGCCGAAAATACTTTTTAAACCAGGAAAATAGCAAGACACCCCTAAAAATTCTACAAGAAATTCAGAGTTGCTACATAGGGTATGTAGAGCTGAATTAAAATATTGTAAACTTAATTTTTGTTTCCATTTGCACATTGTAAATATTTTATAAATGATGGAGACACTTTTTAAACGAGGAAATTTTTGAGAATTTGTAATACCCCAAAAGTATTAGAAAGAATTTTCGGGAGAGAGTTATTTGAATGTATAAAAGGAGGGAGAGGGAAAGAGAGAGGGAAAGGGAGAGGTCATGGCCGGGGTTGGTGTTCATCGTGTTCAGTGGCGATTCTTCAAGGGTAAGATCTGATCCCCTTCCGATTAGTGGATTAATTGATTAGTAGCAATGTCGGTCTTTAGATCTATTTAGAGCAGATAGGATTAGCCGACATTTTTGAGAAGTTTAATGGTAGAATCTGTCGGGCGTTTCCTAGAGAATTGTAGGAAACGTCGATACCTTTGGTAGAGTACTAGATCATGTCGTTTGGACGAGCGGTTCAAAAGTTATGAATTTCGTAGCGCTGCTGTTCGGTAAATCTGCTATAATTCTGACAGTTATTAGTAATCAGACAAAATCGGATAGTTATAGGAATATTTGGAAGGTCTCACTATAACGCAAGATGTAGCTAATTGGCTTAGCTTTTGATAAAGCTAAAGAACGCAAAATTTTGATGATTGTACTGAAAGTTATTATAGTTTTAATATCACTGTCCAAAAACCCAATGTGAATTAGCTGTTCTGTTAATCAACTTGGTAAGGGTAGTAAATGGTCGAATCTGGAAGGCTCACCAACTAGGTTTAGTTGGAGGATTTGATAATCTTTCTATAAAGTCCTAGAACACCCCATTTGGATCTCTTTACTAAAATATATGAATTTTTGATTATGACTGTCTGTCGAGGGGACAGACTGTTGTTTAGGATTTTGGACTTGGGGTTGCGCGAGAGAGTATAGTTTTTTTCGTTATTGCTTCTACCTTTGTTTTGATCCAGTATTGTTATCTTAGAGTGCTTGTTAACTTAATTCAGGTGGGGGTTTGGTTCCGGGGGTAGCGCCCTCTCCGCATCCTTCATTCTCGCACGGTTGAGGCATGTACTTTGATAGATGGATTAATTGAGAATGCTTGATCATGATTGCGAGTATTTGATACATTTTAGCTATGCATCGTTGTTGGAATGGTACGTGCGTTAATATTGGTGAATGCTCAAATGATGATTAAGTTCTATTCATGTATGATGTTACTGCTATTACATGTTATTAATGAATAGAGTAACCGTGAATATGCATATTGAGATCATATTTGAGGCTTGGTCACGTGGTGACCAAGCAATGATTTGACATCCCCGTTATGTATATGACGGGCTTGAGGTCCCCACACTTGTGGAGTGTGAGCTTTGTGGTCCCCATTACTTGCGGAGTGTTGGGCTCTTGGTCCCTGTGCTTGCGAGCACAAGCATGGGCATGCAGCGATAGTTGCATACCCTGCATTACCAGTAAAATGCAAAAAGAGTTAAAGAGAAAGTGTGCATTTTGCATTGCATAAGCACGTGATATGTTGTTGTTGCAAGGTTATGGGAGTGGATGCTGATGTTATAATGTTGCATTATAATGTCTTTTATTTGTACTTGCTGAGTCTGTGGACTCACTCTTGCTGTTGTTATTGTTTTAGGTATCCATTACAAGAACGACATGCATGGGAGGAAGTAGCCATATATTCGGACACACACTGCCATGAAACTTTTATAGTTGGTTAAATTTTAGATCGCACCTTAATAAACGAGCAAACCGCTTAAAGGACTTGTTATGGTTATACTTTATGCGTTGGATTATTTGTAATAATGATGAGTAGCATAATTTTGGATACCTTTGGTTATGCTTTAGTTGATTGGCATATCTTGAATGCCTACTGATTATGCTAGATGTTGAATTGTTTAATTATGATTTTTTTGTAACTGTTGGAACCTCCTGTGTAGTTACCTATACAAAAGAGGTTCTGTCAAAATTTAGTAAATTGTCTTAGTTTTAATTTGTTATATTGTTAGTTTAGTAGCATTCCAAGCTCATGTTGGGCTGGAGTGTTACAGTTGGTATCAGAGCGGGTTGTAGATCTGTAGTGCTGGAATTATTAATCTTGACACACTATGCATAGTAGGTGGGTTTGGGTCATTGCATTGCATATACGCTTCCATTGAGTATATATTTAATCTTGTGCCATAGTTACTAGTTGATCTTTGTGCTAATTGTTTGATTGTTCTTGTTCTGATGTTTAGCGATGGCAAGGGTAGAGGCCGTGGTCATGGTCAGAAGAGTGCCGGTCGGGGCCAAGCGACGCCACCGCCTGAGGTTCAAGGTTCTGTAGCTGCAGAGGGCAGTCAAGCGGGGTCAGAAGAAGAGGTTGCTTCGGTAGTTCAAGGGAACCAGGCTCCACCAGTTGTACCTGCTGCCGCTCCTATGGCGACCCCTGCGGCGGTACTTATGGTGGCTGCTATGGGCTTGCATCAATGGAATGCTTTGAGGTTGGATACTTTTGATGGGATGGGCACGCCAGTTGATGCTGCTAACTGGCTGCGACACATGGAGAAGCACTTTGGAGCGCTGGGGATGACTTCAGAGATGAGGGCTCGGTTGTGGCTTTCCAACTAAAAGGGCAAGCGGATATCTGGTGGGAAGGAGTCCTGTCAGCTAGGACCGCTGCCCATAGACCAGTTACCTGGGAGCTATTTGTTGAGCAGTTCAGGAGGAGGTTTTATCGAGCTTCATTTGTGGAGAGGATGGTGGTCTCTTTGAACAGCTACAAGCAGGGCAAGATGTCAGTGTCAGAATACGAAGCGGGTTTTAACAACCTAATCCGCTTCGTTCCAACTGTGGCCATGAATGATGAAGAGAAGGCCAAGAGATTTTGCAGAGGGCTCAAGTAGGAGTTCCATCAAGTGTTGGGGGCATTGGAGTTGTGCAATTTTAGCTCCCTGGTAGAGCAAGCCAGGGGCATGAAGCTGGAGATGCAGCTCGATGAGGAGCTACAAGGTGAGGAAGGTACCGTGGTTCCCGACGGTGTAGGTGGCAGTCAGAAGAGGAGTTTTGGTAGAGGGGGTGGGTCTTTTCAGAAGCCCGCTTCCAAGAAGTTCAAAGGCCCGCAGAGATCATTCAAGTCCAAGTTCACGAAGTCGCAGTCTTCCATCACTTCTCGACCGTCTGCGGGTGCTCCTATGCTTCGTCTGGTCCCAGGGCAAGGCATGAAGTGCTTCAAGTGTGGCAATGAGCATCGTGCCTCAAAGTGTACCTGGTCTGGTTCTTGTCACCATTGTGGTCAAGAGGGCCACAAGGCATTGGTTTGTCGGCGGAATCTCTCCAGTATCATCAAGTGGGAGCCTATTCTAGTGTCAGCGCCAGCGCCAGCTGCTTCTTCTCGGGGATCGGTGCAAATGTTAGCAGCTAATCCTACTCAGACTTGGGTGCCGCCCCTGCCTTACCTCCCTATTCCTGGAGGGATCCCACCACCAGGTTACTTTTGGTCGCCCACTCCCGTGGCACCATTTCTAGTTGCAACGCCTTCAGCACCTCCAGCAGTTGCCGCATCACCATACCAGGGTGTTGGGGTTTTCACCGCCCCAGCATCAGTTTCCTATGCCATGCCGACGGCTGAATGGGTGGATCGTCCCGATGTGGTGACAGGTACGCTCTTAGTGGATCCAGTGGAGGCATTTGTTCTTTTTGATTCAGGAGCTACTTTCTCTTTTGCATCATTAGAGTTCGCTAGCAGAGCAAAGTTGAGTATGCAGCATATAGCTCGGTCAATTCTAGTTAATTCTCTTGGGGGAATTCTTTCTAGTTCCACAGTCTGTCCTAGTCTGATGGTTATGAAGATGGAGCCGTTTGATGTTATCTTGGGCATGGACTGGTTACATAGTTATCGTGCTGTCATCTCTTGCTTTTGGAAGACAGTAACCTTGCAAGCTCCGTCGGGGCAGGAGATAGTCTTCCAGGGTAGCGCCCCATCTCACTCTCTTTTTGTGATGGCTAGTTTATTTCCTGGTAGTCGTGAAGCGAAGAATGGGTTTCTTTTATCTCTAGTGGAAAAGCCGAGTTTATCCCTAATTGCAGAAGATATTCCGGTGGTTCGAGAATTTCTGGATGTATTTCTAGCGGAGTTGCCAAGGATGCCTCCACCTCACCCAGTAGAGTTTAGAATTGATTTGGTCCCGGGTGCTCGACCTGTTTCCATGACTCCATACCATTTGGTGCGTCCTTTCTAGGAGGAACTAAAGAAGCAGTTGGATGATCTAAAAGCTAAAGATCTCATTCGTCCTAGTGTGTCTCCTTGGGGAGCTCCTATTCTATTTACCAAGAAGAAGGATGGTAGTTGGCGCATGTGTATTGATTATCATGCTCTCAACCAGCTGACCGTCAAGAATAAGTATCATTTGCCTCGCATTGAAGATTTATTTGATCAGTTGAGAGGGGCTAAGATATTTTTGAAGATTAATCTCCAGACAGGATACAATCATATTCCTGTCCGAAAGGAGGATATTGATAAGACAACGTTGTCCACAAGGTATGGGCATTTTGAATTCAAGGTTATGTCTTTTGGACTAACGAATGCCCCTGCTGTTTTTGTAGAGACAATGAACAAGATGTTGCATGAGTATTTGGATGATTTTGTAGTGGTATTTATTGATGATATTTTGATCTATTCAAAGACGGAAGCAGATCATGGGCGTCACCTGAGGCTTGTGTTGGAGACACTAAGAGAGAACAAGTTCTATGCTAAATTGAAGAAGTGTGAGTTTTGGATGTCTGAAGTGGGATTCTTGGGGCACATCATAAATGATAAGGGGGTACCAATTGACCCAAGAAAGATTTCTAAAGTGATTGAATGGGGAAGACCGACTAATGTCAAAGAAGTGACGAGTTTCCTTGGTATGGCAGGATATTATCGGCGATTTGTGCAGGATTTCTCCATTATTGCTAAGCCTTTATCCCGGCTCACGCAGAAGGATGTGAAGTTTCGGTGTGACGATGACTGTGAATGTAGTTTCCAAACCTTGAAAGAAAAGCTGGTGACCGCTCCTGTTCTTACTCTTCCTAAGCCTGGGAAGCGGTTCACAGTGTACTCCAATGCTTCTCGAATTGGTTTGGGCTGTGTTCTCATGCAAGAGGGCATAGTAATAGCTTATGCATCGAGGCAACTGAAGAAGCATGAGCAGAATTCCCAACCCATGATTTAGAGTTCGCCGTTGTAGTGTTTGCCTTGAAACTCTGGATACACTATTTGTATGGTGAGGCTTGTGATGTTTTCACAGATCACAAAAGTCTTAAGTACATTTTCACACAAAAGGAACTGAATTTAAGGCAGTGCAGGTGGCTAGAGCTGATTAAGGATTATGATATCTCAATTCAGTATCATCCTAGTAAGGCAAATGTGGTTGCCGATGCTCTTAGTCGCAAAGCGACACCTGGTACCCTTGATTGCCTCATTGCTGATTTTGACCGCATGGGGATATCTTATTGCTATGCAGGCACGGCACATGTCGAGACACAGTTGATCCTTGAGTCAGCCATCCCAGACCGTGTGTGGGAAGCACAGCAGAACGATCGATTATTACAGAATGTCAGGAAACGGTTGGATATGGATAAAGAAGGAGATTTCAGTTTGAATAGTTCAGGCGCTTTGCGGTTTAAAGGTCGCCTTTGTGTGCCACAAAAGGCGGAGGTCAAAGATGATATCCTGAGGGGGGCACATCGCACTCCGTATATTGTTCATCTGGGTGAGACGAAGATGTACCGAGATTTGAAACAGAACTTCTGGTGGAAAAGGATGAAGGTAGACATTGCTAATTATGTAGCCTCTTGTGGTGTTTGTCAACATGTGAAGGCAGAACATAAGCATCCTACAGGGTTATTGCAGCCATTGGAAGTCCCTCAGTTGCCTTGGGATGATATCTCCATGGACTTTGTAGTTGTGTTACCTCGATCGCCGTGAGGAAAGGATGCAGTTTGGGTGATAGTGGATCTATTCAGCAAATCTGCACATTTTATTCCTATCCGCACAACTAACTCAGCTAGCAATTTGGCTCCTATTTATGTGCGTGAGATTGTGAGGTTGCATGGTATGCCAAAGACCATCATTTCTGACAGAGATGCCAAGTTTGTCTCTAAGTTTTGAGAGAGTTTGCAGAGTGCACTAGGCACACAGCTCCGTCTTAGTACAATATTTCATACACAGACAGATGGGCAGTCAAAGCGCACCATTCAGACTTTGGAGGACATGTTGTGGTCTTATGTTTTGTCTTGGAGGGTAGTTGGGAAGATCAGTTGCTATTAGCAGAATTTGCTTATAATAACAACTACCATTCTAGTATTAAAGACGCGCCATTTGAGGTTCTGTATGGGTGCAAGTGCAGGTCGCCACTATGCTGGGAGGCGGTGGGTGACAAGGCTGTTCTGGGCCCGGATTGGGTACAGAAGATCGTGGAGCGTGTTGGCTTGGTGAGGCAGAATTTGCTGGCAGCATAAAATAGACAGAAAAGTTATGCTGATGTGAGGAGACGAGAATTGGAATTTGAAGTGGGGGATCGGGTGCTCCTAAAGGTGTCTCCCACTAAAGGGGTTGTGCGATTCGGTACCAAAGGGAAGCTTAGCCCGAGCTATGTTGGGCATTTTTCGATCGTGGCTCGGATTGGAAAATTGGCATATCGTTTGGATTTTCCCGAGTCTATACGTGGTGTGCATAATGTTTTTAACGTTTCCAAGCCGAGGAAATAAATAAGGGACCCAGAGCATGTGATTCCACTAGAACCTTTATCTATTGAGCAGGATCTATCTTTTGAATCCAAGCCGGTACAAATTCTGGAGAGATCAGAAAGAGCATTGAGGAACAAAACTTTGAAGTACATCAAGGTGCTTTGGTCGCAGCAGACCGAGAAAGAGGTTACCTGGGAATTGGAGTCTCATATGCGCGAGCAATACCCAGAATTATTCACAGCACGTATGTGGTAGTGTTAGTAAGTTTAATTTAGTTGTGAATTTTCCTCGACATTTAAGCGTGGTGAGAATTCGGGGTTGAATTCAGTTTAAAGGGGGGTAGAATGTAATACCCCAAAAATATTAGAAAGAATTTTTGGGAGAGAGTTATTTGAATTAAAAAAGGACCAAATAGAAAATAGTTATTTAGGCAATTAAAGAGGGGGTTCTCAGCAAATTCGGGACAACCTGGGCTTGGGCCTTAGACCAACTGGCCTTGTGGTGGCCTACCAAAGGGGGGAGGCGCCACCCTCCCCCAAAACCCTAGTCGCACCCCCTATCCCCCTTGGCCGCCCCCACTCCCTCTCCCCGTTGGCCGCCCCCATCCCCTCTACCCCCTGCGCCTCTCCATCTCCAGCAGTGTCTCCTCCATTGAAGCCCCGCTGCCGATGAAGGAAGCCCCTACTGCTGCCGGCCACTTGGAGGAAGGAGGAAGGGCACCCCAGGCGTTTTGGTTGGCCAAGAAGAGGAAGGAGAAGGAGGGAGAGGTCGTGGCCTGGGGTTGGTGTTCATCGTGTTCAGCGGTGGTTCTTCAAGGGTAAGATCCGATCCCCTTCCGATTAGTGGATTAATTGATTAGTAGCAATGTGAGTCTTTAGATCTGTTTAGAGCAGATAGGATTGGCCAACGTTTCTAAGAAGTTTAATGGCAGAATCTATCCAGGACGTCTCCTAGAGAATTGTAGGCGGTGTCGATACCATTTTGTATAGTACTAGATCACATCATTTAGATGAGCGGTTCAAAAGTCATGAATTTCATAGCGTTGTTTTTCGATAAATCAGCTATAATTCTAACAATTATTAGTAATCAGATATAAGCGGATAGTTAGAGGAATATTTGGAAGGTCTCACTATAACGAAAGATGTAGATAATTGGCTTAACTTTTAAGAAAGCTAAAGAACGTGAAATGAGGATGATTGTACTGAAAGTTATGATAGTTTTAATATCACTGTCCAGGAACCCAACGTGAATTAGTTGTTCTGTTAATCAGCTTGGTAAGGGTAGTAAATGGCCGAATCTGGAAGGCTCACCAACTAGGTTTAGTTGGAGTATTTGATAATATTTCCAGAAAGTCCAAGAACACCACATTTGGATCTCTTTACTAAAAGATATGAATTTTTTTATTATGACTGTCTGTCGAGGGGACGGACAACTGTTTAGGATTTTGGACTTGGGGTTGCGCGAGATAGTATAGTTTTTTTGTTATTGCTTCTAACTTTGTTTTGATCCAGTATTGTTATCTTAGAGTGCTTGTTAACTTAATTCAGGTGGGGGATTGATTCCGTAGGTAGCGCCCCCTTCGCGTCCTTCATTCTCGCACGGTTGAGGCATGTACTTTGATAGATGGATTAATTGAGAATGCTTGATCATGATTATGAGTATTTGATGCATTTTAGCTATGCATGGTTGTTGGAATGGTATGTGTATTAATATTGGTGAATGCTCAAAGTATGATTAAGTTCTATTCATGTATGATGTTACTGCTATTACATGTTATTAATGAATAGAGTAACCGTGCATATGCATATTGAGATCATATTTGAGGCTTGGTCACGTGGTGACTAAGCAATGATTTGACGTCCCCATCATGTATATGACGGGCTTGAGGTCCCCACACTTGTGGAGTGTGAGCTTTGTGGTCCCCATTACTTGCGGAGTGTTGGGCTCTTGGTCCCTGTGCTTGCGAGCACAGGCATGGGCATGCAGCGATAGTTGCATACCCTGCATTACCAGTAAAATGCAAAAAGAGTTAAAGAGAAAGTGTGCATTTTGCATTTCATAAGCATGCGATATGTTTTTATTGCAAGGTTATGGGAGTAGATGCTGATGTTATAATGTTGCATTATAATGTCTTTTATTTGTACTTGCTGAGTCTGTGGACTCACTCTTGCTGTTGTTGTTGTTTTAGGTACCCATTACAGAACAACAGGCGTGGGAGGGAGTAGGCATATGTTCGGACACACATTGCCATGAAACTTGTATAGTTGGTTAAATTTTAGATCACACCTTAATAAACGAGCAAACCGCTTAGATGACTTGTTATGGTTATGCTTTATGCGTTGGATTATTTGTAATAATGATGAGTAGTATAATTTTGGATACCTTTGGTTATGCTTTAGTTGACTGCATATCTTGAATGTCTATTGATTATGCTGGATGTTGGATTGTTTAATTATGATTTTTTTGTAACTGTTGGAACCTCCGGTAATAGTTAGTTATACAAAAGAAGTTCTGCCAAAATTTAGTAAATTGTCTTACTTTTAATTTGTTATATTGTTAGTTTAATAGCATTCCAGGCTTATGTTGGACTAGGGTGTTACAGAATCACCAAGGCACCACCGCTTATTTTGTTGTGGAAGCACCAAATACAACACCTAGTTAGGCTTATATAATGGCATGCTCTCAAGTTGCACGTGCATATTGAAGCTCAAATTTGTGGAAAATGTTCTAAAAAATATCGAATCAACGACAAATAGAACCTGATCATAACAGCGCACGGTCGTATATAAAAAAAAAGAGCACTGTAATAAAAGGAAAGGTAAAATACTAATTACATAATAACTTATTTTTAAACCAACTAAATTTAAACGTAAGAACAATGAGCTAACCTGGTTAAATACTAAAGCTAGCCGATGCTCACATTGAAGAAAACCCATTGTTGAGTGAAAGGGCAAACCATCAAACTAACTATGTAAGAACTAAAGGAAACTATCAGGACCCGGGATTAACACTCCCAAATCCTCTGTGTATTACTGAATCAGTCCCATGATCAGTGGCTAGCTCACATGGTAAACAAAAATGGTAACATCCATAAATCATAAAGCTTTATTAATAAATATCAGAGTTTATTACCAGAAAGGCTTACAAGCCAACAAATAAGAACACAACAGAAGACGAATAAATAGTAGTAGAGCCCAGCTAATCTGCCACAAGCAATCGAGGGGTAGCAGCCTAGTTGTCAAGATCTTCAGCAATTGCAAAGTTCTTCTCCTCTGAACAACATCTTATTAAGCAATAGTGAGTACAAATGAATGTACTCCACAAGTTACACCCAATAACAGAATTATAATGCATGCAGGGATATTATCAAAGGAAGGCTTATAGGGGTGAATTTGCATAAAGTGATGTTTCTTTTCAAATACTTGTACTAAGTTCCAAAACATTTATTCTATAACTAAAATTCATTTTCTAAATTCTAAAGTTTTATAGTCAGATAATATTCACACAAGAGTGGTGAATGATACCCTCCTATCACATGGCTACCTACACAATTTTCCATTTGGATAAACTACCTAGAATCATTTGATAAAGTCTTTTGAAATCAAAATAAAATCCTAACTTGGAGTTGCTTTGCTTAGCCTGTCCTTGACCGTGGACACGACTATTCAAATAGTTTTAACACTCTGCAGAGGTTGTACAACTTTACCCACAAGAGAATATCATCTTATAATATCCGTCTAACACACTTTCGTAGGCGTGCAACTAAGTGATATCACAAAGCCTTTACAATGCGCCATCCCACTGTAGTCCCACCTCGCTAAGGTTTCGCTTCCTTTGGATAGAAACCCACCAGACTTAAGCCCTCTTGCGCCATGTGGGAATATATCAAAGTAGGTCGTTCTGACACCCACACAACCAGATGGCACAACATGGTGGAATGTTGCAAATTAGTTACAAGTGTGATACTGCGAATATTACTAACTAAAGGAAGCAGGCAAAAAGAAAGGGACAATAACCTTTTTATTTGGACTTTTCGGCGAAATTTCGTCAACCTGGGCTTTGAGCTGTGGCCCAAAAGGCCCAAGAGGGGGCCGGCCATATGGGGGGCGCCACCCCTCCCCCCCCCAAACCCTAGCCGCCCTTTACCCCTTCCCCCTCCCTTGGTGCGCCTCCCCTCTCCCCAAGGGCAGCCGCCACCTCTGCTCTCTTCCCCCCATTGGCGCCTCCATCTCCCTCCCTCAAGTCAAGCCCCTCCATTGCTGCCATCTTGGGGTTTTCCAGCAGCTGACCGGCCACAAGGGGGGAGGAGAAGGGAGAAGGGAGAAGAGGGGAGAAAGGAGGAGAAGAAGAAGATCCTCTTCGTGGGTTTTTGTTCAGCATCTTCCCGGGGATCTACAAGGGTAACAATCATTGTTGTTCGAGGGCTGGATAAAAGTAGATGCGAAATTGATTCCGTTTATTGGATCGAAATCCTGTAGCGAGTAAAACAGGTTCTGTCCAGTGTAGTGTGTGTCTGTTTTCGTGTTCTTAGATGCCGAATCAGAGGATACCATCTCCTAGAGTTATTCGGGGTTTGTTCTTAGCTTGCAATAGACGCAAAGCTCACTCAATTCCAAGTTACAGTTGAAAAGTTATGATGAATTCATTTCTGCTGTCCCGAAAGTCTAACGACAATTAACAGTCACTGTGCTTATTAAAATATGATTAGGTCAGGAGCTGATTCAGAAGTGTTGCCCAAAACAATTTTTGTAGATAATCCCATTAGCTTTCAGGATTGATAAAGAACGTCCTTTTTGGATTTGTAGAACAAAAGTTATGAATGTTTCAATTTGACTGTCCAAAGTGTATGTCGGTTTCTGTCAGTAGTTTTAACCCGTGTGCCACATTTTGTTAAAGGCAAAATATGAGTGTCATGCCACCTAGGATTTTGAAGGTGGTGTTCGTAGCTTTCCAGAATTATAAGAATCATGGATTTTGGTTAATCCAATCAAAAGTTATGAGTATTTCTTTACTGCTGTGTAGTTCTGCTAGACAGACTGTATACTAGATTTTCACCAGAATGTTAGCCTAGGTTTTTAGCCGAATTGGAAGTTTTCACCAACTAGACTAATGTGGAGGTTTTCGATACCTTTTCACAGGATCTGAGATCACTCTGTTTGGAGTCTCGGAGCAAAAGATATGATATTTTTAGTACCGCTGTCCATATTATCGTCCTGCTAGACTGTCGGTTTTATTGTATAGAACAATTATGTGAACCTTGTGTTTAGGAAGAGGCATTTAAGTGTTGTGATTAGCATCTTATTTATGTTGTTTCTTATTCAAGTAATTAAATTATGTAGGAGGAGGGAATTCGAGTGTAGTGGCATCTCCCTTGCCTCACAACGCTTCGCAACGCAGAAGGCAAGTACCTTGTGGAGATTATTGTTCGTTGAATGTTTGATATGCTTGTTATTCATGTTATGACTACCTTCTATTATCTATGGGTAGATTTCGGATGATTCCTATTCGTTCCACGTTTGTTAAATTATGGTTACATAAATGATGTCTCTTATATTCATATTCATTCCATACATTCATATGTTCATGACTCACCCACGGGAGTGGGGAGAAAGACCCATCATTCCAATATAGGCATGTAAGACCCACCATTCTAATATGGGTAGATTTGGATCCCCGCTATGAAACGTTCTCATACAGCCCTTGGATCCCCGCATTTTGTATAGTGCGGGCCTGAGTGAACACCGACGGGTGTATCACTGGCTATATCGGTATAAGCAGAAGAGGAGATTTGCACATCATGCATTCATATGTTCCTGTCATTCTACATTCATATTTCGTGATGTGATGTTATTGCTCTTATTCAGTATTGTTCTTATATTTCTGTTGTACTTGCTGAGTCTTGGATTCATTCTTGCTTGTGTTTGTTTTTTAGATGAACACTGAGGTCGGCATTCTTGGGAGGGGATAGTCACGGATAATGTATTCACCTCACATTATTCACTTTCAATTATATGAACTCATCATTACCTTTCCTTCGTTAACTATTGGATTGTAATAAATAGAGGTTGATGGTTGATATTTCTATTCTTTAAGATATGGTTGAATTGGTATTGTTTTAATGACCTTCGTACAAGCTTTTGATGGTTTCGTCATAATTGATTCGATATGATTGGAGGATAGGGATTGTTATAATGTTGAATCATGTTTCAATTTCTTATATTCATTCTACTAGAGGTTGATCTGCTTATGATATTAATTGTAAGATTGTTGATCTTATTCCGCATTGCGGTTGTATGATAGTCTTTTAGGAAACATCTTGGCTTCCACATAGTCAGAGTGTTACATCTAGGTCCTGCCCATTCAGGACATGTGGTAATACGATGGGCTTAGCAAGATGCGGCTCGAAGACCAGTCCCTAACTGACTTGGACGACTTTCTAACAAAACCCATGGGCCTCGATCATAGAAATGACTCGATCCCGTGCATCGACGTGTACCATCCAAATATCCATTTCGCCCAAGTCCAAACCAATTTTCTATTTTGTTTTGTTTTTAAAAAACAATCATTTACACAAATTTCCATGACAAACCATGTCATAGCTTTAATTTCAAACTGAGTTTGATATTTGGCTAAATTCTCCAAATTGAATATTTTTGTTCTAAGCTTTGTCTAAGCACATTTCTCAACAAAGGTATCTTGTCAATACTATTGTATTAACTAGAGTTTTATCTAAGGTGATAAGGGGTGAGGGTTTGATGTACAAGAATTGTCAATTCCAATATCAGTAAGTCTACCTCCAAGATTAGAATCATAATCCAATAATCCAACAATATTCTTTTTCTAATAATTCGACATCCATCAATCCAATCTTCAATAATAATCCATTTCTAATAATTCAACATCCATTAATCCAATCTTCAATAATAATTCTATATCCAATATTCAGTAATCCAATATCCATCAATTATACTTCTACAGTCCAATCTCCAACAATTAATTCTATAATCAAACTTCCAACAAGCCAATAACGATATATTCCCATAATCCAGCAAAGATGTACTTCTAGAATCGAACCAAGATAGATTTCTATTATCCCACCGAGATTTATTTCTATAATCCATCCAAGATACATTTCTGTAATCCAACAAAGACATATTTCTAAAATCCAATCAAGACGTATTTCCATAACCCAACCAAGATTTCTTCTAAATTCAACCTCTCTATTCAATTATATCCAATAAATCTAATATGACCAAAATACCCAATTAATTACATACTTCTTGATTCAACCTAATCCACCAAAATCAACATCATAAATTGGTAATTCCTATAATCCAATCTCTCACAATAATCTAATTATATAATCTAATATCCAATAGTTGTGTATTTCTATAATAATCATGTATATATTCATATAATCCAATATCCAATAATCATATATTTCCATTTCTATAATCCAACATCCAACAATCAATCTCCAATACTAATCTATTTCTATATTCCAATCTTTTCAACTTCTAACCCAAAATTATATTGCACTCGGAGGGATTCTCCATACTGTCTATATTGACAATGAATGGCTATACATTGGAATTGGGAATAACTATAAAGCTTGAAACAAGAATTTAAATTACCTTAATATAAATATGCATGAAATAATAATTTAAAATAAAATTTAAATAATTTAAAATACTGGGATCAAATATGATCAAAGGATGTAACTTACCTTACTCAATTAGTTGTTATTCTCAAACAGCGTCGAAATCCGGCTTTTCGACGTCATCGTAATCTACACGCGAAAATAAGCTAAATTCAAATAAAATCCAAATAAAATCTAAGAATTACAAAATTAGTACCAAAAGAAAGATACCACCTTTAGATGAATTTAGGAATAAGAATCAGCGGGATCGGACTTCGTATGAAGGAGAACGATCATTTGAAAGTTGATAATCACATGAAATGATAGAAATCAAAAAGGGAATATAATATTCCATTGAATATGTTGTCTGATTTTTGCTAACATGCACACATTGGCTGCCAAGGGGGCCCACCTGGAAGAGAAAGCAAGGGAGATAAAGAAAAGGGAGAGCCAATGACGTGCGGGCCCCATGTGTCATAGACACAAGAAGCAAATGTGAAGAGCTCTTCACAGAGCTTCACAGCGGAGCATAGGGGAGGAAAGAGGCGCATGGCCACGGGGCTGTTGGTGGCGAGGCAGGCAGTGGGGCAACTGCCAGGGGGAAATGGGACCCTGGCGAGGTAGGGGTTCCCCGGGAGGTGGCAGCGCTGGCGGGGCGACACAGGGCCGGCGGTGGCAACCCTTGTGGCGACGACAAGCGCACAGCCGCATGGTGTCACTAGCGACTAGGCGATGTGGGGAGGGAACCGGAGTGAGCATGAGCAGTGCCTGGTCATGGGGAAGCTATAGATGAGGTCGGGGAGGCTAGAGATGGCCCGGAACGGTGGCACCACAGCGGCCATGGCCGGTGGCAAGGAGCATGTGGTGGCGGGGCTTCTCGGTGGCGAAGGAGATGAGTGGAGGTGGGGGGAAAGGGAGAGGAGGTGCTAGAATGCAAGGTGACGTGGATAGGGGGCAAGGGGATGACCGGAGGTGAAGTTTAGCGATGGGGTGGCGTGGCGGCAGCGGGGAAGAAACGGGCTCGATGGTGGCGCAGCTCCAGGGAGCTTCGGGTTTTGGGGGGAGAAGAGAGAGGAGGGGGAAATGGAGGGAGCTGTTGTGCCTCTTATAGGGGGAGAGAGAGAGGAGCTCAGGGGGGAGCAGTTCGGCCGGCATGGCCAACGGCATGGGGAGCCGGGGTTGGCAGGGGAGGGCGATAAGGCATGGGATGGGGATGGCACGGGCCAGGGCATGGGCTCGGGCCAGGGCATGGGCTCGAGGCATGGGGTGGCGCCTGGGAATCACGGGAGAGAGGACGGCAGCCATGGTGCAAGGAATGGGCAGCTCTAGGAAGAAGAGCTGGAAAAGAAAAGGGAGGAGAGTGAAAAACAAAAGAAGGAAAGGAAAGAAGAAAAAGAAAATAAATTTAGGAAAATCCAAAAAAATCATAAAATACCTTGGGACCTGAAAAGATCAAATAAAATAATTTTGGATTTATTTGAAGTTTTATTTTAGCCATTTAAAATGTTTTTCATTCGAAAATTCAATTTAAGTTTTAAATTAATACAATATAATTCAAATAGTTTCTTTTATTTTCAAAGCTTTCAAAAAGATTCTAGAAATAGAATAAAACAAATTTTATTTTATTGGAGTTTATTTCACTCATATTTAAATTATTTTTATTTCTGAAATTTCAAATTAAGCTTTAACAAATCAGGGGAAAAAATCAAATGGTGATTTTTTATTTTGAAAATTTTGAAAAGGCATGAAAATCAAATAGATTAGGTTTGAAATAATACAAATTAATTTTAACTTAAAGTTGGCTTTTATTTTTACACATAACTATTTTAAATTTTGAAACACAGGGAAAACCTTTTTAAATACCCAAAGATTCAAGAAATTAAATAAGTTTTTTTAAAAAAATTTAACTTTAAATCCTTTAAGAACCCAAAACTCATTTAAAATTTTCCTTTTGGCTTTTAAAACTTAGGAAAATCAAGAAAAGCAATAGATCTCTTTTACATTTTCAGAAAATCCGAAAACTGTTTTAAAACTCAGGAAATCCAATAAAATATTAATTTTATTAATTTTAATTTTGATAACAGAACTTTGGGATGTTACAGAAACCACCGTATAAGTAGCTAAATGAATGATTTGGTGATCTAATGTGTTGCCTGATGAAATATCAGGTTCAATCTTGGAAGCTCTTGACCTCCTTTCTTCTTGGACCTACACAAAGGAGATTGAGGCTAATTAGCTCATCAACATATAAGTGCCAAATTTTAATTTTCCAAATACCTAGTAAGAAGTAACTTTCACAGATCAAACCTACCGCAATACCTTAACAATAAAAAGGGCACCTAAAGGAACTACGCTAGGTTTTGCAATACAAAAGGTAAACTTTTGATCCATGATGAAAAATACAAAAGCTTGCAAAAAGTGAAGGAATCCATGATCAACTTGGTAGACAAAACGCAAAGCCTTCCCAATTGAGAAATAAGTTAAACACACATGTTCCTAACAACCATTGCATTAGAGATCTAATCATACATTAGAGGATTTCTGACACTTCCTGCCCTTTGAATATGAGGAGTGCAACACATGAAAGGAAAGAAAATCAAGCTGCAATTAGTAATGATAACAAAAGAAAAGTACCTGGGAGGGAAACGGGCTTGCATCACAAACAAATATTGTCCCAATTCCACATACCAGTAGGAGCGAGAAGGTGACTCGCCAGTTCACCAGAGGCGATGACATCATCTTTGCGGTGGCCGATAGCTGGAGCGCAAAGCTCATCATACAGGAGAAAAAACACAAAATTTTGGATCAAATAAAGGGAAAATCGGTTGAAAGTTTGAGGCGACCAAACCTCATGCGGAGGTGGAATGGTGGTCCGCGGGGGAGGGGTGCAATGGCGTCCATCGGCGTGCTGGATGAAGTTGCATTCTGGTTAGGGCGAGGAGACCGCAGCATGACGACCTCCGCGAGATGTTGATGGCGGGGGTGGTGAGGCCGGGCGAGGGGAGGCGGCGGCCGGGGAGGGGGGCGGCGAGGCAAGGAGGTAGAAGGAGGGAGTGGATCGGGAATGGAAGGGGATCGAAACTCAAGAGAGGTAGCTAGGGCAAGAAAGGATGGGATGAGCATACTATCCAAACCCTCGCCGCACAGTAGGGTGACCAAATCGATGGCCAGCGGGGGAGGAGCTGAGGACGGTGGGCAGTGGAGGAGAGGATGGTGGGGGTGGCGTAGGAGGCAGGAGCAATGAGTAGACAGGTCGGTGGCATGGGTAGGGAAAGGGGCGCGAGATGGGCGGGGCGTGAGAGAGAGAAGAGAGGGAGGGCGGTGTGTGAGTGGGAGGAGGCGGGCATTGGCACAGGCAGTTGCAGGCTGCTCAACGCGATTTGGACCCTCGGTGGTCCGCTCGCGCATCCAACGAACGCCGAAGGCCGCCACTTAGCGCATAATCGTGGGTGGGTGGGAGTGAGAAGGACGGACGACCACCAACTCTTATTTTTAAGAAGTAGAGATCAATGGCGATAATTCGTTCAACTCACAATAATAATAATAATAAAGATGAATCCAAATTTTGTATATTGGACGGATGGGAAGAAATTCACCATGGGTACTTGATTACTTCATATAACTGCATAGATAATAGTTTACAACCATGTCATGCCATCACAGCGTCACTGGTGTCTATCAGTCGATATGACCATGATATGTCCAGCAGTTGCCATCACCATATAGATGAAGATCAATCAGCTTCAGAATATCCAATAAAAAGTGATAAAATCGCTTGATACACATTATTGGGAAATTAGGAAGAACAACAAGGTTTCCAAAGTTCAGAGTTCATCTGTTCCGCACATGAGCAGAGGATCATGACAGGTAACCCCAGAAGTTGAGAAAAACAACAGGTGTACTTCACTTGTCCACATCGGCAAAGGATTCAGTCAGCTTTCACCCTCTGTTGAAGAATTCGCCGAAAGGTTCTGCGCTTCCAAAAGCTTCATCTGCCGCTCAGCATGCTCCCGCTCACACTGGCTAATGCCCATGATGATGTCAAGCATAGTTCCAGTGGTGCCAAAGAATACCAGCGGAGCTAAGGATTTCTTCTTTATGCCCACAGGAATAGCAACGAGAGCACCAGCAACCGAGAAAAACCAAGTTCCGAGGGCACTGCACGCATATGAGAAGTAGTATCAGCGTAACATTATTCCAAGGAAGACTGCAGCCTAAAGAGCTGTTTGTTATACCGTGTGTATTTCCACACATATATCTGCAACGTTTACATATCTACGCACGATGTCATTCATTGGTGGTAACTTCAGTATATGATAAGTTTACCATCTCAAAGCTGAAATATAAAAAACATACAGAAAACTTCTAGCCTATGATCTTGGGCCATATAAAATTTCTCCAGATTATCTATTTTAATTAAGCATTATTTACACAATTCAGTAATCTCAAATTTTCCAAGTATATATGATCATGCATGTGCACATGTCATAGAATGTACCCAATTTTTTGTGCAACTGTATCTCAGATCTGTGCCAACTCTATATTACTTTGAATGCCTTTTTTAGTTCATTTTTGTGCTGGTACCTTAGCATGAAATCAGCTTAGGTTCACTCGCTACCATATATATATGAAGCATATCTATTTGACACAACAGCATATTCTTTGTAATTTCGTAAACTAAAATATTGTGATTAAAACAAACAATAAAGTGGAGACATGCCATGAAAAAATCATACTGCAATTTGCATTGACTATAAAGTGTCCAGAGAGTGCTGCACTCCTCTACCCAATGTGCTCAGTGTAAAATAATGAATTGTACTACAAATACTACATATCCTAAGAAGTATGCTTTCCCGTCATGATGACTATGACATATTGAGTTGACAGACATGAACCATAACACACTGGGCAAGCTGTTGAGTGATAAGTGGTAGATGCCACAAGCCATTCAAAGATGCAGCAATGGAAAGGGAATATGACAGTAAAGCAACTGAAAGGGAATATGACAGTAAAGCAACTGAAGTCGTGGTGTGCTGAATGCCCTAATCTCATCCATGAGTTTCATTTTATCATCCCCGCGACTTCAGGCTTAGTGAAATCTGACACCATTTCTAATTTTACATTATTCTGAGCCTTATAGAATGAATCTAGAGTTCTAGACCTAACAGCAGGGAACTAGGGATAGTACAACAGAAACTAGAGGAGTTCTGATCTTACACCATTACATGGAATTAAGACTAATAACTGGCAAATTTAAGCCATATTCTATATATGTATTTAAAGCCAGCCAAGCCATGCATTTTTAGTTGACAAAACCATGCTTTGTTCTTTCATAGTTTTAAATGTGTTTTCGCACGTTTAGACAATCCATTTTTTTACGGATTAGGTACATACATCTACAATAGGACTGCCTTACGGCAAAACTCAACTATGAAAGAACTCAATGTCACAAGGGAAAACCGATGCAAACTATTTGTCTCTTTTTCACCCTTGTGCTCACGACAGTGTGCTGGCACTGGTTCACCAATTTGAGAATGCTTGGTTGGTTTGCTCAAGTTCAGTTTGAAACATCACTGTATTTGACTTCACATTGTATAGTTTTTGTTTCTACATTGATACACATACATTATACCTTTTTAAGGCATGTAGAAAAACTAAGTAGCCCATGGATTTCTATTTTAAGGCATGTAAAAAAACTAAGTAGCCCATGGATTTGTATGAGCAAAATCGTGGGATTACTAGGCGCAAAAAGGGGGAACTTAAAACTTTAGTCAAACCACAGCATTTGCTACCCTTTCACGCCTAAAAAAATTGCAATAACTATGTAGCAAATTTGCAATTTGTACCTACTCAAGCAGATTTACTGTTGCAAACCAAATACCATTTCTGCATTCAATGATAGGGATTACATGGATAGACTGGTTTAAACAAAACATGAAACAGCACAGCACTATCAATGACATGGAACAACCCTTGCTCTGTAAAAAAGCATAATGAGGAAACAGCCATAGGCACCAAGAGATCTAAGGACAGTTTGTTGAACTTTGGATAATCATGTAATCAAGTAAAATATTATGTTCTAAACGTCCTAAGACAGTGAATATAAGAGGGAAAATTACAAAAAATGAACTCAAAGACACTCCCATTTCAAATAGTACGTGCGCAAGCAAGCTTAGAATTGCCTACTGTTACAAGCCCACAGTCATAAGAACAGGAAGACAAAGGTGGCATAAGTGACACCAGGCAGTTTAAATTTCACTAAACACGTACATGAGAGAACAAAACATGTTCCCATTTCAATCTAAACCTGATAAAGTCATGTGTAACTCGAGCTTTACAAAGTCTAAAGACTAAACTAAATCCAGCTCCCAAAAATCAAGCTTAGTTCATGAATTATCATGCTGAATAAAACTAAACAGAATTTTATGTAAATAAACCACTGCCCGAGGGCGATTAGATCAAATTCCCACCCAAACTTCTGGATAGCAACTCTCTTAATAGACATTTGTACCAATAAACAAGGTAAAATTTCTAGAAACCAGAACGATGTGAACTACGTTAACTATCATGAATCTATAATCAGCAGCAACCTTTAGGTCAAAGAACAGGGTTAACACTTAACAAATTCACCAAAATAATAAATAGAGGGAATGCAATGTCATTCATACTCCCAAAGCCACAGAATTATAGCATAGTAGTGTTTTGTTTCATTGAACAACTTACATATCATTGCAACTCTATCGTAGCCTGTAAATTAAAAACTCCTATTCGGCATCACATTTACGGCCTTATGGGTTCATTTCTCATTCAAAGAATGGCTGATTAAACAAGCCTGCCATCCATTCCTTTACGGATTAATTTTTCTTTCGCCAGTTGGTGTTTAAGCCCCACGGGAATGTGACCTCGAGCAATGCGATTCAGGATAATCAGAAAGAAATTTGGACCCTACAACTACCAGGAGGCAAGCAACCAGAGGGCTCCCCAATTCTGTGCACCTAATCCCCGAAACCTAGATAGGTAGGTAAACCTAGATAGGTAGGTAGATCGATCGACCGCGCCTGAAGCAGCAAGAATCGAAAAGGTTAACATAGGGAAGGGGAGGGACTGACTGACTTGGAGACGGAGCAGTCCTCGAGCTGCTTCTCGCCGCCGCCGACTCGCTCCATTGCTTGTCTCCGGCAACGGGGGCGTGGCTGGAGGCAACGGCGGGAGGTCAGGACACGGAGGTGGCGACGACGACCTGCAGGAATACGCGCCGCGGCTGGCGTCGCTCCGGCTGCCGGCGGCGACGTGGCCAAGGTCCCTTGCTCAGTTGCTCCTGCTCCTTCTTTCTCCTCTTCGGCGGCGTGGGTTAGAGTAGACTGTGAGAGTAACGGCCGATGGGCGATGGAGTCGAGTCGCTCACCTGCTGCGATTCGTCGTGGCTAGGGGTGAAAAAAAAACTGACTCGCGAGCCAATTCTACTCGTTAAGGGTTTGGCTAGTCTCGGCTTGAACTCGGTCCTTTAACGACCTGAACCGAGCTGGCAAAAAAATTATTTTCTTAACGAGCCGAGTTCGAGTTGGCTCGCGAGTGGCTTGTTTAACTTGTTTAGCTCGTCTCATTTGATTGAGCACCGGGCGTTCGGACCACCAGCCAAGCCACCACAGGCCACAAGCCACAGTAGTCAACACTCAGCAGGCCAAGCGGCCCAACGCCACAAGGCCCCAACCCCCCCCCCCCCAAACCCAAGGCCAACCCTAAGCCGCGTTCGGACCACTCCTCTCGGCCGTCAGATGAGGATCCAACGGTTGATACATTCGGACTTCCATTCGGACCACTCCTCTCGACCGTCAGATGAGGATCCAACGGTTGATACTTTCGGACTCCTGAGTCCTGACAATATCCCCGCACCGCATGACCGCACTCCCCATTCCCCATCCCCACATCGCCGCCCGCTCCATCCGCCCGCCGCAGCCGCCCGCTCCCTCCTCGCCCTCCAGTCCAGAGTCCACCCCCCAAGCCTCCACTTCGCCCACCTCCGGGCGCCAGCCGCGCCACCCTATCTCCTCTCCTCCGGCCATCCCCGCCACAACTCAAGGCAACACCGGCATCCAAGAATCGAGTCTGGAGTCCAAGATGGATCAACAACCGAGCTTGGAGTCCAAGATCCGTGGAGGGAGGAGGTCGTCCGCCTCCGACTCCATTTCACCCTCTGCCTCAACACCGGCGCCCGCTAGCAAGCCGCCTCGCTACGGCCATCCAAAGACTTCCAAAGATCGACTGCTACCCTCGCCTCGGTGAGCTCTCCTCTGACATGGATTATCCATTGAATTATATTTGCATGTTGGATTATGGCTAGGTTTAACGAGTGACAGTGAGAGTTCAGTAAATGGGAAGGTTTGCAATTATGTGGGAACTGTAAATGAGTGCACATTGAGTGTAAACGAGTGACAGTGAGATTATCCTTTGAAGCTTTGTTGTTATGTGAGATTATGTTCTAGTTGTGGTTTATGTTCTAGTTGTATGTGGTTTATATTCTAGTTTATGTAAATTAGTGCACATTGAGTGATGTCATAATAAATGAGTGGTTGTATTTGATCATAAATATGATTGCTTCATTCAATTTCAACAGTGCATTCCTGATATATCATGTTCTATATCTGTGTAGTGAATGATGGCTTGGCACCATTGGAATCTTTGATAAGTAATCTTAGGGAATCAGTCAAATACATGAAGAAGTCTCCATCCCGCATGTACAAATTCTTAGAAGTGTGTAAATCTATTGCTTTGGAAGTTGGAAAAGGGTTGAGTCTTGATATGTCAACAAGGTGGGGTTCAACATATAAAATATTGTCTGCTAGCATTGCCTATAAGGACGCATTATTGTACTATGCTGATACGGATGCTAATTACAAGTGGCTTCCTTCGAGTGAACAATGGGCTTTATACAACAAGATTTAGCCCATATTGAAGGCATTGGCAGAGGTAACTACTGCATTTTTTGGATCTCTATACCCCACAACAAACATTTTCTATCCTCATATAGTGAATGTTAAGATTGCATTGAGGGCCGCAAGTACTTTTAGTGATCAACATTTGAAGAGTATGGGTAAAGCAATGTTGGATAAGTTCAACAAGTATTGGGCTGAAAAAAACAATGTAATGGTTATTGCTACTATTCTTGATCCAAGGTTCAAGATAAGATTTGTTAGTTGGTGTTTCACATAGATGTATGACTCATCCAAAGCCGCCAGTGAGGAAAGTGATATTCGTGACGAGTTGTTTGATCTCTATGCCCAACATGAGATGCAACATCGCCACAACAAGGCTGCCAACAGCAGGGCTGAGTCCTCTTCAACTATTGATACCAGCTGCTCATTAGTCTCAGTTTCAAGTGAGTTTTAGACCTTTCTACGATCTACTTCTACAGAGCCATCTAAATCAGAGTTACTCATATATCTAGATGAACCAAATCATCCTTTAGCAGACACGGGTTTTAAATTGCTTGATTGGTGGAGATTGAATGCTCATAGGTTTCCGGTTGTGTCAAAGATGGCCAAGAAATTCTTGACAGTACCTGCGAGCAGCGTGTCCTCTGAGTCAACCTTTAGTGCTGGAGGTAGAGTTCTGGATGATTATTGTAGTGCTCTGCACCCAACTATGGTTGAGGCATTAGTTTGTGGTTCTAACTGGATACGAGGTTCTCAAAATGACATAACACCCCCAATGTATGTGGTATGTTTTCCCATACTAACTATTGTCTTTTTTCATATCCTATTTGTTAATATTGATATTTAACTCAATTATCATTTTCCTAAATAGGAAGAAGACGATGAGGACGATGTAGAATCTGTACCATTTCCTGAGGGTGTGGTGGCTAGCAACTAGTTAACTAGTAAGACAATGCATGGTACAAATTCAATTGTTGCATGCATTGAAAAATATACTTTTGTCTTTCACTCAATTATCATATCCTACTGCCTACTGCTGTCTCATGATGGCAGGCTAGCTTAGGTAGACAAGACAATGCATGATCATTTCTATAATGCTTTTTTACCAACTTAAATTAGTATGATCATTTCCAGAATGCTTTCCAGATTCCAAGATCACAAGTTGGCAAGACCTTTTGTTTGGTGGAGGATAAGTTGACAATGAAAAGCTCACAAAAAGACATTTTGTTTGGTGGCCAAGTTCATTCAAGAATCTACATGGATGTTTATTGATCTGCATGGATTAGTTATGAACTTTTTCTTGATATCATTGATCTGCATGGACTAGTCCATGAACTTGTGATCTTGTGATATTATGGACTTAATTGTGATCTGCATGGACTAGTCACTAGTCCATGAACTTGTGATCTTGTGATATTATGAACTTAATTGTGATCTGCATGGATGATGGATGTTATGACTTATGACTGATAGGACTTTGATATTATTGATCACAATTCACAAGTAGACATTTTATTGATCTGCATGGAGTCATTAGTCATGGACTCATGGACTAGTCACTAGTAGTTCATTCAAGTGATATTATGAATTTGTGATCTACATGGAAGTTTTTTATTGATTTGCATGGATGTATATTCATTTGAACAGATGTTTTATTAATTCTGGATGTCAATTCATTAACGAGCCTAACGAGCCGAGTTCGAACTTTTTACCGAGCCGAGCCTGACTTTTTGCTCGTTAGCTTAACGAGCCGAGCTCGTTAACTTAACGAGCCTTAATGAGCCGAGCCGACCTGGCTCGTTATCCACCCCTAGTCAAGGCTCCCAGGCGGCTGGGTCTTGTGATGGAGTTGCTAATTGTTGGCTGTTGCGCCGTTATTAATAAAAGTGATCGTTGGCATGGTGTAATGCTATTATTTTTCACAACAGGTGTTCTGGTGTATGATACGTGTCCTCCATCGTTTCTCCCACGCACAGAGGCCATCTCTACTGTTCGTGGGGAGACTAGACGCTTCTGAAGCTGCCACGTCGCCGATGTCGTGCACCTAAGGGCCGAATGAGGCGCGTCCGCGCCCCTGGCACCCAGACAAGGCCTCTCTGTGCCCTTATGCCATGGCAGCCCTTCTCCGCTCCCCTTGGCACGGACGACAGCCACATGGCGACTCCATTGTTCCTTGGCTGGATTTTTGACACTACTGTGTCATGGTGGCACGGTGTGACAACTACCCAGCGTATTTTCACCGCACCACCCTACGACAATGCACCATCCTACGACTAGGGCATAGGCACGTTTTCATGTTTCGCCGAAAGCATCCTCTGTCCTCTCTTCTTTTCCCCTATCCCATCCATCGACTCCATCACCTTGCTGCCTCCGTCCGCATGCATGCTTAATCACAGTGCACAAGACAAGGGATTTTGTCTCATTGCCTTGCGGTCAGCGCGAAACGCCTTCGCATGACAATAAAAACCGACGCCGCACTCGCTCTCATTCTGGAATTCATTCTCATTCTCGCGTATCGCTGAGAACAAAGAGAATTAAACTAAAACTTTGTTCGGATTACGCTGTGAATTAAATAGTATTTAGAGCAGTACTTACAACCGTATAAGTATCGTGAGGTCGACATCAAGGCAAGGTAAAATTATTTCCTATACTTTAGTTGTAATTATTTCAATCATAGTTAATTAGCGGTAATTTATTACTCGTAGTTAGTTAGTGGTAATTTACCTGTAGTTTATAAGTGGTAATTAAAGTAGTGGTAATTAAGTAGTCATAATTAAATACCCATAGCTAATTAGTTGTAATTAATTAGCCATAATTAATTAGTGTAAATAAAGTATTAATTAATTAGTCATAATTAAATTTCTCGTAGTTTATTAGTGGTAATTACATTAGTGAAAATTAAGCGGTCAAATTTACACGGCCATAATTAATTTGTTGGAGACTAATGACTTGTAGTTAATTAGTTGTAATTAAATAAACATAATTAATTATGAATAATTAATGACACGTAGTTAATTAGTCTTAATTAATTAATCATAATTAATTCAAATATATTCGTATTTAATTACTCGCATTTAATTGCTTACTTGTATGAAATATGTCGTAATTATCTGTATCATGGGCAATTAGTGGAAAATAGATTAATCATAATTAATTATTATTAATCAGTGGTAATTGAAGAAATAATCTCATGTGAATAGTCATGTACAGTAAATTAATTAGTGGTAATTACATACCCTGTTTGTTATATTGTGTACTGTAAATCGGGTTGTGGTTTTAGGTAATTTCGAACATACAAGAGTTGGTAGTGTTTTATAGCAACGGTCTCGTACAAGCCAGACCTGATGGGTTGGACCTGTCGAGATGTCAATACAAGGTGGTCCGGACGAAGGGGCTCGATGTGATGAATATTCAAGAGCTTAGGAGCTGCATCCAAGGGGAGTTCGACACGAAGCCCATGACGAAGAAACTTGTCATCGAGGCTATCACCTGCACGAGTAGAGGAGGGCAGGGTGTATGGGAGCTAATCAAGGTGAATGTAAGCGTAGCATGGGGTCAGTATATGCATATTACTTCCCATCCTGAGGTGGCAATATATGGGAAGTTGATGGTGTACGCAGGGCACCGGGAAATCTTGATGATGCTGGTGCCTCGGGAAGGGGGCAACCGTAGGCGGAGCTTAAAGGCGGTAGCACGGAAGATGTTGTTTTGGAGGAAGTCCAAGAGAGAAGACTTGTGCATAATTTTGTGCAAAATGAGTGGGCGGGACTGTGGTGGTCAGCCCGTATTGACTGCCATGAGTATCTACCAAACCAGCATCTCAGGTTGGAGTTCGACAAAGACGCCAACCCAGGTTCGGATGGTAGTGAGGATGACGCACCCCAGGGTGGTGGTCCGACCGGTGGAATTGTGTCATCGGAGGTACCTTACGTGGCATCCAGACTTGATGATATCACAGTGCGGTCTCTCGTACTGCCGCAAGAAGAAGGGTCCAAGTGGGGATTTGATGCTGACACCCTCTTAGTTGGACAGCACTTCCCTAGAAAGGCGGTTGTGCAGCAAGCTATAGCACGGTATGCCTTGTCCATCAGCCGTGTGTATCGAGTACACCGGTCTAACCCAGGATGTTATGGAGTGAAGTGACTAATAGAAGGTTGTCCTGGTATAGTCAGCACTCACCGAGTAAAGTTCTTCGGCTCGGTCTTCATGGTCAAGGCGGTGACCGACCACACTTGTAAGCTTTGCGAGCCGCTGCCGCGGCATTAGAATATGACTTCGCATATGTTGCAAGCCTCATCAGCCACCTAGCTGCAGAGAATGTGTCCATCTCCCCCAAGATGCTGCTGTCAGAAGTCGCTAATCTGGTTGGTTATCCAGTCAGCAATAGCACAATCCGACGAGGCAAACAGAAGGTTATTGAGTCCATGTACGGGACATACGAAGAGGCGTACAACTTTATGCCGAGAATGCTTCACCAGATTGCTGAAGAAAATCCCAGCACGTACATATACAAGGTTAAAAGTGAAGATACTGATGAAGGCCCCAAGTGCTTCATACTAGATCAGTTGTTCTAGGCTTTCGTCTAGGCTACAGAGGGTTTCAAGTTCTATCATCAGGTGCTCATGATGGATGGTACTTTCCTCATAGGGAGGTACAAGGGCATCATTCTCACCGCGGTGGCGGCCGACATGAATGACCAACTTCCCTGGTTGCTTTTGGCATTGTAGAGAATGAGAACACATCCAGTTGGCTATGGTTCCCAGCGAATGTGAAGCAGGCGGTTTGGGAGACCGGTCCAACGTATGCCTTATCACAGACCACAATGTTGGGTTGTTGTCGGCTCTAAACAACATGAAGAATGGGACGGAACCCCCTCACTAGTGGAACGACTTAGAAACCCTGTGGTGCATGAGGCATCTTACATCGAACTTCTTCATGCGGTTCCACAGTCTGAAACTAATGAAGATGTTCAAGGTGTTATGCATGCAGAACCAGAGGCAGAAGTTTGAGTCCATCTAGATAGACCTCGAACATTAGATTACGAGGCATACAAGGGAGTCCCCTCCAGAGGCACAGGAGGGACAACAGGCCACGAGCGGGCAATCCAGGAGCACCATAAGTTTCATGTAGTGGATTAATCTCCACGCTCCTGAGTTGGAGAAACGGTCCCTTCTCTATAACACAAACGATGAAAGGTATGAAATTATGATGATCAACATGTCCGAGGTGTACAACAGTGTGCTAAAAATGTGTGTGATGCCTCCCCATCACCATGATTGTTGAGGAGACATGGATTCACACGATCGATTACTTCGTCAATAGAGCCACCGCAGCGAGGTGACAGCTCAAAGAAGGGAAGTAGTGGTCCGAGAACATGCAGAGGTATATAAACCAGAAGATGTAGAAGGCCCAAATGCACAACATCCAGGTGATCAATGGCCTCAGGAGGAAATACGAGATCAGGTTGAGGCAAAAATATATCAGCAATCATGCCAAGGGAAAGGAAACATCATTCACCCTGGGTGATGTGGTTACATGCACCTGCAATAAGCCGGAACTCCTGCACAATCCATGCTCGCATGTGTACAAGGTGTGTGCACAACTGAGACAGATATCTACACCGTATATCCCCAAGTACTATAACATGCAGCATCTTTTTGGTACATGGAGTGCAGAGTTTCACTCGTATGGCGTGAACATGAACTATAGGGATCTTTGGACGGACAGGGTGAAATAGGGCACAAACAAGGCTTTGGTGTCAACTAGGAAGGGACGACGGTAGACGCGGCGCTTTCAGAACGACATGGATAACAGCCAGTGTTGGGGCTGAGCTGCATGACGAAGTGCATGATATGTAAGACCCTTGGCCACTCCAAGAAAGATTGCCCCCAACAGACTGAGCTTGGCTAGTCATCATTCTGTGTCATAATTTATTGTATTGTGTGCCTGTACGGGGACCGTCATGTCATGTAAATGGTAGTCTACTCATATTTGTGCGTTTTTGTACGTCATTCTTTTTTAATGCGTAGGTATCTCAATAGTCTATTTGTTTCAAACTAACTCGCCCTTGTTTTGTGCGCAACAGCAAAACATTAGGTCGGCCTTGAATATGTCAGACTCGTCGTCAAATTTTATACGAAGATACCGCAGAAGCAAAAGTGGCTTGTGAAGAGGGCTAAAACCTACCCAGATTTTTCTACGAATTATGTGCCGGTGCCACCAGAGTTTCCACACCCATAATGTGTGTGCGAAGAACTAGCGAAGATCATTTAGTCCACACACCGACCATCACTGCCTGGGCGTACTACACGTGCGGGAACATCCTCTTAAGAGAATCTTACGCACACATCAATTTTTCACACCTTACGTTGCATTCCACAAATTTATAACTTTATTCACACGTAATGGTAGTCCGAGATGCGTTGCACCTTCTTCCAATGGATCGACGGCCCAGAGATGTACGATAGGGCATTCATGCAGCAGAAGTGCATGTTGAACTACGCGATGCGAGCCGAGACCTTCCAGCGATGAAAACCTTACGTACTGGACCCTATTGAAAAGGCACCGTAGGAGCCTAGGATAGCAAGGTGGTGGTGGAGAACCCCCGAACAGGAAGCTGAGTACGACCAGGCACAGCGCGTGACATACAAGGGGAAGGCTCCTATTACTAAGACCGGCGACCATCATAGTGTTTCTCGTCACCCAAGCACACACCATATCGAAGAGGTTAGTTATGTATAATTTGCATCCTAATGATGTATTTGGCCTTACGTTCTGCTAACATCATATAATCGTCCAGACCATCTCGCGGAACATGGATGACTTCACACTCGCCGTCGACGTGGGTAGTCCCGAGACAAGGGGAAGGCTACTGCTACTGAGACCGATGGCTGTCGTAGCGTTTCCAGTCACCCGGGTGCACTCCATGTCGAAGAGGTGAGTTATGTACAATTTGCATCCTGATTATGTATTTGGCCTTATGTTCTGCTAACATCTTGCAATCATCCAACCCGTCTCGCAGAACATGGATGACTTCGACACTCACCGTCACCGTGGGCAATCCTGAGACAAGGGGAAGGGGCTGATGCGCCGCGAAGACTAATTTCTATCCTCATTTTTTTCAATTCAAAAAAGTCGCGCGTGTATGTTAGGTGTCTTTCGATTTGTTTAGTCGTGCTTGCTATTGTTTGTAATGCATGTAACCAAACCATGCGCGGCATGTAATTCACAAATTCGTCAAATTTATTTTTCCATTTTTTAGATTGCCACTCCATAGGAAATGTAAAAACTCACATGACTCCCCCGGTATGGGGTTTCATGATCTCATGTGAACCTCGGTGTTTTCTGATATCATTTTAATTTGGAATCAATCTACTCGAGAATACGAACATAACATACAAAATATGCTTACAAATATAGCACAACAAAAGCACATAACATCTATGGTTTGCAATTACACACGAGATACAATATGACTCACTTGTCTGAACCACTCTCTGCTCATTGCGTTTGTGTTTGTGTGCACGTCCTCATTTTGCATTGAGCATGTACCGTGGGATACGCTAACCGGTTCGAAGAGCACGTAGCGGTTCGGAGGGGTTACAGAGATCGTTGAGTGGGCGGAGGTGCATTAGCAAGCTGACTCTGGCCCAGCTGAATCTATCCAACGTCAATGTCGTCCAGCTGAGTCATGCTAAACTAGATACCACCTACAATCATGTCATTATTGAAGGAATCAAGAAATACACACCCGGATCGTTTGCCCCCAGGTACGATGTCTACAAGTCTCCTAGTGCGGAGGAGCTCTGGTCTTGACCGTGTGATGTACTAGGGACCCTGGAGGAGCTCTGCCCCTGGTATGGTACTTCGTACTAGTCAACGTACAACAGGGGTGGGCACCCTAGGTGCCACTGTCCAAAACTTGCCGCCATGTACTGCTCCCTAGAAGTAGTTAGGATGGTTGTATCCTCATCAGTAAGGGATGGCTGTCACCCCCACGTTCAACTGAAGGCTGCAAGATGGAATGATGTTAGGTGAAATAAATATTCACAACCTAAACCAAACATGTCGTACCTCCCGGATGTGCAGTGCGGATGACCGAGGGGGAGCGTCAGTCTGAGTACAGGGTGCGGACGATACAAGTGATGCATCCCAATGGCCATGCGGCTAGAAGATGATATGATGTTAGCACAACCTAAGGCGTAATAAAAAGCGGGACATAAATTTGTACATAACTTATCTCTCCACCGATCTTCAGTGCAGATGACCTACGGGAAGCGCTGCAATGCCCACCGGTCTAACTAGGCCATGTGGACCAAGCAGGTGAGCATGGTTGGCCCACTCGGTGTGTAGCGTGTAGGACATCGTCTCTCGACCAACCGCAGCTCATGTTCTTTATTATATTCTTCGACTTTGCAAAGATGTACTTCATAGCGCTCAGAAGCATGGGTACAGTGTGCTTTGGGTTGCGGATGGCAGTCTCAGGTGCCTTTGTGATCTACTGGACCCGCTCGAACTGAAGTGATAGACAACACTTATTCAGTAACAAACAATATAAACATCATCAAAGAAAGGAGCAAAGGTTGTCAGTGTTTTACAGTGTCGTCACACCGCGAAGCGCCGTGTTGATCGAATGAGTGACAGAGCCTCTCCGGGTGCATGACCTACTTCGGATGCTCTAGTAGAGGACGGGTGAGTCTAGTGTGCGACCGTGGTACGTACCACTCGATGTACTGGTGGTATGTCTGTACATCGTACGGTCGCGGCTCCGTTGGATCTCGTTGTGTGCTGTTTCCATCCAAGCCATAAATCACTCATGCTGGATTACTTGCCAGTCCTCAGCATGTCGACCCGCCCTCGATTGATTGCATTTGAGAAGGGTTGATGTTAAAACAGTTGGACTCACAAGTGGACGGCTTGTTGTAGGATCCTACCGTCGGGTGGGGACACAAGCTGGTACAGATCGAACTAGTGCATTACGCACTGCGGCGCGTAAGGCTCCACCATATGGGTAAACACCAGGTGGCAGTCCATAATTCGACGTCTTGCGTACATTGTAGGGACAGTCCGTGTGGCGCTACCGTGTTCACGAAATTTGGGCTCCATGGAGCCCATATAATGTTGTTGTCGCGCAACGACTCAAAATTGTTGTGGAACAACGGGTAGCACCTCGCTGGTCTATCCTTGGCCTAGTGTAACTGGGCAACAGTCCACTGGTAGCCCATAGTGGGCCAATCTATCGGGTCATGCAACTCGGGGTACAGGTGCACTACTTTCTCGAAGGAGGGCTGTCCAATAGAGAAGTTGTAACATCCCAATTTTGGGCTTGTGTAAGAAAATCAGTAGAAATTAAAACTTTTTCTTACATCATGTATTTCCTGTTGTGCCAAACAATTCTTGTACAAGGGATCAAGGTAGTACATTGTCACAAGTCCTTTTGATCCAAATCTTGCTATTCCAAAACAATCTGGTCAAATCTTATGATCATCCGCTGGAAATATTTTTCCTAAGTCTCTATGATGGTATGTGACCCCTCTGAAAAGTTTCACAATTTTTAGAAATTGTTTGAATATTTTGGAGGTCAGTCAAACCAATTCAAAATCTGGTCAAACCTTGGACCAGTGCCTTGCAAATTTTTGGAGGAAAATCCACAGCACCAAAGCCTCTGAAAATTTTATGCTAGGTTCTCGTTTGAGCTAGCAAGCTCCTGTAAAAATTTCTTACATTTTGGAGTTTGTTTGCTACCCCAAACAACTCTCCAAATGTCAGCCTTTCTCTAATACCAGGAAATTCAAATCCGGTTGAGTCAGACTCGGGCTCGGACCCGAGCCCAACTCAACCGACTTGGTTGGACCACATCGCCAGCGCCGCACTCGGGCTCAAGCTGTTGCGCGCGCAAGCTGAGTCATTGGATCTCCATCCAGCCGCTCACGACCTCCAGACCTCCTGCGCCGCTCGGACCTCCCACCCCGGCGATTCTCGGACGTCCAGACCACCCCAAGCAAACTGGGACGTCCAGACCTCCTTGGCGCTGTGTTTCTTCCTCACGACCTCCCTGAGGTCTGCCCGCCATGAAATTTCGCACCCGTGCGTGTGTCAGGGTCAGAGCAGTTGGGGGCAGTGAGATGTCACCTTTTGCCTCTTGTCAACGGCTCTTTTTGCTGACATGCATTTAATGCCAGTCAGCTTTAACCTCCAAAGTCTCCACCCTCCTCTGCCCCTACCTGCCCTTGTCAAATCCAATACGGTCCATGGCAGGGGCATGGTTCATGCTCACAGTAGGCTTTTGCCCACACCATTGCCAAGCTCCCAGGCTATGAATAGCCTGAGACCTTCTTTCCTCCTCTTCTTTCTCTGCTCTTAGTGTGCTTGGACTTCCTCGATTGTGAGCGTGAGCCCCAAGCTCAAGCGCCCAAGAGCACCACCCCAAACCTCCATTGTCGGGCTTTGGAGCTCCCAAGACCACCTTCGAGCTCCAGGGGTTCAATATTGCTATTTTGGCTGTCACCTTGTCATCTTGGTCTCCTCAAGCCTCCCTAACTTGTTGTGTTTAACCTTCACAGAGGTTGACAATTTGGGGAGCTGCTTGTCGAGGTCGTTTTCTTCTCCTTCGCCGGCAAACACATCGCCGCGGGACTTCGTCGACTTTCTCCAAGTCCCTCCGTCTTCCTCTCGACCTTCCCTACACTCGGGTGAGTTCATTTTAGTCCCTTAGAGCTTAAGGTCTAGCTAGGATAGCTCGCAACGCCGATTTATTTATTATCGGATTTTGCCGAAAAGCTTGTCCTCCGCCATTCTCGGCTCGCCCCGACGTTTAAGGCCGTCGCGCCGAGAATGCCTCCGCTAGGTCCGCGACACTATTGCGAGTATATCGGTGCCCTTGGTGGCGCGGCGAGTCCCCATCGCCGGCGACAAACCGTTGAGCCCGCCGGGATTTTGCGGTTCAAAACTCCGTTTCGTCATCTTGTTAGGACATCTTAAATGCCCATTTATTATCAATCATCGATGTGATGAGTTGTCTTAGCCGCCACCTTTGTGCGTTGTCCGGAGGTCCCGCGCCTTAAACAAACACCTTGGACCTCTCGGGTTCTTCGTGACCGTCTAGACCTCCCCAAGTTTAGATCGGACCTTTAGATCTTTCCATGAAAACCTTTTAGTATAAGACCTCCTCGGTCCTTTTGCAAAGACCACCTCGAGCCACTCCGAGGTCCTCTTTGTAAAAGACCACCCTTGTCGTGTTGTCAAAACCACCCTCTCGGACCTCTTCCGAGGTCCTCTTTGCAAAAGACCTCCTTGGTCATTTTTGCAAAGACCACCCTCGAGTCCTCTTTGTAAAAGCCACCCCGGCATTTTACCAAGAAAACCCCGCCGAGACCTCCTAGGCTCAATCCTCAGCCGTTCGCGACCTCCGGGTTAGATCGGCGTTAGATCTCTTTTGTAAAATCTTTAGCGCTCGGACCTCCTCCGCGTTGATCCGGGACCGCTCAAAACCTCCCTAGGTCTAATCAGAGCCGCCCGGATCTCCTCCGATTAAGAATCTTATCGCTAGGACCTCCCGAGAAGATCTTGGTCATCCAAGACCTCTCGTGTCAATCCTACCGATCAAGACCTCCTCTGGAGATCTTGACCGCCTAGGACCTCCTCCTTTAGATCCGTAGCGTTAGGACCTCCTCCTCCGGTCTAAACCGTTAGGTTTAGATCTAACTGCTAGACCTCCCTCCGTGGAGTTAGCCGAGGACCTCCTCTCTGGAGATCTTGACCACTGGGACCTCCTCCGTGAGCTCTTAGCCGTCAGACCTCTCTCAGGTTTACCGTAGGACCTCCCCTAGTGCTCGGGACCGCGGATCTCGATCGACGGTCACGACCGGCCGTTAGGCGCGTAGACCTCCTTGCGTCGCGTGCACGACCGGTCGTGATCGTTGGATCGGATCTCAACGGTCCGACCTCCCGGTCTGCGGGAGGAGGTCTTCCGTCGCGCGCGTGCCGTGGTGCGTGGCCTGCGATGCAAGATCGACGGCCCACGACCTCTCCTTGGTCTTCCAGTTGGTTGGACCTCCCGAGAGCTCAAAGTCTCCTAAGTCTTTTCTTTGTTTCAAATTTCAAAAGTGCTTAACTTTGTCATTTTAACTCCTTTTGAATGATTCCGATTCTTTGTAGCTTTGTTATAGTATGAACTTTAATCGAGAATGAAATTAGCCCTTTGTTGTAGTGAGAAAATGATTTAAAACAGCATGATCTTGTTTAATGAAAGATGATGTCTAGAAATTCATGGAAAAGTTTGTAAAACACATAACTTCCTCATTTGAAGTTGCAAATCGTGCAATCTCAACCTAGTAAATTTGGCCTGTAAGCATGCTTTAATTTGAACTAGGCTTTGTCTTTATTCATGTTCTGAGAAATGATATATGCTAGTTTTAGAACTTAGAAAATCATAACTAAATCATTTTAACTCCAATTAAGATGAAACCACTTGTATTAGCCTTAAAATGTCGGTAGCAACCTATCATAAAATTTTCAAGTCCGAAAACCTCTAGAAATTTTTTTTTTTGCTGAGCACCTTATTATGGCCGAAAATGGATGTTTAGGTAATATCTTTTGCACCACAAATCCAGATTAGGTTTTTCAGTTTCTATGTCTAGGTATATTCGTATTCTACCTTATGTATAAATTTCGTCGCATTTGGATAATTGTTGCTTGCTCATTGGTTTATTTGTGGCTCGTCTTATTGGTTGTTCTTGGTTCTTTTTGCCTCTCGCTTAGGATTCGACATTTGCGGTAATCCCGAGAGCGACCCTCCACAACAAATTGAGCAACAGCAAGAAGGCAAGCAGTTTGATCATGTTAATCCCAGTATTTTAAGTATTTATGTTGATTACAAATTCTATGTATGCATTGCTACTTTGTGTTAGTAGTTGGCCTAGTAGATGCATTTCCTTAGCAAATGATTATCCTCTACTACCATGAGCCTAGGTTACTTGCTGTGATTTAGAGTTCATGGATGGGCTCTTGTCACTTAGTAGTTGCGAATCAATTGCTTAGCCATGCTTAGCTTCGGTAGAAATGGGCGGTTATCGACTTGTCGATAACCTTGATCACTTAAAACTTATTATGCTTATGATTTCCACCTTGTGCCATGTCTACTTATGAAAACTAAAACTGAAAATAAAATGATTTAGACTTGGGCACAATGGTATGATGGTGTGATTTTTGGGTGTGGTGGAATGGTGCCGGGTCAACAAGGACCGAACATCTTGTTACACTAAACCAAGCATTTTAGCGTGCTAACCACATTAGAGGGTATGGGACCTCTCTTGACTTAGTACTTTGGCGTGTATTGGCTCAGGAGTCGCAGGAGTCGCGGGAGGGATGGTGTTGGGAGCATTGTAGTGTCCGAAAGACTTCACCCGTGATGGGATTTGTTGTCTTTCGGCTTGCAATGTAAGCATATGGGTTTCTATCCATATGAGCGGCTCGTAGTTAATACACAAGATTGGAAATGTCTCGTAGGACTTAGCCGTGCAGCATACCTCGATAGTGTGCTTGTGGCTTGAAGGCGGTTTTGAGAAGTGCTCACAACTCCACGGTGACTTTTGTTCTAGCCATCTTAGATTGCACGTAGTATGACGACTTAGTGATGTATGTGTATGGAATTGATGTGTAATTTTGTGATGAGAACTGCGATTAGGAAGTTTCACACTTGTGCGTGACATGTTACTAGCGTCCTCATACAACCCTCTATATATGGCGCAAAAGGATGTCGTGACATGAAGCGATCCCTATATATGGCGCAAAGATGTGATCCCACTGTACTCGGCGATGCGGACGAAGCTGTGGTGCGCCCAATTGCCTTGTGTAGTGGAAAACAGGGCCCAACCGAAGAGATGGAGAAGGTAAGCGACGAGGTGCATCCTAACAACCTCGTTAGGTGCATCCGTCGGGCATTGACTAAAATTCCTCAGCTTTATCCGAGGGACACCACCGGCACTATCTGGGACAGGTATGCTAAACCGATGGCACAACCAGATCTTCCAGTCCGTCGACGGAAGGCTTGGAACAAGTGGCTCACCCCTGATTGGGAGACCGGTCAAGAATGAGACATCTTGGAGAGTAACCGTCATATCTCCCTACCGAAAGTGGAAGGTCTACGTCTCGGATCTCCACCTATCAACAAGTGCCGACATCAAACTGCCGTCCATAGTGAAGTAGCGTCCGGCAGAGAGTAGCATCACAAAGGGCAATAAGCCCGTGTCCCAAAGGATTGAGACTTAGCGAGTGTTGAGCTGCTAGTAATGCTTCTCGAACCGAAGCACGAGGGGTGGAGGGCCACCCGCGTCCCCGGTGATCCACACCTTGCACCGGTGATGCTCATCATAGAATGGTTCCAGTAGCTCCGGTAGAGGCATGTCTTGCAAGAGATTAAAAGTGCATAATTATTAGCGAATGAAAATAATGACGATGAATTACTAGAAATTAAAAATTATGACTAATTAAGTACGACTAAATTAATTACAACTCATTAAGTACGATTAATTAATTAAGAATTAATTAATTGTAATAAAATAATTATGACTAATTAAGCATGATTTAATTAATTAAGGCTAAATTCATTACAATTAAAAAAATTATGAGTAATTAAACATCACTAAATTAATTACGATTAAATTAGGTACGACTAAATAGTAATGACCACAATAATTACGCCTCCTTGAGAAAGACTAAATTAATTACAACTAATTAATTACCACTAATTAAATACGACTAATTAGCTAAGACTAAATTAATGACGATTAAATGGTAATCACAACAATATTTATGCATGCTTAATTACACCTACTTAATGATGACTACTTAGCTATGACTAAATTAATTACAGCTAACTAATTATGTCTAATTAATTATGACTATTTAATTAAGAATTAATTGATTACAACTAAATAGTGATGACTAATTTATTTATACCTAATTAATTCGACTAATTAACAATGACTAAATTAATTATGAGTAAGTAATTGTGGTTAATTCATTACGAATATTTCACTAAGAATTACTTAATTACAACAAAATAGTAATGACTAACTTAATTACGAATCATTAACTTTATCTAAATTGATTATTACTAACTAATTGCGCCTAATTAATTACTACTAAATACAATTGACTATTTTATTTATATCTAATTAATTATAACTAATTAAAAATGACTAAATAAATTACGAGTCACTAATTGCGACAACTTAATTACAAATATTTAACTAAGAATTAATTAGTTATGATAAAACAATAATGACTAACTTAATTACGAATAATTATCTATGACTAAATTAATTACGACTAACTAATTGTGCCTAATTAGTTACGACTATTTAACTAAGAATTTGTTAATTACGACTAACTAGTAATGACTAATTTATTTACGCCTAATTAATTATGACTAATTAACAATGACTAAAGTAATTACGAGTAACTAATTGCAGCTAATAAATTACAAATATTTAACTAAGAATTAATTAATTACAATAAAATAGTAATGACAAAATTACAAATTATAAACTATGACTAATGCATATGAAAATAATTACCTCCTCTTAATCACTGCTCTAAACAATCTCTAATCGATAGCAAAATCACAAATCCCTCGCTCGCTCAAATCTCTCTGCCTCATGAAAGCAATTTTGTAGCGCAGCGAGGGTGTGAGTGCAAGAACGAGAATGAGAGTGAGAGCGAGAGTGATGCCAATTTTTATAGCCGCACGAACATAATTTATGCTGACCGCAAAGCGACAGGAGGGAATCGATTCCCTCCCACATGGCGTGTCTCTGCATTGTTTGCATGCATGTGGAGGGAGCCAAGAAATGATGTATGGGATGCGAGAGGGAATCTAGCGCTGAAAGCGACGGAGAGGGAGGAAAGAGATGGGCGAAAGGAGGGAGAGGGAGGAAAGAGATAGGGCAAAACCGTGCCCTAGGGGCACTGCGTCGTGCACGATCGTGCTCCTGTGGCACGGCATGCCAATGTGGCGCGCGCAGGGCTAGGGGGCACAGAAAAGGGGAGACCAGGCACAGGACGTGCGGCAGGGCGACCATGTGGCATGTGGAGAGCTGTTCGGGCCTCTAGGGAACGATGGAGGTGCGCCCATGCCTCCAAGAAATGACAGAGGTGGCATCCAGGCACAGGGGTGCAGCATTAGCGACGTGGCGGCTTCGGGAGCATTCGGTCTCCCTATGAACAGTAGAGATGGTCTCCGTGCGTGGGAGGAACGATGGAGGACATGTGTCACACACTGGAACATCCGTAGTGCCAAAAATGGCATTACACCTCATTAACAGACACTTTTGTTAATAACAGTGCTAACAGTGCCATTTAGGGTAATAACTCTACTAATCAGGCTTACGTGGTCAGCCCACGATAAAACTTTTCTATTAATGATAAAACAGTGCCGCCTCTACCACGCCCTCGCTTCCTCGTGCCCCGGCCTCCCCACACCCGACTGCCTCCGCCGCCCCAGGCCCCGGCCTCACCATGTTGGTCGTGACTCGAGTTTGTTGCAGTATGTATTTTCGAATGTTGCATCGTATTTCCTCAATTGTTGTCGAAAGTGTTTTGTTTTGTTGCATTATCTCTACTCAAATTTGTTGCTGCAAGAGATATTGTTGCAATGTTGCCCTCTATTTTTGCAATGTTTTTGTCCACGTGAGATGAATTGTTGCAGGGGTTCTAATAATTTGTTGTAAGTGACCCCTAAATTGTTGCATATGTGTTTTCAAAATGTTGCAAAGGTTATAACATCATTGATTAATATTTTTTCAAACTTCTGTACTAATTTTTGAAGTATATCTATGTATGTTAATAAGATCTTTTAATTTTAAAGTGAATTTTGACAAGAATGTGGATTCCCTTTCCATTTTGAGATATAAGTACTTTGTTTCATATGTTGAATTTTTTTGTTACATGTGTTGTTCGACATGTTGCTATGTCTGTCACTAGTTGCATCTTAAACAAGAGGGAAATTTTGATAAATACCACTGCTAAGTGCCCATTTCAAAGAAATGCAATCACTCATTTCGAAATTCGAAATATGCCACTGGAAAGCATGGAACATCCTACAAATGCCATTAGTATACATATTTTGTCAGTATTGGACCAAATTGCCCCTATCGTCTTCCTCCTCCGCCTCCATCTTCAGCCTCTTCCAGTGCCGCGGCGACCTCTCCGGCTCCTACTGCACTGCCTACGTCTCCCGCGCCATGTCCTCCTGGTCCGATGTTTGTGGCCACCGTGGTAGCCTCCCCCGCCGTAGCCTCCACCACCGCCGCTACCCTGGATGTAGTCCCTGGCCATGTGGCCCTTCTCGCCACACTTGTAGCACCCACGACCGCCTCTACCACCGCCCCCGCAGCCGCCTCCGCCGCCACCTCTGTAGCCGCGCCGCCATAGCCGCGGTCGCTCCCGCCGCCGTAGCCACCACTGCCGCCGTAGCCGCGGTCGCCACTGCCGTAGCGCCGAGAGGAAGGCGAAGGAGAAGTCCGCCATGTCGGAGGAGCGCGGCGGTCCGAGTGGCGACCTCGGCTGAGCGGCAAGCGCTGTGCGCTGAGTCGGCCCGAGTCGAGGCGGCGGCACTAGAAAGGGGAGAGCTCCAGTCGCTAGATCCAGTCGAGGAGACGAGGCCGATGCGCGGGCGAGCTCCAGTCGACGGATGGCGGCCATCTCTTCCTTGACCGCCTCCGCCTCCTGGAAGAACCCCCTGAGGCGCTCGTTGGTGATGCCGCCAGCGCTCGCCCCCGTGAGCTCGGTCTCGATGCCCCCCGCCTCGATGTCCTTCATCGCCGCCTTCTTGAGGTCGGCGTAGCTCATGAAGGACTTGGTCATGAGGTCGTTCATGGCGTCGATCTCTCCCTCGTTCGCTCCGCTCCTCGCTTCACTCTAGGGTCTTGTCGCGGGTGGGAGGAGAAGGGGATCTGTGAACACACAGAGAGAGAGAGATAAGTGGGCTTGGGGAACAAGAGGTGAGAGGAACCAAGGAAGGTGAAGAAGACGGGGGCAATAACGTCAATATTTGTGAAATATATAGATTGGTGGTATTTTTATGAGAAAGAGAGCTTTACAGTGGCATATTTCAAATTTTGAAATGAGCGATGGTATTTCTCTGAAACGAGCACTTTGTAATGGCATTTATCAAAATTTCCCTAAACAAGAACATAAGATATAGTTCTAAACAACCATATCTCTTATTTATTGATATCTTTGAATGTGTACAATAAAAGCCTTCTGCCCCCTTTATATAGGTAGATGGAGATCTCTGTCATAATAGAATAAGCAATATAGGACTAAATGTTGGAAATATGCCCTAGAGGCAATCATAGAGATGATAATATTTCGTTATGTTCATAATTTATTGGATAATATGTTATTTTGTTCTAAGAATAATATCGTTAATATTTATTATCAAGTATGTGACTTGATTGTGAAACTCTATATTTATCTTTGCGATGATTATTCTAAAGCGATCCCTAGTCAGAAACATATGAGGACATATATGAATAGGCTAGCATATGTATTAGTTGATGACCATGTTTCACGGATCATAGATATGAAGATATCAAACCAATAATATGGGCATATGTTAGCGAACATGGGGTTGGATCGACCCACCATGAGACACTACGAGAACGTTGTATTGTTATATATCATCAGTTAGTCTCATTTACAATGCGTATGCTATATCTTTAGTTTTGAGATCGTCGCACGTACTCGAGATATGTAGTGACTTACTTAGGGGTTGTCAAACGCTACTCCGTAACTGGGTAGTTATAAATGTAGCTTTCGGGTTTGTCATGATACATGCGTCGAGGCATGGTCGATCAAGATAGGATTTTCTCCTCCACGCAACAGGAGAGATATCTTTAGGCCTCTCGAGTGATCGGATTCTAGAAATGCATGGTCATACTACTCACGGTTAAAGAGTTAACCATAGTTGGGGAATTCGAGTCACGTGATCGAGAAAGAGTGGTCGAGCTAACCAATAAGGATGGCATATACTCGCCTTGAGTTTGACCGATATCATGAGGCAAAGGAAAATACATATGAGATTTGTTAAGGTTCGTCCGATGTGATATTTACGTATACTCGGGAGTCGGCATGTTCTACTAGGGGCCACTACCGATTAGTGGACGAGTAGAAGTACTCGGGCCATGTCCAAGTGTACGTGAACCTATAGGGTCGCATGCTTAAAGGGCTGGGACATGTTTTGGATGGTGATCTGAATTCTTATGGACCACAAATTCCTTATGGGCATCAAAGTTCGAGACCCATCATAGATGCCTATATATAGAGGGGCGGTGCCATAGGGTTAATAGTGATTTTTGGAATTCCCAAAACCCTAGCCACCACACCTCCCTCGCCCAAAACCGTGCAGCTAGCGCTAACACTCGGACTCGTGGTGTCCCTGCCCTGTATGTGTAGATAGCTTGGAGGCGTTGCTGCGAGGCTTCAATACTAGAACGATCCGCAACTTGTAACGGTCACGAGGAGCACTTAGAGGAGGCGTGAGGCCAATACATCTACAACCACACCAACGTGCTACATCGACTCTTCTTCCACTGCAAGTCTGCGCGTCTAGTGGTAATCTCGTGATCTATTTCTAACGAAGGTTTCTTGGTTGCACGATAAATTTTGAAATTGCACTAATGTAGCTTACTCGTATTCCTTCACTAAACTACGCTAATGAGCCGGATGATCTTACTGCCATCATAGGCTGGTTTAGATAAAATGTCCACACCATCAGGCCGTATAGAACGGACGGATAAACAACAGTTTTTACTGAGCAACCGGTGAGAAGCTGCTTTGAATATTATTTTTTTCGGAACACGCTTTGAAGCTTATGTTGCTTGTAGACTCGGCTTGCGATGTTGTGTTGCGTTGTAATGTGTTCATTTTTTAAAGCTGTTATAAAAAGAAAGTTGTGAAAAATCTATTGCTCTGTTTGGCAAATCATATTAAAGTTAGACAAATTATTTTATCCAATAATTACCCTCATATTTTATCTTATATGTTCTGGAATGCAATAATATATTTGTTTGCAACTGATTAAGAGCAGCTAGCCAAGCACCCAAAGCGGCTCAACCAAACGAGCTTGTCGTAATACATTGCAATTGTCCGTGTCAAAGCACCCGCCTGACAAGAGAGATTTAAAATTTGACCTATAAAATACTAGTAGCCATTAAATTGTATCATCAACTTGAATTGAATAGAGCACAGCTTTGCGAGCATATCCTATGCAAATGCACATCCTTTTGCGAATCTGAAAATGTCGATCTGGGCCATTGGAAAGTGTACCAATGGCCCAGATTCCCTCCCACCTCCGCCCATTTTGCGAAAACCATCTCCTCTCTCCGCCTCCTGCTAAGTCTCCACCCGTTATATTCTTCCTTTTCCCATCTCTCACACTCGATTCGTTCCTCTTATCCACGAGAAAATCCGAGCGCCTCTTCGAAGTGAGCACGGCCACGCTTCCCTTGTCACCCCAGGCGTGAGTACTCTCTTCGCACAGGTTTTGCTTTCAGTGCTGTCTTTGCATACAAACGATCTGCAATATCTTCACCTGTAAACCCACGTTCTCTAGTATCATATTTTTGCCGTAAGATCAATGGCTGCGTTTGTTGAAAATGCCTACAGCTTTTGCATGTTCGACATTTGTAGTATGAACTTAAATAATGGGCCTAGCTAGCTTCCAGTATCAAGAATGTGGTTCACTTTTCATAATAGTCAATATTTGCATTATTTTTCTGTAATCAGTAGTCTATAACATTAGAATCTTGCGTGTCTAGTATTACGAGGTCTAAGGAACTAAGCCTAACTCAATCAATGGGAGGTGTGAGTGTATATCTCTACCATAACACCCAACTTCAGGTTTTCTTCGGCTCAAATTTTGGTGTATATTCTTCTTAATTATTAAATCGGTACCAGCTACCTAGTTTTTTTTTTACGAAAAAAAGAGAGCTTTATAGATTACTCAGAACTTTGGGAACACTCTTGAGCTACTAGGTGCTCAATACAAAAAGGAACTTGCTCACGCCAAACCGCATAATGGTTCAGACGTTTCGTGAGTTGTGCCAACTCATGAACTACACCATTTTGCTCTCTTTTCGTGTGACAAAACCTGAAGCTTGGCAAATGATTAGCCATATCTAGCACTTAGACAAAATAAACATCAGCTTTGAACGGTGATCCTTCAGATGGGGTAGCAGATAGACAATCGATGCACAGTCAGTCTCAAGAACTACCGCCTTATGGATCCACTCTGCAGCCAGTTTGACACCTTCCTAACAAGCCCAAGCTTCTACTTCCTCCGGATCACCTCCATGGGGAATTGACCGCCATGAAGAGAGAAGCACCGAACCCTTTTATCTTGAAATATTATCCCATACCTACTTCACCTGATTGGTACGAAAATGCCCCATCAACATTAATTTTCACCCATCCTGGGTTAGGTGGTTTCCATCTCTCTTGAGGTCTAGCTTCTGGAACATGTATCTGTGAAGCCCTCTCTGTATCCAGCCGTTTCTTCCTTTGACACTAGCTTCTTGATCTTCTTGTCGGATGTTATATAGAGTATTCTAATAGTCCTAAAGGAACTTGACAGAACTTGAGATTTTTTTAGAGGCAAAAATCATGTCATTACGAACCTGCTAGCAATGCCACAAAATTAGCATCAGTTTGTCGCTCTCCTCTCTCGGCAAACTATTCAATAAAATAAGAAGCTAGTCCGGTCCCGAGTACCAAATCCTATGGTCTTCTGGTAGCAGCCACAAGCAGTTCTGCAAAGCCTCATGCAGGTGTCTCACATGTGGACATCGGATCATGGCATGAAAGCCCGTCTCCTCCTCTTGCCCACAGATATTGAAGATATTATTAGGTGCCATCTTTCGTCGCCAACAATTGGCTTTTGTCGCTAACCCGTCATTCACTAATCACCAAATGAAGATCTTGATTTTCTCGGGTAAACTAGACTTCCAAACAGATTTCTAGAGTGGCCTGCTACCATCAACAAATACACTGGAGCTTGGCTTCCCTTGAGCAACTCCGTAGGTCAACCGCAAGTTTGTATGCACTTTTCACAGTGAACATGTCAGACTTTTCATAGTGCCAGGCAATTACATCTTCCATTGGTCTATTTGGTATTTTGATTTCCAGGATTTCTAAAGCATCGTGTTCATAGAAAATTGACCTGATGACCTCCTCATTCTAATGTCTCCGGTCTGAATCAATTAGTTGAGAAACCCATTTTAGCCTACAAGGTTGTTTCTTCCCGTGACTTTCAAATCAATAGCTCTAGGTAACCATGAGTGCCTCCAGATTTTCACAATCTCACCATTGCCGATACGCCAAATAGTACCATTCTTCAGTAAGCTTAGACCATGCAAAATGGTCTTCCACGTAGCTAAGCTGGCCTGTGGGAACACTGTGTCTAGGAGATCACCATTCGGAAAATACTTCATCTTAAGCATCTCGGCACAGAGGCTGTCCGGGAATGCTAGAAGATGCCAAGCTTGACGAGCGAGAAGAGCTTGATTAAACAGATGTAAATCCCGAAAACCCATCCCTCCACATGACTTGGATTTAGTGAACTTTCCCAGGCCATCCAATGAACTTTTCGATTGCCCTCCTCCGAACCCCACCAAAAATTGTGAATACTCCTTGTAATCTCATCACAGGTTCCAGCAAATGAAAGAAAAACACTCATATATGTAGGGCTTGCCTGGGCGACAGATTTTATCATGGTTGCTTTACCCCCAAAGATAAGTGCTTCTCACTCCAACTAGCCAAACGCTTTCCTAAACACTCTCTGATGGGTTGAAATCTAGTAGCTTTCATGCGCCCATCCGGAGTTGGCAGACCCAAATACTTGGCCTCAAAAACACTCTTTCAACACCCAAAATGCTCCTGATTTGCTCACCAGTGATAACATTGTCTTTCTTCCCCATCAACAAAGAGCATTTTGCTGGATTTATTAGATGTCCGGTTGCCTCCTAAAAAATTCTCAACACTTCCTTGCCTTTACTGCTTGCTCGGGATAGGCCTTAAAGAAAAGGAGGTTGTCATCTGCAAAAAGAAGGTGAGAAACACCCGGAGCTCTTCTGTAAACTTGTATGGGTTGTATACTTCTATTCGACGTTTCTTTATTTAACAAAACCGACAAACCTTCGGCTATGAAGAGGAACAAATAAGGTGAAAGGGGGTCACCTTGGCGAAGGCCACGAGAAGGGCTAAAAGGTGCAAGCGAAACCCCATTGAAGCAAATAGCATAGCGCACTGAGGGTACACATGCCATTATCCACCTCACCCAAATCATGTGAAATCCCATCTTCAACATGACTTCCTTGAGAAAAGTCCAATCCACCCGGTCACAAGCCTTGGAGAGATCCAATTTATATGCACAATGATTCCTACTGATAGCACCTTCATTCTGAATCGCATGAATGCACTAGAAGGCAATAAGGGCATTGTCAGTAATAATTCTGCCAGAATAAATGCACTTTGATTTGGTGAAATGATGTCCGACAAAATAGGCCTCAGATGATTCACAAGACATTTTGAGATCACCTTGTATATCACATTGCACAAACTTATGGGTCAAAAATTAGCTAGGGATTCAGGGTGATTTTTCTTCGGGATGAGGATAATAGATGTATCATTAACTCCAGCAGGCATACATACATCTGCAAAGAATTGATGAACCCCCTGATAACATCGTTCTTGAGAATACCCCAATTACGCTGGAAGAATCTTGCAGGAAAACTGTCCGGACCGAGCGCTTTCAAAGGCCTAATTTGAAATAAAGCATCAGTAATCTCCTCATATGTGAAGGCCCGACATAATGCTTCATCCTAGATATCCTTTTTTTTTCCTTCAAAAACATGTATTACGAGGTCTAAGGTAAATTCCCACCCCTCGTTCTCACTGAACAAGATCTGCAAACTAAATTAGCATTTCTTGTGTAGATAGTGGTTTCTGTAGAAATTCATTCCTTACGGGCTACTACCATGGCAAATACAACCATGGCGAAATGTGAACATATTAGGTTACCTGTTACCTCACTACTGGATTATTCTTCTGCAGTTTTCTTGATTGGATTATACACCCAACTACTTAAGCGCGGTTCCATCAACGATGATTCTCTTTATTAACTCTTCATGTGCAATTGTGCATTTCAGCTGACGTTTTTTATGCGGCTGATCTAACAGAGTAAACACTATGGCTTTCCCCTGCCCGTGCCCAAAAATCCGTCGCTGTTTTCCCCAGGGATATTTGCAATGCCGCATGTGCATCCGGCGTAAGGAAATTGGGCCGTAATGCAGAAATATTCGAGGATGATCCATCATTAGCAATCAACTCAGACGTCTTTTGACAGATATTCTAAGGATGGGAGTGTTGGGAAACCTGGGCTGAGCCAGGAGCCTTGGTCTATTGTGGGCTTCTCATCCATATATAAGGGCTCCAATCATTGTATGAGAGACTGATCGAGAGAAGAAATAAAGAGAAAGAAGGAGTTCCCCATCCTGTGTCATTTTATTGTTTTGTACTTGTGTATGCTATTCTCTTTGAGGTGTCAATCGGACTGAACTCGCCAGCAATAATTTCTCAACAGGGAGAATCGTTTGTGCGATAAGTCTATCGTGCACAAGGGGAAACTAACGGGTCAATCCTCGCGTGGGGACTGACTTTATCATCATCCAATTGTGATCTAACGAATCTTGAGGCACGATCGGACAGTGATGAAGCCAATCCCCACGTAAGGATCTGTTGAAGTTTTGGGCTTGGCCCATTCAATATTTCAATTAAATCCTAGAAAAATCCCAAAGGCCTACTCATATATGGTGGAAGGTCGGAAATTTAGTATCATATTATTAGTCTAGATGGGAGCAGACTAATATATAAGGTGGAGTTGGTCTTACCTAGTTGAAGCAAACAAAAGAAGAACACACGCGCTCACTCACTCGCTCACCTCGCCATCGCTTGCGTGCGACGTGAATGGTCTTGCGATTTCGTGTTCGGTTAGCTGTGGAGCTGCAGCTTCTTTTTGTACCTCAAAACCATACATACGAATTAGAAACTGAAAACTGAATATTTTCAATTGGCTTTTATGGTACGCATTAACCGCGTTTAAAATAGTGTAATGATAGTAATGACGAAAGTTTCTAATGTCAATAATAACGGCAGTTTCTTCTACTGAGGCTGACTCTATATAAAGGAGACCTTTTCTTTCAGAATTGAGATTTTTTGGAAGAGAGATCGGTCCCGAATAGAGAGTCTTGTTCCTTTGTGTTGCGTAACCTCGGCTTCTCCATCTCTTCTTCGGCGTGCACCGACGTGGGGAGAGTAGTGTCTCCGAAGCCGTTGTCCCTCGTGATCCTATACTGGTTGGGACGAATCAGGTTGTTTGGAAAGCGTTCGCGCGACTGCTCACGACTTCCTCCTTCTCCATCATCCACTTTGCGTCGTTTTCTTCGCATCAAACTCTACCACGACCTTCGCTGGAGCGATTCTCTATAAGTCGCGGTGATATCTTTTGATATGGCTAGGACTTGCTTTCTAGATTTTTATCATGTGATGATGCTAAAGCATACTTCTGTTAGTAGCATTCTTGTTCTATTGTCCATACATACATATGAGATAGATATATTTGAGTTGATGATTATGTTACTGTTTATAGTCCTAAATATGACTAGTATATATGCTGCTGTTGATTCAATTATTGTTTTAGGAATTATAATAATCACATAAATGTGCATATACTTAACAGGATCGACCCCATAGAAGTGCTTTCCTTACGCACATGTTGCCTCATGCAGCATTTTTTTTAGGGAACCGAGAGCTTTATTACTCGATCAAAGCGAAACAATCATCCCGGAGGGATGGAGATAGGAGCCGGGGCACATAGAACGCCACTATGAAATTCCAGGGCTATCATAAGCAAACTTAGCGCAACAATGCGCAGCATTATTCGCATCCCTCCGCTTGAAGTTGAAGGTGATGCCAAAGGTTAAGGTCTTTTCGTGGAGAGTTCTACGGGGAATACTTCCCACAGAGGCATTTGTGAATTATGTAAGGTAGGAGAAGAGACTTCGATGCGTGCATTGATTGATTGTTCTCATGCTAGGTTATTCTGGATGGCTGCAAAAGAGGCATTTGGCATAAAACCCCCATGCCTCCATCAGGTAACGTGGAGTTCGGATATCCTTTGTGCGGATCTAATTTCTGCGGAGTATGTTCCATATTTCATTGCTATCATGTGGAATATTTGGGCGTCCAGAAATAAATGGACTCATGATGATACAGGTTTCCTGCCCCAGAAGACACACAAGACGATGGAATTTGTTCGTGATATGATCAATGATCTCGAGATCCCAAAAGAACAAGTTCCTAAGGTGGCAAGGGCAAAGGAGATAGCATTGGCAGCCTTCTCCGGAAGATTGGATAAAAATCAATGTGGATGGAGCATTGGGTCATGCAACTTGAGTGTGGCAACCATGCACGCATCTTTGTTTATTATATTAAGTACCTATCAAAAAATCACACAGGCACAAATACGTGTCCATGTAACCCATGCATCAGGCACAAATACGTGTCCATGTAACCGATGCATGATGCATGCACGCCATGCATACAGATGGGGAGTGGCTGATGTGCTTCGTTGTTGTGCGTAGGTACAAAGGATTGGGAACTAGCTAGTGTGGTGTTTCACTTGGCTAAGCTGCTTGGAAGATTCGTGCCAGCAATACTGCACAAACCAGGGGTGGAAGGCAAACGAAGGCTACTACAAACCCGACAAAGGTGGCGTGTATTGATGCGTAAAGAATGGAGGGCCGTCGAAATACTAGAAAGCTCTTGCGGTGTGAGAATAATAATTAATTATATACTAGCTGAATGTCCGTACTTTATTACGAATTAGAGAAGAAATTGTTTACATGTTTTAAAACAAACTGAAGCCATCGCCCTGTCAGGTCCATAAATTGCCTCCGCCGTCACATTCCAGTCACTTGTCGAGCGCCAGAGGCGGTCCTAACCTTGAGATATTACCTTGTAAACCAGCATACATTACGTTGTACCATTGCATAGCCATCCCTCATAGCTAAATGCTGTTTGAGTACTAAATACTTTGAAAATAAACAAACGCATAAACCATTTTCAGAACTTACGTTCCTCAATTTAGCATGGATATTAGATCTCAATAACATTAATTTCCAATTCTCAATATAAATATTGACAATTACCATTTGAATAATCCTACAAATTATTCTCCTTTTGCTCTCAAAGTGATTAAATAATCATACAAGGTTAGGCAATAACAATAGGAGTTCCCTTCCTGTCTTCCTACGGCCCAGAGAAGCAGTCGAGCATAGAAGCCAAAGCTCAGTTGTGACCCTACGTCTGCATGTCTGGCCGAATTGCTTATGCGAGAGCTTGTCTTCAACAATTAATGTAGCATTGCTGTGTAGTAGAATTCTGTGGTCATGTAACTAAAACACCATAAAAATTTCTTTTTTAAAAAAGGATGCCAAACTACAGTCGTTCATTAAATTCTTAGACGTTCCACCAAGTGGGCGGTGAAAAGACACGCCATTAACCAAATTTCTGAGAATTCTCATTAGTCATTACAATTAGGCGTACAAAAACAAGTATCATCGCTATGATAAATAAATATTCCAAAACAGGAGTAGTTGACACTTTCTGACCTGACAGTGAGCTCATGTCGCTCTGCTTCAAAAGCTTCATCTGCACAGAAGAACACTACATGCAACGTTCAACAAAATCCACATCTCAACACCAACGCCACGTCGTTCCGTGCCGTGGTGACCGCTCACCTCGGACGGGGAGGCAAAGGAAACGTCCTCGAACATTTACAGTTGAACTGGCCGCTGAACGTCCGCACTCTCGTGCCCATCGAGAACTTTTGGTACACTGCGGTTTGGACGAGCGGCGTCAAGTAGCAGCTGCTGCCCGGCTGCCCCGCCCTGACGCCTCACTGCCATTACTTGTGCAAGTCCACGATCTTGACGTTCTCATCCCAGTACTTTGTCATATACGATGCAACACACTAAAACTTCAGAGTCCAAATCTCTTCGATATAATCAGGTTTCCATCAGAAGTGATACAAGTTTGGAAAAGCAAAGAAGAGAACGGAAGAGAACAATGAGAACGAAGGAGACAGGGTAACAGAAAAGAGATACTATGTCTACCACTACGAAACGATAAATCGATAATAGCCCAAATAACCAAACCAATCTCCACAGAACGGCCCAACTGGTCCATAAGCCCCTTTGCTCGTCTCTTCTATTATCTGCTTTCATCCTTGCTGCTTCTGTCCGACAACAGCCATCAGCGTTGTGACATTGCCGTGCCCTTGAGAACCAGCTTGTCCCCAAGCTGCAGCTGATGGAAAACGCTCGCGCAACACGTCATAGTCCTCCCAAGTTGCTGAAGAAGCAGGAATTGAAGACCACTTAATCAATACTTGAAGATGCGCTGCATTCCCTTTTTTTACCAAGCGGCGGTCCAGAATCTCTTTCGGAACTACTCCTTCAGCCGTCAGCTCAACAGGAATTGGTAATGAAGCAAAAACTGGTGAATGATCCGGAATATGTTGTTTCAACTGGGACACATGAAAAACTGGATGAACCAAACTACCTTCTGGGAGTTTGAGTTTGTATGCAGCTGGCCCAATTTTCTGTACAATCTCATAAGGTCCAAAGTACTTGAAAGACAACTTGGGATATAGTCGATTAACAACTGAAGATTGAATGTAAGGTTGTAACTTAAGATAAACTTGTTCACCGACTGCAAACTCTCGAGGTGACCTGCCCTTGTCGGCCATGTGCTTCATACGCAACTGAGCCTTGGCTAGATGTTGTTTCAGATGGTCTGTCAAGTATTGTCGTTCCAGCAGCATTTGTGCAGCCGGACTAGTTGCTGCTTCTAACAGAGGAGGGAACTGCCCATAGTTTGGTTCGGTGCCGATAAGGCCTTGTAAGGAGAACACCCCAGGGCAGTATGATAATTTGTGTTGTACCAAAACTCTGCCAATGCCAGCCATTGAATCCATTTAGTTGGTGTTGCTTGGATTGCACAACGAAGATACATCTCTAAACATTGATTTACCCGTTCGCTTTGTCCGTCCGTTTGAGGATGATAAGCCGTAGACATTTGGAGCTTGGTATCCCATAACTTGAATAATTCCTTCCAGAAAAGACTGGTGAAAATTTTGTCCCGATCCGAGACTATGGACCGAGGGACTCCATGCAGTTTTACAATGTTCTGCAAAAAAGCTTTAGCCACTATGTTAGCCATGAAGGGATGTCTCAAAGAAATCAAATGTGCATACTTGATGAGTCTATCCACCACGACAAGAATCACATTGTAACCCTCTGACTTGGGCAGCCCCTCGATGAAATCCATTGTAATATCCTGTCATGCATTATCTGGAATTGGAAGTGGATTCAGTAAACCGGGCAACTTACACTGCTCATGTTTAGCCTGTTGACAAACCGAGCATTGTTGAACAAAATTCTGGACAGCTTGTTTGATACCCTTCCACTGAAATATCTTCTTCACTCTCTGAAAAGTGGCCTGAATGCCTGAATGGCCACCCATAGGAGTTGCATGAAAGGCTTGTATAATCTTTGTCTACAGTCCTGTGTTCGCTCCTATCCAAATTTTTCCATGATGTCTAATGAGCCCATCATGTAAACTGTACCCGTCGTCGTCTAGTTGAGAGATTGCTAATTGGGTCAATAGCTGTTGTGCTCTACTATCCACAACATAGGAATTGAGGATCTCTTGGATCCACACCGGTTGACCCATGGAAACTGCATGCAGAGAAAAGACATGTCCAATCCGAGATAAAGCATCCGCGGCCTTGTTATCCCTACCTTTTTTGTATTGAAATTTAAATTGTAATCCCACTAGTTTGGTCATGGCTTTCTTTTGTAATTCAGATGTGAGCACTTGATCCTCCAAATGACATAGTGCCTTGTGATCAGTTTTAATAACAAAAGGTCCTCGCAAGAGGTATTGCATCATCGTCCCACACTAACATGATAGCTAAGAACTCTTTTTCGTAAATGGATAATTTCTGATTGTTAACTCCCAAAGCCTTACTAAGGTATGCAACTGGATGTCCTTCTTGAATTAATACTGCTCCAATGCCAGTATCACAGGCGTCGGTCTCAATGCAAAAGAGCTTGTCAAAACCTGGTAAAAGTAGAACTGGGGTGCTGCTCATGTCCTATTTCAAACCTTCAAACGTTGTCTGGGCCGTTGTGCTCCACTGAAACATTTTCTTTTGCAATAACATGGTCAGTGGCTTGGCCAAAATCCCATAACCTCGCACAAATTTCCTGTAGTAGCCTGTTAAGCCTAGAAAACCTCCCAATTCAGTGACTGAAGTAGGGGTAGGCCACTGCAACATTGCTTTGGTCTTCGCAGGATCAGTTGCTACACCTTGTGCTGAAATAATATGGCCTAAGTACTCTAGTTGGCTTTGAGCAAAAGAGCACTTACTCTTCTTCACATATAGCTGGTGCTTCTGCAACACTTGAAATACTGCAGTGAGGTGCTTCACATGTTGATCCGGTGTTCTGCTATAAACCAAAATGTCGTCCATGAAAACCAAAACAAACTTCCTTGTATACCCCGCAAAGATGGAGTTCATCAAACATTGAAACGTGGTGGGAGCATTAGTTAGCCCAAAGGGCATAACTCGAAACTGAAATTGCCCATGGTGTGTTTTAAAAGCAGTCTTGAACTCATCTTGTTCGACTATTCGTATTTGATGATACCCAGCCTTTAAATCCAATTTGGAAAAAATGGTTGCTCCAGCTAGCTCATCCAATAGCTCATCCACTACAGGTATAGGAAACTTATTCCTAACTGTGAATGCATTCAGTTTTCTATAATCAACACAAAACCTCCAGCTACCATCTTTTTTTTCGAACCAATAGAACCGGAGAAGCAAACGGACTCATGCTTGGTGTTACCAGTCCAGACTTGAGCATTTCAGTTACTTGGTTTTCAATCTCACTCTTCTGTAAGGGCTAATATCTATAGGGTCTGCTGTTGACTGGAGGAGTGTCAGATTGAAGTGGAATTGTGTGGTCAAATACTCGATGAGGAGGTAGGTGAGTTGGTTCATTGAACACATCACTGTATTGTTGCAACACTGTTTGCACTTCAGTTGGTAAGTCATCTGAAGCATTGGTGGTTACCGATTCCAGAATAGCCATCGCCCAAATTTCATTCCCTCTGTACCATTTTGCCAAGGAGTCTCCTGACACTTCTTGTAACTCAGCAGAAGGCATGTCTGTGACTCCTTGTAGCTGAATAGGCTTGCCTTGGTATTGAAATCTTACCCATTTGTGAGCCCAATGGCATATCATTTCCCCCCATCCTTCCAACCAATCAATGCCTAACACGGCATCATAACCTCCAAGTTCCAGCACTTTCATATCTTGTTGGAATGTATAGCCTTGTATCCACCATGCAAAATTGAGCACCTCACTCGTGCATTGAAGTAAATCTCCGTTCGCCACCTTAACTGGTAAGGGAACAGGGAATTGTTTTTGTTTACTTCCCAATCGCTGCACTAATTGGCTAGTGACAAAACTGTGGGAACTTTCTGAATCCAACAACATAAGCATTACTTGATTGCCTACCAAGGCCCTCAATCTCAATGTTTTTGGGTGAGATTCACCAGTTAAAGCATTCAACGAAATGTGCATGTTCTCATCTTCCGGTCCCTCAGTGGTCACCAGAAGATCCAAAACCTCATCTATTAGCAGCTCATCGCTATTCTCCATTTCCATGGCTTTCAATTGGGTCGGTCGTTTTCTGGGACAATCATGCTGTGGAGTGTATTTCTCCCCACACCCATAACACAATCCATTCATTCTTCGGCACTCTTTCAATTGTTTGGCCCTCCATAACTCTCCCGAAACAAATTGGCCTTTTCCTTCCCCTTTGTTTCCAAAACTGTGGTCCTTCCACTGACCCCCTTTCTGAAATCCTCGTTTAGTTCGCTCCAGGACTCCTTCTTGCACCATGGCATACGCAGCGGCCTGACTAACAGTTTCAGGGAGTTGAATCTCAACTGCAGCTTTAAGTTCCTCTTTAAGTCCTAAGGTGAACTGGGTAACCAACATTGTATCACTAAGTGCATTGTCAAATAACCTGATATGGTATACCAATTGCTCGAATTTCTTCTTATAATCATCTACTGTCCCCTTTTGTCGGAGCATGAGTAGTTCCATAGTCTTGTTACGATGAGTATTGACTTCAAACTCCTTCATAACTGCTTGACTTAATTGCTCCCATCCAATATACGCCATTGTAAGTTTTGTATGCGTGATACCAATGCGCAGCACTATCCACCATGTTCAGAGTAGCCGCTGTCACTCTGAAATTGTCAGGTATTTGATAGACCGCAAAGAACGTTTGACATTTATCTAACCAAATGCGCACATCAGTGCCATCAAACTTCGGGAAGTCCATCTTGGGCATCCAATTCCTTCTCGAATTCCCCTCTTCATGCGACTGGGTTGTTTCGCCTACATTCCTCATTGTTGCTGGTAGTGCAGCCCGCTGCATTGGTGGTGGTGGTCGCTGGTTCGATCGCAACACGTCTGGTGGCGCCCCAAGCACTCCATTTCCCGACACCATCAGAAATTGCGATGATGGTGTCACCTCCTTCAATGCCCGTGACACTTGAACCTGTTCTTGATGTACCTCCCCGAGTGATGTCATCGACAAGTTCACCTTGGTTTGTACTTGATCCAGCCTTTCTACTTGTTGTTCGAACCGTATTCCCAACTCCTCGAGCCTCTCCTTTACCGAATCAATTACATCCACCTTCTCCTTTAGCACATCCAGTATTTCCAATTGTTTCATCACTCTTGCCTCGAATCCCTCCATCACCGATACAACTTGCCTCACTGGCAAACTCTGCTTAGCCGGCGCCGTGGTGAATCCTTCTCCGAACCAACCGAACCCGGTTTAGGATTTACAGCAATCGCTCGGAAGCAATCGCCTCCCTTCCCCGTGGAATTTTACCGGTCAAGGTCAAGAGCTTTCACAGATTCTTTTCCACAACCGAACCTAGCTCTGATACCATATGTCATATACGATGCAACACACTAAAACTTCAGAGTCCAAATCTCTTTGATATAATCAGGTTTCCATCAGAAGAGATACAGGTTTGGAAAAGCAAAGAAGAGAACGGAAGAGAACAATGAGAACGAAGGAAACAGGGAGGAGACAGGATAACAAAAAAGAGATACTATGTCTACCATACCATCCCGATTACACTCAGTTGTCTTATATACTACGAAACGATAAATCGATAATAGCCCAAATAACCAAACCAATCTCCACAGAACGGCCCAACTGGCCCATAAGCCCCTTTGCTCGTCTCTTCTACTATCTGCTTTCATCCTTGCTGCTTCTGTCCGACAACAGCCATCAGTGTTGTGACATACTTGTCCACTGCCACCTGCATGGCCAACCACAAATTGTTACCCATATTATCTCGTGTCACCTCTTGCTCCCAGCCTTGCACGATCGTCACAAAACTCTAGTGCTTACCGGTGGCTTCCGGGAACGTGGATGTTGTGCAGGTTGTCGGCTCAGTGGCCGCGGCGGCGTGCGAGCGATCATGTTCGCTTCCTCGGCCGCTGCCGTCCCCGCGGGACACCTCGACAGCGTCGTCTCCCACAAGAAGAGCCTCACCTGAGCCTCCGCCAATTTTGCTGCAAAAACTTCACCGTCCAATTGATCATCATCATAAGCCCGTGACTCCGGCTCCACGACGAAGGAACAGCTCGGCCTTCCATCATCCAGATTTGTGCCCCGCTGACATCTCACCGCCCGCGCGGTCAGATGTGCACACCACACCATCTTCTCGTTGTCGCACCGCCATACTTCTCGGCGCTAAGGGTCTCGTCGATGAGAATCGAGAGACAGCGAAAAGGAAATGGAAGAAGGGGCGACACAAGGAGGAGCACGGGAGGGAGGGGATTTGTGTGATCCGGTTTTTCTGGGATGAGTTATGAACACAAGCAATAGCTTACTGTTAGGCAGTACCGCAGTATAAAAATCAGGAGCGACTAGCGCCCGGAAGTACGCTCCCTCCGGCCGTCAGATCTCATTTAGATAGACCGAAGCAAAAATCCTTGATTTGGTGCAACAAAAATTCATGAACCATAACAATCAGTTCTATGGTAGCAACAAAATTTCCACTCTGATGCAACAAATACAAATGCAAATTAAAAAATATGCAATAAATGAGAACAACTGTGACAACAAATACAAGAGTCTGTTGCAACAAAATTGAAACATTGTTGCAATAAAAAAAAAACCACTAAGTTAGCCCCAACATTTTGGAGAGAGTGCTGCAGCATTCGAAAATAACCATTGCACCAACTTGACTTACTGGTGCCAACATTTTAGATGGGTTCAGGGTAGGAGGAGGAGGAGGAGAAGGCCAGTTCACACTGCCATCTTGTCGCCAGCCAGATCTAGTGGCCCCGGCACCACATCCTCGTCACCCTCGACCCTGACCGGGCCTCTACTGAGTTTGCCATCTGCGGGGGATTGTCGTTACTGGGGACAACGAGTAAGCATGAGCTGCAGCAAATTCAAGATCTAATTGCAACAAAAAACATTGTTGCAACAACAAAAAAAGTCATTAGGACATCTGCAACGTTTGAGTAACCAATTTGGATTTAACTGCTGTAATAACGGACTCACAAGTTGCAACATTTTGGTAATGAGCTTGGAGGAGGAAGAGGTGGCTCAGTCGCATCACCATCTTGTCGCTGGCGGGCTAGGATCTAGGCGAGGCTAGCCCACAGTTGAGCTCAACAAGGCCCATCGCCTCATCGTGGAGCTCCACTAATACCTCCTGCCCCTTCAGCTTGGGAGGCCTCACCGCCCAGGCCCCGCGTTGCGGAGCTCTGCCACACACCTCACCAAGAGCTCGAGAGGCCTTGCCTCAGAGCCCCATCACTGCCTCCTGCCCCTCAATCGAGCTTGGGAAAGTTCGCCGTCCACGCTGATGCCGCACAGAGAGGAACAAATGGAAGCGTGAGCACGAGCTATGGTGGGTTAGTGAGAGATGAGCCACTCCAATCAAAGTTTGTCGGTGCCTCCGAGGGCGGTGATTTGTGTAGCATGACTCGGAAGGAGAGAGAGCGAAATGAGTGAAACTCGCATGGTTGGATGAGGATAAGGATGAGTAGAAGTTTGGAAGATGTCTGTTGTGTCTGTGTAGGTGGGAAACAGATGCGTCCGATGTTATGGTTTGCATCGTACGTCTAATCCATAGAATTTTCCATAAAATTCACATCACAATGAAAGGGAAATTCACTTAAGAGTGAGCTCACATGTTGATTAAGTTTCTTTGCATGTGCTCTTGTCATTGGGTCCTTGTATGCTTCAGCTTGAGATGAATCAACTTGATATTTTAGCATACTAGGATCTTTATGAACAACACCAATGGAGTTTGGAGAAGTAGACAATGTGTTTGTGGTGGTCAAGGGCAGCGTGTTGGTGGTGGTCGGGATATCCTTATCATTCGTCCTCAGCCCGACCTACCCCTTTGGTTTTTTTTTTCTCTCTTTCTCTTTTTTGCGTAAGAAGCTACGGGGCATTGCACATTACATTCTTGATGAATGCCTAAAAGATTTGTACATGATGTGCTTGATGGGATGCTTAGTGTGACTTTCAGATATAAAATTTCTGTTAGCACTACTTAGGAAGAAATATCACCACACAATGGCAACGATTGTTTTGACTTCCCATGTTCCTTTGTCACTCGCTGCAATTGGTGCTATTATTAGGAATGTAGAGAATTTTGTGATAGGACACTTTCGTGTGACTGGTTTTTATGTTTGGAACAATTTTGTTAAATATTAGCAGTGGAGTTTTTTTAGTATTCTTTTCTGCTGATGCAGGGAACAAGAATAGGGCACCAGATTTGTATGGGATCCCAAAAAGGTCAGTTGTTGATGTGCATAATGCCCCTTACTATCTTCACTTGCTGCTGGAATTTCTTAGGATGTTTCAGCCTAATATTAGTGTAGATCTTCACAAGTCCATCTATGAAGTATCTGACTCAATTTAAGTTACGTGTTATTTTTGGAATTGTCATGTGTAGCAGATTTTATATAAAGTATGGCTTGCTCGTGGACAATATGTAGTTCTTTCTTAAGGAACACAGTAGTTATATGTGAATGCCAGTTGTTTACTTGGAAGATTGCTCTCTTGTCAATTCTTAAGTTTGAGTTAGGCAAAGTGTAGTACTTTTCAAGTGTAAGAGTTAATTTGTCATATCAATTAATTAGTGGCCTACCACTACCAGTGTGTCATGAAATTTCTGATGTGGTTGCTTCTACTAAGATCATGGGTGCAAACTTGCACATACAAAAAGGTACACGCCATGGTGTATTACATGTATTGGTTATACAATTAGCTATCTAACAATGTATATGCATCATTCCATAGGTGATCGAGTTTGTTTGGCAACTAGAGGTCATTGAGGTGTCTAGGAGTTACTACTGACTAAAGGATACATGCTACTTTTATGTTAAAATATGATGTTTTGTATTGCCAGAGTAGTCATACTAAAATAATGGGAATATTTATATGTTTCTCTAGTTGTCTTTTGTCGATTTTATTGTACCAAATAAATCTATCTTACCATCATGTACGACTGAATCCATATTTTGTAAAGTACTCCTTAATTGTTGGCATAGTACTATATGAATTGTGTCGAGATATATGCTTCCAACATTTACCTAATTTTGTGTGATTTATTTGTACTTGGTACAAATTAAGAATGTATGAATAATACTCATATTCTATTAATTGTTTTATAAGCAAATAATAGCATCCAAATGCTAAATTGTTCTAATGAGATTCTGAGGCAGCCATTGTTGCCTCAATATCATTTTGAGATCAACTGCTAGCCTTTGTAACATGGAGCTTGTAATATCCCGAATTGCATTAGGAGGATTTAATGAAGTAGAGAGGGAACTAAATGACTTAAGTGGGGTCTTTCGCAAAAAGTGGAAAACCTAGGCCACGGGCTCCTGGCCCACGGCATCTTGGCCCAAGGTAGGATGCCGCCATAAGAGGGGCCAAGGGGAGGGGGGAGCCCCAACCCTAGCCTCCACTCCCTCCCCTTTGTCGCACACCCCTTGGCCTCCCTGCCCTTTGACGTGCCGCCCCACGCCCCTTTGCGCAGCCCCATCCCCCTTGTCGTGCCACCCCATGCCCCTTTGTGCGGCCCCATCCCCCTTGCCGTGCCGCCCTGCCCTCCATCTGTGGGTGGCTGCTGCCGAGGGAAGAAAGGAAGGCCAACAAGGAGCAAGGAGAAGAAGGAAGGAGAAGAAGAAAGGGAGGGAGGAAGAGAGGAAAATTCGCAGGGTTTCTGTGATCCTTCGTATTCTTCAAGGGTAACTCCTGTTAATCCCTATAATCACCTTGGATTAGTCGTTGTATGTTTCATAAATCATTTTGTCCTAGGGAAGATTGGTTTTTAGCATGCCCTAGTTCGTCGAGTTTTGAAGTAGAACTTTGTGGGGGCAATTAGAGGTATTTAAGCTCGAATTGTGGTTTAGTTGAATTAGATATATATATATATATATATATATATATATATATATATATATATATATATATATATATATATATAATTTTGTTATTTCCAAGAAAGTCTAGATCACTAGATTCAGAGTAGCGAGTGAAAAGTTACAGCCTCGGGAATGTCACTGTCCAAAATTCAAGCATGGTTGGCAGAGATCGTGTAGATGGGCTGTTTTCACCTAGTAAATGAAAGAATTAAAATTTGGTGATAACTTAAATTAGCTAGGAATTTTTGAGTAATTTACAGAATTGGTATTGCTCATATCTTTTCAACTTTAGAATTAAAGATACGAAATTGTGAAGTGGCCTGTCTTGACAGATTCTGGGACAGTCTCCGGGGAAGGAAACGAGGGATAAAATGGTAGAATCAGAAGTTCGTCATAACTAGGAAGTTGTATGAAATTGCGTGAGAATTCTATAAAGTATTAGTTTGCTAGATTTGGAGTTCGAGTGAATAAGTTAGAACATTTTTACTACTGGGATAGCGGGTAGTGCGTTCGATAGAATTGTGTTAATTGTGTAATCTTGACATAGATATGCAAGGACGATTAGTGTAATGTTTTGGTGCTGTGATGATGTGATCTTGAGATTATTTTGAATTGTTTGTTCAGGGAGTGTGGCCCCTAGTGCCCTAGCGCCGCCTCGCTATCCGGCTTTGAAGGAATAAAGAGGCAAGTGCTTGGTATAATAGTAAACAACAGGTGATTGCCGTTGTCTTGTTGATTTATTACCATATTACCATGAGATTTAATTATGTTTTGTTAAATTATTTACTTGCCATGGTATTATTGATGAAAAGAGTAAGATTGTGATAATGATGCAATTATTATGGGGATGGCATGGTGAGATTATTATTGCTTAATTGTGATTTGTGATATGTTGATGCAATTACCATGGAAATGACATGGTAATATTGTTAAAGATAAATGAATTATTGCATCATTCACCTGCATAAGGGTCAGGGCGGTGAGTACTGCCATGATTATGGTTAATCTGGCATGCCCCATGTTAAATTCCTACTAAGCTAGGGACCCCACCCTCAAGAAGGTGGGGGAGAACAGTGTGTCACCAATGGGTGAATACTTCGCTATACTGGTATAAGATTAAAGAGGTGCATCAAGGCATTTGCATACATGAGAATGATTTCGATAAGGATTGAAAATGAGAAGAAAGAGTTTTATGTTAATGCATTATTTGCCTAACGCCATGTTTAATTACTATTGTATCTTGTATTTGCTGAGTCATGGACTCACCCTTATTTGTTTGTTGTTTTAGGTGATCGTTGACGACATTACACTTGGGAGGGTTTAGTGCGCATGGAGCAAGAACATTCACCTCACTTATTTTAATCACTCGGACATGATGAACATTTATTTAGTGCGATGATCTATTATTTATTAGTTAATTGTTCATTCAATAGACTTTATTTGATTGGTTTTACGTTGGTCTTGGACTATCATCTTGCTATGTGTTCTAGAGATTAATTATCTTTGATTACCATATCATTATGCTTGTTTTATGATGACCCGTTGAAGGGTTTTATCATTGAGATGCTCGATGTAATTTATTGTTAATTGATGCTAAAATTGACAGTTAGTGTAGTTTAGTGACATTCCGGGCTCGTGTTGGGACGGGGTGTTACAGAGCTACTTCTTCGAAGCAAGCAAGTCATCCTCATAATGCTTTCGAGATAGCCTGTTAACCTCATATTACTTTTTCAGATATGGGTACACGAGGCTTGTCTCATAATCTTTTGATGTTGACTTTGCCATTTCGTAGGCTTATTTTGCCTACCACCATAGGTCATCCATCCTGTAGTGTGTGTATAAATAAAACACTAAGTACTACGAAGGCTAAGGCTAGCCAACTATTGGGTAGTTGGTGTAGCATGTGTGTAGGTCACTGGGTCTCTTTCATGTCGGTGAAGGGTTCACGGTCGAAGTGGTACCACACCAGTTTGATACTGCTTCCCAGGAATCAGAATCAATATCAGAGTTACAGTTGGTAACATAATAAGGTTGGTACTGGTTCCACATGTATAGATCCAACAAATGATATTAGAGATGGTACCGATTCCCAACAAGCTACTAAATTAATCAATTAAATCCTAAAAATGTTACAAAGTAAATTAAAAATAAATAAGCCCTTTACATTAAAACATGATAGCCAAAACTGCCAATTTTGACTCCCTCTATTAGCTATAGCAAGAAAATGAAATAAGGGTCAAAAGAGGGAAAACTCACTACAACATTGTTTAGGTTAGCAGCTAGTTTGGTCACCTTCAGCCATTCATGAAGCTCTCATACTGCTTTCCTTTCGAAGTACTAGATGCTTGCTCGCACCTTGGCGTGTGGAGGCAAACATGAAAGTCAATGACAAAGGGAAGGGAATATATAAGGATGTGAAGTATGGGTCTGTGGTTATGTACATAAACACTAGGATATGCTATAAAAGCATTTGGGAGTTGGAAATACGTGTATCGACTTATCTATACATGAGTATGTTGCAGTTGTGGCTGGCATTTCAGAGCCTAGCATCTGCTGAATACATCAATTCACCACAATAAATAAGTATTGCATTTGTATTCAGAGTCTATCATCTACTGAATTGGTGTATCCTAAGTTCTAATCTCCAAACAACACTATGACCTATAGGTGTTAATCTGGATGCCAAACAACAACAACACTGAGGTCTTAGTCTGAATAGCGCCCATAGAATGTATCAGGGATGTATAGTACAATACAAAAGCAAAATTGCATAGCTACATCTATACGAAGAGGGCAGAAGATTCCAATAAGTTTCTGGTGCACACCAATTTTTTTTTTGCCATACCTAGTATTTTGTAACCTATTTATGTTGCATGATCTAGAAGGAGATATCATATAGTACTGCAGAAAATGAAATACTATATGGACGATGCACTTCTTATACAACACTACGGCCTATGGGTGTTAATTTGGTTTCCAAACAACATCAATACTGAGGGCCTATTGTAAATAGTACACATGGAATGTATGAGGGGGCTATTTTAGGTAGCATAGTATCGAAAAGGTAGTATGTATGTATAGTACAATACAAAAACACAATTGCATAGGTACATCTATTTGAAGAGGATAGAAAATTCCAATAAGTTTTTGTTGCACACTAGTTTTTTTTTTTTTTGCGAACCAAGTATTTTTTGAACCTATTAATATTGCAAGGTCTAGGAGATATCATATAGCATTGCAAAAAAAAAATGGAATACTATGTGGACGATGCACCTCCTATGGTTATATATATATATATATATATATATATATATATATATATATATATATATATATATATATATACTCAAATGGAGTACTCACAGAGTCGTACTCCCACCTCTCATATACCACTTAAATCGTATCATAATACCTCTTTATCTATTTGAGCATACTTCAATAATAATTATAAGATACTTCAAAGTGAGTTCCATGAAAATTTTTATTAAATACCACTTTTTATAGCAAAATTTGTGTATATACTTCTTTTATATGTGAAAAAGGGTATATAGCAAAAAAAAAAAAACAAAGGGCTCCGATGAAATTTTTTCAATCAAATCACATTGGTATTCAAGTAATTCTTATAATTGGTATTCAAGTATACTAAAAGTGATAAAGAAGTATAATATATTTGTTTAAGTGGTATATTAGAAGTGGGAGTACATACTCCCAGGAGTACGAAACGGGTGTCCTGATGGTAATCTTAGCCAAGGACAGATTCAGACGTGTGTAACCAACACTGGTATTAAATAAAGATGTACTTCTCTTTAATTATACCACGATGATTTCATTAGCAAGTCAAAACAATGGTAAGCAGATAACTTGAAAGCATGGACATGTGCTATAGATAAGGCAAAACCTCCTCATCTACCGGTGAGTATTAGAAGCCAAAGTTGTATCATAGAAGGTGATGTTGCCCAATCATTTGTGACTACTATGGTGCATAAGAGCACATCATGGTTATGTTGCATCAAGCACCATTCAAAAGATAAGGCAAATAGTAATAATCAATGGCTACTACTTTTTGATCAAAATGAAGGCAGATAGTACTCATTATGGCTACTTTTTCTATCAAAATGACCCTCATCTTTTTTCTGTACTCTTCTCTGAGCAGTCTTTCCGTTATAAATTGTTTGGGAATGTTTGCAAAGCTTTAAATTAAGGAGTTACCTCTGATGAAGCTCACACAAGAGAGATATATCCTCAAACAAGAAAGAACTGAAATCAGAAGTGTCCATGGCTGAGTAGTATTGTCCACCGACCCACCAATCCAATTTGTTAAATATCGATGTATTGTTGTCAATGCTATCCGACTGTAATGCTTGCACAAATAAAGGTATAAGGTGTATTTCAACATTAAGAACCGTATCAAATTCTCCAGTTTTAGATAAATCAATCTTAAGGTCCTAGATGCCAAGAGCAACCTTTTGAGCATACGTTAGAAACATTTTAAGTTACCAGCACAAAAACAAGATAGACAACACGTATATACATAAACAATAATTGCAGTTACTGCAACTCATATTTAACCCTCATCTTCTCAGATGAAACATATTTTGAAAATGTTTTGGGAGAGGAATATGTCATGCACAAAAAATATGACCATTGATAATAATATATCGTCTTTGCTCAACTCACCCTGTATATACAACTAGAACATAAGATAGAAAAGTACAGCTTGCATTCAATTCATCAGCATATATAACTCTATTTTTGATGGAGTATAAATATTTGGCAAGAAGGTGATACCACTACAAAAAATGATAAAAGGCTAGCAACATTTGTTATAAGCCTCCATGTCGTTTGTCCTTAGGATTTTGCTTTTGCGTTTGCCGATGAGGCTGAGGTTGGTTTGCCAGGGGGAGGTTTCATCTTGTTTGCATATTTCGAAGGTTGCTTGAGCACAATGTCCAAATCAGAGACTCGCGGTTGCAAGAGTGGGCCATGATTTAGTATGGTAAATCCCAGGCGAGTGAGTGGTCTTTGCATGCCAAGTCTAATTTCACCGATACAGATGGACTCGACCGCACCCTGAAAAGCGACGTAGGCATGATTCCATCACATGCCGGGGTTGGCATTAGCATAGGCATTAGCTTGGTAGGTAGGTAGGTTAAGTACCTTTCGGGAGGTAATGGTGATGTCCCTGAGATAATTGAAGTCTTAGGGGCGGCATCCGATGGACAGCTTGACAATGCAGTGGAGCACCCAGGCCAGAGCCTTAGCAAGGAAGCTATAATATCGAATTTCAAGCATTTAAAATGAATTGATCATGCATTCCAACCGTTGAACATCAATCACAACGCACGAAATTAAACATGAGATTGAAGCAAAGACATAGCCAAACCCGGTAAACAAATCCTTGCAACTCCAGTGTGTTTTGCGCGATCATATTGCTCGCTGTGCCGCCGCCGGTCGCAGCAGTTTATGATTACGTGTAATGTTGCGATATGAAATCTTGCTAGCTATCATGTGCATAATCAAGGAGTTGGTGTTAGGTCCACCGTGTATGCGCCCGAGTTCCGTAGTTAACAAACCAGTGAGAGGCCGAGAGCCAGTTCAAAAAAAAACGAAAAGAAAGAGAGACAGACATTGGCCCGGCCCGTAGCCCGTCTTGGGCCACTCACGTGCTCGCATCCGACGGCCGGGAGAAGCCCATCTGATGCCCTCCTCCTCCGGACGCTCCCCGAAACCCTCGATTAAACCCTCGCCTCCTCCCCCCGGCGCCGGAAAAAGCAATACTACATCTCCCTCCCTCCATCCCTTTCTCTCGTCGACAATTCGACATGGACCCCAACTTCCGCTTCGATCCGGACTGCTCCGACGACGAGGCTGCGGCGGCGTCCTCCGCGTGGCGCAAGCCGCCGGCGCAGTCGCCGTGGGAGTTCTCGTCCTACGCGGAATCCGTGTCGGCGGAGCACGCGCGCCGCCGCACCACCTCCATCGACGACAAGATCTCCCTGGCCCTCCGCGGCCGCCGCAATCCCTCTATCCCCGACGAATCCGAGGGCGACGAGAGCGGCAGCGGCGACGAGGATGCTGATGATAGCGACGAGGAGGAGGTGGTGGGGGAGAGCGGGGACGAGGAGGACGAGCTCGAGGAGAGCGAGGACGAGGAGGGGGTCGAGGAGAGCGACGACGAGGAGGTGGAGGAGGAGAAAGGCAAGTGGGAGGGGCAAGGGGGCGAAGAAGAAGGTGGTGAGCAAGGGGAAGAAGAGGAGGGGGGACAGGAGGCTGCACAAGAGGTGAGCTTTGCTGCTATTTGATTTCATCATCTCGTTATGTTTACTCTAGCTGCGGATACTGTCCAATTCTTTCCGATGGCTAACCATCAGTGCATTTTGGTACTTTCTATTTGTATACGCACCGTTTCTTGGTACTAATTAACCATGATGGTTAGTTGACATTCGCATTGCCTGACAAGTCGCGAAATGTTTATGCGTTGGTAATCCCAGGATGAAGGTACGGTCGAACAGGGTGTCGCTGTGGATCCTTCTAAATTTTTTGCTTCGTCTGAAGGAGCGTCATTCCATGCAAATTCGTTTCTTGAGCTGAACTTATCACGACCACTTCTTCGAGCCTGTGAAGCACTCGGCTACCAAAAACCAACACCGATTCAGGTTTGCACCTGCAACTGTCTTTAGGCCATGAATAAGATTACCTTCAGTCCGTCAGATTTTTCTTCTTCACAAAAATGGTTTGTTTGGTCATCCTCCAATCTCTAAGGGTGTGTTTGATTGGTGGGATGGAGTTGAATGTGATCTGATAATCTTGTACCATGGGGTTTCATTGTTTTGGGTGAAAAAGATAGTTTAACATCTATAGAGAATATTTCACAAATTTGTATCCAGCATCTAGGATGGATGAGATGATTCTATTCATGCAACAAAGCACATAGATGATTTTTTTTTTCTTGAACCAACCCATACATGTACCACTTGGTACAAGCAACCAAACACATCCTGAAGTCACCTATGATGAACTTGTTAAAAGACTTGAAATATGCTTTTTACGCATCTTTAGAAGTAGAATTTGTTCTGTCATAAGATTCAAACTGTAGTGGAGCATAATAGTTCCAAGAATACAGTTTGATGGTATAGTTAACTACGTCAAATGTTGGTACTTTTATGTGGGGAAAGTGAATAAATATGGCAAATTCAAGGTGGGAGTTTAGCTGCTCTTGCACTTGCCAACATTCTGGTATTGTGAAATCCCTGGAGAATTACTCCAAAAAGAAATATAACAGGCTTTGCTCCTTTTGCTGTAGACATTAGCTTAGATCAGAATAACTGATGTAAGAAAGAGTCATTTGAACATTCTATAGTTAACTGTTGAAGACGTTGAAGCCGTAAATAAAAATAAATGGAGGTTATAGTTTACGGTTAGTATACTGTTTCAACTCTCAATAATGTCTTGATGCATATAACTATCTCGAATGCCTTCAAAAGGCACAGATTGTTTTTCAAGTTGTATCTTGGCTTTTTGCATGGCTTAGTTTCTTTTGTAAGTCTCGTTAGTTAACAAAAGCTTCGATCTTCATTGCCAGCACCAAGGATACTAGGTTCAAGTGGCGTTAGCATGACATTAGTCTAATGATCCACACTGATATCTGTAGGTGGTTGTCATATTAGTTGAACTATGGTTTGCCATGCTGTTAAACTCCTGTTTGCCAAGTCAAATCCAGACATAATAGCTGTGCCTGTGTTGGCCATATCACTGAGAGGTGGAATGTTGTAATGGGGGAACCCTCAAGGCCATCAACTGTTATATTGTAGTTGTAACATTTTAATGATATCTACTAGATTTCTTTCCTCAAATTTTCTTTCCTTATCGGCTGCGAGACATAATAGGATAAAACCATGCTTGTGGATAAGCTAATCAGCAGGTTTCCACAACTGCTTGCCTTTTCATGGAGTTAGCAATTAGGGCAAAAATTAGCAAGTTGTGTTTATAGTTTGCTACCTCCAAAGTTTGTTTTGCAATCATAATTAATGACATATACCTGTAGTTGATCAATAAACAGAGTCTTCTTTTATTGTTTCCGGAATAAACAGTCTTCTTTTATTGTTTCCGGTGATGTAACATTTTTTTTTCACGTAGTAAAATACCTTAGTTATCCATGCCTGCAAGTTAATTTGGTTGTCATTATCCTTTTTGCTTAATTCCCTGCATATTCCAGGCTGCATGCATACCTTTAGCATTAACTGGCCGGGATATATGTGGCAGTGCTATAACAGGATCAGGGAAGGTATCTCTAATGAACACAAACTTCCCTGTTTGGATCATTTTGAAGTTGGATAAATATTTAGTTTGACTAATTTCTTTAAATTAGACAGCTGCTTTCTCTTTGCCTGTGCTGGAGCGTCTACTTTTCCGGCCAAAACGTGTACCTGCAATTAGGGTGCTTATTCTTACTCCAACCAGAGAGTTGGCTGCTCAGTAAGTTCCATATATTCATTTTACTATGTAATCATCTTTCATATTGGTTCATTTCTTTTTGTATTTTTATTTAATCATGAGTTACTTAAGCCCCAATAAGGATATGTCTAAGTTAGGTCCATTTCTTTTCCTTATTTGTCTAATAGTTAGTTCTCTCCTTTTTTGTTTATGAAAACAATGTTTATGTTTTAATCTGTATTTTCTGGAAGTTGTACTTTAGGGACGCTTGTGCTGTTTGTTTTATATTGTATTTAGATTGTCACTTGAGTTCTTTTTCTCCTTTCATTTTTCTCTTGAAAAAAAATTCAAATATTGTAAATTTTGTGTTTGGATGTCTCAAGTTTTAATTTTGTATTCTAAATATTTGATATTTTGCTTCCATAATCTGTTGTTTTAATATCTATGCTAAAATTGCAACAATAAAGATTGCTTTATCTCTGTAATCTAAGAGAAATATCATTTTTTAAGGTAAACAGATTCACACGATTGGTTGTAATCTGACCAATGAGGTAATTTTTTATTACCTGTTTAGATTACAGGGAGTTTTACCAAACGACACAATCCTCCAAGTTTATGTTTTTTTTGGGGTGGGGGGGTGGTGGGGTGATTCTCAGTAATTTTTTGAAGATTCTGTAAACCAAATGTACCGAAAGGTCGTTTAGTTACACTATATATTTGGAAGTGGCCTGACTTTTTCATTAACCCATTCTTTGAATGAATTTCGGACTTTTGGGCTATTGGCACTGTGATCAGGAATCTTTTGCATAGTTGTGAAGAGCATATGGGATCAACAGTGCATTGATGGTCTGGATTAGGTGCAATGACAATTGTTCTCAATAATTAGCGATGTCTCTGTTTTGGTGTAAGCAGGAACAAGGAAAATAATAGATAGACAGTCTTTCTATTTGTTTGTTCTGTTGCCATGTCTTGTACAGGATGTGAAAGGTGAGTAGTTAGCATGGTCACACGATGGGATGATTCTATTTTTCTCTTAAGTTATTTATGCTGCATGGCTTGTCAATACCAATGCGGTGGTGCTTTCCATGTTGTGGCAACATTACAGTGAATCAGGATATAAGTTTCCTCCTCTTCTAATTGCAAACTTGTTCAGCATTGCTTATAGCAAATTAGCTCAATTCTATTTCTAACAACATGTATCACATTTTAGTGCTCATCAATATTATTATAGTATTTTTAAGTTTAACGCCAACTTTCAACTTACCATTCATACTCCTATAAATGCAGGGTCCATAGTATGATCAAGAAATTAGCCCAGTTTACTGATATCAGGTGCTGTCTCATTCTTGGTGGACTTTCAACTAAGGTATTCTGTTGCATTTTTTTTATTTGGTCGTTGAAGCTTTCCTGAGCTGTACCCTGTAGTTTTTTTTTTTCTTGCATTAAATATTTTTCTGCAGACCACAGAACATTTTCATTTATGCATGAGAAAGCATCCCATTTTCTAATTCCATTTTAGTCATGGCTGCGTATGGAACCAACCAACCTGGTTTTCAAGGTGTTCAAATGTTATCCGTCTTCCATTAGTTTGCCTGCTAAACACGTGTTGCTCAAATATTTAAATAAATAACTACTATCACATAGGGCATTGACAAGTTTGAGATTTTTTTAAACAAATTATCCCTTTTTTGAATTTATTTTCAGATGTAGACCCATACAAAAACTATTTTCAGACATGGCTTGTTTTTCAGCGCCAATATGAATGGCGCTGAGTGTTAACTTTTCAACGCTAGAATAGCTGGCGCTGAGCATAGTGCAACCTCAGCCGCCACTTGCAACGTGGAGCCACATCAGCTGGTGTTCAGCGCCGAGGATCATGGCTCTGACATCAACTACCTTGACACCATGTTGGTCGGCGCTGACCCAACTAAAACTCCATATCAGTTAGATGCCACTGCCTTCAGAAGCTGGGTGACATGAACGTTTCCTCCTTTTTGTTTGCCCAAGTCCCAATGAACAAGCAGTGACATAGTTGTGCACGACATGTTACTGGCCTTTGGTAACTGGCTGGGTACAGCTGTGCACACCATGTTCTCACTATGGTCGGCAATATACATGTTAATTTTAATGTTGTTTCGATGTGTCTAGCTAGCCAAATAGTCTCTAGTACTAATGTGCAAGTACCGGTCTGAGCTAGCTCGGCTCTAATGGATTTGATGATAACAGTGCAAAAATCTTGCAAGTTTGAGTCCAAATTGCCTCCTTTTTCCCTTTTCAAACACGCAGAAGAAATATATGTATTTATGTTAATATCTATAATCATGTTTCCACGCAGAAAAACCCCTATAATCGAGTTAAGGCTAGATGTAGAAAAACACATGTACGCATGCAAGATAGAAACTGAAGCCCATAAAAGACCAAAAGATTGCTTTGCATGCAGATGCAACTGTTTCATGTGCCGAGACCAACCTATCTATATCTATACCAATTGGAGGCCTCTAGAAACCCTCACTTAATCCTTTTTGGAGAAAGCTAGAAAAACCCACATTAAAATTAAACAAATTTCAGAAATATAATTAAATTCATATATATTTACATTTGAAGTGTAAAATTACGGTATTTAAATATTCTTAAATTCTGCATAAATTTGATCTTTCAATTTTAAAACTAAAAAAATGCAATATTCTAAACTATAATTCCAAATATGAAATATCTCATTTTAGTGGTCAAAGTGGCGTCTTATCGATGTAAAAAAGTGTCATTCTTTTGTGACCAAAGGGAGCACTACTTTGACCACTAGCTTCTATTATACTCCCTCCGTTCATAGATAGATGTCATTTCAGAATGTGTAATATTTAAAATATGTTAAATATACACAAAATATTTAGATTTGTCACACCAAAATGATGTGACTGGATTTTTTAACAAAAGAACTTCCATATTAATGTATTTATATTTATTCATTTTATTAATTTATATGTAGCAGGAATCTCTCCTACTGCTTATCGGTAAAAAAAGTAATGGTCAAATGTGTGTTTTTGAGATTATGCTGAATTGCTGATGTCCGAGAGCAATACTGGTCAAATATATACTATGAAAGTATATTTCATTGCTGAATCTAGCAGTACCAAATTCACGTGGCCAATCTCCATAATTTTTGCCATACCGATGGTTTAATCTAATAATGTTTTACTGCTTGCATTCTGTGACAATCTATATTGGTGACAAGTATTATGTGAAATCACACTCCCCAAGTAAATCTTTCTTTGAATTTTTGAGTTCTCTAGTTTTTCCATTTTTTTTCTCAAGATAAATAATTGGAAAGATTAAAGCTCTTAAAATGCAACAAGTTTTCTCTAGTTTCGTTGAGATAGGATTGGGACTTGAGGCACGTTTGGTTTGCTACCCTTGCAAACCAAACCAAATATTGGTAACACCAACGAAAACTAGTTGTTTGGTTTGCTACCAAAATTTGGTAACGCTCACGAAAATTTGGTAACACTAATTAAATCTAATGTCACATGCAGGCAATCCGAGGGCGACGAAATCGCTCACTAAATTTTTGGTAACGCCAAAATTTGGCATGACCATGATCAAAACAACGGTCTTTTTACCAATACTGAACTTTGCCTAGGTTTGGGCTATGCCAAAAAAATGGCTTGGCTCATTTGACCATAAACCAAACAGCCCCTTGGCCTCTAGGTGTCTGAGTCGAGTTGGAGGCCGAGCTAGAGAGCGGAGTCAAAGTTGCAATGAACCAAGTCCAGGCAGAACTGACCTGTTGTTATTACCTAACTTGGTTAATCAAGTCTTTGAATCTTTGGGCTTGAGGTTCAAATAGGAGCACGATGAGACAAGAACGCACGTAACAGCACTTGTGTGTGTACCCACATACCGAGGAAGAATGCAAGAACTAAGAAGGAATAAGAACACAAGAACTTGTTTTTAGTTAACACCTTAACTAACGGTGTTACGATCAACAATGACTTGATGCATTGATCTCAGCGTAGTTTGTTGGCATGTCTTCGGACAGGTTTCTTTAGTACTTCACTGCTGGCCTAAACTGAACAGAAGAAATCACTTCAGCACCAACAAAATTGGCGCCAAGATAGTTTAGGTCAGCGCCATGATCACCGGCTCTGAAAGTCGGCTGACGTGGAGGTGGTGCTGACGTGGACATAATCTCAGCGTCACAAAGACTAGCAATGAGGCGTTAAAGCTCAGCGCTATTCGTGATGGCACTTAGAAAAGGGGCCATTTCTGGATATAGCTTCTAGTTAGGTCCATTTCCCAAAATTCAATAAAAAAGGGCCAAAATGAGGAAAAAAATACCAAGGGTGATGTACAGTCATCCCTTTTCACCATTCTTATCTACTGTATTGTAACCTTTGTTCGTTGTTATTCATACGAGCTTTTGTTGTTGAATTTGAAACTGTAGCCTTGCACTTTTCTGGTAATATTTGTGATTGTTTGCATGCTCCTGCTGTTGTCCTTTTTTTTTTCTACATAGTTTCTTAGTTAAAAACTGTTAGATATTTTCTCATTACTATCATGCTGATGAAACACTATCTACTTTCCCAGGTACAAGAGGTAGCTTTAAGGTCAATGCCTGACATTGTTGTAGCTACTCCGGGGCGCATAATAGATCATTTGCGCAATTCCCTTTCTGTTGGGCTTGAAGATCTTGCTATTTTGATCCTTGATGAGGCTGATCGTTTGTTAGAACTGGGTTTCAGTGCCGAAATTCATGAACTGGTAACTGCCAAACTTCTGTGCTGCTAGTTTCTTGCTGTCTTATCACTTTGTAGTTCGACTTTTTGGTCTATATAAATGTTCTTCCAATGGGGTATGTGGGAATAGATTACACAGGAATATTCAGAGGTTTTTATGTTTAATAACATAGATAAATTAGAAAAACATTGTATAAAACATCCAAAAGTAAAATACATGTTACTCCAGTTTCCTTTTTTGGGATGAAAACAATCCAAGTATATTCTTCATTTAGACAGATACTAAAATTGAGGCAATAATCCCGAGTAAATGCTGGATGTGTACTTTGTAAATATGAAAGAAGCTTATCTATTGCAATAGCTCATGAGACATATATATAGTACAAGACACAAACCCTAATACAATAGGAAAAGACTTAAATACCCTTAACACCCCCCCTCAAATGTAAGGCGTATGCAATAGCATTACATTTGAAAAGGGTTGATACTAAAAAGGAAAAATCTAAAGTCCGAGTCTTGAAGATGTCGTCATAGTGTGCAGCTCTTGGAAAATTGTGTCGGTATCAAAGGATCTCCTCCCATTCGGAATCATGCTGCAGCCCACAAGCACAAAGTGCAAGGGCTAAGAAAGTAGAGGTAAGTGGGAGCAAAGTCGATGGCAACATGATGAGAGAGGATGTGGAAGGTGACACAAATAGAGAGAGTTGTCAAATCAAGCCGAAGAGAGAGATAGAAGCATGACAGCACAGATCGAAACCCAAGACGGCGGCGGTGCAGTGCACAAGAAGCACAACGGAGGCGCAATGCAGAAGAAGCACGACGGCCTTAGAAGCTCAGGCGGCGGCTCAAAGGGAAGCGGCAACATCATAAAGACTTTTATGATCTACAACGGCTCAAAGAGAAAAGCAGCGGCTGCTGTCATGCAAAAGAAAGGAGAGGACCACATTCAATCCAAGAGGATGAATCGTGGCTAGCAATGCAATCGGCTGACCGACAAGAATTTGTGGACTCATACGACTTTGACGAACTCAAAGAGAGAGATGCTACGGACTTGGATAGACGCAAACAGAGGCCTCAAAAGGAAGGACTCAAAAAGCAGCGGATTATAGCAGCAGCCACACCAACACCAAAGAGCTTGCTCCAACATGTTCTCAGCTCCACCACCACCCCAACCAAACATCCAACATCTCCTGCCATCCCCCCTCCACATTTCCTCCCCTGCCATTTCTCCCTGTGTCCTCTCCTCCCATCTCACTCCTCCTTCACCGATGCGACGAAGAGGAGCTGGGAGTAGAGGCTGGCGCGGACGCGCGCGGTCGGGCGCTGATTTGCAGTGGCGGCAGCGGCGACCAAAAGGGGAGGCCAAGAGGGCCGAGTGGCGGCGGATCCGCGTGGTAGCCGGATCGCGGCGGAAGAGCCCGCGGCCGGATCGAGGCGGGCGACGCGGTGTGGGAGAGGCGCCGAATCCGGCGGCGTGGAAGCTGGATCTGGCGGCGAAGAGGCTAGATCTGGGCGTGCTGGCGGTGGAGATGGCCGGATCCGGGGCGGGCGCGTGCGCGGCGCAACGGCTAGGAGGCAGCGCGATGGCGCCGTGCATCGGGAGGGAGCCAGATCCGGCCAGATCTGGCTGGAGGAGGCGGCCAGAGAGGCTGATGGTGCCGGATCTGGGGTGGGCGCGTGAGCGGTGGCGGCGACCGGATCCGTGTGAGGAGGAGGCCAGAGCGGTGGACGGCGGCGGTGGCGTCCCGGCGGTGCGGAAGCGGGCGTGGATGCGGCGGTCGGAAGGTGGCGGCGACGAGCGCGACAGTCGTCGACGTGGCCGCCCTTGGGATTAGAGCACCATCCCGGGGGCAGCAGCGGAAGACGGCTGAGCTAGGTTCTAAATCTAGGCTCTGATACTATGTAAATATGAAACAAAGTTTATCTATTGCAATAGCCCATAAGACATATATATAGTACAAGACAAAAACCCTAGTACAATAGGAAAAGACCTAAATACCCTTAACATACTTGACTTATCTTGACACCTGGAGTGGACGTATCTTGTGTTAAAGGTAGTAGTGTAATAGTCATGTAAGTGTTAGGGGGGTAGTTATGTAATTGTAGTCTAGTCTAGGGTTTCTCTTGTACACTATATACCTTGGGCTCTTGCAATAGAACCAACAATTCAGCCCCTATTCCTCTCCTCTCCCAAAATCTAACATCTAAGTCATATTGCTACTTTGTTTCTTGTTCTGTGATGGCCGGGTTTGGATTGTGTGCAATGAGTGACATCACTGAAGGCAGGGAGAGGGGGGCTGTGGCAGAGAGCAGCTGTGAGTTGGGTTAATGAGAAGGTCACACAACGTCCACCAATCCAAAATTGGCCATAGAAAGCTTTATGGGTCCTATCTTAGTATCTACTCATTGTCAAACATCCATAAGATTTATTCTCTTAATCATCTTACTTTAGTGATCCACAATGCTTTTATCCATAATGCGCTTTTGTTTCGTAATAAATGCAGATTCGCATGTGTCCTAAAAGAAGGCAGACAATGCTTTTCTCTGCTACGATGACTGAAGAAATTGATGAACTCGTGAAACTATCACTAAACAAACCAGTCCGCCTTGAAGCCGATCCTTCTCTGAAACGGCCTGCAACGTTGACCGAAGAGTATGTTCATTCTGCTTTTAGCATCCTTCTGTTGCTTGGTTTTATTTCTAGAAAATAGAAATATTTTGCTTATGGCTTTTACATTTTGTCATTGACATTTAACAGCATCTCCATTTCCTCAATATTTGTACATTGCCAGATTTATATATAATTTATTTTTTATCATTTATATTCTCCCAATTTTATACAGGGTAGTTAGAATACGACGAGCACGTGAAGCGAATCAAGAAGCTGTTCTGCTTGCACTCTGTTTGAAGACTTTCAAGGAAAGAGTAATCATTTTCAGGTTTGTGTTCTGGAGAACTTGGTTGCTTTTTATAGTTTCTGTCAGTTTAACAGTTCGCTTTTTTGGGTAGTACAATGAAGTATAGCTGGCTTTACTCTTATTCTGCTAACGAAGAACATGTTTGAGATGAACTAGTGTAATGGGCAGCGCATATGTTTAACAGGATGATATAAAAATAAAATACATGATACTGATTCATGCAATTTTCTCAGAGTCCAGCAAGAGATACGGTGGATGTGCATGTGTACGGTGTACCACCATTCTGTTGAAGCTTTCATTATCTTTGTCTGTATGACACATGAACTTAATGTATGCTTGTGTCATACGGTTGATGTTTCTCCTAGTTGCTATCTTACAATATGGCTGTTTGGATAGATGGTTGCTAGTACTTGACCATATATTTATTTTTTAACATATTGATAGTGTCCCATCGCAGTGGGACAAAGCAATCTGCTCACAGATTAAAAATAATATTTGGTCTGTCCGGGATGAAAGCTGCTGAACTTCATGGCAACCTTACACAGGCCCAGCGGCTTGAGGTGATTTTATTTGCCATAATTTCTTTATTTTCTATGATGTTTGCCCGTGTCATGTACTCTTTGTTTCTCCAGCATCCATATTTTTTCCTTTATTTTCCTTTTATTATCATGTTAGCTCTTGTGTCATGAACTCTGTGTTTCCAGCATCTTCACTGAAAGGTGCTCATAGTGTTCTAATGTTTTATCTTATCAGATTGTGTGTAAAATATATTATGGTAAATACCAGCTTACATATCCTTTACTAGCCTTTTTGCCCCATACATCATCTTTTATTGGCTTCATCTTCTAAGCCATTAAATAATCCAAATAATAATCTAACTGTTTGGTGAGAGATTTTTTGCGTTCATCTAACTTTATAGGCTTAATGTAGGACCAAAGAGGTACTACACAATGCTACTGTTAAGTGCAGAAAGCTTCACCGTTGATTCACTCAAATTAGTCAAATATATGATGCTGAATGTAAAAGATTGATGCACTTTAGAAATTGCAGAAATTGATATCTGGCCATCTCGGCCGGACCAAATAATGAATCTTAAACAGATTCCAGTTTGGCAAATCTAGGCTAGATATTGTTGAATTTGGAAGATGTAGATGTTACATGTAATTATGCACGTGTGCCCAAATTGTTTTGGTAATATATTAGTTTTTCTCACATTCTGCAATTTTGAGCTTTCTGTTCATTGATACAAGATAATTTAATAGAAAAATTTGTTCTTCTATAGGCTTTAGACCTTTTCAGAAAGCAAGAAGTGGACTTCCTGATTGCAACTGATGTTGCAGCTCGTGTAAGTGATTTTGTGTGTGTGTGTGTCTCTCTCTATATATATATAGGAAAAATACTTTCTACTCCTGGGAGTAGTTACTCCCACTTTTGATATACCACCTAAAAGAACTTGAAATACTTTATCATCACTTTGGGTATACTCATATAATAATTATAAGATATTCCAATGTGAACCACACGAAAAATTTGCAAGAGAGTCTATAGTTTTTAGCATATTTTGTAAATGCCTTCATATTCGCACATAAAAAGGAGTATGTCTAAAAATTGTACATATCACCTCTGAAAATGTGTAAATACCACCTATATAGTCTTATATACTCGTATATTACACATGCATACTCTCGATTGCGCAAGATACTCCCTACGTTGTGAGATATATGAGATACGAAATAGGGAGTAACTACTCCTGGGAGTAGGAAAAAGGCTTCATATATATATATATATATATATATATATATTCAGATCTTGAATGTTAATCTCACATTGTGATTCGCCTTTTACTTTCTTGAGGTATTGCATCATATATTTGCGTATTTGAACAAAGAAATAATGCAAAATAGAAAATCCTATGTAAAAATTAGAAAATACATGTGTCGGGTGTTTTGAGTGTTTTTTATTGACAAATTGTTGGTTTGACTTGTAGGGGATTGATATTGTTGGTGTTCGAACTGTAATAAACTTTTCCTGCCCACGTGATGTCAAAACGTAAGTACTAAATAAGTGAAGACAGTTTTGCTATTGTAGCCGTTTTGTATTGCTGCCATTTATCTTATGTTCAAGCTTCAAATGCTTGCCAGTTGTTACATACTCATGCGATGCATGATTTTCGTAGAAAGAGGTTTGGGATGAGACTATTGTTGGAATGTTGGTAGTTAGAGCAACTTCTGCAAATGTTGAATCATTTCAAAAGTCTGCATTGGTTTAGGAAAAAAAAGTTAAGTTTCAAAGCTGTGCATTGTGGTATTGTGGTTTGATTGTCAGCCCCCACATGAACCAGCTTAGATCCTGTATTTTTTTTCTATGACCAGTTTTTGAACTTTGCTTGTATGTTACGATTTAGTTTATCAATATCAAGCTCCATTTGACTTGTGCAGAACATGTAGCGTGGAACTTTCTGTGTAATAATGACTGCTCCCAGTATAAATTAAACAGAGAAGTTGTAACTAATCACATTCTAGGGGAAAATTAATTGAATTATATAATCAATTAGTTCAGCTCGATATCTTGTTTTTCTTTTTCACTTGGCTGTTCCAAAAAGGATAACTACATGGTCTATTGATAATCTTTTTGTACGATGTATTCCTTTAACATTGTCAATTCCCGCAGCCAGCCTTGCCTACATCTACCTTGGAAGGCATACTCTGGTTTTCCATTTTCTGTACATGCAGAATTGCCTGACTACATCGTTGGATAGCAATTTTTTATTATAAAAAAATTGGGACCACCAATTTTTTTGCCATTGAATTTTTTCCTTCCGATCTTATGGAAGAAATTTGTCATTTAGTTATGTTCTTTTTCATATATGTGTCTTGTTTATGCTGTTGTAGTTATCTTCATCGTGTTGGTCGTGACCGCTTTCAGGCGGCCGAGAAGGATATGCCGTGACATTTGTTACCGATGATGATAGATCCCTCTTGAAAGCTATTGTAAGTATTTTGTCATCTGTAACTTGATTTAAGTAGCTATGTTGATTGTAACATCCTGACCTAAAATCCGCTCAATACTTAGCCCACCGTGGGGCAAACCCGTGCTCACATAGTCACATAGCACCCTATATACATTTTTGTCCTCGCTTCATGTAAAAAGTTTAACCCGAAGGTGCTATGTTTGGACCCAACAAGCATTATATACTACAACTCACTTTAGACAAGCAACGTGAGACCTCCAGATGGACTGTGCTATGAGCAGGCCGGGGTATTACATTCATCCCCCTAAGGGTTGACGCCCTCGGTAGCACACCGTATATGCGGCAAATACCTAGAGCCACCCCTCAGTACACATCTATGTGTCCAATGCCGACACATGCCATGCCGTGTGTTCACTCCGGGCCCACATGTGCAATGTGTCATATGTCCATGCCCCTGTCCCGCACGCTCCCGTGTAGCTAAAGTTGATGCTCTGATACCATCTGTAACACCCTAGACTAAAATCCGCTCAATGCCTATAGCCCACCGTGGGGCGGATCCATTCTCACATAGCACCTCACTTATACTTTCGTCCTCGCTTCGTGTAAGGTTTGGCCAGGAGGTACTACGTTTGACCCAACAAACATTATATACTGCTACAACTAATTTTAGACAAGCAATGTGAGACTAATTCCACTATCATAACTCCACATAGGTCACATGAGCTGCACTACGAGCAGGCCGGGGTATTACACTGATATACTTGGGACCATGGATACAAAACCCGTTACTGGAGGAATTCCTGGCCGGCGGGCGGTACCGGTTACCGGAAAAAACCCGGATGAAATTCGCTTGAATTTGCTTAAAAATCGACCGAAATTCGAAATTCAAAATTTGAATTTGCTAAACCGGAGCATTTATCGCCGGTTTTGTGATTCTTGGTCCCCACCGGTAAGACCGGTTACCACCGGTAATCGGCCGGGTTTTTCTTCCCTGCTCGGGACACATGTTTTTCTTTGGCATAGCTGAGAGCTGTGTTCACGAAAGCGTTGTAATTCTGTTAATCATATGGTTTTAGCAACCATATGATTTCTAGAATTACTTGTTCTAGCATTGACTTGAGAACTGCAGTCAGTAGTCCATTTCTAATTCCGTCGATTCTACCATAATTCAAGAAGAACTGCAGTTGGTGTTCTTTTTAATTGGCCACTGTTTTGGTTATTGTTCATTGGTATTCTCTGAATTACCTTTCAGGCAAAGAAAGCTGGTTCACAGCTGAAAAGCCGCATTGTTGCAGAGAAACCTGTGGCTGAGTGTGCAAAATTGATTGAGCAACTGGAAGATCAAATTTCTACCGTAATTCAAGAAGAAAGGTTAGTTTCATGGCGTTTAGGGTAGACTTTTGTTCAAACTACTGCTAATAATTTATACCCTTATCTTTTTAGGGAGGAAAGAGCATTAAGGAAAGCTGAAATGGAAGCTACAAAGGTTATATCTTTTGGAAGTTTCAAAATTTCCCTAAGAACTTCTTTTTTGCTTGTGGAATGAGAATTAGTTGACCAGAAATCAATTTAAGCGCTGTGGATTGTTGTGTAGATTTAAACCCTTTTTTCTGTCACATCTTTGCAACTATCAGGCAGAAAATATGATAGCTCATAAGGATGAGATATACTCACGCCCAAAGAGAACCTGGTTTGCTACTGAAACAGAAAAGAAGCTTTTGGCAAAGGCTGCTAAAGTAAGTTTGTCTTAAATTGTATTAGAATATATATATTTATCTGATGCCAGTTGCACCTACAAAATATCTTACTTTATGTATTATGAAACATTTCTTCACTGGTCCAGTGCTACTTTTTATCACTTTTTCTTCACGCCTGCTTTTGTTTTGTTTGTTGAATGTGATCTGAGTGCTTTTATAGTTTATTTGTCCTTTTTTTTTGTCTTCTAAGATTAAAATGATGGCCTCTTAGTTACAGTATTAACAGTTGTTTTTGGGTATATATTGCATGAATAAACGTTTGATGTCCATGATGCATGTAGTTATTCTTATATGGTATAACCATAGCTGTCATGCTTTTTACAGAGAGATGGTAACTAAAGAATGTAGTTACAATCCTTGTGACTCTGTCCAACACCAACTGTTGATTAGGACCAAAAGCAAGACAGACAGAATATCAAATATAATTGAATTTTCACAGTATCCCATACCATTTTGGACAAGCACATATAACATGCCTCAGCCTGCTATTTGCTTTCATTGCAACTTTTATGGTCCCATGCTGTCATGGTGCACTAAGAAACCAGACATAATAAATTTGTACATAAATGTTTGCCTTAAAATGTTCCTCATGTTCAGTTGTCTTTATTTTAAACTAGAAGTAAATCTTTTTTTTTTTTTTTTTTTTACTTTTGCACGGGGATGGAATTCTTTCTTCATACTTGATTCAAACATATATCTTGTCAATCTTGTACACATCAGTAATATCTGGCTTTGTTCTTCATCAAGGAATCCTTGGATCAAGGTAAGTGTAGCTCTGGAGTTGTTAGTGCTCAGCAAGCTGAAGATCTTCGTCTGAAGGAGAAAAGGAGAAGAGAGAATGAGGTGTGCTTATGGAAGTGATATTTGAGTGAGTTGGTAATGTGCATGAGATTTAGTTTGCTTGACTTTTTTGCTTTTATCTTTTATTCTACAGAAAAATCTGCCTAGGAAGAAACGCCGAAGATTAGAGGCACAACGGGAGATGTTGGAGGATGTGGACGAAGATGAGGGGGAAGCTCAGGTTCAGTTCTTTCAGTAATTTTGTTCTTCTCTTGCAGTTGCTGAGAATTATTTGGAGACTATGTTGGCATTGACTTTTTTCGAGGAAGCGCAAAAGCCTTGCACATCATTCCATGAAGTAGAAGCCAACACCAATACAAGATCAACACTAAGACCGAAACAAGAAAAACAAAAACAAGAGAACCAGAAGAGGAACTAAAAGAACAACAAGAACAAAAACAGGAGCTAGGGAAAGGGTGACCGAACTAGAGGAGATCTAAAGAGACCACTCCTGACTTGATTGGCCCTCCAGAAAACGAGCTCCTGCCATGCGCCAGTTACTGAACTCGTCTAAGATGTGTTGTAGAAGAACGAGAATCGATGTGTGCTACTACAAGAACACTCTACTGTTGCGCTCCTTCCAAATCATCCAAGCAACCAAGATGATGCAAGAATCCAACAACTTACTGTCTTTACTTCCGAGTTGGCTGTGCGCCATTAACCAAAAAGTCTTGGATGCTAACCTGGCCTACCGGAATGGAATGATTAATTCTCACTTGAGAAAAGAATAGGCTCCAAATTTGGGCCGTAACCACGCAGCTAATTAGAATATGATCGATGGTTTCCGGTGAATGAAAGCAGAAGACACAAATGCCTTGATTTTGTAGGCTGTGCCGCTGCAATCGGTGCGCCGTCTAGCAATGACAACGCAAGGCAAGCCACATAAAGATCTTGCACCTCAAGGACGCTCAAGCCTTCCAAAGCGTCTCCGTGCTGGCGAAGTGAGCAAACCCAATGAAGAACGCCCTGTATGCGGAGCGCGCAATGTAGAGGCCCGATGACTCCCATCGCCAACAGATGGAGTTCTGCTGTCCGGCCATGGTGCGAATGTTGCGAAGCCTATCCCAGAGTTCCAGATGCTCCGTGAGGACTTGCATATCCAGGCGACTAGTAATATATGTCACCCAAGTCCCATAAGCCTTCTACCACCGTTCTTTTCTTCCGGATTGCAATGGGCACTGAGTTGAACAGAAGGCACTAATGAGGGAATGCTCCGGCCCTCCAACCACCTATCTGACCAGAACGACGAATCTTCGCCATTCCCCAGCTGCACCGTGATAGAAGCTTGAAATAGGTCTCGCTCTGTTCGGCTTGCGGTACCGGCCAGGCCCCGCTAAGGCCTAGAATCCCAAGACCGCTGAAGCCACAACCAACATATGAGCAACGCACTGCCGAGCACACTTAGGTTATGAATGCCTAGAACCCCGCACTCTAGCGGTCTACATACCGACGACCAAGCGGCCAAACAATTCCCAGTCGAAACTGACTCTGAACCTTTACAAAGGAAAGCTCGGCGTCGTTTGTCAATTTGATTGAGAACCGCCATGAGGTGATCGCTGTCAAGACGCTGTTGATCAAAACCAGCCTACCTCCTTGCGACATCATGCGAGATTGCCAACTTGCCAGTCTATTGGCAACCTTGTCCAACAGCAGTTGGAATTCTCCTTTGGATGGTTTCCTCAGGGAGAGGGGGAGCCCTAAGTACTTGCATGGAAAGTCGACCCAAGAACATTGCAGTTCATCAGCTATAAGTTGTAGATGTTGCTCGGAACACCAGATCAGGGACACGGAGCTCTTGGCCAGATTTGAATGAAGACCTGAAGCCCCATCGAAAACCTGTAAAATAGCTTTGATTGCATGCAAGTCGGTGATAGCCGGGGTTAGGAATAGAGCCGCGTCATCCGCGTACAGGGAAAGCCAGTAAGGTATTCCTCTCGGACCTCGAATCGGAGCAAGGAGGGAGCAGCTTTTGGCTTGCTTGAGGAGATTGTTGAGAATATCCATCGTTAGAACAAAGAGCATTGGAGACAACAGATCGCATTGGCAGAGCCCCAAGCCATGCCAAATGACTGGACCTGGCTGCCCATTGAGAAGCACTCGAGTAGACGACATGGAGAGTAAGATAGCCAACCACCTACACCAATTAGGCCCGAAGCCTTTGCGACGCAGAACCTCCAAGAGGAACGGCCAGGACATAGAGTCGAAAGCACGCGCGATGTCTAACTGAGTAGCAAGCTTGCTTTGTTTTTTGATGGAGCGACCTTGCGGAAAGCCTAATAAGGTTGACGTTATCGTGAATGGATTGGAGCTTGTTGAATGCGGATTGATTTGGCGTGACTACGGTGGCAAGGTGCGGTGGGTGCTCTATCGCACTAGACCAGGTGAACGCTCGGCCGTTTAGATGGATCTCTCTGAGGTCAAGATCATCCACCAGGCGCCTGAAACTACCAACCTGGCGCCTATTGATGCAACCGTTGTTTTTGTCCCGGGTTTGAAGAATTAGGTTGAAGTCGCCCAACACCATCCAAGGGCCTTTGGTAATGCTTCTAATCTGGCGCAATTCTTGCAGGAATTCCTCTTTGGCAACCTGCTCTTGTGGTCCATACACCACTGAGCCACGAGGACACCGCCCCACCCCCACCCACTCGGAAAGCGACCTTGGCAGGATGGAGTGCTCCCTGATACTGGCTGAGGTGCAAGACACATTAGTAGAATTCCAAGCTAGAAGTATGCCCCCTCTAGTTTGGGAAGCTGACAAGTAGGAGAAACCATCGAAAAATGGCCCTAAAATTTCATTTAACAAAGCCGAATTGATAACTTGTTTTGTTTCTTGAATATAAGCGACCGATGCTAGCGACGAGGTTATGGTTTCTTTGACCATAGCTCTTTTGGTGGGATTGTTTAAACCCCCGACGTTCCAATTGACAAGATTACAGTTGAGCTCCATGCAGTCGGGTTAAGACGACCAGCGACCCGGATCAGCGCACGCTAACAAGCAGAGACCAATGCGATGACAAACTGCATCGGTCGAAGGTCCCCTGCCTTAGATGTTAGCGCCTCTGGGATGGACAATCGGAAAAGCGCCGCCAAAGCCGAGAGATGATGTTGCTGAAGCTGGTGAGTCGAACAACTCGTGGAAGTTGGAAATGGTAGCATCCATCGACCTTCCGCTATTGGGGAGTAAAAGCCTAATTTGGTTGCCAGAGAAAGCTAAACGCTATTTTTCGCCCGGTTGTCTCAACGACTGGATGCGGCCAAGCGTGCGCTGTGCCTAGGAGTGAAGTTTTTGGGAAGCACCTTGCAACGAGACTATTGCAATTCCGGCAACGGGAGGAGAGGAGTGGACAATCGCTTCTTGACTCTGCGCGAGTACGTTATCAAAGTGGACTCCGCCAGGCTGGACATGGGAGTACCAACCTCTAGGCCGACCTGTTGCACTTGCGAGCCCAATTGTTCATCTTGCGGGTGAATCAAATCCGGCAAAGGTTGCTCCTGCGCGCAAAACGACAAGTTTGTAGAAGTGACTTTGCCAGATGCAAAAGAACCTGCAGCGCGAGCCTCTCCTAGCCATTCCACCAAAGGCACGATTTGTGTCTGCGAGTGGGTACTTTGCAGTGCGGCTGCAAAGCAACCAGCTGGGACCGTCTCTCATGGACCCCTCCCGACAAGTCCTTAATCCTCGACGTGAGAGCGAAGCGCTCTGCAGTAGCTTCTGGCACCGATCTCTCTGTTTGGAACACAGCGTTTGCCCATCTTTTGACCGTCCGGAAAGGGGCGGCCGTTGCATTCAACTACGTGCTTTTTGCGATTGCCGTCTTGCCTAAGGACAAACAAGAATCCCGCCAAGACCCCGGTTTGCAGCCTTTGCTGCTAGGTGTTCTGCACTGCGTGCACCCCACCGCCAAAGCTGATCTGAAGGCTGAAGTGGGCCCGATATGCCCATGGGAGGTAGCTTCCTGCGAGCGGCCATGGACACCCTGGTCCTCGTTGCCTTCGTGATCCCCATCATGCCATCGGCCACATCGGAGATGGTGTTGAAATGATGCCGACGGGGACTAGAGTCTTTGGAGTCCGCATCAGGGAGCCCCCCAAACCCTGAGTCATCACTCGAGGGCGCAAACGGCAGGTACAGATGCGCTGATGATGAGAAATCTTCAACGGAGTGAATGTGAACTAGGACATTGTAGCTGAGCGCATGGCGCACCTCTCTTGAGCTGGTAGGTTTGGAGAAAACATGCGCTCCATGATCGACGAAGTAATCGTCTGGAAGGAACTCCGGCTCAGCGATGATGACAGTCTTCTCCCTGGGAATAAGACTAGGATTGAATGACCAAACGACTAAACGGAAGGTAGAAAGATCCGCCCGTGTTGTAGAGAATTCATCAAAAGCCTTAATCCAACAAAACGACGAGAGAATGGCCGATGCTGTAGACAGGCTCCAAGCATGAATTGGCAATCCTTCGAAGCTAATGGCAACCCGGAAACGAAGGGGCCGGTTGCATGCTTGCGCCAGGCGCGACCATTGTCGGAGTAGAAGATGGATATTGGTCTTGATAGAGCCTCCCTGGAGAACGTGGTCCTTGGTAGAGTTAGAGTCGAAGATGACGATGTAGTTCTCCGGGTAGTAAGGATGAACTGAGAAACTCGTTGGAAACACTCCCCACTTAACATTGAACGCTCGTGCTATTTCCTGAGTAAGAAACTTCAGGCCTGGTTCCGCCCACGCACATGTTAAGCGCCCGCTCTAGACACCGCTCCATGTCATGCATGGCCATCGAGAGGGGAACCACGAACACTTATGTGCCTGGATGGTGGAGTAGGTCTCCAGACGAAAACTCGTCATCCACGCCACCAGTGGCGTAGCCAGGATAAATACCCTGTGGGGTCAATGCCTTTAATATCTTCGGAATTTTATAGATTTACATGAAATTATCAATAGAAATACAACTATATTACAAAAACCTGTGGGGTCAGTTGACCCCACAGGTTACACCTACATCCGCCACTGCACGCCACCATGGAGAAATTGCGAGTATGACCTGCGGTGACCCTCCTTCACACCTGTTGAACAGCGATGGGAACGCCCTACGGTGATCCCCGCTGCATCGCTCCGATCGGGAAGGAAACTGGTACCACCTTGGAAGGCTAGGGCAGTCGTGACCCGACGATGCTGGGACAACAGAGGATCCGATGGGACACTGGGACTAGAGTGCCTTGCTGTTGGAACCGAAATGCGCCGTGGTGGAGAGACTCGGCGGGTTGGGATTAGCGCAGAGGGTAACCCGCGCCGCGGGGTAGGCGCCCAGTTATTGGAGTCAGGGGGGCTCAAGGGCCTCTTACAGTAAACAGTGGTGTGCCCAATGTTCTTACAACGGAAATATCGAGTGGGATTTTGACAGACAGCCGCGATGTGGTCACTGGCAAAGCAGTTGAAATAGCGACTGATGAGGTCCTTAGTTACTGGCCTGGAGGAAGTTGTTGACCGGCGACTGGGTCGGGACCTCCCGCGCCAAGAGCGACGGCAGACCACTTGCCAGCCAGCGTCGTCGGATGGCCGAGCGAGATGCTCGGGATGAGCGATGACCACCTGGGCGACCTTAACAGCTGGGGCTACAGAAGGAGGCTGCTACTCCTTCGGAAGACCCCCATCGACGAAGGGGACCCCCTTGCCAAGAACGGACTTGTCCCGCCAGCCTAGAAGGCAGCGATCAGGATCCGGCCACCAGTGGGGACGGAGGTACTGATCGGGGAGAAGCAGAACGGCGCTGAGACTCCACAGATTCCGGGCTTGAAAGAGAGGATTGGTAACATCTCTCTTTCTCCAACCGTTTCCCCAGAATTGCTGCGCGGAAGTCGAGGTCAGAGGAGGAAGTGGCCATGGGGAAGTGCACCGAGCGAAGTTCTGAGGCCGCCGCCGGAGGAGCGGGCGGAAGGAAGGGCGTGCGTGGCTGCCGCTGCCGGAGTGGCAAGCGGTGCTAGGAGGGGAGAGCGCTAGGAGCTGGATGTTTTGTTGGCATTGACTGATAGTAAACATTAAAAAACAGTTAGTCTTTTGGCGGAAAATAATGACAAATACTTATTAGTAATGTTCATTCTGGTAAGTTCGGTTTTAGGTTGGCGTCTTTGTTGTTGGTTGGCATGAATAATTTTGTGACACATCCCTTGTTACAATTGGAAAGTGCCAATATAGTACCTCTTGAATACCTTACGTATTGAAATTAGATTTCCATGGGGACTTAATTATATGTACTTTTTTCCTAGTACCCATTAAAAGAAATCTAGACTGGTACTTAGGGTTGACTTCCTGTCTATAATATTGTAATCAGAGCTACGTGCAGTCCTAAGCTTCGAAGAGTTTTCTGCAGGCAAGCAGAGGGAAGAAAGCGAAGAAAGGTCAATCTCTAGTTGATGTGGCTTATCGTAGGGCAAAATCAATGAAGGCCACCGGTAAAACGGGTGCTGCTGGCAAAGGAAAGAAAGAGAAGAAGGCAAGACCACATTCTGAAAAGGCCCAGACTAGGCAAGAGGAGATGCACGAATTGTTCCAGAATGATATGAGTGAATGGAAACAGGGCCGCTCCTTGAAAAATAACAGCTCTTTTGCACGGAAGAAATCGAAAAATTCTTTTAAGAGCAAATCAAGGTATGCAACAATGTTTTTTTACTTGGTTCAGTTTTCATCGCCATTGAAGTGGAAAAGAAAAGATGAAAAATGACCTGCTTTAGCGCTTCCTACCGTGTAAAGCAGATTAGATCAATTTGCCAGTGATGCAAAACACTAGGAACCCCAGCATTTCTAATCTTGAGTATGGGTTTTTTTTTTTTGGCAGGTACAATCGCCGAAAGTAGAAGACCTGTCAACATGTAATTGGTTGTCAAAACTGGCGGTTTATTACATTCCCTTGTAACATTTTTGACTGAGTGAGCCCGAAGAAATGTCAGGATCCTGATGTTGTGCCTTTTACCGTAACTTTATCAGTTGTAGAATTGTTCTCATACCATGTAATGACATACGTCATATTTGAAATTTCTGAAATCATGGCGTCCTTGTCAAATGTGCGGCCCCGTTTATCTTTGATCTGTCTGGCAGTCTTCTTTTACTAGTAAGACTAGCTTGTACCAGTGCTGATGTGTGATATATTTTCACTTGCAATAGTCGATCAGCTTGTTTTAAATTTCATAGCTGTCATTGCGCCAGTCGCTGTTGCATTACAGGCTTTAATTTGCAGTGTGCCATGCAGCTGGAGGTTCCTTGCCTAGAAGGCAAACATATATCCTTGCTGTGCTCTGCTCTCTTCACCTGTAAACCTTTCCGCGTAGCGCACAATCTTTCCTGTGCTCTTTGCTTTATGCTGCTTCTCTTCCTCAGGTCCCTATGTGTGTCTTTCACCGGGTCTAGCATCTCTGAATCTCTTTTCCGAAAGCCTGCAATTCGCATGCAGCACTCATCCCAATCTCTCAGACCATTTCTCCCCTGTGCTGTAAAGAATGGAGAATCCCCATGAGACCACACCTAAGAGCATCTCCAGCAGGAGCCTTCAAAACAGAGCCCCTACTTTTAATTTGAGGGCTCCCCCTACTTTTGAGGGCCCTGTTTTCTGGGCTGCACTCCAGCAGGAGCCCTCAAAACAGACCTCTACTTCTTAATTCCCTCTATTTCCTCACACACTATATGCATATGTATTTGAGAACATCACATTATATAATAATTTATTTAAACTATAACTCTAAAGTACTATACTTAAAATTATGAATGAAAATACAAATATTCAAATTTAAATTCAAAGACAAAATTGGTCCGAATTTAATGATAGTCTATCACAACATAGTTCATAACATCTCTGCAAATCAAAATGACATAATCATCAAATTTGGGCGGGGAAGGAGCGGGCGCGGGAGGGAAAAAAGGCTGGCGGGGGAAGAATCGGGACCAGGGCGCGCAGGAAACCGTGATTTGGGGGCTTGGCCTAGAGCCCCCAGGAATGAGGGCTTGAGGGGGGATTTTAGGGGCCCCTCAAATTTGAGGGCTCTAGTAGGGGCTCTGCTGGACCTCTGTTTTTACCTCAAGCCCTCAAATTTGATTTTAGGGACTCAAGTAGGGGCCCTGCTGGAGATGCTCTGACCTTCCATTCGGTGGTCCTGTATGTTCGCAAGGGAAAACTGTCTGTGTGGAAATTTTATTGGACCATTGATAGAACTGGTAACCGGACCATTGATAGAACTGGTAACCGGCTGTTACAATATATTTCGGACGGAATTTTTGAATTAAAATTTGTTTTTTTTTTCAGATGTAAAAACGAAATTTATCGTTTTTGAATTGAAATTTGAATTTCCTTTACACATTAATGAAAGTTAGACTAATCTGAATTATTTTTTGTCGATTTGAATTTTATCGGACTCCACTGATAACACCGGTCGGTTAGGCCAAATTCAGCGATAAGTTTTTCCTTTATGTTCACTCACCACGCTTTAGCTATAGCAAACTGGCAAGTGCCAATTGCCATCATCATCACTTCATCATGCAGTGCTACGTGAGAACAAATGTATAGGCTATGCCCCACCTGTTCTACATATACGTTCTTGTGCAATTCATGCAGAAGCAACAGACTCAAATGGCGTCTCGGCGCCGGAGGATAGAGGAGAGCGCATGGGTGGTGGACGTCGAGAGGGCGCTGGGCTCCGACGACCCGTCGGCGGAGGTGGCGCGGTGGCGGCGGCACTCCATCTACCGCGTGCCGGCGTGCATCAAGGACCTGAACCGCAAGGCCTACCAGCCGCAGGTGGTGTCCCTGGGTCCCTTCCACCACGGCCACCCGCACCTGCTGCCCATGGACGCGCACAAGCGCCGGTCGCTCCTCCATTTCCTCCGGCGGTCGCGGAAGCCGCTGGCCGAGTTCGCGGCCGCCGTGGAGAACGCAGCGGAGCAGCTGGAGGGCGCGTATCAGGGCCTCGCCGACGACTGGCGCGGTGCCGGCGAGGAGGAGGCCGAGGAGAGGAGGGAGAGGTTCCTGGAGCTGATGGTCACCGACGGGTGCTTCCTGCTGGAGGTGATGAGGACGGCGTCCGGCTGGGATGTGAACGACTACGCGCCCAACGACCCCGTCTTCAGCAGCCACGGCCTCCTCTACACCGTGCCCTACATCCGCCGCGACATGCTCATGATCGAGAACCAGCTCCCGCTCCTCGTCCTCGACAAGCTCGTCGCCGTCCAGAGCGGCTGCAAAGATGGGGGGGTACGTAACTCACCAACATCGGAACATGCATGCCTGATCAACTAGCTGATATTAATATTTATAACTCCTTCAGAGTTTAGACCTTTACTTCCCTGGACAATCGACATAGCTTGTGAACTTTTAACTGGATGGGTTAATTGTAAGCAGGTGTTGAACATGATGGAGCAGACTATTAGTTAGGTAGAAGATCCAACGTCTAAAGTGTAGTCAAATGGTTCTTTATGCATGCATGCTTTAATTTACTTTTAATTTGGATGCTTTTTCCTCTACTCTCTTTAGTTTATGCTTTACTTTTTGCCATGCATGTAGTACCAAAAAGTAAAGGCCATCAAGCAAGGGCACTAGGTAATAACTGAGTGACAAGCATGTGCTGAACTGCTGATCAGCTCATCTCACACTGAATTTCTCTATCCATGAAAGTACTTAATGGTACGTACGGACATTGTTGGCCTGCATGCAGAATGAGGACTTCGTCAACCAGATGGTGCTGAGTTTCCTCTCCCCGACGGCTTGGCCTCTGGCGACCGGCGTCGGGCTGGCGCTCCACCCGCTCGACATCCTCCGCCGGAGCCTCCTCTACGGCCCCGCCCAGGCTCGCCGCGCGCCGCCGGAGTCGGCCCCGGACGACATCATCCTGTCGGCGGAGGAGCTATACGAGGCGGGCATCCGGTTCAAGCGGAGCCAGACGAGCAGCCTCATCGACATCCGCTACCACCGCGGCACGCTCAGCTTGCCGCCCATCGTCGTCGACGACACCACCGAGTACATGCTCCTGAACCTTATGGCGTTCGAGCGGCTGCATGCCGGCGCCGGCAACGACGTGACCGCCTACGTCTTCTTCATGGACAACATCATCGACTCGGCGCAGGACGTGGCACTGCTCACCTCCAGGCGGATCATCCAGAACACGGTGGGCAGCGACAAGGCGGTGGCGAAGCTCTTCAACGGGCTCTCCAGGGACGTCGTGCTGGAGCCTCATAGCGCGCTCGACGACGTGCACCGGGAGGTGAACGCCTACTGCCGGAAGAGGTGGAACCGGTGGCGCGCCAACCTCGTGCACACCTACTTCAAGAGCCCGTGGTCGTTCCTCTCCCTCGCCGCCGCCGTCTTCCTCCTTGCCATGACCGTCATGCAGACCGTCTACACCGTCTTCCCGTTCTACCGGGGTGGCGATAGCTAGCTATCTAAGCTAGGTTCCGCTTCTACGGTTCTACCTGCTGATTAGATGATACGGTTTTATCTATGCTGTGGCCTGCGGTCTAATTGTTGTTCGAAAATAGAAACTATACCAGTTTGTGTTGGGTTAATCTTGTTGCACGTGTGCTGCACGTTTACTAGTTCTTGCATGGCTGAGTCTTGCATGTAACGTTAGTGTTTTGTTTGAGCTATTCACAGGCTCGCAGTTGTGATCCGAGCTGAGCGGCTGGACGATCGAATCATGGAATAAATGGCTGTGTGGTTTGTTAGTGCATGCATGTATGTAGTGGTCAAGTTAGTGGCCAGGTTTAGAGGATCATTAGGTAGGCTGCCGCATTATTTAAACTCATTGTATCCAGAAGTTTGCTTTTGAGCTGAGTGAATAAAAGAGCAAGCAAGAAAACGCCGCAGGCTTTGGCTCGGCAAACAAGCTATTGTCATCTCTGTGCTCCGTGTTCTTCCACATTCACTCCTCCATTACTTCTCGCGTGCATGTGTAGGTCGTGTCCACCGTGAAAGCATGTGTTTGCGAGGGCTGGGCCAACATTTGGTATCAGTGTGTTTGTGTACACCTTAATCCATGTTGAGTCCGAGATTGCCAAGAAACGTCACCAGCGACGGGGCGTTATGAAGATCGGCGATGGGAGCATGCCGAAAGCGTCGGTGTGTGAGGGCAGCATCACCCTCCCGTATCCTATGCTGAAAAGGAGCAACTATGCGACTTGGGTTGTGAAGATGAAGGTGTTCATGCGCGCTCAGGGCGTGTGGAACGCTATCATGGATGAGGAGGTGGACGAGAGGCAAGATCAAATGGCGCTCGCTACAATCTTCCTCACGATGCCGTAAGACATGCTGCTGCTCCTAGCGGAGAAGGAGACTGCAATGGAGGCCTGAAACACCCTGAAGATGATGCATCTCGGTGCTGATCGCGTCAAGGAGGCTCGTGTACAAAACCTCAAAAGCGAGTTTGACAACTTGTGCATGAGGGACACCGAGCAGATCGATGACTTCACCATGAGGCTGACATCAATCATCAGCAAGATACGAGGTCTAGGTGACAAGATGGAAGAGGCCTATGTCGTGCGGAAGTTTCTTCGTGCCGTTTCCAAGAATTTCTCTCATCATCACCACGATTGAGCAATTCGGCGACATAAAAAATATGTCGATCGAGGAGCTAATCGGGCGGTTGAAGACGCAGGAAGAGGGATAGCGTCACTATGGCAACGGCGATAGAGACGAGGAGCACTTGCCCTAACGCGCACAGAGTGGGAGGCCCGATCGTCGAAGCGTGAAGGCGAGGCCCCCTCTGGTGGCTCTAGTGGCGGCGGTGGCCGTTAGTACCGACGAGTTGACAAGGCAAAAGTAAGGTGTTTTAATTGTAAGGATTATGGGCACTTTACTTCAGAATGCCGGAAGCCCAACAAGAGGGAGAAAGCGGAGGCGCATCTCGTTGGGGCGGATGCTGACGACGAACCGGTACTGCTGTGAAGAAGATGCAACAAGATTAAGGGGGTGATTGTTGGGTTAATCTTGTTGCATGTGTGCTGCACGTTTACTAGTTCTTACATGGCTGAGTCTTGCATGTAACGTTAGTGTTTTGTTTGAGCGAGCTGGGCATTGGGCCGTGCCGTGCCGGCCTGGCCCAGGCCCACCGTGCTTCGGGCCGCGTCGTGCCGTGCCAGCTCGGTCCGGTCACCCCGCCGTGCCGTACCGTGCTGGCCCACCTCGCCTCCGACTAGGCCCAGGCATGGCCCAAAACCCGTCGTGCCAGGGTCTTGTCGTGCCAGCCCAAGCCCAACCCTAAGTAACTATAGAGCGACGCGTGGGGAAGGAGAGGGAGTGAGAGGGAGGTGGTTGGAGGAGTGGAGGGAGGGGGCGGCCGATAGCACGGGGGAAGGGAGGGCGGCGATCAGCAGCGCATGGGGAGGGAGGCGGTTGGAGCTAGAGGGAGGGGAATCGGAGAATGTGATTAGGGATTGAGAATTTGGGAGCCGAGGCTCGGGAGAAGGGGTTGGGGATGGGGGTTAGGGGAGCTCGAGAGGGATGCTGGGCTAGACCGGGTGGTAGAGGGGGGTTATTGGTTGGGCTAGACCGGGTGGCAGAGGAGGATTATTGGTTGGGCCAGGCCAGGATGGGGGAGTAATTGAGTTAGGCCGAGAGAGGGAGGGATTGGGCTAGAACGGGAAGGTTGGGCCTATGTGGGGACCCCGGAGTTATCTCCATAAGACCGAGACTAATAAAAGCCTTAGGGACATAACTCTAGGTCCCCCGTGAATGGATTCCAACTTAACTCCATCTAAATGAGAGGCTTAACTCAAACTAGAGCCCCGACGATCATGCGCGCTGCTCCTCTGCGAGCACTACATGATTGTCGGTTCTCCAACAAGTCAAACGCTACACTTAGTGAGTTAAATAGGAAGCCATGAACAGCGAGTACAACTTATATTGGCTCCCAAGATCAACGACCAATATAGTCATACTCTCATACAACGTTGCTCACATCCATACAACATTCATACATGAATGGTTCAAAAGACATACAACATAGTTCCAAGTTTACATCTAATACAAGTGGCCGACCGGCCAAATTTAAAAGAGAGTATTAAGTAGCAGCGGAAACACATAAATAGACCAAAAGACCAGCAATGGTATGCCCCATAACCCATCGGTAACCAACTGAGAGTTAGATGATAGCAAACTACTCATCGGTGTCGCCTAAATCGACACCGACAAGCTCGTCGGTTTCAATATTCTCCTCACCTGTAAAAGCCAGCAAACACCTGGCTGAGTACAAAGAGTACTCGCAAGTCTTACACAAATAAAATTAGTTATGCATAAGGTCATTCAAAGGAAGGGCTCATATTGGCTTAATTTTTACGAAAGAGACGCAATACTGAACAACCTACACATACTAGTTTTTCAAGTGCCATTTCAAAATCAGATTTGAAGTAGAAGTAAAGCATGTGAATAAGTAATGAATTCAATAATAAATGAATCATACCAACAACAAAGTGGCGATCCACTTTGATACAACAACAAGCATGAACATCCCATTCATGTCGATACCAAGTTATAACCACAATTTTAATTCCAAGTCTAACAATAGTAACTTCCAAACTCAAGCGATTGTCCATAACCGTAGACACGGCTATTCGAATAGATTTATACCCTGCAGGGGTGTACTACTTTACCCACACGACTTGATTAGCCCGTAAGCTTCCAGATGCCTCCGAATATAGCATACTTCCTATGGTATGCTAGCCGGGTAAATCAAGATACGGTCGTTTTTAGCAAGAAGATACCATTGAGCCAAGTCCCTCAACCCATGGCTCCTAGGAAACACAAGACGTTAACGCCTCCATCCTATATATCCTAGGAAACACAAGACGTTAACGCCCCCATCCTATCGGCCCAAAGGAACACGGGATTTCACGGTCCCATGCCCTTACAATTTCACCACCGTGGGACTCAACACAATAAAACCTTCCCCCTACTTAACCATACAGCTCCCAACCCGCGTGTGATAGCACGAATGTACTTGAATCAACGACGTTACCAAAGTTCGGTCCTTAATTGTCCAGACAAGTCCAACCACGTACCCAATTCTCGTGCACGAAGGCACCATCACTAGCCATCACTTGTCCAGACCAAAAGCTCATTTAAAATGACAAAATTTAACTTAGAAAACAGATACGAAGATCTGAAACAAAAGTATATAAAGAGAGTGGTGTTTATCCCATAATTGTCGGGTTATTCCCGACAATGAAACTACCGTTTCTAGACTTGCATGGCTAAGCAAACTCGAACAACATTATTTCATACATCCTATCATAAGCATTTCAGTATTGGAGTAATTCATGGATAGCCACAATGGCAAGATAATAGGATGTGTCTAACTACTCATCACAAAAATAGCGACATTATAAAACTATCATGCAAGCAATTATCATTGCATCTACCCTAACAAAATTGGGATCAAATATGATGCAAAAAGAAAGTTCAAAGGATGCTTGCCTTGCTGGTAGGCTAATTGCTCTCCCTCAGTAGCGTATGTGTCAATATCGATAAGCTCAGAATCTATATAAATACAATACCGAATAAACATCGAGAAATACTCCAAAAATCAAGATGCTTAAAAATGCATGATTTTTCTACAGTAGCTAAGTCATGATTTTCAATGATTTTTGGTGAAAGAATTATTTCATTTTGATTTAGTATATGAAAGTTATGGTGGTTTGAATTTCAGATTTCAATATGCCTTCATTTATATAATTTAATTATGAGGTGAAATTTTGTAGAGCAGTGATGAGTACATGGATTACAAGGATAAATAGGCAATATTATTACAAGTTCAAAATAGTTGAGTTTGCTCCAATTGGAGTTTTCATGATTTAGTTATGAATTTCTAAAGTTATCAGCATTTCCTTTTGTAAAAATAATAGTGTTAATAGCTCATTTTCCAAAATAATGCTCTCTGTTATAGAGACAAGTTTGAAGCCAATTTTAATATAAAGTTCATTAAGAATAAAAATTATCAGAAGTGGTTTCACCCATTTTGGAGTTAAAATGATTTAGTTATGCATTTTAGAAGTTAATACCAATTCTCAGTGTACAAATTAACATTCTTCGAATTTCATAAAGTATTTGCAACTTTTCCTACCGGACCACGCGCTAGCTGCGTTGGCTGACATGCGGGACCAGAAACAGTGCCATTTACTTATTAACTCAGATTTTAAAATCCGAACTGACATGTGGGTCCCGTCCGTCAGAGGCTCGGTCCACGAGACTTGGTCTACCGACACACGCGCACGGTGCACGGCTTAAAGACTAGGCCCACTGGTCAGTCACTCTTTGCTAAGATTTAATCCCGCCATTTTCTGTGCTCGGGGCCCACGTGTAAGTGACTCAATACTACGGCTAAGACAGTAATTAAATGCTAACCCAATTATTAGACATTAATGACCGTCATTTGCCGTAAACGGACAGCTGCAGTAGCTGCCCGCGTACGACAATGCGCCCGCGAGGTTGCCCGGCGGTTCACCGGCTCTACGCGCCACGGCGGAGCCGGCCAAGACCCGTGATAGCTTCGCAATAGTGCTATTCGTCTTTGAGAGGTGGTGGCGAGGTCTGGGGTGCCCTGCACCGTCGGCTAGCCGGAGCTAAGTGGCGGCGGTGCTACGGCAAAAGTGCATGCAGCAAAAAGAAGCTCCGCAGTGACATACAAGCGAGTGCCCAGGGTCCTAAGGACTATGAGTGAGTTACCTGAGCAAAGAATGATGCTCGAGGAAGCTCAGAACCGCTGGTGCTGCGTCGGCACCGGAGAAGGAAATGGTGATGATATGGTTTCACGCGGACAGGATACTGGAAGCAAAACTAAAACAAATGAATGCTCGGGATGGCTCTAAGATCCTGCAAGGATGCTGTAATAGCAAGGAATCGACATAAGCCTTACCGAATCAAAGTGGGAGATGAAAGGTTTGTTCTTCGACCGAAAGCCTAATTTCTTCAAATCCACGAAGTGCTGTCGTGCATTGTTGAAATAAGTTTGGAGGTTATCACAACCATGCTATAAGGCACTATATGACGCGAAAGAAAGTTCAAGTACCTCACTGGAGGCGAAGATGGCAAGAAGATGTCTCCGAGAGCGCGCTTTGGACGTGAGCTAGAGTACGAAAACGAACCGGAGGCTACAAGCAAGAACAAGAGCTGAACTTAGTAAAAATGGAGAAGGCATGGAACAAAGAAAAGAATGGCATCCCCCGGTGGGAGTTTACCTGCGTGAGAAGCTGGTACGAGCTTCCCTCCCCTCGGTCAAGCAGAGGAGAAGTGGGGAAGAAGAAGGGGTGCCGAGGGGTATTATGCCCAGGAAATGACGGAGATGGAGGCGGCGTGAGGTGAAGAAACTCCCGGAGTGGCCAACGGCAGCGGCGGATTGACGGCGTCGAGTTTCCGTTCTGAGCGCGTCGGAGCATCGCGGCCGCGTGGCGTGGAGCTCCTGCGCGAGGTCAGGGATGAAGCTGACAGCTTGGGCCCACGTCGTCAGTGAGACAAGGCGGCGCGCGCGATCGTGAGTTAAGTGATTCGATGCGCACCGTTGGATCTCGGCTAGACGGCTGAGATTAGGGAGGTGTTCGGACAGGTCGGAAGGGGTACGCGATCTAGGCCGTTGATCCATAATCCGACGGTTGCATGCGATGGTGCAGTTAGGGGGTTGGGCTGAGCCACTTCACCGAGTCGGGCTCGAGCCCAAGGAATAGTGCGGCTGGTTTGGGTCCAGTGTTTTGACCAGAATTTTAATTGTTTTCACCACTTTGACCAGTGGCTTAAAAATAGGAATAAAATTCCTAAAATCATGAAATAATTCGTGGGGCTTCCTGGGACAACCTAGTGTCCATAAAAATTATTGAACCCTACTATTCATGATATATTTTTTGATATATAAAACCAAACTTAGACTAGGTATTTTAATAGTGTTTGAATTTTCTTAAGGTTCAAACTAGTCCCAAAAATTTGCGAAAAATTATATTAATTCGTGATAATTAATATAGTATTTGAATAAATTATTTCCAGAGATACTTTTGTAGCATTTACTTCGGTTTCTAGTTTGGAGGTTAATTCGAAGTGTATGTTGCATGTGTATTTTGAGATTTTCCAAGTACAATATGTAATTAAAAAGTTTCAAAACATGATGCATGCTAATGAGATGCATAATAAACCTCTTTATTAATTTGGGGATGTGACAGCCTATTTCGTGTCGGGCCGGTCCAAACACGACCCAACTGATCGTGCCGTGCCATGCTGCCCAATGGGCCGTATTCTCAGGCCCAATCCGACCCGCAGTTCGTGCCGTGCCGACCCGATCCACCACGTGCCGTGCCGTGTCGTGCTTATATCGTGCCGTGCTGACCGTGCTTTGGGCCGGCCCGAAAAAACACGGCCCAAGTCCCGCTTCTTACACAGCTCGCGATTGTGATCCGAAATGAGCACCGGACGATCGAGTCATGGAATAAATGGCTGTGTAGTTTGTTAGTGCATGCATGCTTGTAGTGGTCAAGTTAGTAGCTATACACGAGCAACCACCATTGTTCATAGTAGCCAATTAGTGGTGCTGACTGGGTGAATTGCAACTATTGCGACATTTCGGCAATACGTTTATATTAGATAAAAACTCAATCAGACAAGAAAAAAAACATTCGGTTCCAATGGATATTCATCTATCATCACACGCACCCAACCTCGCGTGATCCACCCCTCCTCAGACCCATTCACCCGTAAAACCAGTCCACCGTGAGCTGTGTCTATGACACGTGGGACCCGCATGTCAGGATTTTTGTTGTAATTCTTTTAATTCGAAAATCCTGAGGGCTGACGTCAGCCTTGCGCAATAAATGGATTTTCCTTTAGAAAAATAATCCCCAAAATTCAGAAAAACCCTAATTCTATCATTTTATGTATTTTCAAACTTGTAAAGCTCATATCTTTTACATCCGAACTCCGATTGAGCCCATTCAAATTTCTAAATTTGTCTAAATTCAAAATCTAGCTAACTAAACTAAAATTATTTAATTTGGAGTTAATTTGAATTTATTTGAATTTGACTTATTTCGCGATTAGATTTCGACGCCGTTTGAGAGCAACGTTCAATCAAGCAAGGCAAGTTATACCCTTGTTCATATCGATCCTATTATTTTAAATTTATTTAATTCTATTTTAAAATTACTATTGCATGCATAATTTTTATCCAGTTATTTTAATCCCCTGTTTAAATACTTAGTTATTCCAATTCCTTGTGTATAGCCAATTTGAATATTGATTATCATTTGCTTGTCACCATTAGATAAAGTAATATTGGAAATAATTAAATTCTTAGCCAATGCTTAGATCAAATCTTATATTTAGAAAGTTTTTAGCTAAATCTTTCAAATGTGAGTTAAATTGAGTCTATGGTATTGTTTTACCATAGAAGGTTTATAAAATGCTTTTACTTGGAGAATAAAATAAAAATGAGTTTGGACTTGGGCATAATGGATGTTTGGTGGGTGCATGTTCATGCACAGGCTCAACTGGGTAGGTTGAGGCCCATGGGTTTGTTGGAAAGTTGCCCAAGTCAATTAAGGACCGGTCTTCGAGCTGCATCTTGCTAAGCCACCACCGTACCACCACATGTCCTCAGTGTGGGGAGTAGGACCTGGCTAATTAATTTGCAATGTTCCACCGTGTCGTTCCCTACAGATGCAATGGGTAGTCATGTTACGACTTATGTTAGTCCCACCTAGCGCAAGAGGAGGCTCGAACCCGGAGGTCTTTATTCCAAAGGGGGTGGCGAAACCTTAGCGAGGGGTAACTACGGTGGAATGACGCTTTGTAAAGGCCTTGTCACGTGCTCTAGACTGCTTACCCAAGGTAGTGAGCAGTGGTATCGACGGATGCCGAACAAACTAGAGAAGTCGTGTCTTGTGGGTAAAGCTGTGAGGACCCCGGTTTATTCGGCTTGTAATGCTTAACCATCCGTTGGTCCTAGCATCACAAATCAAATAAGCCGAAGCCTCGAGATATGTATACTTCCCAGAAATGCAGTATACACACATCTTTACAAAATCATGCATCAATTCCATACAAACAAGTCTAACAAAAGACATACATAATAGAGATTTAATACAACAAGGGCCAACCGGCCAAAAGACATACAAATAACTAAGTAAACAGCGGAAGCAAGTGTAATACCCCAAATGTATTCGAGAGAGAAGAAATAAATTAGAGACAAGCACCAATTAGAAAAGTGTTTTAACAGGAGATTAGAGGGGATTTACGCATAATTTCGACAACTTGGGCTATGGGCTTCTAGCCCACAGCATTTAGGCCCATGAGGGGCTGGCTACCAATAAAAAGAGGAAGAAAACCCTAGAAATGGTACTGTAGCATGATGTGCTACAGTACTCGCCGCCACTACAGTACCGTGAACAGTAGCCACCCCAATTGGAGGAAGAAGGCGATCACCCGGGAGATCGATTGGCCAAGAAGAAGGAGATCGCTGGAGGTGCCCGACTGTTGGAGGAGGAAGAAGGTGAGGGGAACAGGACCATCTTTGGGGGGAGAGTTCTCTGGTGGGTGCTCATCGTGCCCGGCAATCGGTTCTTCAAGGGTAACCTCGTTTTCCCCTTGTTTAGATGTTTTAGCGCTTAATTGTTCTATGTCGGTAATTCTGTCGCCTAAGGGCAGATCGTGTTAGAGGGACGTTTTGATATAGTTAAGTGCGGATTCAGTCTCGGACGTCTCCTAGGAAGTTGTAGAGGACGTCAATAGCTTTCAATGAAGTGCTAGAACGTAATTTTTGGACCTCTGTAGAAAAAGTTATGAATTTAACGGTGCAACTGTTCTGCAACCCTGTCAGTTTCTGGACAGGTTTTAGTAATCTGACCTTTGCGATCAGTTAAAAAGATAATTAGAGGATCTCAGTATAACGAAAGTTGTAGATAATTATTGTAGCTTTCCGGGAAGCACAAGAACGCGAAATTTGGATGAACGAGCTAGAAGTTATGATAGTTTTAGTGCTCTGTCCAGAAAGTCTGACGTGAAATCGATGTTTTGTTAATCAGCTTAAAAGTGATTTTAGATGGCCGAATCAGGGAGGCTCACCAGCTAGGTTTAGTTGGGAAATTTGATTACCTTTCAATGAAGTCCAAGAACACCTAATTTGGACCACTGTACAGAAAGATATGAATTTTAGAACTTGACTGTTCACAGAGGGCAGTTCAGTACTTAGGAAAGTGGGGTCGGGATCGCGTTGCAATCTGCTACTTGATGTGTTCGCTTATATAATTCATGTTTTTCATTGCTGTGGTCTTAGTTTATATTCTTAATGTATTAGGTGGGGGATTGGTACCGGAGGCAGCACCGTCTTCACGTCCTCCATTCTCACGCGGTTAAGGTAAGTGCATTGTTTGATTCGTGGTTGTGATTGGTCGGTCATGTTTGGGTGGTTTTTCGATATGTGATAGCATAGTGAGATTGTTGGTATGATGTTGGTTTAAGATTGGTGGATGCTCCAAATATGTTTATGCTCTATTGTCGTATGATGTTATCGTCTTGTGGTAATTTGATGATGATTAAATGATGAGCATGTGCATATTGAGATCATGTTGAGGCTTGGTCACGTGGTGACCAAGTATGTTTTCCTTTGAGATCCCCGTCATGAATGTGATGGGCCCGAGATCCCCACACTCGTGGAGTGTGGGCTTGAGGTCCCCATTACTTGCGGAGTAATGGGCAATTGGTCCCTGTGCTTGCGAGCACAGGCATGGGTATGCGGCGACGGTTGCATACTTTGCATTACCGGTAAAATGCAAAAAGAGATAAAGAGAAAGGATCCTTGAGCATTGCATTTGCATGTGAGATGTTCTATTGTTGTATTTCTAGCTTTGGATACTGATGTTATAATTGTTAATATGTACTTGCTGAGTCTGTGGACTCACTCTTGCTTTTATTATTGTTTTAGGTACTCGATCCAAGAACGACATGCATAGGGGGAAATAGATTGATAGTCACACACTCACATCATAACCAAATAAAGATGAATAAACTTCAGACTGTGTTTCCTATTACTGGGCGAGTTGCTCAAAGATTTATTATGTTTTGTCTCATGCAGTGGGTTAAGTGTAATAATGATGAGTAGTGGAACTTTATACTTCTCTAGTTATGTTAGACACTTAGCATGATTTGATTATCTATTGAGGATTAGAGTTGATGGCTTGATTATTTGTGATTTACTTGTCGTTGGAATCCTGTGTAATTGATTTTACAGGAGGTTCACTAAATTTATTAAAATTACCTTGGTTAGAGTTATTTAAGGTTAGTTCGGTAGCATTCCGTGCTCATGTCGGGTCAGGTGTTACTGATTGGTATCGAGCGGTTGTAGGTCCGTGGTTAATAAAACATTAATTTTGACACACTAAGCACTGATGAGGTGGGATTGGGTTATTGCATTGCATTTACGTTTTCGCATGTTGTATTGATGATTCCTGTTATGATATACATACATATATATATATATATATATACATATATATATATATATTATAATGCTATAGTTAATATGTGTGGGGATAACCCATGTTGAGAGGTAGAGGTCGAGGTTGTGGCCCTGTGCTGTACCAGGTTAAACCACTGTTCGTGGTATAGCAATAGTGAAGTGCCCACATTGGATATCGTAGTTCAGGCTTTAATAGTAAGTATATTTAGAAGAGTTGTTCTCTTCTTTGAAATTTGAATTTGGTCAACTCTTGTCTAATTGGGGTTGATGAGCTTCTCTTGGGTTATTAGTTTATTACGATTGATGGGTTGCTTTGAAAAGGATTGATTTGTTTCCATTGGTTTAATTTTGCCCTGTAAAGCAATCATTGTTTTCCCAATCGTTGAGTTATTTTTTTTGCGGCTGGTGAACTTGGTTGATTGTCAAGCTTGACCTTTATAATGGAGTTTTGTCTTTCTCATTGGAAAACCTTGACCCATTTATCCGCTTGATGTTTTTTTTTAGCTAGTGAAAGTTTCCTTTTGCAAATCCTTTCGTACGTGGAGGCTTTGACGCAAGGTATCTCTTTTGGGTATTTTGAGTGTGGAAGTTGAATGTTTCTCTTTTATGAAAGGAAACGTTAAACCTTTAGCGATGTCTTATGATGGTTAAACTAGAGGTTATAACCGAAGAAATTAATGGTTGTGATATGGGTTATCAAGTTGAGTCTGTAGTGTGGTGCATATTGGATCTTAACTAAGATCCTTGGAAGGGAAGTTGTTTAATTTGATGGTGTCTTGTATTAGTTCTTGTTGAACTGTGTTTAAGGGTATGGTTGTACCCAATTGAGGTTAAAGGATTTATTAATAATTATGAGATATTGGTGATTTGGTCTGAGCATTAAGATTGTGGAATTTGTTAAATTTATTGGATAATTCGGTGTAATGGGTCCCAATGGATTAATCTATCAATAGTGATGATTATGTTAAGGATATGTTTGATGTTGCCTTAGAGGATTTTAATCCAGAAATTTTCATAAGCTGACTACTTGATGATTATACTTAATTGCTAGATTGAAACATGTATACCGGATTGGATGAATGTTGAGGTAGTACCTTGTGAAACCCGGTGATTTAAGGAGATGATGTTATTAAATCCTTAATTAAACTCGAGCATAAAGTGGAATATTGACACGGTGTATATAGATGGTTCAGGTGATTACAAATAGACGTATGATCCTATTTGCATACGTGATAGTTACAATTGTCAATTGTTGATGATAGATGAGGTGGGTGTTGAGCACCATTTCTGGATTAGTGGATGAATGATTATGTGGTTTCTGATAGTGTGCCTAGCGAAATTATTATTTGATAGCATGATCTGATTAGAAGAGGTTTGTTTCAACCTTGTGGCTTGTGTTTCTTTTGGGTAGGTTTATGAGGAGATAAGAGGCTATGATGAGTCTCGCTAAGAGTGTATTATGTCATTGTTATGACGATGGTCAGTAAGGGATTATGATCATAATATTGAATGTTTTGTGTAAAGGAATTGGATTGCTCACCTAATATTGATTAAATGAAAATGTTTCTAGTTTCGTGTTTGTGATCTTTCAGACCTCAGGTTGGTGTGGTAGCTGAAATTGTTTTGAGCAAAGTGAAGTGTTGAGAGGTTTTATAAGTTCCTAGGTGGTTTATGTGTTGTGGTCTTCAAATCCCTTTTTGTTGGAGTCGGTATGGTGATGTTGTAACCAACGAAGTCATTTTCTTTGTAAAAGGAAAGAGTGAAGTAGAAGTATTTGAGATTGAAGTCAAGTTTTGTAATTTGCAGGTTATTGAAGTTTATCTAAAACTGTTATTCTTGCCCACAAGAGGTTTTTTTTTCGAATTTCCAAAGCAATGTTTTATTCTCGTTTGAGGCTTGATATTCTCTGCTTGTGGCAGGGGTGAACAATTTCAGGGCAACAATGCAATGGGATTAACTACCTCTAATCGGCAAAATTAATCATTGACACAAAAGCATGCATACATACGAGTAAAACAAAGTATTAGATTTTAAAAGTAATGGGATTGAGTGGATATGATCAAACTGCTTGCCTTTGCCTTGCTAGAGATATTCGACTTGCTGCAGAGGATCACTCTCGAACTCAGTGGGATCGTCGGAACCTAACGAAAGAATCGATAAGAACCAATAAGAACGAATAACATCGAATAAACACCAAAATTCAAAAAATCTTCAAAAATTTATGAAATTAATACAGAAGAAAGTTACTATTTTTTTAGGTGAATTTATAGACAGAAATTATTTGATTTAGAGTTGAATTGAATTGGTTATGAATCTTTAAAGTTGAAACTAGGGCAAGGTCCACTGAATGTTACTACATGCAACACAATTTGCCATTTTATCATCTCCTATATGAAGATCTATTAGCTAAGAAGCATACCACCTCATTTTAAATAGTTAACTACTTTTTGCAGCCCTCACTGCTATTAAGTTTATTTAAACCTACAAATTTGCTATTGGAACACTGACTAGCTAATTAGCCAACTACTAGATGCTAATCAGTTTTCTAACTAACTTTGGGCCTTACTGATACTCACTGTTAACACTCCTAAGCACCACTCAACTAATGTGTGAATGCTAACTAATTTTTCAGCATGAAGACACCTTATTGCCTTACTACTCTGTAATATGATAACTTGCTATTATTGACAACCTTCAAATTTCTAAACCAAACACTAATTGATGTAACACAGTATAAGCGCATGCTTGCAGTAAAACCTATCAGTCAGATCCATCCACAAATCTAAACTCTTACCTCCAATTTCTTATCTCAATCACTACTTAAATCAAATGCTTCGCAAATTGCTAAGTAAACTCCCTCACTAAACATTCTAGTAACCAATCAAGATTAGTTAATCCACTAGGTGGCCCCTACTGTCAGGGACAACAATACACACAGAGACATAGACATACACAGAGAACCGAGAGGGGAACAGGGGAGGCTCTGGCTGAAATGGGGCTGTGGTCATCGCCGGCGGTGGAGCTGCGGCGAGGCGGTGGGGAGGGCCAAAATGGGTTGCCCAGAGGCTACAGGAGCTAGGGGTGGCGACTTGGTGGCGCGGGCGGCACTGTGGTGGCGCGGCGATGGCGAGCGGCGGCCGGCCGTGGAGGTGAAAAGGGGGTGACGGCGTCGGAGAGGAAGGGGCGGAAAATAGGGCGCGCATGAGCACTAGTGGGTTACCAGGAGCAGGCAGGGGTGGTCGGCGATGACGGAGAGTGGCCGGAGTGTGCTGGCGACGACGAGCCGGCGGTGGTGGGGGGTGGTCACCGTGGAGGGGTCCCTGTGGAGCACGAGAGAGCGGGTGAGTGATGGGGTGGGGAAGAGGGAGTCTAGGTAATGCTCACGGAGGAAGGAATTGAGCTGAGGCTCGCTGGAGAGGATGCGGCGACGGTGGCGGCAGTTTTGGCCGGACCCGAAGAAGAAAGGAGGCGCGCGGCTCCTCGGTGGCGATTTCCTCGAATTGACAGAGGGCTTCGACTCCTAGCGATGAGTGCCGCGACGTGACGCGGTCGGCTGCATTAGTGATTTGATTTGAATTTTGGTGAAGTCAAAATCACTTCTAAAAATTTGGTAAAAATAATTACAATTCAATATAAATAATGTAGTATTTGAATAAATTATTTTTGGAAACTTTCATTCACACATTTTTCTGGAATTCAAATAGAAATGGAATTTAAGTTAAAAGTTTAAAATTTCAACACAAACTTTAATACAAACATCAAAAGTTTAAAATTGTGCACAAGTTTTTAGAAAACCAAGAGCATGACCAAGAGATACAACAAAAGTTTTTAAACTTTAATACTTTTATATATATTTGAAATACAAACCCTAGTTTGGGGTTATTACAAAAGCTGTACAACCTCTGCAGAGCGTAAAACTATTCGAATAGCCGTGTCCACGGTTATGGACATGCTAGCAGAACTACTCAAAGTTAGACTCTGGTTTTTGTTTGAAAAAGACTTCTTCAAAACTGGTTTATCCAGATAGGGAATTGGGCAGGAAGCCATGTGATAGGAGGATATCCTTCACCATTCATGTGTGAATGTTACCTGACTATAAAATTGAGAATTTATAAAAAGAATTTTAGTTATAAAATAACTGCTTTGGAACTTAGTACAAGTACTTAAAGAAAATGCTGCTTTATGCAAATAACCTTATAAGCCATCCTTTGTTACATCCATGTATGCATGTCATTTTGTTATTTGACGGGTGTAACTTGCGAGCACGGTAGTTGTGCTCATACTTGCTTTATGCAAACAAACTTTGCTACCCGTGTGGATCTCGACGACTAGGCCGCTACCCCAGTCAATTGCCTGTGGCAGATTGCTGGACTCTACTACTTCTTCGTCTTCCGTTGTGTTCTTTATTGTTGGTTTGTAAGCCTCTTTTGTAATAAACTCTGTTGATTATTAATAAAGTTGTGATATGAATTTGTTACCATATTTGTTTACTATGTGAACTAGCTACTGATCTTGGGACTAGTTCAGAAATGCACAGAGGATTTGGGATGTTAATCCCGGGTCCTGACAGCGCCGTCCTTTTTCAGCACCAGAACGATGCTAGTAGTATTCAGGATATGGAGGTTCACTGAGCGGAGGTTGTGGAAGCTGTGAAAAATTGCCATGACATCTACTTTGATGGCAACAAGATTTATAGAAGTTGAAGGTGAAACCCTCCGGCTTGGGGGCTGTCTCCTAGAAGCTGGTCTAGAGCATTGAGCACTTCCCCTTCTGTGAAAATGTTGTCTAGGCTTTGAAGGTCATGCGCTGATAGATGCATTACCTCCCAGTTGAGATCCAGATGAATGGGGCTTGGCGCGGATAGCGAGCCTTGGAAATGTTGTAGGATTGTGGCATGTTTCTCTTCGTGCGAGATGGCCCATCCCTAGTCCTTTGGAGCCTTTGGATGTGGTTTCTGCACATTCTGGAGTTGACTTTGAGATCGAATAATTTTGTGTTGGCGTCTCCCTCTCTCAGGTTGGTAACTCAGGAGCTCTGCCTTTTTCTGGAACGCTGAATTACCGCGAGCCCCATCATTCTCTTCTTTAGAGCGGCTCGTAGGCCTCTCTCCTGAGGTGAGAGCTCTCTGTGCTCATGGGCTATATCAAGTCAAAGGATAACTTCCATAGCCACGTGGAGCTACAATTTTGCCTAGGGAAAAAGAGCTCTGCACCAGGACTTAAGTCTCGACATTGTGGCCGCCAATCTGTGTTTGAGGCGATGCATCAGTTCTGTGTGGGGGGTGTTGGCATGCTAAGCGGCTGTGACTGCCTCCTGGAACCCTGACATCCTGATCCAGAAGTTTTTGAACCGGAAGGAGTTCAGTCGTGGTGGTCCAATACTACTTGAGAGGAGGAGGGGCAGTGGTCTGAGATCGAGGAGGACATTGCCTGGAGGATAGATCGCATGGAGCGTTCGGTGGTTCGAACGTTCCACTTGATATGGGCTGCCCGTTTCAAATCTAACGGCTGGCGCGCAACCTAGAGGTTTGGCTTAGTCAAAAGGACGTGGCTCGGGTCGGTCCTAATAGCACAGGGCTGAACCTAACCAAGTCACTAGGGTTTGAGTCGCTACAGTGCCAAGTGCCTCGGATGGGTATGACCAGTTTGACTAGAACCAAAATCGAACTTAAAAGTTTGACTAGAGGTTTAAAAATATCACATAAATTTATAAAAATACAAAAATTTTCAGAGAACCTACTGGGATGATATAGATCCCAAATAAAATTTGAAAACTCACTAAAGGTGATCTAATTAATTAGTTTAAATTTTGAAACTGAGTAGGTCTAAATAAAGAACCTAGATTTTCCTTAAGTTCAAACTGAACTCTAAAAATTTGACAAAAATAATTTTTATTTAAGATAAATTATCTAGCATTTGACTAAATTACTTCCCAGGGTTCTTTACAAGCATTAACTTCAGTTTTTTCTTTTATAGTTTCTTTTCCAAGTTTTAAATTTGAATGAAGTTGAGATTTTTAAATACAACCTATTGTGCAAATGATCCAAAATGACATGTATGCTCATGAAATGCACTTAAAATCCATTAACTGAAATTGGGGCTGTGACATGAGGGAGATCCTGAATGGTCAAGATGACTTAAGGGAGATCCTGAACGGTCAAGATGACTTAAGGGAGATCCTGAATGGTCAAGATGACCCGAGGGAGATCCTGAACGGTCAAGATGACCCGAGGGACATTGCAAGAATAAGGAAGGATACAATTACTCAACGTGGTCATAAGAACGAGGAAGAAAAATGGGGCACAGGAAAACTCACCAGAACAAAGAGAAAGAGAGACCGGAGAAGAAGGCTAGGAAGGACGACGAGCGGTGAACGGCAGCGACGCGAACTCCGGTGAACTCTTTGACGACGGCGAGCTTCAGTGGACCCTGGACATGGGGGAGAACGGAGCTTGAAGGTGACGAGGTTCAATAGTGGAAAACTATTAAACGGAGGTAAGGAAGAAAAGGAAAGGAGAGTTGAGGGAAAAACCCAAAGAGTGCGAAAGGGAACGAGGGCTCCCTAAGGCGCTATTTATAGTGGAGGTAGGAGAACTGGGTGACAAGGATAGATTGACAGGAGCAGGCGGGCACGGGGAGGGGAGCAGGTAAGGGAGGAGAGAAGAGGGGGGAGATGGGTACAACAGAGGTGACAACATTTAATGCGACGCAACAATATTTAATGCTCGAAGACTTCTGCAGCTAACGTGCATAAAGGATAAAGTGAACAGGGCTAGCTAAGACCAAGAGGTTGGTCAAGATCAAAGGAAAAGTTATGATCAAGAGAGAGGTCCAACCAAAAGGGTGGTCACACGAGGAGGTCCTGCGGGAGGAGGTCCTGAAGAGGAGGCGGCCTTTGCAAAAAGGGCGGTTGCGACCGAGAGGGTTGTCTTTGAGGTTGGTCTTTGCAAAAGAGCGGTTGCGACCACAGAGGTTGGTCTTTGCAAAAGAGCTGTTGCGACCGAGAGGGTCATCTTTGCAAAAGAGCGGTTGCGACCACAGAGGGTGGTCAAGACTGAGAGGATGGTCTTTGCAAAAGAGGGTTCTTCTAAGCACAGAGTCAAGGGAGGTCCTGAGGGGGTTACAAAGAGGGAGCCTGTAACACCCCAGCTCAACCTTGTGCCTGGAATGCTACTAAAATTAAATTAAACTAAGACCAATTACCAATTTTTGGCAGAACCTCTGTTGTATAGTTAACTATACCGAGGTTCCAACAATTAATCATAGCAATTAACAATAAACTCCATATTCAAGTTCATTCAAGCATGCAAGATAATCTAAATAACATAAACAAAATGTTCTATTCTCATTATTACAATTAATCTGAAACTCAAAACCATCCATAAGTGATTCTTAAGCAGTTTACTTATTATTGGAATAAAACTAAAAAGCAGTCGCCTTAAGGATGAGTGGTAGTGAGTGCATCCAAACATCTACTCCCTCCCATGCATGCCGTTCTTGCTAGTTGTACCTAAAAAAATATCAAAACAAGAGTGAGCCCAAAGACTTAGCAAGTATCAACAAGGCTAAAGCTAAGTTCACTGTCATAGCATCAATATACCAAAATAAACATTACACTAAACATAGCCTTCATGCTTATGTAATGCGACCAATGCAATGCACCTTTTAAACTTTATCTCTTTTCGTATTTTACCGGTAATGCGGGGTATACAACCGTCGATGTATACCCTTGCCTATGCCCTCTAGCACAGGGACCAAGAGCCTATACTCCACAAGCATAGGGACCTTTGCCCATCATCTTCATGATGGGGACCTCTTTACTCATTGCCCATATTCCACGAATGTGGCGACCTCAAGCCCGTCATTTACATGACGGGGACCTCAACTATTCATACTTGGTCACCACATGACCAAGTCTCAAACATGCTTAAAACATTCATATGTACTATGACATCATCTTTCAAACATATGAATTCAACGTGTACATAATCACATGAAAGCATTAACAACATACAAAGAAAGCTTTAACCATAACTTGCATTTACCAAGATATATTGTAATTCATCACATTAACATCCATGCATGGCTAATACAAACAAGACACAATCAAACTCAGCAAACAATCATAATTATTCTTCAACCCGAATACTTGCCTCAACCGTGCGAGAACGGTGGACGCGAAGAGGGCGCTGCCCCTGGGATCACGCTCCTACCTGAACATAAAGATAACCCAATCTAAGACCAACATACTGGACCAAAAGCATAAATAACAACACAATTGAACTCGCTAAACTCCCAAGCGTTTCCAATCTTCCAATTTCTAGTGATCGATTTGGTGTTCACTGCAGACAGTCAACTTCTAAAATACATAACTTTCTGCTCAGGAGTCCAAATAAGATTTTCTAATACTCTATAGAAAGATAATTAAATTACATAAATAAACTTATTTGGGGATCCCTTCTGATTCTTCCATTTACTACCCCTACCAAGCCGATCTACAGAACATCAATTATCACGTCGGGTTTTCTGGACAGTACATTAGAACCACCATAACTTTTTCTACGAAAGTCCAAATCTTGCGTTCTTTATCTCTCCGAAAAGGTATGGAAATTACCTACAGTTTTCGTTATATCGAGATCCTCTGATTTCATCTTTAACTAATGGCTTAACCCAGTTTCCTCCAGACTGTCCGAATGCTCACAGATCAGCAGGACAGCGACACTAAAGAATTCATATCTTTTGATCCGTACGTAGGAATCCAGTGAACTCGGCGGCCACCGAAAGCTAAGAACATAACCAAATTATATCTAAGAGGTTGGATCCCCAGATTCTGCCTCTAACAACATGAAAACCGTCGTCCAAACTACTGGACAGAACGCGATCTATTAAACCAACACAATTCAATCTACCAAACGACAATAACCGCAACTACTATGCATCAACCAATGAAGAACATGCGATGTTACCCTTGTAGAATCGCAGAAGGTTGAAGATCTTGCCCCACGAAGATGATCTCCTTCCCTCGCCTTGCTCCTTCCTCCAATGGCCGGCAGCGAGGAGCACCAATGGGGGTGGCTCCAGGTGATGGAGGTGCAGCACCAGGGACTTGGGGCAGCAGCAATGGAGGTGGAGATGGGGCTGCAACCAGCAGGGGGGAGGCGCAAGGTGGAGAGGAGAGGGGAGAGGATGGGGGTGGCGGACACAAGGTGGAGGGAGTGGGAGATGTGGGGGAAGTGGGGGGAGTGCTAGGGTTTGGCCCCCTATTGGTCGGCCACTTATGGGCCATGGGCCCCATGTTTGCCCCCTCCCTTGGGCTTCATGGCTGCCCCCCTTGGCCCACAAGGCCCCCTCTTGGGCCTGCTGGCCAAAGGCCCAGGCCCAAAACCAGAAGAACAGACGAAACGCCGAAATTTGCTCTTTTAAAATTCGAATTCGAACAGAATTCTTTCTAAACGAAAACGGGTTATTACAGAGCCGTCCGATTTGGATCGGATGGTGCAAAACAATTTGGACGCTCGGACCGTCCGAAGGTTAGAACGCGATCTGACCGTTCAACATAATCGAGCGATCCACAATGTTTGGAAATGTTCGGACCGTCCGGAAGTGACAACGAGATCTGACCGTTCAACACGATCGGGCGATCCAGAGGAGAGGAGGGCACAGGAGATTGGATTGGTGTTGGAGCGGCCAAGAAGGAGGTCCAAACTGAATGGAAGTCTTGACCTAAGGGGAGGTCGTGACCAAGAACCGGTACGAACAGAGGAAAGAAAAACAAAACACAGAGAACTCCAGCGACTTGAAAACTAACTTGAATTAGTTGAAGTTCGAATTAGTCATTTAAATTATTTCCAAAATCTCAGGTTAAGCTTTAACAAGCCATAAACCAAAGGGTTATTTTTATTTTAAAATTTTCAAAAAGGCTAAAAAAAACCAGGGCGTTACACCGAAGTCCCCCTCCCCCCGCGTGCCACGTATGAAATCTAGGCCCCTAGGGCACGGACCAGACTAGTCTGGCCCCCAGGAGCACGACAAAGGCAATGAGGTTAAAAACATGGGTGTCAATCGTCGCCATCACCACCCTTCGCTTCAATCGGTGGCTCGGTGAGTCTATGGACGGTGGTGGCTTGCTTCCCTAACTGCTAGGGTTAGGTTGTCGCCTACTTTCTCGCGTCACCGTCGTAGTCTCACTCTTGCACATTTGCACATGAGTCAATGTAACACCCCAGCCGCACATGAGCCTGGAATGCTACTAAACCAACACAATAACATTTTTAACATTGAAACAAATCTCCAAAATCTGACAGAACCTTCTTTGCTTAGTTACTAAACGAAAGGTCCCAACATTTAAATATAACATAATTAATTCATCCAACCTCCAAAGATAGACAAGAGATAACCAAAACTATGCTAATCGTCACTACAACTTCCATAGCATGCTAAACAACTAAAACATAAAGAATGACAATCATAATCCTCTAATCAACTCTATTACAAATTATAGCATGCATAGTGAGTAATCATAAGAAATCCTTTATGCAATTAATCAACTACTAATCTATCAATCTATTAGTCCAAATGTGAGTAGTTCGTGCCATTGTGCAACCACTTCTATTCCCTCCCATGCATGCCGTTCTTGTAAAGGGGTACCTAAAAAAAACAACAACAAAGAAGAGTGAGTCCAAAGACCAGCAAGTACATTAAATGGCAATAATAACATAGACTCTGTAATCATCAACATCCATATACCATTTCAAATAAAAACATGTCTTATGCTCATGCGATGCAAGATGCTCAGTGCACTTTCTCTTTCTCTTTAACTTTTGCATTTTACCGGTAATGCGAAGTATGCAACCGTCGCTGCATACCCATGCCTGTGCCTTCTGGCACAGGGACCAAAAGCCTATACACCACATGTATAGGGACCTTGGCCCATCACTTTAATGATGGGGACCTCTTATATTCATAGCCTACATTCCACGAATGTGGGGACCTCAAGCCCGTCATCTACATGACGGGGACTCAATCAGATGTGCTTGGTCACCACGTGACGTGGCACCTTTATGCGCTCAACATGCATATGCACCATAATAACATATGCATAAGCAGGAATACATCATATTCTCATTATCATGCAAGCAATAACAACATGCGGTAGAACCATTTAACCATAACTAACAGTCATCAAGATAAAACAGTAATTCATCTCATTAACAGCAAGCAAGGCTATCTTGTCAAGATACATCACAATCCCATCTTGCAAGCTTACATATATAATAGCCCGAATACCTGCAACCCAGATCATTCCTCATAATCATTTCATCAAATAAATTCTTCAAAGTTGTGCATACTTGGTCCTCACAAGACCAGGTCTCCACATGATATCAATATGCACATGTACCAATACTATTCATCATCAAAGTACCAAAACCGATAACGACATTTATGGGTAATGCAAAGCCATACTTTGAACATTCACCATTCTTGTTATGCACGCTTGTTCACAGCCATACGATACTAACATGCATCAACACGCATTCATATCCAAGCAAATCACAACCAAAATACAAACGATGCACTTGCCTCAACCGTGCGAGAATGGTGGACGCGGCTAAGAGGGTGCTGCCCTCGAACCGCGCTCCCACCTGAACATAAAGGTATCCCAATCTAAGACCAACACGCTGGACCAAGAGCATAAATAATAACACAACAAAACTCGCTAACTCTCAAGTGTTAACAAAATCCCCAATTTCTAGCGATCGTTTTGGTGCTTACTGGAAACAGCCAAATTCTAAAATACATAACTTCCTGCTCAGGAGTCCAATTGAGATGCTCTTAGACTTTCTGAAAAGGTAATTGAATTACCTAAATAAACCTAGTTGGAGAGCCCTCTTGATTCTGCCCTCAACTTCCCCTATCAAACCAAACATCAGACGACAGAATTCTCGTCGGGTTCTATGGACAGTACGCTTAAACCACCATAACTTTTGCTACAAAAGTCCAAATCTTGCGTTCTTTATCTCTATAAAAAGGTATGGAAATTACCTACATTTGTCGTTATATTGAGGTCCTCTGATTTCTACCTTAACTAGCAGATTCATCCCATTTTATACAGACTGTTCTAAACTGACACATTAACAGAGCAGCGATACTAAAAAATTCATAACTTCCTGACCGTTAATCGGATTTGGGTGATCTTGGTGGCCACTGAAAGCTAAGAACAAAATATACATTTCTCTAGGAGATGAGATCCTCTGATTCGGCCTCTAAGGTCGCGAAAACAGCCGCGCAACCTACTGGACAGAACGCGATCTAATCGCAGCAGGGTTTCGATCCAATAAACGTAATCAATTTCGCATCTATTCTTAACCAAACCTCAAGAAACAGCGGGTGTTACCCTCGTAGAACCCCAGGAAGACGCTGAGCACAACCCCACGAAGTGGATCTCCTTCTTCGTGGATCTCCTTCTTCTCTTCTCCCTTTTCTTCTCCCTTCTCTTCTTTCCCCTTCTTCTTCCTCCTTGGCCGGCTACATTGAAGCTTCCCCCTTTTTCTTTGGCCAGCAGCAAAGGGGTGGAGGGGAGGTGAGGAGGTGCGCAAGGCTGGGGTGGAGGAGGGTGAGCGAGGTGGAGGCCAAAGGGTGGAGGGGAGGTGAGTAGGGGCGGCTAGGGTTTGGGGGAGGGGGTGGCGCCTCTCCCCCCCCTTGCTGGCCGGCCAGCCCACATGGGCCAAGGCCCAGGGCCCGAGTTGCCAAACAAACGCGGAAAACCCCCTCTTATTTTCTGATTTGGTGATTCGCTGAAAGAAACACTCTCCCGATTCAATTTATTCTCTCCCGATTAATTAAATCTCTCCCGGCGATTCGCTTATCTCACTTTCGGGATATTACAGTCAAAAGGTATGGTTACAGTATTATATGATCTGCATGCTAAGCATTTCCCTTAGTTGGTTCATAGATATACTTATCTAGCTTGTGGTATAATACAACATAAAAAAATATCGTCCACATTAAACTAACAAATTAACAAACAATTTACCAAATCCAACACACGCTTTCCTTTTATGCCTGATTTTCTATGTATTATCACGTGTACCAAGCATGAGTGTACATGCACCCCCACCGTCGCGGTTGGTGACGATGTAGTACTACCCGCCGTCGCCGCCTTGTCAAATAGTGTTTCACATGCACCGTCCATCGACTCATCGAGCCATCGAGGGTAGCGATAGTGACGGTAGACACCCAAGTTTGAAGCTGCGTGTGCTATGCTGCGTCGTGATTTCATGTGAAAAAAATTGTAGAATTTTTTTGGGTACATGTCATAATACATTTGAAGCTGCGAGTGCGAGGCAAAAAAAAAAAAGAAAAAATCAAAGAAAAAAGTGCTCTCGATTGAATTTATTTAATTTATTAAATAATGTTAAATAGTATTAAGCATGGTGCACATGCACTCCGCCGTGGCGACCGGTGATGGTGTACTACTGCCTGCTGCTGCCGCCTCGTGCGGTGAATCATTGCTACCTTAAGGAGATTATGTTGTGCTTCGCCGTGATTTCATGTGAAAAAATTTATGGAATTTTTTTTCTAGTACATGTGGTAATACATTTGAAGCTACGAGTGCTAGCTAAAAAAAGAAAAAAAATTCAAAGAAAAAATATTTTTTTAAGTGTTAAATAGTGCTTCAAATAGTATCAAAAAATAATTTTTTAATCCATTTTTAACCTCACTACCTTTGTTGTGTCTCCAATCCACGGCATTGACCCCTCCGTGCCTCCAGGGCACGACATTGCCCTCAACCGTGCCCGTGGGGACTAGACTTAGCCTTGTCCGTGCCCGTTGGGACTGGACTCAGCTTTGTCCGTGACCCTAGGGGCCGGACTAGCCTGGTCCGTGCCCTTAGGGGCCGGACTAGCCTGGTCCGTGCCCTAAGGGCCCGAATTTGGAAATACAAATATATAAAAATCTATATATCTACAAACAACCGGTGATATCTACAATCATGTATATATATTATAACTATTACAATTGTATAACAAATACAACTATTGTAACACATAGCACCGTACTTACACTTTTGTTCTCGCTTTGTGTAAAAGGGTTTACTCGGAGGTGCTACGTTTGGGCCCAATATATATTATGTACTACTACAGCTCACTTTAGGCAAGGAATGTGAGACTAATCCCACAACACAACTCCTCATGGGCCACATGGGCCGCACTACAAGTAGGTAGTGGTATTACATTCATCCCCCTTAAGGACCAACACCCTCAACAGCATACCGCATACGCCGCAAATGCCCAGAACCACCCCTTCGTACATGTCAGTGCGTCTAGTGCTGGCACATATGCCATGCCGTGTGTCTACTTCGAGCCCACACGCGCAATGCACCATATGCCCGCGCCCGTGCAACGAAGGTTGTTGCTCTGATACCATCTATAACACTCTGACCCAAAATTTGCTCAATGCCCAGCACACCGTGGGGTGGACCCACGCACACATAGCACCGTGCTTATACTTTCTTCCTTGCTTCATGTAAAAGGGTTAACCCGGAGGTGCTACATTTAGACCCAATATGCATTATATACTGATACGGATCAACGCGTGTGGTTGATGCGTAATGTGGCCCAAGCTTTCATAGTACTTGAATTTCAATCTTGATTGAAGCAAAACCCTAGCTTTCCTCCTTCTTGGTTCGGCAAAAAGGAAGAACAAGTGTATCTCCAAAGCAAGTAATGATACTTGGTTGATGTTGAATCAATCCGAAGAGAGAAACAAAATAAAACCCAAAGAAGAACACCAAACCATGAGCAATTGAGGATGCCATGAATTAGTAAGATGATATACGTACAAGGAATCACAGATCTTGGAAGAAAAACCACCCTTCAATATTCACGCAATCACAAAACCCTTGATAAGAATTTCCAAAACACATGTACTCATTATGTTTCACATAAACATGTGACTTTTCTGTATTTTCTCAAACTCAAACTTGCTTACAATGGAGGGTCCACCCCTGAATATACAGAATCAACAAACAGTACACAATAGCAAATAGTAACCTGAGTCGGTAAACAGTACCGTGTGAACAGTGACCCGAGTTGGTACATAGTGCACGCGTGTGAACAATATCTGAAATCAACTCCTATTGCAAACTCCTACTTTAATTCAAAATTTAAAATGCTCTAATTGCTAAAAATAAATTAAACTATCATATTACAAGTAATTTTGGAATTAATTTCTCTTTTAAAGAAAGATCCGAATTGGAATTGCTCCAATCCAAATCCATTTCAGATTCTTAGGCTAAAAATACATTGATTTCGGATTGAGTTTGAATTTGGCTCCTTTATCTTGTCTTGGGAGAATTCTCTTGCAAACTTTCCTACATGCAAAGCCCTTGGCCCTTGTGTCTTCTCATGTGCCGCATGCTTTTCATGGGTTTGCTCCTCCTCGACTAGCCTCTCTTGGACTAGAGCTTCCCTCATGCATCGTATGCCTTTCACCATGACTAGTGCTTCGCTCATGCACCACAAGCTTCCCCTTCGGCCTACCTCCCTCTCCTCCCTCTTGGCTTTGGCCTACTTCCCTCTACTCCCTCTTGGCCGAACCTAGTTCTTGTTTCTTTTTTCCTTTGATGCAAAATAGGTTCAACTTGAGGTTTAACACAAACTTGCAACGTAGGGATATTTACCACCGTAGTAGATGCACCTAGGGCCTCATCATATACTACTACTACAACTCACTCTAGACAAGCAATGTGAGACTAATCCTGATGAGGACATATATGGATACAACCATATTTGCTATGCTTGCTATTCCAATTATAAGAGCTCGTGCACTTTCACTTAAATTATCAGGTGAGCTCGTTTTTGGAGCGCCCTTATATTATATGAACTATATGATATTGCATAATAAATGTGTTGCTATTTCTAGGAATAAAAGACAGAGAGTAGTGGCTGATTTAGAAGAATCAAGAGATGGACCACAAGATGGATCTTGGAGCCACAAAATAGTGATAAATGAAGATAGGAGCAGCAAGATGATCAAGAGAGGGAGAACCATGCTTGAAGATTTCCTTGCTGACCGAAATACAAGAGGAAGAGATCATCTAATGGGTCAAATTTATTTAATTATTAAAGGGGCTCTGCCACTTATGTTGTTGGGTCGTGGGCCTTGTAATTCAAATAGAAACCCTAGGCCCATATTGTTCGCACGATTATTGTTCACACGTGAACAGTACCATCGCCCCTCCCTTCTCCTCTTCCTCCTATACATAGTGGCCGCGACTCTTAGGGTTTGGTTGGATTTTATTTAGTTAAAAGTTAGCTACATTGCAACTTCGTGTATTGGCTTGTGTCAATTAGGCCAACCATAATACCGCTTCAAAATCCCACCTTATTGAGTATTTCAATCCTATTTGCAATTTCAGATTGCTTACTATCTAGTTTTTGCGTGTTCTTCGATTTCTCGCAGTAATTGAACCTCGTGTTCAGGTCTATCGCATTCTTGGCACGGATGATAACGACTTGGAGTGTGGTTTAGCGATTTCTTGGTGTTCTGGTCGTGATCGGTTAGAAGCTTGCATCGTCAAAGTCGTACCTCCACAAATCGACGTATCATCCTATCAGAAGATCGGGACACCCATTGTCTCATCAGGTGGTATCAGAGCTTATGTTGATCGGCAGGATTTCTTGTATCTCTAGTTAGTAGATTGGTTTTTGTTTCCCATAGTCCAGAAAAATTGCCCTACAAAAGAGTTAATTTTCGCTGTCCAAACCCTGTTTGTGCTTTTCAATTTGTTAGTGTTGGTTTGCTAAATTGAATTTGCGTCTGTTTTAGCTTTGTCTAGTTGCTTGTCATATCCTTGTTTCCATAAAATCCAAAAAAATTCCCACGTCCAAAACCATTTATAACAGACAGTGGCGTACTTAGGACAAAAATAGAGGGGGTGCTCAACTACTCATGGAAGAAAGCTAATACGCTTTGGATATTTGAATGTCTAACGCAATCCAAATTTATACACAAATAAACAAGAGACAAAGCGGAAATGTAAAATAAACTTAAGGTTTTACCTGGCTAATGAACATAACAGTCCGAATGCCTATAAACATGTGCGAGTAGCAATATATGGAACAAAAGTAGCTAAATTAGTGAGACAATCAGAAAATTGTGACTAATTACAAACATTGAAATGAAATGGAAGTATGGAACATACCAATGTTTCTTTGGTTGAGTTGTGCTCACATTGGTTCGAGGAGTAATACTTGTATTTGGATCATTGGAGAAATAACTATGCAAAGTTCGTTTGTCCATCTTTTATAAATCTATAATAAATTATATGTAATCCATGAGTACTAAGTACATGTAACTAGACTAGACAAATAGACAACACCACATATTCACATGTTCACAAATCACAACATCATCTAAACATTCCAATTTTTATGTTTCTAAGGATTTAAATTAGTAAGCACTAGCCACCACTGTCTGTCAAGTAAATAAGTAATCAAGTATGAATTTTACCTCAGCACTCAGCAGGCAGCAGTAGTTGTCCCCTCGGTGTCTTGGTCAGTCACTCGATCCTCATTCCTCAAAGCCCAAAGGCTCAAAGCTTCAAAGCTGAAAGCACCTCGTCTAGTCTTGAGTCTCCCTCACGCGCCTTCCAGCCTTCCTCAATCCTCAGTCCAGTCCTCACGAGCTCACGGCTCATGCAGTCACGCGAGCGACTTCCTCACATGCGGCACCCCCGCCTCAGTCGGCCGCGCGAGCCCCAGCGCGGCACTACAACGCCCACGGCTGATGGCCCAACGACACCGCGCCTTCGCCCATCGTTGCCCGCCAGTCGCAGCTCGGCCCTCGCACTCGTGGCTCGCCCCCAGTGATTTACTGAGTTGTGCTGTGACTCCTGTGAGCCTTCAAATGAGGATAGAATTAAGGATTTGGGGAGTGGAGATGGGGAATTCGGGAATGTAGATTTGGGGAGTGGGAATGAGGAATTAGGGATTTGGAGTTTGCGAAAATGGGCCCTATGATAGAGAATATGGCCCAAACGGCCCAAATATCTTTGCTTCGGTGCTTCCTGAGTTCTTTCTTCTTCATACTTCGCTGCGCCTTCTTTTCTTCGTGGCTGTTGCCTGCTGCTCCCTTCAGTGGTGCATCCGCCGGTGACGCCAGCCGGTGCTTTGTCCATGGATGGGACCATCCATGAACAACGATAGCTGGGGGGTTCTAGGGGAGCGGTGGCTAGAGCCGGTGCACATGCCCCTGCGCACACTGGTGGTGCGTCTGCCACTGATAACAGACCAAACCATAATTTTCAATTTTCGGTAAGAAGAATCTTTTCTGCCACCCCCACAAAAATGCCATTACTTTTGTTTCTCTTATCCTTTTTGAGTGAAACTACAGCCATTAGATTCATAACTTCATTATACATCTGCCTGTAAAATTTTGCTTTATTCCAGTATGGAAGTTAAAAGATATCTACGGTGGAAGTTGACCCAAATTTCTAGTTTGAATCTGCAATAGTCAGCAGTTGTGATTTTTGTGCGATTTTTTGGTCAGTTTTCAAAATGTGGCCCCAAAAGAAAAATTGTAGAACAAGTCGTCAGGAAACACAAAACAAAGAATCATCGAAAAAGACACATCTGACAAAAAGCTATGGCCAAAATACCCACGTACTGTCTAGTGGACAGAAATCTCCAGTTTTCAGATTTGGGTCAATCCTTGTGCTTTTCAATTCTAGATTGCATTCTATTGAATTATCTTGTGTCTACTACTCCTATACATTGTTATACACTTGTTTTAGCCTTCTTCCATCCTTGGTTGATTAGCAACATAGGCTAAGAGCTAGCTAGATATAAACTATAATTCAATTCTGTGCAATTTTTGAAACTAACTGATTGTTCTCCATTGCTACATATTTTAAAGGCTGTCCAAGCTCCACTTTCTACTAACTGAGCAGATCACGTCGAACTAGCCCTTGCAATCGCTTTACTCATCATTTGAGTCAAGCTACCATGGACCAGCCACTGGTTGCATCACCTGTTTTGCTTGGTAAGAACTCGGTATAAGTTTGAGTGTGAGTGAATTTTGAACCTCCACCACCTAGTAGTTGATAGGATTTGCACACTTGTGTATATTTTCTGGCTGGCTACTAACAATGGCAGACTTGAGGAAGTTGGTAGATTACGATGACATCGCTGGCAGATTTTAACTCAAAGAGAAACAACTACCGTCTTACATTTTGCTACTCACCACTGAGAGTACGTCACTGGACTACTTACTATGGGTTACTATGTTGGATAGATACTTTGAAAGATAGGAACTTGATCCTCATGAGAAGATGGACATGGCAAGAACAACGCTGATCAGTGATGTTCAACATCGGTGGTCGAATCTCAAGTATCACTACATGTACATATGGGAGGAGATGAAGAAGAAATTATGATGTCATTTTGTACATCCAGCACCCACGGCCATAAGTGTGGTGCAACCTAAGGTAACTGAAAATGCTAACATTGTTTTGGCTCCTATTCCATCTACAAATACCGCCAAGACGTTTGAAGAGATGAAGGATGATCTGACTCATCTTATGTCATTAGAGGAGAAGTTTGAGGTACTTATAGTATCCGATGAGGACGATAATGACAAAGGTACTGATTTGATGTTACAGCAAGACATCGAGCAACCTTGTGAGTATATACCTGTTGTAGTTCCATCTTTTGATATTCTTTGTGTTGACTTGAATGAACCATGTGCTGATATGAATTTCAATAATTTTGCACATGTCGAATTAATTATACATAAGGAAGTACTTGATAGAATATCCCTTGCTGATGTATTATGCTATATCATTCTTAATGAGCCCTTTAGTTTGGAGTGTGCTATAGAGAAAGTTTTTGAAATTTTATCTCTAAATTCTCTATCTAGCATCTACACCTACTGTTTTAAATTAATTGGAGATTATGGTGTAGACAATCAATTTATTGTATATCGAATATGCATAACTTGTGAACACATGGATAAATTGAAGCTGGCTATTTTGAACAACAATTCTTGTGTGCTGAATCTTGTTCATTATGAGAGGAAAATAAAATTTAGTGATCATCCAATGACTACGTGTTCATCTCTTATTGCACCATTAAGTATTGACAATCTGAATAATGAAGTTGAAGTATGGAAGAACTTACAAATCTTTTCACCCTTGCTAGATGAATTTTCTATTGCTCGATTGAAATCTGATTATATGGATGAACTTTGTTTGATTCTAAAAGTTGTAGATTTACCCATATGTGCTACCACAACAAGTTTACAACTTCAGAGATTTGAATTGCATAAATGCTTTACTTACATTTGCAAAACTAGTTGCAATAATTGCTGTGTGAGAAATTTTATTTTGCTCATTAACATATATGATTATTCTTGGGGTGATAATACAATGAGCTTTTATGATCGTTGCTATTTTATAACATTAATTGTGCAACAATGAAGAACCGTTAAAACAGATGACATATACATACCATGCATACACTTTGGCTTCTTTGTTACCCTATTTTCAGCTTATCAAAAGCCGAGGACGGCTTTGTTTTCAAGAAGGGGAGGATGATGAGGACATGATCCCTATGGATACAACCATATTTGCTATGCTTGTTGTTCCAATTACAAGAACTCGTGCACTTCACTTAAATTATCAGGTGAGCTCGTTTTTAGGTGTGTCTTTATATTATATGAACTATATGATATTACCTAATAATGTGTTGTTATTTTCAGGAATAAAAGACAGAGAGTGGCTGATTTACAAGAATTAAGAGAAGGATGCATCTTAGAGCCACAAGATAGTGATAAATGAAGATAGAAGCAGCAAGATGATCAAGAGAGGGAGAACCATACTTGAAGATTTCCATGCTAACCGAAATACAAGAGGAAGATCATCTAATGGGCCAAATTTATTTAATTATTAAAGGGGTTGCCCCACTTATGCTGTTGGGCTGGGGGCCTTGTAATTCGGATAGAAACCCTAGGCCTATACTGTTCACGTGGTTATTGTTCATACATAAATAGTACCACCGCCTCTCCCTTCCCCTCTTCCTTCTATACATAGTGGCCGCCACCCTTAGGGTTTGGTTGGACTTTGTTTAGTCAAAAGTTAGCTATATTGCAACTTCGTGTATTGGCTTGCGTTGATTAGATCAACCATAATACCGCTTTAGAATCCCACCTTATTGAGTATTTCAATCCTATTTGCAATTTCAGATTGCTTATTATCTTGTTCTTGCGTGTACTTCGATTGCTCGTAGGAATTGAACCTCGTGTTCAGGTCAACCGCGTTCTTGGCACGATTGATAACGACTCGGAGTGTGGTTTGGCAATTGCTTGGTGTTCCAGTCGTGATCAGTTAGAAGCCTGCATCGTTAAAGTCGTACCTCTACAAATCGACGTATCATCCTATCGGAAGATCGAGACACCCATTGTCTCATCAAATCCCACCACACAACTCATAGGCCACATGGGCCGCACTAGGAGCAGGCCGGAGTATTACAACTATATTTTCAAAAAGCAAAAGAGTTATATAACAAATACAATATTTTGCAATACCCAGCCGCGCAATTGTGCAGGAAATTCTGCTAGTATACAAACAACATGGTGGAAGAAGAAGATTCCTTTACAAGAACAAATTGCACGGGACGCATGACAAAAGAACAAGTTACTTTAATGGGGCAATTAGCTCAGTGACATCGCGTTAGAGTGTAATCAGAGGAATGACACTCCGTTTATCTTGGGCTGGAAAATAACATCGCTAACATTTAAAAATTAGACGAATGGCATCCTGGCCAGTTATCTCCATTTCCAGAATTTTTTAAATATAGAAACTAAGCTCAAAAAATTATCCATTTTTTTGGAGTCTCCCGACACAGTTTAATTGCCTGTGTATTTTTTTTTTCAAAATTTTAAACGTTACGATTTTGTCTCTAAAATTTATTTAATTATATTGTTTGTAAGAATTTTCTAATATAGAAAATGAGATCCAAACATTATGTTTTTTTTTCAGGCTCCTTACATAGTGGACTTGATTGTGTAATTTTTTTAGAATTTTACAAAATGAAGTAATGCAATTTCATAATGTCCACTGTGTAAGGAGTATAATATTTTATAATGTAAGGACATTATGAAATTATATTAATTAATTATGTAAAAATTCTAGAAAAATTACACAATCAAGTCCACTATGTAAGGAGCCTGAAAAAAAATCATAATGTTTGGACCTCATTTTCTATATTAGAAAATTTCTACAAACAGTATAATTAAATGAATTTTGAAGACAAAATCATAACGTATAAAGTTTTGAAAAAAATACCAAAGCAATTAAACTGTGTTAAGAGACTCCACAAAAAAATTGATAATTTTTTGAGCTAAGTTTCTATATTTTTTTTAAAAAAAATCTGGAAACGGAGGTAACTGGCCAGGATGTCATTTGTCTAATTTTTCGATGTTTGCAATGTTATTTTCCAGCCCGAGACGAATGGAGTGTCATTCCTCCAATTACGCTTTGACGCGATGTCACTGAGCTAATTTTCCCTACTTTTAATTAAGCTAATTAACATGACGCACCCAGATGTTCTCACCCTCCACCAAATATCCCTTTAAATAAGATGTTCTCGCCCTCCAAAATGTCCCGTTAATTAGCATAATGTCATTTGCGACATTTTTCAGCTCCTTGGAAAGGAACAAATCACAAATTTCACAACTAATAGAAAGGGAAGGATCAGGACAAAGTCTTTTTTTTTTACGGATTTGCTATTTCTAAATCGTCTGAAATTTTCTTAAGTTTAAGTCAATTGTTATGACCATTGAATTTGTGTAGAAATTGATGTGTCATATGATTGGATATTGATCCAATAGATAAAACATGTGACTTATGCTTAATAAAATTTTAGTCACTTTACGAGTAGACAATCGCTTTTTTTAATATTTCCTAATGTTCAGAAATATTAGGATAGAAAATTTTGATTTAAGCATCAACAACATATTGAACACCAATAGAAAGGGAAGGATGAGAACAAAATTATTTAGATTTCTCGCATGTTTCAAAGGACAATCAGAAGAGAATGGAAGTAGTATATATGAAACCTATACGAATTAAGGTGCTTTGCCTGCCGCATCCAGCTTGCATGGAAACTTTGTTTTATATACCTTCCTCATTCTCCACTCTATCTAATTACTGTCACCTTTCCTCTTTAATCATAGCTTGTACCATCCATAGCTTTCTAGTATTCCTCTCTCACTCAGAGCTTTAGCAAATTATGCTGTCTGCCTGCATTCATGCAGGCCTTTTCAGGCAAATGTATGACAGCATATATCTTTATCCCCTTCTAAAGCAATCTAAAGGCAAATTAAGTACTAATGTACGCATGAAGATCGATGACTCGGTCATGTTTACTCAGGGTGTAGGATCGATAGTCTCTAGCTAGCATTGCACCGCAGCTCGCGCATGTGTTGGAATAATTCTTTAATTAACTCGCTGTCTTCGCTCAACTCGCCTCCTGGTTCCTGCTTGGACTACCCACGTCGCTATCCTCGAACAGCTTGAAGCCTCTTCACGTGATGTAGCAAAGAAATTAGTCTCTCTGTACTCTTCTTGTAGCAGCACCTTCTGCCCTCTGTTTGCTTTACGTGTTAGCAGCGCCTCGTTTAGTCTTCTTTCCGGCAGCGAACAAAACGACGAGACAAGCCGAGAACAACTTGTTCCGGGAGCACCTGCTCCTCTCTTTTTTTGTTCTTTTTTTATTTCTTCAACTCCACAACTCCCGATTTCATGATTGCATGACTGCTGATCCTTCTTATAAAGGCCCGAGCATGCAGACTTGACTCTTTACTCGGAATACTACTCGGACTCCTACTCAAACTCCTACTTGGACTCCTATTCAAAACAGAAATTCTTACAAAGAAATACTACCAAAACAAGATTAATTCTAACAATCACCCTTTTAATCTTGTTTTTTTCACCTTGATCACACTGATCTTCTCTCTTATCTGAACTTCCAAGTCTTCCTCTTTTACCTGCACTCCCGTACGCCATTCCTTCCTAGGCTGATACCGCCCTACCATCTACGCTTGCTCCATCCTAAGCTATGCACAAACCAACGCTTGCCACGCCTCGCACCTGGATTGAACTCATCCTTCCTTGCACGCTCGCCTGGGCTAGATCGAGCACCTGCTCCCACAGCCTCCTGGGCTTCACCATTACCTGAGCCTCTCGCTCCTCTCTCTTGGACCAAGTCTGCCCACTTCCCCACGTACATCTTAGCTAAGGTTACATCGCCTCTCCCTCCTGTTGTGCCTGCATGCGGGTGGGGTCCATGGGCTTGACCCGAGACGCTGGTTCCTCCAACAGCAACTGCATGCGCGTGGACTCGCCGTCCCCTTGAGCGCCCTGCGTGCCTTCTTGTGTGCCGTCTGGACCCCCCGAGGCTCCACCTCCTGCGCCTCCTGCGTCAACTGTGTGCCACTCCTGGTCCCGTCATGTTCTAGTTTAATACTCCAGTTCCACTCTGGCTCTTCCAGACTATCCTTCACACAAACCGGTTTACAAGTTTTTAGAAAAATTTTGTACAACCGGTTTGGGGATCTTTTCGCCTTTATCAACAGATCTTTGTTCTTATCATACACACGCAAGAACTCATCATGTAGCTCCACCTTGCACCCCTGTTCTGCCATCTGCCCGAGACTGAATATGTTGTTGTACAAACTCGATATAAAGTAAATATCAGGCAGCATATTCTGATCGCCGTTCTTGCATTGCAAGAGCATTGATCCTTTGCCTCTTATCTCCACCGTGGAACCATCGCCAAACTTGACTTTGCCCAAATCTTCTCGTCGAGTTCATGGAACATAGAGTGATCTCCTGTTATATGATTACTTGCTCCATTGTCCAAGTACCACATATCAGTATAATCGTGGATGGCTCCCTCTATGCATAGTTTATGAACTACATTCTCTTCGTTCAACATCACCATGATCGGCGCCTCGTTGGCACATAAGGAGAGAAGCAGGGTCGGGTTGTCGTCAACACTGGCTTGATTGAGGTTTACCTCCTCATTCTTCTTCTTCTTTTGGTAATCCGAAGCATAGTGTCCATAGTCATCACAGTTGAAGCACATTATATGGCCACAGTACTCCAACGCGTAGTGCCCATATTTGTCACATTCAAAACACTTGACATGTGACTTATCATAGAATCTGTCACCACCAACTTGCCTAGTCCAGTCTCCACATCCTCTTCTGTCGCCTCGCCCATGCCTGCATCCACACTCGCGGCTTCTTGATGAGCCACGATCGTCCTCCTCCGATGATTCATTGTAAAACAGCCTACCATCGCTGGGCTTCAGTCCACTAGACAAGCCCTGACCACGCTTGCGCTGCTTCATGCACGCAAGCCACTCCTCCTCTGTGAGGAGCAGGTGTCCGCAGGCGTTGTCGGTGTTGTCTTGTTCATAGCGCTCTTCTACGGCCTTCAGTTGTCTGGTGAGCTTTTCCACCGAGTGCGTCTGCAAGTCAATGAGCGTCTCAATTGAGATCGCTATCTAAGAATACCTCGGCGGGATGACGCGGGGGAATTTTTTAACAACACGATCTTCCTCAATCTTGTCCCTGAGTATCTCTAAGTTGTTGACTAGGCCGGTGAGAAGCATTGCAAAGTCATCCACCGACTCGCCGATCTTGAATTTGATTGCATCAAATTCTTTGCGCAACGTCTGCGCCTTTGCCTCGCGTACGTGTTAGACGCCCATGCACAATGTCTTGATGGTGTCCCATGAGTCCTTGGCGGTGTTCTTGATGGCAAGCGTAGACAGCATCTCTGGTGGAACAGCACGGAGTATGGCGGACAACGCCATCTTGTCATCGCGGTAGTCGCCATTACCGGGGTCGATCGCCTCCCACAGGCCTTGCATCTGTAGATACACCCTCACCACGAGAGCCCAATCTCCATAGTTGGTTCGCATCTCGAAATTTTGGAGAAAAATGCAAGGCATAAAAACCTTTGATAATTTTATACAAGGTCGAGCTTAGATTTGGCAAGCTCCTGTAAAAATTTCAAAAATTTTGGAGTTATTTTGCTATCTCTAGAAATTTCTCAAAGTTTCAACTTAAATTAAAACCCTAAGTCAAAGTGTTATTGGGCTTGAGTCAGACCCGAGCCCAACCTAGTTGACTTGGTTGAACCCAACCCCCTAACTGCACCTCGGGCTGCGGTACCTTTCCCTTTGTCACGTGTGTTATCGCCAAGCGGTAGTACCGCTCATTCGAGCCGGTAGTACCGGGCTCCAGCGTTTTCAGCCGTTAGATTTTAATCGGACCGCCTAGATTGATTCAAACGTTTTAAAGCCGTTGGACGTGATATTCAATCCTGGCCGTTCATTTCCAATCTACCGGTAGTACCTTTTCTCCTCCGGAACTACCACCTCAAACGGTAGTACCGTTTATTTCACGCCGGTAGTTCCGGACTCACTTTTTAAAATCTTAGCCGTTCATTCTTGATCCAAGGGTTGTGGTGGATTGACTCAGCTTTTGAGACTTAACCTAACCCGTTAGTCCCTTTTTGACCCGAGCCGATTCAACCCTTTTCTATGACTGGTGGGCCCTAGCCGTAACTAGTTATCTTCAACCTTTGGATTGCGTGTGTGTGCGCCATGGCAGGGAGTGGGAGAGGGCAGTGACCTGTCCCCCGCACATCAACGGCTCCTAGCATTAAATGCGCGCTAGTGCTTTTAGCCCCGAAGTCATGGTCTTCAACTACTCCCGTCAATTCTTTTTTTTTCCATGGTAGCACCATGAACCTAGCGCATCCTAGGACCTTGTTCTTGCCAAACCCTAGTTCCTCGGCTATATAAAGCCCCCAAAGCTCCTCCTTGAGTCCCTTTACAACACCCTTAGCTCTTCCCTTGTTCTTGAAAGCTCAAACCACTGAAATTCCCCCAAGTCTGCCATTGTCGGCCGTGGAGCTCCGTGGTGGCATTGGTGCTCTAGTGGTTCTTCTTCCTTTCTTCTTGAGCCATTTTGAGCTCCTTAATGATCTAATCATTTTCCCTAACTTAATTTTGGGTGGTATTCACAGGAATCACTCAATTTTAAGTTGAAATATTTTCGGTTGAATTCACCCCCTTCTTCCTCAACTCCGGTAAGAACCTTCTTTTCTCAATTCCTTCCTCTTGGGCCCTCTTTAGGCCCTGTTGCATCTAACTCTACCATTCTTTCGTTTTCATTTAGCTCAAGCCACATTATCCCCATCATCTTCTTTAACTCCGGCAAGTTAATTGGTCGTCGGAGCTTCTCCGGCCAACTTCTTGCCTTCTTTGGGCTAAGGTAGCTTCTTATTAGTCCTTAGATGCTGTGTCACCTACTTCTTTGGACAATACAGAGCTTTTAACTGTTGTCATTTTCGGCCGTTTTGGGTTACCGTCCCTTTTTCCGGCTCGCCGGCGTTCTGGGCCGCCGCCGTCGTGGATACCTCCCTTGGGTGCGTAAAGTTATTGCGAACCCATTTTAGCCTTTAGTTGCTGTCGCGGTGGCCGGAGTTGCCGGCGGCAAGCCTTTCTCTACCCTTGGCATTTTGTTGGGCGGGCGAAATCAGTTAGCACATTGTCGCTTAGGACACTATTAATGCTAATCATTGTTAATTATTGAGTTAGTAATTAATTGCTGTCCTAAATGGCCACTGTGTCACTGACTCGTGGGCCCAGCCACTTAAGCAACCTTCCCCATCACAATCGGAACTACTGCCGCGTTAACGCTGGTAATACCGCCTGGCGGTAGTACCGTTTCCTTAAACGTCGATAGTACCGTTTTCATGTGTGCCCGTTTGCCTAAATCACTATAGGGTGGTCATTAGGACAAAACTGAGGTCATTAATTACTAATCATTGTCAGTAGTTATTGTTGTCCTAAGAGCCCTATGTGTCCCTTACATGTGGGCCCGCACCCTTAAAAATCCCCACTGTGCACTTATATCACTTGTGTGCTATGTGCGCAGATCTTGGACTGTCCATTTTTCGATCTACGGCCAAGATCCTTTGAAACATTCGGACCCCCCCGAACGTCTCAAACCTCTCTAGACCCTCCATCTCTAGATCTACGGTCGTGGTGGGATGGGACATTCAGACCTCCGAATGCCCCGATCAACGTGGACCGTTGGATCTTGATTCAACGATGGGTCCCGTGGGCCTCCTCGCGTACGTGTTGCGGTAGTTCCTTTCAATCAACGGCGGAACTACCATGCTTGCGGTAATTCCGCTCCAACACTTGCGGAACTTTCGATTTTTCCCTTGGCGCCCTCACGCGCGCTGTTCTGCGCATGGACCGTTGGATCTAATCTCAACGGCCCACATTCGTCCACGTTATTTTCTTTTGATTTGAGTTGATACTCCAGAAATTCAATTAAAACTTGTAAAAGGCATAACTTTTTCTGTGTAACTCCAAATCGAGCAAACTCAAGTTTGTTAAATTCCTCTGATAATGTACTTTAATGTGGAATAGGTTTTCACTATATCTTTGCTTTTGAAAAATGATATACTCTAGTTTTACAACTTAGAAAAAATCATAAGTAATTCATGTTAACTCCAAATTGAGTAAACTTAGTTTTGTTGTTCTTAGAATGCCATGTTCTTTCTACTATAAAAATTTTAGATTCTAGATCATTCTGAAAAATTATACCATGAACAGTAACAGATAGCAATTAATTCTGATTTTTCCAACAGATTGAAATTGATTTAGCTATAACTTTTGCATACTCAATTCAAATCAATTGATTCTTGTTTTTAAATTCATTTAAAATCATGCTCTTCCTTCTGTGTAAGTTTCATGAGTTTTGGATGACTTTGGTTTTTGAATTTCTTTCGGTGTTCTTCGTTCTTATTGGTTTTATCGCGTTCTTGCATTAGGTTTCGAAGAATATATTGAGCCCGAATTTGATCCTCTGCAGCAAGAGCACCTCCAGCAAGGCAAGCAGATGTAGCATTATTTGATCATATTACTCCTATTATTTCCAATTTCTAATATGTTGTTTGCAAATTCTACATATGCATTGCTATCTTGTTTTAAACTATTGTCGATTAGTTGACCCACTAGATGCATTACCCGTAGGTAAAATGTTTATCCTCTACTACTGAGCCTAGGATTATCTTGCGGTGATTTAGGGTTCGTTGGATGAGCCCTTATCACTTAGTAGCTTACGAGTCAATGTTGCTTAGACATGCTTAGTTGTCGGCAGAATTGGGTGGTTATCGACTTAGTCGATGACATTGATCACACAAATGTTTATTATGACTCTATGTTCAGCCTTTGTGCTATGTTTAATTGAAAAACTAAAACTAAAAATAAAATGATTTGGACTTGGACACAATGGTATGTTGATGTGCTTTTGGGTGTGACTGGAATGGTGCCCGAGTCAGTAAGGACCAAACATCTTGTTACACTAAACCAAACATTCTTGCGTGCTAACCACACTAGAGGGTATGGGACCTCTCTTGACTTAGTACTTTGGCGTGTGTTGGTTACGGGTCGTAGGGGTCGCAGGAGGGATGATGTCGGGAGCATTGTAATTGTCCGAAAGCTTTACCCGTGAGGGGTAGTCTTTCGGCTTTACAATATAAGCGTATGTGTTTCTATCCATACGAACAGCTCGTAGTTGATACACAATATTGGAAACGTCTCGTAGGACTTAGCCATGACGGCATACCATCGGAAGTGTGCTTATTGTGGTAAAAAAACGGTCTGAAGTGTGGGTACATTGGTACACCCCTGTAGGGTTAAAACTATTCGAATAGCCTCGTCCTAGGTTATGGACACGCTTGGCAAGGTTTTTGAAGAGTTAGACTACAATATTTTAATTAAAACTTGATGGGTGGTACGAATCGGGGATTCGTGCTATGTTGTGGTGGCTATTGGGTTAGTCACCTCTAGGTGGTTACTTGTTATTTATTGTTACTCGCTGCTACTTCAATGATTAAAAATAGATTTGATAAATTGCCTTCAATCTATTACATTATTGCAAATGAAAATTGTTTTATGCGTCCAAATAACTACATAACCATCTTCTTTGTTACAACTTTCATGTAGCTATGTATATGCTTGTTACTCGTAAGTCTTGCGAGTACATTATTGTACTCACCTGCATTGTTTGTTGTGTACAGAGGAGGAAGTGGATCCATAAGGGATCGACTTCTGTGAGTTTTGCTGCGGATCGTGCGACTAGCTTGGCGGCCGGTCGGTTACCTTGTGGGTTATGGCTAACCGGTCGTCTTTTGTTCATAGCCATCTTATGACACTTTTGCTTCCGCTGTTACTTGTTACTTTGATGTTGTAACACCCCAGCCCAACATGAGCCTGGAATGCTACTAAACAAAACCTAATAATTCTAATCAAAGCAAACTTAATAAATTTCGGCAGAACCTCCCTTGTAAAGTTAATTACACGGAGGTTCCAACATACAAGTGAATCATAAATTAACCAAACTACCATCTAGAGACATCAAAAGATAATCAAAGATATGCTACATTTCCAGCAATCCAGTGAAGTATAAAGTTCCACTACTCATCATTATTACACTTAAACCACCTCAAGACACAAGATATAATAAACCTTTGAGCATCTCGCCCATTTTCTAAAAACAATTGCGATCTGAAGATCATTCAACTTTATTTAGTTCATGTGACATGTGTGTGACTAGCAGTCTACTTCCCCCCATGCATGTCGTTCTTGGCTCGGGTACCTAAAATAACTACAAAAGCAAGAGTGAGTCCACAGACTCAGCAAGTACAGAAATAGAAGCCATAACATCAGCATCAATATATAGAAGATCAACCACAAAACATTTCACATGCAGATGCAATGCTCAAGGATCCATTCTCTTTATCTTTCTGTGTGCATTACACCGGTAATGCAGAGTATGCAACCGCCGCGCATACCCATGCTGTGCGCCGCACGCACGAGGACCAATTGCCCATTACTCCGCAAGTAATGGGGACCTCAAGCCCACACTCCACGCAGTGTGGGGATCTCGGCCCGCCACCTTCATGACGGAATCTCAAAGAAACATACTTGGTCACCACATGACCAAGCCTCAATATGATCTCAATATGCACATTCTCATCAGTTAATCATCATCAAATTACCACAAGACAGTAACAACATATAACAATAGAGCATGGACATATATGACGCATCCACCAATCTTAAATCAACATCAAGCCAACAATCTCACTATGCTACCACATATCGAGAAACACACAATCATGACCAATCAAACACAACCACGAATCAAACAATGCACTTGCCTTAACCACGTGAGAACTGGGAACGTGAAGTCGGTGCCGCCTCCGGTACTCTTCCCCCACCTAAATTCAATCAAGAACATAGACTAAGACCACAGTAATGAACCACATGAATTCTAAAAACAAACACAACTAGCAATAGCTCGCAACCCAAACCCGACTCCAAATTTCTAATTGCTGTTCTGTACCTTCTGTGAATAGTCAAGTTCTAAAATTCATATCTTTCCGTACAGTGGTCCAAATTAGGTGTTCTTGGACTTCATTGAAAGGCAATCAAATTTCCCAACTAAACCTAGTTGGTGAGCTTCCCTGATTCGGCCTTCTAAAATCACTTTTAAGCTGATTAACAAAACATCGATTTCACGTCACCCTTTCTGGACAGCGCACTAAAACTATCATAACTTTCAGATCGTTTAACCAAATTTCGTGTTCTTGTGCTTCCCTAAAAGCTACGACAATTATCTACAACTTTCGTTATACTGAGATCCTCTAATTCTATCTTTAACTGATCGCAAAGTTCAGATCACTAAAACCTGTCCAGAAACTGACAGAGTTGCAGAACAGCCGCACCAATAAAATCATAACTTTTGCTACAGAGGTCCAAAAATCACGATCTAGCACTTCATTGAAAGCTATTGACGTCCTCTACAACTTTCTAGGAGACGCCCGAGACTGAATCCGCACTTAACTAAATCAAAACGCCCCTCTAACTCGATCTGTCCTGAGGAGACAGAAAACCGACATTGCTTCAACAATTAACTATGCATCTAATTAGAGGGAAACAGGGGTTACCCTTGAAGAACCACCACCAAACGTGATGAACACTCACCCCAGGCCACGATCTCTCCTTCCCCCTTTCCTCTTCCTCTTCTCCTCCTTCTTCTTGGTCGATCTGTCTCCCGGCGAGCCTCCTTCTTCCTCCTCGACACCGGCAGCGGGCAACATCTTCTTGGCTGCAGCAAGGGGCTTCAAGGAGGAGGAGATGCTGCTGGACATGGGGAGGCATAGGAGGAAAGAGGGGATGGGGGCGCCAAGGGGAGAGGGAGGGTGCGGCCAAGAGGGGGAGAGGAGGGTGGCTAGGGTTTTGGGGTTGGGGCGCCTCCCCCTTCATTGGCCGGCCACCTTATGGCCAAATGGGCCAAGGCCCAGCCCAAGTTGCCCACATAAAGCTGCAAACCCTCCGTTATCTACGTAATTAAGTATTTTCTATTTGATCCTTCTCCGGATCAATTTCTAAATAGTCCTTTTCTTGAATATTCGGCTTTCTCTCAAAATCTACTCGAGTATTACATTCTACCCCTTAAATGAATTCGACCCGAATTCTACCCACGTTAACGCCAAAGAATAATCACAATGAAACTTACTAACGTTACCACCCACCAGCGTGAACAATCCGTCTGTTGCTCGCGCATGCGAGATTCCACTTCACAAGACGCTTCCCTATCAGACTTATATGATCCCATCACCTTGACGGATACCAACGTCTTTCACTTCAAGACTAATCTCGACCCTTACGGGTACACTCCACACACGGGACTCAAAAGTAAGGTCTTACTTCGTGGCCAACAGCTCCAACAAAAACTTAAGCTCCGGACCTCTCATGTGCTCTCTCAGCACCGAAAAACACAAGACATTGCGTACTCCGCGCAAGTACTCGAGACGGTCCTAGCGATACGCCAATCTACATATTCTCGTGACTAAGGAACCTATCCAACACACCTTTGGTTAAACTTCCTTTTTGTACCGAAGTACATCGTCTGCATAGAACCCGCAGAACTCTTGTTCCAACACTCAATCGATCACTTTACCTAAACAAGCAGCATCTCCTTTAACAAGGGACGCACAAAGAACTCACCTGTCAACTCACTTATCCGAAAAACTCAACTGAAAACAAAGGAGTCAAAATGCAACCAACTCAAAGTCACCTTCTCTTAGAAGAGCCCAATCCAAAATCAATGGATTTACCACAAAATCTTTTCCACTTTCCAAAATAAGCAGTTTAGAAATAATGCCACACAAGCCAAAAGCGAAATCACTCGAAAAACCAGTCTTACCCCTTTTTTTCTAACTGGTAGGAATCACACATACCGACAAGAACCAACTCAATTTATAATCGACATCCATCATAACCACATAGTTCAAGTAAGAACTAAGAAAGCATCTAACTATCCAAGATCACACCCTTTACCAAAAATCTTTCTTTTAAGAAATCAACTTTCTCTTAAACCATAGGATCTCAAATCATCGTATAACGCATTAACTCATTTCTCTTAAATTGGCAACCTCAAACCTATGCTCTACCGAACACAAAATCCACACTTATGTAGGGAGACCCTTCCAATCCACAATATTGTACTCTAGCCAATTTCCCTACCGAATGAACTTGTCAGAATAATTTCCAACACAACTCAATATAGATTTCACCCACCATCACATCCCTTAATCCGTTAAGGATGAACAATTTTAAATTCACATCCCACACTCTCATATACTAGCCTAAAGGATACTATCGGTGATCATTCCACTACTCAAATCCACTCTTATTCTACCACTTCTGCACACAATCAAGTAACCGCCCCAAGACGATTTATTTCACAAGTCTTAGACCTTCTCTAATCCACACCAATCCAATTCAGTTACACAACCACAATATACCCATTCGCCAAACCCTAACTGTTTAACCGACATTCAAATATACCCAATCACTAGCGTCAATAAATACATATATCCTTTGACCATGACATCCTTAGAAATAATTTAACTCCCATAGGGTTACTTACTAAGGCTGAGTCATTGTTGACAATAGTCCAACAATTTCTGCTATCCCATTAATTAGCATGACACTTAGGTTCCTCCACACCGCTACTCTCATTAAACTTCACCACCATAACTCTTCTGCACAATCATACTAAGTATCCAATTGCGTTACTCTGATAAGTTTATCAAGAGTCCATAATTTCGATAATCCCAATTTCCAACATGGACAGAGGTTACTGGCTCATAACTCTCCATAGGTTCCACTAGTTGTAACACTAATCACTTTTATCTCATCGACAACTTTCCATTTAAATAGAATTCTCTCCGAGTGTTGTAAATCGAAACCAATTCACTTTATGCTGCTCTTCAAATTGATTGGTTCCCGAAAAATCTCAATAGTTCCAAATACTTGACCACCTCCAACCAATCACCATATTACTCTTTATAACACTTGGCAACACAACTTGGTTAATGCCTTACTCAAAAGGAAGAAATAAACAGATGCAAGGTTCAATGCATAAGAAATCGTGGCTCCTTGAAGTGAGCACGAGACCAAGAGAGACAGTCAAATAGTAGGATCTCAGAAAACAAGATACGAGCCCACTGTCGAGGGCACAAGTCCCACAAGAAGAAATTTTCCACCACCATAAATCATAATAAAACATTGCTATGCAAACCCAAGAAACTCTTAGTGAGACAACAAGAAAGTTGCGGATTACACATTTTTTTTTAGCTCCAACCTCAAATACTTATGGTAAACATTTTCCGTTAACACAACGAAAGTAATCTCTTTGATTACAACATTACTTGCCAAACCAAACAAGAGATGTCTTTAATACCAAAACACATTCATCACTTCGAACCAAACGGAACCTTTCCATATGTCACATTGCTCAACTAATTTTATCTCTGCAAAAATCATGAGTCCCCAAAAGATCACGAATACAAAACTCCAAATATTTCATTTAACCGTTATTAAAACAATCAACTTACTTTCTCTCTAGAAGAATCATCACCACTCCAACACGTCACAATCTCTTGTAGACCTTATTACTAACATCAAGAATATTTCACTCTTAGCAAGGTTCGTTATCATCAACTCTTCCTTTATAAAGTCCCCAAAAACTGACCAAACTGTTACATTTCACTTTATCCTCTCATCCTCAAATGAGGGTACACCAAATTCTTACACCCTCACTATAACAACCACCATATTTTTCAAGGAACCTACTGCACAATTTACAAGGTTACACTAAAATCCTTTCATCAAAACATACTATTATCTGACAATCTCACCATCAAGCAAACACATGTCACCTATTAAATCCCATCTTAAACCTTTCCAACAGAAACACAGCATATTCGGAATACTCATACTTATTTAGTACACACTAACTCCAATCTAGAGGTTATCACAAACTTTTGATGATTATTCAATCATGGACGAATTGATGGTCCTGTATCTATTTGTACTCCCACGAGCATAAATAAGATCATCAAATAGCCAATTAACGAAGATTTCTATATTAATATCTACCAAGACGACAGTCGAACACATCTTATATTTCTCTTTTCGCACAGTTAGATTAATCCATTAAGATCAAATAATCTAACTAGTTTAGCAAACTAAACAACTCCAGGGATCAACCACTTTGTTAATGTTCCACAGTGGTTAATAACTCTATTGATTCCAATTAGGTATAGCCGTACACCTAATCACAGTTCAACAAGAACTACTACATGACACCATCAAATTAATCAACTTTCCTTCCAGGGATCTTAGTTAGGATCGATTATACAACACACTACAGACCCAACTTGATAACTCATATCATATTCACTAATTTCTCCGATTATAACCTCCCACTTAACCACGAGATGACATCGCTAAAGGGTTTAGCGTTTTCTTTTATAAAAGAACTTTTCAACTTCAACACTCAAGATACCCAAAAGAAATATATTGAATCAAAACTTTCACGTACTACAGGACTTGCAAAAGGAAACTTTCATTATCCAAGAACATCAACCGGATAAATGGGTCATGCTTTCCAATGAAAAGGACAAAACTCCAAAATAAAGGTCAAACTTGACAATCAACTCGGTTCACCAGCCGCAAGAATAACTCATCAGTTGGGAAAATAATGATTGCTTTACAGGACAAATTAAGCCAAAGAAAACACACCAATTTTTTTTTCTCAAAGCAACCCATCAACCACAAGAATAAATAACCCAAGAGAAACTCATCAATCTCAACTGGATAAGAGTTGACCAAATTCAAATTCAGGGAAGAGAACAACTCTTTTAAGTATACTCGCTACCAACGCCTGTACTACAATCTCTCATGCGGATACTTCGCTATTCCTATACCACGAACGGTGGTGTAACCTGGTATAGCCCAGGACCCAACCACTACCTCCACCTCTCAACATGGGTTACCCCCACACATAATAACCATAGTATTATACTATAGATATAACAGATCATCTCAAAACAGGAATCATTAATACAACTCAACAGATGCGTAAATGCAATGCTTGACCCATCCCATCCTACTGTGCACCAGTGTGTCAGGTTTATAAGTTCATTAACCATTACAAAATTTTAGCAATTTAAGTTGCCTAGGTTGTAAATCCAATCACCACGGACCTACCGCCCGCTCTGATACCAACTATAACACCCCAGCCCAACATGAGCCTGGAATGCTACTAAACAAACCCTAATAATTCTAATCAAAGCAAACTTAATAAATTTCGACAGAACCTCCCTTGTAAAGTTAATTACACGGAGGTTCCAACATACAAGTGAATCATAAATTAACCAAACTACCATCTAGAGACATCAAAAGATAATCAAAGATATGCTACATTTCCAGCAATCCAGTGAAGTATAAAGTTCCACTACTCATCATTATTAAACTTAAACCACCTCAAGACACAAGATATAATAAACCTTTGAGCATCTCGCCCATTTTCTAAAAACAATTGCGATCTGAAGATCATTCAACTTTATTTAGTTCATGTGGCATGTGTGTGACTAGCAGTCCACTTCCCCCCATGCATGTCGTTCTTGGCTCAGGTACCTAAAATAACCACAAAAGCAAGAGTGAGTCCACAGACTCAGCAAGTACAAAAATAGAAGCCATAACATCATCATCAATATATAGAAGATCAACCACAAAACATTTCACATGCAGATGCAATGCTCAAGGATCCATTCTCTTTATCTTTCTGTGTGCATTACACCGGTAATGCAGAGTATGCAACCGTCGCCGCATACCCATGCCTGTGCGCGCACGCACATGGACCAATTGCCCATTACTCCGCAAGTAATGGGGACCTCAAGCCCACACTCCACGAGTGTGGGGATCTCGGGCCCGTCACCTTCATGACGGGAATCTCAAAGGAAACATACTTGGTCACCACATGACCAAGCCTCAATATGATCTCAATATGCACATGCTCATCAGTTAATCATCATCAAATTACCACAAGACAGTAACAACATATAACAATAGAGCATGGACATATATGACGCATCCACCAATCTTAAATCAACATCAAGCCAACAATCTCACTATGCTACCACATATCGAGAAACACACAATCATGACCAATCAAACACAACCACGAATCAAACAATGCACTTGCCTTAACCACGTGAGAACTGGGAACGTGAAGTCGGTGCCGCCTCCGGTACTCTTCCCCCACCTAAATTCAATCAAGAATATAGACTAAGACCACAGTAATGAACCACATGAATTCTAAAAACAAACACAACTAGCAATAGCTCGCAACCCAAACCCGACTCCAAATTTCTAATTACTGTTCTGTACCTTCTGTGAACAGTCAAGTTCTAAAATTCATATCTTTCCGTACAGTGGTCCAAATTAGGTGTTCTTGGACTTCATTGAAAGGCAATCAAATTTCCCAACTAAACCTAGTTGGTGAGCTTCCCTGATTCGGCCTTCTAAAATCACTTTTAAGCTGATTAACAAAACATCGATTTCACGTCACCCTTTCTGGACAGCGCACTAAAACTATCATAACTTTCAGATCGTTTAACCAAATTTCGTGTTCTTGTGCTTCCCTAAAAGCTACGACAATTATCTACAACTTTCGTTATACTGAGATCCTCTAATTCTATCTTTAACTGATCGCAAAGTTCAGATCACTAAAACCTGTCCAGAAACTGACAGAGTTGCAGAACAGCCGCACCAATAAAATCATAACTTTTGCTACAGAGGTCCAAAAATCACGATCTAGCACTTCATTGAAAGCTATTGACGTCCTCTACAACTTTCTAGGAGACGCCCGAGACTGAATCCGCACTTAACTAAATCAAAACGCCCCTCTAACTCGATCTGTCCTAAGGAGACAGAAAACCGACATTGCTTCAACAATTAACTATGCATCTAATTAGAGGGAAACAGGGGTTACCCTTGAAGAACCACCACCAAACGTGATGAACACTCACCCCATGCCACGATCTCTCCTTCCCCCTTTCCTCTTCCTCTTCTCCTCCTTCTTCTTGGTCGATCTGTCTCCCGGCGAGCCTCCTTCTTCCTCCTCGACACCGGCAGCGGGCAACATCTTCTTGGCTGCAGCAAGGGGCTTCAAGGGAGGAGGAGATGCTGCTGGACATGGGGAGGCATAGGAGGAAAGAGGGGATGGGGGCCGCCAAGGGGGAGAGGGAGGGGTGCGCCAAGAGGGGAGAGGAGGGTGGCTAGGGTTTTGGGGTTGGGGCCGCCCCTTCATTGGCCGGCCACCTTATGGCCAAATGGGCCAAGGCCCAGGCCCAAGTTGCCCACATAAAGCTGCAAACCCCTCCGTTATCTGCGTAATTAAGTATTTTCTATTTGATCCTTCTCCTGGATCAATTTCTAAATAGTCATTTTCTTCGAATATTCGGCTTTCTCTCAAAATCTACTCTAGAGTATTACAAATGTCATTTGGTCAGTCGGTTCTTTTGTAATAACTCTATATATTGTATGTCTTTTGTTAGAATTGATGTTATGTGTTGTATGAAAATGATGTATGATTTTGTAAAGATGTATGTGTGTTGCAATTCTGGGAAGCACATGTCCATCGAGGTTTAGGATATTTAATTAGTGATACTAGAACCATATGAAAGTTAAGTATTACTAGTTAAATACTCCGGGTCCTTACATAAAATAGTGTCTATAAAAGTTAAGTATTACTAGTTAAATACTCCGGATAAAAATAGTGTCTCGATCTGTATTCTTCTTGTAGCAGCACCTTCTGCCCTCTGTTTGCTTTACGTGTTAGCAGCGCCTCGTTTAGTCTTTCTTTCCGGCAGCGAGCAAAACGAGACAAGCCGAGAACAATCTGTTCCGGGAGCACTGCTCCTCTTTTTTGTTCTTTTTCTATTTCTTCAACTTCACAACTCACGACTTCATGATTACATGACTGCTGGTCCTTATAAAGGCCCGAGCATGCAGACTTTACTCGTAATACTACTTGGATTCCTACTCGTACTCCTACTTGGACTCCTATTCAAAACAGAAATTCTTACAAAGAAAAACTACCAAAACAAGATTAATTCTAACAGCATGCACCAGATGGCCATTAAAACCGAGCCGTCGGCTGCCGGCGACTGGTGGGTGGTGGACGTGACAAAGGAGCTCGCTGCCGGCGACTGGTGGGTGGTGGACGTGACAAAGGAGCTCGCGGCCGCCGACAAGAAGGTGGAGCAGTGGCACGGGCACTCCATCTACCGCGTGCCGGCGAGCATTAGGGAGCTGAACGCGGACACTGCCCGGTCGTACCAGCCGCAGCTGGTGTCACTGGGCCCCTTCCACCACGGCGACAAAGGCCTGCTCCCCATGGAGGAGCACAAGCGTAGGGCGATGCTGCGCCTTCTCACGAGGGCCAGAAAGACGCCGGAGCAGCTCGTGGCCGCCTTGGGGGACGCGGCCGAGGAGCTTGAGGGTGCGTACCAGGACCTCGGCGACGAGTGGCGCGGAGGCGAGGAGAAGAGGAAGAAGTTCTTGAGGATGATGGTCTTGGACGGCTGCTTCCTGCTGGAGATGATGAGAATCGCGGACGATGGCGGGGAAGTGGCGGACTATGGTTACCGGAAAGACGACCCAATCTTCAGCCAACATGGTGTTCTGTACACAGTGCCGTACGTCCGTCGCGACATGCTCGTCATCGAGAACCAGCTGCCGCTCCTCGTCCTCCTCAAACTTGAGGAGGTAATATTGGTGGGTCGGAATATTCTGGTGGTAAGTGACGTGATGAGCCTGCGAGATCTCTGCTACTTTTCAACTTTGATTTCTACTCACTAGAATTGCGTGTCAACAAATCCACTACATGTTTTTGTACACGATAAAAGATGTGTTCCGTTGCAAATACAAGTCGTCCTAGAATAAGTTCTGGTAAAAAAAAAATCAAGTTTGACCATTAACGTATAAATTAAAGAGTGCGTAGATTGACCACATATAGTGGGACAGATTCATTATGAAATGTATTTCCCATCATAATATGTATATTTGTGATTAGTGACAATGTATTTATTATAGTAAAAATAACAGTAATGATACTTTTGCAATTGGAGGGAAATTAGGTTTACAAGGGTTCGCAGCTAGCTTCATAGTCCTTCCGATGAAGCCTATAGTCCTTTAGGATTTGGAAGCATATTCTTCTTAATTGATATGTTATAGAGTTCAGAAACTGTGTGGTGGCTAGGGGAACTGGCCTCCCTATTAGTGAATCCAGCATGATGTTTGGAAATAAATACCCAAAAAATCATGGATAATGCGGTACAAATGAAGTTATGTAACCTGCAAAATTTCAATTTCAAAATTCCCTAGTATAAAAAACTAAGCAATTGATTGCTTATCTTTTTTTGTTGTTCTTGATACCAAGGATGAAATTGAAATTGAAATTTTGCAGGTTTACATAATTTTATTTTTACTACATCCATGATTTTGTTTTTCTATTTTCGAAACATTGCATCACGCTGGAATCGCTAATTGGACACCAAAACTGTATTCTATCTAGTTCCTCCTAGGTATTCTCAATTAAGCTTAGCCCTTTTCCATCTTGTAGTCAATTATGAGTTGCATGTTCTCTTTCTCTCCCACCTCCAAAATTCCATGAGATCATGAACTGACTACTGGACTACATACTTGTGTGATTGTGTCTGACCAGGACAATGATTACATCAACAAGATGGTGCTGAGGTTTATGTCCCCAGCAAAATCTGCGCCGCCCGTTGCAGTACGGGACAGCAATAGCTTGGGACTCCACCCCCTGGATGTTTTCCGCAAAAGCCTACTCCATATCTGTACACCTGACGACGGCAAACGATCTGATCCACGACCACCCCAGAAATATGATGAATCCCATGGCATCATCCGCTCCGCGGTGGAGCTCTACGACGCAGGCATCCGGTTCAGGAAGAGCAGCTCGGACAGCCTGAGCGACGTCCGGTTCCGGGGCGGCGTGCTCAGCCTGCCGCACATCGTCGTCGACGACTCCACCGAGTACATGTTCCTCAACGTGATGGCGTTCGAGCGGCTGCACGTCGGCACGGGCAGTGACTTCACCTCCTACGTGTTCCTCATGGATAACATCATCGACTCGGCCAAGGACGTTGCGCTGCTGACCAGCAAGGGGATCATCCAGAACGCCGTCGGCAGCGACGAGGCGGTGGCGAAGCTCTTCAACGGCCTCTCCAGGGACGTCGTGCTGGACCCGAATAGCGTCCTGGACGAATTGCACCGGGAGGTGAACGCCTACTGCCGGAAGAGGTGGAATCGGTGGCGCGCCAACCTCGTGCACACCTACTTCCATAGCCCCTGGTCGTTACTCTCCGTCGCCGCCGCCATCTTCCTCCTCGCGTTGACCGTTACGCAGACCGTCTACGCCGTCATGCAGTTCTACCAGGGTGGCAATGGCAATGGCTCCTCGTCGCCACCTTCTCCTCCCGCTCCACGTTGACCAATCGTACAAACCTTCCATATCGCAACAGCTAGCGCTAAGCCGCTAACATAAGAAGAAATAAATACACGTGCATCATCTATGATATGTTGGGACTGATTCAACAGAATTAGTGTGTGATCGATCTGAATTTGTTTTCTTCTTTTTAAGGTGCTTGAATTTAGTCTCTTGTAAGGGCTGGGAGCCATATATATTTTGTTCGTTTGCTGTAACTTGAACTTCCTTTATTTCACAATTGTGGAACAATGGTTGAAATCTCACAATTAGGTTTTCCTACCCTTCACTTCTCCAAATGGTTCATTATTTCTGGGTTTGGTCTCAAATATTTGTCAATTGAAGCCATACTGTGGGGCCTCCCGGGATCGGATCCGTTTCAAGCTAAATAATTACGCTAAAAACGCAATACTTAACGTGAGACGAAAACGATTCCAAGTGCCAAGATATGTGTCTCATGTTAGCTCCCAAGGATCAGTGGCTAACATGCACATATCCTAATACAACATTGCAATCACATCCATACACAATCGTATAAAAGAATAAAAACTTTGATACATCTTCAACATATAGGACCTTATGGTCCAAATTTTACAAATGAGGGCCAATCGGTCAATCTAAATAACAATAACACAAATAAATCGCAGCGGAAGATAAATTTAAAGTAAATAGGGAATAACCGAGTTGGCATGCCCATAATCCCACAAGCAACCAACTGAAGTAAAAACCGTTGCGCCCGTCGTTATTACCTGATCAAATAGACACTTTTCAAGTACAAAATTGTACTCGCGAGACTTTTCAAGAAAAATAAGAATGCATGTAAGTATCAAAGGAAGGCTACTACACTAGTCCATTTTGAGCATAAAGCAAGTTTTCATTTAGATGAACAATAAAGATTCAAATTGCCATTTGCAAAACATTTAGAAAAATATTTTATAACAGTAAGTAATGATCATCAATGGTATACTCTCCAAATATAATCAACACACGAACATCTCATTCGTGGCACAATTCATTCCTCAACAAAATTAACGCGCGAACTACGCGTTCATGATAACATTCCAGATCTGAACAAACTAACATAATGACATAACATTTTCAACCATAGCCCAACATAGTTTCCCAAAAGCTAACTGTGCCTGCTTTCCCAGAAGTGTTGTCCATAACCTAGGACGAGGCTATTCGAATAGATTTAGTTACTCTGCAGAGTTGTACAGCTTTACCCACACGATATGCATTCCTCGTAATGTCGGCCAATGCACTCTTCCATAGGAGTGTGACTGAGGTAGCATAACGAGGCCTTTACAATGCCATGTCCTAACTATCAAACCACCCGAGGAACAGAAACCCTATGGGAGTCAAACAAGCCTCCTAACCACAGGTGAACCTCGTTACGTAAGTAAGCCCCTCTCACAAGAGACCCTTAAGAGCAAGTAAGGCGACCCTTAACATGCCCCCACCAGATTGACAAGAGAACAATTAAAAATAACAATAACAATTGCCAACCCGATTGTGTTCTGATAGCTAACACACAACAAATTAGTTAGCCAAGCCTTCGCCATTATCCCGGCGTGTGGTTGCACGTAAGACTTGGTTCATCACACCATAGACCGGTCCTTAAACACTCAGACGGAGCTACATGAATCTAGGACCACCCCTTCATCACCCTATCACCCATCCAAGTCCAACACACAACAACAACAACAATCCATGCCCAACATGTCCACAACCCCAGATGCGAAGATCTGGATATAAACCTCAAGTTCAACATAATCCAATTCATAAAATCCTCAAATTTCATTAAGATTCAATTCGATCCATCGGCCGATGGACTAGCTCCATCAACCGCTTTCGGCTATAACTACTAGCACGGCTAAGCATCGTTCTACAAACTAGCAAACGATCCATATAACATATATCCTTAATCATTCAAGGTAAAAAAGGGTAATCAACATTCAAAGGAGGGCTAATGCAACAATTAGGAGATTAACTACTTCTACCCATAAACATATATTTCAAAATAGCATGCAAGTGCGATAATAAAACTCACACGAAACTTTAAAAACCACTGGGAGCAATATGATCAAGAGGAGGGTGCTCGCACCTTTGCTGGTATCACATGTTCATTCTCAGGTTACATTTAATTTGATCTCACGAATATAATGGTACCGTCGAAAACCTAATGAAAGGCGATATTGCAATAAATATCAAATAAAGCCAAAAATTCAACATACTAAAAAATGCATGAAATTTATACAGTAGGTAGATTATGATTTTATATGAATTATGGTGAAAGAATTATTCCATTTGGATTTAATATGTGAAATTTATGGCAGTTCGAATCTCAGATTCCTAGAAATTCCAATTTGGTACTATTTATCCAATTTAAATGTTTGGTCAAAATTTGTAGAGCAGTGGTGGATACAAGGATTACATAGATAATTAGGGAATAATATTATAATACCAAAATAGTTGAGTTTACCTTATTTGGAGTTTTTATGAATTAGTTATGAATTTACAAAGTTATAGTAGTTTATAATGTAAAAGTAATTCATTTTGGGATACATTTCCACAAAATATATCTTCTGTGCTAGAGGTAAGACTGAAACCATTTTTAAAAATAATTTCACTTAGAATGAAAATTATCAAAAGTGTTTTCACTGTTTTTGGAGTTAAAATGAAATAGTTATGTATTTTTGAAGTTAAAACCCTTTTCTTATTGTAAAAATAATAGAGTTAATGGATTATTTTCCAAAAGTGTATCCTCTGCTACAGAGACATGTTTGAAACCTATTTTAAAATAAAATTCACTTAATATGAAAAATATCAAAACTGGTTTCATTAATTTTGGAGTTGATTTGAATTAGATATGGATTTTATAAGTTAATTCATATTTTCAGTGTACAACTAATTCTTTTCTGGATTTCTAAAGTAATTAAATCCTTTTTATACTTGAGTGCAGCTAGCCTTAGAGAATGACAAGCTGGACCGGGGTCAAAGTTTGACCCGGTCCGTTTGAGTTGGTCTTAGCCGAAACTAGGGTGGAGGCGTATTCTCAGGAATACGTCTTCTGTTTTATTAAAACGTAAAATCCTTCCTAGTATACTAGCAATACGTGATTTCTAAATAGAAAACATATATTACGAACTACACATTTACTTAACAGGACATACGGCCCACATGTCAGAGAGACACCAATCTTTTAAGACAACCATTAAGCAACTAATCAAGGATTTGCGCTAATTAAACCGAGATTTTGTTAATTAAGCTAGCTATTGTTTTCGGTTGTCAAATACGACAACAGAACGGCGAAACCGTGGCGTTGCCGCGCTCGGCGGCGGCGAGGGGAGGCCGGAGGGTACATGCACCGAGGCAAAATGGGAAGATAATAGGGAGGGCTACCTTCTGATGGTGTCGTCGCCGGTAGAGGGGCACGGCGTCGAGCCGGCGGCGGTGTTGAGCGGAGGAGGCAGCTCGGGTGCTAAGGAAACTCAACGTAGAAGCTTCTCCCAGCGAAACCAACACCAAAAATAGGCTCCTGGGACTCTCGTGAAGCTCACTGGGGTGAAGTTGGGGCAGAGGAGCAGTAGAGGCTCCTTGTCGTCGTTAATGGCGGCGGCGGCAAGCTCCACGCGGAGAGAGCACCCTGGGCAAGTAACCCAACAAGAAAAGATTGGGAATGCCTCAGATAGTGATTCACATGGTAGCAATACCAGGAATTGGAAAATGGATTACCCGATTGACAAAAGATTGTGAATAGGGCTGCCGGCCGAGAATTCGGGGAGAGCTCCAAATCCAAGTGTTCCTGTGAGCAATCCGACCAACAAATTGAGGGGAAAAGATGTTAACACCTAGAGGCAAAGAGTGACGTGCAACAAAGAGGTCAGTACTCACTGGAGACCAATTTTGCACAAATGTGTCCTTCGGGACGCGCTTCGAGACCGCCGGGAGCACGAACGATGATTTGGAAACTACAAGAATCGGCAAGAGCTCAATTGAGCTAAAATGGAAAGAGTAAGCAAGTAGAAAGCTAGGAGATGCCTTGGCTTCGTGCTTACCCAGGAATAATTCATGGAGAGCGCCCTTCTCTTCCTTGGCCGGAAGAGAAGTGAGAAAAAATGGGGGAAGTAGAGGGGGTTTTGAGCCGGGCAAAGGACGGAGAAAGAGGCGGTGTTAGGCACGGATGCTCGAGGATTGGTCGCAGAGGGCGGTGGGTGACGGCGTCGCTCGGGCTGACGGTGCCCGCGGCAGAGCAGAGATGCCGCGTGGAGTTCGCGCCCTGAGCGCTTCTGCCCGAGGTGGAAGAAGGTGCTGACAGCACGGGCTCGCCTCGTCAGCGGCTCCAAGGTAAGTGGGTGCGGCGAGCTGGTTGGGCTGGACCACTTCCCGTTGGGTCCGGTCGGAAAGGTTTGGACAAGTGCGTCTGGACCGCTAGATGAAAATCGGACGGTTGCGAGGTGATGCGGTGCGGTTAGTTGGTTTGGCTGAGTCAGCTTGCCCGGGTCGGACTCGAGTCAAAAGGGTTGGTTCGAGTCGGTGCAACAGTAATGAGCCCGAGTTTGATTTCAGTTTGACCACAGCTAAACAAGTTTGACCGAGGCTTTAAATATAGAAATAAAATTCTATAAATTCTTAATTAATTCATGGGTGTTCCTGGGATGACCTAGTTTCTAAATAAAATATTAAACCTTATTGTTTATGACTTAATTTGTATAATTTAAATTCAAACCTAGTTTAGGTTATTGAATCGAGTTTGAATTTTCTACGGGTTGAATTAGGTTCCAAAAATTTGGTAAAAATTATATTTATTCATGATATTTATTCTAGTATTTGAATAAATTGTTTCCAGAAGATGATCAAAGGTTTTTGTTCCTGTTTTCAGTTGGAGTTCAAATTTGAAGTATATGTTTAATCCTTGATTTAGATTTTTCAAGTACAATATTTGATGCAAATGATTCCAAAATACCATGCATGCTGATAAGATGCATACTAAAACCCATTAATTAATTTGGGGATGTTACAAACCTCCCCCCCCCTTACAAAAGATCTCGTCCCCGAGATCTGGGTAGGTCGAAAATGAAAAAAGAAGAAGTTACAACGTCCGTTGTCTTGATTTCCTTCAAAGATAGAGCTAAGATATCTTTCAAATGTGGAACTAAGATATCATAATAGGGTTACAAGGAATGGATATTACATTTTCCTTTCTATTGCTTTGTTTAACCTTTCCTTTCTTGATTCGAAGACACTTCATGTAGAAGGAAAAAGTTTTGGATACTCAGTACGCATTTGGTCTTCACACTCCCAAGTTGCTTCATCTTCAGTATGGTTGCTCCACTAAACCTTCAAGAACTTGATGACGCGATTTCTTGTCTTGCGCTCCATTTCTTCAAGAATGCGAATCGGGTGCTCCCGATAAGAGAGATCGGGTTGTAAATCGAGGTCTTCTAAATTGGTTGCTTCGGTAGGGACGCGAAGACACTTCTTCAGTTGAGATACGTGGAATACATTATGCACATCTGAAAGTGATGGTGGTAGCTCTAACTGATAGGCTGCCGATCCTCGCTTCGCTAGAATTCGGAAAGGACCGATGTAGCGAGGTGCCAACTTGCCTTTGACTTGAAAGCGTTGCATTCCTTTCATTGGGGAGACCTTAAGGTAAACATGATCGTCCACCTCAAAGCTTAAATCACGACGACGACGGTCGGCATAAGACTTCTGACGAGATTGAGCCGTCCGTAGTCTCTCCCGGATCACACGAACTTGCTCTTCGGCTTCATTTATCAAGTCCGGTCCAAAGAATTGTCTCTCACCGGACTCGGACCAGTTGAGTGGTGTCCTACACCTTCTCCCATAAAGCACTTCAAAAGGTGACATTTGGAGGCTTGCTTGATAGCTATTGTTATAAGAGAATTCCGCAAACGGCAAGCATTTATCCCATTTCTTACCATAGGACAGCACACATGCTCTCAACATATCCTCCAAAATTTGATTCACCCTCTCGGTTTGACCGTCGGTTTGGGGGTGGTAAGCGGTTCTAAAGGATAGTTGAATTCCTGTTGCTTCATGGAGGCAATTCCAGAAATGCGAGGTGAATTGAGTACCTCAATCTGAAACAATTATCTTAGGAACACCATGGAGGCATACAATTCTGGAGATGTACAACTCCGCCAATTGATTTCCCGAATAAGTGGTCTTGATGGGGAGAAAATGAGCAACTTTTGACAATCGGTCGACAATTACCCATATGGAGTCATAACCTTGCTGAGTCTTTGGAAGTCCGGTAATGAAATCCATCCCAATTTCATCCCATTTCCACTCGGGAACGGGGAGGGGTTGAAGCATACCCGCTGGCCGTTGGTGCTCGGCCTTCACTCATTGACATACATCACACTCGGCAACAAAGCGTGCAATCTCCCGTTTCATCCGAGTCCACCACAATTTTTGCTTCAAGTCATGATACATTTTTGTGCTCCCTGGATGGATGGAGAAAAGAGAATCATGAGCTTCATGAAGAATTAACTCCTTAAACTTTGCATCATTTGGCACCACTAAACGCTTTCCGAACCACAAAATACCTTGGTGGTCCTCAGAGAAACACTTGGCTTTGCCGGCCTGCATTTTCTGCTTAATTCTTTCCATACCCTTGTCATCCTTCTGGGACATCTTGATCTGGTCCTCAAGGGTAGGTTTCACTTCCAGGGCAGCGAGAAAATCTTCGCTAACCATCTCCAAGTTGAGCCGTTGAAATTCATTGCATAGTGCTTCCGTTTCAGGTCGAACCGAAATGCAGTTGCATTGTGGTTTTCGGCTCAACGCATCGGCAACGACATTGGCTTTCCCTGGATGATAATGAAGTCCCAAATCATAGTCCTTGATCAATTCAAGCCATCTTCTTTGCCTTAGGTTCAGATCGGCCTGAGTGAAGATATACTTCAAACTCTTGTGATCAGTGTAGACTTCGCAGCGATTGCCAATAAGAAAATATCGCCACATCTTCAAAGCATGAACCACTGTTGCAAGCTCAAGGTCATGAGTGGGATAATTCACCTCATGAGGCCTCAATTGCCTCGATGCATATGCCACAACTCGGCCCTCTTGCATAAGAACACAACCAAGACCAAGGCGAGATGCATCGCAATAGATGTCGAAGTTTTTGTGAATATCTGGTAGAACTAACACTGGAGCAGAAGTTATACGATCCTTCAACATCTGAAAGCTTGCTTCACATTCCGCTGACCATTCATACTTCTTTTCTTTCTTCAACAATTGGGTCATTGGTCTTACTATTTTTGAGAAATTCTCGATGAAGCGGCGGTAATAGCCTGCAAGACCGAGGAAACTGCGGACTTCAGAGATGGACTTGGGCCGTTTCCAATTAAGCACATCTTGAACTTTGCTTGGATCCACAGCAATTCCTCCTTCGGATAGCACATGACCCAAAAAGGCGACCTCTTTTAGCCAAAACTCACATTTGCTGAATTTTGCATAAAGTCGATGTTCTCGGAGCTTGTCCAACACAAGCCGGAGGTGTTCTTCATGCTTACTTTCAGATTTAGAGTAAATGAGTATGTCATCAATAAATACAACCACAAATTTATCCAAATACTCCATAAACACTGAGTTCATGAGATTCATGAACAAGGCTGGTGCATTCGTCAAACCGAAGGACATGACGGTGTACTCGTACAAGCCATAACGAGTTGAGAAAGCCGTCTTGGGAATGTCTTCAGATCTGATCCTAACTTGATGATAGCCCAATCTCAAGTCAATCTTGGAGAATATACGAGCACCGGTCATCTGGTCGAACAAATCATTAATCCGTGGAAGTGGGTACTTGTTCTTGATAGTGACCTCATTCAACGGACGGTAGTCAACACACATCCGCAGACTGTGGTCTTTCTTCTTCACAAATATAGCCGGGCATCCCCAAGGTGAGGAGCTCGGCCTAATGAAACCCTTCTCTTGAAGTTCTGTGAGTTGCTTCTTCAATTCAACCAACTCATTTGGCGGCATTCGATAAGGGCGTTTTGATATAGGAGCAGTTCCGGGTTGCAGCTCGATCACGAATTCAACTTCTCGTGAAGGTGGCATGCCTGGTAATTCCTCAGGAAATACATCCGGGTACTCACATACCACTGAAACTTCACTCAAATCTGGTAATTCTTTGCTGCTAAGGGCATAGAGATGAGGATGCTCCAATTTCGACACCATTTCGACTTGAAAACCAAGAGGACTTGTAAGAGTGATAACCTTGCGAGCACAATCAATTTGACCATGATTCTTGGACAGCCAATTCATCCCAAGAACAACATCAAGACCCGCTGAATTTATCACAATAAGATCAGCCGAAAATTTCACCCCTTTAATCTCAATTTCAACATCACGACAGTCATGAAGGCTTCTCATTTCAGAACCTGGTGATTGAATTACCATAGGTGTAGGCATCAAACTGAGTGAGAGGTTGTGGAGTGAAGCAAAACCTCTAGCCATGAAGGAATGAGAGGCTCCTGAGTCGAATAACACGGTTGTAGGAGTCGAATTGACTAGAAATGTGCCCAACACGACGTCGGGTGCTTCCTGCGCCTCCTCTGCGGTGACATGGTTGACATGAGCACGACCGGTGTTCTGAAAAGTGACATCAGACCTCTGATCAAGGGATGTGTCAAAGTCTTGGCACTGATCAGAATTGGCTTGGTGCTTCACCGGACAGTGTCTTGCAAAATGCCCTGGATTGCCACATTTGAAACAAGCAGCTTGCTTGTCTCGATGGAGTCGGCGTCTACACTTCTTTTTGGGCTTCCCTTGCTGGATATCTTCCTGAGGTGGATGAAAGACTTGCAAAGGAGCTCTTAGAGGTGCTGAGACTTGGAATTCAGGAGGAGCGGGCTGCCAAGCACACGGTTCTTGAAAACTGCGGCTTGCTGAAATTTGTGCAGCCTTCTTGCGCTTTCGCAATTCTACAACCGCTTGCATTTTGTTCTCCACTACAATAGCCTTATTAACCAATTGCTGGAAGTTGTTGAAGTCGTGTACAGCGAGTGCCAGCTGCATCACTCCCGTTAGTCCATTCAAGAACTAGTCTTGCTTCCTTGCATTAGTGGAGACATCGTCTGGAGCGTAACGAGCCAAACGATTGAACTCGCAGAGATACTCCAATACGAACTTGTTGTCTTGCTTCAGCACGAGGAATTCACGCCTCTTGATATCCATAATGCTTGAAGGAACATGTGCCTCTCGGAAAGCTGCTCGGAACTCGTCCCATGATGGAACGTAACTGGCGAGCTGCATGGCGCAAAAATTATCCCACCATGCACAAGCGGCACCTTCGAGTTGATTGGAGGCATAAAAGACCTTCTCATTGTCGGCACATTGAGTGAGGATAAGTTTTCGTTCGATGGTCCGAAGCCAATCATCGGCCTCGAGAGGATCCTTCGAACAAGAGAACACAGGAGGCTTCGTGCTCAGAAAATCAGCAAATCGGGAGCCATAAAGATCGGCTTCTCCCACTGCCATTTGAGCACCTTGGGCAATGGTGGTGTTCTGAGCAATTTGCTGCAAGATGAGAGTTTGATCTTGCCGACTCCTTTCCATCTGGGCCAACACATCGACCACAGGCGGCTGAGGTGGAGTCACTTCTTTTTGTCGACCCATTTTCTGAAATTGCGGGTCGGGGTGCTCCGGATTGTGCCGTGGAGGAATCGGGGGCTGAACATCGGTGATATGAGAACCCACAGGCTGTGAGTCCTCCATTATTTCCGAAGTCAAACGAGTTTTACGACCCGACATCCTGTTGCCATACAACTTGTTAGCAACCGGCAAAAAGGAAAGAGGGAAAAACATAAGGCAAGTACTTGACAGCAAGGGGTAACTCAACCTAGCATGAATGCACAATCAAAACACATTTATGCAACACAAAAGTGGGGTGCTAGAGCCCAGGTGGACAGCACAAGATACAAATGAAAACACAGTTAGTTTTCCGTCGTAGTTGCGATCCAACCCGCCCGTAGGCGATGCACAACTACTTGGAACAAAAGAGAGCAAATGATCTTTACAAAATCCAGCGTCTACAAGCTACGTAATATCCTTAGGGGGTATAATATCTAAGGATAAATCCTAATTTATTCCTAAAATCGCAGCAAGGTGTCGTCTTCTTGTTCTTCCACTATTGCTCTTCACCGGTGACTATTTAACGTTTCTAGTGTTGGAAGAGAGACAAGCATTGAGAAAATGATTTTGTACAAATCAAAAGAATGGTGAGGTAAGGATTAGATGCTAGGATGGGTAAGAAATAAAGGAATTATATTACTAACATTTTTGCCAAACTTTTGATAGTTTGAAAATTTTCTTTGCAACTTAAAATCCTAACATGTCCATTGCTACGGCTTTAACCTACAGTCAGTATGGCTCTGATACCAACGCTGTGGGGCCTCCCGGGATCGGATCCATTTCAAGCTAAGTAATTACGCTAAAAATGCAATACTTAACGTGAGACGAAAACGATTCCAAGTGCCCGGATATGTGTCTCATGTTAGCTCCCAAGGATCAGTGGCTAACATGCACATATCCTAATACAACATTGCAATCACATCCATACACAATCGTATAAGAGAATAAAAACTTTGATACATCTTCAACATATAGGACCTTATGGTCCAAATTTTACAAATGAGGGCTAATCGGCCAATCTAAATAACAATAACACAAATAAATCGCAGCGGAAGATAAATTTAAAGTAAATAGGGAATAACCGAGTTGGCATGCCCATAATCCCACAAGCAACCAACTGGAGTTAAAACCGTTGCACCCGTCGTCCTTACCTGATCAAATAGACACTTTTCAAGTACAAAGTTGTACTCGCGAGACTTTTCAAGAAAAATAAGGATGCATGTAAGTATGAAAGGAAGGCTACTACACTAGTCCATTTTGAGCATAAAGTAAGTTTTCATTTAGATGAACAATAAAGATTCAAATTGCCATTTGTAAAATATTTAGAAAAACATTTTATAACAGTAAGTAATGATCATCAATGGTATACTCTCCAAATATAATCAACACATGAACATCTCATTCGTGGCACAATTCATTCCTCAATAAAATTAACACGCGAACTGCGCATTCATGATAACATTCCAGATCTGAACAAACTAACATAATGACATAACATTTTCAACCATAGCCCAACATAGTTTCCTAAAAGCTAACTGTGCCTGCTTTCCCACAAGTGTTGTCCATAACCTAGGACGAGGCTATTCGAATAGATTTAGTTACTCTGCAGAGTTGTACAGCTTTACCCACACGATATGCATTCCTCATAATGTCGGCCAATGCACTCTTCCATAGGAGTGTGACTGAGGTAGCATAACGAGGCCTTTACAATGCCATGTCCTAACTATCAAACCACCTGAGGAACAGAAACCCCATGGGAGTCAAACACACAACAACAACAACAATCCATGCCCAACATGTCCACAACCCCAGATGCGAAGATCTGGATATAAACCTCAAGTTCAACATAATCCAATCCATAAAATCCTCAAATTTCATTAAGATTCAATTCGATCCATCGGTCGATGGACTAGCTCCATCAACCGCTTTCGGCTATAACTACTAGCACGGCTAAGCATCGTTCTACAAACTAGCAAACGACCCATATAACATATATCCTTAATCATTCAAGGTAAAAAGGGTAATCAACATTCAAAGGAGGGCTAATGCAACAATTAGGAGATTAACTACTTCTACCCATAAACATATATTTCAAAATAGCATGCAAGTGCGATAATAAAACTCACACGAAACTTAGAAACCACTGGGAGCAATATGATCAAGAGGAGGGTGCTCGCACCTTTGCTGGTATCACATGTTCATTCTCAGGTTACATTTAATTTGATCTCACGAATATAATGGTACCGTCGAAAATCTAATGAAAGGCGATATTGCAATAAATATCAAATAAAGCTAAAAAATTCAACATACTAAAAAATGCATGAAATTTATACAGTAGGTAGATTATGATTTTATATGAATTATGGTGAAAGAATTATTCCATTTGGATTTAATATGTGAAAGTTATGGCAGTTCGAATCTCAGATTCCTAGAAATTCCAATTTGGTACTATTTATCCAATTTAAATGTTTGGTCAAAATTTGTAGAGCAGTGGTGGATACAAGGATTACATAGATAATTATGGAATAATATTATAATACCAAAATAGTTTAGTTTACCTTATTTGGAGTTTTTATGAATTAGTTATGAATTTACAAAGTTATAGTAGTTTATAATGTAAAAGTAATTCATTTTGGGATACATTTCCACAAAATATATCTTCTGTGCTAGAGGTAAGACTGAAACCATTTTTAAAAATAATTTCACTTAGAATGAAAATTATCAAAAGTGTTTTCACTGTTTTTGGAGTTAAAATGAAATAGTTATGTATTTTTGAAGTTAAAACCCTTTTCTTATTGTAAAAATAATAGAGTTAATGGATTATTTTCCAAAAGTGCATCCTCTGCTACAGAGACATGTTTGAAACCTATTTTAAAATAAAATTCACTTAATATGAAAAATATCAAAACTGGTTTCATTAATTTTGGAGTTGATTTGAATTAGATATGGATTTTATAAGTTAATTCATATTTTCAGTGTACAACTAATTCTTTTCTGGATTTCTAAAGTAATTAAATCCTTTTTATACTTGAGTGCAGCTAGCCTTAGAGACTGACAAGCTGGACCGGGGTCAAAGTTTGACCTGGTCCGTTTGAGTTGGTCTCAGCCGAAACTAGGGTGGAGGCGTATTCTGAGGAATACGTCTTCTGTTTTATTAAAACGTAAAATCCTTCCTAGTATACTAGGAATACGTGATTTCTAAATAGAAAACATATATTACGAACTACACATTCACTTAACAGGACATACAGCCCACATGTCAGAGAGACACCAATCTTTTAAGACAACCATTAAGCAACTAATCAAGGATTTGCGCTAATTAAACCAGATTTTGTTAATTAAGCTAGCTACTTTTTTCGGTTGTCAAATACGACAACAGAACGGCGAAACCGTGGTGTTTTCGCGCTCGTCGGCGGCGAGGGGAGCCGGAGGGTACATGGACCAAGGCAAAATGGAAAGAGAATAGGGAGGGCTACCTTCCGATGGTGTCGTCGCCGGTATAGGGGCACGGCGGCGAGCCGGCGGAGGTGTTGAGCGGAGGAGGCGGCCCGGGTGCTAAGGAAACTCGACGTAGAAGCTTCTCCGGAGAAACCGACACCAAAAATAGGCTCCTGGGACTCTCGTGAAGCTCACTGGGGTGAAGTTGGGGCAGAGGAGCAGTAGAGGCTCCTTGTCGTCGTTAATGGCGGCGGCGGCAAGCTCCACGCGGAGAGTGCACCCTGGGCAAGTAATCCAACAAGAAAAGATTGGGAATGCCTCGGATAGTGATTCACATGGTAGCAATACCAGGAATTCGAAAATGGATTACCCGATTGACAAAAAATTGTGAATAGGGTTGTCGGCCGAGAATTCGGGGAGAGCTCCAAATCCAAGTGTTCCTGTGAGCAATCCGACCAACAAATTGAGGGGAAAAGATGTTAACACCTAGAGGCAAAGAGTGACGCGCAACAGAGAGGTCAGTACTCACTGGAGACCAATTTTGCACAAATGTGTCCTTCGGGACGCGCTTCGAGACCGCCGGGAGCACGAACGATGATTTGGAAACTACAAGAATCGACAAGAGCTCAATTGAGCTAAAATGGAAAGAGTAAGCAAGTAGAAAGCTAGGAGATGCCTTGGCTTCGTGCTTACCCAGGAATAATTCATGGAGAGCACCCTTCTCTTCCTTGGCTGGAAGAGAAGTGAGCAAAAATGGGGGAAGTAGAGGGGGTTTTGAGCCGGGCAAAGGACGGAGAAAGAGGCGGTGTTAGGCACGGATGCTCGAGGATTGGTCGCAGAGGGCGGTGGGTGACGGCGTCGCTCGGGCTGACGGTGCCCGCGGCAGAGCAGAGATGCCGCGTGGAGTTTGCGCCCTGAGCGCTTCTGCCCGAAGTGGAAGAAGGTGCTGACAGCGCGGGCCCGCCTCGTCAGCACCTCCAAGGTGAGTTGGTGCGGCGAGCTGGTTGGGCTGGACCACTTCCCAATGGGTCTGGTCGGAAAGGTTCGGACAAGTGCGTCTGGACCGCTAGATGAAAATCGGACGGTTGCGAGGTGATGCGGTGCGATTAGTTGGTTTTGCTGAGTCAGCTTGCCCAGGTCAGACTCGAGTAAAAAGGGTTGGTTCGAGTCGGTGCAACAGTAACGAGCCCGAGTTTGATTTCAGTTTGACCACAGCTAAACAAGTTTGACCGAGGCTTTAAATATAGAAATAAAATTCTATAAATTCTTAATTAATTCATGGGTGTTCCTGGGATGACCTAGTTTCTAAATAAAATATTAAACCTTATTGTTCATGACTTAATTTGTATAATTTAAATTCAAACCTAGTTTAGGTTGTTGAATTGAGTTTGAATTTTCTAGGGGTTGAATTAGGTTCAAAAAATTTGGTAAAAATTATATTTATTCATGATAATTATTCTACTATTTGAATAAATTGTTTCCAGAAGATGATCAAAGGTTTTTGTTCCTGTTTTCAGTTGGAGTTCAAATTTGAAGTGTATGTTTAATCCTTGATTTAGATTTTCCAAGTACAATATTTGATGCAAATGATTCCAAAATACCATGCATGCTGATAAGATGCATACTAAAACCCATTAATTAATTTGGGGATGTTACACATACATTTCTTAAAACATATTTTTTCTGACATGCTTCACTGTTAGAATATTTACGGTACCCTTCATACTCCCTCCGTAATAGAGAGTATAGATTAGGCCATGTTTTGTTGAACTCCTGCGCCCTGATTCTCAACCAAAGCAGCAGGAGTCGATCCAAATGCATCAGCTTCTTCTTTTCAGAATCAGGTGTTGGTGATATACCCTTGAGGTAATCATAGACATAATTGTATCACGTCTTTGTTTATGAGTTATTGAATAAATGTTATTATATTCCTTGAATGAATCATCAGTTATAAAGATTAACATGTATATGACTTGTTGATGAAGCTCTTTGACTTATATATATGATGTCGTTCTAAATATATCCCTGGTTGAATGTCACTGGTCGGAACACTAGTGACTTATCGACCAGCACATGTATTGATTAATGATCATATTTCACTAGTCATAGATATAGGGATATCGAATCAATAATGTAAACATAAGTTAGAGAACATGGTGTTGGATTGACCCATATTGAGACACTATTGAGATTGCTATCACTACTACAGAAAATGTCTTCACAGACGGTTCAAAAACGTCATCACACATTACTACACAAAACGTCATCACACACTACTACACTGTGAGACCCCGGTTTATTAAACTTGTAATACTTAACCTTCCACTGGTTCTAGTATCACAAATAGAATAATCCGCGTCTCGATGAACATGTGCCTCCCAGAACAAGCAGCACACATACATCAAATCAAAGCATGCATCATTACCATACAATGAATATAACAAGTCTACCAAAAGACATACATAATATAAGTTATTACAACACACCGACCGGCCAAATGACTTAAGTAGCAAATAAGTAACAGCGGAAGCAAAAGTTGCCATAAGATGGCTTAAACCAAAAGACGACCGGTTAGCCACATAACACCACAGGGCAACCGACCGGGCTGCCAAGCTAATCGCCCCTTAGACTGCCACAGCACAACTCACAAAAGTGAGGTCCATCGGACTCACTATCTCCCTCTGCACAACACAAGCAATGCAGGTGAGTACAACAATGTACTCGCAAGACTTACGAGTAACAAGCCTATACATAGCTACATGAAAGCTGTATTCAAAGGAATGTGGTTATATGGTTCTTTGGACGCACAAAACAAGTTTTATTTGCAATATTATAATAAGTCGAACAGCAGTTTGTACAATCTGTTTTTAAGCATTTAAATAACAGTGAGTAAACATAAGTAACAAGTATCCACCTAGAAGTGACTTTCCCCAAAAGCCACCACAACATAGCATGAATCCCTGATTCATACCACCCATCAAGTTTTATTTAAAAATGTTGGAGTCTAACTCTTGGAAGACTTTCCCAAGCGTGTCCATAACCTAGGACAAGGCTATTGGAATAGTTTTAATCCCTGCAGGGGTGTACCAATGTACCCACACTTCAGACCGCCTTTTTGCCAAGCTATTAAGCACACTTCCTTTGGTATGCCGGCACGGCTAAGTCCTATGAACCCTTTCCAATGGAATATGCTAATCAAGAGACGCATGTATGGGGGTTAATCCTTAGTGATCTGCCGACGAAATATGGATCACAAGGACCCATACGTGGAGCAGGACACACCGGCCTCGGCGGGTGTTCCTCTCCCCACAAACGTGTCCATGTTGCATATAATCAAATATGCAACCCACCACGCGACTCATTAATTAACACAGCCCAAAGTACTCAGCTAAGAGAGGTCCCATATCCCCCTAGTGTGGTTAGCACGCACAAATGCTTGGTTCGGTGTAACAAGTAGCTCGGTCCTTAATTGACCCGGGCACCATTCCAATCACACCCAAAAGATCACACCATCTTACCATTGTGCCCAAGTCTAAATTGTTTTCATTTTCAGTTTTAGTTTTGCAATTTAGACAAAGCACAAGGCTGAAATATACACATTATAACAGTTTGTGTGATCAAAGTTATCGACGAGTCGATAACCGCCCATTTCTACCGATAGCTAAGCATGGCTAAGCATAAGGACACGTAAACTACTAAGTGACAAGGGTCCATCCAATAACCCAAAATCACGACAAGTAATCCTAGGCTCGTGAGTAGAGGATTAAATATTTCCTACTGATTATGCAACCACTGGGCCAACTATCGACAATAGTTTAAAACAACATAGCAATGCATACATAGAATTTGCAAACAATATATTAGAATTTGAAAATAGTAGGAGCAATATGATCAAATGAATGCTACATCTGCTTGCCTTGCTGGAGTGCAGGATCGATGGTCGCTGTGGCTCAATATCGACAATAAAATTATCTTGAACCTAACGCGAAAAGGCGATAAGCAAATAAGAACGAAGAACACCAAATAAACTCCAACAGCAAAACACATCCAAATCTGATGAAATTTACACAACAGCTAGGGAATGATCTAAGACAATGATAGGAACAGGAATTATGCAATTTGGACTTAACATGCAAAAGATATGGACAAAATGCTCTTTCTCAGCCTTACATCAACCTAATTAATAATTAGCACTGTTCATGGCAAAATTTTCTAGAATGATCTAAGGTCTGGAATTTTTATAGCAGGTAGATTATGACATCCTAATAACAGCAAAGTTGGTTTTACTAAATTTGGAGTTATACACATTTACTTATGATTTTTCTAAGTTGTAAATCTAATGCAAGTCATGTTACAGAATTATGAACATGCTCAAAACTTATTCCATGTGAAAGTATACTAACAGATGAATTTAACAAAATTGATTTTGCACAGATTGGATTTATACAGAAAAAGATATGCATTTTACAAGGTTAAATCCATTTCTGGAATACTCAAAGTGACAGAAATCAAGTTATTTCTAGTTATACAATTTTCTGCTACTGGAATATGCTTAAATCCATTTTTATAATAAACTTAAGTGATAACACAATTTATCACAGTTGGAAACGTCTAAAAAGCAGTTAAAATGAATTAGTTACGAGTTTCTAAAGTTTTTATACCATTAATAGTTGTTAATTAAATACTTACCGAAAAACAGACAAACTCAAACGAAAGAATAAGACGTGGACAATTTCCAACCCTTGATCTAAAATCCTACGGCTCACGCGCGCCGGAAACAGCACACGCGCGCGAACCTAATCGGGGCCCACCGTTGGATCACGATCCAACGGCGCACACGAGTGTATGCATTCGGACGGTGCGGTTGCTTGGGCCAATCCCAGCCGTAGATCGGCAGATGGGCGGTCCAGAGCGCACCAACAGTCGGAAGGTCCGATTGCATACAAGATCTCAACCATTGATCTCAAGATCGACGGTCGAGAGTGATGGAGGCAAACGGAGGGTCCGAAGGTTTCGACGCATCTGGGCGGTTAGATGGGGATCTAACGGTCGACATTCGCGCATGCAACCGGAAGGTCCGAATGGTTACACGCACGTGGGCCGCGCGATCGAGATCTAACGGTTGAGAATGGACGCGCGTTTTTAAAGAGAGGCTCGGTGCGATCGATTGATGGACCGAGTCGCTTGGCTCGAGCCCAGTCTGACTCGAACCCAAAGCACAGTGAGACTAGGTTTGACTTCAAAATTAGAACAGAGACTTTGAAGGATTTATTTGAGATAGCAAAACAACTCCAAAAATTATGAAATTTTTACAGGAGCTTGCTAACTCAGATATTAACCTTGTGTAAAATTTTCAGAGGTTTTTATGCTGTGAAAAAATCTCCAAAAATTCTGCAAGGCTCTGTTTTAATGTTTGACTGGAATTTAAACAGGTTTGACTGCCCCTAAAAATATTCAAACAATTTCTACAAATTGTGAAATTTTTCAGAGGAGTCACACACCAACACAGAAACTTAGGAAAATATATTTTCCCAAGATGATCACTAAATTTGATAAGATTTGCTTTTGGAATATCAAACTCTGGACCAAAAATACTTGTGACTTTGTATTTCCATAACTTCTTACAACAGATGTTCAAAGTATACAGGAAATACATGATGTATGAAAAAGTTTTAATTTCTACTGATTTTCTTACATTTGAAACACAAGTCCAAAGATGGGATGTTACATACACAAAACGTCATCACAGACGGTTCTAAACCGTCATCACAGACGGTTTTGTGAACCGTCTGTATTTATTCGTCTGTGATAACAGGTGGTCATCACAGACGGTTTTCAAACCGTCTGTGAAAATAGCTATCACAGACGGTTCTGAACAAGAATCGTTTGTGATAGTAATTATCACAGACAGTTCTACTTCAGAACCGTCTGTGATAGTCTATTTTCACGGATGGTTCTGAACAAGAACCGTCTGTGATAGTAATTATCACAGATAGTTTTTGTTCAGAACCGTCCGTGATAATTTTTTCGATTGCAAAAAAAAATACTTTCATTTGATGGATACACTCATACACACAATGCCATTTCCCAAGCCTCCCAAACATGAGTTCATTGATACACATACATGGATTCCCAACTCCCAAGTCTCCCAATAAATTTCTCAAGCCATGGATACACTCATACACTCGATCATATACATGTACCAACAGAAGTAGAATCTGGAGGAAAATCTAACAGAAATCTAGATATGAATTTAACACAAGTACCACAAGCTCATATATACAATCTGGATCTGAATCTAACAGAAGCTCATATACAACAGTACCAATAGAACCTCATATACCAGAGACGTCGGCGTCGGAGGAGGACTGGAGGAGCTCGGCGTCGGCGTCGGAGGAGGACTAGAGGAGGTCGGCGTTGGTGTCGGCGTCGACTCTCAGCTGTTGGGGAGGAAGACCGCGTCGGAGGTTGGGGACTGCGGGAGCAAGGGAGGACCTGAGCATGGAGGAGTAGCGGGGGGCTGGGAGCTGCGGGAGGACCGAAGGAGCAGCTACCAGCCGGAGCTCGGAGGAGGACTGCCGGAGCAAGGGAGGACCGAGCCCAGAGGAGGACCAGGACTACGAGACTGAGCATCCAGAGGAGGTCGGCCATAATATATAAGGACAACATGAAAATATTTTGCCTCCCGCACACACGTTCAAAACTCCTCTTCTGGCCACCACCAGAACCACCAACAGAAGTAGTGCCACCAGCTGCTTGCCTCTGCGAAGGAGAATTCCTCTCCTGCTCTATCCCTCTAGCCTGCTCAACCACAGTGCTGAAATCACGCAAAACCGAGGCTCCCAAGATCTGACGATACTCCTGAAGGAGACCCCGGCGAAACCTCTTAGCCTTCTCCAAGTCATCATCGCCTGGTGGTACAAAGCGCACTGATTGTTGAACTCCATCTCGTACTCGATCATCGACCTATTGCCTTGAGTCAACACTAGCAATGACTGCTCCATCCTCTCAATAAAAGAATCCGGATAATACTTGGCTCTGAACTGTGCCACAAAACTTCCCAAGTAACTGGTCCCTGCGCTGGGGTCCTAGCGAGCATGTAACCCCTTCCCACCGGATATCGGCTTGACCCTTTGGTTGAAAGGCCACAAACGAACCCTTTGCGCCGAAGTTCATCTCCAATGCCTCAAAGCGACGCTCCATGTACCGAGCCAATCTGCTGCTCGAATCGGGTACCGCCCATCAAACGTGTTCACCAAGCGCCATCCACTCACGAAGGCTCATCCTAGTCTCGGTGGAAGCTGCGGCAACAACCGGACTGCCATGGCGGCAAAGAAGAAGATTCACGGCGCCGCAGAGCAACAGAGCAGCAGGATAAGCCGCCGCACTCGCCGACGAGCTGCTCGTTCTCCCTTTGAAGATTCGAATAATCGCCGACACCGCTCGAGCATCGGCCGCGGCGCAGCTTGAGCTTCCACGCTGGTTGGGCGGTGAGGCAACCTCCTCATTAACCCCACCGCAGCCTCTTCTGCGGACGTTGCGTAAACAACGGACCACGCCCACGCATCGCGACCACGGATGGCGGGACGCCACGGCCTCTACCTCTCGCCATCTAAGGACAACACAACGAACAAAGACTAAATCGAACAACGGTTGCACAACAAATAAATCATAACAACAAGAAAATTTGCGGAAACAACGAATTGCCCAACCCAACCCATCGTACAAAGTGTGTCAATTTAATAATTTTATTTTAACCACGGACCTAAAGCCCGCTCGATACCAATCAGTAACACCCCAACTCAAAGACGAGCACGAATGCAACTACCCTAAGTGAAATACTAAATTTAGCAGAACCTCCTTGCATACGAGGATACTAGAGGTTCCACACAACAAAAACACACAAGAATCATAAACTAGTCATGAAATCCAATTCTAAGATCTAAACATGAATCAACGATAATGAGCTAAGATAACAAATAACCATATGACTTAAAGTTCTCATCTATGTTCTCATTGATCATAAAGGTACCATCCATGACTAAATTTATTTATTACAAACCAAAAGATGACAAAAGAGAATCATTATTTCTTATAGTAATGAGTCTAATGTGAAGTGCATTATTCGAGTAGTGCTCATCTACTCCTCCCAAGTGAACTTCATCAACGATCACCTAGAAATAAACAAACAAAGCAAGAGTGAGTCCATGACTCAGCAAGTACAATGATTAAGAAAACATTCATTCATTGAAGATCAAACATAACATCATTGGGTTCGATCATAACACATTGGATTACTTATGAATACATGATATGAATGCTCAAATCAAGGAATGGACTGCACACACGCAGATATGCAGTATAGCCGGTGAACACCGTCGGTGATCACTCAAGCCCGCATCTTAACAAAAATGCGGGATCCACTTCCGTATGAAGAACGTTTCACACGGGTGTCCAACATTGCCCATATTGGAATTAATGGGTCTTATCCAACCATCTTGGAATTGATGGTGGTTCTCATCCACTCCCGTGGACGCCAAATGTCAATGAATGCATGCAACAATTAAATGAAATATACCATAACATCACTTCTATTCATGAACTCAATGTATTGAACAAGGCATGAATAATTCATTTCACATGTCTCACAAGTTACCAAAACAACTCATGCTAAAAACCACAATGCACAAACATCCAAATAAACATGGTACTTGCCTTCGCGTTGCGGCGTTATCCGCAACGGCGCTCTTATACCAAGTTTCACGCCTAAACCAACGAAATAACTAAATAAGTATACATGATACCCAGCTCAACTAGTCGGTGTTCTATTTTACTTCTATTAGGAGTCAATTAAATCCTATATCGCATAGACTGAAAAACAGCGGAGTCTGTCCAATAAGAAAATCCTGGACAGCAACACGGGACTAACATAACTCACAGCCTGGAAGTCGAAAAATAGCAAACCCAATTTCTGTAGATTCTTAACTGGTCTAACTACAAAACTCTAGTTGACGCGACAAACCAATTTGGTCAAATTAATAGGCTAATAATTGTTTGAACATTCAGCACAGATTCAGCCTACCAAAATTCAGCAGAAATATTCAGTTGATCATAACTTCTGTGTTACAACTCCGAATTGAGCGTTCTTTACCAATCTGAAAAGGTTATCGAATTACCTACAATAACCTAGTTGGGTGAACTTTCAGATTCTTCCAACTCTCTATCATAATATAAAAATATACAGACAGATTAATCACGTCAGGTTTCTGGCAGCGACTGTTAAAACAGACATATCTTTTGACCCATAACTCGGAATCAAGTAAACTCAGTGGCCATCTAAACCTGACAGGGGATACTTCAATTTTCTAGGAGACACCAAGTTCAAAATCTGTGAATAACAATTTCTTATACAATTTACAAATTGACTGCAGAATCTCGTCAGGATTCTGGACAGTCAAGACTAATTCTATCATAACTTTTGACTCGGACCTCGGATTTGAGTGAACTCGGCGGCCACTGAAACGTAAGAACAAGACCTAGATATCTCTAGGAGACCGAACCTTCAGATTCTGCCTAAAAATAACCGAAACAATCCTCCAACATACAGGACAGAATCAGTCTTTACACGCAGCGAGTCTGCCTAGACAAAAATGAATCCAAATCGCTTCTACCATCAAACAAAACAATGAGATTCGCATCGTTACCCTTGCTGCAACCAGGAGTAGGTAGACGAATCACGGAGAAGACGATCTCCCTCCTTCTCACCTCTTTTGCCCCAAACAAATTGCTGTCCTCCTCAACTCCTTGCGCAACCGGCGGCGGAGAAGGTCCAAGGCCGGATGGGGAGGCAAACCAGCAGGCCAGCACCCGGGAGGTTGGGGCGGCACCTAGGGGCAGGGGTGTGAGGGAGGAGAGAGGAGGAAGGGAGGGGTGGCGCCAAAGGGGAGGTGGGGTTCGGCCAAGGTTGGGGAGGAAAAGGGGCTGGTTAGGGTTTAGAGGGGAGGGGCATGGGCCTAGGCCCATGGCCGGCCAAGGGGTGGGAAGGCTTCCAGAGGCCCACGACCTAAAAACTCCAAAACCGAGAGTTTTAAGCTTTCCGGAGTTCCCCGATTAAATTCTTTCTTTCCCGACTAAAAACAGGGTATGACATTCTATCCCCCTTAACAGAATTCGACCCCGAATTCTACTCACGCCATGGACACAAGAGCAGAAGTCTAAGGAATTGAAAACAAAATTTAATACGTACCAGCAACAAATAGGTCTGGATAATGCTCGCGCATGCGAGATTCCAGTTCCCAAGTGGCTTCTTTCTCCGATTGATGAGACCAAAGAATCTTGACATACTTCAGGGTTTTATTCCTCAAAACCCGCTCTGATTTGTCGACTTTTCTTGGTCGGGACTCAAAAGTAAGGTCCTGTTCAATGCTCAACGGCTCCATTGGAATTGCATGCTCGGGGTCAAATAAGAACTTCCTCAACATGGACACATGAAACACATTATGAATCCTCTCATAGACTCGAAGATCCAAACGGTAAGCCAAATTTCCAACTCTTGCCATAACCGAAACGGTCCGATGTACCTTGGGCTAAGCTTTCCTTTAGTACCGAACGCATTACGCCTTTGGTAGGCGATACTCGTAAGGACCTCGTCACCCACATTGAACTCCAATTCTCGCCTCGACATCTGCGTAGCTTTTACGCCGGCTCGAGCAGCTAACAAGTTCCTTCTAACCCGCCACTCTAGCCACGCTTTGCTGAACCCATTCTCGACCCAAAGCGTCCTCTCTCCCACCGCATCCCAACACAACGAGATCTGCATTTCCGCCATAAAGGACTTCAAATGGTGCAGCTCGAATCTGGAGTGATAACTATTATTATAGGCGAACTCGCCAAAGCCGGTGATCTTCCCAACCACCCTTCCAGATAAAACACAACACCGAGCATATCTTCTAAGGTTTGAATTGTACGCTCGATGACCATCCGTCTGAGGGTGGAATGCTGAGACTAAGACGGAGTTGCGTGCCCAAAGCACTCGCAAACTCTCCCAAAACTTGGAAACAAATTTGGCATCTCGGTGGAAACAATAGTCTTTGGCACCTGCAACCGCATTATCTCTCGCACATAAAGTGGAGCCAAATCGCTCATGAGAATTGGTGGTTCGAATAGGAATGAAATGTGCGACTTACCGAACCGATCCACTATCACCCATATAGCATCCTTCCTCGCTGAGTGCGAGGTAAACCAACCACAAAATCCATGGAGATGTCATCCCATGGCCACACCGAACCTCTAAAGGTTGCAACAATCCCGCCGGCCGCTATGTTCACCTTAACTCATTGGCAGATCCCACACGAGGCCACATATCGCGCAATATCGACTTTCATTCTCTTCCACCGTAAATTCTTCTTCAAATCTTTGTACATTTTGGTCTCACCTGATGTACAGATAATGGGTACTGGTGGGCTTCCTTTAGAATCTCATCTTTAATCTGTGCCTCTGTGGCACACAAAGCGACCTTTAAATCGCAAAGTACCGTAATCATCTATACCAAAATGGCCTTGCTTGCCTTCATCTAGGCGCTTCCTCACACGCTGGAGCATTTGATCATCTTTGTTGTGCTTCCGCACTCGCTCGGAATGGTCGACTCAAGAAGCAAACGGTCTCGGTCTCGGCGGTACCCGCAAAGCAAAAGATATATCCATACGCTCAAAATCAGCGATGAGACAATCGAGGGTAGGAGGTGTCGCTTGCGACTCTCAGGCATCGGCTACAACATTTGCCTTGCCGGATGATACCGAATGGTGAGATCATAGTCCTTTATCAACTCCAACCATCTCCTCTCGCCTCAGTTTAAATCTTTCGAGTAAAGATGTATTTGGACTCTTGTGATCGGTGAAAATGTCACAAGATTCGCCATACAAATAATGGCGCCGGATCTTTAAAGCCGATTACTCGCTGCAAGCTCTAGGTCATGAGTAGGATAGTTCTGTTCATGTTTCTTCAAATTGTCGAGACGCATAGGCAATCACCTTACCATCCCGCATAAGTTCACAACCCACCCAACTCTAGACGCATCTCGAATAAATAGTGAACCGCTTCCACGGTTCTCGAAGGGTGAGAATTGGGCGGTCACCAATCTATCCTTCAAAGTACGTAAGCTTCGTTCACACGCATCCGTCCATCAAACTTGACACCTTTCTCGTGTCAATCGAGACATTGGTCTAGCAATGGTAGAGAAACTCTCCACTAAACGCCGGTAGTAACCACCAAACCCTAAAACTCCTCACTTCTTTTACATTGGTTGGTCTCTTCCATTCCACCACCGTTGAAATCTTACTTGGATCGGCGTAAATGCCCTCTTGATTGATTACATGGCCCGTAAACCCAACTTCGTAAATCCGAATTCACATTTCTTCAATTTGGCATAGAATTGGTTCACTCAAGGTCTCCAGTACCAACCTCAAATGTTGAGCATGGTCCTCTTCCGCTTTGGAATAAATCAAGATGTCACAATAAATACTACGACGAAATCATCAAGATAAGGGTGCAACATACTATTCATGGCTTCCATGAAAGCTGCAGAGCATTAGTTAGTCCAAATGACATAACCTTATACTCATAATGACCATACCTTGTAGAGAAATGTCTTCTCAATATCTTGCTCGAACTCGAATCTGATTATAACTCGATCAAGGTCAATCTTGGAAAATATTTTAGCTCCTTCAACCGATCAAAGAGATCTTCAATACGGGCAACGGATATTTATTCTTTACGATTGCTTGATTAAGAGCCCGGTAGTCCACACACATACGCCAACTACCGTCCTTCTTCTTAGTGAATGTAGCAGAGCTCCCCACGGCGATACACTACGCCGAATCATACCTTTGGATAGCAAATCATTGATTGCTTTTTCAACTCCTCCGGAATGGTCGTGCCAAACGGTATGGAGACATCGAAATAGGTCGGGTTCGGAACAAGATCTATCCGAATTCCACTTCACGCTCGAGGCATACCAGAAGCTCCACAGAAACACGTCAGAAATTCATTCACCACCGAATATCTTCAATACGGTGGAGATTCGGACTTCTCGCTAAGAGACCAAAGCAACCCAATGTTCGAGGCTCGACGACTAGGAAACAGACTAGCCAACACACACGTGGAATCAAACGCGCGACCGCCTCAAACACTAGTTCCTCTCCGACGGAGCTGCAAAGTCACCGTCTTCCAAAACAACAAATCTTGGCACGGTAAAAGAATAGCCAATCCATACCCAAGATAACATCAAAGGTGATAATCGAATCACCATGAGATTGGCAATGAAATTTTCATCTTCTATAGTGATAGTACAGCCAGACAAATCAGAGAGCTAGAAATAAGACCTCCAGGGAACCGACCACCACAGATTCGAAATAGATTGCACACTCAAACCCGCTTGTTTAACAAAATCTAAGGACACAAAAGAATAAGTAGCCCCGAATCAAAAGTAACGAAAGCCTCATGTGAATCAACTAATAAAGTACTGTCACCACATCGTATGCCCACGTGTCGTGGGTGGGCATGGCGTAGACTCCCAAAGGTGCCGGAGCGGAGGACGCACCAACACTCGAGAGGAGGGGCAGAACTGCAGCAGTGAGAACGAGGGCGAGCAGATGGAGCAGGTTCCGGAAGAACCCGGTCGAGGCGCAGAGTCGAACTGCGGTGGAACCCATCCCGTGAGAAATGTGGCACAAAGGTGCAACCAGAGTCCTGACCGAGCTCCGAGGAGTACTAGAGGACGACGCTGCTGAATCTGCTTCCCACTTGATGATACTTGCCGGATTACGCACAAACGAAAGCTTGTGGCCCTCTCGACCACACCGACGACAAGTCCTCTGAAAGAACATTCGACGCACGATGCCCCTCTCCACACTTAAAACATTTCATACCTTGACTGGGCAGGCGCATCGAGGTGTGGAAGAAGAAAACGTGGCGCCAAGAAAAGATCGCCTCGCTGAGCCGGACGAGATGGGCGGCTCCTCAAACCTCTTGGAAGTAGGCCGAGAGGACCCACCTCCACCAACAAAACTCCTCTTCCGCCACCACCGTAACCACCAGTAGTGCCACCAGTGCTTGCTCTGCGAAGGAGAATTCCTCTCTGCTCTATCCTCTAGCCGCTCAACCACGATGTCTGAAATCACGCAAAACCGAGGCTCCCAAGATCTCGACGATACTCTGAAGGAGACCCGTGAAACCTCTTAGCCTTCTCCAAGTCATCACCGCCACACTGGTACAAAGCGCGTGCAGTTGTTGAACTCCATCTCGTGCTCGGACATCGACCTATTGCCTTGAGTCAACACTAGCAATGACCGCTCCATCCTCTCAATAAAAGAATCCGGATAATACTTGGCTCAATCGTGCCACAAAACTTCCCAAATGGCGGTCCTCGCGCTGGGGTCCTAGCGCATGAACCCCTTCCCACGGATATCGGCTTGACCCTTCGTTGAAAGGCCACAAACGAACCTTTGCGCCGAGTTCATCTCCAATGCTCGAATCGACGCTCCATGTACGGAGCCAATGCGCCGCTGCAATCGGGTACCGCCCATCAAACGTGTTCACCAAGCGCCATCCACTCACGGCTCATCCTAGTCTCGGTGGAAGCTGCGCAACAACCGGACTGCCATGGCGGCAAAGCAGAAGATTCACGGCGATCGATGAGCAGCAGGAGCAGCAGATAAGCCGCACGCACCGCCGACGAGCCGCCGTTCTCCTTTGAAGATTCGAATAATCGCCGACACCGCCGAGCATCGGCGGCCGGCGCAGCTTGAGCTTCCACGGTGGTTGGGCACCGAGGCAACCTCCTCATTAACCCCACGGCGGCCTCTTCTCGGGCGTTGCGTAAACAACCGGACCACGCCCACGATCGCGACCACGATGGCGGGACGCCACGGCCTCTACCTCTCGCCATCTAAGGACAACACAACGGAACAAAGACTAAATCGAACAACGGTTGCACAACAAATAAATCATAACAACAAGAAAATTTGCGGAAACAACGAATTGCCCAACCCAACCTCATCGTACAAGTGTGTCAATTTAATAATTTTATTTTAACCACGGACCTAAAGCCCGCTCTCGATACCAATCGTAACACCCCAACTCAAAGACGAGCACGGAATGCAACTACCTAAGTTGAAATACTAAATTTCGCGTAACCTCCTTTGCATACGAGGATACTGGAGGTTCCACACAACAAAACACACAAGAATCATAAACTAGTCATGAAATCCAATTCTAAGATCTAAACATGAATCAACGATAATGAGCTAAGATAACAAATAACCATATGACTTAAAGTTCTCATCTATGTTCTCATTGATCATAAAGGTACCATCCATGACTAAATTTATTTATTACAAACCAAAAGATGACAAAAGAGAATCATTATTTCTTATAGTAATGAGTCTAATGTGAAGTGCATTATTCGAGTAGTGCTCATCTACTCCTCCCAAGTGAACTTCATCAACGATCACCTAGAAATAAACAAACAAAGCAAGAGTGAGTCCATGACTCAGCAAGTACAATGATTAAGAAAAACATTCATTCATTGAAGATCAAACATAACATCATTGGGTTCGATCATAACACATTGGATTACTTATGAATACATGATATGAATGCTCAAATCAAGGAATGGACTGCACACACGCAGATATCGCAGTATAGCGGTGAACACCGTCGGTGATCACTCAAGCCCGCATCTTAACAAAAATGCGGGATCCACTTCCCGTATGAAGAACGTTTCATACGGGTGTCCAACATTGCCCATATTGGAATTAATGGGTCTTATCCAACCATCTTGGAATTGATGGTGGTTCTCATCCACTCCCGTGGACGCCAAATGTCAATGAATGCATGCAACAATTAAATGAAATATACCATAACATCACTTCTATTCATGAACTCAATGTATTGAACAAGGCATGAATAATTCATTTCACATGTCTCACAAAGTTACCAAAACAACTCATGCTAAAAACCACAATGCACAAACATCCAAATAAACATGGTACTTGCCTTCGCGTTGCGGCGTTATCCGCAACGAAGGCGCTCTTATACCAAGTTTCGCCGCCTAAACCAACGAAATAACTAAATAAGTATACATGATACCCAGCTCAACTAGTCGGTGTTCTATTTTACTTCTATTAGAGTCAATTAAATCCTATATCGCATAGACTGAAAAACAGCGAGTCTGTCCAATAAGAAAATCCTGGACAGCAACACGGGACTAACATAACTCACAGCCTGGAAGTCGAAAAATAGCAAACCCAATTTCTGTAGATTCTTAACTGGTCTAACTACAAAACTCTAGTTGACGCGACAAACCAATTTGGTCAAATTAATAGGCTAATAATTGTTTGAACATTCAGCACAGATTCAGCCTACCAAAATTCAGCAGAAATATTCAGTTGATCATAACTTCTGTGTTACAACTCCGAATTGAGCGTTCTTTACCAATCTGAAAAGGTTATCGAATTACCTACAATAACCTAGTTGGGTGAACTTTCAGATTCTTCCAACTTCTCTATCATAATATAGAAAATATACAGACAGATTAATCACGTCAGGTTTCTGGCAGCGACTGTTAAAACAGACATATCTTTTGACCCATAACTCGGAATCAAGTAAACTCAGTGGCCATCTAAACCTGACAGGGGATACTTCAATTTTCTAGGAGACACCAAGTTCAAAATCTGTGAATAACAATTTCTTATACAATTTACAAATTGACTGCAGAATCTCGTCAGGATTCTGGACAGTCAAGACTAATTCTATCATAACTTTTGACTCGGACCTCGGATTTGAGTGAACTCGGCGGCCACTGAAACGTAAGAACAAGACCTAGATATCTCTAGGAGACCGAACCTTCAGATTCTGCCTAAAAATAACCGAAACAATCCTCCAACATACAGGACAGAATCAGTCTTTACACGCAGCGAGTCTGCCTAGACAAAAATGAATCCAAATCGCTTCTACCATCAAACAAAACAATGAGATTCGCATCGTTACCCTTGCTGCAACCAGGAGTAGGTAGACGAATCACGGAGAAGACGATCTCCCTCCTTCTCACCTCTTTTGCCCCAAACAAATTGCTGTCCTCCTCAACTCCTTGCGCAACCGGCGGCGGAGAAGGTCCAAGGCCGGATGGGGAGGCAAACCAGCAGGGCCAGCACCCGGGAGGTTGGGGCGGCACCTAGGGGCAGGGGTGTGAGGAGAGAGAGGAGGAAGGGAGGGTGGCGGCCAAAGGGGAGGTGGGGTTCGGCCAAGGGGAGGAAAGGGGCTGGTTAGGGTTTAGAGGGGAGGCGCATGGGCCTAGGCCCATGGCCGGCCAAGGGTGGGAAGGCTTCCCGAGGCCCACGACCTAAAAACTCCGAAAACTGAGAGTTTTAAGCTTTCTGGAGTTCCCCGATTAAATTCTTTCTTTCCCGACTAAAAACAGGGTATGACAGATGCAAATCGAACGATCCACGTCACGTATGCATTCGACCGGTCCGAATGCATACAGAGATCTCGACCGTCCATCTCAGATCCAACGGTCGGCATCTTCTTGATCAAGCTGGACCATCTCGCCGCGCGGACCGATCTCGCTCGCGCCGCTTGCTTCTTTTCACGACGAGTGGACCCCACCGCCAAGACGCCTCGTCTTCTCCGCGTCTCACCGAGCTCACGGCCGCGCGCGCATGCTCGCCACGCACTCGCCGCTGCCACCTATTGCCGCGTGTCCGTCTCCAAGCATCGCCGGGTCTCATCTACCCACCGAGCTCATTCATTTCTTCTCTACCCCATTTCGTGCCTTCTCCGCCCATTTCTTGGTTTCGCCGAGAGGAACCCGAGAGTAGCGCCGCGCGTGTTAGCGCCGCCCTTGAGCCCGCGATCGCACCACCGTGATCCACGCCGACGCCGCCTCCATTTTGCCCATCCGGGTCTTTGGCGCCCGGTGAATTGCCAGAGCGACCGTCGCCTTCGACTCTCGGCCTCGGCCCGCAAGCTCAATTGCGTTCGGTGAGTTTCTAGCCGTCACCTGGTCCCTTAGGATCGCATCAACGCGCTGAGTTTAATCGTGACCTTGTTTCGTTCTTTGATGCATCACCGAGGCGGTGCGACCCTTCTTCTCCGAAAGCACGGTATTTCGCGCGGCGGCGTTTCCGCCACCTCGGAGCTCCATCGCCGGCGTTATCGTGGGCGTGTCGTTCGAGATCAAGCGCGGCTTAAGAGCACGCTCGAGCCTTCGTCGCCGTAGCGCCCACCTCGGAGCCCTTCTTCGTCTCCGCCTCCGGCCGTCGCGAGCTCACCTCCGACGACCATCCGACTCGGCATCATCACCATCGTGTTCGTGGGGTTTCTGCGCACCTGGTGGCACCGCCGCGGCCGGAACCACTCGACTCGGATCCTCCACCTCGCCGTCGCGGCCGGGCACGGGAGCTCCGTCGAGCCGCCGGTGTTTAAGGTCTAACCCCTCTTTAGCGCTAATCAACTTTTAGTTTCTATCACTGACTTGTGGTCCCTCTCTGGTTAATCACGTTTAGAGATCTTTTAATCCAGCCCGTTATGTTACTCTGTGTCGCTGTCATGTGGGACCTTGTTGTCAGTTAATGTTTGTGTGAACTTGGTTGATACGTGTTCTCTTTGGAGAAACGTATTTCTCTGTACTTGTAAGTTAGGAGTACGTCTGTTTAAGCCGAAGACGTATTCTCTGAATACGCCTTCGACGTCACATCCGTGCGCGGCTGTCTGGTCAAGACTCTCACTGGTCCCGCCGTCGATGGCTAGGCTAGTTGGCAATCGGTAGGAAAAGGGTTTAATGCTTTAGAATTTCAAATGCTTTTACGGTTTCTTGTTAATTCATCTAAACTTAGAAAATGCATAACTAATTCAATTTATCTCCAAATCGCATGAAACCAGTGCTGATAATTTTCATTTTAAATGTAGTATTTACTAAAATTAGTTTCAATCTTGTCTCTGTTAGCGAAAATCTGTTAAATGACTAAATGATGTATTATGCATTTTCCAAAATTAGAAAACTCATATCTTTTTCAATAATTGTCCAAATCCAGTGAATCCAATTCTGTAAATTTTCATTTTTAGTTTACTAATTATCAGAATAGATTTTAGATACTGTTTCTGTTCATGAAAATTTGTTAAGTAATTAACAAGTGCTTTGATGTGTTTTTAGCTTAGAAAATTCATGGAAAATTCATAATAACTTCAAATAAATTAATCTCTGTTTCTAAAAATATGTTAGATCATGCTTAGGCTGCTGTGTGAATTTTGGTATGTTTTGTTGTTGTTGTATGTTTGAGCTTTGTCGATGTTATTCGTTCTTATTTGCTGTTATTTGTTCAATCGTTAGGCTTCGACATTTGCGGTAACCCGAGGCGATCCTCGCAATGAGTTGAGCACCACGAGCAACAGCATCGGGCAAGCAGTTTGATCATGTTAATCCCAGTATTTTAAAGTCTAATATTTTGTTTCAACTGTATGTATGCATCGCTTAATTTGTGTTAAATTGGTTAGTTAATCCTTTAGATGCATAATCTGTAGGCAAATGATATTCCTCTACTACCTGAGCCTAGGTTATTTGCTGTGATTAGAGATCGCTGGATGATCTCTTGTCACTTAGTAGATCCGGGTCAATTTGCTTAGACATGCTTAGCTATCGGTAGAACTGGGCGGTTATCGACTTTAGTCGGTAGCCTTGATCACACAAAAATTATTAAAACTTTATAGTTCAGCACTTTGCTATGTTACTTGCGAAAACTAAAAATGAAAACAAAATGATTTGGACTTGGGCACAACGGTATGATTGGTGTGATCTGTTGGGTGTGACTGGAATGGTGCCCGAGTCAGTTAAGGACCGAGTTACTTGCGCCACCGTACTGAGCATTTTGCGTGCTAACCACACTAGAGTATATGGGACCTCTCTTGACCTAGTACTTTGGCGTGTATTGGCTCCGGGTCGCAGGAGGTCGCAGGAGGGATGGAGGTGGGAGCATGGTAGTTGTCCAAAAGCTTTATCACGAGTGGGTAGTTGTTTTTCGGCTTTACCATGTAAGCGTATGGATTTCTATCCATACGAGCGGCTCGTAGTTAATACACAATATTGGAAAAGTCTCGTAGGACTTAGCCGTGCAAAGATACCTTGGAAGTGTGTTTTGGCTTAAAGGCGATGCAAGTGTGGGTACATTGGTACACCCTGCAGGTTAAAACTATTCGAATAGCCTCGTCCTAGGTTATGGACACGCTCGGATACGCCCCGTAAGAACTAGACTACAACATTTTAAATTAAAACTTGCTGGGTGGTACGAATCTGGGATTCGTGCTATTGTTGTGGTGACTATTGGGATAGTCACTTCTAGGTTGTTTTTCTTTACTCTTTTGTTATTATTACCTTTACTGTTATTTCAGCATTAAAAATAAATTGCAAACTTGCCTTCAAACTGTATTACCTTATTTGCAAATGAAAATTAGCTTTATGCAAACGAAACATATGGCCTCCACCAAATAAGCCTGCATGTAGCTTTTGAACAGGTCTGCTAGTTCACACGTCAGTCTTGCGGGTACAAAGACAATCTTTGTACTCAGATGCTTTGCTTAATGTTTTTGTTGCAGACGAAGAAGGTGAGCCCCAAGGGCCTCACTTTTGTGAGTTGTGCTGCCGCTTCGTGTTGGACGACTAGACTTGACGGTCCGGTCAGATGCCTTGTGGGTTGGAGGCACACTGATTGGCTTTGTTTATAGCCATCTTATGGCACTTTTGCTTCCGCTGTCTTCTTTCTGTTATTGGTGTATCTTGTGGCCAGTCGGCCATTGTCTGTAATAATTTTACTGTTATTACTTACCGCTTATTAGTGTAATGTTTGGACTCTATGTTTGTAATGGAGTTGATGCATAATTTTTTGAAGAGGTATGTATACTGCTTTCTGGGAAGTATACATATCTCGAGGCTCGGTTTATTTGACTTGTGATGCTAGGACCAGGTGGTTGGTTAAGCATTAAAAGCCAAATAAATTGGGGTCCTCACAAGTATCTTGATAGATTTTGTTCCTATGTAATAAGTTAATTTTGGTTGATTTTCTTGAACTAGTCTCAATATATTAGCAAGTTTTAATCTTATGCAATTAGCCTTCTGAGAGCAATAGTCAATCTTCTTAATCTTACCTTTGTTTGTGTAATCAACTAACCTCTTCCCATTCAACTAGCCTCTGGCCATTCATTTCACTTTTGCGAGGTACATCCTACCATTCCATTCCTGATCTCTTATCTATAAAGTCTCTAAGTAGTGCCTGCTTGTGCCTTTAAAATCGGCATCATATATATATTATATATATTATTCGTAATCCCTCAGCAACTTTCGAGGGGTCGTCCACGCAGCATGAGAGGGAAGGGACAGCAGCCATGGGCAACTTCATTGAGCACCTGGAAATTCAAAAAGCATGGCTGCTAGGAGAGCGTTAGGACATCCAATTATCTAGATGTTGTCTATAAGTACTTGGACGTCGCTATGTTCAGAAAGTGACTTGAACGTGCAGGTACTCCAATTGGGAAGTGGCTTCATGTATCAGCAACCAACCATTCCTTTATGTCAAGTCACCGTAGAACTATGTTCCCTTTGATCTAAGTTCTACGACGACTTGACATCAAGGAATGGTTGGTTGCTGATACATGAAGCCACTTCCCAGTCAGATTACCTGCGTGTCCACGTCACTTTCTAAACATAGCGACATCCAATTACCTATCGACGACATCCAGATAATTGCATGCCCTAACGCTCTCCTAGCAGCCATACTTTTTGAATTTGTAGGGGCTCGATGAAGGTTGCATGTGGCTGTTGTCCTCACCCCCCCATGCTGCATGAACGACACCCCGAAAGTGGCTGAGGGACTATGGATAATATATATAGAATATATATATGATGCTGGTTTTAAAGGCACAAGCAGCCACTGTTTAGAGACTTTATAGAGAAAAGTCATCACAGATGGTTTCAGCTATAAACCGTCTATAGAAAAAGTCATCACAGATGGTTTTATCTACAAACCATCTGTGATCATTCAATCATCACATACGGTTTGTATAGATGAAACTGTCTGTGATATGTATCATATCACAGACAGTTTCATCTACAAGCCGTCAGTGATAGATCCCTATCATAGACGGTTCTGAGTTAATAACCATCTGTGACATTATGCATCACAGACGGTTTGAAAACTGTCTGTGATGACCTCATGTCATCACTGACCTATAAACTCAGACGGCTCATGAAACTGTCATCACAAACCGTTTGTAATGACCTCATGTCATCACTGACCTATAAACTCAGACGGCTCACGAAATCGTCTGTCACTACTACAAAACAGGTCATAATAGACGGTTCTTTTGGAGCCGTCTGTATTGTTATATCACAGACGGTTCCTTTTGAAACCGTTTGTGATACGTCATTATCACAGACGGTTCGTATTAAGAACCATTTGTGAAGTATCACAGACGGTTCATGATACGAACCGTCTGTGATAACTACCTCATCACAGACGGTTGGTATGACGAACCATCTGTGATACTTCGTAGACGGTTCGTGATACTAACCGTTAGTGATGAGTTCCTCATCACAGACGATTGGTATTAACAATCGTCTGTGATTTGGATTTTACCATGACTTGAAACGGTTAGTATCACGAACCGTCTGTGAAGTATCACAGACGGTTCATCATACCAACCGTCTGTGATGAGGTAGTTATCACAGACGGTTCGTATCATGAACCGTCTGTGATACTTCACAAACGGTTCTTAATACGAACCGTCTGTGATAATGACGTATCACAGACGGTTTCAAAAGGAACCGTCTGTGATGAACCGTCTATTATGACCTGTTTTGTAGTAGTGACAGACGGTTTCGTGAGCCGTCTGAGTTTATAGGTCAGTGATGACATGAGGTCATTACAGACGGTTTGTGATGACGGTTTCATGAGCCGTCTGAGTTTATCGGTCAGTGATGACATGAAGTCATCACAGATAGTTTTCAAACCGTCTGTGATGCATACTGTCATAGATGGTTATTAACTCAGAACCGCCTGTGATAGGGATCTATCACTGACGATTTGTAGATGAAACCGTCTGTGATATGATACATATCACAGACAGTTTCATCTATACAAGCCGTATGTGATGATTGAATGATCACAGATGGTTTGTAGATGAAATCGTCTGTGATGACCTTTTTGTATAGACGGTTTATAGCTGAAACCATCTGTGATGATTTTTCTCTATAAAGTCTCCAAACAGTGGCTGCTTATGCCTTTAAAACCAGCATCATATATATATTCTATATATATATTATCCATTGTCCCTCAGCCACTTTCGGGGTGTCGTTCACGCAGCATGGGGGGGGGGGAGGACAGCAGCCACATGCAACCTTCATCGAGCCCCTACAAATTCAAAAAGCATGGCTGCTAGGAGAGCGTTAGGGCATGCAATTATTTGGATGTCGTCGATAGGTAATTGGATGTCGCTATGTTTAGAAAGTGACGTGGACGCGCAGGTAATCTGACTGGGAAGTGGCTTCATGTATCAGCAACCAACCATTCCTTGATGTCAAGTCGCCGTAGAACTTAGATCAAAGGGAACATAGTTCTACGGTGACTTGACATCAAGGAATGGTTGGTTGCTGATACATGAAGCCACTTTCCAATCGGAGTACCTGCACGTTCAAGTTACTTTCTGAACATAGCGACGTCCAAGTACTTATAGACGACATCTAGATAATTGGATGTCCTAACGCTCTCCTAGCAGCCATGCTTTTTGAATTTCCAGGTGCTCAATGAAGTTGCCTATGGCTGCTGTCCCTTCCTTCTCATGCTGCGTGGACGACCCCTCGAAAGTTGCTGAGGGATTACGAATAATATATATAATATATATATGATGCCGATTTTAAGGGCACAAGCAGGCACTACTTAGAGACTTTATAGATAAGAGATCAGGAATGGAATGGTAGGATGTACCTCGCAAAGGTGAAATGAATGGCCAGAGGCTAGTTGAATGGTAAGAGGTTAGTTGATTACACAAACAAAGGTAAGATTAAGAAGATTGACTATTGCTCTCAGAAGGCTAATTGCACTAGATTAAAACTTGCTAACATATTCAGACTAGTTCAAGAAAATCAACCAAAATTAACTTATTACACAGGAACAAAATATATCAAGATACTATCAACTGTGATATAGGACAATAAGTATATTAGAATGTATAAATTGCATACTCAAAACAATAAAAGTATATCAGAACAACACTCAATGCTACTCAAGGGCTCATGCCACACTAGCAGTATCATCCATATCATTACCAACACCATCACAGAGCAAAGGGAATGGAACGAGATAGAGAATAAAGACGAGTAGTTTACCTCAGTGCGTCGCGGCAACAGTGGTAGTGAACCGTGGTGTCGTCGAGGGAGTATATTAAATATTCACTTATTCAATATTCAGCAAGCAGTATATGGAGTTAAGCCAAATGTAGGCATTAAGCACAGTAGATCAACAAGCAAACCAGTTTAGTTCATCAGTTGATCACAAATCACAAAGCACAAAGTAGATCAGCAAGCCTCCATAGTATTCAATTCATCTGTTTAAAAATCACAAATCAGTTAGACCCACAGCAAAGCAGCAGCGCCAGGGGAAGAGCACATCATAGCTCACAGCACGCAGCAGCGCTTGGAGGCAGAGCAACAGAGCATGGGAGGAGGGGGAGCTGTGGCGCGGGAGCAGAGTGGAGCGGCGTACCTCAATTCGGCGATGTAGATGGCGGGGCGAGCTCGATTCAGCAGCTTAGATGGCGGGGCGAGCTCGATTCGACGGGGGAGATGGTGAGGGAGATGACGGCGAGGTCGATTCGGCGGGGGAGATGGTGAGGCGTGGTCGATTCGAAGGCGGCGAGGTCGAATCGATGGTGGGGGAGGCGCGATACGAGAGCCCAAAGTCCCAAACCCTAGTGCACGATGGGGAGGGGAACGAGCACTAGGGAGTGACGAGTTAGGGCACAAACCCTAGCGTGCAAGCTATTATTAATAAAGGGATATAACAGACGATTCTAGAAAGAGACAATCTGGGCCATAGAATGTTGATGTAACAGTGAGAAAATGTGACTGATGGATAGAGAAATTTTAGTCACCTGAAGCATATAGACACTCCCTATTACAGATTTGCTAGCTAAAACTATATCTAAAACCACTAATTAATTTTAATTAATTTTATGGCAAGTAGTAACACCTCTACAAAAGAAATTGGCATACTAATGCCTAATCCTGCAGTCATCGCTGTAGAAGACGGCGTAGTCGTCCCACCCTTCCATGCTACAGCCGGTGCTCATGCACTGGTGGCCGTCCTCCGACAGCGCCCACACCCAGCCCAGTGGCCCGGCCATCTTCTTCCACACCGCGCCCTGGACCATGTCCACAGCGAGCCTCTAGCACCGCGTGCACTCCCCATTGGTCCTCTTGGTCATCTCGCACCCGCCACCGGTCGGCTCGCCCTCGACCTGCCTGATGTAGTGCTTCCCAATGTCGCGTGTCTCGACGGTCGTGTAGAGGAGGAGGCCGAGCATGTAGGCCACGACCTTGTGGCCGGTGACAGCCGCCCGTTCAAGGAACATGAGGCCGCGCTGCATGTCTTAGGGTACGAAGACAAGCTCGAGGCCAATGATGAAGCAGGCTTCTGGGTTGCTAGCGCCGGCCAGGTGGTTTACGACGGTGAGGTAACACTTGTTGTCCTGCCACTTCATCGCCTCTTCCCGCTCCAGCGCCACACACCTCCCCATGGTGTGCTTCTTGGATGCCTTGTACATGGCCTTGCAACTAAAATTCAAGACGACTGAATCTTAATACAAGAATTAATTACTCTATAAGAGAAAATTAAAAGGCTAAATTAAGATCATTGTTGTTTATATCAAATTCACAATTCAGAACTGGATATTGGACACAAAATGAAATCATCATGTACGTGGCTTGTAGGCTGCAGAGGTTAGCCATGGGCTGAGGAAAGCTCGCGGCCACAAGGTCGATAATGTGGACGATGACATTGCCAGAAAGAAGGACGACGATCGTCGACCTCCTCGCCAGCTTGGTCCTAGCAGTCATGCTCCGCTTGCTCACCATGGTGTACATATTCAATACCATGCGTGCTCACCATGGCGCGCGATGATCATTCTTATAAACGTCGAAGAGATGCATTGTACATAACGTCAGCGTGCGAGATGAAGAGACGCATCGCCTGTCGGCACAGGAGACGAAGAGACGCATCGTGTGGGAGCCAAAACATTTAATTATCATAGACGGTTCGTGTTAAGAACCGTCTGGGAAGTATCATAGAAGGCTGTTTGTTGAAAACAGTTTGTGATAGTTCTAAATACCACAGACGGTTATTTTTACAAACTATCTATGGTACTTCATAGACGGTTAGCATCATGATTTGTCTGTGATATTACCTCTTCACAGACGGTTTTTAGCGCAACTAGTAACATAGACGGTCTCTAAACCAAAACCGTCTGTGATTGCATGTAATACAGACGGTTTTGGTGAACCTTTCTGTGATGAGGTGTCCAGTATTAGCCTTTTTGTAGTAGTGTATGATTCTATGTGTCATCAGTTGGTCTCAAGCAATGATGATGTATAATCCTTAGACCTGAGATCAGCATAGTTTCCTACATGTGAAATAACACTCTTAGGGGTTGCCAAACGTTACTCGTAATTGGGTAGTTATAAAGATAGCTTTCGGGTATGCTATGAAACACACGGAGAAATATGACTGATCAGATATAGGATCTGCCCTTCCGAACATAACAGGAAAGATATCTCTAGGCCTCTCGATGTGGTTGGATGAAGAAAAGTGCATAGCCATGCCACTGTGGTCGAAGAGTTTGACCACATGAAGTTATCCGACACTCGATTGAAAAAGTATTGAACAATTCATGGATAACATAATATCTCACCTAGAGTTCAATCAGATATTATGAGACAAAGGGAGAATACATGAGAAGGTCATTCAGTTCGATCAGATACGGACTAGTCGTATAGAGATATGAGCTGGTCGTAAACTGGTTGAACATATCACTAAGTAGTTGAAACCTGCTCGTAAGCAGTTACGAACTGGTCGAGACTACATATGAACTAGTCATACAGAGATACGAGCTGGTCGTTAGTGATAAGGACCTGATCATAGATCATATTGCATTAAGGTTCATCCGATATATTTTGTGTGTATTTGGGAATCATTTTGTCCTACTAGGAACCACTAACGACTCGTGGTCAAAAAGGGTTTCCGAGTCACAACCGATTACGTATGAACCTACAGGGTCACACACTTAACAGGTTAGAACAAACATATTCAGATAGGATCTGTCATGGGCTCTATTTAAGAGGATGCATGAGGCTATTGGGAGATATAAGAGACATGTGAGTTGCTCCATTGAAACCCTAGCCGTCATCTTCCCGAAAGCTCTACCGTGCGAGTTGGTGCTAAAACACTGGTGTACGATATTCCTTCTCTCGACATGTGGATACCGTAGAGGTACTACTGCGGTTATTGTTGCGCTTAAGGACGATCCACGACTTAGCAAGGAACACGATACGTTATCAGAGGAGATGATCAACTACATTGGATAATCGACTACGTTAGACGATCAACTACGACCGCTTCATCACTGTAACACCCCAGCTCATCATTGAGCCTAGAATGCTACTGAAAATAAATTAAACTAAAACTAATTACGAATTTTTGGTAGAACCTCCTTTGTATAGTCAACTATACCGAGGTTCTAACAATTAATCATGGCAATTAACAATAAACTCCATATTCAAGTTTACTCAAGCATGCAAGATAATCGAATAAACATAATCAAGACATGCTATTCTCATTATTACAATTAATCTGATACTCAAAACCATCCATGAGTGATTCTCAAGCAGTTTAGTTATTCCTGAAATGAAACTAAATGGCAATCTCCTTAAGGTTGTGAGGTAGTGAGTGCAACCAACATCTACTCCCTCCCATGCATGTCGTTCCTGCCAGTTGTACCTAAAACATATCAAAGCAAGAGTGAGCCCAATGTAATACCCCGATTATCTTTTAGAGAGATAGTTATTCGGGAGAGAGAATTAATGGAAAATTCAAGATTTTCGGGAGAAAAATTCAGAACCTAGGGTTTCGGCCAGCTAATCCACTGGAGGCCGGTCATGAGTGGCCCAAGAGGGGGAGGCGCACTGGCCCAAGCCCATGCGCCCACACCTCCCCTAACCCTAGGGCAGCCCCATCCCTTTCCCTTCTCCCCTAGTGGCCGCCACAAGCATCCCTCCCCTTCCCCATGCGCTCCACCCCCATCCTCCCCTTGCGCTCCACCTCCACCCCTCCTCCTCTGGGCAGCCATCTTCTCCTCCTTGCTGCTGCCACCAAACAACAAGGAGGATGAGCCCGGTTGCAACGCATAAGGAAGAAGAAGAGGGAAAAGAGGGAGAAAGGAGGAGATTGAGAGAGTTTGTGATGGCGGGCTGTTCTTCATCTTCCCGCGGATCTACAAGGGTAACAAAGAGCTAGCTTCACGGTTTGATGTTTGTTAGATGCAAATATGATTAGTTGTTTGGATCAAGTCTGTTTTTAGTAGATTCAATTCTGTCCAGAATGTTGCGGGGTCTGTTTCGTGGTTTTAGAGGCCGAATCTGAGATGATCATCTCCTGGAGTTTTGTAGGTCTTGTTCTTAGCTTTCGTTGGCCGCCAAGATCACCTCATTCCGACTTTCGAGTCAAAAGTTATGATAGATTTACTATCTGCTGTCCAGAATCCTGACGAGAATTAGCAGTCTCTGTATAGGTTGATTTATGGCCTAGTTAGAGGGTGATTCAGAGGTCTTGCCCATAACAAATTTTGAAGGTGATCTCACTAGCTTTAAGGATTGGTAAAGAACACCTCATTTGGATTTATAGATCAAAAGTTATGCACTTTTCATTGTGACTGTCCAGATTGTATGTCAGTCTGTCCAGATTGTATGTCAGTTTCTATCTTTAGTTTTGACCCGTGTGCCACTTTTTGTTAAAGGAAAAATTTGAATGTTGTGCCAACTAGTTTATTGTAGGTAATTTCATAACCTTTTCAGATTGTTAAAGAACGCTCAATTCGGAGTTGTAGATTAAAAGTTATGGTTGTTTTAGTATTGCTGTCCTGTTTGTTCAGACAGAAGCTGTGCTGCTGTTTTGTTTTCTTTATTAGAGAAGTTTATTGGCCGAATAGGGAAATCTCATCAACTTGAATGTTATAGATATGTTCGTTAAGATGAGGTAGGATCTGGACTCATCTCATTTCGAGTCCCACGTCATTAACTACTGTCATTTTCGTGCTGCTGTCCCGACACGTTTTTGGGTTGCAGCCTGTTTTTCAGATTAGGTTTTATGGCGATTCCTTGGGAGTTCAAGGGGGGTATTGTAGACTATTAATTCGGGTTGGATTCTATGTTGTTCTTATTTCGGTTATTTAATTGTTTAGCCACGAGGCTACGGGTTTGGGAGCGCCATCGTTGTTCGCTAACGCGTCGCAACGCGAAGGCAAGTACTTTGTTGTTTTTGAGTGCTGTGATTGTGAATGTTTTCATGAATATAGTGTGACATATTGTGTTACCCGAGATGCTGAATTGGTTATGTTCTTTCATTATGTGGAGTATATCTTGAGAGATGGTATTATCACTGCTCATGTTCATATCATGCATCCTTTTATTCATGTTATGTCCACGGAGTGGATTGTAAGTCCCACCATTCCAATGTGGGCAAATTTGGACATTGTCATGTCCCGCCCACGGAGTGGATTGAAAGACCCATCAATTCCAAGATGGGCACGTAAGACCCATCAATTCCAAAGATGGGCAGCTTTGGACACCTATATGAAACGTTCTTCATATAGGACTTGGATCCCCGCACTTTTGTTAAGGTGCGGGCTTAAATGAACACCGACGGTGTGTCACTCACTATACCCAGTATATGCATGTGTGCAGTCCATCCTTGATTACATTCATTCATTTCATGTTTTCATAAGTGTTCACTCGATGCAAGGTTCGCATTCTTAAATGGTGATGTCCTGTTTGTATATGTGTTCTTTTTCTTTCATCAGTATTTGCCGAGTCATGGACTCACTCTTGCGTTGTTTGTTTATTTTAGGTAACCCCGATGTTGGCTCACTTGGGAGGAAGTAGACACGCACTACTGCTCACATCATCCCATTCATGTTCAAGATTAAATTTAGTTATATCTTACATTCGTTAATGATGAACTGTAATAATTAAATTATAATTGGTGAAGGAAGGATACCTTCTCCACATGGATGTTGATTTATTATCTGCGTGTGAACCTTCTTTATTGATGATCAGATAAATAACTTAGAAGGTGAAGGAAGGATACCTTCACCATGTCCTGTTTAATTTAATGCTGTCTTTAGTTGAAATACTTAGTTCAAATTCTTCTGCATTATGGATGTATGTTAGATGTTTTAGGTGACATCTTGGCTTCCGAATAGCTAGGATGTTACACCCAAAGACTCAGCAAGTATCAACAAGGCTAAAACAAGTTTGCATTCATAGCATCAATAATCCACAATAACATTACACTAATCATAGCTTTCATATTTATGGAATGCGATCAATGCAATGCACCTTTTGAACTTTATCTCTTTTCGTATTTTACCGGTAATGCGGGGTATACATCCATCGATGTGTACCCTTGCCTGTGCCCTCTGGCACAGGGACCAAGAGCCTATACACCACATGTATAGAGACCTTTGCCCATCATCTTAATGATGGGGACCTCTTTACTCATTGCCCACATTCCACGAATGTGGGGACCTCAAGCCCATCATCTACATGACGGGGACCTCAAATAAGTATAGTCACCACGTGACCAAGCCTCCAATATGATGGCACGATGCACATGAACAAAACTTTAAACCATCATACATATGTATCCACAACAACGTCATACATGAATAAACTTATTCATACTTCTAGCATTCCTCATCATTGATATTCATAGCATTCTAGCATCCATGAATAGCACTTATATTCATAACACTAGCAAACATGAACAATCCTTCATGAATAACAATTAATCATATCTCAAGTATTCACCATCCTTAATCATACATATCACACTATCAACCATGCATGGTTATTACGCATCAAAGTACTAGCACCCTCTATCAAACATTTATAATTATTCACTCAATCAGAGTACTTGCATTCACCAAGATAAATTGGAACTCATTACACTAACATCCATGCATGGCTATTATGAGCCAAACACAAACAGTCACAGCATACAAGCATAATTATACGATAACCCGAATACTTGTCTCAACCGTGCGAGAACGGTGACGCGAAGAGGGCACTGCCCCTGGGATCACGCTCCCACCTGAACACAAAGATAACCCAAACTAAGACAAACATACAGGACCAAAAACATAAATAACAACACAATTGAACTCACTAAACTCCCAAGCGTTTCCAATCTTCCAACTTCTAGCGATCGATTTAGTGTTCACTGCGGACAGTCAACTTCTAAAATACATAACTTTCTGCTCAGGAGTCCAAATAAGATGTTCTAATACTTTCTAGAAAGATAATTAAATTATCTAAATAAACTTAGTTGGGGAGCCCTTCTTATTTTGCCAAATACTACCCCTACCAGGCCAATCTACAGAGCAACAATTATCACGTCGGGTTCTCTGGACAGTTCACTAAAACCATCATAACTTTTGCTACGAAAGTCCAAATCTTGCGTTCTTTACCTCTCTGAAAAGGTAAGGAAATTACATACATTTTTCGTTATATTGAGATCCCCTGATTTTCCCTTTAACTAACAGTTTTATCTAGTTTTTTACAGACTGTCCCAATGCTGACAGATCAGCAGGGCAGCGATACTAAAAAAATCATAACTCCCTGACCGTTAATCGGATTTTGGCGTTCTTGGTGGCCACTGAAAGTTAAGAACATTATATACATAACTCTAGGAGACAAAAACTCCTAATTCGGACCTTAAACACATGAAACTGACCGCGCAATAATCTGGACAGAACACGATCTATTAAACCGACGCAAATCAATCTACCAAACGACATCAACCGCAACTACTACGCATCAACCAACGAAGAACACGCGACGTTACCCTTGTAGAATCACAGCAAGATGATGAACTCTCCCCGCGAAGTTGATCTCCTCTCCTTTCTTCACTTGATCGGCAGTAGGGAGCACCAACGGCGAGAAAGGGAGGCACCAATGGAGGGGGGGCACCACCATGGAGGAGAGGGTGTGCTACAGTAGTCATGCTACAGTGATGGCAGCGACACTGTAGCTATAGTGCATCTAGGGTTTTCCCCTTCTTTTATTGGTGGCCGCCCCTCATGGGCCTCCTGGGCCAAGACCTGAGGCCCAAGTTGCCAAAAAACTGCAGAAACCCCCCTTTTTATGTATAATTTCTCTTTTGAACGCTTTCTTTCGTAGAATAAATCGGAGTATTACATTAAAACCCCTCTTTCTCCTGTTCAATCACTTTGCTAAAAGAAATATTCTCCCGATTTAATTTTTGGGGTATTACAATCAATGCGCTCTACGTTGGATCAGGCTGCTCCAACTCATCTTCCGTTGCACTGCGCGTCTGGTGATAACAATCTATGATCTTCTACTTGCTTGGCTTCCTAGTTTACGTGGTAGAAATTTTGAATTGTCAGCTAGTGTAGCCTACCCATATCCCTTCAGTGGTATCAGAGCCATCTTTCATAGTTTTTGATCTAGATCGATTGCATATGCTTGATATGTGGCAGTAGTAGATTGGATCTATTACTGGTCGGGTTTGGTAACATAGATTGGTTCATATGGATGGAACGACCTAGGCACTGGTCGATAAGATTGATCGGTGTTCAGTGCTTGTTCACGACCACTCTGCATAATACTCCTACCGGTCGAAATTCTGCCATCGGAGTATGCCGTAGTGTGTAATCGTATCAAGGCAATGATTAGTTTGGTTCAGAATAGGGTTAATATGATTAATCTGATGATTTTCAAGGCTCGATTATGCGAATAAGATTCATGTCCTGAAATGTTTTTGAGCACGCTGCCCTCGACCAGCGAGGGGCGCTGCCCCTTTGAACTCTACCCGCTAACCTGCTAGCGGGACCACCATGCTGGGTAATTTACCATGTGTTATATGTAGTATGTGTTCTTGTCACCCGATAGAATTGGATTCTATGCATAATTTATTTTTGCAGGCATTTATGTGAATAGCATGGTCCATTGTGTATATGATGCATGTATGGATTTTCATGGCGTGCATGTCATGCTGTGACATAGCCATCGAGCTATATATTATTGTATAACGGTCTACGTGCCGATATGTGATGCTTGCTATTATCCTATGTAATTCCTTACTAGCTTTTAGGAGTAATTGCTTAGTAGATGAATGCGGTCGAAGATTTCAAGCATGCTGGTCGGAGGACAGGAAGCATGGTGATGGAGATTGTCATGATGAGGGCCATACTTGTTCACAATTTAATGTGATTATCTATAAATGTTTGTATTTATTTCTGTTAAGCTATTTGATCATGTTTTATCATTAGATGTTTTGACATGATATAGTAGTATCCCTCAAGAAAAATTAAGTAAATATGATGCCTTTCCAATTGTTGCGTCTATCACAATTTTGATCGTTAATTGGCACATCTACCAAAGTAGTGTGCTATCAATTATCTTAATAAGATGGGGTGGGTGTCGGACACCCACATGCATAGTATTGATTTAACTTGACAACGCTATCAAAACAGTTTTGGGCCTTAGGGCATAGTGTTGGTCGCTGGGGCATGAAGATGCCACCCAATAAACAAGAGTCATATGTGATATGTGTGGGGACCCTAGGTTATCTCCATAAGACCGAGACTAAGCATGGTCTTAAGGACATAACTCTGGACCTCCAGTAAATGGATTTTTAACTTAACTCAGTCTAAATGAGAGGCTTCACTAAAATCTAGAGCCCCGACGTTCATGCGCGCCACTCCTCTACGAGCACTACATGATTGTCGGTTCTCCAACAAGTCAAGCACTACACTTAGCAAGTTAAATAGGAAGCCATGAACAGCGAGCATGACTTATATTGGCTCCCAAGATCAGCGACCAATATATTCATACTCTCATACAACGTCGATCATATCCATACAACGCTCATACATAAATAGTACAAAGTCATACATCATAGTTCCAAGGTTACAACTAATACAAGTGGCCGACCGACCAAATCAAACAATTTCATAGCGGAAGCAAGTAAATAAACCAAAATGCCAGCAGTGGTATGCCCCATAACCCGTCGGCAACCGACTGGGGGTTAAATGATAGCGCACTACTCATCAGTGTCGCCTAAATCGACACCGACGAGCTCATCGGGCTCGATATCTTCCTCACCTGTAAGAGCTAGCAAACATCTGGCTGAGTACCAAAGAGTACTCGCAAGTCTTACACAAATAAAAATTAATTATGCATAAGGCTATTCCAAGGGATGGCTCATATTGGCTTAGTTTTGCAAAAGAGACGCAACAAGGTACCACCTACACATACTAGTTCTTCAAGTGCCATTTTAAAATCAGATTTGAAATAGAAGTAAAACATGTGAATAAGTAATGAATTGAATAACACATAAATCATACAGTTAGCAAAGTGGCTGCCCACTTTGATACAACAGCAAGCATGAACATCCCATTCATGATAAATCCCAAGTTATACCACAATTTTAATTCCAAGTCTAACAATAGTAACTCCCGAACTCAAGCGGTTGTCCATAACCGTGGACACGACTATTCGAATAGATTTATACCCTGCAGGGGTGTACTACTTTAACCACACGACTTGATTAGCCTGTTAGCCTCCAGATGCCTCCTAATATAGCATACTTCCTATGGTATGCCGGCCGGGTAAATCAAGATATGGTCGTTTTTAGCAAGAAGATCCCATTAGGCTAAGTCTCTCAACTCAGGGCTCCTAGGAACATAAGACGTTACGGTCTCTATGCCCTATCGGCCCCTAAGGAACATGGGATTTCACGGTCCCATGCCCTTACAATTACACCATCGTGGGACTCAACACAACAAAATCTTCCCTCTACTTAACCATACAGCTCCCAACCCGTGTGTGGTAGCACGAATGTACTTGAATCAACGACGTTACCAAAGTTCGGTCCTTAATTGTCCAGACAAGTCTACCACTTACCCAAAGCTCGTGCACAAAGCACCATCACTAACCAACACTTGTCTAGACCAAAAACTTCTTTAAAATTTCAAAATTTAACTCATAACACAGATACAAGGATCTGAAACAAAAGTATATAAAGAAAGTAGTGTTTATCCCATAATTGTCGGGTTATCCCCGACAATCAAACTACCGGTTCTAGACTTGCATGGCTAAGCAAACCCGAACAATATAAATTCATACATCCTATCTTAAGCATGTGGTGCTGGAATAATTCAAGGGTAACCTCAATGAATTAGGACATAACTAAACTACACATCACAAAAATAGCGACCATATCAAAGTAGCATGCAACCAATTATCATTGCATCTATCCTAACAAAACTGGGATCAAATATGATGCAAAAAAAGTTCAAAGGATGTTTGCCTTGCTAGAAAAGTAGTTGTTCACTCTTAGTAGTGTAAGAGTCAATATTGATTGCTTCGGAATCTAAAGAATAAAAACCGATATAAACACCGAGAGATACTCCAAAAATCAAGATGATAAAAAATGCATGATTTTTATACAGTAGCCAAATCATGATTTTAGATGAATTTTGGTGGAGAAATTATTCCATGTTGATTTTGTATATGAAAGTTGTGGTGGTTTGAATTTCAGATTTCAATATCTCCATAGTTAAGCAATTTAATTATTTGGCCAAAATTTGTAGAGCAGTAGTGGGACAAAGGATTATATGGATAAATAGATAATATTACTACAATTCAAAATAGTTGAGTTTGCTTCAAATGAAGGTATCATGATTTAGTTATGAATTTCTAGAGTTATCAGCATTTCTTTTTGTAAAAATAATAGTGTTAATAGCTCATTTTCCAAAATAATGCTCTCTGTTATAGAGACATATTTGAAAACAATTTTAATAAATATTTCATTGAAAATAAAAATTATCGGAAGTGGTTTCACTCATTTTGGACCTGATATGAATTAGTTATGCATTTTATAAGTTATTCATAGTTTACAGTGTGTAAATTAATAGATTTCGAATTTCATAAAGTATTTATTACTTTTTCTACCGGCCACGCGCTAGCCGCAGTATCTGACAGTGGGACCTGCACAGCAGCGCGTCCCACGTACTCGCGCGCTGACAAGTGGGCCTGCTTGTCAGCGACCCACGGTGACGCGGAACATGCGCACGACAATCGGCCGCGCTTGTGAGCCGTTGGATTAAGATCCAATGGTCCAAAATCATGGCGCGTTCGAGTCGATCCGAACGGCCCAACTGATCCAGACCGTCGATTTCTAATCCAACAGTGCAAAACAAATTTAGTTATGAAAGGCTGTTTTAGTGCACAGCACGTGTCTATTTCCTTGGGCCCACACGTCAGTGGCTCCAACGTCTTACTAAGCGTGCTGGTTTTCCGTGCGTGGGTCCCGCATGTAAGTGAGTTAAGTGGTTCTTTTCGGACAGTATTTAAATGCTATTGATTAACGTTTAACTCCTAATCACTTGCTACAGTAGCTGTCTGAGTACGACAACGGGTTTTGCCCCGCGCGCTTCATCGGCGGCTCGCCAGTGATTCCAGCCACGGCGGCGCCAGCCAAGGGCATGTACAGATGCAAAATAGTAATGCGCTTCTAAAGAGAGTAGTCTCGATGACTGAGCCGGCCCAGAACGGCGGCTAGCCGGATTTGAGCGGGGGCGCTAGATACGGCAAAAACGTATTTATCAAAATGGAGCTTCGCAGCGCAAACAAGCGGTTGCCTGAGGTCCTAGGGACTATGAGTAAGGTACCTGAGCAAAAAGGGTGCTCGCGAAAGCTTGGAGTAACAGAAGCTCTGTCGGCGCCGGAGAAGATGACAACGGCGGCATGGCTTAACGTGAAGAGGTGACCCTGAGCAAAACCAACAAAAATAGGTGGTCGGGGCAGCTCAAGGATCAAATGAGGATGCTGTGAGAGCAAGGAATCGACATAAAACTTACCAAATCGAAGTGGAAGATGAAGGGGTTTGAACTTCGGCCGAAAAGGGGCAAACTTCAATTCAGCAAGACCCTGCCATGCGTTCATGAAATTGCTTGAGGGGTTTTTAATCTAATGCCAAAATATACGAGATGACACGAAATAAGATCAAGAAACTCACCAGAGACTAAGAACACCACTTGGTGTCTTCGAGAGCGCGCTCTGGAATAGCCGAGAGCACGACAATGGGCTGGATGTTACAAGCAACACGAGGAGCTCGTATTAGCAAAAATGGGTAAGGCATTGAACAAGGAAAAGAATGGCATCACCCGGTCGATACTTACCCAAGGAAGGAGCCCTCAATGGCGTCCTCCTCTTCTATCGAAAAGAAGAGAAGTGAGGAATTGAGAGGTGAGGAGGGGTATTATCCCCAGGCGATGACGGCGATGGATGCAGCGTCACGTAGTGAAGCTCCAGGAGTGGTCCGAGGTGGCGGTGGATTCACGCCGTGACGGAGCGCCTACGGCTCGGACAGAATGGCGCGGCCGCGTGGCTTGCAGCGCCTGAGCGTGCGCCTACGCAAGGAAGGGGATGAAATTGACAAATGGGCCCATTAAGGCAGTCTCACAAAGTGTGTGGCTTATGAGGTCAAGTGTGCATCGTTGGATCTTGTTTGAACGGCTGAGATCTAAAGTGAGTTTTGGGGCTGCTCAAGGGTGATGAGATCTGATCCGTTGAACTTAGATCCTACGGCCTACATGCGTTGGTACATTTAGTTGACTCCACCGAGTCAAGTGTCTGAGTCGGGTTCGAACCCAAAGAATAGTGCACAGGTTTGAGTCCATAGCTTTGACTGCGATTTAATCTATTTCCTCTACTTTGACTAGGGGCTTAAAAATAGAAATAAAATTCCTAAAATCATGAAATAAATCATGGGGGTTCCTGGGATAGTCCAGTGTCCATAAAAATTACCGAACCCCACTGTTCATGACATAAAGTGTATAGTTTGAATTAAACCTTACTGTTGATCTTTAAATTGTGTTTGAATTTTATTAGGGTTCAAACTAGTCCCAAAAATTTGGGAAAAATTATATTTATTCATGATAACTAATATAGTATTTGAATAAATTATTTCCAGGGGAATTTTAGTAGCATTTATTTCAATTTTTATTTTGGAGTTCAAATTAAAGTGTATGTTTAACATTTGTTTTGAGACTTTCCAAGTGCAAAACTTAATGAAAAAGTTTCAAAACGTGATGCATGTTAATGAGATGCATAATAATCCTCTTTATTAACTTGGGGGATGTGACAATATGATTAGCAAGAGGTTGCTTACCTAAATCACTAGGTTTCTAGCAGTGATGCCAAAGCTCACTAGGACTTAATGATATTAGTATCTTGATCTCACTATATGATGTTAGAGGAAAACATGATTTAGAACATATAGTGGGAGTATCTTTTATTGACTGTTGATGATTAAGTTCGACCATGTTTGGACTGCTCGTATGGAGATACAACCAGATACAGACTAGTTGTATGGAGATACGAGCGGGTCGTAGATTGGTCGAACATAACCACCAATATGAGTGTCTAATAGAAGATTTTGCTTAAACATAGTGCTAAATTTTTGCATATATTTCTGTTGTAGATCATGACACCTACTACTTCTTCTGCACCTACCTTTAACTTGTGATCTATTCTTAAAAAAGAAAAGTTAAATGGTTCAAATTTCATTGACTGGTTTCGTAATCTGAGAATTGTTTTCAAACAAAAAAAGAAGTAATATATTCTAGAGGGTCCCTATCCCGAGGAACTGAATGCTGATGCTACTCGTGCTGAAAAGAATGCTTATGAGAAGCATTGCAATGACGTAGTCGATGTATACTGCCTTATGCTTGCTACCATGAACTCTGAGCCTCAGAAGCAATATGAGACTACGGATGCTTAGAATAGGATTGTGAGTCTGAAGGGTATGTTTCAGCATCAAGCAAGGGTAGAGAGGTTCAACACCTCTAAGGCATTGTTTTTTATAGGCTATTAGAAGGTAACCCAGTCAGTCCTCATGTGATCAAAATGATTCATCTCATTGAGAGCCTGAAAAAGCTTGGTTTTTCTCTTAGCCAAGAGTTGGCTACTGATGAGATTCTCCAATTACTCCCTGCGAGCTTTGAGCCTGTCATATTGAATTTTCATATGAATGGCATAGAGAAGTCAATGACCAAGTTTGGCATGCTTAAGGGTGCTGAAGAGAGCATAAAAAAAAGTTCTAATCATATGATGATGGTTCAAAAGACTACTAGCTTTAAGAAGAAAGTTAAATCGGGAAAGGGAAAAGGCAAAAGAAAGACTCAAGATGAGATTGAGAGTCTCAATTCTAAACTTAAGAAGCTCAAGGTGGGTCCTAAGCATGTCTTAAGGCTAAGCTTAAGAAGCTCAAGGTGGGTCCTAAGCATGTCTTACGGCTAAGCTTAAGAAGCTCAAGCTGGGTCCTAAGCCTGACACAGAATGTTACCATTGTCATGAGATTGGGCATTAGAAAACAAACTGTAAAAAGTACATGGCAAAGATGAAAAAGAACAAAGGAAGTAAGACTTCTAGTTCAGGTATAAATGTTATACACATTAATCTTGCTATTTCTCCTACATGTTCTTGGGTATTTGATACCAGATCGGTTGGTCATATTTGTAATTCAATGCTGGGACTAATAAGGATAGAAGTTTGGCAAGAGAAGATGTTGATATTCGCGTGGGCAATTGTAACATCTCAATTTTCTAAGCTTTAAAAATCCTTTGAATAGTTAGTAGGGAGAAAATTCACCATTTCAATTTATTTGAATTTAATTCAAAAGCTTAAACATGGACTTTGGATATCAAAACAATTTAATATGATTAAAGTCAACATCAACTATCGTCAAAACTATTTTATTTGGATTCTATGTGGTTGGATATATTTCCTAGATTTTTCTAGAATTTGTCCAAGTTCATTTGCTATTTTCTATTGCCATTTGGAATTTCTGCTATTTTATAAAATAGAAAACTAATTAAAACTTAGATAAACGGTTCGTGCCGATTTTCCTTCAGCCCAATTCCTTTCCTTCTCGTGCGGCCCATTCCTCGGCCTACTTTCGCTCGGCCTTTTCCTTCACGCGCAGCCCGCGCGCATGTGTCCTCATTCTCCATCTGCCAGGTGGGTCCGCGCAAGTCGTCTTCTTCCTTCGGCTCCTTTGTGCGGGCGTTGCCTGAAAACGCCATGGCTGGCTGCGATGTAAGCTTCGTCTAACAATAGCAAGTCCCTACAAGAAAATACCGAGAAATTGTGTGGGGGTCTATCTCTTAGCTTGCCACGTCCGAATCCAACTGAATCAGAGCTCATATCTCCTTCTCTCTCTATAACCAACTTATGGCCGTCTGGGACTCCTTTGGGGGTTTCCAAATCCACGCCGCCCGCACCCTATAAAAGGCACCCTCACGATCGCTAGAACACCTTCAACCCAAACCCCAGCTCAATTTCACCTTAGATCAATCCGAGCCATCGCTATTCGAGCTTTAGGGTTTTGAAGCTGAAACCCAAAAACTAGAATTTTGCCACTACCGTCGATGTCCCGCCACCATAGACAGTGCCATCATTATCGCCGTCGCATTATCACTTTGGTGCGCACATCCCCATGGTAGAAAGGCCCCTACAACGTCGTTGTCATCTTCAACCGCGCTGCTCCACTGCCAACCTCGAGCACTACCGTACTTTTGGTCACCGCCGAGAGCATCAAACTAGGTCACCAGGTCCGCGTGGTCGCAACGAGTCCAGCGTGCCCATCCACTACCGCCGCCGAGCCCTGTAGCGCTGTTGCCGGACGAACCGAAGCCCTCACCGCCATTATCGTCACTGCCGATGTGTATGCCAGGTCACTAAGCCACCTCATCTCCACATTAGCAGTCATGTCACCCTCTGTCCCATGTGGCAATGCCATGTGGTGTGTCTACACCCAAACCCGAGCTAACCTTGCATGAACCCGGTCCATGGTGCACTATCTCTATGACAGTGGGCCCACTTCCAAATCAATTTCTTTTTAATTATTTTCAGCCAAAATCCCTCGCTGATGTCATAACTCTGGATTTTCCAAATGGAAAATAATTAGGGTTAATCCAAAATTAGAGTTTCTTTTAGATTCAAACTTTCAAAACCCATATCTTTTGCATCCGAATTCCGATTGAGCCCATTCAAATTTATAATTCATCTAAATTAGAGATCTATTTATCTAAAAATTTTATTTAATTTTTAGAGTTTGTTTTACCTCTGTTATTTATTAGTTTTGGTTTATTTGCTTCGTTTGCGAGTAAACGTTGATTCTTCAGAGAGCTTTGAAGAAGAAGTGTATCAAGATCAAGACAAGTACCTAGATTTATTCCAAGGCAAGTCATACCTTTGATCATATTGAATCCCAGTTTTCAGAACTATATTGATTCAAATTATTGCATTCTATTTTAAGTATTTATTTAAATGCTTTTGGGTTAGTTATTAATCCAATTTGTTATATCCACCTTGTCTATTGTATTGTCATAATATTTTGTTACCCTAGATTGGTTCATTACTAGTTTGTAATACTATAGCACCAACATGGGTTGGTTAGTACGAGTAGATTGCTTAGTCATGCTACGAGTCACCATATCATGTGAGTTGTAATTATAAACTTGACTAAGTGATTATGGAACTATATGATAAAACTTTGTGTGTACTATGTGCTATTAGTCATTGATGGTATATGTTGCACTTAACCAATAGGGTGGAAAAAGATTTCGACTGGGGCAAGTGGTTGTGTTTTGTTATGGTGGATCTGTGTTGGATGGGAATGATAATCTTCGTGACATAGTTAGAAATTGAAAATCTTGCCTTAGTCAATTAAGAACTTAACTTTGTGCGTCATTGAATTGAGCCTTACTATACAACCACATGCCTGGTATGGGACGGGTCTAACTTAGTAAGTTATGGATTCTTGACATTGATTACTCAGGAAGTAGGTTAGGCTATGTTGGAATGGGTGGAGGTGTGTACTACCAGGTAGTCGCATTGCAGGACGGTTTGCCGCATCCCTGTCTAACAATGTGTGTTATGCCAAAGAACTATGTTGGGTTTTGGTATAGCAGTAAAGCATACTGGGAGTGTCAATGCATGAGATAAAGTTTCTGAAATGTTTTGTTATGATTAGTGCTAGCTACACTGATCGTATCGTGTGGGTAAAGTGTACAACTTTTGCAGAGTGTTAAACAATCTATTCGAATAGCCGTGTCCGCGGTCTTAGACATGCTCGGGGATTTCACACAAGGAGTAGATTTTTATAAAACTTTGGGAAGGGACAACTGTGTGACTTAAGTCATGTGGTTGTGTGAATTAAACTGATTAGCTTTGTATTCTTTGTGAAAACAACTGTTAAATTATTATTGTCTATTTGTTTTTAATTATGTTTCAATCTATTATTGTATTCAATTGCAAATGTTGCATTTCTACAAAATAACCACATAAGCCATTCCTTTGGAATAAGCCTGCATCTATAAATTGCATTATGTGGTATGACTTGCGAGTATGGTTGTATACTAATGTTTGCTCTACAAACAAATCTACATAAGAGGAGTCTTCGCTTGCTTTCGAGGAGGAGTTCAACGAAGGTTGCTGATCGTTAGGGTCTGGATCCCAGTCGGCTGCCTATGGTGAATTGATGGGATCTACGCTAAAGTTTATTTTGTTCCGCTGCTGATTTCTTTATTGTTAGCCTTGCGTGGCTTAATAAGTGTAAACTCGACCACAAGGTCAAAACTAATATTTGTTATTCAAATTACCCGTTTATGCTATTAATCGCTTTTTGTGGATCGATATTCATCTTTGTTGCCACTGTGTGCACTAGCGTGATCCTAGACTAGTGCATTATACACAGAGGGTCCAGAATTGCATTTTTGGGTCCCGACAGCAATGTAGAAAGAGTTGCTGCATTAGCTATTGGTATTTTACCATTAGCTTTACCTTTAGGATTAATTATGGAATTAAATAATTATTATTATGTTTCAACCTTAAGCAAAAACATTATTTCTGCTTCATGTTTAGGAGAGAAGGTTATGAATTCAAAATAAAGAACAATTGTTGTTCAATCTATTTTGAAGATATGCTTTATGGCCATACTCCATTGATGAATACATTATATGTTTTGAATCTTGAGGATGAGCCCATCTATAACATTAATGCTAAGAAACTTCGACATAATGATTTGAATTCCACTTATATTTGGCATTGCCGTTTAGATCATATAAATGAGAAGCGCATGATGAATCTCCATAAAGATGGTCTTCTAAACACATTTGATTTTGAATCATTTGAAACATGTGAATCTTGTTTACTTAGCAAGATGACAAGGGCGCCTTTCACGACCAGAGGTGAGAGGGCAAGTGACTTATTGTCCCTTGTACATACGGATGTATGTGGACCAATGAGCACTTCGACCAGAGGTGGTTTTTAGTACTTCATAACTTTTACTTATGGCTTTAATAGATATGGCTACATCTACCTAATGAGGCATAAGTATGAGTCCTTTGAATAGTTCAAAGAATTTCAGAATGAGGTATAGAATCAACTTGGCAAGACAATTAAGTTTCTATGATCAAATCATGGAGGTGAATATTTGAGCCATGAGTGGTGTGATCACCTAAAGAAATATAGAATTGTTCCCCAACTTACTCCGCCAGAAACTCCTCAATGGAATGGGGTGTCTGAAAGACAGAATCAAACACTGTTAGACATGGTTCGGTCAATGATGAGCCAATTTGATCTTCCATTATATTTCTGGGGATACGCTCTAGAAACAGCGGCTTTCACTTTAAATAGGGTTCTATCAAAAACAATAGAGAAGACACCATATGAGATATGAACTGAGAAGTGTCTTGGACTGTCTTTTCTAAAGATATGAGGTGGTAAGGTTTATGTAAAACATTTCACGTCTGGTAAACTCATACCCAAGTTTGATAAGTGCTTCTTTGTGGGGTATCCTAAGGAAACCGAAAGATATTATTTTTATAAGCGGGATGGTGACAAAGTGTTTATTGCTCGAAATGGTGTCTCCTTAGAGAAAGAGTTTCTTTCCAAAGGAGTTAGTAGGAGCAAGTTGCAACTCAAAGAAATTTGAGAAACATCGGAAATGTTTTGACCCCTACTAAACCTCTACAGGATGAATAAAATATTGTAGAACCTATAGAAGAGGCATCAGCCCAACATAGATAAAAAAGGCCACGTCAATTGCCTGTAAGGTATGGGCATGATATTTTTTTGTTAAATAATGATGAGCCTAAAACTTATGAGGAAGCGATGGTGGACCCAGACTCTAATTCATGGCTTTAAGTCATGAGATCCGAGATAAAGTCCATGTATGATAATCAAGTTTGGAACTTGGTTGATGCACCTGATGGTGTTAAAACCATTGAGTGCAAAAAGATTTTTAAGAAAAAGATAGATATGGATGGAAATATTCATATTCGTAAGGCACCACTGGTTGCGAAGGGTTGCAAATAAATTCAAGGTATTGATTATGATAAAACTTTTAAGTCTATCTGGATTATTTTAGCTATTGATGCATATTTCAATTATGAGATATGGCAAATGGATGTCAAAACGGCTTTCCTAAGTGGAAACCTAAGTGAGGATGTGTACATGACACAACCTAAGGGTTTGTCATCAACAAGAAGCTAGAAAGGTATGCAAGCTCTTGAAATCCATTTATGGATTAAAGCAAGCATCTCAAAGTTGGAACATTCGTTTTGATGAAGTGGTCAAAAGGTTTGATTTCATCAAGAATGAAGAAGAACCTTGTGTTTACAAGAAGGTTAGTGGGAGCAAACTTATGTTTCTGATATTGTATGTGAATGACATACTACTGGTCAGAAATGATATTCCAATACTTGAATCTGTTAAAACTTCACTAAGAAATAGTTTCTCAATGAAAGATTTAGGAGATGCAGCATATATCTTGGGTATAAAAATCTATAGAGATAGATCTAAAAGGCTAATTGGATTAAGCCAAGATATGTACATAGACAATGTGCTGAAACGGTTCAACTTGCAAGATTCTAAGAAAGATTTCTTACTCATGTCACATGGTATTAATCTTAGAAAGAATCAGTGTCCTATGACCACTGATGAGCAAGACAAAATGAGTAGAATTCTATATGCTTCGGCTATTGTATTCATCATGTATGCCATGCCGTGTACACGACCAGATGTATCGTATGTTCTAAGTGTTACAAGTAGATATCAATCAGATCTAGGTGAAAGTCACTGGATAGTAGTCAAGAATATCCTAAAGTACTTGAGAAGGACTAAGTGTAACACCCCGGCCCAACATGAGCCTGGAATGCTACCAAACTAATATTAAACAATTCTAAGCCAATACATTCTACCAAAATTTTCGGCAGAACTTCCCCTGAATTGTTAACTACCAGGAGGTTCCAACATTTGAATAACACAATATATATAAATAACCTAACATTCAGAATCATCAATAGGCGTTCCAAAATATGAAGCAACTAGCATATTCAGAGATATCCAAAAGACACTACTCATCATTATTACATTTAAACCACTGCATGAAGCATAAATAATTCTCTAGCAGTTTGCACGTTTATTAACATATGAACTAAAAACGTATCAACTTTAAAGGTGGATGGAGTGTGTGTGTCCGATTCAAGTCTACTCCCTCCCATGCATGCAGTCCTAGCAAATGGTACCTAAACACACAACAAAAGCAAGGGTGAGTCCAACGACTCAGCAAGTACCAAAAAGAAACATTAAGCTCACATGTACATCATCAACATTCCATTCCCAAAGCTTTACATAGAAACATATCTCATGTGGTATGTATGCAAGAATGCAATGCAACTTTTCTCTTTCACTCTGTATCGCATTTCACCGGTAATGCGAGATATGCGACCGTCGCCGCACACCATGCCTGTGCTCGCAAGCACAGGAACCAATTGCCCAATACTCCGCAAGTAAAGGGGACCTCAAGCCCACACTCCACAAGTGTGGGGACCATAAGCCCATCCTTTTCTGGATGGGGACCTCTTCTCAATGCCCACATTCCACGAATGTGGGGACCTCAATCATGCATTCCTGGTCACCACGTGACCAGGCTTTATGTATGCTTTTTCAGTGCATATGACAATAACAGTTTTGCAAATAGCATGAACAACATCAGCTCTGTACATGAATAATAACCATTCATATCAAAGGCATATATCATCTTTAACCAGCATGTCATACCATCATTCGACCACAGCTAATTTATATACCAAATACTAGTATGTATCACAAGCATTCATCATTGCTAACCAAAGATGTCATACCATCATTTGTCCACAAATAATTTATATATCAACTACTAGCATGTATCACAAGCATTCATCATCTTCAACCAGTATATCATACCATCAATCAATCACAGTTGTTAAATATCAAATACTAGCAAGCAATGTCAAACCATCCATAGTTACTCTACCAAACAGGGTACTTGCCTCAACCGCGTGAGAACGGTGGATGCGAAGTAGGTGCTGCCTCCGGGACCAGTCCCTCACCTAAGAATACATTTAAAAGCTTTCTAAGATAACAATAATGAACCAAATAATCCATATGAGCAAGCACGAAATAGTCATAGCTTGAAACGCGACCCCGACCCCAATTTCTTAAATGCTGAATTGACCCCTCTGTAAACAGTCGTAATAAAAAATTCGTATCTTTTAGTACAGGAGATCAAATGAGGTGATCTTAGACTTCATTGAAAGCTTATAAAATTCCCCAACTAAACCTAGTTGGTGGGCCTTCCTGATTCGGCAATCTACTACCCCTAACAAGCCAGACAACAGAACACCAATTTCGCGTCAGGTTCTCTGGACAGTACACTTAAACTATCATAACTTTTAGCTCGTTGGTCCAAACTTCGCGTTCTTGACCTTCACTGAAAGCTACCACAATTATCTACAACTTTCGTTATACTGAGATCCTCAGCTTTTCCATTTAACAGATCGCACAATGCAGATTACTAAAACCTGTCAGATTACCGACAGATTCGTAGAACAGTCCCACCAAATAATTCATAACTTCTGCTACAGAGGTCCAAATTTTGCGATCTAATACTTCATCGAAAGCTATTGACGTCCTCTACAACTCTCTAGGAGATGACCAGGCCTAAATACATATTTAACTACACCAAAACGTCTGTCCAACGCAATCTGTCCTGAGGAGACAGAATACCGACATTGCTACAATCATTAAAAATGTATCTACTCGGGGGGGGGGGGGGAGACCGGGGTTACCCTTGACGAACGCTGAGGACCAGGATGCTTCCCGCGAACCTTCACCCTTCCCTCTCCTCCTCCTCCTTCTTCCCCTTCCTTGGCCGGCCTCCACACGCACGATCCTTCGCGTCTCCTTCCTTGGACGACCAGCGGGAGGAGATCGCGCCTTGCCGGACAGCGGGAAGACGCATGGAGGGAGGTGCTCGGACCAGGGAGGGGCGCACAAGGGAATGGGGCGGCTGCCTAGGGGAGTGGGAGGGCGTACAAGGGAGTAGGGGAGGGGGTAGGGGCGGCTAGGGTTTGGGGGGAGAAAAGGGGTGCCTCCCCCCCTTGGCCGGCCACTATAGGACCTCATGGGCCGAAGCCCGGGCCCAGGTTGCTGCGCTTTTACAAAAAAACCATCTCCTCCCACTTATTCAATTATTTTCAAGAAGGTCCTTCCCCTGAATCGACTTCCGATCACTCGTTTCTTTTAAAACTTTAGTTTTCCTCCCGAATCCTATTATAGGGTATTACACTCTACCCCCCTTAAACTGAATTCGTCCCCGAATTCTAACCAAGCTGCGCCAAGGAGCAATCACGAATGAACCTAAAACATAACACACACATGTGGAGAATAACTCCGGATACCGCTCGCGCATGTGGGACTCCAACTCCCAAATGGCCTCTCTCCCAAACAGATGAGACCACCACACCAGGACGTAAAACGACGTCTGTACTAACTCTCAATTCGACATTTCTGAGAATATTCAACAAAAGAGACTCAAAGGTAAGATCCTGCTCGAAAGTCAACAACATTAACGAAAACTCAAACTCCAAATCTCTCAGGTAGTCACTTGGCACCAAACATGCCCAGTGTTGCGAACACCGCATATGGACTCGAGACGGTCCTAACAATACGCCAACCTTCGAATTCCCGTAGCTGACTAAAACAAACCAAAGTGCCTTGGGCTAACCATCCCCTCAATACTGAACCACACAACATGCACACAGAACACAGAACTCTTGTTCCACCTCTCAATTGAACTCTTCAATGAAACAAGGATCACCTCCTTTAACTAGAAACACACAACAGAATTCCCTTTAAGCAACTCTTTTACCGACCAAAACTCAACTAAATAAGAAAGATTCACATCGCAACTATACGTTACCAGCTCAGGTACTACAGAGTCAGACCCATAAATCGGAATTTCATCAAGAAAACCCGTCTACTCTACAAGTGGTAGTTTGCGAATAAACGTCACGAAAACCAAGGGAAGAATCATTTTAAATATCCAAATCAAAAACTTCCTTTATTCTTCCTGAACCGATAAGAACCACACATACCACAATCAAGTCAAACTCAACTTACGAAAGACATTGGTTAATAGCACAAAACTCAAACGAGAATCAGGGAAACGATTCAATTCTTGAGGAAGCAACAATTTAACAGTTTCTCTTTTAGGACTAAAATTTCTCTCAAACTTTGGGATTTCAGTTCATCGCATACTAACTCATCTCTCTTAACTTGGCATTCTCATCGTTACGCTCAAGTCGAAATACATCATCCACACCTCCGTATAAAGGATCTATCGACTCCACCAAAACTTTCTCTCAACTAATTGGACAGATGACTCCCAATGCACCTCAAAATATATCACACACGCAATCACATCACCTCAATCTTCTAAGAATAAACAACTTGGAATTCTCAGCTCTCACATTCATATACTTCATCAAAAAGGGTTCTATCCACGATCATCCCATTGTTCGAAATCCTCCCTTAATCTACTTCCTCTACACATAATCATTGGGTGACCAAGGTCCTAGCATAAAAATGTGAAGCCCAAATTAAACTCCAAGAATCCTACAATGAACTTCTCATATAGAAGATAGGAAAACCTCATATTAAAATCCCCAAATTCTCACAATCCAAACATACTCGCGCATTAACATCATCATGAAAAACATCTTATTAACCCAATTATCTTTATAAAGATTCTAACTCTTAGAGAGTTACTTACTAAGTCCAAGTCTTTCCTAGCAATAATGCAACCATCTCGGCTATCTCACTAATCACTTTAACGATCAGATTACATCGCTAATACTACTCTCATTACAACATCCTCATATTTCAACTGCACAACCGTGCCAGGTACCCAATCGCGACAGTCTAATACATTAATCAAGATTCCCATCCTTTCGAAAATTCTAATGTTCCACCCGAATTGAACAAATGATCTTGGATCACAAACCTCCATGGGTTCTAATGGTTGCAACAATGCAATCAGTTTAGCCTGAAATGCAAACATTCTGTATAAATAAAATTCTCTCCAAGAATTATACACGAAATCAGTTCATCCTCCCAATGTCCCTCGAATGACTTACAACCTAAGTCTCACAACCTCATTGAATAAAAACTTGGAAAGACCCTTTGTGAAACGAATCGAAGAATCCCTTCTCAGAAGAAAAACAAATAAAAACAATTTTCACCACATAGAAACATCTACCTCTCGCAGTGAACAGAGGACAAAGGGAAATAGTCAGTTTGGCAAAGAACCCAGACAACGAAAAGGAAAGTAAACAGTTGAGGGCACAAGTCCCGCACGAAGGGAAGATCGAACCCCAAATAAGAAGGTATTGCCTTTGAAAATGGATAAACTCTTATGGAACAACCGCATAAGGTTTAAGCACACTCAAATAAACTGCAAGTTGCGAAACGACTTAAATCTCAAACACTTATACTTCACTCCTTCCTTTAACAAGGAAAGTTATTCTCTGATTACTACATCACTTGGCCAGCTTAAACTTGATAAGCTCTTAAAACCCAAATCACAGGAACCACTTAAGAGCCAACAAAATCTTTCTTCATATCACTTTTCTCGAAACAACCTCAATCACCTCATAACACAAGAGGTCCACTAATCACAAACGCAACACTTGAAACACTTTCACTATATCAAAATTACGAAAGACGATCCAGTTACTTTATTTCTAAAAGAATCATCACTACACACATAAGTCACAATCTCTTGCAGATAATCTTACCAACATCAAGAATGATCTACCCTTAACAAGACTCGTTATCATCAACCCTTCCTTTATTAAGCCCCCAAAAGCTTACCAAAACGTTACAGATCCCTTTACCATCGCATCCTCAATTGAGTGTATACCAAAATCTTATATTCTCACTACAACAACCACTTTATTTTTAGAGTAAAACTACTGCACAACTAAAAGGTTATTCCCACACCCTTTCATCAAAGACATACTTTTATCTGATAGTCCTATCATCATGTAAACATTGTTCATCCATTAAATCCCATCAATTTATCTCTTAGTGGTGCTCATCACCAAACATTAATAGACATTATTTGCACCGAGCAATTACTCATAATCATTAAATATCCACAAAAAGGTTACTCCAAGATTAGTACCCATTAAGACAATAATCTAACTCCTTTTGAACTTAACCATCCCAAAAGGTTAGATTAACCCATTGAGACAAGTTAATCTAATTTACCAAAGAAGTTTATCGAAGGTATTACTCATAATCATCGACTCAATTACATCAATGTTCTACATCTCTTATTAACTATATTGTTTACAGCTAGATATAACCATGCTCTTAATCACAGCTCCTCGGGAACTACTACAAGACACTTTCAAATTAATCACTTTCCTTTCAAGGATCTCTGTTAGGATCGATCACGCACATACTACAGACCTAACCTGATAACCTATATCATAACCATTAATTGCATTGGCTATAACCTCTCACTTAACCAAGACAACACAACACTAAACGGTTTAACATCTTCTTTCATAAAAGAGATCCATTAATCTTCATCACTCAAAATACACAAAAGAGATACATTGAGTCAAAGTCTCCGCGTACTAAAGGACTTGCAGAAAGAAACTTTCATTAACCAAAAATATCACACGAGTGAATGGATCAAGTTTTCCAATGAGAAAGGTATAACTCCAGTTTAAAGGTCAAACTTGACAATCAACCAAGTTCACTAGCCGCAAGAATAACTCATCGGTTGAGGGAAACAATGATTGCTTTACAAAACAATTCAAGCCAATGGAAACATATCGACATGAATAAAACTACTAACCGAGGAAAGATTCGTCAAGCCCAACTGGACAAGAGTGACCAAATTAAATTCAAGGAAGAGAACAACCCTTCAAACGATAATCTTTATTATCAAACTACGAACGGGGGTGTAGCCTGGTAAAGCCCCGAGCCCCAACACGACCTCAACCTCTCAACATGGGTTATCCCCACACATAATAATCATATAGTCACTTATTGAGCAGTCATACCCATATCATATCAGCAATTAACAATAAGATAAAGCGGAAACGTAAATGCAATGCTTTGCTCATCCCCATCCTACTGTGCACCAGTGTGTCAAATTTTTAAGTTGATTAGCCATAAGCAAATTTCTAATTAATCTAGTCACCACGGACCTACAGCCCGCTCTGATACCAACTGTAACACCCCAGCCCAACATGAGCCTGGAATGCTACCAAAGTAACATTAAACAATTCTAAGCCAATACATTCTACCAAAATTTTCGGTAGAACTTCCCCTGAATTGTTAACTACCAGGAGGTTCCAACATTTGAATAACACAATATATATAAATAACTTAACATTCAGAATCATCAATAGGTGTTCCAAAATATGAAGCAACTAGCATATTCAGAGATATCCAAAAGACACTACTCATCATTATTACATTTAAACCACTGCATGAAGCATAAACAATTCTCTAGCAGTTTGCACGTTTATTAACATATGAACTAAAAACGTATCAACTTTAAAGGTGGATGGAGTGTGATTGTCCGATTCAAGTCTACTCCCTCCCATGCATGCAGTCCTTGCAAATGGTACCTAAAAACACAACAAAAGCAAGGGTGAGTCCAACGACTCAGCAAGTACCAAAAAGAAACATTAAGCTCACATGTACATCATCAACATTCCATTCCCAAAGCTTTACATAGAAACATATCTCATGTGGTATGTATGCAAGAATGCAATGCAACTTTTCTCTTTCACTCTGTATCGCATTTCACCGGTAATGCGAGATATGCGACCGTCGCCGCATACCATGCCTGTGCTCGCAAGCACAGGGACCAATTGCCCAATACTCCGCAAGTAAAGGGGACCTCAAGCCCACACTCCACAAGTGTGGGGACCATAAGCCCATCGTTTTCTGGATGGGGACCTCTTCTCAATGCCCACATTCCACGAATGTGGGGACCTCAATCATGCATTCCTGGTCACCACGTGACCAGGCTTTATGTATGCTTTTTCAGTGCATATGACAATAATAGTTTTGCAAATAGCATGAACAACATCAGCTCTGTACATGAATAATAACCATTCATATCAAAGACATATATCATCTTTAACTAGCATGTCATACCATCATTCGACCACAGCTAATTTATATACCAAATACTAGCATGTATCACAAGCATTCATCATTGCTAACCAGCATGTCATACCATCATTTGTCCACAGCGAATTTATATATCAACTACTAGCATGTATCACAAGCATTCATCATCTTCAACCAGTATATCGTACCATCAATCAATCACAGTTGTTAATGTTGTCTTCTAGTAGTTCTTGATGAACTATGATTAAAGGTATTTTTATACCTACTAGGAGTCCGAGATTTGTTAAGAAGTGTGAGATATTGATGAATTGGTCTGACCATTAAGATTGTGGAATTTGGTAAATTTCTTAGATAATTTGGAGAAATGAGTCTTAATGGATTAACCTAACCATTGGTGATGGTCTTGATAAGGATGTGTTTGAATGTTGCCTTAGAGGATATTAATCCAGAAATTATCGTAAAATGGCTATTTGATGATCATATAAGGTTGCTAGACCTACATATTTCTTAGTAAGATTAATTGTTGGAATTGTGTACAAAAGGTAGGATGGATTGAAGATCAGTGGATATGAATTTATGGGAGGAATTCTTTATAGTTCTTCTATATAGAATAACGCGATGAATTTTGTTATAGTGTTGTTGAGACTTTTGATCGATAGAAGATTTCGATTTTTTTAGAGTTTTAGAGTGATTTTATCGAAATCTAAATATGAGGAGGAATAGTTCAATATGTGTTTGAAAATTGTAATACCCCGAATGTTTCTACGGAAGGAGAGTAAACGAAAAAGGGGTTTTTCTGTAATACTCCAACTTATTGTAATGAAGGAAGCAGTGAAAAGAGAAATTAAACTTTAGACGAGGGAAAATCTGCAATTCTTTGACAACCTGGGCTTCGGGCTTTGGCCTAGGAGGCCCATGAGGGGCCGGCCACTAATAAAAGGAGGGGGAAACCCTAGCCCACCACTGTAGCACGCATTGCTACAGTGTTTCGCCGCTGCTACAGTGTTGCTACAGTGCGCGCCCTCCTTGCACTCCGTTGCTCTCTCTTGGTGATGCTCTCCCATTGCTGTCGGCCAAGGAGAAAGGTGGAGGGAGAGAGGAGAAGAAGAGGAGATGAGCATCTAGCGGGGGTAATTCAGCGGGCGCGCATGTCTCCAAGGGTAACGATTGCCGGTTGTTGTTGTTTGATTAGTCGTAGAAGTGAAACCGATTAAATTTGATTAGATCAAAGTCTGTCTGTTGGAAATTCAATTCTGTCCAGTAGTTTGCGCGTCTGTTTTCGCAATCTTAGAGGCCGAATCAGAGGATCCCATCTCCTAGAGTATTGTAGGTTTTGTTCTTAGCTTTCGGTGGCCGCCAAGAACACTAAATTCCGACTTTCGAGTCAAAAGTTATGATAGATTTATTATCTGCTGTCCAGAATCCTGACGAGAATTAGCAGTCTCTGTATATGTTGATATATGGCCTAGTTAGATGGTGATTCAGAGGTCTTGCCCATAACAAATTTTGAAGGTGATATCACTAGCTTTCAGGATTGATAAATAACACCTCATTTGGATTTATAGATCAAAAGTTATGCACTTTTCTTTGTGACTGTCCAGATTGTAGGTCAGTCTGTCCACATTGTATGTCAGTTTCTATCTTTAGTTTTGACCCGTGTGCCACTTTTTGTTAAAGGCAAAATATGAATGTTGTGCCAACTAGGTTATTGTAGGTAATTTCATACTCTTTTCAGATTGTTAAAGAACACTCAATTCGGAGTTGTAGTTTAAAAGTTATGGACGTTTTAGTTCTGCTGTTCTAATTGCTCAGTCAGATTCTGTTCTGCTGTTTCGTTTGACAGTTAGCAATTTAGTTTGGCCGAATTGGGTTATCTCGTCAACTACAAAGTTGTAGATATATTTGTTAAGCTCGTGTAGGATCTGGGCTCATCTCTTTTGGAGTCCCAGATCATTAGTTTTGGTCTTTACCGTGCTGCTGTCCTGATGGGATTCCATGTTGCTGCTGGAATTTCAGATTCGGGTTATGACTATGTTTTGGGTGTGCAAGAGGGTAGTGTAGAATATTAATTCATGATGGGCTCTATGTTGTTCTTATTTCGGTTATTTAATTGTTTAGGCGCGAGTCTACGGGTTTGGGAGAGCCATCGTTGTTCGCTAACGCGCCGCAACGCGAAGGCAAGTACTTTGTTGGTTTTAAGTCTTGTGATTGTGAATGTTTACATGAATATGATGTGACATCTTGTGATACCCGAAATGCTGAATTGGTTATGTTCTATCAATATGTGGAGTAAATGCCGAAAGATGATATTAGCATTGTTCATGTTCATATCATGCATCCTTTTATTCATGCTATGTCCACGGGAGTGGACTGTAAGTCCCACCATTCCAATGTGGGCGGTTTGGATATTGTCATGTCCGCCCACGGAGTGGATTGAAAGACCCATCAATTCCAGATGGGCACGTAAGACCCATCAATTCCAGTATGGGCAGCTTTGGACACCTATATGAAACGTTCTTCATATAGGACTTGGATCCCGCACTTTTGTTAAGGTGCGGGCTTAAGTGAACACCGACGGTGTGTCACTCGCTATACCGGTATAAGCATGTGTGCAGTCCATCCTTGAGTACATTCATTCATGCCATGCATTCCTAAGTTTTCATTCGATGTATGCTCATATTCTCTTATGATGATGACTTGTTCATATGTGTGTTATGTCCCTTTATCAGTATTTTGTTGAGTCGTGGACTCACTCTTGCGTTGTTTGTTTATTTTAGGTAACCCCTGATGTTGGCTCACTTGGGAGGGAGTAGACACGCACTACTTGTTCACATCATCCAATTCATGTTCAAGATTAAATTTAGTTCTATCTTATATTCGTAAATGATGAACTGTAATAATAAATTTATAATTGGTGAAGGAAGGATACCTTCTCCACATTGATGTTGAATTATTACTGCATGTGAACTTTCATTATCAATGAACTGAAATAAATAGATTAGATGGTGAAGGAAGGATACCTTCATCATGTCTTGGTTGTTTTGATACTATCATTAGTTGATTTTATTCAAATTCTTCCGCATTATGGATGTATGTTAGATGTTTTAGGTGACATCCTGGCTTCCGAATAGCCAGGGTGTTACAAAAATATTCATATGATTTGGAAAAAAAAATAGGTAGCAATTGGATTTCATAATGAAAGCAGTTGATAACAATAATAGTTGGAGTACAACTGTTGTGTGTTGAAGTTTGGTGTTGAGCATCACTAAAAGTTGAAATTATATGATGTGATAGCCGGCTTATGCCCACATGATTGTGGAATCATCGGACGATATCGTGTCCTTGATGAAAGGGTTTTGGTAGGACCTTTTCAATTGTGCAGTAGATCCCTTCTAAAATAAAGAGGTCGATGTAGTGAGGTTGTATGGTTTTGGTATATTCTCGTTTTGAAGATGGGATGAAAAAGTAGTATGGAACAATTTGGTGAATGTTGGGGGCTTTATAATGGAGTAGTTGACGATAAAGATTCGTGTTAAGAGTGAATTATTCTTGATGTTAGTAAGATTATCTGCTAGAGAATGTGACTTGTGTGTGTGGTGATGATTCTTTTAGAAATAAAGTAATTTGATCATCTTTCATAATTTTGATTCAGTGAAAGTGTTTCGAGTTTTGCGTTTGTGATCAGTGGACCTGTTGCGTTATGTGGTGATTGAGGTTGTTTCGAGCAAAGTGTTATGACGAAAGATTTTATTGGTTCTTAAGTGGTTCCTATAATTTGGGATTTAAGAGCTTATCATGTTTAAACTGGCAAAGGGATGTAGTGATCACAGAAAATGTCTTTCCTTGTTAAAAGAAGGAGTGAGGTAAGTATTTGAGATTTAAGTCACGTTTCACAACTCGCGGTTATTTGAGTATGCTAAAACCTTATGTATTTGTTCCATAAGATTTTATCAATTGTCAAAGGCAAGACCTTCTTCTTATTTGGGGTTCGATCTTTCCTTCGTGCGGGATTTATGCCCTCAACTATTGACTTTCCCTTTTGACATCTGAGTTCTTTGCCAAATTGACTTTTTCCTCTTAGTCCTCTGTTCACTGCGAGTGGTAAATTTTTTCTAAGTGGTGAAAATTATTTTCATTTGCTTTGCTTCTGAGAAAGGATTCACCGATTCGTGTCACAGGGGTCTTTCAAAGGGTTTGTTAATTGTTGTTGTGAGATCTTAGATTGCAAGTTAATTGAGGAACACTAGAGGATGAATTAATTTTCGGAATATAATTCGTTGAGAGGACTTTATCTCAATAGAATGTTGTCTTTGGAGGCTAAACTGATTGCATTGTTACAACTAGTAGAATCTATAGCGAGATGTGGTCCAAGTTCTTTTGTTCGTTCCAATGGAATGTAGAATTATCCAAAGTATGGAAACCTTGATCAAAATATTAGAGTGTCGCGATTGGGTACCTTGCACGGTTGTGCAGTTAAAATATGATGGTGTTGTAATGAGAGTAAGATTAGCGAAGCGATCTGATCGTTAAAGCGATTATTGAGATAACCGAGATTGTTGGATTATTGTCAGAAATGACTTGGACTTAGTAAGTAACTCTCTAAGAGTTAGAATCCTCATATAGATAATTGAGTTGAGAAAATGTTTCATGTTGATGTTATTGCGCGAGTATGTTGGATTGTGAGAATTTTAGGTATTTAATTTGAGGTTTCCCCTATTTTCTATATGAGAAGTTCGTTGTAGGAGTCTTCGTGTTTAATTTGGGCTTCACATTTTTATGCTATGATTTTGGTTGCCCAATGATTATGTGTAGAGGAAGTAGATTAAGGGTGGATTTCGAACAGTGAGATGATCATTGATAGAACTCTTTTGATGAAGTATATGAATGTGTGAGCCGAGAATTCCAAGTTATTTATTCTTAAAAGGTTGAGGTGATGTGATTGCGTGTGCGATCTATTTTGAGATGCATTGGAAGTCATCTGTCAGATTAATCCTGTCGGTAGAGGAGTTGTTGAGAGAGAGTTTTGGTGGAGTCGATGGAGCCTCTATACAGAGGTGTGGATGATGTATTTCGACTTGAGCATAGCATCGCGAATGCCAAGTTAAGATAGATGGGTTAGTGTGTTATGCGATGAATTGAAATCCCAAAGTTTGAGAGAGATTTTAGTCCTAGAAGAGAAACTGATAAATTGATGCTTCCTCAAGAAGTGAATCGTTTTCCTGATTCTCATTTGAGTTTTGTGCTGTTGACCAATGTCTTTCGCAAGTTGAGTTTGACTTGATATTGGCATGTGTGGTTCTTATCGGTTCAGGGAGAATAAAGAAAATTTTTGATTTGGGCATTTAAGTGATTTCTCTTTTGAATTTTGTGACTTTTATTCGCAAACTGCCACTTGGAAGATGGAAAGGTTTTCGTGGTGAAATTCCTATTTCTGGATTTGACTCTGTAGTACCGAGCTGGTAACGCATAGTTGCGTTGTGAATCTTTCATTTTCAGATGGGTTTTGTCGGTAAAAGAGTTTGCTTAAAGAGAGTTATATTGTGTGTCTCTGGTTAAAGAGGGTCATCCTGATTCGGTGAAGAGTTCAACTGAGAGGTGGAACAAGAGTTCTGTGATCTATGCGCTTGTTGTGTGATTCGGTACCATTGGGGAGGTTAGCCCAAGATACGTTGGGTTGTTTTCGCTAGATGGCGTATTGCTAGGACCGTCTTGGATCCATACGTGGAGTACGCGACGTTTGAGTTGTTCTGGTACTGAGTGAGTAATTGAGTCATTCAAAGTTTGAGATTTTGTTAAAGACGTTGATCATCGAGTACGATCTTACCCTCGAGTCTCTTTCGACGAGTGTACCTGGAAATGTGGGGTTGAGCGTTAGAACAGATGTTGTTTCGCGTCATTGTGTTGTGGTCCTCAGTCCGAGAGAGAGGCCACTTGGGAGTTGGAGACTCGCGTGAGCGAGTTTTAACAAGAGTTGATCATATTGGTATATGTTGTTAGTTTCTAGTCATAGTTTTCTTTCGTGTAGATCGACGTTTAGATTCGGGGTCGAATCCTGTTAAGGGGGGTAGAATGTAATACCCTGATTTATTCTGAGGAAGAAATCATTCAAAAGAGGATAATATAATTAAGAAAGAGGGGTTTTTACGCTTTTCTTCGGCAACCTGGGCCTCGGGCCTTGGCCCAGGAGGCCCAAGGGGGGCCGACCACCTATAAAAGGAGGGAAACCCTAACATGTACTGTAGCTACAGTACCCGCGCCGCTGCTACAGTAACCGACGCGCTACAATACCTCCGCATTAGCACTCGCTGCCGTCTTGTTCTTGCGCGCTTTCGGCTAAGGCAGAAAAAGAGGAGGACAAAGAAGAAAGGAAGGAGAGGGAGAAGATCTTCTTCGTGGGGGTTGATCTTCATCTTACAGTGGTTCTATAAGGGAGGTGAGGCTTCGAGGTTAGCGGCATCGTCTTTGCCTCCTAACGCATCGCAACGTAAAGGCAAGTACATGGTAGAGTGGTGAACAATAGGTTATTCGCCATCTGTCATTGATATTACTTATCATGCTATTTATTATGCTTTTGTTAAGCTTATACTTATTGTAACACCCCAGCCCATCATGAGCCTGGAATGCTACCATAATAGCATAAAACAAATTAATTCTAAGGCACTTTACAAAAAAATTTCGGCAGAACCTCCTTTGTATAAATAATCATACCGGAGGTTCGCACAAGAAACAATAACAATAATCAATTAACCAGTCTTCCAATTCAAAACATAATCATAAAGATATCCATATTATGCTAATCAACGCTATTACACAAATCCAACATAAGGCATAACCAAAAGAGAAGCCCTTAAGCAGCTTTATTCATTATTTAAGCATGATTAACTTTATTGAATTATAATCTCAATGTTCGTGGCGAGTGCTTCAAAACTATAACTATGCCCTCCCATGCATGTCGCGCCTTTTGAGAGGTACCTAAACAAACAACAACCACAAGGGTGAGTTCGATGACTCAGCAAGTACACTATAATCAAAGACAACATTCTTAATGGTAATTCAACAACTCAATACACTTCACAACATTTAGGATAAACCATGCACATGCTATGCAAGATGCTCAACTTTCACTTTATTCTTTACTTTGTCTCTTAGCATTACACAGACGCGGAGTGTGCATCCGTCAATGCACACCCATGCCCGTGCCTTCTAGCACAGGACCAATTGCCCACATACCACCAATGTGGGATCTAGGCCCATGCTCCACGAGCATGGGGATCTTTGCCCGCCATCATTATGACGGGATCTCAACAATAGCATGGTCAACTCGTGACCGAGCCCACAAATGCCAACATGATGCGTGTGTATGCAATTTCAATAAGAACAATAAATGAACAAATGCATTCACATCTTCATGGCATACAAGTAGACTATTCATAATACAACTTTCTCATCCTTAGGTATCATACTTTTCCAACATCAATGCGTAGTATATAACATATGCACCACTACACACGAACTATAATTTTCACATCGCAACAAAGATTCATGGTTCACACCAAACATTATCTAATATAACACAAGACTCCACTCAATAAGTTCAATGCTATTCCTTAATGCACTTGCAATACAGGTAACAAAAACATTCATAAGCATACTTCATCATAGAGATGCATTTCAGGTAACAGGATCATATATAAGCCACTTCCATACTCAAACTAACTAAACAGCGACATTCACCACAAACAATCAATTCAACACTCATTCAACATCTGTCTACTAAAATTGTACTTGCCTCAACCGTGCGAAGGTGGATGTCGAGGATAAGGTACTGCTCCCGGAGCCAAACCCACACCTGGACATATAAATGAGAAATGCTAAGGCTACCATGTAGGTCTAATAACAAAACTGTAATCACAAATGAACTCATCGTCCAATCGACGCGATCCCCGACTCTATTATCGGCTGCCAGATTTCCTTTCCAGAGAACAGCCCCCTTCGAAAAAATCATAACATCTTGTACAGAAATCCAAATGAAGTGATCTTGGACATTATGAAAAGGTTATTGAATTCCCCTTCTAAACCTAGTTGGTGAGGTTCTCTGATTCGGCCCTTTACTAGCCCTACCAAGCCATTCAACAAAGCATCAATTTTTGCGTCGGGTCTCTGGACAGCAACAATAAAACTATCATAACTTTCTATACATTCATCCGAATTTCATGATCTTTACTTTTCCTGAAAGCTGGAAGGATTATCTACATTTTTCGTTATGGCGAGACCCTCTGATTTGTCCTCTAAATATACGCTTAGGTCGAAACACTAAAACCTGTCAGACCAGCAACCATTACACAGCTTAGACCCAATAAGAATAAAATCATAACTTTTGCTACAGAGGTCCAAATGACGTGATTCTTGTCGGCAATGAAAGATAACGAGATATCCTACAACTCTCTAGGAGATCCCAAGTTCCAATTCGGCACTTATCAAATTCTTACTCAATTAACAAGTTAACTGCAGATTCTCGTCAGGATTTTGGGACAGCAGCACTAAACAAATCATAACTTTCTAACCGTTAATCGGATTTGGGTGTTCTTGGCGGCCACTTAAACCTAAGAACAAACCCCACATATCTCTAGGAGATGGGGTCTCCAGATTCTGCTTCTAAGGATACGAAAACAGCCACGCACTAATCTGGACAGAACGCGATCTAAACCCGACATTGCTAGAAAACAACAATTAAACATCTAGACGATGGGACAGCGGTTACCCTTGACGAACGACGTAGACGACGACGATCTCCACCCCCCAAGACGGCCTCCTCTACTCACCTCCTTCCTCCTCCCATGGCCGGCGGCGGGAGTCGTGCACCGGGAGAGTCGGCACAGGAGGCGCCGGTGGAGGAGCTGCCAGGGCGGGGAGGGGCTGCCATGGGAGGAGGTGCTACAGTGCGGCGGCTACTGTAGCGTCGTGCTACAGTACTCCACTACAATGTAGGGCTAGGGTTTGCCTCCCCCCTTTTAAGTGGTTCTTCATTGGGCCAAAAGCTATGGGCCAAGGCCGAGTTCTAATACTCTTTCTAACTTCTGAATTTTTCTTTTCTAATTCTATTTAATTTCAGTACTAATCACTTATTTGTTTTATTTTTAAACGGGATATTACATTCTACCCCCCTTAAACAGAATTCGACCCGAATTCTACTTGTCGCTCTATTTGCAAGAACACCACACTGAAATTAATCACAATTAACACGCACTCAAGTAAACAACTCAGATTCTGTTCGCTCATACAAGATTCCAATTCACAAGTTGCTTCTCTCTCGGACTTATGGGATCACATCGCCTTGACGGATACTAACCTCTTACACCTCAACACTAGTCTCGACCTTTACAGGTACACTCAACACACGGGACTCAAAGGTAGGTTCTTATTTGTTGGCCATCGGCTCTAACAAAATCTCAAACTTGGACCTCTCATGTACTCACTCAAGACTGAATATACAAGACATTGCGTACTCGCGCATGTACTGAAATGGTCCTAACGATACGCCAATCTACAAAACTTCAGAACTATCGGAACCTATCCAACACACCTTTGGTTAAACTTCCCTTTTGTACCGAATTACACCATCTGCACAAAAACACACGGAACTCTAATTCCAACTCTCAGTCGATCACTTTACCTATGCAAGCAACATCTCCTTTGACAAGGGACGTACAAAGAACTCGCCTACCAACTCACTTATCCGAAGAACTCAACGGAAAACCAAGCTGTCATAATGCATCCAACTCAAAACCATCTCCCACTAGAAAAGCTCAATCCAAAATCAATAAATATATCAAGAAAACTTTTCCACCTTTCAAGTTGGCAGGTTGCCAACAAACACCACAATAGCGAGAGGCGAAATCACTCAAATGACCAAAATAACCATTTTTTTAAACCAAAAAGAATCAGCAAACCAAGGAGAATCTTCCCAATTTATATTTGGCATCTGTCATAGAGACTATGCTCAAATAAAAACCGGGGAAACATTTCATTATCCGAGAATAATACCCTTTTTTTTCAAACTTTCTTGTAAGACTTCAATTTTCTCTTAAACCATGAGATTCCAATCATCACATAACATACTAATTCATTTCCTTTAGTTTGGCAACCTCAAAGCTATGCTCAAGGTGAACACATATTCCACGCCTATGTAGAGAGACTCTTCCAACCCATAATAACATACTCTGATCAACTTCTCTACACAAAGGAATTACTTTGATAAATAATTCCCAACACACCACAATATAGATTTACGCCACAATCACATCATCTCAATCTTTTAGGGATAATCGACTTGAAATTTACCACATTCACGCTCATTTAGTGCATCCAAAAGATTCTATCAAAGTTCACCATATCTCTTGGAACCTAATCACGGGGAACCAAGATGCTAGCGTGAAAATGTAAACCCAATTCAACCTCTAAGACTCTTACAATAAATTTTCGGTATTCTTGATAGGTAACCTCGGATCAAGACTCGAATTTCATACACTCGACAATAACCTTAGTTATTAATGTTAGCATTCGTCACCAATCAAGTAACCACTCAAGTTAACTCGTTTCATCAATCTTAGACCTTCTCCAACCCACACCAAGCAAAAGCGGCTACTCGACCACAATATACCCATTCACAAAACCCTAACTAATTGACTAGGATTCAAACATACTCAATCACTAACATCCATACATAAATATGTTCTTGATCAAGTTATCCATACTTGCTAACTCTAATGTTCTGCCACATTGTGCGCAACCTTGGACCACATCTCGCTATAGGTCCTCCTAGTTGCGACCACGAAATCTGTTAACTCCAAAGTCAAACACCCTATTTAAATCAAATCCTCTCTAAGGTTCAATAAACCAATTTATTACTCAATGCCTCTCCCAAAGGTTCACAGGTCATCCACTAGACCACCACTATTTCATTGCGGATCACATCCAAGATACTTTGCAACTTAGTTCGATTAACCCTTTCTTAGAAGAAGAGGCAAATAGAAATAAATTTCAGTGAAGGAAAACGTTACCACTTACAGTAATTAGAAGATCAAGAGAGACAATCAAATAACAATGATCTCAAGAATAAACTGATAAAATCATAATTGAGGGCACACGTCCCACAAGCAGAGAATAACAAGCCTCAAACGGAAATAAAACTTTGCTTTTGAGATTCGGGAAAACTCTTATGAGTAAGATCAAAATCTTTAAACAAACTTCAATAACCAGCAAGTTACAAAACTTGACTCCATTTTTCCTTTAACAAAGAAAGCAACTTTCTTTGGGTACAGCATCACCATGCCAACTCCACCAAGAAGAGATTTGAAGACCACATCATACAGATCACTAGGAGCTAAAAACCTCTCAACATTTCATGTTGCTCAAAACAAATTCAGTTACCATATCAACATGAGGTCTGAAAGATCCCAGACCCAAAACTAGAAACCTTTTCACCTAATCCGTGTCAGGCAAGCGATCCAATCCCTTCATACAAAACATTCACTATTATCTTCATAATCCCTTATTGACAATCACATTAACAACGAAATAATACACTCTTAGTGAAAGTCATCCGAGCCTCTGATCCCATCTTCAACCTCTCCAAAAGAAATACAACCCATACGGTTAAAATAAACCTCTTTCAACAACATCATGCTTATCAAATAACAATTTCGCAAAACACGATTTCAGATATCACTTATCATTTATCCATCCAACTATTAGTGCTGCTCAACACACACTTCATCTATCACTAACAATCGACAATGGTATTCATCACGTATGCTCATAGGGCCCTACTGCTGTTTACCATCACCTATCCATTTATGAACACAAAGTCAACATTCCACTATATACTTAGGGTTTAACTAAAGATTTAATAACACCATCTCCTTTAATCACCAGTTTTCATAGAGTACTACCTCAACATTCCTCTAATCCGATATACGTAGGTTTCAATCTTGTGATTATGTAAGATCATCAATACCTCACATTTTTTTTTAATAAATCTCGGATTCCTAGTAGGTGTAAGCATACCTTTACTCACAGTTCATCAAGAACTACTAAAAGACAAAGATCCACTTAATCAACTTCAATTACAAAGCTCAGGTTAAAACCAATTATGCTCCACGCAAATGTCCCTTCTTGATAATTTATGCTATAACAATTAATCTAGATGATTACCACCTCCCATTTAATCACAACAAGACACCGCAACAGAGTTTTAACTTTTTTTTTTAGGAAAAGAGGCATAGAACTTAATCACTCGAAATAATCCAAGAGAAATACATAAGCCAAAGGTTTCACAGGTTAAGGAACTTGCAACAAACAAACTTTCATTACCCGCAATGCCAAGCGAATAAATGGGTCAAGTGTGCCAACAAGAAGGTAGAACTCTCATAATAAGGAACAAAATTTCCAATGACGACATTCACAAATAGCAAGAATAGCTCAAGTGTCAGAAAAGACAACATTTGCTCTATAAAACAATTATAAACCAATTGAAACCCATCAACTGCAAGCAGCTCAACAGTTGGAAGAACAAGGCTTGCTTTAAAGGGTCAAATTAAATCAGTGGAAACGCATCAACCGGAAGGAACTACTAATCCAAGAGAAATTCATCAAGCACGATTGAACCAGAGTAGACCAAATCAAAATTAGGAAAGAGAACAACCTCTCCAAAGATACTCACTATTACCCTACTATGAACGGTAGTGTAGCCTGGTAAAGCCCAGGGCCACAACCACGACCCCAATCTCTCAACATGGGTTATCCCCACACCTAATAACCTTGGTATAATACTATAGATATATCTGATCATAACAGATCAACAATACAACATAACGGAAGCGTATATGCAATGCAAAACCCAACCCACCTCATCAGGCACAGTGTGTCAATTTAATATTTCAACTACCACGGACCTAAAGCCCGCTCGATACCAATCAGAACACCCCACCCATCATGAGCACGGAATGCTACCATAATAGCATAAAACAAATTAATTCTAAGGCACTTTACAAAAAATTTGTGAACCTCCTTTGTATAAATAATCATACCGGAGGTTCGCACAAGAAACAATAACAATAATCAATTAACCAGTCTTCCAATTCAAAACATAATCATAAAGATATCCATATTATGCTAATCAACGCTATTACACAAATCCAACATAAGGCATAACCAAAAGAGAAGCCCTTAAGCAGTTTATTCAGTTATTTAAGCATGATTAACTTTATTGAATTATAATCTCAATGTTCGTGGCAGTGCTTCAAAACTATAACTATGCCCTCCCATGCATGTCGCGCCCTTTTTGAGAGGTACCTAAACAAACAACAACCACAAGGGTGAGTTCGATGACTCAGCAAGTACACTATAATCAAAGACAACATTCTTAATGGTAATTCAACAACTCAATACACTTCACAACATTTAGGATAAACCATGCACATGCTATGCAGTATGCTCAACTTTCACTTTATTCTTTACTTTGTCTCTTAGCATTACACTGACGCGGAGTGTGCATCCGTCAATGCACACCCATGCCTGTGCCTTCTAGCACAGGGACCAATTGCCCACATACCACCAATGTGGGGATCTAGGCCCATGCTCCACGAGCATGGGGATCTTTTGCCCGTCATCATTATGACGGGGATCTCAACAATAGCATGGTCAACTCGTGACCGAGCCCACAAATGCCAACATGATGCGTGTGTATGCAATTTCAATAAGAACAATAAATGAACAAATGCATTCACATCTTCATGGCATACAAGTAGACTATTCATAATACAACTTTCTCATCCTTAGGTATCATACTTTTCCAACATCAATGCGTAGTATATAACATATGCACCACTACACACGAACTATAATTTTCACATCGCAATGACATTCATGGTTCACACCAAACATTATCTAATATAACACAAGACTCCACTCAATAAGTTCAATGCTATTCCTTAATGCACTTGCAATACTGGTAACAAAAACATTCATAAGCATACTTCATCATAGAGATGCATTTCAGTGTAACAGGATCATATATAAGCCACTTCCATACTCAAACTAACTAAACAATGACATTCACCACAAACAATCAATTCAACACTCATTCAACATCTCTCTACTAAAATTGTACTTGCCTCAACCGTGCGAAGGTGGATGTCGAGGATAAGGTACTGCTCCCGGAGCCAAACCCACACCTGGACATATAAATGAGAAATGCTAAGGCTACCATGTAGGTCTAATAACAAAACTGTAATCACAAATGAACTCATCGTCCACTCGACGCGATCCCCGACTCTATTATCGGCTGCCAGATTTCCTTTCCAGAGAACAGCCCCCTTCGAAAAAATCATAACTTCTTGTACAGAAATCCAAATGAAGTGATCTTGGACATTATGAAAAGGTTATTGAATTCCCCTTCTAAACCTAGTTGGTGAGGTTCTCTGATTCGGCCCTTTACTAGCCCTACCAAGCCATTCAACAAAGCATCAATTTTTGCGTCGGGTCTCTGGACAGCAACAATAAAACTATCATAACTTTCTATAAATTCATCCGAATTTCATGATCTTTACTTTTCCTGAAAGCTGGAAGGATTATCTACATTTTTCGTTATGGCGAGACCCTCTGATTTGTCCTCTAAATATACGCTTAGGTCGAAACACTAAAACCTGTCAGACCAGCAACCATTACACAGCTTAGACCCAATAAGAATAAAATCATAACTTTTGCTGCAGAGGTCCAAATGACGTGATTCTTGTCGGCAATGAAAGATAACGAGATATCCTACAACTCTCTAGGAGATCCCAAGTTCCAATTCGGCACTTATCAAATTCTTACTCAATTAACAAGTTAACTGCAGATTCTCGTCAGGATTTTGGGATAGCAGCACTAAACAAATCATAACTTTCTAACCGTTAATCGGATTTGGGTGTTCTTGGCGGCCACTTAAACCTAAGAACAAACCCCACATATCTCTAGGAGATGGGGTCTCCAGATTCTGCTTCTAAGGATACGAAAACAGCCACGCACTAATCTGGACAGAACGCGATCTAAACCCGACATTGCTAGAAAAACAACAATTAAACATCTAGACGATGGGACAGCGGTTACCCTTGACGAACGATGTAGACGACGACGATCTCCACCCCCCAAGACGGCCTCCTCTACTCACCTCCTTCCTCCTCCCATGGCCGGCGGCGGGGAGTCGTGCACCGGGGAGAGTCGGCACAGGAGGCGCCGGTGGAGGAGCTGCCGCATGGGAGGGCTGCCATGGGAGGAGGTGCTACAGTGCGGCGGCTCATCAGTAGCGTCGTGCTCAGATACTCCACTACAATGTAGGGCTAGGGTTTGCCTCCCCTTTAAGTGGTTCTTCGATTGGGCCAAAAAGCTATGGGCCGAAGGCCCGAGTTCTAATACTCTTTCTAACTTCTGAATTTTTCTTTTCTAATTCTATTTAATTTCAGTACTAATCACTTATTTGTTTTATTTTTAAACGGGATATTACACTTATACATGGTATTGACGACATGGATTGAATGAGATTATGAGATTGCGTTAATGAGAATGAGATATTGAGTTAATGAGATGGATTATGTTGATGAATAATTAAAGATATTGCATCATTTACATTCATCATGACAAGAGTTGCACGAGCCAGGTCGGTGAGAAAATCATGTAACTAGTCCGGTGAGGTCGGTGAGAAAGATACATGACTAGTCCGGAGTGCTCTAGATAAAATCCTACTATGGTGGGGACTTCACGGGAGTGAAGGATAGAGTGATTCATCGACGGGTGAACACTCCGCTATACCGATATCAGCTGATGAGATGCATATGGGCATGAGCATGATGGTGCATTCGCATATATGAGTAAATTGTTAAATTTTGCAACTTTACCTATACGAAATATGACTTGTTCATTTCAATATGAGAATGGCATTCAATAGATAGATGATGATGATGATAGCCTTGATGATGGTTGACAAACTGTTGTTTATGGCTTTATTATGTAATTGCTGAGTCCTGGACTCATTCTTGCTCTATTGTTGTTTTTAGGTGACTGTTGGTGACGTTCAACTCGGGAAGGGCTAGCGCACTTGGGATCACAAACTACACCCAATTACTTGATTCATTGGACATGAGACATTTTTGTTTTAGCATGATGACTTATATTTAGGATATAATGGTGTTGAATAACCTTAGATGATAAGTTAGAGTTAATTATTCATCCAATAGACTTAATCGATTGGTTTACGTTAATCTTGGTTTATTACCTTGTTATACGCCTAGGAGAAAATTATCTATGGTTGTCATATCATTATGCTTATGTTATGGTGACCCGTGAACGGGTTTTATTGTGATACGCTTGCTGTTATTTATTATAAAATGATGTTAAAATTGATAGTTAGTGTAGTTAGTGGCATTCTGGGCTCCGTGTTGGGCCGGGGTGTTACAGCATCGCAACGCTAACGGCAAGTACACTAATGTTTGTATGATTTGTGTATGTTGGATGCTTGATGTTCGTATTGTGTTTTTGTTTGATACGTGAGAAGTTTCGCTGATTATGTTCCTTTCGTATGTGAAATTCATATGTTCGGAGATGATGCTAGTCATTATTCATAAGTACATTCATGCATCCATTTTCATGTTCCGTCCAAGAGAGTGGAGTCTAAAGTTCTATCAATTTCAGCATAGGCATGTGAGTCCCACCATTCCAATGTGGGCAATTTTGAACACCCGTATGAAACGCTCTTCATACGGTAATTTGGATCCCTGTATTTTGTTAAATACGGACTTGAGTGAACACCGACAGGTGTGTCACTAGCTATACCGGTATAAACAGGAGTGCAGTCCAATCAATTCAAAAGATCCTTTCATTCCATTCATTCATTAAACATTCAGTGTTATGTTCATATTCTTTAACGTTGTGGTCTTGTTCATCTTTGCTGTAGGTTTAATTATCCGTTGTACTTGCTGAGTCTCGGACTATCTCTTGCTTTGTTTGTTTATTTTAGATGATCGTTGAGGATGACTCTTTTGGGAGGAAGTAGACACGCACTATCCACTCATTCACCATATTCTAGTTTCAATAATAAGGCTTGATTTTACCTTTCATTCGCTTAGTGATGAACTGTAATAAATAAAGTTAAATGTGGTTGATGACTTCCTCTAGGTTATGGATGGTTAATTCCACCGGTGATACTTGGTCATCTCTTTTGATATACTTATATGGTTCAGACATTGTCTAAATTCTTTCGTATTGTGGCTATATGTTAGATTCTTTAGGTAACATTTTGGCTTCCGATTAGCCGGGGTGTTACAATCTATAGGGGTCATGTCCTCATCATCCTCTCCTTGAAAACAAAGCCATTCTCAGCTTTTGATAGACTAAAAATAGGGTAACAAAGAAGCCAAAGTGCATGCATAGTATATGTATATGTCATCCGTTTGAACAGTTCTTCGCTGTTGCACAATTAATGTTATAAAACAGCAGCGATCATAAAATCTCATTGTATTATTACCCTAAGAATAATCATATATGTTAATGAGCAAAACAAAAAATTTCACATAGCAATTATTGCAAAATTTCTTACATAGCAATTACCCCAAGAATAATCATATATGTTGATGAACCACGGAGGTCCTGATTTTGGCCCGATCTTTCGATGAGAAGATAAGTTTGGTAGAAGTTGCTCAACTCTCACGATCCTGTCTACGAACTTGCAAGGCTCGAAACCACGCAATTGCTGAAATACTTGACAAGTCGTTATCAATCGTGCACGAATACCCAGTTCCTGATCACGAAGATCGATTCCTACATACACCGAAGAAGCACGCAAGAACAAGATAAATAAACAATCTGAAATTGCGAATATGAATTGAATGTATTGTTAGGTGGGGTTCTGAAGAACAATATCGCTATTGATCTCGCCGACCAAGAGGACAAAGAATAAAGTAACAAAGCTAAACTTTAATCAATAAAACCCGAGGAACTAAAGAGGATGGCGGCAACTATCTATAGGAGAAGGGAGAGGCGGCGTGGGTACTGTTCATGTGTGAACAGTATTGTGTGAACAGTAACCCTAGGTTGCCATATGAGCAAGGGAAGTGGCCAACCCAAATACCCTAAAGAGGTGGCTGTCCTTTGGACCCAATAATTGATACAAGGCCCTCGGCCCAATGTGAGGTGTTGTGCCACCAAATATAAGGGAAGTAAATTTGTCGCCATGTTGGAGTAGTGTTTGACGTAGCCGAATCGATGGCAGTACAATAGCTCGATTGGAGGTGGAGTAGCGGTCGTATCTAGTAGGTTGATGTCCTCATCACTTGCTGAGTACGCATTGTACTCAGTCTTGCTTATAGTGTTGTTCAGAGTATGAGGAAGAGCCAACGCTAGACGACGCTTTCTCTGCACCCAGAACCAGAGGGCTCGATGATGGGTCTATCTAGGATTTGCTCCTTGTCGGTTGCCTTTGGGTTTTGGGTGGCCACACCGCTAGAATTTGTTTACTTTCACCAATTTTACTTCCGCTGTTATTTCTGTTACTCTATTACTTCTTGTACTTAAGTTTTATTTGGCCGGTCAGCCCTTGTGATGTAAATATTGTAATTACTTAAGTTAAGTACCATTTTTCTTACCTTGTATATCTGAATGTACGGATGTGAATGCCAAATGTTGTGAATGTGTGTTCTAGCCACTGATCATGGGACTAGTACGGTACACGTGTAAGTTCTTCTGGTATTTCACACCCGGTGGTCTGACACTTTCGTCTCACTTCATGTAAAAGGGTTAACCCGAAGATGCTCTGTGTTTACTAGCCACTGATCATGGGACTAGAAGGGAATTTTCGAAACATATGTACTCATTATGCACTACATAAACATGTGACTTTTCTGTATTTTCTCAAACTCAAACTTGCTTACAATGGAGGGTCTACCCCTAAGAATATAGGATCGACCAAAAGTACATAGATGAATAGTAATTCAAGCTAATGAACAGCACTGAGTGAATAGTGTAGGGAAACGGGTAGGCTACACTAGCGCAAATTAAAAAAATTCTACCCGTAAACCAAGATCACTTCAGTTATAGATCACGGTCTTACCACTAGACGCGCAGGTGCGGAAGTTGATGCAGCGCGTCGGGGCAGTGTAGTCGTACCAAGTTGATGCGAGACGTCGGGCGAGTAGTCGTACTACTTCCTCGTCCTCGTCGTGGCGCCCCACGCAGCTCCTTTCTTGCGGTTCGTCCCAACGCCACGCATCTGGCGCCTTCAAAGGTATCCACACGCACGGAGGAAGCGACGCACGCCGGACTACTAGATCGCGCGAGCGACTAGGGCGTGGGAGGGTGGCGGCGTGGTTTGAGGATGTCACGAAAAACTCAACCTCAACCAGCGCCCCGCCCTCCTTTTATAGACGTCCTTATAATGGGCTTCTACGAATAGAGGCCCATTAAGACTCAATGCCAGTCTAATTCGGATCCAATCCGAATTAGGCTTCACTTTTAAGTGTGTGACCCTATGGTTCACATATGTTTAGACATGACGCGAGTACACATACTTGGTCAATAGTTGGTAGCGCCTCTAGCAAGACGTGCCAACTCCTAAACATACGTAAAGATCATATCGGACGAACCATCACAACGTTATGTACATGCCAATCCTTTGCCTCACGATATTCAATCGAGCTCCAAGTGACCACTCTTTCTCGATCCGTGATCCGGAATCCTCACTAGGTTAACTCTTAACCTTAAGTAGCATGGCCATGCATTTCGGATCCGATCACTCGAGGGCCCGAGATATCTCTCTGTAGAGAGGGCAAATCCCATCTCGACCGACCATGCCTCGCAAAGCATGCTTCATGACAAACCCGAAAACTACCTTTATAACTACCCGCCATTTGAGTAGCGTTTGATAGCCCCTAAGTAGGTCGATTCACATCTCAAGTACATGCGACAATCTCGTGTCTAAGGACAAGGCGTATACATTGTGTAGAGAGAACCATAAGTATAAAAGCTATGTCTCATGTTGGGTCGGTCCAACCCCATGTTCTAAACATGTGTCCACATTATTGGTTTGACATCTCCATGTCTATGACTCGTGAAACATGGTCATCAACCAATACATGTGCTAATCCATCATTCACGTGTGTCCTCACATGAACTCCGACTAGGGACAACTTTAGAATAACCATACAAGTAAAGAGTTTCACAAACAAGTCACATACTTGTTAATCAACACAAAGGCAATATTCAAGGAATATTTATTAAATCATAGATACAATGAAATATCATCATCAATATGATTGCCTCTAGGCATATCTCCAACATCTCCCACTTGCACTAGAGTCAATCTAGAAGATATCTAATACCCATAGCTCTTGTGTGCGCCTCATGCTTAGGTGTGAGAGAGGCTTTCAAAGGATCTCAAACATTCAAATCCGTGTGTATTTTGCATATCTTTAAATATCCTCGATTAAGGATCTCTCGAATGAGATGAAACCGCCGCAGATGTGTTTGTTCTTTTGGTGATTCCTCGCTCCTTGGCTTGCGCAATGGCCCCACTGTTATCACAAGAAAGATCCAGAGGATCGCACGCACTAGGAACCACACCTAGTTCGCTTATGAACTTCCTTATCCAAACACCTTCCTTTGCCGCTCGAAGCCGCAATGTACTCGGCCTCCGTTGTAGAGTCGAAACAGATCTCCGCTTGGAACTCTTCCAACTTACCGCACCACCGTTCAAAAGGAACACAAAACCCGATTGCGATTTGTAATCATCTTTGTCGGTTTGGAAGCTTGCATCGGTGTAACCATTTACAACGAGCTCTTCCTCACCTCCGTAGACTAGGAACACATCCTTAGTTCTTCTCAAATACTTGAGGATGTTTTTAATCTGCTGTCCGATGACTCTCACTGGATCACCAGTATCTGCTCGTAACACTTAGAGCATAGGAAACATCCGGCGTAGTACACATCATAGCATACATGATAGATCCAATGGCCAAGCATATGGAATCTTACTCATGCGATCTCGCTCATCGCTTGTCGAAGGACACCGAGTCTTGCCAAGATTTATGCCATGAGACATGGGCAAGAACCCTTTCTTTGCCTCCTCCATGTTGAACCGTTTCAACACTTTGTCAATGTAAGTACTCGCTTAATCCTATTAGCCTTTTGATCTATCTCTATAGATCTTAATACCCAAAATATATGCCGCTTCCCTAAGTCCTTCATTGAGAAACTATTTTTAGTGAGGTCTTAACGGACTCGAGCATAGGAATATCATTTCCAATCAGAATATGTCATCTACATATAAGATTAGAAATACGAGTGAGCTCCCACTTGTCTTCTTGTAAACACAAGATTCTTCTTCGTTTTGATGAAGTCAAACCCTTTGACCACTTCATCAAAACGAATGTTCCAACTCCGAGATGCTTGCTTCAATCCATAAATGGATTTTTGAAGTTTGCATACTTTTCTAGCATTGTTTGGATCGACAAAACCTCGGCCGTATCATATACACGTCCTCGGTTAAATTTCCATTAAGGAAAGCCGTTTTGACATCCATCCGCCATATCTCATAGTCGAAATATGCAGCAATAGCTAGAATGATCCGTATTGATTTAAGCATCGCTACGGTGAGAAAGTCTCATCGTAGTCAACTCCTTGAACTTGCCGAAACCTTTGCGACAAGTCGAGCTTTATGGATATGAACATTTCCATCCATATCAATCTTCCTTTTGTAGATCCATTTGCACTCTATGGTTTTAACACCATCAAAGTGGTCAACCAAATTCCAAACTTGATTGTCTCCCATGGATGCTATCTCGGATCTCATGGCACTATGCCATTTCTCGTAGTCTGGTCCATCATTGCTTCCGCATAGGTCGTAGGCTCATCATTGTCTAACAATAATATATCTCGCGCATTGCGAGCCTTCCGACCTTCGTGGTGGTGGTGCTTCCTTTGCCATGGGTTCCTCAACTTGTTCTCGCCACATGGGCATCATTCGTCGAGTCTTCCCGATTGGTTCATCTTGAACTTCTTCAAGCCGCACTGTTCTTCCACTTGTCTCCCTGTTGAGAAACTCTTTCTCTAGGAAAACACCACTTCGAGCGACAAACACTTTGCCCTCTAGTCGGTTGTAGATGTAACACCCCAGCTCAACATTGAGCCTGGAATGCTACTAAAATTAAATTAAACTAAGCTAAACTAAGACCAATTACAAAATCTCGACAAAACCTCCTTTGTATAATCGCCTATACCGAGGTTCCAACAATTGATCAAGGCATTTATCAATATAATCATAATCAGGTTCATTCAAGCGTGTAGAATAATATCATAAACATAACCAAAACTTTCTATTCTCATTATTACAGTTAACCTGAAACTCAAACTATCCATAGCTTCTAACAGGTAAACATAACATTTAACAATAATTTCATAATCCAATTCACTCATGCATAAGAGATAATCATATGAATGTAATCAAATTAACACTATTCTAATAACCATAATCGAATCATAAAACCACCATGGGTATTTCTCATGATCTATTTATTCTTATATGAAGCTAAATGACAATTGCTTTAATGTTGTGAGGTAGTGCGTGCTTTCCAATTCATCTACTCCTCCCATGCATGCCAGTCTTGCAGTTGTACCTAAAACACATCAAAGCAAGAGTGAGCCCAAAGACTCAGCAAGTACCAACAAGGCTAAGCAAGTTAACATTCATAGCATCAATAATCCAAGATAAACAATGCACCGAGTAAAGCCTTCATGCTCATGTGAATGCAACCAATGCAATGCACCTTTTTAACTTTATCTCTTTCGCATTTTACCGTAATGCGGGTATACAACCGTCATTGTGTATCCTTGCTCGTGCCCTCCGCACGTGGACCAAAAGCCTATACACCACATGTATAGGGACCTTTGCCCATCATCCGAATGATGGGGACCTCTTTGCTCATAGCCCACATTGCACCAATGTGGGGACCTCAAGCCCGTCAATACATGACGGGACTCAACGAATGCATGCTTGGTCACCACGTGACCAAGCTTCAAGAAGATCTCAATATGCACATGCACAACATCTATTCATCATCAATATACCAAGTACAATAACAACGGACATAAATAAATCATAATCATACTTGGAGCATTTACCACTCTCAATATAAACATCATGCCAACAACCTTACTTCGCTATCATATATCAAAAACATGCATGTATGACCAAGTCTCCAACACGATTGGAACATGCAATTGCTCCATGCCCACGTCTTTCATATATACGAATTTAACATGTACATAACAACATGTATGATTTAGCAACGCTCAAGGAAACTTTAACCATAGCTTGCATTCATCAAGATAAAAGGAAATATCATTACGCTAACATTCGTGCAAGGCTACAACAAGCAATCACCACAATCATATCATACAACCGAAAATACGCTATAACCCGAATACTTGCCTCAACCGTGCGAAAACGGCGGACGCGAAGTGGGTGCTGCCCTTGGGATCTCGCTGCCACTTGGACAAGAAGATAACCCCAAACTAAGACTAGCATACTGGACCAAAATCATACATCACATTACAATCGAAATCGCTAATCTTCTTATCACGTCTAGTTTTTTTTTCTCTGATTTCTAGCGATCGGTCACTGCGGACAGCAGACTTCAAAAATTCATAACTTTCTGCTCAGGAGTCCAAATAGGATGATCTTGGACAATCTGAAAAGGTAATTGAAATGTCTAAATAAACTTAGTTGGGGAGACCCTCTGATTCGGCCATCTACCAGACCTACCAATCTATTTAATCAGAGCAAACATTTCACGTCGGGTTTCTGGACAGCGACAAAGAAACTATCATAACTTTCACTACGATCGTCCAAATTCAGTGATCTTTAGTTTTCCTGAAAGCTAAGAGGATTAGCCTCATTTTTCGTTATGGTGAGACCTCTGAAACCCCTCTAAATACGCGCTTCTATCAGGTTAACTAACACTAGCAAATCTGCTTCTCTCCAGAAACACAGAAGTACTAATAAATTCATAACTTTGGCTACCGAAGTCCAAATGACTTGATTCTTGTCGGCAATGAAAGGTAACTACGATAGCTACAACTTTCTAGGAGACACCCAGACCCAAATCTGCCTCTAACTTAATCAAAACCGACAAACTTCCTGCTGCAGAATAGCGACGAACTGGCATCCGAGAATTAGACAACTAGAAAACGACCTAAAACAAAGAACCATGGGTTACCCTTGCCAAACGAAGAGAGCACACAGCGGGACGAAGACCACCACGATTCCGCTGCGGATCCGTTCTTCTCCCTCTTCTTCCCTTCTCTTCTTCCCCTCTCTTCTTCCCCTTCTTTCTCTTCTTTTCTCCTTCTTCTTCCTCCTTGGCCGGCTGCAAGGGAGCTCCTACTCCACCTTTGACAGCAGCAATGGAGGTGATGGGGAGATGGGGAGGCGCAAGGGAGGGTGGAAGGGAGGTGGAGAGGTGGGGAGGTGGGAGAGGGGAGAGGGGCGGCCGGTTGCAAGTGGGAGGGGAAAGGGGAGGAGGGAAGGGCTAGGGTTTTGGGGAGGAGCCCCCTGGTCGGCCACTTAGATGGGCCTTGGCCCAGCCCAAGTTGCCGCCAAAAGCTCTTTCCCCCTCTAAAACTGCAGACCGACAATCAAACCAATTAGTCCCTCCCGACGTTCCGCTTGATCGCTCCCGATTAATCGATCTCTCCCGAAATAAAATTAATCTTCCTCGATTCAAACCTTAACTCACTTTCGGGATATTACATTCTACCCCCCTTAACAGGATTCGACCCCGAATCTAAACGCCAATCTTCCCGAAAGAAAACCACGACTAGAACTTAACAACAGATACCAATGCGATCAACTCTTACTAAACTCGCTCACGTGAGACTTCAACTCTCAAGTGACCTCTCTCTCCAACAGAAGAGACCACAACACCAGGACGTAAATCGACGTCTGTACTAACGCTCCACTCGACATTCCAGGTACACTCGTACTCCGCGCACGGACTCGAGACAGTCCTGGCGATACGCCAACTAGCGAAAACAACCCAATGTATCTTGGGTTAAACCTCCCAAAGATACCGAACCACACGACATGCACATAGAACCAGAACTCGTATTCCACCGCTCAATTATACTCCTCACTAAAGCAAAAATCACCTCCTTTAACCAGAAACACACAACAACAATACTCTTCCTAAACACACTCTTTTACCAGCAAAGCTCAACTGAAAATGAGGAACTCTCAACGCAACCAAACTTTACCAACTCGGTACTAAAAGGAGTCAAATTCAAAATCGATGACTTATCACGAAAATCTTTCCACCTTCAATTAGAAAATTTGCAATTAAACACCACGATCGCTAAAAGAGAAACCACTCAATTAACCAAATCCATCATTTCTTTTATTCTTTCTAAACCGATAAGAATCATAAATACCAAAATCGAGTCAAACTCAACTTACGAAAGATATTGGTCAACAACACAAAACTCAAACGAGAATCGAGGAAACAATTCACTCCTTTGAGGAAGTATCAAATTCTCAGTATCTCTTTTAAGAATAAAATCTCTCTCAACTTTGGAGTTTCAGTTCATCACAAAACACACTAGCTCATCTTTCTTAACTTTACATTCTCAATGTTACACTCAAGTTGAAATACATCATCCACAATTCCGTATAAAGGTTCTATCGACGCCGCCAAACTTTATCTCAACAACTCCTCTATCTACATGATTAATTTGATGATGACTTCAATGCATCTCAAAATAGATTACACACGCAATCACATCTCCTCAATGTTTTAGAAATAAACAACTTGGAATTCACAGCTCTCACAGTCATATACTTTCTCTAAAAGGGCTCTATCAATGATTATCTCACTGTTCGAAACCCACCCTTAATCTACCTCCTCTACACATAATCATTGGGTGCCCCAAGTCCTAGCATAAAATTGCAAAGCCCAAATTAACTCCAAGATTCCTACAACGAACTTCTCATATAAAAGATAGGGAAATCCTCAGATTAAATCCGTAAAATCCCATAATTCCAACATACTCTCTCATTAACATCATCATGAAAATATTTTCTTGACCAGTTTACCTTTACAAAGATTATAACCCTCAGAAGGTTACTCATTTAAAGCCAAATCACTCTTGACGTTACTCAATATTTTTCATTATCCCATTAATTAACATGGCGATTTGATTACTTTGTAACCCCACTCTCATTAAACCACATCATCAAGAATAACTTTCATAGCCTCGCAATACTACCAAATTGCGATACTCTAATAAATTGATCCAGATTTCCATACTTGCTAATTCAAATGCTCGGTCAAAAAGAACACCAAATCTTGGACTACAGCTTGTTATAGGTCCTACTAGTTGCGACAACGAAATCTGCTAGCTCCAAAGACAAATATTCTTTTCAACTCAATTCCTCTCCAAGGATTATTCCAATAAATCGATTTATTACTCCAAGCCTCTCAGACGACTTGACACCTAAGGGTTCATCAAACCATCTACTAGACCACCACTATCTAGATGCCAAGACACCACCTACGGGACTTTACAATACAGATCGGTTAACCCTTTCTTAGAAGAAGAGGCAAATAGAAATAAGTTTCACTCAAAAGAAAACGTTACCACTTACAGAGTTACAAGATCAAGAGAAACAATCGATAAAGCTGTTCTCGAAAACCAAAAGATATGATCAAAGTTGAGGCGCACGCCCCACAATCGAGAATATCAAACCTCAGACGAGAATAAAACACTGCTTTTAGAATTTGGGAAAACTCTTATGGGCAAGAACAAAAGTTTTAGACAAACTTCAATATTCTGCAAGTTATGAAACTTTACTTAAATCTCAAATACTTCCACTTTACTCGTTTTTCGTTGGTTATAGCATCACCATGGCATTTCCGACAAAGAGTAATTGAAGATCACAACAACTATTCCACTTAGGAACTAATAAAACCTCTCAACACGTCACTTTGCTCTAAACAAATTCAGCTATCACATCAACATGAGGTCTGAAAGATCACAAATGCGAACTAGAAACATATTCAATTAATTAACATCAAGTAGCGATCCGGTCCCTTTATACAAAACATTCAATATTATCATCATAATCCCTTCATCGACAATCACACTAGTAATGTAACAATATACTCTTAGCGAGACTCATCATAGCCTCTTATCCCATCATAAATTTCTCCAAAGGAAACACAAGCCACAAGGTTGAAACAAACCTATTTTAACTAGTTCATACTATCAAATGATACTTTCGCAAAGCACACTATCAGAGGCCACTTACTCAATCACCAACTCAACCATTAGTGTTAGTCACACCCGCTCCAACTGTCATTAACAATTGTCAATTGTATGAATCATGTATACAAATAGGGTCCTACTTCCGTTTGTAGTCGCGTAACCATCTGTAAACACAAAGTCAACATTTAATAATCTCATCGCTGCATACATGTGGTTTCACAACATGCTACCTCAACGTTCGTCTAATCTAATATACATGTTTTTAATCTAGCAATTTTGTATGATCATCAAGTAACTAGTTTACGAAAATTTCCAATCTGATATCCTCTAAAGCATCGTTCAAACACATTCTTAACCTAACCATCACTAATGGGTAAGCTAATCCATAGAGATACATTACTCCATGCTATCCAATAAATCTACCTGATTCCACAATCCTAACAATCAGACCAATTCATCAAAATACCACACCTCTTAACAACTCCATTGATTCCAACTAAATATTGTCATACTCATAGTCATAACTCATCAAGAACCACTAAAGGACAACCTCCACTTATTCAACTTTCTTTGATAAGGACCTTAGTTAAGATCGATCATGCACAAACTGCGAACTTAACTTGAAACTCATAACACAACCATTAATATTCAACGCTCAAAATACCCAAAAGAGATACGTTGAGTCAAAGTCTTCATGAACTAAAGGACTTACAAAAGAAACTTTCATTAACCAAAACATCAAGCTTAATAAAATAGGTCAAGCTTTCCAATAAGAAAACAAAACTCCCTACAAAAGTCAATCTTGACAATTAGCAAAATTCACCAATCGCGAGAATAACTCAACGGCTGGGAAAAACAATAATTGATTTACGGGGCAAATTAAGCCAAAGGAAACACACCAAACATTTCAAAGAAACCCATCAATCGCAACCGGTTAAGAGTTGACCAAATTCAAATTCAGGGAAGAGGGCAACTCTTCTAAAGATTCTCGCTATCGACACCTGTACTAAGATATCCGGGGTAGCACTTCTCTATACCCACTCCACGAACGGTGGTGTAACCTGGTAAAGCCCAGGGTCACAACCACGACCTTAACCTCTCAACAACAACTAATCCCACTCATAATAATCATAATAATTAATTAATAAGCAGCCAAACTCAATTCATATCAGCAATAATCAAAACGATATAACGGAAACGTAAATGCAAAGATTGACCCATCCCCATCCTACTGTGCTCAGTGTGTCAAACTTTTAAGTTGATTAACATTAGCATTTTTTTTTATATCTAGTCACCACGGACCTCTGACCGCTCGATACCAATCAGAACACCCTACTCAACATTGAGCCCGGAATGCTACTAAAATTAAATTAAACTAAGCTAAACTAAGACCAATTACAAAATCTCGACAAAACCTCCTTTGTATAATCGCCTATACCGAGGTTCCAACAATTGATCAAGACATTTATCAATATAATCATAATCGAGTTCATTCAAGCGTGTAGAATAATATCATAAACATAACCAAAACTTTCTATTCTCATTATTACAGCTTAACTCAAACTCAAACTATCCATAGCTTCTAAAGTAAACATAACATTTAACAATAATTTCATAATCCAATTCACTCATGCATAAGAGATAATCATATGAATGTAATCAAATTAACACTATTCTAATAACCATAATCGAATCATAAAACCACCATGGGTATTTCTCAGCCAGATCTATTTATTCTTATATGAAGCTAAATGACAATTGCTTTAATGTTGTGAGGTAGTGCGTGCTTTCCAATTCATCTACTCCTCCCATGCATGCCGTCTTGCCGCTTGTACCTAAAACACATCAAAGCAAGAGTGAGCCCAAAGACTCAGCAAGTACCAACAAGGCTAAGCAAGTTAACATTCATAGCATCAATAATCCAAGATAAACAATGCACCGAGTAAAGCCTTCATGCTCATGTGAATGCAACCAATGCAATGCACCTTTTTAACTTTATCTCTTTCGCATTTTACCGTGTAATGCGGGTATACAACCGTCGTGTATCCTTGCTCGTGCCCTCCGCACAGGGACCAAAAGCCTATACACCACATGTATAGGGACCTTTGCCCATCATCTGAATGATGGGGACCTCTTTGCTCATAGCCCACATTGCACCAATGTGGGGACCTCAAGCCCGTCAATACATGACGGGGACCTCAACGAATGCATGCTTGGTCACCACGTGACCAAGCTTCAGCAAGATCTCAATATGCACATGCACAACATCTATTCATCATCAATATACCAAGTACAATAACAACGGACATAAATAAATCATAATCATACTTGGAGCATTTACCACTCTCAATATAAACATCATGCCAACAACCTTACTTCGCTATCATATATCAAAACATGCATGTATGACCAAGTCTCCAACACGATTGGAACATGCAATTGCTCCATGCCCACGTCTTTCATATACACGAATTTAACATGTACATAACAACATGTATGATTTAGCAACGCTCAAGGAAACTTTAACCATAGCTTGCATTCATCAAGATAAAAGGAAATATCATTACGCTAACATTCGTGCAAGGCTACAACAAGCAATCACCACAATCATATCATACAACCGAAAATACGCTATAACCCGAATACTTGCCTCAACCGTGCGAAAACGGCGGACGCGAAGTGGGTGCTGCCCTTGGGATCTCGCTGCCACCTGGACAAGAAGATAACCCCAAACTAAGACTAGCATACTGGACCAAAATCATACATCACATTACAATCGAAATCGCTAATCTTCTTATCACGTCTAGTTTTTTTCTAATTTCTAGCGATCGGTCACTGCGGACAGCAGACTTCAAAAATTCATAACTTTCTGCTCAGGAGTCCAAATAGGATGATCTTGGACAATCTGAAAAGGTAATTGAAATGTCTAAATAAACTTAGTTGGGGAGACCCTCTGATTCGGCCATCTACCAGACCTACCAATCTATTTAATCAGAGCAAACATTTCACGTCGGGTTTCTGGACAGCGACAAAGAAACTATCATAACTTTCTCTACGATCGTCCAAATTCAGTGATCTTTAGTTTTCCTGAAAGCTAAGAGGATTAGCCTCATTTTTCGTTATGGTGAGACCCTCTGGAAACCCCTCTAAATACGCGCTTCTATCAGGTTAACTAACACTAGCAAATCTGCTTCTCTCCAGAAACACAGAAGTACTAATAAATTCATAACTTTGGCTACCGAAGTCCAAATGACTTGATTCTTGTCGGCAATGAAAGGTAACTACGATAGCTACAACTTTCTAGGAGACACCCAGACCCAAATCTGCCTCTAACTTAATCAAAACCGACAAACTTCCCTGCTGCAGAATAGCGACGAACTGGCATCCGAGAATTAGACAACTAGAAAACGACCTAAAACAAAGAACCATGGGTTACCCTTGCCGAAACGAAGAGAGCACACAGCGGGGACGAAGACCACCACGATTCCGCTGCGGATCCCTTCTTCTCCCTCTTCTTCCCTTCTCTTCTTCCCCTCTCTTCTTCCCCTTCTTTCTCTTCTTTTCTCCTTCTTCTTCCTCCTTGGCGGCTGCAAGGAGCTCCTACTCCACCTTTGACAGCAGCAATGGAGGTGATGGGGAGATGGGGAGGGCGCAAGGGAGGGTGGAAGGGAGGTGGAGAGGTGGGGAGGTGGGGAGAGGGGAGAGGGGCGGCCGGTTGCAAGTGGGAGGGGAAAGGGGAGGAGGGGAAGGGCTAGGGTTTTGGGGAGGGAGCCCCCTGGTCGGCCACTTAGATGGGCCTTGGCCCAGCCCAAGTTGCCGCCAAAAGCTCTTTCCCCTCTAAAACTGCAGATCGACAATCAAACCAATTAGTCCCTCCCGACGTTCCGCTTGATCGTTCCCGATTAATCGATCTCTCCGAAATAAAATTAATCTTCCTCGATTCAAACCTTAACTCACTTTCGGGATATTACAGAGAAGTAATATCCAAAGGTTTCTCGGATATCCCACGAAAATGCATTTATCCGACTTGGGTGTGAGCTTGTCCGATCAGAGTCGCTGACAAACGCCTCACATCCCCAAATCTTTAGAAAAGACAAACCGTGACTCTTCCGGTCCATATCTCATATGGTGTCTTAACTACGGATTTAGACGGTACCTATTAAGTGTGAAAGCTGCCGTTTCTAGAGCGTAACCCCAAAAGGATAATGGTAAATCTGATCGCTCATCATCGATCGAACCATGTCCAACAAGGTCCGACACGCCGCTCGGATACCCGTTTCTTTGAGGCGTTCCGGCGGTGTTAGTGTGGAACAATTCCGCAACTCTTCGATGATTGCTAAATTCATGACTCAAATACTCGCCACCACGATCGGATCGCAGAGCCTTAATTTTCTTGGCACGTTGATTTTCAACCTCATTCGGAACTCTTTGAACTTTTCAAAAGTTTCGGACTTATGCTTCATTAAGTAGACATAGCCATATCTACTAAAATCATCGATGAAAGTTATGAAGTAATGAAATCCACCTCTAGCGATCGTGCTCATTGGTCCACATACATCGGTATGTATGATTTCCAACAAGTCCGACGCCTCTCAAAAGAACCTTTGAAAGGTGATTTGGTCATCTTACCAAGCAAACAAGCTTCACATGTCTCGTATGATTCAAAATCAAACGAAGTTAGAAGACCATCGACATGGAGCTTCTTCATACGCTTTTCACTTATGTGACCCAAACGACAATGCCAAACATAGGTGGGATTCAAATCATTAGGTCGAAGTCTTTTAGCATTTATGTTAAAGATAGCGCATCATCAAGATTTAAAATAAATAACCCATTCACAATGGCGCAAAAGCCATAAACATTCCATTTTTAGAGATCAAACAACCATTGTCTTTACTTGCAAATGAATAACCATCTCTCATCAAACATGAGGGGATAAAATGTTTCGACTCATACTAGGAACATAATAACAATTATTCAATTCCATAATAAATCTTGAAGGAAGCTGAAGTTGCATGGTGCCGACGGTCAACACAAAGAACCCTTGCTTTATTCCCGACGCGAAAATCAACTTCACCTCTTGCGACTCCTCTACTTCTTATTAGCCCTCGCATCGAGTTGCAAATGTGAGCAACGATCCAGTATCAAATACCCAAGAGTTAATAGGAGAATCATGAGAAAAATGTCCAAAACATTTATGACAAGTGTACCATGGGTGGAAGTCTTACTTCCAGCCTTCTTCTTGCATTCATCGGAATCCATGTACTTCTTGCGTTTCTCTTCCAGTGGCGTTTCTTTACAATAGAAGCATCTTGTCTCGACTCCAGTCCAAAGATTAGGCTTAGGCGTTGGCTTCGAGATCATATCCTTAACCTTGCCCTTATTCTTTGGCCATGGCTTCTTACCCTTTTTCTTGAAGCTAGACTTGTTCTCGCATGACCATCACATGGCTAGGCCCGCACACTTCTTAATGTCACTCTCATTGTTTTGAGCATCCCACAAAGCTCATTAAGGCCCTTATCCGCCCCATGCATATGGTAGTTGAAATGAAATGCCCATAGCTAGGTGGAAGAGACGCTAAATGAAATCGATTGCCAACTCTTGGCCAATTGGAAAACCAAGTTTATCCAAAGTCGACTATAACCAACCATTTTGATCACATGTGGGCCTACGGTGCACCTTCGTTAACTTGCATTCCGAAAAGCCTTAGAGACATTGAACCGCTCGGTCTCGGCACGTGTGCGAGCATGTCCTAAGCGCTATGATCATATCATACGCTTCTCGATCCTCAAACCGCTTTTGAAGGTCAGTTCCATGCATGCAAGCATAAGACACTAATCTCAAGAGAGTCATCACATGCTTTCTTGTAGGCATTTTTAACAAAGCAGAGACGCATTGTTAGCGTGTTCTTCCGGGATTGGGGTGTCGAACGTTTTCCTTTTCCGCCCGAGAACAATTCTCGAGTTACGGACCATCCGAATAGTTTGTTCCATTTAATTTCTCTTTCTCAAGAATCGATCGCAAAGCAAAAGGGTGTGCGTGGTTGCTAGATGCCATTGATCTACAATAGGAAATGCAAAATACTAAGACAAATAAAACCATGATAGAGTAAATCGTATTAAACAAATTTAATAGAATGTACTCCCACTAAAATCAACATCCTCTCTGATTCTTAGCGATTCAAGATCCGCAATTAACGAGTCTACTAGTGAGCTTTTGCATCACCGCTAGAAGACAAGGTAATTCGTAAGCAACACCTTGCTAATCATATCTCTATATGACTCTTGTTGTTGGGTGACATCTCTATGCCCCGCGCCAACCTTTATGCCCCAAGGCCCATAACCTTTATGATAACCTTGTTAAGTTCACCAATCCTTATGCATGTAAGTATCCGATACAAAACCCATCTAGTCAAGGAAAGTTGATGGTGCCCTAATTTTATAGACCCACCATCAATTTACAAGACATGGGATGGTGCAAAGTTTAATTGGGAGGGCATATGTTTAACTTAACGTTTTGTGAGGGATCGCTATACTTCTACCATTCAAACATGCATAGGAGTAAAACAATAGGAATAGCATTCACACAGTTGTGACTCAGTATGGCCCATTTTCTCATGGTGATCTCCATCGCCATAGAATCATCCACCATGATGATCTCCATCTCCATGGTTCATGTGTGCCATCCTCCAAGTGATGTGTCCTCCGAGTACTACTATAAGCTATTACTCATAACACTAGTAATAAAATACATGAATACTAGGAATCATCACAAGTCGGCACGCAGCCGTTAATACAATACTTTGACAACACAATGGCTCCGGTAGTGTTGCGAACCCATGACTCGCAGTCATGAAAATATTACAAACATGCATCACATACACATTAGGCCATACTGGTCACATACATCCCGCAAAAACAAGTTATGCATAGAATCGCAATCTACCGGATAAGGGGTCGAGGGGTTTCCCCATCGGGTTCGAAGGGCGCGCCGCCATGGAAGTTCAAGGCAGCGCTTCTTCAGAAAAAAACAGATCCAATCTATGCAATTTTTACATAGGATTTTGATCGGCAAATCATATTTACCACAAATCGACTCATCGTTCGATTCGACCAATTATATTGATCTTCGCATGCCGCAACCGGTTTTACGTGTCACCGTCTACCCGATGGCGAATCCGACCGGTAGGGGTATGTTGTTTCACGACCTTAGCGGCATGATCACGGTACATCGATTATTAATCTAGGTTCCGATTCGATCATCATATTGATCTTCGCATGCCGCAACCGGTTTTACGTGTCACCGTCTACCCCGATGGCGAATCCGACCGTAGGGGTATGTTGTTTCACGACCTTAGCAAGCATGATCATGGAAACCGACCAATCCATTACGTAACTATACAATCGATCACATCGATCATACCGATTTACATATCGCCATATGCAAATCACCGAACCTATAACATGACAAAGAACCGCTCGATACCATCAGTAGGGAAACGGGTAGGCTACACTAGCGCAAATTAAAAATTCTACCCGTAAACCAAGATCACCGCAGATTATAGATCACGGTCTTACCACTAGACGCGCAGTGCGGAAGTTGATGCGCGCGTCGGGCGGTGTAGTCGTACCAAGTTGATGCGAAGACGTCGGGCGCAGTAGTCGTACTACTTCGCGTCGCCGCCGTGGCGCCCCACGCATGCTCCTTTCTTGCGGTTCGTCCCAACGCCACGGATGCGGCGCCTTCAAAGGTATCCACACGCACGGGAGGAAGCGACGACGCCGGACTACTAGATCCGCGCGAGCGACTAGGGCGTGGGAGGGTGGCGCCGTGGTTTGAGGATGTCACGAAAAACTCAACCTCAACCGCGCCCTGCCCTCCTTTATAGACGTCCTTATAATGGGCTTCTACGAATAGAGGCCCATTAAGACTCAATGCCCGTCTAATTCGGATCCAATCCGAATTAGGCTTCACCTTTTAAGTGTGTGACCTATGGTTCACATATGTTTAGACATGACGCGAGTACACATACTTGGTCAATAGTTGGTAGCGGCCTCTAGCAAGACGTGCCAACTCCTAAACATACGTAAAGATCATATCGGACGAACCATCACAACGTTATGTACATGCCAATCCCTTTGCCTCACGATATTCATCGAGCTCCAAGTGACCACTCTTTCGATCCGTGATCCGGAATCCTCACTAGGTTAACTCTTAACCTTAAGTAGCATGGCCATGCATTTCGGATCCGATCACTCGAGGCCCAGAGATATCTCTCTCGGTAGAGAGGGCAAATCCCATCTCGATCGACCATGCCTCGCAAGCATGCTTCATGACAAACCGAAAACTACCTTTATAACTACCCGATTCACGAAGTAGCGTTTGATAGCCCCTAAGTAGGTCGATTCACATCTCAAGTACATGCGACAATCTCAGGTCTAAGGACAAGGCGTACACATTGTGTAGAGAGAACCATAAGTATAAAAGCTATGTCTCATGTTGGGTCGGTCCAACCCCAAGTTCTAAACATGTGTCCACATTATTGGTTTGACATCTCCATGTCTATGACCTGTGAAACATGGTCACAACCGATACCTGTGCTAATCCATCATTCACGTGTGTCCTCACATGAACTCCGACTAGGGACAACTTTAGAATAACCATACAAGTAAAGAGTTTCACAAACAAGTCACATACTTGTTAATCAACACAAAGGCAATATTCAAGGAACATTTATTAAATCATAGATACAATGAAATATCATCATCAATATGATTGCCTCTAGGGCATATCTCCAACAAATAGTACCCCTGAGTCGATGATTTGGGGTGGCGTTGTCCTGATCTACACAACGTAATATTATGGATAACTAACCTGTGTAACCTAACAATTGATGTAGCCAACCACCGTCTCTATACGGCAACCTGTAGTACTCAAATTACTCAACCACACGCTATGGCTTTCGTCTACTCGCTATCGTGGAGCAAACACGTTCAAGCAATCCCAAAGAATCACAAGAACAACAAAGTGACAACTCAGAGATAACACCCAATCCCAATTGGTGGTGAAAATGGCTCACACACAAACAAGGAACAAGTGTTCTATTTCTCCAAATCAACTCTGAGTTACATGGGAGGGGGTACCCTCCTATTTATACTTGTTGAAGTAGTATTTGAGACAATATGTGTGTCCTAGGATGTTCTCATGGTAAGTTGTTTGGAACTAGAGTTTATAATTCAATTCAAGTTGTAAAGTTTAACTTTACAACTCATTACTTCTTGACTAAGTTTTTGCATCACATAAGCGATGACATCTGTCGGTGTCATATTAATGTGGAATTGTTCATCTTATTTTCACGTGGCGGTTGAGGCTACGTGCACCAGAGAGTGCACACAACTTTGATACAACAACTTGAGATGGAGAAGATGTACATATGCTAGGTTTGTCCTCATCAGTTAATAAATAGTGCGCGTGCGTGAACAATATCCGAAATCAACTTCTACTACAAACCCCTACTTTAGTTCAAAATTTAAACTACTCTAATTGCTAGAAATAAATTAAACTATCTTATTCAAGCAATTTTAGAATTAATTTATCTTTTAAAGTAAGATTCAAATTTGAATTGCTCCAATCCCAATACATTTCGGATTGTTAGGCTGAAAATGCATTGATTTCGGATTGAGTTTGAATTTGGCTCCTTTCTCTTGTCTTGGCAGAATTCTCTTACAAACTTTCCTCCATGCACAGCCCTTGGTCCTTGTGTCTTCCCATGTGCCGCTTGCTTTTCATGTCCATGCGCTTGCCTAGGGTTTTCTCCTCCTCGACTAGCTTCTCTTCAACTATAGCTTCCCTCATGCATCGCATGCCTTTCATCATGACTAGTGCTTGGCTCATGCACCACAAGCTTCCCATGAATGCTTAAGCTCCCCCTTCGGCCTACCTCCTCTCCTCCCTCTTGGCTTCGGCCTTCCTCCCTCTTCTCGCTCTTGGTCGAACCTAGTTCTTATTTCTTTTTCCTTTGATGCAAAATAGGCTCAACTTGAGGTTTAACACAAACTTGCAACTTAGGGATATTTACCACCGTAGTAGATGCACTTAGGGCCTCATCATATACTAGTACAATTCACTTTAGACAAACAATGTGATACTACTCCCACCACACAACTCCTCATGACCTACACTACAAAAAGGCTGGAGTATTACAACTATATTTTCAAAAAGCAAAAGAGTTATATAACAAATACAATATTTTGCAATACCTAGCCATGCAATTGTGTGGAAAATTCCACTAGTATAAAAAAACAACATGGTGGAAGAAGAAGATTCCTTTACAAGAACAAATTGCACGGGACGCATAACAAAAGAACAAGTTACTTTAATTAAGCTAATTACTATAGTTAACAGCCCATGGAAACGCCGAGCGCTTGGGTGGTCTACATCGCCAGAAATGCCTTCACTGTCCGATCATGCGCTAATTGGCCTGTGCCTGCACGATTTTGGCCCATGCGCTCTGTGCGAAGGAGTAGTGCTTGCGAGTCCACGTCGCCCCGACAGCTGCTACATCGGCTCCATCTCACACCTTCCGTCTCCTTTCTCACTTGAACCCGCGTTGCATCTCCTTCCTCGCTACTTCCCCCCCTCTCCCTCTTCCACCGCCCCTCTCCACCAGCACTGTCGACCCTTCCCTCTTCCTCCCCTACTCTCCCCGGTCTCCCTCTGTCATCGCGCCATCCCTCTTTGTAACACCCCAGCTCAGCATTGAGCCTGGAATGTTACTAAAATTAAATTAAACTAAACTAAACTAAGACCAATTACAAATTTTCGGCAAAACCTCCTTTGTATAGTCAACTATACCAAGGTTCCAACAATTAATCATGGCATTTATCAATATCTTCATAATCAAGTTTACACAAGCATGCAGGATGATCGAATAAACATATTCCAGACTTGCTATTCTCATTATCACAATTAACATAATACTCAAAACCATCTATGAGTGATTCTCAAGCAGTTTACTTAATCATGAAATGAAACTAAATGGCAAACGCCTTAAGGTTGTGAGGTAGTGAGTGCATCCAACATCTACTCCCTCCCATGCATGTCGTTCCTGCCAGTCGGTACCTAAAACACATTGAAGCAAGAGTGAGCCCAAAGACTCAGTGTAACATCCCCATTTTCAACTTGTGTTGTAAGTGTAAGAAAATGAGTAGAAGTTAAAACTTTTTCTTACGTCATGTGTTTCCTATGTGTACTAAACAATTATTTCACCAGAGTATGGGAATACTAAGTCACAAGTCTGTTGATCATCTCCTAGGAAATATTTTTCCTAAGTTCTTGGGTTGATATGTGACCCCTCTGAAAAATTTCACACTTTTCAGAAATTGATTGAATAGTTTTATGGGTCAGTCAAACTTGCTTGACTCATAGTCAAACCCTAGCTCAAAGCATTGTATAATTTCGGAGAAAAATGCTCAAGACAAAAACTCCTAAAAATTTTATACAAGGTCCAACTCGAGGTTAGCAAGCTACTGTCAAGATTTCAAAGAATTTGGAGCTAGTTTGCTAGCTCTAAAAGTCCCTTCAAGATCCCAGTCCCAATTTAAACCCTAAACCAGTCGACCTCCAGTCTTGGTCGCGCCGGGCCGCTTGAGCCGTGTCGGGCTCGGGCATTTGGACACAGGTGGTCTGGGCCGTTGGATTTTAAATCCGACGCTCAAAGACCTCCTCGGGTCCTTGTAAAGGACCTCCCACCCCACGACTTCCTCCTGTTCTTTTACAAAGACAAACCTCGAGGACCTCCCCCAGGACCCCTTTGCACCTTTTGCAAAGACCACCTGGCGACCTCTCACCCTCCACGACCACCCCTAGCGCTTGGGTGATCGTGGGCCATCTCTTTGAGATCTGCGCTCAGACCTCCCTAAGTGTTAGGACCTCTAATACTTGGTTCAAGATCCGAGCCCTTGATTTCAATCCAACGACTCACGACCTCCCTAGTGGGAGCTCAGGCTGATTTTAGCCGTTGAGCTCTTTTGACTGGTCCTCTCACCGTCGGGTGGGCACAGGCATTATCAATTTTGTGCATGGCAAGAGAGCGGTGCCTTGTCAACTCTAAGGTCGACAAACGGCTATGTGTCGCCAACATTAAATGTCTGCAGCACCTTTGCTCAAAAGTCTCCCGACAACCTACTCCCATCGGCCAGGTACTTGGGCTCGGCACCTACGGTGACTTTGCCATCCTTCCCACCGGCTATATTTGAAGCTCAAGCTTCCTCTCATAGTTCTTTTAGTCACTCTCTTGCACCCCTAGTTCTTCTCTCGCTCTTGTGCTCAAGTCACCGAAAATCTTTGCCACCATTGCCGGACCTTGGAGCTCTCCGCGACCTCCGAGCTCCAGTGGTTCATTATTGCGATTGTTGGTGTCATTTGTTCTCTTGGTCACCTCAAGCCTCCCGACTTGCTTTGTTTGACCTTCACAGAGGTTGACAAGGAGGAGCTTGTTGTTCGTGGTCGGAGCCGTCTTCTTCATCTCCGCGACCTCCACCGTCACGAGCTACGCGACCACTCCGGTTCTCCTTCAATCCCGGGTGAGTACTTCAGTTCCAAAAACCCGATCCCGTTAGACCTCTTCGGTTTTCGTTTTTGGCCGCATTGGGTCTCCGTCGGTCACCTCCGGCTAGCCGCCGGTAGGGTGCACTTTAGCCCTAGCTGTTGGCACCTTTAGGTTCTCCTCCCTATTTGGAACTCATCCGTGCCTTTGGTTTCGCCGACGAGGTCCACATCGCGTGCGCAAGTCGATGAACCTCTCGGGTTTTGCTAGTTCATAAATCCCATTTTCGTCATCTTCTTAGGACCACTTTAATGCTCAAATCATTGCTCATCATTGGTGCATTAATTGTGTCCTAATTTGTGCCGTGGAGTCACTGTCGTGTAGGCCAGGGCCTTAGTCATTAAGTGTTCCGTTAGATTCATTTATGGTCAATCATTAGATGCATTAAGTGTCTTAGCCGCCGCTGTCTGGAGGTCCTGCACCATTAAAACCACTCTAGGACCTCCTCGGGCTAATCTTAGCCGTTCACGACCTCTCCAAGTTTAGATCTGGGCCTTAGGATCTTTCCAAAAATCCTAAGTCTCTGGACCTCCCACCATATAGAATCTGGCGTTAAAGACATCCGTAGGTTAAATCCCACCGCTAGGATCACCCTCCTCCTTGGGGTCCTCTTTGCAAACGACCTCCTTGAGGTCCTCTGTGCGAAGAGGTCACCCCGGTCGTTTTTGTCAAAACCGCCCTCTCGGACCTCCTTGGGGTCCTCCTTGCAAAAGGTCCTTCCTTAGTCGTTTTCTAAAACCACCCGAGCCACCCCACCAAGGTCCTCTTTTGCAAAAGACCACCCCGGTCTTTTGTAAAGAAAACCTTCAAAACCACCCAGTGGTCCTCTTTACAAAAGACCACCCTTGGTCTCTTTGTAAAGAGAACCTCAGACCTCCTCGTCTTTGGTCTTAACCATGAGGACCTCCCGCCTAGATCCTGGACCGCTCAGACCTCTCCTATGGAGATCCGAGTCATCCGGATCTCTCTGCAAAGCACCGTGTTGGAGGACCTCCCGAGGGAAATCTAGACCGTTAGGACCTCCTCGGTGAGATCCTAGCCGCCAAGACCTCTCATTGTTAAGCACCGTTTAGGTTCTCTCTCCGCTCAGATCTAGACCGTTAAGACCTCCCCTCGGGAGATCTTAACCGCCCAGACCTTCCCCTTAGTTGGATAGCCGTAGGACCTCCTCGTGGAGCTCGGAGCCGCCAGATCCAGATCTGATGGCCACGACCTCCCTAGTGCGCGAGGAGCTCCTTCGCGTGTGCTGTGCATCCGGTGGTCGGAGCCGTTGGATTCCATATCAACGGTTAAGACCTCCCCTAGGCGCGATGAGGTCTTTGCGCCCAGGAGCTCATGCGGGTTTTAGCATCTGAGATCGTGAGCCGTGCGATCTTTGATCAACGGCCCACGACCTCCCCAGTTTTTATGGGTTTTCCAGATTTAGTCCGAGAAGCTTTTATTTGCACATATTAATTGTTTTAAACTTCAAAATTGCATAACTTTTTCTCTGTAGCTCCAAATTTAACAAACTAAAGTTCTATAAATGCATCTGTTAAAGTACTTTAGCTTAGTATAGGTTTTGCAGTAGTCTTTAATACTGAAATTAATCATGTCTTAGATTTAAAACTTAGAAAAATCATAACTAAATCATTTTAACTCCAAATGACCTGAAATTTTATATGGGTTACCACTATACCAGTAGGTAGCTACCATAAAAGTTTCAGCTTCAAAATCTTTCTAGAAAATATTTTGCTACAGTGCTAATTATGGCCGAAATTAGGTTTTTAGAGAATATCTTTTGCACCACAAATCCAAATTAAGTTTTTCCAGTTTCTATGTCTAGGTATGTTCGTATTTTACCTTGTGTATAAATTTCGTCACATTTGGATAATTTTTGCTTGCTCTTTTGTTTAAGTGTTGCTCGTCTTATTGGTTGTTTTCGCTCTTTCGCTTAGGATTCGATATTTGCGGTAATCCCAGAACGACCCTCCGCAACAAATTGAGCAACACAAGCGTGCAAGCGTTTGACCATTTCCCATTAATCCCATTACTTTTAAAGTCTAATATTTTGTTTAACTTCTATGTATGCATTGCTATTTTGTTGTTAAATTGATTAGTTAGACCTCTAGTTGCATAATCTGTAGGTAAATAATTATCCTCTACTACCTGAGCCTAGGTTATTTGCTGTGATTAGAGTTCGTTGGATGAGCTCTTGTCACTTAGTAGATTCGAATAAATATTGCTTAGCCATGCCTAGCATCGGTAGTATTGGGCGATCATCGACTTAGTCGGTGATCTTGATCACACAATTACTTATACTACTCCATTATGTCCAACCCTTGTGTTTTACCATTTTGCAAATCAAGAACTGAAAACAAAAATTATATCTTGGCTTGGGCACAATGGTATGTTGATGTGATCGGTTGGGTGTGTGGAATGGTGCCTAAGTCCCTAAGGACCGAGTTACTTGTGCCATTGATCCAAGCAATTATTGCGTGCTAACCACACGAGGGGGATATGGAACCTCTCTTGACTAAGTACTTTGGGAGGTGTTAATTATGAGCTGGTCGGTGGGTGTGTTTCTGTGTGTGTGTGTTTGTGGTGTTGGAGGGGAGCATTAGCAGACCGGTTAGGCTGTTTAATGTGTCTTTCTCCGTGGGTTGCGGCTCTTAATTAGCATCGCCCATTGGAAAGCGCCTTGTTAGACTTAGCCATGCCCGCATACCAAAGGAAGTGTGCTAACCGTGGTGGTGGAAAGGCGGTCTATCGTGTGGGTACATTGGTACACCTGCGCAGGTTAAAACTATTCGAATAGCCTCGCCCTAGGTTATGGACACGCTTGGTTATTTCCCACAAGAACTAGACTACAACCTTTTAAAAACTTAAACTTGACATGGGTGGTATGAAGGGTACTTCATGCTATTGTTGTGGTGACTATGGGTTAGTCACTTCTAGGTTGGTGTTGTTCTCTATCTATGTTATTATTGTCTCTCTTTTATTTGAACAATAAAAGTTAATTGCAAACTTGCTTTGAATCTATTACCTTATTGTAAATGAAAACTTGCTTTATGTGAAAATAAGTCCAAAGCCTCATCCACTTAAATAAAGCTTGCATGTAGTTAATTATAGTTCTGTTATCTCACACGTCATCTTGCAGTACAAAAACAAGTTTTGTACTCATCCGCTTGCTTAATATTAATTGTTGCAGAGGAAGAAGGTGAGCCCCAAGGGCCTCACTTTTGTGAGTGTGTTGCTTGCTGCTTGGGACGATTAGCTTGGCGGTCCGGTTGGTTGCCTTGTGGGTAAAGGCACACCGATTGGCTTTTGTTTATCGCCATCTTATGGCCATTTTGCTTCATTGTGTATTTACTTATCTTTATGAATTTTGGCGGTCGGCCTCTCTTTTGTAATAACTCTCTTTATATTATCTATGTCTTTCGCTTGTTGCTTTTGCTTCGCTCTATGTGTATGAATGGAATTGATGCAGATTTTGTAGCGGGTGTGTATATCTGCATTTAGGAAGTATACATATCTCGAGGCTTGGTTTATTTGATTTGTACTGTTAGGACCAAGTGGATGGTTAAACAGTACAAGCCGAATAAACCGGGGTCCTCACACTCAGCAAGTATCAACAAGGCTATAAACAAGAACACAAGCATAGCATCAATGAACCACATTAACGTTACACTAAACATAGCCTTTTTAACTTATGAAATGCGACCAATGCAATGCTCCTTTGATCTTTATCTCTTTTCGCATATTACCGGTAATGCGGGGTATACAACCGTCGCTGTATACCCTTGCTTGTGCCCTCTGGCACCGGGACCAAGAGCCTATACACCACATGTATAGGGACCTTTGCCCATCATCTTAATGATGGGGACCTCTTTGCTCATAGCCCACATTCCACGAATGTGGGGACCTCAAGCCCGTCATCTACATGACGGAGACCTCAAATATGCTCTGTCACCACGTGACCGAGCCTCCAATATGATAGCATGATGCACATGAATAAAACTTTAAACCATCATACATATGTATTCACAACAACGTCATACACGAATAAACTTATTCATACTTCTAGCATTCCTCATCATTGATATTCATAGCATTCTAGCACCCATGAATAGCACATTTATTCATAATACTAGCAAACTTGAACAATCACTCATGAATATCAATTAATCATTTCTCAAGTATTCACCATCCTTAATCATACATATCACACTATCAACCCTGCATAGTTAATACGCATCAAAGTACCAGCACCCCCTATCAAACATTCATAATTATTCTATCAATCAGAGTACTTACATTCACCAAGATAAATTGGAACTCATCCCCATATCATCCACGCATGGCTATTATGAGCCAAACACAAACAGTCTTAGCATACAAGCATAATTATAAGATAACCCGAATACTTGCCTCAACCGTGCGAGAACGGTGGACGCGAAGAGGGCGCTGCCCCTGGGATCATGCTCCCACCTGAACATAAAGATAACCCAATCTAAGACCAACATACTGGACCAAAAGCATAAATAACAACACAAATTAACTCGCTAAACTCCCAAGTGTTTCCAATTCTTCCAATTTCTAGCGATGGATTTGGTGTTCACTACGGACAATCAACTTCTAAAATACATAACTTTCTGCTCCAGAATCCAAATAAGATGACCTTAGAATTTCTGAAAAGGTAATTAAATTACCTAAATAAACTTAGTTGGGAAGCCCTTTTGATTCTGCCATTTACTACCCCTAGCAATCCAAACTATCAGACCTCAGAATTCACGTCGGGTTCTCTGGACAGTACACTAAAACCTCCATAGCTTTTGCTACGAAGGTTCAAATCTCACGTTCTTTATCTCTATGAAAAGTTATAGAAATTACCCACATTTTTCGTTATACTGAGATCCCCTGATTCTCCCTTTAATTAGCAGTTTTAATCAGTTTTCTACAGACTGTCCAAAAACTGACAGATTAACCAGACAGCAGCACTAAACAATTCATAATTTTCTAACCGTTAATCGGATTTGGGCGTTCTTGGCGGCCATTGAAAGCTAAGAACAAGACCTACATATCTCTAGGAGACCAAAACTCCTAATTCGGCCTCTAAACACATGAAACGGGCCGCACAACATTCTGGACAGAATTGAACATTGAACAGAATTAATCTGATCCAATCGATCTATTAGCAATCGCCTCTAATGACTATCACACATCACAAGAAACCCGTCGTTACCCTTGACGACGTGCTGGACGACGACGAACAGGCCCCGAAGAAGATCCTCCTTCTCCTCTCTTCCTTCTCTTCTCCCTTTTCTTCTCCCTTCTCTTCTTTTCCCCTTCTTCTTCCTCCTTGGCCGGCTGCAATGGGGTTTCCTCCTCCCTTTGGCCAGCAGCAATGGGGGTGGAGGGGAGGTAGGGAGGTGCGCAAGGGGGTGGAGGGGAGGTAAGGGAATGGGAGGGGGTTGCGGCCACAAGGTGGGAGGAGGGGAGGGGGTGTGGGGAGATAGGGAGGGGAGGTGGGGTGTGGCTAGGGTTGGGGGGAGAGGAAGTGGCGCCCCCCCCCCCTGGCCGGCCACCCTTGGGCTCCCCATGGGCCGGGGCCCAGGCCTAGGTTGTTAGGTAAAATGCGTTTTCCCCCTCTTGAACTATTGTATTGCGCATTTCCCAATTGGTCCTTCCCGTAAATCCTTTTAATTCTCTCCCGAACAATAATCTCTCCCGACCATTTGCTTAACACAATATTGGGGTATTACACTCTTCCTCCCTCCCGCCCCTTTGGCCCCCCTGCTCGGCCACTGTGTCCGTGCCGCCAGTGCTGCAGGCCCTTTCCTCTTCCTCCCTGATCTCCCTCACCTGCCGCCGCAGCGCCCTCCCTCTTCCTCCCGCCTGATGAACCACGAAGGTCCTATTCTGGCCCGATCTTTCGATGAGAAAGTAATTTCGATAGTAGTCGCTCAACTCACACGATCCTGGCTATGAACTCGCAAGGCTCAAAACCACACAATCGCTGAACTGCTTGACAAGTCGTTAGAACCGCGCATAAATACCCGAATGACCTGATCACGAAGATTAATTCCTGTATACACCGAAGAAGCACGCAAGAATAAGATAAATAGCAATATGAAATTGTGAATAGGAATTAATGTATTGATAAGTGGGGTTCCAAAGACAATGACGCTGTTGATCTCGCTGGATAAGAGGACAAAGTATAAAGTAGCAAAGCTAAACTTCAATCAACAAAACCCAAAGAACTAGATGGGGTAGCCACTATGTAAACGAGGAAGAGAGAGGGGCGGTGGCACTGTTTATGCATAAATAGTGCCATATGAACAGTACCCAAAACACTAAATAACCGACCATATGGGCCACATGGGCCAAATCAGCCAATTCATGACATATGCCAGCCCATTCATTACATAGCCCATGGGCCAACAAGAGGTGATGTAGTACCAGGGCATGTAGACATAGTACGATGGCATGTAGACGCAGCTTGGCTCATAGGAGTAGAAATAGCTTGGTCCAATTGGAAAATATGGTATTATCGTAGCCAAAAGTCCTATTGGAGAAGATGTGGTTGAAGTAGAGGATGCAGTGCAGCGGGTCGATGCAGTGGTTGCGTCCGTAGGGTTGATGTCCTCATCATCCTCCTTTTCTTGAATTTGAGTCGTCCTCAACTCATTTGTTGTCTCCAAATCATCACTTTCTTGCAAAATGTTAGTAGCAACAGGAGGCAAAGAAACATGTATATCTTCTAATGGGCACAAAGATTCTTTACAAACCATAGTATAGTATTCAGATTCATGTTTTTCTAAGTCAATGCAATTAGATTTTGTAGCTAACATAACAGGAGATTTTAATTTAATTTCACTTGGAGCTATAATCTTGTGATCATCTTTTGTTTTCTCCTTACATATTCTCTCAGTTCTTTCTAATTCATCCTTTAAAATAGCAGCAGGAAATATTGGAAGCAAAGTGATTTTTTTTCTTTGTATGTGAAAGTATAATAATTAGATCTACCATGATGTTCAGTATATCTATCATATTGCCAAGGTCTACTAGTTCACCCAAGAAAAGAATCTACAATGGATGGACATGATCTGAACAGCAATACGTAGATCCTTACAGTGGGCGCTTCCCTTCTGATGTGCGGCAACGATGGATCACCGGTGCGAGAGTAAAAGAAGGACCCACGGCAACGACGCAACTGGCAATGGTGGCTGCTGCTAGTTAGTTGTGACTGCACTGCTATGGCTTGGCTCTTGTGGCTCAGTTGGAATAACAAGAACACACTATGCTAGCCATCCCTATAAAAGACGCTCGATCGGAAAAGCTTGGGGTTGGCATTGAGTCCCAAATGAACTCGGGTTGGCCTAGCCAAGATCTTTGGGTCTGTCTACCAATCATTCAACTGTTTTTAGGGTCAAAATTAGTCAAATGTCTTAGTCGTTGGATCTTAATCCAACGACCATCCCCCTCACCCAACTTCCCTATTAAAGCTCAACCTGTCCAGCCCTCCCATCTCCCTCCCACCCCGCCGCCACCAGACGCCCTACCACCCCACCACCTTACTGCTTCCACCACCAGCCTCCTCCTCTCCTGCCTCCCCCGCTGCCGCCTTCTTCCCCCGTCTCCAAACGGTACCACCGCCGTATCCGCCATCGCCACCCTCGCCTCCTAATTTCTTCCGCCGCTGGCCTCCTCCTCTCCTGCCTTCCCCGCTGCCGCCTTCTTCCCCGTCTCTGGCGGTTAGCACCGTCGGATCTACCATCACCACCCCTGCCTCCTAATTTCTTCCATCGTTGGCCTCCTCCTCACCTTCCTCCCCCGCAGCTGCCTTCTTCCCCGTCTCTGGCGGCTACCGTCGCTAGATCCGCCATCACCACCCTTGCCTCCTAACTTGTAGTTGATTTCCGTGCTCCCCCGCCGACCTCCACCACCTACAACCCTCCTCAGACCTGCGGTCGGCTACACCACCGTCGCCTCGCCACCACTGCCCACTGTCGTGCCTCCGCCGCCCCTCCCTCCCTCTATAGCTGGGCCACGGTGAACCCAAAACCTAACCCAGTGAACCCTAGACCTAATCCGGCGAAGCCCTGCCCTAACTCGCCACCGTCTCCACCGTCGCCGCCACCGGAGAAGACGACGTTGCCGACCAAGCACGAATCTCCATGCAAGGCATCAAAGGTCATAAATTCAACTGTTTTAACTCAAAAAAAACATTTCACTGTTGTTTAGCAATTCCGAAGATCTTTTCTATCTTTCTTGCCTAACAAGAATTACAAGAATTAATCTGGCTAACCACAGACCCAAAATGGATAAGACACTAGTTAAATTGGATACATTAGCATGGTACTAGGGCTTGCTACGAATGTGTTACTAACTTAGATTAATAACACCCATGGAATAAGATATTACTCCCTTAATTACCTAGTTAGGAAAAAAAAGGTTACGGTATTATATCCACCTACTAGGTTCAAATTCTGATGCCCACCTTTATACACATGAGTACACTTTCAGTAGGAATTTTATGAGATCACAGATTTATCCCTGGTCTTTGTCTATCTAGACATGTGCTAAGAGGACGCATTCATGTGTGTATGTGTTGTGGTGTGCGCGCGTATGTATTGTCTTTCTTGTAATCGCAAAAAAAAATACAAAGAGTGTCTTTGTGGAGCGGCTATCCTTCGACATATATAGTCATGCAAGAGCGCTTTAGATACTATTATTTGCAGCAGTAACCTAAAACTGTATGATGCTCTTGAGTTGGCATGCATCGTGTAAGGTATGCATTTGTTTGTATATATATATATATATATATATATATATATATATATATATATATATATATATATATATATATATATATATATGAAAATGGTATGGTACTCCCATGGTTATTGAGACGTCTGAAAGGCGTCGCCTAGGCGACAAGGCGGGAGCACGGGTCAAGGCGTCGGCTCGCCTTGCCGTGCGCACGTATGGCGTCCGCCTCAGCACCAAGGCGTCAGCAAGGCGTCTCCAAGGCGATCTAGGGCGTCGGCTATGCTCAAGGCGACGCCATAGAAGGGGGAGGAGCGCGCAAATCAGAGCAGGAGTGCGGGAATAAGAGGCAGCCGAACCCTAAACTGGAGAGAGAAGCGCGTGAATCAGAGGAGAGAAAAAGAAGTCTAGAAGGGGGAAAGAGGGAAGGCCAGAAGCACGCGACTCACCTGAAGCTGGAACCCACGACAGCGGCGCCTACATCTCGCCACTGCGGTCTCGACGTCCCGTCGCCCTCTCCCCGTCGCCCATCGCCCAGCAAGGCAACAAGGTACGTCCGTTGCCCTCTCCCCGTTTTGCTCTGGTCTCCCCTCCTCTTGGCCTCCCCTCCCTCACTTCTCCCGACGGCCGGCGGCGATCCGGATTCCCCCTCCCTCCCGGCCTTCTCCCCACATCCCGGCGTTCCCGCCGATGAGGGGAGAAGGCCGGGAGGGAGGGGGAGTCCAGGATGCGGGGATGAGGGGATGTGGAGAAGGCTGGATCCACCGCCGGGTCGCCTCGCCATCTCCGCTCTCTCTCGCTAGCGCGCTGCGCGCGCGCTTAGCTCTCTTCTTCGCATCTTGTCTGGGGAGGAGGGAGGCTAAGATTGCTTTAGCTCTCTCGGTCTCCCGCCATCAGATAGGATGGTTGGGTTGCTATTGTGCGGTGACCGGCTCTGCTCTTGTTTAGTGACCAAAGATTGCTCGCATCGCTACTACTCATATGATTCATATCTGCTAGATTGCTACTGTGCTACTTATTGAAGCATTCAAGCATTGCTTTACTTTAATTCTATGTAATGCAGGAGCATTTAATTAATTGGAATACAATTTGTATCTATTACATTTATAACAATCTATATATCGAAACATGCAAGGGGGTGGATGCTACATGAGAGAAGAGCAATTAGAAAGAGGGGATGGGTGCTACATGAGCTCAAGAATTTGCAACAAAAAGGTACATGTGCTGCTAAAATGTTTATTTTATTCGCTGCCTTAGCACCTTAGGACGAGAGTAAGGCATCGCCTCGCCTTACGCCTTACCGCTTAAAAGGTGTGAGGGGGTGGGTCGCCTCGCCTCGCCTTACCGCCTTAATAACCATGGGTACTCCTGACACTACAACACGAACACCCATATAGCAATGGATAACTAGCAACGGAACTGACAGCCATTCCACCCCACCTCACTGCCTCGCACAAAAAATACGGTATCCATCCCTTTTCTTTTCCCCTTCCACTCCCCCTCCCGTAGCCCCTTCAGTTCCCACTCCCGTCCCTCCATTCCCCTCCCGTCCCAACAATTCGCATGGAGATGGAACCCTAGCCGCCGCACTCTCTCCTCGCCGCCGGCCCGAAGCCCCGCCTCCCCTTCTGCGCGGCGCCCTCCCCCGCGCGGCCTTCCTCCGAGCCGATGTCCCCTCCTCCGCCTCCACGCCGGCCTTCCCCCTCCGCACCGGCCTCCCCTCCTCTGCACCGGCCCCCTCCACGCGTGCTTCCCTTGTCTCGGCGTCGCCCCTCCGTGCTAGACTTCCGTCCTCCGCTCCCATTTCGTGCTCGCCGACGAGCCCGCCAACTCCGCCACGGGCAACCTCGGTGAGTAATGCCCCACCGGCTGTTTCTCTAGATCTCGTGCTATGCTCATTGGTTGATTGGATTCGAGCTTGGATTTGAGGGTTTCGACCGTTGCGGATGAGATCGCGGCTATTCCCCAACTGTTCGGCAGCCGTCGCGGCTCTGGTGCCTTCGGTTGAGCCCGCGGCGGTGAGACCGCTCAAGGTCGTTATGTATTGTATTTTGAGCGGTTTCCTAAAGCTTTCTTGTGGTTGACTTGGTCTGGATTGTGTGAGATCAGATTACCTGCAAGAGCATGCAAAAGGTAGCATCTTGTATGGATTCAAGGGAGGACCAGCTGGGATTCAAGAGAGGACTTTGGTGATGCATGTTAATTTTGTTTATCCTAATTAATAGGGTGGATTTGACATGATCTGCAGTGGAAGGGACAAGATTGAAACACCAGAGCATGTATGTCTTTGAGGTGAAATATGTGCTCTTGTTTTAGGTAACAGTTGTAGTGGGAAACAGAAGGTTAAGCAAGCTATCAGGTGCTAGGTGTGATGGCATTGGAGCCAACATAATCAAAGACTTCAAAATTCAAGTCTAACTATTCAAACTTTTAGTGTCATGTCATTTACATAATTACATTGACCTTAATTAGATGCACAATTGGACTGGAATTTACAAATTATATCGAGTATTTTGGTCTACTTTGCATGTGTTAATAGGATGTAGATTAGTTGTATGTCTCTTTCGTTGAGGCTTATTGCTCCTTGTTGTTCTCCATGCAGATATGGCATGATAACATGCCTTAAGGTAAGATTGCTAAAAGAAAAGGTCATCAATGGTGGATGAAGCAGGAAGGCTCATACTTTATTTTTCTTGGTGGTGGAACTATGTTTCCTGATGGAGCTAACAATATATTGAAAAGCTTACCCAGTATGTTCCTCTAAAAAGTGGTCTCCTGAGGACAGGTCTTGATATGGGCTGTGGGGTAATAAGTTAATCTTTCACACGAAAATTTATATGCTTTGCTTTTCAAGAAAAAAATGTCTATAATTATCTTTTCCTCTCTAGAGTTTGCTAGTTTTGGTGGGTTTTTGCTCAGAGAATATCATGACACTTTCCTTCGGCCCAAGAGATTCACATAAGTCTCAAATACAATTTGTGCTGGAGAGAGGAATTCCTGCATTTCTTTTGATGCTGGGCACGCGCCGTCTTCCGTTTTCAGCATAGTCCTTTGATTTTGTCCATTGCTCTTGGTGTTTGATACCTTTTACTGCCTATAGTAAGTAACACATATATTATGCATTTGACATGCTGCATGAACATGCACATCTCTCTCTCTCTCTCTCTGACCTATATACATTGGAAGATGACACCTATATACACTTTTATGATTTTAGTCCAACTTCTATTTTTAAGGTAGTTTAGCTTAAACTATTGTGTTCATCTTACTTCGCAGCTGCTTGCTTGTGATTCTTTTGCAAACATTGCTTAGTTCAGATTTAATGCTTGTTAATCCATATTTTGCAAGTTAGCAACATTTTTTTAAGTCGGCTATTTGCATATAATGCTGGGGAAATGCCCAGACCCGCTGTAGCCACAATGAGCTATTTGTCTCTTGAAAGTTGGAAAATGCCCAGATCTTGGACATTATGTGGCTTTTATGTTGGTACTTTGTTCAACTATCAAGTATTTATACGGTGACTACTTTACCTGTTAAGTCAATAAACTGAGCAAGTATTCGATAGCTAATAGTTGATATGCTTGCATGTTGATGATTATCATTATGATTCTTGATTCTGAAATATGCTGATCGTATGCCTCTGGTTCCAGGTGTGAGCCTTTCTCAACATATCCTCGTACCTATGATCTCATTCATGCTGATGGAATCAAATCTTTGATAAGAGACCCGAATTCTAGCAAAAGCAGGTACACCAACCATAAACTTGACATGTTCTAGTATTCTCAACTTGTTCTAGTTTTCTTCATTTTCTAGAGTAGTCTAATTTATTCTTCACTGTCAAGGTATGCTCTTGTAGCTTAGCTTATATTTCATTGATCAATTAGCCTCTTTCTATCCTGTATGCTCTACGCTGAAAGATGAGAAGATAGATTCTAGTTAAGGCAATACTATGTCATTTTAGTTCCTCTGTCCTCGACTGTAGTTCCCCTGACGCCTTGAGAGGGTCACAGACAGGGGTGTAGTATGGTCTTCACACACTTGCTTAAATAGCCTATGTTATCGTGTGATGTATTTAAATTTGTTTGTTATACAAGTTAGTTGTGTAGCATATTTAGAATTTCCCCCTTTGATCTGTATTAGAATGCTTCTAAGTTCTTTAGTAACTTAGAGCTTATTTTCTTTCAAGGGTAACTTAGAGCTTATTTTCTGTATTGGATTTCATTAGCAACTACGGCCATTCTTGAAACAGAAGATGTTGATATATCACTATCTATTTGGCTTTTCTATACTCTTTTTGTTTGGTATATCACTGTCTATTTACTCTCTTGTTTGATACTTGAAAATGTTGATATTCCAGGCTGAAAGGATCGATTGATGATTTCAGACATTAGAATATTTTCTTGGGAGACGAGGAAGGACAATGAATGAAGCAAAATTGATAGAAATACATAGAATTTTACATTCTAAGGCTAGATGATGTATGAAGTGGTGTATTGACAAATTCAAGTTGTACTTACGAATGATGCAAATAATGTATTTTGATTTTTTTTCTCAAATAATATTTTCTAAGTTATTTTCTCTGTGCAATAGAATAATTGTTTTATGGTAACTTTATTGTGAATTATTAAATTGGAACATTTTGAAGTACCAAAATATCCTGGGTTGAAAATAATGAAATGGGTTGAAAATAATGAAACAGGTTGCAATGCTTATATATTTTGCAAATAAAATAATTTAATCATTTGCCTATAGAAAGTACCAACGCATAAAAGTATTGCTACAACCTTATATATGTGTTGCAAGGTAGCAACACTTCTTCTTGTATGTTACCAATGCTTAAATATGTGTTGTGATAGACTCTTGCAATGGCAGTAATAGCAACGCATAGACAATGCGTTGGTATAGACCGTTACAATGCTTATGTGGACTTTTAACAACGTATGTATGCGTTGGTAAAGGGGTGTTCCTGTGGTAGTGTGAGTACATACTTTCACTTCTCATATACCACTTAAATCGTATGATGATACCTCTTTATGAATTTGAGCATACTCCAATACTGGATATAAGATACCCCAAAGTGAGTTTCATGAAAAACTCATTAAATTCCACCTTTTATAGCAAAATTTGTGTATATAATTATTTTATATATGAAAAGGGGTATATAGCAAAAATAAAGGGCTCAAATGAAAAATTTTCAATCAAGTTGCGTTGGAGTATCTTATAATTGGTATTTAAGTATACTGAAAATGATAAAGAAGAATAATATATGTAACTTCCCCAAAAATCCTTAAGGTGATTTAGCTAAGCATGTCAAGTTATATGTGTGAATTTTGGATCAATGTAAAACATTTGTTGTTGTAATAAAGTTTTATCATATTTTAAAACTTTTAATTTGATTTCAAGCTTTTATTTTGATTCCAGAAAAATGTATGTTTAAAAGTTATTGGAAATAATTTATGTAAATAATATATTAATTATCTTGAATTAATATTATTTTTATCAAATTTTTAGGGGTCAGCTTGACTTGGTTAAAAACCTAGGTTCAATTTAAAAACATCTTCTGTAAAGGATTTTGAAATCAGTATTTAAACTTTTAACAATACTATTAGAAAATTTCCTTGGGTTCTATATTATCCCAGTAGCATCTCTTAAAATTTTCAAATTTTTATAAATTTATTTGTTATTTTTAACTCACTAGTCAAACTAGAAGAGTTTGAATTTAAATCAGCCAACCTTTTAAACCTAACTCGAACCAGTGCACTGTTGTGACCCGAGTCACTTGTTTTGATCGGACCAAACCCACTTGTTCGCACACGAACCCAACCGTGCCGTTTTCCTTTCTCCCTCTGACGAGCTGGGCCTACTGGTTTGGCTTGTCTTCTCCGCCACACCACTCAACCGAGCAGCGCTGGCACCTTGCATGCGTGCCACCGAGGTTGTGAAATCGACACCTCATGTTCTCTTGTCTGTCTCTTATGCATCGCCTGAACACCACCAATCCCCTGAGCCAACCCATTCTCTCCTCTCACCCTCCTTCGCCCTGTCCAACCACTTTTGGGTTTCGGCCGTGGTTGAAGACGTAGGGAGCACCACCATTGTGTTGCCTCCCGCGAGTCCGCGTCACCACCGTAGAACTCTACTCACCACGCCGCATCCATTTTTGCCGGTCCGAAGCTTTGTCATCGTCGGAAACCACTTCACCATCTTCAGCTTCGGCGACCATGGTCCCGCGGCTTGCAAGGGTTTGGATGAGTATTACGCCTTGAGATCTTGTCCGTTGGAATAGCACCATTTTGTTGAGTTTACCACCGGGTTTAATTGGCTTTTGGTGCATCCTCGAGGGAGTATGGTCCCTTCCTCTCTGAACAAGGTGGTCTGCCACCATGCGCGTTCTGGCCGTCTCCAACCTCCTTCATAGTAGGCGTTGAGGGCGTCGCGTTCCTGGTATCCTGGTGATCCCTATGTGCGCCTTCCAAAAGCTCCTCGACACCCGAAGCGTCGCCTCCACGTGAGCCACCCCGTCGGCTCCGCCTCCGGTCATCGCAAGCCCGCCGCCGGCAACCCCTAGGCTCCATGCCACTTCGAGCGAGTTCGCGAAGACCTCCCACACCTGGTGGTGTTGATCCCATGCTCAGAGACCCACTTTCGCACCAGATCACCATACTCGCCGTGTCACTTGCGCACAGGGAGCTCTGTTTAACCTCTGGCGAGTTAGGTAATGACGCTGTCATTTAGCACTAATCAAGTCCTTAAGTGTTTGTATGACACGTAGGACTTATCGGGCTAATCATGTTTTGTAATCTAATTAAAACCTATTTTAGACTCTGAATGATTGACATGTGGGTCCGTACGACTCGTATAGTGGATGTGTAGATTGTAAATTATGTTATCTCTTAAGGAAAACGTAATCCTTTTATGCTTAGACAGGACTTACGTTTTTGTGAACCGAAGACATACTTCTTTGAGTACGGCTTCGACTTCACTTCAGCCGAGACCAAGTCAATGGACCGGTTCAAACTCTTGACCTCAGGGCCCTCTTGTCATCCTTTGTGGCTAGCCGAGGGTGAGTGAGAGATGTATTTAATTCTTTTAGAAATTCTGAAACGAGTTAAAGTTCAACTAAAAATTCTTATAAATTAGAAAATTCATAACTAATTTATTATAACTCCAAATTGAATAAAATTAATTTTTTAGTTCTTATTTTTACTGTACTTTATTTTGGTTAGGTTTTGCACTTGCTACTGTCATATAAAATTTTGATTTTCAAAATAATTGAACTCTAATGCTTTTAACTCTGAAAAACTCGTAGAAATTTCTTTTGAGCTCCAATTGAACTAGAAATTTCACCTAAATTCACCTAAAATCATAATCTACCTACTATATGATTTTCATGCTTTATTGAATGTTTTGCAATTTTGGCTTTATTTGGTGTTTATTCCAATATCGTCTTCTGTTAGGTTTTTTCTGTTACCGATATATTCGTGAGATCAATTTGAGTGTAACCTGAGGTTCAACAAGTGGTACCAGCAAAGGTGCGAGCACCTCCCTCTTGATCATGTTGCTCCTACTAAGTTTAAAAGTTTCATGTGGATTAATTTTAATCTCGCCATTGCATGCTATTTAGTATGTTCATGGGTAGAAGTAGTTAACGTCCAAATTGTTGCATTGTCCTCCTTGAATGTTGATATTCCCTTGTTCAGTTGTTGCGTGTGTGTGCGTGTGTGTGTGTGTATGTATGTGAATTTTCTGTTGTAGGATAGATCGATGCTTAGCCATACTAGTAGTGGCAGTCGAATCTGGTTGAAGGAACTAGTCCATCGACCAAGGTGAATCGAGTCATATTGAAATATTGAGGAATGTGTTATCTAAATCTTGTTGGAATTTGAGGATTTGTTCAAACTTTGATCTGGTTTTTATGGTCCTGTTGGGCATGGGTTTTATGTTTTTAACTTGGACGGGTGTAGAGTGATGATGAAATGTTATTTTGGAATTGTGTAGCCCCGTCTGAGTGATTAAGAACCGGTCTGTGTGGTGTTGAACTAGGTCACACATGCAACCACATGCTGGGTTAATAGCGAAGGCTTGGCTTATTAATTTATCGCGTGTTAGATATCAAATCACAAATAGATTGATAATTGTTGTTATTATTATTGTCTTGTCAATCTAGTGGGGACATGTTAAGTTTTGTCTTACTTATCCTTAAGGGACATTTGTACGCAAGGGGCTTACTTACACAACGGGGCACACCCATGGTGACGATAAGCGACATTCGGCCATGGTGTTGTTTCCTTGGATGGTTTGCTAGTTAATACATGATATTGTAATGGACTCATTATGATATCTCAGCCACACTCCTACGGAAGAGTGCATGGTGACAGTATGAGGTATTCATATCATGTGGGTAAAACTGTACAAACTCTATAGAGCCATAAATCTATTCGAATAACCGTGTCCCCGGTCATGGACATCACTTGTGGGAAACCATGCACAGTCAGGATCTGAAACTTGGGTTTAGGAAAAATTTGCTAATGGAATGAACTTGTGATCATGGATCTAAATTGAGGAATCGTTGACATGATACTTTACTATTACTGAACATTGTGATCTTGGATTGATTGTGAGGATCTTTGAAATATTACCTTACAGCTGTTGGAATTGTGACCTTGGATTCAAAGTGATGATTATGAAATGTTACCTTGCTGTATTTAAAAAGTTAAAATGTTTTACTTGCTACCTTTTTAATCTAAATATGTTATTTTACTGAAAATTATTGCTTTATGCTGAAAATTGCCTAGAGTAGTGGCCTTCCTTTGATACTTACATGCATCCTTATTTTTTTTGAAAGACTTGCGAGTACAACTTTGTACTTTAATGGATTGTCCATTTGTTCAGGTGAGAACAGCGATGCATCGGCTTTAATCCCAGTCGGTTGCCCCTTGGGTTGTGGCACACCAATGGGAAGGTTGTTTTAATTTACTTGACCTTCTATTCTCGTTTATGTAATGTCTTACGCTGCTGATTTTTATTCGCCGTATTCAGACCGTATGTTTGTGATATAATGTTGTTTGGATATGTGCATGTTAGCCGTTGATCCTAGGAGCTAACATGAGACACATATCCGAGTACTTGAAATCATTATTGTTTTCCTGTTAAGGGATTGCGTCTTTGGCGAAATCACTTAACATGAAAATAGGTTCAATTTTGGGGTCCCCACAATATATTTGTTTAAGTGGTACATTCAAAGTAAGAGTATGTACTCTCAGGAGTATGAAACGGGTGTCCTCCCACGAGTATGGTACTCCCACGAGTATGTACTCCCAATTCCCATATACTACTTAAATCATATGATGATACCTCTTTATCAATTTGAGCATACTCCAATGATGATTATAAGATACCCCAAAATGAGTTCCATGAAAAAATTTATCAAAGTCCACTTTTATAGCAAAAATTGTATATATACTTTTTTAATATGAAAAATGGTATATAGCAAAAAAATAAAGGGCTCCAATGGAATTTTTCAATCAAATCGCATTGAAGTATCTTATAATTGGTATTTAGGTATACTAAAGATGATAAAGAAGTATAATATATTCGTTTAAGTGGTATACTGGAAATGTGTATATATATATATAGAGGAAAATGGTATGACACTCCTGGGAGTATATACTCCCACTTATCATGTACCACTTAAATCGTATGATGATACCACTTTATCTATTTGAGAATACTCCAATAATGATTATAAGATACTCAAAAGTGAGTTCCAAGGAAAAGTTCGTGAAAGTCTACTTTTTATAGCAAAATTTATGTATGTACTTCTTTGGGACTATCTATGTGTAAATTGGTTGAAATTTGTTATTTTTTAGTCACTTGTTCCCACCGTTAGATTTTTATCTAATGGCACAAAAAGAACGTTACAAGAAAAATACAAAAAATTCAAAAAAAATTCTAGACTAGACAAAAATAAATCTAGGTGAATCCTACAAATACAGAAACAAATAGAACTAAAATTTGCAGTAGAGCTATGCTAAAATTGCACATCACTTGGTACTGCAATTTTAGGCTTAGTACTGTGCAGTTGTTGTTGGTGATATGCCCTAGAGGCAATCATAGAGATGATTGTATCACGTCTATGTTTATGAGTTCTTGAATAAACATTATTCTATTTCTTGAATGAATCATTAGTTCTGAAGATCAACGAGTATATGACTTGTTGGTGAAACTCTTCGACTTGTATGATGTCTTTCTAAAAGTATCCTTGGTCGAACATCACTGATCGGAACACCAGTTACCCTACGACTAGTACATGTATTGATTGATGACCATGTTTCACCGGTCATGGATATAGAGATATCGAATTAATAATGCGAACACATGTTAGAGAACATGGGGTTGGATTGACCCATCTTGAGACACTATTGAGATTGTTATGATTCTATGTGTCATTAGTTGGTCTCAAGCAATGGTGATGTATAATCCTTAGACCTGAGATCAGCATGATTCACTACATGTGTAATAGCACTCTTAGGGGTTGCCAAACGCTACTCGTAACTGGGTAGTTATAAAGATAGCTTTCGGGTATGCTATGAAACATGCGGAGGGATGTGACTGGTCGAATATGGGATTTGCCCCTCCTAACATAACGAGAGAGATGTCTCTGGGCCCCTCGAAGTGGTCGGATAAAGAAAGTGCATGGCCATGCCGCTAGTGGTCGAAGTGTTCGACCACATAAGGATATCTGACAACTCGATCGAGAAAGTATTGAACCGTCCATGAATGACACATTATCTCACCTAGAGTTCAACCAGATATCGTGAGGCAAAGGGAGAATCCTAGAGTAGGTCACTTAGTTCGATCAGGTCCAAACAAGTCGTATGGTGATACGAGCAAGTCGTAGACTGGTCGAACGAAATCACAGAGTGGTCGAAACCTGGTCGTAAGGAGTTACGAACTGGTCGTGACCGAATGCGAACTTGTCGTATAGAGATAGGACCTGGTCGTAAGTGATGAGGACCTAGTCGTAGATCATATTGCATTAAGGTTCGTTTGATATAATTTGTGTGTATTCGGGAATCGTTATGTCCTGCTAGGTACTACTACGACCCGTGATCGGAAAGGGTTTCCGAGTCACAACCGATTACACACAAACCTAACGGGTCACACACTTAATGGGTTGGAGCAAACTAATACTCAAACGTGTTCAGATAGGATCCGACACGGGACACTATATAAGGATATGCTTAAGGCTATTGTCATGATGTTGGAGAGAGACACGTGAGTTGTTTCCACCAAAACCCTAGCCGCCATCTTCTTAGGAGAGCCTTCCCGTGCAACTTGGTGCTAGCACACCAGCGTACAGTTGTTCCTTCTCTAGACGTGTGGATACCGTGGAGGCGCTACTGCGGTTGCTGTTGCGCTGAGGACGATCCATGATCTTCACAGGGAACTGCGGAGGTTGCTGGAGGAGACGATCGACTACGAGGATGTTGGACGATCATCTACGACCACTACATCGGCGCATTCTTCGTCGGACTAGGTTGCTCTGACTCTACTTCCACTGCACTGTGCATCTGGTGGTAATGATCTGTGATCATCTAACTTGCTTGGCTTCCTGGTTTACGTGGTAGAAATTTTTTGAATTGTTGCTAGCGTGGCCTACCCGTATCCCAACAGTGGTATCAGAGCCATCTGCATAGTTTTTGATCTAGATCAGTCACATATACTGGATATGTGGTAGTAGTAGATTGGATCTATTACTGGTTTGGTCTGATAATCTAGATTGGTTCATATGGATGAAACGATCTAGGCACTAGTCAATAGGATCGATCATTGATCGGCGATAGTAGATGGGTTTTTCGATAAGGCACAAATTAAGTAGCACCACACGATTTACTCGACTTGTTTTTCGACTACCTTGCATGATACTCCTACGGTCGGAATTCCGCCATCGGAGTATGTCGCAGTGTGTGGTCGTATCAAGGCAGTGGTCAGATTGGTACAGAACAGGGTTAATATGATTAATCCGATTATTTCCAAGGCTCGAATATGTGAATAAGATTCATACCTCGGGAAAAATTTTCGAGAGCGCTGCCCTCGACCAGCGAGGGGCGTTGCCCCTTCGAACCCCGCCTGCTAACCGGCTAGCGGGATCGTCGTGCTGGGTTTTTGTACCGTGCATTATAGATAGTATGTGTTCATGTCGCCCGATAGAATTGGATTCTATGCATAACTTGTTTTTGCAAGGTTTGATGTGAATAGTTGTGAGGACCCCGGTTTATTCGGCTTGTACTGCTTAACCACCCACTTGGTCCTAGCAGCACAAATCAAATAAACCAAGCCTCGAGATATGTATACTTCCTAGAAATGCAGTATACACACCCCGTTACAAAATTATGCATCAATCCCATCCATACACCTAGAGCCGAAGCTAAAGCAACAACTGAAAGACATAGATAATATAAAGAGAGTTATTAAAAAAGAGAGGCCGACCGGCCAAATAACACATAAGTAACTAATTTAAACAGCGGAAGCAAAAGGGCCATAAGATGGCAATAAACAAAAGTCAATCGGTGTGCCTTTACCCACAAGGCAACCAACCGGACCGCCAAGCTAATCGCTCCAGACACCACCACAACAAATCTCACAAAAGTGAGGCCCCTCGAGCTCACCTTCTTCCTCTACAACAAAACAATTAAGCATAGCATCTGAGTACAAAAATTATTTTTGTACTCGCAAGACTGACGTGTAAGATAACAGAACTATAATTAACTACATGCAAGCTTCATTTAAGTGGAGGAGGCTTTGGACTTATTTTCAGCATAAAGCAAGTTTTCTTTGCAATAAGGTAATACGTTTAAAAGCAGGTTTGCAATTAATTCTTATTGTTCAAATAAAAGTGAGACGAGTATACCAATAGATAGAGAACAACAATGTCCTGGAAGTGACTAACCCAATAGTCACCACAACAATAGCATGAAGTACCCCTTCATACCACCCACGTCAAGTTTTAAGTTTTTAAAAGGTTGTAGTCTAGTTCTTGCACGACCTTACCAAGCATGTCCATAACCTAGGACGAGGCTATTCGAATAGTTTTAACCCTGCAGGGGTGTACCAATGTACCCACACGATAGACCGCCTTTCCACCAGCCACGGTTAGCATACTTCCTTTGGTATGCAGGCACGGCTAAGTCTAACAAGACACTTTCCAATGGACGATGCTAATTAAGAGCCGCAACCCACGGGAGAAGGACACATTAGGCGACCTAACCGGTCGCTAATGCTCCCCCAACACCACAAACACACACACACAAGAACACACCCACCAACCAGCTCATAATTAACACCTCCCAAAGTACTTAGTCAAGAGAGGTTCCATATCCCCCTCGTGTGGTTAGCACGCAATAAGCGCTTGGCTTAGTGACACAAGTAACTCGGTCCTTGGGGACTTAGGCACCATTCCAAACACACCCAACAGATCACACCAACATACCATTGTGCCCAAGTCAAGATATAGTTTTGTTTTCAGTTTTTGATTTGTAAATCAATAAAACACAAGGATTGGACATAATGGAGTAGTATAAGTATTTGTGTGATCAAGATCATCGACTAAGTCGATGATCGCCCAATACTACCGATATCTAGGCATGGCTAAGCAATATGTATTCGTAATCTACTAAGTGACAAGAGCTCATCCAACGAGCTCTAATCACAGCAAATAACCTAGGCTCAGGTAGTAGAGGATATTTATTTACCTACAGATCATGCAACTAGAGGATTAACTAATCAATTTAACATTAAAATAGCAATGCATACATAGAGGTTAAACAAAATATTAGACTTTAAAAGTAATGGGATCAAATGGGAAATGATCAAACTGCTTGCCTGGCTGCTGCTCAATATGCTGCAGAGGGTCACTCTCAAGGACGGCACAATCGTCGGAACCTACCGAAAGAGCGAAAAAGAATCGATAAGAACAAAGAAAACGAAAAAGACTCTAAAACCAAAATACTCCAAATGCTCTGAAAATTTCACAGCAGCAAGATCCTGATTTAAAACGAATTTAGAAACAAGAACCAACTGATTTGGACTCTTAATGCAAAAGATATGATCAAAACAATGCAGTTCGGCCAAAATTAAATTTAAATAGGTTACTGTTCATAAATAATTTTCTAGAAGTTTTCTGGACTTGGAAATTTTATGATAGGTTGCTACTGACATTTTAAGGCTAACACAAGTGGTTTCATCTTATTTAGAGTTAAAATGATTTAGTTATGATTTTTCTAAGTTATAAATCTAAGGCATGATTAATTTCAGTATTAAAGACTACCTGTAAAACCTATACTATGCTAAAGTACTTTATCGATGCATTTATAGAACTTTAGTTTGTTAAATTTGGAGCTACAGAGAAAAAGATATGCATTTTTGAAGTTTAAAACAATTAACATGTGCAAATAAAAGCTCTCGGAAACTAACTCTGGAAAACCAACAAAAACTGGGGAGGTCGTGGGTCGTTGATCAAAGATCGCACGGCTCACAAGCTCAGATGCCAAAAACCCGCACGATACCTGGCGCAAAGACCTCATCGCGCCTAGGGGAGGTCTTAGCCGTTGATATTGAATCCAACGGCCCCGACCACTGGAGGCACAGCACGCGCGAAGGAGCTCCTCGCGCACTAGGGAGGTCGTGGCCGTCAGATCAGGATCTGGCGGTCCCGAGCTCCACGAGGAGGTCCTACGGCTATCTCACTAAGGGGGAGGTCTGGACGGTTAAGATCTAAAGGAGGGAGGTCTTTGACGGCTAAGATCTACTGAGGAGGTCTTAACTGCCAATGACTCCACCGATGGATTTAGATCCAATGGCCCATGTGAGATGGGACGTTCGGGCCACCCGAACGCCTCAACGAGTCTGGGCCTTGGATCTTGAGATGGACGGCCTAGATCAAGATCGCATCCGGAGGGGTCCGAATGTTCTCCAGATCCGAGCCGTAGATCTAAAGATGAACGACAAAGAGAGAAACTAAGCGATAGAGTTGTAAATAGACTGAGGAGGTCTAGCCCGTTAGATCTAAATCTAACGGTCCAGAGCTGACAGGGAGGTCCTAAACGGGTTTTTAACAGAGAGAGGTCTGGACGGCTTAGATCTCCCTAGGGAGGTCATAAACGGTCCAGATCTGAACGGAGGGAGGTCTGGACGGTTAGGATCTCACCGAGGAGGTCCTAACGGTCTAGATCTAGGCGGGGAGGTCCTGAGGCTTCTTTACAAGGACCAGCAGTGGCCTTTTACAAAGAGGACCTCAGGGGGTAGTTTTGAAGGTTTTCTTTACAAAAGACCAGGGGTGGTCTTTTGCAAAGAGAACCTCGGTGGTGGTGGTCCGAGAGGGTGGTCTTGATAACACGACTAGGGGTGGTCTTTTCGCACAGAGGACCTCAAGGAGGTCTTTTGCAAAGAGGACCCCAAGGTGGAGGGTGATCCTATCGGCTGAGATCTAGCCTACGGAGGTCTTTAACAGCCAGGATACGATTAGGGGGAGGTCCAGAGACTTAGGATTTTTCGGAAAAGATCCTAAGGCCCAGATCTACACTTGGAGAGGTCGTGAACGGCTAAGATTAGCCCGAGGAGGTCCAAGAGTGGATTTAATGGCGCAGGACCTCCGGACAACGACAAAAGGTGGCAGCTAAGACAAATTAAAAGCATCTAATGATTGACAATAAATGAATCCAACGGGAGCACTTAAAGATTTCCAGACTTTAGTTCTAAACCCATGGCCCACGTCGGTGACTCCACTCAAGACAGATTAAGACACCATTAACGCACGCAAATGATAAGCAATGATGAGCATTAAAGTCGTCAGAAGAACATGACGACAACGGAGGTCTTGATCGACAAAACCGGCGTGTTCCACGACTTGCCGCCGCGACGTGGACCTCGTCGGCGGAAACCAAGAACACGGATGAGTCCCAAATAGGGAGGAGAACCTAAAGGGGCCGACAGCTAGGGCTAAAGCGCACCCTACCGGCGGCTAGCCGGAGATGACCGAAGGAGGCTAAATACAGCAAAACGAAAAGCTACTGAGGTTCAAAACGACCGGGCTTCAACACTAAGGTACTTACCAGGGAACGAAGGAGGCCCAAGAATGGTCACAGGAGCTCCGGTGACGGTGGAGGTCGCCGGAGGTGAAGAAGACGAAGCTCCGACCACGAACAATGAGCTCCCACTTTGTCAACTCTCGTGAAGGTTTAAACAAAGCAAATTAGGGAGATTTGGAGGTGACCAAGAGAACAAAAGACAGCCAACAACTGCAATATTGAACCACTAGAGCTCGGAGGTCGCCGGAGAGCTCCAAAGTTCAGCAATGGTGGCAGAGACTTTCGGGTGTTTTGAGCACAAGAGCAAAGAAAGGAGCTAGGGTTGAAAAGGAGTGTCTAAAGAAAGTTAGATAGAAAGCTTGGGCTTCTAATAAAGCTGGTGGGAAAAATGGCAAAGTCAGCCGGTGCACTGAGCCAAAGTACACATGAAATGATGGGAGTAGGTTGTCAGAGAGACTTTTGAGCAAAAGGGCTGCGGACATTTAATGTTGGCAAAGACATAGCCATTTGTCGACCCTAGAGTTGACAAGGCACCGCTCTCACCGCCATGCACAAAATTGATAATGCCCAGGCCCACACGACAGTGAGAGAAATGGGGAAAAACTGGTCAAATGAACTCAACGGCTAAATCAGCGCTGAGCTCCACCAGGGAGGTTGTGAGCTGTTGGATTGAAATCCAAGGGCTCATATTTTGAGCTAAGTATGAGAGGTCCTAACACTTAGGGGAGGTCTGAGCCACATATCTTAAGATGGACGGCCCACGATCACCCAAGTACTAGGGGTGGTCGTGGAGGGCTGAGGAGGTCGCCCCAGGGTGGTCTTTGCAAAAGGTGCAAAGGAGGTCCTCGAGGGTTGTCTTTGCAAAGAGAACAGGAGGAGGTCGTGCGGGTGGGAGGTCTTTTACAAAGACCCGAGGAGGTCTTTGCCGTTGGATTGAGATCCAAGGGCTGCGGGGCTGGCAAGGTTGCACGGGCTCAGGCTGGTGCTGTTAGTGGGTTTGACCGAGCCAGTTGGCACGAGCAGACACAGTGCGGACCGAGAACAGTGAATCCAAATTTGACTTTGAAATTAAAAGCTGAGACTTGGGGATTTATTTGAGGTAGCAAACTAACTCCAAATTTTATGAAATTTTGACAGTAGCTTGCTAACCCTGAGATGGACCTTGTATAAAATTTCCAGAGGTTTTTATGCTGAGCATTTTTCTCCAAAAATCATACAATGCTTTGAGCTAGGGTTTGACTACAAGTCAAACAAGTTTGACTGACCCTTAAAAATATTCGAACAATTTCTAAAAATTGTGAAATTTTTCAGAGGGGTCACAAACCATCCCAAGAACTTAGGAAAAATATTTTCCGAGAAGGATCACAAGATTGGACAAGATTGTTTTTGGAGGATCAAGATTTGGATCAACAGACTTGTGACTTTGTATTTCCATACTCTTGTACAATAATTGTTTAGTACACACAGGAAATACATGATGTAAGAAAAAGTTTTAATTTCTACTCATTTTCTTACATTTGAAACACAAGTACAGAATTTGGAATGTTACAAACCTCCCCCCTTACAAAAATCTCGTCCCGAGATTTGTCTCACTCGGAAAAGAAAGAGGGGTAGTCTGCACGGAGACGATCTTCTCGCTCCCAAGTAGCTTCATCCTCAGAATGATTCGACCACTGAACCTTAAGGAACTTAATGGAACGATTCCTAGTTCTTCGTTCAGCTTCTTCAAGGATGCGAACAGGATGCTCGCGGTAGGTCAAATCCTCCTGGACATCAAGAGTTTCCAACGGAGCTTCCTCGGTTGGAACACGGAGGCACTTCTTTAGCTGGGACACATGGAACACATCATGTACCCCCGCAAGTGCGGCAGGCAACTCCAACTTGTAGGCAACGGCTCCCTTCTTCTCGATGACGCGGTAGGGACCGACATATCGAGGAGCTAACTTGCCCTTGACACCAAAACGCTGGTGACCTTTCAGCGGAGAAACCTTGAGGTAGACGAAGTCATTGGGCTCAAAGCTCAATTCACGACGACGACGATCCGCATAGCTCTTTTGCCTGGATTGAGCCGTGCGCAAACGATCACGAACAAGCTGGACTTGACTCTCGGCTTCATTGATCGAGTCCGGGCCAAAGAAAGGTCTTTCGCCGGTCTCAGACCAATACAACGGGGTTCTACACTTTCTCCCGTATAAGGCCTCGAATGGTGCCATGCCGAGACTGGCTTGGAAACTGTTGTTGTAAGAAAACTCGGTGAATGGCAAGCACTTCTCCCAATGCTTCCCAAAGGAAAGGACACAAGCTCGAAGCATGTCCTCTAAACCTTGGTTGACCCTTTCGGTCTGACCATCAGTTTGGGGGTGATACGCTGAGCTGAAGGAAAGGTGAGTTCCCATAGCCCCTTGCAGGCTATGCCAAAATCGAGACGTGAACAGCGAACCACGATCCGACACAATTGTCTTTGGCACACCATGCAAACTCACGATGCAGGCTATGTAGAGCTCTGAGGAGACCCACTCAAGGTCCGTCTTGACAGGAGGAAATGAGCCACTTTAGTCAATCGATCGATGACCACCCGGATGGCATCATTCTTCTTTGGAGACCGGGTAGACCGGTGATAAAGTCTATCGACCAATCCCACTTCCACTCCGGAATTGGCAAGGGTGACGATCCCGGCGGACGACGATGTTCGGCCTTGACACGACGACACACGTCGCACTCGGCAATGAACCTTGCGATCTCCCTCTTCATTCGGGTCCACCAAAATCTCTGTCGGAGATCATGATACATCTTCGTGGTCCCGGATGAATGGATAACGAGAATCGTGGGCTTCGCGGAGGATCAACTCCGCAACTCCATGTCCTTTGGAACTACGGGCGTTCGAACCGCACAACACCAAGCTCATCTTCGGAAAAGCACTTGGTTGTTCCATTCTTGACATTTTCCTTGATGATGTTCACTCCAACGTCTGACTGCTGAGCGGACTTGATCTGATCCACCAAGGTTGGCTGTACAACCAAGGCAGCGAGGGAACCATGCTCAACCAAACCCAAGTTGAGATGCTGAAACTCCTCCAGAAGGGTGGGCTGAGGCTCTTGGAGCAACAATGCATTGCAATGCGCTTTGCGACTAAGCGCATCCGCAATGACATTGGCCTTGCCCGGATGGTAGTGAATACCCATGTCATAGTCCTTGATCAACTCCAACCATCTTCTTTGCCTGAGGTTCAGATCTGGTTGGGTGAATAAATACTTCAAGCTTTTGTGATCCGAGTACACTTCACAACGATTACCGATTAGGTAATGTCGCCAAATCTTCAGTGCATGAATCACAGCGGCCAACTCCAAGTCATGGGTAGGATAGTTGAGTTCATGAGGTCTCAATTGCCTTGATGCATAGGCCACGACCTTGCCTTCTTGCATAAGGACACAACCGAGGCCTCGACGAGAAGCGTCGCAAAAGATATCGAAGCTTCGATGGACGTCGGGAAGAACAAGAACGGGAGCGGTGGTCAACCGCTTCTTGAGTACTTGGAAACTTTCCTCACAATCGGCAGACCACGAGAACTTCTTGTCCTTCTTGAGCAACTCCGTCATTGGCTTTGCTGTGAGGACCCCAGTTTATTTGGCTTGTAATGCTTAACCAACCACCTGGTCCTAGCATCACAAATCGAATAAACTGATCCTCGAGATATGTATACTTCCCAGAAAGCAGTATACACACCTCGTTACAAAATTAGACATCAATTCCATTCCAAACATAGAGTCCAAACATCACACTACCAAACGGAAGATAAACAAATAGTAACAATATTACAGACAATGGCCGACTGGCCACAAGATACACAAATAACAACAGAAAGACAGCGGAAGCAAAAGCGCCATAAGATGGCTATAAACAAAGCCAATCAGCGTGCCTTTAACCCACGAGACATCTGACCGGACCGCCAAGTCTAGTCGTCCAAGAAGCGGCAACACAGCTCACAGAAGTGAGGACCCTGAGGCTCACCTTCTTCCTCTGCAACAAAAACATTAAGCAAAGCACCTGAGTACAAAGATTGTCTTTGTACCCGCAAGACTGACGTGTGAACTAGCAGACCTGTTCGTATACTACATGCAGGCTTGTTTAGTGGAGGTCATATGTTTTATTTGCATAAAGCCAATTTTCATTTGCAATAAAATAATACAGTTTAAAGGCAAGTTTGCAATTCATTTTTACTGTTGAAATAACAGCGAAATAAAGATAGATACAAGTAACCACCTAGAAGTGACTATCCCAATAGTCACCACCATATAGCACGAATCCCCAGATTCGTACTACCCTGCAAGTTTTAATTTTAAAAGGTTGTAGTCTAACTCTCGATAAGCTTACCCAAGCGTGTCCATCACCTAGGACGAGGCTATTCGAATAGTTTTTAACCTGCGGGGGTGTACCATCATACCCACACTCCGGATCGCCTTTAAGCCAAAGCACACTTAGAAGGTATCACACACAGCTAAGTCCTCGAGACTTTTCCAATATTGTGTATTAACTACGAGCGCTCGTATGGATAGAAATCCATACGCTTACATGGTAAAGCCGAAAAGACAACTACCCACTCGGGATAAAGCTTTTGGACAACTACCATGCTCCCACCTCCATCCCTCCTGCAACCTCCTGCGACCGGAGCCAATACACGCCAAAGTACTAGGTCAAGAGAGGTCCCATATACTCTAGTGTGGTTAGCACGCGAAATGTCTGGATAAATGTGTACTCACAAGATGTTCGGTCCTTAATTGACCGGGCACCTTTCGATCACACCCAACAGATCACACCAATCTTACCGTTGTGCGCGTCTAAATCATTTTTGTTTTCAGTTTTAGTTTTGCAATTAAACATAGCGTAAATGCTGAAATATAAAGTTATAGAAAATTTTGTGTGATCAAGGTTACCGACTAAGTCGATAACCGCCCATTTCTACCGATACTAAGCATGTCTAAGCAATTTGACCGGATCTACTAAGTGACAAGAGATCATCCGCGACCTCCAATCACGACAAATAACCTAGGCTCGGTAGTAGAGGTCAATATTTTGTCTACAGGATATGCACTACGGTTTAACTAATCAATTTAACACAAATTAGCGATGCATACATACAGTTGAAACAAAATATTAGACTTTAAAATCTTGGGATAAACATGATCAAACCGCTTGCACATTGCTGTTGCTCAATATGTTGCGGAGGATCGTTCTCGGGGTTGCGCAAATATCGAAACCTAACGATCCAACATAACGACAAATAAGAACGAGATAACACCGACTGAAACTCAAACATATCAAAACATGCCAAAACTCACATAGCAGCCTAAGCATGATAAAACAAAAACTTTAGAAGCAGAGAACAAACCATTTTAAGTTATTAAGAATTTTCTATGAATTTTCTAAGCTAAAACACATCAAACACTAGTTAATTACTTAACAATTTTTCATGAGCAGAAGCAGTATCTACAACCTATCACGATAATTAGTATACTAAAAATGAAATTTTCTGAATTGGTTTCACTGGATTTGGACATTTATTGAAAGAGATATACATTTTCTAATTTGGAAATTACAATCTACAACATTTAAATTAATTAACAGATCTTTGCTACTGAATCTGAGGTTGAAACTTATTTTAGTAAATAGTACATTTAAAATGAAAATTATCAGCACTGGTTTCATGCAATTTGGATAAAAATTGAATTAGTTATGCATTTTCCAAGTTTAAAAGAATTACAGTGAAAAAGAAACACATTTCGGAAATCTTTAAATCTTCAAAACCTTTTTACACCCACGGCCAGCTAGCCACAACGCATGACCAGCGGGCCCGAGCGAGAGCGATGACTGAGTCAAACTTGACTCAGCCCCGCCGACGGCGACGTCGATAGCGTAAACCAAGAATACGACTTCAGTTTATTCAAGGCGTATTCGAAGAAATGCGCAAGCACTTAACCGGCCGCGAGGGCCCACAAGTCTGCGACTAAAACGAAAAACGGAGTAATAATACTTGGGCTTTTCTGTTCACGGGCCCGCATGCCAGTGGAACAACAGGGTTATTAATTAGTCCTAATGACAGAGGTTTGAAACTTAATTGCTCGCTAGAGTGGCTGTCTGGGCGTCCGACAACAGAGGTGCTCGGGTCCGAGACCTTGCCGGGCGTTCCGCCGGCGGTGCGGTCCACGGCGACGCGGGTTGAAGACCAAAATGGGTTCTCCAAAGACTCACGCACCCACGGTAGTCGGGACTTCGCGGAGGTTGGCCGGGCGGCGGCGCGGCCGTGTTTGCGGCGGCGGTGCTCGGCGAAAATGAAAAATGCCCAACCGACAACAAACTAAACAACTAGCATGCGCGACGGCGAACTTAAGGACCAAGGGTCTCACCGGATGTCGCGGAGCTAAGGTGATCACCGGAGATGGTGGCGTCGGTGAACGCGGTGGCGCCAGAGGTGTCACCGAGAGGATGATCCGAGCAAAGGTAGGGAAAATAGAGGTAGGGTTAGGTTAAGAAGGGCTGGCGGCCGTGCACGAGCAAAGGATTGCAAAAGATTGACCTCACCGGCGGCGAGAAGAAAGAGGCGCTCACGGCCGAATTGAAGATCCTCAAAATTCGGCGACTCCTGCGATCGATTCTCACAATTAGTTGAGGGAAAGCGATGGCGGTGGTGGAACGCGATATGACGCGCAAGGATAAGGATGATCTTCACCGCTTGGAAAAAGACGATAATGGCGCGCGGCGGACTTGAGAGCACAGCACACGAGAGGTTTTGGGAGAGAAAGAGCTAGGAGGAGAAAAGAGGTTCGATGAAGTAAGAGAGGGAAATAGAGACTGCGGTGATCTTATAAGAGCGGTGGAAGGCGAAGATCGCAAGGAGACCGGGCAATTCGGCGGCGTGGCGCTCGGTGCGTGTCACACACGAGCACAAAGCCGAGCGGTGCTAGGCAAGGGCGGCGGTGGTTGAGGAGGTGGCCGGGAGTTAAGGCATGCGGACGATCGCGACGATGGTAAGGAAACCGGGCGGTTTGGCGGTGCGGCGAGTGGAGCTCGGCGGAGCGCACGGCGATCGCGAGCGGCGAGCGGGCGCGGCGCTGCGCGCGCGTGGAAGAACAGCCCGCCGGCGGGCCTCGGTAAGTGAGCAAAGTGAGAGAGGGTGCGGTGGAAGGCGGCTTGGCGGAGTTGGGCTCGGGTTGAGCGAGTTAGTGCGGTCAAGCCGATTCGGTGGAGTCCAACCGAGACAAGCGGTCGATCGGACTGAGTTGGGCTCGAGTTCGAGCAGATGAGCGATGACTCTGAGTTGAATTAAAAGCGAGGAAAGTTTGGAGAATTTTTAGAGGTAGTTCTAGAGCTCCAAAAATTCCGAAATTTTTATGGTAGCTACATTGGACAGAGAACAATATTGGATAAATTTTCCAGAACTTTTTATGCACTGCATTGTTCTGGAAAAAATTCACAAGCTCCTATTCTAGGGGTTTGACCAGATTTTGGAATGGTTTGACTTGGCCATTTGAAATAGCAATTAAAATCTAAAAACTGTGAAATAATTCAGGGAGGTAGATGGGGTGGTCAAGATGATAGGAAAAATAATTTCAGAGGATGATCACAAGTTTGAAAGCTAAGAATTTGCTGGCAACAAATTCCATTCACAAGACTTTAATTCTAGAAAGTGAAAATTGCTAGGAAAATCTTGAAAACTACCACATGATTTGATGAGACAACAAAAGTTTTATTTCTCCTCAAAATTTTACATTGGAATTACAAACCCTAAGTTAGGGTGTTACAAATCTCCCCCTTACAGGAATCTGCCAGAGATTCGATCACTGGGAGAAGAAGGATGGGTAATCTGCTCGTGAGGCGATCTTCCCGCTCCCGGTGGCTTCATCCTCGGAGTGGTTCGACCATTGAACTTTAAGGAACTTGATCACACGGTTCCTTGTTCTGCGTTCGGCTTCTTCGAGGATCTGAGCGGGGCGCTCACGATAAGGCAGATCTTCTTGCGTCGATATTTTCCAATGGCGTTTCCTCCACGGGAACACGAAGGCACTTCTTCAATTGCGACACATGGAAAACATCATGCACCCCTCAAGTGTGGCGGCAATTCTAACTTGTATGCAACAGCTCCCACTCTCTTGATGATGCGTCACGCCCGACATATCGAGGAGCGGTTGCCCTTGGCACCAAACGCGATGTCCCTTGAGGTGAGACTTTGAGATACACAAAGTCATTGGTGGAAACTCAACTCACGGCGGCGCCGATCGCATAGCTCTTACGCACGGGTGAGCTACGCGCAAGTGCTCACGAATCACCGCACTTGACTTTCGGCCTCATTGATGGAATCGAACCAAAGAAGCGCCTTTCACCGTTTCGACCGGTTCAACGGTGTTCTGCGGCGCCGTCCATCTGAGCCTCAAATGGTGCCATACCGAGACTAGCTTGAAAGCGTTGTTGTAGGAGAACTTCGGCAAGCGGTAGGCACTTCTCCCAATTCTTCCCATAGGAAAGAACACAAGCACGAGCATGTCTTCAAGCACTGATTGACGCGCTCCGTCGACCATCGATCCCGAGGATGATAGGTGAAATGAGCGAAGAGCGGTACCCATGGCCTCCTGTAGACTGTGCCAAAGTCGGGAAGTGAAAAGAGAACCACGGTCTGACACCATCGTTCGCGGCACACCATGCAAACTCACAATGCGGGATATGTAGAGGTCCGCCAATTTACTGACGCTGAGGGTGGTACGCACTGGCAGAAAATGTGCTACTTTCGTCAATCTGTCAATAACCACCCAGATAGCATCCTTCCCCGAAGAAGTACGGGGCAAACCAGTGATGAAGTCCATACCAACGGAATCCCACTTCCACTCTGGTATGGGCAAGGGCTGGAGGAGACTCTTTGGGCGATGCTCGGCCTTCACGCGACAACATACGTCGCATCTGGCAACGAACCCGGCAATCTCGCGCTTCATGCGAGTCCACCAGAACCTCTGCCGCAGATCTTGGTACATCTTGGTAGCCCCGGGATGGATAGACAAAGGCGAATCATGGGCCTCCTGAAGAATCAAATCCCGCAACTCTGGGACCTTTGGGACCACAAGACGCTGCCCAAACCATACAACACCGTGCTCATCCTCTGTGAAACACTTTCTTTGAACCATCACGATGTTACGCTTGATTTTACCCACACCATCATCCGATTCTTTGGGTGACTTGATTTGATCCACCAAGGTTGGTTGCACAACCAAAGCGACAACGGAACCATACTCAACCAAACCCAAGTTGAGACGCTGAAATTCGCAAGAAGTGCAGTTCTTTGCTCTTGGATCATCAGTATTGCAATACACCTTTACGGTGAGTGCATCGGCAACCACATTGGCCTTGCCGGGATGATCACGAATACCCATGTCATAATCTTTGATCAATTCTAGCCATCTCCTGCATCCGAGGTTGGATCTGGTGAGTGAATAAGTATTTCAAACTCTTGTGATCGGAATATACCCGCAACTGATTCCGATCGATAATGCCGCCAAATCTTGAGTGCATGGACCATCGCGACAAGCTCTAAATCATGGGTGGGATAGTTGAGCTCATGAGGCCTCAGCGCGCTGGATGCATAGGCAAGCGCCTTGCCTTCTGCATAAGAACACATCAAGTCACGGCGAGAGGCATCGCAATAAATATCGAAGCTCTTGTGGATATCGGGAAGAGTAAGGACTGGAGTGAAGTCAATGTTGTTTGAGCTCTGAAAGCTCTCATCACAAGCAGAGGACCACACAAACTTCTTGTCCTTCTTGAGCAATTCGGTCATCGGCTGCGACCTTGGAGAAGTTCTCGATAAAGCGCGGTAGTAGCTCGCTAAACCAAGAAAACTCCGTACATCGATGATCGACTTGGGCTGCCCCGAGGATAGAACATCAGCGACTTTCTTTGGGATCCTGACTATGCCCCAGTGAAAGAACATGGCCCAAGAATGCCACTTCCTTCAACCAAAACTTACATTTCTTGAACCGCATATAGGTGATGCTCCGCAATTTGCCCAAAACGATCTTGGATGCTCGGCATGCTCGCTTGATCTTGGAATAGATAAGAATATCATCAATAAAGACCACCACAAATTTATCCAAAAACTCCATGAATCTGAATTCATTAAGTTCATGAACAAAGTGGAGCATTGGTTAAACCGAAAGACATGACGGTGTACTCATGCGACCCATAACGAGTAGTGGCCGTCTTGAATATCCTCGATCGATCGACTGATGATACCCCATTCTCAAATCAATCTTTGAGAACACACAGGCTCGATCAAGCGGTCGAGCAGATCATCGATGCGAGGCGAGGAGGGTATTTGTTCTTCACCGTCACCTCATTGAGAGGGCGGTAATCAACACACATGCGCAAAGTCTTATCCTTCTTCTTCACAAAGATCACTTTGGACAACCCCAAGGAGATGGCGGGACGGATGAAACCCTTTTCTTGGAGCTCACCAAGCTGCTTCTTCAATTCTTCTAGCTCATTGGGAGGCATCCGATCGGCGCCTTGAAATCGGGCGATGCCGGCAGCGACTCAATGACAAACTCGGATCTCGAGCGGAGGCATCCGGTAAATCTTCGGGAAAGACATCCACAAAGTCGATACTATGGGAACATCTTGAATTTGCAAGGTGGCCGCTTCTAATGCACATAGATGCGGACCACGAAGGCGTGGCGAAACCCGACCGCTCACCCGAAGGGTGGTAAGATAAACAATCTTCACGGCACTGTCGATTTGCCCCAAGTGTTGGGACAACCAATCCATGCCAAGAATCACATCGGACTCATTGGCCCGAGCGAATAAGATTTGCTAAAAGTCCCACTCCTTTGACTATGATAGGAACATCCCGACACTGTAAATCAGCTCTCATTTCCGACCCCAGAGAGCGGATGAGCAAAGGAACTTCCAAAGGAACACAATGAAGACCACTAGCAACAACAAATGACCTTGAAATGAAAGAATCGATGCTCCGAATCAAATAATCTGCGGCGGGATGAGAATTAACAAGAAGTGTACCAATCACGACATCTCGCGCCTCCTGAGCCTCCTCAGCTGAAAGGTGGTTCACTCGGCCGCTGCTCGCACCCTAGGTCTTGAATAACCTTATGGTCAGGTGGGTGACCACTCCCCTGCCCGCGTCCTCCATTAGGACGAGGGTGCTGCAACACTACGAGGCGAGCATTCGCATAATGGCCCTTGTTGTGGCGGCGAAAACAAGTAACCTCGGTGCCGGATTGCGGAGGCGGTCTGCTCTTGGATCGCGGCGCACGTGGCTGAAACACGACTGCGGTGGGCGAAGAGCTGGCGGATGGCCTCGCGCCGGTGGAGCAAAAGAACAGGCCATCAGTGCTGGCCCGGCCGAGAACGAATGAGGTGGTGTGAGTAGGCGATGTGCCTCCCATTTGCGCTTGCGGACTCGCCAGCGCCTTTGCCTTATGCTCAGCAACAATGGCCTTATCTACCAAGGCACGAAAGTCGAAAAAGTCCACAATAGATAGCTTGTCCTGCGGCTCCTCGGACAAGCCATCCATAAACTTCTCTGCTTAGCCTCATGCGAGGCCACCTCCTGAGCATAACGAGCCAAATGATTGAACTCGTGCAGTGCTCAAAGTCACGATTTGCGCCCTTGCTTGAGCGCGAGGAACTCCTTCTTCTTGACTTCATCGGTAGTCGGGGATGTGGGCCCGACGAAAGCTGTCTGAACTCCTCCCACGCGACCACATGGCCCGCGGTGCATGGCGAATAGTTCTCCCACCATGAGAGTGCCGCGCCCTCAAGGTGGTGGGGCGAAGGCGCCTTATCCTGCGCTGGCGCGAGCTATGTTGAGCTTCCGCTCAACCATGCCGACCAATCATCCGCATCGAGAGGGTCCTCGAGGCGGGAGTAAGTCGGCGGTGCGTGCGGAGGAACTCTGCAAGTCCCCGCGAGTCGGTGGCGCCACCATCGGCGAGTGGAGGTATTCCTAGCAATAACCTCCAAGATGCGCGTCGGTCCATGCGGTTTCGCTCGACCGGCGAGCACCTCGACCATGGTCGGAGGGAGAAGCTCCTCATCATGACCAGCTGGCTGGCGCCAGCGTTCTCCGGCCATCTGTTTCATTAAGACAAGTTAACAATAGCGAGAAAACACGAAGTCGACAACCCTTTGCAAATAACTTACTAATAGCACAAAACAAACACAAGACTTTTAAGTTACAAAACCAATCGACAAAAATCGGACATTTAGCAAACTCATATCTTACCCTTATGCCCCACAAATTTTAATTAGACTAATTCTCTATGGTTCTCCCAAAAGTGATTCTACAGGTAGTAACTATCTTTTGAAAGGAAAGAGAGAAACCAAGTTTTAAACTCAAATTAGAGTAAGATGAGAGTAGAAGGCTAAGATAGGTAAGGAGTAAAATCGAGAATGCGCCTAGGTTTTCATAAACCCTTTTATACTTTGAAATTAAGCTTTTTAAAATATCCAAAGGACGACTATGCTTGGGATACTACGGTCAGAATGGCTCTGATACCAACTTTGTGAGGACCCCAGTTTATTTGGCTTGTAATGCTTAACCAACCACCTGGTCCTAGCATCACAAATCGAATAAACTGATCCTCGAGATATGTATACTTCCCGAAGCGATATACACACCTCGTTACAAAATTAGACATCAATTCCATTCCAAACATAGAGTCCAAACATCACACTACCAAACGGAAGATAAACAAATAGTAACAATATTACAGACAATGGCCGACTGGCCACAAGATACACAAATAACAACAGAAAGACAGCGGAAGCAAAAGCGCCATAAGATGGCTATAAACAAAGCCAATCAGCGTGCCTTTAACCCACGAGGCATCTGACCGGACCGCCAAGTCTAGTCATCCAAGAAGCGGCAACACAGCTCACAGAAGTGAGGACCCTGAGGCTCACCTTCTTCCTCTGCAACAAAAACATTAAGCAAAGCACCTGAGTACAAAGATTGCCTTTGTACCCGCAAGGCAGCGTGTGAACTAGCGGACTGTCAGTATACTACATGCGAGCTTGTTTAGTGGAAGTCATATGTTTTATTTGCATAAAGCCAATTTTCATTTGCAATAAAATAATACAGTTTAAAGGCAAGTTTGCAATTCATTTTTACTGTTGAAATAACAGCGAAATAAAGATAGATACAAGTAACCACCTAGAAGTGACTATCCCAATAGTCACCACCATATAGCACGAATCCCAGTTCGTACTACCTACAAGTTTTAATTTTAAAGGTTGTAGTCTAACTCTCGATAAGCTTACCCAAGCGTGTCCATCACCTAGGGCGAGGCTATTCGAATAGTTTTTAATCCTGAGGGTGTACCTTTGTACCCACATTCAGACCGTCTTTAAGCCAAAGCACACTTAGAAGGTATCTTGCCTGACTAAGTCCTACGAGACTTTTTCCAATATTGTGTATTAACTACGAGCAGCTCGTATGGATAGAAATCCATACGCTTACATGGTAAAGCCGAAAAGACAACTACCCACTCGGGATAAAGCTTTTGGACAACTACCATGCTCCCACCTCCATCCCTCCTGCGACCTCCTGCGACCGGAGCCAATACACGCCAAAGTACTAGGTCAAGAGAGGTCCCATATACTCTAGTGTGGTTAGCGCGAAATGCTGGATAACGGTACTCACAAGATGTTCGGTCCTTAATTGACCGGGCACCTTTCGATCACACCCAACAGATCACACCAATCTTACCGTTGTGCGCGTCTAAATCATTTTTGTTTTCAGTTTTAGTTTTGCAATTAAACATAGCAGAAATGCTGAAATATAAAGTTATAGAAAATTTTGTGTGATCAAGGTTACCGACTAAGTCGATAACCGCCCATTTCTACCGATACTAAGCATGTCTAAGCAATTTGACCCGGATCTACTAAGTGACAAGAGATCATCCGGCGACCTCCAATCACAGCAAATAACCTAGGCTCAGGTAGTAGAGGTCAATATTTTGTCTACAGGATATGCAGCTACGGATTTAACTAATCAATTTAACACAAATTAAGCGATGCATACATACAGTTGAAACAAAATATTAGACTTTAAAATCTTGGGATAAACATGATCAAAGCGCTTTGCGGTTGCTGTTGCTCAATATGTTGCGGAGGATCGTTCTCAGGGTTGCCGCAAATATCGAAACCTAACGATCCAACATAACAGCAAATAAGAACGAGATAACACCGACGAAACTCAAACATATCAAAACATGCCAAAACTCACATAGCAGCCTAAGCATGATAAAACAAAAACTTTAGAAGCAGAGAACAAACCATTTTAAGTTATTAAGAATTTTCTATGAATTTTCTAAGCTAAAAACACATCAAACACTAGTTAATTACTTAACAATTTTTCATGAACAGAAGCAGTATCTACAACCTATCACGATAATTAGTATACTAAAAATGAAATTTTACAGAATTGGTTTCATTGGATTTGGACATTTATTGAAAGAGATATACATTTTCTAATTTGGAAATTACAATCTACAACATTTAAATTAATTAACAGATCTTTGCTCTGATATCTGAGGTTGAAACTTATTTTAGTAAATAGTACATTTAAAATGAAAATTATCAAGACTGGTTTCATGCAATTTGGATAAAAATTGAATTAGTTATGCATTTTCCAAGTTTAAAAGAATTACAGTGAAAAAAAGAAACACATTTCGGAAATCTTTAAATCTTCAAAACCTTTTTACACCCACGGCCAGCTAGCCACAACGCATGACCAGCGGGCCCGAGCGAGAGCGATGACTGAGTCAAACTTGACTCAGCCCCGCCGACGGCGACGTCGATAGCGTAAACCAAGAATACGACTTCAGTTTATTCAAGGCGTATTCGAAGAAATGCGCAAGCACTTAATCGGCCGCGAGGGCCCACAAGTCTGCGACTAAAACGAAAAACGGAGTAATAATACTTGGGCTTTTCTGTTCACGGGCCCGCATGCCAGTGGAACAACAGGGTTATTAATTAGTCCTAATGACAGAGGTTTGAAACTTAATTGCTCGCTACAGTGGCTGTCTGGGCGTCCGACAACAGAGGTGCTCGGGTCCGAGACCTTGCCGGGCGTTCCGCCGGCGGTGCGGTCCACGGCGACGCGGGTTGAAGACCAAAATGGGTTCTCCAAAGACTCACGCACCCCGGTAGTCGGGACTTGGCGGAGGTTGACCGGAGCGACGGCGCGGCCGTGTTTGGCGGCGGCGGTGCTCGGCCGAAAATGAAAAATGCCCAACCGACAACAAACTAAACAACTAGCATGCGCACGAGCGAACTTAAGGACCAAGGGTCTCACCGGGATGTCGCGGAGCTAAGGTGATCACCGGAGATGGTGGCGTCGGTGAACCGCGGTGGCGCGGAGGTGTCACCGAGGAGGGATGATCCGAGCAAAGGTAGGGAAAATAGAGGTAGGGTTAGGTTAAGAAGGGCTAGGCGACGTACGAGCAAAGGATTGCAAAAGATTGACCTCACCGCGACGAGGAAGAAAGGGCTACTCACGGCGAATTGAAGATCCTCAAAATTCGGCGACTCTGCGATCGATTCTCACAATTAGTTGAGGAAAACAGAGCGGTGGTGGAACGCGATATGACGCGCAAGGATAAGGATGATCTTCACCTTTTTGCGGAAAAGACGATAATGGCGCCGTGGCGGACTTGAGAGCACAGCACACGAGAGGTTTTGGGAGAGAAAGAGCTAGGAGGAGAAAAGAGGTTCGATGAAGTAAGAGAGGGAAATAGAGAGCCTGCTGGTGATCTTATAAGAGCGGTGGAAGGCGAAGATCGCAAGGGGGACGGGCAATTCTCGCGGCGTGGCGCTCGGTGCGTGTCACACACGAGCACAAAAGCCGCAGTGCTAGGCAAGGGCGGTGGTGGTTGAGAGGTGGACCGGGAGTTAAGGCATGCGGACGATGCGCGACGATGGTAAGAAACCGGGCGGTTTGGCGGTGCGGCGAGTGGAGCTCGGCGGAGCGAACACAGATCGAGCCTTGGCGAGCGGCGCGGCGCGCCGCGTGGAAGAACGACCACGCGGCGGGCCTCGGGTAAGTGAGCAAAGTGAGAGAGGGTGCGGTGGAAGGCGGCTTGAGCGGAGTTGGGCTCGGGTTGAGCGAGTTGGTGCGGTCAAGCCGGTTCGGTGGAGTCCAAGCGAGACAAGCGGTCGGTCGGACTGAGTTGGGCTCGGGTTCGAGCAGATGAGCGATGACTCTGAGTTGAATTAAAAAGCGAGGGAAAGTTTGGAGAATTTTTAGAGGTAGTTCTAGAGCTCCAAAAATTCCGAAATTTTTATGGTAGCTACATTGGACAGAGAACAATATTGGATAAATTTTCCAGAACTTTTTATGCACTGCATTGTTCTGGAAAAAATTCACAAGCTCCTATTCTAGGGGTTTGACCAGATTTTGGAATGGTTTGACTTGGCCATTTGAAATAGCAATTAAAATCTAAAAACTGTGAAATAATTCAGGGAGGTAGATGGGGTGGTCAAGATGATAGGAAAAATAATTTCAGAGGATGATCACAAGTTTGAAAGCTAAGAATTTGCTGGCAACAAATTCCATTCACAAGACTTTAATTTTAGAAATTGAAAATTGCTAGGGAAAATCTTGGAAAACTACCACATGATTTGATGAGACAACAAAAGTTTTTATTTCTCCTCAAAATTTTACATTGGAATTACAAACCCTAAGTTAGGGCTGTTACATTTGCTATCTTGGAGAAGTTCTCGATAAAGCGACGATAATATCCCGCTAAACCAAGAAAACTCCGGACTTCGGTGACCGAAGAGGGCTGACTCCAGGAAAGCACATCGCTGATCTTGCTAGGATCCACAGCTACGCCTCCTGCTGAAAGAACATGGCCTAAGAAGGCCACTTCCTTCAACCAGAATGCGCACTTGCTGAACTTCGCATACAACTGGTGCTCACCAAGTTTGCGCAACACCAGCCTCAGATGCCCAGCGTGTTCCTCATCGTTCTTGGAATAGATAAGAATATCATCGATGAAGACCACCACAAACTTATCCAAATACTCCATAAACACCGAATTCATGAGATTCATGAACAAGGCAGGAGCATTGGTTAAGCCGAATGACATGACGGTATACTCGTACAAGCCATAACGAGTAGAGAAAGCCGTCTTGGGAATATCCTCCGGTCGAATTCGAACTTGATGATATCCCACTCTCAAATCAATCTTAGAGAAGACTCGAACTCCAGTCAATTGATCGAAGAGATCGTCGATGCGGGGCAAGGGATACTTGTTCCTTACCGTCACTTCATTAAGTGGCCGGTAATCCACGCACATGCGTAGAGTGTTGTCCTTCTTCTTTACAAAGATTGTAGGACAACCCCACGGAGACGAGCTAGGGCGAATGAAACCCTTCTCTTGAAGCTCCCCCAGCTGCTTCTTCAACTCCACTAACTCGTTCGGAGCCATCCGGTAGTGCCTCTTCGAAATCGGAGCAGTACCGGGGACCAACTCAATGGCAAACTCGAGGTCGCGGTGGCGGCATCCACAGGAGATCTTCGGGAAGACATCGCGAAGTCACATCTTGTAGGGACTTCACTAATATCTAGAGCTGGCTTCGCCGAGCACGAAGAGATGCGGGCCTTGCGGCCAGCGGCGAACCATTTCGCGAGAAAGGCGGTGAGGTAGATGAGCCTCCGGCGCAATCGATTTGTCCCATGTCTTTGAGACAACCAATCCATGCCTGAATTACATCTAAGCTTGCTGAATGGAGGAGGATAAGGTTCGCTAAAAATCCTACTCCTCTATCTCAACAGGACATCCCTACACTCGGACTCGGCTCTCAACTCCGAAGCGGGAGAGCGAATGAGCGATGGGACCAACAAAGGAGCAAACCGAAGCTCGCCAACAAGCGACAAATGATTGAAACAAAAGAATGAGATGCTCTGAATCAAACAAAGCGATGCGAGGATGAGAGTTAGCAAAGCGTACCCAACACGACGTGAGGCGCCTCCTGTGCCTCCTCCGCGGAGATGAGGTTGACACGGCCACTACCCACGCCTTGGGTAGCGGGGACAACCTTCTGATCCTGGGAAGGACCACCTCCATGCCCGCGTCCTCCATTAGGACGAGGGGCTGCTCCAGTCTTCTTAGGGCATTGGTTCGCACAATGCCCCTTCTGGCTGCAGGAAAAGCAAGTGACCCGGCGGCCGGTTGCGGGGCCACTCGGTGACTCGCAGTGCGTGGATCGGGCACGGCTGCGGAGGAGCGAGGGCTGGTGCCGACGGCCTCGGCAGTGGTAAGGCCAAGGAAAGGTCCCCTGGTGCAGGCCCAACACGAGGACGGGGAAGGCCGGCCTGTACAGACCGCTGGGCCTCCCACTTGCGCTTGCGGGACTCGCCTAGCACCTTCTCCTTGTGCTCAGCAACAATGGCCTTGTCCACCAAGGTCTGAAAGTCGGCAAAGTCCACAATGGATAGCTTGTCTTGCATCTCCTCAGACAAGCCCTCCATGAACTTCTCCTACTTGGCCTCATCAGTGGCCACCTCAGATGGAGCATAATGAGCCAAGTGGTTGAACTCGTAAAGGTACTCCATCACTGACTTACGCCCTTGCTTGAGCGCGAGAAATTCCTTCTTCTTGACTTCATCAAGCGGCGAGGATGTGAGCTCGGCGAACGCGATCGGAACTCCTCCCAAGAGACAGTGTGGCGGCGGGCTGCATGGCCAAGAAGTTCTCCCACCAAGAGAGTGATGCCCCCTGCAGCTGATGGGAGGCAAAGAGTGCCTTGTCCTGGTCCCGGCACTGGGCAGCGTCGAGCTTCGCTCAACTCGCGCAGCCGGTCATCTGCGTCGGTGGGTCCTCGATCCGGAATACGTGGGGGTGGAGTGCGAAGAAACTCGGCAAGGCCCCACGAGGCGATGTCCACCGCTTGCCCGGATCACGAGGCAGGCAAGGCGGAGGTGTTGCGGCGCAATAACATCCAGCGAGACCCTCCGTCCTCACGAGCAGTTGCGCTCGATCTGCGAGAAGAATCTCAGCCATGGTCGGAGGAGGTGGGAGCTCCTCATCCAAACAGTGCTGCGACCACGGCGCTACGAGTAGTACTGACCATCTGGTGCAAGGAAATCGGGTTAGCAACAAAACCCTCAAATCTAGAAGTTCTTTGAAACGAAAAGCTAAGCGAAAGACAAAATAACAAGCATATAAACTTTAAATGTTTCCAAGGAGGCTCCAAAACAACAAGGGGAACACCAAACCAAATCTCAACTTCTCGATGCCATTAACCCGTATTGAATGAACGAGCAATGGGTTGAGAAGATAAAATTTCAGCACCCTACATCAAGTCTAACACTACTCAAAAGCAAGGTTAAGGCGGCAAAAATAGTATTAGATACTTAGCTAACTAGTATCACATCGTACCCTTTTATTCCCACAAGTTTTAGTTGATTAACCTCTCATTTTCTACCCTATTTAGGACCTTTGAGCTTGCTGTCCGGAAATTGACGCTTGCTGTCAGATTTTGCATCAAGCTTCTAAGCGAAATCTTCAACTTTGAAGCTTCAAAACCTTGTAGAGGGCAGCTAACACTTCAATTTGCCAAACTCAATGGTTCCCAAAACCCAATTAATCGATAACGACTATCTTTGGAGGGAAGGAGAGGAAAACAACTTTCAAAACTCAAATTAGAGCAAGATGAGATAGAAAGCTAAGATAGGTAAGGAATAAAATTTGAGAACTTACTTAAGCTTTTCATAAATCATTTGATACTTTGAAATTAAGTTTTCCAAAATATCCTAAAGGCGATTCAAGCTTGGTTACTACGGTGGAATGGCTCTAATACCAACTTTGTGAGGACCTGGTTTATTAGAAGCATCTTGCTTAACCACCCACTTGGTCCTAGCGGCACAAATCAAATAAACCAAGCCTCGAGATATGTATACTTCCAAATGCGATATACACACCGTTACAAAATTATGCATCAATCCCATCCATACACCTAGAGCGAAGCTAAAGCAACAAGCGAAAGACATAGATAATATAAAGAGAGTTATTACAAAGAGAGGCAGTAGGCCAAATAACACATAAGTAACTAATTTAAGCAATGGAAGCAAAGGGCCATAAGATGGCAATAAATAAAAGCCAATCGGTGTGCCTTTACCCACAAGGCAACCAACCGGACCGCCAAGCTAATCGCTCCAGACACCGCCACAACAAATCTCACAAAAGTGAGGCCCCTCGAGCTCACCTTCTTCCTCTGCAACAAAACAATTAAGCATAGCATCTGAGTACAAAAATTATTTTTGTACTCGCAAGACTGACGTGTAAGATAACAGAACTATAATTAACTACATGCAAGCTTCATTTAAGTGGAGGAGGCTTTGGACTTATTTTCAGCATAAGGCAAGTTTTCTTTGCAATAAGGTAATACGTTTAAAAGCAGGTTTGCAATTAATTCTTATTGTTCAAATAAAAGTGAGACGAGTATACCAATAGATAGAGAACAACAATGTCCTGGAAGTGACTAACCCAATAGTCACCACAACAATAGCATGAAGTACCCCTTCATACCACCCACGTCAAGTTTTAAGTTTTAAAAGGTTGTAGTCTAGTTCTTGCACGACCTTACCAAGCATGTCCATAACCTAGGGCGAGGCTATTCGAATAGTTTTAACCTGCGGGGGTGTACCAATGTACCCACACGATAGACCGCCTTTCCACCACCACGGTTAGCATACTTCCTTTGGTATGCAGCACGACTAAGTCTAACAAGACACTTTCCAATGGGCGATGCTAATTAAGAGCCGCAACCCACGGGAGAAGGACACATTAGACAGCCTAACCGGTGCGCTAATGCTCCTCCAACACCACAAACACACACACACAGAACACACCCACCAACCAGCTCATAATTAACACCTCCCAAAGTACTTAGTCAAGAGAGGTTCCATATCCCCTCGTGTGGTTAGCACGCAATAAGCGCTGGCTTAGTGACACAAGTAACTCGGTCCTTGGGGACTTAGGCACCATTCCAAACACACCCAACAGATCACACCAACATACCATTGTGCCCAAGTCAAGATATAGTTTTGTTTTCAGTTTTTGATTTGTAAATCAATAAAACACAAGGATTGGACATAATGGAGTAGTATAAGTATTTGTGTGATCAAGATCATCGACTAAGTCGATGATCGCCCAATACTACCGATATCTAGGCATGGCTAAGCAATATGTATTCATAATCTACTAAGTGACAAGAGCTCATCCAACGAGCTCTAATCACAGCAAATAACCTAGGCTCAGGTAGTAGAGGATATTTATTTACCTACAGATTATGCAACTAGAGGATTAACTAATCAATTTAACATCAAAATAGCAATGCATACATAGAGGTTAAACAAAATATTAGACTTAAAAAGTAATGGGATCAAATGGGAAATGATCAAACTGCTTGCCTGGCTGCTGCTTAATATGCTGCAGAGGATCACTCTCAAGGACGGCACAATCGTCGGAACCTACCGAAAGAGCGAAAAAGAATCGATAAGAACAAAGAAAACGAAAAAGACTCTAAAACCAAAATACTCCAAATGCTCTGAAAATTTCACAGCAGCAAGATCCTGATTTAAAACGAATTTAGAAACAAGAACCAACTGATTTGGACTCTTAATGCAAAAGATATGATCAAAACAATGCAGTTCGGCCAAAATTAAATTTAAATAGGTTACTGTTCATAAATAATTTTCTAGAAGTTTTCTGGACTTGGAAATTTTATGATAGGTTGCTACTGACATTTTAAGGCTAACACAAGTGGTTTCATCTTATTTAGAGTTAAAATGATTTAGTTATGATTTTTCTAAGTTATAAATCTAAGGCATGATTAATTTCAGTATTAAAGACTACTGTAAAACCTATACTATGCTAAAGTACTTTATCAGATGCATTTATAGAACTTTAGTTTGTTAAATTTGGAGCTACAGAGAAAAAGATATGCATTTTTGAAGTTTAAAACAATTAACATGTGCAAATAAAAGCTCTCGGAAACTAACTCTGGAAAACCAAGAAAACGGGAGGTCGTGGGTCGTTGATCAAAGATCGCACGGCTCACAAGCTCAGATGCCAAAAACCGCACGATACCTAGCGCAAAGACCTCATCGCGCCTAGGGAGGTCTTAGCCGTTGATATTGAATCCGCGGCCCCACCATGGAGGCACAAAGACGCGAAGGAGCTCCTCGCGACTAGGGAGGTCGTGGCCGTCGGATCAGATCCGGCGGTCCCGAGCTCCACGAGGAGGTCCTCGGCTATCTCACTAAGGGGAGGTGCGGGCGGTTAAGATACGAAGGAGGAGGTCTTTGACGGCTAAGATCACGAGGAGGTCTTAGCGCCAATGACTCCACCGATGGATTTAGATCCAATGGCCCATGTGAGATGGGACGTTGGGCCACCCGACGCCTCAACGAAGTCGGGCCTTGGATCTTGAGATGGACGGCCTAGATCAAGATCGCATCCGGAGGGTCGAATGTTCTCGATCCGAGCCGTAGATCTAAAGATGAGCGACAAAGAGAGAAACTAGCGATAGAGTTGTAAATAGGCGAGGAGGTCAGCCGTTAGATCTAAATCTAACGGTCCGAGTGACGGGGAGGTCCTAAATGGGTTTTTAACAGAGAGAAGTGCGGGCGGCAGATCTCCTAGGGAGGTCATAAGCGGTCCGGATCGAGCGGAGGGAGTGCAGGCGGTTAGGATCTCACCGAGGAGGTCCTAACGGTCTAGATCTAGGCGGGGAGGTCCCGAGGCTTCTTTACAAGGACCAGCAGTGGTCTTTTACAAAGAGGACCTCAGGGGGTAGTTTTGAAGGTTTTCTTTACAAAAGACCAGGGGTGGTCTTTTGCAAAGAGGACCTCGGTGGGGGTGGTCCGAGAGGGTGGTCTTGATAACACGACCAGGGGTGGTCTTTTCGCACAGAGGACCTCAAGGAGGTCTTTTGCAAAGAGGACCCCAAGGTGGAGGGTGATCCTATCGGCTGAGATCTAGCCTACGGAGGTCTTTAACGGCCAGGATACGATTAGGGGGAGGTCCAGAGACTTAGGATTTTTCGGAAAAGATCCTAAGGCCCAGATCTACACTTGGAGAGGTCGTGAACGGCTAAGATTAGCCCGAGGAGGTCAAAGAGTGGATTTAATGGCGCAGGACCTCCGGACAACGACAAAAGGTGGCAGCTAAGACAAATTAAAAGCATCTAATGATTGACAATAAATGAATCCAACGGGAGCACTTAAAGATTTCCATACTTTAGTTCTAAACCCATGGCCCACACGTCAGTGACTCCACGGCACAGATTAAGACACCATTAACGCACCAAATGATAAGCAATGATGAGCATTAAAGCTGTCCGAAGAACATGGCGACAACGGAGGTCTTGGTGACAAAACTCGGCGTGTTCCACGACTTGCCGCGGCGACGTGGACCTCGTCGGCGAAACCAAGAACACGGATGAGTCCCAAATAGGAGGAGAACCTAAAGGTGCCAACAGCTAGGGCTAAAGCGCACCTACGGCGGCTGGCGGAGATGACCGAAGGAGGCTAAATACTGACAAACGAAAAGCTACGAGGTTCAAAATGACCGGGCTTCAACACTAAGGTACTTACCGAGGAACGAAGGAGGTCCAAGAATGGTCGCAGAGCTCGGTGACGGTGGAGGTCGCGGAGGTGAAGAAGAAGCTCCGACCACGAGCAAGAAGCTTCCACTTTGTCAACCTCTGTGAAGGTTTAAACAAAGCAAATTAGGGAGATTTGGAGGTGACCAAGAGAACAAAAGACAGCCAACAATCGCAATATTGAACCACTTTGGGCTCGGAGGTCGCGGAGAGCTCCAAAGTTCAACAATGGTGGCGAGACTTTCGGTGTTTTGAGCACAAGAGCGAGAGAAAGGAGCTAGGGTTGAAAAGGAGTGTCTAAAGAAAGTTAGATAGAAAGCTTGGGCTTCTAATAAAGTGGTGGGAGAAATGGCAAAGTCGTGGTGCTTGAGCCAAAGTACACATGAAATGATGGGAGTAGGTTGTCGAGAGACTTTTGAGCAAAAAGGGCTGCGGACATTTAATGTTGGCGACACATAGCCGTTTGTCGACCCTAGAGTTGACAAGGCCTTGCTCTCTCTTGCCATGCACAAAAATTGATAATGCCCAGGCCCACACGACAGTGAGAGAAATGGGGAAAAACTGGTCAAATGAACTCAACGGCTAAATCAGCGCTGAGCTCCACCAGGGAGGTTGTGAGCTGTTGGATTGAAATCCAAGGGCTCAGATTTTGAGCTAAGTATGAGAGGTCCTAACTCTTAGGGGAGGTCTGAGCCACATATCTCAAGATGGACGGCCCACGATCACCCAAGTGCTAGGGGTGGTCGTGGAGGGCTGAGGAAGTCGCCTCAGGGTAGTCTTTGCAAAAGGTGCAAAGGAGGTCCTACGGGAGGTCCTCGAGGGTTGTCTTTGCAAAGAGAACAGGAGGAGGTCGTGCGGGTGGGAGGTCTTTTACAAAGACCCGAGGAGGTCTTTGCGGTTGGATTGAGATCCAAGGGCTGCGGGGCTGGCAAGGTTGCACAGGCTCGGGCTGGTGCTGTTAGTGGGTTTGACCGAGCCAGTTGGCACGAGCCAGACCTGGTGCGGACCCGAGGAACAGTGAATCCAAATTTGACTTTGAAATTAAAAGCTGAGACTTGGGGATTTATTTGAGGTAGCAAACTAACTCCAAATTTTATGAAATTTTGACAGTAGCTTGCTAACCCTGAGATGGACCTTGTATAAAATTTCCAGAGGTTTTTATGCTGAGCATTTTTCTCCAAAAATCATACAATGCTTTGAGCTAGGGTTTGACTACAAGTCAAACAAGTTTGACTGACCCTTAAAAATATTCGAACAATTTCTAAAAATTGTGAAATTTTTCAGAGGGGTCACAAAACATCCCAAGAACTTAGGAAAAATATTTCCCGAGAAGGATCACAAGATTGGACAAGATTGTTTTTGGAGGATGAAGATTTGGATCAACAGACTTGTGACTTTGTATTTCCATACTCTTGTACAATAATTGTTTAGTACACACAGGAAATACATGATGTAAGAAAAAGTTTTAATTTCTACTCATTTTCTTACATTTGAAACACAAGTACAGAATTTGGGATGTTACAATAGTATAGCCCATTGTGTATGTGATGCATGAATGGATTTTCATGGCCTGCGTGTCATGCTGTGAGATAACCATCAAGCTACATATTATTGTATAACGGCCTGCGTACCGACTTGTGATGCTTGAAATTATTTACTAGCTTTTAGGAGTAATTGCTTAGTAGATGAATGGGGTCGGAGACTTCAAGCATGGTGGTCGGACAACAGGAAGCATGCTGATGGAGATCGACGTGTTAAGGGCCATACTATTTCACAGTTTAATTTGATTATCTGTGAATGTTTGTGTTTATTCTTGTTATGCTATTTAATCATGTTTTATCATTAGATGTTTTGACATGATAGTATAGTATCCCTCAGGAAAAATTAAGTAAAATTGATGCCTTTCTAATTGCTGCACCTATCACGATTTTGATCGTTAATTGGCAGGTCTACCAAAGTAGGGTGCTATTAAATATCTTAATAAGATGGGGTGGGTGTCGGACACCCACATGTATAGTGTTGATTTGACTTGACAAGGCTATCAAAATAGTTTTGGGCCTTGAGGCTTGGTGTTGGTAGACGAGGCATAAAGATGCCACCCAATGAATAAGAGTCATATGCGATATGATTGGCAAGAGGTTGCCTACCTTAAATCACTAGGTTTCTAGCAGTGATGCCAAAGCTCACTAGAACTTAATGACTTACGGATTTTGGACTTACTATATGTTGTTTGAGGGAAACATGGTTTATAGTGGGAGTATCTTTTGTTATCTATTGTTAAGTTGAGTTTGACCACTGGTCACATGGTGATACGACCAGGTCCAGACATGTCGTATGATGATACGAGCAGGTCGTAGACTGGTCGAACATAACCACACACATGAATGATTAATAGAAGATCTTTCATAAACATAGTGTTGAATCATTGCATATATTTTTGTTGTAGATCATGGCACCTACTACTTCTTCTGCACCTACCTTTAATTTGTGATCTATTCTTGAAAAGGAAAAATTGAATGGTTCAAATTACATTGACTGGTTTCGTAATTTGAGAATTGTTCTCAAACAAGAAAAGAAGAAATATGTTCTAGAGAATCCCTATCCTGAGGAACCGAGTGCTGATGCTACTCGAGCTGAAAAGAGTGCTTATGAGAAGCATTGCAATGACGCAGTCGATGTGCACTGCCTAATACTTGCAACCATGAACTCTGAGCTTCAGAAGCGATATGAGACCACGGATCCTTACAATATGATTGGGAGTCTGAAGGGTATGTTTCAGGATCAAGCAAGGGCAGAGAGGTTCAACACCTCTAAGGCATTGTTTTCTTGCAGGCTGTCAGAAGGTAACTCGGTCAGTCCTCATGTGATCAAAATGATTGGTCTCATTGAGAGCTTGGAAAAGCTTGGTTTTCCCCTTAGTCAAGAGTTGGCTACTGATGTGATTCTCCAATCGCTCCCTGCGAGCTTTGAGCCTGTCATACTGAATTTTCATATGAATGGCATGGAGAAATCAATGACCGAGTTACATGGTATGCTTAAGGGTCTTGAGAAAGTATCAAGAAAAGTTCCAATCATGTGATGATGGTTCAAAAGACTCTGACTTTCAAGAAGAAGGGTAAGTTGGGAAAAGGGAAAAGGCAAAGGAAAGACTAAAGATGAGATCGAGAGTCTCAAGGCTAAGCTTAAGAAGCTTAAAGCGGGTCCTAAGCACAAAGCAGAATGTTACCATTGTCATGAGACTGGCATTGGAAGAGAAATTGCAAGAAGTACTTGGCGAGAAAGAACAAAGGAAGTATGACTTCGGTTCGAGTATAAATGTTATACAAATTAATCTTGCCACTTCTCAGACCGGTTCTTGGGTATTTGATACTGGATCGATTGCTCATATTTGCAATTCGATGCGAGGACTAATAAGGAGTAAAAGTTTGGCAAGAGGAGATGTTGATCTTCGCGTAGGCAATGGAGCAAGTTCTTGCATTAGCTGTTGGCACTTTACCATTAGCTTTACCTTGGGATTAGTTATGGAACTAAATAATTGTTATTATGTTCGACCTTAAGCAAAAATATTATTTACGCTTCATGCTTAGGAGCAGAAGGTTATGAATTCAGAATAAAGAACAATTGTTGTTCAATTTATTTTGAAGATATGCTTTATGGCCATGCTCCATTGGTGAATGGATTGTATATTTTGAATCTTGAGAATATGCCTATTTATAACGTTAATGCTAAGAGACTTCGACCCAATAAATTGAATCCCACTTTTATCTAGCATTGTCGACTAGGTCATATAAATGATAAGCGCATGATGAAACTCCATAAAGATGGTCTTCTAACCTCATTTGACTTTGAATCATTTGAAATATGTGAATCTTGTTTACTTGGCAAGATGACAAGAGCACCTTTCACGATCAAAGGAGAAAAGGTGAGTAACTTGTTAGCCCTTGTACATTCGGATGTATGTGGACCGATGAGCACTTCGGCCAGAGGTGGTTTTCAGTACTTCATAACTTTTACTGATGATTTCAGCAGATATGGCTATGTCTACTTGATGAGACATAAATCGGAATCTTTTGAAATGTTCAAAGAATTTCAGAATGAGGTACAAAATCAACTTGGCAAGACAATTAAGTGTCTACGATCAGATCGTGGAGGTGAATATTTGAGCCATGAGTTTAGTGATCATCTAAAGAAGTGTGGAATTATTCCATAACTCACTCCGCCGGGAACACCTCAATGGAATGGGGTGTCTGAACGACGGAACCGAACATTGTTGGACATGGTTCGGTCAATGATGAGCCAATCTGATCTTCCATTGTAGTTCTGGGGATACGCTCTAGAAACAGCGGCTTTTACTTTAAATAGGGTTCCATCAAAAACAGTAGAGAAGACACCATATGAGATATGGACCGGAAGTGTCCTAGTTTGTCTTTTCTCAATGTATGGGGTTGTAAGGCATATGTCAAACGTTTGACGTCAGATAAACTCACACCCAAGTCTGATAAGTGCTTCTTTGTGGGGTATCCTAAGGAAACTAAATGATATTACTTTTATAAGCGGGATGAAAACAAAGTGTTTGTTACCCGTAATGGTGTTTTCTTAGAGAAAGAGTTTCTTTCCAAAGAAGTTAGCGGGAATAAGGAGCAACTCGAAGAAATTCGAGAAACATCCGAAAATGTTTCAACTCCTACTGAGCCTCTACAGGATGAGCAAAATGTTGTTGAACCTGTAGATGAAGCATATGCCCCACGTAGATCTAAAAGGTCACGTCAATTGCCTGTAAGGTATGGGCATGACGTTTTATTATTAAATAATGGTGAGTCTAATACTTATTTGGAAGCGATGGTAGACCCAGACTCTGAGTCATGGCTTGAGGCCATGAGATCCGAAATAAAGTCCATGCATGACAATCAAGTTTGGACCTTGGTTGATGCACCTGATGTTGTTAAAACCATTGAGTGAAAATGGATTTTTAAGAAAAAGATAGATATGGATGGAAATATTCACATTCATAAGGCACGACTAGTTACGAAGGGTTTCAAGCAAACTCAAGGTGTTGATTATGATAAAACCTTCTCTCCTGTCGCTATGCTTAAGTCTATCCGGATCATTCTAACTATTGCTGCATATTTCGATTATCAGATATGGCAGATGGATGTCAAAACGGTTTTCCTAAATGGAAACCTAAGTGAGAATGTGTACATGACACATCCTGAGGGTTTTATCGATCCAAAGGAAGCTAGAAAGGTATGCAAGCTTAAGAAGTCCATCTATAGATTAAAGCAAGCATCTCGGAGTTGGAAAATTCGTTTTGATGAAGTGGTCAAAAGGTTTGACTTCATCAAGAACGAAGAAGAACCTTGTGTTTACAAGAAGGTTAGTGGGAGCAAGCTTGTGTTTCTGATCTTGTATGTAGATGACATACTACTTGCCGGAAATGATATTCCAATGCTTGAATATGTTAAAACTTCATTAAGAAATAGTTTCTCAATGAAAGATTTAGGAGATACAGCATATATTCTTGGTATAAGGATCTATAGAGATAGATCTAAGAGGCTAATTGGATTAATCCAATACATGTACATTGACAAGGTGTTGAAACGGTTCAACTTGCAAGATTCTAAGAAGGGATTCTTGCCCATGTCACATGGTGTTAATCTTAGCAAGACTCAGTGCCCAACGACCACTGATGAGCGAGACAAAATGAGTAGAATTTCATATGCTTCGGCTATCGGATCTATCATGTATGCCATGCTGTGCACACGACCAAATGTGTCATATGCTCTAAGTGTTACGAACAGATATCAGTCAGATCTAGATGAAGGTCACTGGATAGCAATCAAGAATACCCTTAAGTACTTAAGAAGGACTAAGGATGCATTCCCTGTATTCGGTGGTGAGGAAGAGCTGGTTGTAAATAGTTACACCGATACTAGCTTCCAAACCGACAAGAATGATTTCAGATCGCAATCAGGGTTTGTGTTTTCTCTGAATGGAGGAGTAGTAAGCTGGAAAAGTTCCAAGAAGGGAACGGTTGCTGATTCCACAACAGAGGCTGAGTACATTGCGGCTTCGGAAGCTGCGAAAGAGGTCGTATGGATTAAAAAGTTCATTAATGAGCTGGGTGTGGTTTTGAGTGCTTTCAGTCCAATGGATCTCTATTGTGATAACAGTGGAGCCATTGCACAAGCAAAGGAGCCTAGATCGCATCAAAAGTCCAAGCATATACTTCGGCGATATCACATTATTCGTGAGATCGTTGAGAGAGGTGATGTGAAGATATGCAAAGTACACACGGATTTGAATATTGCTGATCCGTTGACAAAGCCTCTCTCGCAACCTAAGCATGAGGCGCACACAAGAGCTATGGGTATTCGATACCTATATGATTGACTCTAGTGCAAGTGAGAGATTGTTGGCGATATGCCCTAGAGGCAATCATAGAGATGATTGTATCACGTCTATGTTTATGAGTTCTTGAATAAACGTTATTCTATTCCTCGAATGAATCATTAGTTCTGAAGATCAACGAGTATGTGACTTGTTGGTGAAACTCTTTGACTTGTATGATATCGTTCTAAAAGTATCCCTGGTCGAATGTCACTGATCAGAACACCAGTGACCCAACGACTAGCACATGTATTGATTGATGATCATTTTTCACCGGTCATGGATATAGGGATATCGAATCAATAATGTGAACACATGTTAGAGAACATGGGGTTGGATTGACCCACCTTGAGATACTATTGAAATTGTTATGATTCTATGTGTCATTAGTTGGTCTCAAGCAATGGTGATGTATAATCCTTAGACCTGAGATCAACATTATTCTCTACATGTGTAATAGCACTGTTAGAGGTTGCCAAACGCTACTTGTAACTGGGTAGTCATAAAGGTAGTTTTCGGGTATGCTATGAAACATACGGAGGGATATGACTGGTCGAATATGGGATTTACCCCTCCTAACATAACGGGAGAGATGCCTCTGGGCCCCTCGAAGTGGTCGGATAAAGAAAGTGCATGGCCATGCCGCTAGTGGTCGAAGTGTTTGACCACATAAGGATATCTGACAACTCGATCGAGAAAGTATTAAACCGTCCATGGATGACACATTATCTCACTTGGAGTTCAACCAGATATCGTGAGACAAATGGAGAATACTAGAGTAGGTCACTTAGTTCGATCAGGTCCAGACAAGTCGTATGGTGATACAAGCAAGTCGTAGACTAGTCGAACGAAATCATAGAGTGGTTGAAACCTGGTCGTAAGGAGTTACGAACTGGTCGTGACCGAATGCGAACTGGTTGTATAGAGATAGGACCTGGTCGTAAGTGACGAGGACCTAGTCGTAGATCATATTGCATTAAGATTCGTCTGATATAATTTATGTGTATTCGGGAATCGTTATGTCCTGCTAGGTACTGCTACGACTAGTGGTCGGAAAGGGTTTCCGAGTCACAACCGATTACGCACAAACCTAACGGGTTACACACTTAATGGGTTGGAGCAAACTAATAATCAAATGTGTTCGGATAGGATCCGACACAGGCACTATATAAGGAGATGCTTGAGGCTATTGTCATGATGTTGGAGAGAGACACGTGATTTGTTTCCACCGAAACCCTAGCCGTCATCTTCTTGGGAGAGCCTTCCCGTGCGACTTGATGCTAGCACACCGACGTACGGTTGTTCCTTCTCTGGACGTGTGGATACCGTAGAGGCGCTACTGCGGTTGCTGTTGCGCTGAGGACGATCCGCGATCTTCACAAGGAACTGCGGAGGTTGCTGGAGGAGACGATCGACTACGAGGACGTTGGACGATCATCTACAACCACTACATCGGCGCGTTCTTCGTCGGACTAGGCTGCTCCGACTCTACTTTCGTTGCACTGCGCGTATGGTGGTAATGATCTGTGATCATCTAACTTGCTTGGCTTCCTGGTTTACGTGGTAGAAATTTTTTAAATTGTTGCTAGCGTAGCCTACCCGTATCCCAACAGCTGTAGGTGACTGATGGATAAGAAAATTTTAGGCAACTGAAAATAGCAAATCTGTACTTCTTTTATATATGAAAGAAGGTATATAACAAAAATAAAGGGCTCCAATGGAATTTTTTCAGTCAAGTCACATTGGAGTATCTTATAATTAGTATTTAAGTATACTAAAAGTGATAAAGAAGTATAATATATTATTTTAATTGGTACATTGGAAGTGGGAATATACTCCTAGAAGAAGCAAACGGGTGTCCTATATATATATATATATATATATATATATATATATATATATATATATATATATATTCTACCACATCTTTCAGTTGTCATTGTAGAATTTATTTAGTCATTTAGCACCTAATTAGATTCATAGTTGCCTATATTATCGTCGTTATATGATAATTAACACGAGTTGGCTATATATTGCATATCTTTTAGTACATGTTATAATTTAAAGCTTTCAAACTACAGTGAAAATGAAAGATTATTTTTTTATACAAATAATTGTTATATATAAATCAGTATATGGTGAAACTTTTTGATAAAAAAGGACATATGCTGAGTAATTTTTAGTAATTAATTACTAGAATCAGGTAAAATTGTATATAAATTATGTTTCAGATTTTTTTTTCTAGAATCATAATGATATTAAGATTTTACCTAGAATCAGATCATTCTACTCAATCTAGTATAGTAGACTTGATCGAGAATCTGACGACCTTGAGCACATGCATGTTATGCAGCGCGTGATACCTTGCCTCGGGCAAGCAATAATATTCTTGCCTGGCTCTCTATCATCTTCTCTTTTTCTCGCCCACGGCGATGACCAACCTAGGTAGCTAGTATTCCTTTCTTCGTTTGGGCTTCCTACCATTCTTAACTTGAAAGATCCAATGGTTCGATCAGCTGCATCATAGAACTATACTCCCTCCAGTAAAAGATCCAGTACTGGTTCGATCAACAACATTTGCGATAGATTGTACTCCAATGGCCTCCGCGCAGGCCGGGACGAGTAGTGCGTGGGTGGTGGAAGTCGAGAAGACGCTAGAGGCCGCGAACGCCAAGGCTGCGCTGCGGCGGAGGCACTCGGTCTACCGCGTGCCGGCGCACATCAAAAACCTGAACAGCAAGGCCTACCAGCCGCAGGTGGTGTCCCTCGGGCCTTTCCACCACGGCGCCCCCGACCTGCTGCCGACGGAGGATCACAAGCGCAGGGCTGTCTGGCATCGGCTCAGGAGGGCCGGCAAGACGCTGGAGCAATTCGCCGCCGCCATGGAGGAGGTGGCGCCGCAGCTGGAGGACGCGTACCAGGACCTTGGCGGCGAGTGGCTCGGTCAAGGGAACAGGTGCAGGTTAATGGAGCTGATGATCATGGACGGCTGCTTCCTGCTGGAGGTAATGGGGACGGCGGCCGGCCGCGTCCCGAACGACTATGCGCCGGATGATCCCGTCTTCAGCCGCCACGGCGTGCTGTACATGGTGCCGTACATCCGTCGCGACATGCTCATGATTGAGAACCAGCTGCCGCTCCTCGTCCTCGTCAAGCTCCTCGCCGTTGAGAGAGGCAAGCAAACGGTAAGAATCTCTCTCTCTCATGAGCCATGACTAGAGATTACATGATAGTTGTTGGCCTAGCAACCGGAAAGAACTCTTCTCTGGAACGCACGCACTGCGTTAGTTGACATGAGTTATCTGGATCCAGCAAAATGTGCATGCGCATTGATGTTTCCTAACAATAGTGTGACCAGAATAAGATCGAGGAATCGGTCAACGAGAAGGTACTGAGGTTCCTTTCGCCGTCGTTCAAGGTGCCGCCGGCGCTGGGCAGGGGGCTCCATCCCCTAGACGTGTTCCGCAAGAGCCTACTCCACGGCCCGTACGACACCCATGCGCCACACAGCGGCAACAGCGTGGACAACAGCGGCGACATCATCCGCCGGGCTGCGGAGCTCCACGACGCGGGCGTCAGGTTAAGGAGCAGCGAGACCAACAGCCTGCACGACATCAGCTTCCACCGCGGCGTCCTCAGCCTGCCGACCATCGCCGTCGACGACTCCACGGAGTACATGTTCCTCAACGTGATGGCGTTCGAGCGGCTGCACGTCGGCACGGGCAACAGCGTGACCGCGTACGTGTTCCTCATGTCCGCCCTCGTCACGTCGACCAGGGACGTCTCGCTGCTGAGCGCCAGGGGAATCATCCAGAGCGCGGTGGGCACCGACCACGCCGTGGCGAAGCTGTTCGGCGCCCTGGCAGTGGACGCCGTGCTGGAGCCGGACAGCGAGCTGGACGCCGTCCACCGGATGGTAAACGAGTTCTGCCGAAAGCCGTGGAACACGTGGCGGGCCAACCTCCTGCGCACCTACTTCCGAGATCCCTGGGCGTGGATCAACGTCACCGCCATCGTCGTCTTCGTCATGACCATCATCCAAACTATCTACACCGTGCTGCAGTATTATCATGGCAATCGATCCTAGCTTCTGATCCACGGAGTCCGCGAGTCCCTGGATGATGACAAAGCGACAACATATGTACTGCTAGCTTGAAACGTGTATAGAGCCCCTCATGCCAAATCGTGCACTCTTGTTCGAACTATTTGCTAATGTGTTTTAGTCTTGGTGAAAGTAATTTCGCAACAGTTTTGTTATTCAAAAATTGCTTGATTTTCTGCTGTACATAAGTCGGAAAAATTTTCTATGGCACCGGTGCTACGTGGCACCGGACCTAGATACACGACACGTGACAAGTGCGTGTCATGCACCTAGGCCCGGTGCTACGTAGCACCCGTGCCATAGAAATTTTTTTCATAAGTCGATTTTCCTGCCCACTAGATTAGCTTTTCATGTTGTTTCTGACGCTGACTTAATTCAGTTGTTCAAAATGTGACTTGCTTAAGAAACCATCAAAATAGACTGCCCCTTTTGCAATTGGGAAAGTGGCTCTGCTCCCCGTTAGGTTTAGATTTGACGCCCAGAATTTTCAAACAAAAAGGGGTTTTGATAAGTATCACCCGGATGTTTTGATTGCAAAAATCATCCAAATTCTGGATTCTTGGATCGTCTTTGAGATTTGTTACGTGTCTGATTGGATCTGATGGGCTCGTGTTCGAGTAACGGCCGGCTTACTACCCAGATCCGTTTTGTTATACCCGATCCGTTAGGTTCTTCTGGAATCAAGACACGATTTCTTTTGAATTATTTTGTGGACCTAGCCAAACGGAAGGCACGACACGGCCCGGCTGGCCAGGCTAGTTAAACGAGTTGTACCATCCGGTCCGTCGCACGATTAGTCCGATAGGCTAAGGTAAGCCGTTTTAGCCTATCTCGCCGCGCTCGCCTCATCACCGACGAACTCGCCGCCTGCATTCTCTCACACTAGCTGCCACCCCACCACTGCCCATCGTTGAGGTCACCACCGCACCATAGATACCTCGGCGGGATGTCTCAGATCTAGCCAGATCTGGGATTAGGCTGGTGTAGGAGAACTGGAGGCGCTTCTGACCTAGGTCTCCTCGAGCCTCCGCCGCCGCGGCTAGCTGCTACGAAGAGGGAGGAGGCAGAGACGCTTCCAGGGAGGAGGGAGGAGGCGGAGGCGCTTCCATCACGGGTGTCAAGCCTGCAAGTTTAAATTTTCAGAATTTGTTCAGAGGCGCAAGAAGATACAGAGAAGGGAAGTTCAGAAGGAAGTCGGCTACTGAGATAACGCCTTGACGATTTCCCTTGAATGGCTTCAATGGACAGGATGCGAGAAGGAAGGCGCAATAACTTAGATCTGAGGGGTAGAACTGAAAGTAGTGATTTCTAATTTCTACTGTTTATCTTCATCCTTTGTCTTTTCTTACTGCATGAGTTAAACTCAAGTTGTAATCACTGAAGTGAGGTCAGCGAGGGTTATAATACCCAAACTCTGGAATGAAAGAAAAACAACGAAAAGCATATCACTAGTGTTCTTTAGCCTTAGAGTAAAGTACTCAGGAACCCTAGCAGCCGTGCTCTCGTTTTCTCCTTTACCACCCACGAAAACTTCCCCTAATCGTCAGATTCATTCTGGGGTCCTGACAATAGGTATCAGAGCCAAACAATCCTTGGAACAAGGTATGATTCGGTGAGGGTTGGCAGCGGGAGTCGAGCAGCTGCCGTAAAATTCCTAAATCGAGTCGATCTTGTGTTGGGTGGTGAACTCTTTCGCAGATTTGAGTTGGATTGGCAAGATCTGCTGTAAAGCTCCTTAGTTGATCTGTGGAAGCAGGCGTCGGTGAAAGAGGAAGAAGTAGCATATCTTCTCTAGGCGGACACGCAAATCTGGAACTAACATGGTGGTCACGACAAGGTCGCTATCTCAGGAATCCATAGCAGAAAGGGAGGAGGTTGCCGAGGTACGTTCTGAAATTATGAGTATGAAGGAAGATATTGCAGACCTTAAGAATCTGAAGTCAGAAGTCACTGAAATTAAAGAAATGATGAAACAAATGTGGGGAAAACTTATGGGAGGAACCGAAGAATCTCTGGAGCCACTTGTAGAAAAGGGGAAGAAGGTGATAGAAGGGGCTACTAACATTTATGGTGATGAAAGGACCTCAATCGGTTTAGGATCTGAAATACCAGCTAGAAAAAGTTTAGGGGTACGTTTTGAGATAGAACCGATGGTAGGAAGGTCTGAAGTTCAACCAATTTTCTCCCCAGCAATGAAAACCACTATTCCCATTCCAGCACACCAGTGGAACATATATGACAAAGGAAATGGATCAGGCTTATTTCATTCACAATCTAGTATGGAGAATGCAGAAAGGGGAAATATGAGGTCATTCATCGGATTGGGAACGAGTCAAGCAGTAGGTCAAGGTTATCCTGGGGTGTTATTGATGGATGAGCAGCGAAATCCACAGATGGGACTATCAAATTCAAATTCACATTATGCAGAGGCAGTCATCAAAGGACCTAGACTTGAGATACCATTATTCTCAGGTGATGATGCACTAAACTGGTTAAAGCAGTGTGAAAAATTCTTTGAGATCTCTGGAACCCCTCAAAACCAGTGGGTAAATCGCTCTGACTCATTTTCGGGGAAGAGTCGCACGTGGTTGAAGAACATGGGAATCACTTGGCAAATTCTCACCTGGCCTCAATTATGTGCTATGGTCAGCGATCGTTTTTCAACTGCCAATGCTCATGAGGCGGTTGAACAGCTGCAGAATGTCAAACAATACAGTTCCACAGTATTGAATTATATTGACAGATTTGAAGAATGTGTGGAGTTGGTAAAGAGGGACCACCCATATTTGCATGAATCATTCTTGATGAGTTGCTTTATTGGGGGATTAAGAGGGGATATCAAGTATGATGTTAGTAGCCAAAAACCTCAGGGCATGATTGAGGCTTACTGGCTTGCAAAGATGTATGAGAAGGCTTCTGCAGCAAAAAGAAGTAGTGTTCCTGGAGGTTTTAACAGGAACAAGTTGCCCAACAAGAACGTGGAATTCAATCGAGGAAACAACCAGAGGGGGGTTAATAACAAACCAATGAACGAGAAAAATATCCAATCCATGCCGGAAAAGAAGTATCAACGATGTTGGTACTGCAAGGAACCTTGGAGTAAACAGCATAGATGTAAGGTTGGGAGAACCATACATATACTGCAAGAGATGGAAGAGGAGGAAAATCAAATGGAAGAACAAGAGAAGGATGACTCAAAAGAGTCAGGATATATAACAGCCGCTGACAGTCCAGAGCAAGAGGACGCACAGGAACAACTTATGCAAATTTCAGAATATGCAGTGAGGGGAACCATTGGCCCAGCGACATTTTCTTTGATCACTCATATAAGAGGAAGGAGGGCAGTGGCTTTGGTTGACAGTGGAAGCACTGACACCTTTATGGATTACGAATTTGCACTTGGAAGTAGCTGTGCCTTGAAGACAACTGATTGCAAAAAAGTGAAAGTTGCAGGAGGAGGAGAGTTAATCTCAGACACCATGATCCAAAACTTCCAATACATGATTCAAGATACCAAGTTTTGTAACTCATTCAAACTGTTGAAGCTCAATAGCTATGATATCATACTAGGAGCCGATTGGATTTATGAGCACAGTCCAATTGGACTGGATTTAAGGAAGAGAACGTTGTCCATCACCAAGCAGGGTAAGCAAGTGGTGTTTCTAGATCATACTATCCCAGGAAAAAATTGCATCATCAAGGCACAAAAGTTGAGGAAGATGGTTAAGAAGGGGGTAATGGGTTGTGTTATACAGATCCAGAATATGACAGTAGTTGAACCAGGAAAGGTTACTAAATATCCAAGAGAAATAGAGACCCTATTACACAACTTTAATGATATCTTTCAAGAACCTGAAGGGTTGCCTCCTAGAAGAAATTGTGACCATGTAATCCATTTGAAGCAGGGAGTTGACCCTCCTAACTTGAGACCATATAGAGTCCCACATCATCAGAAAACGGCTATGGAAGATATTATAAACAAGATGTTGGAAACTGAAGAGATCAAGCATAGCATGAGCCCATATGCATCTCCAGCAGTTATGGTGAGGAAGAAGGATGGTAGCTGGAGACTATGTGTGGATTATAGACAATTAAACAGTATTACTGTCAAGAACAAGTTTCCAATGCCAGTGATTGAAGATCTTTTGGATGAATTGAATGGTGCTAAAGTTTTATCTAAGCTGGACTTGAGGTCAGGGTATCATCAAATCAGGATGGCTGAGGAAGATGTACCAAAAACTGCTTTCAAAACCCACATGGGCCACTATGAGTATTCAGTGATGCCATTTGGCTTAACTAATGCTCCTGCTACCTTCCAAGCACTTATGAATGATATATTTGTTAAGCACTCGAGAAAGTCGATGCTTGTATTCTTTGATGACATATTGGTGTATAGTGAGACTTTGGATGAACACATAAAACATTTGAGTGAAGTACTAGAATCGAGGAAACATAGACTATTTGCTAAGAAAACTAAGTGTATCTTTGCCACTGATAAAGTGGAATACTTGGGACATATTGTATCCGAGTGGAGTAGCCACTGATCCAAAGAAGATAGAAGATGTGTTAAATTGGCCAGTTCCTAACAGTGTAACAAAGTTGAGAGGGTTTTTGGGGTTGACTGGTTACTATAGGAGATTTGTTAAGGATTATGGTAAAATTTGCAGACCACTACATGATGCACTCAAGAAAGGGGAATTTCAGTGGGGGCAAAATCAACAAACTGCATTTGATCTCCTTAAGAAAACTATGACTTCTTGCCCAGTGTTGGCCTTGCCAGATTTTTCCCAACCATTTATACTTGAAACTGATGCTTGCGGTATAGGAATTGGGGCAGTCCTCATGCAGCAAGGTAGACCATTGGCTTATTATAGCAAGGCCTTAGGTGTGAGAGCTGGAGCTCAGTCCATATATGAAAAAGAAGCTATGGCTATACTAGAAGCATTAAAAAGGTGGAGACATTACTTCTTGGGAAGCCAATTAGTGATTAGAACTGATCAGAAAAGTCTTAAATACATGACTTCACAAAGATTGGTGGAGGGAATACAACATAAATTGCTACTTAAGCTTTTGGAGTTTGACTATACGATTGAATATAAGAAGGGAAAGGAGAATAGGGCTGCAGATGCACTGTCAAGGAGAGATGTTGAAGAATTATGTGGGATTACTTGTAGAGCAATGACCACGGTAACACCAGAATGGGTTGATGATATAAAGGCAAGCTATGTGAATGATAATCGCATGGCGGCAGTCATACAGGAAATGCAGGCTAATAGCAGTCCAGACCATTCTTTCACCATTTCTGGGGGTGTAATTAGATACAAAGGAAGAATTTGTGTTGGAGAGACAACTGATGTGAGACGGAAACTCTTAGAAGCATGTCATTCGTCTGCTGTGGGAGGTCATTCTGGGGTCAGGGCTACTTATCACAGGCTGAAGCTTCTGTTTTATTGGCCGAAGATGAGGAAAGATGTGGAAGCAATGATATTGGAATGCCCAGTGTGTCAATTAACCAAGGCTGAGCATGTTCACATTCCAGGACTACTGGATCCTTTGGAAATCTCAGACATGGCATGGACTCAGATAAGCATGGACTTTATAGAGGCATTGCCCAGATCAAAAGGGAAAGAAGTCATTTTAGTAGTGGTGGATAGATTGACAAAGTATGCACATTTCTTACCCTTAAGTCACCCATATACAGTCCAGGAAGTTGTCCAAGTCTTTATGGATAACATTTATAAATTACATGGAATGCCAACATCAATAGTAAGTGACAGGGATAGGATATTTACTAGCAGATTTTTCCAAGAAATATTCAAAGCTCAACAAGTGTCTTTGAGGTTTAGTACAACTTATCACCCACAATCAGATGGCCAGACGGAGAGAGTGAATCAATGTCTGGAGGCCTACTTGAGGAGCATGATTTTTCAAGAGCCTAAGAACTGGATGAACTGGTTATCTCAAGCCGAATGGTGGTATAATACTTCCTATCACACCTCCTTGAAGATGACTCCTTTCCAAGCATTATATGGTTATCCTCCCCCACAATTTGGAGCATTCCATGTCTCTAATGATGTACTACCAACCACCCAATCGACACTTGAAGAGAGGGAAAAGATGGCTCAAGCTCTAAAGCAAAACCTACTTAAAGCTCAGAATAGAATGAAGCAATTCGCTGACAAAAAGAGAACAGAGCGTCAATTCAATGAAGGAGATATGGTTTATCTTAAGATGCAGCCTTATAGACAAAACGCATTTGGTTTAAGGGGATCACTTAAGCTAAGGTCTAAATATTATGGGCCCTTTCGAGTTATAAAGAAGGTGGGCAAGGTAGCATCATATCAGTTAAATCTTCCTGAAGGGGCGGCTATCCACCCTGTGTTTCATGTAAGTCAGCTCAAGAAGCATGTGGGATCTAAAGCTGTGCCACTCCCTGATTTACCTTTGGTTGGTCCTGATGGTAAAGTGAAAACTGAGCCCTTGGCAATACTGGAACGCCGGATTGTGCAGAGAAGAGGTGATGTAGTGGCTCAATGGTTGATCCAATGGCAGAATATGGCTGCAGATGAGGCTACCTGGGAAGATGTATCGTTTATCAGGAAGGTATTTCCAAATTTCAGAACTTGAGGACAAGTTCAATGCTCAGGAGGAGGTAATTGTCAAGCCTGCAAGTTTAAATTTTCAGAATTTGTTCAGAGGCGCAAGAAGATACAGAGAAGGGAAGTTCAGAAGGAAGTCGGCTACTGAGATAACGCCTTGACGATTTCCCTTGAATGGCTTCAATGGACAGGATGCGAGAAGGAAGGCGCAATAACTTAGATCTGAGGGGTAGAACTGAAAGTAGTGATTTCTAATTTCTACTGTTTATCTTCATCCTTTGTCTTTTCTTACTGCATGAGTTAAACTCAAGTTGTAATCACTGAAGTGAGGTCAGCGAGGGTTATAATACCCAAACTCTGGAATGAAAGAAAAACAACGAAAAGCATATCACTAGTGTTCTTTAGCCTTAGAGTAAAGTACTCAGGAACCCTAGCAGCCGTGCTCTCGTTTTCTCCTTTACCACCCACGAAAACTTCCCCTAATCGTCAGATTCATTCTGGGGTCCTGACAACGGGGGAGAAGATAGCTGTGGAGGCGCTTCCGACCTTGGTATCTGCAAGCCTTCGTCGCCGCTGCCAACTTCTGCGAGGAGGTAAGAGGCGGAAGCGCTTCTATCATAGGGAGAAAGAGAGCTGTGGAGGCGGTGCTCGGCAACCACGAGTGGTGGACACATGCTGTGCTGTGGGCCTAGAGTTGGTCAAATGGACCGTGCCAGGCATGATGCTGTGCGTGCTGAGCCGGATCAGCCCGCTAGGCTAAAGTTACAATCCAAACACAACATGATGAGTTAGGTCGAACCGGACCAACAATGTTGTGGTTTGGAGTAAGTACGACCCATTTAGATATCTATATTATTTCGCGTACTGGGCTACTGGGCTGTTTAATTCAGTCAGATATAGTTTTGTGAATGAGTACTGGGGTCAGTTTTTCAATTGATGTTGGGCTGTTGGCGATACCATGAAGACTTTTTTTACTTCGGCAAAATTTGATATATATCACTTAAAAATACGGTATTTTGAGATATACCATCTAAAATCCTTTGAGATATGACATCCAGAATTTTAAATTTGAATATATGTCAATTTAAATCTTGTTGACTTTGATATATACACAGAAACTCTTGCCCCTGGCTCTTCTTTCCGTGCACCATAGACATTGCGAATTCCAGAACCATAGGTTCACCAGCAAAGATCAAATGCATACCGTAACATGTGAATTCAATTGTATGCTATCGAAGCATTGCAGCTAAACAAATAAAAAGGCCACCCCAGAACAACACAGACCCACCAATTTTCCCTTAATTTGGAGAGGTCACAGCCGATTCCTTTTGTTTCCAGCTCAATTCACAAAAAACATTCAAGAAATCCATGAAATCAATCATACAAGAGGCAATTACATTCCCAATCTGCCGTTCCTCTGAACAAAGAAGAAGACAAGAGGAACCGATTCTCACGGTCTCAGATCTCCAAGAAACGAATGGGAATTCCACCAGACCTCGACAAATTCCAACGCGATGCGTGAAAAACAATGCCAAGACGCAATTTTGACCCACGGAATCGCACGCCTGAGGACCGGATCCCAGGAGCCCAGATCACGCTCAACCCCAATTCCGCAACCAAACACCGCAAGACGACGAAGCGGGAGCGCGAGGCAAAGAGAGGGCTGGGGCAAGAGAGCAAGAGAGGAATTAGTTACCATGTGACGAAGAACTTGATGGACTGGGCGACGGCGAGCCCGAGTAGGGCGGCGACGAGGGGGTAGTTGTGGAAGACGGCGAAGTAGGAGAAGCCCACGGCCGGCGATGAGGAGGCGGCGGCGCCATCACCACCACCACCATCCCCCATGCTTTCTTGGCTCCTGGACGGTCTGGCTAATCCTGGTACGTATACGTCGTTGGTCCGGCGGTGGAAATCGAAGTTGGGCGCGAGGGTGTGGTCGGAGCGTATAGGAGAGGACGGCATGCGCCTTCTTGGTGGAGCTGCCACGGCGGGCTTCGGGAGGCCGCAGCAGTGGCGGAGGAAGTGGAGCGCGAGGAAGAAGAGCACAGAGCGGTGGTCGGGAAAGAAGAAAAAGGGGAAGAAGAGCAAAGGGCAAAAGTGTCTCCGAGTAGTATATATTAAAGTCAATAAGATTTTGAGTGGTATATATTCAAACTTAAAATTTTAGATGGTATATCTCAAAACACCATGTTTTTAGTGATATATATTAAATTTTGCATTTTTACTTGAGCATGCAAAGGTTAATTTTGTCTCCCTGGTACAGCCCAAGTGCCAAAATGTGAAGTTCACTATTGGCACTAACTGTAGTATCATGTATAACCTTAGAGAGATTTTTTTTATTATTTAATATTTTTTATATTAATATTTTAAAGTAAATCTCTCGCGAACTTTATTTCCAAATCTGACTCCTTTGGTCACGCCACCACCCCTGGCGTGTCCAAAGCGTACTATCACGCCACCATACGCGGCGTGACAAAACATGCCACGCAAGCCCTCGGCCACGCGCCGTGCCAGCGTGGAGGGCTCGCGTGGCATCTGTCACATCATATCACATGGCGTGACAATGTCGGCTTGTCACGCCATATAATATGGCGTGACAGTAATGTTATATGACGTGACAGTAATGTATGGCGTGATAATTGAAGTTGGTTTGTAAATTATAAATTTGTGCTCATGGTTGAATTTAGTTCGGACTTGATTTATGGATTTGGAACCTTAAGATTTGATGGTAAAATGGAAACAAAGGGACTTGATTTATGGATTTGAAACCTTTTAAAAGATAAAAAACAATTGAAGTTACGGTGATACGTAACACCATGTATATGTAACATTTAACAATCTATAACTTAAAAATAGGGAATGTATATGTGAACCAAAGATAACACCATCATTTTAACTGAAAGTAAATACCTATATGAACCGATAATTTTTTTTTGTGGAAGTATGGGCATATGGTAGACAGTACTGTTGAGGAAACATGCGTAAAAATCCTACTGGAATGATAGGTGGTGCTCATTAAGAAATAAGGGCACGGAGGTTTGTAAATTAGGGTTTCCTTTTCTCGGAAATCAGGGTTTCGTCGCAGTTCCAACGTTGTTTGTAGTAATTTGAAAATATAGCAAATGAGTTTAGGAAAATTACGAAACTTTTTGTGGAGCCTCCCGTCATAGTGTTGTTGCTTCTGTAATTTTTGTATAATTTTATTCATTTAGAGAAAGGATGGTTGATAAGAATATCAGACGAGGTATAACCTTGAGGATGTCGTCCAAGCAAGCATCTCTTGAAACACTTGTTGTCCAAACTATTGGAGTCTCTCCTCGATAAAGTCGTCTGAACGTATATAGGCAGGCAGTCGATGAAGTACTTTATGAAGCTTATAGAGAATATGATTGAAGGGGTTGAGAACACTCGTTGTGATTATGAAGATGCCCTAAAACATAGAGGATCCGATGTCGGTGCGAATGGTTCTTTCTGGGATTCCACAAGAAGAGGCATACTTGCAATATAGGCTTGCTTTGATGGCTTAGCGGAGACACGAAACCAGAACTACATTAGAGTCCGCGGACAGAAGCATGTTACACGTAGTGACATGGCATGATGGTTCAGCTAATTGCTTAAGTCACCCTTGCTACTACTACTGTACATTGCGACACAAGTATCCGGACCATATAACTATACATGCCTTTAGGGGATAGTAAAAACATGCGGGGTAGGACAGGGGACTACTACGTAATGACCTGACCTACTGCGTGGACCGGGCCAATTTTCCCTTCCTTGCTAGCACGGCGTTGAACTCCTGGCCGGCCTTCCCCTTCCCCTTGTCGCGGGACTGTCCACGTTGGGCTGTTATGTCGAAATTATCTATGTCCTGCGATTCCATGATGTAAGTGCACTGTATAGTGAAAATCGTAAGAATGATGTTAATTCTTCATATCTCACGTCGTTGATACGGATTAGGCCCGGGCGACCTGAGATGTTGTGGCAGCCAGGCTCAGCCGGACGAGCCTTTCCCTTGCCCTTGTCACGAGACTGTCCACCTCGGGCTGGTATGTCGAAGTTGTCCATGTCCTGCGATTCCATGATATAAGTGCACCGTATAGTGAAAAACGTAAGAATAATGTAAATTCTTCATAACTCATGTCGTGGATACGGATTACGCCCGGGCGACTGGATAAGCTGTGGCAGCCGGGCTCAGCCTCATGAGCCTTTCCCTTGCCCTTGTCGCAGGACTGTCCACCTCGGGCTAGTATGTCGAAGTCGTCAATGTCCTGCGATTGTATGATGTAAGTACACCGTACAGTGAAAAATGTAATAAGGATGTAAATTCTTCATAACTCACGTCGTCGATATGGATTACGCCCGGGCGAGTACTGGGCTCCTTTGGAGCCTCCTCAACAGGGTCTGGTACGTAAAGTTTCCACCGCACGAAGTTCTCGGCCCGCACCGAGTAGTTCAGCATGTACTTCTGCTGGATGAATGCCCTGTTGTACATCTCCGGGCCGTCGATCCACTGGAAGAAGTGGAGGCGCATCTCGGGCTGCCATTACGTGGGGATGATGTTAAAAATTTAAGGAATTGAACGTTGAGGAAAAATCGATGTGCACGAAAGAAACTCTTACGAGGTGGTGCTCGCACGTGTAGTACGTCCGGGCGGCGGTGTCTGGGTGTGCGGATTGAATGATCTCTGCCTGTTCGCCACACACACACACTGCGGGATTGAAAAACGTCGTGGTACTTGAGCATCTTTCATTGTTCGATCTGGGTATTGTAGATGTTTCCTCTTCTGCGCATGCCACTTGCGCTTCTGCAACATCTTCGCGTAGAAGTTTACCGAAGAGTCCATAGCTGGGTATCTGTTGTATAGTGTTGTGTAGTGTTGGGTTTGGTTGAACCCCATTTTATAAGCCCCATGGTTGGCATGGTGTGGTTAATTTCATGCAGAGTTGTGTCTTTTAGTTCTGAAAAGGTAGCGAGGCGGTCAGTGTTGTCTAGTCGATCTGAAAAGCATAACCCTTAACCTAAACCCTAAACTACGCAAAGCTATCTCCTTTGGTCTTATCACTGCGCAAGGCTGTCTCTTTTGGTCTTATCACTACGCAAAGCTGCCCCGTGTGATCTTGTCACTGCGCAAGGCTGTCTCATTTGGTCTTATCATTGCGCAAAGCTGCCTTATGTGGTCTTGTCAGTGCGCAAAGCTTAACCAACAAAATATATTGAAGTTTAATACCACAAAGGGAATATCATGGGTACGAATACATTGAGAGTTGTAAATTGCAGTACAAAAGGTATGAAAATGTTACCATGAAAAATAGGTCACCATGAAAAATCCTATCCATGAGATCATAAATGTATGTCATGGTGTTCTTTCTACGAGCATAAGCAATGGCGTGTCTAATGTTGAAAACAATAGTCATGAGCTTGTAAGTCTCATTCTAATCCTTGTGGGGCTTTGTATTTTACCCTCAATTTACATGCGATGCTATCTGATGTAACCATACGACAATCCGTGGCAGATGACATTTAATGATATTAATGGGTTAGTTCAGCAAAATGTTCAACTTCGAAATAAAGTTCACTTGCTCTCTGCTGATCTTGACAAAAAGGACATGGAACTCAGGGTATGCATGATCAAGCATATGCTCATTTCTATCCTTTTTAGGAGAACTTCCAAATTGAGTTGAAGAGAATTACATTTTGATTTAAATTTCACATGTTCTTCAAAAGTCAATTACAAACTGCATGCGACATCAACTGTAATATAATTGATTATTTTTTTGTACGTGGCGATGTATAGGAAGCTGTGTGAAGAACAACAGAAGACTCACTGTAATGTTGAACCCATGTCCAATAATTTGAAAGGTTCTATTTGAAGGATCACAGGTAATTTTCTCAGTGATACAGGTTATACAGGAGGTCTCGAAGAAAGCTTATGAGCAAGTCTCTGAGCGAGCCAGAAGCCTCGATGAAGAGTTCCTGTTAGCTGAAGTATCCGAGACTTACTTTAAAACCAATTATTATCATGAAGTTACATCATCAAGTAAAATCTAAGATATTTATGATGTGATGCAAACTATAAGGTAATAAATACTGTCAAATTTTCAGCAAATCATCACATCAAGAGAGAACAACATGTCCTCCAAGGTTGGAAACAACATGTTCTTTCGTATTATGTCATTCTCTGGGTCCGCAATGTCATTCCTGCTCTTCAACCCATTAGCACAAACCGCCTTATCAACCATACTGACATCATCGAATGCATGCACCAACGGGACCTGACCCATAACACTGCGAAGAACGCGCCCTTCCTCAGAGGAGAAAAGCGGTGTAGCAGCCTCATTTTCGGTCGAGCTCCATCCTTCGTTGGAATCCACTTCACGGGTTGTTCCATCGCGAAACAACTCCTCCTCAAGCTCGTTGTTCATTACAGCGCCATTAAAATCAGTCATAGGGTCAATAACATGTTGCGGGGAAGAAACAGGCAGATCCACCGATAATGCGTGACCAAGGTTGGTAGGACTGACGCTAACAAATTCAGCCGAAGGTTGCTCCTCCATTGGGGAGCCTCCCGAATTATGGTCATCAAGGTCTAGTTCCTCCGTGTTGCCATTCACCACATCCAAATTGTCTAGCAAATCCTCAACAACGTTGATTGTTCTCTCCACCGCCACTTCCAATGAACGGACCTGGGATGCGAGCACAAGATCCTTGTATGTATCCCAATCATCGTCGGACAAGATTGGCATCAAACAGGCATGCACCTTACAACCCACACCAGCATCATATCGCCCCTGCAGTCCGACAACGACCCCAGGCTCATCCCATCGAAATGTTGACTTTATCCTACTCAGAAGAGTTCGAAAGTCCGGTAATTCGCGAAACAAAAGAACAGTAACTTGCATGCCACCAAAGTCGACATCACTACCCGTTTGGATAATCGGTCCACTGGTAAATACACGTACAGCTTTATCCATCTACATCCAACAAAATATTGCAAAGTCAGTACATGTTGGAGAGAGTTGAGTCAACATGCACCATTAGTGATCACTACCCGTTACTGTTTATGTGTACAAGACCCAAGCCTATCAATATATACTTTTTATTACAAGGAATATACGCATGAACTGCAAATTAACTCTCGAGGGTTTTTATTTTCATTTATAGCGTGCATATATCCTATATACGAGATGCTGATTCATTTGACCACAACTCATAAATATTTTCCTTCAGTACACTTGTGGCTATGGCGACAAGGAAAAGGAATCTCCTCAAACAGCACAAGAAGTTAAACATCGTAATAAGCTAGAGCGCTATTTACTTGATGCCATAAGAAGGAAAACAACAATTCTGAAGCTACACAATAACCATGGGATTCATCGCAACTAATAATATGTCACAATGATTCTGAAGCTACACAATCACATTGATAGCATCCCCTGGTTCCACCAAAGTTTGGGAAGTGTACATGTATATCCACATCCAAGTTATTTATTTTTTTTGCACTATCTCAGAAGTCGGGATGACTCATTGGAAAATAACCCTAGGCGCCTATGACCTGGGAAAGTGTTTAACCCAAGGGGACCGACTTGTCGACTTGACCGACTAGTCGTGACTAGCCATGACTAGTAGGCAGACTAGGATATATATATACAGGGCATGTAATGTACTAACTTGTAGCAGCAATTATACACATACACATATATTCTACTGCTACTAGCTTACTACAGCCAGTAATCCTACTACTGCCTAGTGCCTACTACTACTACTGCTAACAATCAGCTATGTAATACTGCTACTACTACTACTGCTATTACCAGTACTACTACTAAAACAGAGCCGCGGCGTCGGCGTCGTGGACGGGGGCAGCACCGGCGATGGGCTAGAGTTCCCTCTGGACCGTCTCCTGGCGGTGTCGTGGGGAAGATGAGTTTTGATTGGATCTATGTGCCCTTCCCCTCTCTCGTTTAGTTTTTGTTGATATCTCACTCAGGCTGACGCTGAGCCAACTAGGCGTCCAACTTGCGTAGGCATACTAGTCACCGACTAGTCAGAAAGTCGTACCACTACAGCTGCTAGTCTAGTCGTCTGCACTAGTCGGTGCCAATGTGCCGACTTGCCGATTAGTCAACGATTAGTCGCGACTAGTCGTGCGACTTAATAACAATGCTCTAACCTAGCTTAGTATATCATGATTTTTTTCCAAATTAACACTGTAATCAATCATTCATATTGATAGCAAGCAATCGTGTAGCAGTAATATAAATATCAAGTAATACATTGATAGCAACCAACCTCAATTCAATTTAGGCCGGCGGTGGAGGACGCGGGGAGGAGCCGACAGTGGAGGACGCGAGCGCGGGACTCATCGCGGTGAGGAGGCCGGCGGTGGAGGACGCCGACGGTGGAGGACGTGGGGAGGAGGCCGGTAGTGGATGACGCGGGCGCCGGGACTCGTCGTGGGGAGGAGGCCGGCGGTGGAGGACGCGGGTGTCGGGACCCAAAATTACAATTCTGGACCCTCTGTGTATACTGCACTAGTCCAGGATCACGCTAGTGCACACAGTGACAACATCGATGAAATATCATTTCCATATACAAAGATGACTAATAAATAGGCAAATAACAATAAATATCAGAGTAAAGACCTTAAGGTCAAAGCTTACAATTAATGCCTCGAGGCGAAAAGCTCAATGAAGCTGCGCAATGAGCAAGCGGAATAACCGGTGAAGCCCATCCATATGCCCACGGGCAATGGTGGGAAGTGCGCGACCTAGTTCTTCTCGATCCTTGAAGTAGACCTTGTTGACCGACGATTCCTCCATTTACGTAGGTTTGGGCGCAAGTTTTACAACAAGCGTGAGTACACAACCGTACTGCAAGTCATACCACGAGAATGCAATGTATAGATGCGGGCTTATTCCAAAGGAAATGGCTTACGTGGTTATTTTGAAAAGCAATATTTGCAATTGAATACGAATAATAGATTGAAAGCATAATTCAAAACAAATAGACAATATTAATTTAACAGATTGTTTTCACAAAGACACATAGCCTAAACACATTCTTTCACACACCATATGACTTAAATCACACAATTGTCCCTTCCCAATAGTTTTATGAAAATCTACCCTCGTGTGAAATCCCGAGCATTGTCCATGACATGGACGCGCTATTCGAATAGATTGTTTAACACTCTGCAGAGGTTGTACACTTTACCCACACGATATAACGGTGTGGCCGCGATCATAACAAAGCGATTCGAAACTTCATCTCGACATTGATATTCTTATTCACATAGTACCCATATCACATAGCCTAACCTATCCACCTGAACATCAATGTCAAGACTCCATAACTTACTAAGTTAGACCCGTTTTATCAGACATGTGGTCGTACAGTAAGACTCAGTTCAATGGCGCACAAAGTTAAGTCCTTAATTGACCAAGGTAAGACTTCCATTTTCTAACTAAGTCACAAAGATTATCATTCCCATCACATAGTCCACCATGTCACACAGTCTCCACCACTTGCCTCAGTCCAAATCCTTTACCACCTAGTTGGTTTTAGTGCAACACATGCCATCACGAAGTAATAACACATAGCACACAGTTTTACACAAAGTTCCATAATCACATAGTCAAATTTATAATTGCAACTCAGGTTATGATGATGACTCGTTGCATGGCTAAGCAATCTACTCGTACTAACCAACCCACGTTGGTAATACCATAGCACTAACTAAATATGAACCAATCTAGGGTGACAAAAGATTATGACATACAATAAACAAAGTGGATATAACAAATTGGATTAATAGCTAAACCCAAAAGCATTTAAATAAATACTTAAAGTAAATGCAATAATTTGAATCAAAGTAATTTTAAAAACTGGGATTCAATATGATCAAAGGTATAACTTGCCTTGCTATAGCAATGATGATCTTATTTTATCTCCAATCTTCTACTTGCTTGATCTTCAGCTCCTTCGGACGATTCCGGGACTTCGGCGTCTAACGAGAAAGAAAGCGCAAAACAAACTAAATTCAAAAGACAAATCAAATAAACTCTAAATTGAAATTGAATGGTACTGGAAGGTAGATATTGAATTTAGATGAATTTAGAAACTTGAATGAGTTCAATCGGAATTCGGATGAAGAAGATATGACTTTTGGAAGATTGGAATTCACATGAAATGATGAAAAAGCTCTACGGAATATTCTCAGAATATTCTATTCCGGAAATATTTAGAAAAAGAACGAGTATATGATAGGTGGGACCGACAGGTATTTATGGATTTCTAAAATTAAAATAATTCCAGAAATAAGGTAGAGAGAGTGACAAGCGGGACCAATAAGATAAAAGGATTTTCAAGAATTAAATTAATTCCGAAAAATAGAATTAGGGGTTGACATGTGGGCCACTGGTCTATGGACCGGGTCCACGAAGATATGCTAGTCCACGGTGGACCAAGCTCATGAATAGGGTTTGACCAAGATTGACTGACATACGGGACCCGCATGTAAGTGAGGGAAAATATTAGAGTTTTAATTAGGAAGATGACATGTGGGGTCTACATGGAAGATATATATATATATACATATATATATATGGATGGCAAAGAGTCCACATGGAAGTGAGAGAGATATAGGTAGTATGGCTTGAATTGTTTGGATGACAAGTGGGATCGAATAGGAGAAAGAAAAGGTGTTGACTATGTTGACCAAGTCAACAGAATAAAAGAACAGAGCAGAACAACAATTCACGTACTGGACAATAGCATGAATAGTGAACAGAGGGCATGGTCGGTTCTTGCTCATGGCGGTGACGACGAACGGAGACGAACCAACGTTGGCGAAGGGGCAAAACGGAAAGGAAACGACGAGCCAGAGATGATGACGCGGTCCGGACGTCGAGATTTTGCTCCATGCGACGGCAGCGACGCGAAGAACGCCGACAACAGCGGCCTCACGGGCGCGTAACACTTCCGGTGATGCTCTGCGAAAAGGGAGGTGAGCACGACATAGAACGCGGCGACTCGAACTCAACGGTAGTGGAGTTGAAGGCAGGGGATCAACGGTTGCGGAGTAATTGACCGGAGAAGGACGACGAACAAGAGGCGAGAGAACGTCAAATTCTCGGCGCACGGTGGATGAAACTTGAATCTACAAGAGGGGAAAAATAGGTATTGACGAGGGGCACAAGATGACGCGATCGGATTTTGGAAAAACTCACCAAGGAAGCGAGGAACGCGATGAACACGTTTCGGCTTTAGGGCTTGACATGGCCGGCGGTGCTCCGGTGATCTTCGGGTGAAGAGGAAGGAACCATGACGTAGAACGCGACGACGCGAAGCCAACGCCATGACGGTTGGCGGGGCGTCGGATGAAGCCGTAGTTCGGCGGAGAAAACATTTGGTTGGAGCTCGGTTTTTTGGAGATTGCGACGAAATTAGATCGGTTTGGAGGAAACCAATTCAGGGGATTGGAAAAGGGGATCAACACGGACGCGTGAGCGTAAACGGCTCGCATTTATATGCACCGTAGAGGAAGATATGGAAATTTGAAGTTTTGAGTTGGAGTTGTGCACGTACGGGACTCGCTCGGTTCTTGAAGATGAACAGTAACCTGTGATTTACTGTAGCATCTGCAGGAGAGAGAAAATCTGGATTTTCATAATTAAAAGAAATCCCAAAAATCAAGGATGTCAAATAAATAGCAAACAAATCCGGAAAAATCTCAGAAAATACCCAAAAATTCCTTGAAGGACAAGGAAGCCAAATAACACAAATTTTTATTTAATTAATGTTTATATTAGTCAAATTAAATATTTTTAATTTAGGAAAATTCCAATTAAGCTTTATTAAATCAAATAAAATTAGTGAAATTTTCCAGAGACCTAAACTACTCAAAAGATTTTTGAAAAGCTAAATTTTGGGACGTTACAGCGGGGAGTAGGCCGACAGTGAAGGACGCGGGCGCCGGGACTCGTCGCGGGGTGGGGGAGGGGTCGGCGGTGGAGGACGCGGGGCCGCCGCAGGGAGGAGGCCGGCACAGGGACGGTCGGGGCCGCCGCCACTCCTCACGCCGTGAAGGAGAGGCCGGTGTGGGGGGATGCTGGCGCAAGGAGGAGCACGGCGCTGGGTCGAGCTCCGATGTAGGGGACGGGTGGGAGTCGACGATGGCGCGGCGACGATGGAGACGGGGATGAGAAGAGTTGGGGAGAAAATAAAGAACTGGAGCGGCAGCCGCACTTAAGTCACCCATGGTCACGCCAATGTTGGTGGCATGACAATACAGTATTGTCACGCCATTTAGTATGGCGTGACAGATGCCACGCAAGCCCTCCACATTGGCACGACGCGCGGTCGAGGGCTTGCGTGGCATGTTTTATCACGCCGCGTCGGGTGGCGTGACAGTACGTTTTGGAGATATCACGGGTGGTGATGTGACCAAAGGGGTCAGATTTGGAAATAAAGTTCGCGAGAGATTAAATTTAAAATATTAATAAAAAAAGGATTAAATAATAAAAAAATTCCCTTAGAGACTATCGTATTCTCCCGTTCATTACAATTGCAACGTCAGTAGCTAGTGTGTTCAATAAAATCACTCTTACTGCAGAAATGGTAATGACATTTTCTCATTAGTAGTACTTCATTTTATTTGAGTTCCACAACATGGAGGGTTAGATGTTTTGCTTTTTTGTGGGAATTTCTAGCATATTTCTCTTTATATTTCTTAGCAGATCAGATGGCCACTTTAGTTCAGGTTTAATTAGGGTCCACCATGTTGAGAGGCAGATGTTTTGCTTTTTTAAAAAGAATTTCTAGCAAAATTAACTTTTTTTCTTAGCAGTTGTAAATCACCCGTCATAAGCTTTTATTATATAATAACTAGTTATCAACCTGTCACTACCAGACTGGGCATGTTTCGTCATGGAGAAAAACCATCAGAAAAATACGGATTACCATCAGGAATAATTTTCCTGTTGGGGAACCGTCAGGAAATAACCGTGAGGAGAATGATAACACGAAAATTAAAAATGACTAGCGGTTAACTGACAAGAAAATATTTCTCGATGGCATTCCCTGATGGTCACCGACAGGAAAATTCCACTAACATCCGGTTTTGGAGGCCCTATTTTCTTGTCAAGTAGCTGTCAGGAAATACTGTCACAAAAACATCCATGACGGTTTGCACCCATCACGAAAAAGGAAATTACAAGCAAAAAAAATGTACAAATAAAATCCACGTATAGACTCAATTATAGAACTAATCCATATGGAGGCTAATGATAACTAAACCACTCATCAACTCAATTAGTCCATAATCCTCCATATTGATACCCACATAAATCAAAGGCCTTCAAATTTGCAGAGATACAAGAATAAAATTAAGATCCACAAAAACTTAAGTGCCTCAAGCACACATTTATAAAATAAAATCTCTATAATCTCTTGGGAAAAAAGAAACTAAATCTCATACATGGCATAATTAATCTAAGTATTTGCTAGATGAAAACAAAATCTAAGTTCTGGTCTCCTTCAAAACTTGCTCTTGCAGAATTCCTCAATTGGATCATGCAATCTGAGAGGAAAAATCATAAGAGTTTAAGAGATATGCTATAAGCCTAAAACCGATAGAAAAAAATAGATAGATGGATTCATAATATAAGCTAATCAAGTGATAGAATTACAAAGAGGAGTTCTCTAACCTGGATAGATTGCATTATTTGTTCAAGCTTTTGAGACAAAAGACACTTACTATGCCAAACCTGAATGTAGTAACTACAAGTTTAGATCATTGGCATATAATTGCTGAATGTAGCTAAAGTAAGATCATGCTGAAACTTTCTTAATTAGAGTATACTACTGAATGGTTTCACTACTCCTGTGATCAGGTGAAAGACATACCCTATGCAAACTGAATCTGAAAATAAGTTCATACAGAACCTAAAGACGAGTTTGTTGGTATGCTAAGAGGCAAAATAATTAAATGCTAGAGCTTGAAGAACACAAGAGCTAATTAGTATACTAGCGGCTAGATCAGTTAGAAACAAGCCAAATGAAATAGCTTTTAAGGAAAAGGAGATCACAACAACATATAATTGTTCATGCTTCATATATTTTTGAAGAAATAGGCAGGAGAGTTGCCTATTATAATACTAAAGAAGGTGGTGCACTACAGAACCATGAAAGTAAAAAAGTTTAAGAAAGGGTCTTAATTACAAAATGAAAATTGCTCCACACATTTCGCCCCTGACAGGGACCAAGTTCTACCCTACTTTTTTTTTTTATCTTTTCCAATAGATCCACAGCTGTGGAAGACTTGTTATTCAAGATTCTAGCATTCTGTTCCTTCCAAATCTCCCAGGAGATGAGGATGAGAATCGTGGACGTCGCCCTTCTCTGTAGGCCCCACATCCCACTAACTTTCATCCACCAGTCTACAATATTCCAGCTATCGGGCTAGTTGGGTGGCTTGAGTTGTGACGAACCTAGCCAATCCGCCATGGAATTCCAGATTCAAGTGGAGTATCTGCACTGGGTGAAAAGATGTAGAGCTATCTCCGGTGATTGTCTACATAGCGGGCAGATGTGCTAGTTTAGCCAACCCCTCTCTTCTAGCCTATCTAAGGTCCAAAGCTGGTTTTGAATAGCTATCCAAGCGAATTATTTGCATTTAGGTGGGCATCGATTTTCCAAATGACCTTTTGGTAGTTCGTTAATTTTTGGATTTTATTTGGATTTTTTGTATTTATTCGCCTCGTTTTGTGCGTATAGAATTCGGCGTTTCCAAAGCCTTCCTGGACATATTTGTAATACCTTTGATCATGTTACGCCCATTTTTATAAAATTATATTGTTTTATATCAACATGCATGCTAATTTTATATCAATTGTTTCTGGGAATAGTTAAATACCTATTTGACATTATACCACCTTGAATATTATGAATGTCGTGTGTCCTTTGACACCATAAGAAGGGTAGATATTAGTTGGACATATTTGTAATACCAACATGGGTGACGTATTATGCTTAGTCATGCTTAGTTGCGATGGAATCATGATCACATGTTCAATAAGATTAAATTTGACTTAATAATATATGGAATTGTGATGCAATGCCATTGTCGTGAAACTATGGTACGAGGTCACTGTTGTGTCGATTGTGGTGCGATGTCGCTTTTATCAAATTTTGTGTCATGGTAGGGATTGTCATTGGTTTGGATGAACATAATGATTTATGCTCGAGCGAGTGATCGTGTAGTAAAGGGGGTGCGTGAGGCATATTGGTGCGGAAGGCACATTGTTTTGGATGAGGTAGTCTCGTCTCAGTAATCACTAAGGACATAATCTTGTGCATCATTGAACTGAGCCTTATCGTACAACCATATGTATAGTATGGGATGGACTTGGCTAATTAATTTATAATATCTTGATTTTAGTTCTATTCTGAAAGCGTGAATTATGCGAGGGATATTGTCGGGACCCAGAATTACGATTCTGGAACCCTCTGTGTATACTGCACTAGTCCAGGATCACGCTAGTGCACACAGGGTTAACAAAGGTAAATATCGATCCACACAAGCGATAAATAAAGTAAACGATTAATTTGAATAACAAATAAGGGTTTTGACCTTATGGTCGAGTTTACACTTATTAAGCCACGCAGGGCTAACAGGAAATAAACAACAGCGGAACGGAAAACTCTAGCATAGATCCCACCAATTCACCACAGGCAACCGACTGGGATCCAGACCTGAACAAACGATCAGCCTTCAGCGAACTCCTCCTCGAAAGCAGGCGTAGACTCCTCCTCTTCTGTAGGTTTGGACGCAAGTTTTACAACAAGCGTGAGTACACAACCGTACTCGCAAATCATACCACAGAATGCAATGTATAGATGCAGGCTTATTCCAAAGAAAAAGGTTGCTGTGGTTCTTTTGCATAAAAGCAACATTTGCAATTGAATATGAATAATAGATTGAAAGCATAATTCAAAACAGATAAACAATATTAATTTAACAGTTGTTTTCACAAATACACACATCTCAACAGATTATTTCACATAGCCAAATGATTAAGGTCACACAGCTCCCATCCCAACATTTTATGAAAACTACCCCTCGTGTGAAATCCCCGAGCATGTCCATGATCATGACGCGGCTATTCGAATAGATTGTTTAACACTCTGCAGAGGTTGTACACTTTACCCACAAGATACAACTAGTGTAGCAAGCACCAATCGTAACAAAACAGTTCGGAAACTTCATCTCAAACATTGACGTTCCCAGTGTGCTTACAAACCGCTATACCAGCTCACATAGAATTGGTATAACACACACCGCTGGACAGGGAAGACGAATCGTCCCGCGATGCAACCACCAAGTAGTCACACCTCCACCCTGTCACACAGCCTAACCTATCCACCTGAACATCAATGCCGAGAATCCATAACTTACTAAGTTAGGCCCGTCCCATACCAGACATGTGGTCGTACAGTAAGGCTCAGTTCAATGGCGCACAAAGTTAAGTCCTTAATTGACTAATGCAAGACTTCCATTTTCTAACTAAGTCACAAAGATTATCATTCCCATCACATAGACCACCATGTCACACAGTCTCCACCACTTGCCTCAGTCTAAATCCTTTACCACCCAGTTGGTTTTAGTGCAACACATGCCATCACAAAGTAATAACACATAGCACACAGTTTTACACAAAGTTCCATAGTCACTTAGTCATAGTTAATATTTGCAACTTTCATGAGATGTGAGACTCGTAGCATGGCTAAGCAATTGTACTCGCATCTAACCAACCAACGTTGGTGCTATAATATTACCAACTAACAACCAATCTAGGGTGACAAGGAATTATGACATACAATGCCAAGGTGTGATAACAATTTGGATAATAACTATGCCCAAAGCATTTAAATAAATAATTAAACTAGAATGCAATAATTTAACACAAAGTAATTTGAAAACTGGGTTCAAGATGATCAAAGGTATGACTTGCCTTGGAAAAGGTCTATGTACTGGTCTTGATCTTGGGGTGCTCCTTCTTCCACAAAATTCCCCGACGAATCGACGTCTACTCGCAAACGAAACAAAAACAAACAAAACAAATAAATAACAGAGAAAAAACAAACTCCAAAAATTAAATAAAAAACTCAAATAAATAGAGCTTGAATTTAGACAAATTTAGGAATTTGAATGGGCTCAATCGGAGTTATGATGCAAAAGTTATGAGCTCTCGAAGTTTAAATCTAAAAGAAACCTAATTTGGATTTTTGGAATTTTGAATTATTTCTTAATGAAAAATCGGATTATTGCGCAAAGTGGCGTCGTGGAGATGTTGGACGGGGTGACAAAGGCACGATAGGTGGGTCCCACATCGGTGATTTAGTGCAAGTGGACCAAGTCCACGCTGGATGGATCTAGGGTTAGGTGGCGAGGTGGCACGCGCGCGCCGACGAGGCTAGTGACTGGGCGACACGCGAGCGCAAAGGGGAGCTGGCGGCTGAGGTGGCTGGCCACGCACGCGGACACGTCAGATGAACGGCGGCGGCGCTCGGGGACCCAGGGATCCGGCGAACGGCGGCTCGCCGGCGGCGGCGGATGGCACTGGGAGGTAGAGGGTGACACGAGGATCACGCGGGTGTGCTCACTGGTGCACGGGGACAACCAGGGTGGCCGACGGTGAGGTAGAAGCGGCGGCGAAGTCTCGGGCTCGTCGGGATCGGGGCTCCGGTGGTCTTCCGGCGAAACCAAGGCCACCAGGAGGTAGAGGAGCTCCGTGCGATGCCGAGGGTGCAGACGAAGAGGCGCGGGCGGCACCGACGGCGGAGAACAAGCTCGTCGGAGTTGCGGCGGCGCAGATTGCTTCTCCGAGCTTTTGCGGCGGCTAGGGTTAGGGTTTTGGCGGTGGTCGCACGAGTTGGAGTCGCGGAGACCGAGGGCTAGCTCCTTTATATAGGGCGGCTCGAGGAGGTCTAGGCACGACGCGCGAAAAGCGGGCGTGGCGAGTCGATCGCCCCGACTTCGGAGGCGATGAGCGGTGCCTCGGTGGGACCCGCTTGTCGCCAGTGCGGCTCAGCGTGATCGCGTGGGAAAGCGGTGCGACCATGAAACGGACTCGAAGATCGATCGTCCGTCCGAGATCGAACGGCTCACAATCGATGGGGCGTTCGGCGCCCGATCGATCGTGCACATCCAACCGTCCATCCACGATCGAGCGGTGGAGGATGATCGGGCGCTCGAAGGAAAGAGAGAGGAACATAGAGGCCGGTGGGGTACACACTCCGAGGAGCAGCGCGTGAGCTGGGCCTCGTCTTGAGGTTGGGCCGAAAGAAAGAAAACGGGCACGAGGCTTGGGAATTCGGCCCTAGAGGATTTTCGAGGTTTTAAATAGGTTTTCTATTTTATAAATTACAGAAATTCAAAGGGCAATAGAAAATAGCAAATGAACTCGAGAAAAATTCTAGAAAAATCTAGAAAATATATCGAGCACATAGAACCCAAATGAAATAGTTTTGGCTAATGTTCATGTTGGGATTATTCACATTAAATATTTTTATTGTAAAGTCAATATTAAGCTTTTGAAATTAAAATCAAATAAAATCCAAATGGTGAATTTTCTCCTACTAACTATTAAAAGATTTTTAAGCTCAAAATTGGGATGTTACAAACCTCCCCCTTAAAGGAATCTCGACCCGAGATTCAAAGCTAGCTAGAGAAAAGGCTAGAAACTCGGCTTTGGCTCTTCTTCACGTTCCCACGTTGCTTCTCCTTCTGAGTGGTTGCTCCACTGGACCTTGCAAAAAACGAACAGTCTTGCTTTGGGTGAGGTGCTCTGCGACATCCAAAATCTTGACTGGCTGCTCCTTGTAGGTAAGATCCTCTTTCAACTCAATTGATTCCAACGGGGCTTGCTCTTTTGGCACACGAAGACACTTTTTCAAACTGCGAGACATGAAAGACATCATGCACTCCGCGCTAACGCATCGGCAGCTCTAAGCGTAAGCAACTTCTCCACGACGTTCCAAAATCTTGAACGGACCAACATACCTAGGGCAAGCTTCCTTTGGCATGAAACCTTTTGACACCTCGGCGGGGTCACTCAAGATAAACGAAATCCTCGGGTTCAAAAGCGAGATCACGACGACGATTATCGGCATAGCTCTTCCGCTCGGGTCGAGCTATCTTTAATCTTTCTCGATCATGGCCACTTGTTCTTACGCTTCGAATAATGTCGGACCGAAATCGATCGTCAAATTTTTCGACCAATTCAACGGGGTTGGCGGGCACAACCATACAAGGCTTCAAATGGTGACATTTGCGGACTAGCCAGTAACTATTGTTGTACGAAAATTCGTGCATACGGTAAACTCTTATCCCATCGTGGATTAGCTAGAGCACAAGCTCTCGGCATATCCTCCAATATCGATTAACTCTTTCGATCTGTCCATGCATGCGTGGATGATACGCGATCGAAATTGGATGGGTGCCCAATGCTTCATGCAAGCTCTGCCAAAAACGAGAGGTGAACTGGGATCCTCGATCTGACACTATCTTCTTGGGCACACCGTGCAAACTGACAATTCTGGCCATGTACAACTCCGCAAGGCGGTCTCCTGAGTACGTGGTTTTGACCGGCAGAAAATGGGCGACCTTGGTCAAACGATCAACTATTACCCAGATCGAATCGTAACCCGATTGAGTCTTGGGTAAACCGGTAATGAAATCCATACCGATCTCTTCCCACTTCCATTCTGGAATCTTCAGCGGTTGCAGCAAACTGCGGCCTCGTGTTCGCCTTTACTTCGGCGGTGTCGCACAAGGCAACGAACTCGCAACTTCGTTTCAAATTTGGCCACCAAAATTTATTCTTAACATCTGGTACATCTTGGTACTTCAGGTGGATCGAATACTTTGAGTCGTGGGCTTCCTTTAAGATTAATCGTCTTAGACCATCGATATCCGGTACGATATCGATCATTAATCCAGAGTATGTCTTGATCATCCTTGGTAAAATCCTTGAAATTCCCTTCTGCCATTTTGATCTTGATTTCTGACAACACGGAATCCTTTGGTTGTGCTTCGCGAATCTGCTTTTCTAGGGTAGATTGTACCTCCAAATTGGCTACAAATCCTTCGGACACAACTTCTAGCTTTAGCTTCTGAAATTCTTCATACAGTTCTGGGCAACTTTCCTTTACTTCCAAAGCATTGCAGTAACTCTTACGACTTAGAGCGTCTGTGACTACGTTGGCTTTTCCCGGATGGTAGTGGATTCCAAGATTATAATCCTTGATCAATTCTAACCATCTTCTCTGTCTCATGTTCAAATCTGACTGGGTGAAGATATACTTTAGACTCTTATGATCCGTATAGACTTCACAGCGATTCTGGATGAGGTAGTGGCGTAAATTTTTAAAGCATGCACTACGGCAGCTAATTCCAGATCATGAGTAGGGTAATTCTCCTCGTGAGGTCTCAACTGCCTTGACGCATAAGCGACTGCTCTTCCTTCTTCCATCAGGATGCATCCTAATCCTTGACGCGAAGCATCACAATAGATATCTAAATCCTTGCGAATATCTGGCAGAATCAGCACTGGGGCTGAAGTCAAACGCTTCTTCAATTCCTGAAAACTTTCTTCACAGGCTGGAGTCCAAGTAAACTTTTTCTCCTTCTTCAACAATTGCGTAAGAGGCTTAGCAATCGATGAGAATCCTTCGATGAAACGGCGGTAATAACTCGCCATTCCCGAGAAATCGCGAATCGAGTTACGGTCTTGGGTGCTCCCAATGTAGCATCGCTTTAACTTTACGTGGTCAATTGCTACTCCTCATTTGTCATCACATGACCCAGAAATCCACTTCCTTCTTCCAAAATCACACTTACTCGAACTTGGCATACGGTGATGCTCTCGAGTTTTCAATATTATCCTTAAGTGCTCGGCGTGCTCTTCCTCCGACTTGGAGTACACGAATATCATCAATGAACACAACTACGAACTTGTCCAAATATTCCATGAATACTTTATTCATCATGTTCATGAAGTATGCAGGGCATTAGTCGGACCAAAGGACATGACTAAGAACTCATAATGTCCATACCGCGTTGAAAGCGGTCTTGGTATATCCTTAGGACAAATCTTTAGTGGTGGTAACTCGATCGCGGTCGATCTTTGAAAACACTCGGCTCCTTTCATCCGATCAAGCGGATCATCTATCCGGTAGTGGGTACTTGTTCTTGATAGTAACCGTTGAGAGAGCGGTAATCAATACACATCCTCATACTTCCATCCTTCTTCTTTACAAACAACTTTGGTGCTCCCCATGGCGACGAACTAGGTCTCACGAAACCTTTCTCAAGAAGTTCTTCTATCCGCTTCTTCATCTCTACTAATTCATCGGTGGCATCCGATAAGGTCTCTTTGAAATTGGTGCTGTCCTCGGCACTAGGTCGATGACAAACTCGATGTCACGATCGGTGGCATTCTGGTAATTCCTCCGAAACACATCAGAATATTCACGACCACTGGTACTTCTTCTAAGGAAAGGGTCTTCAAACATTTACTAGAAAATGTCCATCACGAACCGAGGTGGCTAGAAACTCTACCTTGTTTCCTTTGGCGTCCTCATTATTACGACTCTTCGCCACAATCTAGCACGACTTTGTGCTTGGATAACCAATCCATGCCAAGAATGACATCTAAGGTTTGGGTATCTAGGACAATTAGGTTGGCTAGAAACTCAACTCCACTATGAGTAACTTAGCTCCAAAACATCCCACTCTAGTACTTAGCTCTGCTCCAGCGATCGACTAACGAGTATGCTTAAGTTGCATAACATCCAATTTATTCTTGGTTGCAAACATTCCGAAACAAGCGAATGCGAAGCTCCGAATCAAACAAAGCGATGCAGTAATCGAGTTAACCGAAACTTACCCAAGATCGACGTCCGGTGATTCTGGGCTCCTTCGAGTGGCGTGGTTGACACGGCCTCGATCCGCGATCGTGGTGCTCCTCCGCTTGACCGCAACTTGCGGCTCCTTGGTTGATGCACGTGCTGGCGTCTTGGATGGAGTAGCTCCAAGGTTGAAGCGTCATGGAGTGATTGTTCCCCTTTGCGGACACCGGTTGGCAAAATGTCCCGCCGTGGCAGCGTAATGGACCTTTGTGCGTTCTGTTGGTTGCTTCTGGATTGGGGTTGACAGTGCGAGGGTTGCGGAAGTTACGGCGGTAGGCGAAGTCTTGAAGTTGGTGCGAGTGCTCGAGCGGTGCAGGGTGGAAACTCGTTGAACTGCGGCCGCACCGTTCTTGCTCTCTTGTGATTGATGGTTCCCTTGTTGAGCCATCCGGCGTTCTGATTATCCTCCGTTCCTTGCGTTTGTCCTCTAGAACAAAGGCTTTGTTGACCACTCTTGGAAATTAAGAAAAGTATGGGCGATCAAACCGACTTGTAGTCCGGTGTTTAGTCCCTTCAAAAGCGACTTTGGCGAGCCTTGTCCGTGGCTACATCTTCTGCTGCGAGCGAGCTAGGTGAGAAAACTTGTTGAGATAGTCGACACCGACATAGCTCCTGCTTGAGAGCGCGAAACTCATCCTTCTTGGATCGATAATGCCTTCGCAGTGCGTGATCTTGGCGGAATGTCGCAGAAAATTCCTCGGGTGATATCTGTGGCGTCTCATGGGCGGCACGAAGTTCTCCACCATTCGGCGGTGCCTTCCATCCGGTGAGTGGCATACGTAACCTTTTCACGATCGCTGACCGGGTGATCGCAGCTTCCTTCGATAACTCGAGCCAATCGTGCGCTTCCTTTGGAGAGACGTGTCGGAAAATATTGGTGGACAAGTCCTCATAAATTCTGCAAGTTTGGATGGTCCATGGTGACCATGAATAGCTGGGGCTCCATATTGTTGATTGTTGTTATTGTTGTTGGCCTGATTGTTCATAGCTTGCATCTGAGTCATCATAGTGTTCATCAGCTGAGTCTGTGCTGCCATGAAAGCTCCAAAGTTTTGCAAGTCAATTGGGAGTGCTTGTGGCGGAACTGCTCCTGCGGTTGGTTGCTCATTGCCTCTCTACACAAGTGCCGGAACCACTAGCAAGTGATCAGCGAGTTTGAACCATCTAGCGAAGCTCCAGGGGTTAGATAAGGTAGCAAGCACAAGATAAGTTGAGAACTAAGCAGGGGGTAGGTTAAACCCAACAAAACACAGCTCAAGAAACTCCAATGAAATACCTTTATTACTTAGGGTCTTAGCATGGCTGCAACAAATGCCTAAGGGCCTTTGCAGCTCATACTCGCACACAAAAGAAACAACGACCTAAGCACACAAAACTACCGCCTAAAGGGCGAAACACTAAACTGAAACTGGCTAAGCCTGAAAAGACCGAGACTAAAACGAACTACTCAAGAAAGCCTCCACAACCGCAGCGACGCTCCTGACGGCTGTAGACTCGGAAGTGAGCCGGCATCTTGGCAAACTGATTCGATGCCACGAATCGTGCAGCGAGAGCAGCGTTCCGTGCAACCGCTCCGCTGGCTCCTCAGTTCTCGCATCCTCTTACGCTCGTGGGCCTTCCTCTCGATCTTCTTGTAATCCTCCTCGGGTCTTCATCTTCTTCGGGACTTGGTCGTAGAGGATCTCTTGCAGAGTGGCGACCTTCTCTTCAGCCCTCTGCAAGGCTTCATAGACATGATCCAACTCCGTGATGGTCCTCTCCAAAGCTTCCTCCCTGGCGGCCACGAATCGGGCGAGGTGCACGGCGTAGCATTGCTCTCTCATACGTGGGCGGGTAGCGTCTTTGGCAAGTCCACAGTGCGGCTACGGGGTGGTAACGGAAGACGGTGTCTTGAAGCTCCCGTGCGTAGATGTTGCAGATACGCAGCATGGCCAAGCGCGACGACTCCTGGATACCTTCCAGCCAAGTGATCTTCCTCATAGAGACGTGCGAAGGTTGGCTCGCCTTGTCGTTCCTCCTGGCGTAGATCGTCAGGCGACAAATCACTCCACGGTTTTGTCCATTCATTGTCCAATTGCTGGCGACGCGGTGGGCGATCAAAACCTCCAAGAACCTGGAGCAACTTCCAAAGCTCGGCGGCATACCCTCTAGTGCGCTCACCATAGCTCTGAAGACGAGGCATCTGTCAAGACAGACGAACAGGGTAAGAGCAACTTTAAAACAGCGGGGAGAGAAAGGGTTATAGAAAAAGTTGAGGCGAGAGAGATATGAGGAGAGTTAAGCAATTAATTAACCTTGCAAGTTAATTTTTCTTTTAGAAAATAATTTGGACACTCTAAAGACGGCCAATCTAACTAAGGTCAAGACCTACAGTCAATATGGCTCTGATACCACCTCTGTCGGGACTCAGAATTACGATTCTGGAACCCTCTGTGTATACTGCACTAGTCCAGGATCACGCTAGTGCACACAGGGTTAACATAGGTAAATATCGATCCACACAAGCGATAAATAAAGTAAACGATTAATTTGCATAACAAATAAGGGTTTTGACCTTATGGTCGAGTTTACACTTATTAAGCCACGCAGGGCTAACAGGAAATAAACAGCAGCGGAACGGAAAACTCCAGCGTAGATCCTACCAATTCACCACAGGCAACCGACTGGGATCCAGACCTTAACAAACGATCAGCCTTCAGCGAACTCCTCCTCGAAAGCAGGCGTATACTCCTCCTCTTCTGTAGGTTTGGACGCAAGTTTTACAACAAGCGTGAGTACACAACCGTACTCGCAAATCATACCACAGAATGCAATGTATAGATGCAGGCTTATTCCAAAGAAAAAGGCTGTTGTGGTTCTTTTGCATAAAAGCAACATTTGCAATTGAATATGAATAATAGATTGAAAGCATAATTCAAAACAGATAAACAATATTAATTTAACAGTTGTTTTCACAAATACACACATCTAAACAGATTATTTCACATAGCCATATGATTATGGTCACACAGCTCCCATCCCAACATTTTATGAAAACTACCCCTCGTGTGAAATCCCCGAGCATGTCCATGACTGCGGACGCGGCTATTCGAATAGATTGTTTAACACTCTGCAGAGGTTGTACACTTTACCCAAAGATACAACTAGTGTAGCAAGCATCAATCGTAACAAAATAGTTCGGAAACTTCATCTCAAACATTGACGTTCCCAGTGTGCTTACAAACCGCTATACCAGCTCACATAGAATTGGTATAACACACACCGCTAGACAGGGAAGACGAATCGTCCCGCGATGCAACCACCAAGTAGTCACACCTCCACCCTGTCACACAGCCTAACCTATCCACCTGAACATCAATGCCTAGAATCCATAACTTACTAAGTTAGGTCCGTCCCATACCAGGCATGTGGTCGTACAGTAAGGCTCAGTTCAATGGCGCACAAAGTTAAGTCCTTAATTGACCAAGGAAAGAGTTCCATTTTCTAACTAAGTCACAAATATTATCATTCCCATCACATAGACCACCAAGTCACACAGTCTCCACCACTTGTCTCAGTCTAAATCCATTACCACCTAGTTGGTTTTAGTGCAACCCATGCCATCACAAAGTAATAACACATAGCACACAGTTTTACACAAAGTTCCATAGACACTTAGTCATAGTTCATATTTGCAACTTTCATGAGATATGAGACTCGTAGCATGGCTAAGCAATTGTACTCGTATCTAACCAACCCACGTTGGTGCTATAATATTACCAACTAATAACCAATCTAGGGTGATAAGGAATTATGACATACAAGGCCAAGGTGTGATAACAATTTGGATAATAACTATGCCCAAAGCATTTAAATAAATAATTAAAGTAGAATGCAATAATTTAACACAAAGTAATTTGAAAACTAGGTTCAAGATGATCAAAGGTATGACTTGCCTTAGAAAAGGTCTATGTACTGGTCTTGATCTTGGGGTGCTCCTTCTTCCACAAAATTCCCCGACGAATCGACGTCTACTCGCAAACGAAACAAAAACAAACAAAACAAATAAATAACAGAGGCAAAACAAACTCCAAAAATTAAATAAAAAACTCAGATAAATAGAGCTTGAATTTAGACAAATTTAGGAATTTGAATGGGCTCAATCGGAGTTAGGATACAAAAGTTATGAGCTCTGGAAGTTTAAATCTAAAAAGAAACCCTAATTTGGATTTTCTGGAATTTCTGAATTATTTCTTAACAGAAAAATCGGATTATTGCGCAAAGCTGGATTCAGCGGAGATGTTCGGATGGGGTGACAAAAGGCCTGAGAGGTGGGTCCCACCTGTCAGTGACTTGGTGCACCGTGGACCAAGTCCACGCTAGATGGATCTAGGGTTAGGGTGGCGAGGTGGCACGCGGGCTGCTGACGAGGCTAGTGACTGGGCGACACGCGAGCGCAAAGGGGAGCTGGCGGCTGAGGTGGCTGGCCACGCACGCGGACACGTCAGATGAACGGCGGCGGCGCTCGGGGACCTGTGGATCCGCGACAGCGGCTTCGCGCGGCGGCGGATGGCACGGGAGATAGAGGTGACACGAGGATCACGCGGTGTGCTCACCGGTGCACGGGACAACGAGGTGGCGGCAGTGAGGTAGAAGCGGCGGCGAAGTCTCGGGCTCGTCGGGATCGGGGCTCCGGTGGTCTTCCGGCGAAACCAAGGCCACCAGGAGGTAGAGGAGCTCCGTGCGATGCCGAGGGTGCAGACGAAGAGGCGCGGGCGGCACCGACGGCGGAGAACAAGCTCGTCGGAGTTGCGGCGGCGCAGATTGCTTCTCCGAGCTTTTGCGGCGGGTAGGGTTAGAGTTTTGAGCGGCGGCTGCGCGGGTTGGGGTGCGGAGACCGAGGGCTAGATCCCTTTATATAGGGGCGGCTCGAGGAGGTCTAGGGCACGGACGGCGAGAAAAGCGGGGCGATGGCGGAGTCCCAGTCGTCCCCGACTCGGAGACGATGAGCGATGCCTCGGTGGGACCGCTTGTCGGCGGTGCGGCTCAGCGTGATCGCGTGGGAAGCGGCACGGCCGTGAAACGGACTCGAAGATCGATCGTCCGTCCGAGATCGAGCGGCCACAATCGATGGGACGTTCGGGCAGCCCGAATCGATCGTGCACATCCAACCGTCCATCCCTGATCGAACGGTGGAGGATGATCGGGGCGCTCCGAAGGAAAGAGAGAGGGAACATAGAGGCCGGCGGTGGGGTACACTGTCGGCGGGAGGCAGCGCGTATGGAGCTGGGCCTCGTGCGGGGTTGGGCCGGAAAGAAAGAAAACGGGCCTGAGGCTTGGGAATTCGGCCCTAGAGGATTTCTGAGGTTTTAAATAGGTTTTCTATTTTATAAATTACCAGAAATTCAAAAGGGCAATAGAAAATAGCAAATGAACTCAGAAAAATTCTAGAAAAATCTAGAAAATATATCTGAGCACATAGAACCCAAATAAAATAGTTTTGGCTAATGTTCATGTTGGGATTATTCACATTAAATGTTTTTTATTGTAAAGTCCAATATTAAGCTTTTGAAATTAAAATCAAATAAAATCCAAATGGTGAATTTTCTCCCTACTAACTATTAAAAGATTTTTTAAAGCTCTGAAAATTGGGATGTTACAGATATTCACAATGGCGCAAGAGGGGGCTCCCGAATGGGTGTGAGGTCCATTTGGTGGTGAAACCTTAGCGGGTAGAACTGGGTTAAGATAGAACTTTGTAAATACCTTGTGATAATCACTTAGTCGCTCGCCTATAGAAGAAAGTCTTGGCTAACATATTAAATTTATTATCTCTTGTGGGTAAAACTGTACAACCTCTGTAGAGTGTTAAACTGTTCGAACAGCTATGTCCCCGGTTATAGATAATGCCCAAGGATTTCACATGGGATATAAAGTTTTTCATAAAACTTTGGATAGTGGTTTCGTTGGGAAGTGAGCGGGAGGTTCATTAGTTGTTTCAAAGTAATTGTCTATTTATTTATTATTCATTTCAACTACATATTTCAATTTATTTACTGTATCTACTATCGATACGACTTTCTGCAAAAGAACCATACATCTATCTCTTGTTCAAGCCTTATATGAATATTAATTGTATAATATTCCCTACAACTTATTGAGTACTTTATGTACTCACTGCTTTATATCATTGTTGATCAATTGTTGAGTAAGAACCCGGAAATCCAGAGTTCTACGAGGAGTATTTTGAAGACTATGCGAACTAGGATCAGGGTTTTCACTACCGGTTGCAAAAAAAATTCGGAGGCTAGCGATAGGCCCGGTTACTGACGGTAACCGGTTTTTTGGGAAAATTTTGACCAGAATTTTCATTTTTTTCTGAAATCTCCAGACTTTAAATTTTTTTTAAAAAAAATGAATTTCGAACAAAATTAAAGCAAATTTGATTTTTTTGGACAAATTTCATCAAAATCGGTTTTTTTGGCCGGTTTGTATTCCTACTGGCCCCCACTAGTAACATCAGTTACCGATGGTAACCGGCAAAACATCACTGAGATTTTTTTTCCCTGACTAGGATGCGCTCCCACTCAATTGCTTGTGAGCATGTCGGATGGCCACCACAAGTTATCTTATTTTCGCTACAAGAATTCTATTTGACTGTGAGCCCTGCGTGGCAAAGTTTGTAAACTTTGACCATAAGATCCGCTGCTTATATTTAATAATTATTTATTTATTTCTTAGCTATTTCGTTGTATGGATAGGATTTTCATCGATGTTGTCTTTGGGTGAACTAGCTAGTGATCATGAGACTAATTCAGAATACACAGAGGGTCTGGATTTGCATGTTCGGGTCCTGACACTAACCTACTGCCTGAGTAGTCAATGTCGATACTCCGTAACTTACTAAGTTAGGCCTATCCCATATCAAGCATGTGGTCATATAATTATGGCTCAGTTCAATGGTGTACAAAGTTAAGTCATTAGTTGATCAAGGCGAGACTGCTAATTTCTAACTAAGTTACGAAGATCCACATTTCCCAATCACACAGCTCCACCATATTACAATTCTTTCTACCTACCTCGGTCTAAATATTTTTCCACCTTGTTGATTAAGTGCAATAAATGCCATCAACAGGTGACAATATACAACACAGTCTTTTCACAAATAAGTTCTATAATCACTTAGTCAAGTTTAGATTTGCAATTCAAAAAGATATCAATGACCCATTGCATGGCTAAGAATACTAATCGTGTCTAACCAACCCACGTTGGTGCTATGATATTATCAACTAGTAGTTAACCAAACTAGGGTGACAAATAATCGTGGCAATATAATAAGAAAGGTGGACATAATCAAGTAGCCGTATAACTAATCCCAAAGTATTAAAGAATTTAATAGTTAAAATAACATGCAATAATTTGAATTAAATTAATTTTGAAAAACTGGGTGCAACATGATCAATGCACAACTTTCTTTGGAACAAGTCTTGGTATTGGCCTTGAGCTTAATCAACTCCTTCTTCCTTGAACGATCCTGAAGTATCAATGTCTACTCGCCACGAAAGCAAAAACACAAATAAATACAAAACAATGCAACAAATGAACTCCAAAAATTAAATAAAAATCACAAGAAGGTAGAGATTGAATTTAGAGACATAAATGGGCTCAATCAGAGTTCGTATGAGGAAGAACAGGCTCTTTGAAGTTGGTCGGCTGAGAAATTCAAAGAAAAAAAAGGTGAGAGAAAACTAACAGGTGGGACTGTCTAGACCCCCTCGGGATATACTAAGAAGATCTCCGAGGACCTCTTAGGGAGGTCCGACAGGACCACCCAGAGGTCGTGTATGTCCTATAAGGACACCCACAGAGGAGGTCCTCCAGGACCTCCTAAGAGATCGCAAGTACCTCCTAGAGGTTGTGGACACTTGTACCACTGAGTTAGTCCCAGGAACCGAAGCTAACTCGTACAAGACAACATAGGTGTAATCACATCCACAGAGTCCACAAAAGGAGCAGCGGAAAAGAACAACAATTAAATAAACAAGGGGCTTATGGCCAAGATTGTTTACAGTGGTTGCCAGTAAGGGCTACAAAATTCGACAACAAGCTTTACAGCAAAACACTTAAAACGTGCGAGCCATCTGACAAACCCAAAGGCTGTCGATTGGAGAACGTCCCTAGAGGCTCGGATCATCAAATAATTCCTCCTCGAAGAGGTCTGAGCCACCAAGACCTGGGTCATCTTCGGCCATTGCTTGCAACAGCAGGACAAAAAGTCATGAGTACATTGAATGTACTCAGCAAGTCATAAGAAACATTTATGCAAATAATATTCATGCTTGGGCTTGACAAAAGGGAAACTGCAGGGTTAGTTTGCAGAAAGCGGTATTTCACAGAAAATAACATAAATAGATTAAGAGCTCAAGTTAAAAAAAAACAAAACACAAATACGAAAGATTTAAAAGGGAGGCCGTGAGCACCAACTCACTCCCAAAACCACGTGTGGGTGGTCCTGGCCGCACCCACGTCCAGGACCACCCCCACGACCACCCTAGAGCACCAACTCCAGAGCACCCAAGGACCACTAAGGAGCTCCAAGACCTCCTCTGGGCACCAACCCTAGAGCATCCAGGACCACTCCAAAGGTCCTACGACCAGCACCTGGACCTCTTCACGAGCCAGCCACGACCTCTTTAGAGCCGGCCAAGGTCTCTTCAAGACAAAGTCATGGCCTCTCGCAGAAGCGACCAGGTACACAAGTTTTATAAAAGATCTACCCCTTACACAAAATCACCAGGCAATGTCCATGACCAAGGACTTAGCTATTCGAATATATTTTACACTCTGCAGAGGTGTACAACTTTACCCACAATTCAGGCCTCTCCAGCGCGGCGGTTCTCGTCAAAATCTTGCTCATTTCTGAAGATGAGCAGCCTAGAGAGCGCGACAAGGCCTTTACAAATATTGGAACTGGCTCAGAGCTGCCCGCTAAGGTTTCGCTTCTAACGGGCATCGCATCACGTCAGATTCGTGCCCCCTCTTGCGCCAGTGAATCACACGCTCAACCACAACAGAACCAAACTAGCTCCTTACTAATTATTTGGCCCAGACCACCCCCATAAAGTGGTCTTGTGGTTGCACGAAAACACCCGGATCATTGGATCACAAAGTAAAGTACTTAAGAACTGCTTAAGCAAGACCATCCACAACACAAAAGTGACTCTAGGGCACCACCCTAGAGCACCCACTACTCACTCCCGACCTTCTTGCCCAAGCATAAAACAGTTTTGGGGTTTCAGCCTGTGCCAAAAGACCACTAAGTCTAGGCACCCATGTTTTATCAAAGTGGTATCACACCACAAAAGGTACAACTGTGGGCTCACACCACGAGTGCACCAAAGTGGCCTCACACCACAGGTTCCATAGTTCTATTAGTCAAGATTATTAAAAAGAAAAACAAAGGTTCTTGAGACTAATGGCACTAAAGCAGGGCTAAGCATCCTACGGTCCCAAGTTGGCAAAAACAAGGGATGCCAACAAAACCACCCACTCTAAGGTGTTCAAGGTAACATGATAGCATGTTGTGTACAAGCATTTAAGGAGGCAAAATAACAAGTAGGAAAAGCTACTACCCAAAAACCTTTTCTTAAAGAAAGTAGCCATGCATGTAAGGGTAAACTAGTTAACTTGAAACATTAGGTTCAAGATGATCAAAGGCTTGTGACTTGCCTTCGCTGAGTAATGGGAATGCTTCGACAGAGGCTACTGGATCCACAAACTCCTCTTTGAACTCGGAACCTACACGTTCGCAAAGAACCAAATAAACAAGGCGAGCTCGAGCAAAAGAACTCAAAGGCAACCAAAGAACTTAAGCAAAACCAACTTCAAACCAGAAACACAGGAGGTCCTGTCCGGATAGGGGAGGTCCGACGCAAAGAAGAGCTCTAGGAACAAGCTCGGGGAGGTCTTGGTGAGAGCAAGAGGGTTAGAAAATGAGGCCAAAGGTGGTGAACGAAAACTCTCCCAACTACAAATAGCTGGAGAGGCAATGATGAGAGCAGTAAGGCTCAGGGCAACGTGTCGAGGGTAGGTGAGAAAAAGGTACACGATAAGACAAGGTAGGAAAACAAGTACCTCAGATGTGACTACATTCAATGGGCTACAGCATAATTAATGTTCAGAGACTTTCTGCTGCAAAGAGTGCAGAAAGGAGAAAAGGGGACAGGGTTGGCTCAAACAAAGAGGTTGGTCAAAGCAACAGGAAAAAGTCGTGACCAAGGGAGGAGGTCCTGCAAAGGAGGAGGTCCTGCAGGGGAGGAGGTCCTCGCAGAGGCCAAAGGTAGCCCTGTTCCATTGGGGTGGTCTTTGCAAAAAGACCAGAGGTCATGACCACATAGGGTGGTCGTGACGAAGGAGGGTGGTATTTGCAAAAAGACCAGAGGGAGGTAAGGGCAAGGAGGAGGTCCAAAAGATAAAGGGAGAGGCGCAACGAACTAGGCCCCCACAATCTTGATCGGGTGGTCCTAAAGGGGGAAAAGGGCGCACAAGATCTGGACTTAAGGGAGGTCCAGACAAGGGGAGGGTTTCAACGGATAAGATTCAAAGGTGGGAAGGATCTAGAGAAGGAGATCCAGAAAATAGGTCCAAGGCTAAGAAACTCGAAGGCAAAGGGGTACGAGGGAGGTCTTGACAGTCAAGATCTACAAAGAGGAGGTCCTGACGGTCAAGATCTACCAAGAGAAGATCCTGACGGTCAAGATCTACAAAGGGGAGGTCCTAACAGTCAAGATCTACAAAGGGGACGTCCTGAGGATGAAGGGATCGGGTCTAGGAGGAGGTCCAAAAGAGGAAAAACTAGGCTAAGGGGCATAAAGCAAGCAAAACACAGGAGCTAAAAGCCAAAGAACACCGGAGAACTCCAACCAAAAACAAAAGCTAAAAGACCTTAATTGAAGTTTAGTTAATTCAAGTTAAACCTCCGGCTTTCAAAGGTTCCAGTTTAAGCTTGAGCAACTAACAAATCGAATGGTCCCTTTTTAGGTTTTGAAATTCAACAAGAAAACTAAGACAAATGGGACGTTACAGGGACCCACTCAATAAAATAATTTCAGAAATTAAATAAATTCCTGAAATTAGGATCAAAGGCTAGTAGGTGGAATCCACAGTCCATAGATTGGGTCCACGAGTCTACAGACTCACGGGTTCACAAAGTAGGGCTCTGAAATGTAGGGTCCACATGGCAGTGGCTTGGTCCACCGTGGACTAAGTTCACGTTGACTTGGATCTAGGCTTTGGGCACGGGTGGCGGTTGCGCACATGGCACACACATGGCGACAGGTGTTGGTGAGGTGGCGATGACTGGGCGACATGTGGCACGAGCATGCTGACATGGTGATGATGTGGAACGGGTCTGACGTAGCGCGGATTGGAGCTGGCATGGCTCCTGATGGCAACAAGGTGGCGGCCACGTGGGTTGCCACATTGATGAAATCGACGGTGGGCGACGGCTTGATGGCGGCAGTCTATGGTAAGCGGAGGACACCACTAGGGCTGGAAAAATTGTTCAAAGCTCGTGAGCCCTTGGCTCAGGAATTTTCAAGCCGAGCCGAGTCTGGGTTTCAACTCGTAATCAAAACGAGCCGAGCCCGAGCTGGCTCGCGAGCTCGGCCCATAAAGGCCCAAGAGGCTAGCCCCAGCACCCGGTCCTGGTGACCCAGTCCTAACTCCCTAACCCTGAGTCCCTAATTCTCCTCACACCTCACCCTACACCACCACGCAGGCGCAGCCAACAGCCCCCAATTCACCATCCCCATCCCCTTCACCTTCAGGCTTCAGGCCTTCCTCTCCCACTGTCCTCCATCTGTCGTGGCCTCCTCCAACCGCGCCACCGCACCCCATCCTCCCCTGGCCGGCTGGCCCTGGGCTCTGCTCCCCCCCATCCTCCTGCCTCTGCCCTAACCCTGTCCTTCCTCGTTGTTCTGCCTCCACCCTGCCCCGGGCCCGTTGCCCCATCGGCCCATCCTCCTGACCCTGCCACCGCACTGCTGCGCCTCATGGCCCTCCTCTCCCTACCCTTTCACCCTGTCCTCTAGGATCCACCCCCACCACTGCTGTAACATCCCAATTTTCTGAGTTTAAAAATCTTTTGAACAGTTAGTAGGGAGAAAAGTCACCATTTTGATTTATTTGAATTTAATTCAAAAGCTTAATATTGGACTTTACAATCAAAAATATTTAATGTGAATAATCCCAACATAAACAATAGTCAAAACTATTTTATTTGGGTTCCATGTGCTCAGATATATTTTCTAGATTTTTCTAGAATTTTTCTGAGTTCATTTGCTATTTTTTGTTGCTTATTTGAATTTATGGTATTTTATAAAATAGAAAAACTAATTAAAATCTCGGAAAAGCTCATGGGCCGAAACCCAGCCCAAATCCTCCTCCGCCCACTGCTCAGCCATTACACACCGCGCGCGCAGCCGCCTCCTCGGCGATGTGGTCCCGCGTGTCAGCCTCCCTTCCTCTCTTCTCGCGCGAGCGCGCTAAACCTCCACCGTCCGATTCTCTTTGAATGGTCCGACGGCGTTGTGCCGTTCGGGCGACCTGAACGTCCCCTTGATTGTGAGCCGTTCGATCTAGAATGGATGGTTCGATGGCGTTGTGTCGTTCGGGCGACCCGAACGTCCCCTTGATTGTGAGCCGTTCGCTCAGATCTGGACGGTCAACCCTCTTGGCCCGATCGTGCACGTGCGTGGGCTTTCGCTGACGTGTGGGTCCCACGCGTAGGGGTGAAAACGGATCGGATAGTTTACGACCGATCCGGACGAAAACGGATTCGGATTGTCTCGGATCGGATTTTTCTCGGATAATTCTCGGATCGGAAACGAATTCGGATTTTTGCGGAAGCGGAAAGCGAATACGGTAGCCATGCTATCCGGCGGATCGAAACGAATACGGATTATCCGGATAAGATGAAGGCCGGATATCCGGATTTCAGCCCAAAAGAGGATTTTGGCCCAAAAGAGAAAATGAGATTTTAATTGATTTCTAAATTTCAGAAAATGCAACAAATCAAATAGCCTTTTAGAAAAATAGCAAATAGAGTTCAAAAATTCTAGAAAAAATCACAAAAATTCCTTGAATGATTTTGAACTTAATAAAATTAATTTCAACTTAAAATTGGTTTTTATTTTTGCACATAAATTATTTTAATTTCTAAAAAATAGTAAAACCTTTTTAAATTCTAGAAAAATCAAGAAATTAATTATTTTTCACTTTAAATCAAATAAAATCCCAGAAAACTCAATAAATTTTATTTTTACATTAAAAACTAGGAAATTAAATAATTAACTTTATTTTATTATTTTTCTTTTAACCAAGAAAACTCTTTTAAATATCGAAAATCTAATAAAATAATAACTTTATTAATTTTATTTTTGGTTATATACTTTGGGATGTTATAGTCATTTGTGTATAAACTAACTATCTAGCCTGATCGATGTTAGTGTGAATTAAGTTTTATGGATGTGATGAACTAAGTATGAATACGTGATGATTTGTAACTTTGTGCGTTATGACTTATGACTTTATGAGCTAAATATGGTAAACTAAGTGTTTTATTTGTGATGAACTAGTTAATACAACTTGCTAGTGCCAATGTTCTGTGTAGTTGCTGAAAATATGAACAATTCATGAATGTTTGCATCAAATAAACTAGTTATATATTTTTGTTAATTTCTGGTATACAATTTAAGGGGTTTTCATGTTCCGAAAAATATCCGCGACCGTATTCGTTTCGATTCGTATTTGCTCCGTATTCGTATTCGATATTATTCGTATCCGTATTCATATCCGAGGTATTCGTATTCGTTTTCGAATCCGAAAAAAAAATGAAAACAAATATGGTAGAGCCATTATCCGTCCGTATTCGATCCGTTTTCACCCCTACCCACGCGTGAGGTCTTCGTTTCCGAGTCAGCTTTGTCTCCACGACACGCCCGCCTCCATCCACCATTGCCGCCTTCTAGAAGCCCCGTCCGACAACGGACTCTCCCAACTAAAACCTTCCCGATTTCTTCATCAAACTCTATCTCCTTCCTTCTCGCACCCGTATCTACCCTCAATCGGGATCAAAACCAACTCTATCTCCATTTTCGTTTGAGACCGAGAAATCCCCAAATTAGGGATTCCTTATCCCGTGCCGCCCCGGCCCTATAAATAGGCATCCGAGGTTCGCATTGGCGTCCGCACCCCAAACCCTCAAACCATAGCACCCCGAGAGCCCTAGCGCCGCCGCAATCGAGCTTTTAGGGTTTCTCACCGTCGGTCGTTTTCTTCGGGTTGCGCCGCCGTCGGTAACGCCCCGCCCCCGTGGAGTACACCGCCGCCTTCGCCGTCGCCTGGGCTACCTCCAGAAGCCTTTGCCGCTGCCGGAACTTCACCGGAGGTCCTATTCGACAAAAGCCGAGAAGCTTCGCCGCATAAGTCTCGCCGCCGGTCACCTTCGTCGTCCTCGACACTCCACAAGTACACCCCTAGGTTCGCAATAGTGCCAGCTACCCAATGGTACCACTCATCGCCAGTGGATCGCCGCTGTTCGCCGTTGTCACTTGGTCCCGAGCACCACCGGTCTCCGTCGAGCCACGTGGACGTCCACGTCGTGTCCAGTTCAGCCCTCGCACCTGCGTGTCGTCTCGCGTGGCATCCTCGTCATCTCACGCGTGTACGCCCGAGTCAGCGTCTGCCACCGCCGCCACCGACGTGTCACGCCGGGATTGGTCGCATCGATCCGTGGCAGTTCACCAATCTCTAGATCCCGAGGCTCGGTATACTTAGTCTACCGTGAGCCATCTCATTGACATGTGGGTCCCACATGTCAGTATTTTCTTTATATTTTCTTTTATCTCCGAAATCTCTGTGCTGACGTCGTGCTTGCGCAGTAATCCGATTTTTCTTTTAAGGAATAATTCGGAAATTCCAGTAAAGCCAAAATTAGGGTTTTCTTTTAGATTTAAACTTCCAGAGCCCGTAACTTTTGCATCCGAACTCCGATTGAGCCCATTCAAGTTCCAAAATTTATCTAAATTCGAGCTCTATTTATCTGAGATTTTTATTTCCAAGGCAAGTCAAGATCAAGACCAGTACTTAGACCTTTTCCAAAGCAAGTCATACCTTTGATCATCTTGAACCCAGTTTTCAAATACGTTGTTTCAAAGTATTGCATTCTACTTTAATTATGTATTTAAATGCTTTTAGGCATAGTTATTATCCAATTTGTACTTAGACCTTTTCCAAGGCAAGTCATACCTTTGATCATCTTGAACCCAGTTTTCAAATACGTTGTTTCAAAGTATTGCATTCTACTTTAATTATGTATTTAAATGCTTTTAGGCATAGTTATTATCCAATTTGTTAGCATACCTTGGCCTTGTATGTCATAATACCTTGTCACCCTAGATTGGTTATTAGTTGATAATATTGTAGCACCAACGTGGGTTGGTTAGATGCGAGTACAATTGCTTAGCCATGCTACGAGTCTTACATCTCATTTGAGTTGCAAATATTAAATTTGACTAAGTGACTATGGAACTATGTGATAAAACTGTGTGTACTGTGTGCTATTACTTTGTGTATGACATATGTTGCACTAAAACCAACTAGGTGGTAAAGGATTTAGACTGAGGCAAGTGGTGGATACTGTGTGATATGGTGGAAGCTATGTGCATGGGAATAATGATCTTTGTGGCATAGTTAGAGCATGGAAGTCTTGCCTTGGTCAATTAAGGACTTAACTTTGTACGCCATTGAACTGAGCCTTACTGTACGACCACATGCCTGATGGGAAGGGCCTAACTTAGTAGGTTATGGATTCTTGGCATTGATTACTCGGGTTGTAGGTTAGGCTATGGGTGGAGGTGTGTACTACAAGGTAGTCGCATCACGGGGCGGTTCGCCGTGTCCCTGTCCAACGATGTGTGTTATGCCAAAGCACTTCGTTTGGGTTGGCATAGCGGTTTGTAAGCACGTCGGGAGTGTAAATGTTAGGATGAAGTTTCTGAACCGTTTTGTTATGATTAGTGCTTGCAACACTAATTGTATCGTTTGGGTAAAGTGTACAACCTCTGCAGAGTGTTAAATCAATCTATTTGAATAGCCGCATCCGCGGTCATGGACATGCCCGGGGATTTCACACGAGGGGTAGTTTTCATAAAATGTTTGGGATGAGAGCTATGTGATCTAAGTCATATGGCTATGTGAAATAATCTGTTTAGCTTTGTGTCTTTGTGAAAATAACTGTTAAATTAATATTGTCAATTTGTTTTGAATTGCATTTCAATCTATTATTGTATTCAATTGCAAATGTTGCTTTTATGCAAAAGAACCACAGAAGCCTTTTCTTTTGGAATAAGCTTGCATCTATAAATTGCATTCTGTGGTATGATTTGCGAGTACGGTTGTGTACTCACGCTTGTTGTAAAACTTGCACCCAAACCTACAGAAGAGGATGAGTCTACGCCTGCTTTCGAGGAGGACTTCGTTGAAGGTTGCTGATCGTTAAGGTCTGGATCCCAGTTGGTTGCCTGTGGTGAATTGATGGGATCTACGCTGAAGTTATTTCTGTTCCGCTTGTATTTTGTTCTCTGTTAGCCCTGCGTGGCTCAATAAGTGTAAACTCGACTATAAGGTCAAAACCCTTATTTGTTATTCAAACTAATCGTTTACTTTATTTATCGCTTGTGTGGATTGATATTCACCTATGTTGACACTGTGTGCACTAGCGTGATCCTGGACTAGTGCATTATACACAGAGGGTTCCAGAATCGTAATTTTGAGTCCCGACAACTGCCCCTTCCACCACCGGTCCTCCATCTGCCGCGGCCTCCTCCAACCGACACGCATGGACCGCTAATGGAGCATGGAGTCTCGTGCTCAAGGGAAGAAGTTGGCCAATGTCGGGGCCTCTGCCTCGGCACTACCAAGATCGGGCGAGCGTGTAATCGGTGGACGATGCCTCTACTCCCAGCCTCCTGACCTCGCCGAACCGGCAGCCTCGGTGAGTGTAGATCGACGTGTAGTGTCTCTCAGTGAGGATGGTGTAGATGTATTAGTGCACATGTTGAAGCTAGATGGGTAGTGTTATGAAGCTTTGAGCAAGTTTACTTAATTAGTTGATGTCATGATGGTTTCTGATGTCATTATGTAGTAGTAATGAAACCATCCTCCAATGTTTTATCATGTATTGATTGATATGTATTGAGCAAGTAAGCTCCAGGTTGACTGATACACTATTGATATGGTTTCTGATTGATATGTCTTGAGCAAGTCAGCTTTGAGCAACTTACCTTTTCTTAGTAGACATGTATAATGTATTGAAAGTAGACAGCCTGTTGTTGTTACGATGATAACACTAGAAGATGTAACCAATCATATGACAAGAACTTTTCTTCACTAAAGCTAAATGCAACTTTACATGCATGAATGCATTATGTACTCATGTGCACATCAATATTAAGTTATTATCCGCAAACTAATCCTTAATTATTTCCTATGATCCTATGTCTACACAAAATCCATGCATCCAGGAAGAACAGCCTGCTCACCCACAGGGCCTTCTGTGATGCGCTAGGCCCCTAGCTGAAGAGAGTGCAAGTCTTCTTGCAGCTGCAAACTAGAAAGGATGTGGTCATGTGGGGGAGGCAGCTTCATCATCCCATGAATCACAAGATGGCACTTTACAGGAACTTTTGTTTGGTGGCCTCTGTATAAAATAACACCTTTTGCAAACTAGAGATTAAGTGTTAAGCTTAAGTATGGACTGTTATATTGATAGTTACATGGAGTTATGGACTGTTAATCTGTTATATGGAGTTAAGGACTGTTATGTTATATGGAGAATGGAGTTCTAGACCCCGCGGATTGGAGCATATAAGTCATACTCCTGGCCTATTCATGAGCTTCCTAGAGATTACCCTATCTTATAGACTGTGACTAGTAGTCGGGCTCATATAGGTGTGTTCTTTCAAGACTGCTCTGTAGGACAGCATCTTTGCTTAAACAAGCCACATAACACATTAAGATAAAAATCAACCTGCCATACAGATTTAGGAGAGAATTGCATCTCCAATGGAGTGGGTCTATAAAGGTACTCTCCTCCTAGTTAACCAAAAGCTTGTTTCGCCAATCCTACTTCACGGGATCTCTGATCATATAGGATGGGTTACCACTATGGTATAACTCACGTGGGTCTCAAACCCATCTCTCTCGATGCATTGTCTATCACATTCCGTGATAAACCCTTTGTGAAGGGATCTGCCAGATTCTTAGCTGTTTGGATATAATCCAAAGCTATTACTCCAGAGTTTCTCATTTTTTGTGATTTGATCTTCTCTTCACATGTCTTGATGCCTTCATATTATCCTTAGAATCGTTCACTTTGACAATCACGATCGATTGTCACGATTCATCGAATAACGATCGGTTTTTCAACCACCGCAGATCCATCAAGAGCTCACGAAGCCATTCGGCTTCAACAGTGGCAGTATCTAATGCTGTGAGTTCTGCTTCCATTGTTGACCTCGTTAAGATGGTCTGCTTACAAGACTTCCATGAAACAGCGCCACCTCCAAGTGTGAAGACATATCACTTGTGGCCTTAATCTCATCAGCATCAGATATCCAGTTTGAATCGCTATAACCCTCCAGTACCCTAGGGTACCTGGTATAGTGAATGCCATAGCTCATAGTATCCTTTAGATAGCGCATTGCCCTCTCAAGAGCATGCCAATGATCATCTCCCGGATTGGAAACAAAACGGCTTAGTTTGCTCACAGCAAACGAGATGTCAGGCCTGGTACCGCTAGCTAAATACATGAGTGAACCAATTATCTGAGAATATCTCAATTGGTCTCTGGCTATTCTCCGATTCTTCCTAAGCAACATGCTAGGATCATAAGGTGTTGGAGAGGATTTGCAGTCCCTATAACCAAAACGACTTAGAACCTTTTCCACATAATGGGATTGCAACAATGTAATCCCACCATCATCACCTCTCAACAGTTTGATGTTCAAGATAACAACAGCTACTCCCAGATCTTTCATCTAAAAATTCTGAGACGATAAATCCTTGACCTCCTTAATCACATTAAGGTTGGTCCCAAAGATTAGTATGTCATCAACATACAGACATAGAATGACTCCCTCGCCCCCACCATGGCGATAATACACACATCTGTCAGTTTCATTCACAATAAAGCCTGCAGATGTTAAAGTTCTGTCGAACTTTTTATGTCACTGCTTAGGTGCTTGTTTAAGACCATACAAAGATTTCAACAACTTGCACACCTTTCCTTCTTTACCATCTACTACAAATCCATCTGGCTGTTCCATGTAAATTTCCTCGTCCAACTCTCCATTTAAGAAAGCCGTCTTAACGTCCATCTGATGAACAAGAAGACTGTGTGGGGCAGCCAGAGATAGTAGTACTCAAATAGTGGTCAATCTAGCCACAGGTGAATAAGTATCAAAGAAATCTTCGCCTTCCTTTTGGGTATAACCCTTGGCCACAAGCCGTGCCTTGTACTTCTCGATAGTACCATCAGGCCTAAGCTTCCTTTTGAACATCCACTTACATCCTACAGGTTTACAACCATAAGGACGCTCAGTGATCTCCCAAGTTCCATTAGAAATAATGGAATCCATTTCACTACGGACTGTTTTCTTCCAGTATTCCGCATCTCGAGAAGTATATGCTTCAGAAATGGTACTTGGAGTATCATCCACAAGGTACATAATGAAATCAGGACCAAAAGACTTTGCAGTCCTTTGTCTTTTACTCTTCCTCAGAGTTTCATTGTCTTCCTTCTCAGGAATTTGCTCAGGGGTTTGCTCAAAATATTCCATTGAAATGGCAGGTTCAGGATTTGTATCAGGCTCCTAACTCGATGAATTAGGCATATCTTTCATCGGCAAAATATCCTCAAAGAATGTAGCATCTCTGGACTCCATAATTGTACCGACATGCACGTCAGGTACTCCAGATTTCACCACTAGAAATCTATATCCAACGCTATGGTGAGCATAGCCTAGAAAAACGCAATCCACAGTTTTTGGTCTAAGCTTACGCTTTTTGGAAATTGGCACATTGACTTTCGCCAAACAACCCCAAGTGCGTAAGTATGAAAGTGATAGTCTTTTCTTCTCCTATTGTTCATATGGGGTTATCTTGAACCCTGTTTAGGACATGACATGAAGTCAATATAGCCTCCCCCCACCATGCTTTGGAAAGACCCGCTGTTTCTAACATGGCGTTAACCAAATCAGTTAGAGTGCGGTTCTTTCTTTCAGCAACCCCATTTGACTGGGGTGAATAGGGAGGCGTCCTATCATGGATTATACCATGTTCCTCACAGAATAAATTGAACTCATTAGAAAAGTACTCACCACCACGATAAGACTTAACCCTTTTTATTTTCTTTTCAAGTTGGTTCTCAGCTTCTGCTTTATAGATTTTAAAGTAGTGAAGAGCTTCATCTTTAGTTTTCAAAAGATACACATAACAGAACCTAGTGGAGTCATCAATCAAAGTCATGAAATATCTATTACCACCTTTTGTCAACACACCATTCATCTCACATAGATCTGAATGTATGAGTTCTAATGGTGTCAAGTTTCTTACCTCCGCAGCCTTATGAGGCTTACGAGGCTGCTTTGATTGCACACAAACTTGACATTTAGAACCTTTGGCAAGGGTGAATTTCGGGATTAACTCTAAACTGGCTAACCGTGTCATGCAACCAAAATTTATGTGACAATGTCGTGAATGCCAAATAGTAGTCTCATTACCACTGTAAATGTGGTTCACAACATTATTACACAAATCTGAAAGAGATAGGCGGAACAAGCCTCTGCACACATAGCCTTTACTGACAAATTGTCCACACTTGGACATTACAAATTTATTGGACTCAAATACCAGTCTAAAGCCATCTCTACACAGAAGATATCCGCTCACGAGATTCTTATTGATAGATGGCACATGATACACGTTTTTCAGTTGCACAATCTTCCCCGAAGTAAACTTCAGATCGACCGTGCCAACACCATGAACAGTGGTATGTGACCCGTTCCCCATTAGAACGGCTGAATCCCGAGTGACCTGGTAAGAAGAGAATAATGAAATATCAGCACACACATGAATATTAGCACTAGTGTCTATCCACCAATCGGTAGATTGACATACGGAAAGAACAGTAGGTAAATTACCATACCCTGATGTTCCCGTCTCAGTAGTACCAACAACAACATTAGCATACTTAGAATTCTGCCCTTGCTGATTCTTCCCACCGTTACGTTGGCTGTAATCCTTGGCCCAATGACCAGGTTCGCCACACACAAAGCAAAGGCTATCCTTTGTGTTCTTCTTCTTCTTTTTGAAGCTAGTTGTTTGTGCAGTCTTGTTCTTGCCTTTGAACTTTTGAGCTTGGTCATTCTTCTTCTACACCACATTGGCACTAGAATGTCCCTCATTACCTCTCATGTGTGTATCTTTTGCCCTCGCCTTCTCTTCAACATCAAGAGACCCAATGAGATTTTCAACAGAAAACTCTTGTCTCTTGTGTTTCAAGAAAGTAGCAAAATTCCTCCAAGAAGGAGGAAGCTTGGCAATAATACCTCCCACGACAAACTTGTCCAGTAACACACATTTGAAGTGCTCGAGTTCTTTGGCCATGGATTGTATCTTATGAGCCTACTCAACTACAGAACGGCTGTCAACCATTCTATAGTCATGGTATTGCTCCATGAGATACAATTCACTGCCCACATCCGAAACCCCAAACTTGGCCTCGAGTGCATCCCACATCTCTTTTCCAGTTTTGATCACCATGTATGCATCAACTAACTCCTCACCAAGAACGCTAATCACGACACCTTTAAAAAGGTTATCAGCAGCCTCGAACGCTTGCTCCTGTTCAGGAGTAAGTGTTCCTTCAGGCTTGCCACTTGCCACATGAAAAACGTTCATGGCAGTTAGCCAAAGCACCATCTTGGTGCACCACCTCTTGTAATTCGCACCATCGAATTCAAAGGGTTTTAGCGCAGCAGCAAAGCCAGTTGACGAAAAATGCCTATCATAAGGTTTTTGGATTGTTGAATATATGAGTATTTTTCGAATTATTTTAATCCAGAAATATACTAGATAAATCATGAAAATTACTATAGCCATTTTCACAAAGTAGTAAAACATGAACACTATAGGCATACGAATTTCTAGAGGGACAGAAACTAGCATACCTATCTCAATGTTCAAGTCAACAACAGATAATAAAACTAAACAAACAACAAGTGTGAGATAGGCATACCCAGACCCAGTAGAAGGAGCGGCAGAAGTAGAAGCAGAAGTCTTGGTGAGGTCGTCGTTAGCCATGGTGTAGAGGACGTCGTGGTAGTACTTGTGCAGTTGATGTAGATGTAGCGGAGAACTTCGTGGATGTCGTGGTAGTAGTCGCGCAGATGTAGACGTAGCAGAGAATCAGATGAAGCGAGCAGTCGCGCGAACGCTCCCCAAAAACCTTATTCATCCTCGCTCGTGCAAGCCTTCAAGGACGAGGGTTCCGGAGGCCTGCTCTCCCGGTGTAGCCGTACACGCACCTTGCCGGGATGGAGATCGCCAGAGACAGCAACAAAAACAAGTGGTGTACTGTAGTCTTTCGTGGAGAGTATTGGAGAATAGAGAAGAACCAGTGCTCTGTTCCAGATAATGGCAAAAACCCAGAGACCAGAAACGGTCGCCATTAATCACTAGTAACCGCAGCCATTACTACCAGCGGTTTATGAAATAGTGCTCTGTTCTACTTAATGGCAAAAACGAAGAGACCAGAAACGGTCGTCATTACTCACTGGTAATTGAACCGTTACTGCCATTAACTGCGAGTCAGTGCGTTTCGATTTTCGAATAGATAAAGAAAAACATGCACGCACCCGACACACCTGCGTACACGCGCACACGCACACGCACCTGCACCCGCATGGCACGGCACGGCACGGCACGGCTCGGCGAGGCAAGGCGTGGCGTGGCGAGGTGAGCGAGCGAACGAGCACGCACATGTATTGGCTCTCTCCAATTTCAGAAGAGGGCTACCACGTTCCACCTTTTAAAGTGGTGTAACTCTCATTCAACTCTCCATATGGGACTAAACAGTTTTAGCACGTGCACATGGGTCTTTAGGATTTTCTAGGAATTAATTAGAATTAAAAATGGGCCCAGCCCGTATTAATTCCAACAGATTATGAATCTATGATGAATGCTTGTATGGATTATGGACCGTTATGTTTCTGGCTTTGTTTGTGATGAATGGCTTTGTTTATGATGATTGGATTATGAATTTATGATGAATGGCTCACATAATCACATTCTGCCTTTGTTTCTGGACTTGGGGGGGCTGGCTCGAACGAGCTTTTCGAGCCGGCTCGAGCTTTTTTTTTTAGCAGATCCAAATTTTAGACCGAGCCTGGGCGAGCTTGGCTTTGAGTCGGCTCAGCTCGGCTCGTTTCTAGCCCTAGACACCACTGGCATGCTTGAGCTTCAGCGAACTCATCCCTCGACTCAGATGTGACGGCGGGGGTCAGTAAGGGGGTCAATGACGACGAGGGCGACGGTGGTGGCTTGGGTCAACAGCGAGACGGCGATGGAAGGCTCCAGTGAGGTCTTGGACGTGCGCATCTTGCTTTTGAGGATGAAGCAACGCGGATGGGTGGCGTAAGGGACCCAATGGTCACCAATGGCGACGAGAAGACGACGGCAAAGTGAAGCAGAATAGTGGCGCGGCCTTGACGATGTGACGGCACTACGGGGCTTCTCCGGCGAAGATGAGGTGTGTACCAGGTAGAGCACGGTGAGGTGAACCCAAGGGAGTAGATAACGGCGGTAAGGGCTCATCGACGACGATAGAATCGATGAAGAAAGGCGGTGGCGGTTCTAGGGCTCAAGTTCGAATTCCAGCAAAATGGCGGCAACTTCGGGCTCCAGTTCATGGGGGATTGGCGGCTAGGGTTTGGGCGATGGATATGATGCGGACGTCGAGGCCTTAAATACCCTCGAGGCGTGTGGCGCAAGAAAGGAAATCGGCAGCGTAGCGCGAACGCGAACTAGGAATCAGAGTCTATCGTGGAGACGATGAACAGTGGTGTGAAGGCAGGCCCACATGTTAGTGCCAGTGGCTGGAGGAGTGTGCGTCGAACACGACAAAGGCAAGACTGATAGGTGGGACTGGGGACGCGCGTGGGTGGAAGAGAGAGAGCAGACTGGTGCGGGAATGGGCCGGGGTGGACTGGGCCGAGACAAGGGGGAAGTGGGCCGCGCGAAAGGAAAGCAACCCACGAAGATTTCCCTAATTTTTATTTGGTTTTTTCTTTTTAGAAATACAAAAAATGCAAATAGCAAATGAACTTTGAAAATTCCCTGAAAAATCTGAAAAATACTTCCAAGCACAAAGAACTCAAATAAAATAATTTTAGAATTAATGGATGTTCAAATTAATCACATTAAATCATTTTTACTTTAAAAAGTCTCTTTTAAGCTTTATAAATTAAAAAAACTGATGAAAATTTTCAAATAACTAAACTACAAAAAAAAATGATACTAAAAAATTGGGATGTTACAGATTAGACTTTAAAGGCGCTACATGGGCCTAATACATGGGACGGATTGGCTTGGCCTGGTGCTTCAGTCCACCCAGCACCAAGCATGGCATGCTGTGGTTGATGTTCTTGAATCCGTACGGCCTGCTGGCCCGTCACACCACCATTCGATAATCAGAACATTACCTGCTTCTTTTTGCGGTAATGTCATCAGAGGCGGAGGGCCTCTTCATTGATGATAATGGTTCAGAGGTATCCATCTCCGTACGTGCTCGTCTCTCACCCTCCTCTACATCAGTAATGCTTCCTCTCTGTTGGTAAGCACCGTTTGCTAACGCAGCGAAGCTGGAGGTGGCATCATGTCAATTGACCAGCAGAAATCCTCATGGGTCTCATGAAGTCATGATCTCTTTTCCTCATCCACCAGTGTCAAGTATCAGCTCCCAATTAAACCACATTCGAAGCTTTCTCAAGGACTGGAGGCAGGCATCAAAGAAACATGTTACTACTATGTAAGACTATGTGAAGTCATCCAACGCGCTCCTTGGATGAGGTGAGGTGATGAGTAGCTGCAACCAGGAGCTTTTGTTTGTGGAGTATTTTGGCAAAGATTAATTGTAAGAATGTTTCATCACTACAAGGCTAATTTCTTGTAGCGAGTCTGAAATTTCAGAGGTTCTGTGTTTGTGGTTAGCGGACCGTCCGCCCCTCACACTACTAGGAAACAGGTATTCCCTTATGGTTCAAAACCGTTAGTAAAATAGAAAAAACCGTCAGGTTTTAATTTTTTGACAGTTACCCATCAGGCAAAACCCCTTAGGACTAGCTGGAAAGGAAAATTGAATTTGGTTGACGGTTACCCGTCAGGGAAATTAAACCTGATAGTACTGACCATCAGTAAAAACATGCATTTTACTGAGGGGTCAAACCGTGAGGAAAATTAATTTCACTGACTGTTCTTCTGTTACCGTCAAGAAAAGTCATTTCTCTTATGGTTAAGGTCACTGTTAATAAAATTAATGATTTCACTGACTGTTCTCCTGTTCCGTCAAAAAAATTCATTTCACTAGCGGTTTGTGCCCGTCAGTAAAATTAATTTGCAGAATGGCAAAAAATATAGCATGACGGTTTGCCCTGTCAGAAAATTAATTTGTAGAATGACATTTCATATAGCCTGACGGTTTGACCCGTCAGTAAAATTGATTTTGAGTGGCGAAAATCGACAAGATCGCATGTTACTGTGATTCTGAGAATGGTAGAAAATGTTGCAGCAGACAATAAAATATACATCCGTGCATCATATAATCAAATCACAATACCATCCTTGCGTCAATCAAGAAACATATAATTAATGAACAACATATAAAAAATTCAGCTTTTATAAACAGTTCTTAGCCAATAGATCCATGTTCACTAGCATAAGCATACCAATCCATAAACTTCACCTCTAGATTGGTTCATCCATCCAAAAGACATCTAAAGTCAAGTACCATATACAAAAGTCACTATTTCCATTACATTCAAGTTCAGCTAGTCAAAAGAACTACAAGAGATCACTGAAAGTCACAGAATGGCAGCATGGTTGTTATCGCCATCAATGTCGCCACTTTTATCAGTGACATCACACTTGGGGTATCCAAAACTTCCTTCAAACTATGCCTTTAACAAACAAAACCAGCACAAGATTAACAGAAAATTAGGACTATCAAAAAAGTGAAATTAGAATAGATGACCCAATAAATATACAAAATCGATCACTTAAAAGTCATTTAGCAAAGCCACTAAGGTGTTGAATGTTGTTGAGTAAATAATGAACACGCAGGTAATGCTGAGGATATGTATCTATGTAAGGTAGTCATATGTGCGAAAGATTGTAATGGTACGTTTAAGTCTTTCATAGGCAATAGATATGGTCCTATCTGTAGATGTTTTTTTTTCTATTCAACACTTAGATCTAATTATAGATGTATGATAGTAGACTTGGAATTAGTTATTTAATTTTGATACACAATAAGTAAAATGTTACTGTCATTAGGCAGGTAAGCTAAAATTCTAGGGAGTTGGAGGTACTTATGTGTAGATCGTCCTAATGATGTTCGGTAGTGGATAAACTGGTTTCTTGTTCATAATCTGTAGGATCCATGGCCTGCACAAAGAAGTTGCGTCAATAGTTACGATAAATAGGCAGAGCATGTGTGAGGCTTAGAATGGTACGTGTGTTTGATGGACTCTAATACTCTATACGTGCAGAAATGAGGGCAATATATTGTGTACCTCAGCCTGATCTGGAGGTGTTGACGATTGAAATAGTCTTTTTCGAACAGAATAGCCTGGTACATGCGGGCTGAGATCTGTTAGCGTATAGATACACATTTTTTAGTAAGAGATACAGCTGAGTATAGTGTCCATATATGCCAGCCTCTGCTATTTAGCTAGTAATATTTTCAACAAATTTTTGAAGAACATAAAGCACATTTTGGTTCATCACAAACAATATACCGGACCAAAAAGGAATCATAATTTAGTTTTCTAATGTCTAGAGATAAAGTGAAACTAAACTCTAGATGGGAACAAATAACTACTAACAAGAAAATAACATATGCTTGTCAAAATTGAAATTGCCCCTGCATTGGTTTTGTAACAAAATATTATCTAGATAATAATAAAAATCCGCATGGCAAAACCTTTTGCAAAATTTGTCGTATGTCATTGAGCAAAATTGCTAAAATGCTGCATGAAATTTCATGACTGAAAATCTAGCCATTGGAACAAGTGAGAACTAAATTTCTTAAGAAATGAAGCAAACCAATAATTAAAAGTATATCATTAACACAAATACTATGACTAAGAGATGCTTCAAAATGAAGATCTAGCTTATATCTAATCAAAGTGCTTTACCATCTTTGGGAGAAGTTGAGAAGCATTTGCAGGCAATCTTGCACCATCAACCATCGACGGAAACTCCACCGGTTCATTGGTATTCTTTGCTTTAGCATTTGAAATGATGATCTCATGCAATCTAGCCTGAAAATGTCAGTTTATTTAACTTTTGGTAAGAATAGATGATGAACTCTTAAGACAATCAAGAGGGTAGTGGGAAGGTATTAACTCTTAAGATATGGGAGTTTAATACAGTGGAATTTAGAACTCACCTACAATGACTCTGATGGAACATCACATCACAAATACTTGTGAAGATTTCCAGGGAGCAATAAGAATTAAGGAGGTAGTAGTTAGATTCAGCACTCATGGGTGTGATAATTGAATAGTAGCTGCTGGCCTTGTGGTCATAGTATTCATACAAGCTACAGACTTAAAGGCCCACATTATCATCTCTTATATGTTCCAAGGCAAGATCGAAACAAACATTGATGAACATAAGTGTGTGCACGTGTTTTCCTTTCACGAAACTTCATATGACTGTTTAAATCTAAGAAACTTCATTGAAAAATACAGTACGTTTATCAAAATATGAAATCAAACCTTTGAGTCATCCATCTCAATGCATTTTCCAGTCCATCTAGCATAGATGAGTCTTTACTTACTAGAGAGACCTGAAGTTAGTACAAAAGATAAATTTGAGATAGGTGGAATTAAGTAATAAAAATGATCCAATAGACCATAAGCAATGGACCAGTATGGGAGTTAGTTGCCCTTCCAAATCAAGAAGGCCTTTGGCAAATGCTGCTGCAGACATCTGACATGTACACCATCATGAACATACGAATTAGGATTGACTATTAACATTACCACCGGGGAGGTGGTGGCCGGGGAGGAGCGGGGTAGAGGGAGGAGGAGGTGGCTGGGGAGGAGGTGGGGTAGAGGGAGAAGGCCCGGGAGGTGGAGGGAGGAGGAGGCGGCGGCTCGGGAGGAGGGAGCCGGGGAGGAGAGGGACTTGGACGATGCTGGCACTGGAGAAGGGAGGAGGACAAGAGAGGACGACGATGGGGGAGGAGAGGAGGATTAGAGAGACGTGCGTTGGGGGTACTACCTGCGCAGAGGAAGACTCGTAGCATCCAAAGGGGAGGACGCCGACGAGGAGGAGGTGCCCCGGGGAGGAGGGCGAAGAGGAGCCGGGGAGGATGAAGAGGAGGCGGGCGGGTGTGAGATCCAGATCTGGATTTGGATCTCACGAGGAGGAGGTGTGCCAGGGAGGAGGGTGCAGGGGAGGAGGCCGCAGGGGAGGAGATCGGTGAGGAAGAGGGCGCCGGGGAGAGGCCGAGAGGGAGCGCCGTGCGTGGGAGGAAGAGTTGGGGCTCGGGGGCGCGGGGTCTGCGGGGCAGAGCTGGGGCGGCAGGACGGCGGGGCGGAGCTGGGGCGGCGGGGAGACGGGGCGGCGGCAGATGGCGTGAGCTGGATTTGGGAGATAGGGTGTGAGGGAGCTAGGGTTTTGGGAGATACGGGGAGAAGATAGGGGCGGTGGCTGTAGCTTTGGTATGCAAAGAATTAACCTGACGATGGTAACCCGTGAGAAAAAATAGAATTATTCACGATTTTGCACAAACCTACAGAAAAATATTTTTTCCTGATAGTTTTGCTATACCCGTCAAGAAAATTAAAAATTTTCTGATGAAATTACTATTCCTGTCACAAAAATATAAATCCCTGATGTTTTTTGCGGACCCATCAGAATAATAAAAGACCGTGAGGGATTTATCGTTTTCTGGTAATATCGGTTTGCCGCATTGAGTTTTTGAAGTTATGTCTCTGTTCAATAGTGCATTTCGACAGGAGGACATCATCCGTTTCGCTATATTTGTTCATAGCATCGGGAGTATCTGTTTTAATATATTTATCTATTGAGGGAATCTATAGTGTGGTTATTGCAATTTTTCTTCTCTCTAAGTACCCCTACTTAAATGGTTTAGAAGAGGTTAGCTGGTTATGGTATGTCATTTAATAGGGGTATGTATAGTTATTTCTTATTAAATATTTATTATATTTAGTGTTTTTTTGGTCTGTGCGTATGATAAATTTTGGACAAATATAGCGAAACACAGAAAATAGTTTTTTTAAAGAGTATTCGTGCAGTTTCTAGGATACAAACTGGAACACAATAGAGCCCATGTCCTCTTGTACACTATGTGCCCGATGGCAGCAACGCATAGAAAACTGGCACATTTGGTACCATGTTGTGCAAGGTGCGGCACGTACATAGGCTCACATACTTGTACCATGGTTGCATGCATGTGGCCAATCATTCACTTGGACTCAAGGCCAACAATATCCTTGTTGCCTCACTGATGTCTACATTGCCGACTTTGACATGGCTAAGCCGCTAAGCTCTTCAACTTTGGATTGTGAATTTTTTTTTTGAAATAATATATTTTTAAAAAATATTTACAAAACTAGGTCATCGCTCCCAAAAATTGCAAAAATAGGTTCCTGTCGCCAGTTGAACTGGCGATAGGTTCATCTGGCGACAGGTTCCTGTCGCCAGTACAGCGGGGGCAGGTGGCGACAGGAATCTATGAATTTTTAAATATAACAAATAAACTCAAAAAATTACAAAAAAAATTTTGGAGCATCCTGAAAGAGTTTTCTGTCTTGTGTAATTTTTTCATAATTTTATCCATTATCAATTTGTCTCTAAAATTAATTTAAATATACTATTTGTAGAATTTTTAAATATACCAGATGAGGTCCAAAAATTATGATTTTTTTTTTGAACTCTCCTTACATAGTCTCATTGTGTCTGTAATGTTTTCAGAATTTTATATGCTTTTAAATTGTCTCTAAAAATAAGGGTATACAATCAAGTATACTGTATCGGAAACCTAGATTCAGAATTTTAGAGACAATTTCAAAACATATAAAATTCTTAAAAAATTACAGAAACAATTACACTATGTAAGGAGCGTTCAAAAAAAAATTAATAATTTTTGGACCTAATATGTTATATTTAAAAATTCTACAAATAGTATAATTAAATAAATTTTAGAGACAAATTCATAATGGATAAAATTATGAAAACATTACAGAAGCAAGAATAGTCTATAAGTATTCTCCACAAAAAAATTTGTAATTTTTTGAGTTTATTTGCTATATTTAAAAATTCATTAATTCTGTCGCTTGATTGAATGGCGGCGAGAACTCGCCTCCAGCATGCAGGTTTCTGTCGCCATTCAATCGGCGATAGGAACTGTCGCTGAATGAACTGGCGACAGGAACCTATTTTTGCAATTTTTGGGAGCGATGACCTAGTTTTGTAAATTTTTTAAAAAAATATATTATTTCAAAAAAAAAAATCTCCTAGTTGCTGCCACATTTGGGTGCATGGTATCCATAATTTCCCCTTGGTCACAATGTCTTATAGATCATTTGGAATTATTGCATGATATGACATGTTTCAATAAAAAAAATCCAAAGTAAAACAATGTAAAGCACATTTGTAATATATTCCTTCTGCATGACTGCACAAGTATACATCACTGTTGTATTTGCTTAAGAAGTAGTCTTAACATGCTGATGTGTACAATTATTTGCTCCCACGGAATACGTTTATGGTAGAACATCACCGAAAAGAGCAGCGTCAGTATACAAATTATATGCGTATGACATTAATCAAACATTAATAAAAACCCTCCAAAGAGAAGTGAAAACCAATCCAAACAGGTAACATAAGTCGCGACTCTGCGTTTAGATCATGCATATGTAATGTAACCACGTGAAAGAATGGCACAAATTAAGATCAAATTGACCGCGATGCATTGTCAACGTGGAGCAGAAGCAGATGATGGCGATGTAGAGCCACCACCATTGCTATCGTGGTAGAACTGGAGGACGGTGTAGACGGTCTGCGTGACGGTCATGACGAGGAGGAAGACGGCGGCGGCGAGGGAGAGGAACGCCCACGGGCTCCGGAAGTAGGTGTGGATGAGGTTGGCGCGCCACACGTGGCACGGCTTCCGGCAGTACCTGTTCACCATCCGGTGCACGGCGTCGAGCTCGCTCGCCGGGTCCAGCACGACGTCCTTGCAGAGGCCGTTGAAGAGCCTCGCCACCGCCTTGTCGCTGCCGACGGCGTTCTGGATGATCCCCTTGGAGGTCAGCAGCGCCACGTCCTTGGACGAGTCGACGATGTTGTCCATGAAGAACACGTAGGCGGTCACGTCGTTGCCGGCGCCGGCGTGCAGCCGCTCGAACGCCATCAGGTTGAGGAACATGTACTCGGTGGAGTCGTCAACGACGATGGCCGGCAGGCTGAGCACGCCGCGGCTGAAGCTGATGTCGCGGAGGCTGTCCGTCGTGCTCTTCCTGAACCGGATGCCCGCCTCGTAGAGCTCCGCCGCCGAGCGGATGATGCCGCTCTCGTCGCCGTCGTCCTTGTGGGCGCCGCGTGGATTCTGGTAAGGGCCATTGAGTAGGCTATTGCGGAGCACGTCGAGGGGATGGAGCCCCCGGCCCGGCGCCGGTGGCACCTTGGACGACGGCGAAAGGAATCTGAGTACCATCTTCTTGACCAAATCCTCGATTTGGTCACCCTATATTTCAAGTTATCTGATGGTTAGTTACGTTCCATGAAGCCATGGTAATGGCGAAAGTGTTCATTACCGTTTGCTTGCCACTCTCGACAGCAACAAGCTTCTCGAGGACGAGGAGCGGCAGCTGGTTCTCGACGATGAGCATGTCACGGCGGACGTACGGCACCGTGTACAGAGTGCCGTGGCGGCTGAACACGGGGTCGTTGGGCGCGTAGTCGCTCCGGTCCGCCCGGCCGCCGGCAGCAGCCATCCTCATCATTTCAAGCAGGAAGCACCCATCGGTGATCATCACCTCCAGTAACCTCTCCCGGTTCCTCTCGCCGCGCCACTGGTCGCCGAGGTCCTGGTACGCGTCCTCCATCTCCTCCGCCGCCTCCTCCACGGCGGCGACGAACTCTTCCAGCGGCTTGCGAGCCCTCCGTACGAGGTGCGCGAGGGCCCGGCGCTTGTGCTCCTCCATCAGCCGGAGGTCGTCATCGCCGTGGTGGAAGGGGCCCAGGGACACCACCTGCGGCCGGTAGGCTCGGGGGTTCAGGTCCTTGACGGCCGCCGGCACGCGGTAGATGGAGTGTTTCTTCCACAGCGCCATCTCCGACAGCGGGTTGGCGTCGGCGACGTTCTTCTCGAGATCGGCGACCCACCCTCTCTTCCGGCCGCTGGAAGCCATATATTTTGAGGTCTCTGTCTGTATCTTCTTGGTTTTGTTACGCGGCTAGCTAGCTATATATTTGTAGTAGTACATGCATGGATGGATGCATGCACGATGATAATTGATGGACCATGCATGGTGAAGGAGGAAAAGAAGAAATTTTTGCATACTTGGCTCTGTAGTAAGTTTAAATTTTAAAAATAACCTCGTTCGAACGAAAATTTTAAAAATAGCCCCAAAACAGTGCTCCTACATGTCACCGAGAGGTGACCACCGCCCCGGCGCGGCAGCCATTGCCCGCGCCGAGCGCCATGCAGGCCCTCCCCATTTTCGGTTTTTTTTTATTTAAAAAAAAAAGGAAGAACAACTTAAAAAATTGAAAAAAAAAAATTAAAAATTAAATAAAAATTGGAAAAAAATTTAGAATTTTTTTAAAAAATATGAAATATTATTAAAAAATTATAAAATATTAAATATCTATTGTATGATGTTATTATTTTTTTGAAAATAAAAGTGTGGTGACAACGTTGGTTGGTCTGTTTGTTATTTTTATAGAATATGAAGGGCACAAAATTTGTCAGACTCGCAATAACATTTTGTAATCGTCGTATATTGTTGTAGTGCGCTAAATTTCTGAGAAATTTTACGAGGACGATTAAGATAGTAACGAGTCGTAAGGAGGAAGGTAAGTGATATTACTTTATGCTTGTTAAAAATGACGAGTTAAAGCATAATACTTTATGGAGCTTGTACAAAATACAATTAAAGGGGCTGAGAACGCTCGTTGTGATTATGAAGATGGTCTAAAACAGTACTTTGAAATGTTGGGAGCCAGAAATATTGTGGTTCCATACTCTATATGCACTGCACAATTTTCTTCAGTCATTTCGATTAGGGTTTGCAGAAATAAAAAAAAAGTAGGGTTTGCAGTCTTGATAGCAAGGTATATTTGCGGTCTAGAGGAGGTTGTGGGATATTCCAAATATGCTATACTTTCGCGTACTTCTGGAAAACTATATGTTAGACTCGGAATAATATTTTGTTAACGTCGTATCGCCAAAGTACAACAATGTCGCAAAAGCATACGTCATGTAATGCAGGGATACACGACAGTTGATCTATTTATGAAGGACTACGATACATAGATAAAGAGTGAACATTACAATCTTATTACAACTGGACTTCTACTTGGCAAGAACAAGAAATAATAGAAGAAATACCGCAAAACTAACTATGTGAAGTAATTTCTGAAGCATTTTCTCAACCCTTTCCATCCTTTCATCCAGTCTTTTAAGTCTGTTAGGTTCATTTTGCATTGGTTGATCGGAGGCTCGAGCCACTGGACGAAATGCAGCAACACCACGAGTGTCTTCTTGTAAGGCAGCAATTTGCATTGCAATATCTCGAACTACTGGGGCAGCTTCATCAGCCCACTGCCAAAACCGGCATGTTGTGTTCTGAAAAAGAATTGCAGCTTGAAGTGAAAAAAAGAACGTGCTATTTCGAATGGAATTCATTTGGGATGATTAGGCAGTACTTACCGTAAGATTTGAACAAAGCTGGCTCGTGTAGTCTTGTCACTGCGCAAAGCTACACAAAGCTGAGCCGTGTGGTCTTATCGCTGCGCAAAGCTGCCCTGTGTGGTCTTGTCGCTGTGCAAAGCTGCGCAAAGCTGACCCGTGTGGTCTTGTCGCTGCGCAAAGCTGCCCCGTGTGGTCTTGTCGCTGTGCAAAGCTGCGCAAAGCTGGCCCGTGTGGTCTTGTCGCTACGCAAAGCTGCCCCGTGTGGTCTTATCGCTGCGCAAAGCTGGCTCGTGTGGTCTTGTCGCTGCGCAAAGCTGAGCCGTGTGGTCTTGTCGCTGCGCAAAGCTGCCCCGTGTGGTCTTATAGTTGCGTCTCCCGTGCTCGACTATATAAACGCATGGACACACAGCCGGTCGATCATTCCCCTCTTTCTGAGGTGCCTCCCAGTCCCGTGTGATCAAATTTTTATTTGTCCGTTGTTCGCACCATCTGCGAAAGTCGTCGTAACGGTAAGCTTATTTCAGCAACACGCGCACGGTTTTTACGGTGTGTTTTTGATCAAATATTGTCTTATTTTCATCAGAAATGGAGACGTTGTACGTGTTCCACGGAAATGTGCGTTCCGGTCCAGACGGAGTGGATTTGTCCAACTGCCAACGTGCCTTGCTTAACATTCCCAACCTGGCACACGTCGATTTGCTCGAGCTACGACGCTGCATTCGGCAGTTGTTCGATGGGCACGTCGCTAGGAATAAGATAGTAATAGAGGCGATCAGCGCGAACACGGTCGTTCCACACGGGCACATCGTGTGGGGCCTGGCTAAGGTGACCAGCAGTGCCATGTGGGCACATCACATGGAGATTGTAAGCAATCCTCACGCTCCGATCTATCGACGACCCATGGTGTATGTCCATTTTGTTTATCCAGGTCAATCCTTTGGTGGGGGCGCCGTTGAAGGAGGCGGCGACGCTCTTCTCCCCCTCTTCGGTTTGTTGACGACGGGAGAGATGTCGAGTGCTCCAGTAGATGAAGATTCGGGTAGTTTCGAACCGAATGAAGGTGTCAACAAATGGAGCGGTGCTCGTGTTGATTGTCACGAGATTATTGATTGCATGTCCGATGGCACTGCCACCGAAGATGAGGCGAATTTTGACTCGCAATCCAACGAGGATGAAGGCGACGACGCGGGTGGGATCGTCGGTGGCATTGTTTCGACCGACACGGACTATGTTCCAAGTCGGTTGGATTTCCAAGCAGCCTCTTCCCTTGTTCTGTCCCACGAGCACGAGTCTTCGTGGGCCTTCGATGCGGACACCCTACTTGTGGGCCAATAGTTCCCATACAAGGCTGCCGCTAGGCAAGCTATCGTGAGTTTCGCGGTGAAGACCAGTCGGACTTACCGAGTTTACAGGTGAGTTCGGACATTGTTTGTTGTTGCTTTGAACTATGTACGGTAAGTGGCACTAACTATTATATGGTTTCCATTACCTAGAAGTCTAATCCTGACACGTACGTAGTTAAGTGCGTGCATAGCTCTTGCCCTGGCAAAGTGCGTGCGCAGAGATTCCCTATGGCGGGAACGGCCTTCCGCATTACGGTCGTTACAGGTCACACGTGCGAGCTTCAAGAGCCATTGCAAATGCATCCGAATGTAACCTCTGCGTACATCGCGAGCATCGTAAGCCATGTAGTTGTCGCCGATTTGACCGTTTCGCCCAAGGTCCTCATGGCTCACGTAGCGAATACATTAGGGTATGTCGTTAGGTATAGTAAGGTATGGCGGGCGAAGCGGATTGTCCTTGAAGGGTTGTACGGTACGTACAAGGAGGCGTACGATCTAGTCCCCAGAATGCTTAAGCAAATTGAGAATGCCAATCCGGGGACATGTGTCAATAGGGAGGACAGGCCTGACCGGTCGAACAACCCACATTCCCTTATCCTTGATCGAGTCTTTTGGGCATTTGGCCCGGCAGTCCAGGGTTTCTCCCACTGCCGTCCCGTCCTGACTATGGACGGTACTTTCCTTTGCGGGAAGTACAAGGGCACCATTCTCACCGCTATTGTCGCTGATGGCGACGACCAATTGCTCTCAGTTGCCTTTGCCATTGTAGAGAGCGAGAGCACTAAAAGTTGGTTGTGGTTCCTAGAGAATATAAAGCAACATGTTGTAAGGGACCGACCGAATGTGTGCGTCATAACCGACCGTCATGCTGGGTTGTTGTCCGCGCTGCTCACCATGCAGCACGGTACGAGCCCACCGTACCAATGGAACGACATGCGCACACGTTGGTGCATGAGGCATCTAGCCGCCAACTTCCACACGCGCTTCAAGAGCAAAGACCTCATGAAGAAGTTCAAGAAGCTTTGCCTGCAGAACCAGAAGCGCAAGTTCGATGCCGTGTGACGGGAGCTCGAGGTCGAAACCGAGCGTGCTAGTGGAGGTTCAAACCCAGGCGCACCGCAAAGCGAGTTCGCTGAGTGGATACACTTGCATGCCCCCGACTATGAGAAATGGTCCCTTCTTCACGACACCTATGGTGCTCGGTACGGCATCATGACAACCAACATGTCCGAAGTCTACAACGGTATGTTGAAAGGGGTTCGTGCCCTGCCCATCACAGCTGTTGTTGAGGAGACATGGAACCGCATGGTCGGTTACTTCGTCAATCGGGCAACAATGGCGAAGAAGCATTTTTACGAAGGGAAGCAGTACTCGAAGGTTACCCTCGCCTACATGGACAAGAAGATTACCAAGGCCCGATCCCATGTAGCTATCACAATGGATGGCGTCAGGAGGAAGTTCGAGGTCCGCCTGCAGGACAAGTACGTTCATGGCCACATGAGAGGTGACCGGAAGCACGTCTGCACCATAGGCGATGTGGCAGTTTGCACCTGCAATAAGCCTCAACTCCTGCACAAGCCTTGCTCGCACGTATATGCTGCATGTGCTGTATTTCACCAATCTTGTAACATGTATATGTCGGAGTACTATGACATACGACACCTGTATGATACTTGGAACGGAGAGTTCAACTCCTACGGCGTCGAAGGCCACTACAGGGACATATGGCACGGAGTAGTTAAGTGGTCACCGAATGAAGAACTGCGACATCCAGGCCGTGGCAGGCGTCAGGCAAGGCGCATCCGCAACGACATAGACGTGAGCTAACATGGAGATCGGCCAAGACCAATAAGGTGTAGGCTATGCAAGAGTCATGGGCACTCATTTAGGAACTGCCCGAATAGGCCTTCTTCCTCCGGCGCCATTGTGTATCCGTAAGCTATCCAGTGTACTAAGTCATGTTGGTCATAGCGATGGCAGTGTTGTAGTGATTTGCGTTGTAACCTGTACTACTTTCTATGTGAAATATCCCAAGTATTAGACCTTTCTGCTTTCTATGTGTTTGAAATGTAACAACATGTGTGGAAATTAAAACTTTGCTTGCATCGGGTATTTCAAACCTTGTGATCATCCATTGCGTTAAGGTGACCCATCCGAAGAATCTCACAATTTGTACAAATTATTTGAATATTTTTAGAGGGCAGTCAAATCGTGCTTTCCACACAGGATGGAAAGAGTTGAGAAGACGCGGTCCATGAGAATAAAATTGTTCTTCTTACATAGACAACGAACTAAACAAGTGCAATCACATTACAAATAAGCAACTGGATTACAAGTTACAGCACATAATACACTTCTAATGTTACTACTCCTCGCGCTGCTCCTTAGTACTGCCGGGCATAGGACCCTGCATTGGCCTTCCGCGCCGTGTTGCTGCCGTAGGTCTCTGTCGAATCTGCCCCCTTGAAAACGTCGGCCTATCAGGTGACCGTGGGTTATGCCGCAGGTCCTAGCGGGGCTCTTCAACAGCCGTGTCGTCGTACACAGGGGGCATCACCTGCGGGACTAGCGTCGAAAACAAGTCAGTGATCCAAGCATTAGGATCCGCAGAAGGATTCGCGGAAGGGCACCAAGTCGGCTCAGCTTGGGAGGTGAACTGGGGAAACTGCTCCGGGTACGGTGTGTAGCCAGACTGGTACCATGGCGCTATATCGCCCATTGGAAATGGGCCGAGAGTGTAAGGCTGGGAGGGAGAATCTGGGATAACCTCGGTGGTTTCGGGTTGCACGTCCGTGCTCTCTCTAATGTCGTCTTCCTGCCGCGACGAGGACGGGATCAGCGTAGGGTCCGGCCGCGACGAGGACGTGATCAGCGTAGGGTCCATCCGCGACGAGGACGGGACCAGCGTAGGGTCCATCTGCGATGAGGACCGGGACCGCATCAGCGTACGGTCTCCGCGTGGCAACTGCGACGGTGATCCGGCGCCCATGCTGCTGCGCCGCTGGGTCGACTCGCTCGGACGGGAAGATGGAGGGGCGAGGGTACGCGACGATGCTCCCTCCGATGCCTCAGGTCGGCATCGGAGTGCCTTCCAGAGCTCATGTTACGAACGACTTGCTTAACATCGTCAACAAGCGTCTTCATCACCGAAAAGAGGCGTTCAACTGTGTTGTTTCATGCCCCACTCGAGCTCTCGGCCGGCGCGCTCCAGAACGCTCTCCAACCGGTCCACCTGGATGGTTACGGAACAATCGAAATTTGGTTACTCAACCCTATGGTAGAGGGTGGTTAATGTACTACGTGCTGAACATACCGAATCGTCACGCCGTGATGTACGGTGCGCGTCCATGCCCAAGCCCAACCGTTCGGCGTGGGTAGGATCTTCATGTCGGGCCGGGGGGGTGCCTGTCAGTCTCGTTCGCGTGTGTCGTACGTACCACTGCAGATACGTGCCGTAAGTCCCTTCATCGTAAGGCCGTGCCTCCTGCAAAAAGCAGGCGATGGTCGTTTGCCATGCATCTACCCACGCCGCTGCGCTCGAGGCCGCCATCGCTCTTTCGGCCCTTCTTCGTCTGCCTACAGGTGGAACAAACACAACAAATTATGGTACCGACATAACATATGACTAAATGACCTACGATATTATTAAGTAACACAATGTACTTACAAGTGACTGCGCCTCGCAAGCGGTCGCCCTAGAGCCGGGGGGGTCTCCTGGTGCAGCTCGAACTGCCTCATCATCCGTTGTGGGTTGTAGGGCTCAACCATGTGGGAGAAGACTAGATGACAGGTTGTCCTCCAGTACGCCGCATCCTGCTAGCATAGCAAGCTCAACCCGTCGGGCGCTGTGCCTTGCACGAAGACATCCGTCCAAGGAGCCCATATTACGTCGTCCTCATGCAAGACCTTGAATTCGTTGTTGAACTCGGGGTATATGCGACGCGCCCTATCCCTAGACCACCCCATTGCTGCCACAGTCCATCGGGATCCCATGGTTGGGCCTTCCACGGGATCCTCGTCGTCCGCCCAACCATAGAAATGTTGTGTGCGCGGTAAGGGTGGATCTAGCGGCGGAAGTACGGCCGTCCGACCGCAAAGTGCTCCCAAGACCATAGCTGTAATAGCGTGTGGCAACCCGACAAGACGGGTTTCTCTGTGGCGACTGCAAGCGTCGCACATGCCACTGTATGTAGCACTGCGATACGGTGAACCCCAACTATATTGCACGCGTCATCATCGTCGGCGTCCACGATGGACTCCGCAAGGTGAATATAACTCGGGTACACCATATCTCCCTGCGTGCTAGGGAACATGACCCACCCAAAAATAAACAACAAATATGCAATTAGGTGGCATCGAACCACCTCCTCTGTTGCGTCATTTGGGCAATGCATGAAATGACGCAGCCAGGCGTGCGGAATGCCCTTAGACCTCTCGGGGATAGCATGCCCGAAGCGATGATGGAGACGCGCCTTCCAGTCCACAGACCTCGGAGGGGGAACAACCGCACGACCTCGCAACAGCAGCCCGGTAATGAAGCTGACGTCTTGCAGTGTCACGATCATCTCCCCCCACCGGAAGTGGAACGTGTGGGTCTCCGGCCGCCAACGATCAACTAGGGCGGAAAGAAGGCAGGCATCGATCAGGAGGTTCTGCCCCATGTTCAGCATGCGAGCGAACGCAATCAATCCAGATTGATGAAGTCTTGGAACATACCGCTCGTCCAACGGCCAAGTCTCCCTCGGTCCCCGCGTCACCAGAGTTGGCGGTCCATTGCCACCGATCCAAGCGTGGCAGCGATGCTGGGCGTCCCATGCCTCCTCAAGAAGGGGTGGTACAGTACGGGCCATTGCTGCAAATAGACAACAGCAAATGGTTAGTGAGATCTAAGTACGTACGTAACCCTCAAAACTGCATTAAGAAAATTAATTAGGTATGTCATTGCCTAATGTTATCACAATGTCAGAACGCGCGCTGCGGCTATAACGACTGAGCCGCGGGCGTTCGTTCATATATACGCAGCGCGAAACAGACAAAGAAAGACCTGATGTGACGCGATGTGACTTCGACGTGATTTAAAGAGAAAAAAACAAAAACGCTTTTTGCTTTCGGTGGAAAGCCACGCGCGCGCGAGCGTCCCTCGCTGCATGCAAGACGCGGCGCTTGAACCGAGGCGACTAGCCGCCGAATACGGGGCTCTCGCTGCGCGCTGCGTGCGCGTCGCGACACGCGGCCACCCGAGCCGAGGCGTACCGCCGCGAAATAAGGGGGGCTGCTGCTGCTAAGCTCCGTGCATGCGACACGTGGCCGCACGAGACGAGGCGGTGCCGCGCGAGTGCACCGGGGTTGCCGCGCACGCATCTCCGTGCATGCGCACGCCGCCGCGAGACGAGAGCGCGTGACACGATGTGACTTCGACGTGATTTAAAGAGAAAAAAACCAAAACGCTTTTTGCTTTCGGTGGAAAGCCACGCGCGCGAAGCGCCTCGTTGCATGCAAGACGCGCAAGCGTCTTGAACCGAGGCGCCACCGCCGCGAAATACTGGGGGCTCTGCTGCACACGCTCCTAATTTTTTATAATTTTTAAATAATATTTCATATTTTAAAAAATCTAAATTTTTTCCAATTTTTATTTATTTTTTTTTCAATTTTTCAAGTTGTTCTTCCTTTTTTAAAAAAAATCCGAAAATAGGGCGCTGCCACGCTCAGGCGCCGGCACTGGCTGCGCCTGGCCGGGCGAGGGGTGGTCGCGCCCTGCACCATGGTAGAGCACTGTTTTGAGGCTATTTTTAAAATTTTCATTCGAACAAGGCTATTTTTGAAATTTAAACTTGCTACAGGGCCAAATATGCAAAAAAAAAAAAAAAACGGAAAAGAAGGTAAGAGTGAAGAGAGAGGGAAGTATAAAACATTGCTTTTTGGGAGCGGAGGTAAAGAACCTCTCCGTGATCATGATGGTATGTACTTTTGATAGTGGCGGACCTAAGGGGCAGCCCGGGCTGGTGCAGCCCTACGGCTCGTGGGTACCGCCCTAGCAACCTAGCCCAGCCATTCTACATGCACATGGCATCAAGCTTCGGTCTGTGAATTAAATTTTAGAGGTAGAAGAAGGAAGACTGTGATTTGGGCTACGTAGGTCGTACCAAGCAAAACCATGTATTGCTAGTTTGATGTTTTCATGCTAGGTGTCTGGGCCAATCGGAAGCCCATCTATCTCACTAGTTCTCCCTTCCTACCACCGATTTTAATCCACTAGTCATCAACCTGTGCATCCGCACGGACATAACACTTTTTTTAATATTATTTTCAAGGCTAATAATTTTTGTAACTTTTAGCTCCTAACTAATATGAATTTGACATACATTTTTTAGTTCAAAATTATCGCTCAAAATTCTAAAAGTTTTAAATTTATACAATTTAAAATTTTGTTTTTATATTTAAGTGACAAATCTATATATTTTCGCCTTCGATTTTTGGTGAGTCCAGGTTATAACGCTATAGATTTAATGCTAACCTTAAGATCTCATTTAGTAAGAATTCGCATCCTACACGGTTATTTGGTGAAGCTATATGTGTTCAAAACAAAAACACCATGTACGTTTGGATATTGGAATGTCAGAGTCCAACTCTAATTAGTAAATACAACGTAGGTCAATCAGTATGCCTGCACGTGGGCTAAAAAATAAATCTAAGCCGCAGGTTGTATCACATGATAAATTGGGTAGTTAGAATTTTTTTTTCCTTTTTCTCTGATTAATATGGGAATTTCTAGTCTTTTTTCTTTTTTTCCAATTAACGTGAGAATTTCTAGCTTTTTTACCACCTAGGATTAATATAAAAGCTTCTAAGAGAGCCTCCAATTAGTATAGATATAGATTAGCACCTCTAAATTTTATTCCCGAGTCCACCGTTGCTTTCGATGGATCTTATAGTGATGCCAAACTGCTCTTTTAGGGCATGCATGCATCGTGTCATGTAGCTTGAAATAGGCACTTGGGACGGGACCAGCCGGGGAAGAAACGTACATAGGAAAAAAGGGCTGTCGTCAACTGGAATTCTCGGGGAAAACCATTCGAAAGCAGTTTGAAACCAAACAATTTCGACCAACACTTTATATCGATTATACTAATTTTTTATAGGTCATCATATTTCGGTGAATTATGATCCCGGCATTGCTATACATACGACGTTTTCACGTCTAATACTGGTACGACGCACGACCCAGGTCTGCGCGCGGCAGCGCAACGTGCGGAAATGCACAGAGGATGAAGGCATGGTCAGGCGGACTCGCGCGCGGGCCGGCTAGAGTCGGAGGAGGAGGGGTGGCCGGGCGGGCGTCATACGCAAGCATTTCCGTTATGATCCCTCACCTTCACCGCAGAAGACAGCAAGTTCTCCTTCAGATCCCCAAAGATAAGAAGCTTCATCTCGTGAAATGGACGGAAAAGGGAACAGGCCGATCGACCTGCCAATAAGTAAACATTTTTGGAATAGCTAGGATGCATGTTCAAATAAATTCTATCTAGTGCGGGTGTTTCATATGGTTAATCGTGCCATCATTAATTTTGTCATGTCATTTCGAAATATGATTAATTCATTGATTCGTTCTATGAAACAATGTTAACTGAGTATTCGCTGCCGACGGCGTTCTGGATGATCCCCTTGCTGGTCAGCAGCGCAACGTGGCCGAGTCGATGATATTATCCACGAGGAGCACGTAGGAGGTGACGTCACTGCCCGCGCCGACGTGCAGCCGCTCGAACGTCATCACGCTGAGGAACATGTACTCGGTGAAGTCGTCGACGACGATGTACGGCAGGCTGAGCACGCCGCACCCGAACCAGACGTCGCTCAGGCTGTCCGAGCTGCTCTTCCTGAACCGGATGCCTGCGTCGTAGAGCTCCACCGCGGAGCGGACGATGCCATGGGATTCATCATTTTTCTGGGGTGGTCGTTGATCACATCGTTTGTGTTCAGGTGTATACAGTAGGCTTTTGCGAAAACGGTTTTGCTAGTTTTAAGTTGACTGAAATTTTCTTAAGTTTAAGTCAGATTTGTGTAGAGATTAGTGTGTCATATGATTGGATATTGATTTAATGGATGTCATATGATTGGATATTAATCCAATGGTCACAACAAGTAACTTAAACTTAAGAAAATTTTAGACAACTTGTGAATAAACAGTCCCGGGACATAAACCTTAGCACCATCTTGTTGATATAATCATTGCCCTGGTCAGACACAATCACACAAGTTTGTAGTCCAGTAGTCAGTTCATGATCTCATGGAATTTTGGAGGTGGGAGGGTGTGGGGATCCGAAAATTGAATATGTTTCAAATCAAGTGATTGCATAAAAGGTACAACCATTAACCGGAAACGAAAATAATTTCAAGCTCTGAATATGTGTCTCATGTTAGCTCTCAAAGATCAGTGGCTAACATGCACATATCTAACATAACATGGATCACATCCATAGTCAAACATGCAAAAATATGAAGAGCATTATTATTACAATATCAATAAATAGGACCTTATAGCCCGATTTTCGCATAAGGGCCGACGAGCCAAAGCTGAACATAACTCAATAAATTGCAGCGGAAAAGAACATGAAAATAAAAGGAATAACCAGGTTGGCATGCCCAAACCCACAAGCAACCAACTGGAGTTAAAGCCGTGGCACCTGCTGTTATCGCCCAGAAGTGGTGTGATAGCTATAACCGATTCATGTGACGTTGATGTAAGTGTTGGCCCGATCTTCCGAAAGGTACTGATACGTCGATTGTGGAGAACACGACGTTGATGATGCAAAGGCTCCGACCCGAACAGATCGAACCCCTCGCAATCACTACATCACTGCTCCGTTGGTTATCAACCGTGCCGAACGCGGTTGACCTAGCCAAGAAGGCTATCTCCTGCAAGCGAATCGAGAACACAAGCAAGAGAGTAGAAAATGCAATCTGTATTGCGAATAATAATGAAGTTCACAGAGTGGGGTTCCTCAAAACCGAACAAACGGCGAAACTGCAAAGTGGCAGAATAATCTAAGAAAAACCTAAATTGGACTAAAGGGTGCTCCTATATGAGGAGGGCGACTAGGAGGTGGAAACCCTAGGTGAGGTACTGTTCACGCGGTGCCAAGTCAGCCCATAGGACTCGGATACAAGCCTTGTAAGTTAAACAAAAGGTGACACAGCACCAAGTAAAGGGTGGCCGAAGCTCCTTGAGTTGGAGGCCACAAATTCTTCATCTCCTTTGGCCATTGTTGTTGTCTTCTTCTTCTTTGATGCATATCATCAACTCCTTGTTGTCCCGTCCTAGATTTCTAAGCACAAGCAAATCATCTCCATTAAGCAGCATCATAGAATTCTTAAATAATACACTCAACCCTATAAACGAATTTATCTGATAATTGAGTTGACGAGCACGTGCCCGAGTAATTGGACCTTGCAAATCATTCATGGCAGTAGCAAGAGGAGTATTCATATCAGTAGAAGTGATGTCCTCATCAGACGTTCCCACCTTAAGCAAGTGGACAATCCGATTGAGTATAAAAGGTACTCGCAAGTCTTACACAAACTAATAAAAGAAATTTGTATGATAGATGCTATCCAAAAGAGAGAAAATTATACATGCTAATGGCTGACCAAAGGAGAGGCTTAATTTAATGGCTTAAGTTTTCCATAAACGCACCAATTTTCAACCTATACACACTAGTTTGTAAATGCTATTTAGTAAACACAATTTTATCAAAAGAAATTTGTATGACCAAGATATAAACAAAGATCAAATAATACCAAAGTGACAGCCCACTTTAATAAACTAAAATGCATGACATACCTGTCATGTCGATACCAAGTTGTTGCCCATGTCGATTTTAATTAAGAGTCTACAATGATGTCAATCAAACCAAGTGTCGTTTGTAACCGTGGACATGGCTATTTAAATAGTTTAACACCATGCAGGGGAGTACATCTTTACCCACACGACTCGACCAGCCTATAAGCCTCCGGATAATGACACACTTCCTAAGGTATGTCGGTTGGGGAAATCGAGACTCGGAATTTTTCAAAAAAAAAAATCCTATTAAGTTGAACTACCCATGTGTGATGACCCTAGCTCAGTACAAGCTACAGATAGAACTTGCTAAGCGGGCTCGCATGTTGTGTTAGAGAAGCGGATACAAAGAACACCCTTGCACATTATTTTTTATAGGTGATCATATCTCGGTGAATTATGATCCCCAGCATTGCTATACATACTACGTTTTCACGTCCGATACTTACACGACGCACCCGGATCTGCGATGGCACAACGTGCGGAGGCGCGGAGGAGGGAGGTGTGGTCAGGTGGAGGCGCGCGCTGGCCGGGTAGAGTCGGAGGAGAAGGGGTGGCCGGGCGGGCGTCATACGCTAGCATTTCCGTTATGATCCCTCACCTTCACCGCAGAAGACAGCAAGTTCTCCTTCAGAGCCCAAAGAATAAGAAGCGGCATCTCGTGAAATGGAGGGAAGGGAAGAAACCGATGGAGCTGCCAATAAGTAAACATTTGTGGAATAGCTAGGATGCATGTTCAAATAAATTCTATCTAGTGTATGATCTACTACTTCTACGTGTGTTTCATATGGTTAATCGTGCCATCATTTTGTCATGTCATTTCGAAATATGATTAATTCATTGATTCGTTCTATGAAACAATGTTAACTGATTATCAAGTGTATGTTGTGGCAAGAGATTTTTAGATTTTACATCATTGTGTCTTTCCCTAAGGCCTGAGTGCAATATATTCCATTATTATTTCTTCAGTGAATTGTTTTGTGATTTTCATTTGACTTTAACGCTCGTATTCTGTATTTGAGTATATTAGGTATATATATTTGCATGATTTATGGACATGCATTTCACGGAGGACGTCAAACGCAGTTACGCAATGCTGTAAAAATAAGAGCTCGATAGATGGATATCGAAACCATCTCATTTTGGTGCCAATTACAAACCAGATATTCGATGATATAATATGCAGTGTACTGCCCAAAATATATAGCAGACGGCCGGTTGAAATTGCCAATTAAACCCTTCATGTAGAAGGCATTAAGGATTAATTAAATCAAAACTAGGATTATATTCATTGGGGAACCCTTGCAAAAGCAGCTTTACTTATTTGTCGTGTACAAGATGTGCCACATTTGCTCAATGGTTTTAGTGATTTGGAGACCATCTTGTGTCCTGAGGCATTGGAAGAGGATTGTTCTGGGGTGGGCTGGCATGTGCAGTGTCGTTGTCCACTGCGATCAATTGTTCGAATTGATTTGTTTATCCACCTGAAAGAAGTGTCAGAATATTAGCCAAAAACTCTGTTGCTAAGAACATCGAAGAACACTATAATTCACCAATATATAGCTTACCATGTGACGGAGGATGGATTCCGGGTGGGTTTGTTGGTAGCCAGGGTTCTTGTAGTTCACTGAGATAAATTTTAGATGTGGTGATTTTAGATATATATCCTTGTGAGGTTAGTTAAAACAAGATAATGAACTTGTGAAGTGGTCGCCAAAGATTAAGAAACCCATTTTTATTCAAACGGCTCTACCTCTCCATCTATTACTGGGTTGTCTTCTTTGGATGGTCGGTAGCTCCGCCTGCTGCTTTTGAGTTCCATATGGATCTTTCTCTTCTTGCATATTGATTTGTGGGCCATTTCTTCGATTGGGCAGGCCGGTTGGTTTGATTGGGGTTCTTGGATTCGAATTTTGCAGGGTGCAGGTGTTGTCCTACATGATGTTGGCTTTGTTGGAGAGCGGGCATGAGGAAGTCTATGTCGTTGTCGAGCGGCCATTGTAGCTCGCGCAGACAGCCACCTTCATGGAGATCTGCGTTTTCTCCTTCATTTTACTATGATTCTTACTTTTTATCGCAGTAAAATTATAAATTTTATTGCAACTATATAATTTGTTCAACCTCTTAAGGTGTAGTTTTGATCTACTTAAGTAGGATTATCACTCTGAATTGAGTAAAGTGCATACAAAAAAATACGCCTTTTGTGATCCGTGAAAGGTGGTACAAATCAAACAAACTGGCATGCGTGCCAACTGCAGTGTTACCAAGGGTCGTAAGAGGTACTGGAATGATTCAACTTCAGTGTTATGTTTCTGCTGCCCTAGAAGAACTTTGTGCCAAATTCCTTATTGTATCCTAGTTCAAGACTTTGCAATTTCTTAATTTATTTCTTTTCACATGGAGATTGTGCGGTACTAAACAAGATGCTGATTTGTAATTGTCCATCATTTAGTGATCAAAGTTATAACCATGTAGGATTTGACAAGATGTTGATTCGTTTCATTTGGATGACTGGGAGGTCCGCACATGTTCCGTTATATTGCCACTCAGTGGAAGAAGGCCTTGTCGAACGCAAAAACTGCATAATATGCTCCAGAGTCAAGAGCTTTCTATAGTGTCTACTATCTAGTAGTGACTTTGAATGCGCTATTGGCTCACGTTTGCTATCATTTCTTGAACAATCAAGTATAAGTTGGTCGAATGGGGAATGCCAAAATACAACTCTTTTCATGAATCGCTAATGGTGTGTTGTACCAAGGATGGGAGAAGAACTGCTAATGGTGTGTTGTGCCAAGGATTAGCTTCTCCATTGGTAAATGAAAATGTACTGGATATTGATGCTGTGCTTGTTAAGAACCAAGAAAGATACTATCACCATTTACTTTTGGTCAATGTGTAGTGGCAGTTCTCATCTGAAAAGGATGAGATGAACTGGAAGGTAGATCAGTGAAAAGGAGCCATTTGCATTTCTCCATTGGAGCGACCCATAAGACCCCGTGGATCATTGGGGTCAAGGAGTTTCAGAAAAAGAATCGACCGCTTTGCCCCTACTAAAGCTCTGGGCCACACGGGCAGGTCCGGATCGATCCATTCCCACCCCTAGAAGGACAATTCTACATGGCCGCTGTACCACTGTATATATACAGAAGGGGAATGCGTGTCTTTTGAAGGAATCAATGTATTTTCTTTAATACTCTAAAAAAATGTATTTCCTTTAGTGCTACGTGAAACCTATAGTGCCATTTCCTGTTAATTGCAAGATTTTTCCATTACGACGTTCTTGTATTTCCCAATGAAACTTGTTCTTGGTCTAATCAAGCTTGTTATGCATATTGCAATGCATTAATTCTCTAGTAAATCCATCTACATTCTACAGACACTATACAAAAGAAAAATAAAGACGAAAGATTTAGCAAATGTAATTTATGATATGCCCACAAGGAAGACAAGGCATTAGGGTGTTCTCTATATTGGGATGTCATCGCCCCACCCGCCGATCACTACCCACAACCCTCCTCCTTGCCCGCGGCTAGCGGCACCGCCGCCACCTCGCCACCCATCCGCCTCTATCGCCCCTCCCTCCTTCTATAGGCGACCCTAATGAACCCAAACCCTAACCCGATGAACCCGAACTCTAAACCCCCCCCTCCCGCCGTCCATCCGCCTCTGTTGTCCCTCCCTTCTTCTATAGACGACCCCAATGTTATTTTTTTTTCAAAAGCATCATCTCTGCATTTTGTGGTTTTTCAAAATTTTCTACATTTATTTAAAAGGTTTTTCTAATTTTCACCAGCTAAGAAATGAATTTATTTAATTAATAAAAACCTGATCTAAACCTAAAAATGATTTATTCGAGTTCCTAATAATCTAAAGTACCTCACTAAAAAATTTTATAATTTTTGGAGTTGGTTTCCTAATATTAAAAATTGAAACTTGATTTTGGAAATAAAATCAAATCGAAAAAGATTTCACAATCCGAAAATATTTGTCGGGCCGATTCCTTCCCTCTCAGCCTACCTGTTATAGTTTTGACCCATTTTCGCCCCCGTGCACTGGCCTAAACCGCTTCCTCCTTTCCGTCTTCTCCGTGCGAACTTGCCTTTCTAGCGAACCCACCTCCTCTCTCATGCCTCTCTTTTGAGTCACTTACACGTGGGCATGGGACCCACTTGCTAGAGCTCTTCTTCGACCTCTTGCCCTCTCCTCCACCAGCCTGGACGTGCGCGTGCTAGCATGTAAAGGTGCTATGCTTGCCAATTCTACGCACCCTATCGCCACGCGGTGGACCCGATTGTCACCATCGCCCATTGCCTCCAATCCAAGCACAGGTCGGCACTATGCAACATCATCGTCATCCACTTTCGTCTGGCGCTACAGTGCCACGCTCGATTGTGCCTTGGGAGTCGCAACAAAAGCTTCTCCAACAAAGTTGTGACCCCGTCGTTGCCTCTGCACGCCACGCTACACCATCACTGACCTCTTCATGCCTGCCCAAGCCGTCAAGTCCCAGCCAGAGACGTCATGATGCCACGGCCTCCATGACTCATGAGAAACCCACAAGTTGCGAGTTTCATCTCGCTACAAAACTCCCTCCTAACCGTGTCACGAGACTCTTCATCCACCCTGTTGTCATTTTGCCCCTTGTATGTGCTTTTCCTCCACTGGTTTGCCCAGAACAACCCCTTCATCTTCGGCACTAGCATGCATGCTGTGACACACTCCGTCATGGCCATCATTGCTCCAGTGAGTTAACCCCTTATCCACTCGCGTCATGTTGCGTTGTTTCCTTCGCAAAACTGAATCCCTCAATCGACTTCACCTTTGGTGCAACGTACCAACAGATCCACACCGTCCTCTTCATCTCTAACCGTCGTCGTCGCCATCATCTTCCTCTGCCTCTGGTGAGCTTCGACCTTGTTCGTGGTTAGTTTTAGCTTCACCTCATCCCTCTGAACCTCACCGTGTGCCCTTTTCTTCTAGTTCGAGCCGTGGAGAGCCGCTGTCATTTAAACCATCGTCGTCGCCGCTGTCCACTATCATCTGGCCACTCCAGACCTCCTCCGTCATCACTGACCCACCGTAGCACTTCTGCTTGTGCGCTGCTCACTGTAGCTTCCTATCTTATTGTCTTGCGCTGCCACTTTTGCTCGTTGTAGTTATTATACCGATGACATTTGGTCCCCAAGCCAGCACCGGTAGCATCGCACTACACTCATGAAACCTTCTGGCTCTCAGTGTCACCTCTTTTTATTTCCCGTGTCGATGCCATCACAAACTCAAGAGACCACGCCGTTGAAAACTCGAGAGACATTGTCACCTTCCTCCATCGCGGGTTGACTCCATCCACCTCACCGGTGTACATCCCAAAGATCAGTTTGCGATGATCAGTTCGCGAGGATGCCTACTCGTCTACCAGTCTACGTTAGGGAAGAGCACCGCCGTGGTTGTGGAGGTTACCTCTGCGATTGAGTCAGCTGAGGTTTAGGCTTAGTCAATTGAGGCTCAGTGTGTGAGAGCTGTGTCAACTTAAGATTAGGAGTGTCGTCCTTTAGACAGTAGATTTGTGTGATAGGTTCACTTTTGTTTTCTTGTGTGCAATATGAGTTACAAAAGCCCTTAGCTATTTGTTGCAGCCATGCTAATACCCTTATTAATATATAGTTATTTCAGTTGAGTTTTTTGTACCATGTTTATTGGGTTTAACCTACATCCTACTTAGTTCTTAACTTATCTTGTACTTGCTACCTTATCTAATCCTTCGAGCTTTGCCAAATGGTTCAGACTCACAACACCGCTGCCAGTGGATTAGGAACTAATGGAGCGGAAGGAAGTGAACAACCCCTTGAGGGAGCAGTTCCACCCCAAGCACCGCCGATAGATCTGCAGAACTTTGGAGCATTCATAGCCGCCCAGACTCAGATGATGTATGCAATGATGAATCAGATGCAGACCATGAACAACAACCAAGCCAACAACAACAATGCAGCACTAGCTGCTCATGGTCACCCTGAACCATCTAAGTTAGCAGAGTTCATGAGGACTCGCCCGCCGATTGTAATACATCGAAATTAAAAGAGAATTGCCCAGAACTTCACGAGGAATTTCAGAAGTTAAAGTTAGAAGTTGTAGCCAGAGGATTTGTGGCTAGTTTGGAAGTAAAGTCTACTTTGGAAAAATAGATTCGTGTTGCCCAACCAAATGACCCTGTGATCATAGTTATTAAACTCAAGATGGGGGAAGGAAAGTTTAAGGATTTCAATAAGGATAATCAGGATACACTGTAGATCAATGGACGTATCTGTGTACCCGATATTGATGGTTTGAGACAGCTGATTTAAAGGAGGCTCATGATTCGAAGTATTCTATTCACCCTGAAAGCACTAAGATATATCAGGTTGTAAAGAATAAATTTTGGTGGCCAAATCCAAAGCGAGAAGTCACAGAGTTTGTGGCCCTAGAGACTAGCAAGTCTGTTACAACCCCTGAAAATCCCAGAGTGAAAATGAAAAGAGATCAGAATGGATTTTATCACCAGTTTACCCAGGACTCAATCGGGTGACGATTCTATTTGGGTAATAGTGGATCGTTTGACAAAGATTGCCCATTTCTAGCCAGTCAAAACCACTTACTCAGGATATCGCCTTGCATATTTATATATGTTAAGGATTGTCAGTTTGCATGGTGTGCCCAAGAAGATAGTGTCAAATCGAGGATCCCAGTTCATCTCTTGTTTTTGGCAAAGTTTATATGAGGCTTTGGGGACTCATCTAAATTTTAGTACTGCTTATCACCCTCAGACGGCTGGGCAAACTGAAAGAGTAAATCAAGTATTGGAGGACATGTTGAGAGCTTGTGCTCTAGCTCATGCTACTAGTTGGGATAAGAGTTTACCTTATGCAGAATTCTCATACAATAATAGTTATCAAGCTAGTCTACACATGTCACCATTTGAAGCTTTGTATGGTCGTGCCTACATAACCCCTCTGAATTGGACAGAAATAGCCGAACGTCTGGAATTCGGACCAGATATTATTCAGGAAGCAGAAGACCAAGTGTCTATGATTAATGAAAGATTAAAGATAGTTCAGTCCAGACAGAAGAGTTATGCTGATAATCGTCATCGTGATCTCAGCATTGAACCAAAGGATTTTGTTTATCTTCGACTTACTCCTCTTAAAGGTGTCAGAAGGTTTCATACCAAAGAGAACCTTGTCCCTGGTTATGTCGGTCCTTTTCAGGATTGTGAATCGTCGAAGAGAGGTTGCTTGCCAGCTTGAACTGCCTTAGTCGTTAGAAGGAGTACACAATGTTTTTCATGTCTCGCATTTGAAAAAATGTCTTCGTGTGCCAATGGAACAAACTCCCTTGGATTCAATTGAGTTGAAAGAGGATCTTACATACAAAGAACAGCTAGTCAAAATTTTGGATGTGGCAGAGCATTTAACCAGAAATAAGACTATTCGTTTTTGCAAAGTTCAGTGTAGTAACCACTCAGAAAGTGAAGCAATGTGGGAACGGAAAGAAGAGCTAAAGGCCGAGTTTCCTAGCCTTTTCTCTAGCTAGCCTGAATCTCAGATTCGAGATTCCTTTAAGGGGGTGGTTTGTAACATCCCAATTTTTTGAGTTTCAAAACCTTTTTAGTAGTTCAATCCTGTAGGAAAATTCACCAAAGTTTTATTCGAATTTTATAAAGCTTAAATGGACTTTCAAATGGAAAAAACAAGTTAGTGTCACCAATTTGAATATCAATTAATTCCAAAACTATTTTATTTGAATTTCTTGTGCTTGGAAATAATTTTCAGAATTTTTCTTGAATTTTTTTGAGTCCATTTGCAATTTTTTTATTTGCTATTTGGATTTTCTGGTTTTTTAAGTAGAAAAACTAATTAAAATCTCATAAATCTCTTTGGGCTTAAACCCTATTCCTTGGCCCAACCCTATTTCGAAGTCAGCCCAGCTCATCCGCCAGTTTCCCGTGCGTAGCCCAATCTCTCTCTCCTGCTGCTCGCCGCATCTAGTCCCACTTGCCAGTCTCAACATCGTCGTGTGTGACGCAGTTTCGCCTGAGCCATAGCCGCTGACGAGTGGGTCCACCTAACATTGTTTATCTTCTCCGAGCCAGGGATGGCTTGGACTTCTCCACCGTGGGCCTTCCTTCGTATGCGTGCTCCGGACTCTCCCTGCTGCCCATGTATAAAAGGGGAGGTAACCCTTGCCCTCTGCATCCCAGTCGTGCCGTCACCGAGCCAAAACCCTAGCCCTAGCCGCTGGAATCGCTCGGGGAAGGAAGCCATCGCCGCAAGCTTCAACGAGGTTTTCCTTTGCCGCCGGAGCACCTGAAGATGTGTTGTCGCCACCGTTGAGTTCGCAAGGAGGAGATCTACGTCCCTGTCACCTTCACTTCACCGGAGCACCGCCGGAACTTCAAGTCCACCGAGCCCGAATCTTTGTCACCACTTCGACCTCGCTGCTGACCAACTCCGTCATCCCCTTGTGAGTGTGAGCACACCATCGTGATCTCCAATGCCTCAACTACCTGTTCCGCACCTCCGTTCACCTCGTTGTAGCACAGAATGCTGACGACCTTCAGGACCCGAGTGCCACCACCGTCGTCGTCATCAACGTCATTCCATCGCTTGCGTGTCATCCTGGTCAGCGCCACATGGCAACCACATCAGCGTTGAGTCAGCCACTCCTGTACCAAAACCCAGATCCAATCACACGTAAGCTTAGTCTACCGTGAACCTAGCCAATGCCATATGGACCCCCACCTATCAGAGCTACTTCCGTAGACCAGTGAGCCATAGACCCATAGACCAGAACCATAGACTTGGTCCATAGACCCCGGGTCCCACATGTGAGCCTCTGTTTCTGATTTTTTGGATTTTCTTTAATTCTAAAATTTGTTGCTGACGCAATATTTTGGGATTTCCTTTAAAAGAAAATTCAAAATTCAAAATAGTAATTCCTTTATCTTTTTCTTAGATTTGAATCTTCTGAGAGCCCGTTCTTCCTCATACGAACTCCAATTGAACCCATTCAAGTTTCTGAATTCAAGCTCTATCTTCCTGAGTTTTTTATTTAATTTTTGGAGTTTATTTATTACTCTGTTTTGTATTTATTTAGTTATTTGCTTTCGTTTGCGAGTAGACGTTGATACTTTAGGAGCTTTTGAGGAAGAAGGAATTGATCAAGCTCAAAACCAGTACCAAGACTTGTTCCAAGTCAAGTTGTATCTTGACCATGTTGAACCCAGTTTTTCAAAATTACCTTGATTAAAATTATTACATTTTACTTTAAGTATTTATTTAAATGTTTTGGGATTATCTATACAACAATTTGATTATATCCACTTTGCTCGTTGTATTATCATGATCTTTTGTCACCCTAGCTTGGTTAATTATTAGTTGGTATTGTCATAGAACCAACGTGGATTGATTAGATACGAATAGTTTACTTAGCCATGCAACGAGTCATTGATATCATTTGAGTTGCAAATATAAACTTGACTAAGTGATTATGAAACTTGGGTAAAACTGTGTACAATATCTTTACTCGTTGATGGCATGTGTTGTACTTAACCAATAGGGGGAAAAAGATTTAGACCGAGGCAAGTGGATGTAATTGTGATATGGAGTTGTGTGCGCTTGGAAAAATATGAATGTAATAGTTGGTAGTAATTGGCAGTCTTGCCTTGGTCAATTAAGGACTTAACTTTGTGCACCATTAAACTAAGCCACAATTGTACGACCACATGCCTGATGAGACAAGCCTAACCTAGTAAGCTATGGAGTCTTGATATTGATTATTTAGGCAGATAGTTTAAGGTGTGTGCCAGGGTGGAGGTGTGTTTCTGTCTATGTGGTGATTCACATTTATGAGCAGTTCGCCATCTCCAGGTCCAACGGTGTGCAACGGGCTAACCACCTGTGTGGGAGTTGGTGCCAACAGTAAGCACAACGGGAATATCAATTGTTGAGATGGTGTATCAGAAAAGTTTTGTTATGATTGGTGCTAGCTACACTAGTTATATCGTGTTGGTAAAGTGTATTACCTCTGCAAAGTGTTAATCAATCTATTCGAATAGCCGTGTCCGCGGTCATGGACATGCTCGGGGATTTTACACGAGGGGTATATTTTCATAAAAACAAATGGGAAGGGACAGTTGTGTGGGAAAACTTGTGCAGCTGTGTGAAAGAAAATGGTTAGGTTATAGAAGCTTTGTGAAAATACTTGTTAAAATTATTATCGTTATTTGTTTCAAGTTATGCATTCAATCTATTATTTGTATTCAATTAGAAATGTTGCTTTATTGCAAAATAGCCACAGAAGCCATTTCCTTTGGAATAAGCCACCATCTGTAATTGCATTCTGTGGTACAACTTGTTGAGTACTCGGAGTACTCATTCTTGCTGCAATCATTCAGCTGAAGTGGATGAATCTTAGCCTGCTTTTGAGGAGGAACTTTACGAGGATGGTGATCGCTAGGTCTTGATTCAAGCCGGTTGCCTGTGGCAAGTCGATGGGTTTCCACTGGAGTTGCTTTTGTTCTGCTGCCATTTCTTTATTTAGTGTTAGCCCTGCGTGGCTTAATAATTGTAAACTTGACCATAAGGTCAAAATCGTTATTTATTTAATCAAACTAGTCGTTTATTCTTATATTTATCTATGTTGACACTGTGTGCACTACCTTGATCCTGGACTAGTGCATTATACACAGAGAGTTCAGATTTGCATATTTGGGTCCAGACAGTTGATTGCAAACTTTGAACGATAAAATCTCCTAAACCATTCATCCTATTTACAATCCGTTTGAAGCGTTTTGCTGAAAAAATATATGCTCAACAAAAAGAGATCCATGATGAGTATGTTTCGACTTTGTAAAAAAAATAATGCCGAATGTTTGGATTTAATGTACCTAAGCCAGTTGATTACTGCATCATCTGAGCACGAAAAAAGCATGGGTGATGGTGGGTTTTCTTTGACTAGCTTTTGACCAAGGTGAGATGTGGGTTTTAACCCACGGATGGTGGTGGAGCGTAGAATAACCTATTCTATGCTTAGGTACAGAATAGTGTATATGTATATATACTATTCTGTAGCTGAGCATAGAATAGTGTAGCACCCCAGCCCAACACGGAGCCCAGAATGCCACTAACTACACTAACTATCAATTTTAACATCATTTTATAATAAATTACAGCAAGCGTATCACAATTAATACGTACCCGACGTGAACAACTCTGGATTCTACTTGCGCATGTGAGATTCCAACTCCCAAGTCACTTCCCTCTCGGACTTAAGGGACCAGATCACCTTGATGGATACCAACATCTTACACCTCCACACTCGTCTCTACCTTTTCAGGTACACTCAACAGACAGGACTCAAAGGTACGGCCATACTCATTGATCAATAGCTCTAACGAAACCTCACACTCTAGATCTCTTAAGTACTCCCTCGACACCGGGTCATACAAAACGTTGTGAACCCTGCGCCTGGACTCGAGACAGTCCTCGCGATACGCTATCTTCTAAAATCCCCGTAACTTCCAAAAACAAATCAATGTACCTTGGGCCAACCTTTCCTTTTGGTACCAAACCACACAACTTGTACATAATACATGGAACTCTTGTTCCATCTCTCAATCAATATCTTCACCTTAACAAGGAGCACCTCCTTTAACCAGGCATACACAACAGGACTCGTTTTAAATAAACTCTTTTACAAACAGAGCCCAACTAAAAATAAAGGTTTCTCATCGCAACTACGCATTACCAACTCCCCACCAAAACAGTCAAATCCAAAATTAAAGATTCATCACAAAAACTTTTTCACTTTCCAATTATACAGTTTGTAAATAAACATCACGTAAGCCAAAGGAGAAATCACTCAAATGCCCAAATCAAACACTTCTTTTATTTTTTTGAACTAGAAAGAGACACCATGCCAACATAAAGCCAATCAAATGGTACATGACCTCCATCACAAACACACAACTCAAATAAGAAGCAAGAGAACATTTCACTACCCGAAAAAGCATTTTTTTCTCAACTTTTGTTTTAGGAAATAAACTTTCTCTCAAATCATGGGATTCCAAATCATCACACTAATCGACCTCACAAGTTTACACCAAACCAACCAAAAACCCAAATCCATCGGACGCACTACCCGTTGTCCCAGTAGTAAAACGGCTCTAACTTATTCATACGAACTCCAATTTCAACCAACCAAGACTATCTAGAATCCTCATGAAACAACCTACATTTTTCTAGTTATAACGAAACTTGTATTCTACCGTTTTCTATCTCGTTTCTTTGCTTGAATACCATATCAGATTCTGTCGAAACAGTCTAATTCACAATTTTTATATCTTTAATTCTACAACTTAAACATATATGAATAACACGAGCTCTCGAAACTACACAAGATTTCCTACAATATTCAAGTTGACACCAATATCTAATTTTAACAATTTCTACCTGAAATCGACCCAACTACACAAAGTCTACCAACTACGTCTAAAATCTGGAAAGCAACCTTCCGGAGGCCATAACTTTTCGCTCGCTACTTTGATTTTAATGATCTAGACCTTCATTGAAAGCTAACGCGATAACCTTCCTTTTCTCTAATTACATCGAACTCTAATTCAGAGTCTAAATATTCCTAATCATCCCTTCAACGTTCTGCCCTAAACTTGACGAATCTGGACAGAACAGAAATCCAACTTACCATTGCCCAAACGATCTACCGAAAGAACAACGACTTAATTTAGGGGCATCTAGAGGTTTTCAGATCGTTACCCTCGAAGAACACGGAGCCGATCATGAAATCCTTCTCCTCCTCCCTTCTTTTCTTTCCATCTTCCTTCCTCTGACTGATCTTCCTCTTACTGGCCGGCAGCAGCGGGGAGCTAGCGCTACAGTACCCAGGTGCTACAGCACCCGCGTTGCACTACAGTGCCTCGTGTCTCAACATGCTACAGTGCCCACGCAGTGCTGCAGTGCAAGGCTGCTAGGGTTTGTATTTCCCCCACCCTCTTAAGTCGGTTCCCCACTTGGGCCAAAGAGCTATGGGCTGAAGGCCCAAATTCTAATACTCCTCCCAAATTCGGAATTTTTCTTTTCTAATTATATTTAATTTTAGTATTAATCATTTATTTGTTGTATGTTTAAACCAGATATTACAAATAGCCTATTCTACGCCCCAGCCAGTCTGCCACGCCTGACCGTGCATGCCCCACCAGTTAGTCATGTGGCCCAAAACCAACAGCGTGGGCCATGAACCCATGACCCCCATGCACTACGTCACATGGTCAAGACGTGCTACAGTGGAATGTGACAGTAAAGTCTAACGAGCCGTCAACTAAATTCGTGATTACAATAAAACCAGTTTAATTGGATGTAAATCAAAATGTATGTAAAAGTAAATGTGATACTCATTTTTACTGTCACGCATTACACGGAGGTTTTCAATTTTTACCATTCCTCTATCTCTCTCTAGGGGCAATCGTAGCATTTTGTGGGCCACGGCCCCAAGACCCCACAATGACGTCTCATGGGCGATACGAGAATGGCTGGAATGTAGCAGTAAACTCAAACGATTAATGCAGTAAAAATGGTAGTGTAGTAAAAGCAACAACGCTCGGTAGTAATATAGGATATATATACGGAAGTAAATAGTATATCCATCTTTATTGCCGAGCAACTTACAACCGTTTTAATTTTTCATATTTTTTCAGCAATCGCCACTAGGGGAAGTTGCATATATTACGGGGATGGACCACAACGTTCAATATTCTCCAGAACTACGGACATCATGCGCGTAAAATTGTTGAGTAACAATAAAATTGCAATTGTGTTCTAGCAAAATTGCATTGTCCTTCCAGTAAAATGCATTTTTTTGCTCTTCCAGCAAAATTGCATTTGTATAACCGAAGCACTTTTCAAGCATATATAATTCACCTTGCAGGTCTTTCTCCCCGTTCTACACAACGTGCATTGGTCGGTCTACTAATTGAATATGGTGCATAATCGCGTCGATGTGCTGGATTCCAGCAAGTACAAGAAAAATTGCACAAACCCGAGTGATCACCATACTGTACTGTAACATCCCAAAGTTCTGTTACCAAAATAAAAATTAATAAAGTTACTCTTTTATTGGATTTTTTCGAGTTTCATTAATGTTTTTTTTGGTTTTCTTAAATCTATAAGATTCTAAAAGTCAAAAATAAAAATTATTGAGTTTTATAAGTTTTTATTGGATTTAAAGTGAAAAATAAAATTTCATGTAATTTCTATAATTTTCTGCAATTTTCAAAGCTTTTTCCTAAATATTTTAAAGCCAAAATAATTTATTTGCAAAAACTATTACCAATTATAAGTTGGAACTATTTTATTTAAGTCCAAAATAACTCTAGGAATTTCTGTGAATTTTTCTAGAATTTTTGGATTTTATTTGCTATATTCTAAAAGTCCCTTTTTGATTTTTCTAATGTCTAGCAATTAAAAATGAATTGCTGTCCGCAAATAAAAATCAAATTTGTGTTGAAAATATTTTATTTAAGCTCAAAATAACCTATTTAACTACTCTGAAAATTCATTGAATTTTTAGACCTATACTACTATTTTTCAAGTTTAAAAACATTTTTTAGCAATATAAAAATAATTACTGTGTAATAATAATTTTTATTATTATTATTAATATTTTATTTGAATTCAGAATGTTGTATTTAATATCTGTAATTTATTTCGGATTTTTCGGAATTAATTTGCTATTTTTCCGGAATTAATTGGTGTCTTTCCGAATTTTCAAAAGGAATATTCCTTGGATATTCCTTGGAATATTCTATCTGCTATAGTAACTCCGGCGAAGGCGTAATTTCCGGCCATAACTCCGGCGAGCAATTCCCGTCAAACCGTTACTCCTTTGCCCCTATAAATTGAACCGTAGCTTCTCCACCCCATTCCTCATATCCCTCTCGCTCAGATTTGCCAAAATCCTCCCGGAGACCCCTCTGCTAGCCCTTCTTCTCCAACTCCGGCGACAACTCCGGCGAGCCCGATTTCCTCATTCGTAGCTCCGTTGTTCGCCAAATTTTACCAGTGAGTTCCTCTCGAGATTCTCTACATTTCTATTCAAGCCGAATTTTGATTATCATGTTGGTTCACCGTGGCCACAAAAGTACCGACGGTCTTCTTCTCCAACTCAGGCGACAACTCCGGCGAGCCCGATCTCCTCATCCGTTGCTCCGTTGTGCACCAAATTTGACCGGTGAGTTCCTATTGAGATTCGCCACATTTCTATTCAAGTGGAATTTTGATTTACTTAATTGTTCATCACTGGCCATATCTTCTTCCCTAAGTCCGATGAGAACTTCGTCGAGCCCGATCTCTTCATCCGTTGGGTAATTACTCGAACCCTTTTACCTACATGTTCCTTTCAATATTATCTACCTTTCTATTCAAACAAAATTTTGAATTTCGCAATAATTCGTAACTGTCATGTCACGGCCACCTCACCGCCTGCTGCCCACGCGGCTTATGTGTACGCTTGCGTGGCTGGTACTATTCCTTGGGCCGGTCCACCGTGGACCAAACCCCATTTTCATGGACCCGGGCCCACATGTCATTGACTCCAACCATTTTTCTTTATAAAATAAATTCGACCGAAAATTCATTTTCCCACCTGCAGACATCATGCTAACACAATAAAGGGATTTCCTTCAGAAAAATAATTCCTTAAATTTCAAATTTGGAATTTCATCTTTTCTTGTGATAATCAACCTTAGGGTGTTCGTTCTCCTTCATACGAACTCCGATTCCGTCGATTCAACTTCCTAAATTCATATAAAGTCGATACCTTCCTCTCAAGATTTATCTTGGATTTTATTTGGATTTTATTTGAGTGTTATTTGAATTTAGCTCGTTACAGATAGATTTAACGACTTGGACGACCGGATTTCACGCCGCTTAAGAACAACGAGTAATCAAGCAAGGCAAGTTATACCCTTGATCATATTGATCCCATTATTTTAAATTATTTATATTCTGCTTTTAAATTATTATGCATGCTTATTTATATTGAGAATATAAATTCTGTTTTCAATTCATAGCTATACCTAAATCCTTTGTATGACCAACGTTGATATTGAATCAAACACATTGACACCCTAAATAAAACTGGTTGATACGATAGTATGAACTAGGATCATTTAAACGTATTGCTTAGCCATGCTTATAGACCAAACTTGTGCGATTTGGGAATTTCACCAATAATCAATTATTGTTTAAATTATACCCTTGGCATTGGTGTGTCATGGAGTTTTACAAATGACTTGGAAAATAAAATAAAAGCGGTTTGGACTTGGGCGAAATGGATGATTGGTGGGTGCAGTTTATGCAGGGCTTAATCGTTAGGGTTAAGGCCCAGAGGTTTTTATGGAAAGTCGCCCAAGTCAGTTAAGGACCGGTCTTCGAGCGCATGATGCTACGCCTTATCGTACCACCACATGTCCTGTGTGGGCGGGACTTGGCTAAATAATTTGTGATGTCTTAGTGTCATTTGTGCTATGTTGTTGGTATGGGTGTTGGTCGACAAGAGACCCATCTGGCGCAAGAGGGGCTTAGGAGGATGGCTAGTCCAATGGTAGCGAAACCTTAGCGGGCATAAATACATTAAGACAGAACATTGTAAAGGCCTCGTGATAATCACTTAGTCGCACACCTTCTAAGTGTGTCGACGGACATTGAAAGTTGATTATCTCTTGTGGGTAAAGCTGCACAACCTCTGCAGAGTGTAAAATTATTCGAATAGCCGTGTCCACGGTCATGGACATGCTAGCGTAACTACTCAAAGTTAGACTTTGGTTTTGTCTCAAAAGACTTCTTTAAAACCGGTTTATCCAAATGGGAATTGGGCGAGAAGCCATGTGATAGGAGGGTATCCTTCACCATTCATGTGTGAATGTTATCGACTATAAAATTGAGAATTTATAAAAGAATTTTAGTTATAAAATAACCGCTTTGGAACTTAGTACCGAGATTTAAAGGAAATCTCGCTTTATGCAAATAAACCAATAAGCCATCCTTTGTTACATCCATATATGCATGTCATTCATTACTTGTGGGTGTAACTTGCGAGCACACAGTAGTTGTGCTCATACATGCTTTATGCAAACAAATTTGAGAGGAGAAGGACTTTGCTACCGTGTGGATCTCGACGACTAGGCCGCTACGATCGATTGCTCGTGGCAAATTGCTGGACTCTACTACTTCTTCGTCTTCCGTTGTGTTCTTTATTGTTGGCTTGTAAGCCTCTTTTGTAATAAACTCTGTTGATTATTAATAAAGTTGTGATATGAATTTGTTACCATATTTGTTTACTGTGTGAACTAGCGACTGATCATGGGACTAGTTCAGAAATGCACAGAGGATCTGGGATGGTAATCCCGGGTTCTGACATGTACTAGCAAGAAGATCGCCACACGTCTAAGTGATGCCCTGTCGGACCCGGATTTCCTAATCCAGAATCCTTTGTGAATATACTGTGCTATTCCCTGGATCAGTAGATAGCACTCACAGATACATTCCTGAACCATTTCATACATGGCGTATAACCATACCATTCATTAATTAACATGAAAGAGTTCACATAGACCGCGTCGGGTCAGGTTTTACAATACGGGCCGAACAGGCCAAATTTATTACATCACAAAAGACAGCGGTAGCTATAGCGGAAGCAAAAGGGGTAGGGCTTAACTCTCCACAGTAAGCGATCGGGCAACACTGTACAACTGATATTGACCAAGGACCTGGATAATATCGGATGTACGCAAGTGCCAATGAGTCCGCTAGACTGGGACGAGACCTAGACTATAGAACCTAGACTATTCTTCATCGACTCCATGCCCATGGACTTCTGGTTCCTCGTAGTAGGCATAGTCTCCTTCATCTGCGTTATCCAAGGGTTTGGGAGAGCGAGAATGAGCACAACTTCCGTGCTCGCGAGCCAACACACAATGCAATAATATACATGCAAGGCTTAACAAGGATGGCTCGGGTTATTTTATTTGCTAAAGCAATGTTTTCAATTATCATAACTACAAATTCCTATCACTTAGCATTTTAACAAATTGCATTTGGTTAAAGAGAATAATTGTGCAATATTTATATCAGCAGAGGTTCCCTCCACCTTCATGCTTATTTTGATTGTGGTTACGCCCACCACTAAACAACACTGGGTAAGGAGACCCAGGAAAAACAATCTCAGGGCTAGGTGAGCCCGCCACAATTTCCATACCACCCACAAAGGATTTTTGAAATAGAACTAACTCAAGTTAAGTTCCCATGTCCGCCTTTGACCGTAGGCACGGCTGTTTAAACAGTTTATAACTCTGCAGAGATTGTACACTTTACCCACAAGAGACAATTAACTCGTTGCCCTACACGATTCCGTAGTCGTGTAGTCGAGAGGTTGTCACAATAACTTTTCTAAATATCTCGCCCTTTCCATCATCTCACCCATATGGGGTTGCGCCCATACGTTGCGCGGGATGTCCACCTCAGCGACTGGCGTAGCGTGGCTACACCTCGTGATCGGTGAACTTCACCCTTGACTCGGTGTCCCATCGGCCCGACATACCTGAGCTTTTGCCCTTTGTCCCTCCGGTGAGGTGACTTTGTGTTTTGATAAATGTACTAAGCCAAGTCGCGCTTTGTTGCAGACTTGTGGTTGTACTTGTTATACACAGGAGGTCGTGACAAGATTAAGTCCTTAGGGTTGTGCGGACGGCTCAACCACATTCCCGCCATTCTCGTGCTCCATCCGCACTCCACCATCTTACCATCCGCCTGCACGGGTATTAGCGATCTAGGGTTTTTGAGATGTAAAATACAACTATTCAACCATCTCAGTCATTTACCCGCAATGACTGCCCAAATCATTTTATGTTTGAAATGATGATGATTAGGACATTTTAACGTCCCGGTACTTAAGCAAGTCTAGCATGTCGCTTAAGTACAGCCTATAGCTAGTATTACCATATAGTTACTAGGGTGACAATGGAATTTAAGGGATTCAAGTTGTCAAGGATGGCATAATAATTAATTAATCATCAAATGGGTATTAACTATCTTAAGCTTTAACATACATTTGATTAAGGAATTAAAGTATGCAATTTGCTATTATTAAAAGAATATAACTTGCATAAAATGTAGGCTCAATATGATCAAAGTATTGACTCGCCTTGAGTGTAGGGAAGAGGGTCCGAGTAGTCTTGTTCTTGATCAACGTGGAGGTCTCCGGTGTCTCCGAATTCTATGCGGGCGAAGTACCGGAAAAAGAGACAATAGACAAAAGAGCCAATAAATACACAAGAATACCCAAATGAACTCCAAATTGAACAAGACCTATGCCATTAGCAAGATCTTGAATTTACAAATTTTTAGAAATTTACTTTGTAATTTTGGAGCTAAACCGAGGAGATACTAATTTTTGAAGCCTCGCTTTTGAATTAAATTAGAAAAGGAAAACGAAAATCAACCAAAAAAGAAAAGACAGAGGCCCACAAATTCCAGCCCGGCCCAAGGCCTCGGGCCGATCAGGCGCTGGCGGAAGAAAAGGAGGGGAGCAGCGAGGGAGAGGCGCAGCGTGCGAGGGACAGGAGCGGGAGGCTCGGGGGAAGAAAGGAAGCGGCGGCGGCCGGAGGGGAGGCGCGATGGCGACGACGACGACGAGGCTCACCGAGCGGCGAGGAGAGCACCTAGCGGCAGCAGCAACCGGAGGGGGAGAGGAAGGGACGGCGGCGGCGGCGGTGCGAGGCGATGGAGGGGATCCCGGGGTGGCGCGACGACGGCGACGGAGGGGGACGGCGACGACGACGACGGCGACAGGAGGTAAGGCCTCGGCTCCTTCTCTTTTCTTCTTTCTTCTTCTTCTCCTCGGGTTCTTGCTTGGGGAGGGAGAAGGGGGGTGGGCGCCGGGTTTTAAAGCCGAAGAGGAGGAGCGGGGAGGAGGACAAGGGGACCCGGGGAGCGCGTGGGGCACCGGCGGAGCCGGGGGAGCCGGGACGGGACGGGAGCAGGAACGGCAGGGCGATGGCGACGAGCGACGCGCGACGGGTGACGGGCGAGAAGACGCGCCCTCGCGAGTGGGAGCAGGTGGGGAGAGGACGGCGCAGCAGGGGGGTCGCAGGCGAGGCACGGCGCGGAGCAGTGCGAGCGGCGAGGACGGTTGCTGGCGCGGTGGGACCTGGCGAGGACGAGCAAGCGGGGGAGGCGACGGCGTGGCAGCGGCGAGGATGGGCACTGGCGCAGAGAGACCCGGCGAGGACGAGCAGGTGGGGGAGGCGACGCGCTGCACGGGGGGTTGACGGGCGCCGGGGTCAACGCCAGTCGACGGGGGGGAGAGAAGGGGGAAGAAGGGGAGGGTGTTACAAACCTACCCACCTTAAACGGAATCTCGACCCCGAGATTCAGGCTGCTCCGAGAACAGGGACGGAAAGTCCAACTTTAGCTGGTCCTCGCGCTCCCAGGTGGCTTCTTTTGCTGAGTGATTGCTCCATTGAACTTTGCAAAGGCGGATGATTTGGCGTCTGGTTTGCTTCTCCACGACGTCAAGAATCTTGATTGGATGCTCCGGGAAAGTTAGATCTTGCTGAAGGGCAATGGCTTCGACTAGAGTCTGTTCTTCCGGTACTCTGAGACATTTCTTGAGCTGAGAGACATGGAACACGTTGTGGATGTCTGACAAAGTGTCGGGCAACTCCAGTTGATAGGCTACTTCTCCTCGCTTGGCGATGATTGGGAACGGGCCTATATATCTTGGGGCGAGCTTGCCTTTAACCTTGAATCTTCGGGTTCCCCGAAGTGGCGATACCTTGAGATACACAGCATCTCCAACTTCAAAGGTTAATTCTCTTCGACGGTTGTCGGCATAACTCTTTTGTCTTGATTGAGCAGCTTGAAGACGATCTCTGATCAGTCGAACTTTCTCTTCAACTTGCTTGAGGGTATCTGGTCCGAAGACATATCCTTCCCCAGATTCTGACCAATGCAAAGGGGTTCTGCATTTTCTCCCATAGAGTGCTTCAAACGGGGACATTTTCAGACTTGACTGATAACTATTATTGTATGCAAACTCGGCATACGGTAGACACTTTTCGGCCTCTGAAGAAATTCCAAAGCACAAGCTCGAAGCATGTCTTCTAGAATCTGATTTGTTCTTTCCGTCTGACCATCGGTTTGAGGGTGATCTGTTATCTTGAAATCCAGGTGAGTTCCAAGGGCATCATGCAAAGTAGCCCAGAAATGCGAGGTAAATTGAGATCCTCGATCGGAGACTATCCTCTTGGGTACTCCATGTAAACACACAATACGAGCCATGTACAACTCGGCTAACTTGTCTCCTTTGTAGGTTGTCTTTACAGGGATAAAGTGGGCGACTTTAGTCAATCTGTCAACTATAACCCATACCGAGTCACATCCGGCACTGTTCGAGGCAAACCGGTAATAAAATCCATTCCGATTTCTTCCCATTTCCACTGAAGGATTTGTAGGGGTTGTAGCAATCCGGCTGGTTTTTGATGTTCAGCCTTGATTCGTTGACATACGTCACAACAAGCTACAAATTCGGCGATATCTCTTTTCATTCGTGGTCACCAATACAACATATTCATGTCTTGATACATCTTGGTGCTGCCTGGGTGTAGGGTGTAAGCTGAGCTGTGAGCTTCCTTTAGAATCAAATCCTTGAGTTCCTTCTGGTGGGGAACAAAGAGTCGTTTCCCATACCATAGGATTCCTTGCTGATCTTCTAACATCTTAGGGGCTTTTCCTTTTGCCATGAGATGCTTGAATCTCTGGACTCCAGGATGTCCTTCTTGAGCGGTCTTGATTTGCTCTTCTAAAGTTGGATGCGCTTCTATTGTGGCTAGGGTGCCTTGCTCTATTAACTCAAGGTTGAGGACTTCAAATTCCTTATAGAGCTCAGGCTGATGCTCTTGGATCATGACATTATTGCAATAGGATTTACGGCTTAATGCATCAGCAACCACATTAGCCTTTCCAGGATGATAATGGACATTCAAGTTATAATCCTTTATTAACTCTAACCATCTCCTTTGTCGAAGGTTGAGGTCTGATTGAGTGAAGATATACTTGAGACTCTTATGGTCTGTGTAGATATCACAATGATTCCCAATCAAGTAATGCAACAGATTTTGGGGCATGCACTACTGCTGCTAACTCCAAATCATGAGTTGGATAGTTGTCTTCGTGAGGACGGAGTTGTCTTGAAGCATAAGCTACAACTTTTCCTCCTTGCATGAGCACGCAACCAAGACCTTGGCGCGATGCATCACAATAGACTTCGAAGTCTTGATGTATATCCGGCAGGATCAATACTGGGGCAGAAGTTAACTTCTTCTTCAGTTCTTGGAAACTCCTTTCACAAGCTTCTGTCCATTCGTACTTCTTTTCCTTTTTAAGCAGGTGGGTCATTGGCTTGGATAGCTTGGAAAACCCCTCTATGAAGCGTCTGTAGTATCCGGCCAAACCGAGAAAACTACGCACTTCAGTTACTGAGGTGGGCTGCTTCCATTCCATTACAGCTTCTACTTTGGATGGGTCAACTGCAATTCCTCCAGCGGATACGATATGTCCGAGGAAACTGATTTCATGAAGCCAAAATTCACATTTACTGTACTTGGCATAAAGCTGGTTCTCCTTAAGCTTTTCTAAGACCAATTGCAAGTGTTCGGCGTGTCCTTCATCGGTCTTTGAGTAGATCAAGATGTCGTCTATGAACACGACAACAAACTTGTCTAAGTATTCCATGAATACTTTGTTCATGAGGTTCATGAAGTAGGCTGGCGCATTGGTCAAGCCAAACGGCATGACAGTGAACTCATACAGGCCATACCGGGTGGTGAAAGCCGTTTTAGGAATATCCTCATTCCTAATCTTAAGCTGGTGGTATCCTGACCTCAGGTGTGGGGACCCCGGTAATTATCTCCATAAGACCGAGATTAGACAAGGTCTTAGGGACATAATTCTGGTCTCGATAAATAATTCAATTTAACTCTATCCAAGTGGGAGACTTAGCGAATATTGGAGCCTCAACGATCATCTGCGTTGCTCCCTTGCGGCGCTACATGATTGTCGATTCTCCCTCGATTCGAAGCACTACCCTTGGTGAGTCAAATGGGAATTCATCAACAACGAGTATGATATATATTGGCTCCCAAGATCAACGACCAATATACTCATGCTTTCATCCAACGTTGATTACATCCATACAACGCATACATCAAAAGATAAAAGACATACTGCACGATAGTTAAGGTCTACAGCTTATTACAAACGGCCGACCGGCCAAATTTAAAGTAGAGTATCAAGTAGCGGTGAATTAAGTAGATAAAGCAAAAGACCAACAGTGGTATGCCCATCACCCATCGGCAACCGACTGGGAGTTAAATGGTAGCACACTACTCATTAGTGTCGCCCAAGTCAACACTAGTGAGATCATCATAATCATAACCTTCCTCACCTGAAAAGGCCAGCAAGCATCTGGCTGAGTACAAGTGTACTCGCAAGTCTTACACAAATAAAATAGATATGCATAAGGGTCATTCAAAGGATGGCTCATATTGGTTTAGTTTTGTGAAAAAGACGCAACCATTAACATCCTACACATACTAGTTTTTCATGTGCCCATTTAAAATCAGATTTGAAGTAGAAGTAAAAACATGTAGTAAAGCATTTCAGTAATAAACAATTGAATCATACAAAGACCAAGGTGGCAGCCCACCTTGATGTACTAAACACATGAACATCCCGTTCATGACGAATACCAAGTTCAACCACAATTTTAATTAAAAGTCTAACAATAGTAACTCCCGAACTCAAGCGGTTGTCCATAACCGTGGACACGGCTATTCGAATAGATTTATACCCTGCAGGGGTGTACTACTTTACCCACACGACTTGATTAGACCGTAAGCCTCCAGAGGCCTGAAATAGCACACTTCCGATGGTATGCGGTAGGGTAAATCAAGATATAGTCATTTTCAACAAGAAAGCCCTATTGAGCTAAGTCCCCTTGTGAGATGGTTCCTTGCCTAGTACAAGCGTCGATAGCACTTGCTAGGGGCTCACAAGTTATATTGGAAATCTGACGCAATCAAAATAAAAGAATTGGTGCTCTCTTGCACACTATAAAGGATTACATCGGCTCCTCAAAGAACATAGGATTTCACGGTCGCTATGCCCTTACACCACCAAGGACTTAACACAATAAAACCCTCCCCTACTTAACCATACGGCACCCATACACCGCGTGTGGCAAAGACGAGTGTACTTGAATTAACGACGTTACCAAAGTTCGGTCCTCAATTGTCGGACAAGTCATTCCACATACCCAATTCTCGTGCACAAAGACACCATCACTAACCAACACTTGTCGGACCAAATCTCATTTAAAAGGACAAAGTTTTACTCATAAAACAGCTACAAAGATCTGAAGTAAAAACATAAGGTAAGGGTTGTGTGTATCCCAAAACCGCGGGTTATTCCGACGATCGAACTACAGTATCTAGACTTGCATGGCTAAGCAATTCTATAATCCACAATTCACACATCCTATCTTAAGCATATAGGGGTTGGCATAATTCAAGATTAACCTCAAGCATAGGACATAACTAAACTACACATCACAAAGATATTGACATAATCAAAATAGCATGCAAGCAATTATCATTGCACTATCTTAACCAAAGCGGGATCAAATATGATGCAAAAGAAAGTTCAAATGATGCTTGCCTTGCTGGTACAGTAGCTGCTCGCTCTCAGTAGCGTAAGTGTCGATGTCAATATGCTCGGGATCTATATAATTATAACATCAAATAAATACCGAGAAAACAACTCAAAAACCAAAATACTCAAAAATGCATGGTTTTTCTACAGTAGTTAGGTCATGATTTTAAAGGATTTTAGGTGAAAGAATTATTTCATTTTGATTTAGCATGTGAAAGTTATAATGGTTTGAATTTCAGATTTCAATAAGCCATCATTTATGTAATTTAATTATGAGGTGAAATTTCGTAGAACAGTGGTGGGGTAAAGGATTACATAGGTAAATAGGTAATATTAATACAAGTTCAGAATAGTTGAGTTTGTCCCATTTGGAGTTCTTATGATTTAGTTATTGATTTTCCAAGTTATCAGCCTTTTATAGTATACAAATAATGGAGTTAAGGAGTATATTCTCCCAAAAATAGTTTCTGTGACAGAGGTAATATGGAGACCATTTTTAGAATTAAGTTTACTGAAAATGAAAATTACCAAAAGTGGTCTCACTGTTTTGGAGCTTCAATAATTACTTATGCATTTTGAAGTTATCAGTCATTTTCTATTGTACAAATAATGGTTTTAATGGATCAATCTCCAATTAATACTCTCTGTTACAGAGACAAGTTTGAAACTAATTTTAATATAAAGTCTACTAAAAGTGAAATTTTCGAAGTGGTTTCATGTGATTTGGAGTTATTAAGAAATAGTTATGCATTTTAGAAGTTAAAACAATTTCTCGGTGTGTAAATTAACCGATTTCGGATTTCATAAAGCGTTTTATACTTTTCTCACGAGTGCAGCACTAGCGCGATCCATCTGGACAGCGGGCCGCTCGTCGCCCACGGCGAGCGCGCAGAACGCACCACTCGAGCTAGGATCGCGGCCGTTGGATCAAGATCCAACGGTCCACGATCGAAGTGCAATAGGGCGGTCGAATGTCTCAACGAATCGGATCGTAGATTCCGGATCGACGGCCCATGATCGTAGCGAAATCGGAAGTTCGAAAAGCCACCAATCGGACCGTCGATATCGCATCGGACGGTCCACAGCGATCAAGTGCAGGAAGAGCGCCAATACATCATGCGTGTTTAAATTTTTGGGCCCCACGTCAATCTACGTGGCGTTGAACTCGGTTTGCTTGATTTACGTGCATGGTCCCAGCGTAGCGACACATTAGGGCGACTAAGACAAGCATTGAAGACTAATTATTGCCGTTAACGTTAATCGCCGAGCTACGGTGCTGTCGGCGCGACCACGGCAACCGCAGCGTTCGGTGGCTTGCGGCTCTCGCGGCGCTACGCGCCACGGCGGAGCTAGCCACTTGTTGCATTAGCTTCGCAATAGCCTTGTGCACCTAATAGAAGTGGTGGCGAGTGCGAGGTGGACCGTGCGTGGCTGGCGGAGATGATGCAGCGGCGGTTCATACGGCAAAAATGAAAATGGCTAACTCGAGCTCCTCGGTGCAAAGTAGCGAGTGCTTATGCTACCTTAAGGTCTAGTAAAGTTACAAACTATGAGGAGCTTGGGAGGTGGGGTTGGCTGGAGTCTTTGTCGGGTGTGGAAGACATGGGCGGTCAACACGGCTTCACGTGGACAAGGAGCGAGCAAAGCAAACAAGTGTGAATGCTCGGGCTGGCTCGGAGGTTGTGCTAGGAAGGCGTAGGCGAGGAATCAACATGAAACTTACCGGACAAGGTGGGAGGTGAAGGGTGCTCTTAGGCGAAATCACTCCAATCCTCAAATACACGGCGGTGTTGTGCATTAACAAAATCAAGTGAGGGTTTGGACTAGAGAGCTAAGGCGCACAAAGTGACACGAGGAGCGAGGACCATACCTCTGGAGACAAGAAAAGACCTACGGATGCCACTCGGGCGTGCTCGGAGGTGGGTTAGAGCACGAGGATGAGCCGTTGCTACAAGCAAAAACAAGACCTCGCGTGAGCAAAAATGGAGACATCAAGGATCGGGAGTGGAGGAGCACCACTCGGTAGAAGCTTACCCGGTAGAAGCAGGCGAGCTTCCCTCTTCTCCGTCGGTAGGAGAAGAAGTGGCGAAATGGAGGAGCGGGAGGGTATTATCTTTGGGCGATGGCGGCGATGGAGGCGGCGTCAAGTGGAGATTCTCGGGGATTGGTTGCATGCGGCGGTGGAGTCACGGCGTGATGGAGCCGTTCGGCGCGCGTCGCCGTCGCTCGGCCGCGTGCACGAGATTCTGAGCGCCCCGAGGTGAGCAGCGAACGACATCGGGGCCCACCGGTCGGTGTCTCTAACTGCGCGCGAAAAGAGAACGTGGACCAACGTGGGCGTTGGATGCATATCGGGTGGTGGGGTTTAAGGGAGCCAAGGGGTGAAGCGATGCGCACTCTGGGTCGTTGATCTTTCATCGGGCGGTCAGTGCGGTGCAACTAGTGGGTTGGGCTTAACGCGTCATAGCGGACTCGATCGGTGCTCTGATGTCTAGGGTTTTAGGGTTAAGGTTTGGTGTGATTTAAAATCTGTCTAGCAACTTTGACGGGGTTTATAATTAGAAAGAAATCTCCTAAAATCATGAAATAATTTGTGGGGGTTCTTGGGAGTATATAGTTCCCATAAAAATTATGAAACCCCACTGTTCATAATATATTTTTTGATATTCAAATTCAAACATGTTGTATGTCTATTAAGTTGGTTTGAATTTTCATTAGGTTCAACCTAATTCCAAAATTCTGGAAAAATTATATTTATTCTCAATAATTAATGTAGTATTTGAATAAATTGTTTCGGATGATGATCAAAACTTTTATTTCTGATTTGAATTGAATTTCAAACTTTGAAGGGTATGTTCATTTTTTTAACAGATTTTCCAAGTGCAATATATTAGGAAATGGTTTGAATTCAATAATGCACGCTAATGAAATATATATTAATCCATTTTAATTGTTGGGGCTGTGACAAACCTCCCCCCTTACAAAAGATCTCGACCCGAGATCTGGGTGGAGAAGAATTAGAAAGTTTTCATTAGAAGTTCTAATTTATGTTGTCTTGATTTCCTTCAAAGATAGTGTTGACAGGTTATAATTTACATTAATATGTTTTACCTTTCCTTTCTTGATACGAAAGCACTTCATGCAGAGAAGAGTTCTGGATATGCCTCTCGCATCCGGTCTTCACGTTCCCAAGTTGCTTCGTCTTAGTGTGGTTGCTCCATTGAACCTTGACGAACTTGATGTTACGATTCCTAGTCTTACGCTCAGTTTCCTCAAGGACACGAATCGGGCTCTCTCGATAAGATAGATCGGGTTGCAAGTCGAGTTTATCCAACTCGGTCGCCTCCGTTGGGACTCGAAGACATTTCTTGAGTTGGGAGACATGGAAGACGTCATGCACGTCTGAAAGTGATGGTGGCAACTCCAACTGGTATGCCACCGATCCTACCTTAGCTAGAATACGGAAAGGTCCAATATAGCGAGGTGCTAATTTACCTTTGATTTGGAAGCGGCGAACTCCTTTCATAGGAGAGACTTTAAGATAAACATGATCGTCCACTTGAAACTCAACTCGCGGCGGCGGCGGTCGGCATATGACTTCGGCGTGATTGAGCCATCCTAAGTCGTTCGCGGATGACCGAACTTGTTCTTGACATCTTCCACCAAGGTTGGGCCATAAATGGCCTCTCCCGACCGGACCAGTTCAAAGGTGTTCTACAAGCTCTCCCATACAATGCTTGAAGGTGACATTTGAATGCTCGATTGGAAAATGTTGTTGTAAGAGAACTCCGCAAATGGCAAACATTTTTCCCAACTATCATTTGTAGGATAGACGCAAGCCGGAGAAGGTCTTCCAAGACTTGGTTTACCCTCTCAGTTTGTCCATCCGTTTGCGGGTGATAAGCGGAGCTAAAGGATAGGTTGGTTCCCATTGCTTGATGCAAGCAGTTCCAGAAATGAGAGGTGAATTGGGGACCTGCATGCGAAACGATCACCTGTGGTACACCATGGAGACAAACAATTCTGGAAATATAAAGTTCTGCTAGTTTGGCCCCGGTGTAAGTGGTCTTGACAGGAATGAAATGGGCAACCTTGGTAAAACGATCCACAATCACCCATTAGAATCAAATCCAGCTTTAGTTCTAGGAAGGCCGGTGATAAAATCCATGCCAACTTCTTCCCATTTCCAGCGGGAATGGGCAGGGGATCTAGAGTACCAGCTGGCTTCAAATGCTCAGCCTTAACTCTTTGACATAGATCACACTCGGCCACGTACTGTGCAACGTTTTGCTTCATCCGGCTCCACCACAGTTTCTTTTTCAAATCTTGATACATTTTTGTACTCCCGGGGTGGATAGAGAATTTTGAGTTATGAGCCTCCTTGAGAATCAATTTTCTCAAGTGGTGATCAAACGGTACCACCATACGGTTTCCAAACCATAGAGTACCTTGTGCATCTTGCTTAAAACAATTAGCCTTGCCTTGTTTCATTAGTTCTAAAATTTTAGCCACTTCCGCATCAGTTTTCTGGGCTTCCCTAATCTGGTCCTCAAGTGTGCAAGTCACACTGAGGGCTGCAAGCGAACCTTCTTCAACTATCTCGGTGTAGGCTTTGCAATGCGGCACATAAGCTGCGAGAAAAGGAGTTCTGACAAATAGTTGCATTGGGATTTTACGCTCAATCGTCGGCCACGACATTAGCCTTCCTGGATTATAATGGAGTCCCATATCATAATCTTTAATCAACTCAAGCCATCTTCTTTGTCTCAAGTTCAAGTCGGCTTGGGTGAAAATGTATTTAAGGCTCTTATGATCGGTGTAGATCTCTTAGCGATTACCGATGAGGTAATGCCGCCAAATCTTCAAGGCATGAACTACTGTGCGAGCTCTAGGTCGTGTGTGGGATAATTGGCCTCATGGGGCCTCAATTGCCTTGATCGTAGGCCACCACTCGGCCGTCTTGCATAAGCACACAACCGAGCCCATGGCGAGATGCATCACGATGAGATATCAAAACTCTTATGAATGTCGCGAGAACAAGTGCACGGAGCTTACATCGGGCATTCTTTCGAGGTTTGGAAGCTTTGCTCGCATCTGCCGTCCACTCAAATTTCTTTTCTTTCTTTAGAAGTTGGGTCATAGGCTTCGCGATTTTGAGAAATTCTTGATGAACCTACGGTAGTATCCATAAGTCCAAGAAAACTACGAATGTCGGTGGCGCTCTTGGGTTGCTTCCATTCAAGGACATCTCGTACCTTACTAGGATCAACAGCGACACGCCCTTAGATAGGATATGTCCCAAGAAACTAACCTCTCGAAGCCAAAACTCACATTTTTGAATTTGGCGTCACGGTGATGGTGGCGAAGCTTTTCTAACACTAGTCTCAAGTGTTGCTCGTGCTCAAGATCGGACTTAGAGTAGATAAGGATATCATCGATGAAGACCACTACAAACCGATCCAAGTACTCCATGAATACCGAATTCATGAGGTTCATGAAATAAGGTGGGCATTGGTCAAACCAAATGACATGACCGTGTACTCGTACAAACCGTAACGAGTAGAGAAGGCGGTCTTGGTATGTCCTCGGTTCTAACTTTAATCGATGGTAGCCTAACCTCAAGTCAATTTTGGAGAACACACGAGCTCCACTAAGCTGGTCAAATAGGTCATCGATCCGCGGGAGCGAATACTTATTCTTGATGGTGACCTCATTCAGCGGACGGTAGTCAACACACATCCGTAGACTCTTGTCCTTCTTCTTGACAAAGAGAGCGGGCATCCCCAAGGCGAGGAGCTAGGCACGATGAAACCTTTGTCTTGCAATTCCTTAAGTTGTTCTTTCAATTCAGCTAGCTCATTGGCGGCATCCGTCTGACCTTTTGAGATGGGCGCGGTGCAGGGTGCAAGCTCAATGACAAATTCTACTTCTCGGTCGGGGCATGCAGAAGTTCTTGAGGAACACATCGGGATACTCACTCACTATTGGCACCTCCTCTAGCGCGAGAGAGGTACTCGCCTCTAAAGCGTATAGGTGAGAACTACCCACAACAGCGCAAAGGCGACACAGGTGCCGTCCTCACTAGTCAGCGAGATAGACCCATTGGGCACAATCAATCTTCCCCGATTCTTGGATAACCAATCCATCCCTAAGATAATATCGATGCCCACTGAACTTATCACTATTAGGTTTCTTTGAAAAGTTAACATTTTGTATTTCAATTTTACGTCCTGCCGAGACTTGATCGGCGTAGAAAACCGACCACGGGATTTGGATATGATAAGGTGGGTGTAGTGTATGTATCTTAAATTGGTTAATTTCAGCATACTCATTTTTAATAAAGGAATGAGATGCTCGAGAATCAAATAGAGCGGATGCGGGACATGAATTAACAAGTAGTGTACCTAGCACGGCGTCAGTGCGTCGGTCGCCTCTCTCTTTGAGGCGTGGTTGACGCGACCACGTGCATCTTTGGGGTGGAGTAGGTGCTGCTCTCTGTGGTGGTGGCGGTGGCCTCATTTGGGCTGGGCTGGTGGTCTTTGGAGCGAGTCGTCAGGGCATCCTCGCCGCTTGGCGAGGCACTCTGCGGCATAGTGGCCACGCGGCCACGGTGGAAACAGATGGCGCGGGCTTGTATGCCCCCTTGATCTGTGGTCTCGGCCCCATTGTCTTCTTGAGCTGCCGGTGGAGAGGGTCGTGGAGGTGCCACAGGAGACCTCGATGGTCTTTGGCGGGGCACGAGGTGCACGAGGTAGTCTGGCGTGGCACGGAAAGCGCCACTCGCCCGCTGCCGTGCGGAAAGCCTTCCTCCTCTTCCTCGACTCATCCACCGTCATGCTCTCATGCTCCACCACGATCGCCTTGTTGACGGATCTTTGAAACTCCACGAAATCATGTGCGGCTAAAACAAGCGCAACTCCTCGGCGATCCATGGAAGAACACATTCGGCGACAGCGTCTGTCGAGGCGTCGTCCGAGCATACAGCCAAGTAGTTGAAGTCATGCGGTACTCGGTGGCGGTCCGCCGTCCTGTCTCGAGGCAAGGCTGCTGCCGCTTGATAAGCGGCACTCCCTCCGATATATGGGCCTCCGGGCGCATCCACGAATTCGTCCCAAGTCGGGGCGTGACCGTGAGCTGCATGGCGGAATAAGCTGTCCCCCTGCGCGCGCCGCACACTGCCCCGATAGGTGGCGAACAAGACCCTCTCAACCCGGTACAACTGCGCAATGTTGACTTCTTCTCAATGTTGTGCGGCCGGTCTTACTGCCTCCATCGGGTCCTTGCCGCGCAAATGTCGGAGGTTGGTCGCTGGAACTCAGCGAGACCTCCGGGCGCTTCGGTGCGGGCAGCCCCTCTGTCGGAGCAGGAGCTGGAGCGGTGTTGCGCACGATCGCCTCAAGCATCCGGTGCGGTCCATCGGTTGCGCTCGATCATCATCATAAACTTCGACCATGGATGGCGGCGGAGGAGCACCTCCTCGGGCGATCCACCTGTTGGGGCGGCTGCGAGAGGGCTCACCATGCCCGGGCACGGCTCTTTGGGACGATCGTCCCGATCGTAGAAATCGCTCGAGAGGTGCTAGCGCGGTGCCCTAGATGGGGATGGGAGCCTCTACGCGCGGGGCTCTGATCGCGTAGTCGGTCTGTCATCTGTATTGGACAAGGATGGTTAGTAACTTAAGACAAAAGCCATTACTTGGTGTACATGCACAATCAACATCAAAAGCAAGAAAAATGTAACATCAAATGGAACACCAAACATTAAGCAACATAAAACCGAATTGGTACAACACAGTATAAGCGCCACGCAAGATTACAAGCGAAATAGTAGTTTTTGCAAATGAAACATAACGGTTCGACATCTATCGCCTATTACATAATCCTAAGGATACACGCTCAAACATAGAGCTTCACCCTAACAACCTAGATATTATTCGGTCAAAGTTCAGGAAAGTCATCGGCGGTGGTATCCGGGGATCTGTATCTTCGGGTCTCCGGGTTGGTGAGCGTAAGGGGATCCTACGCCGATGATATGGCCTCCTACTTGGGGAGGCGATAGTCGTGGCGCGAAATGTATGGTGAAACCTCATTAGCGCCATCTGACACATCCGGACGAATGAGCCTCATGTCATGCATAAGTTGTAAATGCTCTGAGCTATAATGAGGCGGCGACGCGTCTCCCATAACTCATGCATCATGCGGCGATGCATTTGGTCCATCATGTGAACCAATCTCGCCAATTGCACGACTTGGGGTCCTCCCAAAGCGGATCTAACAAGCGAGTTCCGTCCCTAGCGGCGTGCGCGCATCGGAAAATGATCGTATGGGGTGAGCTAACTCCGTCGGTCGTAGCGAAGACGACTCATGGCCACCAAAGCCACTTCTTGTAACGCCATGGCCTCGAAGTACCACGTGCACGAGGCGGTAAGGTATGCTCCCGTGACTTGTCCGCAGCGATATCTATCAACGCCATAAATTCCTCCATTCGGTCCTCGATCACGGCGGTAGATGGAATAAGTGGGCTGATATGTGAAGTTCGCCCTCCACATCATATCTCGTAGCAACGCGGGTATCCATCCAATCCTTGACTTGAGTTTCCGGACAAGGTGCGAGGGTTCATCTAAAGGCAAGAAGGCAAGGTAAGTCGGTTTCATAAACCAAAAGCAGGATCGGAGAGGAAAGATACTAAGATGGATAAGGAATAAAAGATATTCTTAACTTAAACTTTCTAAAAGTAATTTGATAATTTCAAAATATTTTGACTCTGAAGGCTTACTAACTCTAACTTGATGCTACCTCTAACCTACTGATCGGTATGGCTCGATACCAGTATTTGTGGGGACCCGGTAATTATCTCCATAAGACCGAGATTAGACAAGGTCTTAGGGACATAATTCTGGATCTCGATAAATGAATTCCAATTTAACTCTATCCAAGTGGGAGACTTAGCGAATATTGGAGCCTCAACGATCATACGTGTTGCTCCCTTGCGGCGCTACATGATTGTCGATTCTCCCTCGATTGACACTACCCTTGGTGAGTCAAATGGGAATTCATCAACAACGAGTATGATATATATTGGCTCCCAAGATCAACGACCAATATACTCATGCTTTCATCCAACGTTGATTACATCCATACAACGCATACATCAAAAGATAAAAGACATCTTGCACGATAGTTAAGGTCTCTGACTTATTACAAGCGGCCGATGGCCAAATTTAAAGTAGAGTATCAAGTAGCGTGAATTAAGTAGATAAAGCAAAGACCAACAGTGGTATGCCCATCACCCATCGACAACCATTGGGAGTTAAATGGTAGCACACTACTCATTAGTGTCGCCCAAGTCAACACTAGTGAGATCATCATAATCATAACCTTCCTCACTGAAAAGGCCGGCAAGCATCTGGTGAGTACAAGTGTACTCGCAAGTCTTACACAAATAAAATAGATATGCATAAGGGTCATTCAAAGGATGGCTCATATTGGTTTAGTTTTGTGAAAAAGCGCAACCATTAACATCCTACACATACTAGTTTTCATGTGCCCATTTAAAATCAGATTTGAAGTAGAAGTAAAAACATGTAGTAAAGCATTTGATAATAAACAATTGAATCATACAAAGACCAAGGTGGCAGCCCACCTTGATGTACTAAACACATGAACATCCCGTTCATGGCGAATACCAAGTTCAACCACAATTTTAATTAAAAGTCTAACAATAGTAACTCCCGAACTCAAGCGGTTGTCCATAGCAGTGGACACGGCTATTCGAATAGATTTATACCTGCAGGGTGTACTACTTTACCCACACGACTTGATTAGACCGTAAGCCTCCAGAGGCCCACGAAATAGCACACTTCCGATGGTATGCTTGGTGGGTAAATCAAGATATAGTCATTTTCACAAGAAAGCCCTATTGAGCTAAGTCCCCCTTGTGAGATGGTTCCTTGCCTAGTACAAGCGTCGATAGCACTTGCTAGGGGCTCACAAGTTATATTGGAAATCTGGCGCAATCAAAACAAAAGAATTGATGCTCCCTTGCACACTATAAAGGATTACATCGGCTCCTCAAAGAACATAGGATTTCACGGTCGCTATGCCCTTACACCACCAAGGACTTAACACAATAAAACCCTCCCCTACTTAACCATCGGCACCCATACACGCGTGTGGCGGCACGAGTGTACTTGATTAACGACGTTACCAAAGTTCGGTCCTCAATTGTCGGACAAGTCATTCCACATACCCAATTCGTGCACAAAGACACCATCACTAACCAACACTTGTCGGACCAAATCTCATTTAAAAATGACAAAGTTTTACTCATAAAACAGCTACAAAGATCTGAAGTAAAAATATAAGGTAAGGGTTGTGTGTATCCCAAAACCGTGGGTTATTCCGACGATCGAACTACAGTATCTAGACTTGCATGGCTAAGCAATTCTATAATCCACAATTCACACATCCTATCTTAAGCATATAGGGGTTGGCATAATTCAAGATTAACCTCAAGCATAGGACATAACTAAACTACACATCACAAAGATATTGACATAATCAAAATAGCATGCAAGCAATTATCATTGCACTATCTTAACCAAAGCGGGATCAAATATGATGCAAAAGAAAGTTCAAATGATGCTTGCCTTGCTGGTACAGTAGCTGCTCGCTCTCGATGGCGTAAGTGTCGATGTCAATATGCTCGGGATCTATATAATTATAACATCAAATAAATCAGAAAACAACTCAAAAACCAAAATACTCAAAAATGCATGGTTTTTCTACAGTAGTTAGGTCATGATTTTAAAGGATTTTAGGTGAAAGAATTATTTCATTTTGATTTAGCATGTGAAAGTTATAATGGTTTGAATTTCAGATTTCAATAAGCCATCATTTATGTAATTTAATTATGAGGTGAAATTTCGTAGAACAGTGGTGGGGTAAAGGATTACATAGGTAAATAGGTAATATTAATACAAGTTCAGAATAGTTGAGTTTGTCCCATTTGGAGTTCTTATGATTTAGTTATTGATTTTCCAAGTTATCAGCCTTTTATAGTATACAAATAATGGAGTTAAGGAGTATATTCTCCCAAAAATAGTTTCTGTGACAGAGGTAATATGGAGACCATTTTTAGAATTAAGTTTACTGAAAATGAAAATTACCAAAAGTGGTCTCACTGTTTTTGGAGCTTCCAATAATTACTTATGCATTTTTGAAGTTATCAGTCATTTTTCTATTGTACAAATAATGGTTTTAATGGATCAATCTCCAATTAATACTCTCTGTTACAGAGACAAGTTTGAAACTAATTTTAATATAAAGTCTACTAAAAGTGAAATTTTCAGTGGTTTCATGTGATTTGGAGTTATTAAGAAATAGTTATGCATTTTAGAAGTTAAAACAATTTCTCGGTGTGTAAATTAACCGATTTCGGATTTCATAAAGCGTTTTATACTTTTCTCACGAGTGCAGCACTAGCGCGATCCTTTGGACCAGCGGGCCGCTCGTCGCCCACGGCGAGCGCGCGAACGCACCACTCGAGCTAGGATCGCGGCCGTTGGATCAAGATCCAACGGTCCACGATCGAAGTGCAATAGGGCGGTCCGAATGTCTCAGCGAATGCGGATCGTAGATTCGGATCGACGACCCATGATCGTAGCGAAATCGGAAGTTCGAAAAGCCACCAATCTGGACCGTCGATATCGCATCGGACGGTCCACAACGATCAAGTGCAAGGAAGAGCGCCAATACATCATGCGTGTTTAAATTTTTGGGCCCACGTCAATCTCGTGGCGTTGAACTCGGTTGCTTGATTTACGTGCATGGTCCCACCGTAGCGACACATTAGGGCGACTAAGACAAGCATTGAAGACTAATTATTGCCGTTGCGTTAATCGCCGAGCTACGATGCACGTCGGCGTGCGACACGGCAACCGCGTTCGGTGGCTTGCACGGCGGCTCGCGGCGCTCGGCGCACGGCGAGCTAGCCACTTGTTGCATTAACCGCAATAGCCTTGTGCACCTAATAGAAGTGGTGGCGAGTGCGAGGTGGACCGTCTTGCGTGGCTGGCCGGAGATGCAGCGGCGGTTCATACGGCAAAAATGAAAATGGCTAACTCGAGCTCCTCGGTGCAAAGTAGCGAGTGCTTATGCTACCTTAAGGTCTAGTAAAGTTACACAAACTATGAGGAGCTTGGGAGGTGGGGTTGGACTGGAGTCTTTGTCGGGTGTGGAAGACAAGAGGCGGTCAACACGGCTTCACGTGGACAAGGAGAACCGAGCAAAGCAAACAAGTGTGAATGCTCGGGCTGGCTCGGAGGTTGTGCTAGGAAGGCGTGGGCGAGGAATCAACATGAAACTTACCGGACAAGGTGGGAGGTGAAGGGGTGCTCTTAGGCGAAATCACTCCAATCCTCAAATACACGAGCATTTGTTGTGCATTAACAAAATCAAGTGAGGGTTTGGACTAGAGAGCTAAGGCGCACAAAGTGACACGAAGGAGCGAGGACCATACCTCACGGAGACAAGAAAAGACCTACGGATGCCACTCGGGCGTGCTCGGAGGTGGGTTAGAGCACGAGGATGAACCGGTGCTACAAGCAAAAACAAGACCTCGCGTGAGCAAAAATGGAGACATCAAGGATCGGGAGTGGAGGAGCACCACTCGGTGAAGCTTACCCGAGTAAAGAGGCGAGCTTCCCTCTTCTCCGTCGGTAGGAGAAGAAGTGGCGAAATGGAGGAGCGGGAGGGGTATTATCTTTGGGCGATGGCGGCGATGGAGGCGGCGTCAAGTGGAGATTCTCGGGGATTGGTTGCATGCGGTGGTGGAGTCACGGCGTGATGGAGCCGTTCGGCGCGCGTCGCCGTCGCTCGGCCGCGTGGCACGAGATTCTAGGCGCCAGCGGAGGTAGGCAGCGAACGACATCGGGGCCCACCGGTCGGTGTCTCTAACTTGCGCGAAAAGAGAACGTGGACCAACGTGGGCGTTGGATGCATATCGGTGGTGGGGTTTAAAGGAGCCAAGGGGTGAAGCGATGCGCACTCGGGCGTTGATCTTTCATCGGGCGGTCAGTGCGGTGCAACTAGTGGGTTGGGCTTAACGCGCCGCAGCGGACTCGATCGGTGCTACTGATGTCTAGGGTTTTAGGGTTAAGGTTTGTTGTGATTTAAAATCTGTCTAGCAACTTTGACCGGGTTTATAATTAGAAAGAAATCTCCTAAAATCATGAAATAATTTGTGGGGTTCTTGGGAGTATATAGTTCCCATAAAAATTATGAAACCCCACTGTTCATAATATATTTTGTGATATTCAAATTCAAACATGTTGTATGTCTATTAAGTTGGTTTGAATTTTCATTAGGTTCAACCTAATTCCAAAATTCTGGAAAAATTATATTTATTCTCAATAATTAATGTAGTATTTGAATAAATTGTTTCCAGATGATGATCAAAACTTTTTATTTCTGATTTGAATTGAATTTCAAACTTTGAAGGGTATGTTCATTTTTTTAACAGATTTTCCAAGTGCAATATATTAGGAAATGGTTTGAATTCAATAATGCACGCTAATGAAATATATATTAATCCATTTTAATTGTTGGGGCTGTGACATCAGGTCTATATTGGAGAAAACTAATGCCCCTGTCAACTGATCGAACAGGTCATCTATGCGAGGTAAGGGATACTTGTTCTTGATGGTCACCTCATTGAGTGCTCGGTAAGCCACACATAATCTGGCGGTGCCGTCTTTCTTCTTTACAAAAAACACCGGCGAACCCCAGGGGGATGAGCTAGGTCTAATGAAACCTTTTTCTTGCAAATCTTCAATCTGCGTCTTTAATTCTTCAAGCTCGTCAGCGGCCATTCGGTATGGTCTCTTAGCAATTAGGGTTGTCCCTGGCTTCACGTTGATGACAAACTCGACATCTCTGTCTGGTGGCATGCCTGGTAATTCTTCTGGGAAGACATCGGGGTAAGCTTGAACTACAGGCGTTGTCTCTAGGGACAACTCTCCAGGGTGGTGGATCGTTCTGATCAAGGGAGAGGAACGATCCACACTAACTCTTATTGTGGTTTCTGGGTTCTTGGTGAGCACCACTTTTCTGTTGGCGTAATCTAATAATCCTTGATATTTGGCCAACCAATCCATCCCTATGATGATATCCAAGGTTTGGGATTCTAGCACCAGAAGGTTTGCTAGGAATCCGGAATGTTCCATAGCAATTTCTACCCTGGGACTGACTGAGGTAGCATAAAGGGGTCCCCCGGGTGAACTAAGTACCACGGGTTTCTTTAACTTATAGGTTGGCAACTTAAGCCTTTCAACAAACTTTCTTGAAATAAAAGAGTGCGAAGCTCCAGAATCAAACAAAACTTGTGCGGGTACTGAATTAACAGGGAACGTACCCATTAGTACTCCTGAGGCATCCTGAGCTTCCTCGGCTGTGACGTGGTTCACACGGCCATGGCTTTGTGTTGGTGTAGACCTTGATGCTTGTGAAGTCTGGTGACTCTTGGTTGTGGCTGGGGTCCTGCCTTGAACTGGCGTTACTCCTGTGTTGAGCCTTGCTGGAGCATTCTGACGAGTAGGACAACGATTGGCGAAGTGTCCTTTTTCTCCACAAGTGAAGCAATGGAGGTTTTTCTTTGGGTTGATCGCCGCTTTGGTTGCCGGCGGGCGGAGAGCACCGAATCCACTTCCTTGGGGACGCGGGTGGAAACTTGAGTTTTTCGAGAGGAGGTCGCAGACGATCCGAAAGATGAACCGCCTTGGAATGTAGACTGGGAAAACTACCTGTGGCCTCGAAATGACATCTTTCTTTTGCGGCTATTCTCCATGATCTTCTTCTCATTTTCACAAATGAGGGCTTTATTGACCAATTCTTTGGAAGTCGAGTAATCGTGGAGGATAAGTTGTCCTCTCATGTCTTCACGCATTCCTTCCACAAAACGATCGATTTTCTCTTCTTCATCAGCTACATCATTGGGGCGAGCGAGCAAGTGGTTAAACTTGGTTAGATACTCATTTATCGACATCCGACCGCTTGAGAGCTCGAACTCGTTCTTCTTCAATCTCATTGTTCCGGTGAGTGCACGGTTGGCCCGAAGCGGCTTTGAATTCCTCCCATGGAATTGGCTGCCATGCGGGTTCGATTTCTGCTTGTTGTATTTCAACATCTTCTTCTACTGCGGCGGCAGCGGCAGGGACTAGTGGAACTCCGGTCGCAGATGCTGCGGCTTCTAGTGCTTCCTCTGCTTCTTCTTCTTCTAGATTCTCAGCACCTCGGGCGGCGAGGTAATTCTCCCACTGTGCAATGCGGCGCTTTTGGTGATGGGTGGCGAAATCCACCTTGTCTTCATTTGAGCAATGGCAAGGCGAAGTTTCTTCTCGGTGTCCACGAGCCAATCTTCACTTCTAGAGGTTCATTGGCGCAGCAAAGGTGAGGGTCGGGTCTGAGAAAATCGCCGACTTGAGTTGCGATCGGTCGGGTCGATCTGCTGATTGCTTAGTAACGCTGAAGAATCGAGTGAATCTGAAACATGACTTGAGTCATTGTTGGGTTTGTTGGTGGTGGAGGAGGCAGATCTCGTCCTCGGCCTTGGCCACGACCACGGCCACGACCTCTTCCTCGCTGCGCGAAGGCTCCACGGATCGGGCGGCGGCTCTTCTTGGCGGCATCTCAAGAAACACCAAGCTTAGGACTAGAGGGGAGTATATGAGGGTTCACTAGCCCTCTAAGGCACACACAAGCAAGAACAAAACCAACACAAAGAACGAAACAAGTACAATACAAAGCCTAGAGCGGCTACACTATATTAAGGGGGGTTAAGTGTTACATGACTCTCGAACAAAGCTTATACACTAAGCTAAGTCATGACACAGAATACAAACACATCGTCTACAAAAGAAAGAAACAAAAGTGCTTGCAACCCAAAAGACTTCTCAGCAAGCATTGCTAGCTAACCTAAACTAATCGACAATCGCTCTGCGGGGACCGACCACGAGTGATAGCTGATTGCGGGAGCGGAACGAACGGCTCGATCAAGCTCGCGAACGGGAGTAGGAACGTGAACGGCCGAGGTGGCGTCCACGCATCGACTCGTCAAACCCGGCGGTGGATCGGGCTGCGCCCACGGCCGACTCTCTAGGCGACGGCCGACGGCGGCGGCGCACTTCTTCGCGTTTGTGAGATTTGAGACGGGTCCTTCGACGGGCGAACGTCGGCTCGGCACTGGGAGGACGGGGCGGCGCGAGTGCAACCGGGCCGGGCGAGGGACCGAGCGGCGGCTCGAGGCGTGCCAACTCTGCAAGAGCGGCGCCCTCTCTGTCGCAAGCATCCCTCTCAGATCGCAGCGGAGTGAGCTTCATCACTCCCGATCATGTTGCTCGAAGGGTGTCGGAGTGGGCATAGCTGCCGTGAGGAGTGTCCGGTCGTATCGATCTCATCCATGGCGGCGTGATGGTGGCTGTCATCGCCGCGTAGCCGGACTCGCTGCGTCATGTGGGGTCGTCGTCTCGTGTCGAAGCTCTGGGACACGCCTCATCGAGGAGATACGGGTAGAAGCAGAAGGGTGACCTCAGCAAGAGATCCTCGTACTTCCAACACAAGCAGGTGGAGGTAACGCGTGCGGCGTCCTGAATGGCGTCATGACGGCTACGCCGGGGTGCCTTGGCCCTGAAGAGGTAAGCAGTGAACTCGCCAATCCTGGCGGAGTGGTACACCTCCATCGTCCAGGACTCGCGGGTCTCGATCCTCGTCATCCTACCTCGGAACGTAGGCTGACGGGGAAAACCAAGGTACTGCATCAGCTGGCGAAGTATGTCCGCGAACCCTCCCTCGTTCTCTCCGTGAACGAGGAGGTCCCACGGGCCATCCGACGACGGGGTAGCCATCTACAAATTTTGAAAACAGGAAAAGGTCAGTAACAAAGTAAAATTTAAGTAAAGTAAAGACAAGTACAGAACTAAGAGTGATGAGTAAGAGCAGTAAATACGCTATATTTTGTCAAAGTTTTTCTTAATTTTTGAAATTAAGACTCAAGTCCTTCAGGCAACGACCAATCTAACTAAGACTCTCTGATCGTATGCTCGATACCGACTCTGCGGACCGGATTTCCTAATCCAGAATCCTTTGTGAATATACTGTGCTATTCCCTGGATCAGTAGATAGCACTCACAGATACATTGCTGAACCATTTCATACATGGCGTAGAACCATACCATTCATTAATTAACACGAAAGAGTTCACATAGACCGCGTCGGGTCAGGTTTTACAATACGGGCCGAACATGCCAAATTTATTACATCACAAAAGACAGCGGTAGCTATAGCGGAAGCAAAAGGGGTAGGGCTTAACTCTCCACAGGCAAGCGACTGGGGCAACCTGTGTACAACTGATATTGACCAAGGACCTGGATAATATCGGATGTACGCAAGTGCCAATGAGTCCGCTAGACTGGGACGAGACCTAGACTATAGAACCTAGACTATTCTTCATCGACTCCATGCCCATGGACTTCTGGTTCCTCGTAGTAAGCATAGTCTCCTTCATCTGCGTTATCTGAAGGGTTTGGGGGAGAGCGAGAATGAGCACAACTTACGTGCTCGCGAGCCAACACACAATGCAATAATATACATGCAAGGCTTAACAAGGATGGCTCGGGTTATTTTATTTGCTAAAGCAATGTTTTCAATTATCATAACTACAAATTCCTATCACTTAGCATTTTAACAAATTGCATTTGGTTAAAGAGAATAATTGTGCAATATTTATATCAGCAGAGGTTCCCTCCACCTTCATGCTTATTTTGATTGTGGTTACGCCCACCACTAAACAACACTGGGTAAGGAGACCCAGGAAAAACAATCTCAGGGCTAGGTGAGCCCGCCACAATTTCCATACCACCCACAAAGGATTTTTGAAATAGAACTAACTCAAGTTAAGTTCCCATGTCTGCCTTTGACCGTAGGCACTACTGCTTAAACAGCTTTATAACTCTGCAGAGATTGTACACTTTACCCACAAGAGACAATTAACTCGTTGCCCTACACGATTCCGTAGTCGTAGTCGAGAGGTTGTCACAATAACTTTTCTAAATATCTCGCCCTTTCCATCATCTCACCTGTATGGGGCTGCGCCATACATTGCGCGGATGTCCACCTCGCGATCGGCGTGGCGTGGCTACACCTCGCCGATCGTGAACTTCACCCTTGACTCGGTGTCCCATCCACCCGACATACCTGAGCTTTTGCCCTTTGTCCCTCCGGTGAGGTGACTTTGTGTTTTGATAAATGTACTAAGCCAAGTCGCATTTGTTGCGGACTTGTGGTTGTACTTGTTATACAGGAGGTCGTGACAAGATTAAGTCCTTAGGGTTGTCTGGACAGCTCAACCACATTCCCGCCATTCTCGTGCTCCATCCGCACCCACCATCTTACCATCCGCCCAGACGGGGTATTAGCAGTCTAGGGTTTTTGAGATGTAAAATACAACTATTCAACCATCTCAGTCATTTACCCGCAATGACTGCCCAAATCATTTTATGTTTGAAATGATGATGATTAGGATATTTTAACGTCCCGGTACTTAAGCAAGTCTAGCATGTCGCTTAAGTACAGCCTATAGCTAGTATTACCATATAGTTACTAAGGTGACAATGGAATTTAAGGGATTCAAGTTGTCAAGGATGGCATAATAATTAATTAATCATCAAATAGGTATTAACTATCTTAAGCTTTAACATACATTTGATTAAGGAATTAAAGCATGCAATTTGCTATTATTAAAAGAATATAATTTGCATAAAATGTAGGCTCAATATGATCAAAGTATTGACTCGCCTTGAGTGTAGGGAAGAGGGTCCGAGTAGTCTTGTTCTTGATCAACGTGGAGGTCTCCGGTGTCTCCGAATTCTACGCAGGCGAAGTACCGGAAAAAGAGACAATAGACAAAAGAGCCAATAAATACACAAGAATACCCAAATGAACTCCAAATTGAACAAGACCTATGCCATTAGCAAGATCTTGAATTTACAAATTTTTAGAAATTTACTTTGTAATTTTTGGAGCTAAACTGAGGGAGATACTAATTTTTGAAGCCTCGCTTTTGAATTAAATTAGAAAAAGGAAAACGAAAATCAACCAAAAAAGAAAAGACAGCGGCCCACAAATTCCAGCCCGGCCCAAGGCCTCGGGCCGACTGTGCGCGCGGGGGGGGGACGCGGCCCACGGGCGCGGGCGTGGCCCACCCGGGCGCGGCCTGCCCTGGGCGGAAGAAAAGGAGGGGGGAGCAGAGCGGAGGCGGCGCACGGCGCGCGGGGAGAGGAGCGGGAGGCTCGGGGGGAAGAAAGGAAGCGGTGGCGGCCAGAGGGGAGGCACGATGGCGACGACGACGACGAGGCTCACCGAGCGGCGAGGAGAGCACCGAGCGGCAGCAGCAACCGGAGGGGGAGAGGAAGGGGCGGCGGCGGCGGCGGTGCGCGGCGATGGAGGGGATCCCGGGGTGGCGCGACGACGGCGACGGAGGGGGACGGCGACGACGACGACGGCGACAGGAGGTAAGGCCTCGGCTCCTTCTCTTTTCTTCTTTCTTCTTCTTCTCCTCGGGTTCTTGCTTGGGGAGGGAGAAGGGGGGTGGGCGCTGGGTTTTAAAGCCGAAGAGGAGGAGCGGGGAGGAGGACAAGGGGACCCGGGGAGCGCGTGGGCGCCGGCGGAGCCGGGAGCCGGACGGACGGAGCAGAACGGCAGTGGCGATGGCGACGAGCGGCGCGCGACGGTGACGGCGAGAAGACGCGCCCTCGCGAGTGGGAGCAGTGGGGAGAGGACGGCGCAGCGGGGTCGCAGCAGGCACGACGCGAGCAAGGCGAGCGGCGAGGCGATTCTTGGCGCGGTGGGACTCGGGCGAGGCGAGCAGGCGGGGGAGGCGACGGCGTGGCAGCGGCGAGGACGAGCACTGGCGCAGAGGGGCCCAGCAGGACGAGCAGGTGGGGGAGGCGACGCGCTGCACGGGGGGGTTGACGAGCGCCGGGGTCAACGCCAGTCGACGGGGGGGGGGGGAGAGAAGGGGGAAGAAGGGGAGGGTGTTACATGCCCTCAAAGCTGTGACCGGTGGCAAGTTCCCAAACCATGTCACATGGAGGATGTTTATGTTGAACACCCCAAGCAGGTTCTCAAGAACGACTGTGCATTCATGCCATGAAATTCATGAAGATTTACGACAGTGAAGGAAAAAAGGCTACGCGCCGCGATCAAACCGGTAAGCATTAATTTCGTTCAAATAGTCCAGTAATATATTCTTGAATTTAGAGTAATTTTCACATTAAGCTCTCACCCCGTATGCAGGAGAAGGGGGACGAGTATAGGGCCGAGCTGATGTTCTACATGATGTTCCACACAGTCAACAACGTCAAGCCCCTCCCTGGTATACTAGTGAAGTACAATTCGCGTAGCATGACAAAGTATATTTTGTTTTTTCAACATTCTAGTAAACATTTGGGTAACTATCTAGTAATATTCAGTTGATTATCGAGTAAAAGTTTCACATGAAAGTGTTTTTACTTTTGGAACATCTGCACTTAGTCGTAGCATGTCATGCAGTAAAATGTCAACCCTCTTTGTAGTTCGATAGTAAAACATTGGATCACAGCACTGTGAGATGATAGCCAGTAAATGACAACCCTCATTGCAATAAAACTGTGCAATACTCGTAGCAGCAATATTACACACCATTTACATTAACAGAGCACGTATAGAACAGTAAAACAAATTCAGCACATGAGTCGTTTTTTTTATTTGTATGCCCATCAAAACGCAGAGGTTGTCGATGGATACCCAGTGAAAGCCAATTATCAACATAGTAAATCTTTTGGCATAATAACAGTAATTCCCAACAAACAAGGATAGTAATATTACGTGCCCTTCACAGTAACAGCCATATAGAACAGTAAAGAACCTACGCATGCCTGGTGTCCCTCTGTCTGGCACGACAGTAAACGACAGAGGGGGGGCTAAACTGCATGGAGTCGGCACTAGATATGATAGGGGGAGACGCAATAGAGGCAAATCCGCCGAGGGCGGATACATTTTACTGCCAGATGGTAGACTCCTACGCCATTTGTACTATCGATTGCAGCGTGACGCATGCTGTGCGACACGGTCGAAGAAGAGGGTAGGTGGGCAACGTGCAGGTTTTACTGGCGGTTGCGCGAGATCATCTCATCCATTTTGTACCATCCCATCCCATTCATCTTGGTTCACCCAACAAAACACACCCTTGGATAACCACCTGAAAAGGAATCAAAGTAGAAGAATATTAGCCAAAAAACACTTTGTTAATCGAACACTATAATGTACTTCGGATTTGCTATTTCTAAGTCGTCTAAAATTTTATTAAGTTTAAGTCAATTGTTGTGGCCATTAGATTTGTGTGGAGATTGATGTGTCATATAATTGGATATTGATCCAATAGATAAAACATGTGACTTATAGCTTACCCTGCAGTGGAGCAGAATGGGTTCCGGGCGGGGTGGTCACCAGGTTGATCTTGTAGTTGACTGAGATAGATTTGAGAAATCCTTGTGAAGTTAGTTAAAACAAGATTTTTGAGGTATGTAAAGTGACTGCCAAAGATACAAGACATTTTTTATTTAGACGACCAAAAATACGAAGTCCAAATGATATTGGAAATAGTAAGATAAACACAGGGTAGTTGATAAAAATATCTAAGAAAATAAAGATGTTGAGGATTTTTGACCAAAAAAATGAAATCAGATGGGTAAAGATGCACGGTCAGAATTTCTAGCAAAATGTCATAAAAGGAACTAGTGCACGAAAAAAATAAAGGGTCTGTCTATACAAGAATCGACTATTTTGTCAACCCAAAACAATAAAATTTTAGTTCATTTTACAACTTCATTATACATAAATTATAGTAAATTAGTTATGTAATTTTTGTTCTTAGCCACTGTAGTTATTCTCAAAAGTTTTAATAACTCTTATTTCCATCACATGATTCAAAATTTAACATATACTTTGAGTGGTTGAGTAAAAACAACGACAAACCAAACGTGAAATTATATATCAACAAAATACAGCAATGTGGTGAACCCATTATGGGTTATCTACCTTGATTACCATGCATTGAGACAAATCACAATCAGAAAAACAAAAAAACAAACATAAGCTTCGTACCAGGTAAAATCAAACTCGTGGAAATCAGGGAATCAACTCTCACCTCACAAAATCCAACGCCTCTCCTACTGAAAGAATCCCATACAAACCCAATTGATGAGGACATGCACAACTAGGTCTGTAAAAAAAAAAAAAAAAAAAAAAAAAAAAAGCTTGAGGCCCACCCCGGCCCCACACACCCAAGGCCACATCAAATCCCAAGTTCCTAGCCAGCTAGCTGCGTTATTGAACCTCCTCATTGCTCATCCACAAGATCACATCACAAGAAGACCACCTCAACTCACAAGTGCGCCGCCGCTACCGCATGGGCGGCCCGCCTCGCCTGGACCTCTACCGCCCCCGACACCGTCTCCGCGCGCTAAGGATTTTCATCGCCGCGGCCCCGCCAAGGAGTCCTCGACGTCCTCTCCATCGAACCCCTGAGATCCAGTACATCACTAGCATACACACGCTAATCAAATTCATGGTCATATTGCAATTCCATGCCTTCTATGCCTTCTGATTTCTTCATCATTTTTTGTTCTAAACTGTTTCTATGCTCTGACCTCTTTACTTGCTTTCGAGCTTTGCCGAACCGAGCTCAAGCTTCGCCGAGCTCGAGCTTGAACTCCACTTGAAGCTCGAGCGTTAATCAGAGCTCGCTCGAGCCACAGCCCAGCACAACACGGATCCTAAGGCATATCTAAGGGACATAAAATTTATTGTTTTCTCACAGAAAAACTGTCGAAAATAACATAGCAATTCCAAAAAAATTAAAGTACCTGATTGAAATGATCTTAGCGTATAGCTAGTGCAGGGGAGGAAAATAGAGATACGAGAAAGAAAAGAGAACAAGACGACAAAAGTGGCTCTTCTTTTTTTTTTAATGCAATTTTTTGAGTTTTTTTTCTTGCAGGCTCCTAGATACTACCTTTGTTCTTGTTTTACTTGTCATTTTAGATATCGATATGATCTCTAATACACATCTTTTACCATTATTTTTGTTAATTATATGTTAGTAAAAACTAAAAAAAATACAATGGTATTAAAGTATTTTTTATGATGAATCTAGTGATAACATTCTCACATAACAAATCCAAATATTTTTGTGCATATTAGCGGTGAAAGTTTTAAAAAGTTGACCGCACTCATTCTAAAACGACATCTAAAAAGAACGAAGGAAGTGTTATACATTGTAGCGATGTTCTACTCCTGAGCGTAGAATAGCTTATTTTGCACGTGAGTCACACAGCGCACCAGAACCTACACGCCACACAGCATGCTGCGTGTTACGATCATGGTGCGGCGCATCCCTACCGGCACTAAAAATCGATTCCCTCGGAACCAACAGTAAAATCATGGTGGGTTGAGATGGGTCCACAAAAATCGTGAGTGTCCTCTGGCTGTCCTCTATGGTGATCTTCCTCACCTTCAAGTCTGAATGACTTTTAAATAGCTATTCTACGCCCCAGCCAGCCCATCGCGCCCTACCGAGCGAGTGTGCCCCAGCGAGCCGTGCGGCCCAAACCAACAGTTGTGGGGCATGAACCCACGACCCCACGCACAATGTCATGTGCTCAAGGGGTGCTACAATGGGATGTGGTAGTAAAGTCCAACGAGGCATCTAGTAAACTTGTGATTACAGTAAAACCAGCTTCAACTTGCAGTAAATTTTAATGTATATGAAAGTAAATATGATACTCATTTTTACTGTCACGCGTCACACGACAGTTCAAATTTTTCACGGTTTTTTAGGAATAACAATGCGAGAGGGGGTAGGGGAAGTTACATATTTCCGGCGATGCTTGGGTACCTATGTCTCTCTCCAGGGTCAATCATAGTATTTCGTGGGCCACGGACCCCAAGATCCCACGACGACGTCACATGGCAGCACGAGAATTGGTAGGACGTGCTAGTAAACTCCAACGAGCAGTAAAATCGGTTGTGCAGTAAAAGCAACAACGTTTGGGAGTAATTTGGGATGTGTACGGAAGTAAATATTATATCTAATTTTACTACGGAGTAACTAATAATTTTTTCAAAAATCGCTAGTGCAGGAAGTTGCATATACTACGTGGGTGGGCCACATCGTTCGGGATTCTCTACACTGTAGCAATGTTGTCTCTATGGTGATCTTCCCCATCTTCGAGTCTGAGTGCTACTATACATACACAGAAGGGGGATGCATGCCTTTTGAAGGAATCAATGTATTTTCTTTAGTGCTATGTGAAACCTAGTAGCATTTCCTGTTACTTAATTGGAAGATTTTTCCCCATTATGATGTCCTCTGTCAGGGGCGGAGCCAGAGCCGGCCCATGCCTCGGGCCGGCCTAGTGCATTTTGGCCTAATGTGATGTTTCAGCTGTCATTTTATGCTTCTTATTTTGATTTTTAACAGGCATTTTTTGCTGGGCCTCGGGCCATTGCCCGAGAGGCCCCAGGCCCAGCTCCGCCCGTGTCCTCTGTATTTTTCCATTGAGACTTGTTCTTGTTGTAATCTTGCTTGATATGCATATCTGGAGGCATTTTCCCAGTGAATCCATCGAATCAGCATTCTAAAGACACTATAAAAAAATTACAGACGAGAGATTTAATAATGCATGACATGCCTACATTGGCATGGTGAAGACAGGCAAGCATTAGAATTTAGAAAGCTTTCACATTCTGAAGAATTTTGTGAAATACACCTTAATTATGCCCATTTCATTTGCTTTCTGGCTCTCAATGTACAAATATATGTAGCCTGTAGCAAAAAAAAAAAGGATTTATTCCCATTTCATTTGTTTAGTAAAACGTGATCTTAAATGTAGTGACCCCAATGAGCTACAATGAGCCCAATATTCTTATGCGCAAGTGGGCCAAACTGCATGGGCCTTCAAGACTAGGTTCAACATCTCTTAGCTCTCCAAGGGTTAGTGTAGTTTGAAGCCTTTGCTTTGACAGATATTGCGCTGACTATGCTTGGATTAAGCGATGAATTGGTGAGGCCGTCAACGATTCATGGAGCTTAAGCTTCGAGACCAGTTTTGGGCAATTTTCCCGGTTGGTACTTGCAAGGATGCCTGGTTTGCTTAGGATGCGAGTGGACACCCAGTTCAATGGTAATATAAAAAAATTGATTACAAGGAAGACGCAACACATGCGAGTGTGCTCTTTTACCATACCTCTAGACAGACGGAGACCATTGATAAACCTATGTCCTTAATAGATGGATACCAAGATTTGAATCTTAGTTGATGGAGTCTCACACCCACGATTCCAACTCCCACCAAATATGGTTCCCGGTGATATAGCGTTCTGTTTGGTCTAGTTTCAGCTATATCCTACAACTTACTAGGTTCATTGACCAAAGCCGAGCCCAATAACTTATTTCCGTCTCTATACCACTACAGATGACGACCTCGCCATAGAAGCTGCAGCTAGGTCGCTAGGCCAAACAGATCCTGGTACTTGTTCTCCCTAGACAACACGACGAGTACAAACCTCCCCGGACAACTAGAGAGAACAAAATGCCATCCAGGGCACTGTTCATGCCCCATGCAGTGCTTGTGGCCAGATTCCTTTCGATTAGATGGCAACAGCCATTGGCTTATCATGGGTACTGAATACTGATCATCCAGCCTTGCCCCAATTAAGCTAGCATGCACACATCTGTCTTTTTTTATCAGCCTTGCCCCAATTAAGCTAGCATGCACATCTCTGTCTTTTTTTTTCTTCTCTCCAGCATGTGCAGAACGACCGTATGGACATTCTGTTGGGGATGCTGCTGTTGCTGTGCACTTGAGCGTTGCAGCTTTGCAGGCATATGCCCTGTCCGTCAGTCAGGTACTACTATGCTTGGCGCATAGCTCTGCAATCAAGCGGTAGGTGTGTCGTGTGTGCTGCCCATGGTCCATAGGGCCTTAATGCCATCACTTGCAGATTGGGAAACAAAGTCAAGAACTGCTCGGTTCTTGATTGATTGATCTCTTTTTTTACAAGCTGGGATTCTGCAGAATGATAAATTTGCGTTCTATGGATGGACTTTGTATAGGGTTGGGAATGGATTGAGTATGATATGATTCAAGGTTCAAATATAGATCCTAGCTAACTAAATTGGTTGGAATACCGGTTGTTGTGACGTCGATGACGAATTTTAAATACAATTTCTGAATGAACAACTTAAATTTTATGTTGTCGGATATGTCTGCTTTATATTTGAGTATTGTCGGCAGCGACGGCTATGATGACTCCAATGACTTTTTCTCTGGATCAGCAACTGATAATCCGTATCCATTTCCAGCCATGCATAGCCTTCTTGTACTTTGAAGAGAAAATGAATGCATTTAAAGAAAGAAAGGGAGCACCTTTAGGCATATATGGTTCTGAAATCTACTCCTTGGGCCACAGACAACCGTTGTGCATTGGAGCGATTATTAGAGCCCTAATGGCATGAAAAGGACGCCTGCTTATGGAGGCCATCATGAGCCACGACCGACACGGTTATGATTAGGCCACGCTTATTCGTACAGTAATTGATATTTGCGTCGCCTTGAGATCGATCTCTTGTTTATCTTTCTTCTTGGGTTTTCTTTTACATGATTTTCTGATCAAGCAACCAACCAACAGCTCTGCCTCCATAGTGGAGTAGTGATGATTCAGATCACCAACTTGCTAGACAGAAAATACAGTCAGGTCACTGTACATTTTCAGTTGTTTTTAACTAGAGGTAGCATGATAAATTCTACTGCAAGTGTTTTTTTGTTATCCTTTTGGTATTAATTGGTTTACTGAAAATCCAGAAATTAACTTCTGTTATGAAATTTGATAACACTGAACAAAAACGGACTAAGTCATTTAGTGTCACGCTTATGGAAGTTAACAAGGAAATTTCTTTTGCGTGTAGATATGTATACATGTGCAAGAATGAATTTTGTCGTACACGGTTTATAATGAGCGAATATATGTGGGTCAGACAACCAGTACCGTGTGATAGTTCAGTGGGTGCACGCATGCACCTACACACAACAACGAATATATATATATATATATATATATATATATATATATATATATATATATATATATGAAAATGGTAATCTTTCCTGGCCTCTGCATCAAAGATACACAGAGCCTAATTTATTACAAAGATAAGAGTACCAAAATAATTAAATCTGTTAAAAGCGGCTTGGAGCCTTACAACCAAAATACTAATATGGAGATTAAGTTCAATCATTGCAAATCCTGTAGCTAAGCCGCCGCCCATGCATATTGAGGATTTGCTTTGCCGCCACCTCCAACCTTAGACTCCCAGCCAACATGGACTACTCTTTCTGGGCAGTTTGTTGTAAATTTGCCTAAACACTCAATCAATGCCCACTCAAAAAGATAGCTTGGATCATGTGTGTGTATCGTGTATGGACATTGTTCACAAACGCAGAATTTCTAGTGTATTTTCCATGGGCAAAAAGGCTTTTCTTATCTTTTCCATTAGGCATTTAACACAACTTCAAGAAAGTGGTGGCGGTGCAGCTCCTTTGGAAGGTTCCGGCCTGCACATGATAAAGCAGTACTCCGGCGGACCACTTTGCGGCACCCAAAGAAACGGCTATGCAGTTGGGTGGGAGGAGGAGATGATGATCCCACTCCACTTCAATTTGGCGTGTGGTTAAGTACAAGTCATGTGGAGATATCCATCAATGTGTATGATTGTTTGCTTTTGGTGATGATGATGATGGTGCCAGCAAGAGAAGGGGGGAAAAAATCAAATTGTGTGTGATTCTAGGTCTTTTCTCCGGATTTTCATTTAGGTCTTTTCCTTTTGATTCACCGGTCGTGCTCTGTATCTTTGAAATATTATCCTCGGCGGATGTAAAATCCCGCACAATTGCGCATGCCAACCTTTCAGACAGTTTTTCGCCGAAAGCGAAGCCTTGTTCTTTTGCCCAAGTCGTTTAGGTCCAGTCTTTTTTTGTTTCACCGGTCATGTTCTATATATCTTTGAGAGATCCGGAGAGAGGTTGAAATTATGGATTCATGTAATGTTTGGCTGTGAGCCTGGCGTGTCTGTCGAGCGCTAGTGCTGCTAGTTGCTCTAAAATAAGTAGGATTATGTAGATGCAACTCTGTGCCAAACCTTACTGAACACTGTGTGTGGTTTCATTTTAATAAAATGGACCAGGGTGTTTTGCCCTTAACAATTCGTCAGTTTATTCCGCAAACAGCATGTTTAAATGCCAGTTGCACCCTCAATACTTAAACTCTTGCGTTTTTACCCAAAAAGGAACTTTTCCCAGTGACAAAGTTGCATCTTTCACCGGATCAAGAAAGCCTGCCTGCTTGCAAAGACCTGCAATTTTTTTGGAGAAGTGCAGATGCATGTAGTACTATCTTCTCTTAATTTTTTTTCCTACCAAGCTTAATTCCTGTTTTGGATTTACAATTTCAGCTTCTACTTGCAGTTAATTTGCTGCCTCACGTTCGAAGTACGACAAAAAAAAAAGGTGCATGCTTTTACCTCCTTAATTTCGGCCGTTTACTTCCTTAATTTCGGCCGTGTGGTGCAGCAGTAAGGATTAAGGAGCAGTAGTACTAATGACTAGTTATCTGTCTGTACATGATGAGTAGATTCTTGACTCTTGCTTCCCTGTGTTGACGACATTGGCTGCTTCTAGCCTTGTACACCAACCCTCACGTGAAAACGCGCTGGGAACATCATTTATGACGATAAATATGGCCAGCAACCGACGTTGAAGAGAGCGGTAAATGAGCAATCCCTTCATGCTTGAACACTGAAACTGGGTGTCTGTTCTACTTTCTAATTGACTATTTGTGTATTTGTACTTTATAAATTTAAAAAAAAAATGTGTTACAAAATCGTGTGAACGCTGGTACATGCAATTTTCAATAACATTTGCCATTGTTATGGAAAGCACTTCTTTGTAAAAGAAAGTACAAAAAGACGGGTTATAATTCAAGGGCGTGTTTACGTCGTAAAATTTAACATGAATCAAGGGGGAAAAAACAATATAGTTCCTCCAGGATTCTTAGAAAAGTCCCTTGTGCTCAAACGGCTTGAGCTGCTGCAACTTTTAGGGCAGTGGACCAGCTTCGTCTTGGTGCAAACGAAGGATTCAAAGGCGTGTGAAGATTGGCACCATGGATTACGGCCATGGGTGCTGGACCAATGATTACTGAGGTAAATAAGCTAGCTTGGTGCTTTCCAAATGATGTATATCTGCATTGAAATAGTCAATACAGATGATCTACAGTAGCATGGTATTAGGAGTGATCTCATCTACTGTCTAATTGAAAATCGAAGGTCCAGATCAATCGATACAGTGTTTTTGCTACGTGGTTTTCGCACCGTACATACTTCACCGTTACTACAGTATTTGCTGCAGTGCACTGCCGACCGCAGTTCATCTCCTCGCAAATGACTGTTTCGCACAGTGGGCCTAGAGAGGATCCAGATGCCATGTCCATGTCCCTAGTTCTAGTTCCAATCCAAGTGTGTGCGGTGACACATGCCAATATGCCATGCATTTTGGTGCTCACACCACACACAGTAGAGAGGCTGTATATACAAAAAAAAAATTCACAAAAACGGGTGCTTGTGAGCAATAGGTAATACTAGCACACAAGCGCGACCACATAGTACTACTGTACTCCGATGCCAGTTCTAGGGTTTGGCCCCGGAGCCCACCTGCACCGCTGCTGAATCCGCCCGCGTCTATAACCTTTTCTTTCTCCTCATCGTTTTAAGCTACAAGAATATAGAGACGGCTATTTCATTTGAGAATTTTGCTACGCGGCTCGCTCTAATCTCTAACTAACTTTTCTGTGTGGACCCCAGCCAGGGACGGATCCTGCACAAAAAAAACACGTACCGGTGTCACTCGCCTTGAGTAGTTGGATGCAACACAAGGGAATATAAGGGATTTCTTCTTCGAGCTTTGCTGTTGATCTCTGCTATCACATAACACCAGTGAATATATACATTCCAGTGAATATATACATTGTGGATGTGCCTCTGCCCCCAGCGAGGCAAGCTAGACATAGTTTGGACAAATGCGTCATAGAATTCCTTGGGAAATCATGTGCAAGAATATCTTGAAGATCTCCTCTCAAATCTACTACAGCTAGTAGCTTAGAGACGTAAAATAAAAAATAGAGCTAATTAAGGCCATCCTTATCCAGAGGATGACAGGTAACTAAGGAAGTACTACCTCCAATCACAAAAAAATATCGTCTTGAATATAACCATATTTTTTAAAACACAACTTTGACTACTAATTTATATTATATTATAAAATCTAACAAAATTATACTTTTATGGGGGAAAATCGAGACAAATCTAAAAATATGATTTTTCATATGTTCAATATAAATATTGAAAAAGATATCGATGGGCAAAATTTATAAAATTTGACTACATATACCCAAAACGGTATTATCTTGTACGGGAGGGAGTAGCTTGCATTTGTGGGGTACGGAGAAGACGAGGACGTCTTCTTTGTGCGGCACTGCTATTAAATTACTCAGACCTCTAAGCCTAGTAATTCTTCATTAATTTCTTAGCTTTTAGTAGTTCTGTTATGCACGTACGTCTAATTGACATCATGAGCAACAGTAAATTAACAACCCTTTGTACTTTAAACAAAAGGTGGAATGCTACTCGTATGTCACAAAGCTGCCATTAATTTTTCCGTTACCCTTTTACTCTTCGTTGAATTCACCGAAATAGGGGCTGCTTGGTTCATAACATATGCAAACTCTACCAAAATTTGGCATTACCAAAAAAATCAGGGCATGACCAAAACGTTGGTGACGTGGAGGGTGTTTGGATTGCAACCATGTTATTTGCCAAATATTTTGCAAAATAGCTAGATTCGTGTTTGGTTTCAAGCCAAATAGATAGCCAAAATTGTTAGATTATGACTATGACATGTGGGCCCTATATAACATATATTTGCAATGCCAAAATATAGGCAATATGGGTCTTGATCTGTTAATCACGTCACAACAAATATGATGGTTTAAACGGATTATAAATCGGATGTTCGGTTTAAGACATGATCCTTTGAAGCTTGGTGATCAAGCAAATTCTGCATTTAATGCCACCAACCAGCTCATGACACTTCATGCGAGCATACCCCAACATCTCTTCCAAACTTTGGCGAGTGATTCGCTCTCCCTCAGAATTCCCCGCTTGTTGGCGACTTTTGCACTGGGTGCTACCAAAATTTCGTTGGTGCGCCAAATGTTGGCAACAATCCAAGTGTAGCCAAATTTTTTTTTTTGGCATTACCATCTTTGGAATGGTTTTTGAGGGCTAGCAACCAAACAACCTCTAGATCTCCTCTTTGTGGCTCGATACAATACACACTTCGGGGTTCCATTTTGTGGCCTATTTGACTGGGCTCTGCCTCCTGGCTTATGAGTTGGAGCCAAAATTGTCTAGCTCAGTGCCTGTTTTGGCCAAGTTTGGGCCCCCAGCTTCCAGGGAGAAGCCAGAGCCAACCAGTCAACATTTACAGCTCGCATTTTTGGAGCTGGAGCCTAAATTGTACTAGAAGGATGAAGCTAGCAAATAGTAGCTTCTCTAGCTCTGAAAACCTTAAGAGCTTGTTTGAAAAGCCTATTCCTGGCCGGTATCCATGTGGATGAGCTAGAAATTTAAACTAAAATCCTGGTCTATCCGTGTAGACGAGTAAAGATTTTGGCTCAACCAAACAAGACCTAAAATGGGAGAATTCCCATGGACCTAGCTTCATGTGAAGCCGCCTTCTAGAGCCCCAGAAGGTGGAGACAGAGCTTGAACAGATGGTCTTGGCATGGTGGCTACTGCAGAAGTCGATTCAAACCAATGCTTGCCTTGGACCTGAACCTCTGAAGTTGAAACTGTTCGAGTTTTTGGGATTGGCCCATTCAATATTCTAATTAAATCCTAGGAAAATCTCAAAGGCTCACTCATGCATGGTGGAAGGTGGAAAGTTTAGTACTATATTGCTAGTCTAGGTGAGAGGAGACCAATATATAAGGTGGAGTTGGTTTTACCTAGTGGAAGCAAGTAAAAGAAGAACACACGTCACACACGCGCTCACCTTGCCACACCATCGCCATCGCCCGCCTGCGATGTGCGCGTGAATGGTTCAGCGATTTCGCATGTCAACTTGTAACATCCCAATTTTTCTGAGTTTAAAAATCTTTTAATAGTTAGTAGGGAAAAATTCACCATTTGGATTTTATTTGAATTTAATTTAAAAGCTTAATATTGGACTTTGCAATTAAAAATATTTAATGTGAATAATCCCAACATGAACCATAGCCAAAACTATTTTATTTGGGTTCTATGTGCTCATATATATTTTCTAGATTTTTCTAGAATTTTTCTGGGTTCATTTGCTATTTTCCTTTGCTTATTTGAATTTCTAGTATTTTCTAAAATGGAAAAAGCTATTTAAAATCTCAGAAAACGCTTTGGGCCGAATTCCTTTCCTCCGGCCCATTTCTTCTCTGTTTCGGCCCATCTCCGCGCGAAGCCCGTCTCCCGCGCGCGCCCGCCTCCGTGCCGCTGACGTGTGGGCCCCACGCCCTCGTCGTCCTCCTCGCGGCCGGCATCGTCTTCGCAAACGGCCGCGCCCGTCCGCCATTGCCAACCTCCGAGCCCCGTACGACAACGCAAGATTTCCAACAGAACCCCTTCTAGAAAACGCGTAGAATCTCATCATTTATCTCCCCGCATCTTCCCGGATCAAAATCTTATCCCGATTTCGTTTCTAACTCCGTTTTTCTCGCGAGCTCATCTCGATTCTTTTAGGTTTCGCACAGACGCCACCCTATCCTCCTGCACCTATAAATAGGACCCCCGGGTTCGCCCTCTCAACCGCAACCCAGAGTCACCATCCTCACCTCCTCCCGAGCCCTAGCGCCGCCGCAATCGGAGATTTAGGGTTTTTCGCCGCCGGTCTTTTCCTCCGCTTTGCGCCGCCGCCGATGTCGCTCTGCCCTCGTGGTCTGCACCGCCGGGTTCAGCGTCACCAGGGCTACCTCCAGGAGCCTTCGACGTCGTCGAAACCTCGCCGGAGCTCCCGTCCGACAAAACCCGAAGCAGCTCCGCCGCTCAACCCTCGCCGCCGGCCGTCTCCGTCGACCTTGACCACCCGGAGTTGCACCCAGAGGTTCGCAAATAGCGCCCTCTATGCGCTGGTACCACTTACCGCCGGCGAAGCCCCGCCATTCGCCGTTGTCATTGGTTTCCGAGCGCCGCCGCCTCCGAGCCGACGTGGCACGCCGCGTCAGCCGCCACCTCAGCGCCCGCATCAGCCCGTCGCCTGCATGTCTTCGACGTGGCATCCAGGTCGGTGCCGCGTCAGCACCGCGTGGCTCAGTCCACCGGTCCCCAGGTCCCGAGGCTCGGTAGACTTGGTCTACCATGAGCGGTGTCTCTGACATGTGGGTCCCGCTTGTCAGTTCGTTTTTCGTCCCGTCCGAACGTTCTCTGATAACATCAGCATTGCGCAATAATCTGATTTTTCTGTTAAGAAATAATTCGGAAAATCTGGAAAATCCAATTTAGGGTTTTCTTTAGTTTTTCAATCTTCTAGAGCTCATAACTTTTGCATCCTAACTCCGATTGAGCCCATTCAAATTCCTAAATTTATCTAAATTCGAGCTCTATTTATCTGAGATTTGTATTTAATTTTTGGAGTTTGTTTTGCCTCTGTTATTTATTTGTTTTGTTTATTTATCTCGTTTGCGAGTAGACGTCGATTCGTCGGGAAATTTTGGAGAAGAAGGAACACCCCAAGATCAAGACCAGTACATAGACCTTTTCTAAGGCAAGTCATACCTTTGATCATCTTGAACCCAGTTTCCAAATTACTTTGTTTCAAAGTATTGCATTCTACTTTAATTATTTATTTAAATGCTTTTGGACATAGTTACCATCCAATTTGTTAATACCACCTTGGCTTGTATGTCATAATACCTTGTCACCCTAGATTGGTTATTAGTTGGTAACATTATAGCACCAACGTGGGTTGGTTAGATGCGAGTACAATTGCTTAGCCATGCTACGAGTCTCACATCTTATGTAAGTTGCAAATATTAAATTTGACTAAGTGACTATGGAACTTTGTGTAAAACTGTGTGCTATGTGTTATTACTTCGTGATAGCATGTGTTGCACTAAAACCAACTGGGTGGGAAAGGATTTGGACTGAGGCAAGTGGTGGATACTTTGTGATATTGTGGACTTTGTGAACGGGCTTGATAATCTTTGTGACTTAGTTAGAAAATGGAAGTCTTACCTTGGTCAATTAAGGACTTAACTTTGTGCGCCATTGAACCGAGCTCATCAGACGACCACATGCCTGATGGGACGGGCCTAACTTAGTAAGTTATGGATTCTCGGCATTGACGTTCAGATGGATAGGTTAGGCTTTGTGATAGGGTGGAGGTGTGACTACTTGGTGGTTGCATCGCGGGACGATTCGTCGCATCCCTATCCAGCGGTGTGTGTTAGACTAGTATTCTTTGTGAGCTGGTCTAGCGAGAAAGCACATCGGGGATGTCAATGTTTGAGATGAAGTTTCCGAACTGTTTTATTACGATTGGTGCTAGCTACACTAGTTGTATCTTGTGGGTAAAGTGTACAACCTCTGCAGAGTGTTAAATCAATCTATTCGAATAGCCGCATCCGCGGTCATGGACATGCTCGGGGATTTCACATGAGGAGTAGTTTTCATAAAATATTTGGGATGGGAGCTATGTGATCTAAGTCATATGGCTATGTGAAATAATTTGTTTAGCTTTGTGTCTTTGTGGAAAATAATTGTTAAATTAATATTGTCTATTTGTTTTGAACTGCATTTCGATCCATTATTGTATTCAATTGCAAAAGTTGTATTTCTGCAAAAGAACCACATAAGCTTTTTCTTTGGAATAAGCTTGCATCTATAAATTGCATTCTATGGTATGATTTGCGAGTACGGTTGTGTACTCACGCTTGTTGTAAAACTTGCATCCAAACCTACAGAAGAGGATGAGTCTACGCCTGCTTTCGAGGAGGAGTTCGTCGAAGGTTGTTGAGCGTTAAGGTCTGGATCCCAGTCGGTTGCCTGTGGTGAATTGATGGGATCTACGCCAAGTTATCTCCGTCCCCGCTTGCTTATTCTCTCATTAACCTGCGTGGCTTAATAAGTGTAAACTCGACCATAAGGTCAAAACCCTTATTTATTATTCAAACTAATCGTTTACTTTATTTCTCGCTTGTATGGATGGATATTTACCTATGTTAACACTGTGTGCACTAGCGTGATCCTAGACTAGTGCAGTATACATAGAGGGTTCCAGAATCGTAATTTTTGGTCCCGACAGAGGTGGTATCAGAGCCATACTGACTGTAGGTCTTGACCTTAGTTAGATTGGCCGTCTTTAGAGTGTCCAAATTATTTTCTAAAGGAAAAATTAACTTGCAAGAGTAATTAACTGCTTAACTCTTCTCATATCTCTCTCGACTCAACTATTGCTATAATCTTCTCTCTTCCCGTTGTTTTTAAAGTTGCTCTTACCCTCTTCGTCTGTTTTAACAGATGCCTCGTCTCCAGAGCTATGGTGAGCGCACAGGAGGATACGCCGCTGAGCTTTGGAAGTTGCTTCAGGTTCTTGGAGGCTTTGATCGTCTGTTGTACGTCGGCAACAACTAGATTGTGAATGGATAAAACCGTAGAGTGATCTGTCGCCTGACGATCTACGCTAGGAGGAACGACAAGGCGAGCCAACCTTCGCACATCTCTGTGAGGAAGATCACTTGGCTGGAAGGCATCCAGGAGTAGTCGCGCTTGGCCATGCTACGTATCTGCAACATCTACGCACGGGAGCTTCAAGACACCATCTTCCGTTACCACCCCAGAGCTGTAGCCGTGGATTTGCCAGCACGCTACCCGTCCACAGAAGAAGAAAGCAATGCTACAGTCGTGCACCTCGCCCAGTTTGCAGCTGCCTAGGAGGAAGCATTGGAGAAGACTATCACGGAGCTGTATCATGCATATGAGGCCTTACAGAGAGCTGAAGAGAAGGTCGCTACTCTGCAAGAGATTCTCTACGACCAAGATGACGAAGTAGAAGAAGACCCCGAGGAGGATCCCAAGAAGATCCGTAAGAAGGTCCATTAAGCGTAAGAAGCCGCAGAGCCGAGAGGAGCCACCGAGCCGCTTGCACCAGAACGCTGCTCTCGCCGCACCGCCGTGGCATCGGATCGGCTTGCCAAGATGCCGCCACTCCGAGTCTACACCGCACGAGCGCCGCCGCGATTGTGGAGGCTTTCTTGAGTAGTTCATTTTAGGCTTCGTTTTCAGCTTAGCTAGTTTCGTTTAGTAAGTCGCCTTTAGGCGGTAGTTTTGTGTGCTTAGGTCGTTGTTTCTTTTGTATGCGAGTATGAGCTACAAAGGCCCTTAGGTATTTGTTGCAGCCATGCTAAGACCCTAATTAATAAAGGTTTTCCGTTTGAGTTTCTTGAGCTGTGTTTTGTTGGGTTTAACCTACCCCCTGCCTAGTTCTTAACTCATCTTGTGCTTGCTACCTTATCTAACACATGGAGCTTCACGATGGTTCAAACCCGTCGATCTGCGCAAGTGGTTCCGACACCCCAGCACCGAGAAGCAATGAGCAACCAACCGCAGGGGCAGTTCCGCCACAAGCACCCCCGATTGACTTGCAAAACTTTGAAGCTTTCATGGCAGCACAGACACAGTTGATGAACACTATGATGAATCAGATGCAAGCTATGAGCAACCAGGTCAACAACAACAACAATCAACAGCACAGAGCCCCAGCTGCTCATGGTCACCATGGATCATCTAAACTTGCGGAGTTTATGAGGACTCGTCCACCAACATTTTCTGGACACGTATCCCCAGTGGAAGCAGATGATTGGCTTCGGGTCATTGAAAGGAAGCTGCTAATCACCCAGTGCAGCGACCGTGAGAAGGTTTTGTATGCTACTCATCAGATGGAGGGCATAGCTACCGAATGGTGGGAGAACTTCTGTGTCGCGCATGAGACGCCACAAGATATCATCTGGGAAGAATTTTCTACAGCATTCCGTCGGTATCATGTACCAGAAGGTATTATTGATCTGAAGAAGGATGAGTTTCGCGCTCTCAAGCAAGGAGCTATGTCAGTGTCTGACTATCTCAACAAGTTTTCCCAGTTAGCTCGCTATGTAGCAGAGGATGTAGCCACAGACAAGGCTCGCCAGAGTCGCTTTCTGAAGGGGCTAAACACTGGACTGCAAGTCAATCTAATCGTCCATACTTTCCCTGACTTTCACGAGCTGGTCAATAAAGCCTTTGTTCTAGAAGACAAACGCAAGGAACTAGAGGACAACCACAAACGCCGGATGGCCCAGCAAGGGAGCCATCAATCACAGCAGAGGGCAAGGACAGTTCCGCCGCAGTTCAACCGGTTTCCACCCTGCACTTCGCTCGAGCACTCGCACCAATTTCAAGACTTCGCCCACCGCCGTAACTTCCACAACTCGCACTGTCAACTCCAACACGGGAAGCAATCGATCGTCGGACCAAGAGTGCATACGCTCGTCGCCACCGAGACATTTGCCAACCGTTGTCCGCAGAAGGGAACAATCACTCCAGTATGCTTCAATCTTGGAGCTACGCCGTCCAAGACACCAGCCCCAGGCATCAACCAAGGAGCTTCACAAGTTGCTGGTCAAGCCGGAGGAGCACCGCAATTCGTGATTAGAGGCCGTGTCAACCACGTCACTCGGAAGGAGCCCAGAAGCACCGGACGTTGTAATCGGGTAAGTTTCTCGTTAACTCAAGACTGCATCGCTTTGTTTGATTCGAGCCGCATTCGCTTGTCTCTGGATGTTTGCAACCGTGAATAATCTGAAGTTGTCCATCTTAAGCATACTCGTTAGTCCAATCGCTCAGAGCAGAGCTAAGCACTAGGGTGGGATGTTTAGGAGCTAAGTTACTCATAGCTGGAGTTGAGTTTCTAGCCAACCTAATTGTTCTAGATACCCAAACCCTAGATGTCATTCTTGGCATGGATTGGTTATCCAAGCACAAAGCCATGCTAGATTGTGGCCGAAGAGCCGTAACAGTCGAGGATACCAAGGGGAACAAGGTGGAATTTCTAGCCACCTCAGTTCGTGATGGACATCTATTAGTGAACAGCCTGAAGACCCTTTTCTTAGAAGAAGTACCGGTCGTCAGTGAATATCTAGATGTGTTTCCAGAAGAATTACCAGGAATGCCACCGGACCGTAACATTGAGTTTGTCATTGACCTAGTGCCAGGGACAGCACCAATTTCAAAGAGACCTTATCGGATGTCAGCCGATGAATTGGCAGAGATGAAGAAGCAGATAGAAGAACTTCTTGAGAAAGGTTTCGTGAGACCTAGTTCGTCGCCTTGGGGAGCACCTGTGTTGTTTGTCAAGAAGAAAGATGGAAGCATGAGGATGTGTATTGATTACCGTTCGCTCAATGAAGTTACCATCAAGAACAAGTATTGTTCATAGTCCCAAATATGCCTAGTATATATGCTGCTGTTGATTCAATTATTATTTTAGGAATTGTAATAATCACAAAAGTGCGCATATACCTAATAGCCCAAAAACCTAATAGACACTTTTGTGATGGCTGATTTTGTTGAGGTAATGAAACCGGAGAAATTCACTAGTGTGAATGTCAAGAGATGGTAGACAAGGGTCCAATTGTGGCTCTCGGCTATAAATGTATTTTGGGTCGTGATACCATGTCTTGCAGGACATCGTACTGCTGCACAACAAACAGAGTACGACACGCTATGACAATTTTTGTCGGGTGCATTCTAAGGGTGTTGTCTAACCAGCTTTGTGATGTGTATATGCACATGAAGAACGCAGGGAGGCGGAGGAGAGGGCCGGCAATGGTGGTGCTCCCCCGGTCCAAGCGGTGGTGCTCCTCGAGTTCGAGCGGCGGCGACACCGGTTTGGGTCGACCGCGTGGAGTCACCCTAGGGGGCAAAGGGAATTGAGTGGGAGCAAACGGATTCAAGATAGGGACGGGCATGAATGGGAAGGCCCTTTTAACTAGTGGCATTTGGTGGGTAATTTTGTTGAACTTTTAGTGCCAAGTACGTATACCCCTCTAGCAATAAGCCTAGAAAGCTGGTCTAAGTTGCTTCGGCTTTGGCTTGCTTGGCAATCTGCTGCGAAGCTAGCCCGTTTGAGAGGTTCCCGGCTTTCTTGAAGCTAAAACCAACTTAAAGCTCCCCAAACATGGCTATAGTGTTATATCGTATGGACTAGCCAATGCAAACAATAAACAAAACCTGCTTAAGCTTGCGATTATTTATAAACTAGTCATCAACCCGTGCATATGCATGGTTAACAATTTAAAAAATGCACTCTTCATTTTTATTTCAAAAGTACATTAGATATTTTGTAGAAATATTTTTTTTAACATTCCTGAATATAAATTTTCAAGCTACATGAATCAAAACGGAAAGAGAGGTTGAAAGCTATATTTTTTTTTACATTTTCTCTCATAGAACTATTGTAGTAGAGCTTCTAATAGAGATGCTAGTTAATATAGATTTAGATAAAAAAAAAAGATTTTTTTTCTCCGTGTGAGCAACTATATATACTAGCCGAAGAAGTTATGACAGAGAAGAAAAAAAGGAAAATATATTCATTAAAAAAGGAAAACATTTACATGTATATCCATGTACGGAAGCAATTTGGCTCCATGTCTCCTATTCGGACACATGCATGCAACAATTATTTTGCTTTGAATGTTTCTAAGTTAACTGCTTTGTACAATTTGATCGTGGAACAATAGAACATATAACTGTACGAGACTCGTATATAGGTAGAACAGAGCCTTACGCCACAAGATGCATGGATGCGATTTTTTTCTTCAATTAATGTGAGAATTTCTAGCTATTTTTTCCTCATATTAATATGAGAATTTCTAGTTTTTTCTACCTAGGATTAAGGTGGGAGTTCCTCGATGAGCCTCTAATTAGTATAGAGATATTTTCCACCTAGGATTAATGTGGAAACTCCCAGAGGAGCCTCAAATTAGTATAGAGATATAGATTTAATTAGCATGATAATAGCTATTTTAAATAATATTTTTTGACTAAAAATTATATTGAGAAAAGGAGATAGAAATGTGTGTGTGTGCGTGACAGATGGGTGCCAATGTATTATTTTCCTAGTGCAGTAAGCATGGAGAGAGCCAAGTTAAGAAGTCACATCCAGATTCTAGAGTTGTAATTGGATCAGGCTTTGTGCATGCATGTGATTTTTTTCAGTTTCCATGTCGAACACGTTTTTTAATACAAATAAATCTCTACCGTAGATGAACTCGGTAAGGAAGATTGAACCACCCTGATTTTCTGCTTTTTATGATTAATATGGGAATTTCTAGTTTTTTTTTCCTTTTCTCCGATTAATATGGTAATTTTTAGCTTTTTATCTCCTAGGATTAATGTGAGGGTCTCTCCTAAGATGCATGGATGGGTTTTTTTCTTCAATAATGTGAGAATTTCTAGCTATTTTTCTCGAATTAATATGAGAATTTTTAGTTTTTTCTACCTAGGATTAAGGTGGGAGTTCCTCAATGAGCCTCTAATTAGTATAGAGATATTTTCCACCTAGGATTAACGTGGAAACTCCCAGAGGAGCCTCAAATTAGTATAGAGATATAGATTTAATTAGCATGATAATAGCTATTTTAAATAATATTTTTGACTAAAAATTATATTGGAAAAGGAGATAGAAACGTGTGTGTGTGACAGATGGGTGCCAATGTATTATTTTTCTAGTGCGGTACAACATGGAGAGAGCCAAGTTAAGAAGTCACATCTAGACTCTAGAGTTGTAATTGGATTAGGCTTTGTGCATGCGTGTGATTTTTTTAGTTTCCATGTCGAACACGTTTTTTAATACATATAAATATCTACGTAGATGAATTCGGTAAGGAAGATTGAACTACCCTGATTTTTTTGCTTTTTACGATTAATGTGGGAATTTCTAGTTTTTTTTTCTTTTCTCCAATTAATGTGGTAATTTTTAGCTTTTATCTCCTAAGATTAATGTGAGGATTTCTAAGAGAGTCTCCAATTAGTCCAGATGGATATATAGAAAAAGGCATAATTTGGTAGATAAAGAAAGGTTGCTAGCAAGGGAAGGGACAAGATCGGCACATTGTAAATTTGTTGGTTTGAGGTCGGTCCGGAAGGCGAATCTGATCCCTCCAGCGGTGCGATGCCGCTGAGGCCAACCAATAATGCGACGCACCGAACAACGGGCACGGCGTGGGGTGGGGCCCACCTTGTGACCACAGCCATGAGCCCATGAGCACCTGCGTTTCTCTGCGTCCATGGTTGGTGTGTCATGCGTGTCGTCGCCGTCGTGGTAGCATGGCGTGTCGGCCCTTGTTTGCTTGTGCCTGCAGGCTGCGCGCGTGGAAACAATTATTGCCATGCACATCAGGTGATGCTGCTGATGGCTTTGGTTGGACCGACCGAAAAATTCAGCGTATATACTTCGTGACGCAATTTACTGACCCGTTTTCGTTTTATATTGGTGTGATGTAGGAATAGGGAACATTTGTTCTTCGAGAATTGTACAAATTCTGAAAGCTACCATTTCATTTGCTGAATTGCTGCTAATTTATAAGTTGGTACTTAGTTGCAATGAAAGCATAACAGTTGGTTATCAGGTCTATCGTAAGGTGACGGAAGCAAACCAGCCAAGTGAGGCTGGATCCTACCTAAAACAAACACCGGTATGGGCTACAACTTGGTTAGCAAGGAGTGATTTCGGTTTTAACTTGACATAGTAGTATTTTGCATAATTGTATGCATTCGTATGGATAAAATCAACATGATAGCGACCAAGTATTCAAAGTTTAGCATTATTTGATAAAATTAAAGGCATTTTTTTTTTGTCTTTGGTCCTGAATTGCTCATCCATCTTGTTCGTGGAAGTCGTCTAATATGAGCAGGTTGACAAATCAATTCTGCTCATTTTTTCGGTGGAATTAACTACTTGTGAGGGCACCTCTGATTTTCCACGCGTCACCTTACCCGCAGCTGTCTAGGATTTCAGTTACGCACAGTGTGGGTACCAAACCTGCTTACGATAAATGGAAACTAGATATAAGCAACAAAATAAGGTGCATCGACCAAGTTTTAAATGTTGGGCTATCCCTCCATATGAAAACCCATCTCAGCCCACAAGCCCAAGAAATAACAACCATTTATCACCCTAAGAATGAAGGGTGGAGATACCTCCTCCTAGTGTGGGAATGAAACAACAAAACCCTAAGCATCCCTTCAGCAGCTAGAGGGAGTGAGAGAAGTAGCAGCAACCAAAAAGAAAATACAACAACAAGAAATGAGAGGAAGAAGTGTTGTTCCAGCTTGAGTGCACCTGCGCGATCTTCATCAAGTGGATGATCGGAGTAACAAAAGTTGTCGGATCTGCCTCCAATTTGGTTTGTACACTCCGGACTTGTAGCTCTTTGATATGTGCGGTTGGATTGAGGATTGGGTTAGAGGAGCTTCAGGTTTTAGAGGGTTTTGTCAGTTCGGGTAGCAGCAGATTCAGCACTGAGCAGTTTTGGTAGAAGTTCTGTTTGAGTGGTAAAACATTGTCCGATTTGGCTGAAATTTGGACAGCTTGTTAGGAACTCATAGATCCACATTCCTGCCAAGTTTCATACAGTTTGGATCTGTAGTTTGCTAGATATGAATTGAAATCCGAAGGGGACAGAGGATAGGTTTTGTTCAGCCTATTGGTTACTTCTTAATCTTGTGTTGTTGTTATTGTTGATGTGCCAAGGTTTCACCTTGATGGTGGTATTGTTGTTGCTATAATTTCTCTAGTGTAATCTAGAGAAGACTCCATTGTACCCATTATTGATATAGTGGAAGATTTGAGAGTTGACCGTTTGGTCCCGTGGTTTTTTGCTCCTCACCTTGAGGAGATTTTTCCACGTTAAAAATCCTTGTGTCAAGGTCCATGTGACCTTATTGATTATTCCGCTGCATATCTGCTAGTTGCAATTTTCTCACAGGTCATCACGAGAAGAAAAGAAGTTGCATGGACTATTGTCTAGTGATGTAAACCTCAACATTAAATTGTTAAGAGGGGCTATTAGCCCAAATTTGTCTTACATTACAGACCACCAATGAATACCACAAGCACACTTGAGCGTAGGAGCGACCCTAACACATAATGCTGCCTCATCTCTTCCTTGTATCTTCTGAATGATTAAAGCAAGAGTGAGTACTTTCGTACTCCGCAAACCACGATGGAATTTTCTTAATGTAATGCAAGGGAATTCAAAAGATAATGTCTTTCAAGGAGGGTTTGTTTGAACCTATCACTCCTAGTACTTATATAGTTTGTTTTATGTCGGGACCCGAACTTGCAAATCTGGATCCTTATTTATTCTGCACTAGTGTAGGATCACGCTAGTGCACACAATAGAAATATAGATGAAATATCAACCATTCAACGAAATAACTAAGAAAGTAACAACTCATTAATAAACTGTACCAGCGAACCTTATGGTCAAATTTTACATAGTTTGCCACGCAGGTCACAAATAGAACTCTTGCAGCAGAAATAGAATAACTCGTGGTAGCCATCCTACATGCCCACAGGCAATCGAGTGGGGGGAGCGCGTCCTAGTTTGCATAGTCTTCGAAGTACTCCCCGTAAAACTCTGGGTTCCCTGGACCTTCCTAAGCGACTGATCAACAAGGCATAAAGTCGTGAGTACATAAAGTACTCAGCAAGTCGTAGGGAATAGTGTGCAATTAATATTCATGCAAGGCATGAACAAATGAGTAGTTGTATGGTTATTTTACAGAAACGATATTGACAGTACATACAGTAAATAGATTGTAAAGCATAATATGAAAAATTATATAAATAAAGTAAACAATTACTTTGAAACAATTAGTAAACTTTTCGTTCACTTCCCAACCAACACCTAGTGAACTACCCATTCACTTTCCAATCATTCCACAATCTAACATTTTATGAAAATTATATACCTCGTGTGAAATCCCTAGGCATTATCCATAACCGGGGACACGGCTGTTCGAACAGTTTTAACACTCTGCAAAAGTTGTACATCTATACCCACAAGAGATAATCAATTAATAATGTCAGCCAAGACACACTTCTATAGGCGTGCGGCTAAGTGATTATCACAAGGCTTTTTCAAAACTCTAACTTAGCCCAGTTCTGCCCACTAAGGTTTCACCACTGAAGAGGTACATCCACCACAGTTGGGGGGCCTCTTACACCATGTGAATCTACCCGTCCATCCCGGAACCCACACCACACATGGCAGAACCAAAACCTTGCTAATTAATTAGCCACGTCCATCCCATACTGGACATGTAGTACTATAAGACCTAGCACTACTACAGAAAACGTTATCACAGACGGTTCGGAACCGTCATCACAGACGGTTCGGAACCGTCTGTGTTTTTATATGTCTGTGATAACTGGCGGTTATCACAGACGGTTAAAAAACCGTCTGTGATAAGTCACAACACAGACGGTTCTAATTAACAACCGTCTGTAATATCCACATATCACGAGCGATTCGAACACGCGCCACACCGCCCGGTGGCCGGCCTTCTTCCCCCGCGCCGCTCGACCATGTCCGCGGCGAGCCTCGCACCGCCGCACTCCCGGTTGGTCTTGGCCATCTCGCACCCGCCGCCGCCGCCTCACCTCGACCGGCCGATGTAGTGCTTCCCAACGCCGCGCCTCGCCGACCGTGAGGAGGAGGCCGAGCACGAGGCCGCGCCTTGTGGCCGCCACGATCGCCGCTCAAGGAACATGAGGCGCGTTGCATGTCTTGGGCGCGAAGACAAGCCCGAGGCCGACGATGAAACAAGCCCGGGTTGCCGCCGCGGTGGTTGACGACGGCGAGGTAGCGCTCGTTGTCCCGCCACTTCATCGCCTCCTCTCGCTCCAACGCCACGCGCCTCCCACGCGCGTTCCTGGACACATTGTACAAGGCCTTGCAACTCCAATATACGCATGCACAAAATTCAAGATGTTAGAATAAATAGTAGTACGTACGTACGTATTTTGTAGGTATAAATATGTACATACGTTAATCGTAGGCTGCATAGGTCCTCCATAGGACTGAGGAGAGCTCGCGGCCACACGGCCGACGATGTCGACGACGACATCGTGAGAAAGAGCGGCGATCACCGACCTCCTCGCCTTGGTGCTGGCCGTCATACTTTGCATGCTCACCTTGGCGATTGCTGCGCGTACGTACTCAAAACCGTGAGACGAAGAGCGATGGGAGTTTAATCTTTGGTGAATTATTTCGTCTTATAAAGAACTAGGAGTAACTGGCACGTGAGACGAAGAGACGCATGTATCGTTGGCGTGCGAGACGAAGAGACGGTTGTGCGATGGTGAGATGAAGAGACACATCGCGCGGGAGACGAAGAGGTAGGAAAGAAATATCACAAACGGTTCTATCTTGGAACCGTCTGTGATAATAATATCACAGATGGTTCCAACCTAGAACCGTCTATGATATTAGTATATTACAGACGGTTATACAATTGAACCGTCTGTGATACTTCAAAGACGGTTTTATTTCCAAACTGTCTGTGATAAGGCGTCCTCATCACGCGGTTCGGTTCCAAATGGAACCGTCAAAATAAATGTGATGAGGCACATATCACGACGGTTCCAAATGGAGCCGTCTGTGATGAGGTGTCTGGTATGGCCTGTTTTGTAGTAGTGAAGATCAATCATGCATAAGATTAAGTCCTTAGTAATTACTCAGGCAAGACCACCTCATCCAAAATATGCTACCCGCACCCCCCCTTTACTGCATAATCATTCGCCTAAGTATGAAACGATTTTGTTCAACTAGGACCAATGGCATCCCCTATGTAACATCCCAATTTTCTAAGTTTCAAAACCTTTTTAAGTAGTGTAGTCCCTTGGAAAATTTCACCAAATTTTATTGAATTTAATAAAGCTTAAATGGGATTTTTAAAGTCAAAACAATTTAATGTGACTAACCTGAATATCAATTAATTCCAAAAACTATTTTATTTGAGTTCTTTGTGTTTGGAAATATTTTTTTGAAATTTTTGAGTTCATTTTCTATTTGGATTTTATGGTATTTTTAAAATGGAAAATCTATTTAAAATCTCATGAAATCGTTTTGGCTGAATTTTCTTTTGCCCGGCCCATTTCTCCCTCTTCGACCCAATCCACCCAGCCCAATCCGTGCGCCTCCGCAACCCAGCCCACCTCCTCGCCGCATAGCACACACGTGCGACACGTGTCCCGCACCCGAGCCGCAGCCGCTGACGGGCAGGACCCACCTGTCAGTCCTGTCCTGCTCGCCCCGCCTTCCTTCTCTGAGTCCTACACGATTTCACTGCCATGTTCATCCTGGACACCTCGTTGCCGCTGCCTTTAAAAAGACTCGAGGGCCTTCGTTTTCTGCACCCGAGCCGTACCGCCCTCGAAAACCCTAGCCATCGCCTTGGTCGAGCCTTATCGTTTTTATAATCGCGTCGAGAAGAAAAGTCGCCGCTGAAACTCTCGCCGTTGTTTTTCGCCGCTGTCAGTGAGCCCTAAGCCTTATCGTCACCACCACTGGGATCACAAGGACTTGATCTACACCACCTATCCCTTGATTTCACCATAGCATCGCCGGAGCCCTGATTCCATTGAAGACTGTGCACCGCCGCCGCTCAAGTCTCGTCGTCGGTTGACTCGTCATTCCCTTGCATCCGCAGACCATTTGGTGAGATCCCCGTCAACTTAGCTACTCAATGTGCGCCTCCGTTTGCGCTGGTGTGGCCCCAAACACCGGCGACCTTAGGTTTACAAGCCACCGCCGCCGTTGAGATGACGTGGAAGCCATGTGTGAAGCTAGCACGTGTCAACCACGTTAGCTCCACCTCCGCATCTTCGATGCAATATTTCGCAGTTTCCTTTAGAAATAAAATTTGAAATAGTGTTTTCTTTCTCTTTTTCTTAAATTTAAATCTTCCAAGAGCTCGTTCTCCCTCATACGAAGTCCGATTGAGTCCATTCAAGTTTCTAAATTCGTATATATTCTTCTAAATTCAAGCCCTAACTTCTTGTGATTTTTCTTTAATTTTTGGAGTTTGTTTGTTGCTCTATTTTGTATTTATTTGGGTTTTTGCTTTTGTTTGTGAGTAGATGTTGGTACTTCGGGTGTTTTTGAGGAAGAAGGAGTTAATCAAGCTCAAGACCAGTTTTAAGACTTATTTCAAGACAAGTTCTACCTTTGACCATGTTGAACCCAATTTTCCAAAACTATTTTGATTCAAATTATTGCATGTTACTTCAATTATTTAATTCTTTAAATATTTTAGGATTAGCTATACACCCATTTGATTATATCCACTTTGCTCATTGTATTACCGTGATCTTTTGTCACCCTAGCTTGGTTAATTATTAGTTGGTATTATCATTGCACCAACGTGGGTTGGTTAGACACGAATAGTATGCTTAGCCATGCAACGGGTTATTGATATCATTTTGAGTTGCAAATCTAAACTTGACTAAGTGATTATAGAACTTTCTGGGAAAACTGTGTGTTGTATGTTGTTACTCATTAATAGCATGTGATGCACTTAACCAACAGAGTGGGAAAGATTTAGACCGAGGCAAGTGGAAAGAATTGTGATATGGTGGAACTTCGTGCTTGGAAAAATATGAATCTTGGTAATTTGGTTATAAATTGGGCAGTCTCGCCTTGGTCAATTAAGAACTTAACTTTATGCACCATTGAACTGAGCCATAACTGTACGACCATATGCCTAGTATGGGACAGGCCTAACTTAGTAAGCTACGAAATCTTGACATTGACTACTCAAGCATGTAGGTTAGATTGTGTGCCAGGGTGGAGGTGTGTACTAATGTGGACGGGTCACACTTATTAGCGGTTCGTCGTCTCCAGGTCCAACGATGTGCATCAGACCAAAGCACTATATCAGGGGTGGTACGACACCATGCACATCGGGAGGGTCAATTGTCGAGATGAAGTTTCAGAAAGGTTTTGTTATGATTGGTGCTAGCCACACTGGTTATATCTTATGGGTAAAGTGTACAAACATCTACAGTCTTAATTAATCTATTCAAATAGCCACGCCCGCGGTCATGGACATGCTTAGGAATTTCACACGAGGGTTAGATTTTCATTAAAACAATGGGAAGGGTACAACTACGTGGTTTAAAGTATGTGGCTGTGTGAAAAGAAATTGATTAGGCTCCGTGAGGTTTGTGAAAATACTTGTTAAAATTATTATTATTTATTTTTAATTATGTTTTCAATCTATTATTCATATTCAAATGCAAATATTGGTTTTTTGGCAAAATAACCATAGAAGCTATTTTCTTTGAAATAAGTCATCATATATAATTGCATTATGTGGTACAACTTATTGAGTACTCGGAGTACCCATTCTTACTACAATCATTCAACTGATGTGGAGGAGCCTTCACCTACTTTTGAGGAGAAGTTTTACGAGGATGGTGATCCCTAAGTCTTGATCTCAGTCGGTTGCCTGTGGCAAGTCGATGGGTTTCCACTGAAGTTATTTCCGTTCCATTGCCATCTTTTTTATGTAGTGCTAGCCCTGCATGGCTTAATAAATGTAACCTCAATAATAAGGTCACAACTATTATTTATTAATCAAATTAGTCGTTTATTCCTATATTCGCCTTGTGTGGGATGATATTCATCTATATTGGCATTGTGTGCACTAGCGTGATCTTGGACTAGTACATTATACACAGATGGTCCAGATTTACATATTTGGGTCCCGACACCCTACCATGGCACAACAAATTTTAATCCATAGTGGTTACCCGCTACGATTCCGTATCTCATTAAGTCAAGTTATCAAGATTAACCTTGTGTATAGGAGCCCACCGTACAACTAAGCATACTATGTCACCCGTGTCGGTATTACAATTATGTCCAACTAATAACAACCCAACCTAATGTGTCAAAGGATATATGACATTCATTCACAATATTCAAGGTGGTATAATGTCAATTAGTTAATTAGCTACTCCAAAAACAATTGATATAAAAATTAGCATGCATGTTGATGTTGATATAAGACAATATACTTTTGTAAAAAATGAGTACAACATGATTAAAGGTCTACGATTTACCTTCGTCGAAGATTTGAGTTGCTCTTGCAGAGTCGTCCAAGCTAGCTTCGGTCACGTCGGACTTTATACACGCAAAAAATGAGACCAATAAATAATAATAAATCCAAATAAAATCCATAAAAATATCAAATTACTACTATTAGAGATATTATGAAATTAGATGAATTTAGGAATAAGAATAGACATAATTGAAGTTTGTATGAAGGAGAACGAGTATCTAGAAGTTTATCAGAATTGGAAATTCCTGAAAATTGAGAAGGATGGAATATTCCCTGAAATATTCCTTTTCGGAATTAATAGATAAAATCAACTTAGCTGACATTTGGGGGCCACTTGCTAGTGAGTCAAGAGAAGAATAGAAAGAGGAAAACAGAGGAAAGAACATGGAAGGTACCAACGACTCTGTCAAGCGGTGGCACTGGCAAACGGCGACGCAGGATGACTGACTGAGGGGCAAAATGGGACCCCAGGTCCTCGGGGATGCGATGGCGATGGCGCCGGCGCAGCAGCACAGCGGTGGCGGCGCGGGGGTGGACTGTGTCAGCGATGGGCTGGCGCGAGCACCGGCTCAACGTGGGCTTGGGGAGCACATCGGGTCACTTGGAAAGGCTAGAGGGGGCTCTGACGCTCTGTGGAGACGGGGCGACAACGGCCGGCAGTAGATAATAAGGGCCAATGGTAGCGGGGCTCCATGGCGATGAATCGGACGGATCAAGCTGGGGGATAGGTAGAAGGAGATCAGGAACATGACATGGCACAATCAATTCCTCAAGAAGTCGGACTTGAGGAAGAAGGCAGCGACAGCGGGCATTCCAGTCGAACGACGATGAGCTAGGGGCTGGGATTTGAGGCAAAACGAAGAGGGGGGCAAGGGTGTCCTAGTGGTCCCTTTTATAGCCGAAGCCGTGTAGTGAAGTGATGAGGAACGCGAGCGGAATTTGGGCAAGGGTTTCGGTTCAAACTTGAATGCACGCAAGGCAACACGAACGACAGGGAGAATGAATGTGTGGGCGTTGATGGCGTGCATTGACGACGGGGGCATGACGTGGGCGGCAAAAGTGCGGACAAGACGCGAGCGCGCAATTGGGCGTGTCCATGGCGCCGGTGTGGCTCGATGGGCTGGCGCGAGCAGCGGCTTGGCAAAAATAGAGCAAGGCAGGGACAGAGAAGAAAACGAAAGAAAAGAAAAGAAGAAAGAAAAAGAAAAGAAATGGGCCAGAGAAATGGGCTTCGGCCCAGGAGATAATTCGCAGAAAAAAAATCAATTTGCAAAATTTGAATTTGGATTTGGATATGAGATTTGAATTGAGACGATGGAATTTTGTATTTGAGTTTCAGACTTGGATTTAAATAATTGCAGAAACTCTAAAAGAAACTCAACACTTTGACTTAATTGATGTAAAGTAATTTTTTAAAAGGCAGAATTTGGGATGTTACATCTTACAAAGCATTTTAGTTTTAAAGTAAAACATTTATAAATGAATTTTTAAGAGGCTACTTAAAAATCACCCATAAATGAATCATTTTAGTAATGATTCAACATCATCACCAATTTCCACATTTTAACCATCAAAAGACTACTTATGTCTCGAAGTTATAAATCACCCATAAACATAGCTTCATTATGCCGGAAGTACGAACGAGCCAAGCTGTTCTTGGACCGAACACAACATACATATATGGATTGTTACTGTTTTCATAGGCTTTTGATTCTAGGCTTCGGACCATTGCCCTAATGGACCAGCTCCTCCCCTGCATGGGCAGGCAGTGCTATGTGCACGGCTGGAGGCGTGTTTCGTCGAGGGCGCAAGCACAGGTGGAAAGGCAACAAAACGACGTTTGTAAGCTGGCTGCGAAGGCGCATTCGTACTTTGGGTGTTGGACCAAAAACAGAAATTTAGGTGAATCTAGAGTATAGATTTGAAATAGAAGTTTCAAAATTTGCAAAAAAAAAATCCCTAAAATTTGTGGATGTTACACTGCTATAGTCCTCGAAAAAAAACTACTACAGTCAACAGATTACAAACATTTTAGTTCTTCAAATAATACCGCAAACCACCGTGTTTACACTTGAGACTAATGACATGATTGAAGCAAACCGTCCATCGATCGCCGAACTAATCAACTCAAATTAAGAAGGCTAAATTAACCTTATCCGTAGAAACGGATGCTGATCAATGGGTTAAGTAACGAGTACCACCGTTAATTATTCAGGACACGCAACCTACACATACACACATACTGGCGTTGCTAACAAAGTATCCGGCCTAGCTAGCTAAGCTAACGAAAGGAACCAGCGCAGCAAACCAATCTACCAAATCGATCAATCAATCATTCATCGCCGTTACCGACTGAGATTCGCTTTTTCACATATAGCCGTAGTACTGCATTTCTTAAATAATTCTACGCACATCACCTTTTTCTCGCTGACTCACACGCAAATGAGTACATCAGTTTTTTTTAACTGATTTGAGGTACCTTTGATTCATAATAGCAAAATTAGTTCTAGCTGGTACAAAATTATAAAAATAACATCATAAAAAGTTAGATAAGAGTTATGAGTAATCTGCAGAGCGACGGGACGGGGAGCACACAAGTAGCTGGTCCAAGCACAAGCAGCCTCGTATGAATGCATGTTCGTGTGTTCCACAGACTGGGATCGCTGTAAATTTTCTACCACGCTCCGAGAGCGTGGCATTTTCTGTAGTGGCAACACACATACTTCCCGCTCTCGGTGGCTCCTGCCACGGTGCCTTTGTCCTGTCGCGGTCCAAGAGTATTATAAGTGACACGTGACACTTGTCTAATCTTTCACGATATCATTTTTACAATTTCGTATGAATAGATACTAATTTTTGCTACTACGAATCGGCCAAATCAGACAAACACTCTTACGATACACGCACTCCTGCACGTTGACATAGAAGCACTAGTCTCTCCTCTCTCGTGAGGTAAGCAAATTCGTCTCCATCCCTATGACATGAAGTAATAACTTCACAACTTACAAAAATAAAACTTTTTTCCTTTCAGAAAAAGAAAATAAAACTTTTGGCACGAAACACTTAACGCGTGTGCACCTGAATGGTTTTCATGTGTGTTCTTAGTATGGTGTAGGTTCGTAAACATTGCCCATAGAGCACAAATAATCTGCTTGTAATACGATTGTCTCAAAAAGAGGGACAGAGAAAGGCTTGGCACCATGAACATATTTTCTATGATGTCACAAATTCACTAATAATTTTTAACCCTTTATTTCAACTCATCGTAGTTCTTTCATCCATACCTTATAAAAAACTAGTTTATTTTACATTGTTTGGTACCACTTTCAAGCATTGGGAATTCAATAAACAAAAGGCCAGAATATCCATAATTTAAAACTTCTAAAAAACTAGTAATGTGTGATTGTATATACCGTTGTTACCAATACAATAATGCCCCATCTTAGAAAAAAAAAAGATAGATTTATTATTTTATTCTATAAATGGAATGACTAAAAATTCATTAATATTAGGGAGCGACTAGTGTCCGAACGTGTATGCCCATGTCTAACAACACGTGCAACAAAAAATTCAACATATGCAACAAAAGTACTTGGATCTCGAAAAATGGGGAGGGGATTCAGTTTCTTATCAAAATTCACTTCAAATTTATAGATCTCGTTCGCATACATAGATATACTTAAAAAATTAGCACATAAGTTTGGAAAAACATTAGTCAACGATGCTATAACCTTTAACACATTTTAAAAACACACATGTAACAATTTGGGAGGACACTTGCAACAAATTATTAGAACACCTGCAAACATTTCATCTCACGTGGGCAATCATCGCAAAAAAAAGAAATCAACATCGCAACAATACACAAATTTGAGGAGTAGACATAATGCAACAAAACAAAACGCTATCAACAACAATCGAGGAAATGCGTGGAACAAATTTCTAGACATGCAAACAAAACCCACCTAAGAAGATGGAGGCAATAGCGGCGGAAAGGGTGAGATCACAGTAGGAGTAGGAGGCGATCGACTGGACGCCTCGTCGCTGGCAGGCCCAAATCTGATGGGAGCAAGGCCTGCCCACACCACAATCTGATGAGGGAGGGAGGGGGGGGGGAGAGATGGGGTGAGTAGGGAGGGAGGAATGCGGCTCCGGTGGCGAGCACTCCTAGTGTCGAGTCAGCAGAGGACGAAGGAATCATGGTAGTGGAGAATAGGAAGAGGAAAGATGATGATGAGGAGATGAGCAGACGTGTGCGCAATGATACGTTTGATTTTAGTCATGAGAGAGAAGGAAGCTTAGAGGGAGGTGTGGATTGTAGAGAAGAAACGGGAGAAGATAAGACCTAACGTCCGAACGAGTGGTGGAGAATGCATATATGGCGGGAGAGTGTAGGACAGTCGGACTGTTGGAGCAAGGTGTCCTGTTTTTTTTCCCCTTTGCATCGGACGCATGGAGCATAGCATTGCCCTTAATATTATGTTAATTACATCTACTACTAGCAAATTATATATGTTCCGATCTTTTTAGAACAAATTAAAGTAATAAACTCAATATCACTGAAAGAATCACTGTCTTTACTCATCCCCTGCCTGCACTCAATCCTCCTCCTGTTTTCTTCTGCTCCTTGTATTAATATTCAGAAAATTCAGCAACCAAAAAAAAAACATTTATTTCTGTCACTTTCGGCACATGTAACATACACTCCTTCCTCGTGAGATGAGCAAATTCTTCGCCTCAACTTCTTCTTTGCCCCATTCGTAAGCAGCAGCCTCCCTACAAAGTCTACCAAAATCCAACAATTCGTGCAGATCTTTTGCCCCATTCGTAAGCAACTTCTTTTTTTTGAAAGAGACATCTGCAAGTAACTTCCGATACCTAGCGATCACAAGGTAAATGACGATTAAGTAACTCCTCATTAGTTGGAATTCTTCTTAAATTTTTAGGTGCAAGATTGGACATTTGCAGGTACATATTTATTTTTCTAGGCGTTTATGATCATTTTGGTTGCTGTCTTGCGTGATGTTCGTGTCCCCATCTAGGTGGTATGGTCTCCTTTTCTTGATGTGTACAAGTAAATCTAAGGAGAAAACTAGAGCCTTGAGATTTAAACAAGCCGGAATTTGTATTTGTTTTTTTAGTAGATATTAGGGTACATGCCCGAATTTGTGAGATCTCACCATCTGCTTCATCACATTCGAGAATGTTTCAAAACACTGAGCAATTTTTGAGTACAATGCAAACTATTCCAAAAATGCAAATATAGATTTAGTCCGAACCACATCGAATGTTTATAACAAAATAGTTTGCAAGATTTCGGGAGAAAAAAACATCTCTTTTTTTTCTTCCATAATTTGTACTTCATCCAAAATCATCATAAAAAAAAAAAAACTACTTGTAGGAGCTCAATGGCTGGCTACCTTTTATTAGTGCGCTCAGAATCGCAAACCACACGGTCGAAAGCCGAAACCTCCCCCGTTGCAGAGAATAATCTCAGCCGTCCAGATCGCGATCGGACGGCTGTCGACGCGCCGATCTGCACCGAAACGTGCCATTCGTGCCCGATGCAGGGAGGATCCGGGATCCCTCTCCTGCCTCTCTTTTAGGACGATTCGTCTTCGTGGGGCGCACCCTCTCTCTCCTCTCTCTCTAACCCCCTTCTCTCTCTTCTCTATCCTCTCTCTCTCTCCACCTTCTGGGAAGCCGCCATTCCCAAGATTAGCAGCCGAGCTCGTCTCCCCAGAGCCCACCGGACTTGAGCTCGCCCGCTCTGCTCTGCTTCTCGCCGTCGCTTGGAGATCCGGCCTGGCATTTCTTGGTAAGCTAGCTTTTCTGTTCCCAAATCCGGTTTCTTGGGCGCGCCCTGTGGTCGGGTGACTCGCGAATTTGCTTCTGTTGTGGAGTTCGTGGAGGCTCCTGTGGAATGTGGCCTCGCGGGTGCCCGACCGGCGCTGGATCTGGGAGCTAGCTTCCTGTCCTGGAACACAAAAAAATTGGATTTCCCCCTCCTTTTTTTTGACATTTTTGTAGATTTAACTGCCTCCGTTCGCGAAATCTTTTCTCGTTTTGGTTGTCGCTTGCGTCTCATCATCTGCCGGGAGAATTGAATCGAAATGAGGAGTAAAAATGGGTTCTTGGTGGGGAATCTGGCCTTCTTCTCCCACCAAATTTGGCCTCCCGAGTTCTTGATTTGAGCTGCCTCTGCTTCCCAGTTGTGACAGGAACACTCCCTTTGATGTGATTACGTTTGTATCTTTCTTCTTGGACTCCGGCTTACTAGTTCCCTTTGGATTTCTCTCTTTTTTTTTAAAAAAAAAATGATTTTTCAGCAGGTTGGGAGATGTAGCTATTGCCATGTCTCAATCACTAACTCTGGATCTCACGATCTTTGCAGGGTGGTCACAGGCTGCACTTGTTAAGAATAAAAGTTGTTTGTTGGGGAGCTCTCTGAGGCTTCCATCATGGATGACGTCTCTGTGAAAGCTGCAAGCATAGTAATATGACTTGCCAATCTTGGTTGTCTCTGCCGGCGATGGGCTAAGTTGGCGCACTATCTGTCTGTCTCTGTTGAATTTGTCTACCTGGGGGTGATGGGGTCGTCCGGTTGCAGCTCCGAGATAGTTGAGTCCACCGAAGAATTCGATAGTGTGCCTGTTAGTGGCTCCAGCTTGCTGCGTATTAAAGTGAAAACCGAGGAGAAAGATGGGAGGTGTCGTGATTATCCTGTGGAAGATGACCTTGACCAGCTTCTTAAGGCGATCGATAGCAGGACTTTTCGTCGGGCGCTTAGTCCTGGACAGGTTGGTGCGGATGCTCTGCGGAAGAATGGTCAGAAGAAACCAGCTAGATCAGGGTCTTCTCAAACTGCCGGCATCGGGATATCCTCCAAGCCTGTTAATATGAAGCAGGCGCTGAGAAGGCTTTGCATTTCCCAGGCGTCGGAAATGGCTGCGATGAAGAGGTTGTCGATGTCGCCTGGGTCGTCAAGTTCATCTGAAGCAGGGACTATCCACAGGCTTTATGCCTCCTTGATGGTCCAAAGTAATGATGAAAGCCACCTGCATGATGATGAAAAGATGAACTTGATTGAAATATCAATCACTCCGGAAAAGATTGATAAGAATTCATCTAGAGGAACAAGCGAGTTCAGTGAGGACTGTGATTTCGAAACAGCTGATGGAAGTGCAGTCATCTCTCTGCATTCTGCATCTTCTACCTCAGTTGACATACGGAAGATCAGGATCCAAGATGTCATCAGTGGTGACCCTGTAGACAGCGAGAGTTCCATAGTGGAAAATGGAAAGTTCGGCAAGAAAGTTTCTGCAGCTACTGATGATAGCTCTCCTAGAGTCCCTATCTTGAGCAAACCCATCACTACTTCCCGACTCGTCAAGCCAGTCTTTCGATGCAAGACCATCAGTAAGAAGAAAGTGAAAGAAGAACCATCTTCATTGGGCAATTCCTCCAATAGTACTAAATTCTGCTCTTCAAAGGAGTCCATCTCCCTTGCATCAACCAGCGGCTCTTCAACATCCAGCGTTACAATTCACACCAGCTGTGCGGAAGAAGAGAAAACAAATCCAGGCCCAGAAAAATCTGATGAGAAATCATCTGACTGGTTAAGATCAGAGGGAAAAGGGGAATGCTCCCAGAATTCGAAGAGCAGCATTAGTGAGTATGGCTGTAGCACAAGTATCAGCGACGAGAGCCAAATTGGATTGTGTGGCTATAGCAACAGGCCCCACATGGCGAAGGATCTGCGTTGGTTGACCATTCGCGAGTTGGCATTGCAACAGGGATCCTTAGGACTTGACGATTTCAAGCTTCTGAAGAGGCTTGGTTGTGGGGACATCGGTACTGTGTATCTTGCTGAGTTGGTTGATTCAGATTGCTTGTTTGCTTTGAAGGTTATGGATATCGAGTACCTGATTAATAGAAAAAAGATGCTGCGAGCACAGGCTGAGAGGGAGATACTAGAAATGCTGGATCATCCATTTCTTCCGACTCTTTATGCCCATTTTACCACAGACAATCTCTCATGCTTGGTCATGGAGTACTGTCCAGGTGGTGATTTGCACGTTCTTCGTCAAAGACAACCTGGGCGAAACTTTCCAGAACCATCTGCAAGGTAAATTCCATTTAGTACAAAGAACTTAAGACATATTAACATTCAGTTCTCTGGAAGTCTCCATGGTTTATGTAGTTCCTTTTCTTTCTTTTATTGATTAACTTGCTAGGCTAAATTGTCCAATGATTACAAGCTCAACCCGATTACCAATAGATTACTTTACATTGGCTAGGTTACAAAAACTGTTCTGTGATATTCCAATGTTCTTGTTTCTTAGAAATTCTGCTTGCTAAAATATACAAATACAACCAGATTGAGGTGCGTGTACATCATATCTTCTAGCCCAAATTAATATCTCGTGGAAAAAAATCTGAAGATGTAATTTTGTTTTCTAGCATTTAGCTCTTTTTTTAGTTTCAACGTAAACACTTCTTCTTGTTGTTTTTCTGCACAAATAGCTAAATTTGGATCTGTCTGGAATCAGAATCAAATGCTTTATCTTTTCTCCACGAAACAATGAAGGCATTTTTTTGGTTGCATATGAATGAATTGTTCTTCTATATATCATCAACAAATAAACAGTATGGCAAACTTTTTTCTTGTTCTATTTTCTCTAGTTTGTTGTCCCTGTTAATCTGATATGACCAGCTTTTATTTTGTCCAGTGTCGATGGATCATATCATGTGCTATATCCCTTCTTCTAAGTGTTATATCCCTTCTTCTAAGTGTTAGCAAGCCATATGCTACGTCCCTTGTTCTTAGCATTAGCAAGTCGAATGATGTTATCAACTATCATTTCGTCTATGAGTGTGCATGATTCTTTTTTTCTTCAGTATACCAATGCACAGTTGAGTATTTAGTATGTTGTTGTATATTTTGCAACTTTTTAATCTTTCGGTTGTTTATTTCATCTAATCCTCAGCTGGTTTGTTGTACTTCACTGTACTGATAAAATTGTTGCTTTGCAGGTTTTATGTTGCAGAAGTTCTCCTTGCTCTGGAATATCTTCACATGCTGGGCGTCATATACCGTGATCTTAAGCCAGAGAACATCCTAGTCCGTGAAGATGGTCACATCATGTTATCGGACTTTGATCTCTCACTAAGGTGCTCAGTGAACCCTGTGCTCCTCAGGTCATCCTCTATAACAGCAAACTACAAACCAAGAAAGCTTGCAGGACCTTGTGCGGAGAGCTACTGCATCAATTCATCATGCCTTCAGCCCTCTTGTGCCCAAACTTCTTGTTTCACACCACGTCCCTCGGTGCCAAGGCCTCGGAAGCCTAAATCTTCCCAGAAAAGGCTCCCTCAACTTGTTGTAGAGCCTACAGACGCACGCTCCAATTCCTTTGTAGGCACACATGAGTACCTCGCACCAGAAATCATCAAAGGGGATGGTCATGGAAGTGCTGTGGATTGGTGGACCTTTGGTGTCTTCCTTTACGAACTTTTGTATGGTAAGACACCCTTCAGAGGTCCTGGGAATGACGAAACATTGGCGAATGTGGTTTCCCAGAATCTCCGGTTCCCGGACAATCCAATTGTCAGCAGCAACGCCAAAGATCTCATCAGAGGTTTGCTAGTGAAGGAGCCAGAGAACAGACTGGGATCGTTGCGAGGAGCAGCCGAGATCAAGCAACACCCTTTTTTTGAAGGCTTGAATTGGGCCTTGATACGGTCTGCTGCTCCACCAGAGACACGATCTTGCGACGTTGTGACTCTTGCAACAGTGCGGAAGAAGAAAGAAGGCAAATGCCTCGACTTCAGGAGTGACCCTGAGGAGCTGGAATTTGAAGTTTTTTAGTGAGGTCTTGGTACAGTTTAGCATTATTTCCGCCATAGAGTCTACATTTTTCTTTTGAGTAGCCAAAGGCTGGGGGTGTACATGTAGATTGTTGTATTTTCAGTTACTGCTATGTTCCTGTTAATAGATCACTAAATTAAAAGGAATGATCGAATCTCATGCCATCATCATTGTTGCATAAAGGTTGCTTCCTCTTGGACGCTTCATCATCAAAGCTCAAGTATATTTTAGTGATTTTTCCTATCGTGCAGTCAAACACTGATCAGGCATGTAGCTTTGCTGCAGCTGTTTCTGCTAACTGCAAAAGCTGATTACTTTTCTTGTCAAAGGTACAGGGGAGTCTCAATTCTCAAAGCAGTAAAGCACTAGTTTTGTATATCTGCAAATAACAATGCATTAGACCTGAGTTTGTTGCCTGAATGGTGGCTTGTAGCTTGTTTTTCTTTTAAAATATTCTCCAGCTGCAGTTTCATCTAAAATAAAGTTCAGGAAACCAAGCTGAAAACTGTATAAGATTATTGTTTGTCAGATCAAATGAGAGGACTTAGATTTCCATGAAGAAAAACTCTGGTTTCTTTGTCCAAGAAACCAATTCCAATAAAACAGAAAAATCTCAAGAAGGATCACAAAATAATCAAATATTTGGACACCCTGCAGTGTATCGTTCTCTGGTTCCTCCCTAGGATTCTGCTATCCCAAGTCAACGTCGCCACTTGTCCCTGTGGACCCTATCAGATGCTTGTACGCTATCCACATGTCTAGAGACCCAGCGTGAGCAACTGCATGTAGCCCTGAATCCATCCAGGAATTTTCAGATGTAAAGGAGGCTGAACGCAAAAGGAACAAGCAAGCCGAGTCAATTCATTCCTGAACTGTCCGTGATTTACAGTAGTCAGTAACTACATGTCGGCTATGAGATACTGATTAAGACGCATCACATTTCAAGCGGAGCTAGGAAAATGTCATTCTGAACTCAATTCATCTCTCATCTTCCCCGAGGGCCACATTGCAACTGATTGTCATGAATTGTCGGAAGAGCACCAATGGCATGAAAAGGACGCCTGCTTGTGGCGATGGAAGGTATCATTCATGAGCCATGACCGACACTACCATGATTAGGACAAACACCTAACCACACAGTAACTGAAATGGCAACGCGGTGTCACTATGTTATATGATATGATATGTCAGATCCAGAGCACTGGGCTCGGGCATAATGTTCCCTACTTCATATCAGATTAGGTGTCTCGTAGTGCTATGTCATATGAACCTCTAACTAAATAAAATTTCTTCAAGACAATACTTTTTTTTATTAGATCTACGTTTGACCAAGAAAAAAAACATTACACCCTAGTTGGACCCTTTGTGACTATATGAAAAGTATCCTTTTATTTTAAATGAGTGGCCAACTCAACTCGAAGGCAGATCTGAAAACTGAAAAGCCCCCCTTATCTTTTTTGCTTTAGGCATGGAATTGTATACAAGAAAGTGATGGCCATGAAAGCCTTGAGAAGGTTCGGTAATATTCCTATCGCATTGTCCATGCAGATCACTTTGTAGCATCCAGTGGAATGAATAGGCAGGTAAGGAAATATCCACTCCACTTTAAAGATGCTTTAGGAGTGTGGTTAAGTACAAGTTTTGTGGAGATCCATCATCCATGTTCTTGCAAATGATTAGTCTCATCATCTCTTAAAAAATGGTTGTGATGCTTTACTTTACTTTAGAATGTTTTAAGTAAAGCGTAAGCTTTTTCTGGAATAATGGGCCATTGGATCTTCATGGAGGGTGGATTGCAGGGGAAACAGCAAATTTGCCTTGTGAGAGTAGGGTGAGCAAAAAACGATAGATAAAAATAACCGAACTGAATTGACCGAAATATTTTAATCCATTTTGGTGAGCAAAACAGATTTCTCAATTGTCCGCTGTCAAAAGAATTTGTGGTCTCAGATAACTGATATAGTTGCAGTATCATGGGAGATTTCAGACCAAAATTCATGCAAAATTTTCCGCAACCTTTAGGGTCATTTTTGAAACGTAGGAATTTCACAAGAATTCAAAGAAAACAGTTCAATTCCTATAGGAATATGAGAAAATTCCCTTCCAACAGAGCCTAGAAATCTTCTCTTTCCCGGCTTTATCCCTGAGAAATTCTTTAGAGAAGCCCTGTCACCTGGAGCATTACCATGAACCATCTTCAGCCACATACACCAACATCAAAGCATCTAATTTGATGTATCCTAATGACTCGGGGTTTTTTTGCGCGAGGTAATGTTAAGGACCAAAAGCAGATCGGACAGGTAGGTTGTGATTCTGCAAACACATGGCATTTGGTGATCCAAATTATCTTGCTCATGAGCCAAAAGGCCTGAAACTTCAAGATTCAAGAACAACTTCTACACTACTGAAGAAAGAAAGGAATACCAACTCTGATCAAAATTGTTTCCAGGAACAAAGATAGTGAAGTCAGTGTAATTGTGAGTTGGAGCATGGGCTAGATGGTAGCAAAATGTCACACGCATGGGACATTGAGGTGCAGCAGTGGAGTAAAATTTCTGATGTGTTCAGGACTCAGCGCAGTTCCAAGTTGGAACTATGACTGGCTGACTACTGAACCCTTGGCCATCTGAAACCCAATTTAACTGATGCAGTGACCCAAACGTGCTACTTGGCAACTATCTAAATCAAGAGTCCTTAGATTGGTAGCCATGACGAGCCAATTGACAGGCTACGATCAGTAAGCATATAGGCTTTCTGAGCATGCTATTGGACTGACTTTCTTCTATTATGAAAATGTGGCCCTTGCTCTGAAAGGTGCCTGGAGATCCTTGTATAATGATATCGAGCCTGGGTTTGTCGATTCCAAGTTCTTCTGTGCTGCTGCCAAGAAAAGAGGTCACATCCATAATTTGCTTGGCCAGTGCTGTCACTCTGCACAATGTTTGTTCTGAACAATCTATTACAGTACAAGTTAGAGCTACAGGCAGCAAACATCATAGATAAAATATTCCTATATATGCAAGCAGCAATTCAGTTCTGGAAACACTTTTTTTCTCAGAATTTTGAGCAACACAATCTCTCCAGAAAACCGCAGTCATGCAGGGCGATCACCGCGCCCAGAACCACCACCGCCTGTGGAAGAGGAGCTCCCGGGGGCAGCGAAGAGGGCGGTGGAGGCCGAGTGATTCACAGCTTGGACTAGCTGCGTCTCTTTGAGCAGCAGCCTGGAACGGGTGCGGATGAAGCTGTTGGGGCTAAACATTGCAATTAACAAAAGTTCAGCATTTCTACTTGTAGTGAATCAATAAGGATAGTTTTAACTAACAAATAAACAGCGGAATTAATAATAAAAACATACACAAAGTGACACAACGATTTACGTGAAAAACCTCCTCAATGTGAGGAGTAAAAACCACGGGACTTGCACAGCTTACTCCCAAATCTTCTACTATAATCAAGTCTTCTCTAAAACACCTAGAGGTACATCATAGAAGCAACAACATTATCAAAATATAATCTTAGTATCATCATCAACAACTATACACAACTAACAAGAGGTACACTAACAGCCAAATAGAGAAGACACTGTTTCTGTCCCCTTCGGTTATCAGATCATATCTCACAAACCACATATCCAAACCGTATAAAACTTGACAAGAATGTAGATACACGAGTCCCTAACAGACTGACCAAATTTCAATCAAATCGGACAAGGTTCCACTACTCAAACAGAACTTCTACCAAATCTGCTCAGTACTGAATCTACTGCTATCTGAACTGACAAAACCCCCTCAAATCAGGTGCTTCTCTCAACCAATCCTCAATCCAACCATACAAATCTAAGAGCATCAAGTCAAAAACATACTGACCAAGTTTGAGCTAGATCGGATGACGTTTGATACCCCGATCGACGTCTTGATGAAGATTACGCAGGATCACCCGAGATGGAACAGAGCTCCTCTTCTTCTTTTCCCTCGTCTCTTGTTTGTTGTGTGTATATGCTTCTCACTATCTGAGCCTCTCCTTCCAGCAGTAGCTCAAGGAAAGAGTTAGGGTTTTTCTTCCCCTCACAAAGGAGGAGGCATCTCAACCGTTGGTCAATAGAGTAATCAACGGTTCACAAGCTTCCAAATTTATGGGCTGATTTTTGGCATTTTTCTCCACGTGGAGGGACTACAGCCCAACAAACTCCATCTCCCGACATCATGGAGGGTCTTACCACCTTACTTCAACCATGCTAGCAAACTGATGGCATGATTTAAGCTTATCATTCGTCACTATCTTGGTCAACATATCAGCACCATTGTCGTTAGTGTGGACTTTCTCAAGCTACATTTGCTTAGAATTCAACACATCTCGGATCCAATGGTAATGAACATCAATATGCTTCGACCTTGAGTGGAAACTTGAATTCTTACTCAAGTGGATGGCACTTTGGTTATCACAAAATAACACATACTTATCTTGATCAAAACTAAGCTCACCAACAAATCTTTTCAGCCATAATAGCTTCTTGCTCGCCTCTGTCGCTGCAATGAATTCAGCTTCAGTTGTAGACAATGCCACACATTTCTGCAACTTACTTTTTCATGAAACGGCTCTCCTAAATATGTAATCAGATACCCTGAAGTAGATTTTTGCTATCAACATCTCCGGCCATATCTGCATCCGTGTATGTAATTAACATGGGCTCTCTTTTTCCAAAGCAAAGCTTCATCTTTGTGCTGCCCCAGAGATATCTCATGATCCACTTCACGGCTTCCCAATGCGGCTTTTCAAGATTTGATATAAATCTGCTCACTGTACTAACTATATGAGCAATGTCCAGCCTTGTACACACCATAGAATACATCAAGCTTCCAATTACTGAGCATATGGAACATTCTGCATTTCCTTCTTCATCTCATCAGTAGAAGGATATTGCTTTGTACTCAACGTGAAATGAGCTGCAAGTGGATAGCTCACGGCTTTTGCATTGTCCAACCAAAACTTCTTAAGTACCTTCTTAATGTACTTCTCTTGTGACAGGTACAACTTGTTGGAGTTTCTATCCCTCTCAATTCTCATATCAAGAATTTGCTTTGCTGGCCCCAAGTCCTTCATAGTAAAGAACTTACTCAACTCTTTCTTCAGCTTTGCAATCGTAGAGACATTCTTGCTAACAATCAAGATATCATCAACATAGAGCAAAAAATAATAAAATCATCACCTGAGAATCTCTAAAAGAATACACAAATAGTCTGTGCTACACATATTGTAGCCTTGCTCCCCCATAACAGATTCAAACTTAATGTACCATTGTCTTGGTGCTTATTTTAGGCTATAAGGACTTTTCTTTAGCTTGCACACATAGTCTTCTTTGCCCTTCTTAACAAACCCTTTAGGCTGCTCCATGTATATCTCTTCATCCAAGTCTCCATGAAGAAAGACTATCTTCACATCCATTTGCTCAACCTCTAAGTTGTGAGTAGCTGCAATGCCAAGAACCACTCGAATGGATGTCATCTTCACCACTAGAGAGAAGATCTCATCAAAGTCAATTCCTTTCCTCTGGACAAATCCTTTCACAACCAGCCTCGCCTTGTATCTTAGATGTGACATGTGCTTTTCTTATTTGATTTTGTAGACCCACTTGTTCTTCAATGCTTTCTTGCCCTTTGGCAACTTCACCAGCTCATATGTATGATTCTTATGCAAGGAATCTATCTCCTCTTGCATAGCTTTCATCCACTCCTTTTTTTGCTCATCTTCAATTGCTTCTACAAAGCACTCAGGTTCTAAATTAACAGACAATAACACCACATAATCATCTGAGGAATACCTGCTAGAAAGTCCGCAATCTCTGGTGGATCGTCTGAGTGGAACTTCTGGTATTGGTGGTTGTTGATCATGATCATCAAATTCAGCATCAAACTCGTGCTGCTGGAGAGTATTCTCACCACCTGTACCCATGCACATCATCTTGTGCATCATTTGCAACATCGCCTTCAGCTTGTTGTGGAGCTGGAGCTGTAGGAACTGGGTCTAAATCAACCATGTCTTGCTGTTGAGGAACTTGTACCTTTGCCTTCACAATATCCTCAATTGTCTGGTCTTCAACAAACACAACATCATGGCTTCTGACAACTTTCTTTGCTATAGGGTCAAACAGCTTGTAGCCGAACTCATTCAAACCATAGTCAAGGAGTATGCACTGTCGTGACTTTGCATTAAGTTTGGACCTTTCATCTTGAGGAATATGAACAAATGCCTTGCACCCAAATATTTTTAAGTGATTATAGGAGACATCCTTGTTATACCACACCCTGTTAGGAATATCTCCCTACAAAGGATAACATGGTGAGAAATTAACAAAATAAACTGTAATCATCAAAGCCTCACCCCAGTAAGACTTTGGCAGCCTTGCATGTGACAACAAGCATCGAACTCTCTCCATCAATGTCCTGTTCATCCTCTCAGCAACGCCATTTAGTTGTGGTGTCTTAGGAGGAGTAAATTGATGCCTAATTCCTTGCTCCTTGCAATATGCATCAAATGGTCTAATGTATTCTCCTCCATTATCAGTACGAATACACTTTATCTTCTTCTTAGTTTCTCTCTCAATTGAGGCTTGGAATTGTTTGAATGTACTCAACACTTAATTTTTGGATTTCAAGGGATAAACCCGAACTTTCTTGGAAGAATCATCAATGAAAGTGACAAAGTACTTAGCACCACCAATTGACATTACCGATATATTGCACACATCAGAATGTACAAAATCCAGCAACTCTGGCTTTTTGTGAGGAGGCTGACTTTTGAAAGCAACTCGGTGCTGCTTCCCCACTAGGCAATCTGTATAACTCTTCAATTGCACACTTGAAATCCCTGATAGGAGATTTTTCTTCACTAGCACAGCCATACTCTTCTCACCTATGTGCCCAAGCCTCTTGTGCCATAGAACACAAGGATCACCCTATCCTAATATATTGACAGAAATACAAGAGAGTTTAGCACGAACATGATATAGGAGTGAAACTATTTTACCTCTTGCAAATACAATGCTGCTCTTGGTGAGGTTGTACTGTCTATTTTCAAATCTGCTAGAATACTTCTCATTATCAAGTAATCCCACTGAAATTATGTTGACCCGTAATTCTTCAACATGTCTCACAGACTTGAGAATTAGTAGTGTACCATTAGCTGTCTCCAAATGCACATCTCCCTTTCCAATGATTTGAGCACGACCATTGTTTCCCATCTTCACAATGCCAAAATCACTAGTAACATAATTTATGAAGAGCCTTCTATGAGATGTTCGAAGAGACAGTACCATTTGGAGCTGAATTGCAGAAAGAGATTTTGAGAGTTTTCCAAGTATTCGGCAAAGAACCAAGTAGTAGCAAAGCCTTGACCTCATCATCAAATGAGATGCCCATGCAAGATAGCTGATTTATAATACCTTGAAATGCATTCACATGATCAGCCACAGAAGTGTCATCTCGGCACCTCAAATGCATCAATTGCTTGATCAAGAACATCTTATTGGTGCCTTCCTTCCTAGCATACAATTCTTTCAATTTCTGCCATAAGGTGCGTGCATGTGTCTCATCACTAATATGGTTCAACACATTGTCATTGACCCACTGTCGAATGAACCCACAAGCTTGACGGTGAAGTACCTTTCACTCATCATCAGTTTTGTCATCCGGCTTCTCGGTGGCAAATACTACCTTGTAGTACTCTTTCACATAGAGCAAATCCTCCATCTTACCCTTCCAAGCTTGGTAATTTGTACCATTCAGAGATATCATCCTGCTGGTATTCACCTCCATCTTTCACTGCAAGACAATCACCAAAGCAAACACGAGCTCTGATACCACTTGTTGGGGCTAAATATTGCAATTAAGAAAAGTTTAGCACATCTACTTGTAGTGAACCAATGAGGATAGCTTCAACTAACAAATAAGCAGCAGAATTAACAACAAAAACATGCATAAAAGTGACACAACGATTTACGTGAAAAACCTCCTCAATGTGAGGAGTAAAAACCACAGCGCTTGCACAACCCACTCCCAAATCTTCCACTATAATTAACAATAGGTACAAGGAGTCTTCTCTAGAACATCTAGAGGTACATCATAGAAGCAACAATATCATCAAGATATAATCTTGGTATCATCATCAACAACCATACACAACTAACAACAGGTACACTAACAGCCAAGCCGAGAAGACACAGTTTTTGTCCCCTTCGGTTATCAGCTCATATCTCACAAACCATAGATCTAAACCGCATAAACTTGGCAAGAATGTAGATCCACGAGTCCCTAACAGACTGTCCAAATTTTAGCTAAATCGGACAAGGTTTCACCACTCAAACAGAACTTCTACCAAATCTGCTCAGTACTGAATCTGCTGCTACCCAGACTGACAAAAGCCCTCTCAAATTAGGTGCTCCTCTCAATCAATCCTCAATCCAACCATACAAATCTAAGAGCATCAAGTCGAAAACATACTGACCAAGTTTGAGCTAGATCGGAGGACGTTTGATGCTCTGATCGATGTCTTGATGAAGACTGCGTAGGATCACCTAAGATGGAACAGAGCTCCTCTTCTTCTTTTCCCTCTTGTCTCTTGTTTGTGTGCATATGCTTCTCACTATCTAAGCCTTTCCTTCCAGCAACAGCTCAAGGAAAGATCTAGGGTTTTTCTTCCCCTCACTAAGGAGGAGGCATCTCAACTGTTGGTCAATAGAGCAATCAATGGTTCACAAGCTTCCAAGTTTATGGGCTGATTTTGGGCTTCTTCTCCATGTGGAGGGACTCCAGCCCAACAGAAGCTCGGGAACGGCGTCTATATCATTCAAAAATTTGAGACCCACCGAAATTGCGAATATTTCGTTCTCAATTCGTCCAAAAAGCTGAAATCAGCATTTGAAATTTGGCCAAAATTTGGCAAATTTGGCCGAACATGTGGTAGAGGCGCAACGAAAGGCCAAATTCAGATGAAGTTAAAAAAATTTAATCGAAAAGCGCAAAATTCAGGTGTGAGCGAAATGTTTGAAATTTTGACGAAATTTGGAACCCTGAGGTGGACACGTTGGAGAACCGCTCGTTGAGCCCACAGAGGGTGTTCTAAACGAGCGTTTCGTTGGACACAGGTTGCCCAACGTCATGTTGGGCGTCAGCCAAGGTCTTCAACTAGTGACAGTATGTGGAGATGGATAGATCACCCTGCATAACATTGCAGAACTTAGCTTCAATGAAGATGGCCCGGTTCCTCTTGTTGTCGAGGAAGAGATCTTCGATGTTCACCCATGTGGCCCGAGCTGATTGATCTGGCTCCATGATGATGTCCAAGATTTTCTCAGAGATCTAGGAGTACAGCCATGAATGCACCAAGAAGTCGAGGCGCACCCAGGTGGCATCGGTGGGCTGTGGCTCGGCGTTAGCGGCAACGTGATGAAGTAGATCGAACCTGCCGAGAAGAACATTGACAAACATGCGCCATTTGGCATAGTTGGAGGCCTTGATATCAAGGCAAACAGGCACATGAGTTTTCACGCTAGCCATGTTGATGGCCAGGGAGGCGTGGCTCACGGTAAGAGCGGAAGCATCGGTGAGGGCGGCAGTGGTGGCGACATGCTCAGTGAAGGAAGAACCATTGCCGTCCATGGTGGTCGGGGCGAGGAATTAGCAGGGAAGGAAGGCCTGCCACTACTACAGAAAGCCTCCTCACAGACGGTTCGAAACCGTCATGACAGACGGTTTTCGAGCCGTCTGTGATAAGACACAACACAGACAGTTCTATTTACCAATCGTCTGTCATATGAGGATATCACAGACGGTTCTATTTACCAACCGTCTGTGATATCATCATTTCACATACAGTTAGTAAATAGAACCGTCTATGATATCATCATATCACAGACGGTTGTTAGTGAAAATCGTCTGTGATAGTGTCCCTTCATAGACGATTTGATTGTTAAACCGTCTGTGATAGTTCTTTCAACCTAACTAATTTTTTTGATTTTCGGCTAGCCTCAGGAATTGCTAGCCATGCCATCTGAAAACAACAAGCAGACAGAAAATAGATACATCACATATGAATCAATCGTTGACAACTCAAAGTGATCATTTATAACTCAAAATCAATTATAAAAGAATATGTATCAAGTATTGTCGCTGGAGTTACAATTGAATTACAACTACTTAAAGTGAATTAAAATCGAATCAATTGTTTGAAGGTCGTTCAGTGGTGTCGACGGGGCGTTAATGATCTGCGTCTTGATGAAGCCGCCGAGCTTCCCTCGAACCTCGAAGATCTCTCTCATAACGAGTGCATCTAAATCTATGTTCAAACCTTGTCGCTAGCGAGAGTAATGTAGTAAGCATATATAGATTCACAGACCAGGTGCTATGTCGGCTGCTCATGTTACTGAAAGGATTCATTCCATCTGCACTCAACCCTAACCTTATGTTCCTCGGTTCTGCACTGATCTCTTCGAAGCTCTGATAAAAGTTTCTCCACTAGGCAGAATTAGCAGGGTGTCTTAGCTTTCCATCTTTCTTACGCTTCTCCGAGTACCAACGCAGCAATCTTGCATCCTTTCGGTTTGTAAATAAACGCTTCAAACGTGGAATCACAGGCAGATACCACAACATCTTAGCAGGAGGTCCTTACTTCACCTTAGCAGTATTCTTACGCTTGTATCGGGATGCTTTGCACAGGGACATACATGCATGTCTGCATACTCTTTACGGTACAGGATACAATCGTTCGGACATGTATGTATTCTTTCTACTTCCATTCCTAATGGACAAAGAACCTTCTTAACTTGGTAGGTGGTGCTGGGTAACACATTTCTCTCCAGAAGGATGTCCACTAGGAGACCTAACAACGCCATAAAACTCTTGTCGGACCAACCATTGTTTGCCTTCAATTTCAGCAATTCAAGCACGGTTGACAACCTTGTGTATTCTGGCTTGCAGCCAAGGAACAAAGGTTTCCCTGAGTCCTCTATTAAGCCCTCGAATTTACAAAACTCTCTCTCACTATAGTTCCCTTCTGCATCGCGTAGCATCTGATCCAGATTGTCATCGTGCGACCTATCCTCATCAAAAGCACAGTCCACATCCGGCATATCGTTGAATTCCTCGGTGATGTCGTCATTATTAACTTCCTGTATAATCTGCTCTTCACCGTGGCTGCTCCAACATGTATACCCTTTTTTTAAAACCCCTTTCGAATCAAGTTCGCTTCGATCTGCGCCGGGTTGTTAAACATCTTCAGATTATTGCAATCAATACATGGACAATACATAAATTCTATCCTCTTCTTCAACATATCCTGCTCGGCGGATTTTTTAAAAGCAAACACACCTTTAATGTACTTTTCATTCACACGGTTCGCACTGTACATCTAGTTTCGGTCCATCTATGCTACACACGTAACAAATTAGTAATGTTAAATTAGATTAATAAACTGCAAATACGTTACTCTTCCTATTAGCCAAACATATTAAAATTGATTAAAGATTAACCTAGAACAAATATAAAGAGTTACAGATCATTACCCTCGGAGCTCACGACGAAAATTCCAAATAGCCCGCGAGATTCCTCACGTTCTCCTTCTCCTCCCTTCCTCCTCTCTAGCTTCCTCCTTTCCTTCTCCTCTCTAAGGTGGCGCAATGGGGGTGGTGTCTCAAACTGAAATTGGGTCAGGGGGTGGAGGCACTAGGGGGCAAGGGGTCTGTCGGGAACCGATATTTATAGTGCCAGCATATCACAGATGGTTCGTATTAAGAACCGTTTGTGATGTGAATTATCACATATGGTTCGTATTAAGAACCGTCTGTGATGAGTCCGATTATCACAGGCGATTCATATTATGAACCAGACGGTTCTTAATATGAACCGTCTGTGATAGTGACGTATCACAGACGGTTCTTTGGAATTAAAGGAATTGTCTGTGATAATTACAACACAAATAGTTCTAAAGGAACAGTCATCAAGGACCATCTGTGATAATTACAACACAAATGGTTCTAAAGGAACCGTCTGTGATAAGACATCCAATATTAGCTCTTTTGTAGTAGTGTGCTCTGATACCATATAAAATAGGACAGCTCACATAGAATAGGCACTCGTCACACATCTGGGGCGGCCGCACAATGCTATGTATACACCGGTACTGGAGTGCTCGGCAAGGAAGTTGTGACAGCCCCGATTCTCGGGACCGCTAAACCCTTCACAACCGCCCAGGATGTGCAGTTGCGAAGCAAATAGTATCTCAAGCAAGCTTCTAATTGCAACAAAAACCAGACTTTTATTATACAAAGCTAAGGTTTAACAACCTGTTTTGACCTGACAAGGGCATCCAAGCCTAAAGTTAATATAATACAAAACAAAAGAACTTCCAACCACAGGCACGCTTGAGCGTAGTCGAGACCTAATAATAGTAATCGTTGCCTTTAGGGAGTCCACCGAAATCCTGCTCACAACGATCCTTTGCATGTTCCTAGGTTTCTTCTGTAGATGTTTTGCAGATTGCAAGAATGAGTACTACTACCGTACTCAACAAGCCGCATGGAAATGCTAAATAATTACATGCAAAGAGTTCAATGGATGGTTAGGGTTTACCATACCTGGCATATGTTGATGCACTTTGGATTTTAAACAATTTATAAAACATTAAAACAATAATAAGTAATAGCATCAGGGGTTTCTCAACAAACTCGATTACCACTTAACATCTCAAAAACTCTACTTATGCCTCTGTACTGGAATCATCCATTAACACAACTTCATTAACCGGAAGCACGGCGTATTCGGATATCTTTGATTATACATTCTGCAGAGTTGCCCAACTTTACCCACAAGATATCTCATGCTCACACTGTCAGTACATAGATACGCAACACGTTAGCGTGCGACTGAGCTGAGATAACAAAGCCTTTTCACTGCTCAACATTTCTAGTCTCTACTCGGTAGGTTCTTACTCCATACAGCTCGGGAGACCACCGGCCAATAGTGGAATTCGTACTCCGAGGCTGATGGGCCCATACCATTGTGTGTAGACTACCGGGTGTCCACTTCCGGCCCACCCCTGTCACACCCCAGTTCCACGCTGCTCTATCATACAAGAGCACACGCCTTTTCATATAGATATTCAATCGGGAGAGCAGTGTACTAAGCTAAGGAGGAATGACCACGCATGTGGTTGAGCGGTTTTCTGTGTCTGTTACTTTGGCACAAGGTTCTTGTCCTTACTGTCTCCAGTGAGGAAATGGACCAACACCAACTTGTGGTTGTCCACCTGCTTGATCTCACCTTTGACTCACTTTTATCAAGTCTGTTGGGTTGCCCAACTTTCTGGACACAACCCTCAACTCTGCACCAAAAACCATTGGCGAGTAGCCAATACTTGCTTTTGATTGATGAACACATTTTTGGTGATGAAGTTATTTATAGTATTCTATGTAAACTAAACTCGTCAAGGTGAATATGGCCTACAAGAGTTGGGTGGGTTTGTTTGTGGGGTATTTAGGATTTATCTAATTGTCATGGCATTCAAAAGTATTATTTCAATATTTAAAGTAATTGGCACAAATACAGTAATGAAAGTAATAATACATAGATAAAATGTAGGTTCAAAATGATCAAAGAATGCGACTTGCCTTCTTTCATAAAGTTTTCTGGATACTGGTCTTGTCCGACGTCTTCTGGAGTCTGGTTGTTGAGGTCGTGACCTAACGAGAAGTAATACAACAAAACAATTCAAATAAAATCCGGCTCGACAAGGAATGAGCTGGGAACAACATGCAAGTAAATAAAAGCAGAAAAGAAACATAAAACAAGGTGGTGTTGCGGGATGGTGGAGGTGTATCTGGTGTTTGATTGGGCTGAACAGAGTTGAATTTTGGATCCAAGTACAACAAAAATATTGTAAATGGATAGAAAATCCTATAGAAAGGTGAAGAGATTTATTGGAAGTTTGGTATAGCTGATCGAAGTCAAGAATGAGCTTTCTGGGCTCGAGATGGTCAGAATAGGCATCAAGTGTCAAATTAGGGTTTCGGGCGAAAAAGTGCCAGATAGTGAATAGTACAAATTTTACTACTCACATCTGAACATGGATTAGTGAATAGTAATAGAATTCACTGTGTTGGCTAAAGTACAGTAAGCAATATGAACAGTGAGAGGTTTCACCGTTTCCAGATTATGAATAGCGTTTTCGGTTTCTTTCGGGTGAACGGTAAATAGCCACTGTGCAATGGCCAGTGTTTGGGCTGATTTAAAAGAATAAACATTGAGAGGGGTTTTCTGGGTTTGAGACGGTTAAATTTGACATATAATGTCAAATTAGGATTTTGGGCGAAAATGGTGTCGGGCAATGAATAGTACTATTTTACTATTCATAAATGAAAACCAGATGTGATCAGTAATTGGAAATTACTTTTTTTAGCTAAAAAGAACAGTGTATTTTCGGATTATGAACAATGTTTTTGTTTTCGGATAAACAGTAAATAAATTATTGTGCAAAGGAATAGTAAAAGGCCGAATGGTATGAACAGTAATGTGCTAAACCCGTTTACTGTGCACTTGAATACTGAAAGGCCGAAATGGCCAAACAGTGATGGGCTGGCACAAAAGGTCAGGCCTTTAAGGCCCAGCACCTGGGGCAGCCTTGAGCTGCGCTCGGCCGAAGGCCAGAGCGCGCTCGACTCTGCCCGAGCCGACGGCAGCGGCGTTTGCGGCGGCGGCGGTGGCCGGCGGTAGGAGTGGGTGGTGCAGGGAGCACCACGGAGTCAAGGTGAACCCATTTAGAGGTTTTGGGAGAGATGAGGGGACTCGGGATTGGTGCGGCGGTAAGAGTGGCGGCCGGCCGGAGCAGGGGACGAGGCCGGCGGCGCTAGAGTGGCGCACGGGCCAAGGGGAGGGGTGTTTGAGCATCAGTGAGTGGAGGGGAGTTCGGGGATGGTGGTGTGGGTGTTCGGGGAGGTCTGTGGCGTGCTGGCGACGGTGGCAGTGAAGGAGGCGGCGGGGAGAAGCGGTGCCGACAGTGCTCCGGTGGAAATTGGGCTAGGGGAGTTGAGGGGAAAGGTGGGTGGCGGTGAAGTGGTGCTTGAGCCGAGGAGGAGGGAAGAGGAGGGAGGGAGGCGGAGGATTTCACCTCGGGTCGCCGGAGGGGAAAAAGGAGGCGGCGGCAAAAGCTTCAAATCGACCGGCTCCGGAGGAGATAGGTGATGGAGAGGTGGCGGAAGGGAAGGTGAGGTTGGAGGCTTGTCCGTGGTGGCTTTTTCTTTGGGCGAGGATGAGGCGGTGGGAGCAGGGAGGTGCTGGTGGCAGTGGCGGAGACGCGTGCGCGGCAACGTGTGCGGCCGTGCGCACGGACGGAACTGGAAGGGGGCAAGGTGGCGGCGAAGGCGGTAGAAGGCGCTGGAGGCGGTGTGTGGCACGGGAGGTGGCGCGTGACGGAGGCGGCGCTGGTGAGATGACGAAGGCGCGGTGACGGGAGTGGTGACGAGGGGAGGAAGAAAGGAAGAGGCGCCCGGGAGAGGAAGACGCCTTCGGGCAAAGAAGACGGGATTTCCCAAAATGGAAAGAGGGTTTTGGGCTGGGCTTTCCAAAAAGGGAAAGAAAACTGAATTCAAACAAAAAGCTTCAAAAATTTTGAAAACCCGAAATTTTGGGTTATTTCAGAAGTAAACAAGCCGGGATTGCATTTAGTTGTACATAATCTCAACAAAAGGAAATATATATCTTGGAGAGATTGATTCGGTTTCTATACAACAACTGAATCATATCTATTAACACTCTGCACAATGTTTGTTCTGAACAATCTATTACAGTACAAGTTAGAGCTACAGGCAGCAAACATCAGAGATAACATATTCCTATATATGCAAGCAGAAATTCAGTTCTGGAAACACCTTTTTTAAGAATTTTGAGCAACACAATCTCTCTAGAAAACGACGACACCTGAACTACCTCATTGTGAATCAAACGTACCATCTCTAGCATAATCATGGGCGGTTTTAATTTCTTGAGCTATCAGTAGTGGAATCATGTGGTAAGAAAAGAAAAAAAACCATTTCCTAATTATTATAGCGAGGAGAAAAATATACAAAATTGTGAGTACAATGGAATCTTAAGAGCTTGATTTATACATATATTACATAGCATTGATGGGTACAGCCACTCTTCCTCAAGGAATAATACATGGCACCGTTATCTCTGAACATCAATAGCTGCGGCAATGGAGAACTACAAAGGAAGATTGAGGCCTTTCCCCACCTCCACTCTAGTCGTCTGAAGAACACCTTTGTTCAGCACCTGAAATTAAGGTCCCCCAAAAGCATCGATTATCATCACACAATCAAAAACAGTTGAATCATACAGAGAAATTTCGGTCTCGGTGCTAGTGCAGGGTTTTCGTTACCGGTATTTATTTTTTAGGGGGAGGGGTAAGGCCGGTGTGGCTGAAAACCGAAAAATTCTGGCCATTTTCGGCCGAAATTTTCAAAAAAAAATAATAACAAAATTTTCAGATTTTTAATTAAGAAAAAAATCCAATTTGAACAAAATTCAAGTAAATTCGATTTTTTTGATAAAATTGATCTAAACCGATTTTTTGAGACCGGTTTGTATTTCTACCGGCCTCCACCGGTAAATCCGAAATTACCGATTTTCGGCCGAAATTCGGAACACTGCGCTAGGGTTTCTCCCTGGTGACTCGAGTAGGTGCAGGCGATAGGGTTCTGATCTAGGGTTCCCCATATACTCTTCGTAGTTGGGTGGATTTCCTCATGAAATCAGAATCCTATTCGTTTCTTACTCGGTTTCGGTGTTTCTTTGGTACGAGTGCTTTTAAAGTTCTCGCAGGTGTTTCAAATCTGATCTCTGGTTGACGCTGCTGTGGATTTTATGGTGGAGAGCAGTAGGAGCACAGAGAGCAGGGGAGCCATGGAAAGTGTGGAGGGCATGTCGAAGAATCTTCAGCTTCCAGAGGTAGAGAAGAAGAGCATCAAGATGGGAATCGGTGCTATGAAGATGGGTGGTGGAGCAGAACAGCAAGCGCTGGGAAAGCTCTTCAGAGAAATCGGTGCATCCTGATGTTTTGTCCCAACCCAAGCACTGGGACGAATTTGGTGCCCTAGTAATGGCGTCGTTTGCAAATTGGATATGTTTGGGAATTGGTTAGCGGGATTCCAAAAATTTTAAAGTCATAACTCCTAGTGGGAGCTAATGTCTTATGTTGGTCTATATAGTTATGTTGGAATGATGCTGTTTTTTGACAAAAAAAGACTACACTAATCCTTTGTAGGTTATCATTTTGAGTGGGCATTGGCTGAGTGCTTATGCAACTTTACAGATATTGGCTCAGAAGAAGGCAATGCTAACTGGAAGCGTCAGGTTGGAGTATGTGGCGAAGTAAATCCTAAGTTTTCATGGGTGGCGGTTTAGTTACAAGATTTGTAATGATCGAGTTTAATTTCCAAGTTTCTTATGGTTGTAAAGCTTCTAACCACTTTTGTTAACTATCTTTGGTCATTGTGATACTTTACTTCTTAATAAAATAGATTGTGTGCATCATTGATATAGAGACTGGAAGAGAGTTATCTCTTTCATTATCTAAAAGGTAATGGCGTCGTTTGTAAGGACCTAGGAGACAATAACTTCCTGTTTACCTTCCTACAGGCAAGTGGGAAGAGGAGGGGCTCTCGAGGATGGACTGTGGATGTTCGCGCGTGATCTGATCTGACTGCGCTGACGGAGTGTGATCCTCTAAAAACACTAGAAGAAGTCGATTTCTTTTGGATTCCCATTTGGGTGTGAGTATTCAAGTTACCGATTGGCATCATGAATCCGAATACAGTGGAGGCAATTAGGGGTGGACCCAGGTAAAAAAAATGAGCGGAGGCACGAATGAACTGTTAGAGCATCTCTACTGGGCTGAACGTGGCAGAAGTGATCATATATCGGGCTACTCCACTAAAAGTTAAATTTGAGTGGAGTCTGGCCTTCACTCAACCTTCTTTGGGCCCGCCCGAGGCAATTTGGGAGCAGATGAGTGTAACTCTTGATGTGGACACCAATGAAGATGGTTCAGCGGCGGGGAAGCATCTGCGGATCAAAGTTTGGATTGATATCAGGAATCCTATGATGAGAGGGGTGACAACAGATTGGAGAGACGGGAAGAGAGTTGTGGTGTCCATTTGTCTATGAATTTCTCCTTGATTTTTGTTACTTATGTGTCATGGGCCACACTGAGGAGAACTGTCCTACGGGCGATAGAATTTTCTTAAGTTTAAGTTACTCGTTGTGACTATTGGATTTGTGTAGAGATTGATATATCATATGATTGGATATTGATCTAATGGATAAAAAAGATGACTTATACTTAAAAAAATTTCAGTCACCTTATGAATAGACAGTCCCCTGCGTGTAATTCCACCGAGGAGGAAATTGTCGATGAGCTAAGGTTGCGGGGTGGGGCAGGCAAGGAGGGGAGTTTCTGGAGTAGGATTTTGGGTAGTAAGAGGAGGTGGCAGTGGTTCAGCTCTGCGGAGGAAGGGAAGTGAAACACACAGGAGTGACGATAAAAACATAGGAGCTCTGGAAAACGAGGGTGGTGTGGAAGAGGTGCTGGCCATCACGGGGAATAAGTGTTGACATGAGGAGGCAAGGAGAAGGAAGAGCTCAGCGTGGTACAGAGGGAGTCTGTGTCCAGCGACAAGCATGAAGGGAACACGAATAGTACCATGCAGGATGGTACGTATGCATGCAGATGTGAGTAGGCCAGACTTGGTGGAGCAAGTTTCGGTTACAGAGAAAACTAAGAAGAAAGTGGGCACAAACAAGAAGCTTACTCGTAGCGGGAACGCAGGAAATAGCATTGGCCAGGCACATATGGTAAGAAGCGTGCTCTTGGTGGGGAGGATGAAAGTATTGGGAATCCGAAGAAAGCTAGGGTGGAGGGTTTAGAAGAGAATATGTCCCGGGAGAAAACACAAATACTCCCCCTTTCAATAATATACGACGATTAGGACATCAGCACGGTCTCCAATTAATATACAACTTTGATCATCACTTTCCATATGATTATGTTAGTAAAAGTTGACAAAATTATTATATTTTAAAAATATTTATTATGACAAATCTAATGATACTATTATCTCATAACCAACCTAAATAGTGTTTCATATATTTTTAGTCAAAATTAGAGAAGTTTTCCATGCAATCCCGCCGGGATCATTCTTTAGTCTAATAAGTTGGAACTGCCGAAGGGTAGGGCGCTCTCGGACAGTTCATGAGCTCGTTTGACTTGTGCAAACTTATAACCCCAAACTTGTTTTCCTCTCGGAAACAAGACAAAGCATGAGCGTGTGAAACATTTGAAGTGGAGATTGGGCTTGAGGAATTGCATCACTGTGGAAGGGAAGGGAAAAGGTGGTGGTTTAGCCCTCTTCTGGGATGAAAGTATTGTAGTGGAGCTTCTGTCCTATGGTGATAAAAGAAAGTCCTCAGAATATGCAATGGAGAGGTACATTTGTATATGGTGAACCGCGCGTACAAGAACGTCATCATATGTGGGAGCTTCTTCGCCGTATCAAACATCGGTCGTCTGCACCTTGACTATTAATGATTGGAGATTTTAACGAGGCAATGTGGCAGTTTGAGCATTTTTCGTTATCTCGCCGTCAGGAAAGGATTACGGAGAAGCTGGGCTTTCATAGTACTTGGGTACAGTGGGTTATGTCATGTGTAACGACCGTACGGTTTGTTGTACGCTTCAATGGTGTAATGTTGGAATCTTTTGCTCCTGCTCGTGGTCTGCGCCAAGGTGATCATCTCTCGCCATACTTATTTCTATTTGTCGCTAATGGACTGTCTAGTACAGTGTTCAAAATTTCGGTCGAAAATAAGTCATTTTGGTTTTACCCGTGGGGCCGGTGGGAATGCAAACATATTAAAAAAATGGTTTGGATGAATTTTGTCCAAAAATGAATTTATTTGAATTTGATTTTCCGAAAAAAAAATCAAATTTTGATTTGCCAAAATTTTCCGAAACCATCTGGTTTGGCCAAAATCTTCCGATTTTAAAGGCAATCCGCTTTGAGAAGTATCTGGGGTTGCCTACCCCAGAAGGCCGGATGAAGGCGGCTCGCTTTCAGCCGCTAAAAGAGGTTTGCTAAAAGAGTGACGGATTGGTCTGAAAACTATTTGTCAGCAGGCGGCAAAGAAGTCCTGATTAAGTTATTGGTGTGTTCAAGCTGTCGGTGGGTCTTTGTGAGGAACTAATGCAGCTTATAAGAAGTTTCATGGGACAAGATGGTCCAACCGAAAGGATAGTGGCTTGGGTTTCACAGATTTGAACTTTGTTCAATCAAGCGCTTCTAGCTCGTCAAGCTTGGCGACTAATTCAATATCCGGACAGTCTTTGTGCCCATGTTCTTAAGGCTAAATATTTTCCTAATAGTGAAATTGTGGATACTGTTTTTAAATTGGATGCTTTGCCTTCTTGGAAGGGCATCGAACATGGTCTGGGGCTGCTGAAAAAGAGTTTAATCTGGAGAGTAGGTTCCGGGAAAAAAATATTAAACTATGGCATGATCAGTGGATTCCATGGGAGAATTCTCTCAAGGTGACAAGAAGTAGAGGCCGTTCGAGACTGAAGTGGGTTGCACAATTGTTCAAAGTAGATGCGAAAGACTGGGATGTGGCATTGGTTAGGCATATTTTTCACCCATATGACGCAAATGAAATTCTGAAAATCCGTGTTCCATTGCCGGGGCAGGAGGATTTTCTAGCGTGGCATTATGAAAGGACCGGTATGTTTTCAGTATGTAGTGCTAATAAGTTGGCGATGCGGGACAAATTACACTATTACAAACAAGGTAGCAGTAGTAGATCGCAAGATGGTGACAGGAAACTATGGGCAAATATTTGGAAGCCGCAGGTGCCACAAAAAGTTCACATCTTTGTTTGGCGTCTTGTTTGTGATGGTCTAGCCACAAGAAAAAATAAGAAAAATGAGAAAGTTAGTGGAAGATGACACTTGCAGAATTTGTTGGTTTGAGGAAGTAGATGAGTATCATGCCATGGTCAGATGCCAAAGGCTAGGGCATTGCGTGATTCCACGAGAGGCCTCTGGGAGTTAACTGTTGAGAAGGACCTCACCTATACAGACCCTGATTAGCTGCTACTCCTTTTGGACTCAAGTCACTAACGAAAACAAAGCTCGTATTCTGCTGGTGTTATGGCGTGCTTGGCACCTACGCAATGATGTCAGCCATGTGAAAGATGAAGCTACCATTGAAGGTTCAGTTCGCTACTTGCAAAGCTACATGGAGTCATTGTTGCAAGTCCGACAAAAGCCTGCTGTGGATGTTAAAGGCAATCGGTCGACAGGAATCTATGCAACCTGTGAAGAAAGGAATGTTCGGAGTACAAAGGAGGTGACCCCGCAATGGACACCACCGCCTGTGGGGGTGGGCCAAACTGAACGTCGACGGTGCATTTGCAGAAGCTACTGGTGAAGCAAGTATGGTCGCGTTGATGGGATTTTAAAAGAGGAATTGCTATATAACTTTCGATAGTTTTTTGAAGCTAAAATTGTCACTTTTTTGTTCGTTAGATATGCTATAAGATTCGTGTTGTTGATATACTGTAAGAAAAAAATCATAATAGTTGAATTTTTATTCGTCCGATATGCTTTGAGATTTACACTTTTTCTCATCTGATGAATTGGATCTGAATTTATTGTGATTTTTTTATTCGGAACATAATGGGTTCACCACATTGCCGTATTTTATTGATATATAATTTTATTTTTTATCTTTGTTTTTGCTCAACCTCTCAAAAGTACATGTAAAGAACATAACAGATTCACTATATTACCATATTTTGTTGGTATATAATTTTTTTTTATCTTTGTTTTTGCTCAACCTCTCAAAGTATATTTGAGATTTTGAATCATGTGATGAAAATATGAGTTATTAAGATTTTTAAGAGTAATTACAGTGACCAAGAACTAAAATTATATAAATAATTCACTGTAATTTATATATAATGAAATTGCAAATGAACTTTCAGAATATGACAGTTTTTTGCAGAGAAAACAGTTGAATCAACATTAGGAAAGTTTTTTTTGGTAGAAAAGATTGAGTTTGGGTAGGATATGTAGAATTTGCCGAGTCGGTCTGACGTATACGAGTCCATCTGTTAATCGTGTACTCAGCCTTTAAAGGCCATGCAGTCATGTAACAAAGGAGTGTTCTGAGAAGAAATAGAAAATATCAAAAAGAGGAGCAGCGTGCTCCCGAAACAAGCCAGTGTTTTGATCTAGAAGCGAAACGTCGTTTTCGTTTTGTTCTGTGTCTCTCTCAAGCAAGAAGGAAGAAGGTGCTGTGCGCTGCTTCATGTGGAGACAGCAGGGCAAGGTGCTGGGCATCATCACGTGTAGGAGTAGACGGCAGAGGGGATGCTGTACTTCTTGCGGGTCACGTCAAAGAAAGGGCAGGGAGTCACATCAAGGCAAAGGCAGGGACCAGGAGGAAGGACTGAGCGATTGTCTTCTGGAACGAAGCAGCGACATCTCAAGGAACGAGTGTTCTCTGCAAAAACCGAAGCAGTAAACAGAGCTAGGACAAGAAGGAAAATAGCTTCTGAATGGTTCAGACTTCCTACTGTGCTTGAGACTGACTGTGCTATGGCCGCTTCATATCTGAAGTCGTCGATTGAGGAAAGATCATGGTGGAGTTCCATCTTTAGGGAATCGAAGGCGCTGATGCAACTGCTCCCGGATGTACAAATTCGTAAGTTAAAGAGAGATTGTAATAGAGTAGATCATGAGTTAGCTCAGTTTGAGAAAAGAACTATGCATTGTGCGGTTTGGAGGGCACAAGCACCGTCTTGTATTACCCAGCTACTCCTTCAGGATTGTAACATCAATATTCATTAAGTAATGAAGATCTATCTTTTCTCGAAAAAAAAAGTTGAATCATAATAACATGCAGTGTTCAAACTAAAGCAAATTTGACTCTAATTTTGTCAAAACTACTAATAACTGCCTACCAGCTCAACAATGAAGGACCCAATGAGGCCAATCATGCAGGCTCTGGAGTTCCCCACCACCTCAACAGGCTCACTGGGCTTGGGCTGCACCCTCGGCACCTCAACCTGATATAAATCAGAGGCAGTAGATGTTAGGATTTTAGCAAACCCTATATTGATTATGTGGAGGTTTTCTGGTCTACCCTCTATTCCTCTGTTTTTTTCGTGGTGCCACTTACAACTGCATAATGAGGTTACAGGTTATAGACCTATTTATAGACTCCACTTCCAGATGTTATAATTGACCTACTTATTTCCGGTACACCGTGAGACTCCTGAACCATGTCACCAACCACGATCAGACAAGCCAGTTTAATGAGTCTAAAACATATTAGTCCCTAGCACATATGTGTGAGTCATGCGCCATGATCAGATTATTTACGAGATCAATTCCAATCTGATCGTGTGGGTAAACAGCCTGTAGAGCTGATCCTACAAAACAAACACAACTATTTCGCCCTATGTTGTATCCGGATTAATCACATACATGCATATTAAATTCTATTAAACTCAATCTCAATAAATATGTCTACCATATTCCAACACAGCCGTTCTCAGCATCTCGAGTATTAATTCCTCGAGTTAAATTCCGCATCAAATAATTTCCTATCACATATATCAATATTCTACATTAAGTTAAAGCAGATAATAACCACAATAAATGTTGAAAGCCACATAAAATCCAACATCTCCCACTTGGCTGAAAACATTTAAATCAATAAACTAAAGTCTCATATCTTTAACATGCTTAGAAAATAATTCCTAACTAACTGACTTAGTCAGTGGATCTGCAACCATATCAATGTTAGACAAATAAACCAAACGAATAGACTTGAGTCTATTTATTACATCACGAATATAGTGATATCTACCTTCAATGTGTTTACTTTTACTATAAAATTTAGGATTCTTCGAGACCTTGATCGCTGCCTAATTATCACAGAAAATAGTGACAGGTTGTGATACACTTTCCACGAACTTAAGTGATGCCAAAAATTCTCTCAGTCATACATCTTTCTTTGCTGCTTCAGATGCAGCAATGTATTCAACTTCCATAGAGGAAAGAGCAACTGAATCATATTTCCTGCTGCACCAAGAAATAACACCTCCCACCAAAGTAAATAGATAACCAGAAGTTGATTTTTGGTCATCCAGACCCCCTTACCAATCAGCATTAGTATAACCATGTAGCTGAAAATTATAACCATTAAAACATAATGAATAATCTATAGTTCCTTTGATATAACGCAATACATATTTAATTTGTTTCTAGTACTCTTCCCCAGGATTCCTTTGATATCTACTAAGAATTCCAATAGCATGGCTGGGGTCAGGTCGTGTAAATAACATAGCATACATAAGACATCCTAAAGCCGAAGAATAAAGAATATCATTCATTCTAGCTTTTTCCTCAGGAATTTTTGGGCATAATTCCTAACTGAGTTTAGTTCCCTTCACAATAGGTACATTAACAGATTTGCTGTTTTCTATAGAAAATCGTTTTAAAACACTTCGAATGTATGCCTTTTGAGACAACCCAAGAATCATTTTATTCCGATCCCTGTGTATTTCAACTCCTAAAACATAGGAAGCTTCTCCTATAATTTTCATATCAAATTTAGAAGACAACCAAGCTTTCACTTCCATCAATATATTTTTTATCATTAGAAGCAATGAGAATATCATCAATATATAAAGACAATAAGATAAAACAACTACCCATAACTTATATATATATATATATATATATATATATATATATATATATATATATATATATATATATATATATATATATATATATATATATATATATATATATATATATATATATATATGCAATGATGACCTTCCGTCATTGAAAAACTATATGACGTGATAGCATTATAAAAAAGAATATACCATCGACGTGAAGCTTGTTTAAGACCATAAATTGATCTATTCAACTTGCAAACCTTATTTTCATTTTCTTTTTCTCCATAACCTTCCGATTGTTTCATATATATTTTTTCTCCAAAAAACCATTAAGAAAAACAGTTTTAACATCCATTTGGTGGAGTTCAATATCATAATAAGCAATCAAAGCACTAATAATATGAATTGAAGTAAATTTTGCAACAGGAGAAAAAGTTTCTACAAAGTTAATACCTTCCCTTTGTGTAAAGCCTTTAGCAACAAGTCTAGCCTTATATTTTTTTCTAAACCTGCTGCATTCAATTTCCTTTTAAAAATCTATTTACAACCTATGGGTTTACAGTTGTTTGGTAGATCAACAAGTTCCCAAACTTTATTCCTTTTCATCGAGTTTAATTTTTTCCGCATTACTTCCATCCATAGTTTTGATTGAGAGCAGCTTATTGCTTCTTTATAAGTCTTTGGTTCTTCCTCTAAATATGAAATTTTAGAGTGAACTTCCCCTAAGAACAAATAATAATCATCTAGATATTATGATGTACTAAAATTCCTCCCTCTTCTCCTAAGCATGTTAGTATTGGGAGTTTTGTTTGTATTTTCTTCAGGAGCTGAACTTCCTTGATGTCATAATCAATACCAGATGTATCCATCTGTGTTTCTGGTTGAGTTGCCAATAATTCCACCCTCGTTTACTTAGCACGACGAGGTGTGTTTTGATCTAAAAATATTGCATCTCTGCTTTCCACCAGTTTATCCCTCTCTTGATCATAAAACCTGTACCCTTTTGATTCCAAAGAATAACCAATAAAAGTCATGGCATGCTTTTAGGCTGAAATTTTGTACGATTTTGATTTGACACTCTAATTTGTGCATTACAACCCCAAATAGCTAAGTGGCGAAGTGAGAGTTTTCTTCCGGTCCACAACTTATAAAGAGTGACTGTTACAGCTTTAGATGGCGAATGATTGAATAAATAAACAATAGTATGCAAAGCTTCACTCCAAAAAGATAAAGAAAGATCTGAATAAGCCATTATAGATCTAATAATATCTATAAGTATTCTATTCCTCCGCTCAGCACACAATTTTGTTGCATAGTGTAAAGTATGGTATAATGATAATTCCATACTCTTTACAAAAATCATTTAATATTCCTGAAGTGTATTCCCCTCCACGATCAGTTCTCAAAACTTTGATCCTTCTATTCAATTGATTTTCCACTTCAGTTTTAAATGTCTTGAATACATCAAATCCTTCTGACTTATGTTTAAGAAGATACACACAACCAAATCTTGAATAATCGTCATTGAATGTGATAAAAAAAATCTTTTGTCCTCTAGTGGGAGTAGACATCTCACTACAAATATCAGAATGAATAATGGCAAGAGCCTAATTTGATCTTTCCACCTTTGGAAAAGGCGCACGGGTCATCTTACCCATTATACATTCCTCACAAATACCAAAATCCTCCCACTTAAAGTGCAGAATTCCAGAATTAATAAGCCTCTTAATTCTATTTTTAGATATGTGATCAAGTCGTAAATGTCATAAATAAGATTCTGAGCATGTATTCTTATCATTAGTATTCTCCACTATAGAGTTATTTTCACCAACCAAACAATCAATATTTTCATCATTTGATGGCTCATTAATAAAATAAAGACCTTCATGACGAGTTCCAGTATGCACTAATTTTCCATTGAGCAATATTTTAACTCTTCCTTTTTGAAACAGTATATCATAACCAATAGATTCTAACTAAGCAACAGAGATTATATTCCTTCTCATGCTAGGTGAATATAAAGTGTCTTGTAATAATAATTTTCCTCAATTGGGGAGTTACAGGACATAATTTTCAATTTCAAGTACATTAGTTTTGGCATCAGTGCCCAAAAAGATATATCTATTTTCCCTTAGAATTGTTCGCATAGAAGTAAAAGCTCTATTATCTTTAGTAATATGAGATGTAGCACCAAAATCAACAACTCAACTATTTGGAAAAGTAGTAGTAAATAAAAATTCAGTGTACACAAAAATATTAGACATACCGTTAGGCGATGAATCACCTTTACGATCAACTGGTTGCTTGTTTTGATTCTTTTGCTTATTTTGCTTCTTTTTCTTGCAATCAACTCTATCAGCTTTGAAATACCCATATTGACCACAGTAGTGACACTTGAACTTCTTGTACTTATCATTCCTCTGAACTGAGTTATAATTTTCACGATCATCCCGATTGTGTTTTTTGTTAAGCTTTTCTCTCAAATCACCATTAGGCTTCTTCTTTTGCCAATTCCTTTTATTAGTATATTTTTTCTCTTAAGGTGTAACTCAGAATTATGAATATTTCTTTCTTTTCCCTGAGAGAGTTTTATATCTTCTTCCATAAGCAAATGATGTTTCAGAGTGCGCATATTAAGTATCCTTTCAGAATGACAGAAAGATATCTTAAATTGTTCTCATGAATTTGACAAAGAGTTTGGAACAACCATGACCTGCACTTCTTTAGAAAAAGGATAGCCAATATTTTTTAATTCCTCCGCTAAAATACAGAGTTTATTGATATGCTCATTAATTGAAGTGCCATCATATATCTTGGTGGAGAGAAAATGATTAACAAGATTAAGCACTTTAATAAGAGATACCTCACCATAATCTAGTTCCAGATTACATCTTATCTTCCGCGCATTCCGTTCACCTTCATACTCAGCAGCTAAAGAATCAGTCATTCATTGTTCCTAATATAAAAATATGAGCCCTTTTATTATCCTCGTCCAATTTTCATATTCTTCTGTATTATTTTCCTTTTCATCAACAGTGTATTTTTTTCTAGCTCTTCCGATTTGTTTTTGTCTATTACATAATCAATGTTTTCAGCAGAAAGCAAAAACATGATTTTTCTTTTTCAAATTGTGAATTTTGAGACTCTAATTTGCAAGATCTAAGTAGTTCGAAAAATACACTATTGGTTGCCATTGCAAGATACTTGAATTTGTAGGGTCACCGAATTTCGGAAAAAATTCTCTGGGACGGGGCCTCGCACCCTTCCTCCCGAGGCCCTATCCCGATTTCTTCGGCGTGCCACCGAAGTTTCCCCATCTCAAAGCAGGAAGCACCCCAAAGTCCTGAACCCAACTTCTACCTTGGTGCCTTCTCCTCTTCCCGTTCCCCTCTGCCTGCTCCCCCGTTCGCTTCGCTCGCGCCAACGTGACCTAGTCCAATCCGCCATCGCCTTCAGCCTCCTGTAACACCCTGGCTATTCGGAAGCCAAGATGTTACCTAAATAACTAACATACAATAACAGCGTGGAATCATTTCAAACAATATACAATTAATCTCGAATAAAGATCAACATCTAATGGAACAAATGTAGGAATTTAATCTGAATTCATCGACGACTCATATTCTCTAAATATCCATGTATATTGAGTTAATTAAGATATTCCTATCAATAATATAATCAAGGATCACATGCAGTTATTGAATCAATCATAAACATAAAGAAGGATAACATACTCTATTTATTACAATCCAATACTTAACGAATGATCGGAAAGAACAAGTTTATATGATTAATAGTGAATAAGGTGAAGTGAAAGAAAGAATGTGAAGTGAATGATGTGATCCACGTGACTAAGCCCTCCCATGCATGCTGTCTTCAATGGTTACCTAAAACAAATAAACACAACAAGAATGAGTCCACGACTCAGCAAGTACAACAGAATAAAGTGAACCATGTTGAACATGAACATATCAATCACGTAATAGAATACGAATGTAGAACATATGAATAAGAACATAACATCACAGAATAGAATGCAAAGGTAGAATATATGAAATCATATGAATGGGTGAAATGCATGAACTCCACTTCTGCTTATACCGGTATAGCCAGTGATACACCCGTCGGTGTTCACTTAGCCCTGTATTTAACAAAATACGGGGATCCAAGGTCCGTATGAAGAACGTTTCATACGGGGATCTAAATATGCCCACATTGGAATGGTGGGTCTTACGTGCTCATACTGGAATTGATTGGTCTTTTTATTCCACTCACGTGGATGAAACATGAACAATGAATGAATGGAATGAATTATGAATAAAGAAAGTCATCATCTCATTAAATATGGATTAACGAACGTGAAAAGAACATGAAGCATTGAAACTACTCATGGATCATAGAAATAACAGTATGAACAACAATCACTCAGCATTCGCCAACAATAATAATCACAAGGTTCTTGCCCATGTTGGAATGATGGGTCTTCACTACCCACTTCCGTGGTGAACATGAAAGAAGGAACGAATGAATATTTTGAATGTAAACATCGTATCGAAGAATCAAGGTATATCATTTATGAATGGAAATAAGAAATACCAAAATTACCCATTGCTTAATCATCAATCAAGTGGAACAATCAACAAACAAGACAATTCAATTGTACTTGCCTTTCGAACTGCGATGCGTTAGGAGGTAAGGACGAAGCCACTAATCTCGAATTCCCTCCTTCTACACAAATTAATTACTTGAATAAAAACAACGTGAATAGGATGCTACTCAAAACGCTTAATCGCATCAACCTCAACCCAAGGTTCACATGGTCGTTCTACCCAATTAACCTGACAGACTAACAGGACGACAAACTAGACAACAGTACTAAACAAAGCATAACTTTTGATCTGAGACTCGAAACGGAGTGAGCTCATATCCTTTGGAAAGATAACAAAAATAGCCACATTAAACTACTTGGGTGAATTCTTTAATTCAGCCAAAATATAAGGCTAACAATTTGATGAAAGTCTATTGCAGAACCTGCCTAGTAGAAAAAGACAAGCAGTAAAGAAATGATAATAACTTTTATTCTACAAATCCAATTAGAGTGTTCTTTATCAATCCTGAAAGCTAATGAGATTATCTACAAAAATAGTTTTGGGCAACACTTCTGATTCGACCTCTAACTTTGTCATATTTTAATAAATACAGTAACTGTTAATTCTCGTCGGACTTTCTGGATAGCAGCAAAGAATGCATCATAACTTTTAAACCGTAACTCAGAATTGAGTGGTCTTTGCGCCCACTGAAAGCTAAGAACGAACCCCACATAACTCTAGGAGATGGTATCTTCAAATTTGTAACCTAAACACATGAAAATCATCGCGCAAGGTACTGGACAGAATTGATCTAATTGCAGCAGGAAACCGATCTACTAAACGTAATCGAATTCGCATCTATTACAACCTAAAAAGCGAGGGGAATCCAAGGTTACCCTTGAATAACCACAAAACGTCGCCGATGAATCCCCCATGAAGAAGATCTTCCTCCCTCTCCCTTGTTCTGCCTTTCTTTCTCCTTCCCTCGCGAAGACCGGCAGCAGGGAGGAGGAAGGGTAGCTATGGAGGGGCTGGTTAGGATGCGAAGGGGTTTTTCCCCTGCTTTTATTGGTGCTCGACCCCTCATGGGCCTCCTGGCTAAGGCTCGAGGCCCAGGTTGCCGATGAATTGCAGAAACCCCCTTTTTCTTTTGTTTAAATCTCTTTTTGAACGATTTCTTCCATAGAATTAAACAAGGTATTACACCCCCACCGACGATCTCGTGCGCCGCTCGCGCCCGGCGACGGCCATCGTCGATGGCGAACTCCCTCGACGGCAGTGACGCGACTCCCCGCGGCTTCAACACCTACGCCAGCGACATGGTGAAATCCTTTGACGGCATTCCCCGCGGCTTCGACGCCAGCGACACGGTGAAATCCTTCGACTGCATCGATGCGACTCCCTGTGGCTTCAACAGCTTCGACGCCAGCGACACGCCTCCTGTCATACCTTCGTCTTCATTGACCCTACCATCGCCCCGATCACCTCTAACGGAGACGATGATGCATTCATCGATGAGCTCAACGGTTTCCACGTTGGTTGTGTCCACTGCACCTGTAGCAATATCAAACTTTGACTCCGTAACATCCGAAAATTCATCCTTGATGTTGTCACCACAATCAAAGCCATTGCCGGTATCAACACAATCAACACTATTGCTCCCAACTTTAGAAAACGAAGTGCCTACACTAGATTCAATGATGCACATATTGGTGGATTCAACTACATCAGTATCACCTACAGAGGTAATTCAAGATTTAGTTGTCCTCTGTTGGAATGACTTTCAAGTTGAGACGATTACTGCAAACTATAATTTTGCTTTGTTGGAATGACTTGTAGGTGGATGATAAAAATGGTGAATCTATACATGTTCCTGAAGTTAGAATAACTTTTAAGTCATAGAAGGATGCATATTATTTTTATAACTGCTATGCTAGAAAGATTGGGCTCAGTGTTCGGAAGAGCCACTCAAAGTTGAGACAAGATGGCACTATATATCAGAAGCATATAGTTTGTAGTAATGAAGGAGATCGAGATACACATTCTAAACATGTCACCATGAAAGAGAATGCTACTACAAGGTCTTGTTGCGGTGCCTGTGTTCAGTTCAGTGTTTGTCGCGAGGGCATTTGGACGGTGCAAAAGGTTATACTTGATCACAATCATTATCTTGCAAGTCCAGATAAGAGACACATGCTGAGGTCACAACGTTGTTTGTTAGAGGCTGATAAACTGATGATTAGTCAGATGCGAGAAGCGGGAATAAAGCCTGCTGAAGTGTACAACTTTTTCAAGTAGTGGTATGGAGGAGCTCAGAATGTACCTTTCTTTCGGATGAATTGCAATAATCATGTCGGTCGTGAGCTCAAAAAGTATTTAGAAATCAATGATGCGCAAACATTACTAGAATACTTAAAGAACAAGCAATTAGAAGATCCTTCTTTTTTTATGCCATACAATTAGATGAGGAGGATGGCCGGATAGCAAATTTCTTCTAGGCAGATGGTCAAGCTGTCGTCGACTACACTTGCTTTGGTGATGCTATGTCATTTGACACAACGTTTCAGACAAATAAGTTTGAAATGCCTTTTGCTCCACTCATTGGAACCAACCATCATAAGCAGACGATTCTTTTTGGAGTTGCATTGTTATATGATGAAACTGTTGAATCATTTATTTGGCTCTTTAACACATTTCTCACAACTATGTCCGGGAAGCAACCCGTGACAATTTTCATAGATCAATGTGCTGCCATGTCTAAAGCAATTAGCATTATTTTCATAAGCACAAGCCATCGTCTTTGTTTGTGGCACATTTATCAAAATGCTGCTAAGCATCTAAGTCATGTGATTCCTAACCATCCTCAATTTCTTTCCGACTTTAAGAGATGTGTCTATGAAGAAAGTTTAGTGGCATACTTTAACAAGAAATGGCAAGAATTGTTGAGTACTTATAACCTTGAGGGGAACTCATGGCTCAAAAACCTATATGGTTTGCGTGAGAAGTGGGCTGCTATCTACCGCCATGATTCTTTTTCGGCTGACATGACTTCAACTCAAAGGAGCGAAGGTATGAACAATGTGTTCAAGAAAAGGTTTTGTAAGAAACTAACTCTTTCAGAACTCCTAGTAGAATATGAGAAGTGCGGCATTAATTTCTGTGAAAATGAGTTGGATGTAGACTATAAATCACGACACTCTAACCCAAATACTTACATTCTGAACTTACCTATGTTGAAGACTGCAGCTGAATCATATACAAGGAGGTTTTATTCTGATTTTGAGGAGCAGTTTAAAGAGCAATTTTCTTGCTCATGCAAGTTGTCACTTAGTGAGGGAACAATCAAAACATACCAAGTGATGCCTATGGAATTTGAAGACGAGGCACAAGTAGTGTTTAACTCTGTGGATATAAGCATATCATGTTCCTGTAGAAAGTATGAATCTATAGGTACACATGCTAATTTTAACAGTTTACTAGTTCATAATGCTGATTTTAACAATTTACTAGTTCATAATGCTGATTGGTTCTAAAATACCTTTGCTATCTTATAGGTTTGCTATGCAGGCATGCTATCCGAGTCTTTAATATCAATGAAGTTTTCATCTTGCCATCTCAATATATACTACAGAGATGGACAAAATATGCAAAAAGAAGTATATTTTCTGGAAAACAAGAATGTAAGAAGGAAACCTTACAAACACATGCTGCACACATCTCTCGAAAAGCAACATCTATTGCACTGAAGTGCTCTATTTCGAAAGAACTTCTTGAAAGTTTGGAGAAAGCTATAGATATGCTTGATCTGGAAGCAGATAAATCACTAAGCCAAAGAAGGCCTATCAAACATTGTGGTGTGTCTCTAAACTGTAATGAGTGTGGTGAAGATATAACAAAAGGAAAAATATCAATTCAAATTCCACAAGTGTTAAAAGGTCCAAACTCTGAAATGTACTTTAAAAAAAAAGAAAGGAAAGAAAACAAACAGTGTGAGAAAAAAAGGTAGTGCTACCCCCATCAAACCCCCTTGAGATTGTATAACCAGTAATATTTTGCCTTTTTTTTGTATGTACAACTTGTAGGAGAAGCTCCAAAGGAAGTAACAAACAGTAGTTCAGTTGATGTTTGTTCGACCATGTTTGTTCCGTTGATCCAAGGAGAATATACAGATCTTTTACTTGGAGATGGTCAAGATGCTGAATTGTTGTCCACCTCTCGAAGCTTAGATTTTGATGTAGTGAATCCTACTACATTCAAGGAGTAGGCATTAATCTACATTTGCTTGGAATCAAGAAAGTGAACTATCTTGATTTTTGTACTGTTATCTTGACTTGTAATGCAGATTATTGATGCATATTTGATAGTACTCTTTAATATTCATACATGGTTGAACTCCAATGATATCCAAAAAGTGGTCTTTCTGTGGTGTAGTGTGAGCTTAGTGACTGGTGGTGGTTGTAGTGTGTTTGGGACAAGAGCACAGTTCTGTCAAGCTTGTCTTGCTGCTTGCTTGGTTGCTCACCAGTTTACCACTATTCTAATTGCATCAGCTGTCACTACACCATGGCATCGAGTTTACGATAGAAATATTTTTGTGCCTCTCATTGTGCTTAACCATGTCAAAGGTATTCTTTGTGGAATTTTCTAGAGCTTTAAAGTATTTTATTTAAGTCCAAAATGTCTTAGAGAATTTCTGTGAATTTTCTCGTAATTTTTGATTTTATTTGCTATTTTCTAAAGCTATTTTGATTTAACAGGATTAAATCAATTGCTAAATGAAAAGAAAATCTAAAACAGCCTTTGGTCCGAAACCCTAGCTCAGCCCAGCCCCGCCCCTCGCGCACGTGGCCCACGCAGCCCGCTCAACCCGTGCGCTCTCTCCTCGAATGATTTTGGTCGTTGGATCAAAAATGGACGGTCCGATCGAGTGCCTGATCGAGTGGCACGTTCGGACGAACGTCCCAAGCGGTGTGAACCGTACGATCGAGATTTAACGGTCCGATCTTGATTGCACTTTCAGACGGTCCTCCGCCTCCCTCGTCTTCGGGATGTGTGGTCGGAGCAGTGACTGTGGTGCAGGATGGGGCCGGCGCCGTCCCGGGTGGGGATGCGCCGCTCCTCCGCCTCCCTCGTCTCTGGGATGTGGTGCCGTCGAAACCGCCACACCGCCGGCCGCGAGCAGCGCGTGAACTAGGGTTTCGCCATGTCGCTGGAGTCGAAGGCGCGCCAGGAGTTGCGTCATTGCCGTCGAGGGAGTTCGCCATCGACGACGGCCACCGCCGGGCGCGAGCGGCGCATGAGATTGTCGGTGGGGGCTGAAGGCGATGGCGGATTGGACCAGGCGACGTCGGCACGAGCAAAGCAAACGGGGGAGCAGTCTTCGCGCGTGGAGGGGAACAGGAAGAGGAGGCGGCACCGAGGCAGCAGTTGGGTTCGACACTTTGGGGTGCTTCCTGCTTTGAGATGGGGAAACTTCGGTTGCACGTGGAAGAAATCGGAATAAAGCCTCGGGAGGAAGGGTGTGAGGCCCTGTCTTAAGAAATTTTTTCCCTGGATTTCTGCTTCCCGACGTTGAAGAAAAATCAACCTGTTACTAGACATGGCTGTGCTAAAAACAAAACAAAAGTGATTCTCCTTCCGAGGACGTGGTTGCACAGGACGTCAATCTGCCCCTCGTAGAAGTTGTTAAAGAACAGGATAAAGAGCTCAACAAGCTTGGAGCCGATGTGGTAATTCCTGCAGCCTGAAAAACGACGTTGGCTTTGTTGGCGATGTATGCCTTTTGCTCCAGGACCGATCAATTAAAAATCAATCTGAAGACAAAAGCATCACGGGAGCGACGACAAAAGCGTCACGTGAAAACAATTCCCACAGCCGGAAGCAATGTTTCTCCAGGACCAATCTATTAAAATAGTCAATCTGAAGATGGCGTGAGTCACCAAGAAATTCGATTCAAGTGCTTGCTTTTGGATCCTGACTGACGTGACGTGACGTGATACCAAAGCAGTACAGCAAACTAGCTTCGGAGCAAGTCAGCGACGCCTGATTATTTTCTCTTTCTTGATCGTCGTGTGCGGACCTTGCACAGCTTGCTGTTTCTTGACAACGAGACGAAGAGGAAGCGACGCGCGGATCCGAAGAGAAAAAACGTCTGAAGACAAAAGCTTCATGGGAGCGACGACAAAAGCTTCACGTCATGAAGACCAAGTGCTTTTGAAGACTTTTGCTCCAAGTGCTTCACGTCAATGAGGTTCACTGATCCAACACGAACTTCAATGACGCCGGCTCGTCGACGGACCAAGAAAAAAAAAAACACGATCGTGCGCAGCGGAAGCGGACGCAATATCGAGGATAAAGCGATGCCGGCACTCCTCCTGGTCGACGACTCTTATGGGGACAACGACCTGGCTTCGGATGCGCCGGCTCTGAGACCAATGTTAAGATTTCAGTAAACTCTAATTGATTTTGTAAAGGTTTTTCGATTTACCTTTTATTCATCTGTTTTTTATGGTATCGTTCACAATTGCATAATAAGACTAGAGATTAAAGATCTATTTATAGACTCTACTTTTAGGTATTACAATTGACTCACATGTTTTCGGTACACCGTGAGACTTTGAACCATATCACCAACCACAATCAAACATGCTAGTTTAATGAGGCTAAAACATATTAGTCCCTAGCACACATGTGTGAGCCATGCGCTATGATCATATTGTTTACGAGATTAATTCCAATGTGATCATGTGGGTCAATAGCCTGCAGAGCTGATCCTGCAAAACAAACCTAGCTATTCCACTGTGTCTGTATCCGGATTAATCATATGCATATATATTAAATTCCAATAGACTCGATCTCAATAAATATGTCTACTATATTTCAGCGCAGCTGTTCTCAGCAACTCGAGTTAAATTCCACATCAAATAGTTCTCTATCATATATATCAATATTCTATATTGAATTAAAGTAGATAATAATCACAATAAATATTAAAAACCACATAAAAATCCAACAGTAAAAGCACTCAGACGTGCACTCCTCCCGTGAACCAAACACAAATCTGCAATTATGGGACTGTCTGTCTGTCCACTTACTCCTGCAGGGAGCTAACTCTGACGGTTCTTCTTGCTCTGGATGAGCAGGTGGCAGCATTCTTCTGGAATCTCTTGCTGTGGAGGGGTATCCCCCCTCCCCGACTCTGTGTGTTTCTTCCTGATGGTAGTTATCCTCTTACCCAAATGAACGAACGCCAACCACGGCTGGGCACTTGCGACTTTGCGAGTTGCGACCAGGCAAGGGGCAATTTGCACCTCCAGTTTGTCCAGTATTTGTGGCCATAGCTAGGCCACACTGCATGTGAAGATGACGTTGAAGACATGTCTGATGGTCAACATTTTTTGCCTGATGGGAGTAGATGGAATGGTAAAAATAGGGTACGAGATGATCTTTAAGTGGTGTTAAAGTGTATCAAAAGTTCAGGGACATCAAACCAATTTTTCCTTCTTTTTTGCGAGTGCTAATGGTCTACATTTTAATCTTGCTTCGTACTATAAAGTTCCATTTTGTTCTGTCCCGTCTACCGGAATCGATCCGATGACTACATATTTCCTGAATTTCCTAAACCATTGTAGTTATCCATGACGTAATGCTGTTAATGCTCATCGTCACATCAACTCAATGTTTATTTGGTCCACTTGAGCTATTAACAGTGAGCCCCAAAGAACACAAATTCAGTGCAGTTCCATGGAAAATAGATTCAGGGAATTTCAACTAATAATATGAGAAAGTGAGGAACAGTAGACTAGAAATTATGCTAGGAAAACGAAGAACTACAATGGACTAGTACACAATGAAGGTTATGTAATGTTGTTTTATGACATACTAGTAGGGTGTTCGTGCATTGCAACGGAACTCTAAAAAAGAGTGATACATATCAGCAGACAAGATCCTAAGCTGCAAAATAAATATTATTTTTCTTTCACACACATATAAATAGAAATATTAACTCCGCATATTGCATCACCTACTACAACTACCCGAAATTAAAATTTTGAGCTCATAGATTATTTACATTTGGAAATTGAAGTTGATGCCAACTTTCCTCTCCGCTGTGTTGCCCATTTCCAGTCATTGTTAGCTGATAAGGAATAGGGCTACACGTCGATGGCAACCTTCTTCCACCTTGATCCCAAGCCATGACTCAGTTCTTACAGCCATTGGTCTCTTCCACCCTCGCCAGGTACATTGCGGCGAGGAGGTGGGAGGCCAGGGGAGGAGGAGGTGGCGGCGTGGCGGTGGTAGGCGAGGAGGCGGCGGCGATGATTGCTCGACCAGTGCGGAGCAAGAGGTAACGGCGGCGCAGTGGAGGATTAGGATGAAAAGGACACATTGCAGTGAACTCGAGACAACGGTGTGGCAAGGGAAGGACATCTTCGTCTCCGCCTCTTCTGTTAGACATATGCTCACTTTTGTGATTATTATTATTATTCCTAAAACAATAATTGAATCAACAACATCATATATACTAGGCATATTTGGGACTACAAAGAGTAGCATGATCATCAGCTCAAATATATCTATCTCATATATATGCACTAACAAGGTAAAGCCTAGAGCAAGAATACTACTAACAGAAATAGGCATTAACATCATCTCATGATAAATATCTAGGAAGTAAGGCCTAGTCATATCAAATGATATCACCGAGACTTACAGAAAATCACTTCGACGAAGGTCGTAGTAGAGTCTGATGCGAAGAAGACGACGCGAAGAGGATGATGGAGAAGGAGGAAGCCGTGGGTAGTCGCGCTAACACTTTCAAAAACCTGATTCACCCCAATCCGTGTAAGATTACGAGGGACGCCGACTTCGGAGACACTGCTCTTCCCACATCGGTGCACGTCGAAGAAAGGATAGAAAAGCCGAGGTTGCGCAACACAGAGGAACAGGGCAACAAAACGATATTGATCTCTCTCTGCTCTGTTCTGTTCTGAGAGGAGGCTCCTCTCCCTCATATAGAACCAGTAGCCAGCAAAAGAAACTGCCATCATTAATTTGTTTTAAATGTAGTTAATGCATGCCATAAAACTCACTGAAACAGTGTAATTTAAACTTTCAATTTCTAATTCGTATACATGGTTTTGAGGTAAAAGAAGAAGAAGCAGCTCCACACCCAACTAGACACAAAATCGCTGGACTATTAACGCGCACGTCGCGCGTGGGTGGGTGATGGCGTGGCGAGGTGAGCGAGCACGCGCATGTGTTCTTCTTTTGCTTGCTTCAACTAGGGAAGAACAACTCCACCTTATATATTTGTCTCCTACCTACACTAGCAATATGATACTAAACTTTCCACCTTTCGCCATGTATGAGTTAGCCTTTGGGATTTTTCTTAGGATTTAATTAGAATATTATATGGGCCAAACCCATAAACTCCAACAAATCCCTATCAGATCCAAAAGCACCACGAATTTACCCAAAATTCCAAAGTGTTGTTAATATACCAGTTTTTCAGTGGAGACCGGTTAAGGTTGAATATCCACCTAGAACCTCAAGCTACATTCGCCCACTACTACACAATGGACTAAGTCGTGAATTGACAGTTTTGTACAGACAAGTTTCACCTAAGGACTTTGCTGACACTTGGCCGCTGATAGGCTACTCCTCGGGTGGAGCATATAGGTCATACTCATGTATCTCTTCATGAGCTTTTTAGAGATCACCCATATCTTATGGACTGCGACCAATAGTTAGGCTCATATAGATGTGTTCTTACAAGAATACCATGTAGGACGGTGCTTTGCTGTTAAGCATCAGAACACATTAAGACAAAGTCATCCTGCCTTACACAGTGAATAAAGTACTACATCTCCAACATAGTGAGATATAAAGTAAGAATGTACTCTATTGTTACCCAAATAGTTTATTTTCACAAGGCCTATTTCACGGAATATCCGATTACATAGGTTTGGGTTACCACTGTGTAACTCACGTGGGTCTCATTCCCATATCCTTCGATGCAATTTCAATCATATTTCGTGATAGTCCTTTTGTAAAGGGATCTGCTAGATTTTTGGCTGTTTGGATATAATCCACGGCTATCACTCTGGAGTTTCTCAATTTTCTAACACACTTCAACCGTCTTTTCACATGTCTTGAGAATTTCATATTATCCTTTACACTTGTCACCTTTATGATAAATGTTTGGTTATCATAGTACATAACGATAGTTGGAATTAGTTTTTCAATCACCGGTAAATCCATCCAGAGTTCTCATAGCCATTCTGCCTCAAGAGTGGCTGTGTTTAATGATGTGAGTTCTGCTCCATGGTTGACCTTATTAGTATGGTTTGTTTACAATACCTCCATGAGACGACAGCACCGCCTAGAGTGAATACATATCCACTCGTAGTCTTTATCTCATTAGTATCAAAAATCTAATTGGAATCACTATATCCCTCAAGTACACCAGGATACCCAATATAGTGAATTCTATAACTCATTGTACCTTTCAAATAGAGCATAACTCGCTCAAGTGCGCGCTGATGATCACCTCCTGGATTAACGGTAAACCGGCTCAATTTGCTTATAGAAAAAGAGATGTCAGGACGAGTAGCACTAGCCATGTACATGAGTGAACCAATAATATGATAGTTCCTCAATTGATCCTTTCCTAGTCTTCGATTCTTTCGAAGTATTAGACTAGGATCATAGGGTGTTGGAGAGGGCTTGCTTTTCATATAGCCAAAACAGCTCAAGATCTCTTTCCCATAATGAGATTGCAACAAGGTAATCCAATGGTCATCCTTGATCAACTTGATGTTTAAAATAACATCAGGCTCCCCAGATCTTTCATATCAACATACAAACATAATATTGCTCCTTTACCCCCACCATAGCGGTAGTATACACATTTATCAGCTTCATTTACCGCAAACCCCGTAGATGTCAAAGTTCTATCGAATTTCTCATGCCATTGCTTGGGTGCTTGTTTGAGGTCGTATAAAGATTTCAATAACTTATAAACCTTGCCCTCTTGTCTAGGTACTACAAATCCATCAAGCTGATCTATGCAAATTTGCTCATCCAATTCTCCATTGAGAAAAGATGTATTTACATTCATTTGATAGAAAATAAGACCATGTGAGGCAGCCAAAGAAAATAGTACTCGAATAGTGGTTAATATGGCAACAGGTGAGTAAGAATCAAAGAAATCCTGTCGAACCCGGGAACGAAGGATCCCAAATTCTCTGTGTTCATACACTAGTCCAGGATTTCTAGTGTACACAGTAAAACAAAAAGTGATAGCACAATCATATCACGAGTTTATTGATAATAATTCAAAGTTTATTACAAAGGGCTCGCGGCCAAAGAAAAGAAATAACACAATGGAAGAGTAGTAGTAGTAGGCCACACGACTTGCCACAGCAATCGTCTGGGACGCACCTATTCGCCAATATCCTCACCGTCGTGAAAACGTCTTCTCCGAATAAGATTTATTCAAGAAGAGTGAGCACTACTACCGTGCTCGCAAGTCACACCCAATATAGAAAGTTTAATGCATGCATAAGGTAAACAAAGGTAATGGCAGTGGTTGTTTTGCATAAACAGCATTTTCAGATTATATTGTTAATACTTTTGTAAGACCCGTTTTTAATAATTCAAATAAAGACAAGGACAAACCGATAACGAATATTGATGACCTCCATTAGTTGAATATTGAAGGATATCCTCCTAACACTTGGCTAACCACCCAATTTTTACCATAGGACTATCCATCCTAAAACATTTGTTGAACACATTTTTAAACCAAAACAATTCTAACTTAGAGTGGCTTTGCTAGCATGTCCATGATCATGACGCGGCTATTCGAATAGTTTTACACTCTGCAGAGGTTGTACACTTTACCCACACGAGACAAAATGCTTTTAATGTCGGCCAAAGCACGCCCAAGGCGTGTGACTAAGCAATTATCATGAGGTCGTTACAAAGCGGTGTCCTCATCAGATTCATGCCCGCTAAGGTTTCGCTACCTTTGACTATCCATCCTCCTAAGCCCCTCTTGCGCCGGTGGGACTAATGTCGACCAACGCCCACACATACAACATAGCACAAATAACACTAAGACACTCAGATTATTTAGCCAAATCCGCCCATACAGACATGTGGTGGTACGGTAAGGCGTAGCAAAATACGCTCAAAGACATGTGGTGCCGACGGCGTGACACGCGAGCTTTGGCCGAGGTGGCGCCCACGCAGTGAGGTGGCGCGAGGTGGCCGAGCCACGCAAGCTCGAGGCGGTGATGCTCGGTGACAAGCTTCGCGGCGCTACGCGCCACGGCGAGGGGAATGAAGGTGCGCAAAATGTAGAGGGGACAACTGCGAACACGTGGGTTACCAAAACGACGGCGGAGCGTGACCGGAAGGTCGTCGGCGACGGCGTTTGGCGGCGGCGGCGTACGGTCGTCGACGAAGAAGACGTTCCCGGGGTTCTTTGGCGGAGTGGGTGGTGGCAGCAGCTTCGCACGGGTGCGGTGATGCTGATGGCACCGACGGCGAGAGTCGATGGAGCTCCGGTGGCGTCGGAACCGGAGAAGAAGCTTCCGAGGTCGCCGGCGAAGAAACTCAGAATTGGGGCGCTACGGTGACGGAGGAGTTTTGTGAGTGGCGGCGTTGAGATGCGGTGAAGGGGGCGCTCCCGTAGCCCCTATTTATAGGATGCGGGCGTGGTTGAAACGCGGGCGGCGAAGGTCATGCGCGGCGGTAATGATGGTGTTCACGATCGTGGGCATGAGAGAAGGGAAAACGGCGAAGTGGGCGGCGTGATGCGGGTAGTCAATGCGCACGATGGCGAGGGAGGGGAAGAAAGCGGGCGAAGCGGGCTCGATCGTGGGCTTTAATGGCGGCGCATCGTGCGCGACTTCGGGAAGAAGGTGAGGAAGACGATGGCCGGGCCGTCCGATTTTGATCGGACGGTAGAGATAGAACATATGAATCGGTAAGTTGGGGTTGGTGTGGCGTTGGATTTTAATCTAACTTGGTGCGATAGATGAAGCGATGCGATGAAATAGGAAAGTCACTGATGCACGCTAGCCATTGGATTTAGATCTGACGGTCCCGATTGAGTAGAACATTCGGACCTTCTGAATGCATCGATGAGTTCTGGCCGTTGGATTTAGATCCAACGGTTGGGATGCACTGGTGTGGTGGGAGAGAGAAAAGGATCGAGGTGGACCCTCGCATCGGCCGAGAGGAGGAGGCGCGCAGCGGAAGTGCGTCATGCTGCGGAAGAACGTGGGAGTGGGTTTCACCCAATTCCTATTTGAGGTTTTTCTTTTGATTTTTCTTTTGTTTTAATTCGGATAATTCAATTAGGCTTTAGAATATAGCAAAATAATTCCAAAATTATGAGAAAATTCACAGAAATTCTCCTGGAGCATTTAGGATTTAAGAAAATATTTCACTATTATCCGTAATAGATTTTGCACATAATTTTGTTTTAGATTTAATTTGATTAAGGAAAAGCTTTAAAAATTCCACAAAATCCAATAAAATAATTAAACTTTATTTTCAAGCTGAAATTGAAATTTGGCTCATTACAAACCTACCCCCTTAAAGGAATCTCACCCCAAGATTCGACTTGGTTAGCAAAAGATCTGGTAGTTAGTCTTGAGTTCTTCTTTATTCTCCCATGTGGCTTCGCTCGGATGGTGACTCCAATTGCACCTTGTACGATCCGATTATTCGCTTTTGGTAACATGTTCGCGACATCTATAATTTTAATCGGTCGCCTCACGTAGGTGAGATCTTCTTGAAGGTCAAAGCTTTCGAGAAAGGTATGGTCTTAGGTTCTTGCAGCATTTCTTTAATTGCGACACGTGGAAGAGGTTATGTATTGTTGATGTGGCTTACGGCAACTCTAGCCGATAAGCTACTTCTCCACGTTTTGCCAAGATCTTGTATGGCCCAATATACCAGGTGCGAGTTTACCTTTGTCCTAATCTCTTCACACCTCGAGTGGGGTTACTCGAGATAGACAACATCTCCTACCTCAAAGCTTAATTCCCTACGGCGGTTATCGGCATAACTCTTTTTGTCGGGATTGAGGCGCTTCACGCGCTCTGAATAGTTTTCACTTTACTCTCGGCTTCTTTGATCAACTCAGTCCATGGAGCCGACGCTCTCCTACCTCATCCCAAAGAAGCGGGGTTCGCATTTCCTACCGTCTGAGCTTCAAATGGAGCCATCTCGCAAACTAGCTTGGTAACTATTATTGTATGAGAACTCGTGATACTGCAGATCCTTGTCCCAACCTTTTCCGAACTCTAAGGCACATGCTCAAGCATATCTTCAAGAACTTGATTGGTGCGCTCGCTCGACCATCGGTCAGGGATGATACGCCGTGCTAAAATTGAGTCGGTCCCCAAGGCTTCATGCGACTTTTCCAAAACCGAGATGTAAATTGGGAACCTCGGTTCGACACAATCTTTTTGGGTACTCGTGCGGTGCACGATCCCGGCCATGTACAATCTCGCTAGTTTATCGCTCCGTAGGTGGTCTTGACAGAATAAAGTGAGCGACTTTAGTTAATCGGTCAATTACCACCGGATGGAGTCATATCCCGATTGGGTCCTGGGAGTCCAATGATGAAATCCATACCGACTTCTTCCCACTTCCACTCGGGAATTGGTAATGGTTGCAACAGCACCGTGGTCTTTGGTGTTGTGCCTTGACTCTTTGACAACGCCACAACGAGCGCATTTAAATCAGCAATTTCACGCTTCATGCCGACCCACCAATATCTTTCTTTAGATCCCGATACATTTTGGTGCTGCCAGGATGAATGGAGCATGGCGACTCATGAGCTTCTTTTGCACTGAGTCTTTTATCTCCCTTTGGTTAGGCACACAGATGCGGTCTCCGAACCACACCGTCCCTTGCTCATCTTCAGAGAAACACGGGCTTTGCCTCTTCTCATATTTTTCTTGATTTCTTGGATATCTTCATCTTCCAACCTGCTTTGTTCTAATCGATCCTCAAGAGTTGGTTGAACTTCTAAAGCGTTTACACGACCTTGGTTGACAATTTCAGATTGGATGCTTCACTCTTCATACACTCAAAGTGATTTTGTTGCACCAAGATGGTGTTGCAATATGTTTTTCTCTTCAAGGCATCTCGCTACCACATTGGCTTTGCCGATGATAATGAATTCGATATCATAATCCTTTATCGGCCCAACCATCTTCTTTGTCGGAGATTGAGCTCGGATGCGTGAATATGTACTTCAAACTTTTATGGTCCGTGAAAATCTCACAAATGTTACCAATGAGATAATGCCGCCAGATTTTGGAGCGTGCACAATTGCCGCTTAACCTGCATCATGAGTCGGGTAATTCCTTTCGTGTGGCCTCAAGCGCCGGGATGCATAAGCTACAACTTTGCCTTCCCTGCATCAATACACATCCGAGGCCTTGACGGATGCGTCACAAAAGATCTCAAAATCCTTGCGGATGTCCAGAAAATTAACACCTGGTCGAGACTAGCCTCTTTTTCGCTTCTTGGAAACTTTCTTCACAGCGCTTGACCATTCAAACTTCTTTTCTTTCTTGAAGTTGAGTCATGGGTTTAGCAAGTTTAGAGAAACCTCAATAAACCGACGATAATAGCTTTGCGCCACCCTGTAAAACTTCTCACCCGGTGGATCGATTTAATGCTTCGGTCCATTATCGCTTCAACCTTGGCGGTCTCATCGCAATTCCTCCTGCGGATACAATATGTCCAAGGAATGCAACTTGTCTTAGCGTAATTCACTCTTGCTGAATTTGGCATAGAGTTGGTGCTCCTCGAGCTTGTCTAGGATCATCCGGAGATGCTCTTCATGTTCTTTTTCGCTCTTCGAGTAGATGAGAATATCACAATAAAGACGACTACGAACTTATCCAGAATTCCATGAACACCTTGTTCATCATATTCATGAAATAGGCAGGGCGTTGGTCAATCCAAATGACATTATCGTGAACTCATATAGTCCATATCCGTAGTGAAGGCGGTTTTAATATCTACGGCTCGATCTTTAATTGGTGATAACCGAATCTCGATCGATCTTTGAGAAAATACTTGCTCCCTTTAACCGATCAAACAAATCATCAATTTCGGGCAATGGGTATTTGTTCTTGATTGTTACTTCGCTGAGTGATTCGTAATCGACGCACATTCTCATGCTATTGTCTTTCTTCTTGACAAATAGTACTCGGGCTCCCCATGGTGAGGAACTGGGTCGAATGTACGCTTTTTCTTGTAGTTCTTCAATCTGTTTCTTCAATTCTGCTAACTCGTTAGCTGGCATTCTATAGGGTCGCCGAGATCGGAGTCGTCCGGGACTAGATCAATTAGGAACATGATGTCCCTATCCGTGGCATGCCGTAGATCATCCGAAAGACGCGGGATACTCACGTGCCACGTATATCTTCAAGTTTCACTTCCTTCAATCCGTGAGTATGGAACTTCCTCCCGCTCGAGTCTCGTGTTTGAATTCAATGTATACACCTTGTTCATTAGTGAGGGTGATGGATCTATTGGCACGCCTATTTGACTGTGATTTTTGGCTAGCCACCCATTCCAAGTATTACATCCAAACCTTGGGAGTGTAAAACTATCGATTTGCTAGAAAAGTTACTCCGGATATCTCGAGAGTGAGATTAGGCATAGAGAATTGGTTCTCATTTCGAGCCTGGGAATGAATTATCATGGGAGAAGCTAAAGAGGATATAGGTAACCCATATTTTTCCACAAACTTATATGACACAAAAGAGTGTGAAGCTCGAGAATCAAATAGACAGATGATGTATCGAATTAACGAGGAACGCATCGAGAACAACATCTGTGTCGCTCGAGCTTCCTCGGCGGTGACATGGTTCACCCGTCCTTGGTGAATCGCTGCGGGTCGGTTGGTGCCGGTGGTTGCAACTCCCGAGGTTGGCCTTGTTGGTGCCAAACCTTGCGCTTCTTCGCATTTATTGGCATAATGCCCCGCCTCATTGCAATGGAAGCACGGACTCTAAGCCGAGGAGGTAGAGTGCTTCACAAACCGCCTCCCGATGAAGTGCCACGAAGTTGGAGGATGGAGCGCCGTGGCGGTGCCGAGTACGAGATGTGGAAGATTGAAACTTCCCACGTTGTTGTGGGCGCCGTGCGTGAAGCGAGGTTTGGGCGGACCTCTGCGTTGAACCTTTGAGCGCCATCCTCCGCTATGTTCTCCATTCTCGCGTGTTTGGCTTCCTCGCTCGATAGCTTTATCCACCAACCGCAAAGTCGGTGAAATTTCGAGAGATAAGTTGGACAGAATATCATCGTTAAGCCTTCCAGAACCTTTCTCGCTCTGCCTCATCTCTCGCTACACACGGTTGGGCGTAAGGCAAGTTGGTTAAAGCGGTGAAGGTACTCATTCACCGTATGGTTGCCTTGTCTGAGCGCGTGGAACTCCTTCTTCTTGAGCGCCATCATCCTCGCCGGATATGTGCATGACGGAAAGCTCGCACAAGTCGCCCATGTGATGGATCGAGCATCATTGTGTGCGATGCAAGAGTTGTCCCACCATTCTCGATGCGGGCCATTCGGTTGGTGAGAGGCAAACAGACCTCTCACGCCGTAACACCGACTAATGTCCGCTTTCTTTCAATAGCCCGGCCGATCGTCGGCGCCCATTGGTTCAAGATTATTTGAGAATGTCGGCGACGATCCTCATAAACTCGCATATAGTCGCCTTTGGTTATACGGAGGTGGAGCCGAGCCGCCGCGCCAGAGCGCCGGGTGTTTCAACATTCGCAGTTGATTGGGCAAGAAGGTCGATCAAATGAGTCCGATTCGCCATCATCCGCGCCACGGTCCTTCACGGCGTGTTGGCGTCGCGAACGTGGTTATCCCGGTGATCCGCCGATCGCTTCCTTGTCCGCTGGCACCGCCGCTGGCATTGCCGCTTTCGCGGGTGGTCACCATCTGCGGAATCCTCCAATGATTTAGAAGAGATAGTAAGGAATTCTATGGGGAATAAATCTATGATAGCCCAAGAACGAACAAGCACACAAACAAAGAATCAACTTTTCAAAATGGTTCCTTTATTCATTTATTTTATTAATATATTATGGCTATCACATGAGTAGTTGATAGCTCATAATGCGAGCTAAAGTACGGATGTAAAAAAATAAACATCTATGGGGTGGATGGGGTGTATTCGGGAATTGCCTTGCATCGCTTGGCCTCGATTGTAAATAGCCAATTCCTCTTCGATCGCTTCGCCTCGCCTCAGATACTCTAGACTATCCCGAGTGGTACGCAAGTCGCCCAAGGCGTTTCCATAGGCGTAGTCCGGTGCCTTTGTCAGTCCACCGTGCGTCAACTGGGGAATCTTCCTCCTGGTGCGGAAGACACCGCCAAGTCTGGTTGGAAGATGCATCGGAAATAGTGAAACCCAAAGGCCGCTGAGGTGGCGGTCGTGAAGTATGGCGAGTCGACGATCGCTTCTCTCGCTACATCCTCGAATGCCATCAAGGTGTCGCGCGGACGGCGTGGAAGGTATGGAAGACGGTGTTTGGCGATAGGTCGGAGTAGATCAGATTTCCACCCTCCGCAGACGCCGTTCTCCCACCTTGTACCGTAGCCCAAACGCTGGCCTCTTCTTGTAGTCCAAGTGCCGCATCACCTCCCGAGAAGCTCACCAGTGTCCGCAATAATTCCTGAGAGTTAGCGCCCAGATTTCCGCCATCTACAATTTTGAGGAATAGACAAGTCAAGAATCGCTTTTAAAGAGAAGGGTTGAGAGATGACTCGGATAAACTCAAAATAATTTTAATTTTTGAAAATAAGTTCTTAAGAACATTGTGGGGCCACGACCTACGATCGATATGGCTCGATACCACTTTTGTCTAACCCGAACGAAGGATCCCAAATTCTCGTGTTCAACACTAGTCCAGATTTCTAGTGTACACAGCTAAACAAAAAGTGATAGCACAATCATATCACGAGTTTATTGATAATAATTCAAAGTTTATTACAAAAGGGCTTATGCCAAAAGAAAAGAAATAACACAATGGAAGAGTAGTAGTAGTAGGCCACACGACTTGCCACAGTAATCGCTCGTGACGCACTTATTCACAATATCCTCACCGTCGTGGAAAACGCCTTCTCCCGAATAAGATTTATTCAAAGAAGAGTGAGCACTACTACCGTGCTCGCAAGTCACACCCAATATAGAAAGTTTAATGCATGCATAAGGTAAACAAAGGTAATGGCAGGTTGTTTTGCATAAACAAGATTTTCAGATTATATTGTTAATACTTTTGTAAGACCCATTTTTAATAATTCAAATAAAGACAAAGGACAAAATCGACAACGAATATTGGATGACCTCCATTAGTTGAATATTGAAGGATATCCTCCTAACACTTGGCTAACCACCCAATTTTTACCATAGGACTATCCATCCTAAAACATTTGTTGAACACATTTTTAAACCAAAACAATTTAACTTAGAGTGGCTTTGCTAGCATGTCCATGATCATGACGCGCTATTCGAATAGTTTTACACTGCAGAGGTTGTACAGCTTTACCCACACGAGACAAAATGCTTTTAATGTCGCCAAAGCACGCTCCAAGGCGTGTGACTAAGCAATTATCATGAGGCCGTTATAAAGCAAAGGTCTCATCAGTATTCATGCCCGCTAAGGTTTCGCTACCTTTGACTATCCATCCTCCTAAGCCCTCTTGCGCAAAGTGGGACTAATGTCCACCAACGCCCACACATACAACATAGCACAAATAACACTAAGACACTACAGATTATTTAGCCAAATCCCGCCCATACAGACATGTGGTGGTACGGAAGGCGAGCAAAATACGCTCAAAGACCGGTCCTTAACCGACTCTGCGACTTCCAATTTAAAACCCCGGGTCGTAATCCTAACCAGATTAGACCGTGCATGAACTCCGCACTCCACCATCCATCCATCTCGCCCAAGTCCAAACCCATTTCATTTTATTTAGAGTAAAAACCCCTTTACAAACCTTTCGTGATAAAACAATACCACAGGAACACATTTTAAATTAAATTGTAAAGATTTGACTAAATTCTCCCAAATTTGTAATTGTTATCTAAGTAAGGCTAAGCATTTGACAAATTTTATCTAAGGTGTCAAGGTATTCAGGTTTGATAGTCAAATTGGCCATACCAAGGAGTTTGGAACAACTATATACGAAATCAGGATATTCAGATATTTTTATCAACATATGCATGCAATAGTAAATTGTAAATAGTAAATAAATACTTTAAAACAATAGGAACAATATGATCAATAGTGTAACTTGCCTTCGTTGAAGTCTTGGAACTCTAAATCGTCGGAAGGATCTAACTCTCCGAAGTCGTCGAAGTCTATACGTCAAAATACGACAAATTCAACTCAAATTCAAATAAATTCAAAAACTCAGACCAAACTAACTCCAAATTGAAATATTTTGCTTTAGTTAGCTAGATTATGATTTTAGACAAATTTTGCAATTTGAACCACTCAATTTGGAGTTCAAATGCAAAAGATATGAATTTTAGAAGTTTAATACAAAATTTGGAATTTAATTGAATTCTCAATTATTTTTCTAAAGGAAATTTATTTATTGCGCAATGTCGATGCAGCGATGAATTTTCCGGAAATTAAAAGAATTATAAAGATTTTCTGACAAGCGGGTCCCACATGTCATAGACTCGGCTCACGGTGGACTGATTCCACCGAGCCATGTGTGGGCCGGTGCGGTGGACCTGCCACGCGGTGTCGACCGCGCGTGACACGCGAGCTCGTGCCGAGGTGGCGCCCACGTGCGGCGAGGTGGCGCCGAGGTGGCCGAGCCACGCAAGCTCGAGGCCGGTGATGCTCGGTGACAAGCTCGCCGCACTACGCGCCACGACGAGGGGAATGAAGGTGCGCAAAATGTAGAGGGGACAACTGCGAACACGTGGGTTACCAAAACGACGGCGAGCGTGATCGGAAGGTCGTCGGCGGCGGCGTTTGGCGGCGGCGCATCGCCGCCGACGAAGAAGACGCTCCCGGTTCTTTGGCGAGTGGGTGGTGGCGCAGCCTTCGCGGGTGCGGTGATGCCGATGGCACCGACGGCAGAGTCGATGGAGCTCCGGTGGCGCCGAACCGAGAAGAAGCTTCCGAGGTCGCCGCCAAGAAACTCGTAACTGGGGCGCCATCGGACGAGGAGTTTGTGAGTGGCGGCGTTGAGATGCGTGAAGGGGCGCCCGTAGCCCCTATTTATAGGATGCGGCGTGGTTGAAACGGCGCGACGCCAAGGTCGCGCGCGGCGTAATGATGGTGTTCGCGATCGTGGGCATGAGAGAAGGGAAACACGGCGTGGCGCGTGATGCGGGGTAGTCAATGCGCACGATGGCGAGGAGCGGGAAGAGAAACGCGAATCGAGCTCGGCCGTGGGCTTTAATGGCGCAAGCATCGTGCGCGACGCGGGAAGAAGGTGAGGAAGACGATGACGCTGGGTCGTCCGATTTTGATCGGACGGTAGAGATAGAACATACGAATCGAAGTTGGGGTTGGTGTGGCGTTGGATTTTAATCTAACTACCGCGATAGATTGAAGCGATGCGATGAAATAGGAAAGTCACCGATGCACGCTTAGCCGTTGATTTAGATCGACGGTCCCGATTGAGTAGAACATTCGACCTTCAATGCATCGATGAGCTCGCCGCTGGATTTAGATCCAACGGTTGGGATGCACTAGTGTGGTGGGAGAGAGAAAAGGATCGACAGTGGACCCCGCCGCACGAGAGAGAGGAGGCGCGCATGAGCGGCCGTATGCGCACGGAAGAACGTGGCCGAGCCGGGTTTCGCCCAATTCCTATTTGAGGTTTTTCTTTTGATTTTTCTTTGTTTTAATTCCGATAATTCAATTAGGCTTTAGAATATAGCAAAATAATTCCAACAATTATGAGAAAATTCACGAAATTCTCCGAGCATTTAGGATTTAAGAAAATATTTCCAACTATTATCCGTAATAGATTTTGCACATAATTTTGTTTTAGCTTTAATTTGGTTAAGGAAAGCTTTAAAATTCCACAAAAATCCAATAAAATAATTAAACTTATTTTCAATCGAAATTGAAATTTGGGCTGTTACAAATCCTCACCTTCTTTTTTAGTATAACCTTTAGCCACAAGTCGAGCTTTGTACTTTTTGATTGTACCATCAGGCCTAAGCTTCTTCTTGAACACCCACTTGCATCGAACTGGCTTGCAACCAAATGGACAATCGATGACTTTCCAAGTTCTGTTAGCGATAATGGAATCCATTTCACTATGAACCGTATCCTTCCAGTACTCTGCATCAGGAGATGCATATGCCTCTGAAATAGATTTGCCAACATCATCCACAAGGTACACAGTGAAGTCTTCACCAAAATATTTTGCAATTCTTTGTCTCTTGCTCCTTCGAGGAGCTACAACACTGTCATCCTTCTCATGTACATGTTTGTGTGTGTGTGTTCAATATTCTCAATTAGAGCGTGTAACATCCCAATTTTTGGAGCCATTTTGAAGTTTTAAAAATAAAAAGAACAATTTGAATTTATTGGTTTAATTTAAAGCTTAATTTTATATTTAAGAAAATTAAAAACATTTATATAGTTAAAATAAACTTAAATTCAATTCAAAATTATTTTTATTGAATCTTTTCAGATTCTAAGGATTTTTGTGGAATTTTCTTATATTTATTTTTTTGGATTTTCTTTTCTTTCTTTTTGTCTCTCTTCCTTCTTCTTCTTCCTCAGAACGTGCCTGCATGCTCTCTGTTTTCTTCCAAACCGAGCTCCTTCCCCCTTGTCGGCCACCGCCAACCACGAGTCATCGCCGCCCTAGCCCGGCCTAGCGCCACCGCACCCCACCTCCCCTTGCCCCTCACTGCACCAGCACAGCGCCACCCGAGCCCAAGCCGCCATGGCCGCCATCACCTCCATCTCCCTTTTCTTCGCACTCGAACATCCATTTTCAATTCCGTCAGAAGTGTTATGACCCCGCCATCATCACCCACGATCCCTAGTCATCAATTGCATATCTCCATCAACCCACACTTTCAATTTTTTATGTTTCTCGTCGGCTTTCAATGTCAACCTGAAACTGTCCCATTTTTCCCGCGGCGTTCCCCCTCGATTCGAGCACTACCTTCGCATTATAAAATGAGCACCACATGTTCCCATCTTCCCTTTTCGATTCGTCCAACTCCTCACCGTTTGCACGAAACACGCGACGCCACCCGTTGTCTTCCCAAAGTCCAGCGACGACGCAATTGTTGATCTCTCTCTCTCTCTCTCTCTCTCTCTCTCTCTCTCTCTCTCCAGTGATCCTCTGACCAAACCAACCGTGTCACGTCGTGTTCCTGGTACTCCTCTTCCAATTCCCTACCTCAATTTTGTTTTCCCCATCACCAGAGTATGTCACCACCGTCGTCGCCATTCTTGTGCCGTTGACCGACGTGGAGCCGCCTCCTCAGCCATTCTACGACCTCCCCGTCTGGCCCTGAACCATCCCCATGCCAGCGCATAGCCCATGCTCACCTATGTTGCCTCACCGCGCCGTCAGACTACTGTCTCCGCCGCAAAGCCTAGCGGCGCTGCTGCCTTGGGTGTCGCTGCCACTTCCACCCGTGGGTAGAACATCCCCACGACGTTCCATTTTGGGGTTCTCCAGCCACCCCTCCGCCGCCTCGTTAGCACCGCCACCATGCCCGATGCAGCCAGGAGCTACTTTGTTTTCTCTCTGAATGCCTCTGTCTTTGATTGAGCTGTGTTCATTCCATGAGTCATTGACATGGTGGTCCTACTAGTCATAGATTTCTTCCCTTACTTTCTTTGCTTCTCTGTTATCTCGCTAGCTAGTGGACCCTTGAAGTCATACACACAAATGCTTTTGCTCTTCACTGTTAAACAGCAGAATAGTATGATTCCAGAACAATCAGTTTCAGATTTTTCATCATTTTATACGAAGATCAAATTTCCGGATGTTTGTTCTCCTTCATACGAACTCCGAATCCATCGATTCTTGTTCCTAGATTCTTATAAATTCATTATCTACCTTCCATTATTTATTTTATATTTTATTTGTTTTCTATTATTTATTTTAGTTCGATTCGCACGTGTAGAATCCAACGCCGCCGACACTAGTTTGGACCAACTGAAAGCTTTAACCTCCAACAATAACGAAGGCGGGTCTCCTTTGAACATTCTATATCCATAATTTTTAAATACTGTTTTTAGTTTTAAAATATTACGTATTGCTATTTCACTTAAAAGGATGAGTTCAAATTGTAGGTTGTTAGTTAAACCTAAAATTGATAATGTTTTCCTTTGATAATTGTTATCCTATACATTTGTAACCCTAGTATAGTAACTCTATAATATTGAATACAACATTGTGGAATAGTTAACGTGGTAGAATTGCTTAGATATGCTTTTCGATCTTGACCAACCTTTGGGGGAAAACCATTATTACCCTTTATAATTTATTTGGAAAATGTATGGCATTAGGTAATGTCAGTATTTAGAATAAAATAAAATGATGAAAATCTGTTTAGACTTGGGCAGATGGTAAGATCAAGCGGGTGCAGCTAGAGCACGAGAACTTGTATTGTGGTAAGTTCCGCCCAAGTCATATTAAGGACCGATACTTGTGACTATTCAAACTGAGCAATACCGTATAACCACATGTCCTAAATGAGAAGGACTTGGCCAACTAATTTACCAAGTCCAAGCATTAAGCTCGCAGGTTGTAGTTGGTAGGTGATCTCTTGATTATGGTAATCGTACTTCCATATCTTGAGAGGTGCAAAATATGGTAACAGTACTTCCATATTTTGGGCCATGTAGACGATGGTAAAGGACTTCCATGTCTGTCGGGGCTTGTGCTGGGCGATGGTAATTGGTGTCCATATCTGGGCAGGTTTTCCCCCACAACGATGAGCTTGGTCGATGGTAAATGACGTCCATAACTTGGGGTTAAGCTCATCAGGCGAGCTAATGTGAGGATAAAGTATTGTAAAATCCTTGTGATAATCACTTAGTCACACACCTTCGAAGTGTGTCGATGGACATTATAAAGTGATTATCTCGTGTGAGTCAAGCTGTACAAGCTCTGCAGAGTGTAAAACTATTCGAATAGCTATGCCCACGATCAAGGGCGGGCAAGGTGCGTTTTCACATAGTAGATTTTGGTTTTGATTTCAAAAGAGTAAACTTTAGGAATCCGAGAGTAGTTGGAACTCTTGGATTGTTGTTCTAGCAGTTAGAACCAGTTGGGCAGCTAGAGCCCTATCCTTTAGACTTTAGCGGCTGAGCCTTGATAGTAGTGGTTGGTAGCTAGAACCTCCACTAGTGATATAATTATTTTAATTATTAAATCTTCATTTGTCAAATGCGTTTTGTGAAAATTGTTTAAATTTAAAATATTGCTTTGTGCAAAAGAACCATATAAGCTCCACCTATTAAAGCTATGCACATGCATTTTTCCAAGACTCACAAAGTACTTTATGTGCTCACATGCTACACTCAAAATAAATCTCAGAAACCTTCAATGATGCCGAGGACGACTACAACTTCTACGCCTGCGGGTTTGACAAAGGACATCCGGAGTACTAGGCTACACTCTCGAGTCGAATGGCGATGGGAAATTTGATAGGTCACCACTCAGAGTTTATCATTTGTTGTTTCTGCTGCTGTAAGACTCAAGGTCTATTTACCACTTTTGTAATAAGTGGCCATAAAGGCGGTACTCGGTTATTTATTAATGTTATTTCGTGATTCAAACTTGTTATCAATGATGTTTCCATTGTGTGCACTAACTATTGATCTGGGACTGGTGCAGAAATACACGGAGGGTTCGGATTCAGAATTCTGGTCCCGATAGAGTGGTAGGTTCAAGAGTTAAATTATTTGCTTGGCTACAAGAGCTGTGTGAATTCTTCATAGGAAATATATTTTCAAAGAAAATAGCATTTCAGGATTCCATTATCATATTGATTGACATGTCAGATATCCCAGATTTAACTACTAGAAACGTATTGCCTTTACTACGATGAGTATATCCTAGACAGATACATTCCACTGTTTTATGTCCAAATTTACGCTTTTTAGTTATTAGAACATTGACTTTTGCGAAGCACTCCCCAAGTACGCAAATATGAGAGTAATGATTTTCTCTCTTGCCAACTTTCATACAGAGTTACCTCACTATTTTTAGTAGCGACTATTTAGGACATGACACGTGGTCAACACAGCCTCCCCCCCCCCCACCATGCCTTAGTCATACCCGTAGTATTTAACATAGCATTTACCAAGTCAATCAAGGTGCGGTTCTTTTTTCGGCAACCCCATTGGATTGGGGCAAATAGAGAGGTATCCTTTCATGGATAATACCATGTTTCACATAAAACTGGTTGAACTCATTAGAAAAATACTCTCCACGATCGGACCTAATTCTTTTAATCTTTCTGTCTAATTGATTCTCACCTAATTCTTTTAATCTTTCTGTCTAATTGATTCTCAACCTCAGTTTTATAAGTTTTAAAGTAGTCTAATGCATCATCCTTTGTTTTCAACAAATACACATAGCAGTATGTAGTGACATCATCAATTAAAGTCATAAAATATTTTTCCCTCCTTGTCAATAGACCATTCATATCACACAAGTCTGAATGTATGAGTTCTAATTTTGTCTTATCTTTCCTCCACATCCTTGTGAGGCTTTCGAGGTTGGTTCGCTTGCACAAATTTGGCACTTGGAATATTTGACTATGGAAAAGTTTGGAATTAAATTTAAACTGGAAAGCCGAGACATACAACTAAAATTTATATGATATAAATGTGAGTGCCACACATTGACCTCAGCGCCACTCATAGAGTCATAAATATGGTTCACAATCTTATTACAAAAATCTGAAAGGGAAAATGGAACAAGCCTCCGCACTCATAACCTTTTCCAATAAAGAGTCCAAATTTTGACACGACTACTTTATTCGACTCAAAGACCAACTTGAACCCATCTCAACATAGAAGGGAACCGCTAACGAGATTCTTATTTATTGTAGGGTATACTACATGTTCTTCAAGCGCTCGATCTTTCCCAAAGTAGACTTCAGATCTACTATGCCAACACCAAGAACAGAAGCATGCGACCAATTCTCCATTAGGACGGAAAAACCCTGTGCAACCTGGTAAGAAGAAAACATAGATGCATAAGCGCATAATGAATATTAGCCGTCTCTTGAAATTCACACCAATGATTTTCTCCGGTTTCATTTCCTCGGCAAAACCAGCCATCACAAGGTGCATATCAGGTTTTTGAATTGTTAGGTATATGTCCATTTTTGTGATTTATAGTTTCTAAAACAATAATTGAATCAACAATTGCATATTTGGGATTATGAACAGTAGCATGATCATCAGCTCAAATATATATATCTCATATATATACACTAACAAGGTAAAACCTAGAACAAGAATACTACTAACAGAAGTAGGCATTAACATCATCTCATGACAAATATCTAGGAAGCAAGGCCTAGCCATATCAAATGATATCACTGCGACTTACAGAGAATCGCTCTGATGAAGATCACAATAGAGTCTGATGTGAAGAAGACGACGCAAGAGGATGATGGAGAAGAAGGAAGTATTGAGCAGTCGCACAAACACTCCCCAAAAACATGATTCACCCCACCCCATGCAGGATCACGAGGGACGCCGGCTTCGGAGACACTGCTCTCTCCACGTCGGTGCATGCCGAAGAAGGGATGGAGAAGCCGAGGTTGCGTAGCACAGAGGAATAGGGTAACAAAACGATACTGATCTTTCTCTGTTCTGTTCTGAGAGGAGGCTCCTCTCCCTCATATAGAACCAGCAGCCAACAAAAGAAACTATCGCCATTACTCTGTTTTAAACGCAGTTAATGCGTGTCATAAAAGGCCCATTGAAACAATGTAAATCAAACTTTCAATTTCTAGTTCGTATGTATGGTTTTGAGATGCAAAAAGAAGCAGCAGCTCCACACCCAACTGGACACGAAATCGTCAGTCCATTCATGCGCACGCCACGCGCGGGCGGGCGGGTGATGGCGTGGCGAGTGAGCGAGCGAGCGTTTGCGTGTGTTCTTCTTTTGCTTGCTTCAACTAGGTAAGATCAACTCCACCTTATATATTAGTCTCCTCCCACTTAGACTGCAATATGGTACTAAACTTTTCATCTTTCACTATGCATGAGTGGGCCTTTGAAATTTTCCTAGGATTTAATTAGAATATTATATGGTCCAAGTCCATAAACTCCAACATCTTCCTCATGCGTCGTCGCTGCCTCCCCTCTCTTCCTCGCCGCCGTTTCTCCTCCAAGGTATCACCTCCTTCTCTCCTCTCTTCCCTCCCGGTGCCTTCTCCTATCCCCGACGCCGCCCCTCCCGCTACCTCCTCTCGTCGTCGGCGTTACCTCCTCGCGCCGCCTCCTCCTACGCTGTCAGATCTCTTCATCTTCGTGCATGTCGCCGTTGCAACCTGCGGACTGAGTCTCCGAGGGGGTGGGATCTCTGAGGCACAAAGCGAATGTTGGATAGACGTTGGTGGCAATTCGCGGTGTGAAACAGGAAGGAGTGGGACGGTGACGAATTTCAATGTGTGCATGTGAAGAAGTGGGGCAGCAACATTTTAGATGGTTGCAGAAGAAGGGCATGGATACGTTCGTGAGCCATGGGGGATGATGAGGCGAGACCTTGTCTATGTTAGATTGGGTCCACATGTTGATTCGTCTTGATGAGGAATTTGGGAGAGATGGGAGAGGCCAACCGCGCCCACAAGAGAAATAACATCGTCCCGCGCAGGAGTAAACTCTATTTTTTATTAGTTAAGATAAGATGATAGTTATGTACAAATCATCTATGCCGATGTTGAACTGAAACATAGCACTCTTAAATTACACTCGTTAAAACTCACCAGTGAAAAATAGCAGAGCCTGACTGTTGAGTACATATGGTACATCGCGAGGATAAGAGTACAAGAGAACACATTGTTTCAGGATGAACAGGTGCTTTCTGACGTGTGCTTTACACAGAGATGACTAGTACATTCCACTCGGATGTGAAACTTAAGGAGAAGCAGGGCTCAGTTGCGCTGCATCACCAGTTCTTCAGTAGTGGTGCCTATGGTCTCGTTTGCACGCTTCTATGGAACACATAAGATCCTTCCAATCGAGTCCTGAGGAGCACAATTTCCTTGTAAGCATGTAAGAAAATTCCTTGTAATGGACTATTTTGGTTGGTATTCACTCAACCAAAAGATGTTAACTAGAATGGTGAAAAGCTATCTGTTATGTAACTAGCATGCATGTAGGTATATATATCATACTACAAAAGTATTCATTGTAAAATTTCGCGCTATTCAACGATAAGAGATTAGCCTGCTAGTTAGCCACTAGCTGGCACCTCAAGCCCTTCTGAGGACAATATCAACAACGAAAACTAATATGACATATGATTCTTGCCTATTTCTAAATCCCCCTGTAAGTTGGGCGGTGATTTACAGGATTTGTAGGAACCAGCAACTTGGCAGGAACCAACAAGGAAGCAAAGAAAACCATGGGAATGCTTGGCAGGAACCAACAAGGAAGCAAAGAAAACCATGGGAATGTACTTTATTTAGGTAATATATATTCTTCAACGCACACGGTCAAATGCAAAATTTGACGGATGGTGAATCTCACAAAATATTTTGGACATCCTAGTGTGCCCATTCGTTGCTCATTTATGTATACACAAATTACTGCAATTAACACATTTCTTTGTCCATGATATGAAAAATAGAGTACCATGAACACTGACAAAATAAAGTTAGGATAGTGCAAAATTACATGTTGCTCTAATAGGTGCTTCACATGTTTGAATTTCGCAAGAACAACAGCTAACAAGCAAAAGGGTCAACTGCTCTCGCCAGTTTCTTCAACACCAGAGCAGCATAAAATATTTGATTTTTTTAATCATCAGATAACTGCCAGTAACCAACTAGAAACTACATAACTAAGTGATAGGTTCCCACAAGTAGCCTATCAGTTTCAATTTTCAAACAAAGTCGCGACACTTTTCATATAGCAAACCTGGCTAGCTTTTACCCGTTCCCACAGGAAACCAGCTAGAGAAATAGTTCCAGCCCACGGACCACCGGCTGGAACTGATCCAGTTTTCAAACTGTCGACTTTAGTACATACAGGCGCTTAGTGTACACAAATATTATTTTTTAGATTAGAATGAATCGCTGAGAGATTTACCCGATGAACAATACCAAGCTTCTCTAACTTCTTTACAGCATCATGAACATCAAAATTGCACTCTGCACCAAACTCTTCCTTAATTAACTCTTCACAACGCAAATCAAGATCCTGGAAGGAACAACACACGAATAAAATTTGTAAGGTACCTAAGTTCACATTAATGGATCCTAAGAAGAGACAAAATAGTATATGAATGGATTTCGTTGTGATAAGCCCACACTTTCTATCCCTACAACCATCCAGAAATTTCTTTACTGCAACAATCCCGAACAGAGAGTGATGTTTCGTTAAACATGATTGGGCATCTAATCTTTGATCAAACAAGTACTTTATTTCGATTGAAAAGCTTAAGATTTGCTAAGGACATTACTTTTCAATTTTCATACACGACAAAAGAATCAACACCTACATAGTCACATAGATATCTGTTACACATGGTGCGGTTTTCTCTTCTGACAGTGGATGATGACGTAATTGATGCTGCAGATACAAATGTTCCAAACACAAGATAAACACAGGATGACATATACCGCTAATATGTAGGTTTGGGGCTTTAAACCTTTCGCAAGGAATATACAGGCAAGGCATGGCAAGTTTTGTTCCTGGCCAGCATCAAGGTGTCAGATATATTACCAGAAAGCATTAATCAACTGCACTACAGGACAACAATAGTTACACAAGCAGAAGAGTTAACCAATGAAAAGGGAAGACAATGGTTAAAAAAATAAGTAATGACGGAATTTACACGACAAGAGAGATACCATTTTTTTTTTAAAAAAAAAATAGTCTTAGGTCATAAATGCTTAATATGTCCAAAGTGATACAACTAAAAAAAGTGATATTCAGAAAAGCAGCTGCCTTTTCTTCATGCTTTGTGATGACCTGATCGCCATGCAAGTCTATTAGCCAGGATTTTGGTCACTAGTTTGGCGAAGCTGTGTACCAAACTAATGGGCCTAAAGTCCTTGACTTGCTCAGCATTAGGCTTTTTTGGGATCAACGTGATGTAGGCAGAGTTCAGCTTCCAGAGATTTCTAAAATTCGTACTCCAGAGAAAATGGAGTGCTGCCATCACATCAACCTTGATGACTGACCAGCAACTTTTATAGAATCTACCTTCTATGAAAATCTTATTGGGACTGTTTGTGCTAGGGAGAGAACTATCAACTTAGATGCCCTCGATTGTCCATATTTTGAGCCGAATCTCTGGATAGGCCTTTCGAAATCAAGTCCGAACACCATAAAGGAGATGCCTCCTGATAAGGCTCCTGACGGATGGGTTCACCGGAGATTCTATAAAAGTTGCTGGTCACCATCAAGGTTGATGTGATGGCAGACTCCATTTTCTCCGAGTACGAATTTTAGAAATCTCCGAAGTCAACTCGCCTACATCACGTTGATCCCAAAAAGCCTAACGCCGAGCAAGTCAAGGACTTTAGGCCCATTAGTTTGGTACACACCGCCAAACTAGTGACCAAAATCTCGCTAATAGACTTGCAGCTTACTGGATGAGATGGTGTCCCCAATCAGAGTGCGCTCATCAAGAAAAGGTTCATTCAGATAATTTCATGATGGTCCAAAGAAGATACCAAATATCTCGCATTCACCAAGCAACCTAGAATTCTCCTCAAACCGACATCACTAAAGCTTTTGACTCGGTGTCTTGGGCTTTCTTATTGGAGGTTCTCGTGAAGTTGGGGTTCTGGTTTCGATGGTGTAATCTTATTTGTGGTCTCTTATCATCTTCTTCCACTCAGTTCTCCTCAATGGCATCCCCGAGAAACTATAAAGCACGTAAAGGGATTGAGACAGGTGACCCTCTTTCCCTATGTTATTTATCCGGTCATGGATGTGCTAAATTTGATGTTCACAAGAGCCTCTTGTGCTGGATATGACCTCTTCCGTAAGACCAATCCAAACATGAATCTCTTTATATGCCGATGATGTGGCCCTTTTCCTCCAAACCTACCGCACTGATATTACTTTGTCACTGTCGCTCCATCTTTTGGGAAAGCTTCGGTCTTAAAACCAATGTTCATAAAAGCAATGTGTCGCCTATCCATTGCTCGAGGAAAACTTGGTTACTATACGTAACATCCCGCCTTGTGAAGTGCGAATTTCCGTGTAAATATTTGGGTTTGCCTTTGACCATCAAAAAGATGACCAAGGAGCAGGTCCAACCCATCATTGATAAAGTTGCCGAGCGACTTCCTGGCGGAAGGCGACACGATGACACGTCGGCCGAAGGGTGGTTCAAGTGCAATTTGTTCTCACCGAATCCTAATATATGTGGCCATGGCAATCGACATTCCACCTTGGGCTATCAAGGCAATAGATAAGATAAGAAGGGCATTTTTATGGAAGGGTTGAAAAGAGGTTAAAGGTGGTCACCGCCTCATCGCTCTGCCTAGAGTGTGCCGCTCCCGAACTAGGTGGACTTGGGATAGCAGATTTGAAATCCCAGGTATTGCCTTAAAAGCTAGATGGCCCCGGCTTATGCGGAGCGAGCCCAACAAACCTTGGGCAAATTTGCCTATCCAAGTCAAGAATGAGGTGGCTAGCCCGTTATCTATGGCGAGTAATGGTTGGAAACGGATCCAGACGCTTTTTTGGATGGACAAATGGTCGGATGGTAAGGGAATTCACGACATAGCACCCCGGTTTTCGCCTGTACCGAAAGAAGAACAACCAAACGCGACCGTGTTGGAGGCCCTCACGAAGGAAAAGTGGATAGAGGATATACAAGGCGAGATCAGCCGACACCGCGTTTCAGCACCTAAACCTTTGGGATATCTTGAATGGTGTGGAATTAAATGAGAATATACCCGATAAATTCATTTGGAGGCTCTCTCTTGGGTAATTATACCGCAAAGAGTGCCTATGATGCCTTATTCCGTGAGCCGTCCTTTTCGATCCTTATGAGAGAACTGAAATCTTGGCGCCCCAAATGTAAATTTTTATGTGGTTAGTAGCTCACAATAGATGCCTGGACAATGATGATTGGCTAAGAGGGTCTCCTTATCCAGATCAGTGTCTCCTATGTGATCAGAAGAGGAAAATATTCAACATCTACCGGGGTGTGTATTCTCAAGAGACTTTGGTTCTCCCTCCTGTCGTGATTTGGTTTGGCATCACTTGCTCCGCAACCCATCGACCAACTTTGATGAATGGTGGAGGAAAATTGATTCTCATCAGAACAGGAGATTTGAGGAAGGGTCTCGAACTCTCTAGTCATTATGGGTGCTCGGAGTATCAAAGCGCATTGAAATGATTGTGTCTTCAATGGTGCATCGCCAAATGTTAATATGGCGCTGCGTCTTTGGCAAGGAAGAGGCCTATATGTGATCCGGCAGAGCCAAGGGATCTCTCTCGCCATCGTTGTAGGAGCACTTAATGGTCTGTGTGGTTGGGTCCCCCTTTTTTTTTCCCGTGTTTTGATTTAATCTCCTTTTTTTAGTAGTGGGTGTGTGTGTTTGTGTGTGAGTCTGGGTCTCTTGTATGACTCTCTGGGTCTCTTGTATGACTCTCTTTTCTTCTATTAATATAATGATACGCAGCTCTCCTGCGTGTTCGAGAAAAAAAAAAGTGATATAGCGTAACAGTAGTTAGTCATGCTTACTTGTACAGTTGCCTTCCCCTGCTCCATTAAAATGTAGTAATTAATTATGACCTCTTTAACCTACATGAAAGACAATGGGATTTCAGTACACAGGGCAACTTAGATAAAGGTAAAGCTTGTGCTGCAAGAAAGGTTTTCATTTGTTTCGTACTTCTTGCTGTATAACATCATCACTGGTGCCGCGAGAGCTAGAGGTACTATGGTTGGTACTGAAGTAGGCGCTCAAGCAGACAAAACAACCTGTATCTGAGCAGGCCATGACGACGAGTCTCCTCAGCACGAACACCCGTAAGGGCCTCCACCAAGCTTGAGCATGGGTGGCGAGTCAGGAGCTGAGCACGCACGGTCTCGAACTCAGGCCAAAGACGTGTTAGGAAGTCGTAAGGACGGTGAGTCTCCAGGTGAGCGTGAGCCGAACACAGCTGGGACAGGTCCAGCAAACATCTGGCCCCAAAGAGTCGGGCTGACATCACACCTCAGACATCTACTGGTAGAAGTTGTCCACGGTGGCTTTGAGCTGCTGAAAGGAGTGGGCCTAGCGCGCGACGAGAGGTACATATCATCACTTGTCGGGTGGTAATTGTTATACGCGACGGCGAGGAACGACGAAGTAAACAAGATCAATCGCAGAGACACGAGATTTAACGTGGAAACCCTCTCAATGCGAGAGGAAAAACCACGGCGCCACCAAAGAACAATCTTCACTATATCGGGGCGAGGTTACAACGCTGGGATTTACAACTCGATTCGATATCCCAAACAGCTTACAGAAATATATATATCGTGGAAACCCTAATTCGACTAGGATCCATACGGCGGGGCTTGGCCCCGCACTTCAGCGCCCCCGGTGCAGACGCTTTGTCGCCAGACTCGCCCGCTCCGCCCCTAAGCCTCGGCGACGACCTCCGCTACGCTCCGCCCGTAAGCCGGCCTAATTGATGTATAGAATTTGGATCACAAATCAACAGAATGAGCTCCTGAGGCGCCCCACATCAATTGAGTCGGCAGTAGCTCCACCACATCCATAGAGATGGCCACGAATATGCTACCCACCAGGATGGGGGTAGCACAAGCTTCAAAGATCTCGCCATCTCTTGTACGTGCACTGCATCGGTAGAACTCAAGGTCTCTCCAATGCAAAGACGAGGCCTCTCGAGAAGCTTGATCCGCACCAATAGAAAAGAGCGTGCAAATCGGGTGCGTAGGGCGAGGCCGCAGGTGCTCGTTGGTAGATAACCCCGAGGCGCCGTTGTAGAGATGAATCTCAAAGCGTAACAACCCACTTAAGTTCGCCCCATCGAACCGGCTGAGCTGCCGACGTTGCATCCGAGCAAAGGCGGTCCGAGTTGGCCGCAGGGAGTCCGAGGGGCACCGCAGCCGCCTGTGTGGGGTGGCCCGATCGTCGGGATCCAGAGTTTGAGTGGCCGATCCGGTTAGGGTGGTGGAGTCGCCGATCGGCAGCAGTGTGTCGCCGATCCAGCAGAGCCGGCCGGCTCGAGGCGCGCTACTCGATGCAGGCGGCCGTGCAACGGCTGATGGCGATCGCCGAGGCGTATACCGATCCAAGCGGCGAGCGCACGAAGAGATACAAGCGGTGGCGGGTGTGCACGGCGCAGAAAGGGCGCGACGGCCAAGGAAATCCGGCAGATCGCGTTGGCGATAAGGCAGAAGCGGCAAGCGCGGTGGTCAAAGCGAGGTATTGGGCTAGGGTTAGGGTTTTCATGGCTCTGATACCATGTTGGAATGAACCATTGTCTATTCCAATAGGCCAAACGCTAAATATACAAGTTATAGTGTATGGTAAATATGCAAAAGCACCCTATATAAACTAACATCTAACATTAAGCAACCAATTTCACATAAGAATTAAGGCCTTAAAATACATACCATCTATTCCGTACAATTACAATAGGACTGTAAAGTTATAGCTCAATGGTGTGGGACTAATACGTGGTAATAAATAAAAACAGTGCTTGCTCTAAGGCAGAAATTGTTTTCTTGGCCCTTAGCCCTAGATTAGTTACAGTTGTTAAGTATCCATGTGAAACATTTCGCGTGTAATGCAATATGCTACTCAGGAGTTCTTCGAGGTATGCACCATGAAAAATAAGTAATTTGTATATAAATCAAGAAGGGGTAGCCCATGAACCATATTTATAGTATGAAGAATTATTAGTGGGCCAACCTGGAAAAAGATATGTCATGAAATTGAATTCAAGAGTTTCAATCTCCTCAGGTGTCAGATTCTGCTGCTCCAGCCTCTTCTCACCAGAAACAGGATCAAACAACGAGTAAACTTGCTGAATCCAAGAGTAGACGACATTAGGCTAAAAGAAGCTTGACCTATCAAAGAGAGATCCCAGACGATAGAAACAAATGAAAGAAGCTTGACCTAGCAAGAGGCCTGCCATTAGATCCTCAAACTGGATGACATACCAGGCCCGGATGGTGTGCTCCACCTTCTTGCACAGCTTCAAGAACTTGGCACGGTCCACATCATGCTCTACGCATAAGTTGAAAGAAATCGAATGAATTAGAGGGAGAACTCCAAGTGAAGATCTTTTTTTCACCTAATCCGTTAAAGGAAACCAAAAATAAAAGGCTTGCATCATCATCAATACAACAAGATCTTTGAATTGCACAGTCGATAGCAACTGTAACGAACCCATCATTTTGCAATTTGGTACCTCTAGTCCGGGACAGTAATCCAGAACTCATAAAACCACGGGGTTCATAGCTTCAATACACCAGGGTATAAATTCCAGCCAACCGTAGTGCACGACTACGAGCGCCACTCCACATCCATGCGAGCTGCTGCAGGCAGAACCTGTTATTCCTTGGTACATGTTAATAATTCCTAATCTTATCTTAGTACATCCATACAGTGAAGCTGCCTACGACACTCAGGCCACTCAGCTCGAAAACAATCTTGCTAATTTCGAACCAATTTTGAACACGGGGAGCCAATTCTTGAGCTGCCCACGCTTGCTACCCGCGAATGTCCTGATTAAAACCTGGTGCCCCGAGATAACAATAGCTACACAATGATCGAACTCAACCACGACAGTGACGGGTTAGTGGGGTAGCTAACTTACCGATGAGGTAGGCTAGCTTCATGACGAGCTTGGGATTGAGCACGGGGATGACTGCCTCCTCTATCCGTATAACCTGCCTCGCCACCCTGTCCTTCCTCCCTCCCCACCGCATCCTCCCCCTGCTTCTTCTACTTCTCCGCCGCCGGCGCCATCCGCACCAGCACGCGCTTACACGACCAGGGGCTAGAGTTCTCGAGGGGGTCGGATTCCGGCGAGAAGGAGAAAAGCGGCGGTGGAATTGAAACTGAAAAAGGGGTTTGGGAATTCGATGATGAGGAGAGGAGGGAGAGAGGTTGCGAAATTGCTACGCGTACAGCTGGTGGTGCGGCACGGGGGCACGGGGAGGAGGGGGGGCACTCTGTTAAGACAAAATAACAAGTGTGCACTCCTTATGAATTTTTTAAAAAAATAATATTATTTTAAAAGATATTTACAAAAATAAATAGTCACCTCAAAAAATTACAAGAATATGTCCGTCGCAGGTTGAATCAAGCGATAGTTGCCGCCATGCTCAATCAAGCACAGAGACCCGCTATAAAACCCCAAAAATCGATGCATAATTCATTTTAATTCAGTAAAATTACAAGAGAGAGTTCGAGAGGGAGAGAAGAAATAGTAGCGAAGCTCTGCCGGTTCGTCGCGGAGGAGAGATTGACAGAGCATCATTTTCGAGCGATCATCTTGTAGGTAAATTTTTCTGAACTGTGTACATTACGTCCAAATCTTGTAGGTTAACAAACAAAAATAGCGACATAGAATTGAGTAGATTAGATAAATGTAGTACATATTTTTTTAGTAGTGTAGCAACAAAGAATTGTGACAATAGCGATATAGAATTGAGTAGATTAGATAAATGTAATTCATATTTTTTGAGTAGTGTAGCAACAAAGAATTGTGACAATAGCGACATAGAATTGAGTAGATTAGATAAATATAGTTCATATTTTTTTGAGTAGTGTAGCAACAGAGAATTGTGACAATAGTGACATAGAATTGTGACAATAGCGACATAGAATTGAGTAGACTAGATAATTGTAGTCGAACTGTGTAGTAAATATTTTGAGTTGTGTAGCGACATAGAATTGTGACAATAGCGACATACAATTGAGTATGGTACATTGTGAGATAAAGACGAAGTAGATGATTAGGTCGGAAGAGCAATGAGAATAAGTGTGCGCGGTTATTATTTTGTTAGTGCGCTGTTATTATTGTGTTAGTGCGCGATCAATATCTTGTTAGTGCGGAAAATACCATTTAAACTAGAAAATAGAATGGCATGTATTAAATTTGTATAGAAAATTTGTAGTTGCTACATAGGCTATGTAAAGATGCATGACAAAAATATGGATTTTTTTGTCGCATTTTCGTGTATGGTAGACGCGAGCCGATGCGAGTTGCTTGACCAGCAATGACACGCCGCCACCGTAGTCGCCTCGATCTGCGTTCTCCGAGGGCGAGGCACCGATAGAGCTTGGGGCGTTCGCCACGCACCCATCGGGCATGGAGGCCGCATCGAGACCGATTCCGAGGCACGTAAGGTTGTGTTCTTCATGCACTCAATCGCGTCCGATTATTTTGCGTTAACTCGCTTGTGGTTAATCGCTTGGACGAGGTTGAGAGCGCGTGCCTCCTTCCACTCGCGAGGATGGTGGAGGCGACGGTGAGGACGATCGTAACCGCAGCCGTTGTGCGCCCAGGCGTTCGCACGTCTCGCCCCGCCGACGGCCCAGTTGACCGCCGAGGCCGAGACTCCACACATTCCACCTCCCGTGGGAGATGACGCCGACGCCGCAGACGTGAGCTATCGACCGGTTGCGCGGCGCAGCGCTCCGATGGCGGCGCACGACGCCCCGCCACGTGGCGCACGGACCTCTAGCCGTGTTCCACGATGGCTGCCGCCAGCACGGTACGTGGAGTTCAAAGAACCCGCACGCCCACGCTCGAAGCGGATTTGTCGCTTCTACGTAAGTGTTTGTGGGCACGTTCTCTCGCAACAATTTGTATGTGAACCTTGCCGACGTGTACGTGTCTTCTTGCACTCGAGCGATGGTGGAGAACCCAGTGAGGATGTTTAGGAGGCACTTCGAGGCCTACTGCCGTGGTTGTTCGGGTGGGTCATGTTCTGGGCTCCCACGACGACGGCGTCGACAAGAACTACATCCGACGCGCGAGGTGCCGGACTCACCGGCCGACCGGATCCCGTAGTACGCGTGGGTCCGGCCGTCGCGGCGCGACATATCACAAGACCGCGCGACGCGCCGCCAGGCGCACGACGGCTCCATCCTCTCGGGATGCCCGCTTTACCGCACCGTGGTCGTTGGAGCATTTCGGATCGGCGCCACACGGACTTGGGAGTGTACGAGACGGCTTGTACGCCCCGCACGACGACCGGACCGGCCCACCATGGCACGTGTGGTGCCGCGACGGGTTAGTTTCAGTAGTCATATATTATTTTGTATTGCAATCACTATTTCGTGTGCTTAATTTGCGTGTTCTATTTCGCAGTCACCTTCGCCGATCACCTCGCAGGCTCCTACCCGAGTATGTTGCGATGTTCGATCACCGATAGATGATCGCGTCATCCGACACCGCATGCTGACGCCTTGTGGTGATCGCGCGCCTCAACGGATCGCTTCGGTGTGATGCACGCGAGACTACTCAGATCGTACACGCCGAGTGCCTTAGTGCATGATATCTTCGTGGAGGAGTACCGTGTGCGCGGTGATGCGCCGATTCGGTCTTCGACAAGAGGTCCCACCTGGGAGGCGGTGTGCCTACGACGACACGCGTAAGTTCACTACTTACTTCATTCGCATAATATGTGTTACATCCGCACCAAATATGTTTCTTGCCGCCCACAGTACACTAGGAAGGGTGTTCGTGGCACGACGCCTGGTCGGACCGGATGGCCCTTGGGTCGATGCAGCTGAGTAGCGCGCAGAGGACCTCGCCCGATGCGGGCAAGATCAAGACGACCCAGACGCACGCCGATTACATAGAGTGGTACACTACTCTGACGAGGCTTGGTGCGTCGGTGGTCGGCCCGACCCTCCTCTACATGAGGCCTCGACATCGGACACGCATTCCCACTCGGCCGACCGCTTCCACCGCTGCGCACGATCGAACGGTCCTTAATTCATATTTAATTTGACATACTTAGGTCTACAACTTGTTGATTACCCGTGCGGTGGATCGCACCGGAGATTGTCGAGTTGGTAGACTCATGCAAAGACATGACAACGCTAGCGAGACTAGAGCGCCCCGCACGCGGATCGTGGAGGCAGGGGTACGCTGAGTGCACATCGCGACGTCGTCGTCGCCGACCGACTTGGTGGACCGACCATCCCGTGACGCAGGGTCACCGAGGTGGCAGACACGCCTCCCGCTCCGCCGGCACGCCGTCGTGGCGGTGGGGCTAGCACCTCGGGACATGCCGAGGTGAGTACGACACGCCACATCGCTTCTTCATTCGAACCCTAAGTTTGTAACGACTATCTTCTCGCACGGTCCTCGCTCCACCTGCACGCGGGTCGGGGACTATGCCGCGTCGTCCGAGCACATCTTCTGCCAACAGTAAGTTTCGCTGATCGAGTAACGCCCTTTCCGCCATGATTATGTTTGTAACGTAATTATTCGCATGAACGGCTTGGGAGGACGATACATTATCGCCGCATAATGTATACCTATCGCACCCATCGAGGACTTCTTCAGGATCCGCGTGACATGCGTTCTCCTTGAGGCTTCACTTACTCTGGCGCCGAGTTCGTCCCAACCGACGCAGCCAACGCAGGAGCAACCCCTGGCAACACCACCGCAGACTACTCGCGGGTCGGGTAGTCGCACCGACCTCTCGACGTACTCGCAGCAAAGACAAAGCAGGCCCGACAAAGACGCGGGTGGCCCCTAAGAAGGGACGGCACTAGATATTGATTTATGTTTGCAACTATTATTATGATAGCCATGTAACTTTTATTCTGTTTGCAACTAGTATTATGACATCCAGTTTCGATACGAAAAACTTTTCAATACCACGTGGTGCGACTATCAAACTTTTGACAACGACGTGACGCGACTATGAAACTTTCGGCAACGACGTGAGCAAACGACCTAGCTTTCAGGACGATGTCACGGACGCGCTAGCTTTTTAGGACTATTTGACCCCACGAGCTAAGTTTTCAGGACGATGTGACCTGACGAGGCAGCTTTTCAGCACGATGTGACTAGACGATGCAGCTTTCCACGACGATGTGACCGGACGAGCCAGCTTTGTAGGACGATGTGACCATACGAGCCAGCTTTTCAGGAGGATGTGACCAGACGAGATAGCTTTTGTGACGATGTGACCGGACAAGGCGACTTTCCACGACGATGTGACCGGACGAGCGGCTTTTCAAAGACGATGTGACCATACGAGCGGCTTTTTCAAAGACGATGTGACCATACGAGACAGCTTTTGAAGGGTTGGGTGTCCGTCCGCTCTAGCTATAAATACAGCGCAGATCGTCCAACAAGTCCACAACAAGACCACCGTGTAGAAAACATGGACAAGAAGAAGGAATGGGAGAAAATTCGTAAGTTTTGAAGGATTGGGTGTCTCCCATGAGACCAGTGCTCGCTATCATGCCGCTAGTCGAACCTTTCACACACAAAACTTTTCCGTAATCGTGGATCCGAGGAAGTCGCCGTAGTACGCCCAATGGTTCGGTCGAGCCGCGACTTCACCTATGCCGCGAACGCCCGCGGAAGGGCCACCGGCGCCACCCCTATCTTTGGTGCGGGACGCCTCCGCGCGTCAAATCAACCGATGAGTGGACCATTGGGGCGCGCTATTGGTGCTGCGCAAACTACGCTGTGGACAAAGAACGATGTGCATCCCGTGAATGAAACGTATTTCATGGTACAATGCTATTTTTCTTCGCTTAATGGCATAACGAACTCTCTTTACCCACCGCAGTCTCCGCCACCCCTATGCGACTTCCGGCAGTGGATCGACGACAAGATCCACCCCTACGACATGTGGTCTTTCTTTGACACTAAGAGCCGGGCCAGGAGAACATGGAGACTCGTGAGAGGCGCCTCAAAGAGTTGAAAGCTGAGCAGGCCGAGCAAGGTAGGCGGGACAGGCAGCGTGAGGAGCAGGAGCATGAGCATGTGAGACGACGGGAGGCCGAGAGGGAGCGGAAGAGGGCCATCACGGCGAGAGCTAAGGCGCAAGGCGAGGAGTACAACGCCGAGCTGGGCCGCAAGGGTAAATGGTCACGTTCCACTCAGTAGTTCTACCATACTCCTCCACAAACCCCATGTATTTCAATTTCCCTAAAGGCATGTGTGTACCGTCCCCGGTTCGTTGTCCTGCATGCCATGTAACCCCCTTGTTCCGATGAAATGTCTTATTGTTATCGTTGCGTCATTTCTCCAAAGTTACAAATCATTAATCCCTCAATTGTCCTCGATAAAATCTTGCAACAATTCACGACACATTTCAAACAGATATTTACAACAAGAAAAACCCGCCGCAATAAGTGAAAATGAACCCCTGTCGCCAGTTGAACCGCCTGTCGCCGGTTCATCTATGTATCGCCAGTTCAACTGGCGACAGGAAGCTATCGCCGTTTAAACTGGCGACAAGCCCTGACCTGTATATAACCCTCTTCGAACTCTCGAAATTCCACACAGGACTCAGTCTTACTTAGCAAAAAGAGAAGGAGAGAACAGAGAGTAGGAGAAAAGCTAGCGAAGCGCTGCTCCTCCAGTTGCCGACCTCTCGGGTAATTTTTTTTAACAGAACGGATTACATGATTTTTTATGTACTGTTCTGTAGTGAAGTCCGTCTTACATACTTTTTTGTGGGCTATTTAGTTGCACATATGTAGTTCATCCTGTCAATGTTCTTCACACTGCAGTGCATCAAATATGTCTGACGTCGTCAATTTCAAATTTTACTACGGCCGAGGGACTATTATGGAGGGTCCCAGGAATTGATTTGAGTTATTTTGGTCGCAGACGTGCCCTAGCAAGACTCGAGCAATGTACATTCTGGCGCCGGATGCGGTGGTTGTTCCACACGCCCAAGTGGATCGTGATGTATACGATTCGACATTGAGTTGCCTTGCCCCGCGCAGATGTTCACGATTGGAGTTAGTGCAACTAATGGGAACAAATTCATGGCGGTCGATGTACGCATGGCGAGGAGATGGGATGGAAATTGGTCCTTCCGGTCCAGCGTTTGCAAAACCCACTCCTGCATCTGCGCCGTAACAAGTAGGAGTTGCCGACACCGAGGAAGAAATAGGTGACTCAGTAGCGCCGCACACAATGGCGAAGGGCAAGAGGTTGCCGATGTCGCCGAAGGCTATGCTTCTTGGCGAGGGCACACAATTACCTCATTCAAATGAGACAAGCTAGTGGGCTTGCCGACGAGGGCGAGGAGCTTGAAGACTCGTGCAAATGATGGATCTCAAGACCGAGGACTACATGGCATTGTCCGAAGATGAAGGTTCCGGCGACGATGATGATGCAGAGCAAAGAAAGCGGTTCCATCCGAGTGGAACACATACCGATTCGAGAACCTCGTCGTCAAGGAAGGCTCCCTATGTACCGTGAGGAGTACGACGAGCGAGGTCGACTAGGAGCTACGCACAAATGCAAGGAGGCCGTGCAGATGTGGTCAAACCTGGCATCGTCGGTGCGTCGCACATTCACCGCCGCCAAGTCTACCCCAAGATTCTACGACGTGAAGTGCGCATAGAGGATGCCCTTAGCGCGCACGCATTTCAGCCCAAGTGGGACACCCATCGGAAGTGCTCCATAGTGGTCCTCACACATGCGTCGTCAGCCGAAGTCGCAGCCCCACCGAACCTATCATCGAGCTTCATCGCCAATCTCATGTACGGTGAGATCGTGGATAACCTAGATTTTGAGCCACGATCCATCATTCGCCATTGAGGCAAGGTTCCAAAGACACTATCGCCTATGCCAAGGCTTGGAGGGCAAAACAGAAGGCATTGAAATCAAGGTTCTAAGACGCTCGAGGATTCCTACCACAACCTCCCTAGGTAACTCCGAGTCATACAAGACAGAATCCGGCACTCATGTGGACATTCAAGACACCACGCATCCGGTGGCCTAATAAGAGGGTACTACAACGAGCATTCTTCGCTTTTGGTCCATGCATCAATGCATTCCAAGACCGTCGTCCAATCTTGTGCATCGATGACACGTTCTCGACCGGGAGGTACAAGGGCCGACATCGATCGCAATAGCGACGACGGAAACAATCAAGTTCTTCCTGTGGCGTTCACTTCGCGAAAGCGAGAACACGGATAGCCGGGCCGTGGTTCCCAAGAATGTGAGATTTCAGCAGACCGCCCTAACGTATGCCTCATACATGACCAAGACGCAGCTCGCCTGCGGTAATAACTCACACAGCGAGGAGAGAACGTAGCATTTCCATGGCCGATGTACAGAGCGGTGGTGCATGAGGCACTTGGGTGCGAACTTTATAAGCGGCCCACAACAAGGACTTGATGAATCTATTCAAGCGCTCAGGCAACTGCAAACCGGCGGCGTAAGTTCAAACACTCGGAAGATTATGGACGACCGGACCCAAACCCACGTAAGGGAGGCAATGAGAAGGGCCGCCTAAGCGGCCACTGTGCCCCCAAAGTATTGCCACATCTACCCACGCACTCGTGAGTGTCACGAGGAAGACAGGGCACACGTGTCAAATGCTTCTCGATCGGATTGAGCACGAGCCTAAGGAGAAGTTGTCGCTACATGACAGGTGGTGCTCGATATGGTATCATGACAACCAACCTAGTGAGATCTACAACTGGTCATGCGCGCGCGTGTGCCTCCTTTGGTTGGTATTGTGGAGGCAATTCTCCGCGGTACCACAAACTACTTTGTTAACAGATGCAAGAATGCGCCGCCGCCATGGCAATGATGAGTGCTCTACTCCGCCATGATCACCGCATACATGGAGGAGAAGAGCAAGAAGGGTGAGATGCACCGCATACAAGATGGGCACGAGGAGCTTCGCCGAGATAATGTGTAGGATAAAGGACGCCGCGACTAACCGCGAGGATCACCATGAGTGCACGCTTACGCCGCGATAGTTGCGTATGCACTTGTAACAAGCCCCTTCTTCGCATAGGCACCGCTCCCATGTCATGGCCGCTGCTCGACGGTGGCGCAAAGATCCCGGCAAGACCTCTCTCACTATTTCACCAAGGAGGCGTGATGCAAACATGGAGTGGAGAGATGTATGGCTACGCCGTTGTTGGTCATTTCACCGCCATCCAACACAGGAGCAACTAATCTAGGCCGCGGACATTGCTAGGCTCAAGGGAAAGGTTGGCCGGCGACAGGTACGGCGCATCAGGAACGATATAGACGAGGCAGAAGTCGAACGTCGCACGAAGAAGTACTCCATTTGCAGGGAGTCTGGGCACACCTTCAAGACATGCCCCACGCGAAATACTCAGGATCAAGTAGACATCGGCCTTCCGGACGTCGCCGCGGAGACCTCATCCGGTGCCCCGACTAGAGGCAGTCCACATGGGAGACGTTGACATCGCGACCACGGGAAAAATATTGTTATCAATGTTCTGAATTATCATTTCAATTAAGTGTTATGATGTTCTCACGCAAGTTCGTAATATCGGTGTGCATGAACTCCGAACGAATCGCAATATCACTTACCTTCCTCTTTACGAATCGCTCATACCTCGGACATCCTCGATAAATTCTCCAAAAATTTATCGAGTAGAACAACATACGACGATGATAAAATGTTATTGCGTAGTCTAATGATTTCGCATCGCTCCAAATTGACGAAAATCACAAACCGCATAAGTGGAATAGGCAAAATCCAAAATTGACTAGGGCCGAGGTATTTATCACCGCTCAATCGGCGACAGAACCTATCGCCGCTGAATCGCGACAGAATCAATCACCGCTCAATGGCGATAGATTCTCGCCGCCGATTGAGCCGCGATAAATACCTCAACCGGCACTGAGTGGCGACGAGGTTCGCCGCCGCTGAACTGGCGATAGGTTTACGCCGCCACTCAATCAAGCGGCGATGACATATTTTTGTAATTTTTTAGGGCGACTATTTATTTTTGTAAATATCTTTTAAAATAATATTATTTTTTTAAAAAATTCCACTCCTTAGTCGTGTCCAAATAGAAATAACTGATTTTTTTTTAACAAATCCAAGCATACGTGGCTTGCCTCGAGTGTCTTCGAATTCATCGAGTTCAAAGTGTTCTGGTCGTCATGAGGCTACATTGGTTAGAGAACATTCTAAATTTGTGGCATTTGTTTTAGGACATTAGTTTTTCGTGTTTTCGCTGAAACGTGTTGAACATTTATGGCTCTTTCCTCATGAACACTCTACCCATTAATAATATCCGGCAGAGAGAATGTAGGTGAAAAATCTATTCTACCCTTGGCCCCTTCTTCGTTGTTCGTCCTTCTCTTCTCTTCCTCCTCATCTTCTCCTCTTCTCTCTGCTACCATGGCCACCCGCGAGGTGCTCCGCCACTCCAACCCACACCACCGCTAACCCTTCAGCGGCCACCGTAACCCAAGATGATGGCCTCCTCGTGTCAAGATGATGCTTGTGTGCGCGCCTCGGTTTTCAACGGCGACCATGGACAAAGGATCTCATTGGCTGTCTTCAGCCCTGGGAGGCTAGCTCTCAGCCCCCGAAAAGCTCACCGACGACCACCGCCACCACTCACCTCCACTTGCCGACGTCATCGTAGATCTACCCGTCGAACCTGCCAAAGTTCCCGTCCAGGCCGCCAAAGCACCTGAGCGGCGTCGGGGCCGGCGCTCGCACCGCCCCTGGTGGAGCTCTGCAAGGTAGGGACAGAGAAGTCGGAGGGGTTATGGTCGTGGTCGCGCGACAGTGACGGTGGTGATCGAACCGCCTCAGCCCATAGTCCAGATCAACGAGGCCGAAACCGCGGCCGACCTCAGTGGGGGACCCCGCTCGCGTCCATGCGTACAGAAGAGCTCGGCGACACAGACTACGATGGCGGGCACCGCAAGGCCGCACTCGGTAGCAAAGTTGCTCGTGGCGCCAACTGAGAAGAAAGGAGGAGGAAGAAGAAGAAGAAGAAGAAGAAAAGGTCATGGAGATCATTTTGAGTTAATTCTCTCTCCAAAACAACCATATATATTATTATAATGGCATCGATGTGTTTTGCTTAATAGCCACAAATTTAGAGTGACATGTAGCCAATTTTCTCTACCTATAATACCTATAATTTCAACTATGCAACGTATACATCTTGTCAAGTTGAGATATTAATCTGGCTAGCTAGACCTACTATTGATGTATCTTACCATAGATTTTCTTTGCTATGTTGTTCTTTACACCGAAGGCATTATTTTAGATTGCGAGGCTTTGCTTACAATAGCTTTGGTTTGGACGGAGTGGAAAAGTGAGCTTATCTTGAACCTAACTTTGGCTTCGTGGTATATACAGATTGTTGTTAAATTGAGAAGAGATCAGATGCTACACCGGCTAAACCCACACTTGGGCCCAACTTTGTACCTAACAATGGATTTTCTATGATGTAGTCGGGCCATCCTTTTTTACATTCTATCCTAATCCCTTCATGCTCGCTAGTCACAAGAGTAGTATATATAAGGTAGAGATAAGTTATAAAAGCTACTGTATGCTTTCAAAAAAATATAGCGGTCGACGGGGTTGAAAAGGAAATACAATAAGGTGGTAGCAAAATGTAAATTACGGATACGAACATAGCTTCTGTGAGCAGATAACAAGTTATCGTCATTAAATTAAACACACGTCCAATAGAGAGAAAAAAGGGCTTAGTATAGAAAATTGGTTTTCTTAAGTACACAGTACTTCATTACTGCAGCGCACTGCTGTGAAAAGGCCAAACGGACGGAACACAAGGCAGTTTTTTTTTTTTGAACGAAAAAAAAATTGTGAAACGTTGGGGCATTCCGAGAATTGAACTCGGGACCTCTCGCACCCTAAGCGAGAATCATACCACTAGACCAAATGCCCACTGGTGTCACCGAGTGATCCTAGCTTATATTAGATACTTGCACCAGACATCGACTCATGCAACGAAGGTTTGGTCTTCTACGGTTCTACCCTGTCAGACAGGTGCTGCATGCGAGCTCTTGATCCTCGTAATTTATGCTGCACAGCACCAAAATAGGCCGCGTGACCGATCATCGGACAGTTCAGAGTCCACGTGACTTAGAGAGGATAGATTAACAGACACAAGCTCGATGCATGCGAGTATCGCAGCAATGCGGCATATATGCAGATCTAGGCAGAGGTTGTAGGTCATGTGGTATGACCTCGTAACACTCGCACAAGTCGAGATCAGGCTCATCTTAATATATCACGACCAAGTTTCGAAATAGCTAGCTAGCCTAGCTTTTTCTGACCCTAAACGCGAAGCAGCGAAAATTAGTATACGAAAATCGCGATTTGAATCCTTGATCTGGACATAGTAAAGATATCGAGCATCTGTACACGCAGTGTTGCATGCTGTGTTGGACTATCTGCCCTTGTCAGAATTCAGAAGCTTAGCTATCTGCAACAAGCGGGGTCGTCGGTCATCCAAGTAGAGATCTGGTAATAGTTTCACTCACGCCGGCACAGTATTTTTTTTTTTTTGAGAGAGAGAGAGAGGTCAACTGAGTCACTGACACAGCTCATCATCCTCTTCTGTGGACCGGAAAAAACCGGATGAACCACCGGCGGTTTTTGTTGAACTGAGCGGTTTCTGCTATACGTGAGAAATATGGAAGAGAGGAGGGGAGTAGCCACTTGGGCCGAAGCGGCCCAATCGGCTGGCCATGCTCGCCGATTAGGGGAAGAGGAGCAAGTGCATCTAGCTGCTTCTTCATAACTTGGGCTCTAACTTTGTTGATTTGTTCATCTTTTCTTAAAGATTTTGAGATGTATGAACAATCTGTTGGTTATTCTGAATGTATTTCACTTTTAGTTTGCTCGATGTCTACAAATTTTCCAATTTCAAAATATTTTCAAGTATTTAACATTAGTATTTATAGGTAAAAAATAATAGCTGGATATTAATCCCGGATGTACTATGGGAGCTTTCCATCGTAAGCTCCTCTCCACCGTTGGATCTGACTTAAAATGGTCGATCTTCGTTATCCGATCTGGCGTAACAAAAATCGGTGAGACGCAATAATCATTTAGTAAACCTACAATAAATCCACATCCGACGCAACAAATATATTGTGTTACAACACTACAACATCCACTCTCAAGACACACCAAAAATCATAGCAATTACTAGAGCGTGCAACAATCTCATTTTGTTTCACCATTCCATGGCAAAACAAGATGTTGCAATAAAGCAAAAGACTCACCACAACAACAAAAAAAAATTCTTGTGCAAAAAAAGGGTTCAACATCCACAACAAAAAAAAAAAATACAAATGAGAACTATCAATACAACAATAGAAAAAAACCAAACCCAAGAAAATCAAAAGATTGTTGTAACAAATTGAAAAGGCAGCCAAAACACCTGCAATATTTGTAGCAATATGTTACAACAACAATAAACAACGGTTGCAACAACTCGACTTACCAATTGCAACAATTATGATGTCATAATGGGAAGACAAGTCAGCGGCCAGCCCATGCCACCGCCTTGTCACCGATAGGCCTAGATTCAGCTCGGGGCGAGGCTAGGCCAAACCACCACCTCGTCGTCAAGGCTGCGTCGTCCTCTCGCCCGCGTCGACGCCGATGACCTCGCCAAATCCAGTGACCTCGTCCTCCCCTACATCTCGCGCATGCTCATGGAGGAGGGCATCGACGACAAGTTCTTCTACCAATACCCCAACCACCCTGCCCCTCTTCACCGCCCAGTAGCCCTACGCCCAAATCCTCTCCAACACCATCACCTCCTCCTCCGACTCCGCAACCAACAACGGCAACTCCACCGGCCTCTTGCCCTCCTCCTCCTCCCCCAATGGCCCAGCCTCTGCCAACCCCACTTGGCCATACGACCCAATTGAGCTCTCTCAACTGCTCCAGTCCCACCATACCACGACATGAGACTCGACCTTGCCGACGATGTCGACAACTTATTCTTGCCTAGGGACATCGCTACCAGCGCGAGATTCTAGTAGAGTCGAGCGCTCTACAAGGGTGCGACCGACAATGGCAACTCATCCTTCGCCGGTGCCGGTCAGAACGGCGGCACCACGAGCATCCAGTTTGTGTTGGTGATATGCTCTAAAGGTAATCATAGAGATACTTGTATCACATCTATGTTTATGAGTTATAGAATAAATGTTATTATGTTCCTCGGATGAATTATCATTTATAAAGATTACACAGGTATGTGACTTCTTGGTGAAGCTCTTTAACTTATATGATGTTATTCTAAATGTATCTCTAGTCGGATGTCACTAGTCGGAACACTAGTGACTTATCGACCAGCTCATACATTAATTGATGACCATGTTTTACCGGTCATAGATATGGGGATATCGAATCAATAATATGAACACATGTTAGAGAACATGGTGTTAGATTGACTCACCTTGAGACACTATTGAGATTGTAATGATTTTATGTGTCATCAGTTGGTCTCAAGCAATGATGATGTATAATCATTAGACCTGACATCAGTATATTTTTCTACATGTGTAATAGTACACTTGGGGGTTGTCAAATGCTACTTCGTAACTGTGTAGTTATAAAGGTAACTTTCGGGTACGCTATGAAACATGCGAAGGAATGTGACTTATCGGATATGGTATTTGCCCATCCTAACATAACAGGAGAGATATGTCTGGACCATTTGATGCGTTCGGATAAAGAAAGTGTATGGTCGTGCCACTAGTGGTCGAAGAGTTGACCACATGAAGTTATTCGTTACTTGATCGAGAAAGTATTGAACAATCCATAGATAATAAAATATCTTAGCTATGGTTCAACCAGATATCGTGATGCAAGGGGAGAATACGCAAGCAGGTCGTTCAGTTCAACCAGATACGAACTGGTCGTATAGAGATACGGACTGGTCGTAAATTGGTCGAACATGATCACTAACTGGTCAACGAACTGGTCGTAAGGAGTTACGAACTGGTCATGACTAAATATGAATTGGTCGTATGGAGATACGAGTTGGTCATAAGTGATAAAGACCTGGTCATAGATCATATTGCATAAGGTTCATCCGATATAATATTTATATGTGTTCGAGAATCGTTATATCCTACTAGAAACTACTAACGACTCGTGGTCGGAAAGGAGTTTCCGAGTCGCAACCGATTACGCATGAGCCTACAAGGTCAGACACATAACGGGTTTAAAAAAACAAGTTCGGATAGGATCCGTTATGAGCTCTTTATAAAGAGATACATAGGGCTGTTGGTACGTAAGAGTTACTCCATCAAAACCCTAGCCGTCATATTTTTGAAGGCCCTACCGTGCGTGATGGTGCTAGCACACCGTCATACGATGTTCCACCCCTGAACGTGTGGATACCGTAGAGGCACTGCTGCAGTTGCTGCTACGCTGATCGAGGATGATTCACGACCTATGCAAAGAACGTGATAGGTTGCTGGAGAAGACAGTCAGTGCCGAGGATGTTGGATGATCGACTACGAGCACTATATCGACGCGCTCGATATTGGATCAAGCTGCTCCAACTCTTCTTCCACTGCACTGCGTCTCTAGTGGTAACGATATATGATCTCTTGCTTGTATGGCTTCCTGGTTTACATGGTAGATTTTTTGAAATTGCTAGCTAATGTAGCCTACTCATATTCCTTCAGTTTGGCCAGGCGCAGGAAAAAGGAATTGAGTATTGGATGGGATGAGACGATGAGTAGTGGGAGAGATAGAGAGGTGTAGTGTGGAAGACTCATCTTTTTTGTTTGTGGCGGTGTGACCTTAGTTCTAGACTTCGACATGATAAAATTTCGCATCCATGGTGGGTGCAATGTAATTTGCACTGTAGTAGGTGTCCGATTTTCTCCCTCCGGTCAGATGTATGGGTCATATCATTACCCATATTAACATATTCATATTTGGAAAACTGCCGCTCACGCGTCTGTGGGAATTTGGTGAGAATCCTGCGAGAATTACACTATTGTTAATTCCTAAGTTTTATAGGGCCCTAGGAATTGAGTAGTAGTACTAATGTGGGGGGTGCGGCAGCCTTCACCATATTTGGTAGACCATCTGTTGAGTTTTTGGCATATTTAGCATATTTTTGAAACGAAATAACAAATGTAGGCTCGTGTTAGAACTAAAAAAATTGGCACTGGTAGGCTAGGTAGGTAAAAAAAACGTGCTAGTTTAGCCATGTCTCGCTGTCTGCTCCCATCGATCCAGTCGGTTAGAGGAGAGAATAACTAGCCAAACACGAAAATATCTTTAGGTAGTTCCACCCAACGAGATTAGCGTAATCCACTACACTGCTAAACTTAAGCTTAATCTGTAAATGAAACACGGATGTTATTATTATTACCTTAAAAAGGAACCCAAAAACGCTTGGGCACGAAGCGGCCCTCGTAAAAAGAAAACAGCCCGTGGTTCACGTGCAGGCCCCCCGCCCGCAGCAGCCTCTCCGTGCCCATCGGCCTCTCCCGGCCACCGTGGCCCCACGCGTCAGCGGCGGCAGGTGCAGCCAGGACGCGGGTACTGTTGTTCGTTAACTCCTTCCTCGTCCGTCCGGTTCAACGCCCGAATTATGGCGCCAGCACCTCGGGCGCCGACATGTCCCGGCGGGGCCCACCGCCCCCGTCACGGATGCCCACGTCGTCGTCCTCTCCCGTCGTCCCCGCGCGCGCTCTCCCCCCCCTCTCTCTCTTCTTGCTCGATCGCTATCACACGGTTCCGTGGATATTTTGTTCGGAATATCGGGTACTCATGCTCCATGGATACTAATACCATTGAATTAGGCTGACTAAGATTACAGCGATTGATCACCGTTCGTGGATATTGCGCGTGCACCTTTCAACCGAAGAAGTGCTCAAGATTTGTGCGCCTTCTCATCTTGGACCCAACCCCGTGCTGACGAGAGTTCACGGACGACACAGGATGGTGGTGAATGGTGATCGAGGGCATATTTGGTTCATTTGCTCATCATTTCTCTGTCTTAGCGTCTGTTTGCTTTGTATGGTAATGTTGTCAAAGTTTGCCATAATTTTGTTTTTGTAAAACTTGGCCAAGGTTTGTCGTCGAAATTAGAGTCACACCTTGCCTAGGAGAAGAGAATCTTTCATATTTTTTAAGTCACCACCCATATGATCCTAGTGACAGAAAATAAATCTTCCAAATATGTGGCTAAGTGTCAAACATGCGAATTATTTTTGACCGAGAGCAAGACTTTGAAAGAATGAGCGAAGGAACAAAAGAAACATAGGTGACAAGGAGTGAGTTAAATAGTGTGGCGATTCACACGACAACAGTTGCAGAGGAAAAGTGGTGGTACGGTAATGACAGTAGATACAGTAGATACGTTGCTATACGGTTAGAAAAATTCGCACTAACTCCGGCCCATCCGTCATCGTAAAATGGTTTTCGTTTATGCATACTCGTCTTTTTTTTTTATATATGTCTAGCAAATTTTTACGCCGAATACCATGCTGATTTCTTATCGACACTGGTGCTATAGAGAGAGAATTTGAAAATAGTTAAGGTAGTGCTTATTAAAAACAAAACAATATTTATTTCTTTATTCTTTATGCATACATCGAACTAAAACAACATCTAAGACCAAAGAGCGTAGCAGTTAACCATGAACAATGCACCAGCCGTCGTGACAGAAAAAGCGAATAACTCAGTGTCCTTTTAGATCGCAAGAATACAATACAACCTCATACACAGACACAGTACAATTTAATTCCCACGCGATTATGCGTAAATTCTCGGGTTTCCAACGTGGCATAGGCGCACGCATGGCATCACACCACGCCACTGATCAGTGATCACCCAAAAGAAATTCGATTTTGCTAGTTTTAAGTTGTCTGAAATTTTTTTAAGTTTAAATCACTTGTTGTGACCATTGAATTTGTATAGAAATTGGTATGTTATATAATTATCATATAATTGGATATTGATCCAATATATGTCATATGATTGAATATTGATTCAATAGTCACAACAAGTGACTTAAACTTAAGAAAATTTTAAACAACTTATGAATAGACAGTAATAAAGAAATTACGTGGGAACCACGGCACGTCCCACGGCCATCTCGTTCCACGTGGCACAGCGGCGAGACCGCGCGCCGAACGAAGCAACAGCGAAGCCCCTGCTCCGCGGCGATCGATCGATCGATTCCGGCTCACGTCCGCCCGGTCAAGTCCGACCGCGCGGAGGAGAGACTAGACTCTAGAGAGGCGGAGGCCTCTGCCTTTCCGGGCCAGGACGGTGGGACCACGGGGTCAGGCGCCGCCGTGTGGGCCCAGGGAGGCAGCGGCACGTGGGACCCGGCCCCACAGCGGCTGCCCGAGGCGGAGGGAGCACCGCGGGGCCCGCGTCTCCAGCCACCGCAACACTTTCCCCCTTTCGCTTTCTCGCGCGCGCCCTCTCACTCCCCAGACTGCGTCGGCAGATCGTTATTTTGTTTTTTTGATTTTTCTGAGAAACGAAAAGTAGTGTGTAGCTGTGACTCGGGCGGCATTGTATCTACCGTATAATCTAGGTCTATATTGATCGGTACCGTATCAAAGGCAACACTAAAATTGATACAATATTTCCACCACAGTATATACTGTCTGCCACAGTATTACTGTGTAGTGCTGTTTGCGCATACTCGTAGCATGTTTACACGATGTTCTATGTGTTAACAGCGGAGAATCTCTCTGGATCCGCTCATAGCACTGTTTACATGATGTTCACTGTATTAACAGCAGAGAATCTGAACGTGACTCATAGCACTGTTTACACGATATTCACTGCATTAACAGCAGAGAATCTGGACGTGACTCATAGCACTGTTTACACGATGTTCAATGCATTAACACCAGAGAATCCGGACCCTGTTTCGTTGCGTCTGATCTGTCCATCAGCTGATCCTAGTTGACTTGGGTGCTGTGTTCCTGCAACATTTGCTGATACTACTGCTAGGACTCAGAAGATTGTGTGCCCGTGTTAGAGAGAAATTGTGACTCGCAATGCGTTTTGTGTTAATATACAAGACAAATTTTAACTTTTACTCAAGTGTACTAGTGCTGTATTAGTGTGGAACTTACTATCTCAAGAAAGAAGTGTATGGTAAAACAACGGAGATTAACCCTACTCGAACTGTCTTGGAAAGAGAGAGCTTAGTTACGGACCATATTGCAATTAAGATAACCATATTAGACAGAGCCTATCCATGATTAGTTTATCTTTAAAATGTAGACTGTCTTGCAATTTCGACGAAAGAAAGTCTAGAATGTCCAATAATATAAATATATGGAGTACTAATTGTTTTGCAACTCAAATCGAAGTATGGAAATGGATCCTCTGTATCAAAATTTTTAATGTAGAGGATCTATAGTGTTCTGTATTAGAAAATGATTTCTACTATCCGATCAAAAGCAAAGATTTATTTATATCAAGGGCTACAGTGTAAATAGAGGGAGGATCGCAACAAGTTTTTGCTCTTTTGGCTTGTTTTGGTGATGAAATGGCAAATCTAGTCCCCTTCCGTTGGAATTGATAAAAATAGCACAACAGTTGGATAGGCAGGCGACATATGTCCCCTGCAATACTCCTAGAGCACTTCAGGACCTGTGACGCTAAAACGGAGTGCGTGACAGGCAGCGCAGGTCCCAGTTCACGGTAGGTGCCTTTTTGCGGTGATTTTGTGCGGTACGTCGTCTTCGCGGTGATTTTGCATGTATCGGTACTATTTTTACCATTTCATTGCACGAAAACTAATTTTGCTATTTCATTTATATAAAAAAAGACTAAACGAGGAAAAAATTGACCACGACCCATATCCAAAAAGGTTCTTCGGGAGAAGGCCCTTACCCCTCCTCCCGAGGCCCTACACCAGATTACGCCATGTGGCATCAGCACAAATCTAGAACCCACCAAACCCATCGCAGGAGTCACCTTAGAAATATTTTCCCATTCTCATCTCGATCATCTCCTTCGCCCACCTTGCACCCTTCTCTGCCTCCCCACCGCACCACCACCAGTCAGAAGGCCGCTCCAGCACCATCGGCTCTAGCGAACCTTAGACAGGCGATGTATGTAGATGAGCTAGTGGCATGACGCCACCCTTGGATCTGTTGAGCCCCGAACCGATGACGATCGCAGGGAACCGGTAGGTGACACCACGATAGTAGGATAGTAGGCAGCGGCCACACAAGGTGGATACATGAGCTCACGGCTTTGCAGAAGAAGAGGACGGGGTGCTCGCCAGAGCCAATAGACATGACTTTGCTCGACAGCAGTGGACAACCTAGCCTGATAGGAGCTACCAGCACGACACTTGGGGACTGCGACAGATTCAAAGTGAATATGGCGATGCAGCACCACCAACCAGTGGCAGCACCACAGTAGGGGCAAGCTGAAGCCGCGGCAGCTGCCCCGAGTCTCCCAGGCCAGACCACCCCCCTTCGCGTCGGCGCCAAGCCGCGATGGAAGCTCGCTCGGAGCAGGCGCAACCATGGAAAAGGACGGAGGAGGAGAAGATGTCGTGTCCGCGTGGGCCGTAGGCTAAGTGGTAGCCAGCGGGCCAGCCCAATCGAATGAAGTGATGAGTAAGCCTAACCAGGCAATTCCCTATTCGATTTCGGTCATTCCCCAACTAGGCACTCCACCGCGCAGCGCCCGTCGTTGCCCACACCAAGCTGTGCCACCGTGGTGGAGCCACCGCGACGACGGACGACACGGGCAGGGGCTAAGGGTTGAGGCGAGGTGAGCCGGCGAGGCAACATGGGTGACAGCGGGAGCTCAACGCGGCCCCGACAACGGGCAGAGCCACGGATTGAGCTTCAGCTATCAGCCATCGAGCTAGTAGCCAGGTTTGCCCAATTTCCCCTCAAATCACATTGTACCTCGGTATTTTTTTACACATACAAGTTTACCCTGAGTCTCCTAAATTCATATTTCCGCCACTACCACCAACGACGGTGATGGCTTCACCGTGCTACTGGACTTGAGAGGACAATGGCTCTCCGACCGTTCGCAGCGTGCTGGCGTGTCGGGACCCAAATATGCAAATATATACTCTCTATGTATAATGTACTAGTCCAGGATCACGCTGGTGCACACAGTGTCGATACAGATGAATATCATTCTGCACAAGACAAATATAAGAATAAACGACTAACTTGAATAATAAATAATGATTGTGACCTTATGATCGAGTTTACACTTATTAAGCTACGCAGGGCTGACACTAAATAAAGAAATGACAGCGAAACGAAAGCAACTCCAGCGGAAACCCATCGACTTGCCACAGGCAACTGTTTGGGATCAAGACCTGGCGATCACCATCCTCGTGTAGCTCCTCCTCGAAAGCAGGCGAAGATTCCTCCACTTCAGCTGAATGATTGCAGCAAGAATGAGAACTCCGAGTACTCAACAAGTTGTACCATAGAATGCAATTATAAATGATGGCTTATTCCAAAATAATTGGCTTCTATGGTTCTTTTGTATAAAAGCAACTGTTGCAATTGAATACCAATAATAGATTGAAAGTGTAATTCAAAATGAATAAACAATAATAGTTTAACAATTGTTTTCACAAAACTCACATAACCTAATCAGTTTCTTTCACACAACTGCATAAGTTTCCCCACACAGCTGTCCCTTCCCATTTGTTTTTTGAAAATCTACCCTTTGTGTGAAATCCCCAAGCATGTCTATGACAGCGGACGCGACTATTCGAATAGATTAATTTAACACTACGTAGAGGTTGTACACATTACCAACAAGATATAACCAGTATAGCTAGCACCAATCATAACAAAAAAATCAGAAGTTTCACATCAACATTTGACTCTCCCGATGTGCATACAGTTGACCCCCAACCTAAATCACTGGTCCGACGCACACCGTTGGAACTGGATGCGACGAATCGTCCATCGATGTGACTTTAGAGTAGTCCACACCTCCACCCATTACTAACCTACTACCTGAGTAGTCAATGTTAAAACTCCACAACTTACTAAGTTAGGCTTGTCCTATACCAGACATGTGGTTGTACAGTTGTGGTTCAGTTCAATGACGCAAAAAGTTAAGTCTTTAATTGACCAAGACGAGACTGCCAAAATTCTACCGGTAACCATCATTCACTTATCCCAATCACACATCCACCATGTCATCAATATCTTCCAATCGTCTCAGTCTAAATCTTTTTCCCACCCTGTTGGTTAAGTACATCACCTGCCATCAACGAGTAACAACATACATCACACAGTCTTTTCATAACATGTTCTATAATTATTTAGTCAAGTTTATATCTTGCAACTCAAAATGATATCAATAATCCATTGCAAGACTAAGCAGACTATTCGTGTCTAACCAACCCACGTTGGTGCTATGATAATACCAACTAATAATTAGCCAAGCTAATCAAATGGGTGAATAGCTAATCAAAATATTTAAATAAAATACTTAAAGTAAAATACAATAATTTGAATCAAGGTAATTTTGGAAAACTGGGTTCAACATGGTCAAAGGTACGACTTGCCTTGGAACAAGTCTTGGTACTAGTCTTGAGCTTGATCAACTCCTCCTTCCTCAAATGCTCCCAAAGTATCAATGTTTACTCGCAAACGAAACTGAAAAACCAAATAAATATAAAATAGAGTAATAAATAAACTCAAAAAATTAAATAAATATCTCAGGAAGGTAGAGCTTGAAATTAGATGAATTTAGAAACTTGAATTGGTTCAAACGGAGTTCGTAAGAGGAAGAACGAGCTATCAGAAGATTTAAATCTAAGAAAAAGAGAAAGAAATTACTATTTCAAATTTTTCATAATTTTCTTTCTAAAAGCAATTCTAAAATATTGCATCGGCATGACATCAACAATGATTTTAGAATTAAAAGAAAATCCAGAAAATAGAAAACAAAGGATGACATGTAGGACCCTTGGTCTATGGACCAAGTCCATGTCTCTAGCTCATGAGTCTGGCTCACTGGTCTATGGAATAGTAGATCTGACATGTGAGACCCACATGGCAGTGGCTGGGTTTACCGTGGACCAGGTCCACGTGGGATTGGCTTTGGGATTTGGGTGCGGGTTGCCATGTGATGCTGACGGGGACAACACGAGGGCGATGGAGCTGAGGTGTATAGCCACACGGGTGACACCTGGACGATGGCGGCGGCGCTTCGAGAATGAGGGTCATCGACGTTATGAGCTACGGCGGAGTGAATGGTGGTGCGCAACAGGTAGCTAAGGTGATGAGGAACTCGACAAAGTGCTTACGGTTGTGAAAGGATGACAGAGTTGGCCGGTAGCGAGATCGAAGTGGCGAAGACATTCGGTTGAAAAAGGGATGGGAGCTCCGGTGATGCTCGACATCTTCAAGGTGACGAGGATGTAAATATGCTTCTTGCGATCTCAACGGAGGCGGTGGCAAGGTCTGTGGTGCACCAACGACGGAGGAAGACGTCATCGAAGTTCTCGGTGGCGACTTTGCTTCTCCAAGCGATTTCGGTGGCTAGGGTTAAGGCTTTTGTTCGGCAATGGTGCGGCTGGATGAGGAGGGTAAGGGCTACCTCGTTGGAAACGACACGCGTGCGACTGACGCGTCGGTTCGGGCACGAGTGCGAGCGAGAGAGAGATGAAAGGGCTGCGTGGGAATGGGCCGGCTAGGAATAGGGTTGGGCTGGGGAAATAGGATTCGACCCAAAGAGATTTCTGAGATTTTAAATAGCTTTTCTATTTTAGAAATACCAGAAATTCCAAATGGCAAATTAAAAATAGCAAATGAACTCGAAAAAGTTCCAGAAAAATCTGGAAAATACTTCCAAACACAAAGAACTCAAATAAAATAGTTTTGGAATCAATTAATATTCAGATTAGTCACCTCAAATTGTTTTGATATTTGAAAGTCCATTTAAGCTTGATTAAATTCAAATAAATTTTGGTGAATTTTTCCAAGAAACTAAACTACTCAAAAGGTTTTAAAACTTAGAAAATTGGGATGTTACATGTTGGCGCAGAGCCTCTGTGGATGTGGATGGCGACGGCGGCTTCGTCGACATCGGACTTGGACAGAGCCGCAACCTTGGCCCAGCAATGCCGTGAACCTGTTATGGGTTTAGTAAAACCTCTATGTAACGATTATGGCCAAGGGTCACAACAAAATAACATAGTTTTGTTTCTGAATACATGACACCCTAACTCCCTAGGGCTTCGAGTTAAAAAAAAATGCTACCACTGCAATTTTGTTTTTACAAATATAGTACTACAATTACAATATATAAGATTGGAAAAAATTAGATATATGTCATCGCAAAGTGTACGAGGTTGAAATATGCCACTAAAGAATTTATTCTTTGAAATATATCACTGAAGAGTTTTTTCTTTGAAATATGTTATTGAAGAGTGGTCATGTTTAGAGATATGCCATTATGTACAATTTACACCACTTTTTTTATGTATTCAGACCCCGTACTTGACTACCTATTTCCATATAGATGAAAATCCCCACACATACCCTGTCGATTACTACCGACTGAACTCAGTCCGAACATCTGTGGTTTTTAGAACATTGAACCATGCAAAATCGATTTGAGGAATGGAATTGTGACCGAATGGACTAGGTTCAGTAGGTACTAATGGACAGGGCAAGTGGGGGCATTGTCGTTTATACAAAAATACATAATCAAGTATGGGGTCTGAATACCCACAAAAGTGATGTAAATGGTACATAATGACATATCTCAAAATATTACTACTCTTCAATAACATAGTTTAAATAAGAAGCTCTTCAGTGCCATATTTTAAAATTGTGCCTTTGCGACGACATATATCTAAGGCCCTGTTTGGTTCGGGTTTGGCTTTCGGCCAAGAAAGTCGAAACCGAACCAAACGGTCGGCTTTTCGAAGCAGCTTTCTCGGAAGCCACTTTCCACGTACACATTAGAAAACCAAAAGCCAAAAGCCATCGCGGGCCAGCTTCCGTGGCTTCCCACCACCCTCCCTTCCACATTTGCCCCTAGACTTCATGGATTATTACCCGCCGAATGCCATTACATAAAAGCCCCTCCCCCAGCCCGTTCGCCCACTCGCTCGGCTCCCTCCTCCCCCCTCTTTCCCCCTGTGCTCCCGAGCCCCTCCTCCCCCTTCATCCCCCTACGCCCCGCGCCTCCTCCTCCTCCTCCTTCTCACCGGCCCACACCTCTTGCTGCACCGACGTCGCCCTACCTCCTCCCCGGCTCCCTCCTCCCCCAGCTTCCTCCTCCCCGCCGGCCTCCTCCCGGCACCCCTCCTCCTCCCAGATCCAGATCTGGATCTGGATCAACCCCAACGCACTCCTCCACCTCCCTCCTCCGCGCCGCCCTCCTCCACCTCCCTCCTCCCCGATGCACCTTCTTCCGCGGCGGCGCCTCCCCCGATGCGGTGCCTCCTTCCCCGGCTCCGTCCTTCCCCGATACAGCTGCGCCTCCTCCTCGGGCTCCCTCCCCCGTCGCCTCCTCCTCCAGGTCCATCCTCCTCCCCCGCACCCGGCCTCCTTCGTCGTCCCCGCCGCCCAAGTCCCTCTCCTCCCCGGCTCCCTCCTCCCGAGCCGCCGCCTCCTCCTCCCTTCACCTCTCGAGCCACCACCGCCCTCCCCCTCCTCCTCAGGCTCCCTCCCCGCCGCCTCCTCTCTCCACCTCCTGAGCCACCGCCGCCCTTCCTCTCCTCCTCCCTTGTGTGTTGTTGCCAGCTGTTGTGGCCCAAGGCTGTTGAATCGATGAATTGCTTGATTACCAGTCCATGAAAGGAGCATGGTGCATTTTGATTCACGAATCGATGAATTGCTTGATTACCAGTCCATGAAAGGAGCATGGTGTATTTTGATTCATGCATTTTGATTCATGAATCGATGAATTGCTTGATTACCAGTCCATGAAAGGAGCATGGTGAATTTTGATTCATGAATCGATGAATTGCTTGATTACTAGTCCATGAAAGGAGCGGGTGCATTTTGATTTATGCATCCAATTCATGATTGCTTTGAGGTCAAAGTAGTGACATATGATCAATACAATTTCTGGTTTTTATGGGTTAGGAATCGATTGTATGCTTGTGAATGGTTCAAGTTGTACTTCTGTCAAATGCTATACTGAAATTTTGCATTGTGTGCTTCTATCAAAATTCCTTAAGCTTGTTTAGCTAGCAACACCTGGTGCTATATTTGGTTTGATGATATTAGATGGATGATGAGTAGGAAATGCTTGATGGATTGTGCAACTTTGTGGTAATCTGATGACATTCTGGTATTGGCATTGGTAATCTGATGAAGTGTTGTTAGGTGCTAAGATTTGTAGACATTATCAGACTTAAACAAAATGCTTAACACTACCGATGCCGGTCCCAAGTCCGGAAAAAGTGGAAGGGGCATTAATTGTTTGTAATAATTATTTGTTGTAATAATTATTTATGTAATAATTGTTTGTAATAATTATTTGTTGTAATAAATGTTTATTGTAATAATTGTCGTTAAATACGCTAATTCTTGATTCATCGCATAGTGGAGAAATTCGTGCAACATGCTTCAATTCGGTCCTTGATCAGTTTTATGACCTAATTAAGGTTGGTAAGGTGTACTTCATATCTAAAGGATCAGTGAAGCTTACTCAGAAGTAGTTTACAATGACTATGAAGTAACTCTGGATGTCTCAACACCTGTAGAAATTTGTTCGTTTACTCTTATTGTAATTATATCCATTAATACATGTTCCTCTTATTGTCAATGCCTAGTCAATTGTGTTAGTCGTCGTCAATTGTCGTTAAATGTTGTTAAATATTGTGAAATATCGTTAAATATTGTTAAATGTTGTTAATTGCGTCGAAAGGCATCAAACAAGCTATTACTGTCCTCAGGGGCATTTCAGATATTTCACATCTCAGAAGCTGCAGCCAGTCTACCTAAAAGCCAGACAACCAAACACCAAATCAGAAAAGCTCAGCCGTTCAGCCCACAGCCATAAAGTCATGCAGCACAGCCGAAAACCGCTTTTTAGAAAAGCACAGTCGAAATTAACAGACCCTAATTTTGCTTTAAGATTTGAGTGTTCATTAATGCTGTACTGCTCCGTGCTATACATGTAAAGAACAATTGGAGCCTGTGGACTTGTGAGCTCCCAAAGGCCGAGGGGTTGCAGGCGCTGCCGCATGCCGTGCCAGAGATGGGCAGACCCGCGCCTGCCTGCCTGCGTGCTGCCACTGCCCGCCCAAAAAAAGATGGTGGCCAGCAAAGCAGGCAAAGCTTTGTATCGAGACTGAGATCTGTCGCTCACCGAGGGGCCGGTCCAGTGTGTCACGAGCTCACCAGTTCAGTTCGCCAAACTTTTTCTTCTTTTTTCCCCAAGCAAGCGGTCAGCTACTAGAGAACTTTTTTATTATTTAATCTGTTTTTAAATTTTATTTTAAAGTTAACCTCTCACAAACTTTATTTTCAATTCTGACTCCTTTGGTCACGTGACAAAACAACACTGTCATGTCACAGGATAAATCCTCAAAATCGCACTTTTTGTCACGTCACTGGTGGTGGCGTAACCAAACAACACTGTCACGCCACGCCACCACCAGTGGCGTGACAAGACTTTGACTAGAAATGGGGTGGCGTGACAGTGTTGTTTTGTCACGCCACGGGTGGTGGCGTGACCAAAGGAGTTTGAATTGAAAATAAAGTTTGCGATAGGTTAACTTTAAAATAAAATTAAAATTAAATTAAATAATAAAAATTCGCTACTAGACCATATAGTAGTAGTACTAGGATGCAATGGAACAAAGAAAAAATGATATACGTCGTTTCCCTTGTGAAATCTTCGCTTTCAAACAAATAAACTTCATGGTGCGTACATGCGTAGTAGAAATGGCAAAGCCAGGAACAAGAGACGCGTCTCTTTCTTTTGCTTTTCAGAGCTGCAGGAGAGTTGGAAAGAGTGTGTGCTGTGTTGACAATTACTGAAATGGTTACTGCGGCTAAAAAGTCGGCAATGTAACAGAAAAAAGGCTGCTTAGATGACATGCTAAGCCGGTGGACTTAGAACTCAGGTGAATGCGCCGTAATCTATTAAACTCTGGTGAATATGCCGTAATCTACTAGGACTGTTTGTAACGAAAGAATTTTACACGAAGCAGTTTAATTCCCGCGGGAATATGAGGGCCTTAATTAGTAAAATTTGGAACTTGGTATTCACTATGGCAACGGCTGAGCTAGAAAATACACTCAACAGAAAACGTAGAGACCGAGTGTAAATGTGACAAAATATTAGCCTATTAGGCGTGTATTAAGCGTTCATATACACAAATGCGAAAACATAGACAAATAGAAGATAGAGGAAGTAACATAATGTTATATCGGTATTACTTACATAGCTAAAGTAGTTATCTGATAGGAAGAAAGAGTCGTGATAGCATCCTATTTTGGGAATTAAGAAGCCAAAACAAATAGAACAATATGATAAAAGAGACAGAATCATTAAAAAAAATAGAATAATCTTGTAATTTAAGAGATTCATGGTAAAACACTTTGTACCTATTTTGATATGAGCCAAAGAAAAGAGTAAAAAAGATTACAAAGCAATTGGAAGGAGAGAAGAGTTTATCTAAATTCGTAGTAGTACATGGGATGTCAGATGGGGTGGCATATGTCGAGTCTCTCTTACCAAAAAAAAAAGTCAAGTGAGATCTGACGTGAATAAAGTATCTATGAACACTAGGTATATATATGCTAATCCTTGGAGGCATATACATATAGTGATGGAAACAGATCGAATAGTCTCGAATACGAATCCATATTTTTTTTTAAAAAAATACGGATACAAATCGAATGTTGAACGAATTCGAATTCGAATCAAATATATAGTCAATTCGGTCGAATACGAATATCCTACAACTTTTGTGACAAATCTCGGTAGAACACCCAACAGCCATATTCGGCACCGAATCAAGACCCCGTCGAAACAGAAACGCTCTGGGGAAAAAATGGATAATATTCGTATTCGTATCCGGGGAAAAATGGATAGTATTCGTATTCGTTTTTTCCCGGATACGAATAACACCACATACTACCCTATTTTCCCGGATAGTAACCGGATACGAATAACATTGAATACGGATACAAATGCTATCCATTTTTCCCGGATAGTGCATATTTTTTCATTCGAATGCGGATTTTACTTACCACATTTGCACTTTCTCGGATACAGATATCGGATACAACGTATTATCCTTTACCAATTCCCATCCCTATATACAGATTACAAATTGTTTTGGCATGTGAAATCAAAAGGGGCACAAAATTCTGCCAGGTAGGTTTGCCAATTTAGCCAAACAATACTAGTTTGCAACTAAGACACGTCCTTTTGTATAGTCTGTAAGTACGTAAGACATGTACTTGTGTTCCGGTGTTGATAAGATGTGTCAAAAGGAATAAAAAAGTGTGTATATATTGGATCGAGGAGACGCCTAGAAGGAGGTTGAATAGACGTCACACAATCAACAACCTCTTAAAATCTTTTGCCTCAAGGAGTTCTACATTCTTTCACTCCAATAGCTACATCGAGCTATGAAGATTAGAGATAATCATTCAAACAAAAAAAAAGAAAACAAGAAGATCAAGACTCGCCAAAATCCACATAGAATCGGTTAGACCGCGTGAACAGTGCGGCCAAACCGGTAAACAGTAAAAATAACATATGAACTGATTTTTAACACGATTTCAAAATCATCAGATGATCCAACTTTTGATCTAGAACTCCAAAGTTCATGAAACTTGAAACACACATTCTCTAGGATGTCAGAAACCTATCACAATCAAAGGTCTTGAAGATTATTGCTGAAGTTTCGATCTTTTTCCGTTTAAGTGAATGTTGCACCAAAATCGCGCCAAATACGAAAACGATAATTGAGAGGAGCTCGTGGGAGGAATCAATCTAGGATGGCTAAGGATAGGTTTTCACACATCCTAGAACCCTCAATCACATCAAGAATCAAGCTAAAAGCCCTTAAGGGCAAAACCCCAAAATCACCATTTCTTCCACCAAAACGAGCAAACTCAAGAAATTGCAATAGAAAGTAGCTAGATGGATGAGATCTAGTCTAGAAGAGATATACCCATGACTTACACATCCTAGGTACAAAGTAAGATCAAGAGGGAAAGAAGGAACACAAAAAAACCAAACCAAATCAAGAAATCAACACTTGAGAATACGAGAGAAAGACTTGGATGCATTTGAAGATTTGATTTCTATTTGGAGATGAATGTTTACAACCACTCACTTGGGAGAACAAAGCCATTAGGGAAGCACACACACAAGTGTTCTCATCTCTCTCAATACATCTCTCAAACCGTAGCCTCCTCTCTCCACTTCCCCTAAATTTTTACATTATGGTTTCTTGGCTTAGATGGATGTGCAAATCCTATACGACCCCCTTATATATTGGAGACTAGATCTAGAGAGAAAAACTCTAACAGGTACCCGTTAAGCTCACACACAAATGGGCCTCACTCACACAGCTTCTCTAAGCACCGTCTTCATCTTTAGGTCCATTAGGCCAAATTAATCATGTTTTGCCCTCCATATAGTATCCATGACCTAACCCACTTAGGTCACAACCATAGTTTCACACACCACCACTTTTTCAATATTGGACAATTTACCAAATTGCCTTTCTACCGACCTTTCCCGTTTCCTTCACATTGATGCATCGCCCATGCTTTGCCATCATTCATGTAGCCCCAATGACTTCTCACCAAGCCTCTCACGTGTCCGGATCCCACCGAATCATCCTCGATTGCAAACGGGCGTAAGTCACTTGACGCACCACATGTCTTATGATGCACCATGATTGCACCTGGCTTTCTTGACCATTCTGGACCTCAGCTCCTCTCTAAGCTTAGTCCCGGTCCACTTTGTCATTGCCCATCATGTCCACGACTGGAACTCCCGCTTCGGTTCATTATCTTCTCAAGAGAGTGAAATGGGATGCCTATATATTTTCTCCCAACCAGCCATGGTAGGTATTTATAGTCCCTACACAAAACTAGCCGTTGAAAGAGAATCTGCAGAAAAACAGGGGAACACGGTCTGAGCCCCTCGTTTTCAACCTTGTCAGTGTTTAGGTCTAACGTTCACCTGCTCCCCTCCTCCTTTTTGCTCTTGGCAGAAGCTTTCGGTCTCGTCGCCATTAAACCTCGTCCTCGCGCAACCGTTGACCCTCGAGCTATTTGAGGACCTCCGAGCTCCTTCCTTGGCTCCTCTTTAGCACCTCCCTGTTGCCCTAGCTCCTCTCTGTGTGTTTGTGCGCAAATCACCGAGGGCCCCGTTTTCCGCCATTTTCGATCGCGCGAGCTCCTCATCGCCGACGGTGCTCCAGTGGTCCCCTAGCTGTTCTTTTCATGTCGCCTAGACCACCTCATCATCTTGAGCTAGTCCGCTAACTTAATTTTGGGTTGCCTTCGCAGGAGCAGTCTAAAGTTGAGTTTTGGATCTTTGCGGCCGAAATCCTTCAATTCTTCCCCAACTCCGGTAAGTGCCTTCTCCGGTCAATTCCTTGCTCGTGGACCTCCTCTAGACCATGGCGAAGCTATCCTTACCGTCCTTTTTCCTTCTCTTCGCGTAGAACCTCTTGTCCACGTGGTCGTCCTCAGTTCCGGCGTCGATCTCCGCCGCTAGAGCTCCTCCGACCTCCTTCGGACCTCCTCTGGGCCCAGGTACCTTCGCGATAGCCCCTTAGTGCTCGGGCACCTGCTAAATTATATTGCCGCAGAGCTTTTCGCCATTTTCGGTTTTAGCCGTACTTGCTCCTCCGCCCCTCTCCGGCTCGCTGGTGTTTTAGGCCAGCTCTGCCGTCGAGAGTACCCTCAAAGTGTTCGCAATAGTATTGCGAGCGTTTTGCCACTTTTGCATGCTTAGTCCAAATTGAATGATTCTTGTTGCTAAATTCATTTAAAATCATGACCTTGCTGCTGTGTAAATTTCACATATTTTGGATGACTTTAGTTTTTGAGTCTTTTTCGGTGTTCTTCGTTCTTATTGGATTTTCGCGTTCTTGCATTAGGTTCCGAAGAATTTGTCGAGCCCGAGAGTGAACCTTTGCAGCAAGAGAACTACCAGCAAGGCAAGCAGATGTAGCTTCAATTGATCATATTGCTCGTATTATTTTCAAAGTCTAATATGTTGTTTGCAAATTCTACGTATGCATTGCTATCTTGTGTTAAACTATTGTCGATTAGTTGACCCATTAGATGCATAATCTGTACGCAAATGTTTATCCTCTACTACTGAGCCTAGGATTATCTTGCTGTGATTTGGGGTTCGTTGGATGAGCCCTTGTCACTTAGTAGTTTACGAGTCAATGTTGCTTAGTCATGCTTAGCTATCGATAGAATTGGGTGGTTGTTGACTTAGTCGATAACCTTGATCACACAAAAGCTTATTATGACTTTATTTTCAGCACCTTGTGCTATGCTTAATTTTGAAAACTAAAACTGAAAACAAAATGATTTAGACTTAGGCACAATGGTAAGATGGTGTGCTTTTGAGTGTGAATGGTTGGTGCTCGAGTCAACAAGGACCGAATATCTTGTGTCACACTATCCAAGCATTTTTGTGTGCTAACCACACTAGAGGGTATGAGACCTCTCTTAACTTAGTACTTTGGCATGTGTTAGCTCCGAGTCGCAGGAGGTTGTAGGAGGGAAGATGTTGGGAGCATTGTAGTTGTCCGAAAGCTTTACCTCCTGGTGGGTAGTTGACTTTCGACTTTACAATGTAGCGTATGGATTTATATCCATACGAGCGACTCGTAGTTTATACACAATATTGAAAACGTCTCGTAGGACTTAGAAGTGCCATCATACCTTTGGAAGTGTGCTTAATCTAGTGGCAAAAAGGCGGTCTGAAGTGTGGGTACATTGGTACACTCCTGCAGGGTTTTGAACTATTCGAATAGCCTCGTCCTAGGTTATGGACACGCTTGGTTAGGTTTTGCAAGAGTTAGGCTATAACCTTTTACTAAAATTTGAACTTGGCTGATACGAATGGGTAATTCATGCTATGTTGTGTGGCTTTTGGGTTAGTCACCTCTAGGTGGTTACTTATGTTAATTATTGTTACCTCGCTGTTATTTTAATGATTAAAAACAGATTTGATAAATTGCCTTCAATATATTACATTATTGTAAAAGAAAATTGCTTTATACGTCTAATTAACCATATAACCATTTCCTTTGATTCGGCTCACATGTAGCTATGTATAGGTTTGTTACTCGTAAGTCTTGCGAGTACATTATTGTACTCAACTGCATTGTTTTGTTGTTGTAGAGGAAGAAGTGGATCCTCAAGGGATCGACTTCTGTGAGTTTTGCTGCAGCGGGTGCGACTAGCTTGGCGGCCCGGTCGGTTGCCTTGTGGGTTATGGGGCTAACCGGTCGTCTTTTGTTATTGCCATCTTATGGCGCTCTTGCTTCCGTTGTTATATGTTACTTTGATGTCATTTGGTCGGTCGGCTCTTTTGTAATAACTCTATATATTGTATGTCTTTTGCTAGACTTGGTATTATGTGTTGTATGGAAATAATGCATGATTTTGTAAAGATGTACATATGCTGCAATTCTGGGAAGCACATGCCCATTGAGGCTTATGATATTTAATTGGTAATACTAGAACCATTTGGAGGTTAAGTATTACGAGTTAAATACCCTAGGTCCTCACAACAAATATATGGATTAAAACTAAATGCACATATTCATGTTTGACTCTTGGTGGAGTTCAATCTATATTTTAGATCCAAAGAATGCAACAATTGAAGGATATGACTATTTAGCTCATGCTCATGAAAAAACACGCATTTACAAAAATTCATAAACCATTTTGTGCAAATTACAAATTAGTTTTCCCATATAATAGTTTACCCATTTTAAACAAAGCCCAAAACATTTTTTATTTTTGCTAAGAAAAGCCCTTTTTAGGAAAAACTTCCCCTTACACGGTTGTACTCCTTTGACACACAAAAACTTTCTCCATCAACCAATATATTCCTCTTTGTCATCTCTTTGAAATATATCTATCAAAAACTCATACTAACTTCAAACTCTCCCTTTTTAGGAAAACCCCCTTACATAAATATTGTACTCCTTTGACACACAAAGGCTTTCTCTATCCAACCAATATCTCTCTCTTTGTCATCTCTTTAAAATATATCAATCCAAAACCATAATGAGTTCAAACTCTCTTTTGACCAATATTTGCAACCAAATTCTCCTCCTTTGATATTAAGCACAAAAAAATATCTATATGTGGATCACAGTAGAAAGATAGTCCTTAAACATCACTTGTGGATACAACATATTGACGACTTGAAGTTGTATAGTGCTTGAACTTCTCTCATAAAGATCCTCAAAGAAAGCATCCAAAGAGAAGAGGGAAAGAGATAATCCACTTGTACACGGAGAGTACTTGAGCTTAGTCAAGAGAAGTATGCTCTGCAATGAATAACATAGACGGGGCAATTGCCGAGGTCAAGATGATCAAAATAAACTTCCACTTGAAGAATAAAATTGCATTTGTAATCAAGGAAAACATTAGAGGGTAGCTTGCAAAGATAGCAATAAATAACTTGACAAAGGAAGCAAACAAGATGGCCGAAAGAAGTAGAAATCGACAAATAGGCCATCTACTGTTGCTGACAACAGCGACCGGTCAGATCGGCATTCAAGGTGCGGTAGACGGAGAACCAATAGAGGTCAGACCGGGGATACACAATGGTCAGACCGGTTTCACCTGACAGGAATTCAACAAATTTTGATTTTGAGAAATTTGAGTGAGGGGGATTCGACACAACTCCAAATCTTATCAAATTGAAATAGAAGCATGATTGGAGAGTTTTGAATCAAGAAACAAGATTTGAAAACATTTTAAACTCATTTTGGCAAAAAAAAAACTCATTTTCATTTAAATTGTATCCATAATTGCCAAAATGAGCATATTAGGGTATTTTGAGCATCCTCTCGCATGAATAAGTTTGAAATACCCTTATGAACTATTTTTCATGAAGATTTTGAGTTCAGATTTTCAACCACTTCAAAATATGCAAGATCAATGTCCAATTTTGTGAAAATAGACAAAGTCGAAAAAAACTCTTATATGCACATAAAAACTTGAGATATACATGGTCTAACAAATCTAAAATAAATCATGGAGCTAGTAAACGAAAATACTAAGAAGTTTGGTTTTTAGAGGCTCACCCAAATCCCAACCATTTTGAAGATATGAAAATCATAAAGATTTAGAAAGCTGAAAGTTTCAGGTTTTTAGATTTTGCCAAACCAATTGAGCTTTGAAAGAGGGATGAAAAATTGGACAAATGCGGCTCAATAAATCTGACAAAATTAGACAACAAATGTGAACTCTGGTGGATCATTTCTTATTATATTACGTTCACCAAGTTATGTACTCATTGAGAGATACAAAAATTACAAATCAACTCAACACCATGCAAAAGTTTGAATTTTTAGCATGTTGATCAGAGAGCGAAAAACCCAATTTTTTTTCAAATAAAGTATAAATGCTTTGAAAGTTTGCAAAAATAAACTTTAGACTCCTAGGAAGCTTTTACACAAATAATTTTCAAAAAAAGAGTCTCCATTCAAATAATATGCCAAATTGCGCATTGAAGGCATAATTTTTGTTCCACGAGTAGAAAAGTCAAAAATTTTAGATGAAAGTCCAAATGGTTTGAAACTTTCCAGAAAAGAACATTGGATTGCCTAAATTTTTTTTCCAAAAATAATTTTATAAAAGGAATTTCCTTTTAAAAGATAAGGCAAAATGCGATTTGTAGGCACATAAATAGAATAATTTTCCACATTCATGGAGTTTTTCACTTTCATGGCTTTGTATGAGTTAGAAATACTACTTCAAGCCAAGATACACAAGGAAATTCAGCTCAAATAGCTAAATCCACAATATGCAAGAATTGGTCATTTTGGGTCAAGCACGAATTTTGACGAAATTGAAATGGCTATAATTTTCAAATGGTTGGTCCTTTGACAATATTTTGAATATAAAAAAGGTTTAGGATATCCAACTCTAGAATTTTACTTTTAGGACCATTTTCAAATTCCTTTTAGAATATATTTTATATCAAAAATCAAGTTTACGTTAAAAACAAGATACTATGAGTTAGATTTTCGGCTAGAAACTCATTTTCACTTAAAATAGGTTTTTCTTAGGCCAAAACCTTTGAATAGAATTTGTATACATTTCGCAACTAGTTTTTTTTGCAAGATTATTAATAGTTATGAAATTTTTGACTTGTGACTAAAGGGCTCAATTTTGGAAAACTTTACTAGCACTTCATTTATTTGTGCACAATTAGGGATGTGATATATATGTATATGACTTAGCACTCCCCTTTAATGTACCACTCACCACCTTGCTCAAGATCACATTTTTGAAAAAGATTTTCATGTATGCGCCCTACACAAGGTTAGGGGACTAGATACTTCAATGTAAGTACTTGTTACAAAAATGGCATTGGTTATTGATATGACAAGATCATTCTCATGGTTGGCTCCAAGTTCACACATGATGGAATCCGCCTATATATGAATAAATCAAGCCTCCAATGCCTCTCAAAGTACATATTTAGCATTTTAAGCACTTTTTGGTACCCAAACTCAGTTGGGCCCTTGAATGTTAGTCACTTGATATTTGGGCATCCAAATGGCCCTAGCAACAATCTTAGGTGAACTAACAAATTTTGCAATCACCCTACCATTTTTATCTTTCCTGACCAAATAATGATCATTATAAAGAATAGGCTTAGAAGTATTACCCATGAGACATTATTTACCAATGTGTCTCTTGTAGGGATACGGGTAGGCTACGCTAGCCATAAAACAAAATTTCTACCACGTAAACCAGGATGCCAAGCAAGATATATGATCACAGATCATTATCACTAGGCGCCGCAGCGCGCGCGAAGTAGAGTCGAGTAGCCTAGTCCGACGATGAACGCCGCCGATGTAGTGGTCGAGATGATCGCCCAACGCTCGTAGTCGATCGTCTCTCCAAGCAGCCTTCCACAGCCTTGTGAAGATCACGGATCGCCCTCGCCGCAACAAATGACCGCAGAGCGCCACTGTATCCACACGCCCGAGAAGGAACAACCGACGCCGGTGTGCTAGCACCAAGTCGCACGGAAGGCTCTCTCAAGAAGATGGCGGTTTAGGGTTTTGGTGGAAACAACTCACGTGTCTCTCTTGTCACACCAAAACTAGCCTCAAGCATCTCCTTATATAGTGCCCCGTGTCGGATCCTATCCAACACTTTTAACGAATCGTATTCGCTCGTTTGTTCCATCCCATTAAGTGTGTGACCTGTTAGGTTTATGTGTAATCGGTTGTGACTGGAAAACCTTCCGATCACGAGTCGAAGCGTCCCTAGCGTGACATAACGATTCCGAATACACGTAAATTATATCGACGAACCTTAATACAATATGATCTATGACTAGGTCTCATCACTTACGACTGTGTCTTATCTTTATCCGACTGATTCAGATTTCGGTCACGACCGCTCAGAAACCTCACGACTGTGTTTCGACCACTCGTGATTTCGTTCGATCGCCTACGACTTGCTCGTATCACCATACGACTTGTCCGGATCCGATCGAACTAAGTGACTTACTCCAAAGATTCTCCTTTTGCCTCACGATATCCGGTTTGAACTCCGGTGAGATAGTGTGTCATCCATGGACTGCTCAATACTTTCTCGATCGAGTTGTCTGATAACCTTACGTGGTCGAACTCTTCGACCACTAGTGGCACAACCATGCACTTTCTTTATCCGACTACTTCGAGGGGCCCAGAGACATCTCTCCCGTTATGTTAGAGCATCTCCAGCAGGGCCCCTACTTGAGCCCCTAAAACCAAATTTGAGGGCTTGAGGCAAAAACAGAGATCCAACAGACCCTACTAGAACCTCAAATTTGAGGGCCCCTAAAATCCCCTCAAGCCCTCATCCCGGGGCTCTAGGCCAAGCCCCAAATCACGGTTTCTGCTTGGCTGGTCCCGATTCTTCCCCGCCACCTTTTTCCTCCCGCCCCGCTCCTTTCCCGCCCAAATTTGATGATTATGTCATTTGATTTGCAGAGATGTTATGAACTATGTTGTGATCGACTATCATTAAATTCGGACCAAATTTGTCTTTGAATTTAAATTTGAATATTTGTATTTTCATTCATAATTTTAAGTATAGTGCTTTAGAGTTATAGTTTAAATAAATTATTATATAATGTGATGTTCTCAAATACATATGCATATAGTGTGTGAGGAAATAGAGGGAATTAAGAAGTAGGGGCCTGTTTTGAGGGCTCTCATTGAGTACAAACTCTGAAAACAGGCCCTCAAAGTAGGGGAGCCTCAAATTAAAAGTAGGGGCTCTGCTTTGAGGGCTCCTACCGGAGATGCTCTTAGGAGGGCAAATCCCATATCCGACTGGGCCACATCCTCCGCATGTTTCATAGCATATCCGAAAGCTACCTTTATAACTACCCAGTTATGAGTAGCGTTTGGCAACCCCTAAGAGTGCTATTACACATGTAGGGAACCATGCCGATCTCAGTCTAAGGATTATACATCATCATTGCTTGAGACCAACTAATGACACATAGAATCATAACAATCTCTATAGTGTCTCAAGGTGGGTCATTCCAACCCCATGTTCTCTAACATGTGTTTACATTATTGATTTGATATCCCCATATCCATGACCGGTGAAACATGATCATCAATCAATACATGTATCGGTCGAGAGTCACCGGTGTTCCGATCAATGACATTCGACCAGTGGATACTTTTAGAACGACATCATATAAGTCGAAGTGTTTCACCAACAAGTCACATACTCGTTGATCTTCGTAACTAATGATTCATTCAAGGAATGAATAACATTTATTCAAGAACTCATAAACATAGACGTGATACAATCATCTCCATGATTGCCTCTAGGGCATATCACCAACATCTCTTTTCCCGGTAATTGTAGCAAGTTGGGCTTTTACTGCCATGCCTTATCTTCTTTTCTTGCTCTTTGTTAGTTTGCCTCTTCCTTGATGATCTTGAGTTGTCATCCACTTGGTTAGGGCACAACAAGGCAAAGTGTCCATTCTTATTGCATCCAAAGTACTTGATATTCTTCGTGTGTCTTACATTGTGCCTCGTCTTGATATTCTCCTTCTTTTTGGGAGTGAAGCCAATTTTACTCTTATCTTGCAAGCTTCTTTGCTTGCTCAATATATCATCGAGGGTGGTCTTCCCTTTGAATCTTCTTTTCAAGTCAACTGCCAATTTGTTGACTTGGACCTTAAACTCTTCGTTTTTTCTCTAGAAGATTAGTCTCAACAAGCAAAGAGAAAACAAAAGCATTTTCATTAAAGCTACAAGGCATATCTAGCAAGTCCTCAAAAGAGGTGGATATGCTAACCGTAGATGTAATGTAGGTGTTAGCAACTACACATAGCATATCATTTGCTAGATCACATGGTATGTTTATATCCACATTGGACTTATTGAGCTCATTGAGAAGGGGATTTTCATGAGCATCCTTTAGCTCATAATTATTTTGAAGTAAGACATACTCTTTCTTCAAAATATTGAATTTTGATTTCTCCCCCCTAGATACTCATTAAGCTCCTCAAGCATATCCAGCAACTTATTATATGAAGGCTCATCATCATCATTTACCTTCTCATTACCTTTGGCCACAAAGTAATGAATTGATGTGTATGGGGTTGATGGCTCCCCACTGTCGGGGCTAGAAGCTGAGCATTCTACTCCCGACGTCTATTATTTTATGCAATCATTATTAGTGGAGGTGGACCTTTCATAATGATCCTACATCTCATGAGCGTTCTTGAGATTGCATACTTTATTGAACACCTCTACACTCAAAGCACTAAATAAAGCATTAATTGCTTGAGCGTCGATATGTAAGTTTTTCTCTTCCTCACTTGTTGGAGCTAGAGTATACATTGGAGGAGAAAAACCCATATCTACAATCCACCATATTTTTTTGGCTCATGGCCTTAAAATAACAAGACATGCGGATTTTCCAATGAACATACTTTGTGCCATCAAATAGAGGGGCTTCATCGAGATGCATTATATCACTAGTGGTCATCTTTAACTCTCTAGACGGTTATGTCTAATAAATAGGAGACCAAGCTCTGATACCACATGTAAGCTCGGGGAGGCCAACTAGAGGAGGGGGTGAATACTCTTTTCTAAGAATCTCTACGGCTATGATCGATTTCTAATGCGGAAGTGAAAGTCAATTCGATTTTGCACAATTAAAACCTAAAGATTCTAGTTTCCCTTAAGTGCACCAACACTCTAAGTCTAAGTCAAGGTTTGCAATCTTAGTTTGACATACAATCAATTTAATTCTAGGAATTTAAATTGCAGAAAATAAATCACAAGAAAGCATACCACAATGGCACAAGGATGTTTTACCGTGGTGTTCATAGACTTGCCGATCTCCCTTAATCCACGTTGAGGTAAGCCCAAACGTTGGACCAGCTCCAAGAATTAAGCCAACACCTACAAGGCAAGCCTAAACGAATTGGACCGATTCACAACTTAAACTAACACTTCGATCCACTCGGGGTTGTTCTTCCTCCACTCTGGAGATGGCGAGCACCAATCTACTCACAACACACCAGGCCTTCTCACAAGCTTTTTGAGAAGATCACCGGACCACGACGCCTCCACACCGTCCAGGTGTCGGCAAACACCAAGAGTAATAAGCCAAGCTTCTTGCTTGACTCTCACCAAGTGCAACACGTGCACAATTGGATGTTTAATCAATTTCTAGTTGCAACACATGCAACTAGAACCTCTCCCTTTGCTCACAAGGTGCAACACATGCACAATTAAGAGGAAAAACTCACAACAGTTCAAGAGAGTGAAATGAGATACCTAGAAATTTTCTTCCAACCGGCCATGTTGGGTATTTACAGCCCATACACCAAAACTAGCCGTTGGAGGAGAATCTACAGAAATACAGGGAAACCGGGTCTGACCACCAACCAATGGTACGTCAAACCGCCCTAGCTCCAACTGTTATAAAAACTAGCCGTTGGACGCTCAACCGGACTAACCTCCCTCACAGGGGCTTGTCAGACCGGACCAAAGCCGGTCAGACCGCCATGGGGCGGTCAAACTGCTCCATAGAGGAAACAACCAAAGGGAAAAACACCCCTTTTTGGAAAAGCAAACGGGGTGATCGATCAGGGGGCGATCGGACGGTCAACACACGACGGCCAAAGCGCTTGCCCACCAATGGACCGGCACTGTGAGACCCCGGTTTATTAAACTTGTAATACTTAACCTTCCACTGGTTCTAGTATCACAAATAGAATAATCCGCGTCTCGATGAATATGTGCTTCCCATAACATGCAACACACATACATCATACCAAAGCATACATCAATTCCATACACGTAATATAACAAGTCTACCAAAAGACATACATAATATAAGTTATTACTGACAATGACCGGCTAAATGACATAAGTATCAAATAACAATGAAGCAAAGTTGCCATAAGATGACTTAAACCAAAAGACGACCGGTTAGCCACATAACACCACAGTGGCAACCGACCGGCCGCCAAGCTAATCGCCCTTAAAGCGCCACAAAGACAACTCACAAAAGTGAGGCCCATCGGACTCACTATCTTCCTCTGCACAATACAAGCAATGCGGTGAGTACAAAAATGTACTCGCAAGACTTACGAGTAACAAGCCCATACATAGCTACATGAAAGTCAGATCAAAGGAATATGGTTATATGGTTCTTTGGACGCACAAAGCAAGTTTCATTTGCAATATTGTAATAGGTTGAACAAATAGTTTGCAAAATCTGCTTTTAAGCATTTAAATAACAATGAGTAAACATAAGTAACAAGTATCCACCTAGGAGTGACTTTCCCCAAAGCCACCACAACATAGCATGAATCTCGATTCATACCACCCATCGCTTTTATTTAAAAGTTGAGTCTAACTCTTGGAAGACTTCCCAAGCGTGTCCATAACCTAGGACGAGGCTATTCGAATAGTTTTAATCCTCGCAGGTGTACCAATGTACCCACACTTGCATCGCCTTTTGCCAAGCTATTAAGCACACTTCCTTTGGTATGCAAGACGGCTAAGTCCTACGAACCCTTTCCAATGGAATATGCTAATCAAGAGACGCACGTATGGGGTTAATCCTTAGTGATCTGCCGACGAAATATGGATCACAAGGACCCATACGTGGAGCAGGACACACCGGCCTCGACGGGTGTTCCTCTCCCCACAACGTGTCCATGTTGCATATAATCAAATATGCAACCCACCACGCGACTCATTAATTAACACACCCAAAGTACTCGGCAAGAGAGGTCCCATATCCCCTAGTGTGGTTAGCACGCACAAATGCCCGGTTCGGTGTAACAAGTAGCTCGGTCCTTAATTGACCCGGGCACCATTCCAATCACACCCAAACGATCACACCATCTTACCATTGTGCCCAAGTCTAAATTGTTTTCATTTTTAGTTTTAGTTTTGCAATTTAGACATAGCACAAGGCTGAAATATACAGATTATAACAGTTTGTGTGATCAAGGTTATCGACAAGTCGATAACCGCCCATTTCTACCGATAGCTAAGCATGGCTAAGCACAATGGCACGTAAACTACTAAGTGACAAGGGTTCATCCAGCGAACCCAAAATCACAGCAAGTAATCCTAGGCTCAATAGTAGAGGATTAAATAGTTCCTACTGATTATGCAACTACTGGGCCAACTATCGACAATAGTTTAAAACAACATAGCAATGCATACATAGAATTTAGACTCATCAGTGGCCACCTCAGCAGGAGCGTACCTCGCGTGATGGTTGAACTCGTGGAGGTACTCAGTCACAGACTTGCGCCCCTATTTGAGCGCAAGGAACTCCTTCTTCTTGACTTCATCAGCCGGTGGGGACATGGGCCCGACGAAAGCCGACTGAACTCCACCCACGACCACGTGTCCGCGGGCTGCATGGCGAGGAAGTTCTCCCACCATGAGTGCCGCACCCTCCAACCGATGGGATGCGAAAAGTGCGCGCCCGCTCCCGGCATCGAGCAACGTTGAGCTTCCGCTCAACCGACGCACCGGCCGCTTGCGCCCAAGGGATCTCGGATCGGGAGAAGGTGGGAGGCTGCGTGCGAAGGAACTCCGCAAGTCCCCACGAGACCGGTGACCACCTCTGGATCCGAGGCACCGAGGGAGTGGAGGTGTTCCTCGCGATAACCTCCAACACCCTACGGTCCTCCGAATGATTGCGCTCGACCGCATGAGGACTTCCGCCATGGTCGGAGGAGGGGAAGCTCCTCATCGGGACTACGGTGGTTCCGACCACTACGTGTCCCTCCTGCCATCCTGTTTCACTAAGACAAGTTAGCTACCAGCCCGAGATCAAAAGGCAAAGAAATCCAAACTCAATTAAAAAGGGCTCAAGAATAACCACCAAGGAGCACAAGACCAAAGGTCACCAAATCAACTTCCCGAAACGACTAACCCGTATGGAAGAACGAGTAATCATTTGAGAAGACCCAAAATTTCAGAACTAAAATCTAGCTCAAAACAGCCCAAAATCAAGGTGTAACCATTTAATAGAGTATATGCATTTAGCTAATTTCATATCACTTCTTACCCTTTTATTCCCACAAGTTTTAATTGAATTAACCTCTCATTCCCTACCTCTTATACTAATTACCAGCTAGCTGTCCAAATTTCCTTTCTCCAAGCTCTCATGGTTCTCCTAAAACCAACTTAACCGATAAATAGCTAGCTTTTGAAAGGAAGAGAGGAACAACCTTTTCCAAAACTTGATCAAGAGTAAGGTGAGATGAGCAAACAAAGACAGGTAAGGAGTAAAATCAGAGAACATACTTAAGTTTTGTAAACTTTTTGAAAGTAAGTCTTCAAAATATCCTAGAGGCGACCAAGCTAGGGGTTTCTACTGTCAGTATGGCTCTGATACCAACTTTGTGAGGACCCGGAATATTTAACTAGTAACACTTAACCTCCAAATGGTTCTAGCATTACTAATTAAACATTCTAAGTCTCGATGGACATATGCTTCCCAGAATTGCAGCATATGCACATCATCACAAAATTACACATCATTTCCATACACCATACAACGCTATGTTCAATAACGACATACATAAAGTAAAGTTATTACAAAAGAGCCGACCGCCCAAATAGAACAATATACAAGAATAACAGCGGAAGCAAAAGGTGCCATAAGATGGCTAGAACAAAAGTCGACCGCTTAGCCACACAACCCACAAGGCAACCGACCGGCCGCTAAGCTAGACGCCTGCAAGCTACCACAAAGACAACTCACGAAGTGAGGCCCCCAAGCTCACCTTCTTCCTCTCGCAACAAATACATTTAAGCAAGATAATCGAGTACACAAAGGTTGTAACACCCTCAGATCCACATTACCTCGAATGCTACTTAACCACTCTACTGACTAGCCAATAATTTCAAGACAAAATTAATTCGGCAAAGAACTCTAGACAAGAAGCACTAAGCGGAAGCATAAACAACTAAGGGAATAAAGATGACGGTAATAAGTTCAATAATTAAACAACCTCTAGCAGATTAAACAAAGAATGGTTCACAAGTCCATCCTTATTTAACAACATAATCATCCACAAATAGTTAAGCATTTGGCTAGAATTCCATCGTCTTTATTACAACATGAGTTGATGAACCAAGTGCATTATTGTGGTGCCGCTCTACCCATCCCATGAATGCTCAACAATCACCTGTAGGGGAAACAAGGGTGAGATAAAAATCTCAAAGAAGCAAACTGCATTTAACAGTTAATCGGACTACAAATAAATGTACAACATCATTAAAGTATCCATATGTCCACATCCATAATGTGAATCCACATTCATTTACAAGCTAATTAAACTACAAAGATATTAAGCATCAATATCCAATTCTCATAATGAACACAATTATAGCTCAACCATATTTACTACCAAAGATAGTAAAATATTAACAACAAAATCTTGATCAACTGCTTCATATTATTCACCACTACCACTACCAATGACAATAGAGTATTACCATGTTTTACCTCATAACTTTACTATTTCTCACATCCACAACTGCTATCAACGACACCACAAGAGAGAAGAGTCTCATGCCACAATCACAACCTCTACCATACCACAAGGGATAAACCCCATTCCACAACCACAACCACATTACTCATTCCACAAGAGACTCTCATGAGTCAATTTCACATTGCAACTATGAAGTTGCGTTTGATTGCAAAATAAATTCACCTCAATATCTTGCATAAGAATGCAAATGATCTTTCCACAATGTAATGCATATGTATGCTATGCTCCACCGCACCTTTACCCAACAAGGTAAAGGTATGCATCGTACTGAATGCACGATGTTGTACTGCATTACGGCCGCGCTATAAGCGCGACATCCACAATGCAAATGTCATGATATGTCATGAATGATATGATATGATAATCATAAAACCACAAGAATTTAACCACGGAGATCAACAACGTACTCATCATGAATATTTTCTCATAATCCACATGTGTGTCTCATTAAGCACAATACCAACGTGTCGTAAGACCATTACCACATAACCCACACTCGATTCACCAAGATCAAAATCAATCGATCTAGATGAAACTCTATCACATAGACCACCACATGATCATCATGAAAATAACCACAATGAATTATCAACATGTCCACCTTGAGTTTATTCTCATATTCCGCATTTGGCTCATTACGCGAATTACCACAATACTACCCAAACTCATCCAAACATAGCAATTGATTAATATCTTGCTACCACATTCTTACTTAGAAAACATGTAACCATGGCATATCATTTAACACTACTTCAATCATGCATAGTGCAAGTAGTAAGAAAACGGTTAAACCGTAGCACAACCGCTACATTTACTTGCCTTCCACGATGCGACGCGTTAGCCGGCAAAGATGATACTCCTAAACCTGAGGCTTCACCTCCTAAACAGGTAAAATAATTTCAATTAAGACATAATATACTCAGCGCTACTAATCGGCATTCTACATCGCTACTTGACGATCAAAACGAGTTTACAAAGCTGAAACTGAAAAACAACGCTTTCGCCATATACCGCTCCTGGACAGCGCACGGTAATTGACAAAACTCATGAACAGGAAGTCAAAAAGAGGTAAACCCAATTTTTGTAGATTTCTAACTGACTAATCTACAATACTCTAGTTGACACGAAAAACCAATTCGGCCAAAATATTAGGCTAACCATTGTCTGAACTTTCAGTACAGAAACTGCCTACACAATCGAACAGCAAAACTAAAATGACCATAACTTTTAATAGGTAACCCGAATTGATCTTTCTTTATCAATCTGAAAAGGTTATCGAATTACCTACAATAACCTAGTTGGGTGAACTTTCAGATTCTTCCAATTTCCTATCATATTTTAGGAAATATCCAGACAGTTTATTCTCGTCAGATTTCTGGCAGCAGATACTAAATCGACCATAACTTTTGACTCAGACCTCGAATCGAGTGATCTTCGCGGCTACTGAAAGATAACGACATAACCCACATAACTCTAGGAGATGGAATCTTAAAATTCAGCCTCTAAATACACGAAAATACCCACGCAAGGTTCTGGACAGAATTGAATCTTCTGCAGCCCAACAATTAACCAACAATTCTAATCGGTTTCGATCTACTAAGGATCAAACAGCGGGAAGGCATCTCGTTACCCTTGTAGAACCTCTAGAACTCGCTGAACCAATCCTCACACAAGACTTCTTCTCCTTCTTCTCCTTCTTCTCCTTCTTCTCTTCCTCTCTTTCTCCTTCTTGCAAGGCAGCAGCCTAGACGAAGGGAATCGCGAGGAGCAGCACCAAGGCAGGGGAGGCGCAAGGAGAGGGGAGGATTCGCCAAGGGTGAGGAGAAGGGCGGCTGCAAGTGGGAGGAGAGAAAAGGGAGGGGCGGTTAGGGTTTGGGGAGGTGGCTCCTCCCTTTGGTCGGCCACTACAGGCCAGATGGGCCAAGGCCCAGCCCAAGTAGGTGAGAAAACACAGAAAAACCCTCTCTTTTCTTGTCTTTGCTGAATTCAAATTAAACTCTTCCCGATTAAATAATTCTCACCGATTAAATTTAATTAACCCGATTCTTGACTTCTCACACTTCCTGAGTATTACAAAGGTACTGCAAGATCGACGTGTGGAATAGCGCACCTATTCATAAACTACATGCAAGCTTATTTAGGTGGAGGTTGTATGTCTCATTTTGCATAAAGCCAACTTTATTTGCAATAATGTAATACATTTAAAGGCAAGTTTACAAATCTGTTTTGTTGTCAAAATAACGGCGAAATAAAGATACATACAAGTAACCACCTGGAAGCGACTATCCCAATAGTCACCACAACATAGCACTAATCCCGATTCGCACCACCCATCAAGTTTTAATTAAAAGGTTGTAGTCTAGTTCTCACGGGGCGTATCCGAGCGTGTCCATAACCTAGGACGAGGCTATTCGAATAGTTTTAACCCTGCAGGGGTGTACCAATGTACCCACACTTCAGATCGCCTTTAAGCCACAAAGCACACTATCAAGGTATGCCGACACGCTAAGTCCTACGAGACGTTTTCCAATATTGTGTATTAACCTCGAGCCGCTCAGATGGATAGAAACCCATACGCTACATTGCAAGCCAAAAGACAACCACCATCACGGAAGCCTTTCTGACACTACAATGCTCCCACCTCCATCCTCCCGCGACTCCTGCGCACCCAAGCCAATACACGCCAAAGTACTAAGTCAAGAGAGGTCCCATACCTCTAGTGTGGTTAGCACGCAAAATGCTCAAGACGGTGGCGCAAGTAACTCGGTCCTTAGTGACCCGGGCACCATTCCAGTCACACCCAGAAGCACACCAACATACCATTGTGCCCAAGTCTAAATCATTTTGTTTTCAGTTTTAGTTTTCATAAATAGACATGGCACAAGGTGGAAATCATAATCATAATAAGTTTTATGTGATCAAGGTTATCGACAAGTCGATAACCGCCCATTTCTACCGGAAGCTAAGCATGGCTAAGCAATTAATTCGTAAGCTACTAAGTGACAAGAGCTCATCTACGAACTCTAATCACAGCAATAACTTAGGCTCATGGTAGTAGAGAATAATCATTTGTCTAAGGAAATGCATCTACTAGGTCAACTATTAACACAAAGTAGCAATGCATACATAGAATTTGAAATCAACATAAATACTTAAAATACTAGGATTAACATGATCAAACTGCTTGCCTTGCTGGATTTGTTCTTGCTGCAGAGGGGAGTGCTCAGGTTCAATAAATTCTTCGGAACCTAACGCGAAAAGGCGATAAAAACCGATAAGAACGAAGAACACAAAAAGGAACTCAACAGCAAAAAACATCCAAATCCAATGAAATTTCTACAGCAGCTAGAGGTTGATTTTAAACAATTTTAGAAACAAGAATCACTCCAATTGAACTTAGTATAAAAAAGTTATGGCCAAATTAAATTCTCTCAGCCTGAAAAATCCTAATTAAATTAATTAGAGTTACTGTTCATGGCGAAAATTTCTAGAATGATATGTAACTTGAAATTTTTATGGTAGGTAGATATGGTTATCCTAAAAACAGCAAAACTGAGTTTGCATAAATTGGAGTTATAATGAATTAGTTATGATTTTTCTAAGTTCTAAAACTAGCATATATCATTTCTCAGGAACATAAATAAAGACAAAGCCTAGTTCATATTAAAGCCTGTCTACAGATAAATTTTACCAAGTTGAGTTTGCTCAGTTTGCAATTACAGAGAGAAAGTTATGTATTTTACAAGTTTTCAATGAATTTCTAAACAACCATCTCATATTAAACAAGTTCTTGCAGTTCCTATCATTTTCTACTATATAACAGTGCCTAAATTTATTCCCAGATTAAAGTTCATACTATAACAGAGCTACAGCAACTGGAATCATTCAAAAAGGAATTAAAATGACAAAGTTATGCACTTTTGAAATTTGAAACATTAAAGGACTTAGGAAATTTGAGCTTTCGGGAGGTCCAAATGAACTGTAAGACAAATGAGAGGTCGTGGGCCGTTGATCTTGCATCGCAGGCCATGCACTCGGCACACTGCACGGAAGACCTCCTCCCGCATTGGGAGGTTTGGACCGTTGAGATCCGATCCAACGGCCACGACCGGTGCATGCACAACAAGACGCAAAGGAGGTCCTAGCGCTTATCAGAGGTCGTGGACCGCCGACGAGATCCGCGGTCCCGAGCACTAGGGAGGTCCTAAGGCTTTAAATTGAGGAAGGAGGTTCAGCCTGTTAGATCTAAATCTAACGGTTTAGACCAGAGGAGGAGGTCCTAACGCTACGGATCTAAAGGAGGAGGTCCTAGACGGTCAAGATCTCCAAAGGGAGGTCTTGATCGGCTGGGATTGACACGAGGAGGTCTTGGATGGCCAAGATCTTCTCGGGGAGGTCCTAAGCGATAGGGTTTTAATCGGAGGAGATCCGACGGCTCTGATTAGACCTAGGAGGTCCCGAACGGTCCGATCGACGCGAGGAGGTCTGAGTGCTAAGGATTTTACAAAATGAGATCTAACGCCGTGTCTAAACCGGGAGGTCGTGAACGGCTAGGATTGAGCCTAAGAGGTCTGAGCGGGGTCTTCTTTGTAAAAGGCCAGGGGTGGCTTTTTACAAAGAGGACCCTGAGGGTGGTCTTTACAAAATGACCGAGGGGAGGTCTTTTTGCAAAGAGGGCCTCGGTGGAGGTCCAGGGGTGGTTTTTACAAAAGACCACGAGGAGGTCTTTTGCAAAGAGGACATCGGAGGAGGTCCGAGAGGGTGGTTTTGACAACACGACCAGGGTGGTCTTTTGCGGAAACACAGAGGTGGTCCTATGTGGCTAAGATCTAACAGGGGTGGTCTTGGACGGCTAGGATCAACACCAAGGGGAGGTCCTGAGACTTAGGATTTTTTTGGAAAAGAACCTAAGGCCCAGATCTAATTCTGGAGAGGTCGTGAACGATCAAGATTAGCCCGAGGAGGTCCAAGGTGCTTTTAATGGCGTGGGACCTCCGGACAGCGACAAAAAGGTGGCGGCTAAGACAAACTTAATGCTGCTGATGATTGGTAATAAATGAATCTGAAAGAGACTCTAATGACTTCCGGACTTTAATTCTAAGCCTATGGCCCACATGTCAGAGACACAACGACACAGGGTAAGGCACGATTAATGCACCCAATGATGAGCAACAACTGGGCATTAATGATGTCCTAAGAAAATGACGAAAACGGGAGTTTTGAACCGGCAAAATCCCGAGCGGGCTCAACGGCTTGCCGCCGGCGATGGGGACCTCGTCGGCGGAAACCAAGGGCATGGTTGGATTCCAAATAACGCCAGAACCCAAGGGATGTGCTCTCGGCGGTGACGGTTTTGAACACCGCGAGCCGAGATAGGCTAGGAGGGCTAAAACGACAACTACGAAACAAAAGGAGCTCGGAAAACAGAACCAAGCTAAGAAATGGGCACCGAGGCGTAGAGGGGACGAGGGAGGCCTGAGGAGCTTGGAGGAGGTCGACGGTCCGGCGGTGATGTGCTTGCCGCGATGGAGAAGGAGATGAGCCCGACCAAAAGCAGCCCCAACTTGCACACTTGCGATGGATAACCACAAAGAAGTTAGAGAATGCTCGAGGTGCTCGAGTTGACAAGCAAAACAGCAAGAACGTTGATGGAACCACCGGAGCTCGAGCCGGCAGGAGCTCCAAGATCCGACAATGGCGAGGAGGGTGGTGTTCTTGGGGCCTGAGTTTGAGGACCACCAAACCGAGGGAGCTCAAGCACGCCCAAGAACGAAGAAAGAAAAGGAGAAGGAAGGTCTCAAAGCATACATAGCCGGGGAGCTTGGACAAGGGCTAGGGCAACCCATCGTGAGCAAGAACCATGCCCCCGCCAAAGGCACGCACGATGTGACTAGTGGCAAGCGGTGAAGACTTTAGGTTAAACGCAGGCGTTGAATGCATGGCGAGAAAAGGAGTCGACAAGGACAAAAAGGTGACATCTCACTCGCTCCCAACCGCCTTGGTTCTCGACACGCTATGTGGGTACGAAAAACCATGGTGATCGCACTCGTGGAGGTCGTGAGGAAGAAACACAACGCCAGGAGGTCCCGGACGCCCCGCATTTGCTTGGGGTGGTCCCGACGTCCGAGATTTGCCGAGGTAGAGGAGGTCCTTGCGACCGTGAGGTCCAAGGGAGGTCGTGGCGCCGGATTCAAATCCAACGGCTCACCACTCGCGCGCACGGATCGAGCTCGGTTGCGGCTCGGCGACGTGGTCCAACCAAGTCGGTTGAGTTGGGCTCGTCCGAGCCCGAGTCCCACTCAAACCAGATTTAATTTTTCTGGTTTTAGAAGGGCTGACATTTGGAGAATTGTTTGAGGTAGCAAACCAACTTCAAAAATTACGAAATTTTTACAGGAGCTTGCTAGCTGAGGGATTGGCCTTGAATAAAATTCTCAGAGGTTTTGGTGCTGTGGATTTTCCTCCAAAAATTTACCAAGGTACTGGTCCAAGGTTTGACCAAATTTTGAATTGGGTTGACTTTCCTCCAACAGCATTCAAACAATTTCTAAAAATTGTGGAATTTTTCAGAGGAGCCCCAAGCCAACCCATGAATTTAGGAAAAATATTTCCAGGAGGTTATCACAAGGTGGAACAAGAATGTTTTTGAAGGATCAAGATTTGGATCAAAGACTTGTGACTTTGTATTTCCATAACTTCTTGTACAAAAGCTGTTCAGTACAAACAGGGAATACAAGATGTAAGAAAAAGTTTTAATTTCTACTCATTTTCTTACATTCGAAACACAAGTCTAAAATTGGGATGTTACACTAATGGTGGCATCCTCGCCGGCGGTGAGGGACCAAAACGCCGGCGAGCCGGAAAATGAAAAAGGGAGCTTTTACTGCTAAGTGCGAAAATAGCGAAAGCTCAGTGCAGTCCAAGGAAGCGGTGCGAGCCTCTAGGGACTAATAAGAAGCTACCTTGATGAAGGGAAGCTCCAAAGATGGCCGGAGAAGCTTGACCACGGAGGAGACTCGACGGACTTGGAGAAGAAAGGTTGAAAATGGCACCCTGAGCCAAATGAGTGATTTCAAAGCATCAATATAACTTCATTATGGTCCACGAAGCTACATGAGCAAGTAATCAAAATGAAGCACTCACCGAGTGAGGAAGAAGATGACCGATTTAATGAATTTGAACAAACCCCAAATTGGACAATTCTCGAGAATCAAATCCAAAATTAAGTGAGGGGAAATGTTCAAGATAGTAAGGAGATAAAGATAGGTAAAGAAACGTGAAGGAGAACCACTGGAACACCAAGAACATCAATGGAGCCCTCGGGTCAACAATGGTGATTTGGAGGTTTTGAGGAGTTAAGCTCCACATCAGAATGGAGCTTAGTGGTGGTCTAAAGAGACACCAGAAGTATTGAGAGTGCTTATAAAGCCTTGGAAGCATTAGGTTTGGACCAAAAGCTTCTCGGCGGCAAAGCACGAAGCACAAGGTGTGCCCGACAAGGAAAAGGTGGTAGACGTGCATTAGGGTATGGCACACCAATGTGTCTCCCACGACCCTCACTGTTGACTAGGGCCGTAGGAAGCACGATTTGACATCGCCATCTCCCTGACTGCTCATGCACCACGGAGGTAGAAGAAGACCAGGAAAAGCACTTGGGCGATTTTCAGCCGTTGGATGAGACACAGACGGCTGAGATCGCGCCACGCCGCTTCGGTTTTAAATTCAAAAGCAAAGCTCGCGATCGCTGGATCAGGAATGGACGACCACGATTTAAGGTGCTCTTCGGGTGACCCGAATGTCACACGCAAAGTCCACCGTTAGATTTTGATCTGACGATCCAGATGTGTGGGCTCTTCGCGGTGGTCCGAATGTTTACACGCATATGGGCCGCGCGATGAGGATCTAACGGTTGAGATTGATCGCGGGCTTTTCAATCGGGCGCGGTGCAGTTAGGCGGTTCGATCAAATCGATTGACTCGAGCCCGAGTCTGACTCGAACCCGAGTAATGTGTGAAATCGTGTTTGACTTTTAAATTAGAACAGAGACTTTGGAGGATTTATTTGATGTAGCAAACTAACTCCAAAAATTCTGAAAATTTTACAGGAGCTTGCTGACTCAAATATGGACCTTGTGTAAAATTTTCAGAGGTTTTTATGCAGTGCACTTTTCTCCAAAAATTCCGCAAGGTTCTGATTTGTGGTTTGACTGAAAGTCAAATAGGTTTGACTGCCCTCTAAAAATATTCAAACAATTTCTAAAAATTGTGAAATTTTTCAGAGGGGTCACATATCATCCCTAGAACTTAGGAAAAATATTTCCAGAGGATGATCACAATACTTGACATGATTATATTTTGGAAGCTCAAAGTTTGGATCAAAAGACTTGTGACTTTGTATTTCCATAACTTCTTACAACAGATGTTCAAAGCATACAGGAAATACATGATGTAAGAAAAAGTTTTAATTTCTACTCATTTTCTTACATTTGAAACACAAGTCCAAAAGATGGGATGTTACAGGCACTAAGCCTGGTCTCACCCAATAGTGGTCGGTCAAACCGCCCTTAGGTTGCGGTCAGACTGCGTGAGACAGAAAAAACATATTTTCAATGTCTCTTCAACTCAATTTTGCAAAAACACATTTGCTAATTGATGCGCGATGCAAAAACAAGGGATGAAAGAGAGATTCTCAAAAGTTACAAAACACATTTGCTGACTTTTAGAATCACGCTACAAGGAATTCGGTACGTGGACTTAAACCATTTGCAAAATACATTCGCATGAATTTCAACTATTTGCACACACATTCGCAAACAATAGCATCATGCCTAGAAGAGCTAGAGCAAGCGGGATTGAGCTATCAACACGTGATGAGACTCAAGCTAGTAGACAGGACCCCTCTTAATAGTATGATAACCTATACTAGCAATTCGGTCTTCCAACCAAACACCGAGACCGGTAAAAGACTATAAACACATCCTTAGCCTATGCTAGTCATACCTTTGTGTTGAGCTTCCATATTAGAGTGATCACTTGATGACAAACATCTCCACTCCAAGTCCGGGTTCTTGACTTGATAATCATCAACACATGATGATTTTCTTTACTCCAAGTTCTTGACTTAAATATCACCAACACATGATGATCTATCTTCTTCACTTCGAGATCTTCTCTTGAATATCATCAACACATGATGATTTTCTTTACTTCGGGATTTTCTCTTGATGCTCATCAACACATGATCACATCCTTCATCCCAAATCTTGACTTGATGACAATCAACTCAGAATGCCACCCAAAGTCTTCATCATCATGGATTCAACCTTTTTCACCAATTCATGGGAAATATTAGTCCACATGACGATTATCATTAATTTTTAAAATACTCCATTAACTCATAATGGAGGGTCTAGATTCTTCACATGTCTCACCGTTCACTGATCTAACCGCCAAATCAACGGTCGGTCAAACCGCTTCCAAAATCCTGAAAACACCATCTCTGGACTTTTTAGCAAAACTCTATCTAGTTTCACGTCCAATCTCCAATTTCAATGGCACCTGGCGCAAACACCCCAAACACTCCCACATAAGTGTTTGGTGCCCATTCCTCAAAAGCTAACTCGAGCTCACCCACTGGTCTGACCACCACCCCTAGTTGGTCAGACTGCCTAACCTCAGCCGGTTAGATCGCCCCCAGGGCTGATCAGATCACTAGCCACCTGATAGTAAAACTGACAATTTGCTAAACCAAGGGTTTGAATCCCAAGCACCTTGACACCGTTGCCAATTGTGCAACACTAAGATTAGGACCATTCCACATGATCTCCATAGTATATATGTCCTCCTTCTTGGCCGATTACTCACTGGTGCAATGAGACTTTCCAAAGTTTCTCACCTATTTCTGATTCTTCACTTGGTTCCTTTCCATCGCAATCATGAGGTCCACTTGCTAGCCTCTCTCACAACATGTCTCATACGTTGGTACCTTCACACATATAATATTCATGACGTACACTTGCCATCCTATCTTCCTAAATGTATGATATGTGGAGGTGTCTTCATGCGCATAGCATCACTGTTTGATTTAGATACATCTTTATGGAAAATAAGCGTGTATGTCAATTTTCTTGGCTAATGACTCTCTCATGCAACAAGGGCTTTCCAATGTCTCTCATTTGTTGTGTACCCGTTACTTGCTTCCTTTCCACCGCATTCATGAGATCAACTTCACATCCTTTCTTCTAGCATATATTATACATGGTGACACCTTCACACACATAGCATTCATGAGGTCTACCAATTAGCCACTCTTCTTACATGTTTTGTGGCAGTGTCGTCATGCACATAGCATCATTGTTAACTCTAGACAAACCTTTCTAGAAAGAAAAATAAGCGTGTCTGCTAATTTGCTTGGTTGACGATCTCTTGTGCAATGTGGGTTTTCCAACGTTTCTCATTTGTCTCTTACAAAGTGAGGAAGGTGAACCATAGTAGCATCTTCTTCTCCCTCGATAGACAGGTAGCGGGCTAGAAGATCCATGGCGATGGCGCGAGGATGAAGGCAGAAGACTGAACTCCTCAACTCGTTGGCGTAGATGTTGCACACTGTAGGATGGCGAGACGTGAAGACTCTTGGATCCCTTCAGCGAAGATGATCCTTCGAACGGTGATGTTCATGGGATGACTGGCCCTAGTATCCTTGCGGGCGTAGATCGTTAACTGGCATAGCACTTCACGATTATGACCATTCACCATCTAGTTGATGCTCTAGTAGAGTGGTCTCTCAAATCCTCCAAGTACTTGTAGAATCTTCCACAACTTAGCAGCTACACCTCCAGTACGCTCTCCATAGGTCTCTAGTCGTGCCATCTATCAAAGATAGGCAAACAGGTAAGAACTAATTTAAAAATAGTGGAGAGAAGAATATCAACACTTAGATGAGTCAAGATAGAGATAAGGGAAGTTAAGCAATTCATTAATCTGGCAAGTTAATTTTGCTTTAAAAAATAATTTTGACACTCTAAGGACGGTCGATCTAACTATGGTCAAAACCTACAGTCAGTATGGCTTTGATACCACCTCTGTGGGACTCAAAAATACAATTTTAGACACTCTGTGTATAATGTACTAGTCTAGGATCAAGCTAGTGCACACAGTATCAACATAGATAAATATCATTCCACACAAGATGAATATAAGGATAAACGACTAACTTGAATAAAAACATCAGTTTTGACCTTATGGTTGAGTTTTACAATTATTAAGCCACGCAGGGCTAACACTAAATAATGAAACAGCAACAGAACGAAAGCAACTCTAACGGATACCCATCGACTCGCCACATGCAACTGACTGAGATCAAGACCTAACGATTACCATCCTTGTAAAGCTCCTCCTCAAAGGCAGGCAACGATTCCTCCACTTCAGCTGAATGATTGCAGCAAGAATGAGTACTCTGAGTACTCAACAAGTTGTATCACAGAATGCAATTATAGATGATGGCTTATTCCAAAGAAAATAGATTCTGTGGCTATTTTGCAATAAAGCAACATTTGCAATTGAATACAAATAATATATTCAAAGCGCAATTCAAAAGAAATAAACAATAATAAGTTTAATAAGTATTTTCACAAAGCTTTCATCACCTAATCAATTTCTTTCACACAGCTTCATAAGTTATCCCACACAGCTGTCCCTTCCCAATTGTCTTTAGGAGAATCTACCCCTCGTGTGAAATTCCCGAGCATATTCATGACCGCAGACGTGGCTATTCGAATAGATTGATTAACACTCTGCAGGGGTAGTACACTTTACCCACAAGATGCATTCAACTGGATCAGAGCTGATCACAACAAAAACTTTCTGAAACTTCATCTTAATAATTGACACTCCCGTTGAACTTACTGCCGGCACCAACCCCCACACAGGTGGTTAGCCCGTCGAACACCATTGGACCTGAAAACGGTGAACTTCTCATAAATATGAATCGCCACACAGACAGAGACACACCTCCACCCTAGCACATAGCTTAAACTACCTGCCTCAGTAATCAATATGAGGACTCCATAGCTTACTATGTTAGGCCCATCCCATCAGACATGTGGTTGTACCGTTGTGGCTCAGGTTAGACCCGTCCCATCAGGCATGTGGTCGTACCATTGTGGCTCAGTTCAATGGCGTACAAAGTTAAGTCCTTAATTAACCAAGACAAGACTACCAATTACTACCAACAATCACATTTATAATTTCCCAAACGCACACAGCTCCACCATAACACATTTCCACCCACTTGCCTCAGTCTAAATCTTTTTTCACCCTGTAGGATAAGTGCAACACATGCCATTAACAAGTAACAACATACTTCTCACAGTTTTACACAAATTTCATAATCACTTAGTCAAGTTCATATTTGTAACTCACATGATATAAATGACTCGTTGCATGGCTAAGCAAACTATTCATAAGTAACCAACCCACGTTGCTGCAATGATATTACCAACTAATAATTAACCAAGCTAGGGTGACAAAAGATCATGATAGTACAATAGACAAAATGGATATAATCAAATGGTGCATAGCTAATCCCAAAACATTTAAGTAAATACTTAAAGTAAAATACAATACTTGAATCAAGATAATTTTGGAAAATTGAGTTCAACATGATCAAAGGTACAACTTGCCTTGGAACAAGTTTTAGAACTGGTCTTGAGCTTGATCGACCTCTTCTCCTTCGAAAACTCCTGAAATATCAACGTCTACTCGCAAATTAAAGCAAATAACCAAATAAATACAAAACAGAGAGTTAACCAACTCCAAAAATTAAATAAAAATATCAGGAAGGTAGATCTTGAATTTAGATAGTTTCCAAATTTTAATGGGATCAATGGGAGTTCGTATGAGGAAGAACGGATCTCATAACATTAAAACCAAAAGAAATTAACTAAATTTGAATTTCTGGATTCCCGAATTATTTTACTGAAAAGAAATCCTTTCATGATGTCAGCATGACATCAGATCTAAATTTCCATTCATTGTCAATTTATTTTTCTAAAGAAAAACCTTTTATCTCCCTGACATGTGGACCCAGGGTCTACAGACTTGGTCCATGGAAAGTCCAAGGTCTACCTCAGACTTGGCTTACGGAACAGTGCATAGGGTTTGCGCCAATGCTTGTGCAACAGCGACATGGGTGCTGACTGGGATACAAGAGGTGATGTGGCACTAAGGTGGATGCCATGTGGCGCCACGTGGACAATCACGTCAGCACCGAAGAGTGGCGGTGCTCAGGAACCAAAGGTTCGACGAACGGCAGCGAACCTGCCAGTGGCGAGGGTACCAAATGAAAGAGCATATCAAGGTGAACCAGATGTTCACCTACACAGCTAGAGGGCGTGGCAGAGTTGCGGTGACGAGGAAGAAAGCAGCGACGAGATCGGGTTGACGACGGTGTTCCAGCGATCGTTCGGCGACGTTGAGGGGCGCACGAGGTAGAACGTGGAACAGCGATGTCAACGGTGCGGTTGATGGCAATGAGGCGTCGACGACGGTGGCGGAATCGGCGAAGAACATCGGCGGTAGCGCTTGGGTTAGAGGTTCGATTTGGCGAAGTGGCGACGAACTAAGGCTTCGGGCTTTAGGGGATTGGTGGCTAGAGTTGAGGCGATGTTTTGACATGCATGTCGATGCCTTAAATAGTCTGCAACAGTGGGGCCACAGGGAAGTCCGAAGGTGGCACGGATGCGGAGTCCAGGGCACGCACAGAGAAGATGATGAACTGTAGTACGAAGATAGGCCCACAAGTCAGTGGCAGAGGTTAGGGTAAGGTAGCGTCGCAAACGCCACGTGTGCGGCTGATGGGTGGGCTAAGGATGCGGGCGAGCAAGGAGAGAGAGAGACGGGCCGCGCGTGGGATTTGGGTCGAGATGAACAACAAATGGCCAAGGAAGTGGGTTTTGGCCCAAAAGGATTTCTGAGATTTTAATTAGGTTTTGAATTTAAGAAATACCAATAAATCCAAATAGCAAATGAACTCAGAAAAATTCTGAAAAATCTCAAAAATATTTTCAAGCACAAAGAACTCAAATAAAATAGTTTCGAAATTAATGGATATTCATATTAGTCACATTAATTTTTTTTGACATTTGAAAGTCCTATTTAAGCATGATTAATTCAAATAAAATTTGATGCATTTTCCAAGGGACTAAACTACTCAAAAGGTTTTTGAAACTCAGAAAATTGGGATGTTACAAACCTCTACTCTTAAAGGAATCTGACCCGAGATTCAGGCTAGCTAAAGAAAAGGTTAGGAAGCTTGGCTTTCAACTTTTCTTCATGTTCCCACGTTTTTCTCTTTTTGAGTGATTACTCCACTAAACTATGTAAAAACGAACGGTCTTACTTCTCGTCACACGCTCTGCCACATCCAGAATTTTGACTTGTTTTCTTTCGCCTCCAGTTTTTCGGGGTTTGTTGCTAACCCATTTTAGTAGAACAGGATGGTTGGACGAACTCGAAGCGGACAGAGTCAGCAGGCTGGTCATGATGAGGAGCTCCTGCGTCCTCCGACCATGGCCGAGATTCTCGCTCAGATCGAGCCTAACTGAATGGACATTGCTTTGTGGTTCCTAAGGTCGTGGAATTGTGGGATTTGATTCTCCGCAAAGCCCATGATTCCCCTTTTCCCATTCATCCTAGGGCCACGAAGATGTATCAAGACCACCGCTACAGATTTTGGTGGACCCGATTGAAGCGCGAGATCGTAAAGTTCGTTGCTGAGTGCGACGCGTATCGTCGTGTTAAGACCGAGCATCAGCATCCAAAGCAGTCTTTTTCAGCCCTTCTCAGTGCCTGAGTAGAAGTGTGTTGTCGTATTGACCCTAAATGGACAATGCTCTAACTTTGATTTCGTTGCAACTTCAACTCTTTCAAGGGCTTCCTTTGATTAGAGATGAGCTAAACAAGCCTTGTTTGCATCACAACTAGCTACTCAACCTAACCAAGCTCAAGCTACTAGCCTAGACCCCCTTTAATAGTATGGCTAAAATAAAAAAAAACAAAGGACCTATTACTACAATGATCCATTCTCGACTCTTTAGATCATTTCTAAAACACAAAGGCCTTAATCTTCAACAAATTTCATATTTTGCCTTAATATCCATTTAGGGTCAATACTTGGCGACATATCCAAACCACCATTGAGACCTAACTTGAACTTATGTTTCACAAAAGAGTTAGTCCCTATGATTAAATAGTCATTAATCACCAAAACATGAATTAGGGGCCTAGATGCTTACAGTGTAGCTCTAAGGCTGAAACGAACTGGGGTCATCATTCCCTTCTGAGAACAATTATTAGCAAAGTGTCCTAGCTCTCTGCAATTGTAACAAACTCTAGCTCCACTCTATTGGTTGCCTCCTAGATTGGGGTTGACCGAAGCAGCATTACAAAAATTCTGAACAGCTGGACGAGGTGCTGAAACAGGAGCAGGCGTCAAATAAAATCTGCGGTGGAAAGCGAGTAAATTGCTCAGGAACTGTCCTTACTTGTTGCTAAGACTGATGATTTCCTTGCTGAGCCATTCTGCGCTTGTGGTTGTCATTCAACTCGGCATTCCGACCAGCTCTTGAAAGTCTGAAAAAATATGAGCAATCAGACTGACTTGTAGTCCGATGTTCAATCCCTTCAAAAAATGACTCTGTCGAGCCCTGTCAGTAACGACATCTTCTGCAGCATAACATGCATGCTGAGAGAACTAATTGAGGTAATCAGACACTATCATCCCTCCTTGCTTAAGTGCACAGAACTCATCCTTTTTCAGGTATATGATCCCCTCCGGCACATGGTACTAGTGAAAAGATGTAGATAACTCTTCCCAAGTAATGTTTTGCGGTGACTCATGCGCAACACAAAAATTCTCACAACATTCAGCAATAATTCCTTCCCCTTGATGAGTTGCATAGAGAACCTTCTCATGATCGTTGTACTGAGTGATCAACAACTTTATCTCAATCACACGAAGCTAATCATCGGTTTCCACTGGCGAAACACTTCTAGAAAAAGTCGACGGGAGAGTCCTCATGAACTCTGCTAGCTTAGATGGTCCATGGTGACTAGGGCTGGATACGAGCTGAGCCGGGCCGGCTCGAGCTCGGCTCGCTTGAGCTCGTATGGAACAGTGGCTCAACTCGGCTCATTTTTGGGACGAGCCAGAAACCCCACTTGGCTTGGCTCAGTAGTGGGCTCGAAGTGGCTCGCGAGCTTGACCTCGCTTGACTCCATCTCCATGGTCATCTGCGCAAGGCGCAACGCATTGCACATCCAGACACCACCACGCCACGTCACCACCGCACCTTCTCCCCATTCCACACTAGCATGGAGAAGGCCACCGCCCACCGACGCTCCTCTCCTCCGCCTCCCCCGATCAAGCACATCATCCACGCATCACAGAGCAAAAGGTAGGGGACATAGAGGAAGAGGAAAGTTTGCCCGAGTGCAACCGTGCAGGAACCGGGCGAGTAGACCCCACGGGTTGGTGAGCCGGGGTGGAGGGGTAGCGCTGTGGCCTAAGACTTGGCCAGAGGTGCACGGAGAGGCATGAGCTAGACCAGAGTGGGGCGTGGCCGCAGGACTGGTGGGGGCGACGTGCCGACGCCGAGTGGCTGGGGAGGAGCTGGGCACAACTGGCAATGGGGCCAGGCGATGATGATGACGGCAGGCAAGCGAGCGACAGTGGTGGGTGGAGGAGGTGAGGCAGACCAGGGGGAGGTGGAGGAGGCGAGGCAGGCGGGGCGAGTTGGAGGCTGGGAGGGGGAGGCGGAGGTGGCCGGTAGAGTTGGGCGAGCGGGCTAGGGGGTGAGGGGGAGACAGAGGCGGCGCCGCGGCGGGTAGAGCTAGCACTAGGCGAGGGGATGGGGAGGGGGAGGCGGTGGGTGGAGGAGGCGAGGCGGGCGGGGCGGAGGACCGGAGGTGGATGAGGCATTAGGCAAGGGGATGGAAGTGGGGAATCTCACGGGACAGGAGCCGGGAGCGGGAGGGGAAGGGGACCGGGACGACGGGATCTAGATAGGGATTGGCTGATTGGGGAACCAGGGGGATAGGGGGAGACACAATTAGTGGGCTGGACCTGGGCAACTGCCGAGCCAAGTTTGGCTCACTAGCCACTCGCGAGTCAGCTCTAGCTTGGCTCGATTTTTCAACGAGCTACAAATGGGGCTCAGCTCGGCTTGAAAATCTACAAGCCCGAGCTCGAGCCGAGCCGTGACGAGCCCGAGCAGGCTCATGAGTCTCGAGCTATTTTTCCAGCCCTAATGGTGACCATGAGCAACTGGTGCTACATTGTTGTTGTTTGCTTGGTTGTTGTTCATGTTCTGTATCTGATTCATCATTATATACATCATCTGAGTCTGGGCGACCATGAATGCTCCAAAGTTTTGCAGATCTATCGGTGATGCTTGAGGTGGAACAGCTCCCACAGGTGGTTGTTTGTTTCCTTCTGCTCCAATGGTTCCTGATCCACTGGCAGCGGTGTTACGAGTCTGAACCATCTAACGAAAGCTCGAAGGATTAGATAAGGTAGCAAGAACAAGATAAGTTAAGAACTACACAGTGGGTAGGTTAAACCCAACAAACACAACACAGAGAATTGAACTAAAATAACTATATATTAGTAAAGGTCTTAGCATGGCCGTAATAAATGCCTAAGGGCTTTTGCAACTCATATTGCACACAACAAACGAAAGAGAACCTATCACACAAATCTACCATCTAAAGCATGACACTTCTAAACTTAAGCTAACACGGCTCTCACACACTGAGCCTCAACTGGCTAAGGCTAAACATCGGCTGACCCAATCACTGAGGTAACCTCTACAACCACGACGATTGGTAGATGTGCATGCATCCTCACGAACTGATCCTAATGTCCAAGAACTGGTGCAAAAGGAATAGGTAGCTCGAGTGCAGGCACGACTGGCTCTGGATCCTCAGGCTCCTTGGGCTCCTCGTGTTCCTCGGGCTCCTCCAGAACGTACAAAGCTTCCTCCAGCTCTGCAATCCTCCCCTTTGCAAGTTGCAACATCTCGTAGGCTCCTTGCAGCTCTGTGGCGGTAGTCTCCAAGGCTTCCTCCTGGGCGGCGACAAAGTTAGCAAGGTGAACCATAGTAGCTTCTTCTTCTCCTTTAGTGGACGGGTAGCGGGCTGGAAGATCCACAGCAACAACGGGGGGATCAAGACGGAAGACTGAACCCCTCAACTCATTGGTGTAGATGTTGCACACTTGTAGGATGGTGAGACGTGAAGACTCCTGGATCGCTTCAGTGAAGATGATCCTCCGAACAGTGATGTTCATGGGATGACTGGCCCTGGTATCCCTGCGGGTGTAGATGGTCAACCGACAAAGCACTCCACGATTCCGACCATTCACCATCCAGTGGTGCCCTGGTAGAGTGGTCTCTAAAATCCTACAGGTACTTGTAGAATCATCCACAACTCAGTAGCGAGACCTCCGGTATGCTCTTGTAGAATCAAAGACAGGCAAACGGGATAAGAACCAATTTAAAAACAGTGGAGAAAAGAATATCAACACTTAGATGAATCAAGAGAGAGATAAGGGAAGTTAAGTAATTCATTAATCTTGCAAGTTAACTTTGCTTTAGAAAATAATTATGACATTCTAAGGACGACCGATCTAACTAAGGTCAAGATCTACAGTCAGTATGGCTCTGATACCACCTCTGTTGTGACAAAAAAATACAATTCTGGACCCTCTGTGTATATTGTACTAGTCCAGAATCAAGCTAGTGCACACGGTATCAATATAGATGAATATCATTCCACAAAAGAAGAATGCAAGGATAAACAACTAACTTGAATAATAAACGGGGAAGTCCGAAGGTGGCACTGAGACGAAGTCCAGGGTGCGCACGGAGAAAACAATGAACAGTAGCACAGAGACGGGCCCACAAGTCAACGACGGAGGCTAGGGTAAGGTAGAGTCGCACACGCCACATGTGCGATTGACAGTGGGCCAGGGACGCGGGCGAGCGGGAAGAGAGAGAGATAGGCCGCATGCGGGATTTGGGTCGGGATGAACAGGAAATTGGCCAAGAAAGTGGGTTTCGACCCAAAAGGATTTATGAGATTTTAATTAGGTTTGGCATTTTAGAAATACTAGTAAATCCAAATGGCAAATTAAAAATAGCAAATAAACTCGGTAAAATTCCAGAAAAATATGGAAAATATTTTCAAGCACAAAGAACTCAAATAAAATAGTTTTGAGATTAATGGATGTTCAGATTTGTCAAATTAAATTGTTTTGATATTTGAAAGTCCCATTTAAGCTTGATTAATTCAATTGAAATTTGGTGATTTTTCCAAGGGACTAAACTATTCAAAAGGTTTTTGAAACTAAAAAAAATTGGGATGTTACAGAGACACCCTTTCAAAAAGAAAAGTAAGCGGGTCTGCCATCTTTCTTGGATGATGACCCTCTTGCGCAATGCAGGATTTCAGCCAGTTCTTGTTTGCCCCTTACTCGGAACTTACTATATTCCACTGTATTCATGAGATTCACCTGTCAACCTCTATTCCAACCTATGTTGTACTTGCCAGCGCTTTCATGTGCATAGCATTCATGAGGTCTACCTACCATCATCTCTTCCTACATGCCAACTTGCTTATTCGACAACTTTCTCAAGTAACTTTCGACGTTTTTATATGTTGCTTCCTTTCCACTACATTCATGAGGTTCATCTGCCAGCCTTTCTTCCAACATGTCTCATACGTGGTGGCACCTTCATGTGTATAGCATCCATGAGGTTTACCTACCATCCTCTCCTCCTACATGTTTGATACATGGCGATGTCTTCACGCACATAGCATCCCTGTTAAGTTTGGATACATCCTTCAAAAAAAAAGAAAAATAACAGTGTATAATAACTTACTTGGCTGACAACTCTCTCGTGCAACGAGGGCTTCATGACATTTTTGATATGTCGTATACATGCCACTTGCTTCCTTTCCACCGCATTCATGAGGTTCGCTTGCCAACCTCTCTTCCAACCGCATTCATGAGGTTCGCTTTCCAACCTTCATGCGTATAGCATTTGTGAGGTATACCTACCTTGTTTTTCTCCTACATGTTTGATATGTGGTGATGTATTCATGTGCATAGCATCAATGTTAATTTTAAGACACATCTTTCCCAAAAGAAGAATAAGCGTGTATGTCAACTTGCTTAGCTGACGACTCTCTCGTGCAACAAGGGCTTTCCGACGTTTCTCATCTGTCGCTTACTCACCACTTGCTTCATTTTCCATCGCATTCATGTGGTCCACCTACCAGCCTCTCTTTCAACTTGTCTCATATGTGGTGGCACCTTGATGCTTGTATCATTCATGAGGTCTACCTGCCATTCTCTCTTTGACATGTTATGCCCCGCGCATATTTTCCCCTGTTCGAGAGAAGTATCATATCATGTGATAAAAAAACACCTTACCAAGGCAAAACACTTCACTCACCCGCACCATAATTCTACCGTTGATATGGCGATAAGGGGTTGACATAAACATTGAACTCATTGCATGTGTTGTTATCATGGGCTTGTTACTGGAAAGAGTATGAGCGATCACCCCACTCACAACTCATGGATAAATATTGTTTTGGGGCATTGACACGGTCCAAAACATAACTTTGATCACCAATGTATGTCGTGACTAGCTGAATTGCCTGTGCGATTGTGCGGTTGGATTTGATACACTGTTATACTTGCTATAGAACTCTAATGCAGAGTTACAAAAAATTTTGAAACTCAGAAAATTGGGATGTTACAGACACAACTCTCTCGTGTAACGAGGGCTTCATGACGTTTTTTATATGTCGTATACATGCCACTTGCTTCCTTTCCACCGCATTCATGAGGTTCGCTTGCCAACCTCTCTTCCAACCGCATTCATGAGGTTCGCTTGCTAACCTTCAGGTGTATAGCATTTGTGAGGTATACCTACCTTCTTTTCCCCCTACATGTTTTATATGTGGTGATGTATTCATGCGCATAGCATCAGCGTTAATTTTAAGACACATCTTTCCTAAAAGAAAAATAAGCGTGTAAACTTACTTAGCTGACGACTCTCTCGTGCAACAAGGGCTTTTCGACGTTTCTCATCTGTTGCTTACTCGCTACTTGCTTCATTTTCCATCGCATTCATATGGTCCACCTACCAACCTCTCTTCCAACTTTTCTCATATTTGGCGGCACCTTGATGTTTGTAGCATTCATGAGGTCTACCTGCCATTCTCTCTCTGACATGTTCCGCCGCGCATATTTTCCACCGTTCGAGGGAAGTACCAGATCGTGTGACCAGAAAAAAAAACACCTTACCAAGGCAAAACACCTTACTCGCCCGGACCATAATTCTACCCTTGATATGGCGATAAGGGGTTGACATAAACATGGAACTCATTGCGTGTGTTGTTGTCATGGGCTTGTTTCTGGAAAGAGTATAAGCGATCGCTTCACTCACAACTCACAGATAAATATTGTTTTGGGCATTGACACGGTCCGTAAAACATAACTTTGATCACCAATGTATGTCGTGACTAGCTGAATTGCCTGCACGATTGTGCGGTTGGATTTGACTATACTTGTTATAGAACTCTAATGCAGAGTTACAGACAATTTTTTGAAACTCGGAAAATTGGGATGTTAGAGACACACCCTTTCAAAAAGAAAAGTAAGTGGGTTTGCCACCTTGCTTGGATGATGACCCTCTTGCGCAGTGCGAGATTTCTGGCCGTTCTTATTTGCCTCTACTTGGAACTTACTACATTCCACTGTATTCATGAGATTCACCTGTCAACCATTGTTCAAACCTGTCTTGTACTTGCCGACGCTTTCAAGTGCGTAGCATTCATGACGTCTACCCTAGCTTTCATGAGGTCAACCTACCATCATCTCTTGCTACATGTCAACTTGCTTGTCCGACAACTTTCTCAAGCAACTTTCGACGTTTTTATATGTTGCTTCCTTTCCACTATATTCGTGAGGTTCACTTGCCAACCTTTCTTCCAACATGTCTCATACGTGGTGGCACCTTCATGCGTATAGCATACATGAGGTTTACCTACCATCCTCTCCTCCTACATGTTTGATACACGGTGATGTCTTCACACACATAGCATCCCTGTTAAGTTTGGATACATCCCTCAAAAAAGAAAAATAACAGTGTATGATAACTTGCTTGGCTCACAACTCTCTTGTGCAATGAGAGCTTCATGACCTTTTTAATATGTCGTATACATGCCACTTGCTTCCTTTCCACCGCATTCATGAGGTTCGCTTGCCAACCTCTCTTCCAACCGCATTCATGAGGTTCGCTTGCCAACCTTCATGCGTATAGCATTTGTGAGGTATACCTACCTTCCTTTCCTCCTGCATGTTTGATATGTGGTGATGTATTCATGCGCATAGCATCAGTGTTAATTTTAAGACACATCTTTCCCAAAAGAAAACTAAGCGTATATGTCAACTTGCTTAGCTGACGACTCTCTCGTGCAACAAGGGCTTTCTGACGTTTCTCATCTATCGCTTACTCGCCACTTGCTTCATTTTCCATCGCATTCATGTGGTCCACCAACCAGCCTCTCTTCCAACTTGTCTCATATGTGGCGACACCTTGATGCTTGTAGCATTCATGAGGTCTACCTGGCATTCTCTCTCCGACATGTTACGCCCTGCGCATATTCCCCCCCGTTCGAGAGAAGTACTAGATCGCATGACCAGAAAAAAAAACACCTTACCAAGGCAAAACACCTCACTCGCTCACACCATAATTCTACCCTTTATATGGCGATAAGGGCTTGACATAAACATGGAACTCATTGCCTGTGTTGTTGTCATGGGCTTGTTTTTGGAAAGAGTATGAGCGATCACTCCACTCACAACTCACAGATAACTATTGTTTTTGGGCATTGACACGGTTCGTAAAACATAACTTTGATCACCAATGTATGTTGTGACTAGCTGAATTGCCTGAGCGATTGTGCGGCTGGATTTGAATATACTGTTATACTTGCTATAGAACTCTAACGCCGAGTTACAAACAATTTTTTGAAACTCGGAAAGTTGGGATGTTACAGACACACCCTTTCAAAAAGAAAAGTAAGCAGGTCTGCCACCTTGCTTGGATGATGACCCTCTTGCACAATGCGGGATTTCTGGCCATTCTTATTTGCCCCTTACTCGGAACTTACTACATTCCACTATATTCATGAGATTCACTTGTCAACCTCTGTTCCAACCTGTCTTGTACTTGCCAACGCTTTCATGCGCGTAGCATTCATGAGGTATACCCAAGTTTTCATGAGGTCTACCTACCATCATCTCTCCCTACATGTCAACTTGCTTGTCTGACAACTTTCTCATGCAACTTTCGACGTTTTTATATGTTGCTTCCTTTCCACTACATTCATGAGGTTCACCTGCTAGCCTTTCTTCCAATGTGTCTCATACGTGGTGGCACCTTCATGCGTATAGCATACATGAGGTTTACCTACCATCCTCTCCTGCTACATGTTTGATACACGACAATGTCTTCACGCACATAGCATCCCTGTTAAGTTTGGATACATCCTTCAAAAAAAGAAAAATAATAGTATATGATAACTTGCTTGGCTGACAACTCTCTCGTGCAACGAGGGTTTCATGATGTTTTTGATATGTCGTATACATGCCACTTGCTTCCTTTCCACCGCATTCATGAGGTTCGCTTGCCAACCTTCATGCGTATAGCATTTGTGAGGTATACCTACCTTCTTTTCCTCCTACATGTTTGATATGTGGTGATGTATTCATTTGCATAGCATCAGTGTTAATTTTAAGACACATCTTTCCCAAAAGAAAAATAAGCATGTATGTCAACTTGCTTAGCTGACGACTCTCTCGTGCAACAAGGGCTTTCTGACATTTCTCATCTGTCGCTTACTCGCCACTTGCTTCATTTTCCATCGCATTCATGTGGTCCTCCTAGTAGGCTCTCTTCCAACTTGTCTCATATGTGGCGACACCTTGATGCTTGTAGCATTCATGAGGTCTACCTGCCATTCTCTCTCCGACATGTTTGATATGTGGCAGCGTCTTTATGCGCATAGCATTGTTGATAACTTGGGACACAGATTTCCAGAAAGAAAAAATAAGCATGTATGTCAAGTCGCTTGGTTGGCAACTCACTCGTGCAACAAGGGCTCTTCGACATTTCTGATCCGTCGCTTACTTGCCAGTTGCTTTGTTTCCACTGCATTCATTGTGTCCACTCACTAGGCTCTCTTGTAACATGTCCCAAACGTGACGGCACCTTCATGCGTGTAGCATTCATGAGGTCTACCTGCCATCCTCTCTCCCTACATGTTTAATACCTGGCAGCGTCTTTATGAGCATATCATCGCTGGTAACTTTGTACATACATTTCCAACAAGAGAAAATAAGCAAGCATGTCAGGTTGCTAGGTTGGAGTCTCACTCGTGCAACGAGGGCCTTTTGATGTTTCTGATTTGTCACTTACTTTCTAGTTGCATCATTTCCACCGCATTCATGCGATCCACCCACTGGGCTCTTTTGTAACATGTCTCATACATGGTGGCACCTTCACGTGTATGTCATTCATGATGTCTACCTGCCATTCTCTGACCAACATGTTTGGTATGTGGTGGCGTCTTTATGCGCATAGCATCGCAGATAACTTTTGACACACATTTTCAAAAAGAAAAAATAAGCATGTATGTCAGGTTGCTTGGTTGGCGACTCACTCGTGCAACAAGGGCTCTTCGATGTTTCTGATCTATCGCTTACTTGCCAATTGCTTAGTTTTCACCGCATTCATCTAGTCCACTCTCTCGGCTCTCTTGTAACATGTCCCGAACATGGCGGCACCTTTATGCATATAGCATTTATGAGGTTTACCTGCCAAATTGCAAAAAAATAAAAATAAAATAAAAGTGAGCCTTAGACATGCCAAATTGCAAGTGTTTAACCGGAGTAGTCAGTTGAGTAAATTTCCTTCTACTGTTGTTGAAAAAAAACTTTTTTTGATAACCGTTACAGAAGCCTACGCACGCATCCCGAAAGCCAAAAAGAGCGGAACAATCCAACGAGGAAAGTAGGGGGGCGCTTCAGTCCATTTCGTGACACAAATCTCGCAATCTACACCAACCACCGACAGGCTGACCCCAGCAGAATGGTCCCACATATCAGTTGGATAAAAGCGAAGCACACTCGTCGGACACGCGACTCCCTGCAGTGTAAAGCGGGGAGGGTGGGTGGCGAGCACACGCCACGCCCGACTCAGCGCGGCAAGACCACGCTGCGTTGCACCCCTTACTTTCACTGACACTGCGGGCCCACGGCGTCACGTGCCGCTCGCCAGCAGGTGGGGGCAGTCATCCGCTGCATCTATGACCCAACAGCAAACACCAGATCGGAGCGCGCTAGGCGCTTCGGGTGGTCCCATCCTCTCAGAAGCCAGCGCCCCTTCGAGTGGCACGTGGTTTGCACAGGGACGGTGGCTGGCTGAGAGCGAGCAGGGGATCTTGTGGGCCCACACCGCGGGCCCACTCTCGTCCATCCGAGGAGGAGCGGGTTTTTCGCTAATCGCGGATTAGTGCGACAGCGGCAGCGAGCTAATAACGCACTGTGTTTGGCCTCGTCGACTGTGGCGTGGGCCTCCCCGGTGCGGTCACCGGCTCACCGCCACCGCCTCCTCCTGGTATGGTAGGGCCACCGGCGGTTACGAGGGGAGTGCAACACACGGACCACGAAGCTTTAATAACGTCACAGATTATAGTTTGGTGGTTAATGGTCTTACTGTACCCGGTACATTGTAGAATCTTATCTTTTGCCTAGGACTCTCGTTACCATCTTTTGTAGTTTCGCTGTCACACACTCCAAGTGCCAGCCTTAATTTCGGCATCCATATTTCACCCATACTTGGACCGTTGGATCAAGTTTTAGATGGTTGTTAAGGTCCAAGTATTTCCAACTAGCATCTCACGAGATGTTTCACAGCGTTTTTGCTATTGGCTTGCTTGCGAGGAGCTGGATGCCTGCTTTACACCAAACATGTGAGAAAGCTGCACCGTCGATGTCCTGAAGCGGCACGGCACAGTGCATGGGGTATAGTTGCATCTCTAAAATTTTTGTATGTAAATTTATTACACAGTATATATATCTAGTATAATATACATGTTGTACAATGAATTATATTGTGTTATTCTCAGTAATCAATAGTCAGCAGCCCACCAACACAAGTGATATCGTCTGTACTAGAAATATATAATTTGTTCTATTTGAACATTTACTATATCATTTAAACTTTTATGTTAGAATATATCATTTAAATTCGCACCTTTATATACACGCGAGTGATCTTTTAATACAAATTTTGTAAGATCATGGATTTATTTTTAACCTCTGTCTTTCTAGACCTACGCTAAAGAGACGTGCTCGCGCAATTGTGTGATGGTGCCCCGCCACTGGCACGGTATGGCTACCAGACTGGACAAGCATGGAGATCTTATCCCCTAACAGCCACATCAAAATAATAATAATAATAATTAAAGAGAATCTCTCGCACTGCCCCTGCATGCGGGGCAGAGACCGGCCCAGGCCCAGTTCCACTCCGCGGTAACCTCACCGGCCCCGAGGCGAACAAAACTGACACACACGACTCGCGCACATAGAGAGAGAGAGGGAGAGGGAGAGGGAGATGAGACACACAAACTGACGTCGCCTTCGCCTCTGTTGCTCCCTCTTAAATCCGCCCCTCCCGTCCCCGAAATTACCCAGCAGTGCCACACTCACCGGAGGCGTCAAGGGGAGGAGGGAGCGGCGAAATTCGCGAGGAGGAGGCGGAGTTCGTGGGATTTCTGCCGGGGTGGGGCAGTGGATGTGAGAGATCCGACGATGGCTGCAGCGCCGGCGGCGGCGGCTGGTCTGGCCGGCGGCGGCGAGGGGGCAGGTGAGTGTGTGTTCCTCTCTCTTGCTATCTGTGGGTGTGTGGGTGTCTGTGGAGGGTTGTGTTGTTTCTGATGAGAATTTTTTGTGTGTGCGCGTGTGCAGGTGTCGGAGGGGGAGTGGACGGGCTGTTCGTGGAGCTGTGGAAGGCGTGCGCCGGGCCGCTGGCGGCGGTGCCGGCGGTTGGGGAGAGGGTCTTCTACTTCCCGCAGGGGCACATCGAGCAGGTGAGGATGGCGGCGGCGGCGGCGAGAGAGGGCGATGCCAAGCTGGCTGCTGCTGATGTTTCCTTCTCCAGCGATTTTTCGTATCTGCATGTTGGAAATTCTCGCGGAATTTGGGGGCGTCTTGAGGGGTTTTTCCATGTTTATGTGTGATCGGTGCGAATTGCCGGGGTTTTAGCGCGGGGTTACGCGATTTGGGGGCGATTTGGTCGGTATGCTTCCCCTCCATTTGGAAATTTGGACCTTGCGGCCGCGAGCCGCGCTTCGATTTGGAATTCCCGGCGTCCACGGGCGATTCGGGATGGTTTCTTGGTTTTTAGTTTGGGAAAGCTCCCGCCTTTGCGCCGAATTGTTGATTTCGATGGGAATTGTTGATTTTCTCGTCTTCCAAAGTTTGAGGGACTTCTTTGCCTGGTCGGTGCAGCACTGCATTCCGAGCCGCGATTGATTTCGCGTCTTTCGGAGAGTCCTGCAGAATCCGCTGCTTCCCAGCTTTCGACGATAAATCCGGGGTTTCTTGTGATTGGGGAATTTTTTTTATTTATGATTCGGAGCTAGTGTTCCGTTACTTTTACTACTGGTTACTGCAGTGAGCTCAGCTGAGCTCTTCCGTTTGACTCTGGAGAGATTTGGTCTTTCTTTAGTGCCTCGAATGGTAATAGTACCATTGCCTTTATGTTTTTTTAATCGTTGCCCAAAGTTTCGGGGGTTCTTTTTTTTTTTAACTGTCATGGGAGATGTGCAATGATGTCTTGGCCAATGTTCTTGCTCTGGCTTGTGGTTTGGACCGCTGATTCTGTGGCTTCTGCTTGTTTCTTCAGGTGTTGGCTTCGACGAACCAGGTCGCCGAGCAGCATGGGACGCCGCTCTACAATCTGCCATGGAAGATCCCGTGCAAGGTCATGAACGTCGAGTTGAAGGTAGACTAGTAGCAGCCTGCAGCTCTGTACAGTAGCTTCTTTGCTTGTTTATTGTGGTAGCGATTTTGGGTATCGATGTGTGATCCTTGTCTCTTTTGCTAGGCTGAGCAAGATACCGATGAGGTGTATGCCCAGCTCACCCTGCTTCCTGAGAAGGTGAGTGACTTCCACTTGTGCTTCGTGTATATTCGGATTTTGGGACGCTGACTAACACTCTGTTTGTGTTGATTTACAGAAGCGAGATGAGAATGCCTCTACAGAGGAGGAGGTGGTGCCTGATGCGCCACCAGCTGTGGCTGAGCGGACCCGTGTCCATTCCTTCTGCAAGACGCTGACTGCCTCGGACACGAGCACGCATGGTGGATTCTCGGTACTGCGCCGGCACGCAGATGAGTGCCTCCCACCGCTGGTTAGGTCCTTGGAGCATTTGACTTGATGTTGCTTACTATGCTGTCTTTGCTGTTGGTCTAGCACTGCCTTTTGTTGGGTTAATGAGATGCCTTTGACGTTGCTCCTTGATTAGGATATGAGTCAGCATCCCCCAACTCAGGAGCTGGTGGCCAAGGATCTGCATGGGACCGAGTGGCGCTTCCGTCACATCTTCCGAGGTGATCCCTCATCCTTCTACTTGTGATGGATTTATTCCAAAAGAATGTGTTGTGCTCTTTCATGTTTGTTCCCTCAGCTTCCATGACAGGAATGCACACTCAATGCCTACTTGTTTGCACAATGCAATAGAGGCTATTTGTGTGTCGAGGATCCATTTATTTTGAACTTAATTGCAAAGTTTGGTACAGTACATATACAAATTACTTCTGTTCTATGATAGGGACCATCTTGTCTGCAGCTATTTCTGTATTTAGGTTTCTTTGCGTGGGCCTGCATTTGAGAATGTGTGGATAATGACTGCTGTTTTGTTGGGAAATTCTTTGTTTACACGCTTAGTTTCTTTGGACAAGGATTCCCTTCTCCATTGTCTGTAGTCTAATTGCAGCTTTGCTAGATTTAGTTGGTTGACAATATTTTTGAAACTTACAAGTATGTGTTTGCTTGATACAGGTCAGCCACGAAGGCACCTTCTCCAGAGCGGCTGGAGTGTTTTTGTTAGTGCCAAACGCCTTGTTGCTGGGGATGCCTTCATATTTCTCAGGTGTGGTACTTTGTCATGCTGAACAATTCGTGTTGCTTGCTCTCAACTCTGATCGTTGACACTACTTAACCAATGCTCCCTTCCTTGTATGCTATGATCAGAGGTGAGAATGGGGAACTGCGCGTCGGAGTTCGATCTGCAATGAGACAACAAGCTAATATTCCATCTTCAGTCATATCAAGCCACAGTATGCATCTTGGTGTTCTTGCAACAGCATGGCATGCGGTGAACACTGGGACTATGTTCACTGTCTACTACAAGCCAAGGTTTGTGGATAACTGCAGGCTTAGGCACATTATTTCTGTGTTCAGTTTAGGAGTGGTGCTGTTCCATTTGTTGCTTAATTATCGTATGAAATTTCAGGTTATTCCTTTACATGATAGAAGAAAGTTTTTGCAACCATTGGTCCATTGCTAACCTGTTGCATGTTTCAACTGAGTTATTTACACTGATCTTGCAGGACTAGTCCAGCTGAATTTGTGGTCCCGCGTGATTGGTTCGATGAATCTCTGAAACGAAATCATTCAATTGGGATGAGATTTAAGATGAGATTTGAAGGTGAAGAGGCTGCAGAACAAAGGTAAAGGGTTGTTTATTGGAACCTTTAATGGATATGTGGTACATTTACTAATGACAGATAGATTCCTCTTTGGGAGACATCCTAAAAACTCTAATTCTAATGTGTCAGATTCACTGGCACAATTGTCGGAATAGGTGATTCTGATCCATCTGGCTGGGTTGACTCAAAATGGCGTTCCCTTAAGGTATTAAAGTTATGTCTGTTTCTTTGTCTTATGAAATCAAATCGAGTTATATCATCTGTTTCTTTGTCTTATGAAATCAAATCGAGTTATATCATCTGTTTCTTTGTCTTATGAAAGCAAATCGAGTTATATCAAGTTTTACTAATTTGTTATTGTGAATTAGGTCCGATGGGATGAAGCTTCTTCTATTCCTCGTCCTGAAAGAGTTTCTCCTTGGCAAATAGAACCTGCTGTTAGCCCTCCTGTTAACCCCCTTCCAGCAACCAGAATCAAGAGGCCTCGTCCAAATGTTATAGCTTCCTCGCCCGACTTGTCTGCTGTACACAAAGAAGGTTTGAGTTTGACCTTGTTATCGATCTGGAATTTGTGCAATTCTTGTTGCTGCCATTACTAATACATGTGTTGCCTTCTCATCTAGTTGCTTCGAAAGTCGTTGCAAACTCGCAGCAAAATGTTCTTCCAAGGGCTTTCCACAGCCAAGAAAGTACAACTTTGAAAAGTTGTTTTGGCGATAACAATGATTTAAAGACTTCCCAGAAGCTTACCATGTGGTCATCAGGAATGGATCAAGAGAAAAATAATACTGCTGCCCAGAGGAAGCTAAGTTCGGAGGGTTGGATGCAGATGCGAAGGGCTCAAGGGTACACTGAGATGTTATCAGCATTTCAACCACTGAAAGATACACAGAACCCACTGTGTTCTTTTCCTAATCAGATAACTGGGAACCGTTCAAACACCTGGAACACAATCAATGTTCATTATCCAGACCAGCAAATCAACAACAATATCTTCCCTGGCACATGGTCTTTTATGCCTCCTAACACTGGTTTTGGGATGAATCAACAGAATTACCTAATGATGCCTGACATTGCACTCCCTCAAAGGGCTGAAAAAGCAAAGTTTTGTGGGAACGGAGGAGCATTCACTTCACTTCAGGCGCATGGCATTGATCAGCGCTCAGGTTGGTTTTGCCATATTGAGCCAAGTTCTCACATAGATGATGCCTCATCGAGTCTCATCAAGCCCCAACCTTTGGTTATTGGTCATGATATTCAGAAAACTAAAGGCTCTTCATGCATGCTATTCGGGATTCCTCTTGACAGCCCAGCAAAATCTGAACCTCTGATATCCCCACCAAGTGTTGCATATGATGGGAAGCCTCAAACACCTCGGTCAGCCAAAGGGCCTGAACTGGATAAAAGTTCTGATCCTTCCAAGGTTGTGAAGCCACTTGATGGAACTCAGTCAGATTCTGTTACAGAGAAACACCAGTCTTGTCCAGAAGCCACCAGAAACATTCAGAGCAAACTCCAAAATGGTTCCACTCGAAGCTGCAAGAAGGTTCACTACTCTTTACTGTTGCACCTTTTTTCTTATCAGTCATCGCAATACTCAAATGCTTATTGAGCCCAAATCCCTAGTGAACAGTTTTCAAACTATGCTCCAATCAAGTTATCATGTGCTGCTGCTTGCTGGTTTGATTTTTCCAATAGGGTTGCTTCTGCAACATTGCCGCATGTATCAAGAAGCTAAGTTTGTCACAGGTTCCACAGACCTAAAAGGCCTGCTAGTTATTTAATCATTCTTACTACTAAATAGCTACTTTGTCATGCCTACCGAGATTTCATGTTTGAAACAGCTTGACACCATGCTGAAACAGCTTTTTATGTGCTGAGCTCTAGTAAATACTATTACTCCGCCACAAAAACTTTTCACCTTGGGAGCGTGCGGCCAATTTTTTATTTTATCTTTAGCCAATAATATATTTATGAATATGTAATTTGGCCTCACAAAAATGATATGAGTAGATTCATCATACTGTTAGTAGTAGGAAGATAAATGATGTACTATAATTGTAAGCAAAGGGCCAATATATAGAGTACATGGAAATGAGAGGCTAAAAGCAAACCAATAAGCTGCTAGTCCTACTTTCATAACGACATTCTTTTGCAACTGCTACAAAAATATCACAATAAAAACTAATGGTCATAGTAGCATATTGGAGAGCATGAAAAGTTCATAATTGCGAATAATTTATGACCGAGTTACTCAGTACAAACAGCATGAAATGTTCTGCTCAATTACTTTCTTTTGGAAGCATATGCTTGTCTTTTGCTTGTCGAATATGACGAGACTACCCATTTCAGGTCCACAAGCAAGGAATTGCACTTGGCAGGTCGGTAGATCTTATGAGGTTCACTTGCTACGATGAGTTGATCGTTGAATTGGATCAGATGTTTGACTTTCACGGTGAGCTGAACAGTTCTTGCAAGAATTGGATGGTTGTGTACACTGATAATGAAGGTGACATGATGCTGGTTGGTGACGATCCTTGGAAGTGAGTACTGCCAGTCTGCCACTGCTTGAATGTTTCCTTTGTTGTTGTCTTGTTGAGTTGATCAATATGCATAACTAATATCGACTTCACTCGATTCCCTCTGTTCATACAGTGAATTCTGCAGCATAGTTCATAAGATCTTCATCTACACAAGGGAGGAGGTCCAGAAGATGAATCCAGGTGCCCTAATCTCAAGGTCAGAAGATAGTCTGCCTGATTCCATGGAAAGAGGGTTGGCTGGCAAAGAGCTGCGAGGTGGCCTGTCCACATCATCCCCTATTTCTGAGAGCTGCTAACCCGTTCAGCCAGTAAGGTGCGCTGTTAGCGGCAATTCCTGCCCCTGGTTATAATCGTAGACCAAACGATTGAACCGGACTAATCTCTTGCGTGTTCTTCACTTCTTGCAGCTTGTTCGTAGTACCGAGCAAGACAGGCGGCATGTCCGTGGTAGGGGAGAAACTTTTCGTGGTGTAGTTGGTGCTTTCTATGTATTGGGTAAGCCCCGCAGTACCCTGTTTGTAGATGGTGCTTGTCCTGGTATCAGTTGCCAGTTCTTCAGTTTGCTACAAGTTTTGGGTGTGCTTTGTTGAGGTAAGTTATTGTATAATGTGTCCGTGGTAGCGAGAGCAAGCAAAGACGCTGGTGCGCTTGCTTGGCTCTACGGCAGCCTTGTATATAGCTTTGCTTCTCCTCCAGTCTAATATATTGCGAACAACCGTAATTGATATACCTCAAGAAGGCAATTTGACCCCTAAATGTTGCTGCCTATTGTGTGTGCTTATTTGGTAAGTACAAGGTCTTGTGCTCAGTGCTCGTCCCTTTGATTTGATCCATCGTTACGCATGTTTTGTGCGTGTATTCCTTAGTTTACCTGAGAATCCAAATAACAGACCTGCCGAGCTTGTGAGTGGCAGTTTACTTGCAGGGGTGGCAGTTTATATTGTGATGTAAACCATAATCGATGGTAATTGAGCTTCTTGTGATATTCTGCCACTGAAACATTTGTGTTATTTCGGTGGCCGGACGCGCCAGAAGATGCAGCAAACGCCTCTGATACTAATACCCAGCTCTGCCAGGTTATACTATACTGCTAGTACCAGGCTGAATGCATTTTTGACACGTGCGTAATTCCTTCCTGCTAGTAGGCAGCAGCAGGGGTAGAGCAGAAGGCTAGGAGCAATTAGCAGTACATAACTGCATACAGCAATACAACTGGAGTAACTCCTATTTTCCCGAGACGCATTGCAGACGCACGGGGCGCGAGTGACCGTATTGAATGCTCCCGGATTTTGATAGATCGTGGATGGACTGGTACATTTACTGCTCCTGCTATATGATAAACATGTTGTTTTGACATCGACACAGTACTTAAGATATAACTTTCATAACTAGTTACTATTATAATATATTTATTTAATAAAATTATAATATTATAAAAGTACTTTTCAAAACGAATCTATACATTATTTATATGTATTTAATCTAAATATTTAAAAAGATATTAGTAACTAAAGTTTTCAAATTTTAACTGTATGTATTCCAAAACAGTTTATTTTTGTGTAGTGGCTGAGGGAGTACTGTACATGCTACTACGTTTACTGGTACTACGCTGTAATTTGCACTGACCATTCCCTGTGCTACGGCGTACTAGCACGGTACGCTGCCATTACGGCGGATCACAGCAGCGGCAGCGGGGTGAATGGCGAGATCTCCTCCCGATCTGATGGAATTTATGGCCGTGTCGCACGGCGCCCGCGACCAATTGATCAATCAATCCGTGTTTGGGAATGGCCATGGCGTCACACTGCATTGGAGACCTAAAAGCAGAGGATGATAGTCCTATGTATTAGAAGTGTCTCTCAACCGTTCGATCGAAATTGAATGGTTTAGATTAAGCGTTACAACGAGTACAATACCATAGCAAAAAGTGCAGCATTTACTGTAGGAGACTTATATTACTATGTATGCGGTGCTCATCTGCAGTACTGCAGACAATCCGGATCCCTTCTCCACTCGCTTGACGTAGGGAGTGTTACTGTGTTAACGTGGTACGATGAGAGAAGTACCATATCGTAGGACTTCAGAAAAACACCTTACCAAGGCAAAACACCTCACTCGCTTACAGCATAATTCTACCCTTGATATGGCGATAAGGGGTTGACATAAACATGAAACTCATTGCGTGTGTTGTTGTCATGAGCTTGTTTCTGGAACGAGCATGAGCGGTCACTCTACTCACAACTCACATATAACTATTGTTTTTGGGCATTAACATGGTCCGTAAAACATAATTTTGATCACCAATGTATGTCGTGACTAGACAAATTGCATGTGCAATTGTGCAGCTAGATTTGAATATACTGTTATACTTGCTATAGAACTCTAATGCTGATATGGAAAGTAATTTAGGAATTTTGTATGATGTGCTCCTTATAATTTGTTTATTGTTCAACCCTAAATTATATGATAAGTATTTCCCATGCCCGTTGTTGAAAATCAAGCAAAAAAAAGCACCCTTTTTTCTTCCAATCCTTTTCCTATCGCCTATCATTGTGTTGAAGAATCCGTGGAAACTGCCAAGAATATGAAAGGCCCAACTAAAAGAATATGAGAGATTTGCTGGATGTAAACAATATATATGTTAAGGGCGAAACCGCAAAAGGAAATGCCACACGCAGGGGCATATTTTAAAGGGAGGAAGGGCCAAACCAGAAAATGTCAAAAAGAATTAGGACCATATCTTGTCATCCTTGCGCAGAGACTATGCTAATCTTCTCTATGGTTCCAATTTTATTGGATGTCTCCTATGCGCCCCACGCCGCGGCTTATAAAGACATACTAGAAGAGCACCCGCACCCTCCAGCACGCTGCAGGAGCTGGTGGGCTGCTCCAAGCACCTCGCGATGGATCGGGCGGGCGCGAAGCAAGGGAAGCCGCGATCAGACGGGTGCGCATCTCACAGTGACGTGGATCGAGCGGGGCGCACGTTCCCTGCGCGTGCAGGAGCCGGATCGGACGGCGCAGCGTGGGCGTGGGGGAGATCCGACGGTGGCCCATTTCTGGCCGCTAGCGCGCGCTGGAGAGCTCCAATCCTTCCGTCCTTTAATGTTAGTAATACTTGCTGCCTTTGTTAGGCGATGTGGTACTAAAACTAAAAATCGGCTTAATTACGTCCCACTCGCTTCCGTCTCTGCGCCCAACGGATCAGACCCAGCTTTGATTTCCATCCGGTTGCCACCATTTAACCGTCGAGGTCTCCTTAATTAATTCGCTGTTTCATGTTTGCTCCGGCAGCATTTAAGAGCTTTCTTCCTGAGCTGTTTACATAGGAGTACTCTAAAGATCTTGTACTGGTGAGGACCATTGGATTCTACTCACACTATTTATCACGAGTAGATTGCCATTAGCATTAATGTTAATTCAGTGCATCATAACTCGAACATTACCATCGTTAATCAATCCCAGAATTTACGAGGCAAAAAGCACCTAGCATGAGCGGATTCTGGCCCATTTGTCTGCACCTCGCTACAGCAACACTTCCTCCTGGCTTAGGTAGGATTACTCCAGCCCAACTTTAGAACGCTGAGTTCTTGATCCCCGCCCCGCAGTAGGGTGGGTGGATGCGGGTTAGAGGCCACCTCGCCCTCTTCCTGATCACATAAATGTTTATTTATTTTTGTAAGGATTAATATATTCTACGAGCTATGGCGATGCAAATCTAACTAGTATTTGCTGTTTTACAAACATTTGTTACCATTGTTACATGTTGATCTTTAAATATCAACTGTTTACGATGATATGTCAATCAAGTTTGGGAAACAATATATTCCTTATTTTCTAAAATACATAAAACTCAAAACCTGCACCGACCTCGATAGAGAACCGTTGACTACCCCGCTCCGTCCTGACCCAACTAGAGCCGGGGCAAATGCGGGGCAAGCCAAAAACAACCCCATCCTGCCCCATCCAGATCTCTTATGATGCATCTACTACTTTTAATTAGAAAGTGTGTTTTCACCTTGGTTGGTGAATATCAAACTTTTTCTTAAAAAATCGGGTGAATATAGAATTCAGGGCCTCACATTTGTGCACCCCCACACTCTTCATCTACTACTGTTGTCTACTTGAAACATGCTTCCATGTTTGGAGCCACCATCACTATGGTAGGGGTTGTGCCCCAGCCGAGCTTTCACATGAGTTGTAGTACCTCTTGACCGATATGGATTCTCTGTAGTACTGCAGAGAAGCACAATACTATTTAGTAGAGACATGTTTCCATCGTCTGATCAAGATCCAAGTGCTCTGACCAAATATAGTAAAACTTGCAGTAGTAGACATTATACCCAGTGGCGTACACATGACAAAAATGGAGAGAGTGCTAGTGGGATAAAGTTGTCACGAGAGTGTTAGTGGGATAAAGTTATCATCAGGTGAGATAGCAAACACACATTTAAATATTATGTGCAATCCAAATTGATATATAAATGACAAGGAACAAAGTTACAATATGAAATATATTAAATATCGTATCTTAATAATGAATAGTGTGTTTCGAAAGCTAAAAATATACACAAGTAGCAATATTAAGAATAAAATTAACTAAATTTATAATACAAATAATGACAGAGGTACTAGGAGGGTGCCAAGAGTGCAACAGACAGAGACGGTGCTTCAGCCCGGCGTGGCCCTACGGTGGATCCGCCACTGATTATACCGCAGTGGAAAACTCTAATCGTTGCAGTAACTACTCCGAAGGATTTGCATTCTCTTGATTGAAGCTGCAGTAATTAGGGTTTGAATTGATTTGGTGTCGAGCCGAGCAATATTCAAGCAGGTCATGGGTACCTTGTCGAGCCTGAGCTATTTTAACACACATATTTACCATCTATCAAACATGTGTATTTCGCTCTCCAAATGACATTATAATAGGAAACCTTCATATTTTGGCCTGCTATATATGACAAACAAAGGCTTCACTTTTGGGCTGATGTGATCTGTTAACAATATCAGAGGCCTTACATGTCCATTAATTAAGGAGCTATACACAAATCCTTTCTGAAAAGAAGCAAAACCACTAAATTTAATTAATTTTAAAACCTATCAATAGACGTCTCGATCGTGTCCCTTTATGCGTCCCTTTGTTTGTTTCTTTTCATTAGGAATAAATATTCCGTGTATTTATACACTAAACAAACAAGCAAATTTATTTATTTATTTATTTATTATAGGGCAGCTCCGTTCCAAAACGTGGTCCTGATTAAGGTACCCAATGTGAATTGCATGAGAAAAATTATGGTACCTTTGTTTCTTCGTGTAATTGGCTAATTGCCACATAACTACTTTTTTTTTTGTAGTATATAAACAAATTATGCAAACATATCAATGGACTGAAGTGAAGTTTTTTATTTAAGTCACATCGGACTATTAGAGTATCTTGTAATTAATACTATATTACATTCAAAATTATAAAGAAGTATAAGACACATGTTTGAGTGGTATATCAGATGCGAGCCAAGATTTTTAACCCTACGGCGGTCAACTGCGACTAAATAGTATGCAATGCGGCCATTTCTTATAAAAATCCGTGGGACAATACATGAATACCCTTAAGATATAGACTTTTTGCAAAAATATGTGGAGGCAATTGACCCCACAAGTCACGCATGAATCATTTGTAGAATCATTTTTCTAAGTTTGTGAAATATTGCAGGGTTATGAGATATCCCTCCCAATCACAGCATCGATTTCTCCGGCTTCATCTGCCTTGTCATCCAAAGACGCCTCAGAATTAGGCACCGTCTACAACATCACCATTTCTCTTCTTCTTTTGAGACAGGTAACTATATAGCAAAAGGAAGGAAGTACAGTATATATTCTCTGGAGAAAAAAGAAGAAGAAGAAAGAAAGAAAGTAAGTGTATATATTAATCGATCTACAGTCTCTCACTGATGATTCATGATTCTTCCCTATCAACCAAGTTGGTCAGGGCTAGCTCTAATTGTGTGCATTAGCAATTAGATTTGATGGTTGCCTAGCGACTAGCCTACTACTCGTCATGCATCCATCGGTGTTACTGTTGCTTCCTTGTTAGGTGAAGATGATGATGCTCCTAGTGGCGTTTGGTTGATCCACTACTTATAACGCGATATCTACCTACGTCTTAGTGCACACATTTTTCAGTTGTTGTTGAACATATTTCTTTTTTGAAGAATTGTTGGACATATTTGGTACAAACTCTTGCTACAATGTATACAATATTTGGTTTGATGGTGGAGATAAAAAGAACAACAGAGACAAAAAAGCGATTTTCTGGAAGGGTAGTAACAACCTAAAAAATAACTGAGTTCAGCCATTGATCAGGTTGTTCCTCTTTAAGGCAAAGAAAATAAAAAAGGGGAAAACAATAAGAACATTGAAGCTAGCTAGACGCTCATAATGTACAATGTCTTATCATTTGCCGAGATGAAATGAGCCAAGGAAATGTCATATCCAAAGCCCTGCCTCGCCGAGCATGAACAGTCCCATGACATTGTACAGCTAGCATCAGACGCTATCATGAAGCTAGCACATGAAGTCTGAACTCTGAAAAGCCTTGTTCTTTCTCATCCTGTAATTGACTTCCTCTGCACCTGTTACTCTCAGTCATCCTGTTTTCGTCCCCCGATAACATAGTACTCAGTCCTACCATTCACTGAGCCTATCCAACAACAACAACAACAACAAAATTCTTAAACTTGGACATGATTCTTTGCCATATGTTAAACTTTCTTTCATGCTTGCTTCTATGCCGGAAAAAGTACAAACATAAGCTCTAATTGTTTGGGGGATGCAATAACTCCAGTTTCCTAGTTTATTATTGCCAAAACTTGAGCTTTTGTCTTGGCTTCAAAGCAGGTAACTGATTTTTTCACCAAAAAGAGAGAGAGAGTAGATAAGACCTATTTGGCCTAACGTGTTCGACTCGGAAAAGAAAAACATAGAAACACCAACAAGTCTAAAAGCACAAACAAGTGCAAGATAAAATTATGCATAGGCTGACCTAATGGTGTTGAAATGTGGCCCACAAGAAGTGCCTTGCAGCAGCATCTGATAGTGTTCAAGTAGCAGGTCCGCGTCATGGAAAGGGAGTGCAACAAAGGGAGGGACAGTAGGAGGTCAGGGTCATGGAAAAGGAGGTGCAAACTATTACTAACAAGTCAAGGTACCAGAGAGAGGCATGCAGGCATAATCAAACAGAGAGCAGAGTATCTGCAACAGCGACGCGTTCCGATAGGGGAATTGCGGAATTGAATCGAGCATGTAGAACAAGAAGATCTGAAAGCGAGACGAACAGATGATACACTAGGAGGCGCCTTTAAGCGAATTCAACCACAACTAAAACATGAACAAAATCGGTACTTGGCCCGCCATCAAGGTACAATTGCTCCGTTGGACGTCGCACCGACAGATGGGACGCTATGATACGGTATTAATTAATGGCAGAAACCATTCTGATTCCGCAACGGGAGTTTGGCCGATATAGCACGTTGTGAAGCGAATTTACAAGAGTAGCAAGCGTCTCGACGTAAAAGTAGAAATGGAGCCGTCCGGCCCGTCGCCGGTGACGGGCCAGATGCCCTCTACACCCGACACGCCGCCCTCATTCGGTGGCGGGCCGGGCGTCTCCATGCCGCCCTCGTTCGGCCGGTCACGGGTCAGACCTTGCCCACATGCCCTCGTCCAGCTGATCACTAGCCGAACTCCGCCTAATCACCCGTTAATTACCGTTAATTAGTTAGCGTTAATTAGCGTCCTAAAAAGAAAATCAGAAAAAAAATCTAAAAATAAAATAAAATTCAGAAAATTTATGAAAATTCCAACAAAATCTTTGGAACCTGAAAAAGATTGAATAAAATAATTTTGAATTTAATTAAAGTTTATTTTAATCATTTTAAATGTTTTTGTTTTTTTGAAATTTTAAATTAAGCTTTAAATTAATCCAATAAATTGCAATGTTAATTAGTTAGCATTAATTAGCGTCGAAAATCCCGACAGCCAAAAATATGCAACTTGATATTTAGCAACATAGAAATTTGCAACATGAATATCTGGAACTTAAAAATTTGCAACTTGCTAATTAATTTGCAACAGAAAAATGTTGTCACAGATATTTAGCCGTGTGACATAAAATTAATTAGCAACTATCGCTGTAAGTTATGCAAATAGACTTGAAAACATAATGCCACAAAAATTAATCTGGATTAGACGCGTGAGATATAAGTTAGCAACCGCAAATTAAATAGTCATGTAGCCTCCTTCTCTAGCCCGAGACAAAGAGTAACGATAGATAGAGATAGATTAATTAATTAATATATAATCTAGCATATGATACAATATAGTGTTAAAGAATATCATCCACATTAAAGTGATAAAATAACAAAAAATGTCCTATTTGATCGGGGTACACGAGATACAATATGACTCACTCGTCTGAGCCACTGCTCTCTATTGGTTGCGTCTGCGTTCACGTTCTTGTTTTGCATCGAACATGTCCCGTGGGATATGTAAACCGATCCGGAGAGCATCTGTCGGATCGAAGGGGGTACAAAGACCGTTGTATCTGTTGGGTGGGCGGAGGTGCACCAGTAAGGTGACTCAGCTGAGTGTGGCAAGCGTCAATATCGTCCTGCTGAGACATGCTGAACTGGGGGCCATCTGCAATGAAGTCACGAACTAGGGATGGTATAAATTGTCCGCCCCCAAGGTACGATGTCTCCAACTCCGGTTGTGCAGAGGGGCTCTGCCCTGCGTATGCTCCAAACCCTGCTACAGTCCATACGCCGCGTACGCTCCAAACCCTATGCACTGTTGCCTAGTACGAGCTGGGAGTCCTGTATCCTCGTCGCTGGATGGATGACCATCACCCCCACGGTCAACCGAAGGCTACAAGACGGAACGATGTTAGCCAAAATAAATAGCATGAACGTAAACTGAGAATCTCGTACCTCCCGGATGTGTAGTGAAGATGACCGAGGGGGAGTGCTAGTCTGTGTAGGGGTGTGGATGGCAGAAGTGTTGCATCCCGACGGACCTACGACGGGAGAACAACATGATGTTAGTAGAACGTAAGGCATAACCAAAAAACATAACGTAGATTTGTATGTAACATACCTCCCCACCGATCTGGCCCGCAGATGAATGATGTGAAGTGCTACGACATGGGCCGATCTCGCTGGGTCATGATGACCAGGCAGGTGAGCACGGTCCCCCCACTTGCTGCCTGACGCACAAGACGTCGTCCGTCGAATGGTCGCAGCTCATGTTCTTTATTATGTTCGTGGACTCCACCAAGATCTACTTCAAGGTTTTTCGCACCCTTGGTGTTGTGTCTGGGCTATGGATGACGGTCTCCGATGCGCTTGTGATGCACTGTGCCCGCTCCAATTGAAGTGACATAGAAAACATGTTCAGTGATAAAGAGTACAAATATCATCAATGAAATGACCGGAGGTTGTAAGTGTCTCACAGTGTCATCATGCCACGAAGTGTTGTGTCGATCATATGAGTGGTCGAGGCTCTCCTGGTGCATCACATGCTCTAGACACTCTGGCGGAGTATGGGTGAGTCTGGTGCGCGACCATGGTCCGTACCACTGCATGTACTCACGATATATCCGTACGTCGTATGGTCGCATCTCCAGGAAGACCACGACGTGCACCGTCTCAATCCAAACCGTAATCCACTCGTGCTGGATTGCTCGCCAATGCTCCCATGTCACCCCGCCTTTGATTGCTTGCATTATGAAAGGATTGATGTTAGACCAGAGGATGTATGTATGAAGTGTAAACATTACTCGGACGGGAGTTGGACTCACAAGTGGACGACTCGTTGCAGCATCCTATTGTCGGGAGGGGGCATGACCTGGTACAAATTGAACTGCTGCATTCACGCTGCGGCGCATAAGACTCCACCATATGTGTAAACAATAGGTGGCATGTCATCGCCCAAAGTACGACATCCTACGTGCATTGTCATGCAACGACTTGAACTCGCTGTGGAACAACGAGTAGCACCTCGTTGGTTTGTGCTTCACCCAGCGTAGGATAGTAGCAGTCCACTGGGAGTCCATGGTGGGTCCGTCTATCGGGTCTTGCAACGAGGGGTATGGGTGGACTGCCCTATGGAAGGACGGCCGCCCAATAGGAAAGTACTCCCAACTCCACAGCTGCAGGAGCACGTAGCACTAGGCAAGGCTAGGCTTGACACTGGTGTCGCGCCTCGAAGCGTCACACAGCCACCTGTATATGGCGCAAAGGGCAGCTGATGCCCAGCTGTACTGAGGCATCGCCCCAGCCTCCACATCAGCCAAAGACTCGGTGATGCGGATGAAGCTAGGGTACACCCAATCGCCCTGTGACGTGGGAAACATGATTGAATAAAAAAGATATAGAAGGTAGGCGACGAGGTGCGTTCGAAGAATGTCGTCAAGTGCATCATCCGAGCACTAGCTGAATAGCTTCAACCAAGTCCGAGGGATGCCATGGGCACTGTCCCGCACAGGTACGCTGAACCTGTTGCCCAGCCTGGCCTTCTAGTCCGCCCACAGATGGCCTAGAAAGAGTGGCTCACCCCAGATCGGGAGATCGGTCAGGAATGAGATGTCCTATAGGGTGACCGTCATCTCACCCCACCGAAAGTGGAACGTGTGTGTCTCGGGCCTCCACCGGTCAACAAGTGCTAATAGTAGGCAGCCGTCCAGGGTGAACTACCGTCCGACAGAGACCATCCTCATGAAGGACAACAAGCCTATGTCCTGGAGGATGGGGATGTGAAGGGATATGGGTACGCTACGGGAGCAACAAATCAAAATTTCTACCATGTAAACCAGGAAGCCAAGCAAGTAGATGATCACAGATCATTACCACCAGACGTGCAGTGCAGCGAAAGAAGAGTCAGAGTAGCCTAGTCCAACGAAGAGCACGTCGATGAAGTGGTCGTAGTCGATTGTCCAACACCCTCGCGAGTTGATCGTCTTCTCCAGCAACCTCTGAAGCTCCTTGTGAAGAACATGGATCGTCCTCAAGCGCAACAGCAACCGCAGTAGCGCCTCTATGGTATCCACAAATCCAGAAAAAGAACAACCAGACGCCGGTGTGCTAGCACCAAGTCGCACGGCAGGGCTCTCTCAGGAAGATAGCGGCTAGGGTTTCAGTGGAGTAACTCACGTCTCTCGCATATCATATATCTCCCAACAACCTCAAGCATATCTTTATATAGTGCCTATGACGGATCCTATCTGAACATGTTTTGTTTCAACTTGTTAAGTGTGTGACCCGTTAGGTTCATGAGTAGTTCGATTGTGACTCGGAAATTCCTTTCCAATCACAAGTCGTTAGCGGCTCCTAGCAGAACATAACGATTCCTGAATAGACACAAATTATATCGAACAAACCTTAGTGCAACATGATCTACGACCAGGTCCTCATCACTTACGATCAGCTCGTATCTCGTCACGACCAGATCCTCATCACTTACGACCAGCTCGTATCTCGTCACAACCAGTCCGTATTTAGGTACGATCAATTCGTAACTCCTTACGACCAGTTAGTACTTAAATACGACTAGTTCATATTTAGTCTCGACCAGTTCATAACTCCTTACGACCAAGTTTCGACCACTCTGTGATTACGTTCGACCAGTCTACGACCAGCTCGTATCTCCATACGACCAGTCTGTAACTGAACGAACTAAGCGACCTATTCGTGTATTCTCCCTTTGCCTCACGATATCTGGTTTGAACTCCAGGTGAGATATTTGTCATCCATGGACTGTTCAATATTTCTCGATCGAGTGTCGAATAACCTTATGTGATTGAACTCTTCGACCACCAATGGTATGGTCATACACTTTCTTTATCCGACCACTTCGAGGAGCACAGAGATATCTCTCCTGTTATGTTAGGAGGGGCAAATTCCATATCTAACCAGTCACATTCCTCCGTATGTTTCATAGTATACCTGAAAGCAACCTTTATAGCTACCCAGTTACGGAGTAGCATTTGGCAACCCCAAAGTGTACTCTTACGCATGTAGGAAACCATGCTGATCTCAGGTCTAAGGATTATACGTCATCATTGTTTGAGACCAACTGATGACACATAAAATCATAACAATCTCAGCAGTATCTCAAGGTGGGTCAATCCAACCTGATGTTCTCTAACATGTGTTCACATTATTGATTCGATATCCTTATATCCATGACCAGTGAAACATAATCATCAATCAACACATGTGCTGGTCGTAGAGTCACTAGTGTTTCGACCAGTGACATCCGACTAGGGATACCATTTAAAACGACATCATATAAGTTAAAGAGCTTCACCAACAAGTCACGTACTTGTTAATCTTTATAACTAATGATTCATTCAAGGAACAGAATAACATTTATTCAATAACTCATAAATATAGATGTGATACAATCATCTCTATAATTGCCTCTAGGGTATATCACCAACAGTTTCTCACTTGCACTAGAGTCAATCATATAGGTATCGAATACCCATAGCTCTTGTGTGCGCCTCATGCTTAGGTTGCAGGGGAAGCTTTGTCAACGGATCAACGATATTCAAATTCATGTGCACTTTGCATATCTTCACATCACCTCTTTCAACGATCTCACGAATAATGTGACATCGTCGAAGTATGTACTTGAACTTTTGATGCGATATAGGCTCCTTAGCTTGTGCAATGGCTCCAATATTATCACAATAGAGATCCACTAGACTAGAAGCACTCAAAACCACACCCAGTTCGTTAATAAACTTTCTAATCCATACGACCTCTTTTGTAGCTTCCGAAGTGGCAATGTACTCAGCCAATGTTGTAGAATCAACAACCGTTCCTTACTTGGAACTTTTTTAGCTTACTGCTCCTCCATTCAAATAAAACACAAACCCTGATTGCGATCTAAAATCATCCCTATCGGTTTGGAAGCTAGCATCGGTGTAACCATTTACGACCAGCTCTTCCTCACCACCAAAAACAAGGAATGCATCCTTAGTCCTTCTTAAGTACTTAAGGATATTCTTGACTGCTATCCAGTGACCTTCACCTGGATATGACTGATATCTGCTTGTAACACTTAGAGCATATGACACATCTTATCGTGTACATAGCATGACATACATGATAGATCCTGTAGCCGAAGCATATGTGATTCTACTCATTTTGTCTCACTCATCAGTGGCCGTAGGACACCGAGTCTTGCTAAGATTAATACCATGTGACATGGGCAAGAAACCTTTCTTAGAATTTTGCAAGTTGAACTGTTTCAACACCTTGTCAATGTACACATCTTAGTTTAATCCAGTTAGCCTTTTAGATCTATCTCTATAGATCCTTATACCAAGAATATATGCTGCATCTCCTAAATCTTTCATAGAGAAACTATTTCTCAATGAAGTTTTAACAGACTCAAGCATAGGAATATCGTTTTCGATCAGTAGTATATCACCCACATACAATATTAGAAACACAAGTTTGCTCCCACTAACCTTCTTGTAAACACAAGGTTCTTCTTTGTTCTTGATGAAGTCAAACCTTTTGACCACTTCATCAAAACGAATGTTCCAACTCCGAGATACTTACTTTAATCCATAGATGGATTTCTTAAGCTTGCATACCTTTCTAGCTTCTTTTGGATCGACAAATCCCTCAGGTTGTGTCATGTACACATCCTCACTTAGGTTTCTATTTAGGAAAACCGTTTTGACATCAATTTGCCATATCACATAGTCGAAATATGCAGTAATAGCTAGAATAATCCGGATAAACTTAAGCATAGCGACAGGCGAGAAGGTTTCATCATAATCAATACCTTGAATTTGTTTGAAACCCTTCGCGACCCGTAGTGCCTTATGAATGTGAATATTTCCATCCATATCTATCTTTTTCTTAAAAATCCATTTGCACTCAATGGTTTTAATACCACCAGGTAGATCAACAAAGTTCATAAGGTTCATAAGGCCAAACTTGATTTTCCTTAGGATATCCCACAAAGAAGCACTTATCAGACTTTGGTATGAACTTGTCAAACTCCAAACGTTTAACATATGCCTCACAACCCCATATCCTGAGAAAAGACAATCCAGGACTCTTCCCGGTCCATATCTCATATGGTGTCATTTCCACAGTTTTTGATGGAACCCTATTCAAAGTGAAAGCAGCTATTTCTAGAGCGTATCCCCAGAATTGTAATGGAAGATCAGATTGGCTCATTATTGACCGAACTATGTCCAACAATGTTTGGTTTCGTCATTTTGACACTCCATTCCATTGAGGTGTTACTGGCGGAGTAAGTTGTGGAACAATTCTACACTTCTTTAGATGATCACTAAACTCATGGTTTAAATATTCACCTCCATGATCAGATCGTAGAAATTTGATTTTCTTGCCAAGTTGATTCTGTACTTTATTCTGAAATTCTTTGAACATTTCAAAAGATTTTGACTTATGTCTCATCAAATAGATATAGCCATATCTACTGAAATCATCAGTAAAGGTTATGAAGTACTGAAAACCACCTCTGGCCAAAGTGCTTATTGATCCACATACATCCGTAAGTGCAAGGGCCAACAAGTCACTCGCCTTCTCACCTCTGGTCATGAAAGGTGCTTTTGTCATCTTGCCAAATAAACAAGATTCATATGTTTCAAATGATTCGAAATCAAATGAGTTTAGAAGACCATCTTTATGGAGCTTGATCGTACCTACTGAAATGACTGCTAATGACGACGACAAATAATAATAAGTCAACGGAAAACCGAAACCAAAAGAACGAGAAGGTGAGAGAGCAAGCGAGAGCAGCGAAAGAGCAAAGTGAAATCTCATAATTCTCGGGAGAGAGAGCGAGCGAAAGCAGCGAGAGAGAGCATGCGATTAAATAGACGCTGAGCTTCCCTCCCGCGTAATTCTTGGGCACGTATGCACATGCACATAGACAAAGAGGGGATAGAAGTGATTGATGTGATGGTTGAGTGGACGGGTCGAGGGCTGGGCATGCGTTACTATTAGGGCATTCGGCGTGTTCGGTTGGCCACAGGCCGAACATGGCTTAATTAGGGCACTGATTAGCTAGCTAAGTAGCTGGCTAATTATAGGAAGCCCCGTCTGGCCAGTGACTGGCCGGACGAGGGCGATGTGGAGGCGTCCGGCGTGTGACTGGCCGGACAAGGGCGACGTGGAGACGTCCAGCCCGTCATCGGCCAGACAAGGTGGCGTGTCAGGTGCAGAGGGCGTTCGGCTCGCCACCGGTCGAACGAGGTTTCATTTCTGCTTTTACATCGCAACGCTTACTACTTCTGTAAATTCGCCTCACAAACGTGCTATATCAGCTAAAAATTCTCCGCAACGTAGCATAGCATGCCAGGTGTAGCTAAGCAAACAGAGTTTGCTCATGTTTAATGGTGTTATTAATCAAGATTTAACTGGTAGAGCCTGTAATCTTTTTTTCTTTGAGAACACGCAAAGCCTGCAATGTTTATTTTTTCGAGAACGCGTAGTACATGATGCTATTAATTAATATTTAACTGGCAGTGCCTGCGATCTTTATTTTTTTGAGAACGCGCAAAGTCTACAATGTTTATTTGTTCGAGAACGTGCAAAAGCTTTGGGTGTCATTCCATTAAGAAGAAGAAAGAAGTAACAAATTCAAATACAAGATGCAACCTATGCAGTCCCAAGGCCGCCTTACAAGATCATTACATTGAAGGAACTACTCGTGGCAAATTAGAATGACCAGGAAGACCTAGTCAATCGACTAGAGGCCACAGCTAGTACTACTTCGGTTGTGATGACGTCTGCAGAAAGACAGCTCTGGCCATGCATCACTTGTTGAACTCATCCTGTATCATTTGAAGCAGATGGTCCGACGTTGCGGCCTCATTGTTGAACACTATGTTGTTCTGCTCCTTCCAAATCATCAGGAGACCGGGGTGGTGCACGAATCAAGCACTCTCCTTTCCCCTGAGACCATCTTGCGGACTGAGATCCAGTAATCTTCTAGGTTGGTTTGGGCCACCAGCACGCAGCGCTGCAACCCTACAAGAAAGAAGAAATGCGACCATATCTGGGATGTGACAGCACATCCAACAAGGAGATGGTCGATAGATTCCTGAGAGGAGAGGCAGAAGATGCAATGTCCTTGGTTTTGAAGGCCACGGCGTTCTAGGTGATCGGCTTTCTAGCAACGCCGACGAACTGCTAGCCACATGAAGTATTTGCATTTTAGAGGCACCCAAGATTTCCAAATAAATTCAGCACATGCGAAGTCCAGGGATCCATGAAAGGATGCCTTGTAGGCTGCCGGGACCCAGCTTTACATATATGAAACACCCTGTGTATTCTGAACTAGTCCTAGATCAGTAGCTAGCTCACACAATGAAACATCGATGAAATACCATCCATTTATCAATTTAACTAAAAAGATCTCAAACTAACAAATAGTAATAATAATTAGACTTTATGGTCAACGTTTACTAAGCTTGTCACACAGAGCTAAGAAACAAACAAAACTCTTGCAGCGGAACGAAAACTTGGAAAGACCAATCAACATGCTCACAAACAATCGAGTGGAGAACGCATCCTAATTTACAAAACTTTCAAAGAAATCCTCTTCATAGAACTCTTGAGCAGCTTGACTTTCTTTGACTGAGCAGCCAAGTTTAAAGCCGTGAGTACATAAAGTACTCCGCAAGTCGTTGGGAACAATATGCAATTAATATTCATGCAAGGCTTGAAAGAAAGAATAGTTGTATGGTTCTTTTACAGAAAGCAGATATTGATAGTAAATACAATAAATAGATTACAAAGTGTAATTTAAAAGATAATAAATAAATAGAGTAAACAATTTCTATGAAACAACCAGTGAACCTCCCATTCACTTCCCAACCAAACCACCAAGTAAACATCTCATCCACCAAGCGAACATCATATTCATCAAGTGAACTCTCCATTCACATTCTGACATATTTTTATAAAAACTCTACCACTTGTGTGAAATCTCCGAGCATTGTCCATAACCGGAGGCACGACTGTGTAAACAGTTTTAACTTTGTATAGGTTGAACAGCTTTACCCACAAGAGATAAATCAACTTATAATACCTAACCACGCTATTATAGGTGCCCAAATAAGTGATTATCACAAGGCCTTTACAAATGTAATATCTCAAAATTTTATTTCTGGTTAAAATAAAATTTAATTGTTTTCTTTGAAAATTTCTAGATTTTAAAAAGGTTTTCCCTATTATTTTGAAACAAAAAGAAATTTATTTGCAAAGATAAAAACCAATTTTAAGTTGTAAATATTTTATGTAAGTCCAAAATAACTCAAGAAATTTCTGTAAATTTTTTCCATAATTTTTGGACTTTATTTTCTATTTTCTAAAAGCCTATTTAGTTTATCTCAATTTTTGAAATTGTTAAATCACCAAAAATCCGAATTTCAGCTTTGGGCCGAATCTCTCCGACCCATTTCCTCTCCCACCCATGCCAGGCCATCCCGCATCCTCTCTCTCTTTCCCTCTCTTCTCTCATTGACCGCCGGGACCCACTTGTTAGCGCCTTCTTCCTCCCCCTTTCTTCTTCCTCACGACAGCGCCCACCTCCACCATTTTGGCTCGTTCAAAGCTCACACGACCGCCTATTTTTCCCAATATTTCCGCGACACCGCCACCAACCATATCCCTCCACCTCACTACACTCGTCTCAGCACTTATTCCCTTTTTCCGCCAATGGAATCCCCTTATCTCGCTGCCAAACTCGCGCCGCATGCCGCCTCGGTGCTCCCCTCGCCCTATAAAAGGGAGCCCTGGCACTGTAATATCAACCTCATCCCATTCCCCCACTCGGTAGAGTTTCACCCTCACTCTCGCCGCCGCAATCCTGAGTTGAAGATCGCCAGCCGAACGCATTTCTGCCGCTGTTCTCGACGCCATCGATGACACTCCGCCGACATCTTCACCACCACAGGGCAACCATGTGTGCTCCACGTCTGCACCATTGTCGGGACCCCGAGTCGCTGGACTCGAGCCCTTTGTGTATTCTGAACTAGTCTCAGATCATTAGCTAGCTCACACAGTGACATCACCGATGATAAACATATCCATACAACAAAAAGACGATGAAGTAGACAAATTAATATTACTTAGTAGCAAAAGTACCTTATGGTCAAGTCTTATAAAGTTTGACATGCAGGGCTTAACAACAAAATGTAGAACCAGAATATCTCGTGGAGGCCATCCGACATGCCCACAGGTAATCGAGTGGAGGACACGACCTAGTTCGCATAGTCTTCAAAGTAGTCTTCCTCGTAGAATTCGGTGTTCCCTGGTTCTTTTTCAGTGACTGATGAACAAATGGCGTAAAGCCGTCAGCACTTTAAAGTACCCAGCAAGTCGTAGGGAAATGTATGCGAATAATATTCATGCAAGGCTTGACAAGGATAGATTTATGGGTATTTTGCAGAAAGCAGTATTGACAGTAATTATAATAAGTAGATTGAAAAGCATAATTTAAAAGATTAATACATAAGTAATCAAGTTCTTTTGCAACAACTAGTGAACAACCCCCCGTTCACTTCCCAACCATTCCATCCAAACCACCAATCCAACAATTTTTATGAAAATCTACCCATTGTGTGAAATCACCAAGCATTGTCCATAACCGGGGGCACGGCTATTCGAATAGTTTTACACTCTGCAGAGGTTGTACAGCTTGATCTACAAGAGATACTCATCTTATAATGTCAGGCATTTCACGCTTCCGAAGGCGTGCAACTAAGTGATTATTACAAGGCTTTTACAAAACTCTATCTTGATCCAGTTCTGCTCACTAAGGATTCGCCACGCTGGCCCCCTCTTACACTAATTTAACAACCCAAACAGAACCGAATCAACACATTACTAATTATTCAGCTAGGTCCACCCCATCCTGGACATGTGGTTGTACGGTATCGCCCAGATCAATGGCGCACAAAGTTAAGTCCTTAATGACTACTCAGGCGAAGCAACCTCATCCCAATGTGCTTCCTGCACCCCCTTTACTGCACGATCATTTGCCTGAGTATGAAATCATTTTTGGGTTCAACCCGACCAAATGGTAACCCTTGCCATGGCACAACAAACTTTTAACAATAGTAGCCGTGCCATAATTCCATAGTCCATTAAGTCAAATTTATACATATGAGAATGTGATCAAGAATCCCATTGGATAGCTAAAGCATGGCTAAGCATATACGATACCCAAGTTGGTACTAAAATATGTCCAACTAAAATTAACCTATCCTATATTGTTCAAGGGTACATGTCATCCAAGTTTTCCAATAGGGTACAATGGCAGTTAGGTAATTAGATATTCCCAAAACCATTTAATATAAAACTAGCAATGCAAGTTAATATAAAATAATATAATTTTATAAAGTGGGTACAACATGATCAAAGGTCTACGACTTGCCTTCGTTGAAGAGTTGAGATGCTTCGGTCGTCGGGTCCAAGAATTCTTCCGAAATGCCGGAATCTATACACGCGAAAAGAGCCAAATAAATAAAAAAATTCCAAATAAATTCCAAAAAAAATACCAAATAAGCACCAACAGAAAGATAATGAATTTAGAAATTTGAATCACTCGAATCGGAGCTCAAACGGAGGAGAACGGACTCCCGGAAGGTTGAAAACACATGAAATGATGAAAATCAGGGTTTCTAGGATTTTTGGAATTATGTTTGTAAAGGAAAATTGGATTAATGCGTCAGCTGACGTTAGCCCCGAGGGATTTAGATTTCGACCGAATTGTTTTTCTGAAGAAAAAGAAAGAAAAGCCATGTGGGCTACCACGTAGGCGAAGGGGGGTGACGAGGCGCTGAGGTGGCACTGACGGAGCGCCATGTGGGCCTACCACGTCGGCACCTAAGCGGTGGCGCAGACGGACCGAGGGTCATCGGCGAACGACGATGTCCAACCAGCGGCGAGGACACCGTTGGCTAGAGGGAGGCGAGACGAACTCGATGCTCATAGTATGGATGACACGGTGCCAAGGGAAGGCCATCAGCGAGGAGGAGGAAGCGGTGGCGGCGATGATGTTTCGGCGGGTTTTCGGGGACAGGGAGGCACCCACGGGGTGGCCCTCGATCTTGCGATGCCGTCGAAGGAGACGAAGGTAGCGGTGCAAAAGGTGACGACGTTGCGCGGTGGTCGGCGACGGAGAACTTCAATTGCGACCGGGCTAGGGCGAGAGAGAGGGAGAGGTTTTGGGGAAAAGGAGGAGCTCACAGGGCACACCGTGCTCCTCTTTATAGGGCGCGAGGAGAACCAGATGGGAGAGATCGAGCGTGAAGCAGCGGCGGGTTTCGCGGGGAGCTTGCGTGCTCCGGCAAAACCGGGCAGAAAAGGAGGGTGGTGATGGATGGAACGGGGTCAGTGAGAAATCGGCAGGTCAACGCTTGCGGCCACGTGGAAAATCGACGAAGAAATCCTGGGATGGGATGGAGCTTTGTCCGCGGCGATGGCATTGTTCTTGCGTGCTCGGTGAAGAAGAAAGGAGGACAAAGGGGGGTGCTGACAGGTGGGCCCCATGGGCAGCGAGACGGAGGCATGTTCGGACCATCCGACAGCCTTGCGCACATGTTCGGACCGTCGAAATAGCTACGTGGTTGAGCGGACGGGAGCGCGGGATAGAGAGATTGGGCTGAGGGAGAGATTCAACCCAAAAAGCCAAAGGGCGATTTAGAAACCATTTTTGAATTACAGAATAGGAAATAATGAAAAAGGCTTTTTAGAAAATAGTTAATATAGTCCACAAAATTCTAGAAAAATGTACAGAAATTTCTCGAACTATTTTGTACTTAATTAAAATATTTTCAACTTCACTTTAGCTTTTAATTTTGCAAATAAATATTTTTAATTTTGGTACAAAAAGAAAAGCCATTTTTTAATTCCAGAAAATCCAAGAAATTACTTTAAATAATTATTTCGACTTTAAAATCCAAATAAATCAAGAAAGCTTAAATAAACCAACTTGAATTAATTGAAGTTTGATTTATTCAATTTAAACTATTTTTTATTTCTAAAATTTCAGGTTAAGCTTTAACAACTTAATGAAATCAAATGGTTATTTTTAATTTTTAAAATTTCCAAAAACTCTGGAAATTTGGGATGCTACAACCATGCCCATGTGAGTGCCTACGTGGCATCTTACGCTAGCACATGCGTGGCTCACACCACTGTTTCACACACCCAGTCCACCGTGGACCATAGCCTTCTTGTGGACTGGGTCTATGGACCATGGGCTTACTTGTGAGTGACTCAATAGTATTTTCCCATAGAAATTTAATTCAGTCGAAAAAGGAATTCAGATGCTGACGTCATGCTTGTATAATAATTACATTTTCCTTTAGTAAAATAATTCATAAATGCCAGAAAATTGAATTTAGTTTATTTCTTTAGAATTTAATCTTCTAATGACTCTTTCTCCTTCATACGAGCTCCGATTTCAGCGATTCAAATTTCTAAATTCATATAAAATCAAGATCTAGATATATATACTAAAATTATTTAATTTAGAGTTTATTTTAATTTTATCTGAGTTTATTTTAATTTATTTGAACATAGCTCGTTTTCACATATAGATTTTGACGACTCTGAAGAGCCTGAGTTATTTGATGAGTTAGACCAACTAGCATTTGAGCAAGGCAAATTACATTATTTGATCATGTTTTATTCTAATATTTAAAATTATTTGAATTCTATTTTAAATTATTATTGCATGTTTATTTATATTCCAGTTAATTTAAATTCCTGTTTTAAATTTCTAGTTAATCCCTTTTCCTTTGTATAGGCAATTTTGATATTGAATTAGCCATACCTTGTCACCTTAGTTGAAAATCTAGTTGGTATAATAGTATGAACTAGAACACGTTAGAAAACTTTATGCTTAGTCCAAGCTTAGACCAAAACTATTGAATTAGGGAGAATTTAGCCAAAATGTTCAACTATGATTTAAAAATGAGATTATGGTTTTTACCATAGAAATTTTAGAAAATGATTTGAGATGAAAAATAAAATAAAACAGGTTTGGACTTGGGAAAATTGGATAGTTGGTTGGTGCAAGTTTATGCATGGGCTCAATTCAGTGAATGATTGAGGGCCAGTGGTTGTTTTGAAAGTCGCACAGTCAATTAAGGACTGGTCTGCGAGCTACAGATTGTTAAGACATAATCGTACTACTACAGGTCTGCAAGCAATTGATTAATCCTGCAAGTAAATTTTTGCTTTAGAAAATAATTTGGGCACTCTAAGACGGCTGATCTAACTATGGTCAAGACCTACAGTGAGTATGGCTCTAATTCCACCTCTGTTGGGGTACGGAAATGCAATTCTAGACCGTCTGTGTATAATGCACTAGTCCAGGATCACGCTAGTGCACACAGTGTCAACATAGATGAATATCAATCCACACAAGCGATTAATAGATTAAACGATTGATTTGAATAGCAAATAATAGTTTTGACCTTACGGTCGAGTGTACATTTATTAAGTCATGCAGGACTAGCAATAAAGAAATAAGCAGCGGAGCAAAATAAACTCCAGCGAAATCCCATGAATTTGCCACAAGCAACCGACTGGGATCAAAGACCTAACGATCAGCACCTTCGTAGAACTCCTCCTCAAAGGCAGGTGATGACTCCTCCACTTCTGTTGATTTGATTTAGCAAGTATGAGCATGCAACCGTACTCGCAAGTCATACCACAAAAATGCAATGTATAGATGTAGGCTTATTCCAAAGGAAATGGTTTCTATGGTTCTTTTTCGTAAAAGCAACATTTGCAATTGAATACAAATAATAGATTGAAATGCAGTTCAAAATAAATAGACAATAATAATTTAATAGTTATTTTCACAAAGTACACAAAGCTAATCCGTTTAATTCACATAGCTATATGACTTAGGTTACACAGTTCCCATTCCAAATGTTTTATGAAAATCTACCCATCGGGTGAAATCCCTGATCATGTCCATGACCGCAGACACGGCTATTCGAATAGATTAATTAACACTTTGCAGAGGTTGTACACTTTACCCACACGATACAATCAGTGTAGCTAGCACTAATCATAACAAAATATTTCAAAACTTCATCTCAACATTGACACTTCCAATGTGCTTAACCGCCAGACAACCCCACACAGGAAGCCAGTCCGACACACATCGTTGGATAGGAAAGTGACGAACCGTCCCACGATGCGACTACTTGGTAGTACACACCTCCACCCATGCAACATAGCCTAACCTACTACCTGAGTAATCAATGCCAAGACTCCATAACTTACTAAGTTAGGCCCGTCTCATACCAGGCATGTGGTCGTACAGTAAGGCTCAGTTCAATGGCGCACATGGTTAAGTTCTTAATTGACCAATTAAGGCAAAACTTTCAATTTCTAGCTATGTTACACAGAATAAATCCCATGCACACAACTTCATCATAACAAAACAAAGTACCACTTGCCTCCGTCTAAATCTTTTCCCACCCCGTTGGTTAAGTACAACATATGCCATTCATGAGTAATAGCACACAGTACACGCAATTTTATCACATAATTCCATAATCACTTAGTCAGGTTTATCATTGCAACCCACATGAGATGATGACTCATAACATGGCTAAGCAAACTACTCGTATCTAACCAACCCACGTTAGTGCTATGACAATACCAACTAAATAATGAACCAATCTAAGGTGATAAACGATTATGACATATAATAGAAAATGTGGATATATAACAAATTGGAATAATAACTAATCCCAAAAGCATTTAAATAAATACTTAAAGTAAATGCAATAACTTGAATCGAAGTATTTTAGAAAAATAGGATTCAACATGATCAAAGGTATAACTTGCCTTGGAATAGGTATGAGTACTGGTCATGGTCTTGGTGCACTTCTTCTTCTCCAAAATCTCCCGAAGTATCAACGTCTACTCGCAAACGAAATAAATAAATAAAAATAAATAAAACAGAGAAGAAAACCAACACCAAAAATTAAATAAAAATCTTAGATAAATAGATATAGAATTTAGATGAATTTAGAAATTTGAATGAGCTCAATCGGAGTTCGGATGAAGAAGATATGGGCTTTGAAAGTTTGAATCTAAAGAAAATACCCTAAAAAGTAATTATCAAATTTTTTGAATTATTCTTCAAGAGAAAAAATAGATTATTGCGCAATGATGACGTCAGCCCTCAGAATTTCAGAAATAAAAAGAAATCTCACATGTGGGACGTACATGGTAGTGGCCCGGCTCACGGTGAACCAAGTTCACTGAGCCTTGGATCTGGGGTTTGGCTGGACTAGCACGCACGTGCACACATGGCTGACACGCATGCGACACATCAGATGACACAAAGATGTGGGCGTTGATGTGGTGAGCCACGTGGACGGACACGTCAGGTTGACGGTGGTGGCGCTCGGGAACCAAGGATCCGGCGAACGGCGGTAATCCACCGGTGATGAGTGGTACCAAGAGGTAGAGCACGCTATTGTGGTCTCAGGGATGTACTCACGGGTAGCTGAGGTGGACTGTGGTGGCCGGCAGTGAGCTCGAAGTGACGGAGGACTTTGGGTTTTGTCGGATGGATGCTCCAGCGTGATTCTGACGATGTGAGTGGTCGCTGGAGGTAGCCTGAGCGACGGTGGACTCGACGGTGTGCTCAACGTCGACGAGGCGGCAACGACGGCGTCGCAATTTGAAGAAAACACCCGACGGTGGAAAACCCTAAAAGTCCAAATGCAGCGGCGCTAGAGCTTTAAGGGTGCGGCGAGTTGAGGGGTTTTGGTGCGGGGACTATGGCGATCCCAGGGGGCTATATATAGGGGCTCGGGTGGGGCTAGGGAGGCGTACGGCGGCAGAACCCTAAAAAGAGTCTGAAACCAACATGAGGAAATCTCTAAGTTTGAAGGAGATTTAGGATCCAATTTTGCCAAATTCGGGTGCGGGAGAGTTAGGGATAAGGTTCTACACGTTTTTCAGTTGGACTCTAGTTGAAGATTCCGCGCTGTCGTATGAAGCTTCGAGGTTTGGAAATGGCGGATGAAGGCGAGCATGTTGCGAGGACGAAGAAGACACGAGGAGGACGACGCAGTAGCTAGGCCCACCTGTAGAGGGACAAGGACGCGGTCCCACGCGTCGGTGGTGGATGAGATGCGTGGGCGAGCGGGCTGGCGTGGAGCTGGGCCGTGAGTTGGGCTGAGAGAGAGGAGGATTGGACCGTCTCATAGGAAATCAGCCCAAAAGGTTTTCTAAGATTTTAAATTGATTTTCCTTTTTAGAAATTACAGTAAATCCAAATAGCAATTAGAAAATAGCAAATGAACTCAGAAAAATTCTAAAAAAATCTAGAAAATATCTCCAAGCTCATAGAATCCAAATAAAATAGTTTTGACAATAGTTCAGTTGGGATTATTCATATTAAATTGTTTTGTTACTGAAAGTCCATATGAAGCTTTTGAATTAAAATTCAAATAAATCCAAATGGTGAATTTTCTCCCTATTAACTATTCAAAGGATTTTTTTAAGACTCAAAAAATTGGTATGTTACACAGGCCATGAAAAGAAAATTGAACAGAAGCATACGATCTGTGGCTGTTGGCTGTTGCTATGAGCATCGCATAGAGTGTAGAGTCTGTAGACAGTAGACATGTTACATAAATTTGTTCTATCAAGATTTATCGCAAAAGTTGTAGGATATTCGCATTCGACCGAATTGAGTACATATTCGATCGAATATGTATTCATTACGACATTAGATTCGTATTGGAGAACGTTCGAATTCATATTCGTATTCATTATTTTAAAAATATGTATTCGTATTCGAGACTATTCGATTCATATTTGATCCGTTTCCACCCCCTACCGGGCATAGGTGGAGGCATCAGCAGCCCGGGCATAGGTGGAGGCGAAGGCGGAGGAGAGGATGGAGAGGGAGGTGAGGAGGAAGGAGGAGGCAGAAAAGGAACGGTTGGCTGGTCGCTCAAAGTGGAGAAGAAGAGGAGCAAATCTGGTGACTCCGGTGCTCGAGAGAAGGAGGGGAGCAAGATCTGGTGAGGGAGAAGGAGATCCGATAGTCTCGGAGGAGAGGAAGGGAGAGGAAGCAAAGGGGGTCCACGAAGGAGCTCGGGAGAAGTGAATCCGACGCTTTGGCCGATGGTGGAGAAGGCAGAGGGATGAGATTTGGCAGAAGCCGGGAGGAGATGTGGTGGGGTGTTGGGACCCAGATTTATACATCCGAAACCCTTTGTGTATTCTGAACTAGTCCCAAATCAGTAGCTAGCTCACACAGGAAACATTGATGAAATACCATCCATTTATCAATTTAACTAAAAAGATCTCAATATAACAAATAGTAGTAATAACTGGACCTTATGGTCAACGTTTACTTAACTTGACACGCAGAGCTAAAGAAAACAGATAAACTCTTGCAGCAGAACAGAAAGCTTGGAAAGGACAATCAATATGCCCACAGGAAATCGAGTGGAGGACGCTTCCTATTTTGCAAGGCATTCACAAAACTCATCTTCGTAGAACTCTGGAGCAGTTTGATATTCTTCAACTGAGCAGCAAAGTTTAAAGCCATAAGTATATAGAGTACTCAACAAGTCGTAGGGAACAATATGCAATTAATATTCATGCAGGGCTTGAACAAAGGAATAGCTGTATGGTTCTTTTGCAAAAAGCAGTATTGACAATAAATACAGTAAATAGATTAAAATGCATAATTTAAAATAATAGTAAATAAATAGACAATTGCTTTGAAATAACCAATGAACCTCCCACTCACATCCCAAGCAAACCGCCAAGTGAATATCCTATCCACCACATGAACATCACATTCACCAAGTGAATCTCCCATTCACCTTCCGACACATTTTTATAAGAAATCCTACCTCTCGTGTGAAATCTTCGAGCATGTCCATGACCACGGACATGGTTGTTTAAATAGTTTTAACTCTGCAGAGGTTGTACAACTTTATCCACAAGAGATAAATCAACTTATACTATCCATTCTCACACTTCCGTAGGTGCGCGACTAAGTGATTATCAGAAGGCCTTTACCAAGCTCCTTCACAACCTAGTTCTGCCCGGTAAGGTTTTAAAAACAAATGTCATCACGACCAGAGAGGGCCTCCCTCTTGCGCCATTGTGAGTATCTATCCCGGAATTCACACTTCCAAAAATATGACCGAAATTAATACATTGCTAATTAGTTAGCCTTCATCCGATACTGGACATGTTGTACGATATGACCCAGTTCAATGGCACATAAGATTAAGTCCTTAACAAGTTACTTAGACGTGACTACCTCATCCAAAATAATGTGTCTCACGCACCCCCTTTACTGCACAACCACTCACCTGAGTATAAATCATTTTGTTCAACCTAACCAATGACAATCCCTATCATGGCACATAATTTTATAATAGCGACATCACACCACAATCGATACAATAGTGGCATCACACCACAGTTGCACAACAATAGCATCGCACCACAATTCTATATATCATTAAGTCAATTTATCATTATTGAACATGCGATCTTGAGCCCATCGTAACTAGGCATGACTAAACATATCTATGATACCCATGTTGGTGAGACAATTATGTCCAACTAATATTGACCACCCTATGGTGACAAATGATTCATGATATTCAAATAATCAATGGAGGCATAGTGATGTATAGGTGATTAACTATTCCCAAAACAGTTGATATAAAGATAGCATGCAATTTGATATAAAACAATATAATTTTTAAATCATTGGTTTAATATCAAAGGACTATGACTTACCTTGGCTTTGCTCAGTTACCACAATTGGATCTTCAAAGCTTGTTTCTGCTCCTGCTCCTTGAAACAGATCGTCCAAATCGAGAGAGAAAATAACACGCGAAGCACAAATAAATCTAAAAAAATCAAATAAAATCCAAAAACAACAAAACTAATTCTAAAAGAAAGAGTTCAATTTTAGATGAATTTAGAAATTTGAACAGACCGAATCGGAGCTCAGACGGAGGAGAACGGACTCTCGAATGATTTGTCACAAAGAAAAAGGGAGAGAAGAAAGAAAAAGGAATTGACAGGTGTGGCCAGGGTGTAAGAGAGAGAGAAAAAGAAAGAAAGAAAGGCTTACACGTGGGATCCTCATGTAAGAGAGAGAGAGAGAGAGAGAGAGAGAGAGAGAAGAAACAGAGGAGGCAGGCGCCGTAGGCTTGCGCACAACGGCAATGGCGATTGGTGGTTCAGTGACGGGCGGTGAGAGCAAAAATTAAACCCCGATGGTGAGAGGAACACTCGGGTGGCGGTGGCTCTGCAAGGGCGGCAACGAGGTGACGGCGGCAGCGAAGTAGTGATACGGGCTCACGGCGGCTTCGGTGGTCCGGTGGCACATGGAGGAGAAGGAGGGAGCACGAGGTTGGCAGCGGCGCAGGGAACACGGAGGACACCTTGGGGCGGTCGGAGGGTGGTCGAAGGCCGGCAGCGGGGAAGAAAGGAGATGGCGGTGGCTCGGCACGGTGACGGAGGGAGAGCGAGGAGGGAGGGAAATGAAGGAGGAGGATAAGGGACACGCGATGACACACACGGGAGAGCAAGGAGCTCACCAGAGAGGGAGATCGGAGGTGGTGGCAGTGGCCGGCTTTGGGGAAGACGAGTGCTGCGGTGTTCCAGCGACGTTCTAGCGAAGATGATGGGAGCAGTGGCGGAGCGCGATGGTTAAGGGCTTGCGGTGGCGGTGGCGTTCCGACGGATTACAGCGAGATGATGGTGAAATCGGCGGTGATTTCTTAGGGATATGGGAGAGGAGCACGAGGTGATGAAAGATGCAGAGGGGTGGCTTAAAAAGGCACCGGACAGGGGAGTGTGAGTTCTAGATGGTGGTGAGTTGTGTTTGGCTCGGACACGGGTGAGCGGCGAGAGAAAAAGAAAAGGAGGAAGAGGGGTGAAAGCATCTAGGCCCTTAAAATCGTGTTTTGGTAATTAATGACTATATGTGATTATTGGACTAACGTGTTTATTGAGCATTTACAAGGTTAAGACCTTCTGGTGGTTTCAATGATGAAAAAGCATGCTAAAAGGTTCAATAAAGACTTACATGATTGAAGACAGGTATAAGTAGATGATGATCCTTTTATATTTTACCGGTCTTAGGAGAAAAGTTTGGAAGACCGGATTTTAAGATAAATACCGTACTATTAAGAGGGATCATGACTAGTACCTTGATAACATAGTTTTGTGCAATATGGATCAAATTTAGGATCATGCATGCATTTGGTTTCGTTTTTCCAAAAAGCTTCTAAGGTAGGTGTCAAAATCGGATCAACCGACATCTCACCGGCGGTTGTACCGCTTGGTGCGGTATGACCGCATGTTACTAGGCGGTACTACCGTTTCTTGAACTCCTCAGCCAACCAAGTGCTAATGCGGTACGACCGGCTCTTTCAGCGGTACTACCGCATTGCGGTCGTTCCGAATTTTAGTTGGCGGTTGATTAATACTAGAACCGTTGCACTTTTGACTCAGAGCTCTCTGAGATAATCGGTCGTACCGAAATTGAAAAGCGGTCGTACCGATCTGCGGTTGTACCGATTTTTAAATGGCGGTACGTATTTTACAGAGAGCATATCATCTCGGCTTTTCTGGAAAACCCTTCGTTCGGTCGTACCGCTTCTCTGTGCGGTATGACCGGAGGTTGCGGTCGTACCACACCTTAGTTGGCGGTCGTACCGCACGGGTTGTTCAACGGCTATGTCAGAGTCATTTAATGCCACTGTTCTAACCGTTACAGTACTCTGTCTTGGGTGCGGTCATACCGCACCTTAGTTGGCGGTCATACCGCAACTCGGTATTTTTCTGAGTATGACTCTCCAACGGCCGTTTTTGTTGGTGGGTGGTATAAATACCCCCCCAACTGCTCAAGGGCAGTGTGCTAGACTACATTTAACATCCTTTGGGCCTTGTGCATTCATTCAACTCCTCAAATTCATTTGTTCACCTATTGGGAGGTTGTTGAGCTCATTCAAATGCATTCATCATTCTAGTTGATCCTCTTGCACTTGAGTATCGTCAAGCGAAGGTTTTGGTTTGTTACTCTTGGAGTTTTGCTGAATTCCTAGACGGCTTGGCGGTGATTGCACGGTGATCTCTTCAAGAAGATTGTGAAGAGGCCCGGTGCCAAGATTGTGATTGGTTTGGTGTTTACCATCTCCGGAGCGGAGGAAGAACAACCAATAGTGATCGAGGAAAGGCTTAATTCGTGGAGCCGGCTTGACTGGTTCAAGCTCCCTCAACGTGGACTAGTGAAGACCGGTAAGTCTTCGATACCACGGGAAAACATCGTTGTCTCATTGTGGTTATTTCTAGTCTTTACTCTTCCGCATTTATATTTCTAGCTTGATCTTTGTGCTTGTATTGCTTAGCTAGAAGTATAACTTGCTTAGACTAAATTGTTAATCGACTTAACTCGTTAATTTGTGAAAAAGTTTAAAAACCTCCTATTCACCCCCTCTAGTCGGTTATCCTTGATCCTACAAGTGGTATCAGAGCTTGGTCTCTCAATTTATTAGACTTTACCGTCTAAGAGAGAAAGGATGGCTAGCGAGGGTGTGCCTATAGGAAAGACTCCTTTGTTTGATGGCTCAAATTATTCTTATTGGAAAATTAGAATGTCTATTTTCTTAAAGGCCATGAGTCCGAACATATGGAAAATTGTAAATGAGGGTTATGTTATGCCTCTTGAACCAACAAACTTCACGGTTCAAGATGAACGTAATGCTCATTTAGACGCTCAAGCTATGAATGCTCTCTTTGGTGCTTTGAACGCGGATGAGTTCAATAGGGTGAGCAATCTGGAAACCACTCATGCTATTTGGACTACTCTCTCCGAAATTCATGAGGGCACATCTACGGTCAACGAAGCTAAATTGCATAGGCTTCGGATTAAATATGAGACATTCATAATGTTGCAAAATGAAAACATCACCGAGATGTATTCAAGACTCAACAACATTATGAATGAACTCAAAGGTCTTGGTACTAACCTTCTTGATATTGATGTTGTGCGCAAGATGCTTAGGGCGCTCCCGGATAAATACGAGACGTTGGTGACATTATTTCTCAACTCTCCCGAGTTGCCAAGAATGACACCAACCGGACTTTTAGGCAACCTCATCACTAACGAGCTATACAAAAAGTACAAGGAAGAGCTCTTGGAGTCATCTTCATCCAAGAAGAAAATTACCGCTTTCAAGGCCAAAGCGGAGTCAAGTGATGATGAGGATGAAAAAGAAGACTCGGATGAGGAGTATGCTCTCCTTGTGAGGAGAATGAAGAAATTCATGAGAAGTCGCCCACATCGAAACTTCAACTTCAACAAGTACAAGAAAGGGCAATCCTCAAATGACAATAAGCGATATAGCAACATTCGTTGTTATGGATGTGATGAAAAGGGGCACATAATCTCAAATTGCCCCAACAAGAAGGATGACAAAGATAAATCATCAAAGAAAAAGGAATTCGATGGAAAGAAGAAGCTTTTCAAAAGGCTTCACAAAAAGGGCCAAAATGAAGCTCACATTGGAGAGTGGGATTCCGATGAAGAATATTCGGATTCCGACTCCGAATCAAGTGATGAAGAGTCTTCTAAGAAAAGAGAACTTATCGGCATCGCCATAAAGGAAGCTTCTTCCCTCTTCGCGTCTCCTACATGCCTTATGGCAAAAGGAGATAAGGTAAAATCCATTGATGATAATGCTCCTTCATATGATGAATTAATGGACATGGTTGAAGATTTAAATGAGTATATTGGAAAAGAGAAATCAAAATTTAAAGTCTTAAAGAAAGAGTATATCTCTCTAAAAGACTCTTATGAGGAGCTAAAGGAAGCTCATGATTCTCTCCTTCTAAAAGATATAGAAAAATCTCATTCAAATATTGGTATTACTTGTGATTTAATGAATGAGATGCCTAGAGTAGAAAATGTGTCAAATGCTAAATCCATGTCTAGTATTTCTACTTCTTGTGATGACTTGCTATCCATACCTTGTTGCTCAAATGATGATTCAATTGTTGGTATGAATAATACTTGTGACCCTTTACTAATTGTTGAAAATCATGAGTTGAAAGAGCAAGTCACCAAGCTAAGTAAGAGCTTGGAAAGATGCTTCAAGGGTAAATCAACCCTTGATAAGTTATTGAGTGAGCAAAGATGCTCATTCAATAAGGAAGGACTTGGGTATGTGCCCAAGAAAGGTAAGAAACCGGTAAACAAACCTCCAAGGTTTATTAAGCAAAGTGGTAAATATTGCAATAAATGTGGTAAGGTAGGACACATATCAAATGCTTGCTTAAATATTAATGTTAAATCCTATGGCATTTATGATTCTTGCTACATGCTTAAGAAATCTATAGATGGTAAAATAATTGCAAGATTTATTGGCACTTCGATTTTAGGCGCTAAAAAGAATGCTATTTGGGTGCCTAAAACCTTGGTCACTAACCTCCAAGGACCCAAACAAATTTGGGTACCTAAAAGAACTTGATTCTTGTTTTGTAGGTGAACTACAAGACCGGTGGAAAACATTGGGTGCTTGATAGTGGATGCACTCAACACATGACCGGTGATAGAAAAATATTCATCACATTCGAGAACGTAAAAGGAAGTGACAAGATCACATTTGGAGATAATAGTAAAGGAAAGGTAATAGGATTAGGTAAAATCGCTATCTCAAATGACCTTTCCATTTATAATGTATCTTTAGTTGAATCACTAAATTTTAATTTATTATCCGTTGCTCAAATATGTGATCTTGGCTTAATTTGCTCTTTCTCAAATGAAGGTGTCTCAATTTCAAGTGAAAAGGATAATGCTTTAGTTTTCAAAGGTTTTAGATTTGGAAATCTTTATTTGGTAGATTTCTCCTCAAATGCATCATGTCTACAAACTTGTTTAATTGTAAAAACTTCATTAGGTTGGCTTTGGTATAGAAGGCTAGCTCATGTTGGCATGATTCAACTTAAAAAGCTTTTCAAAAATGATTTAGTTGTTGGCTTAAAAGATGTGAAGTTTGAGAAAAATCGACTTTGTAGTGCTTGTCAAGCCGGTAAACAAGTCGCGAGCTCTCACCCTTCCAAGAGTATCATGTCAACTTCTAGACCATTGAAACTCTTACATATGGATTTGTTTGGGCCAACAACCTATAAGAGTATCGGGGGAAATAGCTATTGTTTAGTTATCGTGGATGATCACTCTAGATATACATGGGTGTTCTTTCTAGATGACAATAGCGAAACCTCCGGAATTTTCAAAAGCTTTGCAAAACGGGCTCAAAATGAATTTGATTTCAAAATAAAGAAAATCTGTAGTGATAATGGTTCCGAGTTCAAAAATACTAAAGTTGAAGATTTTTGTGATGAACTTGGAATAAAGCATGAACTTTCTACAACCTACACTCCGGAGCAAAATGGAGTTGTAGAAAGGAAAAAATCGAACATTAATTGATATGGCTAGGACAATGCTTGATGAATATAATACTTCCGATAGCTTTTGGGCGGAAGTAATTAACACCGCTTGTCATGCCATAAATCGTCTTTATTTGCATCGCTTTTTGAAAAAGACTTCCTATGAACTCCTTGTTGGAAGAAAACCGAACATCTCTTATTTTCGTGTCTTTGGTTGCAAATGTTACATTTTGAAAAAGGGTGTTCGTCTTTCAAAATTTGCAAGTCGATGTGATATTGGTTTCTTACTTGGTTATTCTTCAAATAGCAAAGCATATCGTGTCTTCAATCAAAACTCCGGTTTAGTTGAAGAAAGACACGATGTGCAATTTGATGAAACTAACGGCTCTCAAGAAGAGCATGAGAATTTGGATGATGTAGGTGATGAATTGTTAAGAAAGGCTATGGAAAATATGTAAATTGGCGACATCAAACCTAAAGATGAACCATCATCCTCTACTCAAGTTGAACCTCCTACTTCTTCCACAACAAGCCAAATTCAAGTGGAAGAAAACAATGATGAAGATAATCAACCATTCAACCTACCACCAAGAATCCATAATGCGATTGCAAAAGATCATCCAATAGATCAAATATTGGGTGATATAAGTAAGGGTGTTCAAACTCGATCTCGTGTCGCTTCATTTTGTGAACATTACTCTTTTGTCTCTTCTCTTGAGCCGAAGAATATAGATGAAGCACTTGATTATCCAGATTGGATGATTGCAATGCACGAAGAGCTTAATAATTTCACCCAAAACGAAGTTTGGACATTGGTGGATCGACCCAAAGAACACAATGTCATCGGTACAAAATGGGTGTTTAGAAACAAGCAAAACGAAAATGGTATAGTTATAAGAAACAAAGCAAGATTGGTCGCACAAGGTTTCTCTCAAGTCGAAGGTTTGGATTTCGGTGAAACTTTTGCTCCTGTAGCTAGACTTGAGTCAATTCGTATATTACTTGCTTTTGCATCATGCTTTGATATTAAATTATTTCAAATGGATGTCAAAAGTGCCTTTTTAAATGGAGAAATATCCGAACTTGTTTTTGTTGAACAACCACCCGGTTTTGAAGATCTTAAGAATCCTAATCATGTCTATAAAATCTCCAAGGCGCTCTATGGTCTTAAACAAGCTCCTAGAGCATGGTATGTGTAATACCCCCAAAAGTATTTGAAAGTACTTCCGGGAGAGATTTAATTGTGAGTTAAAGGATTAACTGTTTAGAAGTCGATTTAGGAGGCGAACCTTTTGGGAGTTAATTAATTAGGCAACCATCGAGGGGGGGTTTTCGCATTTGCTAGACAACCTGGGCCCCGGGCTACCGCCGGGAGGCCCATTAGTGGGCTGGCCGGCCAAGGCCCAAGAGGGGGCGGCACAAACCCTAGCCCCTCCCTCCTCCAAGCCGCAACCCCTCCCTTCCCCTTTCCTCCCCAACCGGCCGCCACTTTTCCCCACCACCTCCCTGCCTCCCCTCCACACCTCCTTGCGCACCTCCCCACCTCCTCCACCTCCATTGCTGCTGGTCAAAAGGAAGGAGAAGCTCCATTGCAGCCGGCCAAGGAGGAAAAAGAAGGAAAAAGAAGAGAAGGGAGAAGAAGAGGGAGAAGAGAAGGAAGAGAGGAGAAGGAGGATCGTCTTCGGGGGTTTGTTCGTCGTCGTCCAGCACGTCGTCAAGGGTAACGACGGGTTTCTTGCGTTGAGTGATAGTCATTAGAAGCGTTTGCTAGTAGATCGATTGCATCGGTTAATTTCTGTTCTCTGTCCAATTTTGTCCAGTAGCTTGCGCGGCCAATTTCATGTGGTTAGAAGCAGAATTAGGAGTTTGGATCTCCTAGAGAGTTGTAGATTATGTTCTTAGCTTTCAGTGGCCACCAAGATCACCCAAATCCGATTAACGGTCAGGAAGTTATGAATTTTTTAGTATCGCTGCTCTGTTATTCTGTCAGTTTTGAACAGTCTGTAGAAAATGGGATGAATCTGCTAGTTAAATTCAAACTCAGAGGACCTCAATATAACGAAAAATGTGGGTAATTTCTATACCTTTTCATAGAGATAAAGAACACGAGATTTGGACTTTCGTAGCAAAAGTTATGGTGGTTTTAGCGTACTGTCCAGAGAACCCGACGAGAATTCTGTTGTCTGATGATTGGTTTGATAGGGGAAGTTAATGACATAATCAAAAGGGCTCCCCAACTAGGTTTATTTAGGTAATTCAATTACCTTTTCAGAAAGTCTAAGAGCATCTTAATTGAACTCCTGAGCAGAAAGTTATGTATTTTAGAATTTGGCTGTTTTCAGTGAGCACAAAAACGATCGCTAGAAATTGGAGGTTTGGTTAACGCTTGGGAGTTTAGTGAGATCAATTGTGTTGTTATTTATGCTCTTGGTCCAGCGTGTTGGTCTTAGATTGGGATACCTTTATGTTCAGGTGGGAGCGCGGTTCCAGGGGCAGCACCCTCTTCGCGTCCACCGCTCTCGCATGGTTAAGGCAAGTATTCGGGTTATAGCGTATTTTCGGTTGTATGATATGATTGTTGTGATTACTTGTTGTAGCCTTGCACGAATGTTAGTGTAATGAGTTTTCCTTTTATCTTGATGAATGCAAGCTATGGTTAATGTTTCCCTTGAGCGTTGCTAAATCTTACATGATGTTATGTACATGTTAAATTCTTGGGTATAAAAGACGTGGGTATGGAGCATTTGCATGTTTCAAACGTGTTGGAGACTTGGTCATGAAAGCATGTTTTTTGATATATGATAGCGAAGTAAGGTTGCTTACATGATAATGAGTATATGAGGTATTCCTGTTTATGAATATGTTATCATGGTGCATATGCATGTTGAGAGCATACAGTGCCCAGTCACGTGGTGATCAAGCACATTCATTGAGGTCCCGTTATGTAGATGACGGGCTTGAGGTCCCACATTCGTGGAATGTGGGCTATGAATAAAGAGGTCCCCATCATTAAAGTGATGGGCAAAGGTCCCTATACATGTGGTGTATAGGCTTTTGGTCCCGTGTGCGAGAGAGCGCAAGCAAAGTATCTGACAACGGTTGTATACCCGCATTACAGTAAAATGCGAAAGAGATAAAGTTAAAAGGTGCATTGCTTTGGTTGCATTCACATGAGCATGAAGACTATACTATGGTGCATTGTTTATCTTGGATTATTGATGCTATGAATGTTAACTTGCTTAGCCTTGTTGGTACTTGCCGAGTCTTTGGGCTCACTCTTGCTTTGATGTGTTTTAGGTACAAGCGGCAAGACCGGCATGCATGGGAGGGAGTAGATGTTGGATGCACGCACTACCACTCAACCTTAAGAATTACTTATGGATAGTTTGAGTTTGATTAAGCTGTAATAATGAGAATAGCAAGTTTTGGTTATGTTTATGAGACTATCCTGCATGCTTGAATGAACCTGATTATGATTATTGATAATTGCCTTGATTAATTGCTGAAACATCGGTATAGTTGACTATACAAAGGAGGTTTTGTCGAGATTTTGTAATTGGACTTAGTTTAACCTAGTTTAATTTAATTTTAGTAGCATTCCAGGCTCAATGCTGAGCTGGGGTGTTACAGTATGAACGCCTTCGAGACTTTCTAGTTTCAAAAGGATCCAAAATTGGGAAAATTGATTCAACATTGTTCACTAAAGTGTTAGATGATGATTTCTTTGTATGTCAAATTTATGTTGATGATATCATATTTGGTTCTACTAATCGAGACTTTTGCAAAGAATTTGGTGATATGATGTCTAGGGAATTTGAAATGTCCATGATTGGAGAACTTAGCTATTTTCTTGGACTTCAAATCAAGCAACTCAAAGATGGAACTTTCGTAAGCCAAACCAAGTATGTAAAAAACTTGATCAAGAGATTTGGAATGGAGGACGCAAAACCTATCAAAACTCCAATGGCAACAAACGGTCACCTCGACCTGAATGAGGGAGGTAAATCGGTAGATTTAAAGCTTTATAGGTCTATGATTGGTAGCTTGCTTTATCTTACCGCATCTAGGCCTGATATCATGTTTAGCGTTTGCATGTGTGCACGGTTTCAAGCATCTCCAAACGAGTGCCACTTGATGGCCGTAAAAAGAATACTAAGATATTTAAAGCATTCCTCTAGCATTGGCCTATGGTTTCCTAAAGGTGCTAAGTTTGATTTAATTGGATACTCGGACTCCGATTATGCGGGTTGCAAAGTGGATAGAAAAAGCACCTCGGGGAGTTGTCAATTCTTAGGGAGATCCTTAGTATCATGGTCGTCCAAGAAATAAAATTTCGTAGCTTTATCCACCGCCGAAGCCGAATATGTTTCCGCGGGAAGTTGTTGTGCTCAATTGCTATATATGAGGCAAACCTTGATGGGTTATGGAATTAAAATTGATAATATGCCTCTTTTGTGTGATAATGAAAGTGCGGTTAAAATAGCAAATAATCCGGTCCAACACTCAAGAACCAAGCATACAGATATTCGCCACCATTTCCTAAGAGATCATGTGGGCAAGGGAGATATTGAAATTAGCCACATAAGAACCGAAGATCAACTAGCAGATATTTTCACCAAGCCATTAGATGAAGGTCGTTTTTGCAAGTTGAGGAATGAATTAAATATCATAGATTATTCAAATGATGGTTAAAATATTGCCTCATGTATTTTGGTTGATTTGGTGTTACTTGAAAGATTTTATAAAAGTATTTTCGGAAAATCTTATTAAGAATATTTATGCTCATAAAAACTATATTCTCTAATAGACATTAGTCTATTTTATGCATAATGATCCTTAATAATGTTTATTTGAGTGCAAAACTAAGGATCATTTGCAAATCAATCTAAATCTCAACGTAATCCAGGGCTGTCCCTTGTAATCCCAGAGAAAATCGGAACAACCGACATTATATGTGCGGTACGATTGTGTCACAGTATGACCGACTTTATAACGACGGTACGACCGCAATACGGTACGACCGGTGGTTTGTTCACGGTTCAACCGTGCTAGTTTTAAGCAAGGAGTTATTTCCTCTAACTGCGGTTCAACCGCACTCCTACCGTTGCATTTCCTCTCGGTGTCTCTCTCTCCTACCCAAAGCATCACGAAACTCCCCTCCGAAATCCTCTCTTCCCCGGCGTTTCTTCGCTCTCCTGCTCATCCTTGCCTCCTTAGAGGTCATCTCCTCCATCTCTCAAGGTAAAACCTCCTTTGATTCAAGTTTTACCGAAAGATTTCATCTCTAGGAGACATTTTAGGGTTAAACGAAATGTAGATGATTTCTTATGTTCTAGTCGGGCATTTGTGTAAAATTGATGTCTAATGTTGCTTGCGCACTCATACCATGGATTCACTCCACGAAAAACCATCAAAAATCTCGTTTTTACGCTTGCCCTAGAACACAGTCGGGAAGATCGGTACAACCGGTTGTTAAGCACGGTTCAACCGCAATGCGGTCGTACCGGTCTTATAATGGCGGTATGACCGATCATCCTGACAGAAAAACAGAAATTCACCTCTATTTCACTTAATTCTATTTTGGTTGATCCTTTGAACTTCTTGTAACTTTTTCTACCTCAGTAAGATGCCCAGGACAAGAATCATGACTCGAAAATCAATTGAACCACCCAGAGGAAAGGCTTAATTCGTGGAGCCGGCTTGATTGGTTCAAGCTCCCTCAACGTGGACTAGTGAAGACCGGCAAGTCTTCGATACCACGGGAAAACATCGTTGTCTCCTTGTGGTTATTTCTAGTCTTTACTCTTCCGTATTTATATTTCTAGCTTAATCTTTGTGTGCTTGTATTGCTTAGCTAGAAGTATAACTTGTTTAGACTAAATTGTTAATTGGTTTAACTCGTTAATTTGTGAAAAAGTTTAAAAACCTCCTATTCACCCCCCTCTAGTCGGTTATCCTTGATCCTACAAGGGGGCTAGCGGCTGATAGGCGGGCTCGCTTGGTTAGAGAGAGAGAGAGAGAGAGGGAGGGAGGGAAACAAAAGGTGGCGGCTGGGCTAGCGCGCAGAAAAAAGAACGGGCCAGGCCAGCGGGAAATAGAAAGAAAAGGAATAAAAAGAAAAGCGGTCCAGCGGGAAAGAAAAGGGGAATGAGTCGAAAGAAAGGATTTCGGCCCGAAAGAGAAAATCCAGAAAAAGAAAGATTTTTTAATTTTAGAAATTAAATTAAATAAAACTAAACTAAAGAAATAGCAAATAAACTCCAAAAATTCTTAGAAAATTCCAGAAAATTATCTAGAACTCAAGGAACCAAAATAAAACATCTTTTAATTTAATTGAAGTTTAGATCATTCACATTACATTGTTTTGATTTCTAAAAATTCAAATTAAGTTTTGAATTAACCAAGAAATTTCAAATGGTTAATCTTATTTTTAAATGCTTCAAATAAACTCCAAAACTTAGGATGTTACATGGGGTCTAGGGAGGAGATCTGGCGGTGGAGGTGGAGGTGGAGGTGGCGTGAGGTGGTATCGGGGAGGAGAAGAAGCTAAGGGGAGATGAGGTGGAAGCCGGGGAGGTGATGTGATGGGGGCCGCGCCAACTGGTGGCAGGATCCGACTATGGAGGAGATGAAGTGGAGAGAGAGGAAGAAAGGAGAAGGGCGGGAGAAAGGAAACCAGAGCTACACTATCGGGGGGGGGAGAAAGAGGAAACAGGAGCCTCGGGGAAGAAGAAATAGGAAACACGAGAAAATAAGAAAGGAGAAAAAGGAAAAGAAGAAAAGGGAAAAGAAAAACAAGAAAAGGGGAAGGAGAGAGAAGGAAGGAAGAGGATACTGGTTGAAGTGGTTGTGCTGCTGGGCTGGTGATGATTGAGGTGTTGCCATGATCGTGGGAAATACACATGACATAGTTTGGTGATTGGTGTTGAATATATGAGCATTTTTTGAATTACTTTAATCCAGAAATATACTAGATAAATCATAGAAATTACTCTAGCTATTTTCACGAAGCAGGTAAATAAGGACACTATAGGCATACGAATTTTTAGAAAGACAGAAACTAGCATACCTATCTCAGTGTTCAAGGCAACAACAGATAATAAAGCTAACCAAGCAACAAATGGGAGATAGCCATACCCAGATCCAGTGGAAGGAGCAGCAGCAGTAGCAGGAGTCTTGGTAAGGTCGTCGTTCGTCATGGCATAGTGGATGTCGTAGTAGTAGTCGTGTAGTTGATGTAAACGTAGTAGAGAATTGGATGAAGAGGAAGTAGTGAGCAGTCACGCGAACGCTCCCCAAAAACCTTATTCATCCTCGCTCTTGCAAGCCTTCAAGGACGGGGGTTCCAGAGGCCTGCTCTCCCGATGCGGCTGTACACGAGCCTCGCCGAGATGGAGATCGCCAGAGACAGCAACAAAACAGTAGAGTTCTGTCTTAGTCTTTCGTCAAGAAGAGAGGAGAAGAACCAGTACTCTATTCTATAGAGATAGCAAAAAACGAAGAAGCCAGAGGCTTTTGATTCGCCAAGAAAACGGTCGCCATTGATTCGCCATCAACCAGTGTTAACTTTAGACATTACTCACTAGTAACCGAACCGTTACTGTCAGCCGTTCGTTAATGCCATTTACTACGAGTTGGTGCATTTCGATTTTTGAATAGATAAAGAAAAATGCGCCCGCACCCGACACGCCTGCGCACGCGCGCACACACACACCGCATGGCATGGCACGACACTGCTCGGCTCAGCGAGGCGTGACGAGGAAAGCGAGCGACCGCGCGCGTGTATTGGCTCTCTCCAATTTCACAAAGGGGCTACCACGTTCCACCTTTTAAAATGGTGTAACTCCTCTTCAACTCTCCATATGGGACTAAATAGTTTTAGCATGTGCACATGGGCCTTTGGGATTTTTTAGGAAATAATTACAATTAAAATTGGGCATATCCCGTATTAATTCCAACAATCTCCCGCCAGACCCTAAGGGCACAAGTCAAATGCCTTGATCTACAATATTGTTTTAATATACCAATGTTTCGATGGAGACCGGTTAAGGTTGAACATCCACCTAGAACAAAAACTACACTTATCCACAACTGCATAATGGACTAAGCCTTGAATTAGCAGTTTTGTGTGAATAAGTTTCACTTAAGTTTTTAACTGATACTAGGCTGCTAGGCATCCTCGCGGGTTGGAGCATATAAGTCATACTCCTCACCTATTCATAAGCTTCCTAGAGATTAACATATCTCATAGACTGTGACTAGCAGTCGGGCTCATATAGGTGTGTTCTTTCAAGACTGCTCTGTAGGACAACATCTTTGCTTAAAATAGCCACAGAACATATTAAGATAAAAATTAACTAGACATACAGATTTAGGAGAGAATTGCATCTCCAATGAAGTGGGTCTATAAAGGTACTCTCTTTCCAGTTAACCAATAGCTTGTTTCACCAATCCTACTTCACGGGATCTCCGATCACATAGGATAGGTTACCACTATGGTATAACTCACATGGGTCTCAAACCCATCTCCCTCTATGCATTGTTTATCACATTCCGTGATAAACCCTTTGTGAAGGGATCTGTCAGATTCTTAGCTATTTGGATATAACCCAAAGCTATTACTCTGGAGTTTCTCATTTTTCTAATAGACTTCAGTCTTCTCTTCACATGTCTTAATGCCTTTATATTATCCTTAGAACTGTTCACTTCAACGATCACGATCTGATTGTCACAGTTCATCAGAATAGCCGGTACCGGTTTTTCAACCACTAGCAAATCCATTAAGAGTTCACGAAGCCATTTAGCTTCAACAATGGCAGTATCTAATGTTGTGAGTTCTGCTTTCATTATTGATCTCGTTAAGATGGCCTGCTTGCAAGACTTCCATGAAACAGCGCCACCTCCAAGTATGAAGACATATCCACTTGTGGCATTAATCTCATTAACATCAGATATCCAGTTTGAATCGCTATAACCCTCTAGTACCCTGGGGTACCCGGTATAGTGAATGTCATAGCTGATAGTACCCTTTAGATAACGCATTACCCTCTCAAGAGCATGACAATGATCATCTCCCAAATTAGATACAAAACGACTTAGTTTGCTCACAGCAAATGAGATGTCAGGCCTGGTACTGCTAGCTAAATACATGAGTGAACCAATTATCTGAGAATATCTCAATTAGTCTCTAGCTATTCTCCGATTCTTCCTAAGCAACATGCTAGGATCATAAGGTGTTGTAGAGGATTTATAGTCGCTATAACCAAAACAACTCAGAACCTTTTTCACATAATGAGATTGCAACAATATAATCCCACCATCATCACCTCTCAATAGCTTGATGTTCAATATAACATCAGCTACTCCCAGATCTTTCATCTCAAAATTATGAGACAAGAAATCCTTGACTTCCTTAATCACATTAGGTTGATCCCAAAGATCACTATGTCATCAACATAAAGACATATAATGACTCCCTCGCCCCCACCATGGCGATAATACACACATCTGTCAGCTTCATTCACAATAAAGCCTACAGATGTTAAAGTTCTGCCGAACTTTTCATGCCATTGCTTAGGTGCTTGTTTAAGACCATACAAAGATTTTAACAACTTACACACCTTTCCTTCTTGACCATCTACTACAAATCTATCTGGCTGTTCCATGTAAATTTTCTCATCCAACTCTCCATTTAGGAAAGCTGTCTTAACGTCCATCTGATGAACGAGAAGACCGTGTGAGGCAGCCAGAGATAGTAGTACTCGAATAATAGTCAATCTAGCTACAGGTGAATAAGTATCAAAGAAATCTTTGCCTTCCTTTTGGGTATAGCCCTTGGCCACAAACCGTGCCTTGTACTTCTTGATAGTACCATCAGGCCTAAGCTTCTTTTTGAACGCCCACTTACATCCTACAGGTTTACAACCATAAGGACGCTCAGTTATCTCCCAAGTTTCATTAGAGATAATGGAATCCATTTCACTACGGACTGATTCCTTCCAGTATTCCACATCTGGAGAAGCATATGCTTTAGAAATAGTACTTGCAGTATTATCCACCAGGTACACAATGAAATCAGGACCAAAAGACTTTGCAGTCCTTTGTCTTTTACTCTTTCTCCGAGTTTCATTGTCTTCCTCCTTAGGAATTTGCTCAGGGGTTTGCTCAAAATATTCCATTGGAATGGTAGGTTTAGGAGTTGTATCAGGCTCCTGACTTGATGAACTAGGCATATCTTTCATCGAAAAAATATCCTCAAAGAATGTAACACCTCTAGACTCCATAATTGTACCGACATGCACATCAGATACTCCAGATTTCACCACTAGAAATCTATATCCAACGCTTTGGTGAGCATAGCCTAGAAAGACGCAATCCACAGTTTTTGGTCCAAGCTTACGTTTTTTGGGAATTGGCATATTGACTTTCGCCAAACAACCCCAAATGTGCAAGTATGAAAGTGATAGTCTTTTATTCTCCCATTGTTCATATGGGGTTATCTCTTTATTCTTTGTGGGAATCCTATTTAGGACATAACATGAAGTCAATATAGCCTCCCCCACCATGCTTTGGAAAGACCCGCTATGTTTAATATGGCGTTAACCAAATCAGTTATAGTGTTGTTCTTTCTTTCAGCAACCCCGTTTAACTGGGGTGAATAGGGAGGCGTCCTCTCATGGATTATACCATGTTCCTCATAGAATAAATTGAGCTCACTAGAAAAGTACTCGCCGCCACGATCTGACCTAACCCTTTTGATTTTCCTTTCATATTAGTTCTCAGCTTCTGCCTTATAGATTTTAAAGTAGTGAAGAGCTTTATCTTTAGTTTTCAAAAGATACACATAGCAGAACCTAATGGAGTCATCAATCAAAGTCATGAAATATCTCTTACCACCTTTTGTCAACACACCATTCATCTCACACAGATTTGAATGTATGAGTTCTAATGGTGCCAAGTTTCTTACCTCCGCGGTCTTATGAGGCTGCTTTGATTGCACACAAACTTGACACTTAGAACCTTTGACAAGGATGAATTTTGGGATTAACTCTAAACTGGCTAACCGCGTCATGCAACCAAAATTTATGTGACAAAGTCGTAAATGCTAAATAGTAGTCTTATTACCACTACAAACATGGTTCATAACATTATTACACAAATCTGAAAGAGATAGATAGAACAAACCTCCGCACACATAGCCTTTACTAATAAATTGTCCACACTTGGACACTACAAATTTATTAGACTCAAATACCAGTCTAAAGCTATCTCTACACAGAAGAGATCCGCTGACGAGATTCTTATTGATAGAAGGCATATGATGCACGTTCTTCAGTTGCACGATCTTCCCCGAAGTAAACTTCAGATCGACCGTGCCAACACCATGAATAGTAGTATGTGACCCGTTCCCCATTAGAATGGCTGAATCCCGTGTAACCTGGTAAGAAAAGAACAATAAAATATCAGCACACACATGTATATTAGCACCAGTGTCTATCCACTAATCAGTAGATTGACATACGAAAAGAGCAGTAGGTAAATTACCATACCCTAATGTTCCCGTCTCAGTAGTACCAACAACAACATTAGCAGACTTGGAATTCCACCCTTGCTGATTCTTCCCACGCTTGCGTTGGCTGCAATCCTTGACCTAATGACCAGGTTCACCACACACAAAGCAAAGGTCATCCTTTGTGTTCTTCTTGTTAAAACTAGTTGTTTGTGCAGTTTTGTTCTTGTCTTTGAACTTTTGAGTTTGGCCATTCTTCTTCTGCACCACATTGGCACTAGAATGTCCCTCATTACCTCTAGTGTGTGTATCTTTTGCCCTCGCCTTCTCTTCAACATCAAGAGATCCAATGAGATTTTCAACAGAAAACTCTTGTCTCTTGTGTTTCAGAGAAGTAGCAAAATTCCTCAAAGAAGGAGGAAGCTTGGCAATAATGCCTCCTGCGACAAACTTATCCGATAACACACACTTGAAGTGCTCAAGTTCTGTGGCCATGGATTGTATCTCAAGAGCCTGCTCAACTACAGAACGGCTATCAACCATTCTATAGTCATGGTATTGCTCCATGAGAAACAATTCCCTGCCTGCATCCGAAACCCCAAACTTGGCCTCGAGTGCATCCCACATCTGTTTCCCAGGTTTAATCACCATGTATGCATCAACTAACTTCTCATCAAGAACGCTAACCACGACACCTTTAAAAAGGTTATCAGCAGCCTCGAACGCTTGCTCCTGTTCAGGAGTAAGTGTTCCTTCAGACTTGCCCTTAATCACATGAAAAACGTTCATAGCAGTTAACCAAAGCACCATCTTGGTATGCCACCTTTTGTAATTCGCACCATCGAACTCAGAGGGTTTGAGCGCCGTAGCAAAGCCAGTTGACGAAAAATGCCTAAAATAAGGTTTTTGAACTGTTGAATATATGGGTATTTTTCAAATTACTTTAAACCAGAAATATATTAGATAAATCATAAAAATTACTCTAGCCATTTTCACAAAACAGGTAAACAAGAATACTATAGGCATATGAATTTCTAGAAAAACAGAAACTAGTATACCTATCTCAGTGTTCAAGGCAACAACAGATAATAAAGCTATCTAAGCAACAAGTACGAGATAGCCGTACCCAAATCCAGTGGAAGGAGCAGCAGTAGCAGGAGTCTTGGTGAGGTCGTCGTTCGTCAGGCATAGTGGACGTCGTGGTAGTAGTCGTGTAGTTGATGTAAACGTAGCAGAGAATCAGATGAAGAGAAAGCAGCGAGCAGTCATGCGAACGCTCCCCAAAAACCTTATTCGTCCTCGCTCGTGCAAGCCTTCAAGTATGGGGGTTCTGGAGGCCTTCTATCCCAGTGCGACCGTACACGCGCCTCGCCGGGATGGAGATCGTCAGAGACAACAACAAAACAGTAGAGTTCTGTCTTAGTCTTTCGTCAAGAGGAGAGAAGAACTAGTACTCTATTCTATAGAGAGAGAGCCAAAAACAAAGAGGACAGTGGCTTTTGATTCGCCAAGGAAATGGTCGCCATTAATTCATCATCAACTAGTGTTATCCGCAGCCATTACTCACTAGTAACTGAACCGTTACTACCAGCCGTTTGTTAATGCCATTTACTATGAGTTGGTGTATTTCGGTTTTCGAATAGATAAAGAAAAATGCGCTCGCACCAGACACGCCTATGCACGCGTGCGCACACACACCGCACCGCATTGCACGACATGGCACGACACAGCTCAACTTGGCAAGGCGTGGTGTGGCGAGGCGAGGCGAGCGAGCGAGCGCACGCGTGTATTGGCTCTCTTCAATTTCACAAAGGGGGCTACCACGTTCCACCTTTTAAAATGGTGTAACTCCCCTTCAACTCTTCATGTGGGACTAAACAGTTTTAGCATGTGCACATGGGCCTTTGGGATTTCTCAGGAATTAATTATAATTAAAATTGGGCCTATCCCATATTAATTCCAACAATTGGGACGTGTAGATCGTTTGGTTGTGAGACTGCGTGTGCTGTGTTAGGGAAAGGAGAGAGAGAGAGGGAGACAGAGAATAGAGTGGAGGAGGTTGATATTTATATTTGAAGATCTTGTGGGGTCTGGTGATCTGGTGTGGTCTGGTGTGGCATGATTTGGTGTGGCATAGATTTTTGCAAGACGTGGTGTGTGTTATTGCTTTGGTGGTGATTCTAACGGAGGTTGTGATGGATAATGCGATTCTGGTGGTGGAGTTTTAGGGAAAGTAGAGAGGTATGGAAGACAGAGGGAGAAGACTATTCAGGCGGTGACTTTGGTGGTTGTGCTAATGGTGGAATTGGTGTTGGTCTCGAAGGTAGTGTTGGTATTGGAGTTGGTAGCGAAGGTTCTCATTGGAGTTGGTGTTGGTACTAGTAGGGGATGTGTTTGTGATGCTAAGTGTTGGATGGTGGTGATGAGTTTGATGACGGTGATGAGTTCGATGACGGTGATGACGAAGCAGGAGCTGGTGGTAGCTCTAATGGAGGCTATGTTGGGTTCGGTGATGGTATTGGTGTCGTCTGGTGGTGTTGGTATAGGTGCCAGAGATAGTGTTGCTGGAGAGGCTCGAAAAAGGATTGGGACTAGAGTCAGGTGTAATGGTATATGGTAGAGGTAGAGGTGGTGGAAGCCGAGACTGTGGGCATGTGGGTAGAGGTGGTGGAGGTCGGGGGTGGCTGGGGGCATGAGGGTAGAGAAAGAGGGGTTGAGGTCAAGGCAGATGGTAAATGGTGGGGATGGATTTGGTGACGTCCCTAGTATTATTGGTGTTGATCAACTTTTGGTCTTTGTAATGATATTGACTATGTAGTCGATGGATGATATGTTTTGGGAAATTCTAGTAATGGTATTGCAATATGTAACAAGGTGGACATGATTGGCATCTCATACCTATCTTGAGGGGGAGTGTTGGAGATATTAGAGTTTAGATAAAAGTCTAAATCATGTGTGAGTCTGATTATAATATTTAGCACTGTAAATAAAAGGTGTGGTCCAAAGAGACACGCATAACTATTTCCGAAATTCTACGCTTACCACTGCAGCCAATGCAACTCATGATAAACAACGAAAAATCAGCTCATGGTAATTGCAATTGTACCTTGAGAGCGCCTGCAAATTTGATCAGCTAAACAAATTGCAAGTCATGGCATTGAGATACACAAGGAAAAGGTAGAAAGCTCAGTATTCTACTCTAGGATCCATTTCCAATTCAAGAAAAGTACATAACGTATCCATATTTTATTTAATCAAAGTACTGAAAAGATTCAGCGATAATGTTTATCTCCATAAGTATGCATTGTTATCTCTACAATATGTGAGCTACAACATAAATTGACTACTGTGTTAAAGTAGAAGAAAAACCAACAGTGAGTTTTCCTTCAGGAAAAACAAACACTAACTATAAGCAAAAGACAACATTTATGGACCTTTCTGGAAGGGTTCCCAAAACTATACAACATTAATAGCATTTTAAGACGCTTCCATACAGGGTCTCAAAAACTAGTTTCATAACAGTTTCTGCCTCATACTCGGCACAGGTAAATGGTCCGGATCTAGGTCTATTTGGGGAGCTTTTAAGCCAGCTTCGGCTTCGGAAAAGCCGGAAGCCCCCCAAATAGGTCAGCTTTACATCCGTTTACCCCTTAAGCATACTTTTACTTCACTGGAAATTGGTGGTTTTTGTTTACAGGTGATTTCCTGTGGCATGGCAAGGATATTGGCCTTGGCTTTTCTTTTCATGAATGATGTCCTTTCCTTTGAAGGACACAAATGCACAAACAAGATTTAAGTGGCCATGGAGAAGCGAATCACCATTATCAGCACAACTGCTCATTGATATTCCACCTGAAATAGAGTTGTCGGACTACCAAAGATTGCCAAGTTCTGGAAGTAAGAGCCCATCCGGACTTCTCCATGGTGAAGGCTTCAAGGAAGAACCGATTCCTGACTTGGATATTTTCTTCGGAAGGCTATATGAATATTTCTGCGCAAAAGGACTAAGGTGTATCATTACCAAATGGATAATCGAGATCCTTAATGTACTGTTTACGGTATGTTGTGTTGATTGGCATGCCGTCGGCCATTTGAAATGCGGTGTGGAGGCACTTGAGTCTGGGGAGAAACCATGTGATCTGATGAAAGTCGTTAAGCATAACCCACTAGTTCCCTTCACATTTCCTAAAATGATCACTATTGGATCAATGGTTATATTGACAACCTATGGACTTATCAACTTCCTCGAGTTCTTTGTACAACTGAGAAGTACACTGAATGTTCGTGACTTCTACTATAACAGGTAAGGTTTCAGCTTAATGTGTGTTATTTTTTACCTCAGAGCAATCAATGACTTTATCCACGTTTTCAAAGGGATATCTAGCTCCATACAAAGGGCAAAAGTACTGTGTCCCAGAATGACAACGTGTCGAGCTCCTAGCGGGAAAGAGTGGTTCAATTTTTGTCACTCTTCTCTTCGTAATGTGATTGAACAATCCTTTGGTGTGTTGAAGATGAAATGACGAATATTAAAATTACCAAGTTTTAAAATAAAGAATCAGAAGAAGATCATGCTGCCATGTATGATGCTTTATAACTTTATTCGAGAAAGTGTCTTAGATGATCGTCTTTTTCGGAGATGCGATGATGATGAGGATTACATGCCACGAGCTGCTCAACATGCATCATCTTCACGGCTTGGTGAAAACGACATGTCAGTGGGCGATGGGGACATAGGTGCTATTTGTGATTTTATTGCCGATTCTTTGATGGCTAATAGAGAGTAGGAATGTGTTTTTATATGCAACCTTTTGTTGGTACTGTTCGACTTTTGGATATGACAGTGGATGTTGCACATTTTGTGGCTACCATTGCTTCTTATAAAGAAAATAGGCATTTCACCTCCTAAATGTGATGTTACGTTGCAAATTGTTGCACAATTGTTCATAACTTAGTAAAATTAAGTCGTTTAATCAATATTTCTGAAAAATGAATAAAAACCCATATTTACCCTAAAACACCACACAAACATTACTTCAGAACCCTCAAGGGTATTTAAGATATTTTATCATACATCTACAACAACAACAACTAATCATCCAAACAAAAAGTCAGGTTGTCAAACGGCTTCTCAGAAAAAAGCTACAGTCACCAGCCACGGCTGTTTTTCAGCTTAGAAAGCCAAAAATAGATTTTCAGTAAAGCTACAGCTCCCCTAAACAAGACCCTAGTTGTTCAGACTTGAAGTATGGCAAGTGGGTACCAGACAATTGGCCAAAAGCGAGTCATAGATTTAATCGCTTAATATTACCTACAAATCGAATATGCCACTATAATTCGTAAGTCATCCAATGTTTGTTCAAATTTCTTATATATCAAGATAGATGCAACTTCAAATAATCAAAAGCGTGGAGGAAGAGGATGTGGTGCGACGGAGGTGGCGGCTGCGGTCAAGTGCGGAGGCAGCGGCGGAAGAGGTGGCGGTGACTGGGTGCTGAGGCGGCTAGTTGGGGAGGAAGAAGTGGGCAGCTAGCGCCTAGCACGATCCTCCGTGCCTACCTTGGCCCGACCGAGCTTATCGTGCCTAGGCCGGTCCGGCACGACCCGAGAGGCCAGCATGCCGTGCCTAGTCGGCACCCGAGCCCACGAGACGACACGACACGGCCCGCTTAGTTAGCGAGGCCGGTCGTGCTGTGCTTAATCAGGCCCATGCCAGCATAGGCCCGTGCCCGTGTCCGACCGGGCCGCCATTTGGACAGCTCTATGTAAGCCTTCCCATTGCTTGCTTCCTTCCTTTTCTTTAAAAAAATATTTGTTTATTCTCTGGCATATAAACCTGTTACACTGTTCGCAGTGAATGAACAGTAGTTCCAGCTAGTTTCTCCAAAAAAAGGGGTGGTTCCTGCCTTTTGTATTTTCATTTAAGGGGCTAAGTTGTTCAGAGAAATATTCTCTGATGGATACCTGCTTGAACAATTTTTGATTGCCTACCAGAGAAAACGAAATGTGTGAAGGTTGTCACTGAAAGAGTTTGATACATTGGTGGCACCTAACAAAACATAGTGCTTGAAGTAGTACATTGTATGATTCACGGCCCAGACAAAACCAGAAAGAAAAAGACTGGACACAATAAAATATGCAAAGGGCTACCAACAATATCAAATAGACATCAAAAGAGCACCATCTATGGGCAATGTTTATCTGTCATCCACTGAATGCATCAAAAGGGATCTTTATGAATTCTATGACAGATAAGCAGCCATTAATGATTTACTCTGCTCCAAGAGTCAATATGTAATCCATGAAATGTATTTTCTGCCTCAAAGGGGCAGGGAACCTGAAGAACTGTACAGCTTACGAAAGTATTGCAATGACTGACTGACTGAAACTACAGAAGTCATAAAGCAACAGTCACGTAATCCTGCTTGTCAATGAAATGAGAAAAAAGAAGCAAACTTTCAGAATTTAAAATGCTTTAGAGCATGTGCTGGTAAACTAATAATACATACAAACAAAAAGTCAGTCAGAAAAGCCAAAATAACATTAACATCACCAAAAGTGACACTAAAAGAACAACCCAAGAACCGAATGACCTACAATCTTGGAACAAGGAAAAAAAGGGCCAACCCTGAGAGACTTTGACCTAAATGGTCAGAAACGCACAACTGCTTCAACTAGATAATGAATTACAGTTTTATTTACTAACGCCATTATCAATCAGCATTCTAGAAGGAACAGAAAATTCTTCTAGAAAAAAACTGAAGATAGAGTAAAACAATGGGAATCCATAATGCAAAAACTAAATGACAGTGTACCAGAATTACTTGAATCAGTAATAATCAAATAAATATTAATACCAGCGCAACAAAGTTTCTGTTGTAATTATCCATGATTTTTGTGCTTTAGTATGCTGAGCCTAATTGTAACAGAAATTGTACTTCCCTGATTCCCTCGTTTACAGTTTCAGCTTAGCACAAGGACCAAAAAAATAACCCGACAAGTCTTAACCTTATAAACCTACAAACATACAAATTATTCCACTACAAACTCTACCTCGAAGGCAAAATGGTAAGTATCGAAAATTTCTGCATGTTCCTGAATTAGCTGGCTATCACCTGTGCTGCAACAGAAGCTTGCAAAATTCAGCTCTGGAGAACAAAACTGGCCGGCAATAATCTATCTGTATAGCCTAGTGGACTCCCCAATGGAATGCACTAGTAATGGTTGACTATCCCCTCTCCTGTTTGGTTGTTTCCACTTATACTTCAATGCTGATTGCCTTCAGGGCCAATGAGAGCTCGGATTAGCCTGCACTACACGTTAGCAAGTGCGGAAACATGGTTGAAACAGGGGAAGGACATACATAACGTGCATTCTGAATGTACATATAACCAATCTGGGCACAGAGAACTGTGACCCTCACTTGCTCAGTATGTCACAGAATGATTCAAGAAACAACTGGACATGTATATCCTATATCTTTTTTTTTTCTTTTTGTTCTAGTCAAGATACTGACAAATTTATTTCAATCAATCAAGGCAGGTAAGAGGTTGTCGAACGCACAAGAATATATTGAGTTGCATGTACCAACCAGTTCACCCAAAAGTTTAAACTGATGAGAAAAGATGGACAATTCACTTATACTTCAACACTCCCCCTCATCCCCTCAAGTATAGCCCTTCTCAGGCCTAAAATATGGACTCTCCGACCTAAAATATGGAATAGAAGTGTACTGCAATTATTATTTTTTAATTGCATCAACCAAGTATTGAACTTAAAACCTTTTAACTCTGATACCATATTGAGTTGTATACACCAGTTATTTCACCTAAAAACTTAAACTGACGAGAAAAAACAGACAATTCATTTATACTTCAACGAATATAGGATTACTCCTAGAACTCTGACAAAATTCAGCTTCAGAAAAGACGAACTCTGACGAATTTTGAGTTCAAATTGGCCCCTTGGCTCGAAGTTTGTTTATTTTTCTTCCCTCTTTTTCACTATATCATGCTATCACACTATCATAAACCAAATTAGCATCTCACAACAAAGAAAGATCGGAACTTTTCACCTGCACCGGCCCATACGCAGCCTCCGCGCGGCGACGGCGCAGAAACGCCCCAAGAATTCAAGAAGCGGAGGTTAGTGCCCAGTGCAGAGCTCCAGAGTTTACAGTGGTTATTTGAGGGCATTTAAGGGTCTAGGAGAGGGAGTGGGCGTGAAGTGCCGCCGCCGCCGCCGCTCGCCGGCCTCCATCGCCGACAGCGGCGGGGCAGGCTCCGGTCAGGTGGTACCGTAGCCTGGGATTGCTGGGGGCGTGACAAGTGAGACAGTGACAATGACACAGTAAAGAACTCAATCAAGAAATGGCAGCAGCAGAACTAAACCAAAAATCCTTTTACAATTTTACCCTTTCCTTTTAAATAATTCTTATGACTCTACTTACCAATTAATGTCAGGTGATATTTTTAGATGCAGCAGGATATTTTCCTACTGTTTTTCCTTAAAGAAAGTTAATGACAGGTGAAAGAATCTGTCTTTCAGGATGGTTTATCGGAAGACATCACCTAAAAACATGGGTGCTTAATTGAGATTTGACATGGGTATAAATATAGCCGACACTTCTCTAGCAATGGCACAAATGTAGGAAAGCGAAGGTCCTAGCGAGCAATATCCAACCATAGCAATAAATAAATAAATAAATAAAAAGACAAACAAAAAGTGCAAAATGAACTTGAACGACTATCTAAGGCATATTTGGAACACAGAACTTTGCTTGGACTTTTATTAGGTGTTCAAACAAATTGTACAAAACAATTAAATATATAGGACTACATGGTATTTCCTATCAGTAAGTTTCGGGTCCTGCTATAGATTAAAGATCTAGTGTCCTAGTTGGCTACTCCTTTCGTTTCAAAATATAAGATACATAGTTTTTGCAAATTTACTTCAAAATAGGCAAAATCGGCTATAAAACACCGTAGTTTTGTGGCATTTGCTATAGGACACCGAAAATTCATGGCTTTGCTGATATACACTATAATTTTATGGCTCTTTCCGTGGGACACTGAGGTCATTAAAATAACATTATACTGGTTAGTAAAAGAGAATGTATGCTAAATGTCCAACTTGTCCTTCATCCTTCTTTCTTCTTTCTCCATCCTCTACAGTCTACACCGACGTCTCCTTCCTCCTCGCTCCTCCTTTCTCTACGCTGACGTCGCTGCCTCGCGCTCAGATGACAATGTCGTGACACAATCCTCCTTCACGCCATCTTCCACGCGCCAGGCATGGCGGGACATCGTCGAGATGCGCGCCGCGAGGGGTGTCGCCTTCCTTGTCTCGCTTCGAGCATGGCGGGTCGTAGTTGCCATCCTCCCCTTGCCGGATGCAGTGCTAAGGGCGCCGAAGAGCCCTTCTTCGTCTATCTTGTCGTCGGAGCTACGCGTTAGCTTGTCACCAGAACTGCACCTCAGCACGCTAATCTACTGTTGAGTTCCACCGCCACACTAAGGTCGCCACCGTCGCCAACCCCCATCAGGCCACCTCAGGCAGAGCCGCCGCGAGATTTGCCAAGGCTACGTTGTACCTGTGTGCTCACCTCTTGAGGCAGAAGACTCCCGGAGTTCCTCACTAGCGAGGTCCTTTTCACGTGCTCTCTGCTGAAGACCGAGGTGGTGCGTGCACATGCATCGCCTTTGCAACACCCCTATTTTCTGGGGCTATTAGACTCTTCACAACCGCCCAGGATGTGCAGTTGTGAAGTAAGTAGCATTACAAGCAAGCTTTCGATTACAATAAAAATCAAACTTTTATTATGCAGGAATAAAGCTTAACAGTCGATTTTAACACTAACATAGGCATTTAAGCCCAAAGTTAACATAATATATAACAAAAGAACTTTCAAACCATAGGCACACTCACTACTACATACAGCTTCATCATAGACGGTTCGGAACTGTCATCAAGTCCGTCTATGATAACAGGCGTTATCACAAACGGTTCAAAAACTGTCTGTGATACGAATATCACAGACGGTTCGAAAGTAAAACCGTCTGTGATAGTAGTTATCACAAACGGTTCTGCTTCCAAACCGTCTGTGATAGTAATTATCACATAAGGTTCTTGTTAAGAACCGTCTGTGATAGTTTTTTTAACTGCAAAAAAAAATACTAAATGTATAGATTGCAAGTGGCCACAGCGGCCTCCCCTTTGGCCGTCCGTCTCTCCGCTGCCTCCGCCGCCTTGGCCGAACTCCCGGCATTGCGCTCCTCAATGTAGGAGATGGTGGAGTTGATGAGGAAGAGCACGATGATGCCGACGAAGTCCTGCCAGTCCGATGGGCGGTGGTCGCGTTGGCCATGACGGCTGCCACCTCCATCACCCATGACAGAGGGTTCCACATGAACCCCAAGAACTTGAGGATCTCGCTCTCCTACGCATGCACGCAAGCACCATGCCACCATTGTTACAACATTACACAAAAGCAAAGCTCGCAGCTAATCTAATTAGTCAAAACTCACTACTAACCCTTTTTTTCTTCGAGCTTGTTGGGGCCGAAGACGGCAATGCGTGCCTAGGAGGACTGGTGTGGGGAGGAGGCTAGTGCAGAGAGAGGACGCCGACACGGGGAGGAGGAGGACTAGAGGAGGAGGAGGAGGACTACGAGAGGTTGGAGGACCGGCTATATATAAGGACTCCTGCTACTCCCACGCACCCGTTCAAAAATTTTGAACTCTCGCGTTGTGAATGACAAATCACAGACGGCTTGTATCACCAACCGTCCGTGATGAGGTACTTATCACAGACGGTTCGTGATACGAACCGTCTGTAATAGTATCTCAGACGGTTCTATTAAAGAACCGTCTGTGATACTAGAGATTATCACATACGGTTTTTAATAGAACCGTCTGTGAATTATTACAAACGATTCTATTAAATAACCGTCTGTGATACTGGAGATTATCACAGACGACTTTTAATAGAACCTTCTGTGATAGGCCCGATAGACCCAACACAGACAATTCCATTTTAACCGTCTGTGATGAAGCGTCTACTTTCGCATGTTTTGTAGTTGTGGCTTGAGCGCGATCGAGACCTAATAACACTAATCATCGACATCTAAAAGTCCACCAAAACCTTCTTCAACAAGATCCTTAGAATTTTTCCATGTTTCCTCTGTAGTTGATATTGCAAAAATGAGTACACAACCGTACTCAGCAAGCCGCATAGAAAAACTATCTAACTACATGCGACAAGTTCAATGGATGGTTTAGCGTTTACCATTTCAGGAATATGTGGATGCATTTTGAGTTTAACACAGTCTATCTTTAAAATAGTAAAACAATAATAAATATAACATCAGGAGTTTACTCAACAATTGCAATTACCATCTTAACATCTCAAAATCTCTACTTATGCCTCGTGTATTGGAATCACCCATGAACACATCTTCATTAACCGGAAGCACGACATATTTGAATACCTTTAATTATACTCTGCAGAGTTTCCCAACTTTACCCACAAGGTACCTCACACTCATACTGTTGGAGATATGCCCTAGAGGCAATCATTTTGATGATGATATTTCGTTGTATCCATGATTTAATAAATGTTCCTTGAATATTGCCTTTGTGTTGATTAACAAGTATGTGACTTGTTTGTGAAACTCTTTACTTGTATGGTTATTCTAAAGTTGTCCCTAGTCGGAGTTCATGTGAGGACACACGTGAATGATGGATTAGCACATGAATCGGTTGATGACCATGTTTCACAGGTCATAGACATGGAGATGTCAAACCAATAATGTGGACACATGTTTAGAACATGGGGTTGGACCGACCCAACATGAGACATAGCTTTTATACTTATGGTTCTCTCTACACAATGTGTACGCCTTGTCCTTAGACCTGAGATTGTCGCATGTACTTGAGATGTGAATAGACCTACTTAGGGGCTATCAAACGCTACTCGTGAATCGGGTAGTTATAAAGGTAGCTTTCGGGTTTGTCATGAAGCATGCTGCGAGGCATGGTCAGTCGAGATGGGATTTGCCCCTCTCTACCTGAGAGAGATATCTCTGGGCCCCTCGAGTGATCAGATCCAGAAATGCATGACCATGCTACTTAAGGTTAAGAGTTAACCTAGTAAGGGATTCCGGATCACAGGATCGAGAAAGAGTGGTCAGCTTGGAGCTCGACCGAATATCGTGAGGCAAAGGGATTGACATGTACATAACGTTGTGATGGTTCGTCCGATATGATCTTTACGTGCGTTTAGGAGTTGGCACGTCTTGCTAGAGGCCGCTACCAACTATTGACCAAGTATGTGTACTTACGTCATGTCTAAACATACGTGAACCTATAGGGTCACACACTTAAGGGGCTGAAGCCTAATTCGGATTGGATCCGAATTAGACTGGGCATTGAGTCCTAATGGGCCTCTATTCGTAGAAGCCCATTATAAGGACGTCTATAAAAGGAGGCGAGAACGCATCGTTAAGGGTTGAGTTTTTCGTGACATCCCCAAACCACGCCGCCACCCTCCCACGCCCTAGTCGCCGCGCGGATCTAGTAGTCCGGCGTGCGTCGCTTCTCCCGCACGTATGGATACCTTTGAAGGCGCCAGATCGTGGCGTTGGGACGAACCGCAAGAAAGGAGTCAGACGTGGAACGCCACGACGAGGACGAGGAAGTAGTACGACTACTCTGCCCCGACGTACTGCATCAACTTGGTACGACTATACTGCCCCGACGCGCTGCATCAACTTCCGCACCTGCGCGTCTAGTGGTAAGACCGTGATCTATAACTGCAGTGATCTTGGTTTACGGGTAGAATTTTTTAATTTGCGCTAGTGTAGCCTACCTGTTTCCCTACACATACTGTCATGCAATATACAGGCAACATGTTAGCATGCGACTGAGTTGAGATAACAAGATTGTTTCCATTGCTCAACCTTTCTAGCCTCTACCCGGTAAGTCCATACTGTTGTATAGACCGGTGAGTGTCCCTTCAGGCCCACTCCTGTCCCACCCCTATTCCACGCCTGCTCTATCACACAAGAGCAGGCGCCTATCCTGTAGATATTCAATCGGAAGAGTAGTATACATACTAAGCTAGGGTGGAATGACCACACCTTTGATTAAGCGATTTCTGTGTCCGTTACTTGGCACAAGATCCTTGTCCTTACCTGTCTTCAGTGGGGAGGTGAACTAACAACCAACTCGTAGCTTTCCACCTTGTTGGTCCCACCTCCTACTCACTTTTAACCAGTCTATTGGGTTGACCGTCCTCTTGGTCTCAACCCTCAACTCTCCACCAAACCATTGATGATTAGCCAATACTATTTTCCAGAATTTATAAACAGATTTATGATAATGCTAGATAGTTAGCTATCATTTTATATAATCTAAACTTGTCAAGGTGAATATGATCTACAAAGAATATGTGGGTTTGTATGTGGGGTAATATGATTTATCTATTTATCATGGTATTCAAAAGTATTATTTCATTATTAAAGTAATTGGCATAAATATGATAATGAAAGTAATAATATAATTACATGAAATATATGCTCAAAATGGTCAAAAGAATGCGACTTGCTTTCTTGCACAAATTCTTCTATTAGCTCGTCTTGTCTGGCGCTCTCCGGAGCTTGGTCGTCGAAGTCGTGACCTAACGCAAAACAAAGATAATCCAAATAAAATGCCTGGCTCAATAAGGAACAAGCTAGAAACAACATGCAAATAAAATAAAAACTAGAAAAGAAAAGGAGAGCAGTTGGGGGTGAATAATATTTATTGGAAGCTTGAATAGGTTGAACAGAGTTGAGAATAGATTCGCGGGCTCGAGACGGTCCAAATGGGTATATAATGTCAAATTAGGGGCTTGGGTGAATAGTAATGAACAGTGTCAGGCTCTGAATAGTGTTGGGCTGGCTATGAACAGTAATAGGTCTTACTGTTCATGGGCTATGAACAATAATGGATTTAGCTGTTTTCGGCTTGTGGACAGTAAAAGGTTGAACAGTGAGGAATAGTGTTGGGCTAAAAGGGGTGAACAGTGCTGGCCTGCCCGTATTCCTTGCAAGACCCAAAGGCCATTTTGGCTTGCTCCTATGCCTACATCAGCTCATTTCTGAGTGAGCGAGCTCTGGTGGTCGAGGAAAGAGATTGACGTCAGCGGCGATTGTGGCGGCGGTGATGGTCGGCGGCGACCGCTGGTGGCGAGGGAAGCATCGGGGATGTGCAAGCAACCCATTTTGGGGTTTTGCTTAGCTGAAGGAGGTTCGGCAAGGGGGAGTGCGGCGGTGAAGACACACGGTTGAGGCAGAGGAATGGCGCAGCGGCGCTCCGGCGAGTTTCCGGCCAAGGGCCAGTGCTAGAGCACAAGCGGGCCAAGGTGAGTTTAGGGTTGGTGACGGTGGAGATCGGGTTTGCTCGTGGTGGAGTGGCGACATGGGCCGTGGTTGGTGGCAGAGGAGGAGCTCGACACTGACAAGCTAGATGCAAGGATAGGGGCAGGGATGGTGGGGGAAAGATGCGGGGTGGCAACAGGCTGCTAGAGCCTAAGTTGGGAAGAAAGGGGAGGAAAGGGTGTGGGGAATTTTACCTCGGCTTACGAGGGAAGAAGAATAGGGCGGTGAGATTTCTTGCGATTCGCCGGTTCTGGGTGTTGATGATTCTAATGGCTCGGTCATGGGTGGCTTTTATAGCTGGGGTGAGGTGGTGCGGTAGTGGTTGAACCGTGGTGGGTGCAGCACGTGGGCGGCGACATGGTTGGCCGCGGGCGATTGGCGTAGGAGGAGAAAAATAGGGTGAGGTGGCGAGCGAGCATAGGTAGTAGAAGCCGGTGGAGGCGGTGCGTGGCGCGGGAGCTGGCAGGTGCTGACGGGAGCGGAGACGAAGGCGACGCGGGGAAGGATGACGCAGGGGAGGAAACGCCCGGGGAAGAAAGGCACTTTCGGTTGAGAAAAACGGGAAGGCCGAAAAGGGAAAGTGGGAAAGGATAGGAGATTTCTGATTTGGGGAAGAAAACCAAAATCAAGCCAAAAACGCACAAACTTCTGAAATTTCGGGCTATTTCAGCCTTGACACGGGGAGGTCAGGAGTGGCGTCGTCTTGGGCTTAGGTGGCTGGTGAAGGGCTGGCGCGGCGGAGCTCCTCATCGGCAGCGAGGCTCTAGCAGCGGGAAAGGGTTCGACAACTACATCGTTATGACCGTGAGGATGAGGCCGACTTGATGATGTAGATGGCGAGGTCATACTCAGCTTGGATTGGTAGGACGCCTACAACCTGTGAGTGGCGCCGAGCTAACGACATCGTCGTGCATGGAGATGGCAGCCGGAGATGAGATAGGGAGGCGGACCTTGCTGGCCATGGCCAGGCGAGGGGCGCGGCGAGATTGGCTAGGGCAAGGATAAAGAGGAGGAGGATGGAGCAGGAAGAGGGCAGGAAGAAGTGGGGACACTGAAAGAAGAGGAAGAAAGAGGGCAATTTGGGAATATTCCATATTTTCTCTCTCCAAGATATAGAAAAGTAATATATTAATCACTATAGTGTCCTCTCGCAAAGAACAACCAAATTGTAGTGTGTTTTAGCAAAACTATGATTTTTTTGGTGTTCCACAGCAAACACCACAAATTTGGAGTGCCCTGTAGCCAAATTTCCCTTCAAAATATAAGGCGCGCATACAAATTTATTAATGTTTTTCCTTGTTTGTATCACATCTCCTCTCTCTTGCATTTATATAAGTAACTCTCTTACCAACTATCCTCTCTCATATTTTTAAAGTATTTATAGCATAGACAGTATGATCATTTCCTCTTGTCTTTCTCTTAGTTTTACCACAATTGAGTGCAGTATGCCATGCTTGTTTGGTTCGTAACTTGTTGTATGGAAACATGTACCGTAACAATTATGTACAACATATCTACCAAAGGGTATAAACCCTCCCGTTTCTACTCCATCCAATTTTACCCTCGATCCAAGTAACTTGTCGGAACTACCGTCCAACAAATTTTGTATGTAGTTAGTACACATATTAGGGCTCTTTTTCATAACGGATTAACGTGCTATATCGAAAATGCTAATTAGCAATTTGCACGCTAGCAACAGAGCTCGCACACGAATGACGACAGAGAGTGAACGCAACAGTGGGGGCGGTGCCAGGGGGTGGTGTCGCCCAAGAGGTGGCGATGGCGCCATCGGCTGCATGCAGGAGGCGGTAGCATGGAGGGCAGCGGCAGCGTTGACATAGTCGAGCATGGAGGCGAGGAAGAGATGCACATACATGGGTTAGAGGAAGAGAATTTATGGTTAAAATGACACTATGTTCAAATAAAATGGCAAAAATAGTCTTATATGAATGAATTGGCCAAAATATCACCGATGTTGTGCTCAAAACGCACGGAGGAATCTACCGTGCCGTGGGGGCGCATTAGGACACGTATCAGCTGCGCGGCGCGCGGCACTGGTGATATTTTTTTGCTAACAGTGTTATTTTAGCAAAAAAAAAATGAATATGTTCTCAGGTTAGGACCAACTGTTCACTACGTAGCCCATCCCGTGCATGCACGCGTATTAGACCCTCCCCGTATGTGTTTTGAGTTTTTTCTCTACACTTCCTGTTAGATGAGTCAACTTGACAGATTTTTTTTCTACCAATGCTCCTTGCAAGAATGGGTACATATTACACAATCAACTCCATACATTCACATATTTATGTTGTTGTAGGGGCAGACGCCCGGCTATAGGTAGCAATTTGCCCCGCAGGGATTATCCCCCTGGGGCGGGGTTAGGGCCAACCTCCTCATGCCTTCTAAAAATCTAAAACATATTGTTTTAATCATATATTACATATCTTAAATATAAAAAAGGTATTCCTTTTATTGTGCTTGGACTAAAACTTGTATTTATAAGTTAGAATTTAAGCATTGAAGCTATATTTTGCGAGAAAAATATGACTAAATACTTTAAATTATTGGATAAAGGCACGTCAACACTAAAAATTTTATGTTTAAATTATGTTTTGATCCCCACGGGGTCGAGGGTACCCGCAGGGCGGGAGAGATGGTCTTCCTGCGTCCCATCGCCATCCCTGCCCCCGACACGAATGTTAGTAGTGCAGTGAGTACTATCGCACATATTAGTCGAGCTAAGGTAACTAATCACACGAGGAAGTAGAGGTCTGTTGCCTAGCGACCTGCCTTTACTAGAAAGATCCGAGACACGGGTGTTTATACGGATCCGGATGCACTGCGGTAAACGTGGAGGATACTGTGTAAATACTGTTTTGTGTAACAGTGCTCTCTGCCTATGGTACTGTAGCTACAGCAGAAAAGAACTGTAGCAACTTTTTAGCTGTACTGAAAGCACTGTAGCATTTGACAACTCTGCATGTGCAAGCAGTAATGCATAGGACCCTCTTCGTGTTTATGCGTAAAGTGCAAAGAAACACACCCTGCTTCTATTGGTGGGATCCGGATCATCTGTTACAACGTAGAGGGGTATATTATGTGAATAGTGATTTATGAGTGTGTAACAGTGCTAAACAGTAGTATTGTAGCAAATACTGTAGAAACAACAAAAAATATTTGTTGTAATGAAAGAATACTGTAGTTTTTTATATGGACCGTCATTTTTTTTAGTCAGACAGTAAAGATCATCATCTAATGCCAAGTACTATAGATTATCTTTGAGACCTTTTAACACAGAGGATGTATTCTTGTCGGTGTGGCAACGAGACCTCGACGGTAGTCAATGTGGAGTACTCTATTCGTGGGGTTTCCTGAGGGCACCACAATTTTGGCAAGTGTCAATCGGGTAGTTGGGTCTAATGCAAGGAAGAAATGTCGTGTAGGAGATGGTAGTACACTCCGACTAAACCGTAAGGTAGTTTTTTTGCAAGTAAGCCACTTTGAAGGTCTAGGACCAGGGTCCCACCTGGGGGATCGTCGTCTGAGGCCCACGTGTGGTTCTGTGGGCCCACTTATTAGGTGTGCCGAGTGGAGGAATCACCTTCTCGTAGGGTGTCAACAAATCCGGATAATCAGTTTTGTATCCGTATTCGGATGGTAGCGTGCTAAGTAAAAATATATTCGTATTATAAAATAAATATGAATTTAGATAGTATCCGGATTTTTTTTTGTCAAATACAATAATATCCGGGTTCGGTGCATGTGACAGTCCAGTATTTAAATTCTTTGTTATTTATATTTAAAATATTAAGTTATGTATTTATGAGCTTTTCTTCGCATTTTTGGCTAGTTATTAAAAACATATTTCTAATAAAAAGAAGCAACAAATGAATTTTCAATAAAAAAAATAAAAGGTGGTAGAATCCTATAAATAATTTTACTAGATACTAGATGGTATCAAGGGCCTGTCCAAAAAATTTCTTAATTTTCGGAGTTGGTTTGGTAAGTTTAAAAATTAAAATTTGAGTTCTGGAATTAAATAAATTAGAAAATAATTAAAATCTGAAATGCTTCTACGACCGATTTTCCCCCCTCGCCCTGGTTAGCTATTGTACTAGCCCAACAAAGGCCCATGCGTCGCGCACCTACCCTGAGTCGCCTCCCTCCTCTATTCTTTCCCTTTCCTCCGCACGAAAGCGCCTTTTCGCCGGATACGCCTTCTCTCTCTTGCTTCTCCCCGCTCTCGCTGACTGGTGGACCCAGGGCCCACCCGTCGGTGGTCGTCTTCCACCTCGCACCCACTCCCTTCATAAGCGTGGCCGCGTGTGCGCCCGCGCGGAGACGCACTCGCCCCTCGCCCCTCCTTAGTACTCTTAAGGCTCGCGCCGCAGCAGCTGTGTAACAGCCCAAATTTCAATTTCAGTAAAATTTAAAAGTTTATTTATGTTTGTGGTTTTTCCTGAATTTTTAAAAGCTTTTCATAAATATTTTAAAGCTAAAACAAATTTATTTACAAAATTAAAAGCCAACAAATAGTTGGAAATAATTTTATTAAGTCCAGAAAGAGAATGGGAATTTCTGTGAATTTTTCCATAATTTTTGGAGGTATTTTGCTATTTTCTAAAGCTATTATGAATTAACAGAATTAAAACAAATGGAAAAGCAAAACAAAATCATCTAACAGTGTTTGGGCGAAACCCAAAGGCTCGGCCCAAATCTCCTCCCCGCGCCCACTTCACCCGGTACCGATCTCTCTCTCTTCCCTATCCATCCACCGTTGGATCAAAATCCAACGGCTGCGCCCGAGTCCCACTTACCGTTTCGTCCATCTAATTTTGACCGTCCGATCCTAATCCAACGGCTGCGCCCGATATCAACTTACCGCTTCGCAGGATCTAATCGCGACCGTTCGATTAAAAAACAGACGACTCCGCGTCATCTTCCTCCTCTCCTTCTTCTTCGCGCGGCGCCCGTCACTTCCGCCATTGCCGCGCACGAAGGAGCTTCGCTAACGGCCTCTCCCAACCACCCCGCACTCCCCGCATCATGCGCACGAAACCGCACTGGTCTCCGCCACCTCCTCCACGCCGTTTCCCCCTCTTTCTCCGCGCGAACGCCACGTTCGCCGCAATCGCGCGCCACGACCCCAACTCCTCCACGCCGCTATGGAGCTCCCCGGCGCCTATAAAAGGCAGCCCTGGGTGCGCTCTTCTTCACCGCAACCAGCACCCACACTCACTCCTCTTGTTTTCTGCTGAGCTCGCCGTAATTCGCAAACTCCCGCCGGCGATGAAAAGTAGGATTTCTCTGATTCCGGTGAGACCAGAGCCGCTCCGACCTCGCCGCCGCCGCCGTCAGCATCGCCTCGCTTCCGCGAAGCCGGTGCACGCACCATCTTGGCCGGAGCACCCCTGGAGCACCATCGCCACCGTGAGCTCCACTTCGCCGCCGCTCATCTCCGTCGCCGACAACCTTCCCGACCTCCTCCGTCCTCGGGGAGCACACATTCAGCATCGCCAGCGTCTCGCGAAGCTCAAGCACACCTCCAATTCGCCGGATCATCACCGGAGCCCCATCGACGATCGCACCCGATCAACGCCGCCGCCAAAACCTCGTCGCCGGCCGACTCCGTCCACCTCCGGTGACCATTCTGGTATCAAAATGATCACGATCGCCTCCTCTACACTTTGGTACCACTCACGCACACCAGCGAGCACGGGATCGCCGGCGAGCCCGCGGCCGAGCCGCCGCCGGCTTGCAGCTGACGTGGTCCAACCACGTGGTTGCCACGCAGCGCCACTTCAGCGCCACCGCGGCACTTCTGCGTGCGTGGCCGCCATGTGGCAGTCCACGTGGCCGCTTGCGTGGCAGGCCACGTAGCCACACACGGCCGTTCCACCGTGGACTTAGTCCACGAAAGCCGTGAGACTGACATGTAGGCCCCACGTGTCAGAAATTCTTTAAATTCTTATAAATTCCGAAATTCGGCTGCTGGCGTCAGCATTGCGCAATAAATAGATTTTTTCAGTAGAAAAATAATTCGGGAAATTCAATTAAATCTCAGAATTTGGTTTTAAACTTCAAAAATTCATAACTTTTGCATATGAACTCCAAATTGAGTGATTCAAATTGCAAAATTTATATAAAATTATAATCTAGCTATCTAAACCAAAATATTTCAGTTTGGAGTTAATTTGAGCTATGTTTTTGAATTTATTTGAATTTGAATATTGAATTTGTCGTATTTTCGCGTATAGACTTCGACGACTCCGGAGAGTTCGATCAATCTGAAGATTTAGATTTTCAAGACATCGACCAAGGCAAGTTACACCATTGACCATATTGCCCCTATTATTTTAAGTTATTTTCAGTTTTTAAATTCCTTATTGCATGCATATGTTGTTATAAATATTTTAATATCCTGTTTTACGTATGGTTAATTCCATATGTTATTGTATGGCCAAATTTGAATGTTGTATCTGACTACCTTGATACCATAGGCAAGATATTACCAAAATTCAAATATATGCTTAGCCCAGCTTAGTCCACATTTACAGAATTTGGGAGGGTTTACACCAGTTTTCTACAAATTGTTTTCAAACTTGTTATTGTGGTATTGTTTTACCACATGAGTTTATAAATGAAGTTTTTATTCAAAATAAAATCAAAATAGACTTGGGCGAAATGGTCGGAATGGTGGGTGCAGGTTTATGCACGGGTTTGATCTGGCTAAGATCAAGGCCCATGGGTTGTAGGAATGACGCCCAAGTCAATTGAGGACCGGTCTTTGAGCCGCTTATTGCTATGCCATAACGTACCACCACATGTCTTGTATGAGCAGGATTTGGCTAACTAATTTGTGATGTCCTAGTATATTTATGTCATGTGATTTTGTGGGTGTCGGTTAGACGTTTTATTCCCACTTGGCAAGAGGGCTTAGGAGGACAGTCGATCAAAGGGCGAAACCTTAGCCGGCATGAATGTACTAGGATAAAACATTGTAAAGGCCTCATGGTAATTGCTCACCACACGCCTACGGAGCGTGAATTGGCCGACATAACGAGCATGTCACCTCGTGTGGGTAAAGTTGTACCAACTCTGCGAGTAGAAACTATTCGAATAAGCGCGTCATGGTCATGGACATGCTAGCGGGGCCACTTAAAGTTAAATTGTTTTGGTTTTAAAATGCTTTATTAAATGTTGAGGATGGTTAATCCTTATGAAAATTTGGGCGGGAAGCCAAGTATTAGGAGGGGATCCTTCACTCTATCATTGGAGGTTATCCACATTATATCATTACTATTTCAAAATATGATTTTATCCATAGTATAAAATTGCCTTAGAAACTACTATGCTTATTTAAACTGAAAATGCTGTTTATGCAAAACAACCCCGGCCATACACACTTGTTTCCTTATGCATGCATTTAAATTCAATATTGGGTGTGACTTGCGAGCACGGTAGTAGTGCTCACTCTTGCTGAATAAATCTTATTCAGGAGAAGACTGCTATCTTGACGGTGAGGACCCGGACGAGTAGGCCTTCTGACCCAGACGATTGCCTGTGGCGCATCGTGTGGCTCCCACTATTATGTTATTTCCGCTGTGTTTATCATTTGACATTTGATATTATTATTGGACTCATTTGTATTAAGCAGATTATTTATTTAATACCATTTGCGTTTCGTGATATGAATGAGATATTCATTTTGTGAGACTGTGTACCTGGAAATCTCGGGTGGTGTTTGAACACAGAGAATTCGGGATCCTTCGCTCCCGGGTTCGACAAAAGTGGTATCAGAGCCATATCGACTGTAGGTCATGGCCCACGGTAGAATTGGTAAAACCATTAAGGACTATTTTTCAAAAATTTACAAACTATTTACTGTCTTCCAGTCTTACTCTTCCTTTTCTCTATTAAAAGATTTCTAAACTCTTGTCCTTTCTAAAATTGTAGATGGCCGAGAGACCGACTGTATCTCCCATGGAGTCTACGCTGGAGAATGGGCGGATATCCTATGGAAGATGATGCAACATCGAGTTTCACGAAGAGACCCACATACCAAGGATACAAGTATATCGTGGGACAGCGGGAGCGCGGAGAGTGGAGGTTGTCCTCTACTCTAACTTAGCGCGGATACATCCTTCCACATCTTCGACGCCCAATGCGTCGGGAGACTTTCAAGACGGCATCCAAGATGCGGCAAGAGAAGTCAGACGCCGACTTCGCTACACCTCGATGCCCATTTTCGGATATCTGCATTCCAAAGTACTATCCCATGCACATCCCCACTCGGCTAGGCAGTGCCTTCAGCTCAGCCGAGAATGAGGATATGCCGGAGATCACCCACCAGGTGGAGTTAGCCAAGGCGATGGATTACGCCTATGGCAACACCACAGACAGTGTATCTCGTTCAGGGGAGGCTAGAGGCCGCAGAGGATAGGCTGAAGGCAGCCGAAACTGAATTGGCTCTGTACAAAAAGGGCCAAGGCAGCACCTGCAACTCCCCAGACTACACCCCGTCCACTCCATAGATGTTTACCACCACCATTTTAGATATTTGCTTTCCCTTTAGTTGTTCAATTAGCTGCGAATTATGAGCTACTAACCTTTTGTGGTAGCCATAATCAGATGAATAAAATAAAGAATTACTTGCAAAAGAAAAATTTGCTTCTTTGCCTTGTTGTTGTGTGCTTTTTGGGCTAATATAAATTTACTCCCCCTTAGTGCAATCTTTTCTTCCCTTTCCTAAGTCTTTGGAAAATTCAAGCGGATGGTGAACACCGCACAGAAATGGCAAACATCGGTGGTCGAACAACGGAAATACCGACCATCGGAGCGGCATGTTCGTGACCTCCCCACCGCGGCGCGGGACCGGATTGGCAATGATGATGGCCAATCAAACTCACCTTATTGAATTGTTGGCCCGATCGCTCAACAACGCCGAACAACGAACAACGGCGGCTACCGCGCAACTCGAGCACCGGCACACCTTTCTCGGTAGCGTGACCATGCCGGAGTTCATGCGTATCGTCCTCCGACATTCTCCAAGAAGACCGAGCCGATGGATGCTGACGATTGGCTTCGTGCCATCGGAAAGAAGCTGGACATCGCACAATGTACAGATCGCGAGAGGGTCCTGTTCGCCACTCATCAGCTCAACGGGCCAACCTCAGAATGGTGGGACAATTTCTGCATCTCCCACGCCAATGCCCAGGCCATCTCGTGGGACTAGTTTGTCAGAGCCTTCCGTCATGCCCACATCCCTGCCGGCATGATGACACTGAAGAAAAAGGAGTTTCATGCACTCCGCCAAGGCAATCGCCCGGTGAGCGAGTATCTCCACCGTTTCAACCAGCTAGCTCGCACGCACCGGTGATGTGGCGGGACGAAGAACGGCAAGAAAGGTTCTGGAGGACTCAACGGCGATATCTCCGTCCAACTCATCTCCCGAACTTCACCGACTTCCAACAGTTGGTGGACAAGGCGATCCGTCAGGAGGCCAAGCATCATGAGATGGAGAACCGCAAGCGGAGGATGGCCGCCCAGGAGTTCAACGCAGGAGGCTTTCCCAAGCCTCGTTTCATTAAGCCGCAGCCACCGCGGCGTGGGAAGTTCGATCTTCCACATCCGAGCCCGGTGCGAATCGGCGCCCCAACACCTCCGGCTTCCGCGGCGCATCAAGCGGAGGACAATTTCAGCAGAAGAGCTCCGCCCCTCGGTGCGAGGAGTGACTGTTCCACCTGCAACGAGACAGCCATTATGCCAACAGATGCCCCAAGAAGCGTGGCGGCGTCTTCAAGCGGCACCAGAGCCACACCATCGGCGGCGCGCAAAGCCGTCGAGCCGGTTCGTCAAGGCGTGTGAACCACGCCACGGCCGAGGAAGCCCGAAAAACCGGATGTTGTGCTTGGTATGTTTCTTATCAATTCAATACCGGCTTGATGCTATTTGATTCGAGCTTCGCATTCATTCGTGTCAAATAAATTTGTGGGCAAAAATGGGTTACGATATCTTCCTTAGCAAATCCATGATAATCCATTCCCGGGCTCGTAAATGAGAACTAGTTCTTTATGCCGAACCTCACCCTTGAAATATCCGAGTATCCTTCCTAGCGCACTTGATAGTCTTGCATTCCCAAGGCACGGACGTTATTCTTGGAATGGGTGGTTAGCCAAGAATCATGGACAAATAGAGCGTGCCAATAGGTCTATTACTCTCACAAATGGAGAAGGAATTTCATTGAGTTCAAACCCAAGACTGCACCAATGGAAGTTCTATCCTCACCAACATGAAGGAAGTGAAACTTGAAGACATACGTAGTCCGAGAATATGCGATGTCTTTCCGATGAATTACGGCATGCCACCGGATCGGGGCGTCATGTTCTTAATTGACTTAGTCCGGGGCGGCTCCAATATCGGCGACCCTATAGAATGCCGGCTAATGAGTTAGCGGAATTGAAGAAACAGATTGAAGAAGCGCGGCGAAGGTTACATCCGACCCAGTTCATCACCTTGGGAGCACGGTCTTTGTTCGTCAAGAAAAGGACAATAGCATGAGAATGTGTGTTGATTACGAGATCACTCAATGAGGTGGCGATCAAGAACAAATATCCTTTACCGGGATAGATGATCTGCATTCGATCGGTGAAAGGAGCAAGTGTCTTCTCGAAGATTGATTTGAGATCGCTATCACCAATCGAAGATCGCAGGAAGATATTCAAGATAGCCTTCACCACGGATATGGGTATGCGAGTTCTGATGATGTCATTCGGTTTGTTAACGCCGCTTATTTCATGAATATGATGAACAAAGTGTTCATGGAATTCCTGGATAAGTTTGTGGTTGTCTTCATCGACGACATTCTCATCTACTCGAAGGATGAAGAAGAACACGAGAAGCATATCAGGATGATACTGGACAAGCTCCGAGAACATCAGCTTTATGCTAAATTCAGCAAAAGTGAATTTTGGCTAAGTCAAGTGGCATTCCTTGGACATATTGTGTCAGCGGGAGGAATTGCAGTAGATCCTGCCAAGGTTGAAGCCGTATCAGATTGGAAGCAACCCAGGACGGTCACCGAAGTGAGAAGTTTCCTTGGACTAGCGGGTTATTAACGCAGGTTCATTGAAAATTTATCTAAGATTGCAAGACCCATGACTCAACTTCTGAAGAAGGAGAAGAAATTTGATTGGACAGATGCCTGTGAAGAAAGTTTTCAAGACCTGAAGAGGAGATTGGTCTCGGCTTTGTGTTAGTTTTACCTGATATCCATAAAGATTTCGAGATCTTAGGTCTCGGGTGCGTATTGATGCAGGAGGGCAAGGTAGTAGCTTATGCATCCAGGCAGTTGAGGCCACATGAAGGGAATTATCCAACCCATGATCTGGAGTTAGCAGCGATTGTGCATGCCTTGAAGATCTGGCGGCATTATCTCATTGGTAACCGCTGTGAGATTTTCACGGATCACAAGAGTTTGAAGTATATATTCACACAGGCAGTAATTAAACCTTGAGAGAAGATGGTTAGAGTTGATAAAAGATTATGATCTTGGAATCCATTATCACCGAGCAAAGCAAATGTAGTTGCAGATGCCCTGAGCGAGAAAGGCCTATTGCAATACCATGATGGTGCGTAAGAACAAACAGAACTACATGAAGAATTGAAGCGTCTAAACTTGGAGATTGTCAGTCAAGGTTGTGTGAATGCTTTGGAAGTACAACCGACTCTTCAAAGTCAAATCAGAGAAAAACAACTAGAAGATGATGACATCAAGGAGATCAAGAAGAATATGCGAAGAGGCAAGGCTCGAGATTATTGAAGATGAACAAGGAGCAGTATGGTTTGGGAACCGCATTTGTGTACCTAACCAGCAGGAGTTAAAACAATCAATTCTGAAGGAGGCACATGAAACGCCTTACTCCATTCACCCCGGAAGCACCAAGATGTACCAGGATCTGAGGGAGAAATACTGGTGGGTCAGCATGAAGCGAGAAATTGCTGAGTTCGTCGCCCACTGTGATGTGTGTCAGCGAGTTAAGGCGAACATCGAGACCACCGATTATTCTGACCACTACCAATTCCAGAATGGAAGTGGGAAGAGATTGGCATGGACTTCATCACCGGACTTCCTAGAACCCAATCAGGATATGATTCTATCTGGGTGATAGTTGATCGGTTGACCAAAGTAGCTCACTTCATTCCCGTCAAGACTACATACAGAAGCAGTCAATTGGCAGAGTTATATGTGGCTAGGATTGTTTGTCTACACGGGGTACCCAAGAAAATCGTGTCCGACAGAGGTTCTCAGTTTACATCAAGATTCCGCGAGTGCGCATGAAGCCTTAGGCACCAGACTCAACTTCAAGATCTGACCTATCATCCTCGACGGATGGTCGACGGAACGCACCAATCGAGTCCTCGAAGATATGCTCCGAGCACGTGCCTCGGAATTTGGACAAAGTTGGGACAAGAATTTGCCATATGCAGAATTCTCGTATAACAATAGCTATCAAGCTAGTTTTGCAAATGGCTCCTTTTGAAGCATTGTATGGCGAAAATGCGAACTCCATACGTGGGATGAAGTAGGAGAGCATCGACTCTTTGGACTGAGATAATCAAAGAGGCGAAAGTAAGGTCAAAACCATAAGGAACATCTGAAAGTGGCACAAACCCGCCAGAAGAGTTATGCGATAACCGTCGGAGGATCTCAACTTTGAGGTAGGAGACTTGGTCTATCTCAGGTCACTCCACTCGGAGGAGTAAGAAGATTCGAACAAAGGAAAACTCGCACCTGCATTTGTGGGGCCATACAAAATTCTAGCCAAAAGAGGAGAAGTGGCATATCAGCTTGAGCTACCAGAAGCCTTGTCAGCTGTGCACGATGTCTTCCATGTATCCCAGTTAAGGAAATGCTTGCAAGCGCCAGAAGACCATACCTTCTTAGAAAGCTTCGATCTTCGAGAAGATCTCACCTACGTGGAGCGACCAATCAAGATTTTGGATGTCGCAGAGCGAGTCACCAGAAGCAAAATCATCAGATCATACAAGGTGCAGTGGAGTCATCACCCGGAAAGTGAAGCCACATGGGAAAAGAAGAAGACCTCAAGACCAACTACCCCGATCTCTTTGTTGACCAATCCTGAATCTCGGGTCGAGATTCCCTTAAGGGGGGTAGGTTTGTAATAGCCCAAATTTCAATTTCAGTAAAATTTAAAAGTTTATTTATGTTTGTGGTTTTTCCTGAATTTTCAAAAGCTTTTCATAAATATTTTAAAGCTAAAAAAAATTTATTTACAAAACTAAAAGCCAACAAACAGTTGGAAATAATTTTATTAAGTCCAGAAAGAGTATGGGAATTTCTGTGAATTTTTCCATAATTTTTGGAGGTATTTTGCTATTTTCTAAAGCTATTATGAATTAACAGAATTAAAACAAATGGAAAAGCAAAACAAAATCATCTAACAGTGTTTGGGCCGAAACCCAAAGGCTCCGGCCCAAATCTCCTCCCGCGCCGGCCCACTTCAGTCCAGCCGCCCGATCTCTCTCTCTTCCCTATCCATCCACCGTTGGATCAAAATCCAACGGCTGCGCCCGAGTCCCACTTACCGTTTCGTCCATCTAATTTTGACCGTCCGATCCTAATCCAACGGCTGCGCCCGATATCAACTTACCGCTTCGCAGGATCTAATCGCGACCGTTCGATTAAAAAACAGACGACTCCGCGTCATCTTCCTCCTCTCCTTGTTCTTCGCGCGGCGCCCGTCACTTCCGCCATTGCCGCGCACGAAGGAGCTTCGCTAACGGCCTCTCCCAACCACCCCGCACTCCCCGCATCATGCGCACGAAACCGCACTGGTCTCCGCCACCTCCTCCACGCCGTTTCCCCCTCTTTCTCCGCGCGAACGCCACGTTCGGCCGCAACTGCCGCGCACGACCCCCAACTCCTCCACGCCGCTATGGAGCTCCCCGGCGCCTATAAAGGCAGCACAGGTGCGCTCTTCTTCACCGCGACCAAGCACCCACACTCCTCCTCTTGTTTTCTCCCGAGCTCGCCGTGGTGCAAACTCCGCCGGCGGTGAAAAGTAGGATTTCTCTGATTCCGGTGAGACCAGAGCCGCTCCGACCTCGCCGCCGCCGCCGTCAGCATCGCCTCGCTTCGCGGGCGGGCACGCACCATCTTGGCCGGAGCACCTCGAGCACCATCGCCACCGTGAGCTCCACCGCGCCGCTCATCTCGTCGCCGACAACCTTCCCGACCTCCTCCGTCCTCGGGAGCACACATTCAAGATCGCGGCGTCTCGCGGCTCAAGCACACCTCATTCGCCGGATCATCACCGAGCCCCATCGACGACCGCACCCGATCAACGCGCCGCCAAAACCTCGTCGCCGGCCGACTCGTCCACCTCGGTGACCATTACGGTATCAAAATGATCACGATCGCCTCCTCTACACTTTGGTACCACTCACGACACCGGCGAGCACGGATCGCCGGCGAGCGCGGCCGAGCCGCCGACTGCGGTGGCGTGGTCCAACCACGTGGTTGCCACGCAGCGCCACCAGCGCCACCGCGACGCCTGCGTGCGTGGCGCCATGTGGCGATCCACGTGGCGCTTGCGTGGCGAGCCACGTAGCCACACACGGCCGTTCCACCGAGGACTTAGTCCACGAAGCCGTGAGGACCGACATGTAGGCCCCACGTGTCGAAATTCTTTAAATTCTTATAAATTCCGAAATTGACTCTGGCGTCGACATTGCGCAATAAATAGATTTTTTCAGTAGAAAAATAATTCGGGAAATTCAATTAAATCTCAGAATTTGGTTTTAAACTTCAAAAATTCATAACTTTTGCATATGAACTCCAAATTGAGTGATTCAAATTGCAAAATTTATATAAAATTATAATCTAGCTATCTAAACCAAAATATTTCAGTTTGGAGTTAATTTGAGCTATGTTTTTGAATTTATTTGAATTTGAATATTGAATTTGTCGTATTTTCGCGTATAGACTTCGACGACTCCGGAGAGTTCGATCAATCTGAAGATTTAGATTTTCAAGACATCGACCAAGGCAAGTTACACCATTGACCATATTGCCCCTATTATTTTAAGTTATTTTCAGTTTTTAAATTCCTTATTGCATGCATATGTTGTTATAAATATTTTAATATCCTGTTTTACGTATGGTTAATTCCATATGTTATTGTATGGCCAAATTTGAATGTTGTATCTGACTACCTTGATACCATAGGCAAGATATTACCAAAATTCAAATGTATGCTTAGCCCAACTTAGTCACATTTGAGAATTTGGGAGGGTTTACACCGATTTTCTACAAATTGTTTTCAAACTTGTTATTGTGGTATTGTTTTACCACATGAGTTTATAAATGAAGTTTTTATTCAAAATAAAATCAAAATGGACTTGGGCGAAATGGTCGGAATGGTGGGTGCAGGTTTATGCACGGGTTTGATCTCGCTAAGATCAAGGCCCATGGGTTGTAGGAATGACGCCCAAGTCAATTGAGGACCGGTCTTTGAGCCGCTTATTGCTATGCCATAACGTACCACCACATGTCTGTATGGGCAGGATTTGGCTAACTAATTTGTGATGTCCTAGTATATTTATGTCATGTGATTTTGTGGGTGTCGGTTAGGCGTTTTATTCCCACTTGGCGCAAGAGGGCTTAGGAGGACGGTCGAGTCAAAGGCGAAACCTTAGCGGGCATGAATGTACTAGGATAAAACATTGTAAAGGCCTCATGGTAATTGCTCAGTCACACGCCTACGGAGCGTGAATTGGCGACATAACGAGCATGTCACCTCGTGTGGGTAAAGTTGTACCAACTCTGCGAGTAGAAACTATTCGAATAGCGCGTCGCGGTCATGGACATGCTAGCAGGGCCACTTAAAGTTAGAATTGTTTTTGGTTTTTAAAATGCTTTATTAAATGTTGAGGATGGTTAATCCTTATGAAAATTTGGGCGGGAAGCCAAGTATTAGGAGGGGATACTTCACTCTATCATTGGAGGTTATCCACATTATATCATTACTATTTCAAAATATGATTTTATCCATAGTATAAAATTGCCTTAGAAACTACTATGCTTATTTAAACTGAAAATGCTGTTTATGCAAAACAACCCCGGCCATACACACTTGTTTCCTTATGCATGCATTTAAATTCAATATTGGGTGTGACTTGCGAGCACGGTAGTAGTGCTCACTCTTCTTTGAATAAATCTTATTCAGAGAAGCGCTATCTTGACGGTGAGGACCGGACGAGTAGGCCTTCCGACCTGCGATTGCACGTGGCGCATCGTGTGGCTCCCACTATTATGTTATTTCATTGTGTTTATCATTTGACATTTGATATTATTATTGGACTCATTTGTATTAAACAGCTTATTTATTTAATACCATTTGCGTTTTTGTGATATGAATGAGATATTCATTTTTGTGAGACTGTGTACACTGGAAATCCTGGACTGGTGTTTGAACACAGAGAATTCGGGATCCTTCGCTCCCGGGTTCGACAAGCTGTCGCCCACCACAGCTTGCCACGGCCCACGCACGAGAATCATCACGTGAGTACGCATTGCACCCATGTTGCTGACATCGCCCTGACTGAATCGGCCCATTCTGACTGAAGATCACCATCCTCGCACGCTCATTGGCTCCACGCCCGTCCCGTCCCATCATCGTAGCTCCCTAGTCACTCCCTTTTGTCACCTTCGCTTGTCGCGCTTAGACAAGAGAGAGAGAGCGTCGCTCCGCCTGTTCTATCTCGCCGTGCCTACGAGAAATTGCGACCTTTTCTCGATCTTCTGCCTCCAATTTAAGTCAAACCGTTTGCATCATCTCTTTCAACTCGCCATTTCCAACATTCCCTCCAAGAACCTGGAGCTCTTGCCCCTTGGTTTGCTAGGAATGGTGTTGTCTTCCTCAACATCGGTGAGCATGCCACTGTGCCATTGTCCCATCTAGTGAGCTTCCACCCTCGACATGAGTGTCACATATCTTCTAGAACTTCACTGATGCCTTCCCCGTGCTTGTTCTTGGAGTTGAGATCGTTGAAAGTTGGGAGCACATTGTCTTCTTCGCCTCTGGTGTGCGCGCTTGTCCTAGGTTGTCATGTTCCCATCGCTCTAGTGAGCCCCATTGTCTTCTTTCCGTGTCACTTTGTTCCATTATCCCTCTAAAGCAAGAACCCTCACTCGATTTGATGTTTCTTCCACTTTAGCTCTAGATCTGCATCGTCTTCCCTCGCCCCGACCAAGCATCGCCACCGCCACCATTTTCGTGCCTTGGTGAGTGCTGACCTTGGCTGTGGTCCTTTTCTGCATCTCCTACACCCTCTGAACCTCACTGCATGCCTCATTGCAACTCACCCTCACCGTGGGAAGCTCTCATCATTGACCTCATCGTCGTCGCCATTGTTCACCATCCCAACACCTCCAACCTTCTCCATCGCTGTTGACCACCGTGGTGAGCCTCTGGTAGTTCCCTAGTGCTAATGTGCTAGCTAGAATTTAAGTTTAGCTTCTTTTGCCTAGACTTCGTCGTAGCCACCCATGGTGCCATCGTGTCTGCATATCACCAATGTGACTCTGGTGACCTTTGGTCCCCGTGCTAACCTCGTTAGTGCCGCGTTAGTCAACTGAACCCAACGTGCTAAGCCCCTGGGTGAGGACTAGCTCTTTTCGCCAAAGCCGTCGTGGCCCGAACCGCCTCATCGCTCTTCGTTATTGCGCTGTCGCGCCGGACCATCTCAAGCGCCATCGTCACTGCCCGTAGCTTCGTCATGGTCTCGCTATTTCATTTTGCCAGTTCTCGAGCCCGTGCCATCAGTGCTTCGCCACCGGCGAGTTCGGGTGCTGCCTCCCCTACTCTACCTCTGCTCTCTCTCGGTTTCTTCTCTCTGACTAGTAGGCCACACACGATTAGGATTAGTTTAGCACTAATGATGTTTGTTAACGCTAAGTTGTCACCTACAAGGGGGGTCAACTGATTAATTAATTAAGATTTTAATTTAACAAGGATTTAGAATCTGAGTCACTGACACGCGGGACCCACTAGTCTATAGCCTCGCCCGTGAACTCAGTTCATCGTGCACCTGATCCCACCTGTCATCCTAACAATGCAATAAATCCATATTTTCCTTTACAAAGAAAATTGGAAATTAAAAACAGTATTTTCTCTTTTCTTTTTCTGGAATTTCTCCACCGAACCAACTCCAAATGCTCATAACTTTTTCATTTGAACTCCAAATTGAGTGAAACTTGTTTCTAAATTTTTATAGAATCATGAACTTTCATAATATGCAAAAAAAAATATTTGAATTTGTTTGACTCTTATTTGTGTTACTTGGCATTTACCAATTAGGTACCGACTTCTGGAAATTTCCATAGTCGATCCCGAACAAGACCAAGAGTCCAACAAGCAAGGAAAGCACCTTCTTTGAGCATATTTGATCCCATATTTTTACTCTTATGTATGTTGTATTGCAAAACTGTTGCGGGACGGTCCCCGAGCTACCTCGAGTCGACGATAACCTCGTGAAGGCGTGACACACGAGGGGATCCACCCCGGACGAGGTCCGAGGACCAACCACGGATGTGTGACATATCGGGGGATCCACCCTAGACGAGGTCCCGAGACCAACCCCGGATAAGGTCTGAGGACCAATCTCTGCAAGGCTTGACACATCCACGTGCTGAGGTCCTGTCAAACACCCGCATACACAGAAGGCCAATGATGTTATGTATATCGGACGTGGTGGGGCCCACTTGACGAAATGGATGAAAGTACCCCAGAGCAAGCTAAGCCCCGAGGGCAACGATGTAACTTTAGGGATCTCCCCTTCCCACTCTATAAATAGGACCTTTATAAATGGGGAGAATGAGACCGCTTGTAACTTCTACCACACATATGCAATACATCAGTGTGTCTTGTTGTGTTTGATTCTTGTTGAAGTCTCCCTTGCATCCTCGGCTGTTGATGCATCCGACCGGGGGTACCAACAAGTTTACTATCCGGGGACCATAACGAGAAGCTATAAGTTCACGACGTACCTTGGTCTTGTCCCACCCTAGACCTGGTCTGGGCTCACCTCTATCTCCACCCACCGCAAACCAGGTCGGGGCTGGCATCCCACTTCTTCCTCATCCCGTTGGTTCTCGGTGTAGCCTTCTTGGGGGAGGGGGGGGGTACAAATATCCTCTCACCTCCCAACTTCTCCTCCTGGCTCGCTCGCATCCCCAGACCTGGTCCACGACGCTTGGGCTCCGCTCGCTTGTGCCCCCAGACCAGGTCCATAGCCCCCAGACTAGGTCCAAGAGGGGCCATGCGTGGTACGTGCCTGGTCCTTTTAGCCTTTGCATCAGTACTAGCCCATTTTTTCCTTCCTCAATTCCCTAGCCAAAATCCCCAACCTTTCCTTGCAAGGCGGCGCCAGCCTCAACTTTTGGCCTCCCTCCTCCTGCTTGCACCTGGTTTAGGAGCCACAAGGGTGCCGTGGTCTTCGATCCCCCTCAGCTCACGCTTGCCATTTCCTCCTATAATACCCTAGCCCAACATGAACCTAGAATGTTACAAAACCAACATAATAGAAAACTAAACTATAAATTTTTCTCTAAATTTCAACACGATTTCCTTTGAGACATTGGCCATTGAAGGGGTTCAAAACAAACTAACAAGTACAAGAGCATGATAACCATGAAGCGAAATTTAAAACATAACCATAAAAGTCCACATGAAAGAACCGTCCATCGCTATTATAAAGGAAACAATTTTCACTTCGAAGGGTGAACACAACCGTAAAACAAATTCACTAGTAAGATTTCTCCGATTAAAACTAAAAGTGTTGAATTATTAGCCATGGTGAATATCAAGGTGTAATGCACCAAAATTTCTATCCCATCCCCATGCCTTCTCAGGATGAATCAAAATAAAACATAAGCAGCAAGTGTGCGTCCACGACTCAGCAAAGTACAATCAAGTCAATAAATAAAATCTCATAAGCAGATATTGAACATAAAAATATTGCTCACATATGGCCATCCACAATGTTTCATAAATTTTCAACTTTTACTTTCACGTGATGGAAATGCCACGAATGCACTTCTCTTTTCTCTTTGCAATTACCGGTAATTCAAAGTATGCACCCGTAGATGCATACTCAAGCCTATGCCTTCTAGCACAGGGACCTCAAGCCCACACTCCACAAGTGTGGGGACCTCATGCCTGTCTAAAACATGACAAGAACCTCAAAAATTATTATTACTTGGCTACCACGTAGACCAAGTCTTAAGGGTTAATGAAATGATGCAAGTGATTGTTATCAACAATTAGTCTTTATCTCTTTACTTAATCAACATAAGCATATAGCATAACCAACAGCAAAAACATGAATAAATATTTATGCGTAATACATTAACAAGGCATAGAAATTTTCCGCATTGGTTACCGACTACTTGCACTTGCCTCAACCGTGCGATGAAGGACGACGAGTAGAGGGCCCTGCCCCCTGATTCACACCACCACCTAAGCATTCATAAAACATACTAAAAACAATCGAAGAGTAATACAACATTACAAAAGAAATAAATAACACCACTACTAATTGCAACACAAAACAACCCTCCAAACAACAACCTTTCCCTGCAGCATTGCTGTTCAAACAACCAATTCTCTAGGCTCAGGAACCCAAACATATTAAAAGATATATTTTTTTCAGAATCTACACAAAAAGTCCAACCTTTTCTTCAATATCCTCTTTTTTTGATATTCTGGCATCTACAACCCCGTTTTCCTCCCTAAACATTGATCTGTCCAAAACAGAGCAGCTAACTTTCTAAAATCATAACTTATGATTTACAACTCCAAAAATCATGATCTTATACTCTCTGGAATCCTTAAGATATTACCTACACTTTTTATGTAGATCAAAACCCAAATTAATCCATCTTCTATTTTTAATCTACAGATTAATGTATGATGTCAAAAGACGATAATTTTCTAGACAGCGGACTTACAAAATTCGTAACTCGAAATTTAATCATCCGATCGACATGATTAAATATTCTATGGAAACTATTGAGATCCTCTACAATTCTCTAGGAAACGAAATTCCCAAATTTCGCACCAATAGTACCCGAAACTACAGTGCAACAGAAACAGCAGAATACCAATCTACTAAACAATTTCTACAAATCGCTAAACAGAAAAGAAGTATTAGAATCGTCACCCTTGGAGATCAAGATGACGAACGCGAGATCCCAGCGAGACTCCTACCTTTTCTTCCTCCTTTCATTCTCCCCTTCTTCTTTCTTCCTCTTCTCCTTCCCTTCCCTCTCTTCTTTGCTTCAGGCTAGCAACACTCAAAAACAGCAGGAGTTGCACCTGGGAGGAGAGAGCAACAAGGGCTAGGGGTGGCGGCTAGAAAAGGGGAGGGAGGGAAGGGGGCACAAGGGGGAAAAAAGGGGGGCTAGGGTAGGCTGCCCCCTCTCTTGAGCCATCTCCCTAATGGGCCAAACACTGTGGGCCGAAAGCCCACGGCCCAGGTTCTCCCACTTAAGTGAAAATACCCTTCCAAAACCTCTAATTCCTTCTCTAAAACTATTGTCCTCTCTTAAATTGATTCGGGATATTACACCTCCCCCCTCGGCTGGTGCCTTCCTCCCCTCTACTCGCGCTGGCTTCGCCTTCCTCCGCCTCGCACCTTCCTCTGGTTTGACCTCGTCGACTTCGCCTTCATCTGCCTTGCGCCTTCCTCTGGAGCACCCTCGTCAGCTTCACCTTCCTCCGCCTCGCATCGGACGTAGGAGTCGTGAGAAGGTCGCACCGGTCTCCTCCCCCCCCGACTAGGCTCGCCGGTTGTAGGATCAAAGATGACCGACTAGAGGGGGTGAATATGAGGTTTCTAAAAATCTTGTGCTCTAATAAATAATTTTAACAAGTATGGTCTAATTAAAGATTTCTAGCACAAGTCAAGAGATAAATTATAAGTTCACTAAGTCACCCAAGTAGGGCTGGAAACGAGCCGTGCCAGGCTCGCTCAAGCTCATTTCAACAGTAGGCTCAGCTCGGCTCGGCTCGTTTTAAGCTCGAGCTAGGAGGGCGGCTCGGCTTAGCTCGAAGGGCGGCTTAAGTCGACTCGCGAGCCCTCATGAGCCAGCCTCGTTATCTTCGAGCGGCTCGTCTCCATTACCTAAAAGAACGCCCAAAAGTCCAAAACCATCTCTACCTCCCCGTTTTACCTGAAACTCCACACCAGACACCACTACACCCCTACCACCGCCGCCTTTGGGTTCCCTCCCCTCGTCGCCTCTGTCTTCATCCCCCTCCGCTGTGCGCCATCCCCCTCCTATTACTACTAAAGCACTAAACAAACCAAGTCGGCAAGAAGAGGCAGGGAGGGAGATATGAGGAGGAGTGATGATGGAGAGCCAGTCGCTACAGAAGCAGAACTCGACAGCTAAGGCCCAAGGACAAGGAGCAGAGCCAGCCGGATCTCCGCCTACTGTGGTAAGCACCATATCCCTCTTACTTTGTTTGCTCTGCCTCTTCTTGTGATGGGATTTGGTGTTAGTTCTTGCTTGCTTGCTAGCATGGTTGGCCTGTGGATGAATTTATCTTACTAACCAACCTTGTATGGGTTCTTGTGATGGAGACAATTGGATCTTGCCTTGCTAGCTTCAGTCAAGCGAGAGATCTGGCGATCTGCTTCCTCTTGCTTCACCCTGTCCTACCAACTTCTTGCACCAACCACTTTCTTGCCACTGCTGTGAATTGAGATGTCTGATGGATAATTTTGGGATTTGGGGGTTCCCGCATGCTCACAGCGTTGACCATTTGAGATGCGATATGACATCTCACTCACCAAACTGAGCAGCTCATTCATTACGTTTTTGTGTGTTCAGATCTTTGCTTGCATTGCAGTTGCAGTTTGCATGCTTGTGCTGATGCCTTGTGTTTCTTGGCGCGCAGGTTCCCGGCAAGGAGTTCACCCGCACCCCGCTGTCGGATTCCCCACCCGCGCCGCCTCCTCGAAGGCCTCGTCGGGGGCGGCGCCTGCGTCGAAGATGAGGCCCCTACTCGGCCTGGGATGGGAGGCGTCGGGGAGGAGGCTCCTGCTGCAAGGGCAAATGGAGGAGGGAGGGGAGAGGAAGGGAGGGTGGGGTGGGGTGGAAATGGAGGAGAGAGGGGAATTGCTGCAGCCTGAAGCAATGGGAAAAGCAACGGGGAAGGGGAATCGCATGAGCCAAATAGGCTCGCGAGCGGCTCGAGCTTGGCTCATTTTTTTTGGCAAGCTGGACAGTGGGCTCGGCTCGATTTGAAAATTCATGAGCCCAAGCCGAGCTGGCTCGAGCTCGTTACGAGCTGAGCTAGCTCGCGAGCCTCGAGCTATTTTTCCAGCCCTACACCCAAGGCTATGTCAATACTAAATACAATTCTAGCCAAGTAATTCTACACAAATAAGTAGCTAGAAATGTAAATGCGAAAATAGTACAGACAAGAGAGAAAACCGCAATAAAGACAATCAATATTTTCCCGTGATATCGAAGACTTGCCAGTCTTCACTAGTCCACGTTGAGGTAAGCCCAAACAAATTGGACTGGCTCCACAAGTTGAGCCTAATGAACCTCAATTCCACTAGGATTATTCTTCCTCCACTCCGAAGATGATGAGCACCGAACCACTCACAATCGGTGCCCGTCCTCTTTACAATCTTCTTAAAGAGATCACCGAACAATCTTCCCCCAAGCCGTCTAGGTGCTAGTAAGCACCAAGAGTAAGAAAAGCCCTTGCTTGAAGGTTATCAAGTGCCAAAGAGATCAACTAATGACACAAATGCACTTGAATGCTCTCAACTTTCTCAAAATGAGAAATATGGGCGAATAAGTAGAGGAGAGTGCACCAATGGCTCAAATGTATTCAATGAGGTCAGGGGTTATGAGCTTGGTGTTGGTGAGGAGGTATTTATAGCCTTCAACCACAAATTCGACCGTTTGGTGCAAGATCCCCAAAAAGTCAGTAGGTGCGATACTGCCGTCGTGTATCGGCCGGTACTACTGCACCTAGGGTTCAACGGTAATATGTTGTTCACTTAGTACTTTTGAACTAGCCGTTACAGTCTGGTGTGGTACTACCACACTCACATGGGTCATTACTACCGCACGGAAGTAGTACCGCTTGGCTCAATCGGAACTACCGTTTTCTAAGGGAGAAAAAACGCCCAAAAACTGGCTCTCTGAAAATAACGTATCGCCAACTAGAAATCGGTTCTACCGCATTGCGGTAGTACTGCTCCCGAGGTGCGATCATACAGTTTTTACTGATATTTTTTAGAGGCTATTCTAAATGTAATGCCTCTTTATAGTACGGCGTCTAGCCTATAAATCTGGTCTTTCTACCAAACACCGAGACCGATAAAAATAATAAAGGGGTCCTTAGGCTACAAAATACCCTTGCCTTGAGCCATGTCAATCCTTTATTGTCTTTGCATTGCCATTTCCATGTTGTCATCCATAATCTGGGACTAAACCTTTAAAACATGTTAGCACACGCGTTAGCCTCGTAACACATTGTTGTCAGTAATTTCCAAAATTATTTTTAATGGTCTAGATGCTTTCAATCTCCCTATTTTTGGTAATTGATGACAACCTAAGTAATATAAATGAATTGAAAGGTTTGAATATACACCAAGTTTGAAACAAGTTGCGTATTCTTGTTTTGACTTTTGATTTGCAAATAATTCTTGAGATGAGCTCAAAGGAGATAAAGAATTAGTTGCTTTCAAAGTCAATCAATCAAATAAACAAAACTCCCCCTAAACATATGCATATAGGTTCATGAAGTGATTTTTATGCACAAGTGTGGAGTTTTTTGGAAATTTTGGCAGAGTTTCCTTTATTTATTGAATTGGAGGTAAAGATTAACCATATGGAGCATAAAGAGATAACACAACATGACAAATATATTTAACACAAACTTTGATAATGTAAGCAAAGATAACAATGTAGCATAACACTAGTGTCAAGGAGCTTCATAAGTGCAATAACTTAACTATTACAATCTTATCACATCCAAAAGATGTCAAAATAGCGATAAGTCCAAATAGATAATATTATAGAAGATATCATAAGAGTCTTGACGAGCTTCATTTTTCATTTCCCCCCTTTCTCTCCCTTGATCTTGCTCCCCCTTGATCTCTCCCCCTTTGGCATCAAGTACCAAAACCCACTAGTTTGTGGATGGATCACAACGGCGTCGGCGACGATAGTGAAGTGGCGAAGGAGGCCGCGCCGGCTACGAAGAAGTGGAGGAGGATGGATGCTCAAGTGCACTCACGTGCTGAATCAAGGAGTAGGGGCATTTGTTGGTTTGAATTCTTAATGAACTTCTTCACAGGGAAAGTTGAAGGTAGATTTGTTTTGAATCAACTTCATGATATAGGGAGCATAATAAATATTTTTCTCCATATCCCCTTTTGATAAAGATATCTTAATTATTATAAAGTCCACAACATCAAACTTGGTACCCTTCATAATGTGATTTATAACATTCCAAGCTCTACCTGGAATCTCATCATTATTACCTCCTTTTGGAAAGAAGGTTGCTCTTATTATCCTGTATATGACGCTAGGAAGGGGTAGAAGTCCAGTTATTTTTCTAGGCGCAAAACTATGGCTAGCATCATACAATTCATCCACTAGAGTCAAATCCCAAGGGTCCTCAAGGTGTACCTTAAAACTCCATTTTTCAGGAATGAACCAAGAGTCATGACAATCTGTCTTTGAAGTACTGAGTTGGTGAGTGGCTGTCATCCAAGTGAGAGAATCAAGCTCAGGAGAGACATGGGCTGTAGCAAAGAATAGCTTTATGGTTCTAGAGTGATAATCGCACTTCAAAGCCACAAAGTTGTTCAATTTCACTAGTCGAAACAGATGATGAGGTCCATTGTAGAGAGGATTATGATCAAAACTAACCCATGACACATATTGATGATCTACAGAGTTTTTCTTCTCATATACATGATAAAAGACATCCTCTTGGAACTTGTGTAACATCCCAATTTTCTAAAGTTTTAAAAATATTTTTGAGTAGTTTAGTCCTTTGGAAAATTCACCCAAGTTTTATTTGAATTTTAATAAAGCATAATATGGACTTTAAATAGTAAAACAATTTAATATGAATAATCTAAACATCAATTAATTCTAAAACTATTTTATTTGGGTTCTCTGTGCTTGGGAATTTTTTTATAGATTTTTTTGGAATTTTTCTGAGTTTATTTGCTATTTTCCTTTTCCTATTTAGATTTTTTGTAATTTTTAAAATGCAAGATCTCTTTAAATTCTCAGGAAATCCTTTGGGCTGAAACCCTATTCACTTGGCCCATTTCTTTTCCTTTTCGGTCTAGCCCGCGTGGCCTTTCAATTTTCCAGCGCAGCCCACCCCGCTTTGCCTCTCCCTCTCTCTGTCCGGTGGGTCCTGCTTGTCAGTCATCCCCTACCTCCTACTTTCTTCTTCGCGAGAGCTCCTTCCAAAAACGCCATGGCTTTCCCTTGTCAAGCTTCGTCTGATAATGATTGATTCAGTCCGAGATTCCTGTGCCAGCACCGCCATTCAAATCCCTTATCTCCCCGCAACCGATTTGATCTCGTATCTCCTCTGAATTGTATCCAATTTTCCTTATCTCTTCGTCAATTCCGAAATGAACTCCAATGGCATTACGCCATCTCGGCCCTCCCCCCACACTATAAAAGCCACCCCTGGGTCGCCTCTCCCTCCTCATCCTGAATCTCCAACTCACCTCGACTCCAAAACCCTAGTGTCGTCGGAATTCGAGTTTTAGGGTTTTCCCTGAAGCTTTTCTCTCCGCCAATTCCACCGCCACTCACCATGCCTTCGATACTACCATCACGAGTTCTACCTTAGGCGCCCCTTCACGTCACCAGAGTTATTTTGAGAAAGATTTTAAAATAGTTTTCACAAGAACTTTAAGAACTCCAAATGAAAGCAAATAACATGAGGCATGAGTTTCAAGCAACATTAGAATGATCTATGATATTTAACTCATTCATCAATTTGTAAAACCTGCTCTCATCTAATGGTTTGGTTAAGATATCGGCTAATTGATCATTGGTCCATATGTGGCTAATAACTATATCTCCTTTGCTCACATGAGCTCTCAACAAAATAGTGGTGAATATCTATATGCTTGGTTCTTCAGTGTTGGACTGGGTTATTTGCTATCTTCACGGTACTATCGTTGTCACATAAAAGAGGCATGTTGTCGAATTTAATTCCATAATCTATCAAGGTTTGCCTCATCCAAAGTAATTGAGCACAACAACTACCCGCGAAAACATATTCGATTTTGGCGGTGGATAGGGCTACAAAATTTTATTTCTTGGATGACCATAAAACTAAAGACCTTCCTAATAGTTGACAACTACCCGATGTGCTTTTTCTATCCACTTTGCAACCCACATAATTAGAATCAAAATATCCAATTTAATCAAATTTTGCACCTTTGGAATACCATAAGCCAATGTTAGAGGAATACTTTAAATATCTAAGAATTCTTTTAACAGCCACTAAATGACATTCTTTTGGTGAGCTTAAAATCTTGCACACATGCAAACACTAAACATAATATCGGGCATAGATGCGGTAAGATAAAATAAGCTACTAATAATTGATATATAAAGCTTTAAATCTACCGGTTTACCTCCCTCATTAAGGTCAAGATGACCGTTGGTATCCATGAGAGCCTTGATAGGCTTTGCGTCCTCCATTCCAAACTTTTTGATCAAATCTTTTACATATTTCGTTTGTCTCACGAAATTCTCATCCTTAAGTTGCTTGATTTGAAGTCCAAGGAAGTAACTAAGTTCTCCAATCATGGACATTTTAAATTCCCTAGACATCATTTCACCAAATTCCTTGCAAAATTTTGGTTAGTAGACCCGAAGATAATATTATCAACATATATTTGACATACAAAGAATTCATCGTCTATAACTTTTGTAAACCAAATTGTGTCAATATTTCTGATTTTGAATCATTTTGAGAGTAGAAAATGTCGAAGGCGCTCATACTATGCTCTAGGAGCTTGTTTAAGACCATAAAGTGCTTTGAAGAGTTTATACATATGGCTTAGATTCTTAGGATCCTCAAAACCAGGTGGTTGCTCGAAAAACACAAGTTCGGATATTTTACCATTTAGAACAACACGTTTAACATCCATTTGTAATAATTTAATATCAAAACATGATGTAAAATCAAGTAAAATATGAAGTGACACAAGTTTAACTACGGGAGCGAAAGTTTCGCCAAAATCCAAACTTTTGACTTGTGTAAATCCTTGAATGACCAATCTTACCTTGTATCTTACAACCACTACATTTTCGTCTTGTTTGTTCCTAAAAACCTATTTTGTGCTGATGACGTTATGTTCGTTGGGTCTTTCCACCAATGTCCAAACATCGTTTCGGGCAAAGTTATTTGGTTCTTCATGCATTGCATTCACCAAATCCGGATCATCGAGTGCTTTATCTACATGTTTTGGTTTAAAAGAAGAAACAAATGAGTAATGCTCATAATAAGAAGCAACACGAGATCGAGTTTGGACTCTGTTACTAATATCACCTAATATTTGATCTATTGATGATCTTTTGCAATTGTGTTGTGGATCTTTATGGATAGGTTTGGTGGTTGTTCATCTTTCTTGTCATCCACTTCATTAATTTGAATTTGGTTCGTTGTGGAAGAGGTAGGAGGTTCGACTTGGATGAAGGATGGTGAGTCATTCAAATCTTCCTTTGGTTTGATGTCGCCTATTTGCATATTCTACATTGTTTGCTTTAATCCTTTGTTACCTACATCATCTAAATTTTTTTGCCCTTCTTGAGAGCCATTAGTTTCATCAAATTGTACATCATGAGTCTATTTAACTAAACCGGAGTTTTTTCTGAAGACACGATAAGCTTTACTATTTGATGAATATCCAAGTAAAAATCCAACATCACAATAACTTTGAAAATTTGAAAGAGGAACATCTTTCCTCAAAATGTAACATTTGCAACAAAAAACACGAAAATATGAGATGTTCGGTTTTCTTCCAATGAGAAGCTCATAGAAAGTCTTTTTCAAAAGACGATGCAAATAAAGACGATTTATGGCATGACAAGCGGTATTGATTGCTTCCACCTAACAGCTATTGGAAGTGTTATACTCATCAAGCATTGTCCTAGCCATTTCAATTAGTGTTCGATTTTTTCTCTCTACAACTCTATTTTGCTCTAGAGTGTAGGTAGTGGAAAGTTCATATTTTATTCCAAGTTTATCACAAAAATCTTCAATTTTAGTGTTCTTGAACTTAGAATTATTATCACTACAGATTTTCTTGATTTTGAAATTAAATTTTTTTTAGGCCCTTTTAGCAAAACTTTTGAAAATGTCGGAGGTTTCGACTTTGTCATGTAAAAAGAAAACCTATGTGTATCTTGAGTAATCATCTATAATGACTAAACAATAACTATTGCCCCTGATGCTCTTATACGTTGTTGGCCCAAACAAATCCATATGTAAGAGCTCTAATTTGCGACTTTCTTTCTGGCTTGGTAAATGCTACACAATCTATTTTTCTCAAACTTCACATCTTTCAAACCAACCACTAAGTCATGTTTGGAAAACTTTTTGAGTTGAACCATCCCGACATGTCCTAGTCTTCTATTCCAAAGCCATCCCAAATAAGTTTTTGCAATTAAACAAGTTTTTAAGCATGAATCACTTGACGAAAAATCTACTAAGTAAAGATTTTCAAATCTAAAACTTTTGAAAACTAAATCTTTTTATTTTTCTTTTGAAATAGTAACACCATCTTTAGAGAACTTGCAAGTAAGTCCAAGATCACAAATTTGAGCAATGAATAGCAAATTAAAGTTTAATGTTTCTACAAGAGACATATTAGAAATTAAAAGTTCATTTGAGGTCGCAATTTTACCCAAACCAATTACCTTTCCTTTGCTATTGTCTCCAAATGTGATTTTGTCATTACTTCCATATCCAACTTCAAATGACGTGAACATTTTTCGGTCTCTAATCATATGTTGAGTACACTCGCTATCAAGTACCCAATACCTTCCACCGGTTTTGTAGTTCACCTACAAAAGAAAGTCAAGTTCTTCTAGGTACTCAAATTTGTTTGGATCATTGAAGGTTAGTAACCAAGGTTTTGGGCACTTAAATAGTATTCTTTTTGGTGCTAAAAATTGAAGTGCGAACAAATTTAGCTGCAACCTTACCATCTTTAGATTTTTTAAGCATGTAGTATGAATCATAAATACCATATGATTTAGTTTTAGCAATAGAGCATGAGTTTTGTAAATGTCCTAAATTATAACATTTATAGCAATATTTTCTATTTTTTTACAAACCTTGTGGGCTTGTAAACTTGCTTCTTACCTTTCTTGGGAATGAACCCAAGTCCTTCTTTATTGAATGAGCAGATTTTCCCCCTCAATAACTTGTCAAGGGTAGCTTTTCATTTAAAACATCTTTCCAAACTTTTGCTTAGCTTGGTGGTTTGCTCTTTCAATTCATTGTTTTAAACAATGAGTAATGGATCACATGAGTTAGCCATACAAGATTTAGAGTCAATTTTAGAACAACATAGCATGGCTAACAAATCATCACAAGAGGTAGAAGCACTAGTCATAAAAATGATATTAGGAGTAACTTCTACACCAGGCATCTCATTTATAATGTCATAAGTAATTCCTATATTTGAATGATATTTGTTGAAATCATTTAGAAGGAGTGAGTCATGAGCTTCCTTTTGCTCTTCATAAGAATCCTTTAGAGATAGATATTCTCTTTTCAAGACCTTAAATTTTAACTTTTCTTTTCTAAGGAATTCATTTAACTATTCAAGTATATCCATTAATTCATCATAAGAAGGCTCATTGTCATTAATGGATTTTACCTTGTCTCCTTTTGCCATGAGGCATGTAGGAGTGGAGAAGAGTAATGGCTCTTCCTTGATAGCAATGCCAACAAGTCTCTTTTTCTTGGAGGACCCGTCATCATCAGAGTCAGAGTCGGAATACTGCTCATCAGAGTTTCATTCTCCAATATATGCTTCATTCTTGCTATCCTTTTAAAGCTTCTTGAAAAGCTTCTTACCGTTGAAGTCATTTTTCTTGGATGGCTTGGCCTTGTTATCCTTCTTAGTTGGGCAATGAGAGGCAATGTGCCTCTTCTCATCGCACTCATAACAGCGAATGTTGTTATATCGCTTGTTGTTGTTTAAGAAATACCCTTTCTTATTCTTGTCGGAGTGAGCGCTTCGGTTTGAGCGCCTCTTCATGAATTTCTTCATTCTCCTCACAAGGAGAGCAACTCCTCTTCGAAGTCATCTTCTTCATCCACCGTTTCATCACTTGATTATGCTTTTGTTTTGAAAGCGAGAATCTTCTTCTTGCAGGAGGATGGCTCCAAAAGCACCTCCTTGTCCTTCTTATACAACTCATTGGTTATGAGGTTGCCCAAGAGGCCGGTTGGTGTCATCCTTGGCAACTCAGGTGAGTTGAGGAATAGAGTCACCAATATCTCATATTTCTCCAGTAGAGCTCTAAGCATCTTGCGAACAATATCAACATCTGTTAGTGAAGTGCCTAGGTCCTTGAGCTCATTTACAATGTCATTGAGTCGAGAATACATTTCATTTATATCCTCATCAGGAAATATTGTAAATGTCTCATACTTGATCCGAAGCCTATGCAATTTAGCTTATTTGACTGTGGATGTGCCCTCATGAATTTTTGATAGCGCAGTTCATATCTCATGAACGGTCTTTAGGTTGCTCACTCGATTGAATTTATCTGTGTTCAAAGCTCCAAAAAAAGCGTTCATCGCTTGAGCATTGAGGTCAGAGTTTCGCTTCTCAAGATCCGTAGGGTGTGTAGGATCAAGTGGCATAACGAAACCCTCACTTACAATTCTCCATATGCTTAGACTCATGGCATTTAAATAAATAGACATCCTAATTTCCAATAAGCATAATTTGATCCATCAAATAGTGGTGCCTTGCCTATGGATATACCCTCATTAGTTATCCTTTCTCTCCTAGATGGTTAAGCCTAAAAAAAGAGAGACCTTGATCTGATACCATTTGTGGGATCAAGGATGACCGACTAGAGAAGAGGGGGGGTGTGTGAATAGAAGGTTTCTAAAAATCTTGTGCTCTAATAAAGAATTTTAACAAGTATGGTTTAATTAAAGATTTCTAGCATAAGTCAAGAGATAAATTCTAAGTTCACTAAGTCACCCCAAGGCTATGTTAGTACTAAATACAATTCCAGCTAAGCAATTATACACAAATACACCATTTCTGACTCATCCCACTCGGAGACAGTCCTAGCCATTTTCTCTCAAAGAAGGAAAGAGTTGGAAAGTTTCAAGAAAGCGCACAGTATCACCGGCGGCGGAAGAGATGAGAAAATAACGAACAGTCAAGGTGAATTGGAGAAAAGGTAAGAACCCTAAGTTTACCGCCGTAGTCCATTTTATAACCGTACGTTTGGAAAGAAACGTCGTGGAAACCCAATGATTTCCACCGCTTCGGGAATAGCTCTAACGGATAGATCTTTAATCTGCCTGTTCGAGAGTACCGAGGCTCTTTTCACACCTCAAGTGAAATTACCTTCTTGACAAAGTATCCTTCTGATCAAAAGAAATATCGGTCGGAAAAGATTTACTTCCGATCATAAGGTCACGATTACTCCAAAGTCGTAAGATTTTCTACAACTACCTTGTAATCGTGAGATTTCCAACAAACTGCCATATTTCTGGTCGAGAGATACACATGTTGAAGAGTTTTTCCTTCAACGTTTTTCCTACAGCCTCCTAGTGGCCATAGGATCATCTACGACTCCTCAACCAAGTAAGTTATTTTCACTTGAAGCGGGGGGGGGGGGCTAGATGACGAGGATCTGGTAATCCTCATTTTATTATTCCTTAATCGTATAATATGACGTCACATGGTATACCCCTTACTGCTGTAAGGGAGAAGTAAGCCAGGTGGTCGTAAGTTCTCCTACGACCACCACCCTAGTCGTAAATCTTTCTACGACTACCCCATAATCGTAGGTTCTCCTACGATTACCTTCGGTTGTAAGTTTTTCTACAACCAGTATCCAGTCGTAAGCTTTTCTACGACTACCCCCTGGTCGTAAGTCCTGCTACGACCAGTCCTGTCACGACTTCATCACAGTTAACTGGGTCCACTCGTCAGTAGGCCCTATTAACTGTGAGATCTGAGCAGTCAAGATACGTAGTTATACCTGGAATAACTATAGATAACTCTCCATTATCTCTAATTGATAATCGTCAAGCAACGTAGGGAGGTTACTACTCCGGTAATTACTCTCATTATTACACAATAATGAGCGTCTATTGACCTGGAACGACAACCGCCACTGCAGCATAGTATAAAGAGGTGTCTTTTGGAGGTAATGGGGAGGGGCTTTTTGAGAGACAATTAGTAGCAGTATTAGCACAAGTCTTTCCACTCATTGTAATCAGGATACCCAATACAATACACACAAGAGTAGGGTTGTTATTCTCACTGGAGAAGGCCCGAACCTGTATAAAAATCCCCGTGTCTCTTTTGTCTGCGTGATCAATTGTGGAGACCCCCCGAATCAAATAATCTTTACGTAAGATCGGTTCTAAAACACCGACAGTTGGCGCCGTCCGTAGGGATCTTCTGGTAATTCCTTGTCAATAGTTCTTTCTTTTCTCTTTGATTCTACCATGGCAGGAGAATGGAACAAGGAGAATTGGTTCAACTTGACCGATTACGCAGACATTGACATGGATGTCGGCTTTGACTACGAGCCGAGTATCGAATCATCTGACGGTATTTCCGCCTCTGGAGATCTTTTATCAGATCTCGGAGACTGCATCACCGTCGGAGTCCAGGAGGGATCCTCATCCCCCACAACAGTACGCCCAGCTGAGGAACCAGCTTCCTCAGGGGGCAAGGGTCAACACGACCACCAACAGGGCTGCCCCAGGACAGATTTGCAACACGACAAGAGTCTTTCCTCCAAGTGTTCGAGTCCCCTTAAGGCAGTACGACTTGGCGAGACAGGTTCTGGAAGCCATCATTCCGGAGCTCCATCGACATCTGATAGTCCTCTTTCTCCGGGTAATTTCGCAGAGAAGAGGATCGAGCACGTTGTTCCTCCAAGTCCAACCATCCCGACGCAGGACACACCTGCAGACGGAGACGGTTATAACCCGGAGTTCCCCTACCTAGAGGAGTTTACTCCAAGTCGCCAGATGGTGTCGCTCGACTACTCCTCAAGCGAGGAGGCCTCGAGCGCAAGTGGAGGTCATCCACGGGAGGTCTTCGTCATTTCCCCTGATAAGAATCATTCTCCCAAAGTAAGGATTGACGATGCTCCCCGACGGGCACACTCTACACCCCCTCGTGGCAATGGTAAGGACACCACCGCTGGCGAGCAAGACGAACAATTTAATGAACATGCGGGATATCCTCAACATTGTCGCACTCCATTAAAACCAACTCAGAGGTCTGATGTAGGCTATTCTGAGACAACCCGACGGAGGAAAACAGCGGCTCAGAAAAACCTTCCCGAGCGCGCTTATTTCCAGTCGGAGGAAGCTCAAGAGCTCCAGCACATCAATGACTTACTGGAAAATCCGACCCAAGAGCTCGCTCGAGCACCGGGGTACGATCTCTTTGCAGAGGAGATCACACAAAGGCTTCGTAACACGATGGCAAAACTCGAGCGTCTTCGTCGACTGCAACTAGGAAGTCGTAGCAGTACGACTCCGTCTTCTGCCAGTCGTTCGGATAACTCGTCACATGGGAGACGACATGACCCTCGCTCACGTCGTTCTCCCGACCTGAGGAAGGCTCGTTGGACATCTGGAGACTGACAAGCCCCTAGGAGAGGTGATCTTTCACCACTTCAGGGACAGAATGCGCGGCGGCAACCGGAATACAAGGAGTATTCCCCTCGTAAAGCTGAGGCTTATCATAGGTCCAGCCCACCCGTAACTGGATATCGTCGAGTACGATCACCCGGTGACGTTAACCCTTCTTTTTTTTACAAAGAAGGAGGCAAGAAGTTATCTCGGGATGTCGGGCATTTTCACCCAATCTTCGAGCAGTTCACTGACCGCCTCGTTTTCGACCAGCGAACATGGAGAAATTCGATGGAACCCAAAATCCCATCGAATTCCTCCAGATCTACACTACAGCTATCCGAGCAGTAGGAGGAGGAGGGCATGTCATGGCAAATTACCTTCCAACTGTACTCGAAGGATCAGCTCGATCATGGCTTTTGATCCAACCATTCGAATTGATCTACTCGTGGCAGCACCTCTGCGACCTTTTGCTGGCGAACTTCCAGGGCACTTACAACTGCCCTGGAAAGGAGGATGACCTGCACCGGATAAGACAGAACGATCATGAAACTCAACGTCAATTCATCAGGCACTTCAGTCAGGTTCGAAATTCTATTCCGGAAGTTTCTGACTCATCCGTGATCAAGGCTTTCAAGCAGGTAGTCCGCAGCAGAAGGATAACAGAGGACATCGCTTTACATCCTCCTGCCACCGTCGCCGAACTCTTCGAGATGGCCGATAGATATGTGACTGCTGCTGAAGCAGTCGAGTGGAACAACACTATCGATCGTGAAGATAATACCCCTCAGGAGGCAGACGAAAGTGGTAAGAAAAAAGATAAAAATACTAGGAAGTCCAAGAACAAGGCAAAGAGACACAAATCTCCTGCTGCCGGTTCTAAGGAGGTCCTGGCCGTAAGCGACAAGGAGCCGTGCAACCCCAAGCAGAATCCCGATCGAGGTAGGTCAAACAAGTGGACGGAAGGAGACGGATGACGAGGAGGAGATGTCGTTCCAGGATCTACAACACACCATCGATCACATCTATGGAGGATCATCGGCATATGAGTCACAGAGACAGCTAAAAGCTGTCGAGCACGAGGTACCCAGGACAAAGGTAAGGCCGGTACGATAATCATTCTATGGAATCGTACCGGGGTCTTCGGCCAAACCAATTGGCCAAGTTTCTCTTCCTTTAACGTTTGGCTCACAAAGCAATTTTAGGACAGAGAAGGTCTCCTTTGACGTTGTCGATTTCGATACGGCATATAATGCCATACTCGGACGACCTACTTTGGCAAAATTCTTAATAGCTACTCATTATGGGTATCAATGTCTTAAGATGCCAGGTCCCAAAGGAGTAATCACAATATATTGTGACAAGAAGATGGCGCACTCCTACGACCGTCGCTCCCTCGAGATGGTTGGACAACTACCAACTCGAGACGAAAGTCAGCCTTCGACTAGTAAGTCGAAGCCTAAAGCTGCACCAAAACCGAACGACCAGGTCAAAGAGGTTCCTCTGGACGTGGAGGAGCCCTCGAAGACTGTTCGCATTGGGGATTCTTTCGACCCCAAATAGGAAGACGCCCTCATCACTTTCCTCCGAGCAAACGCAGATATCTTCGTGTGGCAAGCATCCGACATGCCCGGAGTCCCTAAGGAAGTGATCGAGCACAGGCTAGCCTTACGGCCTGATAAATTACCCGTAAAACAGAAATTACGGAAATTTGCCCCTGATCGACGAGATGCTATTAGGTCAGAATTGGACAAGTTGCTTAAAGCAGGCTTCATAAGAAAAGTCAACCACCCAGAGTGGTTGGCCAACCCTGTAATGGTTAGAAAGTCGAACGGCAAATGGCGTATGTGCGTAGACTTTACTGATCTTAATAAAGCTTGTCCAAAAGATGATTTCCCTTTACCTCGCATCGATCAGCTGGTTGACTCTACTGCAGGATGTGAAATGCTGAGTTTTCTAGATGCATACTCTGGTTACCACCAGATCAATATGTGTCGAGAAGATGAAAAGAAGACTGCATTCATTACACCGTTTGGAATATTTTGCTATGTCAAAATGTCATTCGGTTTAAAAAATGCTGGGGTTTCTTTTCAATGTTTGATGCAAACGACTTTTTCTCCTCAACTAGGCCGAAACCTGGAAGCCTACGTTGATAATCTAGTCGTAAAAAGCAGCAAACGGCTCAATCACGTCACAAACTTGCAGGAAACATTCGACAACCTCAAAAAATACCACTTGAAGCTTAATCTTGAGAAGTGTGTGTTCGGGGTCTCTTCAGGAAAATTGCTTGGATTCTTGGTATCTGCACGAGGAATCGAAGCAAATCTTGAAAAGATAAAAACCATCACCCAGATGCGCCCCCCGACCATGAAAAAAGAAGTCCAGAAACTCACAAGATGCATGGTAGCATTAAGTCGTTTCATCGCACGTCTGGGAGAGAAATGACTGCCTTTCTTCAAACTTCTAAGGAAACATGAGAGCTCCGAGTGGTCGGAAGAGGCTAACATAGCCTTTGAGGAAGTCAAGAGGTATCTTACGAGTGCTCCTGTCCTGGTTTCCCCGAAACCAGGAGAGACACTCTTAATTTATCTAGCCGCCACGCCACAGGCAGTGAGCGCAGTACTGGTCGTGGAACGTGAGAATGTACAACGACCAGTCTACTACGTGAGCGAAGTTTTACACGGACCAAAGGAGCGTTACCCTCAGGTTCAAAAAGTTTTATATGCCCTCCTCATGTCTTCGAGGAAACTACGGCATTATTTTCAGGCGCACAAACTAGCTGTGCCGTCTGAGTTTCCCTTGGGAGCGATCCTCCAGAATAGGGAAACAGTGGGACGCATGGCAAAATAGTCAGTCGAACTTGGGGAGTTCAACATCCATTTCGAGTCCCGAACGGCCATTAAATCCCAGATCTTGGCAAACTTTGTCGCCGAATGGACAAACCCTGAACCTGTTCAGGATCCCCAGTACGATTCCCACGACCGGTGGACGATGTACTTTGACGGGTCACTTACGATAAATGGCTTGGGGGCTGGTGTGGTCCTGAAATCTCCTACCGAAGAGACCTTAAAGTATGACATACAATTAAACTTTTAGGTCACTAATAACGTGGCAAAATACGAAGGTTTGCTAGCTGGTATATGAGCCACAAAAGCGCTCTCGATTCGACGACTACTCGTGAGAGGAGACTCTCAACTAGTCATGAATCAAGTCGGAAAAGAGTACCAGTGCTCTAATCCAACTATGTCCCGGTACTTATCGGAAGTTCAAAAGTTAGAAAAGCACTTTTTGGGTTTTGAGGTTCAATTTATCCCTCGAAAGGATAATTTCCTCGCAGACTAACTGGCTCAACTAGCTTCCTCCCAATCCTTAGTACTGAAAGGGGTTTTTCTGGAGCAACTTCAGAAGCCGTCTCTAGTTACAGAACTAGAGACACCTCCTATAGAAACAGCCTCTCTAGAGTACGAAGATACCTGGATGACTCCCATCTACAAGTATCTTCAAACAGGTTCCATACCTGACAACGATCTCGAAACAGATCGATTATCCCGAAAGGCCAAAATGTATACTTTGGTCGAAGGTGTCCTTTATAAAAGAGGAACTCAAGGGGTACTCATGTGATGTATTATGTAGAGTGAAGGATTAAAACTCCTTCACGATATACACGGAGGCATCTGTGGAACTCATGCTTCTTACAGAACTCTGGTCGGTAAAGCCTTTCGACAAGGTTGTTATTGGCCAACGGCCCTCTATGATGCCAAGGAGTTGGTCAAAAAGTGTGTACAGTGCTAGTTTCATAGCACGCAAATACACCAACCAGCTCAGGCGTTGCAAACAATTCCTCTATCTTGACCTTTTGCGACCTAGGGTCTTGATATCCTAGAACCGTTACCCAGAGCTCCAGGTGGATTCGAATTCCTTTTTGTGGCTATTGACACGTTCACAAAATGGATAGAAGCCGAGCCTGTGACTGGGATAACAACGGAAGCAGCAAAACGGTTCATGATGAGATGCGTGATAACTCGATTTGGAGTACCAAGTCGAATCATCACAGACAATGGCAAACAATTTTCGAGCGCAAAATTTCAGGAATTTTGCGACAAGTTGGGAACTCGGTTGTGTTACGCTTCTGTTGCCCACCCCCAAAGCAACGGGGCGGTCAAAAGAGCGAATGGCCAGATAATGAAGGGAATTAAAACCCGAGTCTTCGATCAGCTTGTCAAACGCTCGAGGGCTTGGGTACAGGAATTACCTTCAGTATTATGGGAATTCGTACGACAGCTAGCCGAGCTACAGGAGAAACACCTTTCTTTCTAGTCTTTGACGCAGAAGTCATGCTTCCGCCAGAACTAAAGATCAGGTCAGCACGAGTCGAAAATTTTTAACAACTCCATCCAAGAACAGCTTCGAGCGGATGACATCAACCTGCTCGAGGAAAAGAGGAACCATGCTCTAATCTGTTCAATAGTCTACCAACAAGCCCTGTGCAGATACTACGATCATAAGGTCCAATCTCGCAGCCTTGCTATAGGTGACTTGGTATTGAGGCTTATCCAATCCTAGTCTAATCGGAACAAACTTTCCCCCAAATGGGAATGTCCTTACAAGGTGGTCGAAGTTACACGTCTAGGATCGGTACGACTTGCAATGGAAGATGACCGTGTTCTCTCAAACTCTTGGAATATTGACCAGTTGCGCAAATTTTACGTGTAACAAACTTCTACGACAATAAAGTATTAAGTTCTTTCTATCTTTATTGTCTTTCTATGAATTTTGCTTTTATTTTCGACCATTCTTCATACGCTCATTTCATTTTTACACTGGTTGGAGAAAGGACACAACAACTAGTCGAAGTCTCTCCTCTCTGCATGTGGTCCTACCCGCTGGAAGGAGCTTCCTAGTATCGCCTTGTTCCTCACATTTGTTACCAGTACAAAGTTTTTTGGGCTCGAAAACATGGTCAAAATTTTTTAAGCAAATTTATGTCACCTTAGTTTATTTATTCATTTTGAAAAATACTCTAAGAAGAGCACACTTTTGAGATTCGTTCGACCATTTCTGGTGAACTTGATCGGTTTTAACTGGTCGGAGGAAGAAGCACACCTAGTCAAAGCTTCTCCTTTCTACACGTGGTCCTACCCACTAGAAAGAACTTCCTAGCGTCGTCCTGTTTCCTACTCTTGCTGCCAGGACAAACTTATCGGGTACATCGAAAAAAGTTGAATGAATTTTTAAGGTACTCTAGATGTTTGTTTTACTCAAGTTGTCGTTATTGATTTGATTAATCTAGTTGGAGATGGTAACATCACCTAGTCAAAACCTTTTCTCTCTGCACGTGGCCCTGCCTAATAGAGGAAACTTCCTAGCGTCGATCCGTTTCAACTCTTTCAACTAGCGCAAGATAATCGATACTCGAGAACTATAAGTCGAACAAATCTCTCTGTTTTCAGAAACCCTTTCTTTACTATTTACTTAGTTTATTCCAATAAACTAAGTAAATAGTCGGAGGCTAGGATAAAGTTATCAACATGACTTCATTTCTTAGTCTTACTCTCTTTTTCCGAGTTATCATCTTACGAGTTACTAACTACTCTACAAGACGATTCACAGGGAAAAAGAGGAAGGAAGGAGGAATCACACATATCTGGTCTGGTTATTTCTCCCCTTTTCATTATCTTATGAGTTACTAACTACTCTACGAGATAATTTGCAGGAAAGAAGAAAGGATCATATATTTGCACATCACCAAAAAGACTTGTCTTTACAGATTCCTATTACAGACTACTCTGACAAAGGAGACTCTATTTGCATCTCCTCCGCGACCTTCTCGCCGACTGACTGCATCTCCTCGATTAACGGTTCTGCTTCAGATTCAGTGCAGTCGAAGTCAGCTTCAACAGAATATGGGTTAAGATTAGGGTCACAGGCTTTGAGCTTTGCTAAAACGAAGCTCACAGCTCCTTTGACCACTTCCCTTATCGCGTCGTTCTAGTTGGTCTTCAGAGTAGACACCAACTCTTGCAGTGTACCGACTTGCTCCCTAATGGCACTCGTATGAGCAGCCATCATGCCATCGCGAGGAGCGACCTTCCCGGCACGAAGCCCATCGAGTACATTGTTCAGAAGCGAAATGTTGTCTTGAAGATTGATCTTCATCGACTTCATCTCCTCCTGGGTATAAGTCGAAGCCTCGGGGAGTTGTTTTATTTTAATTAATCGCTCTGGAAGGAGTAAGGATTAATTAGATAAAACAATTCTACGAGAAGATAAAATGATTTAACAGCAAGTAAAGTTCTACTTACCCGCTAATTGAGAACCTAACTTCTCAATCTCTTGATCTTTCTCCTTCGCGACACGGGAGATCTCGCGGACAACCGAGGACTTTTCCTGGACCTCGACCCGAAGAGACCCCACCTCGGCCTGAAGGGCCTTGTTTTCGACTTCTTTTTCTGAAAAAAGAATGAGAGGTTAAGAAGGTGGAGATCAAGATTAAATGTAGTCGTAACTCCACGTACTATTTATTTTTTCCTACAATTTCTGAGTTACAGAGTTAGCCTCTTGGAGCTTCTTCAGAAGGTCGGTGGCCTTATCCCTTAGCTTTTTCGTCTCGGCTTTCTCGAAGTCGAGTGAATCAGCTAAGGTCTTTTCGTCACTCTTAAACCTGAAAGGTTAAAGAAAGACATGAATACACAGACGAGCAGTCATAAGTAGTTCTATGACTGACGTGTGGTCGTAAGCTTTTCTACGATCAACCCTGGTCGTAAGTTCTTCTACGACTAGTACCAAGTCGTAAAGTTCTTCTACGACAAATCCTTTTGTCATAAACCATTTTATGACAACAGGAGCCTAAAGACGAAATCGAATCACGATTACCTTTAGGCGTTCTACTTTTTCCTCTGCGGTTAAAACCGCAAGGATTTGGGGAGCTGCTACGCTGGACAGACTCTTCTCGTAGATAAGTCTGACGCGAGCGTCAATCTCCGCCTATGGAAGATCTGTACACACAAATAATAAGATCAACAGACCAGATCGAGATTAGCCAAGGTTGAATTCAAAAAGTGAGTTTTCCACTTACCATCCTTGTAATCCCTGGTCGGGTCTTCTTTCCCCGATTACCTCCACATAGGAGGGACTCGTTTCTTCAATGGGCTGATGCAGCGTGTGATGAAATCCTTCACCACGTGCCATCCGGTAAGCCCCCCCGTCTTCAAGTCTTTGATGGCTTGAATATAGGGGGTGATTCGGTCAAGGTTACTGGGAGTCGAATCCCAGGAAGAGGCCCTCTCGACAGCGTTTCCGATAAACAAGAAGCTATCTTCCTCGATGACTTTCCAATAAAACCACTTCTTCTTCCATCCCGGCCATGACGACCGGGTGAACATCTGAATATACTCCTTCGACTTCCCGTCGTGGAGCTTCAGACCGCAACTCTCAGCAATTCCGGCTTGACGAGCCATCCTATAGTAATACTGGAAAAGCTCGAGGTCCGCCGGAATCCCCAGGTACGCCTCACACAAATACACTCAGTATTGTAATGGAATTAGGACCAAGGTTCACTAATTCCACCCCAAAGTGCTCGAGCGCGAGTGTGAGGAAAGGGTGAGCAGGCAATCGGAGGCCACACTCACAATATGCGTGGAAGACAGGGATTTGACCTTCCTCCCCCAATGGCTAGTGTTGTCCGTTCGCCGCAATCCACTTCACGAGTAATCCCTCGGGGATTTTCTCGGTGGCGACCAGGGCCTTCATCTTTGTGTCGTCCATTTCTGACTCAGTCCACTCAGAGACAGTCCTAACCATTTTCTCTCAAAGAAGGAAAGAGTTGGAAAGTTTCAAGAAAGCGCACAGTGTCACCGGCGGCGGAAGAGATGAGAAAACAACGAACAATCAGGGTGAATTGGAGAAAAGGTAAGAACCCTAAGTTTACCTCCGTAGTCTGTTTTATAACCGTACATTTGGAACGAAACGCCGTGGAAACCCAACGGTTTCCACCGCTTCGGGAATAGCTATAACGGACAGATCTTTAATCTGCCTGTTCGAGAGTACCGAGGCCCTTTTCACACCTCAAGTGAAATTACCTTCTTGACCAAGTATCCTTCTAATAAAAAGAAATGCCGGTCGAAAAAGATTTACTTCTGATCATAAGGCCACGATTACTCTAAAGTCGTAAGATTTTCTACGACTACCTTGTAATCGTGAGATTTCCAACAAACTGCCTCGACTAAGCATATTTCTGGTCGAGAGATACACATGTTGAAGAGTTTTTCCTTCAACGTTTTTCCTACAGCCTCCTAGTGGCCATAGGATCATCTACGACTCCTCAACCAAGTAAGTTATTTTCACTTGAAGCTGGGGGGCTAGATGACGAGGATCTGGTAATCCTCATTTTATTATTCCTTAATCGTATAATATGACGTCACATGGTATACCCCTTACTGCTATAAGGGAGAAGTAAGCCAGGTGGTCGTAAGTTCTCCTACGACCACCCCCTAGTCGTAAGTCTTTCTACGACTACCCCATAATCGTAGGTTCTCCTACGATTACCTTCGGTTGTAAGTCTTTCTACGACCAGTATCCAGTCGTAAGCTTTTCTACGACTACCCCCTGGTCGTAAGTTCTGTTACGACCAGTCCTGCCACGACTTCATCACAGTTAACTCGGTCCACTCGTCAGTAGGCCCTATTAACTGTGAGATCTGAGCAGTCAAGATATGTAGTTATACCTGGAATAACTACAGATAACTCTCTATTATCTCTAATTGATAACTGTCAAGCAACGTGGGGAGATTACTACTCCGGTAATTACTCTCATTATTAAGCAATAATGAGCGTCTATTGACCTAGAACGACAACCGCCACTGCAGCATAGTATAAAGAAGTGTCTTTTGGAGGTAATGGGGAGGGGCTTTTTGAGAGACAATCAGTAGCATTATTAACGCAAGTCTTTCCACTGATTGTAATCAGGATACCCAATACAATACACATAGGAGTAGGGTTGTTATTCTCACTTGAGAAGGCCCGAACCTGTATAAAAATCCCCGTATCTCTTTTGTCTGCGTGATCAATTGTGGAGACCCCCCGAATCAAATAACCTTTACGTAAGATCAGTTCTAAAACACCGACACTAGAAATAACGTACCACCAACTAGAAATAGGTCTTACCGCACTATGGTAGTACCGTTCCTTAGGTGCGGTCATACCGTTTTTATTGATATTTTTCAGAGGCTTTTCTAAATGCAATGCATGACTCTTAGATGATCAAAGTGTCACATCATAAGTTTTTAAGCTACTAGCTATGATCTCTCTTTATAGTACGGCATTTAGCCTATAAATCCGGTCTTTCCACCAAACACCGAGACTGATAAAAATAATAAAAGGGTCCTTAGGCTACAAAATACCCTTGCCTTGAGCCATGTCAATTCTTTATCGTCTTTGTATTGCCATTTCCATGTTATCATCTATAATTCTGGACTAAATCTTTAAAACATCTTAGCACACACATTAGTCTCTTAACACATTGTTGTCATTAATTACCAAAATTATTTTTAGGAGTCTAGATGCTTTCACCGGTGCTGCGCCCCCAACCTGGTTGTGCCCTCGAGGAGTAGTAGAACACCGAGGCGCGCACGGTTGACTCGCGTGGACACGTAGCAATGAGTGTGGCTGACTTGATAGTCTGAGATGCGCTAAGCCCTCAAAAGAATAGGTTGTTGTGTGCGAACGCGTCGAGATGTGCATGGATGGACTGCTTGTCCGAGGTGCGGAGGAGCTTCAAAGTGCTGGAGGCCGATAAGCGCGTACGCATCAATTTGTACGAGTTTGATGGGCAACACTGAGTTGGATGACCCCTTGATATGCGATCGGTCGATGTACGTAAACACGGCGAGATGTGTAGCGTGGGCGCGTGCCCAGGGCCAACCCGACGAGGCTTAGTGCAAACTCAGACTAGATCAGGTTAGATAGTGGGGATAAAGAAAGCTTAGTGCAAATAAGGGTTGCTTGAATAAGAGGACTAGAAGAGTTAATTATTGAGAGATTAGATTATCTTTGAGCACACATTTACTACAAATTTGTTAGCGCACACACATGACTATCAATTAAGAAATCAGCAATGTTGAACAAGCATTCCTTTCTCGTGCTTTTCTAGAAAGTAGAAATAAAATCACATCAATCAAGCGGAAATACATATGGAGCGCACGTACACCACTATATCAATGCTAACGTGCAACCAACAACACCGGTTTGGGTGTCAAAACCGTACGAACAATTACTAGCCAACATCCTTCCAAAAACAAACTTGGAACCTCTATAGTGTCAACGAAGATCCACAATATGCTTTGGTGTCGTGTTTTTTAGAGAAGAATACCTTTTAGGTCTGAGTGTACGGCAATGATAGGCAAGTAGCCAAGTAAGTAGGCAACGTCGATATCGAACACACTAATAATATTCAATAAGTGGTGGTGTATTTTTGATAAAAAAAAATCATGCGGATTTTTAAAAGGTTGGATGGTTATCTAACGATCGAGCCGACTCCCCCGAAATCCCTTAACCTAGCTGCCTCCCCTACTGCCCCCGAGTGCCGCCTCCATTGCCTTCCCTAAGCGCCGCCTCCACTCTTGCCGCCTCTAGCACCCACCGTCGCCCCGTTTGCTGCTGCCCCACCGCCTCGCGTCTGACATCGGTGAGATCCACTGGCAACCCCTCCCCCTATGTCGTCTATATCGCTGCCTCCTCCTCTCTTGCTGCCATTGCGCTCCTCCTCCCCTGCCACCGCCGTCCGGCTCTAGCTCCCCCGCTTCGCCCTTCTTCCACGTCTCTGGTGGCTACCGCTGTCGGATCCGCCACTGTCTCTCGCTGCCTCCTAATGCTGGTTGGTTTTTGTCGCTCCTGCCACTGCCGCTACCAACCGCCGGTCCTCCTGCCGCCCCGGCCTCCATCTAAGTTTGGGGGCTCCAGTGAACCCCGGACCCAAACCCGGCGGCTGCGGGAGATGACGACGCCAAAGAGGAGGATGACGATGAGCTCGCCGGAGAAGATGGCCTCGTCGGCCAGAGCACGAATCTCTAGCAAAATCACAAGGGTCAGAATTTTGAATGATTCGCACAAAAATTATCATTCAAATGATATATAGCAATTCTGGAAAAAAAAAAAGTTCCAGTCAAGTATTGGACACGGTTGTGTTTCACCGTACTGTTCTTGTTCACTCATATATTGGGCACCCTCAAATTAAAATAAAAACACGCTCAATGTGTATCAATGTCATTTAGTTCAAGATTGAATACATCGATCAATCGTATAATAGCCACCTTGATCTTGATTTACAAAACCAAGCAGCCACAAATCACATCATATAAGCTGAGTGTTTTTGTGTTTTATGGGTGTTGTTTACGTGGGAATATAATATATATATATATATATATTGCAACATTTCTGACTAGTCTTCCGCTGGAAGCTCTATATACACATGCATGCTAAGAACTCCAACTTAATTACTTTCTGTTCAATTCTTATAGCTGGGAAATGACGTGACAGGGACATCATATCTCATATCTGCACTGCAGCCTCAAGTACGATCGTGCACGTGTGTACTTCCTCTTTTTTTTACTGTGGATTCAACTCGATCTCTCTCAGTTGGAAACCGTTCGATGTGAATACTTTCTTGGGCGTGCACTGGAATGTTAGCTGGCTATATATCCTCCTCAGACAAGTGAAAATAACTAACTACTGCATGCATCATAAATCCTTTTTTTTTATCTAACTGCCTGATGAAAGCAATAACATGAGCTAGCTAGTAGGTGCACGCGTGCAAGGTAAACTCTAAAATTAAGCTCTCCTTGAAAGATCATTAAACATCTGAATTAGCGATCCGCATCGATCTAAACCGTCTGATTTACCAACTAGATGAGCTATATATATATGACTTTCTATCCATCTAAGCCGTCCGATTTACCGACTAGGCGAGCTATATATAACTTCCCTGAAGGAGGAGGCAGGGAAGGAAGGAATATAGAGCGGATCCCACAAGAGCGTCAGGAACACGTACGCCGAGGTGACAAAACAAAAGTACGTTGCGCGAGCAGCCAATGACCTCCAACCTTTTTAATTACACCCCCGGCAGCAAGAGGAGTTGATTCAATGAGGCTGATCTCGTGTCCTCAATTAACCATACAATGCAATGCATCTTCTTCTTATTATTTTCTTTTGAAGGAATTCAATGTATCAACAATGCTTCCCTAACTTACAGCTCATGTGTTCCATCCATCCGTCCATGTAATCACAAGCAAACAAAACCACAAGAAAGGCATATAAACACCTGCAGGCAGGGAGGATTGAGCCACACAACACAGTGACACACACACACATGTACACAAGCTAGCTAATTAGCTAATCATAAACTAGTCATCATCACAGGTACACTACTAGTGCATGGCATCTGATGACCTCAGCATGCTGCCTTTCCAAAAAGAAATGAAAAACTCCTGTCTTGCAGTACATCCATCCATGTAAAGATCAAAGTTGGGCACTGTACAAATGCCCTTGACATCTTACCTTCTCTCTCCCCCCCTCTCCTCTAGTAGCACTGAGAAAGAGAGAGATTGAGAGAGAGAGAGAGATTGAGAGGTGTAATGTATGTACATTTGCCTTCTCTACCTATATGAAAGGCACCCTTCCCCTTTGAACATTCTTCTCCTTCTCTTGTTGCACCTTCTCCCTCTTCTTTCTTTCTCCCTCTCATGGTGTCGGCCGCGGCGCGGCGCAACGCCACAAGAGAGGAGAAGGCATGAGAGGATGGTGACGTTCCTCCGGCCGCATCGCCACGCCCATGGGCCGGCCGCCGTTGACGTTCGCCTCCACAGAAGCCACCGCCAGCCGTCATCGTCGTCGTTGCTCCCTTGCCGCTGCAGCACCCTGAGGCCCATGGCACAGGACCCCTCCCACCCCCACCGGCAAAGCAAGGACCCCTCCCCACCGCCGCAGCAACCCGAGCAGCAAGAGCCAACGCAGCAGCCGCCGGCACCAGCAACAGCCCCGCCGGCGCCAGCAACGGCCCCGCCGCCGCCGCCTCCGCGCGACGTCCAGGAACCCAGCACAAGCAGCAGCAGCGACAGCGACACCTGGCTGCAGCTCGGGCTCGGTCCATCCCCGAGCTCGCCGTCTCCGTCGTCGCCGAGCCGGAAACGGCCAAGAACCGAGTATGAAGCAGGCCCCTCGACACCCGCACAGCCGGGCGTTCCCCCGCCGCCGCCGCAGCTACGGCTATCCCTGTTCCCGGGTTCTTCGTCGTCGTCCTCGGCGGCGGCGGCGGTTGCGGCGGCGCCGCCGCCGCCCGCTCATGAGGCCGGCACGTGGTTCGTGCTCCGGGCGGCGCAGAACCAGTGAGTACGACACCAAAGATAATATTCTACGTGCCGCGAGTGCGTCGGTTTGGCAATGTGGGTGGTTAGTTCATGTGGTTGCCGTTGATCCATGCAGGAGGGAGCCGCCATTGCCGCAGATACCCAGGAGCTACCTGAGGGTTAGGTTAGCTTCTAAATTCCTTTCTCCAATTAAACATGCCTTCTGCATCATTAACCTGGATCTTTACTATGAATTAATGGCTTGATTCTTGATTTGAGCTTTGATTGTTTTCTTTGATGTTGGTTTGATGCTTTTGATCATGCCACATTGACTTGCTGTTGTGTGTGTTGTCGATGCATGCATGACCAGTAGAGACGGGAGGATGACAGTTAGTGTAGTGATGAGGTACCTGGTTAACAAGCTGGGTCTTGAGGACGATTCACAGGTATGACATGCATGTCTCCCTGCCTTTTTTTTACACCCTTGCTTGTCCTTTTTTCCTCTCCATGTGTGCTTTTTTTCTTTGTGTGGAATGACTGGTGCAATGCTTGTTAATTTACTGTGTTGCTTAGGATTTTGAGTTGGATAAGTAGAGTTAGCTTTGCTAATTGAGCTGGCCCCAACCCCAACGGGAGTCGAATGACTCCCCGAAAAACGAAAAGTTTTAACCGTTGAGCAATCACATTATAAAGAAAACTTTTTAGCCAGAATCTGTAAAAAAAGATTATAGGTTCTACAGCTATATATATATATATATATATATATATATGCACATATTTTCTTTACGAACTTTCGCAACATCTCACTCGGCACATGGGTGGACTATGGAGACGAGCTTGTCAGTTAGTTTCACAGCGAAACTCCATAAATAAAATATGGACCTTTTCTCTACAGATATTACCTCCTAAAAAAATCGCTATCTTCTCTGTTGAGTTCAAAAATGTATTTTTTTCCCCTATCGATTAATAAACGGTGTAGAATATAATAGAGTCAATTCTCAGGTTAGAAAAGCACTAGAGAACAAGTTTGGAGGAAGAGTGGGAGGTGACAGGTAGGAGGGCACAAACAAAGGCCGGGGGAAGTTAGAAGTAACCTATTGGCAGGCACCATATATGCATCGATCTAAGTGATCTGATCGAACCCTTGAATCACTTCAATGCAGAGTGGTCGAGTGCCTGCCTGCCTTTACCTTGCAGCGCCAAATTCTGGTAGGTGAAAGGAGCTTTAGAGCTACGGACAGTAGTTTAGATGTCGGGATTCCCATAGGTCTTTGTTGTTGTTGTGACAAATGGTGTAGGTGAGGGGTGTGCGTCCAAGTGTTACATCATGGTGCCCCCCCATGATTAAGGGCTCCCTCTCTCTCTCTCTGCCCTCTCTCTCTCTCTACCACTCCCTTTCTCTCACCTCTAATGCATGCTAGCTTTTGTGGCTGCTTAAGGTGGCTTAATTTCTCTGTGTGCTCTCTTTAATTAGTTGTCTCTTGGACGTGGACCTTAAACAATAGGAAATGCCATCACTACCATATCTGTTTGCATATTTTACAGTCCAATGGGGGAAAACGTTGTTGTAGTTGCCAGGTGTTGGGTTGGCAAAAGCCCTACTAGGGTTTATATATTGTCCATGCATGATGGCAGCTTTAACTTTTCACAAAATTTGCCTGAAAAGGAAGGAACCCAAGAAGCCAATTATGTACAGTCATGTCCTCCTGCTGTCTAGGTAGATCGATGAGAAGTAACAAAAAAAATCACTGCTCCTAATGTAATCAATGAAACAAAAGTCTATATTTAATTCAAGGTAAAATCTAAAGTTTCATCAAATTTTAGCTGATCTTCTTCTGGTTAAATCCTAACGGATTTAAGTTTGCCGTACCTACAATTTTACTTGGAATATAGTAAGGGCCGGGATCGCGGCACCTATAAGGCTATAATTAGCAGAAAATTGATAGGAAGTGTGTGAGGGGCATTGAGTTTACTTGAAGATATTACTGTCCCCAAAAAAAGGCCATAACTCACCTAATTCTATGAAAGTCATGCACCATCCGATATGCCACAATGTATGCTTTTGCTTGTGGCTCCATGGATGCATCCATGTACATCTCTGTGGGGAAGATCTCATCATAATGGTCTCTGGATCCTTGCTGCTGCATCCCAGCCGGCCGGGTGGACCTGACATCTTGCCTCCAGCAAGCAAGTACAAACAGTAGCTGCCATCCTTTTTAGCAAGTTGATAGCATCCTCTGGTATTTTGCTCTGCTAACTAAAGCTAGTTTCTGTGATAACAAGTTAACATTGAATTGTTGGAGTTAGAGAACTACAACAAAAGATATAATGAAACTACTTCGATATGTAGATCTAGTACAGTGACTGATATGTAGGATCGAACTAACCGAATTGCAACTTTGGAAAATTAATAACCCTTCTCATGGGATGGCTAACGCAGGAAAAACAATTTCGTTTTGAAATTTCTTTCGGAGGGTAACGAAATGAACAAAATTACCAAAATTTCGGAATTTTGGTCAAATTTCAGTGAGTTTTCAAACAGGCGCTTGAAATTTGGAAAAATTTGACCGGATTTTTTGTCCAAATTCAAATATTGCCGAATTTAGGATGTAATTTGTCCAAATTCAAATGTTTCCGAATTTTTTTGAAAGAAACGTATTTATTTCGGAGGGTAACGAAATTTCCGGATGAAACTTCGGCGAAATTGTGAACCTGGGCTAATGAACATACAAATAATTTTTGGATAAAAAAACTTTCACTTTTCTATATACATTGACAATTTGACATCCTTTCGCTTCCACCGGTCTCCCAAGTTCCCAAGTATTTATAAATTGCATAAAAGCGATGTTAGTTATTGCTTATTCATATATACATTTTTAAAAACAATGTAAATTAGTATAGTAACCATTGCTTTTTCCCAAAGAAAAATATTTTTTTTCAGCTGTAACCGAAAAACCCGGCCCATAAATAGCCCATTGTTTGAACACATGGATACTTAAATCTTTATCATAGTTGGTCAAAACCGGTGGGTTTAAAAATACCAAGCTCAAAGCACTATTCGCTGCAGACTAGATCGAGATTGTCGGTGCTGCAAGGGGGTGGGTGGTCGAAGCAACATTTTGCACGAGAAACTTTGCGGGGCATGCATCACCTCAACACAACAACATGAAGCCAATTGCAAAAGACAAAAATGTGACATACGAATACATGGAATTCGAAAGTATTTGCTACATTTCTCAGTCTATTTTGGAGAAAATTGAAATACCTATTAACACAACTCTCCTGAAAACAGAATTGAACTTAAGAATAGTACTCAATTATTGTAGCAAAAAAAAAACTATAACAACTAAGATAAATTACCATACTCTGAAAACTGATCACTTGTCTATATTATGTTATTTGATTTCAATCCAACAATTATTGTAGTGCTTGACGAATCTTTACAGCAAGTGCTTTCTGAGCGATTCCAATCCAAGAGAGTTAATGATTCCTTAGCCCTACATTGTACTGGCTTTTACCTTTTGTTTTTGTTACACTTTTTCTTGCGAAAGTAGGACCATATCTATTACTTGATTCCATCTCTCTTTTAAAAAATAATAATAATGCAGTGCATTCTGACACCCTGAATTCCATGTACTGTTTCAACATTATACGTGCTATATTCTTCTTGTCGCACACTCAATTCATGACATCATTTAAGCTGCTAGACTGAATTTGACTCGCAAACGTCCTTTTCGTTTCCCGATCTTCTTATTACGGTGAGAGATATGTTAGAGATAGGAATTATTTTTGTATTTCTTATCTGTTTTTTGTATTGTCTTATCTGTATATGGTATGTACCTCTTGTACACTATATATTGTCTATTGGGCATTTAAATACATACACACAATATTCATAACATGGTATCAAAACTAAGGTTAAAAACCTTAGCCTAGCCTAGCTCCATCCCCTGCCACTGCCGCCACCCCGGAAGGAGCAATCTCCACTCCCAGGGGTTGGCCATTATTATTTTTTTAGTCGCAGTCTTTCACGCAGCAGTAGGTTTCATCGATTGAAGCCCTGTCTAGATCCGATCTGTATTGGCTCCATCCCATCTTCGTTGGCCGTTGTTGCCTGCTCAGGTCTACCTCCCGCGGCCGGATCATCTTCGCGCTGCCCCGAAGCTGCGCCTCCTCTAGATCATCGCCGCTCCGCCGCTCATCAGACCGGTTCGGCATTGGGGGCGTCATCTTGCCGGCGTCGTCTCCGGATTTGAAGGGATCTCTAGCGGCCGCTCCTCTCTAGCGGCGGCGCCTGCTGGTGCTCATGGATGACCAGGCCATGCAGTCGTCGCACTCGGCCTTCTTTGGCTCGCTGGTGATCGTGGACAACCTGGCGGTGCGGTCGTCGCACTTGGCCTTCTTCGGCTCGCTCCAGGCCCGCGACGGTGGCGCTAACAGCCGCGCTCCTCCTCCCGCTCCTCTTTGTCGGCTGTCAGTGGAGAGGAGTCTTTAGTGCTGTCGGTGGAGAGCATCTCATCTGGATTTGGTATCCTGTTAAAGGAGCAAGGAGTTCAGGGATTCTCCAGGGGGATTGCAAGTTTTGGCTTCTTACGGGTTTCTTTGAGAAGAACTACCTTGCTTGGTTACAGTGCCTAGGGAGCTTTTGCAAGTTTGGCTTTGCAGGGTCATTACGTCGTTTTTGGCTGCTAAACTAGTGCTTGCCGGTTGGATGAGTAGACGAGTCTTCTACTCTGCTAGTTATCCTTAGTTTTTTTTTGTTTTTGTGTCGTTGCTTCCGTTGCATCCATTCAAATCTGTATCACCCAATCTTTGACTTCGTCCAAGCCATATGATTCAACAAATTTATTATCAGTCATAAAAGCATAGTAATTTCTTTGGCATGGCAGCAGCCGCCACTCTTTTCTTCGAGTTGCTGCAGATCGTCGTTATAATGCCGCCACTCTCTCTTAGCTGTCGCCCCGAGCTTCTAAGGCCGCCACGCTTCTTCTGCACTGCGTCTCTGTTGCGCTTCTTGTGCACTACGTAGCCGCCATCTTAGGCTTCGATCTACGCCATGCTTCTATCTATTCTTATTCGGCTTGATTTGATAGCTTTCTCTATATTTATCAGTTTTATCATCTTTTTTTGTTATGTTGCTGCGGTCAACTTTGCTACCGCACCTTGTACTTTATGGGCTGTCGCACGACCCCGGATGGGAGATCTTTTATCGACATATTTTCTAAGAGCTACATGCTACGATGACATTGTTAAGACTCGAACTTTAGATTTTTCATATGTTAGTGTTAACCATTTCCAAATGCAATGCTATTGCATACGTTTTGCATTTGAGAGGGTGTTAGAGATATGAATCTTTTTGTATTTTTTATCTATCTTTTGTATTGTCTTATCTGTATATGACATGCACCCTTTGTATACCCTATATATATTGTCCATTGGACCTCTAAATGCATACACACAATATTAATAACAATTACCTCCACGTAGATTACTCCATTGATTCCAAAATATCTTGCTGGCTACATGTACACTATGTGCATAAGCGAAGGAGGTATAAAACCAGCGGCGGACCTAACATCAAATTTTAGGGAGTGTTAATGGGACTTGTTTATCTGCTTACGGCTTGCCGAATGCTAAGTTGCCGACCAGCGGTAGTCTGCCTGAGCACGGGTTGGTTTAGGGTGCACCATGAGCCGACTGTTAGTAGGGGTGCCAGCCCCGTCTACCCCTGGGTCCGCCCCTGTATAAAACTAAGAAATATTTTTTGATATTGGGAGATACTTATTACCTCTATTGAATGGAATACTCCAACCACTAAGTCTTATCTAACACAACTTCAAAATGATGGGAATAGGAGTGGATGGTGCAAAAACTTATATTCTAGATTTCCTCCCTAGACAGAAATTTTTAAATGACAATCCCAATAAAATGCACACGTGATTTTAAACACAGGGGTTGACACTGTACTAAAAATTCTGGCTTGCATTTGTCATAAAACAAAATCATGCTTTTCTTACTTCTATATAGGAGTATATGCAACTCCCTTCTATTACTCGGCTTTACAACAACACACATTGTATTTATGCTAAACTTAAACAATTAGTTGGACTCATTTTTACTTTGTTTAATTAACATTTGTCCCATTTTTCTTTCATTCCTACACAATAGTAATAATATTATGTTAAAATAAATACATATAAATTTTAAACATTTGTATAATTAATGTAAATAATACTTGGTTCACACAAGAGCTTATAATACTTTATCTTACGCCTTTTTCACTGCTGAATAAACTTCTTCCTTTACATTTTGCCTAAAAGATCCTATTAATTGTCACTTAATTTCTTAACTTGCATATGTTCAAGGACTTCAATTACTAGACGCCCTACCTATATCAAATTTAGATGCTAGTCTCTCTAGAGGCAATGAAATTTAACAAATTATAATCTACAGCCGTCCACCCAAAAAAACCCACTATCTATTGTACTTTTTTTTTTGTTTCGGCTGCTTACATACCAAAATTATATCATAAAATGTCAAACTACAACTTTGTGCTAAATTATTGAATTTTATTTTATTTTGCTCAGTCGGTATCTTGCATGGTTCTTCCCACTCACTTTTAATACGCTCTATATTGATCTATTTATATAGAGATCCTTTGTTTTATGTTTGGGCATCTTCTGGTAGGTGTTAGGTTCAACTTTGCCTTCTCATCTTTTTTCCTCTTTTCTTTCCTGGTTTCTTTTTGTTAGAGACTGCAGGCCTTGGCCTTTGCTGGATTCTGTTCTGTACATACATACCACACCAAGCATTTGTATAACGCTGTGATCACCATCTTGTGAGGCATAAAAATTTATGTGATCTATTAGTCTAATTCTTAATATAATGAAGACCAGTTCCTATGCTTGGAATGAGTTCAGTGAAAAAGAGTTTCATGTTGCACCAACCGTTCTATAAATTAATCCTAGTTTAAGAGTTCAAGTGTATAGATTCAAAAAGGGTAGAGGCTCCATCATTCGTATTCAACACCTTAGTGCACTAATTTATGGTGGGTAAAATTAAACTGACCCTCAACCATCTGATATAATTTTATACAGTTGAGACCCTAAAGCTTAATTTTGTTGATTTGAGCCATCGCGCTATATTTCCTCTTACATGCAATTGGGCACCTTTAATTTAGTTATTTTGCACAATTTAAAACTTAGAAAAGTTTGGGACAAATAAGCTAAAGTTCCTAATTTTTCAAAATGCATACCTATTAGGATACTTAAGTATGTCAGGAAAAACTGATTGTAATCGTGAGATATACTATATAAGAGGACAGTATTCTCATACTAAAATAAAGGCCACTGTTCCCTTAAAAAGGGCACTGTTTTAATACTAAAAAACATTTATTTCTCTATAACGTACATAGAAAAATGAAAACTAACAAACTATGCTTATTGTTTTTAAAAGAGAATTAATTGGGTATCTTTTCTGGCTAAATATTCTAGTAGCTGTTTTTACAATTTTTCATTTAAGGTGATCTTTTTTTTTCAGAATGGTGATCTCTTATTAATTAGGATGCTCATGTTATAATTGTTCATGAGCAGTACAATATATTTCGCCATAAATCAATATGTTAAAACATACACATTACTCCATATATATATATATATATATATATTGCAAATTAATTTCGTCTGAACTGTTAAGATAAACCAATCTTAAAAAATCAAAGGTATATATGCACAGTAAAATAATACACATTTATTTCATCTGAACTGTTAAGGTAAACCTATCTAAAAAAATCCTAGGTGTATATATGTACAATAAACCCTCTAAAAAAATACATGTACAACACACACAAAAAGAGTATTAAACAGTGGAATTAAAACAACAGCCGCGATTTGGCGCAGTCAGGTTCGTACGTTGTTGCTACTGTTTGCGTACCCTGCTAGCTTGTAAACCATGTAGACTACACAATAGAGCAATAGGCCGTGAAGTGGACGTCCTAGCGTCGTCGTTCACTTGTATTAGCGACTGGGAATTATAATAAGTAGTTGTCACTTGTCACTGGACTCACTACTGCACCAGATCACGACCAGAGCCTGATGTTAATGTGTGCGATTACCGCACTAATCGGTCGCCATGTTGGAGCTTTCAGAAATGGACGCGAGACCTAAGGGGCATTTACAATACGAGATGTTTATATACGAATGTTTAAAGAAAGATAATATAGTCATATCATCAAGCACCTATATAAAAGTTATTTTTTTCGATGTAAGCATACTTTTTATAGGTGATTAGATGATTATATTATCTATTAATTATATATATAAATATCGGTATCTAATCAAATATCGAGACTACAAAATAAACACACCTATCCTACGTGGCAAGAAAAATCAATGTTTCTTCACTAAATACCCCTCTAAACACCTGCATTATACATGCAATCGATGCGAGTTTTTGTATGCAGGCTGCAGCTGCTGCACGCATCGCAACGTGACCTTGCACCATGCATGCACGTGCATATATGCATGAATGCTTGTTTGCTTGATTCGTATGTGCACATATATATATACCTCCTTCCATGCATGTGTGTCGTACTTGTCAATACCATTCAGGAGGGTGTACTAATTTGGCTGTTAAAATGATATATTTCGATACCGGCTCGTACTGATGTACCGTTCCAGGTTTTAATATAATAATATATATTTATAAGTGTATATATATATATATATATATTTATATATATTTAATTGTATACACACTAAATTCCACTTGTAATATTACTTCAAAATATAGTCATCACTAGTGGCGTAACAGTGTTGTTTGGTCACACCATCGCCCGTGGAATGATAAGAAGTGTTATTTAGCTACACTTATTACGCGCTTGGCAGTGTTATCTTGTCACGCCACGGGTGGTGGCATGATCAAAAGGGTTAGATTTAGAAATAAAATTGGTGAAGGGCTAGTAATAAAAATAAATTTAAAAATAGGTTAAATAGTAAAAAGAAATCGAAGTGAGACTCAAAACTTGGGTGGTAGGTTCACAACGTTATGCGCGCACCATTGTACCTCGACAGAGTTCTTATAACCTGAGGTATTTAAAATAGGATTGGCCTACCGCCACTAAATTGGACTAGGATAATGAATAAATAACCCCAGAGAGGCCCATACATCCCCCCGGCCGTGTTGGTTTTTGCGTCGCGTCTATCCTTACGGCTGTCTCGATCAGGGCAACGCACACTGCGATACGCTATTCACCAATGGCTGCCCTTGACCTAAGCCAGCTTAAGGAAGAAAGGATTGTGATTATTATCATCATTATAAGGTAATAGTAGTAACATCGCATTGTCGCAATCTCCATAATTACGTAGCGAAGATATCGTTGTTGTACTTGTATATTCCCCACCGACACTGCCTCCCATCGTTTTATGACGGACTGTGCATGGGACTAAGGCCTAGCTACATTACATGATGCCCTTCATTTTTATAATAAAGTATCTTATTGTTGCCTGTATTTCGTCAACGCCCTTCATTTTCTATTTGTTTTTGTATTTACGAATTTTATCGCGGGTACCCCTCCAAATAGGATGCTGCTGCCCTCTACGGCTATACGTTGCTAGGCATAAAATTTCTACTAGTTTATAAACACTTTATTTAGCAACTGAATGTCTCCTTTGTAACACATGAAAGCTAGAGATTTTAGGCCTTATTTGGAACGCGGAATTAATTCACAGGAAATTCGTAGGAAAACTCCATGTCCAGTGAGAGTGGATGTTTCCTTTCCTACGATATTCCTACAAATTTATCACGCTCCAAATGGAGCCTTAAGCAGGGGCCTTCTTTTGTATAATTTTTCAAGCTGGTCCCCTTCATGCATGACATATGAATATTTATTTGCAAAGGGTTTTTTGAAGTATTAACAAGCTTACATCTTTTAAAAGGTTATTTTACTTTAAAGCTAGATCAGGTAGTTGTGGGAGCATTGCGCTAAAAGGACAAATTTTCACCTTATTTATTTCCATTTGGACTTGTTTGAAAGTATGGCCATACATGCTTGAGTTGTGAGCTTGCATGCAAAATTTTAGTGGATGCCGCCCTGCTTCTGCAACCATACTTTGGTCCACCACTAGGAATGCCTTTGTGCTCTACTAACCCAACATCTCCTAATAGTTTAGCCCAACATTACCTGAAGAGATATCTATTATTGGTTCCACCTTGTATGGTGCATGCCCTAGCGTGTTGTTCTTATAACTGGCGATCACTCTCCATGACCGTGAAAGATTCTCCAAAAAACAGTAGTTCAAACAATTTTTGAAGCAAAAAGGATATATAAAAGGAAATGTATGTTGTTGTTGAATTACAATCCAAGTTCATTTATTTTGTAAAGTCAATGAAGTAGCTATTTGAAATCTTATGATGATGGTACACTTCTGCTGCCCTTGCCTCTATTATTTCCTAAGGCTTTAATTCTGCGGACCTCAAAAAATGAAGTGAAAGCAAAACTATTCTGTGCAAAAAAAAAAAAACATATCAAACAGTTCAATTCTTATGTATAAATTTTGCACAAATTAACTAGAGGGGGAAATCTGTTGTTCAAACAGTTCAACTCCACCTAGCCGGTTGGTGTGTCGTGTGTTTGCGCTCACAAGTTGCAGAGGGCTGTCGGTGAGGAGCTAATCTCGGATCCAAAGCACGGCACATTTGGTGTACGTCATTTCTCTAAATTAAGCACCACATTTTTAGGTGGCAAAAGTGCCCAAAAAAAAAGAGAGAAGAAAAACATGAGCAGGACTACACCTGTGCAGTTATTTTCTCTCTTACGAAATGATTTTATGGTTTGATTGGACGGTCCAGGATTAAATATATATCAAGAGAGACCAATTCTTTTTTTACACCTTCGGCATAAGTATGTCAGTAACTGAAGTATGTTTTAGAAAATCGTAGCTCACTCGTACCGTTCAGATTGGGGAATTTTATATAGAGTTTCAGATCAGATTTGTACGCATGCATGTAGTTTAATTTCTTAACCCACGCCGTCCTATTAATTAGTGTCTTATTATTCCTCCCAAGTGTTTATTTATTTCTACGCAAGTAACAAGTGAACACGTCAATTGCCAAGATAAAAATGATAATCTATAGTTAAGATTGGGTGGATGGGTTCCTCTTAACAAACATCTCAATCGCAACAGTACTTTCCTCGGCCTTTTGTGCATGGTGTATTTGCACTTTTTTGGCCTTTCCAACCTCAAAAGAAAAAGGGCTTCCAAATTAGTGGCACCATCTAGATATTCACAATTGGAGGGACCCAATCATGCATGCATCGATCACTACAAAAACATGTATTTTTTTGGGTCCCTTTTCTAATGATTAATCCCTTCTTAACTTCTGCAATGGAGCCAGATGGTCAGGCTCTAATCTTCTTTCTTAGCCACTAGATGGTTGCTTTTCCATCTTCTCGTATTACTACTAGCTAGTCTCTTCATGCATGGTTAGGTGTAGTGTCAAGTTGTATGATTCCTGTAGTGACTGGACTGTCACTGTTAGTAAGTACATCGTCTAGAAATTCTGAAACTCAAAACTTTGAAGCTAGATTAGCTCTTGTAGTAGTGCGGGCTTGCAATTTACCTACACATTATTTTCAATGATACAATATACTTCTTCCGCTCTTTTTTACTTATTGGTTGGACATCGACACAATTTCCAATTAGACATGTTCAGGTAGTCCGACCTGGTGGTCCAGCCCGAGCCCGACCCAATTTTTTCGGGCTCGGGCCTTGATTTTCGGCCCAAAGCCTAGAAAAGCTCAACAATGGCATTAAAAAATGATACAGCCATAAGTACTACCAAAACATTGGTTTGCATCCCTAAATTACAAACTAATGCTAGAACTTAAATTGGTGTTGTTTTGCAACAAAAGGTAAAGCAAAAAGTTGTGAAAGTCCAAAGGGTGGATGGGGAGGCCGGCCAAATAGAGAGAACGTGTTCTCGGGATAAACACCTAACACACGCGGGCGGTTAAGAAAAGATAAAGGAGCTAAATTCAAACTCAATTCTGAAATCAATGCATTTTCAGCCTGAGAATTCGAAATGGATTTGGATTGGAGCAATTCCAATTCGGATCTTTCTTTAAAAGAGAAACTAATGTTGAAATTGCTTGTAATAGGATAGTTTAATTTATTTTCAACAATTAGAGTATTTTTAATTTTGAATTAAAGTAGGAGTTTGCAATAGGAGTTGGTTTCAGATTACTATTCATCACGCGCACCGTTCACCGAGCCTATATTTTTAGGGGTAGACCCCCAATTGTAAGCAAGTTAGAGTTAAAGAAAATACATAAAAGTCACATATTTATATAGCGCATAATGAGTACATGTGTTTCGGAAATTCTCATCTAGGGTTTTATAATTGCGTGAATATTGGAGGGGAGGCTTTTCTTTCAAGATCTGTGATTCCTTGTGGATAATCTCACTAATTCGTAGCATCCTTGATTGCTTATGGTTTGGTGTTGTTCTTCGGGTTTGATTTTGTTTCTCCCTTCGAATTGATTCAATATCAACCAAATATCATTACTTGTTTTGGAGATACGGATCAATCGTGTGGTTGATAAGTAATATGGTCCAATCTTTTACGGTACTTGTATTTCAATCTTAATCGAAACAAACTCTAGCTTTGCTCCTTCTTGGTTCGGCAAAAAAGAAGAATAAGTGTAAGCAAGTAATGATACTTGGTTGATGTTGAATCAATTCGAAGAGAGAAACAAAATCAAACCCGAAGAACAACACCAAACCGTGAGCAATTGAGGATGCTATGAATTGGTGAGATGATCCACAAGAAATCAAGGATTTTGGAAGAAAAACCCCCCTTTAATATTCACGCAATCACAAAACCCTAAATGGAAATTTCTGAAACACATGTACTCATTATGCGCCACATAAATATGCGGATTTTCTGTCTTTTCTTCAACTCTAATTTGCTTACAATTCGGGTCCGCCCTTAAATATATAGGCTCAGCGAATAGTGCATGTGGTGAATAGTAATCTGAGTTGGTGAACAGTACCATGTGAATAGTAATCCGAAACCAACTCCTATTGCAAACTCCTACTTTAATTCAAAATTTAAACCACTATAATTGCTGAAAATAAATTAAACTATCCTATTACAAGCAATTTCAACATTAATTTCTCTTTTAAAGAAAGATCCGAATTGGCCGTTTGAACATGTCTATTTCCAATACATGCATTTGACCGTTACTTTTGCTAATTACGTCCTCTATTTAGCTATATTTATCCACATCCCACTATACGCACAGACAAGAAAGCACTAGATATAAGAAATAAGTAATGACAAATGATCGTACATACCCCTGTTAATAACATACTACAACCATTTAACCTTTTTCAAAACATTTAAGTAGGAATCACTTAACATCTTCCAAAACATTTAAGTAGGGATAAAGCGTGGAAAATTGCATTAACTACTCTAGTTTTCCTAAATGGACAAAAATACTGAAACAAATCTCGAGGTCTAGGACAAATATAGCGAAACGAAGTGAGTATATATTGGCAAAAATATTAATAAAAATGTAGTGGTATCGAAATACTTTTGATGATAAATATACTAATATCACTTTTACGTGACAAATCAAAAGTGTTAACTACACGAATTCTACCACGACAAGTAAAAAATAATGGAGAGAGTATCGTATAGAGATAAGGATATGAATTTTATTTTGAGAAAGAATTTGTTGTGAGCTTGGTTGGGTTTTGTTTTTTATGTCTGCGTGTGTGGGATTTGCCGTGAGGGCCTATCTATTGGTGCTCAAATTTTAGATCGGAATAGTAATTAGATTTTGTTTCTTTTTCTTTTTTCTTTTTTGTGGTGGAAGGTGGGAAGGAAGATTGGCGGAACAAAGAACTGGACATGGATTTTTCACTGTTAGTGATGTCGGTTCCCATTATATTGGTTGGGAAGTGATAACTGTGTCAAGAATTTTTTTTTTAAAAAAAAATTCTAAAACATGCATGGACATGTTATGTCATGTGTACCTTTCCTGATCGTAGGAGGCGAAACATGGGACAAAAAAAATGTTCAAGAAACATACTTTTTTATAAATATTTTGGTCCCGTCTCTCTTGTTTGGTATGTCTCACATACATATTTGTCCCCGAAAATATGAAAATTTGCATATCTTTGTGCATCATACATACATGATTTTTTTAAGGATTCGTAGAGCCTCGGTAGAAATTGAGAACCCAGGACTAAATTTGAGGTACAGAGACATCATTCATGGGGACCAAGAGTAGTACCCAAAAGCAAATGAATCCATAGGTAAACCATATTGCAATCACAGTAATAAGGTAAGACATAGAAGAATACCTCACTAACAAAGCTTACATAACAATTTGACAAGCCTCTACTCTTGCCTCTTGCGCCCTAACCGTCGCGCCCCAGGGCACTCGCAGCTGCATACCCACGGCTTGTGCCCCTTGGTTGCCGTGCGACGCTGTTTAGGTTGGGGGCCGCCATGGTGCCGCACCCGTGATCCTCAGCCTTACCTTGCTGCTCTGGTCATCATGCGCCGCGGGCCTCCACCACTCTAGGGTAAGGAGGTGGAGGAGCCATGAGGGGTCTAGGAATTGCTACCTTGCCCTCGCTAGTCGCTCAACAGCCTTGACTCGCTTGGCTCGGTGCCTTAGGCCCTCAGCTGACGGGGGAGCTCTAGCGGCCGCCTAACTAGAGGTGGGAAAATGGGCCATCCAGCCAGACTGACCCGAAGCACGGCACCATCGGTCCGCCCCAAAGCACGACAGGACCCATCTAAACAGTTGTGTCAGCCCAACCCGAAGTACCATGTCGTGCTTGAGTCGTGACCTCAACCTATCGGGATGGCCCGACACGGCCCAGGCATAGCACAACATGACACGACCTGTTTGGGCACATGGTGGCTGAGTAGGAGACGTGTCACGAGGTGGTGGAGGATACGGCGAGCGGCTCCCACGATGGCGACGGAGGAGATAGCGCGTGGCCCCCACAGCGCGAGGTGGCGGTGGAGGAGATGTGCGGATGGGAAAGCTATTTTTCTAGATGAGCTAAACGGCCTTGGCCCTTTAGGCTAAACGTGCCCGGACCGACACAGCACAATCCATGAGCTCAACGTGTCATGCTTGCATCGGTGGCTAAGCCCACAGGCCAGCACGTCATGACCCATTTAAATTGCCGAGTCAAGCGATGCGTGCCTAAACAGTCCCATACCGCCAATTTGGCCACCTCTACGCCCTGTTTCGTAGTGCCCCAACTGGAACCAGAGCATCCGCTGCTAATTTCATATTTCAAGCCAACTACAACCACGCATGCACGAAAAGAAAAGAACCACCATTTACATAACCAGCCGAATTGCCATAAAATTGCACGGCTCGATGCTACAACATATTGTATTTATTTATAACTCTAATACTTCTAAAAAATATAGTTGACAATTGTAATGGTTGTAATATTTATACATGATTAATCTGCATAGTTATAATCTAACCTCACCGAAATAAATGGTGTAAACCTTCTTCTTTTCTCTCGATTAATGAGAGAATTTTTGGATTTGTTTTCTTTTTTCCGATTTAAGGATTATCACGTGGATTTTCTAGACCCATGATCGAAGATATGACACCTAGTATAAAACAAAGGATTCCATGCTTCCTAGCTAAGATCTTAACCACTGAGCTGTGGTAGGGCACTTAATTTCTTTTAATTCTTGCTTGCAAGTATTTGAAGGATTTCGCTGGTTGTCATGTGGTACTCGATTTCAAAAATCAAGCTTTTTCTGCCGTATGTTTGGTTTGTGATTTGTTCTAAACCGTAGAACGCTCCAAATAAGACAGATTTGGGTAGGCGGCCAGAGACTAGCTAGGTGACACACGACATCAGCCGTATTTGTGGCGAACCGAAGGTCGTGGTTGATGAGGGGATGGGAGAGGAGGCAAATGGTGAGGCGCCAATGGCACCACCATTAGCAACTAGGCCTAGAAAGGATGCGGATGACACAACCTGGTGATCTAGAGGGAGGTAGCATCAAGAGAGGAGAGCAGTGCCTATGGCCGTGGTTGCTAGGAACGGTAGACGTGTCGTGGGAGGCACTGCTAACGGTGGCAATAGATATATGCGCAGCGTGGTGGTGGTCAAGCAAGGCAGGGATAGCCAACTGGTGGCTACTCTCGACTGTCAAGTACTAAGGAATTAGGATGACTATGACAACCAACTACACATCCCTGAAAGAAAAAGAAAAGCATGGACTCCCTCTGGCTCACAAAAACAAATCGTTTTAGACATCGACACGGTCTTCAAAATACAACATTGACTATTAATTACTATTGTGAAATATTAGTAAAACTCAATAAAATTATAATATTATAAAAACACTTTTTGAGATGATCTACACATGATTTTTATGTATCTAATTTAAATATTCAAAAAGATATCAATAGCCAAAGTTTTCAAAATTTGCCCACACGCAATCCGAAACAGACTGTTTTTGTGAATTGGAAGGAGTATTAATATTGGTAGCCAGTATTACAATCCGATCTTGGCTAGTCTGGTCGGGACAATGTGGTACTGTAGCAACCGGCATTTTGGTATCTTGATGCTTTTTCATCAGAACATTTGAGTTCCTGAGGATAATTCAGGACTGAAGAATCACCGATTTGAAAGAAAATTTGAAGAAGAGAAAAAAAAAATGATAATCACGAAACCCACCAGAAACTAACCAGTTCCCTCTACCCAGAGATTTAAAAAACGGTTTCTGAAACCTTGGTGGCAAGTAGTGAAGGAGAGGGAGCCTCGTGGCAGCAGGGTAACAGGGGAGGGTATAACTATATAAGGTTATGGTAATATTCTGCATGGATGGAAAAGTAGATCCAGCAATGCAAAGTGCGCTATTTTTTATGGAGAAAGCATCTGAATGATGCCTAGACTTCACCAAGGACCACTAGAAAACCTGTTACTCCTACTCACTGTGAGATATCTGTTGGATGCAGCAGCTATTTCATTTGTTCCAACTTCCAAGTGCGCATGTACAATTGTACATTGTGAAATGATTTCAAGAATCCTTTTAGTAACTGGGATTCAGGGGTGTGCATTCTGTTTCAACCACTCGAACCCTTCAATGAAAAATCACATAACCCAGATCTAGGCAAAGCAAGAAATTATAATGCACCAAAGATTTCCCCAGATGTTTAGCTTTTCTCGTTGTCTCAACTCACAACGTTTATGCCACCGAGACCTGAAAATATCACACGCCATTTCGAACTAAAAAGCAGAGGCTACAGATTTTAGTATTTGCTTGCACATAAATGATAACTTATTGTTGGGACATGGGTGATTACCTTTCTTGCTTCAACAATTGTAGCAGTAGTAAACACAGTTCCCAGTAAATCCTCATTGACATGCATCTATGTATGAAATGCAGTTAGAGATTACTTGTCGAGGGCAGCGCCTTCTCCCGGCGATGACACTGCAGAACGTCCGCGACACCATTTGGCGTCCCCCGCCGGCAGAGGCCGCGGCGGTTTTGCCGGCCCCCGGCTCGCCGAGCACGAACCAGATCATGACGTTGCATTACGGCAGGAGCTAGCACCTGGAGAGTGGAGCACCAACAGGCACAGCAACTTTTCACACTGTAATTAGTTTTCACTGCCCACAGGCACTGATTCCCCTTTTTTCCCCTCCCCTAACATCTAATCCTCACCACACAATTCACTGAGAAAGAATAGTAGTACACCAAGGATACTAGATTATAGGTAACACCCAAATGTAAGTGTACTTCTAAACTCTGATAAATAATTCTTTCATATTTATTTAATTCGAAGATATTATTTTTGTTCCGATTGATTTGCTTTTATGCATAAATAAGTTCAAATATTGTAAGTGTAGCAACACCAGATGGCCTTTTAAGCTGTTACATATTTTTAACTCAAAAATAAAAAAGGAAAAGAAAAAGGAAGGCACAAGATCCAGCCTAACTACATTGTTCAGGACTTGGGAGATACATCTACAACACCAGGAAACTCCAAGTGCAAAGCTTAAAAGAAAAAAAAAGCATATGATGACCTCATGATGCCGCAATGTAGCACAATGGAAGAGCCATGAAGCAGCATCCCATAGTGTTCAGGTGGCAAGTCAGGATCAACGAAAGAGAGTGCAAAGGGGCAGTAGGAAGTCAGCATCAAGGACAAGGAAGTACAAACAATACTCACAAGTCAAGATACAAACGACAGGCATGCAAGCAAGTATAAACAACCATTTAGTGGAGTATCCAGAACAGCTACGTGGGAAGGAAAAAAAGTAAAACAAAAATAAGAATGCAAACTAGCGAATAAAGAAAGAAAGCACTGAGAATGGAATAAATAGATTGATAGCTAGCAGGTACTTAAAGTACATCCGGCATCCATTGGATGCATGAACATAATCAACACTACCATTAATCAGAATTCCAACACCAAAAGTCTCACCGACAGAGGATATATTAAAATATGGTGCTAATTGATGGTAGAAAACATAGTTAAGAATCTCCAATGTAGCATGCCAGGAATGAGTAAGACAAAGTTGAGGCAGGTGGGGTAGGCCCCTTTTAACACAAGACAAAGCACCAATACCAGTGAGTAGCAACTGCTACAGCGCACACCAACAGTTGATGAAAAGAAAAAGATCACATAACTGATCAAAACACAAACTTTAGTTCGACTAGCTACTTACTACAGTTACTTGGCAGTACCAGCAAGATACTTCCATCCAAGTAGCTATCACCAGAAGTATAAAAAATTACACAAATGCATCAAGAATATTATAAGAAGCAACAAAGCAGATTGATTTGGCAGCATATCTGCATGGCTTGTGCCATCTTGCAAGAAAAGGTGTCACGTGCTTCGGGGATAGATCTAATAGGATATGAGTGGAAGGTGGGAGGTTTCGGCCCAAGCTTGTGCTCGGGAGCCGTGGTGGAGAGGAGGGAGTGCGCATAGCCGAGGGCAAGGCACCGCGGGATCCGCCGGTCTGACCGCGCGTGTTCTGCCGGTTGGACCGGGCTCTGTGTGCACGGTAGGGAGAGGAGGCGTGGAGAAGAGAGATTAGATAAACTAATCTTGCTTGCTTTATTTCGTCATCCTCCCCCTTTAAATAGAGAGAGTTACAAAAGAGATCGGAAGGATCTCAATCTAATCTTTAAAGCGATCGGAAGGATCTCAATCTAATCTTTCTAAACAATCTGATCTTAAGGATCGAATTTGAATGCAAATTGTCCTAAATCGCAAGCAAGGAAAGGGTACCGATTAGATCGGTCCCACACGGCAACTAATCCACCGGTCGAACCGCCTATTGGGCCGGGCCCTTGTGGCGACAGCTATAAACCTGGCCCCACATGACATATCTCCCCCCCACGACCAACAGCTCGTCCTCGAGCTGAAAGGAGGGATAACGATGCTGAAAAGCAGTGAGGTCTTCCCAAGAAGCTGTGGGTGCCGGTTGTCCCTGTCATTGAATCAAAAGCTGACGAATACCACGAGAAAGACGTACGCGAAGGGCCTTTTCTGGTGTCGGAATCACTTTGCCATGAAGCAAGGCCGCCAGAGCTGACAGCTGGTCTGGAGGAGTCCCATGGTATTTTTTTAGGAGACCCACATGAAAGAAATTGTGAACACGGGCACTCGGAGGCAGCAGAAGGCGATAGGCCACGGCGTCAATCTTGGCAACGATACGGTATGGACCGTGATACTTGGGCACAAGCTTGCCCATGGGAATCGCACCCAACGAGGTAGCCGACCAATGATGTAGTCGCAGCCAAACCCAGTCACCGACATCAAAGGTGAGAAGACGATGCTTGCCATCATAATAAGCTTGTCATGTTGCAAAGCTTGGTGGAGGCGTTGCTTGACATCTGTTATGAAGTCGTCACCACAAAGCATGCATTGACAGCCACTGTGCGAGAGTCGTCGTCTTCATACGTGCGGATGGAAGGAGGAGCACGGCCATAGACGACCTGAAACGGCGTATCCTTGAGAACGGTATGGAAGGATGTATTGTAACAATATTCCACCCAAGACAACCAACGAACCCACTGTCGTGGATGATCACCCTTCATGCAGCGTAAATACATAGTGATGACTTTGTTAACGGCTTCCGATTGTCCATCAGATTGTGGGTGAAAAGCAAAGCTCATGTGTAATTTGGAACCAAAGGCCTGAAACAGTTTCCGCCACAATGCCAAAGTGAAGACGGGGTCCTGATCGGAGACAATGGAGACCAGGATGCCATGGAGACGGACAATGCCCGAGAAACGCACGTGCAACCGATACTACTGAATATGGATGCGCCAAAGGGATGAAGGGGGGCATATTTGGAGAAGCAGTCGACGATTGTCAGAATGACGTACTTGCCGCCCACACGAGGAAGGCCCTCGATGAAGTCTATGGCAATGTGTCCCCAAACCCGAGAGGGAATCGGCAAGGATTGAAGTAGTCCCGCGGGATGTAAATGCTTTGTCTTGTTGCGTTGACAAGTGACACAAGCCTGAACATATTCCTGGATCACGGACCGAGCCTAGGGCAAGTGGAAATCACGGCGTAGGCGGTGCAATGTCTTTTGGAGCGTAGGCGGTGCAATGTCTTCTGGAGCGTAGGCAGTGCAATGTCTTCTGGACGCCCTCATGAGCGACATCATGGGTGGCGGCGAAGATATCTTCGAGAAGGGAAAACGGCGGTGGAATATATATGCGTCGGTTGAACAACACCAACCTGTCCACCACCGTCCAGGGGGCGCTGAGATCGCCCTGGCTGATCTGGTCGCGGACCGCAGTCACGGCCGGGTCGGAGGTGGCTGTCGAGCGGATAGCGTCGAAGAGGTCGAAGTACGACACCAATATGGTGGAGGAGGCAGCCACTTCGGCGTCACGGCGGGAAAGCGCATCGGCGACCGTATTGAGCCACCAGAGACGATATTCGATGGAGAAATCGAACCCAAGCAACCTACTAACTCAATGATGTTGCGAGATGGTTGCAAGGCGTTGATCCAGCAAAAACTTTAGACTGTAGTGATCCATGCAAACAAGGAACGAGTGTCCTCAAAGATAAGGACACTAGTGTCTGATGGCCTAAACCAACCCAATCAATTCGCGCTCGTATGTGGCCAACGAATGATGACGGGCAACGAAGTGCCGACTGAAAAAAGCAATAGCGCCATTGCCCTGGTGCAATACAGCACCCAGTCCCGTCCCCTAGGCGTCGCACTCCACAATGAATCGAACGGAGAAATACGGTAGTTGAAGGATGGGCACGATTGTGAGTCATCTTGAGGGCATCGAAAGCGGTTTGTGCTACCAGTGACCAGGCGAAACTGTCCTCCTTGAGAAGGGTTGTGAGGGGCGCCGTGATGGCATCGTATGCCTTGATAAACTTTCGATAGTACCCGACAAGACCAAGGAACCCGCGTAACGCCCGTGTCGTCAAAGGTGTCAGCCAATCCATGACCGTCTACACCTTCTTGTCATCCATAGCGACTCCGACAGCCGAGATGACGTATCCGAGATAGGACACGGTTGGCTCCCTGAAGGAGCATTTGCTTTGCTTGAGGAAGAGTTGGTGGCGGTGAAGAACGTCAAAAACGGCCCGAAGATAACGAAGGTGTGCAGACCACGAAGTGCTGTAGATCAAAATATAGTCAAAGAAAATAAGCACAAATTGACGAAAAAAAGGTCATAGGATGTCATTCATCAAAGCTTGAAACATGGCCAGCGCATTGGTCAAACCAAAAAGCATGACAAGAAACTCGAATAGGCCATCGTGAGTGCAGAACGCCATCTTTTCAATGTTTGGGGGATGCATCCGGACTTGATAATAGCCCGAACGGAGATCAAGCTTGGTGAAGTATTGGGCGCTGTGAAGTTCGTCGAGGAGTTCGTCCACCACAGGAATTGGGAACTTGTCTTTCACCGTCTTGTCATTAAGGCCGCGGTAGTCAATGCAAAAGCACCAGGACTTGTCCTGTTTTCGCACCAACAAGACAGGGGAGGAGAAGGCCGACATGCTACAACGAATGAGGCCTTGACCCTCCATAAGCTTGCATTGGCACTCGATCTCGTCCTTCTGAGCTACCGGGTAGCAGTAGGGCCAAACGGCCACCGGCGCCATCCCTAGAAGATGGATGCGATGGCCGCGCGTATGTGCGGGAGGTAGTCCTGATGGCTCGGTGAAGACGTCGAATTCCCGGATAAGTTCATCCAGGAGTTCGCGGCTGTCGCACATATGCAACATAAGGTTGGGTGTCTTGTGTTGGATGCCATTCCACTGTACCGGGTGGTCGTTGCGCCAAAATGCCATGGTGAGGAGCCCGAAATCCCAAAGGATGGGACCCAAAGTAGCGAGCCATTGAGTGCTGAGCACAACGTCGTATCCGCCCAAAGGAACTGTGTACAAGTCAATGACGAAAGATTCGTCGGCAATGGTGATCATGGCGTTGCGGCAAACTCACGCGCAGGCCACCCTCTCACTGTTGGCCACCACGACACATAGATCCGCGCGTGGCACAAAGGAGAGGCGTTCAGCGGCCTTGGTCGACACAAAATTGTGTTTCGACCCGGAGTCGAGTAGGGCGATGAAGCTTGCATTGCCGAGCTGGAGTTCAATCTGCATCATCTTGCTGGTACGCACCTCAAAGATGGCGAGTAAGGAGATTTGAGGCTCGGATCCTCAGTCGCCTCCAAGTCTAATCTTTTCTAAACAATCTGATCTTAAGGATCGAATTTGAATACAAACTGTCCTAAATGGCAAGCAAGGAAAGGGTATCGGTTAGACTGGTCCCACATGGCACCTAATTCGCCGGTTGAACCGCATGTTGGGCCGGTCAAACAGCCAATTGGGCTGGGCCCTTGTGGCGACGGCTATAAACCTAGCCCCACATGACAAAATAAGACAATAGTTCAGTTAAAAATATTTACTAGGGCAACTAAATCAGATGAAAAGGATGAAATAATTAGTTCATGACGATTGCTTGGTTATTACATGAAGAACATCTACAATTATGACAATGAAAATCGAAGACAGCAGTCACAATACTTCCCAGGCAAGAGATCAAGGTTATTAAGTCGGCAAGTCGACACTACCCTCTTAGTGACCGACTTGCCGACGACTAGTCGCCATTTAGTCGATAGGTACTGTTCATATGACAGTGATATGTATGCACACATGTATATATTATATACCTTGTATTGCAGTGAATGAAAAGTACATATATAGCTTGAATTAAAGAGAGGATCAATGACTTACATGTTTTAGAGTCTAAACTCCCTTCATTTGACTTGTTGAATCTAACTTTGAAGCATGATTTGAAACCTTCATTCTACAAAATTAAAAAACAAGAATGAGCATATGATGAAGATAAACTATGATGAACTCATACAATACCTTCAAGGGAGAGCAATATAGCACCATGAATTAAAGAGGACAATACAAATCATACAACATAACAAATAAATGAGTAATTAGGAAATTAAACATCTAAAACATCAAGTTCTCAACGACAATTGCGTTCTACACGATAGTTAAGTAACACGACAACAAGATCCCAAGTCTTAAATAGCAAAAGTAAAACATAGTCATCTCAATCCATCAACATGGCTTAACACAAGCCTCAAATCAAATGTCATCCAACTCAAGATCATCAAAATGACTCGCATTTCCACTCGGTTCACCACTCTCATGAGTAGGACTAGGTGGAGATTCGCCAAAATCATCAACGTCCTCATCATCAAGCACAAAATTATCATCACCATCTTCATTGTCGGGCTCCAACTCATCATCAACCACCCTTGTTGCACAAGCAGCACGACGAGAGTAACCTATCACCTCACCATGAGCCCTCCTAGGAAATTTGCGACCTCGAAGCGCACTTGATGTACCAATGGCTTCATCAACATGACCTCATGTAAGATCACCGTTCCCATGATGAACTTCTTCGGCACCAATATCAACCAACTCATTGTCCTATTGAAAATCATCTAGGATCAAGGGGCTGAAATTGCGCCCTTCCTCTTGCATCTTTTGAAACCGATTTGTAATATTCCTGTTGTATTGAATGTAGACCAAATCATTCAACCTCTTGTGCTCTAACCGGTTTCTTTTCTTGGTATGGATCTACAAATAACAAACAAAATAATTGAACTAGTGTTATACTAAATTACTAACGGATCCAAAATGAACACTTGAGTAATTAAATACTTACAAACTCAAAGGTGCTCCAATTGCACGCACAACCGGAGGCCGAACAACAAAGACCAATTATACGCCTTGCAAATACTTGGAGCTCTAGAGCAACACCACCAAATGCATCCCACCAAAAAACTAGAAAGGCAAGAATCATAACCTATGTTAGGTCTTGGAAAGAATGGGAGCTTAAAATTAAATTTTAGTTAGTGATACTTACAGGTGACTTATCCTTTTGTTGCTTGATTGTCAATTGACTTGAAAAGCCTCTTTGCATGTTCTCATAATCATCGGCTTTGCTGCTTATCTTGGCTTGCTTGTCTTCCTCAATGATCATCTTCTCAAGCACATCATTAAACATGGTACGAAGCCTAGAAGCATATCCAATATCGGTCTTTCTAATCTCAAAAAATCTATTTGGATTCCAGAACAATGCAACACTGTACATCTTTTGCTCCATTTGGTCTTCCCACCGCCAATCTATGATTGCTATCAACTTCTTGAGTAGTGATGGCTTGTTTTCCAAAAGTCATTGATCTTCTTTGCAAGATCCATGGCTACGGTAACCTCTGGCATTGCCGACTTCTCATCCCCGTCGACGATCCTCAGCACAATGATAAGCGGTTGTGACGCTCTAATGCAATTTTACACTCATTCCAAAATCTATTAGCAATAATTGTTTCGCACAACTTTTTGCCTACCTCTGCTAGACAATTTGGATATATTTTAATCAGTAACAAAGAGTCCTTTCAAAGATGTCCTATGTCTCCACAAGCTCTGCAAAGTGAGGAAAGCTGTAGCAAATCGAGTAGCTGCAGGTCTCACAAGGTCCCTCTCACCTGTCATCTCTCTCATCTTGTCAACAACCCTTCCATGCCTGTAGATAAATGTGGTCACACGCTTGGCTTGTACAATGCACTTCTTGAACTCTTTTACCTTCCCAATGTCCTCCAACATGAGATCCAAGCAATGAGCTGCGCAAGGGGTCCAAAATAAAGTAGGAATCCTCTCTATTAGAAGTCCGTTTGCCGCTAGAAGTTAGCACCATTATCTATGACCACCTGAACAATATTTTCCCGATCTATCTCATTGATCGTCGTCTCCAATAAATTTGCTAACATGTGGGCATCGCCTGACTGACTTGAGGCATCAAAAGACTCCAAGAAGAAAGTCCCCTGTGGAATATTGACAAGGAAATTAATCAAGTGTCGTCCCCTCCTATCTATCCAACCATCTGACATAAGTGAGCAACCAAACTGTGTCCAAACATACTCATGCTGCATCCTCAACTTGTCAGTATTCTTTTTGTCCTTCTCAAGCAAGGGTAGCCTCAAGTCATGGAAAGTAGGCGGCCTAAGCCCAGGACCATACTGCCCGATGGACTCTAACCATAATCTCATAGCTTCTTTTGTTGGCGGCATTGAATGGTATGCCACACTCATTGAAGAAATTAGCAATGTGTTTAGCCACCCTCTCCTTTTCTTCCTTGGTCCTCATAGTTTGCTCAATGGTAGCTTGACCCTTACCCTTAAGTCTTTCCTTAACAACCACTTCAGGTGACTTCCGAATCATAGAAGCAACTGATTTAGTTACCTTCGGTACAGCTTGCTTCAAAAGCGCCAACGCCAATTGCTTCCTTTTGGTGGCAGTCCCCGAGCTTCCAACTGTCTTAGTTGAGGAGCCTCTTGTGCTCCCTCTAGATGATGTCACCTGTGCTTGAGCTTCCAACTGTCTTAGCAGAGGAGCCTCTTGTGCTCCCTCTAGATGATGTCACCTGTGCTTGGATTTCTTGAACTTCATCACCTCCACCTTCATCATCTAGCTCAAAGGGTTTATTTCTGGCATTCTTGAACAAGTACTCACGCATCTCTTTCATGATAGGTGTGGTTGTTTTCGGACATTTCTCCACATCTCCATAGCCTCCCGCTAGGTGTTGCTTCAATCTTCGTACTCCGGCATGCATTTGCTTGCCACAGCGTATGGATTGGACGATATCTTTGTTTGTCAAGTCAGGTCAAAACCCGTATTTCCATCTCGAGTCTTTGGACTTGGCCTTCCGCTTAGGATCATCAGTTGGATCATACCCTTTGGTGCCCGCTGTCGGATTTAGAGTTGAAGTTGGAGTTAGAGTTGAAGATTGCTCTGCCATGATGCCTACATATGCACAAAACAGAGAGCTATCTTTAGTTCATAAAATCACAATCACACAAAGATGTCGTTCTATGCATATCTCCTTCACAGTCACAGTCAAAATTCACAAGTGACTATGTAATTTTCCTTCGCATATCCCCTCCCTTCTGTGCGCAGAGTCACAAATCCCTCCTCCCCTCTCTTAGCCCTCCCCTCCCCCCTCCTCAGAGAAACAGAGAAGAGAGCTGCGGAACAGAGAAATAGAGAGGAAGAGGATCAGAGGAACATACCTGAGCGACAGGTGTTGCGGGAGCTGCGGCGACCGAGGGAGGGTGAGGGAGCTGCTGACTGCGACGAAGGGCGATGACAGCTGCGACGAAGGGCGAAGGGAGCTGTGAGCTTGCGATGAAGGGTGAGGGCGATGGCGGTGAAGGCCGACGGCACGGTGGGAGCTGCCTCCGAGGGCGGCGGCGATTGGATCTGGGCTTCGCGTGAGCTCCCTTCGGTGCGACTGCCCTCCCTCACTCCCTCTATCTCTCTGTTCACTGCCTCTGACAATCGGGTCCCACGTCCCTCCTCCCAAGTCGCCCGACTTGCCGCCGCCTAGTTGACCAGTAGCCCGACTTGCCGGCGCAAGTCAAGTCGCCGCCTCCAATAGTCGGCTCTTCTCTGCCGACTTGTCGACTAGTCGACGACTTAATAAGCAAGCGAGAGATCATGTAAAAATGATGAAGTCTGGCACTAGTGCATACTCTAGCTTCTCTCAAATAACAGATGGCTGTTCATCTTTATTTTAAAGAAAAGAAAATAATCATATAAGGTGTTGTGATAATTTCTTAGCACGTAATATCCCTAGTGCAGTCCTTTATGCCCACCACCTGAATCCACTGACACCAGTATAACACTATATACACACAGTGAAAAGCATTTTAATAAAAAAAATATAGCATGTATATACTTATCAGCTTCCTTAAGCATCGGTATGGTACATGACACACTGACTTAAAATATTTTGTTCCACATACTAACATAAGGTGGTCCACAAGGTTAAATTATCATCACAAACCAAATACATAAGGTTTAAGACTGGAATAACAATTAGTAGTATATTAAATTGTCTACATCATGTTGTGCCATGTGGCGAAATCTCAGAAGAAAATTCAAAATTAGAATGACACTCCCTTTACACGTCAGGAAAAGTTCAAGTGCAGGGTTCCCTGCATTATATCAGGAGCAGCCCAATCCAAATAGGCCAGGCCACATGTCATTACTCTAAGAAATGCCCTTTTTCTGTATGCAACTATTTCTGCTTCTTGTAAATATTCCTGTCCTATCCTATCTGTTTGTATTTGATTGGGCCTACATTTACATATGAATGTAGTGCAAGGAGACCTGCAACTGAGCCAGACCCCACCTTTCAAAGGTATATTGCAGTATTGCCCATCGAACTCCTATTTTTTTTCTAGGCTACCTGAAAAAAAATCAGTGGATGACCTACAGGGAGTAATCCTAAATCTTGTTGAAGCAATCTCCTCTAGCAAAAACTTGATACCATCCAGGCTGTTCTTATTGACTTCATTTCCAACATCAAAGAAGAGAATCTAGAGAAACATCGTTATCCTTACTGTTTCATACAAGGGCATGCTAGAGAATGCATATCTCACCTCATCTACGTTGGGTCCAAGGATAAATCGCCACAGACGATATGGTCATCGGCTTACCGAGAGGGGATAAGTCCACATGAGCCACCCAGGGTCTCAAAAAGGGCCTCACTTCTACTGAAATTTCCAGCATACAACCGGGGAGGCTACAAATTCTTGGCTTGCCACTGTCCCTGTGAAAAGTGAAGGTCAGCTCCACGTGGATATTCCATCCAAATGATGGGAGAAGAGGATGACACTTGTTCGTATTGAAAACCGGAGACGAAGGGAAAGAGGTTTGATTGGAACATGTTCTTTGCAATTCACCCTAAACTTTAATTCTCCCCTGACATACACCCGGAGCATCCAATGGTCCTCTGCTGAGCATCCTTCAAGCTTTTTCCACCTTACAACCCAAGGAAATAGCCTACATAAAAACCTCAATGCCATTCATTTTCCATCTCACTTACTTATCCCCCGTGAAATTTGTTCTTTTCATCCATATACCCCTCAATAAAACTCAGAATCATGACTTTGGAGTACCTGTCCCTTCTGCCACTCCGGATACCTCCCTCAGTTGCACCCCCTTGTTAGGCTCTTGGACACAGGCCTTTGGTTGTGGATCTAGCCTTCTAATCTATCCCAAGGTACTCTACAATATTTTCCTGAATAAATTCCATGTGAAGCGAACAGTACATTTCGTTGCCTCCTTGATATCTGACCAACATAAAAATAATTAGCCCCCCCAAAAAATATAGTAAAAGAAGCCACAACAACTTGACCAGTTTGCAAATGATTGAAGGGGGCCTTAATTGTTTCCCATATAAATAAAATACACCATTCAGAACATTTTGATCCTTTATTTCATACATAGCTTCAAAAAAAGGTGTTAAAAAATGCCGTTTCCCAATGGCTGCCAATATAAGTTCCTAGATTATTAACAGCGGTACTGATTGAGAACTTATAGAGCTCAAACTATACGATATAATGCTAGCAGGTTCAACTTGCTTGGGAACAGGATGAAAACTAGTTAAAAAAACAGTGATTTTAAGTTTTCTTAAGACATTCTGACCTGTTTTTTTTCTTCATTTTTTTCCTGTAAACTTATCAAATACAGCTAGATGCTACATTAAATCACAAAAAACCATTAAAAGGAAAAAAACAAAGAAATAACTGCTTCAGAAATGACCCATAATTACTTGAAGGACTGCTTACCAGCGACTGGTCCTAGCGAGTTTGAAAAGTTACCATCAACATGAGTGTGCTTCCATTTAATCAGTTCTAGAATCCTACATAAGTCACAGTGTAGGCATCTACTGGCAACAAAATAAGCTGATAGGAGACAACATTAGAACAAAGTTTTGCAGTGTGTCCTACATAAGCCATGTATTTAAGTTTGAAGGGACTTCGGGCCCGTTGATTTACTCCTCTCCCTTTCTAGTTGATTTCTTCATTCATTCTCTGGCATAAACACATGTTGTTACACTGTTCATCTTGATAGGAGTAGTCATTTGTTTTCCGCTAAGGGTCAAAAAGTTGTTGAAAGAAACATTCCAGATGGACAACTGCACGAGCATTCTGCGACTTCCAGGGACAATTAACTTTATGCTAATTGCGCAAAATATGCTTGATATTTTGGTTGCATCCAGTAAAAGTTTCTACTTGGAACAATTACAAGCTATGATTCACAGCTCAGACTAAACACAAAAAGATCAAAAGAATAACAAACAATACCAAACAGGTGTTAAAGAGCATCGGACAAGTAGTCAAACAAGTAGGCGACAAACCCAAAAATGCACATGTAACCTTAGAATGCATCCAAAAAATTATGAGTAAATTTCACTTTGCACCACCATTTCTTACCAAAGTTTCACTTTGCACCACCCTTTGCAATTCCTCTCACTTAACACCACCTTTTCTTACTTTTTGTTTCACTTTCCACCAGGAGAACGCCCTATCAGCGAAAGGGAAACAAGGGAGTCACACGTAGGGGTGTCAACGGATCGAATACAAATCAAACAATGGTCTTCTAGCATTCGTATTCGTACTTTCTAAACGAATACGAATACGAATTAGAATATTGTCGAATACGTATACGAATCGAATGTTGTAACGAATACGAATCGAATATCTACTCAATTCGGTCGGATTAGGACATTTCGGATGCCAAAAGTCCATACCATATTCGTATCCATGTTTCTTTTTTTGCGGATGCGAATACAAATACGAATAGGGGAGAATTTGCTAATCGGATGGAAAAATCTAAACCATATTCGCTACCAACCGAATTTGGATGCCGGATAAAATGCAGAATTCGGATTCAATTGACACCCTTAGCCGCACGGGCTCCTTTGTGAAGCTCGCCGACGGCGAGGTGGCAGCAACCCAAAAAATGGAGGGAACAGCATGGAGGATATGGGTGGCAGTGGCATCAATGGAGACGCACGGTCGCACCTTCGCGGCGGCGGGTGGCAGACGAGACAGGGCAGAGGCGACGGTTTGCCTACGAGGAATCGAGTAAGGTGACGTGCTCAATTTGGATGAAGAGCTCACCACAATGTGGACTCAACACCTCACCACGGCACGGAGATGGGTTGGAGAGGTGGTGCCGATGGCCTCTCATGGTGCGGTGGGGCGCCCGCTGGAGGCGAGCTCCAACAACGGAGTGGCCTGGGTGCAAGCTCATCGAGCTTCAAGGCGTCTAGGCGGTCTCCATGATGTATGTGGTGAGGTGCCAAAACGCCATATAGGCGTGCGCGATTGCGGAGCCAGTGTGGGAACGCACGACAGAGACTCACCGGCGTCAGAGAAGAAGGAAAGAGGGAAGCACTAGTTTCGCATAGATGTGGAGAAGCTAGAGGAGCGATCAATCTTTAGGATACATTGGATGTTTATGAAAAATTTTGAGAAATTGCAGAGAAGGGGGAGAGATGAATGGAGCTCACCTCGCCGGAAATGGCATCGGCGGCAGCGCTGAGGAAGAATGGGGGGTGGAGAGAAGGGGTAGTGCTATGCGGGGAAGAAGGAATCGTGGGGAAGCGAAGCAACGGGTGCTCGTGAGCGGGAGGGCTGCGACGGTGCTCGAGATCTAGTCGCCCTGGTGCCGCCTGTGCACGTCGCTGCAGGGCCTCGTGCGCCAATGTAACATCCCAAATTTGGAGTTCTTTTGAAGCCTTTAAAAATAAAAATAACCATTTGAATTTTCTTGCTTAATTTAAAGCTTACTTGGAATTTTCAGAAATTAAAAGCATTTGATGTGAATAATCTAAATGTCAATTAAATTCAAAACTGATTTATTTGGGTTCCTTGAGTTCAAGAGTATTTTCTGGAATTTTCTTGGAATTTTTGGAGTTTATTTGCTATTTCTTTGAGCTCGGTTTTATTTAATCCCTTTTCTGAAATTAAGAAATCCTTTGAATTTCTGGAAATCCTCTCGGCCAAACCTTTCTCCCGTCCCATTTCTCTTTTCCGCGCCACCGGCCCGTTTTCAGTCTAGCTCCCGCAACCCACTCCACCGCTTCCACGTGTTGTCCTCGCATCCGAGCCCGCGTTCACCATCGCTGACGTGTGGGTCCCGCCTATTAGTCACGTCCTTATCCCTCCCGTCTCCATTCTCGTTTCCGTCTCCGACGCGGCTTCGCTACCTCATTCGAGTCGAACTCGTCGTCGCCACTTTTAAAAGCTCACCACCCCCTCGATCTTCACATCCTCTCGTCGTGTCGCACCTCGAGTCCCGTAGCCACCTCGAAGTCGTCACCAATCCGCCGAGAAGCCCGAGCCGCCGTCGTCTTCATCTTCTGCCAACGCAAGAGCCCCAACCTTCGTCGCTGCCAAGGTTGTCACGGCGACCTTGGCGACCACGGTGCCTAAGGGGCGCCAGGACGCCTAGTCGTCCTCGAGGCGGGCGCCTAGTCGTTCTCCAGGCGAGGCAAGGCGAGCTAAGACGGTTCAATTGATGAGTACTTGACTACTTGACTAAAACAGCAAATTAGCGAGAGGTCAATGAAAATTGCATACCTTGATGAGCCTACCATTCTTTTGCTCTTTTTGCAGGTAGCCAAGCAGCCCCCATGCAAGATGAAGTTGTAGAGAAACAATAGAGAGCGCTCAGAGCGGCTTCAAAAGAATACAAGATCAAAGCCATTGAAGCCATATGTTCCTATCATTGAGAAAGATAGCAAACATTAGCATATAAAGTTGTAAAATGGTTACCGAATACTGAGCAATTGAGCATTGACTACTGTAATTTCATATTTGTAAACTTGAAATAATGAAATGAAATAAGCTTTTGAGTTGTATGATGAAGCTGAGAGGAAAAACTCAGTCTGCTGCACATCAGCAGCAAGTAGAAAGTTAACAACACTAGCAGTCTAGCACACAAATACACAATCACACATCACTACATCAGTAGCAGTGTAGCACACAATCACGATTTCACAACACATCAGCACACAATCACAACACATCAACAAGTAGCAAGCTTCAAGCAACTACTTCAGTAGCAAGTAGCAACTAGCAAGCTTTAGTAGCAGTAGCAGTAGCAGAAGCATTAGCACACAATCACACATTCACAATTTCACACACAACTGACATAAGTAGCAAGCTTCAGTAGCAGAGGGGAGGAGAAGTAGCAAGGGGAACCAGAGGCCAGAGCCCAGAGGGGAAAGCAGAGGGAGGGAGGCGGTTCGACGGAGGGGAAAGCAGAGGGAGGGAGGTGGCGCGGGAGCACGAGAGGAGGCGGTGCGGCGGGAGGGAGGCGGCGCGGAGGGCTGGAGATGGTGCCGCGGGAGGGAGGCGACACGGAGGGCTGGAGGCAACGCGGGAAGGAGGGAGGCGGCGCAGCGGGAGCGCGGAAGGGAGGGAGGGAGGCGGCGGGTGTGGCGGGAGTGGAGGGAGAGGAGGAGAGGGAGGGGAAGAGAGGGCGTACCTGGCCAGCGTGGAGGAAGCCAAGGGGCGGCGACGGCTAGCCGGCGGCTAGGGTTCGGGGCATTCGGCGGTTGGCTTCGGGCATTCGGCCTCGCTTCCCAGTCGAGCGAATCTTGCGCTAGGTACTCTTCGGCTTCGGGCCTTATCCCTCTTCAGACTCGACAAGACGCCCGCCCAGACCGACGCCTCGGACGCTTCGTCGACGCCACGAACGCCTCAGCGACCTGGGGCGCCCGCCTAGATGGCCAAGGCGAGGCATTCCTCCGCGGCGTCCCCTCTGTGGCGCCTGGACGCCTAGGCGACGACTTGGCGACGATTTGATGACGCCGTGACAACCATGGTCGCTGCCGCCGTCGAGATCGGATCGCCCGGATCTACTCCGCCCCTCCGTTAGTTTTGCCGGAGCGCCACCACCGCTTCGAGCTCGGCGTCGGTCGTCTCCGTCATCTTCTCGTCTTGGCGCAAGACCCGGTGAGTTCACCACTGTCTCCTCTACCCATCCCGCTACTTCATTGTCGCTGTCGTTCGCCGTTGACCCTCCGTCCCAGCGCCACCCTCGCCATCAAGCCGTCGTGGCATGCCCCGTCAACTTCTCCGTCCTAGTCAGCAGTCGCGTCAGCCGCCACCTCAGAGCCATGCAATGTTCCCCTAGTTGCTAGGCGGGCGGCGGGTGGCCACCTATTGCCTAGACCGCCTAGCGGCATCTAGGCGGCCACCTAGGAAAGAGGGGGAGAAAGAGCAGTGAAGGGGGAGCAGCAACAACACCTGGAGGGTAGAGCAGCGGAATGGGAACCTGAGGTCGATGTCGGCGACATGGAGATGGAATCCGGTGAAAGGGAAGGAGAATCGACGTCTGGGGAGGCAGATTCGACGGTAGGGGAGCACGATTCGCCGGCGCTGAGGTGAATCTCATGAGCATTCAATAACCTCCTCCACCTCTGCCCGACGTCGCCGTCATCAGCCCCACCGCTATCTTCATTCCTATCGCAGCTCGTCGTCGCTATCATTAGCCCCACTGCCGCCGTTGCTCCTCTCGTGCACTCTTGCGGCAGCTGTGGGGAGGATGTGAAGTGAAACCCTAATAGGCAGCCCCCTTGCTTTAAGAGTGCTATATGGGCCAGCTCAAAACAGCTCAGTTACAGCCCGTATGGCCCAAAATGACCGAATTGCTGAGAGTGCTATGGAGGCATCGTCAATTGTCTTCAACCTTTGTTGTGCAACGCCGCCGCCGCCTCTTCGTGACCACGACAAGTTGATGCCTCCTTGCCTCCGCCCTCTCCCTCCCTCCCTCTTTCCCCCAACCTAGTCAGCCCCCAGCCCGCCTCGCCGAGCTCCACCTTTGACCACCGAGCCTACCTTTAGCCGTCTACAGACGCCTAGAGCGCCAATTATGGCAAAGGCCTGGTGGTAGGGCTCCGTCGAGCGCCTAGGCGGCCGCCTTGGAGAACACTAGCTCCATGTCAGCCCTAGCCGTCCGCATGTCGCTTGCGTCATTGCTTGCGTGGCACAATCCCGAGCCCTAGCCCGTGAACTTGGTTAATCGTGGATAGTGTCGCCGACCCGTGGACCCCACCTGTCAATTCCTGTTTCATGAACCTAGCTCACCGTAGACCATGAACCTTTTTCCGTGGACTTGGCCTATAGACCATGGGCCCACTTGTCAGTGATTAAATTCCTTTTCCTTAAGAAATTTAATTACAGACGAAATCCTTTTTCTCTTGTTGACGTCCTGCTAACGCAATAATCGAAATTTCCTTTAGAAAGAAAATTCCGAAATAGTATTTTCTCTCTTTTTCTTAGATTTAAATCTTCCGAGAGCCTGTTCTCTTTCGTCCGATCTCCGATTCAGTCCGTTCAAGTTCCTAAATTCATCTAAAATCGAGCTCTTTCTTTGAGAGTTGGTTTTGTTGTTTTTGAATTTTATTTGAATTCCTTTCGGATTTATTTGTGTTTCATTCATTCTCTCGTTTAGACAACAATTCCCAAGGAGCAGGAGCAAGATTTGAAGACCAAAGTGTAGTAACTAAGCAAGGCCAAAGCAAGTCATAATCCTTTGATCATATTGAACCTATGTTTTCAAAAGTATATTGTTTTATATCAAATTTCATGCTACTTTTATATCAACTGCTTTCGGGAGTAGTTAATCACCTATTTGTCATTATGTTGCTATTGATTATTTGAATACCATGAATCCTTTGTCACCATAGGATGGTCATTACTAGTTGGACATATTTGTATCACTAACATGGGTTATCATAGATATACTTAATCGTGCTTAGTTATAGGATGGGCTCATGTCACATGATCAATAATGTTAATTTAACTTAATGAGATATGAAACTTGTGGTGCGATGCCACTGCTGTGCAATTTGTAGTGGGATGCTGCTATTGTACAAGTTGTGGTATTGTACAAGTTGTGGTGTGATATCTGATGGATAAGTCTCTGTGTTGACTTTTGCCGCCCTTCAAGGACAGCATCCTTGACTGGCGGTTAGCATCTCTTTTGGACAGAGCATCTTGGACTAGCTTTAGGACTAGCTTTAGAGGACACAGCATCTAGGACACAACATCTAGGACAGAGCATCTAGGATAGAGCATCTTAGACTAGCATATGCTTGGCATATGCTTGGCTGGTTAGCCCTATAAATATGTATCCCCAACCCTTCTGGTTGGCATGGCATTGTGAAGAGAAATATACAAGAAAAATTGCCCCATCTCCAAGTGTCATCCTCTCCATGAGAGTAAGGATCTTACTATCACCAATAGTAAGAGTCCAATGACTAACAAGTGGTATCGAGCTTGTGTATCCTCGTAGCTCGAGCATCTCTCGCCATCTCCTTCTCCGCCTCAGCAGAGCCTTCTCCAGAGAAAGCAGCAGCCCCGATCGCCCACGCCACTCTCTCCGAGACGGCAGCTCGCCGTGGCGCACCCTCTCTCCACGCAACACCCCAGCAGCGCGCCATGTCCGCAGAGCGCTCGGCTGTCGGCCGCCTCGAGCACGCGGCGGCCGACGGCCAAGCTCGCCGCGGCAGCAGCAGCAGCGAAGCGAAGGCAGCAGACCGCGCAGCGGCGCAGCGGCGCCGAGGCCGGCAACGGCGAGCCGGGCAGCGGCGGCGAGGCGGAAGCAAGAAGGCGGCAGATGCGGCGCGGCGCGCCGCAGCAGAGGTCAAGGTCTCATGCGGCAGCAGCAGCAGCCCATCTCTCGGCGATGGCAGGCACGACGCGACTTTGAGCGGCTGGAGAGGAGGCGGCGCTAGGGCGAAGGCGCGAAGGCGCCGCACGACGCCACGAGCTTGGCGGCAGCCCAGACAGCGCGGTCGCACGATGGCGCCTCGAGGAGGCGCGACGGCGGTGGCACTCCGGAGGAGGCGCGCGGCGGTGGCGCCCCGAAGAGCGCGCGACGACACAGCGGCAGACGGGCGATAGAGAGCGCCTTCACAGCGGCGTGGTTTTCTCCCGACGGCATGCGTGGTTACCACGGGTCCGTGTCGTTGTCGACGCCGCCCGGCGGTGGGTGGCCTACTCACCAAGGCCAACTACGCCGAGCGGGCCGCGCGATGAAGGCGAGGCTCTGTGCACGGCACATGCGGGAGGCACCCAGACGGCGACGCCGACACGCATCAGATCGACGGCGCCGATGCCCTCATCGCCGCAGCCCCGCCGAGATGCGCTTCGCTCTCCAACAAGCATCGCCAAGGAGGCTTGGGACGCCATCGCCGCGACGACGGCAGCCGATCGCGCCGCAAGTCCACACCGCAGCACTTCGCGACGGAGCGGAGACCACCGCCTTCGCCGCGAGGACGTTGATGACTTTGCTCCGCCTCAACACTCTGCCGCAGGTTGGTAAAGTTCGCGACGACACCTACAATGAGGAGAGAGTCGCCGAGAAGCTCTTTCGCAAGGCCCCCGAGAAGTACAAGCGGATGGCTCACCGATCCGGTCTCTGCTGGACCTCTCCACGATGTCGATCGAGGAGGCGATAGGTCACCTCAAGGTCGTCAACAGTGATGAGCCACGCTCTCTCGGACCCGTCACCATTGGCGGAAGCTCCTCCTCACTCGGAGGAGTGGGGTCACGGCCAAGGTGACAGAAGAAGGGAGCTTCTTCCACGACAGCGGCCGCATGCGTGATAAGCGCGCAAGCAGCGCAAAGACGCCTGCACGGGCGCGAGGACGCGCCGAGGGTGATGACCGTGGAGGCGCCAGGCGCGGCCCGGCAAACAAGAGCCGACGAGACGACTCTTGCTACAACCGCGCAAGCCGTCACCGGGCCAAGGATTGTCGATACCACGACGCGCCGTGCCCACGCCGCCTGTGCAGAGGAGGAGGAGCATCCGGCTCGCTCATTGCTCAGCGAGCATCGAACTACCTCGGCGGCACCGCCAGCGGCTCCTCCACCTTGACGAGCCAAAAGCACACGCCATCTTGGCAAAGTTCCGAATAAAGAAGACCGACGGGTGGTGCTCGACACCGGCGACACCCACCACATGACCGGCGGCGGAGTTTTTCTCCGAGCGTGACTCAGCGCTCGAGGCTCTGTAAGTTTGGGGACACCTCGGCGTTGAAATCAAGGACGACGCTCGCTCTAGGATCTGGATGGCTCAGATTCCTCCAAGGAGACACACAAGACTTAGGGAGATTGATGGATAAGTCTCTGTGTTATTTTTGCCGCTCTTCAAGGACAAAGATCCTTGGTCAAGGTTAGCATCTCTTTGGACAGAGCATCTTGGACTAGCTTTAGGACTAGCTTTAGAGGACAGAGCATCTAGGACACAGCATCTAGGACAGAGCATCTAGGACAGAGCATCTTAGACTAGCATATGCTTGGCATATGCTTGGCTGGTTAGCCCTATAAATATGTATCCCCAACCCTTCAGGTTGGCATGGCATTGTGAAGAGAAATATACAAGAAAAATTGCCCCATCTCCAAGTGTCATCCTCTCCATGAGAGTAAGGATCTTGCTATCACCAATAGTAAGAGTCCAGCGACTAACAATATCACTGTTATCAAGGTTGTCATGGCGACCTTGGCGACACGGCGCCTAAGGGGCGCCAGGACGCCTAATCGTCCAGGTGGACGCCTAGTCGTCCTCTAGGCGAGGCAAGGCGAGCTAAGTAGCAACTACAATTTTACATAGTCAATACATTGGGAGCAAAAGATCCCGGCTGCCCCTAAATGCTCGCCGCCTCGCCGCCTACGTAAAGGCTCCTCTCTCCCGCTCGGGATCCTCCCCTCTTCCTCCCGGTGGCGAAGCTCCCTCCTCTCCTCCCAAGAAGAACCCGGCCTGCTTCCCCTCCTCTCTCGCGGGCTCGGAGGCGGCGGCGACGACTCGGTCCAGGCCGGATCCAGAGCAAGAGAGGCCGGATCCGGCGATGGGGACGCCCGGGGAGTGGCGGCGGACCGCGGGAGGAAGGGAGAGGAGGGAGGGAGCAGAGGAGGGAGATGGAGTCCCTGGGGGCTGGTGGCCAGTGTGGCGTCGCGATCGGAGATGGCCAAGGCAAGGCGAGCGACCGCGGCGTCTGCTCCGCACCGCCGGGACGCCAAGGCGACGCCGTGACATCCATGACTGTTATAAAATTGTGCATCATGGTAGAGATTGTCATTGGTTTGATTAAACAAAATGGTTTTGCGCTCGGGCGAGTGATCATGCAGTAAAGAGGGTTAGCATAGTGGGATGAGATAATCTCGCCTGAGTATTTGTTAAGGACTTAAACTTGTGCGCTATTAAACTGGGTTATGTCGTACAACCATATGTCTAGTATGAGATGGAACTGACTAATTAATTAGCAATATCTCAACTTCAGTTTTGTTGTGGTGGTGTGAGTTCCAGGATGGATGTATACTCACATGGCGCAAAAGGGGGACCATGTCTGATTGCGATGACATTCAGTGTTGAAACCTTAGTAGGCAAAACTAGGTTGAGAAGAGCTTTATAAAGACCTTGTGATAATTACCTGGTCGCGCACCTATGAAAGTGTGAACGGACATTATAAATTGATTTATCTCTTGTGGATCCAGCTGTACAACCTCTGCAGAGTGTAAAACTGTTTAAATAGCCTTGTCCCTGGTTATAGACAATGCTTGGGGATTTCACACAAGGTATAGAGTTTTTACAAAAATGGTTGGAAGGTGAATACGATGTTCACTTGGTGAATGTGATTTTCATTTGGTGGATGGGATGTTCACTTGTGGTTGGTTGGGAAGTGAATGGATAGTTCACTGGTTGTTTCGAAGCAATGATTTGCTCTTTATTTATTTATATCTTTTTAATTATGCTTTACAATCTACTTACTGTATTTATCGTCAATACTAGCTTTCTGCAAAAGAACCATATGGCTATTCTTTTGTTGAAACCTTGCATTAATATTAATTGCATACTATTCCCTACGACTTGATAAGTACTTTAAGTATTCACGGTTTTAAACATTGTTGCTCAGTTGAAGAAGGTTAAGCTGCTCTAAGAGTTATACAAGGAGTTGTTTGAAGACTTTACGAACTAGGATGCGCTCACCACTCGATTGCTTATTGGCATGTTGGGACTTAAGCACTTGAGCCGGTTGAGGACAAACTCGCCCATGCAAAATAGTAGGTAGTGGCGGTGGATCTTGGGGAGATGGACCAATAAACGGTTTGAGCAAACTAACGTGAAACACATCATGAATTTTTGCACTAGCCGGCAATTTCAAACGATATGCCACTAATCCGATTTTTTTAAGAATTTGATAAGGCCCAAAATAACGAGGTCCCAATTTTCCTTTTGATGACAGCGACATTGAGGTGGTCGGACGATGATGTAAACGTAGCCAAACCCATTGACCTTCAAAAAAATCCAACTCACGATGATGTTTGTCATAGTGACGCTTATATGTTTGCTGAGCGAGCAATAAACGATCATGAATTTCTAGCAAAAAATTGTCCCGATCCTGAAGCAGTTGATCCACCGCCGGAAGACGAGTGCTCCCGTGATCATAAGAGCGCAAAGCAGGTGGCTCTCGTCCATAAACCACTTTAAAAGGCGTTGAACGCAATGATGTCTGAAATGAAGTATTATAGCAATATTCGGCCCACGGTAACCAACGAAGCCATTGTTTAGGACGATCCCCAATAAGACAACGAAGATACATGACAATGATCTTATTGACCACTTCGGATTGACCATCAGATTGAGGGTGAAAAGCAGAACTAAGATGAAGCTTAACCCCGGCCAATCGAAAAGTTCGGACTCAAAAATTCTTTGGTAAAATCGGATCACGGCCGCGACAATAGACGCTGGAATGCCATGAAGACGAACGATCTCGCTAAAAAACATTTGAGCCACTGAATAAGCTGTGTAGGGATGTGCCAGTGGGATAAAATGCGCAAATTTGGAGAAGCGATCAACCACTGTAAGAATTACAGTTTTCCCATGAACACGGGGAAGTCCTTCAATGAAATCCATAGATATGTCCGCCCAAACTGTAGAAGGAACGTCTAAAGGCTGAAGCAACCCAGCTGGATGCAATTGTTCTCCTTTGTTACGTTGACAAGTATCACAAGAGCGAATATAATCCTGGACAACAGTGCGAGCATTTGGGATATGAAAGTCAGCGCGAAGACGATGAAGTGTTTTCTGAATACCTTCGTGACCTGTACCGTGAGCTATTTGGAGAATTGAAGGTAATAATGCAGCTGTTGGAGGCACATAGACATGACCATTGTACGTGATTAACCCATCTGTAAAAGCCCACGGATCACGTTGACGCCCAGCTACAATATCTGATTGCAAAGATTGCATTGCGGCATCCTGCTGGAAGCTTTTGCGCAAATCATCGAATAAAGAAAACTGTGGTGAGGAAACAGCCAGAGATGCCAAAGGAATTTCTGTGTCGCGCCTGGATAGTGAATCAGCAACGACATTTGTGCTGCCCGGTTTGTATTCGACGGCAAAATCATAACCGAGTAACTTCATCGACCCATTGGTCTTTGTGGAATTGTCGGCGATCTTTGATCAAGAAAAATTTAAGATCAGAATGGTCAAGACGCACGTAAATTTACGCCCCCATAAGTAAGGACGCCAATGACGAACTGCCTGAACCAAACCAATTAATTCTCTTTCATAAGCTGCGAGAGAGGCATGGCGTGGCGCAATCGGACGACTAAAAAATGCAATAGCTCCAGTGCCTTGATGAAGAACCGCACCAAACCCATAACCAGATGCATCACATTCCACAATAAAATCCGCATGGAAATCAGGTAACTGTAATACGGGAGCCTGTGTTAATGCTGATTTGAGGCGAAGAAAAGCTTCCTGAGCATCTGACGTCCAATGGAAAGCCTCACGCTTAAGCAAGCGAGTCAATGGTGCCGCAATAATGCCAAAATCACGAATGAATTTTCGGTAATATCCAGCCAAACCCAGAAAACCCCGGACCGCCCGGACTGAAGTAGGACATGGCCAGGATGATACTGCGCTAATTTTAGTGTGGTCGACTGCAACACCTGCTGCTGAGACGACATGGCCCAAATACGCTACCTCAGTGGCACCAAATGAACATTTGGAACGCTTCAAAAACAAGCGATGGCGCCGTAGGTGCAGAAGAACCGTGCGAACATGTCGTAGGTGCGCCGACCAAGTAGGGTTGTAAATGAGGATGTCGTCGAAGAAAACCAATACAAAGCGGCGAAGAAAATCCTGGAGCACCGTATTCATCAGAGCTTGGAATGTTGCTGGGGCGTTAGTTAAACCGAACGGCATGACAAGAAATTCAAAAAGACCCTGATGAGTGCGGAATGCAGTTTTAGCCACATCGGCCGGATGCATCAAGACTTGGTGATAGCCGGAACGTAGATCCAATTTAGTAAAAAATTTGGCGCCACGGAGCTCATCAAGTAACTCATCCACGACGGGAATAGGAAATTTATCCTTGATAGTCCGATCATTGAGATTGCGATAGTCGACACAAAAGCGCCAAGCACCGTCCCGCTTCTTGACCAATAAGACAGGGGATGAAAAGGATGATGAGCTGCGGCGAATAGTCCCTTGTTGAAGCATCTCAGTACACTGACGTTCGAGCTCATCCTTTTGTAATTGCGCGTAACGATAGGGTCGTACCACAATGGCATCGGTACCTTTCTTGAGATGAATATGATGAGAAATCTCGCGCACCGGTGGAAGCCCATGTGGTTCAGCAAAGAGATCACTAAATTCATCGAGAAGATCCTCCAATAAATTGGTAGCAGTGCACGCGAGTGACTGACCCGAACGTGAGAGCATGGGCACGCCAGTCCAAGTGACCCGTCGTCCTCGTCGAGCAAAAGACATTGTCATGCGAGAGAAATCCCAAGTGATGGGGCCGAGAGTACCAAGCCATTGAACCCCTAAAATAACATCAAACCCGTCAAGTGGCATAGCATAGCAGTCCATTGTGAATTCTTCGTCGCCAATGCAAATAGTCATCGCTCGACAGACACCCCCACTTGTGACGCGGTCGCCATTGGCCACAGTAATACTCAGTCCAGAGCGCGGATGCATGACGACGCCGGTGGCTGTCACCACGTCGTTGGCGATAAAGTTATGAGTGGAACCGGAGTCTAGGAGCGCCACGAACATGTTGCCACCAATTTGGACGTGTAGACGCATCGTTTGCCCCGAACGGGGTTGAATCCCGGTGAGAGCTGCCAGTGAGATCTCGGGTTCGTTGTCACATTGTGCAGGCATCATCGCTCACTTGTCCGGCTGAACTTCAATGACGAAGAGCCGCTTGCACCGGTGGACCGCCACGAATTTCGTCACAACCAGAGTACGCACTCGGGCGCGGCGACGCTCGAGCTCGGCAGGAGAGAGAGTGCGACGCGGTAAACCGGCCGTCGAGGGTAGTACGCCGTTTCCCGTGTCGTTGGCTGTGCTTGCGCCGGGGACTGACGAGGGTGTGCCATCGGGCGCCAAGGACGACGCACTGATATTGGCATTGGAGATACTGCAAGCTGTGTGCGGCGTTCGTAAGCTTGTGCTAAGCTCATGGCTGATTCCAACGACTGAGGTGCCTGCAGCTCCACGTCAGTTTGCAATGGTTGCCCCAACCCGGCGGTGAACAATTGATTTGCCGACGCCGATGCGGAGTCGGCGCGCACGCGAGGGCGAGGCGGTCGGAAAATCGCGGGACGAGCCTTGCTTGCGGAGGGCGGTGAGTTCGCCCAACGAGTTGGTGCGCAACGGGGGTCCGAAACGAGTATTAACCAGCTCGATGAAGCGGCGCCATGATGGTGTGCCGGTGTCGCGCTCCAAGCGATGATACCACAGCTGAGCTGAACCCGTCATATGGAACGTGGCCAACCAAACTTTGTCCTCCTCCATCGTCTGCTGGCCCCGGAAAAACTGATCACAACGGTTCAACCATGGCAATGGATCGTCCTGCCCGTCGAACATTGGAAAATTTAATTTGTAGAAACGCGGAGCACTGCCACGTCCGGCGTGATGGCCTTCGGCTGGTAGACGTGGGAATACGGGTGCATCCCTTCGGCGTGGCGCAAGTCCATCACGAGGCAATGTGAAGCACGAGGCGATCGATGTGGGTTGGGAAGTATGCCATCGGTTGCTCGGGCGTCGTCGGTGATGGTGTCTGGTCGGCATCCCTGTAGGTTGATGCGCCCATGTTCCCACCGGTTGATCGCCACATGATGTGCTCGTTGTTGGTGATCAATATCTCGAGCAGTCTGCCGCTAGATTATCAATCTTCGTGAAGATTCACACGACGGTTTCCATCTGCTGAAACAACAGATCAAGTTTCTTGCCGATCGCGTCGATGTTGTCTCCTTCTGACATGTTGGATGGCGCAGCGACTTCTGATACCAAGTTGTCAGGGTTGGAGATTGATGAAGATGCGTTGGAACGCAGGTTGTAGCTGTGCGCTGGAACCGGTCGACGTCCCAGGCCTCGGAGGCGCGGCTGCGGCGCCGTGGTGACAGAGCCGCGCGGCCGAGACTCGCAAGCAGACGAATCAAGAAAAGGCATCGAGACTGACGGCGTCGAAGAGAAACGTTGAACAGATGTATAAGCAGAGAAAAGACAGAGTTGAGGCAATTTTCTGATTTCTCCTTAAACAAAGCAAAGAGTCTTTCTCCCTTTATACGGAAGTTCTAACAAACCGACTAGGAAAGGAAAACGTATACGACTATTACAGCTTCCGAGATTATCTATAACTGAAAAGGAAAAAAGGAAAGCAACTATTCTTAATCCGGCAATGCTACGGCTTTTGCCGATACCAAACTGACTTGATCTGGCGTAACATCCGATGACTTCTTCCTTCTTCTTTCGTACGGAATGCCCCACATGACAACAAAGGAGTAAACAACAATGTTATCATTTTAAGTACTACTGTCCCATCGGCTGCACACCCTGGATTAAGCATTAACACTGGAATGGAATATCAAAACAGATACTTAATATCAGATTTCAGCATCTAAGGAGTTGACCTACAAGGCTACAAAGCAAATCAAAATTCTGTTGCAATGCAAATGCAAATGCAAACGCAATCTTTTACTGGATGATGATGGATTGACAATTTCATTTCAAGAAGGTAGAGCAGATAAGGAATCATCAATATTTGAACTTTGCTAAGCAGACCATCAGCTAAGCAAAAGTACAACATAACCCAAGTTCCATCCAACCTGTATGCTATGTTATAATAACCATTGAATCATCCAAACCTGTTAATACCCACAATGATCAGTACTGCCGCTAAGACATACAAATTTGTAAAAAGCGATGCTCAATATGAACTCCCCTTTCTACGAATTTTATTTGTAATTCTTACCTACGAGCAGAATAATTATTTCATAGCAAAATGTACTTACAATGTACCGATTGATATCCACTAACACGAAAAAATGTTGCAATTCCACCTAATTCGATCAATTGCATCCAAGAAAACAGTGGACAAACCATGCATTATAACATATTTCCATGTGCATCAAAACATGAGAGTTAGCATTTTCATTTCACCTTTTAATATTTCCACACTACCAAGGAGCATCCTACTGTTCCACTAAATCAGAGCATGTTGCTATTTCACCTAGTCCAATCTCGCGCATTAAAGACAGCATTACACAACTTCAAAGCAGTATTTCCATTTCATCTTTTTGTTTTTTTAGAGACAAGGGAGGATGCACGCCACACACACATGCACTCACACCACACACACACACACAGGCATGTGCGTTCGACTACACACACCAGGGATTGCGGTGGTCCAGGACCTCACCTCACAGAGTCCAGGCATGCGCTTTCCGACTAAGCGCACGAATTAATAAAGCACATTGCGTAGGGAGCAAACACCCTTGCCACCACCACCACCAGGCCACTAGTCCATCCTTATTTCATCTTTCCGTATTTACACGCTAACAAGCAATATCCTACCATTTCCAAGAAAGCATTAGACAACATCAAAACATGATTTAGCATTTCCATTTCACCTTTTCATATTTACACGCTAGTGGCACTACCATGGACCATCCAACCATTTTCACAGCGAAGTAAAGACCAAACCTTCTCATTTCTACATTTTTTTACACCTCCAAAGTTCTATGACACTGTAACACCCACGCGCATCCTAAGTTTCCTAGGAAGATACGATCGAACTAGCTAGCACTCCACAGGAAGGCCAGAACGTTTTCACCTCCGTGACGGCGGAGGTTACAGCCTCTGGATGGCCCAGAAGAGCTAGCGGCGTGCTCCGACGGCGCCGATGCCCATGTCGCGGAGGTCCTCCATGGTGAGGCAGGGAAGAACCCCGCCGTCCACCTCGTGCGCCTCGAAGGCCGCCGCGTACCGCCCCATCCCCATCCCCCACTGCCACTCCACCACGTCGACCACCTCCCCCACCTCCTCCGACTCGGCCTCCTCCTCCAGAACTCTAGGATTGCGGGGGAAGGCGGCGGCGAGGACGAGGTCGTCGACGTCGTCGGAGGTGATGGATGGGGCTGAGGGTTTGGAGGGACTTTGGAGTTTTGCCGAGGGGTTATGGTGGTGGGGTTTGCGGTTGCGGGGCCTGGAAGCGGGGATAATGGGGATGCGGCGGGTGTGGAGGAGGTGCGAGGGGAGGTGGATGGAGCCGGCGAGGCGGACATTGGGGCGGCGCTGCCGCTTACCGGGGTCCGGCGGCGACGGCGACGGCGCGCGGCGGTGGAGCCCGGCGGAGTCGCCCATGGAATGTGGGAGTCTGGGGAAATGGGGACAGGTGGAGCCGTGGAGGTCTCGTGTGGATTGTCTAGTGGGCTTCTCTTTTACGAGGAGCCATGTGAACCTGTCAAGAAACCAAGTTCAGGCCAGTGTTCTAGTCTAAAGTGGGTTCTTTCTTCGCTCAGTGGTTTATACTATAGTTTTGATAATAACAATAAAGGAAGCTTGAAGTTCTCTTGTATCTATGTGTTCAATCTACTATTATGTTTTTGTATTTTTGCATTTTTCTTACGATTCTGAGTTTGTCTACAAGATAATCGCTCGGACTTGACTCACCAGCGACGGTTCCTCAACGCGTTATCAACATTATCGACTCTCCTCAGATCGAAAAGATAATTGTCGTAGCACGACACTCGTAGATTGAATCATATTTTCTAGATTGCTTTCAATTCTGCAAATTTGGCTTTCTAAATTGTTTTTCTATGGTGCAAATCCGCTCTAATCTACCGTGAGTCAACTTGAAGTCGCCGGCATAATGTCGATCGGTAGATTGTATGGAAAAGTGGATGTCGATTGTACCGTAGATTAAAACTTGCAAATCTGTTTTAACCTACTGCGAGCAGACTTGAAGTCGTCGGCCAAACCGATCGATGATTGTACGAAAGAACAGATGTTGATTACACTACATTGCATTGCATGAACAGTACACACAAAAAAATCACGCGGCCCGAAGCCGTCAGCTAGCCGTGCAGGCCTAGAGCCACGCTGTCGCCGGTGCCCACAGCGCCGCCACCACCATACCATCCTCGTACCACCGCGCCTGCAGCGTTGTTCGCCTCCGACTGCCCTCTGCGTCTCTCGCCCACGGCACCATCGGCATGCACCACCTCCCGAAGCAAAAACGGGGGGAGGATGGGTGGCGCCGGCGATCACACGGGTGACACTCCACGTCGCACCTCCCGCCGCCCGAAGCCGGCACCTCCCCCATCAGTCGATGCTACCGACGCGGGGGTGAAACCCACGCTCACGGGCACACCGCGTCGCCGCCGACCCCGCATGGGCCTCCGCTCCGCACTGCGCACCGTCGCACCGGCCGCGCCGCTCCATGTGCCCACCGCCGTGTTGACGCCGGTAGCCCACCGCCACATGGTCGCCGGTCCCACCCATCGCGCCACACGCTCGCTGTTGAAGCCGCCCGTATGCGCGCTAGCCAGCCGCGACGCCCCCGGCCCCACATGGTCGTTGGCTCTGCCCACCGCCGACGACGACCCCGCATGGCCGCCAGTGTGCGCTCGCTATTGAAGCCGCCCGTACCTCACCACTGCTCCACGCGCCGGCCCCGCAAGGCTCCTACACCGGCAGCCCGCATGTGGCTCCTCGCCACGCATCGCTCTCGCATGCGGCCGGCGCTGCCGCACTACACCTCCCGGCCGCTTGCACTCAGCGCGCGCCGCCTCAGGCGCACGGAGCCACCGCCGCCGCTTTTTTTTGGGCACAAGGGGTAGGGAAACCCTACCCCATAAGCTCCTCTTGAACCGGCCTAAATGAGCTGAAAATTTTGGGCTGGGGAAAAGGCCAAGCGAACCAAGAAATTGACCCGGTCAGTCGAGAGAAAAAAACGGGAAAAGAAAATCTTGTTTTTGGAAAAAGGACCCTCGTGATTCTGAAAATTATGAGGATAATTACGCGGGTGAGGAAATTTTGTAAAAGGGCCTCAGAATCTCTGAAAATTGCTCAAAAATTTTCTCAAAATTGAAATTTAGCGGTTTTAGCTCCTGGAAATATTAGAATTCGTCAAAAAAATCATATTTCAGCAGAAAAAGGGCCCCAGGAATTCAATTTTTGAATAATTTTGAACTTTTGAAGCATGTTTAACTTTGTTATTGTTATTTCTATGCAATTTATGTAGTGTATTTACTGTTTTTGATTATCTGTGATTGTTTATATTGCTTTTAATCACTGAAAATAGCAATAAATCATGAAAAATACATAGAAAAATATGGAAACATTATGAGAATTTTTGCAACCATTTTATGCAAATTACCTGTAACAGCCCCAATTTTATGAACAGTAAAAAAATGTTTTATGAACAGTAATGATGTACTGTTCATAACAATAATGAGATGTTGTTCATAGCATCACTGTTCATTTTTACAAATTGGACATTGTGTTACAACTTAAAACCTTCCTTTTCAAGCCAAAACCCAAAACCTATTCGAAGTTTCAAAGGAAATACAAGTTAGAGCTTGTATTATGACTAGGAGGTATTTTTATCAAAGCCTAGATAAATTATCTTGGCCAAAAATAATTTTGTTGAATTTTTTTTTGAAATTATTTTGACTTGAAGAAAAATATTTGACTTTAAATAAACCTATTCGGGATAATTAAATTATTTATGTATTTTAAAAAGTGAAACAGTGGATTTTTTTAAAAAAATTGGGACATATATGATCCCAGTAGCATTTTGGCAAATTTTCAGGATTTTACAATTTCGTTTACTATTTTTAAAGCCCTAGTCAAACTTTTAAACATTTGAATTAGGGCTGGTCAATCCTTCCGGTCTAAACCTAAACCCCAGCACTGTAGCGACTCGAATCCAATAAGGTTGGGTCCAACCGATGTAATTGGTCCGACTCGGTCACGCTCGAGCGCGAGCCTAACCCCGCACGTGACGTAAGCCGTTGATCTCCAATCGAACGGACGAGATTCGCGAAGCCGCGTGGGCTATCCACGTATGTGAAGCAATCTCCACCATTGGATCTTCATCCAACAGCATCCAACTTTAGATCGAGATCTTAACTCACCTCTAATTGTGGCCGTTGATCTCCAAACCAACGCGTCGGATCCTTTGTGTCGTTTGGGCCATCCCGTAGGGCTCATTCAATCCTGCCCGTAGGATCTTGATCGTGCGGCGCTCACTTTTTGGGCTAAACCATTTTCTTATGGTAAAGGTAAAATTAAACGTGAGCCATTGGATTCTTAATAAGCGGGCCGGATCTAGTGGGCTGTTTGGGCTTCCGAACGCCACAGTGAATCTGAGCCCTTGGATCTAGATCGGGTGATCGAGAGGGGTGGTGACATTCGAACCCCCGAACTCCCCACTTGATCTCCACCGTTGATCTTAGATCCAACCGCGTCGCCCTTTTCATTTTTGAACTCAAAGGCGTGCATTCATTTTTGGCCGTCAGATTCAAATCCTACAGTACCCTTTTCGACCGCGTGCGTTTAGGGCCCGATTTTCCTAGGGCCGTTGGATTTTGATCGTAGGGTCCATAAAGATGTGACATTCGGACCGCCGAATCTCCCATCAATCTTGACCGTGGAAAACAAATCCAACGGTGCCACGTCATCTCAGTTAAAGTGACGTGTATCTTTTTGGTATCAACCATTGGATTTAAATCCAACGCCCCTCTTTGAATGTAACACTCGGACTTCCTAAGGCTCCATTGAATCTCAACCGTGCGTTTGAGATCGCACGGCCCATATTAAACGATATCGATTAAATTCTCTTAACGCCTATCTTTATCGTAGCTGCCCATTTCTAATCGGACGGTCGATGTTCTTTTGAGTTTTAGGAGGCACGTGCGACTGCGGCTGACAGCGGGGCCCGCGTGTCAGTGGGTCGCCTCTCTTCCTCCTCGCGTCTGTTCACCGCCGCAAGCTTCGTAGCCGGAGTAGAGGCGTTATCCAGTGATCGTGCAACTGTTTTTCGGATATTTAGCACCAATTGGACACCTCATCAACTCTAGACACTTCTCCTTTACTCCTGTAGCTCAACCTCTATATATATACCCTAGCTTTTTACTACTGCCATTGTTGACCAAAGAAGCTCTTCATCTTCCTTTTTCAATCTAGTGGAGTTTCTTGCTCTTACATCTTGCTTATCCATCCTAGGCGCTTGATTCACCTTGTAATATGGGTTTAGCATCTTTTGTAGGTTGAAACCGGGGACTTTTCTCTCTATTGATCAGAGCCGGTTTTAGGAACCTTCGGTGTTTCTCATATTCTGGTAAGCTTAGACCGTAGTTTTTGTTATCTTGGATACCTTAAGGACCTCAGAAGCTCATATGAACCATTCACTTGTACATATAATACCCCCACCTTCTTTAAACTGAAAAGTTGTTTTCATGACTTTTCGGTCTTTCATGTCGTTTTCAAGTTCTAGGGTTTCTCATATTATCCTTTCAGCTTAGTTAGTTCTTAGCTGAACCCTAGTAGTATAAGTAGTTGTTCTTTTGATTCTTGTTGTCTTCTACTTAGCTTTGTAGCAGAGATCTACCTCTGTCGTCTGTTGTCAACCAAACCGACAACTTTTGAAATTTTGATAGTTTCTGTAATTTGACCGATTAGGGTTAGTCTAGGGTATTATCTACTCTAAAGATTAGGTTAAGCCTCTGAAATAACCTTCTGGAATTTCTTGAGAAAATTTTAGTGCACAAAAATCTCTGGAAATTTTATGTAAGGTTAATCCTAAAGTTATCAACCTGCAGTTAAAATTTCATAAATTTTGGAGTTGATTTGATACCTCAATTAAATCTCCAAAGATTCAGCCAAAAAAATCAAAACCCTAATTGATTTGCACTGTTACTCGGGTTCGCACCGGAGTCTGGCTTGAGTCAATGGACTCGGTCGAACCAACTTAGCCACTCCCGAGCCGCTCTAACGTTCGATCACCGTCAACCATCGGATCTCGATCGGGTGGCCGCGAGCGACTGGAGCATTTGGAAACTCAAAGCCGCTGGTTCAATCTTGACCGTTCTTACTCCATCGGACCGTCGAGGTGCTTTCAATCTCGGCCGTCCAAATCCATCCAACCGTTCCAACCCACCACCTTTCTTTCTTTCTCTCGACCGTGGCCCCGCCGCCGGTCATCGTCGTCTTAAATCGGCTCGTCCCGCGCACGAGCGCCAGCGGGACATGGCGTGCACTAGGCATGGGGGGAGAGGCTCTGTAACCTCGCAACGACTTCTAGCAATTAATGCGCGTCAGTGGCCGCCCTAAAAGTCGCAAGCGCGCCTGCTTCCACCTTCTCCTTCGTCCTTGACGAAGCTCCCGGTCCAATCCACCATTATCGCTCGTCCTCACCCCACCATTGCGCTCGGGCGATAAGAAGGCCACGATCTCGTCCGTTTCTCTTTTTGCAGCATCGCTCTAGCTTCCCTTGGCTTCCCCTCGGTTGCTTGAGCTACAAACCGCAAAAACCCCCAAATCATCATTTTTGGTCATGGAAGCTTCTTCGTCGTCCGGGCGTTTCAGTGGTTCTTTTGCTCCCATTTCGCGCCAACTTGTGCCTCGAATCATCTTAACCTTATCCCCTGATTCAATTGTGGGTTGTTTTCACAGGAACTACCCAATTTTGGATTTTGGGTCTTTGCGGCCGCGAGCACCCCCTTCTTCCCTACCTCCGGTAAGCACCGCCTCTCCTCAATTCCTTGCTCGGGGAGTATCCTTGGGCTATTAGAAAGCCATGTTGATGACGCGATTGTGCTAATTTTGCCCAGGCTGGTCCCTCCTCGGTGACACCATTACCGCCGCCGCTGGCCCACCTCCAGCAACCTCCCTACCTTCGGGTCATCGCGGTGAGTCCCTAGCACCTCCCAGTAGCTTGTGTGCGTGTTAGTTGGGCAAGGCCTGGGTCGAAACGCAATTGTCGTTTTGGCCGTACCCCTTCTCCGCCCCGCTCCGTTGCGCCACCGCGTCGGGCCATCTCCGACCTCACTGCCGGTGCCTTTGAGTGCGCATTAGTAGTGGTGTCCCATTTTGGCACCTGGCCGGCACCACCGTGGCCTCCTTCGCCGGCGATTGGCCGGAGAAACTCGCGGCCAGAGCACGCTCTGTTGCCGGATGCATTTTGAACTGGGTTCGTTCTGGGCCGTCCGATTTCGAATTAGCGGCCCAGATTCGGCCACGTCGTTTCTATTTAAGAAAATCCCGAGTTAGTTTATTGTTGAACTAAAAAAGGTATTGAACTTCAAAAATACATAACTAATTCATTTCAAGTCCATTAGGGTTGATTCAAATTTTGTTAGCTTTAGTTTGAACTGGACTTTAATCTAAAAATGGATAGAAGTTTGGTTCGGCTCCCGAAAATAGATTTCAAAATTGCTTTAGAAATAGGTTTTAATTGTTATTCTAAAACTTACAATTAACTTGTAAATTGCATAACTAATTCTCTGAAAATCATTTTTGATTGAATCCAACTTTGATGGCTTCCTCTAATAATGAACTTACTAATAAAATTGGTTTTAGGCATGTTACTGTTTTAACAAGATTTCATATGCAATTTAGTTTTGTTCATTTTCATGACTTGAAAAATCATAAGTAGATCATTTTAACTCTAAATGAAGTGAGACCACTTGTGTTAGCCTTAAAATATCAGTAGCTACCTATCATAAAAATTTCAGGATCAGAAAACCTCTAGAAAATTATTTATGAACAGTAACCTCATTTAATTGCATTTTTAGCCGGATTGAATTGTTTTAATCATATCTTTTGCATTAAGAATCCAAATCAATTGATTCTTGTTGCTAAATTTCTTACAGATCATGCCCTTGATGTTGTAAAAATTTCAGAGCAATTGGAGTAGTTTGGTTTTAGAGTCTTTTTCGTTTTCTTCGTTCTTATCGGCTATTGTCGCTTTTTCGATTAGGTGTCGACGAGTGTGTTGACCGTGAGAGTGACCCTCAGCAACAGATTGAGAAATAGCAACAAGACAAGCAGTTTGATCATTTCCCATTTAATCCCATTACTTTTAAAGTATAATACTTTGTTTAACTTGTATGTATGCATTGCTATTTCGTTGTTAAATTGATTAGTTAATCCTCTAGTTGCATAATCTGTAGGTAAGTAAGTATCCTCTACTACCTGAGCCTAGGTTATTTGCTATGATTAGAGTTCGTTGGATGAGCTCTTGTCACTTAGTAGATTACTAATAAATACTGCTTAGACTTGCTTAGCTATCGGTAGTATTGGGCGATCATCGACCTAGTCGATGATCTTGATCACACAATCTAATTATTATTACCATTAGGTCCAGCCCTTGTGTTTTACTAATTTGCAAATCAAAAACTGAAAACAAATTATATCTTGACTTGGGCACAATGGTATGTTGGTGTGATCTGTTGGGTATGATTGGAATGGTGCCTAAGTCCCCAAGGACCGAGTTACTTGCGCCATTGATCCAAGCAAGAGACGGATATGGAACCTCTCTTGACTAAGTACTTTGGGAGGTGTTAATTATGAGCTGGTTGGTGGGTGTTTTAAAAATGTGGTGTTGTGAGGGGAGCATTAGCAGACCGGTTAGGCTGTCTAATGTGTCCTTCTCCTGTGGGTTGCGGCTCTTAATTAGCATCGTCCATTGGAAAGCGTCTTGTTAGACTTAGCCATGCCTGCATACCAAAGGAAGTATGCTAACCGTGGCTGGTGAAAAGGCGGTCTATTGTGTGGGTACATTGGTACACCCCTGAAGGGTTAAAACTATTCGAATAGCCTCGTCCTAGGTTATGGACACGCTTGGTTATTTCCCGCAAGAACTAGACTACAACCTTTTAAAAACTTAAAACTTGACATGGGTGGTATGAAGGGGTACTTCATGCTATGGTTGTGGTGACTATGGGGTTAGTCACTTCCAGGATGTTGTTGTCATCTATCTATTGTTATAATTGTCTCTCTGTTATTTGAACAATAAAAATTAATTGCAAACTTGCTTTTAATGTATTACATTATTGCAAATAAAACTTGCTTCATGCTGAAAATAAGTCCAGAGCCTCCTCCACTTAAATAAAGCTTGCATGTAGTTAATTATAGTTCTGTTATCTTACACGTCAGTCTTGCGAGTACAAAAACAATTTTTTTGTACTCAACTGCTTTGCTTAATATTTTTGTTGCAGAGGAAGAAGGTGAGCCCCAAGGGCCTCACTTTTGCGAGATGTGCGGTTTCTGGGACGGCTAGCTTGGCGGTTCGGTCGGTTGCCTTGTGGGTTTGAGGCACACTGATTGGCTTTTGTTTATCGCCATCTTTTGGCACTTTTGCTTCCGCTGTTTTCTTAGTTTTTGCATGACATTTGGCCGGTCGGCCTCTCTTTTGTAATAACTCTTTATATGATGTATGTCTTCTGGTTTGATGCTTTTGCTTCGGCTCTATGTGTATGAATGGAATTGATGCATGATTTTGTAACGGGGTGTGTATACTGCATTTCTGGGAAGTATAGATATCTCGAGGCTTGGTTTATTTGATTTGTAATGCTAGGACCAAGGGATGGTTAAGCATTACAAGCCGACTAAACCGGGGTCCTCACAAAGTTGGTATCAGAGCCATTCCGACCGTAGTAACCCAAGCTTGATCGTCTTTAGTATATTTTGGAAAAATTAATTTCAAAATATCAAATGATTTATGAAAGTTTAAGTAAATTCTCAGATTTTACTCCTTACCTATCTTAGCTTTCTATCTCATCTTGCTCTAATTTGAGTTTTAAAAGTTGTTTTCCTTTCCTTCTCTCAAAAGATAGTTGTATCGTTAAATTGGGTTTTGAGAACCAATGAGTTTGGCAAATTGAAGTGTTAGCTGCCCTCTACAAGGTTTTGAAGCTTCTAAAGTTGAAGATTTTGGCTAGGAGGCTTGGATGCAAAATCTGGACAGCGATCATTCAATTTCTGGACAGCAAGCTCAAAGGTTCTAAATAGGATAGATAATGAGGGGTTAATCAACTAAAACTTGTGGGAATAAAAGGGTAAGGTGTGATACTAGTTAGTTAGGTATCGAACACTTGTTTTGCTGGTTTAGCCTTGCCTACTAGTAGCATTGGTTTTAGTTTAGTGTGCTGAAATTTTGTCTTCCTGACCGATTACTCGTTCATTCAATACGGGTTAGTTGTGCTGGGAAGTGAATTTTTATTCTTATGATTCCTTGCTAGTTTAGAACCTTTTTGGGAGCTTTTAAAGTTTATATATTTGCTATTTTGTCTTTCGTTTAGGGTGATTATTAGAGCCTATACAAAGGAGTATAATTTATATATGCATAAGGTTGCAACAGGAAGGTATAAAGGTTCAAATTTGCATAAAGCAATACATCTTAACCTACAATTACTAAATTTTGATAAAGCGATTTAGTAAATCAAAGTTGGATTAGAACAGTAAGTAAATGACATAATGTAAAAAGCACAGTGCATGAATCCCTCATGCAAAGCCAAAAACCGAAACCAGTTTTGTAAATCAAAACTTCTATACAGGTGACATCAATTCAAGTTATCGTCCATGACCGTGGACACGGCTATTCGAACAGTTTATACCCTGCAGGGGTGTACATCTTTACCCACATGACTTAGCTAGCGCGTTTCCTTCGGATGCCTCCGAATGATGACATACTTCATTTGGTATGCCGACCGGGGAAACTAAGATTTGGTATTTTTCAACAAGCTAACACTATTGAGTTGGACCCCCATGTGTGAACTGATCTCGCTTAAACAACGCATCGATAGCATCCGCTAACAGGGCACACATGTTGCGTCCGAATGCCCATCCAAATAATTAAATGCGAATGGGCTCACTACCCATATTAGGATGCAATCGGCACCATTAAGGTGCGATATGCTACTTGAGCACATATACGCCCTCACCCTTCTAAGAACATCGACATCGACATACAAGCTCACATGGCATACAACACGGTCATAAGACCTAAGCATTTATGCCATACAAGGTCAATACACATATTCTTACTTTCTTGTTTCCAACCCAATAGTCTTAACATTTTACTTAACCAAACAAATACCATACACCGCATGTGGAAGTACGTGGGGACTTGAATTGAATAATCAGAGTTCGGTCCTTAATTAACCTGGACAAGTCCACCACAATTCCCAATCTCGTGCACAAAAGCACCATCACTAGCTTCCTCTTGTCCAGATCAAGTTAAATATAAAACTCATTTCAAATAAGTAACTGGACAAAGAGTTTCAAATAATGAAGGTCTTTTAGATTCCCATGTTTGACAAGATACCCTTGTCAAACTCTAAAATCTCTAGATCTGCATGTCTAAGCCAAAGCGAAAATATAGGTTATAGTATACTGATCGAGCTAGGTTAAGTGTATGATTATAATTAAGGTAATCCACCATGTTAGGTTATAGCTAGCTACTACAGATCACATTTTTGTATTTTTCGAAAAATAGCATGCACAGATATCACTGGATTTGTAAAAGCTAGTGTACAAAATTTGGGATCAATATGGTGCAAAGAGGATGCTTGCCTTGATAGTAATAAACTTCTGTTGCAGGTTCAGGTTGCTCAGAAATAAAGTCAAAAGCTTCAGATGAACCAGATTCTATAAGAAGCAATAAAGTCCAATAAATGCCAAAATCGATGAAGAAGTACAAAATGGAAGAAATATGCATGATCAACATGGAAATGCATGATTAGCAGTATGCTTAAGCCATAACTACCCATAATAGTGATACTAACCCATTTTATAACCTACTGTTTTCAAATGGCAGAAACTAGGGTTTAGTTCAAAATTTGATTTTGATTTTGAAAAGAGCAAAGCACAGACAGATTGCGATTTGGGAAAAGGAAAATAGATCAAGCAAAGACTCTAAAATGAAGCTTAGCTCGATCTATTAGGGTAGTTAATACCTAAACTAACCTTAACCTAACCCTACTCGGTTAGATTACAAAGGCCAAAGAAAAACCTATTTTGTCAGTTAAGCCGACAAAATAAGACAGAGACAGATTTCGGCTATGAGGCAAAATAGATGATGACAAGAATTGAAAGATTAACTTGTTATGCTACTAGGGTTTAGCTGAGACCTAATTAGGATAACAAGTCGACAGGAGAAACCCTAGGTCTTGAGAATGACATAAAAGACTGAAAAGTTAGAATAATCACTTTTCAGTTTAAAGCAAGTTGAAGCTACTGATGTTCAAAAGAATGATTCACAGAAGCTTCTAAGGTCCTTAAGATGCTCAAGATGTCGAAAACTAGGGTTTTAGCTTACCAGTATAAGAAAGATACCAAAGTTGCTGAAAACTCGATGTTGATCAACAGAGAAATAAACTCTGGTTTTAACCTACAAAAGATGTCAAATCTTTATTACAAGGTGGAGCCAGGGTTTAGAATGGATAAGCAAAAGGGACAGGAGCAAGAACTCCACCGACAAAGAAGGAAAGGATGAGCTTGGTGGTCAACAATGGTAATGAGAAAAAGCTAGGGTTTATATATGGATGTTGAGCTACAGGGCAAGATGGAAAGGTCTAGAGTTGATGAGGTGTCCATTTAGGCTAATTATCCCAAAATTAGTTGCATAAACTTTGGGATAAGTCCTCTCCTCTGTTCTGAGAGAGATGCTGTGCAGAGAGACAAGGAAGATGATAAGAATCATCGACATGTGGGTCCCACTGGCGATCCACACCAGTGCGCGCTCCTAAAGCCTCAAAGAACATCACCGTCGATTAGAAATGGTAATTTGTGATAAATAGGGAAGTTAAAAGACTTTAATTGGTGTCTTTAAATATAAGCCGCACGATCTGAAACGAACGACGGAGATTAAAAAGAGCTCTACGGGCTTTCGGGGTTTTAAGTTCAAATAGGGGCGTTGGATTGAAATCCAATGGCCCAGCTCAAAAGATACACGTCATCCCTTAGATGCACTGATGCAGCACCGTCCGATTAAACTTCTACGGCCAGGATTGACGCGGGATCCGGATGGTCCGATTGCATACACTAACCTGGACCCTACGATTAAAATCCAATGGCCCACTAAATTTGGGCCTTACCTGCGCTCGGTCAAAAAGGAGCGCCGTAGGATTTAAATCCAAAGGCCCAGATAGCTGCGCGCCTTTTATTTCAAAATGAAACGAGCGACGCGGTTAGATCAAGAATGGACGGCGGAGATCGAGAGGGACTCCGGAGTCGTCCGAATGCATACATCGCTCTGGACCATACGATGAAAATCTAACGGCCCAGAGAAATGCAGACCTTAATAGCACGCGGAAAAGAGGGACGCCGTGAGATTTGAATCTGACGGTTCAGATAAAAGCGCGCCTTTAAGTTTAAAACGAAAAGGGAGGCGCTGTTGGACCGAGAATGGACGGTGGAGATCAAAAGGGAATCCGGAGTTGTCCGAATGCATACACCGACCTCGATCGTTAGATTAAGATCCAACGGCGGAGATTAGGGTGCACACGTGGACAGCTCGTGGGACACTGCGACCTCGCCCGTTCGATTAGAAATCAACGGCTTTCATCACGCATGGGGTTCGGGCTCGCGCCCGAGCGTGACTGGGCTGGACCACTTGCACTGGGTTGGACCCAACCGCATAAGTTTGAGTCGCTACAGTGCCAGTGTTTAGGTTTAGACATGAAGGTTGACTGAATCCTAAATTCAAAGTTTAAAAGTTTGACTGTGCCTTTAAAAATAGCAAATAATTTTGTAAAATCATGAAATTTTTGCTGGAGGCTACTGGGATGATATATATTTCCCAGATAAATTTTAAAATCACATGATCACTTTGTAAAATATATAAATATTTATTTTAGCCCGAAAACATTCATTTAAAGACAATTATTTTTCTTGAAGTCAAAATAATTTCTAAAAATGCAACAAATTTTTTTTTCAGCCAAGATAATGTATCTAGGCTTTAATAAAAATACTTCCCAGTCATAATACAAGTTTTATCTTGTATTTCCTTGAAAACTTTAAATAAATTTTTGGTCTTTGGCTAAAAAGGAAGGTTTTACTTGGTAACAGCAACTCCCAACTGGTGATTAAGAACAGTAATGCTATGAACAGTGTCCCATTACTGTTTATAATGCAGATTATTACTGTTTATAGGATTGGGGCTGTTACACCTCTTAATAGTACGGCATTGAACCTATAATCCGGTCTTCCACCTATTTCTCCTAAGACCGGTAAAAGAAAATATTTTCAAAACCACTTGTACCTTATTCTTGAGCTGTGCTTGATCTTCATAAAACTTTTAGCATGCATCTTCAAGATCATATTTTCCAATGGGACTAGGCCTTGTAAAAACTCAACAAACCAACAAGTCCCATTCTCACATATTATCATATATTACCAAAACATATTTTTAGGGGCTTAGATGCTTTTCAGAGGTCCTAACAGCTAAGATCCACACGGCGGAAGATCTCAACGGTCAAGATGACAACAGAAGGAGGTCCTGACGGGTAAGATTTCACAGGGAGGTCCTACGGGTCAAAATCTAACGGAGAGAGATCCCGACGGCTAAGATCTCACAGGGGGATCTTAACGGTCAAGATCTACACGAGGGAGGTCCTAATGGTAGCAGTCTAGACGGAGGGAGGTCCCGACAGTTCAGATCTCACAAGGGAGGTCTTAACGGTCAAGATCTCCACGGGGGAGGTCCGCAAGGATAAGGTCTTAACAGAGGGAGGTCTTAACGGCTCATATCTCCACTAGGAGGTCCTGAACGGTCAAGATCTGCCCAGGGATGGTCTGTAAGGTTTAGATCTCAGCGATGAGGGAGGTCCTGAGGTTTTCTTTTCAAAAGACCAAGGGGTGGTCTTTTGCAAAGAGGATCCTAAGGGTGGTCCCGAGGGTGGTTCTTACAAAAATGACCACGGGGTGGTGTTTTTGTGCAGGAGTGATCCTAACGGCCAAGATTAAACCCAAGGAGGTCCTAAGGGTTAGGATCTAAGCTAGGGGAGGTCCTGGCAACTATGGTTTTACAGAGGAAGATCCTACGGTTAAGATTTAACCCACAGAGGTCTTTAACGGTTGAGATCTAAACTAGGAGGTCCTGGGGTTGTCAAGGAGGTGGTTTAACGTACGACAATAGGAAACGCGGCCCACATGTAAGCGACACGAGAGCCATTTTCGATAGCCATTAAGTTCGAGCCAATTATTAACTATTCATGAAGAAAATCTGTCCGGAGATGACAGCGCTACAGTGCATGTCCGAGTACGACACGGCAAAAAGCCCGAGCACAAGGAAAAGCTCATAACCGGCGATGTGGACCACGCCGACGTGAGCCAAAGGCACCACTAAGTGCACAATAGTGTTGCGCACCTACTAGGGCTACTCACGACGGCGGCGAAGCCTAGAACACCGGCGAGCCGGAGAGAGGTGATGAGGACCGACACGGCTAAACGCGAAAAACACAAAGAGCTCCGCATTGTTCTGAAAAGCAAGTGCCTGCACCTCTTGGGACTAATAAGAGTGTACCTGGGCACAGAGGAGGTCCAGGGGTGGTCGGAGAAGCTCCGGCGACAAAGTTGCTGGCCGGTACTGAGGAAGAAGGCAAATCCGGCCACAAAGAGCAAGTCCCCAATTTGACACATCTGTGAAGTCAAATAAAATAAGTGTAACAGCCCCGAATAAGTAAATTAAGACGTGTGTATCAACCGTAACCTAACACTGGGTTCATGTTTCAAATGTATCAAAATGTGTACATTTTGAAACTTTTCACACAGCTTCACCTCCTAGAACTATTCTTATATTTCTTGTAAAGAAAATTCATAAATTGAACATTCAAAATTCATAGTTTAACTCGAGTCAAAAACATTTTGAGTATTGTCTCTGGTCCAAAACCTTTCAAACTTTTATCATAAATTCTTGGGGTGGTATTGTGCACCCCTGAATTTTTCCCAGATTTTTAGAGTTTGTTTGAGCCATTTTTGGCTCAGGTCAAACCCATTTTTAAATTGGTCAAACCCCAGTTTATCACTTCTGGAATTTCTAACATAAAATATGCTGCACAAAAACTTCTGAAAATTTTAGGGGAGTTCAATCATCTAACCAGTTAGCTTCAGTTAAAATTTCATCAAATTTGGAGTTCGTTTGATACTCCAATTAAATCCGCCAAAAATCCAGCCTAAAATAAAAAAAACCTAAACCAGAGTTCACTGTTCCTCGGGCTAGAACCCGACTCGGGCTCGAGCCGCTTGGCTCGTCGAGTCACTTAAGCGATCGGCTCGGTGATGGACTCGTCGGCGTGGCTCGGTGTTAGCCGTTAGATCTCCATCGTGCGGTCTCGTTTAGCCAACGCGCGAGGCGTGTCGCGTGCGTGAGCCATCCGATGAAAATCGGCGGCGCCCCGTCGTCTCCTTCCTTCGGCCTCCCCGCCTCGCGAGCGTGGCCGAGTGGAGCATGGAGGGGTCCTCCGCGCGTCACCTCGCGGCGCTCCTCGCCAACGGCCGCCGAGCATTTAATGCTTGCGGTGAGCGCGCTCAAGTCGTCGTTGCCGACTTTTCACCGCTCCCGCCGCCGCGGCGATTTCGCGTGCGCAGCGGCACCGAGGGGCCACCGCTGATCCTTGGTCCTTCCGCTTAAGCCCTTGGCCCCGTTGCTCGACCTCCTTTCGCCCTTCCGCACTCGCTTGCACCCGCCGAGCACCGAGAGCCTCAGCGCCCGATCGCGGTCGGCGCCATTGCCAAGCTTGAGCTCGAGTGAAGCTTGCGCTCGGTGGATCTCATGCCCCCTCTGTTGTCTGCTGCTTCCTCACCCCTTGGTGAAGCTTACTCCTCATCCAATTTCGGTGACAGAGGAAGGAACCTCGTGGATTTGAGTTTTCCCCTCGTCGCCGCAGTGCCCCTTCGTTCTCAAGTCAGATGAGGGCCTCTCATCCCGATCTTTTGCTCAGAGCATCCTGGTGCCTCCCTCTATCTAGTGCCACCACTCATTGGGGCTCAATGTCTCCCAGTTCTTGCCGCACCGTCGGGCCTCCCTGCACCACCGCCGATCTTCGCCGCCGGTCATCTCGAGCCTCCTCGGCATCATCGACCCGTCCATCGTCTTCCCGAGGCCCCGTGAGCTTAAGCACCTCCTCTTTCGCTTTTGCTGCCTCAGTAGCGTAGCCCCCTTCTCGGTCGCGCGCCGTGCTCCATGGTCGCCGCGGCTCTCGCCTTCCGGTAGTCCGGACCGCGCCGCTGAGATCATATGACCAGAGTAGCTTTAGCCGCCACTCGCTCGCGGGAATTAGCCTCGCGGTGTTGCCGTTTCGGCCGTAGCCCGCCTCCGTCCCTCGCCGTCGCGCGCTCGCGTCGCCGTCCTCGCCGCCACCGGTGCGGCAGATCGGAATAGCCGTGGGTATCCATTTAGCTTGGCGGCGCCGCGCCGGAGCTCCTCGCGCGACGCGTTCGACGATCTCGGCCTCAGCACGGCTCTGTTGTCGGGCGAACTGTGTCGGGTCATGCGCGACGTGGCTCACGGGTGGCCATCTGATCTAATCTCAAGGGCCCAGAGTCATCCACGTCGTTATGAGTTAGAAAACTTTCGGTTTTGGCCAAGTCTCAAAAGCAGAAAAATGTTAGTGCCTTCTCATTTTCATATCTTTGTCGTCTTAGCTCCAACTTAGGTGATTCCAATTTTGTTAGCTTCCATATAACTTGAACTTAAATAGAAAAATAATTTTAGACCATGATCAAACCTGGAAAACCATTTTCAAAAATAGTAAACAAGTGAACTTAATCTGTTTTCAGAACTTTTAGCAGCTTGTAAAATGCATATCTTTTATCTATAGCTCATTTTGTATGAATCCAATTGGAGTAGTTTCCTCTGATAGTCTAATTGCTAGGAAAATTAGTTTCATAAATTCTACTGTTGTCAAAATCATAAGGACTAAAATTTAGTTTTAATACCTGTTAAACCATAAAAATCATAACTTTTGCAATATAACTCCAAATGACCTGAAATTTTATATGGGTTACCTCTATACCAGTAGATAGCTACCATAAAATTTCAGCTTCAAAATCTTTCTAGAAAATATTTTTGCTACAGTACCTAATTCAGCCGAAAATCACTATTTAGTTAATATCTTTTGCACCACTAATCCAAATTGAGTTTTTCCAGATTCTATGTCTAGATAGGTGCTGGTTTTACCTTGTGTATAAATTTTGTGTCTTTTGGATGCTTTTGCTCAAATTTTGTGATTAGAGTTTATTGCCTTATTGCTCTTTTGCCTTGTATTTAATTGCGCGGATAGGTGACGAAGAGTTCGTTGAGCCCGATAGCACATCGAGCAACCTCTTGAGCAACAGCAGCCGGGCAAGCAGTTTGATCATATCCCTTAATCCTATTATTTTCAAAGTTTAATACTTTGCTTCAACCGTATGTATGCATTGCTAATTTGTGTTAAATTGTGGTTAGAAATCCTTTAGTTGCATCCCCGTAGCTAAATGTTTATTCCTCTACTACCATGAGCCTAGGTTATTTGCTGTGGTTAGGGTTCATGGTGGAGCCCCATCACTTAGTAGTCACGTGTTAATTTGCTTAGCCACGCTTAGTGTCGGTAGTATTGGGCGATCATCGGCTCGTCGGTGGTCCGGATCACACAACTACTATTACTATTATTGTCCAACACTTGGTGTTTGGTGCCTTGATTAATTTTGCCACTTAAAACTAAAAATGAAAAAAATGAAAAACTGGTTTCGACGCGCACAATGGTATGTTGGTGTGATTCTTTCTTGGGTGTGATGGATTGGTGCGGGTCAATTAAGGACCGAGCATCTTGTGAGTCCTCGTTACTCGTGCATTTATTTGCGTACTAACCACACTAGGGGCATATGGAACCCCTCTTGACCGAGTACTTTGGCGTGTGCTAGGGTGGGTGGCGGTGGTTTTGTGTTTGGGAGCGTTGCGATTGTCCGAAAAGGCCGGGCCTTTGTGGCGCTTGTTTTTAATTTGGGCAACGTAGCGTATGGATTTCGGTCCATACGAGCGGGTCGTGCCTAGTACACAATATTGGAAAAGTCTCGTAGGACTTAGCTGTGCCGGCCTACCTACGGTAGTGGGCGCTAACATAAGTGATTGCCAAGGTGGTCTGGAGGGTTGTCTTTGCAAAAGATCAACGAGGTGGTCTTTGCAAAACAACAAGGTGGTCTTTGAGGAGGTCTTTGAGGACGACCTAGGGTGGTCTTTGCAAAGGTGCAAAGGGTGGTCCAAGGGGAGGTCCGAGAGGGTGGTCTGGATGAGGGGAGGTCCAATCAAAAGGGGACGGCCCGATAGAGATCCAACAGTTGATAATGGTCGCGCGCTTGAGAGGCTCGGGCTGAGCTGAGATTGTTGAATCCAACCGAGGCAAAGGTTTGGGCTCGAGTTAGACTCAAACCCAAATAGGACTTTGACTTAGGGCTTCAATTGAGCTGAAACCTTACGAGATTTTTAGAGGTAGCAAACTACCTCCAAAATTTATGAAATTTTTACAGTAGCTTGCTGACTTTGAGGTGGACCTTGTGTAAAATTTCCAGAGGTTTTTATATTGGGAATTTTTCTCCAGAAATTTTCTTAAGGTTCTGAGCTAGGGTTTGACTCAGAGTCAAACTGGTTTGACTAACCTCCAAATATTCAAAAAATTTCTAAAAATTGTGAAATTTTTCAGATGGGTCACACATTAACCCTAGAACTTAGAAAAAATATTTCCAGAGGATGATCAAAAGGTTAACAAGAAGGTTTTTGAAAGGCAAGATTTAGGTCAAACTAGGCTTATGCTTTTGTATTTTCATAATTCTTTTTACAAGAATTTTTTAGAACAAGCATGAATTACAAGATGTAAGAAAAGTTTTAATTTCTACACATTTTCTTACATTTGAAACACAAGTTGAGAATTGGGATGTTACATGTATGTAGGAATCGATCTTCGTGATTAGGTCAACCGGGTATTCGTGCACGGTTGATAACGACTTGTCGAGCAGTTCAGCGATTGCGTGATTTCGAGCCTTACGAGTTCGTAGCCAGGATCATGAGAGTTGAGCGACTACTACCGAACCTACCTTCTCATCGAAAGATCGGGCTAAAATCAGGACCTCCGTGGTTCATCATGTCCTTTGGTCAAACTAACACCCCTGCATACTTCATGAACACGATGAATAAAGTATTCATGGAATATCTGGACAAGTTTGTAGTGGTGTTCATTGATGATATTTTGGTTTACTCCAAGACGAAGAAAGAACACACCAAACACCTGAGGTTAGTCCTAGAGAAACTCAGAGAGCATCAGTTGTACGCTAAGTTTAGTAAGTGTGATTTCTAGAAGAAGGAAGTTGATTTCCTTGGTCATGTGATAATAGCCGAGGGAGTAGCAGTTGACCCCGGTAAAGCCGAGGGAGTAACTCAGATTCGCAGTTTTATGGGAATAGCGGGATATTATTGCTGTTTCATCGAAGGATTCTCAACGATGGCTAAGCCTCTTACGCAGTTGTTGAAGAAAGAGGAAAAGTTCACTTGGACCCCAGCTTGTGAAGAAAGTTTTCAGGAGTTGAAGAAGTGTTTCATTTCAGCCCCAGTGCTCGTTTTGCCAGATATTCGGAAAGATTTTGATATCTACTGCGATGCTTTGCGTCAAGGATTGGGATACGTCCTAATGCAAGAAGGAAGAGCTGTCGCTTATGCGTCAAGACAATTGTGATCTCATGAGGAGAATTATCCGACCCATGATCTAGAATTAGTTGTCGTAGTGCATGCTTTAAAGATTTGGCATCATTACCTCATCGGTAACCGCTGTGAAGTCTACACAGATCATAAAAGCCTGAAGTATATCTTCACTTAGTCGGATTTGAACATAAGACAAAGAAGATGGTTGGAGTTAATAAAGAATTATAACCTTGGAATCCACTAACATCCTGGTAAGGCCAATGTCATTGCAGATGCTCTGAGCCATAAGAGCTACTGCAATGCTTTGGAAGTGAATGAGTTTTGTTCAGAACTTCAAGAGGAATTTCAGAAGCTAAAGCTAGAAGTTGTATATGAAGGATTTGTGGCCACTCTAGAAGTACAGTCTACCCTGGAGAAACAGATTCGTGAAGCTCAACCAAAGGATCCCATGATTTTAGACATCAAGTTCAAAATGGTAGAAGGGAAATTTAAAGATTTCACCAAGGATGATCAAGGTATACTTTGGATAAATGGACGTATCTTTGTGCCAGATATTGATGGTTTAAGACAGATAATCTTAAAGGAAGCTCATGACTCAAAATATTCGATTCACCCTGGAAGTACTAAGATGTACCAGGATGTTAAGAATAAATTTTGGTGGCCTAATTTGAAGCGAGAAGTCATAGAGTTTGTTACCTTGTGTGACGTATGTCAGAAGATAAAGGCAGAACATCATAGACTAGCAGGTTTGTTACAACTGCTGAAGATTCCAAAGTGGAAGTGGGAAGAGATCGGAATGGATTTCATTACCGGTTTACCCAGGACTCAATCAGGTTATGATTCAATTTGGGTAATAGTTGATCATTTGACTAAAGTTGCCATTTCTTGACGATCAAAACCACTTACTCAGGAGATCGCCTTGCAGAGCTGTATATGTCAAGAATTGTCAATTTGCATGGTGTGCCCAAGAAGATAGTGTCAGATCGAGGATCCCAGTTCACCTCGCATTTCTGGCAAAGTTTGCATGAAGCCCTAGGGACCCATCTGAATTTTAGTACTATGTATTATCCTCAGACAGATGGACAGACTGAAAGAGTTAATTAGATATTGGAAGATATCTTGAGAGCTTGCGCTCTAGATAATGCTACCAGTTGGGACAAGAGTTTGTCGTATGTCGAATTCTCATACAACAACTGTTACCAAGTGAGTCGCAAATGTCACCGTTTGAAGCGTTGTATGGTCGTGCCTGCAGAACCCCGTTGAATTGGTCAGAAACAGCTGAACGTTTAGTATTCGGGCTAGATATTATTCAAGAAGCAGAAGAACAAGTGCCCATGATCAGAGAAAGATTGAAGATAGCTCAGTCCAGGCAAAAGAGTTATGCTGACAACCGTCACTGGGATCTTAGTTTCAAACTTGAGGATTTTGTGTATCTTCGAGTTACCCCACTTAGAGGTGTAAAAAGGTTTCATGCCAAAGGGAAGCTTGCCCCGAGGTATGTTGGTCCATTCAAGATTTTGGAACGATGTGGAGAAGTTGCCTACTAGTTGGACCTGCCATAGTTGTTAGCAGGAGTACATGATGTCTTTCATGTCTCGTAGCTGAAAAAGTGTCTTCGTGTGCCAGAAGAACAAGCCCCTTTGGATTCAATCGAGTTGAAAGAGGATCTCACTTACAAGGAGCAGCCAATCAAGATTTTGGATGTCGCAGAGTGTCATACCAGAAGCAAGACTGTTCGTTTTTGCAAGGTATAGTGGAGCAACCACTCAGAAGGAGAAGCAACGTAGGAATGTGAAGAAGAGTTGAAAGCCGAGTTTCCTAGCCTTTTCTCTAGCTAGCCTGAATCTCGGGGTCAAGATTCCTTTACGGGGGGAGGTTTGTAACATCCCAATTTTCTAAGTCTTAAAATGTAACAGCCCTAACTTAGGGTCTGTATTTCAAATGTAAAATTTTGAGGAGAAATAAAAACTTTTGTTGTCTCTTCAAATCATTTGAAAGTTTCTACATTTTTCCCTAGCAATTTAAATTTTCTAGAATTAAATTCTTGTGAATGGAAATTGTTGTCAGAAAATTCTTAGCCTTCAAACTTGTGATCATCCCCTAGGAATATTTTTCCTGTCATCTTGATCATCCTATCTACCTCCCTGAATTATTTCACAATTTTTAGATTTTATTTGCTATTTCAAATGACCAAGTCAAACTAGTTGAAAATCTGGTCAAACCCTAGGTCAGCATGCTTGTGAATTTTCTGCAGAACTTTTCAGTGCATGAAAAGTTCTGGAAAATTTATGCAATGTTGTTCTCTGTTCCAGTTAGCTTCCATAAAAATTTCGAAATTTTTGGAGCCCTGGAGCTATCTCTAAAAATTTCCCAAAACCTCTTTGTCTTTTAAATCGAATTCTGAAAACACTGTTTGTCGGGCCCGAACCACACTTGGGCTCGAGTCCGACCGCACTAATGGACTCGGTCGCGTCAACTAATCGCACCGCCCGAGTCCAATCGATCGTGACCGTCCGATGCAAATCGAGCGATCCACGTCGCGTCGCAACCGACTGTGTCGAATGCATACACCAATCTCGGTAGTCCATTTCGGATCCAGCGGTCGGTGCGATCGTCGAGTCAAACCACCGGTTCGCACCGCTTCGTCGATCGGCCGGCGGTGGACCCTACCGTCGATCCGCCCTCGTCTTCTCCGCACCTCACCGAGCTCGGGGCGCGAATGCATGCTCGCCACGTACCTGCGTCGCGCCACCTTTTTGTCCTCGTGTCGGTCAGAAGCATCGCCGGGTCTCATCTACCCACCGAGCCCATCCACTATCCCGCGTCCATTCTCGTGCCTTCTCGCCCAAATTTTCTTCTCGGTTGGAGAAGATCTCGGCGTAGCGCCGCCGTTCGAGCCGCCCTTGAGCCGCCGACCGCACCGTCGTGTTCCTCTTGCCTCGCGCCTCCATTTTGCCCATTCCGGTACTTGGCGTCGATGGATCACCGGGCGGTATCGTCGCCCTCGCCTCCGGCGATCTCGGTCCGTGAGCTCGTTTGCGATCGGTGAGTTTCTAGCTCCGCCACCTAGTCCCTTAGGATCGCATTGATGCACCGAGTCTAACGGTGACTTCATTTTCATCTTTGGTGCATCGTTGCGGGCGTGCGACCAATTCTTCTCCAAGCTCGGTTTCGCCGCGTGGAAATTCCGCCGTTCGAGCCTTCTTCGTCGGCGTTATCGTGTGCTTCTTGCTCACGGTGTTGAGGCGAAGCTTAAGCACACCTTCCGAGTCTTCTAGAAGTCGTATCGCCTTCTCCGCGAGCACCGTGTCTTCTTCTCGCCTCCGATTCGCCGCCACTCGCGCATCCCCGTGGTCGCGTCACCGTCATCGAGTTCGCAAGATCTTCGCGGACTGAAGGTATCACCCGCCGCCGAAAACCTCCGTTAGCTAGATCGATTCTTGCGGCCGCGCCGTGCGTCGATCTTGGCCGGTGAGCCACGGTGGAGTTAGTTTAGCGTTAATCTTGTTTAGTCGAGTCTCGACTTGTGGGCCCTATTGGCTAATCTGTTTAGAGAACCTTTAATCCGGCCCGTTATTTGTTCTCGAGTCACCGCCATGTGGGTCCATCTTTGTCGATTAGTGGGTATGTAACCCTTGGCGTACGTTTTCTGTTTGGAAACGTATTTATCCGTGAGTATATGTTAGAAGTACACTTTGATATGTCAAAGACGTATTCTCGAATCACGCCACGCCACCTTCGCGCAACTGCATTCGTCAAGACCTTTATTGGGCCCATCGATGGCGGGGCTAGTTGGTCGTGGGTGCGAAATGGAATTAGTGCATTATAGATTTGGTAATGATTTAGTGTTTTCGGTTTATGTTTTTTCGTTGAGTGTTAATTCAATTAAACTTGTAAAATGCATAACTAATTCAATTTTTATCTAAATCGCATGAATCGATCTTTGTTAATTTTCATTTCAAATATTTACTAAAATTAGTTTCATCCATGTCTCGTAGCAAAAATCATTAATTAATAAAATGATGTCTTATGTATCTTCTAAATTAGAAAATGTATATCTCTTTCAATATTTGTCCAAATCCAATGAAACCAATTTTGTAATTTGTCATTTTTAATGTACTAATTATTAGGATAGGTTTTATACACTGTTTCTGTTCATGAAAATTTGTTAAGTAATTAACTAGTGTTTTGATGTGTTTTAGTTTAGGAAATTCATAGAAAATTCTTAATAACTTAAAATGAATTGTTCTATGTTTCAAATTTTGTTATATCATGCTTAAGCTCTTTGTATGAGTTTTAGTATGTTTGTTTTTGTTGCATGTTTGAGTTTTGTTGGTGTTATTTCGTTCTTATTATTGTTTTGTTCAATCGTTAGGCTTCATATTTGCGCAAACCCGAGAACGATCCTCGCAACATATTGAGCAACAACAGACCGTGCAAGCGGTTTGATCATGTTAATCCCAGTATTTTAAAGTCTAATATTTTGTTTCAGCTGTATGTATGCATTGCTTAATTTGTGTTAAATTAATTAGTTAAATCCGTAGCTGCATATCCTGTAGACAAAATATTGATCTCTACTATCCGAGCCTAGGTTATTATTGTGATTAGAGGTCATTTGGATGATCTCTTGTCACTTAATAGATCCGGGTCAAATTGCTTAGACATGCTTAGTATCGGTAGAAATGGGCGGTTATCGACTTAGTCGGTAACCTTGATCACACAAAATTTACTACAACTTTATGTTTCAGCATTTTGCTATGTTTATTTGCAAAATTAAAAATGAAAACAAAAATGATTTAGACTTGGGCACAATGGTAAGGCGGTGTGATCTGTTGGGTGTATTTGGAAAGGTGCCGAAGTCGATTAAGGACCGAGTTACTTGCGCCACCGTCTTGAGCATTTTGCGTGCTAACCGCACTAGAGTATATGGGACCTCTCTTGACCTAGTACTTTGGCGTGTATTGGCTCCGGTCGCAGGAGGTCGCGGGAGGGATGGAGGTGGGAGCATGGTAGTTGTCCAAAAGCTTTATCCCGAGTGGGTAGTTGTCTTTCGACTTTACCATGTAAGCGTATGGATTTCTATCCATACGAGCGCTCGTAGTTAATACACAATATTGGAAAAAGTCTCGTAGGACTTAGCCGTACAAAGATACCTTGGAAGTGTGTTTTGGCTTAAAGGCGATGCCAAGTGTGGGTACATTGGTACACCCCGCAGGTTAAAACTATTCGAATAGCCTCGCCCTAGGTTATGGACACGCCGGATACGCCAGTAAGAACTAGACTACAACATTTAAATTAAAATTTGATGGGTGGTACGAATCGGGATTCGTGCTATTGTTGTGGTGACTATTGGGATAGTCACTTCTAGGATGTTTTATCTCTATTTTTTGTATTATTATACATCATTGTTATTTCAATCTTAAAAATGAATTGCAAACTTGCCTTTAAACCGTATTACCTTATTGCAAATAAAGTTGGCTTTATGCAAATAAAACATATGGCCTCCACCAAATAAGCCTCGCATGTAGCTTATGAGCAGTCCGCTAGTTCACACGTCGGTCTTGCGGGTACAAAGACAATCTTTGTACTCGTGTGCTTTGCTTAATGTTTTTATTGCAGAGGAAGAAGGTGAGCCCCAAGGGCCTCACTTGAGTGGTGTGTTGCCGCTTTGTGGACGACTAGACTTGGCGGTCGGTCGGATGTCTTGTGGGTTGGAGGCACGATTGGCTTTGTTTATAGCCATCTTATAGCACTTTTGCTTCATTGTCGTTCTTGTTTATTTGTGTATCTTGGCACGTCGGCCTTTGTGCTGTAATAACTCTACTAATTGTTTATCTTCCGTTTGGTAGTGTGGTGTTTGGACTCTATGTTTGGAATGGAGTTGATGTCTAATTTTGTAACAGGTGTGTATCTTGCTTTGCAGGAAGTATACATATCTCGAGGATCAATTATTTGATTTGTGATGCTAGGACCGGTGATTGGTTAAGCATTACAAGCCAAATAAATTGGGGTCCTCACAAAGTTGGTATCGAGCCATTCGACCGTAGCAAACCAAGCATAGTCGTCCTTAGGATATTTTGAAAAAGCTTAATTTCAAAGTATAAAAGGGTTTATGAAAACCTAGTGATTCTCGATTTTACTCCTTACCTATCTTAGCCTTCTACTCTCATCTTACTCTAATTTGAGTTTAAAACTTGGTTTCTCTCTTTCCTTTCAAAAGATAGTTACTACCGGTGGAATCAGTCTTTGGGAGAACCATAGAGAATTAGTCTAAATAAAATTTGTGGGGGTGTAAGGGTAAGATATATATGAGTTTGCTAAGTGTCTGATTTTTGTCAATTGGTTTTGTAACTTAAAAGTCTTGTGTTTGTTTTGTGCTGTTAGTAAGTTATTTGCAGTGGGTTGTCAACTTTGTGTTTTCCGGTTGTTGTTAACTTGTCTTAGTGAAACAGGATGGCCGAGAGAACGCGTGGCAGTCAGCAGGCTGGTCATGATGAGGAGCTTCCCCCTCCTCCGACCATGGCTGAGGTTCTCGCCGATCGGCGAAACCGCATGGATCGACGCGCATCTTGGAGGTTATTGCTAGGAATACCTCCACTCCTGCCGGTGGTGGCGGCCACGGACTCGCGGGGACTTGCGAGTTCCTCCTCACGCTGCGCCACCGACTTTCTCCGCTCGAGGACCCTCTCGATGCGGATGATTGGTCGCGCATGGTTGAGCGGAAGCTCAACATAGCTCTGATGCAGCGCAGGATAAGGCACTCTTCGCGTCCCACCGGCTTGAGGGCGCGGCACTCTCATGGTGGGAGAACTATCTCGCCATGCGGCCCGCGCCATGTGGTCGCGTGGGAGGAGTTCGGATCGCTTTTCGTCGGGCCCACATCCCGGATGGCCCGATGAAGTGAAGAAGAAGGAGTTCCTCGCGCTCAAGCAAGGGCGCAAGTGCGTGACGGAGTATCTATACGAGTTTAATCATCTGGCTCGTTATGCTCCAGGAGGTGGCCTCAGATGAGGCTAAGCAGGAGAAGTTTATGGATGGCTTGTCTGAGGAGCTGCAGGACAAGCTATCTATTGTAGACTTCTCGACTTTCGTGCCTTGGTTGATAAGGCCATTGTTGCCGAGCATAAGGCAAAGCGTGGCGAGTCCATAGCGCAAATGGGAGGCACATCGGTCTACTCACACCACCTCACTCGTCCTCGGTGGGCGGCCTGATGGCCCGTTCTTTCGCTCCACCGCGCGAGGCCATCTGCACAGCTCTCGCCCACCGCAGCCGTGTTTCACCACGTGCGCTGCGATCCAAGACAGAGCGGCCTCGCAATCCGGCGCCGAGGTTACTTGTTTTTTTGCCACAACAAGGGCCATTATGCGAATGCTCGCCTCGAGTGTTGCGGCCCTCGTCCTAATGGAGGACGCGGGCGTGGAGTGGTCACCACGACGAGAAGGTTATCCGAAGACCGAGTGCGGCGGGTCGAGTCAACCACCTTTGGTGAGGAGGCTCGGGGCGCGGATGTCGTGATGGGTACACTTCTTGTTAACTCGTCCCTGCGGTATTATTTGATTACGAGCATCGCATTCTTTATTTCAAGATCATTTGCTGCTGCTAGTGGTCTTCTTTGTGTTCCTTTGGGAGTTCCTTTGCTCATCCGCTCTCGGGTCGGAAATGAGGTCGATCTGATGTCGGGATGTTCCTATCTTAGTCAAAGGAGTGGGGTTTTGGCAAATCTTATTCTTTCGATTCGTGAGTCGGATGTGATTCTTGGCATGGATTGGTTGTCCCAACACTTGGGGCAAATCGATTGTGCCAGGAAGATTGTCTATCTCACGACCCTTGAGCGGCGGTCGGATTTTCGCCGCGCCTTCGAGGGCCACATCTATGTGTATTAGAAGCGAAGCGACCTTGCGATTCGTGGATGTTCCCATAGTATCTGACTTTGTGGATGTCTTTCCTGAAGATTTGCCCGGGATGCCTCCAGTTCGAGACCTTGAGTTTGTCATTGAGTTGCTGCCCGGTACCGCTCCGATTTCGAAGGCGCCGTATCGAATGCCTTCCAATGAGCTAGAAGAATTGAAGAAGCAGCTTGGTGAGCTCCAAGCAAAGGGTTTCATCCGTCCCAGTTCATCTCCTTGGGGTTGTCCGGTGATCTTTGTGAAGAAGAAGGACAAGACTTTGCGCATGTGTGTTGATTACCGTCCTCTCAATGAGGTGACGGTGAAGAACAAGTATCCTCTGCCCCGCATTGATGATCTGTTTGATCAGTTGACTGGAGCCCAGGTGTTCTCAAAGATCGATTTGAGAATGGGATATCATCAGGTCAGGATCAGATCAGAGGATATTCCGAAGACGGCTTTCACTACTCGTTATGGGTCATGCGAGTACACCGTCATGTCTTCGGTCTAACCAATGCTCCAACTTTGTTCATGAACCTTATGAATTCAGTATTCATGGAGTATTTGGATAAATTTATGGTGGTCTTTATTGATGATATTCTTATCTATTCCAAGATCAAGCCGAGCATCTTGAGCATCCAAGATTGTTTTGGGCAAATTGCGGGAGCACCGGCTATATCGAAGTTCAGCAAATGTGAGTTACGGTTGAAGGAAGTGGCATTCTTGGGCCATGTTCTTTCGGTGAGGCGTAGCGTGGATCCCGGCAAGGTCGACGTTCTATCTTGGGGCGGCCAAGTCGATCAGCGATGTGCGGAGTTTTCTTGGTTTAGCGGCTACTACCGCGCTTCATCGAGAACTTCTCCAAGATCGCAGCCGATGTTGAATTGCTCAAGAAGGACAAGAAGTTTGTGTGGTCCTCTGCTTGTGATGAGAGCTTTCGGGAGCTCAAACGGCGATTGACTTCAGCCCAGTCCTTACCCTTCCGATATCCACAAGAGCTTCGATATTTATTGCGATGCCTCTCGCGAGGACTCGGTGTGTTCTTATGCAGAAGGCAAGGCGATTGCCTATGCATCAGTGATTGAGACCTCATGAGCTCAACTATCCCACCCATGATTTAGAGCTTGCTGCTGTGGTTCATGCACTCAAGATTTGGCGGCATTATCGATCGCAGTATCATTGTGAGGTGTATTCCACCACAAGAGTTTGAAATACTTGTTCACTCGGCGGATCTGAACCTCGAGCGCAGAGGAGATGGCTAGAATTGATCAAAGATTATGACATGGGTATTCAATATCATCTGGCAAGGCCAATGTGGTTCTTGATGCACTTAGCGAAAGGTGTATTGCAACACCGATGATCCAAGAGCGACAACTGCACTTCTTGCAGAATTTCAGCGTCTCAACTTGGGTTTGGTTGAGCATGGTTCCCTTGCTGCCTTGGTTGTGCAACCAACCTTGGTGGATCAAATCAAGTCAGCACAGCAGTCAGATGTTGGTATGGGTAAAATCAAACAGAACATCAAGAATGGATCAGCCAAATGTTTTACAGAAGATGAGCACGGTATTGTATGGTTTGGGCAGCGTCTTGTGGTCCCAAAGGTCCCAGAGTTGCGGGATTTGATTCTTCAGGAGGCCCATGATTCGCCTTTGTCCATCCATCCCGGGGCCACTAAAATGTACCAAGATCTGCGTCAGAGATTCTAGTGGACTCGCATGAAACGCGAGATTGCCAGGTTCGTTGCCAGATGTGACATATGTTGTCGTGTCAAGGCCGAGCATCAGCGTCCAGCAGGTCTTCTTCAGCCCTTGCCTATACCAGAATGGAAGTGGGATTCTGTAGGTATGGATTTTATCACTGGTCTGCCCCGTACTCCTGCGGGGAAGGATGCATTATGGGTTATCATTGATCGATTGACGAAGGTGGCCCATTTCCTTCCAGTGCGATCGAAAATTGATGTAAACCAGCTAGCGGATCTTTACATATCCCGCATTGTGAGTCTGCATGGTGTGCCACGAACGATAGTGTCGGATCGTGGTTCTCTTTTCACTTCCGATTTTGGCATCTGCGCAGGAGGCCATGGGTACCGTCTTACTTTCAAAGACCGCCTACCATCCTCGGATCGATGGTCGACAGAGCGAGTCAATCGGTGCTTGAAGATATGCTCGTGCTTGTGTTCTTTCCTATGGGAAGAATTGGGAGAAGTGTCGCCACTTGCCGAAGTTCTCCTACAACAACGACTTCGAGCTAGTCTCGGTATGGCACCGTTTGAGGCTTTGTATGGGAGGCGCGCAGAACACCATTGGGTCGAAACCGGCGGTGGCGGTTCTTTGGCGGATTCGATCAATGAGGCGAAAGTCAAGTGCGATTGATTCGTGAGCACTTGCGCGTAGCTCGATCGAGCGTAAGAGCTATGCGGTCGGCGTCGTCGTGGTGAGTTTCGGCCCAACGACTTTGTGTATCTCAAAGTCTCACCTCGAAGGGTCATCGTCGTTTGGCGTCAAGGGCAAATTGGCTCCTCGGTATGCCGGACCCTACCGCATCATCGATAGAGTGGGAGCCGTTGCTTACAAGCTAGAGTTGCCGCTACACTTGAGGGGTGCATGATGTTTTCCATGTGTCACAATTGAAAAAGTGCCTCCGTGTTCGGTTGAGGAAGCGTCATTGGAAAATATCGATGTGCGGAAGATCGTCTTATCGTGGCGTCCGTTCGTATCCTCGATGAAGTGAGCGAGCGAGGAACCGTGTGATCAAGTTCCTCAAAGTTCAGTGGTCAAACCACTCCGAGGATGAAGCCACTTGGGAGCGGGAAGATCATCTCGGCAGATTACCCATCATTCTTCTCCAGTGATCGAGAATCTCGGGCGAGATTCTGTAAGGGGAGATTTGTAACACCCTAACTTAGGTCTGTATTTCAAATGTAAAATTTTGAGGAGAAATAAAAACTTTTGTTGTCTCTTCAAATCATTTGAAAGTTTCTACATTTTTCCCTAGCAATTTCCATTTTCTAGAATTAAATTCTTGTGAATGGAAATTGTTGTCAGCAAATTCTTAGCCTTCAAACTCGTGATCATCCCCTAGGAATATTTTTCCTGTCATCTTGATCATCCTATATACCTCCCTGAATTATTTCACAATTTTTAGATTTTATTTGCTATTTCAAATGACCAAGTCAAACTAGTTGAAAATCTGGTCAAACCCTAGGTCAGCATGCTTGTGAATTTTCTGCAGAACTTTTCAGTGCATGAAAAGTTCTAGAAAATTTATGCAATGTTGTTCTCTGTTCCAGTTAGCTTCCATAAAAATTTCGAAATTTTTGGAGCCCTGGAGCTATCTCTAAAAATTTCCCAAAACCTCTCTGTCTTTTAAATCGAATTCTGAAAACACTGTTTGTCGGGCCCGAACCACACTTGGGCTCGAGTCCGACCGCACTAATGGACTCGGTCGCGTCAACTAATCGCACCGCTCGAGTCCAATCGATCGTGACCGTCCGATGCAAATCGAACGATCCACGTCGCGTCGCAACCGACTGTCCGAATGCATACACCAATCTCGGTAGTCCATTTGGATCCAACGGTCGGTGCGATCTCGTCGAGTCAAACCACCGGTTCGCACCGCCGTCGATCGGCCGGCGGTGGACCCTACCGCCGATCCGCCTCGTCTTCTCGCACCTCACCGAGCTCGTGGCGCGCATGCATGCTCGCCACGCACCTCGTCGCCGCCACCTTTTTGTCCTCGTGTCGGTCAGAAGCATCGCCGGGTCTCATCTACCCACCGAGCCCATCCACTATCTTCGCGTCCATTCGTGCCTTCTCGCCCAAATTTTCTTCTCGGTCGGAGAAGATCTCGGCGTAGCGCCGCCGTTCGAGCCGCCGCTGAGCCGGCGGCCGCACCGTCGTGTTCCTCTTGCCTCGCGCCTCCATTTTGCCCATTCGGGTCCTTGGCGTCGATGGATCACCGGGCGGTATCGTCGTCTCGCCTCCGGCGATCTCGGTCCGTGAGCTTGTTTGCGATCGGTGAGTTTCTAGCTCCGCCACCTAGTCCCTTAGGATCGCATTGATGCACCGAGTCTAACGGTGACTTCATTTTCATCTTTGGTGCATCGTTGCGGGCGTGCGACCAATTCTTCTCAAGCTCGGTTTCGCGCCGTGGAAATTCCGGCCATTCGAGCCTTCTTCGTCGGCGTTATCGTGTGCTTCTTGCTCTGGTGTTGGCGGCTTAAGCACACCTTCCGAGTCTTCTAGAAGTCTCAGTATCGCCTTCTCGCGAGCACCGTGTCTTCTTCTCGCCTCGTTCGCGCGCCGACTACCGCCGGCATCCCCGTGGGTTCGCGTCACCGTCATCGAGTTCGCAAGATCTTCGCGACTGAAGGTATCACCCGCTCGCCCAGAAACCCTCTGGTTAGCTAGATCGATTCTGCACGGCCGCGCCGCGTCCGATAAGCGCGGTGAGCCACCGGTGGAGTTAGTTTAGCGTTAATCTTGTTTAGTCTGAGTCTCTGACTTGTGGGCCCTATTGGCTAATCCCGTTTAGAGAACCTTTCATCCATCCCGTTATTTGTTCTCTGAGTCACTGCCATGTGGGTCCATGCTGTCAGTTAGTGGGTATGTAACCCTTGGCGATACGTTTTCTCTGTTTGGAAACGTATTTATCTGTGAGTATATGTTAGAAGTACACTTTGATATGTCAAAGCGTATTCTCGAATCGCCAGCGTCACCTTCGCGCAACATTGCAGTCGGCACCTTTATTTGGGCCATTGTCGATGGCGAGGCTAGTGGTTGTGGGTGCGAAATGGAATTAGTGCATTATAGATTTCGGTAATGATTTAGTGTTTCTGGTTTATGTTTTCTGTTGAGCTGTTAATTCAATTAAACTTGTAAAATGCATAACTAATTCAATTTTTATCTAAATCGCATGAATCCAGTGCTGTTAATTTTCATTTCAAATATTTACTAAAATTAGTTTCATCCATGTCTCTGTAGCAAAAATCTGTTAATTAATAAAATGATGTCTTATGTATCTTCTAAATTAGAAAATGTATATCTCTTTCAATATTTGTCCAAATCCAGTGAAACCAATTTTGTAATTTGTCATTTTTAATGTACTAATTATTAGGATAGGTTTTATACACTATTTCTGTTCATGAAAATTTGTTAAGTAATTAACTAGTGTTTTGATGTGTTTTTAGCTTAGGAAATTCATAGAAAATTCTTAATAACTTAAAATGAATTGTTCTCTGTTTCTGAAATTTTGTTATATCATGCTTAAGCTGCTGTATGAGTTTTAGTATGTTTGTTTGTTGTTGCATGTTTGAGTTTTGTCGGTGTTATTTCGTTCTTATTCGCTATTTTGTTCAATCGTTAGGCTTCGATATTTGCGGCAACCCCGAGAACGATCCTCCGCAACATATTGAGCAACAAAGAGCCGAACAAGCGGTTTGATCATGTTAATCGATATTTTAAAGTCTAATATTTTGTTTCAAATTGTATGTATGCATTGCTTAATTTGTGTTAAATTAATTAGTTAAACCGTAGTCGCATATCACGTAGACAAAATATTGATCTCTACTACCGAGCCTAGGTTATTATTTGTGATTAGAGGTCATTGGATGATCTCTTGTCACTTAGTAGATCCGGTCAAATTGCTTAGACATGCTTAGTATCGGTAGAAATGGGCGGTTATCGACTTAGTCGGTAACCTTGATCACACAAAATTTACTACAACTTTATGTTTCAACATTTTGCTATGTTTATTTGCAAAATTAAAAATGAAAACAAAAATGATTTAGACTTGGGCACAATGGTAAGGCTGGTGTGATCTGTTGGGTGTATTTGGAAAGGTGCAGAGTCGATTAAGGACCGAGTTATTTGCGCCACCGCATCGAGCATTTTGCGTGCTAACCGCACTAGAGTATATGGGACCTCTCTTGACCTAGTACTTTGGCGTGTATTGGCTCCGGTCGCAGGAGGTCGCGGGAGGGATGGAGGTGGGAGCATGGTAGTTGTCAGAAAAGCTTTATCTGAGTGGATAGTTGTCTTTCGGCTTTACCATGTAAGCGTATGGATTTCTATCCATACGAGCGGCTCGTAGTTAATACACAATATTGGAAAAAGTCTCGTAGGACTTAGCCGTACAAAGATACCTTGGAAGTGTGTTTTGGCTTAAAGGCGATGCAAGTGTGGGTACATTGGTACACCCTGCAGGTTAAAACTATTCGAATAGCCTCGCCCTAGGTTATGGACACGCTCGGATACGCCCCGTAAGAACTAGACTACAACATTTAAATTAAAATTTGATGGGTGGTACGAATCTGGGATTCGTGCTATTGTTGTGGTGACTATTGGGATAGTCACTTCTAGGATGTTTTATCTCTATTCTTTTGTATTATTATCAAATCTTCGTTAATTCAATCTTAAAAATGAATTGCAAACTTGCCTTTAAACTGTATTACCTTATTGCAAATAAAGTTGGCTTTATGCAAATAAAACATATGGCCTCCACCAAATAAGCCTGCATGTAGCTTATGAATAGGTCTGCTAGTTCACACGTCAGTCTTGCGGGTACAAAGACAATCTTTGTACTCGTGTGCTTTGCTTAATGTTTTTATTGCAGAGGAAGAAGGTGAGCCCCAAGGGCCTCACTTACGTGAGTCGTGTTGCCGCTTTCGTGGGCGACTAGACTTGGCGGTCCGGTCGGATGCCTTGTGGGTTGGAGGCACGCGATTGGCTTTGTTTATAGCCATCTTATGGCACTTTGCTTCATTGTCGTTCTTGTTTATTTGTGTATCTTGGCACATCGGCCTTTATGCGTAATAACTCTACTAATTGTTTATCTTCCGTTTGGTAGTGTGGTGTTTGGACTCTATGTTTGGAATGGAGTTGATGTCTAATTTTGTAACGGGGTGTGTATACTGCTTTCTGGGAAGTATACATATCTCGAGGATCAATTTATTTGATTTGTGATGCTAGGACCAGGTGGTTGGTTAAGCATTACAAGTCAAATAAATTGGGGTCCTCACATAAAAATCTTTTGAATAGTTAGTAGGGAGAAAATTCATCATTTGGTTTTTATTTGAATTTAATTCAAAAGTTTAATATGGACTTTTAGTATCAAAACCATTTAATGTGAATAATTCCAACATGAATAATAGTCAAAACTATTTTATTTGGATTCTATGTGCTTGGATATATTTTCTAGATTTTTTCTAGAATTTTTCCGAGTTCATTTGCTATATTCTAACTGCCATTTGGATTTCTGCTATTTTATAAAATAGAAATCTATTTAAAATCTTAGTATTGGCTTTGGGCCGAATCCTTAACTCCTCGGCCCATCTCCTTGGCTTCGTGGCCTAGCTCGAGCCAGCCGTTCGCTCGCGCCCACATCTGTGCCTTGTCTCCTTGCTAGTGGACCCCACCACTACTTCGTCTCCTACTCGGCTTCGTCTCTGCGTGAGGCAGCGCCGCGTCCGCCATTAGAACTTCTAGAAGCTCATCCGATAATGGGACCCTTCAAATAAAAGATCCCGAGAAATCACACCAAACTTTATCTTTATCTTTTTCGCATCTGTTCGGATCAAAATCAAATCTTGATTCCATTTCTATCTCTAAATCTGGTGAGTCCGTATCAATCCCGATTTGGGGATTCCTTATCCCGTGCCGGTCGAGCCCCTATAAATAGTCCTTGAGGATCGCCTCTGAGCCCTCATCCCAAATCCCTAAGCCGCCGCCCTCCAAGAACCCGAGAGCCGCCGCAATTGCAGATCTAAGGTTTTGTCGCCGCTGCTATTTTCTTCAAATCCAGCCGCCGTTGTCGTCGCCCTGTGGTCGTGGTTTGCGCCGCCGAGACCGCCGTCACTGTAGTTTCCTCCAGAATCCTTCCGTGTCGTTAGAGCATCGCTGGATCCATCGTCCGACAAAACCAGATTCATCTCACCGCTTCGACCTCGCCGCCGACCATCTCCGTCTACCTCAATTACCTGAAGGTAATACCCAGAGGTTCGCAATAGCCGTAGCTACCCGCTAGTACCACCCGCCGCCGGTGAACCATCGTCGTTCGCCGATGACCATCGGAACCTGAGCCCTCACCGTCGGTTGTCGTGTAATACCCTGTTTTCGTGTCAAGCGTCTAGTCGGAAGGGAGTTTTGGTTCGGGAGAGTAATAAACGGAATTTCGGGAAGGACTAATTGGAAAGAGTGTTTTGCTGCAGTTGTAGAGGGGGGAAATCGCAGTTTTGCGGCATCCTGGGTTTGAGGCCACAGCCCAGGAGAGGCCCAAGGGGTGGCCGGCCAAAAGGGGGGGCGCCACTCCCCCCAACCCTAGCCGCACCCCCTCCCCTCCACTCCCCACTCCCCACCTTCCCCCATTGTGGCCGCCACCTCCCTCACCCCTCCCCTCCTCCAACCGACGCCCCAACATCCTCCTCCCTACCTCCCCTCCACCCCCATTGCTGCTGGCCAAAGGGAAGAGGAAGCCCCATTGCAGCTGGCCAAGGAGGAAGAAGAAGGGGAAAAGAAGAGAAGGGAGAAGAAAAGGGAGAAGAGAAGGAAGAGAGGAGAAAGAGGATATTCTTCGGGGCCTGTTCGTCGTCGTCCAGCACGTCGTCAAGGGTAACGACGGGTTTCTTGTGATGTGAGATAGTCATTAGAGGCGATTGCTATTAGATCGATTGGATCGGTTTAATTCTGTTCAATGTTCAATTCTGTACAGAATGTTGCGCGGCCAGTTTCATATATTTCGAGGCCGAATTAGAAGTTTTGGTCTCCTAGAGATTTGTAGATTATGTTCCTAGCTTTCAGTGGCCTCCAAGATCACCCAAATCCGATTAACGGTCAGGAAGTTATGAATTGTTTAGTATCGCTGCCTGGCAAATCTGTCAGCTTCTGGCAGTCTGTGGGAATCGGGTTAAAACTGCTATTTAAAAGGAGAATCAGGGGATCTTAGTATAACAAAAAATATGGGTAATTGCCATACCTTTTCATAGAGATAAAGAACGCAAGATTTGGACGTTCGTAGCAAAAGTTATGGAGGTTTAAGTGTACTATCCAGAGAGACCGATGTGATAATTGTTGTTCAGTAGATTGTGTTGGTAGGGGCAGTTTATGGCAAAATCAAAAGGGCTCCCCAACTAAGTTTATTTAGGTAATTCAATTACCTTTTCATAAAGTCTAAGAGCATCTTAGTTGGACTCCTGAGCAGAAAGTTATGTATTTTAGAATTTGGCTGTTCACAGTGATCACCAAAGCGATCGCTAGAAATTGGAGGGTTCGATAACACTTGGGCGGTTAGCGAGTTCGTTTGTGTTGTTTTTATGCTTTTGGTCCAGTATGTTGGTCTTAGTTTGGTATATCTTTATGTTCAAGTGGGAGCGTGACCCCAGGGGCAGCGCCCTCTTCGCGTCCACCGTTCTCGCACGGTTGAGGCAAGTATTCGGGCTGTTGCACCTTTATGTTTGTATGATGAAAATTGTGATGGGTCTTGTTGGTATTAGCCATGTATACTTGTTAATGAGATGAGTTACCATTTATGTTGATGACTGCTAGTTATGGTTAAAGAATTCTTTCGCATGATTTTATTGCTTACATGTTAATGTGGACACTTTGAATTCTTACGTGTGAAAGTTGTTGTCATGGTGCATATGTATATTTTGAGCATGTTGAGACTTGGTTATGTGGATACCAAGTTTTTATAGTTGAGGTCCCCGTCATGCAATGACGGGCTTGAGGTCCCCACATTCATGGAATGTGGGCTATCAGTAAAGAGCTCCCCATCATTAAGATGATGGGCAAAGGCCCCTATACATGTGGTGTATAGGCTCTTGGTCCCTGCGCCAGAGGGCACAGGCAAGGGTTTTCATTGACGGATGAACACCCCGCATTACCGGTAAAAATGCGAAAAGAGATAAAGTTCAAAAGGAGCATTGCATGGGTTGCATTTCTTAAGTTTAAAGGCTATGTTCAGTGTATTGTTATCGTGGATTATCAATGCTATGCTTGTATTCTTGTGTATAGCCTTGTTGGTACTTGCTGAGTCTTTGGCTTACTCTTGCTTTATTGTGTTTTAGGTACCAATGGCAGGAACGTCATGCATTGGAGGTAGTAGATGTTGGACACACACACTACCTCACACTCTTAAGGCGTCTACCACTTAGCTTCAATTTAGAAATAAATAAACTGCTTGGCTATCACCCATAGATGATTTTGGTTTGAGTAACTGTTTATTTGTAATAATGATATTGCCAGGTCTTGGTATGTTCTTTTGTTTATCATGCTTGTTTATGAGAATTTTGTTAAATGCTATGTTTCATTGTTGAACTCTCGATATAGCTGATTAAACAATGGAGACTCTGTCGAAATTTTGTAGCTTGTGCTAGGTTAGTTTATTTCTAGTAGCATTCCAGGCTCATGTCGGGCTGGGGTGTTACATGTCGTTTGAGTACTGTACATCCGAGTACTGTTCATTCAAGTACTATTTGCTTCGGGTGCTACTCATTGTTTCCGACTGCTGTAGTCATAGTCTCTTCCATCTATTGTGGTCGTGGATCGCTTTCAACTGTCGTAGTCGTAGCCGATTTTGACTACATGGTTGGAGCCTCTATTGATTATGTGTGGTCATAGCCGCTGTCGAATACGTGTGGTCATAGCCGTTGTTGAAGACTGCCAGGGTCGAAGACTGCCGTGGTCGAAGTTTGCCGTGGTCGTAGCAGTTTTAGATCCAAACTTTCGAGAACCATATCTTCTTCATCTGAACTCCGTTTGAGCCCATTCAAATTCCTAAATTCATCTAAATTTGATATCTATTTATCTGAGATTTTTATTTAATTTTTGTATTTTGTTTTACCTCTGTTATTTATTTGTTTTTTTTATTTGCTTCATTTGCGAGTAGACGTTGATACTTCGGGAAATTTTGAAGAAAGAGTGCCTCAAGACCAAGACCAGTACCTAGATCTATTCCAAGGCAAGTCATACCTTTGATCATATTGAATCCCAGTTTTCAAAACTATATTGTTTCAAATTATTGCATTTACTTTAAGTAGTTATTTAAATGCTTTTGGGTGTAGTTATCAATCTAATTTGTTATATCCACCTTGTCTATTGTTATGCCAAGATCTTTTGTCACCCTAGATTGGTTCATTACTAGTTGGTAATACTATAGCACCAACGTGGGTTGGTTGGATACGATTATATTGCTTAGTCATACTATGAGTCATCATCTCATGTGAGTTGCAATTATAAATCTGACTAAGTGATTATGGAACTAAGTGATAAAACTATATGTATTGTGTGCTATTAATCATTGATGGCATATGTTGTACTTAACCAACGGGCTGGGAAAAATATTTGGACCGAGACATGTGGTATTGTGTGTTCTTATGGTGGATTTGTGTTAGATGGGAACGATAATCTTTGTGGTATAGTTAGAAATTGGACGTCTTGTCTTGGTCAATTAAGGACTTAACTTTGTGCGCCATTGAACTGAGCCTTAATGTACGACCACATGCCTGATGGGACGAGCCTAACTTAGTAAGTTATGGATTCTTGGCATTGACTACTCAGGTAGTAGGTTAGGCTGTGTTGGAATGGGTGGAGGTGTGTACTACCAGGTAGTTGCATCACGGGACGGTTCGTCGTTTCCCTGTCCAACGGTGTGTGTCGTACCAATCACTGTGTATAGGTTGGTATGGCGGTAAAGCACATCGGGAGTGTCAATGCTTGAGATGAAGTTTCGAAAAAGTTTTGTTATTATTAGTGATAGCTACACTAATCGTATCGTGTGGGTAAATTGTACAACCTCTGTAGAGTGTTAATTAATCTATTCAAATAACCGCGTCTACGGTCATGGACATGCTCGGGGATTTCACACGAGGGGTAAATTTTCATAAAACCTTGGGAAGGGACAACTGTGTGATATAAGTCTTATGGCTGTGTGAATTAAACTGGTTAGCTTTGTGTCCTTTGTGAAAACAACTGTTAAATTATTATTGTTTATTTGTTTTAAGTTGCATTTCAATCTATTACTTGTATTCAATTGCAAATGTTGCATTTCTGCAAAAGAACAAGAGAAGCCATTTTCTTTGGAATAAGCCTACATCTATAAATTGCATTCTGTGGTATGTCTTGCGAGTACGGTTGTGTATTTATGCTTGCTGCTAACAAATCTATAGAGGAGTCATCGCCTGCCTTCGAGGAAAAGTTCGTTGAAGGTGCTGATCGTTAGGTCATCGATCCCGGTCGGTTGCTTGTGGCGAATTGATGGGATTCCGCTATAGTTTATTTTGTTCCGCTGCTAATTTCTTTATTGTTAACCCTACGTTGCTTAATAAATATAAACTCGACTATAAGGTCAAAACTAATATGTGTTATTCAAATTACTCGTTTATGATATTAATCGCTTGTGTAGATCGATATTCATCTATGTTGCCACTGTGTGCACTAGCGTGATTCTCAACTAGTGCAGAATACATAAAGGGTCTAGAATTGTATTTTTGGGTCCCAACATCTTGCCCCATCAACGCATGGAACTAAGGTCCCGTTTGAACTTGGCGTTAGTTAAAAAAAACTTTTTGAAAGGAACAAACTCACGTGACTGGTAGAGGTGTACCTACGAACTAGGTACGGGTAATGTTGGCACGATGCCACGAGCAGCCGCCCGGCAAGTCCGGGTGAGGAGCCATCATCGTGGGCCAGTGCCACGAGGACCCACTCGGCAGGTCCAGGTGTGGGGTCACCGTCGTGGGCGTCGGGCGTGACGCACTGTGCCTCATCCCTGTCCACGTAATCTGTCCATACGTGACCATGCGTCCACCATGTCCCTCGGTTGTCGACATGACGTTAGCTCAACGGTACACCTAGTCGCGTTCCAGGTTATGAGCATGGCATCTGTTAGGTCTTGAGCCGTCATCTCTATGTGGTCCCCAATCTAGGATAGGATGGAGGTCGCCTCTGAGCACACCCCATTGATAGATAGCTCTATTAGGCACGAAGAACAAGTTCGAACGCAAAAACATGATAAGTAAATAAATAGTACGGACCATTCACTATGTACGCGTGGTGGAATGCAGAGTCCGGTTGCGTAGGGTAGGTGTCCCTCTTCGCGGTGACATGTGGCGATGGGTCGTCCACGACCCGTACGCAATGCACTCTCGTTCGAGTGTTGTACCACTCGATGTAGTCGTAGTACATTCGGTGGTCGTACAAGCAGCCTCCTGGACCACATCATTCAAGACATTTACCCACGGCTCCACCCACGACTCCATGCATACTGCCCAGGATGTGGTACCTCGGAGACCCTTCCTGGTGTGCCTGCGGAAAGCAACACGACAACAATGTTAGTACATAGGGAAAACAATGAAGATACTATATTCAAGATGAACTTACCCGTGGATGTTCGGCGGCAATGGCTCTTCCCAGGGGACTGGGACCTCCTATCGTAGTCCTAACTGCCTCATCACCCGGTGGACAAAGTCTCCACAAACACGTCATGCCCCAAGAAACTTTGCGTGAACCAGTAGGTAGAGTATTGTACACACTGGCTAGACAACCCGTGGGTGCACGCTCGTACACCCTCTCGGCAGTGTACGATGTCCAGATGACGCGGTCATCTTCCAGCTGGTCGAACATCGCCACGTAGTCCGGGTTCGACTCGTGCATAGTGATCGGTGCAAACGTGACATGTGGAAGAAAACAACACACACATCAGCACGTGTAGTAGGGAAACACCACACCGTACCTATAGTTGGGCCATCCATGTCATCATCGACATATAGGGTGATGGAGTACGCGCTGAGGTCCAATTGTGACCCTCCGATCTAGAAGCACTCAAACGATCACAACTACAGCAAGAGTGGGCATCCAAAGAGTATGGAGCTATCCCCAACCCTCCGATAGGCATCTGAGAGGCCATGGTACGTCACACAGAGCACTACCAGGCCCTAGGCGTACTGCTGGATCTTCTCCATCTCCATGTCTGCCAACTCCTGTGCGTACTGGATCATGTGCTTGTCGATGCTGTGACCGTGGGACCCACAAAACATGACCAACCTGAAGAGCCATAACACGTAGGCCTCGAAGTGCCTCCTCACTATGTGGTTGAGAACGTCAGGGGCCATACACTGTGGCTGCAAAATCAAAAGGACTTATTAGTAAGTTCAACGAAAAAATGAAGCGTGAACTCCGGAGATAGGGGAACTTACATAGAACTAACAAAGCCACTTGAGTGACGATCCGTGCGTATTGCTGAACTCTCTATACTCGACACCTTGTGACAGCACCCCAACAAACCTGGTGAGGAAGTTCGAGTGCCACGTCGGAGTGACGTCGTGTGCTGCTAGAGGAAAGCCCACACAAGGCAAACCCGTGAGGTACACAACGTCCTACAGCGTAGGAGCCATCTCCCCGCACAGAAGGTGGAATGTGTGCTTCTCTGGCTTCCAACGGTCCACCAAGGCTATCAGCAAGCATCGATCTTACAAAAAACCCCTGGACATACGGATAGGGGTGCAAACAGAACGGATATTTCCCGACTGACCGAATAAATGTGGCAAAATCTGGAACTTTTTCCCGGATATCCGGGTTATTTTTTCAGATCTGGGCTCGGATTCGGTTTCTTTGGGTCGAATTCAGATTCGGATTCAGTAAAGCAGTTATCCGGTATGTTCGGAACTATCCGGTGATTACTTCGGAGCTATTCGGAGAGTACCCGAGTGCTATCCGGAGAGCGACAAGTCCAATATCCCTCCATCGTCCCGCACTCCTGCTGCTCCCGCAATGCAGTCACGCGCCTAGCACCCACATCTCCCGCCCAAATATCCCAAAGCGCAATCCACTGCCGCCGCGTTCCTCCTCCCTCGCCGCCGCCGCCGCCTCCCCTCCGGCCCTCCCCTCCCACCATCCCGCGGTCCCTCCGCCTCAATCCTCATCTACCTCTGCCCACCCGCACCTCTCCCTCCGCCTCCTGGAGGTTGCCAAGGAGTACTACAAGTCTACAACCAATTCAAAGGGAAGTAGAGAACACCACTGAGAAGCATTGGATCTGCTTCAAGAACAAGGTTCACGCCGCCGGCGAGTACGTCTCACAGAAGAGCTGCTCGGCAGGGGCGAATCCATCGGGGGGCTTCATCAGGCTGGCAGATAGAGGGGCGGGGAGCCACCGCTGCACCGCGGTCCTCGACGCGATGATGCCTCGTCGCCGCCGGTAGCCGAACCCGATGGAGGCCGTCGGGCTGAGGCAGGGAGATGGCAGCCCACAGTCGGGTGGGGGAGGGGGAGCTAGAGGCGGCACAACTCAGATCTGTGCGGCCGGGAGTGGGAGCCTAAGCCCGAAGGCCAGAGGAGGAGGAGGGTGCATGGTGGGGGAGCGGCCGAGCAGGAGCTCGGAGGCCAGAGGTTGACCGGAGGAGGCGATTTGGCATGGGGGGAGGCAGGAGGTGGGGATTTGGCGTGCGGGGAGGCCGAAGGCAGTGATTTGGGCGTGGGGGGACCGGGGAAGCCAAGCCCAAACGGGTCTTGGACCTTGGTGCTCTGGCGCCTTCACCATCGAGTGCCGAGGTAGTGAGGGGCCGAGGAGCGAGTGGTTTTGTTATTCAAGCAAAATCAAGTGGGTTGCTCAAGTGCCGAATCGCTGGTTCATCGCGATACTACCGATATAATTTGTTGAGAAATTGAGTGTTGGTGATGTGCCTCATCCTCGTAGCTCGTTCCTATGTTGGTATATTCTTGTTGCTCAATTGGGTGTTGGCTTTCTTGGGTCCTTTGGCTAGCTCACGCCCAAAACATGGTGACCACATGTATCTCTTGAATGATGGGCTTCCGTGCTTTGAGATATCAGCAATCAATGGCGACAAACCTCCACTATCTATTGCAGAGATTAAGCGCTGGGCTGAGCAATTTTGTAACAGCCCTAATTTTATGAAAAGTAATAAAATGTTTTATGAACAGTAATGATGTACTGCTCATAACAGTAATGAGGTGCTGTTCATAGCATCACTGTTCATTTTTACAGATTGGGCATTATGTTGCAAATGAAAACTTTCCTTTTCTAGCCAAAATCCAAAACCCATTTGAAGTTTCAAGGGAATACAAGCCAATGCTTGTATTATGACTGGGAGGTATTTTTATCAAAGCCTAGATAATTTATTTCGCCCACAAATAAAATTTGTTGAATTTTTAGAAATTATTTTGACTGGGACAAAAATAATTGTCTTTACCTAAACCTATTCTCGTTAAGGTAATTATTTATGAATTTTATAAGTGAAACCATAGTTTTCAAAATTTATTTGGGAAATATATCATCCCAGTAGCCTTCCTTCAAAATTTCATGAATTTACAAATTTATTTACTATTTCTAAAAGCCCGGTCAAACTTTTAAACCTTGAATTTAGGGCTGGTCAACCCTTCTGGTCTAAACCCAAACCTTAACACTGTAGCGACTCGAACCCAATAAGGTTGAGTCCAACCGGTGCAATGTAGTCCGGCTCAGTCACGCTCGGGCGCGAACCCAACCCCACACATGACGAGAGCCGTTGATCTCCCATCGAACGGACGAGATTTGCGAAGCCACGTGGGCTATCCACGTGTGCGAAACAATCTCCACCGTTGGATCTCCATCCCACCGCATCCAGCTTTAGATCGAAATCTTAACACACTTCCAATTTCATAACCGTTGATGTCCAATCAAACGGATCAGATTCATTGGGTCTCTTAGATCGCCAAATGCCACTGTGAACTTGAGCCCTTGGATCTTGATAGGGCGACCGAGAGGGGCGATAACAATCGGACCTCTGGATCCCCTCTTAATCTCCACCATTAATCTTAGATCCAACCGCACCGCCCTTTTTGTTTTAAACTTAAAGGCGCGCATCCATTTTGGCCGTCGGATTCAAATCCTACGGTACCCCTTTTGACCGTGTGCATTTAGGGCCCGATTTTGTTGGACCGTTTGATTTTAATCGTAGGGCCTATAATGAGATAACATTCGGACCTCAAAATCTTCCTTCAATCTTGACCGTAGAAAACCAATCTGATGGTACCACGTCATCTCATTTAAAGTGACGTGTATCCTTTTTAGATCGATCGTTGGATTCAAATCCAACGCCCCTCTTTGAATATAACCTCCGAACTTCCGTAGGGCTCCTTTAAATCTCAATCTTCCACTTGAGATCGCACGGTCCATATTAAACGATCTTGATTAAATTCTTTTAACACCTATTTTCATCGGAGCCACCCATCTCTAATCGGACGGTCGATGTTCTTTTGGGTTTTAGGAGGGCGCTACATCACGGCCGCCAGTGGGTCCGCATGTCAGGGAGTCGTCTCTCTTCCTCCTTGCCTCTGTGCGCCGTCGCCGGCTTTGTGACCGGAGTAGAGGCGTTATCCAAGGATCATGCAACTATTGTCCGGATATTTAACACTAATTGGACACCTCATCAACTCTAGACACTTCTCCTTTGCCCTGTAGTTCAACCTTTATATATATACCCTAGCTTTTTGCTGCTGCCATTGTTGACCAAGGGAGCTCTTCATCTTCCATTGCCGTTCCAGTGGAGTTTCTTGCTCCTACATTTTGCTTATCCATCCTAAGCGCTGGTTTCACCTTATAACAAGGATTTGGCATCTTTTGTAGGATTAAACCAAAGTTTATTTCTCTATTGGTCAAAGCCGGTTTTAGGAACCTTCGGTGTTCTCATACTCTGGTAAGCTAAGGCCTTATTTCTTGTCATCTCAAGTACACTAAGAACCTCCGTAGCTCACATGAATCATTCACTTGTACATAAGTAGCTCCAACCTTCTTTAAACTGAAAAGTTGTTTTCATAACTTTTCGGTCTTTCATATCGTTTTCCAGTTCTAGGGCTTCCCTGACTATCCTTTTTGCCTAGTTAGCTCTTAGTTGAACCCTGATAGCATAATCAGTTGTTCTTTTGATTCTTGTCGTCATCTATTTAACTTTGTAGCAAAAGTCTTTCGCGGTCATCTGTTGTCGACCCAACCGACAACTTCTGTATTTCGTTAGTATCTGCAACTTGATCGATTAGGGTTAGATTAGGGTTAGCCTGGGGTATTATTTACTCTGAAGATCAGACTAAGCTTCAATTTATGATCTTTTACTTAGTCTATTTTCAATCAACTCGAAATCTGCAGGCTGCTCTGTTTTCCATTCTTTTCAAAATTCGAAAACTATAACTTTGACCGAAACTCTAGTTGCTGTTATTTAAATGCAGTAGATGATAAAATGGGTTATTATCTTTATTAGGGTAAGTATGACTTAAGCATATTTTTAATTATGCATTACTTTCTTGATCATACATCTTTTGTTCATTTTTACTTGCTGTCAGTTTTCATATTCATTGGAGTTTATTGTTTCTTTTTAGAATCTGGTTCTTCTGAAGTGTTTGATTCTATTCCTGAGCAACCAGAGCCTGCACAAGAAGTATATTATTATCAAGGCAAGAATCCTCTTTGCACCATGTTGATCCCAAAATTTTATACTATAGATTTTTCAAAATACAGTGATAACTGTTGCATGCTAATTCTCTGAAAATATAATTATGATCTGTTAGTAGGTAGTTATGACCTAACATTGTGGATTACCTTAATTCTAACCATACACTCAAACTTAGAGTAGTACTATATACTACAAGATTTAGTTTCAGAATTCGCTTAGCCATGCAGTCTAGAGAACTTTAAAGTTTGACAAGATTATCTTGTCAAACATGGGAACAACAAATGAATTTCAGTCATTTTAACTATTTGTCCAGTTTCTTTAAATCCAAACTGAATATTAAATTTTAAATGATCTGGACAAGAGGGTGCTAGTGGTGGTGCCTTCGTGCACGAGATTGGGAAATGTGGTGGACTTGTTTGGACCGAATAAGGACTGAACTCTGACTATTCAATTCAAGTCCCAACGTGCTTCCACACGCGGTGTATGGGCGCTGTTTGGTTAAGTAAAGGGTTAATGCTATTGAGTTGGAGACAGGGGAGTAAGGATATGTGTATTGATCTTGTATGGCATAGATGTTTAGGTCTTCGGGCTGCGTCTTATGCCATGTGAGTTTTATATCAATATCAGATGTTCTTAGAAGGGTGAGGGCGTATTTGTGTTCCATCGCATGTACGTACCTTAAAGATGCCGATTGCAATCTACTATGTGTAGCGAACACAACTTTTATTTCTTTTGTTTGGATCGGCATTCCTGACGCAACATGTGTGCCCCGGTTAAGCAGATGCTATCAGTCGTTGTTTAAGCGAGATCAGTTCACACATGGGTATCCAACTCAATAGTGTCGACTTGTTGAAAATACCAAATCTTAGTTTCCTACCGCATACCAAAGGTTGTGTGCTATTATTCCGGAGGCTTACGGGCTAACTAAGTCGTGTGGGTAAAGTTGTACACCCCTGCAGGGTATTAAACTATTCGAATAGCCATGTCCACGGTCATGGACGATAACTTGAGTTGATGTCACCTGTATAGAATTTTGTTTTCAAATATTGTTTGAGTCTCGTTCAGTTGACATGAGAGAATTCATGCAATCGCATCATTTATTTTTACATTTCCTTTACTTACTGTTTTACTCAAAGTTGGATTTATTAAATTGCTTTATCAAAACCTAGCAATTGTAGGTTAGGATATATTGCTTTATGCAAAATTGAACTATTATGCCTTCCTGTTGTAACCTTATGCATGTACAAATCTAAATCCTTTGTATAGGTTCTAACAAACACTTTCTTTTATTAGTTTGTGTAAGTCTTGCTGAGTACCTTCCGTACTCAAGGTGTTATAACCTATTGTTGCAAGTGAGGACGGTTATCTATATGAAGTGCCCGTTAGCGCCGATCAGGGTGACGCTAACGAGTGAAGCTATTTCTTTCCTCCACGCAATAGCCTGTGGGTGATGGGGCCATTGGTGGTTTTGTCGTTTTATTCTGCTTCCGCTGTTAGTCCTTTGTAGTGACCAAGTCGCTTGATATTGTAGTATTAAGTCGAAGATTGTAAACTTATGTTTGATTATGTAAATGTATGACTTGTATGTGTATGATGCAATGTTGTTTAAGGATATATGTGCAATGGTCAGCGATCCGGGAACCATTGTAAGACATATATCCGAAGCTTGAATATTGATTTGTTACTTATTAAATTTATGCTTCTAGCATGATCTTTAATAAAGGAGCAAACTTGTTCCTTAATTAAGAATTGTGCTACAAAGATAATTTTAATTAAGCACATTTCCAATATCCGGGGTCTCCGGCGTTGGTATCGAGCATATGTTTCTGTAGGTTAGGAATAGCATGGTCGTGGTTATTCTGAGTCTTTCGAGAAAATTATTTTCAAGTCAGTAGTATAATTTCGAAGGTTTAAGTATGACATCTTTTATTTCTTATCTTCCCTAGTATCAACTCTTGTCCCAACTTTCTGTTGGTTTCTTTCAAGAGAGAATTGTTTTCTTACCTTGTCTTTTTGTCTATAGATGAGCGGGTGGTACTTGGTCAAGGAAACCCGAGCTGAGGATGTGGATGGATTTCTGGCTTTGCTGCGGGACATGATGTGGCGAGCTAATTTCACCTACCAGCCAGAGTACGCCATCTATCGACGAGATCGAGGACCAGGGATGGAGGAGTACCGCGCCATCATCAACGTCATCGCTAGGCAGGTAGCGGGCAGTGTCCCATACTGTGTCCAAGCACTTGCCACTTCTGAGTCTATGGCAGTTCAGGAAGCTGCTAGTAGGATGATGAGTCTCCTTCGTCATGATTTGACGGAGTTGTCTCAACCACCCTATGATCACTTCCCGATGCAAGGTCCTCGTGCAGAAGCGAGCATGTTTGATGAGGTACAATTTGGGGAAGACCCTCAGGTGCGACAGTTGGCGAGGATGGTCCGCATCATGGACCAAATCCATCGCTACCTTGTGAGGGAGTTGTGGGAAACTCGGCATCGTTTTAACGAGGCCCAGGAGTACCTTAGACTTGGAGTCAACATGAATCGCGTTCCTCACAACGTGCTTTATGGTGACAACGAGATCTCTCCCGCTGCTACTGCACCACCAGCTTATCAACTTCGAGATGTAGCCGGGTGTACCCCTATTTATGGACAAGTGTGTCATGCCCGCATGACTGCAGGTTTTCCTCGCACTCTGTGGACTGCACCTCCTGGAGGTCATCAGCCATTACTAGGGTCTCCGATGCGTCTCATCAGTCCTTTGGATCCTATTGACACGGGTTCCCCTGGAGCACATCTTTTGAATGAGTTTTCGGTGAACTTTAACCGTGATCTTTATGCCAGTTCCTCGACGATGAACCCTCGTGGATAGGTGTTATATCTACAAGTAGTTGTCCTTAAATAAATGTAATAGGGTAGTGGTATTTTGTAAAGGATATGTAAGTCAGACTTTTGATTTGTATTATGAACATGGTAGCCGACTTATATATGGGATGGGTCCGAATCCCTTTTGCTTTATATATGGATTTTATGATTGGGCTGTTGATTCAGATGCATGTCATCACATAATGCATGTGTAAGTATAATGTTCGTTTCTTTTCCATTTATAACCTTGTTTGTGCTTGCTCGAGTATCTCCTTGTTATGTTGTTAACCATTGTGTGGTAACAGGATGACAAGACCCACTACTCGTGCGCAGACACAACAAGGGAAGGGCATTTCAACTCCAATGCCCCACTCTCAGGGAGAGCAGGCCGAACCTTCTGGTTCCCATGGTCCACAAGGTGGTCACCAGGAAGAGGAGCTTCCCCCATCACCCACTATGGCTGATGTGCTCATGCAAATAGAGCGCAATCGAATAGACCAGACGCACATTTTGGAGCAAATTGCGCGCAACACTTCTTCCACTGCTTCTCCAACTGTCAGAGCAGGAGGCCATCATGTGCAGGGAAGTCTTGCTGACTTTCAGCGGACTAACCCGCCGGTGTTCTCCAGTTCCCAGGATCCAATGGAAGCTGAAGACTGGCTTTGGACTATTGAGAAGAAGTTGTTGATTGCTCAATGTTCCGAGAGGGAGAAAGTCCTGTTTGCCAGCTACCAATTGGATGGGGCGGCTAGCATATGGTGGGATAATTGTCTTGCTATTCAGCCGGCTGGACACGTCCCTACTTGGGATGAGTTTATGGAGGCCTTTCGTGAAGCCCATATTCCTGAGGGAGTCATGATGATCAAGCAGCAAGAGTTTCTCGCTCTTAAGCAAGGGCGGAAGACTGTGACCGAGTATTTGCATGAATTTAACTTCCTTGCCAGATATGCTCCTGATGATGTTTCGACTGACCTTCGTCGTTGGAACCGATTCTTGAATGGGTTGTCTGAAGAATTGCAGATGGCTGTAGCTTTGCATGACTTCAGAAATTTCTCCCATCTTGTCAACAAGGCCATTGTTGCTGAAAGTAAGAGCAAGGCTTTGGAGGAGTCACGCAAGCGACAGAGGACTTCTCAGTTTGTTCCTAGTGGCAGTTCGCCAAGGCCTCGTATGTGGTTGCCTAGACCTCTGTGAGCACCAGCTCCTTTTTCACCGAGGCCAGCCGTGTTTGCACCTCGTCCATCTCCTCCAACTACTCAGCCGAGGCCTAGTGGAAATCGGCCACCTGCGGTTGTCAATGTCAGGCCGGGAGTGATTTGTTATCACTGTGGACGCCCAGGGCATTTCGCCAACCAATGTTATGCCAAGGCACGTGGGATACCACCTATTCAGCCTTCTCCAACCGTAGTGCGTCCTTGTGAGGACCCTAGTTTATTTAGCTTGTAATGCTTAACCAACCACCTGGTCCTAGCATCACAAATCAAATAAACTAAGCCTCGAGACATGCATACTTCCCAGAACTGCAGTATGCACACCTCTTCACAAAATTACACATCAACTCCATTCTAAACATAGAGTCCAAACATCACAAAATTAAACAGTAGACAACATAGTAGAGTTATTACAACAAAAGCCGACTGGCCATATTACAACAGATAACTAAATGAACAGCGGAAGCAAAAGTGCCATAAGATGACTATAAACAAAGCCAATCAGTGTGCCTTAGCCCACAAGGCAACCGACCGGACCGTCAAGCTAGTCATCCCAGAACCCGCACATCTCACAGAAGTAAGGCCCTTGGGGCTCACCTGCCTCCTCTGCAACAAAAATATTAAGCAAAGCATATGAGTACAAAAATTATTTTTGCACTCGCAAGACTGACGTGTGGACTAGCAGACCTATACATATGCTACATGCAGGCTTATCTGGTGGAGGCCACATGTTTCATTTGCATAAAGACAACTTTATTTGCAATAATGTAATACAGTTTAAAGGCAAGTTTACAATTCATTTCTACTGTTGAAATAACTGCGAAATAAAGATATATACAAGTAACCACCTGGAAGTGACTATCCCAATAGTCACCACAACATAGCACGAATCCCTGATTCGTACCACCCATCAAATTTTAGTTAAAAGGTTGTAGTCTAACTCTTGAAAAGCTTACCCAAGCGTGTCCATAACCTAGGACGAGGCTATTCGAATAGTTTTAACCTGCAGGTGTACCATGCACCCACACTTGCATCGCCTTAAGCCAAAACACACTTCCAAGGTATCTTTGGCACGGCTAAGTCCTACGAGACGTTTTCCAATATTGTGTATTAACTCGAGCCGCGCGTATGGATAGAAATCCATCTACGACATGGTAAAGCCGAAAAGACAACTACCCACTCAGGATAAAGCTTTTCGGACAACTACCATGCTCCCAACACCATCCCTCCTGCGACCTCCTGCGACCCGGAGCCAATACAAGCCAAAGTACTAAGTCAAGAGAGGTCCCATATACTCTAGTGTGGTTAGCACGCAAAAATGCCTGGATAACATGTACTCACAAGATGTTCGGTCCTTAATTGACTCGGGCGCCATTCAAGTCACACCCAACAGATCACACAAACTTACCATTGTGCCCAAGTCCAAATTATTTTATTTTCATTTTTAGTTTTACGATTAACATAGCAAAATGCTGAATCATGAAGTCATAATAATTTTTGTGTGATCAAAGTTACCGACTAAAGTCGATAACCGCCCAGTTCTACCGATAGCTAAGCATGTCTAAGCAGTTGATATCGTATCTACTAAGTGACAAGAGATCATCCAACGATCTCGAATCACAGCGAATAACCTAGGCTCAGGTAGTAGAGGATAATCATTTACCTACAGATGATTCATCTAAAGGATTAACTACTCAATTTAACACAAATTAAGCGATGCATACATACCAGTTGCAAACAAAATATTAGTTTGAAATTAAAGGGATTAACATGATCAAAGCGCTTGTTCGTTGTTGTTGCTCAATATGTTCGAGGCTCACTCGATAATACGAGTAATCGCCGCAATCTATTGATTAAGCAAACGAGCAAATAAGAACAAATAACACCGACAAGAGCCAAACTTCAAATTAATCCAAAGAGCACAAATTTCACACAGCAGTTAGAGCATGATTTTACAAAATTTTAGAAACAGAGAACAATATTTTTGGAGTTATGAAGAATTTTCTAAGTTAACAATACATAAAAGCACCATTTAATTATTTAACAACATTTTAAGAACAGAGACATATCTAAAACCTATTTTGATAAATAGTACATTAAAAATGAAAATTTACAAAATTGGATTCACTCGATTTGGATCAAAATTGAATTAGATAAGGATTTCCTAAGTTTTAAATGAATTAACAGCACAAAAGAAATTCAGTTCAGAACTCCTAAAGGCATTATTTACTTTTTCATCGACGCTCGCGACCACGGCCATCGACAAAGGGACAGCGAGAGCGCCGACTGTGTCGACCGACCCGGCCACGAAGGTGACGTCGAAGGTGTATTCTAAGAATACGTCTTCGGCTTATCAAAACGTAAACCTAACCTAAACGTGACAGGAAATACGCTCCAAAGCAGAAAGCGCAACATCGAAGATTACACAAACACTTAATCGAATAAGGGCCCACATGTCATGGATTCAAAGGATAACTAACGGTTGGATTAAGATTTCTAAACGCACTAAACTCGGATGGGCCCACATGGCGTTGACACAACGGCGTAGATTAACATCAATGAGGAGATTAAACCTAAAGTCTGCCGGCTCACCGTCGCCCACGGACGGCGGCGCGGTCGCGCAGTGGATCTAGCGAACCGGAGGGTCTCTTGGTGAGTGGGTTATACCTTCAGGTTCGCTACGACCTCGCGAACTCGATGACGACGACGCGAGACCTCGAGGATGCCGGCGGCGAACGGAGGCGGAGAAGAAGACACGGCTTCCGCGGAAAGGACGCTACGGGCTTCGAAAAGACTCCGGAAGGTGCGCCTCAGCTCCGCCTTGATCTCAGGAGCAATAAGCACAAGATGATGACGACGAAGGAGGTTCGAGATGGCCGGAATCACCACGGCGGCGAAACACCGAGCTCGGAGAGGAATCGGTCGCACGTCCTCAACGATGCACCAAAGATGAAAATGAAGCCGCCGTTAGACTCAGTGGATCAGTGCGATCCTAAGGGATCAAACGTTGAGGTAAGAGACTCACTGGAACACAAACGAGCTCGCGGGGCCGCAGCAACCGGAGTTGGAGATGAAGAAGTCGCCCCGACGATCCAGAGCACGCCAATGATCCGGGCTGGGTAAAATGGAGGCGGCGTTGAACAAGGAAGTTGGAGGTGGGGTTGCGGAAGCACGAGCGGCAGTGAGGTGGTGGCGCTGCCCTCACCTTCTTCTCTGGCCGAAGCTAAGAAATGGGCGGAGAAGGCACGAGAATGGCTGCGAGGAGGAATGGATGATCCTAGGAGGTAGATGGACTCCAGGCGATCCTTTGGAGGCAGACACGCGTCCCCGGAGTGGCAGCGACGAGCTACGTGGCACGCATGCGCGAGCGCCAGCAAGCTCCGGTAGGCAGCGGAGGCGGCGAGGAAGAACCTGACAAGAGGGACCCACTTGGCAGCGACGGCGACGAAGCTACACGAGTCGGACCAAGTGCGGCGCGATCAGTTGGTTCAGCTCAACCCAGAAGATGCCGACCACAAGATCTAGAATGGACGGTTGAGATCCCTGGATGCAATCGGACAGGTCGATTAGCTGAGCGTGCGTGGACCGAGCGATTTGCATCGGACGGTTGTGGGCGATTGGACTCACGCGGTGCAGCTAGGCGGTGCGGCTGAGCTGAGCGGCGCGGTCGGACTCGAGCTCGAGTTGGGTTCGAGCCCGACAAACAGTGATTGCAGATTCAGATTTTTAAAAGGCTGAGAAGGTTTGGGGAATTTTTAGAGGTAGCTCCAGAGCTCCAAAAATTCCGAAATTTTTATGGGATCTTCCTGGGACAGAGAAAAACCTTGCATAAATTTTCCAGGAATTTTTATGCACTGCATTATTCCCAGTTAAATTCACAAGCTGCTGTCCCAAAGAGTTGACCAGAATTTAAACTAGTTTGACTTGCTCATTTGAAATAGCAAACAAAATCTAAAAATTGTGAGATTTTGCAGAGAGGTGAGTAGGAAGGTTAGGAAGGTAGGAAAAATGTTTCCAGAAGATGATTATGAGTTTTTGACTTCTTTTTCTCTTTGTGTTTACAATTTGGGTTGTATGATTTCAATTGTTTTCAAAATTTCAAAGACAACTTTTCAAACAAAAAATTCAGGAAATTAATACATGCTCAAAAGTTTTAAATTATACTCATTTTCACACATTTGAAGTACAGGGTTAAACTACAGATGTTACAAATCTCCCCCCCTTACAGGAATCTCGCCCCGAGATTCGGATCACTGAGAAAAGAAGGATGGGTAGTCTGCACGAAGACGATCTTCCCGCTCCCAAGTGGCCTCATCCTCGGAGTGATTCGACCACTGGACTTTAAGGAACTTGATGGCACGATTCCTTGTCCTTCGCTCAGATTCCTCAAGAATACGAACAGGACGCTCGCGGTAGGACAAATCTTCTTGCACATCGAGGTTTTCCAATGGAGTTTCTTCGGTCAGAACACGAAGGCATTTCTTCAATTGGGACACATGGAACACATCATAAACCCCTTCAAGTGTAGCTGGCAACTCCAACTTGTACGCAACAGTTCCCACTTTCTTGATGATGCGATACGGCCCAACATATCGAGGAGCCAACTTGCCTCTAATGCCGAAACGCCGGTGCCCTTTTAGAGGCGAGACTTTGAGATAAACAAAGTCATTGGGCTGGAAACTCAACTCACGGCGACGACGATCTACATAGCTCTTTTGCCTGGACTGGGCCACACGCAGATGCTCGCAAATCAACTGAACCTGACTTTCAGCTTCATTGATGGAGTCTGGGCCGAAAAACTGTCTCTCACCAGTTTCTGACCAGTTCAACGGTGTTCTGCACTTTCTCCCATACAAGGCTTCAAATGGTGTCATACCAAGACTAGCCTGAAAGCTGTTGTTATAGGAGAATTCCGCAAGTGGCAAACACTTTTCCCAATTCTTTCCATAGGAAAGAACACAAGCGCGGAGCATGTCTTCCAAGACTTGGTTAACCCGCTCAGTCTGACCGTCAGTTTGGGGATGATAAGCTATACTAAAAGAAAGATGGGTTCCCATGGCTTCTTACAATTTGTGCCAAAATCGAGAGGTAAAAAGAGAACCACGATCAGATACAATCGTTCGTGGCACACCATGCAAACTCACAATACGAGATATGTAGAGGTCCGCCAGTCGACTGACATTGAGAGTAGTACGCACTGGCAGAAAGTGTGCTACTTTAGTCAGCCGATCGATAACAACCCAGATAGCATCCTTCCCAGAAGAAGTACGGGGCAAACCGGTGATTAAGTCCATACCAACGGAATCCCACTTCCACTCAGGCACTGGCAAAGGCTGGAGAAGACCAGCTGGACGTTGATGCTCGGCCTTAACCCGACAGCACACATCACACTCGGCAACGAACTTGGCAATCTTGCGCTTCATTCGAGTCCACCAAAACCTCTGACGAAGATCTTGGTACATCTTGGTGGCCCCGGGATGGATGGACAAGGGTGAATCATGTGCTTCGCGGAGAAACAAATCCCGCAATTCCATGACTTTTGGAACCACAAGCTGCTGCCCAAACCACACAACACCGTGCTCATCTTCTGAGAAACATCTGGCTGACCCATTCCTGATGTTCTCCTTGATGTGACCTACACCATCATGAGATTGCTGTGCTGCCTTGATTTGATCCACCAAGGTTGGTTGCACAACCAAAGCAGCAAGGGAACCGTGCTCAACTAAACCCAGATTGAGCCGCTGAAATTCTTCAAGAAGGGCAGGCTGATGCTCTTGGAGCATCAAAGTATTGCAATACACTTTTCGACTCAGTGCATCAGCAACAACATTGGCCTTGCCCGAATGATACTGAATGCTCATGTCATAATCTTTGATCAATTCCAACCATCTTCTTTGCCTGAGGTTCAGATCCGGCTGGGTGAACAAATATTTCAAGCTCTTGTGATCATAATACACTTCACAGCGGTTACCGATCAGATAATGCCGCCAAATCTTAAGTGCATGAACCACAGCAGCTAACTCCAAATCATGGGTAGGATAGTTGAGTTCATGAGGCCTCAACTGCCTTGATGCAAATGCCACTGCCTTGCCTTCTTGCATAAGAACACAACCGAGTCCCTGACGAGAGGCATCGCAAAAGATATCGAAGCTCTTGTGGACATCGGGAAGAACAAGAACAGGGGCTGATGTCAATCGCTGCTTGAGTTCCTGGAAGCTTTCATCACAAGCAGAAGACCACACAAACTTCTTGTCCTTCTTGAGCAATTCAGTCATCGGCTTTGCGATCTTGGAGAAATTCTCGATAAAGCGGCGGTAGTAACCTACTAAACCAAGAAAACTCCGAACATCGGTGACTGACTTGGGCTGACCCCAAGATAGCACATCATTGACCTTGCTAGGATCCACAGCTACGCCTCCGGCCGAAAGGACATGGCCCAAGAATGCCACTTCCTTCAACTAGAACTCGCACTTGCTGAATTTTGCATATAGCTGATGCTCACGCAGCTTTCCCAGCACTAGCTTCAAATGCTCAGCATGCTCTTCTTCATTCTTGGAGTAGATAAGAATGCCATCAATGAAGACCACCACAAACTTATCCAAGTATTCCATGAATACCGAGTTCATAAGATTCATGAACAAGGCGGGGGCATTGGTCAAGCCGAAAGACATGACGGTGTACTCGTAAAGGCCATAACGAGTAGTGAAAGCCGTCTTCGGAATATCCTCAGCCCTGATTCTGACTTGATGATATCCCAATCTCAAGTCAATCTTGGAGAAGACCTGGGCTGCAGACAACTGGTCAAACAGATCATCAATGCGGGGCAATGGATACTTGTTCTTCACCGTCACTTCATTAAGCGGACGGTAATCAACACACATGTGCAAAGTCTTGTCCTTCTTCTTCACAAAGATCACTGGACAACCCCAAGGAGATGAGCTAGGACGGATAAAACCCTTCGCTTGAAGCTCACCTAGTTGCTTCTTCAACTCCACCAAATCATTGGGAGGCATCCGATACGGCGCCTTCGAAATTGGGGCGGTACCGGGCAGCAACTCAATGACAAACTCAAGATCTCGAACTGGAGGCATCCCAGGCAAATCTTCAGGGAAAACATCCACGAAGTCGCAAACTGTGGGAACATCCACGAATCTCCACATCGCTTTGCTTCAAGTGCACAAAGGTGTGGCCCTTGCAGCTGCGGTGAAAATCCAACCAGTTTGCCGGAGGGGCTGGTGAGATAGACAATCTTCCTGGCACAATCAATTTGCTCCAGATGTTGGGACAACCAATCCATGCCAAGAATCACATCTAGACTTGCTGAGTTGAGCAGGATAAGATTTGCCAAGAATCTGACACCTTCAATTTCAATTGGAACATCCCGGTATTCTAGATTGACTCTCATTTCCGAACCCGGAGAACGAATAAGCAAAGGTACCCCTAAAGGAACACAGTGAAGACCACTAGCAGCAGCAAATGATCTTGAAATAAAAGAATGCGATGCTCCTGAATCAAATAAAACTGCAGCAGGACGAGTGTTAACAAGAAGTGTACCCAGCACAACGTCAGGTGCCTCCTGAGCCTCCTCAGCCGAGATATAGTTGACTCGGCCACTGCCCACACCCTAGGTCTTCTGGATGATCTTATGGTCAGGTAGGTGACCACTCCCCTACCCGCCCTCCATTGGGGACGAGGCCGCCCAAAGACTCGAGGGCAAGCGTTGGCGTAGTGGCCCTTGTTGTGGCGGCGAAACAGTAACATCGGCGGCCGGGTTGCGGATGCCACCTGCTGGGCGCAGTGCGCGTGGATCAATCACGGCTGCGGGAACGGTGGCGGCGCCGATGGCCTCGGCGGTGGGAAGCAAAGAACGGGCCTCGTGCAGCCCAACACGGACGGAGAGGCGCTGCGCGGATCGCTGGGCCTCCCACTTGCGCTATGGACTCACCAGCGCTTCGCCTTGTGCTCGGCGACGATAGCCTTGTCCACCAAGGTCTGAAAATCAGCAAAGTCCACCACAGAGAGCTTGTCCTGCAGCTCCTCAGATAGACCCTCCATAAACTTCTCCTGCTTGGCCTCATCAGTGGCCACCTCAGTAGGAGCATACCTCGCCAAATGATTGAACTCATGGAGGTACTCAGTCACAGATTTGCGCCCCTGTTTGAGCGCAAGGAATTCTTTCTTCTTCAGCTTCACAAGACCGGCGGGGACATGAGCCCGACGGAAAGCAGTGCGAAACTCCTCCCATGTGACCACATGGCCAGCGGGCTGCATGGCGAGGAAGTTCTCCCACCATGAGAGTGCTGCACCCTCAAGCTGGTGGGATGCAAACATCACCTTCTCACGCTCCTGGCACTGAGCGATGTTGAGCTTCCGCTCAACCAGACACAGCCAATCATCTGCGTCAAGTGGGTCCTCAGACCGGGAGAACGTCGGCGGCTGCGTACGGAGGAACTCCGCAAGTCCCCCACGAGTCTGGTGTCCACCACAACCAGGTCCCGAGGCACCCACGGGAATGGAAGTGTTCCTCGCGATGACCTCCAGAATCCGTGTCTGGTCCATACGATTCCGCTCGATCTGAGCGAGAACCTCAGCCATAGTCGGAGGAGGGGGAAGCTCCACATCAGAACCAGTCGGCTGATTACGACCACTACGGGTTCCGCCAGCCATCCTGTTCCACCAAGAAAGTTAGTAATAATTTTATTACAGAGAACATAGAAAACAAGCATCCACTCCACCAAATAAACTCTAATAGTTCATAACAACAAGGCAAAGTTGCAACTCATAAAATCAACTTCCCAATATGACTAACTCGTATGGGAGAATGAGCAATCAGTTTTAGGAAGACAATTTCGGAATACAGCTGGAAAGCAAAGTAAAATCTTCAAATAAAAAGTTAGACATTTAACTAACTCATACTTCATCTTACCCTTTTATCCCCACAAATTTGATTATCCTCTCATTTCCAATCCTACACACTAACCACTAGCTGGCTGTTCAGACTTTCTTCCTTAAGTTCCTGGCTGAAGTCTTCAGTTCCAGAAGTTTCAATTTTCCATCGACAGACAGCCAATACTAACGGTTACAACTCTCAGGGTTCTCCCAAACTAATTTAACCGATATTTAACTATCTTTTGAAAGGAAAGAGAGGAATCAATTTTTAAAATTCAAACTAGAGCAAGATGAGAGTAGAAAACTAAGATAGATAAGGAATAAATTCTGAGAATCTACTTAAGCTTTCATAAACAATTTGTTACTTTGAAAATAAACTTTTGCTAAATATCCTAAGGACGACCATGCTTGGGTTACTACGGTCAGGATGGCTCTGATACCAACTTTGTGAGGACCCCAGTTTATTTGGCTTGTAATGCTTAACCAACCACCTGGTCCTAGCATCACAAATCAAATAAACTAAGCCTCGAGACATTAATACTTCCCAGAACTGCAGTATGCACACCTCTTCACAAAATTACGCATCAACTCCATTCTAAACATAGAGTCCAAACATCACAAAATTAAACAGTAGACAACATAGTAGAGTTATTACAACAAAAGCCGACTGGCCATATTACAACAGATAACTAAATGAACAGCGGAAGCAAAAGTGCCATAAGATGGCTATAAACAAAGCCAATCAATGTGCCTTAGCCCACAAGGCAACCGACCGGACCGTCAAGCTAGTCATCCCAAAACCCGCACATCTCACAGAAGTAAGGCCCTTGGGGCTCACCTGCCTCCTCTGCAACAAAAATATTAAGCAAAGCATATGAGTACAAAAATTATTTTTGTACTCGCAAGACTGACGTGTGGACTAGCAGACCTATACATATGCTACATGCAGGCTTATCTGGTGGAGGCCATATGTTTCATTTGCATAAAGCCAACTTTATTTGCAATAATGTAATACAGTTTAAAGGCAAGTTTACACTTCATTTCTCTTGTTGAAATAATCACAAATAAAGATAGATACAAGTAACCACTGGAAGTGACTATCCCAATAGTCACCACAACATAGCACGAATCCCTGATTCGTACCTCCCATCAAATTTTAGTTAAAAGGTTGTAGTATAACTCTTGAAAAGCTTACCCAAGCGTGTCCATAACCTAGGACGAGGCTATTCGAATAGTTTTAACCTGCAGGGTGTACCATGCACCCACACTTCGCATCGCTTTAAGCCAAAACACACTTCCGAAGGTATCTTGCACGGCTAAGTCCTACGAGACGTTTTCAATATTGTGTATTAACTCGAGCCGCCGTATGGATATAAATCCATCTGCCGACATGGTAAAGCCGAAAAGACAACTACCCACTCGAGGATAAAGCTTTTGGACAACTACCATGCTCCCAACACCATCCCTCCTGCGACCTCCTGCGACCCGGAGCCAATACACGCCAAAGTACTAAGTCAAGAGAGGTCCCATATACTCTAGTGTGGTTAGCACGCAAAAATGCCTGGATAACAGGTACTCACAAGATGTTCGGTCCTTAATTGACTCGGGCACCATTCCAGTCACACCCAACAGATCACACCAACTTACCATTGTGCCCAAGTCCAAATTATTTTATTTTCATTTTTAGTTTTACGATTAACATAGCAAAATGCTGAATCATAAAGTCATAATAATTTTTGTGTGATCAAAGTTACCGACTAAAGTCGATAACCACCCAGTTTTACCGATAGCTAAGCATGTCTAAGCAGTTGATATCGTTTCTACTAAGTGACAAGAGATCATCCAACGATCTCGAATCACAGCGAATAACCTAGGCTTAGGTAGTAGAGGATAATCATTTACCTACAGATGATGCATCTAAAGGATTAACTACTCAATTTAACACAAATTAAGCGATGCATACATACCAGTTGCAAACAAAATATTAGTTTGAAATTAAAGGGATTAACATGATCAAACTGCTTGCCTGGTTGCTGTTGCTCAATATGTTGCTGAGGCTCACTCTCGATAATACCAGAATCGTCGCAATCTATTGATTAAGCAAAATGAGCAAATAAGAACAAATAACACCGACAAGAGCCAAACTTCAAATTAATCCAAAGAGCACAAATTCCACACAGCAGTTAGAGCATGATTTTACAAAATTTTAGAAAAAGAGAACAATATTTTTGGAGTTATGAAGAATTTTCTAAGTTAACAATACATAAAAGCACCATTTAATTATTTAACAACATTTTAAGAACAGAGACATATCTAAAACCTATTTTGATAAATAGTACATTAAAAATGAAAATTTACAAAGTTGGATTCACTCGATTTGGATCAAAATTGAATTAGATAAGGATTTCCTAAGTTTTAAATGAATTAACAGCACAAAAGAAATTCAGTTCAGAAATCCTAAAGGCATTATTTACTTTTTCTACCGACGCTCAGCGACCCACGGCCACTGACAGGCGGGACCAAGCGAGAGCGCTGACCAGGTCAGACCTGACCCAGCCCCGCCGAAGGTGACGTCGAAGGCGTATTCTAAGAATACGTCTTCGGCTTATCAAAACGTAAACCTAACCTAAGCGTACAGGGAAATACGCTTCCAAACAGAGAAAGCGCAACATCGAAGATTACACAAACACTTAACTGGAATAAGGGCCCACATGTCATGGATTCAAAGGATAACTAACGGTTGGATTAAGATTTCTAAACGCACTAAACTCCGGATGGGCCCACATGGTAGTGACACAGCTAAGCAGAGATTAACATCAATGAGGGAGATTAAACCTAAGGCTGTCGACGGCTCACCGGCGTCCACGGGGACGGCGGTGCGGTCACGCAGTGGATCTAGCGAACCGGAGGGTCTCTTGGTGAGTGGGTTATACCTTCAGGTTCGCTACGACCTCGCGAACTCGATGACGGCGACGCGAGACCTCGAGGATGCCGGCGGCGAGCTGGCAGCGAACGGAGGCGGAGAAGAAGACACGGCTTCCTGGGAGAAGACGCTACGGGTTTCGAAAAGACTCCGGAAGGTGCGCCTCAGCTCCGCCTTGATCTCAGGAGCAATAAGCACAAGATGATGACGACGAAGGAGGTCCGAGATGGCCGGAATCACCACGGCGGCGAAACATCGAGCTCGGAGAAGAATCGGTCGCACCTCCTCAATGATGCACCAAAGATGAAAATAAAGCCGCCGTTAGACTCAGTGGATCAGTGCGATCCTAAGGGATCAGACGTTGAGGTAAGAGACTCACTGGAACACAAACGAGCTCGCGGGGCCGCAGCAACCGGAGTTGGAGACGAAGAAGTCGCCCCGACGATCCAGAGCACGCCAATGATCCGGGCTGGGTAAAATGGAGGCGGCATTGAACAAGGAAGTCGGAGGTGGGGTTGCGGAAGCATGAGCGGCAGTGAGGTGGTGGCGCTGCCCTCACCTTCTTCTCCGGCCGAAGCTAAGAAATGGGCGAAGAAGGCACGAGAATGGCTGCGAGGAGGAATGGATGATCCTAGGAGGTAGATGGACTGTGCGATCCTGCGGAGGCGCACACGCGCCCCCGAGTGGCGGCGACGAGCTGCGTGGCACGCATGCGCGAGCGCCAAGAAGCTCCGGTGAGGCGCGAGGCGGCGAGGAAGAACTCGACAAGAGGACCCACTTGGCGCGCGGCACGACGGCGACACGAGTCGGACCAAGTGCGGCGCGATCAGTTGGTTCAGCTCAACCCAGAAGATGCCGACCACAAGATCTAGAATGGACGGTTGAGATCCCTGGATGCAATCGGATAGGTCGATTAGCTGAGCGTGCGTGGACCGAGCGATTTGCATCGGACGGTTGTGGGCGATTGGACTCGCGCGGTGTAGCTAGGCGGTGCGGCTGAGCCGAGCGGCGCGGTCGGACTCGAGCTCGAGTTGGGTTCGAGCCCGACAAATAGTGATTTCAGATTCAGATTTTTAAAAGGCTGAGAAGGTTTGGGGAATTTTTAGAGGTAGCTCCAGAGCTCCAAACATTCCGAAATTTTTATGGGATCTTCCTAGGACAGAGAACAACCTTGCATAAATTTTCCAGGAATTTTTATGCAATACATTATTCCCAGGAAAATTCACAAACTGCTGTCCCAAAGAGTTGACCAGAATTTAAACTAGTTTGACTTGCTCATTTGAAATAGCAAACAAAATCTAAAAATTGTGAGATTTTGCAGAGAGGTGACTAGGAAGGTTAGGAAGGTAGGAAAAATGTTTCCAGGAGATGATTATGAGTTTTTGACTTCTTTTTCTCTTTGTGTTTACAATTTGGGTTGTATGATTTCAATTGTTTTCAAAATTTCAAAGACAACTTTTCAAACAAAAAATTCAGGAAATTAATACATGCTCAAAATTTTTAAATTATACTCATTTTCACACATTTGAAGTACAGGGTTAAACTACAGATGTTACAGTCCTGCACCACCTTCTTCGACCGTGGTCAAGTCTGACCCCATTCCAGTCCGAGGTCATGTGAATCAGATTACCGCTGAAGAAGCAGTCGATACTCCTGAAGTTGTCCTTGGTATGCTCCTAGTTAATTTCAGCACTGCTGCTGTTTTATTTGATTCTGGAGCATCACATTCTTTTGTTAGTAGGCAGTTTGTTGCTCAACATCAGTTGGTTGTGCATCATCTTCATCCGCCCCATAACATCCACTCACCTGGATCAGTCTTTATGACTGATCAAGTCTGCCGTCATGTCAATATAAGTATTGAAGGGGTAGACTTTTGGGCGGATTTGATTGTGATAGATTCTAAAGGGTTGGATGTTATTTTAGGAATGGATTGGTTGTCCAGGAACCTTGGGCAAATTAATTGTGCCCAGCGATCCATTTCTTTAACTAATGAAAGCGGCACCTCAGTCGTTTTTCAACCCAGGACTGTGGGTTCTCATCTTTGTGCTCACCAAGTTGATGTCACTCCTTTATTGGAGTCAGTGCCAATTGTTTGTGAGTGTGTTGATGTCTTTCCTGAAGACCTTCCCGGGGTGCCACCAGATCGAGAAGTGGAGTTCGTTATTGACCTAGTTCCTGGAACTGCTCTTATATCCAGAAGTCCTTATCGAATGCCTCTTAATGAGTTGGTTGAATTAAAGAAACAGCTCGGAGAATTGCTTGACAAAGGATTTATTCGACCGAGTTCCTCACCTTAGGGATGCCCGGCAATATTTGTCAAAAAGAAAGATAATACTTTGCACATGTGTGTGGACTACCGTCCGTTAAATGAGGTCACCATAAAAAACAAGTATCCTTTGCCTCGAATTGATGACCTTTTTGATCAGTTAGTTGGAGCCCGAGTCTTTTCAAAAATTGATTTACGATCGGGTTATCACCAAATCAAAGTTCGAGCTGAGGACATCCCAAAAACAGCTTTTTCTACTCGTTACGGGTTGTACGAGTATACTGTCATGTCCTTTGGTCTAACCAATGCTCCAGCTTATTTCATGAATCTTATGAATTCAGTGTTCATGGATTTCTTAGTTAAGTTCGTTGTCGTGTTCATTGACGACATTCTTATTTATTCCAAGTCTGACAAAGACCATGAGCAATATTTGAGGCTTGTGTTGGAAACACTTCGCAAGCATTGTCTGTATGCTATGTTTATTAAGTGTGACTTCTGGCTCAAGCAGGTTGCATTTTTGGGACATGTGTTATCCGAAGGGGGTATCGCTGTCGATCCAAGCAAGGTACAAGATGTACTAAATTGGAAACAGCCCAAGAGTGTTCCTGATATCCGAAGTTTTCTTGGACTTGCGGGTTACTACCGTAGGTTCATTGAAAATTTCTCCAAAATTGCAAAACCTCTGACTCAGCTTTTGAAGAAGGAGAAGAAATTCGAATGGTTGGCTAAGTGTGAGGAGAGTTTTCGGCTTTTGAGAAATCTCTTGACTAAAGCTCCAGTTCTCACCCTCCCGGATATTCATAAGAGCTTCGATATTTATTGCGATGCATCCCGCTATGGACTTGGTTGTGTACTTATGCAAGAAGGCTGAGTTGTGGCATATGCATCCCGGCAGTTGCGACCTCATGAAGTCAATTATCCTACTCATGATTTGGAATTGGCTGTTGTGGTTCATGCATTGAAGATTTGGCGACATTATCTTCTCGGTAATCGTTGCGAGATCTATACTGATCATAAAAGCCTGAAGTACATATTCACTCAAGCTGATTTGAATATGAGGCAAAGAAGATGGCTTAAATTGATTAAGGACTATGATATGGGTGTTCATTATCATCCAGGCAAGGCCAATGTTGTGGCTGATACCTTAAGCCGAAAGTCACAGTGCAACTGCATATCCTCCGTGTCTATGACTAAGAGCTTGTGTGCTGATTTTCAGCGCCTAAGTCTCGAAATGGTGAGAGAAGGTTTTCTCGCTGCATTAGAAATGGAATCCATGTTAGAAACTCAGATTCTGGTGGCCCAGAAAACTGATGCCGAGGTAGCTGAGATCAAGGAAAATTTGAAGGCAGGTAAAGCCAACGAGTTCTCTGAAGATGACCGCGGTGTTCTTCGGTATCGCAATCGTTTGGTAGTACCTGCAAATCCTCAACTGAGGGGTCTAATTCTTAAAGAGGCTCATAATTCCAAGTTTTCTTTACATCCTGGGAGTACCAAGATGTACCAGGATTTGAAAAAGACATTTTGGTGGAGCCAAATGAAAAGGCAGATTGCTCAGTATATTGTTGAATGTGATATTTGCCAAAGGGTTAAAGCCGAGCACCTGAAGCCAGCCGGTACCCTTCAACCTTTGCCTATCCCACAGTGGATATGGGAAGAGATCAGCATGGATTTTGTTACCGGTCTCCCAAAAACTCCGAATGGATCCGATGCCATTTGGGTAATCATTGATCATCTAACGAAGGTGGCTCATTTTATTCCTGTTAAAACTATCTTCTCCGGCAAACAATTAGCAGAGCTCTACATTGCTAAGATTGTTTGCCTTCACGGTGTTTCGAAAGTCATTGTTTCTGACCGAGGCCCTCAGTTCACTTCCCATTTTTGGAATTGTCTTCATCAAGCTATGGGGACTGAACTCTCTTTCAGCACTGCGTATCATCCTCAAACTAGTGGTCAAACCGAGAGGGTAAATCAAGTAATGGAGGATCTCCTTCGAGCCTATGTGCTATCCTATGGCAAAAACTGTGAGAAATCTTTGCCATATGTGGAGTTTTCCTACAATAATAGCTACCAAGCAAGTATTCAAATATCACCTTTTGAAGCTTTGTATGGGAGAGCTTGTAGGACTCCATTGAATTGGTCAGAATCGGGTGAAAGACCATTCTATGGTCCCGACTTGGTGATAGAAGCAGAGGAGCAAATTGGCCTGATTCGAAACCATTTGAAAACTGCACAATCACGTCAAAGGAGCTATGCCGACCATCATCGTCGTGAGTTAAGCTTTGAGGTGGATGACCATGTCTATCTTAAAGTGTCACCAATGAAGGGCACTTATCGTTTTCAGGTGAAAGGGAAGCTAGCACCTCGTTATATAGGACCCTTCCGAATCATTGCAAAACGAGGAGCTGTGGCTTATCAATTGGAACTACCTGAATCTCTCTCAGCAGTGCATGATACTTTTCATGTTTCTCAATTGAAGAAATGCCTTCGTGTTCCTACTAAGGCAACTGCTTATGAGGATCTTAAGTCTTCAACCCGACCTTTCCTATCAAGAGCAACCAGTGCGTATCTGTGGATATCATGGGGATATGCTCATGATCTTAGGATGATGTGTCAATTGGCAATGACGTTGAAGGTTTGCGGAAACACGAGTTTTCGGCAAAGTTCAGTTCTGTCGAGCCTCAGAGGTCCGACCGCCTCGATGGCGATCGGGCCGTTGTGCCTCAAGTGGTACCTCGAGTGAATTGGTGGCGGTCCGACCGCCGTCGGTCGGTCCGACCGACGGTAGCGGTCCGATCGGCGTCGATGAGCGATCGGACCGCAAGTTGAGTGTCATTGAATTTGAGTGGGCCAAAAATAGAGGGTGTAGGCAAGTGAGGAGATTCTACTGCACTTGGTCCCATAATTTTGGAGCCTCGGTCAAAAGTTCTATTCGTTTTAAATTTCCAGAGAGGTTGCGGATTTCAGTGTTGAAATTTTGGCTAAGTCCTTTGGTGGCGGTCTGACCGGCCTTCTGTTGGCGGTCAGACCGGCGGTGGCGGCCGACCGCCGGCCGGGCGGTCCGACCGGTTTTCACTTACGCCGTCACCGTGTGGTGGCGATAGTTCTTGATTAGGTCAAGTTCATTGGTTTCATGTCATATGTGTTGCATGATGCATGTTTTGACTAACGTGGGTCAAGTTGTGAAGAACTTGTTCCCGATTTCGATTTTCTTGTCTATTGTTGTGCAGGTTGCTTGGTGGTCAACGACGGTCAACGGCGAGGATGATCGGGACTAGGCTTGGAGAGCTGAGGTTCAAAACGATCGACGATGCGGGTGAAGTCATTGACTCAAGTATGGTGCAAGATGGACAAAGGTGACCGAAGGCGATTCGGTGCGATCGTTGAATCAAACGGCGCGGGGTCGGTGCAAGTGCCATGGTGGTTTCGATGGGAGCCGGATGGGAGAGACTTGCCGACATGATGAGAGCCGTTGGATCAACCTACACGTGGCGAGCAGCGAGTGCCGCACAATTTGGACACTGGCGCTTTAAAAGGCGTGCGTGTGTCACCCGCTTGTTTTGGGCCTTAACGGAGCCCATTAGGAGACTCTATTAGAAACCCTAAGCCTCCACTATAAATAGAGGAGGGAGGTGGCTGCACCTGCCCCCGACCTTCGACGTTTCATTGTTGAGAAACCCTAATTTGCTTAGGGAGAGGAGGAGAGGAGGTTAGGGTTCTAGAGAGTTGGATTGGATTTCGTGCTCATGTATTGAGTCTTTGTCATCCATTGATGGAGTGGCTATAAACCAATACCATATCAAATCAATCCAAAGAAAGTTTCTTTAAGATGAGGTCAATTGCTTTCTTTCTCTCTTTTTGATGATTTAAGTCTTTCTTTGATCCGCGAGTTTTTGCTTAGTTTCTGGATGTGATCTAGCTTGCTGTGATGTGTGGGAATACATCTAGGATCATCAATATCATCAATCACCCACGAGCAAGTCTCAAGATCATATTTTTGTTTTGACTCGATTTTTGACCTAACTTCGCTCAAACTGTAAAAGGTCAGAATCTTGGCAAGAATTATCACGATCGTTGCTTGGAATAGGTTCCTGACATACTTAGGTAGGTGTGTGTCAAATTTCACGAAGTTTGGACGCACGAATCAAAAGTTTGATCAATTTGTGTTTCGGTTTGTCGGGTTGTTTCCTCTGTTCATTGAACCGCCGGTCGACCGCTTGAGGAATCGACCGCCAATGCCGATCGCCGACCGACCGCCCGTGAGAGGTCGACCGCCGAGCCTTCGTGTTTTGGTTTTGTGTTGATTTTACTGGGTTTTGAGTTGATTCAATACAAGTCTTCCGCAGGCATGATTGATTGATCTTCATAGCTTTCATAGCTATTGGAGTGAGATTCGTATTGAATTGAATTCGGGAGAAAAAGAGATCATGCTCCTATTCACCCCCCCTCTAGTCGCCTTTTCGGTCCAACAAGTGGTATCAAAGCCCGTTAGTTCAATCTTGATCTTAACCGGTCACCAACTTGGCGATGGATAAATACTCTTCCAAACCGCATATCTTCGATGGGCACTACTATGCCTTTTGGAAGAACCGCATGCGTGTCTTTCTTGAGAGCGAACCACGAGGTATTTGGGAGGTCGTTCGAGGTCCACTTATCTTGCTCGAGGTTGCTACGCGGCTCAAGCCCTTTGGCTAATGACCGTAAGACAAAGAATTTTCTATATGGTGGGCTTGGTAGACAGAATATGATAGGATTTGCAATCTCGAGATCGCACATGAGATTTGGAAGACCTCAAACCTATCATGAGGGTTCTTCCCAAATCAAACAAGTGCGTCAAGAGGTCTATAAAAGAGAATATAACAAAATCGAGATGCGCCCCTGGTGAGAGCATCGATGACATTTTCATCGCTTCAACACGTTGATAAATCGATGAAGTCTGTTGGTATTGAATTTACACACCGAAAATGCCATCCATCTCCGGCCGCAATCAACACCGTGGAGTGGGAGATAAAGGCTACCGCTATTCAGAAAATGTCAACTTCTCTCGATCGACTTTTGAGCTGCTCTATAGCAAGCTCAAGACTCATGAGATCCGTAAAGTCACCATTCTAAGAAGGGTAACATGGCTTTGGTAGCGCACCGCCAAGAGAGCCTTTGATGGGTCGTTTGAGTCCTCTTCTGGTTTTTCACTTGCTTCTTTATCTGCAATTCAAGAAGAGGATCTTGAGAGTATTCCTGAGCCTGAGATGGCGCTTTTGATTAAGGAGTTCACACGGGCCTACAACAATATGAGAAACAAAAAGAGAGGCGGCCCTGTGACATGTTATGAGTGTGGAGAGCTTAATCACATCCGGGAAAATTGCCCCAAGCTGAAAGGTAAGAGCAACCACAAGGATGAAAAGCTAGCTTGGAAGAAGCCTCAGGGGCGCAAGTCCAGGTTTGATGATGCCAAGCTCAGGAAGGCTGCTCACCGGGTTCTTGCCGCTCTTGGAGATCGATCCTTGAGTGATGTGGACTCCGGGAGCGAGGAGGACAAGGAGGAGGAGCTCCCACAAGACAAGAAGGGGAAGGCCAAGGACTTCACCGGCATGTGCTTCATGGCTGACTCCGACGACATCAATGACAACAATGAGGTATCTCCTTCTTATGATGTTCTCTTTGCTAGATGTGAAACTGTCTATGAGCAAATACTAGGTCAGGATAAAGCTTTAAAGTTCATCATGACTAAGAATGAGGAGTTAGAGTCACAAGTAAAGAAACTCACATTAGAACTTGTGAATGCTAAGAGTCTTGACTCTGATGAATGTTCATCCTGCTATGCTTTACATTCTGAATTTGCTAAACTGCAATCTGCTCATGATATTGCTTTGCAACAACTTGAAAATGCTAGAACTGAGCTAATTGAAGTTAAATTTGCTCCTTGCGAAAAATGTTTAGAGTCTAGCAAGTTGGTTGCTTCTGATATGGTTGAATCTAGCTCTTGCTCTGTCTGCTTAGAACGTGAACGTGAATTACATGATGTTGTAGAAGCAGCTAGAGCTAAATATGTCAAGCTTAAGGACAGATTAATTCGCTACTTGTGCTTCATGTGAAGTTCTTAAGCTTGAAGTTGCTCCTTATAAGAAGAGGTTTAATGCTAAAACTTGTGATTCATGTGTTAACCTTAGAAAAGAAATTGCTTACCTTAATGACACATTAGAAAGATTTTCTAAAGGTAAGAAACAGTTAAACATGATTCTTGACAAGTCAAAACTCCTATAAGAAGCAAGGGTTAGGATACAACTTTGCCCAGGATAAATCTAATGACATTCAAATTTTGAGAAATGGCTTAGTTGAATTTGATACCCAACCTGCAAAGATCACTTTCAAATCTGCAGGTTTTGCCCAACCATCTGTTCAGCCAAAAGGTGCTTCTCCCGGTGGTACCAAGTACCATTGCACCTATTGCAAGAAGGATGGGCATTTGGTTGAGTTCTGTTGGCGAGGTTGAAAAATGCTAAGAAAAATCTTGCTAGAATGTCATCTAATCAACCTAGAGCTTTTGTGAGACATGGTAATTTAGAAAGGAAGAAACCTGGTCTAGGATTTATTTCACATGATAATCATGCTCATGCTCCTAGACAGGATAACTCTCATGTTAGAGTAACCATTGCTCACAACTGAATTTCAAATAGAATCAAGGATAGCACTTCTGCTTTGCATACTACTCGCAGACGTGTGTCTCAGTACTGGGTTCCCAAGTCATGTTTAACTAACTTGATGATTGAGATACTTCGCTCTTCCGTGCCTTGATTTTCGTGATCGCCGCGGAAGGAAGGACACGTGGTTCGCCGACTCATTACATTCACGCCACATGACCGGAGACTCAAAATGGTTCACCTCCTTCACGCGGTCGATAGGTGATGTCCTCATCACCTTTGGAGACAATACTCAAGGGCGGATTGAAGGAACAGGAACAATCAGGGTGAACGACAATTTCATCCTAAAGGACGCCGCCCTTGTGGACAAGCTTAGGTTTAACTTACTCTGTCTCACGACTTCTTGATGATGGTTATGAGACTATATTTAAGAAAAATGCTTGTCGGTGCTTGATTCTGTTTGGTGAGCTCGTTTTTGGGATTTATAGAGTTGCTAGGATCTTTGGAGCTGATTTTTCGAATCTCTTCTTTGGTTCTCTTAAATGTTTATTTACACCTTCTTTCGAGTTTCGCTTTGGCACCGACGTTTGGGGCACATTGGTTTTGATCATCCGACGCGAGTTAGCAACCTTGATCTCATGAGAGGGTTGCCCAAACTCAAAGCCGTCAAGGATCTTGATGTGCGCCTCGTAGGCATGGCAAGCAAGTTGCCGCCACACCCTTCAAATGACTTTGGTCATGACCGACGGACCGAGACAGCTTGCTTCATATGGATACCGTTGGTCCCGCTAGGTTCGGTCAATTGGTGGCAAGTGGTACATTCTTGTCATAGTTGATGATTTTTCGAGATACACTTGGGTGTTCTTTCTTGCTTGAAGGATGAAGCTTTTGGTTTTATCGTGATCTTGTTCTTCGCTTGGCTTCGAATTTTCTCGTGCCTTGAGAGCGATCCGCGATGACAATGGCACGGAGTTCAAGAATGCCTCATTTGCCTCTTTTTGTGCCGGCGCGAATTGAGCATCGTTCTCTTCTCCACACGCCCTCAACAGAATGGCGTTGTGGAAAGGAAGAACAGAACCTTAGTCGAGATGGCTAGGACAATGCTAGATGAGTATAGCACACCGAGGAGGTTTTGGGCGAAGCTATTTCTCTGACTTGTCATATTGCAAATCGTGTCTTCTTGAGACCGTCTTTGGGCAAGACTTCATATGAGCTTGATTTGGTAGAAAACCCTCTGCTTCTCATTTTCGAGTTTTTGGAGCTAAGTGTTTCATTCTCAAGACAGAAACCTAGATAAATTTGAATCAATGACTTTTGATGGTTTATTTCAGGTTATCCTGCGATTCGAGGGTTTTCGGGTTTTAATGTTGAAACTAACATTGTCCAAGAGACATGCAATGTCACTTTTGATGAGACTAGCCTCGAGCTAGATTCGACATTTCAGGTGATACAGTGTGAAAGCATTTTTGTGGAGGAAGATGATGACGGTCGATATTTGTTCTCCACTGCTCGCTGCTGAGGCTCTGCCCAAGTTCCGAACTCGCACGATCGCTTCACCTCCAATTGAGGCTCTCACGCATCTTCTTCATCGCAGCACTGCAGAGGTTGAGGAGATATTGTCTCCCGGCGCTCCACTTCATATTCAGAGGCATCATCCTCCGGATCGATGATTGGTAATCTTAATGAGCGAGTCACTCGCTCCTGTATCACGATCCAAGTCTCTACTCTCATTCGGATTTGTTGCTTCTTTCGAACCCGCGACATATCACATGCGTTATCCGATTCTAGTCAAGTTAATGCCATGCATGAGGAGTTAGAGAATTTTGAGAGGAATAAGGTCGGAATCTAGTAGAACCTCCTAGTGGTCATAATGTGATAGAAACCGTTGGGTATTCAAAAATAAACAAAATGAGGATGGTTCGTGGTTAGAAACAAGGCTAGATTGGTAGCGGGGTTTTAGCCAAGTTGAGGGTTTAGATTTTGATGAGACATTTGCTCCTGTTGCTAGATTGGAAGCCATTCGCATTCCGCTTGCATTCGCGCTTCTAAGGGCTTTAGATTATATCGATGGATGTTAAGAGTGCCTTTTGAATGGTTTTATAGAGGAGGAAGTATATGTTAGACAACCCCTGTGCTTTGAGAATCCCAAGCATCCACATCATGTTTTCAAGCTATCCAAAGCCTTGTATGGTCTTAAGCAAGCCCCTAGAGCACGGTATGATAGACTTAAGACCTTTACGCTCTGAATGATTTTGAGATGGGTAAGGTAGACAAGACCTGCTCATCCTTAGGCGTGGCAATGACTTCCGCTTGCTCGATTTATGTAGATGATATTATCTTTGGTGATTCTTCTCATGCTCTTGTTTCCAGTTTTTACGAGACAATGTCCAGGAATTTGAGATGAGCATGATGGGAGAACTCAACTACTTTTCGGGCTTCAAATCAAGCAATGCAAGGAAGGGATCTTCATCCATCGACGGCACACCAAGGATCCGCTCAAGCGCTCGAGATGGTGATCGCAAGCCGATCGCCACTCCCATGGCGACTTCGACTGTTTTGGATCCAGATGAGGAAGGAGAAGCCGTGGATCAACGCGAGTACCGCAGCATGATTGGCTCTCTTCTATACCTGACGGCCTCAAGACCGGACATCCACTTCACGGTTTGCCCTCGTGCGAGGTTTCAGCGTCTCGAGGACTTCCCATCGCCAAGCCGTTAAGCGCATCTTGTATTTACACTCTACCCTCCGTATGGCATTTGGTATTCCTCTTCGTCCTTGTCCATTCTGGGGTTTTCGATTTCGATTTTGCGGTGTCGGCTAGATAGGAAGAGTACCTCGTGCACTTGTCACTTCCTAGGCACTTCTCTTGTCTCTTGGTCTTCTAGGAAGCGTCTTACATTGCACAATCCATCTTGAAGCTGAATATGTAGTCCGCTAGTTGTTGTAGTCGATTTTGTGGATGGTGTCCACTCTTAAGGATTTTGGGTTGGCATTTGATAGTGTTCCTCTTTTTCGTGATAACACTTCGCGATTAACATTGCTAAAACCCCGTGCAACACTCTAGGACCAAGCACATAGACATTCGCTATCACTTTCTTAGAGATCATGTCGAGAAGGGTGATATTGTGCTGCATTTCGTGGAGTCCGACGCTCAGTTGGCTGATGTCCTCACCAAGCCTTTAGATCCAACTAGGTTTGCAACCTTGAGAAGTGAGTTAGGGGTAATTTATCCCTACGGTTTGGTTTGAGGGGGAGTTGGCTCTGTTCTGAACTTTTCTTGTTCATCTGAGTTTTTCTGTTTTTCTGATACCTTCTTCTAGTGGTATTTTCTTTTGATTTTTTTTTTAGGCTCTTTGAGTTTTTGTGCATCTCATTGTTTCATACTGCATTCATATGAAAAACCAAAAAGATGCATTGTTATATAAGCTTTTCTGCTTGTCTTTTAAAATTGATGAAGCTTTGCTTATTACCCTTTTGAGCTTTAGTATTTCAATTCTGCTCAATGCCATGTCTAGTTCTTTGACTTGCTAGAATTATCATGCTTTCACATGTGTAGCTAAGTCTTTCTTTGAATGAGCGAACTTTAAGACAACTTGAACTAAGAAACGCAAGTTGTGGATGTTTTAGCTAGTTGCGCAATTAGTGCTCCTTTGTGACATTGGCCTGTCAAAATTGCGGTGTTAGCTCTTGAATCTAGTATTGATCATTGTTTGAGCTTCTTGTTCTTTTAAGAATCTAAATATGCTCTTGTGAAAAATAAAAATCAAATTTAAAGATTGTCTTCGCTTAAAATGTGCCAAACTATTCTCTCGAGACTGCATGTCATAGACATGAACTTGGAGATAGTTTGATGATCCGACGATCTCATGGGGACCGCTTGTCACAATTGACATGAACCTCAAGATTTGTCGCCTGTAGAAGCTTAGGAAGAGTTTGTGGATGGCTCCTAGTCCAGATCTTCTTTACTAAGATATACCTTTAATCAACTTCAATATTCATTGCAAATGAAAAACTGTTGAAAAATGGACGTTTGAGACAATTTGAGCAAAATGATTCAATTCGGGACCTGTTTGTCTCTTAATGTGGTCTTTGTTAGCTTCTTGATCTCACATTGACATTTTGACATGGCGGCATCATTTTAGGATCTCTGTTGATGAACTTGCTAGATTTGAAGCTTTGCTTAAAATACTAAAATTTATTGCTTTACATTGAGCCTTCTTGCTTTAGCTTTGTTATATATGTCTTATCATGATCTTGCTAGCGCATTCAGGCTGATATGGTGTTTATGCAAAATTTGAGATGCTAGCTTGTTCTTTTGGGTAATCTCCAAAGCTTCTTGTAATCCAAAATTGAAAAATACAAAAATATGAAGCCACTCCATTGCATTTCATGCATGCTCCTTCTTATGCTTTTTCCTCATTCTGCATTTGTTATCTCTGGACGAGAGGAAGGCGTGATTCCTTGATGACTCCATTGTCAAAGGGGGAGAAGATATTTCAAGATGTGTAAAGGGGAGAAGATTTAAAAGTATTAAAAAGAGGGAGAAAATTGGAGAATTTGAGGATCATAGTGAGGGGGAGTTTCTTATTTGCATTCTTATGGTCTTATTACTCTTTCTGAACTTGAATTGCAATTCTTGATCCTCACCATGATCAAAGGTCATTTCGAACAATTGTTCTTTCATATGGACCTTAAGTGAGATTTTTGACTCTTCTTTGGAAATTGAAGCTTTCTTGCTTTCTTTTGCCTTATCTCACTTGCCGATGCTATTCTGAAGCCAGCTTGGTCATTTCCATTGCTTTCTCTTGCATTTGGACCAAGTTGTGCCTTTGCGCGAAAACGTTGAGTTTTTACTTTTCAAACCTCAAAACTTGTATTTGTGGGGAATTGCCAATGTGATCATCAAGGGGAGATTGTGGATATCATGGGGATATGCTCATGATCTTAGGATGATGTGTCAATTGGCAATGACGTTGAAGGTTTGCGAAACACGAGTTTTCGCAAAGTTCGAGTTCTGTCGAGCCTCAGCGGTCCGACCGCCTCGATGGCGGTCGACCGCGCGTGCCTCAAGTGGTACCTCGTGAATTGAATCGGCGGTCCGACCGCCGTCGGCGGTTCGACCGATTTGGTAGCGGTCCGATCGGCGTCGATGAGCGGATCGGACCGGCAAGTTGAGTGTCATTGGAATTTGGAGTGGGCCAAAAATAGAGGGTGTCGCAAGTGAGGAGATTCATCGCACTTGGTCCCATAATTTTGGAGCCTCGGTCAAAAGTTCTATTCGTTTTAAATTTCCGAGAGGTTGCGGATTTCAGTGTTGAAATTTTGGCTAAGTCCTTTGGTGGCGGTCCGACCGCCTTGGTTGGCGATCGATCGGTGGTGGATCGGCCGATCGCCAAGGTTGGCGGTCCGACCGGTTTTCACTTACGCCGCCACCCGTGGTGGCGATAGTTCGATTAGGTCAAGTTCATGGGTTTCATGTCATATGTGTTGCATGATGCATGTTTTGACTAACGTGGGTCAAGTTGTGAAGAACTTGTTCCCGATTTCGATTTTCTTGTCTATTGTTGTGCAGTTCCTTGGTGGTCAACGACGGTCAACGGCGAGGATGATCGGACTAGGCTTGGAGAGCCGAGGTTCAAAACGATCGACGATGCGGGTGAAGTCATTGACTCAAGTATGGTGCAAGATGGACAAAGGTGACCGAACGGGCCGTTCGGTGCGACTGGTTGAATCAAGCGGCGCGGGGGTCGGTGCAAGTGCCATGGTGGTTTTGGTGGGAGCCGGATGGGAGAGACTTGCCGACATGATGAGAGCCGTTGGATCAACCTACACGTGGAGAGCAGCGAGTGCCAGATAATTTGGACACGGCGCTTTAAAAGGCGTGCGTGTGTCACCCGTTTGTTTTGGGCCTTAACGGGAGCCCATTAGGGAGACTCTATTAGAAACCCTAAGCCTCCACTATAAATCATTTCAATTTTACTTTTTCCCAACTTCTATCTTTTCTGAAATCTCGGGGACGAGATTTTCTTAAGGGGGGTAGGTTTGTAACAGCCCTAATTTTATGAACAGAAATAAAATGTTTTATGAACAGTAATGATGTACTGTTCATAACAGTAATGAGGTGCTGTTCATAGCATCACTGTTCATTTTTACAGATTGGGCATTATGTTGCAAATGAAAACTTTCCTTTTGTAGCCAAAATCCAAAACCCATTTGAAGTTTCAAGGGAATACAAGCCAATGCTTGCATTATGACTGGGAGGTATTTTTATCAAAGCCTAGATAATTTATTTCGCCCACAAATAAATTTTGTTGAATTTTTAGAAATTATTTTGACTTGGACAAAAATAATTGTCTTTATCTAAACCTATTCGCGTTAAGGTAATTATTTATGAATTTTATAAGTGAAACCATAGTTTTCAAAATTTATTTGGGAAATATATCATCCCAGTAGCCTTCCTTCAAAATTTCATGAATTTACAAATTTATTTACTATTTCTAAAAGTCCGGTCAAACTTTTAAACCTTGAATTTAGGGTTGGTCAACCCTTCTGGTCTAAACCCAAACCTTAGCACTGTAGCGACTCGAACCCAATGAGGTTGAGTCCAACCGGTGCAATGTGGTCCGGCTCAATCACGCTCGGGCGCGAGCCCAACCCCACACGTGACGCAAGCCCTTGATCTCCCATCGAACGGACGAGATTTGCGAAGCCGCGTGGGCTATCCACGTTTGCGAAACAATCTCCACCGTTGGATCTCCATCCCACCGCATCCAGCTTTAGATCGAAATCTTAACACACTTCCAATTTCGTAACCGTTGATGTCCAATCAAACGGATCAGATTCATTGGGTCTTTTAGATCGCCAAATGCCACTGTGAACTTGAGCCCTTGGATCTTGATCGGGCGATCGAGAGGGGCGATAACAATCGGACCTCCGGATCCCCTCTTGATCTCCACCGTTAATCTTAGATCCAACCGCACCGCCCTTTTTGTTTTAAACTTAAAGGCGCGCATCCATTTTGGCCGTCGGATTCAAATCCTACGATACCCCTTTTGACCGTGTGCATTTAGGGCCCGATTTTGTTGGACCGTTGGATTTTAATCGTAGGGCCTATAATGAGATAACATTCGGACCTCCGGATCTTCCTTCAATCTTGACCGTAGAAAACCAATCTGACGGTACCACGTCATCTCATTTAAAGTGACGTGTATCGTTTTTAGATCGATCGTTGGATTCAAATCCAACGCCCCTCTTTGAATATAACCTCCGAACTTCCGTAGGGCTCCTTTAAATCTCAATCGTCCACTTGAGATCGCACGGTCCATATTAAACGATCTTGATTAAATTCTTTTAACACCTATTTTCATCGGAGCCGCCCATCTCTAATCGGACGGTCGATGTTCTTTTGGGTTTTAGGAGGCGCGCACGACTGCGGCTGCCAGCGGGGTCCGCATGTCAGGGAGTCGTCTCTCTTCCTCCTTGCCTCTGTGCACCGTCGCTGGCTTTGTGACCGGAGTAGAGGCGTTATCCAAGGATCATGCAACTATTGTCCGGATATTTAACACTAATTGGACACCTCATCAACTCTAGACACTTCTCCTTTGCCCTGTAGTTCAACCTTTATATATATACCCTAGCTTTTTGCTCCTGCCATTGTTGACCAAGGGAGCTCTTCATCTTCCATTGCCGTTCCAATGGAGTTTCTTGCTCCTACATTTTGCTTATCCATCCTAAGCGCTGGTTTCACCTTGTAACATGGATTTGGCATCTTTTGTAGGATTAAACCAAAGTTTATTTCTCTGTTGGTCAAAGCCGGTTTTAGGAACCTTCGGTGTTTCTCATACTCTGGTAAGCTAAGGCCTTATTTCTTGTCATCTCAAGTACACTAAGAACCTCCGTAGCTCAAGTAGCTCCAACCTTCTTTAAACTGAAAAGTTATTTTCATAACTTTTCGGTCTTTCATATCGTTTTCCAGTTCTAGGGCTTCCCTAACTATCCTTTTTGCCTAGTTAGCTCTTAGTTGAACCCTGATAGCATAATCAGTTGTTCTTTTGATTCTTGTCGTCATCTATTTAACTTTGTAGCAAAAGTCTTTCGCGGTCATCTGTTGTTCTTTTGATTCTTGTCGTCATCTATTTAACTTTGTAGCAAAAGTCTTTCGCGGTCATCTGTTGTCGACCCAACCGACAACTTCTGTATTTCGTTAGTATCTGCAACTTGATCGATTAGGGTTAGATTAGGGTTAGCCTGGGGTATTATTTACTCTGAAGATCAGACTAAGCTTCAATTTAGGATCTTTTACTTAGTCTATTTTCAATCAACTCGAAATCTGCAGGCTGCTCTGTTTTCCATTCTTTTCAAAATCTGAAAACTGTAACTTTGACCGAAACTCTAGTTGCTGTTATTTAAAGGCAGTAGATGATAAAATGGGTTATTATCTTTATTAGGGTAAGTATGACTTAAGCATATTATTAATTATGCATTACTTTCTTGATCATACATCTTTTGTTCATTTTTACTTGCTGTCAATTTTCATATTCATTGGAGTTTATTGTTTCTTTTTAGAAACTGGTTCTTCTAAAGTGTTTGATTCTATTCCTGAGCAACCAGAGCCTGCACAAGAAGTATATTATTATCAAGGCAAGCATCCTCTTTGCACCATGTTGATCCCAAAATTTTATACTATAGATTTTTTAAAATACAGTGATAACTGTTGCAAGCTAATTCTCTGAAAATATAATTATGATCTGTTAGTAGGTAGTTATGACCTAACATTGTGGATTACCTTAATTCTAACCATACACTCAAACTTAGAGTAGTACTGTATACTACAAGATTTAGTTTCAGAATTCGCTTAGCCATGCAGTCTAGAGAACTTTAAAGTTTGACAAGATTATCTTGTCAAACATGGGAACAACAAATGAATTTCAGTCATTTTAACTATTTGTCCAGTTTCTTTAAGTCCAAACTGAATATTAAATTTAATTAACACATCTTACTTAAGCATGACAAGACATCACTTAAGGACTTTAACACAATCTTTCAGAAAAAGAGGTATTAAATTTCAACACTCGAAATAATCCAAAAGAAATACATAAAGCCAACGCTTTCACATGATAAAGAACTTGCAACTGAAAACTTCCAGTATCCAGAATACCAAGCAAATAAATGAATCACATTTCCAACAAGAAGAGCAGAACTCCCAAGAAAAGATAAATCTTGCCGATAACCAACGTTCTCAAGAAACAACATTAGACCAGCGGTCAGGAGAACAAGTAGTCGATTTATGGAACCAAGAAAGTCCAATGAAAACTCATCAGAAGGAATGTAAAACAGTAACTCAAGAAAACTTCATCAACCGTAACTATTACCAGAATTGACCAAAATCAAGATCAAGGAAGAGAATAACTTTCCTAAAGAAACTCGCCATCAACACCCAACTATGGTATTCGGGGTAGATACTACTCTATTCTTTTACTACGAACAGTGGTGTTGATACGGGGGGAGGCCCGATCTTCTCAGTGAGGAACCGTGGATAGTTGATGCGAAGTAGACGATGTCGCTAGCTGAACACTCGCGCCAATGCACGAACCCTCAACTCTTCGGAATACGCCCAAAACACACCGGGTAGTTGTTCGTCGCGAGACCACGAACGACGAACGCCAAGTCCCCAATTCCCAATGGAACGACGGCTTGACCTTGGACTGCAGAACAAAACAAATGGATCGCCTAATTCTCTCTCAAAGTCCTCGCATGAACTCTGGTGTCGAAAGAACAAGCAATAGCTATGTTTCAATCTTATGCATAAACTGGTCTACCTCTATGGTGCGCCATGGGGTTTATATAGCCTCCCACGCAAGCACAAAACTCGGATGAACGAGAACCGAGTGCTACAAGAATCCGAGTCCGACATCGTTCATCGCATGATAATCCGAGTCCGACATCGCTCACGTGAAAAGATCCGATTCAAAAACGTCCTACTTTAATTTGGAAATTTAAACTAGTCTCCTCTCGGTTTCCCTTGTATTGTGAGCTTTCCTTCTCTTAGCTTGCGCGAATTTGTTCGATGCACTTGATGCTTCTTTTATGCCAACGTAACCCTTGTTGCCATGTCACCATATGTCTTTCTTGACCGCCCGCATGAGCTAGGGTTTTATCCTCGAGAGCACGTTCCTCTCGTTGGCCACATGGGTTTCTTCTCCTTGTTGGCCGCATGTGTTTCTCCTCCATGAATTTGTTCCCGGCCTCCCTCTCCTCCTCTCGGTTCCAAAGTCTTTAAATTTGTCAAACCCGAGAATGCACCAAGTATTGCTTTTGGTAGTAACCAATTCTCATTGGCAACAAAAGGAAATTCATTAAGAAACAAATGCACCGTTGTTTGAGAAGTTTAGCTCTCGCTTCACGAATAACCTCATAAGTAGTAGGGATATCCTCATCATCCTCCCTTTCTTCAAGAAAAGCCGTCCTCGGCTTTTGATAGCGTGAAGATGTGCTAGACAAATAATACAACGATATGCATGGTATATATATTTATCATCCAAACTCCTTTCGCTAGCACATGATGATTTGTCAAAGTGTAATAAACAAAAGAACAACGATATACGTGGTATATGTATGCATCAATTGTTGTGACATTCTCGTTGTTGCACAAAATAATTAGGATCATAGCAGCCATAGGATGTATTTGATATATACATTGCGATACTTTCACCACATCATTCTCCTCCCATGAGAAAAAATCGTCCTCGACTTTGGTAAGTACATGGACAAGATATAAGAGGGACCCACTAGATCAAGTTGTTCAAATATTGAGAGAAAATTTTAGTTTCTTCCATGCTTCAACTCGACTACGTTGTTTACATGTATAGGAGAAACAAGTAGGCATCATATTGCGTTCTAAACAATAGGCACTTGTATTAAAATCCATCTCAAAATGATCATGATATTTCTCAATAGATGGTTTGCGCAAAACATGCAAGTTTAAATCAGCAAGATTATCACAAGTAATGCATATTCGATAAACATATAACTTGTCATCTACACCATAATCTCCAATCAAATTGAATGTATATGTGTAGGCATAAGTACTAACGAGTGATTTTAAACATGAAACTTTAGCAAGATTCTCAATCACACTAGATAGCTCTCTATGAACATCGAACATGATATAGTATAAAAGATCATCAAAAGATATTTTAGTAAGAATGTCCTTATGGGTAATCAATTCCACATTATGTAAATTGAGCATACAAATTTCAGAACATGGAATATTCAAAGGAACACTAGAGATCGAACTCAGACGCACCTCTTCTTGATGAGTATGCAATTCAACACCATTATCAGTACCTTTACCATCCTCCTCGGCTTGTTGTAGGTGTTTTAGATTGTAACACCCTGGCTATTCGGAAGCCAAGATGTCACCTAAAACATCTAACATACATCCATAATGCGTAAGAATTTGAACTAAGTATTTCAACTAAAGACAAGATTAAATTAAACGGACATGGTGAAGGTATCATTCCTTCACCTTCTAAGTTATTTAATACTGATCATCAATAAAGAAGGTTCACACGCAGTAATAAATCAACATCTATGTGGAGAAGGTATCCTTCCTTCACCAATTATAATTTAATTATTACAGTTCATCATTAACGAATGTAAGATAGAACTAAATTTAATCTTGAACATGAATAGGATGATGTGAACGAGTAGTGCGTGTCTACTCCCTCCCAAGTGAGCCAACATCAGGGGTTACCTAAAATAAACAAACAACGCAAGAGTGAGTCCATGACTCAGCAAGTACAGTGAAAGAAAAAGAACACATATACAAATAGGACATCACCATTTAAGAATGCGAACCTTGCATCGAGTGAACACTTATGAAAACATGAAATGAATGAATGTAATCAAGGATGGACTGCACACATGCATATATCGCAGATAGTGAGTGACACACCCGTCGGTGTTCACTTAAGCCCGCACCTTAACAAAAGTGCGGGATCCAAGTCCTATATGAAGAACGTTTCATATAGGTGTCCAAAGCTGCCCATACTGGAATTGATGGGTCTTACGTGCCCATACCGAATTGATGGGTCTTTCAATCCACTCCCGTGGGACGGACATGACAATGTCCAAATTTGCCCACATTGGAATGGTGGGACTTACAATCCACTCCCGTGGACATAACATGAATAAAAGGATGCATGATATGAACATGAACAGTGATAATACCATCTCTCAAGATATACTCCACATAATGAAAGAACATAACCAATTCCGCATCTCGGGTAACACAATATGTCACACTATAATCATGAAAACATTCACAATCACAGACTCAAAAGCAACAAAGTACTTGCCTTCGCGTATGCGACGCGTTAGCATGCAACGATGGCGCCCCAAACCCGTAGCCTCGTGGCCTAAACAATTAAATAACCGAAATAAGAACAACATAGAATCCAACCCGAATTAATAGTCTACAATACCCCTTTGAACTCCCAAGGAATCGCCATAAAACCTAATCTGAAAAACAGGCTGCAACCCAAAACGTGTCGGGACAGCAGCACGAAAATGACAGTAGTTAATGACGTGGGACTCGAAATGAGATGAGTCCAGATCCTACCTCATCTTAACGAACATATCTATAACATTCAAGTTGATGAGATTTCCCAATTCGGCCAATAAACTTCTCTAATAAAGAAAACAAAACAGCAGCACAGCTTCTGTCTGAACAAACAGGACAGCAATACTAAAACAACCATAACTTTTAATCTACAACTCCGAATTGAGCGTTCTTTAACAATCTGAAAAGGTTATGAAATTACCTACAATAAACTAGTTGGCACGACATTCAAATTTTGCCTTTAACAAAAAGTGGCACACGGGTCAAAACTAAAGATAGAAACTGACATACAATCTGGACAGACTGATCTACAATCTGGACAGTCACAAAGAAAAGTGCATAACTTTTGATCTATAAATCCAAATGAGGTGTTCTTTATCAATCCTGAAAGCTAGTGATATCACCTTCAAAATTTGTTATGGGCAAGACCTCTGAATCACCCTCTAACTAGGCCATATATCAACCTAAATAGAGACTGCTAATTCTCGTCAGGATTCTGGACAGCAGATATTAAATCTATCATAACTTTTGACTCGAGAGTCGGAATTAGGTGATCTTGGCGGCCACCGAAAGCTAAGAACAAGACCTACATATCTCTAGGAGATGGGAAACTCAGATTCGGCCTCTAACATCACGAAAAAGTCCACGCAACAATCTGGACAGAATCGAATTTCTACCCGCAGCAAATCGATCTAATCAAAATTGAACCAAAACACATCTACCACTAATCAAACGATGAGGATCGGCACTCGTTACCCTTGTAGCAACCAGGACGTAGGTGGGAGAACCTTGGAGAAGATGATCTTCCTCCTCCTTTCTCCTTCTCCCTTCTTCTCCTTCCACCATGGCCGGCGGCACCTCGGAGCTTCTTCCTCATCTTGGTAGAGCAGCACGGAGGGGGGGCTGCTACAGTACCGCGTGCTACAGTGCGGCGCGGTACTGTAGCAGAGGGTAGGGTTTTGGGGAAGGAGACCCCCCCTTCTTGACTCCACTACAAGGCCGGCCCACTTGGCTAGGACACCTTGGGCTAAAAGCCGAAGGTCCAATCCTCTCTCAAATCCTGAATTTTCTTTCAATTTTCCTCTAAACTTTAGTGCATTCAAATTTGAATAAATTTTCTTCCGAATAATATGTTCTCTCTATTTGATATTCGAGGTATTACATTCTACCTCTTAATGAATTCGACCTCGAATTCTAACCGTCGAAATAAACGAAAGAATAATTGCCACCGAAAAGAAACATCTATTAACATATGCCCGGAGCAAACATGTCTGGATAATACTCGCGCATGCGAGACTCCAGGTCCCAAATGACCTATCTCTCAGACTGACAAGACCACAAGACATTGACGTAAACTACATCTGACCTAACACTCAATCCGACATTGCCAAGTACACTCATCAGAAGAGATTCAAAGGTAAGATCCTACTCGATGGTCAATGACGTTAACGAATATTCAAACTCTAGTTCTCACGGTACTCACTCGGCACCAAACATGCTAAATGTAGTACACCACATATGGACCCGAGACGGTCCTTGCGATACGCCAACTTCCGAATTCCGTAGCTAACGAAAACAACCCAAAGTACCTTGGCTAACCTTCCAATTGATATGAACCACACAACATGCACATAGAACACGAACTCTTGTTCCACCTCTCAATTGAACTCTTCACTAAAACAAGGATCACCTCCTTTAACTAAACACACAACAGAGCTCTCTTTAAGCAAACTCTTTACCGACAAAACCCATCCGAAAAGAAAGATTCACATCGCATCTATGCGTTACACTCAAGACTAAAGAGTCAAACCCGTAAATCGAATTTCATCACGAAAAACCTTTCCACGCTCCAAGTGGCGTTTATAATAAACGCCACGAAATCCAAAGGAGAAATCACTTGAATGCCCAAAAAAATCATTTATTCCGTCTCAACTGGAAAGAATCACACATATCAACATAAATGTCGAGCTCAACTTATAAAGACATCTGTCAAAACACATAGCTCAAACAAGAATCAAGAAAACGTGTCTCTACTTTAGGAAGCATCAATTTCTCAGCTTCTCTTTCAGAATAAAACTTCTCTCAAACTTTGGAATTCCAATTCATCGCATAACACCCTAACTCATCTCTCTTAACTTGGCATTCTCAACGCTATGCTCAAGTCGAAATACATCATCCACACCTCGGTATAGAGGCTCTATCGACTACACTGAAACTTTCTCTCAACAACTCCTCTACCGATGAATTAATTTGACAGATGACTTCCAATGCATCTCAAAATAGATATCACATGCAATCACATCACCTCAATGTTTTAAGAATAAACAACTCAAATTCCCAAAGACACACATTCATATACTTCCTCAAAAGGGTTCTATCAATGACCATCCCATTGTTCGAATCCACCCTTATTCTACTTTTCTACACATAATAATTGGGAGACTCAAGGTCCTAGCAAAAGAATGTGAAGCCCAAAATTAAACTCCAAGACTCCTACCATGAACTTCTCATATAGAAGATAGGGAAGCCTCAAATTAAATCCCTAAAATTCTCACAATCCAAACATACTCGCGCATTGACATCAACACAAAAACATTTCTTCGATCCAATTATCTTTATCAAGATTCTAATTCTTAGAGAGTTACTTACTACGCCCAAGTCATTCATGGCAATAATCCAACAATCTCGGCTATCTCTTTAATCTCTTTAACGATCGATCACTTTGCTAATATTACTCCCATTACAACACCATCATATTTCATCTACACAACCACGCAAGGTACTCAACCGCGACACTCTAATACATTGATCAAGATTTTCATACTTTGATAATTCTATGTTCCATTGAAATGAACAAAAGAACTTGGACTACGCCTCGCTATAGATTCTACTAGTTGTAACCATGCAATCAGTTTAACCTCCAAAGGCAACCTTCTAATGAGATAAACTCCTCTTAAATAACTATATTACTAAATTATTTCATCCTCCAATGCTCATCGAATAATTTCCAACCCAAAGTTTCACAACTACAATCATTAAACACCTCAAAAGACTCGTGAAACGAATAGATTGATTCTTTCTCAAAAGAAAGAGCGAATGAAATCAATTTTCTTCAACTAGGAAAACATGTGCCACCCGCAAGGAACAAAGGATCAAGAAAAAATAGTCACTTAGGCAAAGTACTGGAAAACATAAGGAAAATCAATAGTCGAGGGCTCAAGCCCTATTGAAAGCAAATACCAAACCACAAATGAGAAGAAGGTAATGCCCTTTGAAAATTTGATAAACTCTTATGGAACAAATGCATAAGGTTTAAGCACATCCAAATAAACTGCAAGTGGCGAAACGCGACTTAAATCTCAAATACTTTTACTTCACTCCTTCCTTTAACTAGGAAAGTTATTTTCTGTGATTACTACATCACTTTGCCACTTAAACAAGATAAGCTCTTAAGACCAAATCATAAGAACCACTTAAGAACCAATAAAATCTTTCAACCCGTCTCTTTGCTCAAAATGACAAAGTTACCACATAACTCATGAGGTCCAAAGATAACAAACGCAAAACTCAAACACTTTCACTAAAACAAGATCATGCAAATGATTTTTTCGTTGAACATTATCATCACAACCACATCGACAATCACACTAATCAACGAAATAATATGCTATTGGCGAGAATCATCAAATCTCTTAACACTCCATGAACTTTTGAAAAAATCACAATGAACTACTTCATCATGTCTCTAAAATCTAAATAAGGTTACATATACTTGATCTAGGAAACCTAGTGCAAAACCTTATAATTGAAACAAACTCTTTCAACAAGATGATAATAGAACATGACAATCTCACCAATGTACACCAACAGAAATCTCGATTAGCTTTCATCCATTTAACTCTTAGTGACACTCGATGCCAAGATAGTACACACTAAATGCTCTCTAGCCACACATGGCACAAACATGATCCTACTCTGCTTGCAACCTCAACAACGCTTAAGAGGATATAATCAGATTCTAACTTATGATCAAGAATTAGAATAAAATGTCCTTAACTTCAATAATATAGGACACATAAGTCAAGGTTTCACAAGGCGATACATCATCGCTCATCTAGTCATTTAAACATGTTTCAATAATTTTTAGCATGGCAAGAATCAAGTAAAGCTATCATTTAAATAAGATCATCAAGATCCAAATAGAAGACAAATTCAATATTAATATTTATCAAGACAACATTCGAACACATCCTTAACTTAACCATCACTAGCGGTTAGAATAACCGAAAGAGGACCTAGATTTCAACTTATCTAACAAATTTATCGATTATCCGATCGTAAAGATCAACACGATACATCCACATTTTTTCCACAATTCTTAACAACAATAGCTTCTTGAACAAATATGAACAACCTCTTATCTAAAACTCATCCTGCATCAAATACAACGATATTTCACTTTAAGCAATTCACTTCCACTGATACTAGTTAAGAATAGACTGCTTGCACAAAGCTAATAACCCAAATCGATAACTCATACCATAATAATTAATTCATTTAATTAACACTGCACTTAAGCATGTCAAGACATCACTTAAAGATTTTAACCTAATCTTTCGTAAAAGAGGCATTACATTCCAACACCGAACTAATCCAAAAGAAATACATAAAGTCAAAGCTTTCACATGTTAAAGAATTTGCAATGTAAAACTTTCAGCATCTGAATACTCAAATAATAAATGATTCACATTCTCCAATAAGAAGGCGAACTCCCAAGAAAAGATAAGTTTTTTGCCGATATCCAACGATCCCAAGAACAACTTTAGACCAAAGATCGGAGAACAAGTAGTCGACTTATGGAACCAAGAAAGTCCAATGAGAACTCATCGTAAGAAATGTAAAACACTAACTCAAGAAAACTTCATCAAACGCAACTATTACCGAATCGCCACATACAGTAACCAAGGAAGAGAATAATATTTTCTAAAGAATCTCACCTCAACACTCCACTATGGTATTCGGGTAGATACTACTCTATTCTCGCTACCACAAATATCGGTGCAATCGACAAAGTCCAGGCCACAACCACGGCCTCCACTTCTTAACCTCCATCATCGACACGTTTAAACAATATAATCAATTATGATTATACATGATCATATCATGACAATCATAGAATAGATTCATAGATATGGAATATCATAACATATCATATATTAACAACAAGAAAGATAATACAAAAGCAATTCAACAATTGCTCAACGAATGAAACATAACAATAGAAATACGGATACAATGGATTTCCCAACCCCACCCATCAGTGTACGTGTGTCAATTTAATATTCAATTACCACGGACCTAAAGCCCGCTCGATACCAATCGTAACACCACGGCTATTCGGAAGCCAAGATGTCACCTAAAACATCTAACATACATCCATAATGCGTAAGAATTTGAACTAAGTATTTCAACTAAAGACAACATTAAATTAAACGGGACATGGTGAAGGTATCATTCCTTCACCTTCTAAGTTATTTAATACTGATCATCAATAAAGAAGGTTCACACGCAGTAATAAATCAACATCTATGTGGAGAAGGTATCCTTCCTTCACCAATTATAATTTAATTATTACAGTTCATCATTAACGAATGTAAGATAGAACTAAATTTAATCTTGAACATGAATAGGATGATGTGAACGAGTAGTGCGTGTCTACTCCCTCCCAAGTGAGCCAACATCAGGGGTTACCTAAAATAAACAAACAACGCAAGAGTGAGTCCATGACTCAGCAAGTACAGTGAAAGAAAAAGAACACATATACAAATAGGACATCACCATTTAAGAATGCGAACCTTGCATCGAGTGAACACTTATGAAAACATGAAATGAATGAATGTAATCAAGGATGGACTGCACACATGCATATACTGCAGTATAGTGAGTGACACACCGTCGGTGTTCACTTAAGCCCGCACCTTAACAAAAGTGCGGGATCCAAGTCCTATATGAAGAACGTTTCATATAGGTGTCCAAAGCTGCCCATACTGGAATTGATGGGTCTTACGTGCCCATACTGGAATTGATGGGTCTTTCAATCCACTCCCGTGGACGGGACATGACAATGTCCAAATTTGCCCACATTGGAATGGTGGGACTTACAATCCACTCCCGTGGACATAACATGAATAAAAGGATGCATGATATGAACATGAACAGTGATAATACCATCTCTCAAGATATACTCCACATAATGAAAGAACATAACCAATTCCGCATCTCGGTAACACAATATGTCACACTATAATCATGAAAACATTCACAATCACAAGACTCAAAAGCAACAAAGTATTTGCCTTCGCTATGACGCGTTAGCATGCAACGATGGCGCTCCCAAACCCGTAGCCTCGTGGCCTAAACAATTAAATAACCGAAATAAGAACAACATAGAATCCAACCCGAATTAATAGTCTACAATACCCCTTTGAACTCCCAAGGAATCGCCATAAAACCTAATCTGAAAACAGGCTGCAACCCAAAAACGTGTCGGGACAGCAGCACGAAAATGACAGTAGTTAATGACGTGGGACTCGAAATGAGATGAGTCCAGATCCTACCTCATCTTAACGAACATATCTATAACATTCAAGTTGATGAGATTTCCCAATTCGGCCAATAAACTTCTCTAATAAAGAAAACAAAACAGCAGCACAGCTTCTGTCTGAACAAACAGGACAGCAATACTAAAACAACCATAACTTTTAATCTACAACTCCGAATTGAGCGTTCTTTAACAATCTGAAAAGGTTATGAAATTACCTACAATAAACTAGTTGGCACGACATTCAAATTTTGCCTTTAACAAAAAGTGGCACACGGGTCAAAACTAAAGATAGAAACTGACATACAATCTGGACAGACTGATCTACAATCTGGACAGTCACAAAGAAAAGTGCATAACTTTTGATCTATAAATCCAAATGAGGTGTTCTTTATCAATCCTGAAAGCTAGTGATATCACCTTCAAAATTTGTTATGGGCAAGACCTCTGAATCACCCTCTAACTAGGCCATATATCAACCTAAATAGAGACTGCTAATTCTCGTCAGGATTCTGGACAGCAGATATTAAATCTATCATAACTTTTGACTCGAGAGTCGGAATTAGGTGATCTTGGCGGCCACCGAAAGCTAAGAACAAGACCTACATATCTCTAGGAGATGGGAAACTCAGATTCGGCCTCTAACATCACGAAAAAGTCCACGCAACAATCTGGACAGAATCGAATTTCTACCCGCAGCAAATCGATCTAATCAAAATTGAACCAAAACACATCTACCACTAATCAAACGATGAGGATCGCACTCGTTACCCTTGTAGCAACCAGGACGTAGGTGGGAGAACCTTGGAGAAGATGATCTTCCTCCTCCTTTCTCCTTCTCCCTTCTTCTCCTTCCACCATACGGCGGCACCTCGGAGCTTCTTCCTCATCTTGGTAGAGCAGCACGGAGGGGGCTGCTACAGCATCACAGCGTGCTACAGTGCGGCGCGGTACTGTAGCAGAGGGTAGGGTTTTGGGAAGGAGACCCCTTCTTGACTCCACTACAAGGCCGCCCACTTGGCTAGGACACCTTGGGCTAAAAGCCGAAGGTCCAATCCTCTCTCAAATCCTGAATTTTCTTTCAATTTTCCTCTAAACTTTAGTGCATTCAAATTTGAATAAATTTCTCTTCCGAATAATATGTTCTCTCTATTTGATATTCGAGGTATTACATAGATATCAAATCATCATCATGAAACCATTGGATCGCAAGCACTCTATCCCCCACCGTGGTTATCTCCTCGTCTTTCACGTCCAACGGTCTTTGGTTGTTCAACTTTCAACTCATTTTCTTTAATATCAACTCGCACAATGTGAGAAACAACACTAGAAGTAGAAAATAAATCGTGAATTTCAGTAGTAACCTCACTTTGACTATCATCTACTTCTCTCTTTTGTTGGTGCATCTTTCTCACACTCAATAGAGATGCTCTCAACCTCACATATGGTGGAATCACACACTCACTCTCTTTATCATTCTCACTCAATTTGGCTATGTGGCACTCATTCTCATATGGGTTTGGATACATCCCGTCCCCAAAGATTGTGGCTCAAAGAATTGAGCAATTACGAGAACCACAAACTCTTCATGAAGCAATGGGGCAGACTACACGAAACATGTACCGAAGGGAATGTCCCATGCTCGGTCGCCTTCACATGTGATATACTAGCGGCATTTAATCCTTTTCGTGGACAAGTCAACTTGTCAAGTAGAGAACGCTTGTAGTGGCGAGGTACAAAACGTGCCGAAATGCCGCTTCATCCGCTCCCACGTGATAATCGGCAATTCATGGCGCTCCATACGCTACGAATAAATCGCTCCCACCAATGTGTGGCATAATCGGCCAAGCCACTAGATGCAAGTAAGAGCTTCCTCTCATTGGTATAGTTGGGCATCCAAATAGAGTATCAATTTCTAGCTCCCAAGTGAGATATTCTTGTACATCCGCACGACCGTAAAATATAGGGATAGAAAATTTGGGCTTATCGTGAAAATCCTTACGATGCACGTTTGGTTGATTGAACATGGCGTGCAGCCCAAGAAGTTGTTGTTGATGTCCGCACGTAGTTGCGTAACCTCCTCTCCGAGGTTGTTCAATCCATCCGAACGGACCCGAGCTCATCGCGCACACCATTATCACGATCATGAAGTTGCTTTTGTAGCGCCCCACACAACCGTGTATACTCCGTCCACGTAACCGGTGGATTCTCCCGATGACCGACATGGATACAACTCACAAATAGCAAACGAAATTATATCCGGGTTAGTAAAAACTTGCTCTCTACGCCGCAACTCACCATCCCGAACACAAGATAAGCTTACTGTTCCAAAGTGAATCAAGGACGGCAAATCGACGGGCCAGACAATGAGCGACCTTAACCCGTAATGTATGAGTGTAACCAAGAGCAAGGGAGTACACAAACGGGTGTAGGTGGAGCTCGGACAGGTATGTGTATATCCTATGCAACTGATATTCAAGGTATTGTAAAGCTAAGTAATGATCCAAGCTAGAGTATTTTGCCTATGTGCTGATCCAAAGGTTTAAGCGAAGTGTATGAACGCACAAACAAAGATAAATGTGACTTAATGCAAACAAAGGAATGAGCTAGTGAGAGACAAACTGAAATTGAGATGAAAACTAGCTCGTTTTGCACCAAGTACTATGAGAGACGCTAGCCAATTGCAAAGATATCAATGTTAGGGCACAAGATTGCTCAAATAGATTAAATACACAATATGAAATTGTGGACTAAGGTTTACTCTTCCCAATTTCGCCAACCCCTTTTGTTTGTTTTTTTCCTCAAAACCGCATGAACAAGGCTCTTCGCCCTCGGCTATTAAGGAAACCGAAAGGAAAAAATTTGGTACTGGTATTTGCGGGTTTGATCTTTTGTTTTTTTAATACCTTTTCAAGCCGTGGCTTTTTCTTGTAATGGCTGCCTTTTCCTCTTTTCTTATTGCAATGGCGAAATAGGGTTTGCTCCTCTTAAGTGCACAAGTCTCACAATTCAACAACGTAAATAAACCAAAGAACAGCCCTAGTGCAATGTACAAAAGCTAGTCTCAAGGATGAAAGGATATAAGTGAAGCTCAAGAAACCCAAAGTGTTTGATCGGCTACTATCTTTTTGGGTGCTAATTGAGGAGTTCAATCAGCAATTTGGTACGGTTTATGTGAACACAACGATTAAGCAACGCAAAAGGAACACATGGATCAGCACTAAAAACAAAACTCTAATGGATGAAAACTTAACTAAACGCACAAGAAATAACAGATTAAACTATGGTTTTGGTATTGCAATTTTCGGTTTATTGGACGATAGGATAGAAAACGAATCTAACTACGGTAAAGAAATTCTCACCGAGTAAACCTAGAATCGATACCATATGATACGGGAAGGCCCGATCTTCTCGGTGAGGAACCGTGGATAGTTGATGCGAAGTAGACGATGTCGCTAGTGAACACTCGCGCCAATGCACGAACCCTCAACTCTTGAATACGCCCAAAACACACCGGGTAGTTGTTCGTCGCGAGACCACGAACGACTAACGCCAAGTCCCCAATTCCCAATGGAACGACGGCTTGACCTTGGACTGCAGAACAAAACAAATGGATCGCCTAATTATCTCTCAAAGTCCTCGCATGAACTCGTGTCGAAAGAACAAGCAATAGCTATGTTTCAATCTTATGCATAAACTGGTCTACCTCTATGGTGCGCCATGGGGGTTTATATAGCCTCCCACGCAAGCACAAAACTCGGATGAACGAAGAATCGAGTGCTACAAGAATCCGAGTCCGACATCGCATTCATCGCTACAAGAATCCGAGTCCGATTCATGCTCACGTGAACGAAGATCCGATTCAAAAACGTCCTACTTTAATTTGGAAATTTAAACTAGTCTCCCTCTCGGTTTCCTTGTATTGTGAGCTTTCCTTCTCTTAGCTTGTGCGAATTTGTTCGATGCACTTGATGCTTCTTTTATGCCAATGTAACCCTTGTTGCCATGTCACCATATGTCTTTCTTGACCGCCCGCATGAGCTAGGGTTTTATCCTCGAGAGCACGTTCCTCTCGTTGGCCACATGGGTTTCTTCTCCTTGTTGGCCGCATGTGTTTCTCCTCCATGAATTTGTTCCCGCCTCCTCTCCTCCTCTCGGTTCCAAAGTCTTTAAATTTGTCAAACCTGAGAATGCACCAAGTATTGCTTTTGGTAGTAACCAATTCTCATTGGCAACAAAAGGAAATTCATTAAGAAACAAATGCACCTGTTGTTTGAGAAGTTTAGCTCTGCTTCACGAATAACCTCATAAGTAGTAGGGATATCCTCATCAGGTGTAGCCTGGCAAAGCCCAGGGCCACGACCTCAACCTCTCAACATCACCCATAGCCAATAATCAACTATGAATAAGAATATCATCTCATAACAATCACAGAATAATTTCATATGTATAGAAGATCACATCATATCATAGAGTAACAAGGCAACATAATGGCAACGGAAACGCATTGCTTGAACCATCCCCTCCTACTGTGCACCAGTGTGTCAAGTTTTAGGTTAATTAACCATTAACAAATTTTAGCAAGTTCAGCTACCTAAGTTGCTAACTTATTCACCACGGACCTAAAGCCCGCTCTGATACCAACTGTAACACCCTAGCTATCCAGAAGCCAAAATGTTACCTAAAGACTCTAACATACAACCATAATCATGAGAATTGAAGCAGCAATCCCAGTTATAACGAATGGAAGAAGAATCGCTCAAAAGGCATAATCGCACAAATATAGTCTGAACTTATACAGGTCAAGTACCACAGCGGAAAATAAACATCCATAATCAAATGGGAGACATCATCCACATGTCGCCTCAATTATTACAGTTTATCTCTAAACAAATAAAGGAATTCAACCAAGTTCTATTATTGAAACTAGAATATGGTGATGTGTGTTTAGTGCAAGTCTACTCCCTCCCGATAGAGTCATCATCAACGGCCACCTAAAACAAAACAACAAACAAGAGTGAGTCCGAGACTCAGCAAGTACAACGAATACAAGAACATGCTTCATGTAGATACATAGCACATATGAAATAACCTGAAAGAAAGAACTGTAATGCATGGATGCCATGAACTGGATGGACTGCACTCGTGATTATACCGGTATAGCAAGTGACACACCCGTCGGTGTTCACTTAAGCCCGTATTTATCGAAATACGGGGATCCAAAATACCGTATGAAGAACGTTTCATACGGGTGTCCAAAGCTGCCCACATTGGAATGGTGAGACCTCACTTGCCCATACTGGAATTGATGGGACTTTAGACTCCACTCCCGTGGACGGAACATGAACATGATTGCATAAATAAATTTATGAACAATGGTTAATATCATCTCCACACATATGAAAGAGCGTACACAAAGAACATAATCATCATAACATTCTTGTCTACCATAACCTCCACTCCCGTGGATATTCCACTCCCGTGGATGGCACATGAACATTTAAGCTACTCACACATCAACATAACACCATACCAATCAACGGGCATCCGGGGTTTACAAATCACACATAAGTCATTGTACTTGCCTTTAGCGTTGCGATGCGTTGGGAGGCAACGAAGAAGCCGCTAACCTTGGCTCCTCACCCCCTACACCAAAGTTACTCAATAAGAACCAAGCCATCAAGACACTAATCGCATCGCCCTAACTCGTATCCCCAATCCCACCATTTAATTTATTCCCGTTACTTGCATTAAACCACATTCTAGCAGAAAGTCTATACGGACAGCAGCGGTATAAATAACATAACTTTTGATTTAAAACTCGGAAAGGGGTGTTCTCAGGTTTGATTGAAAGGTAATACAATTATCTACAACAACCTAGTTGATGGAAATCTCGAATTCTATACGTATCAATCTCCACAAGACCAACAAACACTAACTGTCAGAACTTCTAGCAATTTCTGGACAGCAGCACGGAAAGTGCCATAACTTTTAATTGGCGACACCAAACTTTGCGTTCTTTATCAATATCAAAAGCTAAGACCAAGGCCTACAATAACCTAGTTGGGTGAAAGCCCTGAATTTTCCATTAACACATCCATAATTTAAAAAGACAACTTGACAGTTTATTCTCTTCAGGATTCTGGACAGCAGAGACGAAAACTACCATAACTTTTTATCCGCATGTCGGAATTCAGTGTTCTTAGCGGCCACTGAAAGCTAAGACCAATATCTACATAACTCCAGGAGATGAATATCTCAAATTCGGCCTCTAAAACCACGAAACAGACCGCGCAACATACTAGACAGATTTAACTTTCTACTCGCAGCAATACGATCTAATCAAAACTGAACCAAAACACCTCTACCACTAATCAATCTACGAGGATCAACACTCGTTACCCTAGGAGATGCGCGAGACACCGCTCCTTGTACCAATCACCAATGGTCGACAGCCTCCGGGCTCTCCCTTGATTTGGCCGGCCGCACCAAGGGAGGAGGGAGAGGATGCTGCCACCAATGGAGAGGGAAGGGCCGGCTGCCACCAATGGAGGATGGAGATCACCTTGGGGCTGCATGGAGGTGCGGCCAAGAGAGGAGGGGGAGAAAAAGTGGCGGCCAAGGGGGGAGGGAGAGGGGAAAAGGTGGTCGGCTAGGGTTAGGGGGTTGTGGGGGCGCATGGGCTTTAGGCCCATGGTGCCTCCCCCCCCCTTGAGGAGGTCCGGCTAGCCCACCTGGGCCACAGCCCAGGCCCAGGTTGCCGAGAAAAACCAGTAACCCCCCCTCTCTAAACAAGATTTGACGAAAAACATTCCCCCGAATAAAATTAATCGCTACCGATTAAATTATTTTATCCCGATAGTTGATCCTCACACTTTCGGAATATTACAGTGACGCTAACGAGTGAAGCTATTTCTTTCCTCCACGCAATAGCCTGCAGGGTGATGGGGCCATTGGTGGTTTTGTCGTTTTATTCTGCTTCCGCTGTCAGTCCTTTGTAGTGACCAAGTCGCTTGATATTGTAGTATTAAGCCGAAGATTGTAAACTTATGTTTGATTATGTAAATGTAGGACTTGTATGTGTATGATGCAATGTTGTTTAAGGATATATGTGCAATGGTCACTGATCCAGGGAACCATTGTAAGACATATATCCGGGAAGCCTGAATATTGGATTTGTTACTTATTAAATTTATGCTTCTAGCATGATCTTTAATAAAGGAGCAGCACTGTTCCTTAATTAAGAATTGTGCTACAGTATAATTTTAATTAAGCACATTTCCGATATCCCGGGGTCTCCACAAATTTGCTATAGTCCTAGCACCCTGATTGGATTGCCATGCCAATCTTATAAATCTAGTTTAGTTTGAGGTTACAGAGAACTAGGGAGTTTTGTTTTGCCATTCACTCATGCAGTCATGCATTGTGGGTGATGCATCGGTTAACAATGATTTTATTGGAGATCTTTAGAGATGTGTCCAGTCATGTTTCTTACTCACTCTATATTTATGTTATGATTGCATGAACTATGAAATAGTGCTTGACAACTTGAACAACCCACTTTTTGGATTTACTGAAAGTCTATGTTCAGTTTCTCACCAATCATAATCTACTGTTTTTTTTTGGCTTGGTTTTGCAGAATAAAAATGTATCTATCTATACAGAAACACTCATCCATTTGATCAATGACGATGTTATTCTTTCTGATGCAGGGAAGAATGTGATCATATCAAACCAATCGTACTTTTACAAGAAAGCAGAGCTTTTCCCAGGCAGTGCTTTTATAATTGGTGCAGACACTACAGCTAGGCTTGTTAATGTTGGAGCCCAACATTAGATTAACAACCAGTTAGTTTTCTTTCTGAGAACATGTGCTAGTTTTGATAATAAGGGCTTTGTTTTCATTAGATAATAATTAATAATGCAAACCCTTTGTAGCATTTTTCAGTTCCTACTTCCTAGCACCTTTTTAGTTTCTTATCACCTTGTACTTACTTTTGAGTATGAATTGTGCTATTGCCTTGACTTGTATGAAAGAAAAATCATATCATTTGATGCCATGGTCAGGTGAAAAGGGTCTATGAGTGCATATGCAACATTGTCAATGCAATGTTCTATGAGTGCATATGCTGCATTTCATCCATTTTCCCAAACCCTAAGATGCTAGAGGCTGTAGCTGAAACAACATCGAAGTTTATGAAGGTTTGCGCATAATCTTTATTATAGGAGATAAAGACTTTCATAGTGTTGGTGTTCATTGGAAGCTAACCCACTTGATTATCCCTTTGTTGTTTGCAGAGTGATAGCCATAAAAATTAATTGCTTAGAGGCTTGTTAATGTTGTTTGCATTGATGCTCTTGGCCGGCTAATAAAAATTAATCCAGATATCGCAGAAGAGCACCAATTGACTGTTATCAATTGCTTAGAGGTGAGTGATATGGCAAGTTAAGCTTTTGGGAATGCATGACAAATCATGGATTCTCTAACATGTGCGGCTGCCATCCTAGTGTACTAGTTGCATGCTTCAAGATAATGAAGCTTCTTCCTGTTATTAAAATCATGTTCTAGTTACAGAACTTAACTTTACTAGGAACGGTGATCTGTAGTTTTTTTTTCATGTTTCCTCATATAAAATTAGGTCACCAAGAAGTAATCGAATGAGCGGAAGATTATATTGCTTATTGCTGAAGGCTTTGGAGAGGAGGATGAAGGTGCTGATAGTCAACTAAGATCATCAGCTATATGTACTTTGGACTTCTCATAATACTTTGCTGTCAAGTTCTTCTTAATGCTAAACATGATTTCTATGTGAATAAACACATTAAAGAAAGCTTGCGCTGATTATGCTTGATGAATCCAGCTCTAACTGCAAACCACTATGCTTAATTCCTACTATAGTGCTCAACTTGATACTGTGGAGTCTGTTAACAAACTTTTGTCAGCCTTCTAGATCGAGTGGTTGTACTGTATTTGTGGGGGGGGGGTCGTCTGACGGGTGGTCCTAGGGATGAAGGTATATTCTTAGGTCGGTGGGCCCACCTATCTTGCAGGTCCCACTGGGCATGGATGCCCCTACGGTGTCCTCTATCCTCGACTGTAGTTCCCCTGATGCCTTGAGGGGGTCACAGGGGGCGTAGTATGGTCTCCACATACTTACTTAAATAGCCTATGTTATCGTGTGATATATTTAATTTTTTGTTAAACTACTAATCTAGTTGCATTTTGGACAAGTAGTATGGTTGATTGATCTTTATTTGTGTGATATATATGGTTTATGTTTTCGCGTAATATCCGAATAAGTATCCGTGACCGAGACAATCCGTATTCGGTTCAGCATGTATTCGCTCTGTATTCGTGACCGAGACTATCCGCATTCGTATTCGTATCCGGCACTGTCCGTGTCCGATTCCGAATCCGAGAAAAATATGGAAAAGGATACGGGATGAGCGATATCCGACCGTATCCGCTCCGTTTGCACCCCTATGATACGGACGTCCTGGTCGTCCTCTTACATCGCCTCCACCATCTTCACAAGTGGAAGCAGGCTAGATACTCTTAACCTGCGTCGAAATGATCGAAAGGATACGTGAGTACACCCACACAAGTCGGATTGAAATTGAGTATATAAAGGCCACAACTGCACGTACCTGGCAACCTAACGTGGGTCGACCCTCCAGGCCTTCATGGGCATGCGCAGGCCGAACGCGTCAAGCTCTGCGGGCGCCTCTCCAAGTTGTGGTTGGATGGTACTAAGGCGTCTCATGTGGCCCGTGTCAATAGTTGGGTTCAACAACTCGAAGGGCCACTGTGCAGAACCTCCTACAGACGCCATATCGGAAATAATATGAAACAGAAAAGTCAATGCTTACATTATCAATAATAAGAAACATAGATAAAAATAAAAATAAACAACATTAACCCTATTTCCAAGCTAATCGTCGTTCCAAATGGCGACAGAGACATTTCATACTGTTTGGTGCTCCTATCGCCAATCCAACCGGCGACAGGAACATGTTGCTATTTCAAACGATGACACAGTACTATTTTTCTAATTTTATTAAATATGCATTTATTTCTATAATTCTATTAAAAATGTACTATTAAAAATCATTAAAGACATATCTAAAACTAAACTACACACACCTAAAACACCTAAAGATATACTACAACGAACTAAATTACAAAACCATACATCTGAAACTATCTAATCCATTCAATTAATGCATCATAAAAATATCTACACGATTAACCACATCTCTAAAACTTAACACCTAAAAAGATTTACTACGACGAACTACACTACAAAACCATATATCTAAAACTATCTAATACATTCAATTACTACACTATAAAAAAATATCTACACGATTAACGATATATCTAAAATTATCTATTCTATTCCATTATTGCACCATAAAAAATATCTGCACAATTAACGGCATATCTAAAACTAAATTACACACACCTAAAAAGATTTACTACAACGAACTACACTACATAATTATACATCTAAAACTATCTAATCTGTTAATTACGGATCTACTAGTTTTATTTCATAACATACCAGGGTTTCAAGACTAAATATATAGTTACAAAAAATTACCTGCAATGTGAGTGACAGGACCTGCTCTTCCCTCCCTCCCCTCCTGTGTTACAGAACGGCAGCGCTTCGCTAGCTCCTCTCTTCCTCTCCTTCCTATTCACTCATTCTTTTTTCTGATTAAAAGTGAATTAGGGCTGAATTTTTGACCCTTTTATGGTCTAGCATCTGTCGCTATTTGTAATGACGATATGGACCCTGCAGCTCTCTATCACTATTCCAAATGGCAATTTGGGTGCCAATCGTCATTTGGAATAGTGCCAGAGGCATTGACTCCGGTTTGTTCGGCAACAGGGGCATGTCGCCAATTTAAATAGTGATAGAAGCTTATTTTTGTAATTTTATTAAATGGGTATTTATTTCTGTAATTCTATTTTAAAAATATATTATTTTAAAAAAATCATTGATAGTTGATACCAAATAGCTTGCCTTTTTTGTTCATATCTTTGCGCGCACAATTTTCGAGTGGAAATATTCTGATACGTTTTTACATCCAGGAATCTTTTTCGAGTTTTTTGTGGCATTCTGGTATGCACAGTATAACCAATGTAAATGCACATGATCCATGTCGCATTCATGCTCCCAGAATATATGTTCTATTGATTTTTACCAAACATCGTGCCCTATTCAGAACAGAAATGCTTTCTCAACATATTTCCGCGAAAGGTGACACCAAAATAGACATGACAGACATCAATTGAAAGGGCATAGACAGAAATATCTAAACATGACCAACCACATTATTGAGTTGAACGCATGTAGCATGCTACATTAAAACATCGCACAAAACTCAATAGTCTCTCAATTCACATAATGGATTTCAAAGCATCTCTACCACAAGACAATGTCCTACTTGCCATTGTTTTCCTCAGCCTCCAGCTCATATCGGCGCTTGAACTTGGCAATCTGACCTAGGCTTTGAGCCATTTGACGCTTCGCTCTCATATGGTACACTTTGCCAGTATGGCCAATCTTGGTCATCATGATATTCATCAGCCTGCCACTTTGAGTCACATATGAAATCCACTGCATCTGAGGATGCAATCCCTTCCTCATCTTTCCAACCAAACAAAAACAAGTAGATATATCAGCACAGCAGGAACAAACCTGAAGCGCAGGATAATCACAACAGTGATAACTTCCTCTACATTCGCATATATAATCATATCAATGCTGAGTAATTTTGCTCTGTACATATTCTGACATTTGTTTTTAAAGGCATAACTCAACAAACCATACTGCAGAGATTACAAACAGCAGAATACCATTTTGGTAATACAAATGTAACAACTGGATGTCACCAGAAGATACCAGACTAGCCCAAGTCCGAAGGAGAAAAGAAAAGTATTGCATGCAAAATCATTTCCAATGAGTGTAATCGTATTCTATCTTTGTTGTGTAGGCAGTGACATGAGTTCTACATTCATCAATAGGCTGGATCAGTAACAGACAGAAATTTTAGGCAAAAGCTTATCAACAAATATTTCGGAGGAAAGAACATGCCATGGAATGAAGATGTTAAGTAAGCAAGACTTTTTCCCTTTGTTTTATGACATCTCAATTGCTATTTTGACAGAACTTAAGTAACCAAATGCAAATACAAAAATATGATATATAGGTCAGCCAGATGATGAGCATAGTCACTCAATTACGTAGTCTATGTAGTCAAATATCACTAACACTCAAATTTGTCAGATAAGATCTGTTTATCCAACTTGGGCTTACAGAGCTTATTAGCTTAAGAAAAGATATAGGTTAAACATCTGGATTTATTTAAAACCTTTCCTCAAAAGATTGGGAAATTTGAGGATTTGCCGCACAAAAGATTGGGTCTCAAGAATTTGCCACTCAAAAGATTGCAATTGATGTTTTGCAACTCAATTCGTTGCGCCATCTACAAAATGCCATTTTCATCATTTTTTTTTTCTGATTTCCTGATTATTTAGCCCTTTTTCCCACATGAAATGACTATCATGCCCTTCAGTTCAGAACGAAGCTAACTGACTGGACCTAAGTCGTAACCCACTGACCGGCCAGACCACGACCTGACCCGCACCCCATTCTTCTTCCCCGTGCTTGATCCCCTCCTCTCTGGTCCTCTGTTCTGTGCCGCAAGTCCAGTCCGTCGCTACCCTCCTGACCTCCAACACGATTTTGTCCTCTGCCGCCGCCGCCTCCGCACATACCCTCCACCCAGTGTTCGCGAAATCAGCCGAGGCGGCACCTAGGCACTCGGCGCTGGGTGGCTGCCGTGACTTGTGCCAAAGTCGGGTTCCTAGGCGGCCACCCACCTAGGCGACCCAAGGCAGCCGGGGCGGTCCAAGGCGCGGCGGCGGTGGGCTGAGCAGCCGAGGCAGGATGAGGCGGTTCAAGGCGTCGGAAAAGAAATGATTTGAGGAGAGGGCTATAAAAGCAAGCCAAGCATGAAGCTAGGGTTTTTCTAACTCACCGACGTCGAATCGAGCTCCCCACCGCTCGATTTGGTCTCCCCCATCGCCGTCGCATGTCTTCTCGCCGTCAGCCAACGCCGAATCGAGGTATGTTCTCCTCCACCTTGCTACCCCCCCCCCCCCCACACACACACACACACACCTGCCCCTCTGCTCTAGGCCGTGGCGGATCTAGGCAGCGGTGGTCGGTCCGGAGAGGGAGAGCGAGAGGAGAGGGGCGTCAGAGAGAGAGAGAGAGATGTTGTGAGAGAGGGAGTGAAGTGAGGATAAGGTTAGGTTAGCCAAGAGAGAGAGAGAGAGCGTGTGGCCGGTTGGCTGAGATGGGCCAAGGGATTGGGTTTTAAGCCCATTAACAATAGTATCATGGGAATTGTTTTTCCTACTCTGCACTGCCGCTAGTCAGCCGCCTAGGCACCGGGCCACCGCCCGACTAGCGCCTTCTTGAACATTGCCTCCACCTCGCTTGCGTCTGCTGCCGCCGCACCCAAAATTCCTTCATTTCCTACGCTGCCGCCACAAGATTCAATGGAGCATGGTTTGTTTGTGTGTGTAATTTCCCATGAATAATGTGAATTACCATATGCAGATTTTACAAGTGGGATAAATTGGATCAATTAACAAGGGACATGGTGCTGTGCAGACTATGCAGATGCCATGTTCTGGTACTCAGTTGGTGAATGAAGTGAAAACTGTATGAACGAGCTTGTGAATGAAGTGAAGGCACAGAAGCAAGAAATGGTTGGTCTTGTGTGAACTGAATGTTCAGGATCATGAATTGGTGGCCTTTTGGTTGTGTTGAAAGCTTGTAATAAGAGATGCACTGTAATCACTGATCAGCTATGTGGGGACCACGAACTAACCCAAGTGGGGAGGTGCAGATGAGTTTGGTGTTGCGAGGTTAGGGGCAAAATGCTCGACCAGGTTGATTTGGTTCGGTCTGAGACAGGTTAGGGGTAAAATGGTAACTTCAAGTGAGGAAAAAGGGTTAAAAAACCAAGAAATGAGAAAAGGGACGAAGATGGCATTTTCTAGATGGCGCGACAAACTGAGTGGCAAATCATTAAATGCAACCTTTTGACTGGCAAATCCTTGAGACCAAATCTTTTGAGTGGTACATCCTCAAATTTCCCCATAAGATTAAGCCCTGCCTCCAAATTGAATCTTATACGAGCGGCTGGTTCCTTATCAGGCTTATAAGTGTACAACTTAAAAGCTGGGTCAACCTAAAAAAAGACTTTTGGGCATATCTGATAGGTCATAAAGCCCATACAGAACAGAGATGAAAAGATAGCTACATTGGAGCATTAAAAACTCCTGTGCGAGCATCCTAATTTGATATTACTAAAATAGGGAAAATACCATTTGGATCATCACAAAGTAAACATGGAGGACAAACTGGAACATAAGGTTATCTCAACTAAACATACTACTATACTAGTAGATAATCTTTAGTACTCAACTCATCCATGTTGGTAATGGGCTAATGGCCTAATGGACAATTAGTTTAGATAATTGTGAACGTTCTCACTAAATTGATGTTATGAATTGAACGTTCTTCCCTATGGAACAAAAACGGCACAATACTGAGACAATATTCTTCATATGAATTGACAATGGAAACAGACATGCGATGGAGATTGGAAATTCTGCCAATCTTTCCAATGCATTGCATTGCAGTATTGCACAATATTTACAACTGAATGGATACTTGATGCTAAACTAGCCACTGGGCAGTGGGCACAAGGTACTGGATTATGGATTGACCTAATATACTGTCCCCAATGTTTCTATACGTAGTTTGTTACCAAGTTCCCATAGGAGCTAAATCCAACTAATGTACTACAGAACAGTACAGAACCGCACGGAGCTAAAGGATCTGATTCCTATATGCACGAGCTGCCTTTGTAATCCCGAACTTTTATACTACGAAAATGGAGACACAACCGATCTTACTTACTTCCCAGACCAAATACCATGCCTTCACAAATTCACCAAAGAAAATATACACATGAAGTACAATGTAGGCCAGTTCCTTTCCTGCATAACATGGCTTAAAGCCCTCATGTTGATCACAATAAATTAACACCCACAATGCATAGCTATTCCGGTACCGGCACCTGACCTAACCATTTGACACCTAAACACAACGCATACCAACGCGCAGTTCATCATAGTTGGACCTCGGTAGCTGGGACAGTCACAAGGAAATAACAAGGCCAAGCAAATCAAGGAGGTCAGGAAGAAAAAAAACGAATCAAACGCCACCGTTTTCTTTCCACAGAACCTGATTTTCTATCCATCAGGCATAGAGTACGAGCAACCGCTTAACAGTACGGTACTCTCAGAATCACTCAGATCAATTAGTTTGGTGAGCGTGGGAATGGGAGATAAACTGGTGCTGCTACACTATGATTCGGATAGATGGAGTAGCAAGCGAGGGAGGTGCGTGGCTTTTGGACTGACCTTTCCTCTGCTCGAGGAGGAGGCGCTTCTCTGCTTGGCTGCTCCCACGACCAGCCGCCGCCGTTGTCACCGAGGAGGAGGAGCAGCAGCAGCAGGAGGGGCTTCTCACGTGACGACGGAGGGCTTCAGGGACTCGGCCGAATTTTGGGCCAAGGCAATGGAGGAATAAGCCGAGGATTTTCGATTGAGTGGTAATCAGTTTCGACCGGGCCATTGATCCGGCCCAACGGCCTATGTATTGTGCCGTGTCCCCAATATTCGAGTTTTAATTTTTAATTTAATTTAATCAAAAATACATGTATAGCCGTATAGGTCGTTGTTTGCAGGTTTCAGTTATCACTACTTGTCAGCTAAGCATGTGACCTATATAGGCAAACGCGGGTGCTACATGCTACTACTACCTTGTGGCATGTTTGGCACAGATGTGACCGGGGTAATTGAGCGGTGAGAATAGGCATGGGACTTCTTTATTTTCAGTCTTGGCTCTTCTTACTTAGTAGCCCGGTGCGCGTATTGGCGCGTTGAGTCAATATCACAATGAACACATTTTGCAGAGACAATTGATAGTACGCAGGAGTATTATGAAGCTGTGAAAGAATAATACAATGTTAGGTCTATATTGATACATAATTCTAGTGCAAATGTGTGATGCGGGGTCTCTATGTCACTTAAGAAACAATTTGTAGTACAAAGACCACATACTGACATAAGCACGCATTTTTAGGATCTCTGTGTTACCTAAGAGAAAATTTGTAGTACAGAGGCAATATGTTTACACAACAACACAGCACAGAAGCAGAACCTGTAAGACTGTTCAGATGTGTTTCAAGATGACAGAATGTACGCCGCTATGTGTAATGCGTAGTAGAAAACAGTAGTCTAGTATACTATTGTGCACTACAATACAAGGGCTCATCTGTTTCAAAAACACATATGGTAACAAAACGCAAAGCACATAACATTAGTAAGTACACTATAAAGAGGTAACACGATAATCGATTGATGGTCAAGTCATTGTATGTCGCGATCTGATTTATAAATCCCAACCCTTGTGTATTTCTATATTAGTCTCAGATTAATAGGTAGTGTACACAGTGAAAACATCATTTACACTCTGCAGAGGCTGTATAGCTCGATCCACACGAGATAATCAGTATGAATATTTATCCAGATTTTCTCTATATACACCCACAAGTTGGTACAGATAAAGTCAATATCATGAGAAAATCAATTACGGCAATGCAACTAATCTCCCTGGAAAAAGGGGAAAAGTAAATCAAAGCAATCGATGAACACCATATGAAGAACCTTCACTGGAAGGTTCCAACATACCCTAATGGATATGTAATCTTACAAATCAGATACACCTATCAGTTCTTACAAGGCTCTAACAAACTTGGAGAGGAGCTGGGAGAAAAATGATATCGCGGAGAACTTTTACACATGGTAAGAGGCATATCCAGAGTTCTAGCAATGATTCATTTTAAACAGCTATTGGAGTACAATCATCCGGCTAGCAACATTAAATAATATTAACTGGATGAAGGAAGCCCGCAGAACCAGTTCTTGCCTTTGTGGCCAACATTGGTAATAGAACCTACTCTATAGTCAAAAAATCCATGTAAGATATAAACGACTAAGGCATTCAATGAAAACGGGTGAATTGCTATAGAACAAGAAAAGCTGACGATGCAAAGATGATTTGCATCTAGTACATTAAATTTAAAAATGCTAAATTTTGTGTGCATGCTCTAGTCCTAGCATGTCTCTTGGACATGTAGAAGTCTCAAAATTTTGCCAATTTACCACCTATGCAGACAACATTTTCTGCACATAATTTCTCAAAAAATAGAAGATGTACTCCATAAACAATTTTGCATGAGCTCATAGTTTCCAAAGATGCAAGAAATAGCAGTTAAATCTGGATATAAATAGGCTTCCCAGAGCTAAAGTATTGATGCAGCAACACAAGTTCTTCCATTGAACATATAGCTAAATGTAAAAATCTGGGCACAGGAAAGCAGACCCTTCTCTTAGTCCAAACAAACACTACCTAGGGAAGTTTATCAACAAATGAAACTTATGGAGGGAAATAATATAGTAGAGGAGGGCAATTCAGCAAGACTATAGGAGATGACCCCTAGATTTTTTTTTTCCCATACACGCGAGCAGCACTAACATGACTCTAGCAAACTATGATAAATTGATAATCCCTCTAGGTATATTAAGCATCATATCTTTGTTTACCTGAAACTTCCACACTGTGAAGTGCGAACACACAAACGCTTGTACATTCATTTAACTACCGAATAGTCAATGTAAATCAAAACTAAGATTTACCTTTCTTCATTCTAGCTTTTGCTTTGCAAGTCAGAACTAACAGATTACCTATACAGCTCTTGCGTTACGGATACATGACACATGGCATCTGAGCTTGCTTTGTGATGCAGAATGTAATCACAACTGCTAAACGATCAAGATTTCTTCATATACATCTTGTAGAACAAAAAATAAACGAAACAAAAGACACCGTTACACACATTCCGTTTAATCAGTAGTTCACTACATTACTCTAATTCAGAACAAACCAGTTAAGCCACGCACCTTCATTTCGTAGCCCATAGCCTCCAGTACCGAGGCGACGCTAACCATCTGAAGCTGCATTGCGTCAGGAGAGAGCTCCCCAAACACCTACGCAAACGCAAACGCAAACGCAAACATCGAACAAATAAAAAACATCGCGGGAATATTGAACCCAAATCCTACCCCACAGTGGCCAGCTCAATTCCTCACCATGGCAAGGCACGGCTTTTGGGCCTTACGAGGATCCGAAGTATTTAACTAGTAATACTTAACCTTCAAATGGTTCCTAAACCTCCGTAGACATATACTTCTTATAAATGCAGTACACATACACCTTTACAAAATCATGCATCATTTCCACACAAACTTACAGTACCAAGTCTAGTAAAAAACATACAAAATATAGAGTTATTACACAGGAGCCGACCGGCCAAATGACTCCAACAACAAAATAATAGCGGAAGCAAAAATACCATAAGATGGCGATAATAAAAGCCAACCGGTTTACCAACTTCTCACAAGGTAACCGACCCGACCGTCAAGCTAGTCGTCCAACACAAAGTCCGTCTCACAAAAGCTAACCCCTTTGGGGTCAACCTCCTCTGCAACAATAAAGCAATGCAACTGAGTACAAAAATGTACTCGCAAGACTTACGAGTAACAAGCCTATACATAGCTACATGCTAGCTGAAACAAAGGAGATGGTCATATGGTTCATTGGACGCATAAAACAATTTTCATTTGCAATATTGTAATAGATTGAAGGCAATTTTTCAAATCTGTTTTTAATTATTGAAATAACAGCGAGACAGCAATAAATACATAAATAACAACCTAGAAGTGACTAAACCAATAGCCACCACAGCATACCACGAATTCCCCATTCGTACCACCCAATCAAGTTTTAGTGAAAATGTTAAAGTCTAATTCTTACGGGAAATAACCAAGCGTGTCCATGACCTAGGACGAGGTTATTCGAATAGATTTAACTCTGCAGGGGTGTACCAATGTACCCACATGTCAGACCGCCTTTTTGTCACAAGATTAAGCACACTTTCAAAGGTGTGCCAGCACGGCTAAGTCCTATGAGACAGTTCCAATATTGTATATTAACTACGAGTCGCTTGTATGGATAGAAACACATACGTTGCATCGGAGTCATTGTAAAGCCGGGAGTCAACTACCCATATAGGGTAAAGCAACCTGGACAACTACAATAACCCTCGATGTGGAGAACCTAGAAAGGATTCCACTTCCGTGCACCCAACACATAAACACCATCCTCATTTTACCACAACACGCACACACACATCCTCCTACGACTCAGAGCCAGTACACGCCAAAGTACTAAATCAAGAGATGTCCCATATCCCCCTCATGTGGCTAGCACGCAAAAGTGTTTGGATCAATGGTGCAAGTAATTCGGTCCTTGTTGACTCGGGCACCAACCATTCACACCCAAAAACACACCATCTTACCATTGTATCCAACTCTAAAATATTTTATTTTCAGTTTTAGTTTCTCAAAGTACATAGTACAAGGTGCTAGACATAAAGTCATAATAAGTTTTGTGTGATCAAGGTTACCGACTAAGTCGATAACCGCCCAATTCTATCGTCCTAAGCATTTCTAAGCAATAACAACTCGTAAACTACAAGCTAAGTGATAAGGGCTCATCCAACAAATCCTAAATCACAGAGGACATAACCCTAGGCTTAGTAGCAGAGGATGAACATCGCCACAGATTATGCATCTAGAGGATCAACTAATCGAACAATAGTTTAACAGCAAAAATAGAGCATGCATACATAGATTTTGCAAACAAGATATTAGACTTTGAAAATAATAGGAGTAACATGATCAAATAAAATTGGAACATCTACTTTCCTTGCTGGAGGTCACAATCTTGCTGCAGAGGATCACTCTTGTACTCAACAAATTCGTCGGAACCTATCACAAGAATGAGAAAATCCAATAAGAACGACGAACACTGAAAAAAACTCAAAATACAAAGTCAACCAAAATCCACGAAATTTACACAGCAGGTAGAGCAAGATTTTAAATGAATTTAACAATAAGAATCAATCGATAAGGTTTAAGCATGCAAATGTTATAGTCTAAACAATTCTAATCGGCCGAAAATTCTAATTTAAAAGCTTTTTGTTACTCTTCATTGCACAAATTTCCAGAAGGTTTGTGAACATAAAATTTTTATGGTGGACAGAGCATGACATTCTAAGAACAGCAAAATTTGGTTCACTTCATTTGGAGTTAAAATAAATTTCTTATGATTTTTCTAAGTTATGAAACTAGTGCATAACATTTTTCAGAAGTAAAGATATAATTAAAACTTATTCTACACTAAAGCATATTAACAGAGGAATCTAACACATTTTAGTTTACTCAATTTGGCTTACGACAACAGGATTTCAAGTACCACACGGTTTTGCTCGTCGGCTTGCCGCCGACAACTCCGGTCACGGCGGCGCAAACCAAAGGCAGAAAAGGGTTCGCAATAGCATTGCGCACACCCTGAGGGTACATTTAATGGCTGAGCCAGCCTAAAACGATGGCGAGCCGGGAAGTGGCGGTGGTGCTAAGCACGGCCAAAAGCGAAAAATGACAACGAGCTTTGCAGCGTCCAAAGTAGCGAGTGCCCAAGCATCTAGGGACTACGAGGAAGCTACCTTAGCACAAAAGAGGTTCGAAGGTGAACGGATGAGCTCTGGCGACGACGACCAGCGTCGGTGCTGAGGAAGACAATGTGGGGACGAAGATCTGAGCAAAACGAAAGTGAACAAAAAGTAAGGATAAATTTAATAGGCCCCATAGATAATCCATGAGCATTTAATTGAAGAAAATAGGTCTTTACCGGAGTTGAGAACAAAGGGGATGAACTTCGGCCGCAACGAATCAAACTAAAAATTAGATGAACCCTGTGAAGGAAATCCAAGATTGAGTTATGAGAAAAGATTGAGGTGATAAGAGGTGCAAAAGGGCGCGAAAGAAATGGTGAGGGAACCACTAGAGCGCTGGCGACGAAGGAGATCCTTCACGGTCAACAATGGCGACCAAGGTGTTCTCTGAGGTTTGAGCTCAAAGAATAGAGAGGAAGCTAAAGGAGCCAAAGTGGTGATGTAAAGGAACACCAAGAGGAGCTCAAGGGATTTTTAAAGCTGAAGGGCAACGGCAAACGCGGAAACAAAACTCCACGGTGAGTTCGGTTCACACACTGCCAAGGACAACAGAAACGACGGGAGTAGTTGAGAACAGGACACTGAGAGTGAAAACACAGATGGTGAAGAAAATCACGCCTAGGAGCCGTTGAAGGTGATGCATGAAGTTGACAAAGGGGCTCTCTCCCATGCCCTGTTCTATCACACTAGCACAGGCACGAGTGCGAGGAAGAAGATGACCAGGACCTTGAGGGGCCACCTATCATCGAGAGAACCAAGTGGCTCGGGTCAAAGAAATGAACGGGAGGGTTAGGTTTTAGTCAAGAGATCGAGCCAGGAGGTCATGATGGTTGGATGAGAAACGGACGACTCAGATTAAAAGTGATGTTCGGGAAGTCCGAATGTTCAAATCAATCTTAGCGGTCCAATAAAAAATGAACGGCTCAGATTGAAAGTAACTTTCGGAAGGTCCGAAAGTTCAAAGTAATCTCAGCAATTGAAAGGAGATCCAACGGCCGAAAAGGAACGCGCCCTTAGGACCGAGCCTGAGTACGTTTAAGTGGTTGGGTTCAACCATGAGTTTGAGTCTGACTTAGACCCAAACAATACTTTGACTAGGGTTTTGAATTTGGAGTTGAAACTTTAAGGAATTTTTAAATGGAGCTACACAACTCTAAAAATTTCAAAAATTTTACAGGAGGTTCCCAACTCCAGGATTGACGTTGTATAAAATTTTCAGAGGTTTTTATGCAAATCATTTTTACTCCAAAAAAATTCTTAAGGTGCTGATCTAGGGTTTGACCAAAGTTAAACTGGTTTGACTGACCTCTTAAAATATTCAAATAATTTCTAAAAATTATGAAATTTTTGAAAGGTTTCACCCAGCATTCCTAGAACCAAGAAAAATTATTTCCAGAGGATGGATCACAAGATTATCCAGAAAAGTTTTCAAAGGGTCAAGACTTATGTTAAAGAGGCTTGTGATTTTGAATTTCCATAATTCTTTACAAGAATTTTCAGAACATTCAAACAACAACAAGATGCAAGAAAAGTTTTAATTTATTCACATTTTCTTACATTTGAAACACAAGTCAAGAATTGGGATGTTACCAATCTCCCCCACTTACAAGAATCTCGTCCCGAGATTCCATTCACTCGGAGAAGAAAGACGGGTAGTCCGTACGGAGACGATCTTACCGTTCCCAAGTTGCTTCATCCTCGGAATGATTTGACCACTGAACTTTAAGGAACTTGATGACACGATTCCTTGTTCTTCGTTCAGCTTCTTCAAGTATACGAATAGAATGCACGCGGTAGGTCAAATCTTCTTCAACGTCGAGATTTTCCAACGGAGCTTTCTCGGTTGGAACACGAAGGAACTTCTTCAAATGGGACATATGGAACACATCATGTACCCCCTCGAGTATAGCTAGCAACTCCAACTTGTAGGCAACAGCTCCTACCTTCTCGATGATGCGGTAAGGCCCGACATATCGAGGAGCTAACTTGCCCTTGACGCCAAAACGTTGATGGCCCTTCAAAGGAGAGACTTTGAGATACACAAAGTCATTGGGCTCAAAACTCACCTCCCGACAACGACGATCTGCATAGCTCTTTTGTCTGGACTGGGTCGTGCGCAAACGATGCGAATAAGCTGAACTTGACTTTCGGCCTCATTGATCGAATCTGGGCCAAAACTGCGATGGAACGGTCCTTGCCCTCTGCTGTGATTGATGGCTTCCTTGTTGAGCCATCCGACGTTTGCGGTTATCCTCCAGTTCCTTGCATTTGTCCTCTAGAACAAAGGCTTTATTAACCAGCTCCTGGAAATCAGGGAAAGTATGGGTAATTAGACTGACTTGCAGTCCAGTGTTCAGCCCCTTCAAAAAGCGACTCTGGCGAGCCTTGTCTGTGGCTACATCCTCTGCTACATAGCGAGCAAGCTGAGAAAACTTGTTGAGATAGTCAGATACTGACATAGCTCCTTGCTTGAGAGCGCAGAACTTATCCTTCTTCAGATCGATAATACCTTCTGGTACATGGTATTGGCGAAATGTTGCAGAAAATTCTTCCCAGGTGATATCTTGTGGCGTCTCGTGAGCGGCACAGAAGTTCTCTGTCGGGACCCAAAATTACGATTCTGGAACTCTCTGTGTATACTGCACTAGTCCAGGATCACGCTAGTGCACACAGTGTCAACATGGGTGGTATCAATCCACACAAACGATAAATAAAGTAAACGATTAGTTTGAATAATAAATAAGGGTTTTGACCTTATGGTCAAGTTTACACTTATTAAGCCATGCAGCGCTAACAGAGAATAAATAGCAGCGGAATAGAAATAGCTTCAGCATAGATCCCATCAATTCACCACAGGCAACCGACTGGGATCTAGACCTTAACGATCAGCAACCTTCGGCGAACTCCTCCTCGAAAGCAGGCGTAGACTCCTCCTCTTCTGTAGGTTTGGGCGCAAGTTTTACAACAAGCGTGAGTACACAACTGTACTCGCAAATCATACCACAGAATGCAATGTATAGATGTAGGCTTATTCCAAAAGAAAAGGCTTCTGTGGTTCTTTTGCAGAAATACAACATTTGCAATTGAATACAATAATAGATTGAAAGCATAATTTAAAACAAATAGACAATATTAATTTAACAGTTGTTTCCACAAAGACACAAAGCTAAAAATATTATTTCACATAGCCATATGACTTAGATCACATAGCTCCCATCCCAAACATTTTATGAAAACTACCCCTCGTGTGAAATCCCCGAGCATGTCCATGACCGCGGACGCGGCTATTCGAATAGATTGATTTTAACACTCTGCAGAGGTTGTACACTTTACCCACAAGATACAACTGGTGTAGCTAGCACTAATCGTAACAAAACAGTTCAGAAACTTCATCTCAAACATTGATATTCCCGATGTGCTTTCCCGTTAGACCGGCTCATAGAGAATACTAGTCTAACACACACCGCTGGACAGGGATGCGGCGAACCATCCCGCGATGCAACTACCAAGTAGTCACACCTCCACCTTGTCACAAAGCCTAACCTATCCACCTGAACATCAATGCCGAGAATCCATAACTTACTAAGTTAGGACCGTTCCATCAGGCATGTGGTCGTACAGTAAGGCTCAGTTCAATGGTGCACAAAGTTAAGTCCTTAATTGACCAAGGCAAGACTTCCATTTTCTAACTAGAACACAAAGATTATCATTCCCATTCACAAAGTCCACCATATCACAAAGTATCCACCACTTGCCTCAGTCTAAATCCTTTCCCACCCAGTTGGTTTTAGTGCAACACATGCTATCACAAAGTAATAACACATAGCACACAGTTTTACACAAAGTTCCATAGTCACTTAGTCAGATTTAATATTTGCAAGTTACATGAGATGTGAGACTCGTAGCATGGCTATGCAATTGTACTCGCATCTAACCAACCCACGTTGGTGCTATGATATTACCAACTAATAACCAATCTAGGGTGACAAGGAAATATGACATACAAGGTCAATGTGTATTAACAAATTGAATAATAACTATGCCCAAAAGCATTTAAATAAATAACTAAAATAGAATGCAGTACTTGAAACAAAGTAGTTTGAAAACTGAGTTCAAGATGATCAAAGGTATGACTTGCCTTGGAAAAGGTCTATGTACTGGTCTTGATCTTAGGGTGCTCCTTCTTCTCCAAAATTTCATGACGAATCGACGTCTACTCGCAAACGAGACAAATAAATAAAACAAATAAATAACAGAGGCAAAACAAACTCCAAAAATTAAATAAAAATCTCAGATAAATAGAGCTCCAATTTAGATAAATTTAGGAATTTTAATGAGCTCAATCGGAGTTAGGATGCAAAAGTTATGGGCTCTATAAGATTGAAAAACTAAAGAAAACCCTAAATTGGATTTTCCAGAATTTCTGAATTATTTTTTAACAGAAAAATCATATTATTGCGCAAGCATGACGTCATCCTCAGGATTTCGGAAAAGAGATAAATAAAAGAAAACAGTGACAGGTGGGACCCACATGTCAGCGAGAAGGCTCACGGTGGACCAAGTCTACCGAGCCTCGGGACCTTGGGTCCGGTGGACAGTGCCACACGGGCGCACACGTGCCTGCTGACACGGCGCCACGCATGCGACACGTCGGCAGTGGGCTATGCTGGCGCTGAGGTGGCACTGACGCGGCAGACCCAACGCCGGCGGCGGCTCAGGAACCAAGGGTCCCGGCGAACGGCGGCTTCTCGTCGGCGGTGGGTGGTACCGACGTGTAGAGGGTGCGACGGCGATCACGTTGAGGTGCTCACTGGTGCACGGGGGCGACTGTGGCGACCGACGGCGAGGTTTAGGCGGCGGAGGGCTCACAAGCTCGACGGAATCGGGGCTACGGCGACGCTCCGGCGAAACGAAGGCCACCACGAGGTAGCGAAGCTCCGTGCGATGCTGGCGGTGCAGACCACGAAGCTCGGGCGGTACTGACGGCGGCGTACGAGCTCGTCGGAGTTGGCAGCGGCGCAGATTGCTTCTTGAGCTCCTGCGGCGACTAGGGTTCGGCGCGAGGGCGGTGGCGGCTAGGGTTGAGGTGCGGACGCCGAGGGCTACCTTCCCTTATATAGGCGGCGGCTCGGGAGAATCCAGGGCACTAACGCCCAAAACAGGATAGCGCGGTAGCGGCGAATCCCTAACAGATTTGGAGACGACGATGACGCGGCAAGGTGGGACCCACACGTCAGTGCCTAGGTCTCAGACGCGGGCGTGTGCGAAACGGCGCGGCTGAGAAACAGCTTCAAAGGATCTGACCGTTCGTCCACGATCGAACGGTCCACAAACAATGGGACGATCGGAACCTCCAATTACATCACGCGCATCCAGCCATCCATGTTTGATCGCACGGTGGAGGGTGAGCGGGGCGTTCGAAAGGAAAGAGAGAAGAGCGAGAGGCGACAGTGGGGTCCACATGTCGATCGGAGGCGGCATGCATGGTGGAGGTGGGTGCTGACGTGGGATTGGGCCGGCGGCGGAGGGAAATGGGCCAAGTTTAGGGAATTCGGCCCGAAGGGTTTTCTGAGATTTTAAATAGATTTTCTATTTTAGAAAATACCAGAAATTCAAATAAGTAATAGAAATTAGCAAATGAACTCAAAAAAATTCTAGAAAAATCTAGAAAATATATCTGACCACATAGAACCCAAATAAAATAGTTTTGGCTATTGTTCATGTTGGGATTATTCACATTAAAGGTTTTTTATTGTAAAGTCCAATATTAAGCTTTTGAATTAAAAACAAATAAATCCAAATGGTGAATTTTTCCCTACTAACTATTAAAAGATTTTTAAACTCAGAAAATTGGGATGTTACATTCTCCCACCATTCAGTCGCTATGCCCTCCATCTAGTGAGTGGGGTACAGAACCTTTCCACGGTCGCTGCACTGGGTGATCAGCAGCTTCTTTTCAATGACCCGAAACCAATCATCTGCTTCCACTGGGGAGACATGTCCGGAGAATGTTGGTGGAAGGGTCCTCATAAACTCCGCAAGTTTAGATGGTCCATGGTGACCTTGAGCAGCTGGGGCTCCATGCTGATGATTGTTGTTGTTGTTGACCTAGTTGCTCATAGCTTGCATCTGATTCATCATAGTATTCATTAGCTGAGTCTGCGCTGCCATGAAAGCTCCAAGGTTTTGCAAGTCAATCGGGGGTGCTTGTGGCGGAACTGCTCCTGCGGCTGGTTGCTCATTGCTCCTCGGCGCTGGGGTATTGGAACCACTTGCGGCGGTCTGACGAGTTTGAACCATCTAGCGAAGCTCCATGGGTTAGATAAGGTAGCAAGCACGAGATGAGTTAAGAACTAAGTAGGGGGTAGGTTAAACCCAACAAAACACAGCTCAAGAAACTCCAACGAAATACTTTTATTAATTAGGGTCTTAGCATGGCTGCAACAAATGCCTAAGGGCCTTTGCAGCTCATCCTCGCACACAAAAGAAACAACAACCTAAGCACACAAAACTACCGCCTAAAGGGCGACTTACTAAACTGAAACTGGCTAAGCCTGAAAGACTGAAGCCTGAAACGAACTACTCAAGAAAGTCTCCACAACCGCGGCGACGCTCCTAACGGCTGTAGACTCAGAAGTGAGCTGACATCTTGGCAAACTGATCCTGATGCCCTGGAACTAGTGCAGCAGGAACAGGCATTCCTGGTGTAACTGGCTCAGCTGGCTCCTCTAGCTCTGCGGCTTCTTCTGGCTCAACTGGTCCTTCCTCTGGATCTTCTTCGGGATCCTCCTCGGGGTCTTCCTCTTCTTCGTCATCCTAGTCGTAGAGAATCTCTTGCAGAGTAGCGACCTTCTCTTCGGCTCACTGTAATGCCTCATAGACATGATCCAGCTCTGTGATAGTCCTCTCCAATGCTTCCTCCTGGGCAGCTGCAAACTGGGCGAGGTGCACGACTGTAGCGTTGCTCTCTTCTTCTGTGGACGGGTAGCGTGCTGGCAAATCTACGGCTGCAGCTCTGGGGTGGTAACAGAAGATGGTGTCTTGGAGCTCCCGTGCGTAGATGTTGCAGATACGAAGCAAGGCCAAGCGTGACAACTCCTGGATGCCCTCCAGCCAAGTGATCTTCCTCACGGAGATGTGCGAAGGTTGGCTCGCCTTGTCGTTCCTCTGGCGTAGATCGTCAGGCGACAGATCACTCCACGGTTTTGTCCATTCACAATCCAGTTGTTGCCGACGTACAACGGACGATCAAAGCCTCCAAGAACCTAAAGCAGCTTCCAAAGCTTGGAGGCATATCCTCCTGTGCGCTCACCATAGCTCTAGAGACGAGGCATCTGTCAAAACAGACGAAGGGGGTAAGGGCAACTTAAAAACAGCGGGAAGAGGAAAGATTAAAGCAATAGTTGAGTCGAGAGAGATATGAGAGGAGTTAAGCAATTAATTACTCTTGCGGTTCATTTTTCCTTTAGAAAATAGTTTGGACACGCTAAAGACGGCCGATCTAACTAAGGTCAAGACCTACAGTTAGTATGGCTCCGATACCACCTCTGTCGGGACCCAAAATTACGATTCTGGAACCCTCTGTGTATACTGCACTAGTCCAGAATCACGTTAGTGCACACAGTGTCAACATAGGTGAATATCCATCCATACAAGCGATAAATAAAGTAAATGATTAGTTTGAATAATAAATAAGGGTTTTGACCTTATGGTCGGGTTTACACTTATTGAGCCACACAGGGCTAATAGAGAATAAAATAGCAGCGAAACAGAAATAACTTCAGCGTAGATCACATCAATTCACCACAGGCAACCGACTGAGATCAAGACCTTAACGATCAGCAACCTTCGGCGAACTCCTCCTCGAAAGTAGGCATAGACTCCTCCTCTTCTGTAGGTTTGGGCGCAAGTTTTACAACAAGCGTGAGTACACAACCGTACTCGCAAATCATACCACAGAATGCAATGTATAGATGCAGACTTATTCCAAAAGAAAAGGCTTCTGTGGTTCTTTTGCATAAAAGCAACATTTGCAATTGAATACAATAATAGATTGAAATGTAATTCAAAACAAATAGACGATATTAAGTTAACAGTTATTTTCACAAATACACAAAGCTAAGTAGATTATTCCACATAGCCATATGACTCATATCACATAGCTCCCATCCCAAACATTTTATGAAAACTACCCCTCGTGTGAAATCCCCGAGCATGTCCATGACCGCGGACGCGGCTATTCGAATAGATTGATTTGACACTCTGCAGAGTTTGTACACTTTACCCACACGATACAACTAGTGTTGCAAGCACTAATCATAACAAAACGGTTCAGAAACTTCATCTTAACATTGACACTCCCGATGTGCTTACAAACCGCTATGCCAACCCAAACGAAGTGCTTTAGCATAACACACATCGTTGGACAGGGACACGGCGAACCGCCCCGTGATGCGACTACCTTGTAGTACACATCTCCACCCATAGCCTAACCTACCACCTGAGTAATCAATGCCAAGAATCCATCACCTACTAAGTTAGGCCCGTCCCATCAGGCATGTGGTCGTACAGTAAGGTTCAGTTCAATGGCGCACAAAGTTAGGTCCTTAATTGACCAAGGCAAGACTTCCATTTTCTAACTAGGTCACAAACATTATCATTTCCATTCACAAAGTCCACCATATCACGAAGTATCCACCACTTGTCTGAGTCTAAATCCTTTCCCACCCAGTTGGTTTCAGTGCAACACATGCTATCACGAAGTAATAACACATAGCACACAGTTTTACACAAAGTTCCAAAGTCACTTAGTCACATTTAATATTTGCAACTCAAATGAGATGTGAGACTCGTAGCATGGCTAAGCATTTGTACTTGCATCTAACCAACCCACGTTGGTGCTACAATATTACCAACTAATAACCAATTTAGGGTGACAAGGTATTATGACATACAAGGCCGAGGTGTATTAACAAATTGGATGATAACTATGCCCAAAAGTATTTAAATACATAATTAAAGTAGAATGCAATACTTTGAAACAAAGTAATTTGAAAACTGGGTTCAAGATGATCAAAGTTATGACTTGCCTTGGAAAAGTCTAAGTACTGGTCTTGATCTTGAGGTGCTCCTTCTTCTCCAAAATTCCCCGACGAATCGACGTCTACTCGCAAACGAGATAAATAAATAAAACAAATAAATAACAGAGGCAAAACAAACTCCAAAAATTAAATAGAAATCTTATATAAATAGATCTCGAATTTAGATAAATTTAGGAATTTGAATGGGCTCAATCGGAGTTCGGATGCAAAAGTTATGGGCTCTGGAAGTTTGAAAATCTAAAGAAACCCTAATTTTGGATTTTCTGAAATTTCCGAATTATTCCTTAAAAGAAAAATCAGATTATTGCGCAATGCTGACGTCAGCACAGGGATTTCGAAAAAGAGATAAATAAAAATAAAACACTGACATGTGGGACCCACATGTCAGAGACACAGCTCACGGTGGACTAAACCCACCGAGCCTCGGGATCTGAAGACCGTGGACCGTGCCACACGGGTGCTGACGCGGCACTGACGGGAATGCCACGTAGGTGACACGTAGGCGACGGGCCAATGCGGCGCTGAGGTGGCGGCGAGGTGGCGCTGACGCGGCTACGGCGACGGAGGACTCACGGGCTCGACGGAATTGGGGCTACGGCGACGCTCCGGCGAAATGAAGGCCACCACGAGGTAGCGAAGCTCCGTGCGATGCTGGCGGTGTAGACCACGAAGCTCGGGCGGTACTGACGGCGGCGTGCGGGCTTGTCGGAGTTGGCAGCGGCGCAGATCGTTTCTCGAGCTCCTGCAGCGGCTAGGGTTCGGCGCGAGGGCGATGGCGGCTAGGTTTGAGGTGCGGATGCCGAGGGCTACCTCTCCTTATATAGGCGGCGGCTCGGGAGAGTCCAGGGCACGAACGCCCAAAACGGGATAGCGCGGCGTCGGCGAATCCCTAACAGATTCGGAGACGACGATGATGTGGCAGGGTGGGACCCACACGTCAGCGGCTATGGGCTCGGACGCGGGCGCGTGTGAAACAGCGTGAGTGCGAAACAGACTCAAAAGATCTGACTATCCATCCAAGATCGAACGGCCGAAAATCAATGGGACGTTCGGACCTCCAAACAGTTCACGCGCATCTAGCCATCCATTCTTGATCGAACGGTGGAGGATGGGCTGAGCGCGCGGAGAGAGAGAGAGAGAGAGAGAGAGAGAGAGAGAGAGAGAGAGGCTGACATGCAGGGGCCGCCTGTCAGTCGGAGGCGGCGCAGGCGCGGGCGAGCTGGGCTACACGCGGGGTTTGGGCTGGAAAGGGGAATAGAACTGGGCCGGCTTCAAAGAATTCGGCCCAAATTTTTTCTGAGATTTTAATAGCTTTTATATTTTGTAAAATACCAGAAAATCAAATAAGCAATAGCAAATAGCAAATGAACTCAGAAAAATTCTAGAAAAATCTAGAAAATATGTCTGAGCACATAGAACCCAAATAAAATAATTTTGGCTATTGTTCAAGTTGGGATTATTCACATTAAATATTTTTTATTGTAAAGTCTAATATTTAGCTTTTGAATTAAATTCAAATAAAACCAAATGGTGACTTTTTCTCCCTACTAACTATTCAAAAGGTTTTTAAACTCAGAAAATTGGGATGTTACAAAAAACAACCCAGATGGCATCTTTCCCTTTTGACGTTCGGGGTAGACCGGTGATAAAATCCATGCCAACGGAATTCCACTTCCACTCAGGCACTAGCAAAGGCTGAAGCAGACCTGCTGAACGCTGATGCTCGGCCTTAACATGATGACACATGTTGCACTAGGCAACGAACTTGGCGATCTCGCGCTTCATTCGTGTCCACCAGAATCCCTGACGAAGGTCTTGGTACATCTTTGTGGCCCAGGATGAATGGACAAGGGAGAATGATGGGCTTCGCGGAGAATCAAATCCCGTAATTCCATGACCTTAGGAACCACAAGGCACTGTCCAAACCACACAACACCATGCTCATCTTCCGAGAAGCACTTGGCTATCCCGTTCTTGATGTTCCGCTTGAATTGGTTCACTCCAATGTTCGATTGTTGCGTAGCCTTGATCTCATCCACCAAAGTTGGTTGCACAACCAAGGTAGCGAGGGAACCATGCTCAACCACCTCCAGATTGAGCTGCTGAAATTCTTCAAGAAGGGTGGGCTGCTGCTCCTTGAGCATCAAGGTATTGCAATATACCTTTCGACTAAGTGCATCGGCAACAACATTAGCCTTGCCCGGATGGTACTGGATACCCATGTTATAGTCTTTGATCAATTCCAACAACCTTCTTTGCCTGAGGTTCAGATCTGGTTGGGTGAACAAATACTTCAAACTTTTGTGATCCGAATACACTTCACAACGATTACCAATTAGGTAATGTCGCCAAATCTTAAGTGCATGAAGCACAGCAGCTAGTATCCCGCTAAACTAAGAAAACTTCACACATCGGTAACCGACTTGGGCTGACCCCAAGAGAGCACATCGCTGACCTTACTAATCCACGGCTACACCTCCCGCTGAGAGAACATGGCCCAAGAATGCCACTTCCTTCAACCAGAACTCGCACTTGCTGAACTTCGCATACAGCTGGTGCTCACGCAGCTTTCCCAACACAAGCTTCAGGTGCTTAGCATGCTCTTCATCATTTTTGGAGTAGATAAGAATATCATCGATGAAGACCATCACAAACATATCCAGATACTCCATGAATACCGAATTCATAAGATTCATGAACAGGGCAGGAGCATTGGTTAAGTCGAAAGACACGACGGTGTACTCGCATCAGATCATAACGAGTAGAGAAAGTCGTCTTCGGAATATCTTCAGATCTGATCCTAACTTGATGATATCCCAATCTCAAGTCGATCTTGGAGAACACCCGAGCTCCGGTCAATTGATCGAAGAGATCGTCGATGCGGGGCAAAGGGTACTTGTTCTTTACCGTTGCTTCATTAAGTGGACGGTAATCAACGCACATACGTAAAGTCTTGTCCTTCTTATTCACAAAGATTACTGGACAACTCTAAGGAGATGAGTTAGGGCGGATGAAACCCTTCTCTTGAAGCTCACCTAGTTGCTTCTTCAACTCCTTCAACTCATTAGGAGGCATCCAATACGGCCTCTTTGAAAATTGGGGCGGTACTGGGCGACAACTTGAGGTCTCGAACTGGAGGCATCCTAGGCAATTCTTCGGGGAAAACATCCGCGAATTCCCGAATCTCCAGAGCCGGCTTCACTTCAAGTGCGCAGAGATGTGGTCCTTGCAGCCGCGGCGAAAATCCAACCTGCCTGCCTGAGGGACTTGTGAGATAGACGACCTTCCTAGCACAATCGATTTGCCCCAAATGCTGAGACAGCCAATCCATGCCAGGAATCACATCCAAACTCGCTGAGTTGAGGAGGATAAGATTTGCCAAGAATTCTACTCCTTCGACTTCAATGGAGACATCCTAGCATTCTTGATCAGCCCTCATTTCCGCACCCAGAGAGTGAATGAGCAAAAGAACAGGCAAAAGAACAAAGTGAAGATCACCAACAACAGCAAAAGACTTTGAAATAAAGGAATGCAAAGCTCCAGAATCGAACAAAACTGCAGCAGGACGAGAGTTGACAAGAAGCGTACCCAACACAACGTCGGGTGCCTCCTGTGCCTCCTCGGTCGAGATGTGGTTGACTCGGCCACTTCCCAAACTCTAGGTCTTCTGGATGGTCTTCTGGTCTAGGGGATGACCACTTCCTTACCCGCGTCCTCCATTAAAACGAGGGGCCGCTCCAGCCTTCTTAGGACAACTATTTGTATAGTGACCCTTGTTGTTGCAGAAGAAACAAGTGACCTCGGCAGCCGGATTGCGGAGGCCATCTTGCTGAGCCACAGGTGCACGTGACTAAAACACGACCTGCGGAGGACGAGGAACGGGCGCCATGGCCTCGGTGGTGGTGGAGCCTAAGGACGGGGTGCCGGGGCTTGCCCAACATGAGGACGAGAAAGGTTGGCCCTTGCTGACTTCTAGGCCTCCCACTTGCGCTTGCGGGACTCTCCCAGCGCTCTTACCTTGTGCTCGGTGACAATTGCCTTGTTAACCAAAGTCTGAAAGTCGAAGAAGTCAACGATCGAGAGCTTGTCCTGCAGCTCCTCGGACAAACCCTCCAAGAACTTCTCCTGCTTGGCTTCATCGGTAAACACCTCCTCCGGAGCATACCGGGCCAAGTGGTTGAACTCGTGCAAGAACTCCGTCACAGACCGGCGCCCTTGCTTGAGCGCAAGAAACTCCTTCTTCTTGAGCTTCATCAAACCGGCGGGGACATGAGCCCGACGGAAGGCAGTACGGAACTCCTCCCAAGTGACAACGTGGCCTGCGGACTGCATGGCGAGAAAGTTCTCCCACCAAGAAAGTGTTACACCCTCCAACTGATGGGAGGGAAAGAGTGCCTTCTCCTGATCCTGGCACTAAGCAATGTTGACCTTCCGCTCAACCAGATGCAACCAGTCGTTTGCGTCAAGGAAAACAACAACACATCTAAGAAACGAACTCCAAAGGCTTGAAAGCAGGCACAAAAATCAGCACAAGACCTCAAGATACAAGATCAACTTCCCGGTATAACTAACTCGTATTGAAAGAACGAGCAATCGATTAGGAAGGAAAATTTCAAAACACAACTCAAGTTCTAACATAGCTACTAAGCAAGGTAAAAACCATCTAAGGGTATGTTGTACACAGCCAACTAATATCACTTCTCACCCTTTTATTCCCATGAGTTTTAGTTGAATTATCCTCTCATTTTCAGCTCTAACTTTAAACCAAGGCTTGCTGTCCAGATTTCGCATCCAAGCTCCAAGCTGAAGTTTCCAACTCCAGCAGCTTTTAACTTCTCCAAAAGACAGGCACATTTCAAATTTCAACTCTCATTGGTTTCCCCAAAATCGAATTTAAACAATAACAACTATCTTTTGGAAAAAGAAGAGAGGAAAATAACTTTTTCAAACTCAACAAGAACAAGGTAAGGTGAGCAAGCTAAGATAGGTAAGGAGTAAAATCTGATAACTTACTTAAGTTTTTATAAACCATTTGATATTTTAAAACTAAGTTTTTTAAAACATCCTAAAGACGACCAAGCTAGGGGTTCCTACGGTCAGTATGGCTCTGATACCAACTTTGTGAGGACCCAGGGTACTTAACTCGTAATACATAACCTCTAAATGGTTCTAGTATTATCAATCAAATATCCTAAGCCTCGGTGGACATGTACTTTCTAGAAATGCAGTACACATACACCTTTACAAAATTATGCATTATTTCTATACAAACTTACAGTACCAAGTCTAGCAAAAGACATACAAAATATAGAGTTATTACACAGGGGGTCGACCGGCCAAATGACTCCAACAACAAAATAACAGCGGAAGCAAAAGTGCCATAAGATGGCGGTAACAAAAGCCAACCGGTTTGCCAACTTCCCACAAGGCAACCGACCAGGCCACCAAGCTAGTCGTCCAACACGAAGTCCATCTCACAAAAACTAACACCTTGGGGGTCAACCTCCTCTGCAATAATAAAGCAACGCAACTGAGTACAAAAATATACTCACAAGACTTACAAGTAACAAGCCTACATATAGCTACAAGCAAGCTGAAACAAAGGAGATGGTCATATGGTTCATTGGACGCATAAAGCAATTTTTATTTGCAATATTGTAATAGATTGAAGGCAATTTTTCAAATCTATTTTTAATTATTGAAATAATAGCAAGACAGCAGTAAATACATAAATAACAACCTAGAAGTGACTAACCCAATAGCCACCACAACATACCACGAATTCCCCATTCGTACCACCCAATCAAGTTTTAGTGAAAATGTTAAAGTCTAATTCTTGCGGGAAATAATCAAACGTGTCCATGACCTAGGACGAGGCTATTAGAATAGATTTAACCCTGCAGGGGTGTACCAATGTACCCACATGTCAGACCGCCTTTTTGCCACAAGATTAAGCACAATTCCAAAGGTATGCCGACACGGCTAAGTCCTACGAGACAGTTCCAATATTGTGTATTAACTACGAGTCACCCGTATGGATAGAAACCCATACGTTGCATCGGAGTCATTGTAAAGCTGGGAGTCAACTACCCATATAGGGTAAAGCAACCTGGACAACTATAATACCCCTCGGTGTGGAGAACTTAGAAAGGATTCTACTCCCGTGCACCCAACACATAAACACCATCCTCATTTTACCACAACACACACGTCCTCCTACGACTCGAGCCAGTACACGCCAAATTACTTAGTCAAAAGAGATCTCATATCCCCCTCATGCGGTTAGCACACAAAAGTGCTTGGATCAATGACGCCAGTAATTCGATCCTTGTTGACTCGGGCACCAACCATTCACACCCAAAAACACACCATCTAACCATTGTGCCCAGGTCTAAAATATTTTGTTTTCAGTTTTAGTTTCTCAAAGTACATAGCACAAGGTGTTGGACATAAAGTCATAATAAGTTTTGTGTGATCAAGGTTACCGACTAAGTCGATAACCGCCCAATTCTACCGTTCTAAACATTTCTAAGCAATAACAACTCGTAGACTACAAGCTAAGTGATAAGAGCTCATCCAACGAACCCTAAATCACAGAGGACATAACCCTAGGCTCAGTAGTAGAGGATGAACATTTTCCTACAAATTATGCATCTAGAGGATCAACTAATCGAACAATAATTTAACAGCAAAATAGAGCATGCATACATAGATTTTGCAAACAAGATATTAGACTTTGAAAATAATACGAGCAATATGATCAAATAAAATTAGAATATCTGCTTGCCTTGCTGGAGATCACAATGTTACTGCAGAGGATCACTCTCGTACTCAACAAATTCGTTGGAACTTATCGCAAGAACGAGAAAAATCTAATAAGAACGACGAACACCGAAAAAGACTTAAAATCCAAAGTCAACCAAAATCCATGAAATTTACACAGCAGGTAGAGCAAGATTTTAAATGAATTTAGCAACAAGAATCAATCGATTAGGACTAAGCATGCAAAAGTTATAGCCTAAACAATTTCAATCGGCTGGAAATTCCAATTTAAAAGCTTTCTGTTTCCGTTCATCACACAAATTTACAGAAGGTTTGTGAACATAAAAATTTTATGGTGGACAAAGCATGACATTCTAAGAATAGCAAAATTTGGTTCACTTCATGTGGAGTGAAAATGAATTTCTTATGGTTTTTCTAAGTTATGAAAGTAGTGCATAACATTTTTCAGAGGCAAAGGCATAATTAAAACTTATTCTACACTAAAGCATATTAACATAGGAATCTAACACATTTTAGTTTACTCAATTTGGAGTTACAGAGAAATACTTATACATTTTACAAGTTTTAAGGAATTTTCAGAGCAATAATTAATGCTAAACAAGTTAATACAACCTACACAATTTTCTGGTACAGAACAAGGTTCAAACACATTTTTAGATTAAATTTTAGTTAAACAGAGATTTAACAAAATTTGAATCATCTAAAAAGGAGTTAAAACGAATTACTTAATACTTTTAAAATTTAAAGCAATTTACAGTTCACAAATAAAAGACAACTGGATTTCTTCCATAACCAAAGACGTGGAAAACTCTCGGCCATTGAGATTGAATCGGACGGCCCAACAAGTGAGGGCGAACAGCCCCGCGAAGGCTCAGCGAACCAGACGTCAGATCTAAATCGGACGGCTCAAAAGAAATGATGGGTTCGGACGGTCCGAACGTTCCTCGCGATCTAGATCGCAGATCAGGAAATGGATGGCTGAAAATGAAGGCGCGTTCGGAAGGTCCGAATGTCCAATGAGATCAGGAGCGTAGATCTAAAGATGGATGGTCCACAGTGAAAGGGGGCTTTCAAGTGGTCTGAACGTCCCAAAAGATCTGAGGCACAGATCTAAAAATGGACGGCCCATGATCACTTAAGCGCTACACACATATTTACAGGAGTTTAAGTGCGCAGGCCTGCAAGACAGTGATTGAAGCCCAAGGGGTGGTCTTTGCAAAAAGTACCACGGGGTGGTCTTTGCAAAAAGGTTCAAGAGGTGGTCCTGGCCCAAGGTCGAGAGGGTGGTCTTTGCAAAAACACAGAAGGTTGTCTTTGGGGTGGTCTTTTCAAGGATGTGCAAAAGCTTTGCACATCATTTCATTAGACGAAGCAAAGAAACAAAAACAGTTAGAGATAAAAGGTACAGACTATCTGGACGAGCCGATGCGCAAACAAAAAAGAAAAGCGAAGCCGAACAGACAACAACCAATTACGGAGTACAGAGTACGCGACCGACAAAAGACCGACAAAAGGAGGAACTACTGCTACTACGTGATCGCCTCCAGACGATGAGCAGACGCCATGCGCCATTACCGGTGCTCCTGTGTAATAAGACTCAGAAGTTGATCGATCGACCCGGTGATGTTGTTGAAGACCCTTTGGTTGCGCTCCTTCCAGATCATCCAAGAAACTAGAATGATACACGAATCTATTTCCTTTCTTTGGTGCTTAGGTGCTGAGTTCCTGGCTGCCAACCAGTAATCTTGAAGGGAGGGCTAGCCACCAGGTAGGGAGCAAGGAGAACTGGTCTGTGCTAAGAAGCGAGCCCAGACTTGCGCGGTCACAACGCATCCTACCAGAAGATGGTCAATGGTCTCTTCCTGATGTCTGCAGAAAACGCAAGTTCTGTGATTCTGCAATCCTCGGCGCTTGAGGCGATCAGCTGCTCAACACCTCCGTCGAATTACAGTGGCGCCCGAGCTTTCCAAATGGCCTCAGCACATGGGAACCTAATCGATCTCGCGAAGAAGACCATGTACGCCGACTGGGCAGAGTAGCATCCCGAGGCCTCCCAACGCCAACAGAAACGATCGACCTCTCCCTGAGAAAGATGGATTCCTTGCAATCTATTCCAGAGTCGAAGTAGTTCTGCAATGGTTTGATCGCTTGGCTGACCTTGCAATCTTTGGGGTGGTCTAAGGGGAGGTCTTTGGGGTGGTCTTTGCAAAAGTCCAAGGGGAGGTCTTTTGCAAAGAGGACCCAAAAGGTGGTCCTGAGGGTGGTCTTTGCAAATGACCCAGGGTGGTCTTTGCAAAACTAAGGGGTGATTCGAAAGAGGGGGAGGTCCTGAACGGTCAAGATCTACAAAAGGGAGGTCATGGTTTACGACAACAGGATTTCAAGTACCACACGGTTTTGCTCGCCGGCTCGCCGCCGACAACTCTGGTCACGGCAGCGCAAACCAAAGGCAGAAAAGGGTTTGCAATAGCATTGCGCACATCCTGAGGGTACATTTAACGGCTGAGCCGGCCTAAAACGACAGCGAACCGGAAAGTGGCGGTGGTGCTAAGCACGGCCAAAAGCGAAAAAAGACAACGAGCTCCGCAGCGTCCAAAGTAGCGAGTGCCCAAGCATCTAGGGACTACGAGGAAGCTACCTTAGAACAAAAGAGGTTCGAAGGTGAACGGAGGAGCTCTGGCGACGACGACTAGCGTCGGCGCTGAGGAAGACAACGCGGGGACGAAGGTCTGAGCAAAACGAAGGTGAACAAAAGGTAATGATAACTTCAATAGGCCCCATAGATGGTCTATGAGCATTTAATTGAAGAAAAGAGGTCTTTACCAGAGTTGAGGACGAAGGGGATGAACTTCGGCTGCAACGAATCAAACTCAAAATTAGATGAACCCTGCGAAGGAAATCCAAGATTGAGTTAGGGGAAAAGATTGAGGTGATAAGAGGTGCAAAAGGGCGCGAAAGAAATAGTGAAGGAACCACTGGAGCGCTGGCGACGAAGGAAGTCCTTCATGGTCAACAATGGTGACCAAGGTGTTCTCTGAGGTTTGAGCTCAAAGAACAGAGAGGAAGCTAAGGGAGCCAAAGTGGTGCTGTAAAGGAACACCAGAAGGAGCTCAAGGGCTTTTTAAAGTTGACGGGCAACGGCAAACGCGGAAACAAAGCTCCACGGTGAGCTCGGTTCGCACACTGCTAAGGACAACAGAAACGACGGGAGCAGTTGAGAACAGGACACTGAGGGCGAAAACACAGAAGGTGAAGAAAACCACAGCTAGGAGCCGTTGAAGGTGACGCACGAAGTTGACAAAGGGGCTCTCTCCCATGCCCTGTTCTGTCACACTAGCACAGGTACGAGCGCGAGGAACAAGATGACCAGGACCTTGAGGGCCCACCTGTCATCGAGAGAACCAAGTCGCTCAGGTCAAAGAAATGAACGGGAGGGTTAGGAATTAGTCAAGAGATCGAGCCAGGAGGTTGTGATGGTTGGATTAGAAACGGACGACTCAGATTGAAAGTGATGTTCAGAAAGTCCGAACATTCAAATCAATCCTAGCGGTCCGATAAAAAATGAACGGCTCAGATTGAAAGTAACTTTCGGAAGGTCCGAAAGTTCAAAGTAATCTCAACGGTTGAAAGGAGATCCAATAGCTGAAAAGGAATGCGCCCTTAGAACCGATCCTGAGTACGTTTAAGTGGTTGGGTTCAACCACGAGTCCGAGTCTAACTCAGACCAAAACAGTACTTTAACTAGGGTTTTGAATTTGGAGCTGAAACTTTGAGGAATTTTTAAATGGAGCTACACAACTCCAAAAATTCCAAAATTTTTACAGGAGGTTACCAACTCCAAGATTGACCTTGTATAAAATTTTCAGAGGTTTTTATGTAAAGAAATTTTCTCCAAGAAATTTCTTAAGGTGCTGATCTAGGGTTTGACCCAAAGTCAAACTGGTTTGACTGACCTCGTAAAATATTCAAACAATTTCTAAAAATTGTGAAATTTTTCAGAGGAGGCACCCAGCATTCCTAGACCAAGAAAAATTATTTTCAGAGGATGATCACAAGATTATCCAGAAAATTTTTCAAAGGGTCAAGACTTAGGTTAGAGAAGCTTGTGATTTTGAATTTCCATAATTCCTTTACAAGAATTTTCAGAACATTCAAACAACAACAAGATACAAAAAAGTTTTAATTTCTTCACATTTTCTTATATTTGAAACACAAGCCAAGAATTGGGATGTTACAGCCCCAACCCTTCTCACGGGCCTCCTGAGTTCCGCCAAGCTCTCAGCCTCCTCCTTCCGATCCCTCGCCCACCTCTCCCTCAGCCTCGTCAGTTCGAACGCCAGGTCTTCGCCGGTCTCCAAGCTCCCGAGGCCGCGGGGTAGCGAGGCTTCCCTTCCACCCAGGACCCCGCCGGTGCGCTGAAAGGGGAGCAGCATCGTCGGGCGCTCGACGACGACTGATCTGGGGAGGAAGGCGACGAAGATGATGGTGACGAAGAAGAACGCGGCGGTGGTGCCGATCCACTAGAGGTAGTCCAAGAAGAAGAGGGCAGCTGAGCCGAGCTGGTGACGAAACCAAAGAAGAAGAGACACAGCGAGAAAGAGGAAGAACACGTGGACTGAGCCTGGACGAGACCGCGTGGGAGCGCTCCTCCAGCAGCGACGACGCGAAGGAACAGTAGGCACGCAAAACCAAAAAAACAGACGGCCATGACGCAAAGAAGCGCAGGATCCGACAGGGAAAGAAATCGGGGCGACGTGGCATAGTTCAGCTCGCCCCAAAACTCCCTCCCTTTATCCGGTAGGATTAGAACTTCACAACGTTAACCATGATTTTCTTCTAGGCTTTTCTAACTCGTTAGGTAGATTTATTTATGGATTTTTAGAATTTGGTAAGTGGCCTCAAGCTACTGATATTTTTAAGAAGTGTGAATTTTTCATTGAATAAATTTAAATCTTCGTAATATGTCATTGATGTCTCGATCCACATATTAGTCTCACAATAAGCGATATATTATGAATCATATAGTTATTCAGTGATAAATTATGATTTTTTTTTCTTTTAAGAACGACTAAGTTACTCCTTCGGGAAAAAGACTAGAGTAACGTGTATATAAACATCGTCTACAAGTAAGGTAGACATGGATATCACACCTTTGATCACAGGACACCTGCTGTATGCATAGCATATCACACGATGCCTGAGAAAAGTTGTTTCCCTTGGAAGAATAATAAAGCAAAGTTGGCTCAAGTTTCTTCTACGCAGTAAAGGACACGTTGTCGCCGCGGCTAAGTCTCCGCACTCCACGTACGCCCCCCAATGCTATATCCCCAAGGTCCTTGCACACGAAGCACAGCATTAGCTAGGAATCGAATTAGCCCGCAAAATTGCTGCATGCACCCGCTATGCTAGGAAGTACGTCTCTTTTGGAAGAAGTCGCGTACTGGTGTGATCAGCATGCAATAAAGAATATATGACTGTACCAAAATTTTAGATGGAAGATAAATTGTTTGAATCCTCGGACACCTGGTTTTAGGGTATAGCTAAGGATTATGCTCACCAAGGTCCCTTTGTTGCTTTGTCTAAAGAAATAACTTAGTATACTGGTATTCTGCTTAGGGGCATCTAAATTACTCCTCCTCTCGAAACCAGAAACAACATCTAAGTGCAAAGATGCATTGATCCTTGCTCTCTATCTTTCCTTACAGCAGAAGCATGCTCTATTAAATTGAGTCGCAACTGCCAGTTCATAGCATACATCACATTGACTTTGATGGCTTACTTGTCCTATCTGTTAACCCCATCCCATCTTGTCGAAACATATAATTCTTGGCAAAACAATTTCTTCCCCTCATATGGCATAATGGCAGCATGTAACATTGCTGGTGCATATCTCGGGTACTCGTAGCACCATACGCAATCCCCAATCTTCTGTGCCGACACGCCACCGCCCAGTGTATATAAACACCCGGCCCTGCTTGTCCACCTCGCCATCAAATCGGATCATCTCGCGCTTCCATCAAATTCCACACCATTCCAGCACTTACCAACTTTACTACTATTCCCCGCGTCTCGCTTCGCTTCCTCTCCCCGTAGCACGAGCAGCCATGGAGGGCAAGGACGGCAAGGACACCGCGGCACCGGCCGCCGCGGCGGTGCCGCCTGCGCCTGCGCCGGCGGATTCGGCGAGGTGGGGCACGCGGCAGATGGGCCCGCCGGCGGCGCCCGGGGCGCACCCGGAGAACCAGCAGGCGGCGCAGTGGACGGCGGCGAGGGGCGACCAGGAGCCACCGCCGTACGTCATCATGGGGGAGCCCGCGGCGGCGGCGCGGCGGCCCGAGAGGGACAGCCCGATGGAGCACATCCTCGACTTCTTCAACACCTGGAGCCGCAAGGCCGAGGAGCTCGCATCCAACATCTGGCTCAACCGTAAGCATTAACCAATCAAATCCAGCGTCTTGTTCTGCTCCAGTTAAGTTGGTTCTTAGTCTAGCAAATTTGTCGGGGATGATGACTAGAATTTGGGCCTGATTCAGTAGCTTAGCTGTGAATCGACTAAATAGAAGTTGTGCTCGTGAAGTTTTAGTGTTTTTGGAAGAATCATTTAATCAAGTAGGATTAGTAATCAGGACAGAAGCAGAGAGAAGGGAAAGGAGGAGGGAGCAGACACCGTTTGGGTTTCCGCTTGGAGCAGAGACTGCTTTTGCTCACCTGTGCTTTTATTCTACTGATGTCATGATGTACGACACCAAATAAGATTCGGAAACCCAACCAGCTAGTATGCTAGGCAAAGTAGAGTCAAATCTTATTGGAAGGACATTCTCACCCAGACATTGAAAGATGATTCTGGGTTAGGTTTGTGTTGTGGAACTGGTATTTGCTTGCGAGAGCTACTTTGTTTGCTACAGCTACTCAGTTCGGAAAGTGCTGATGCCAAATCAGCTTTAACCACCCGGTTTAAGTTGATTTCAGTCTGGTATCATTCAGTTAACTTATCTACTAGTTTCTTCTTCTTTTTTTGCCCTGAGAGAACTAGTTCTCTTCACCTATGCATTAAATATATGATTAAACCAAGTTGATGCATGATCAGTAGTGGTATAGAAGGTGCCAAATTTGTCTGAAAAATTATTTGATCTCCCGCTGGTGGGAAATTGGCAAATTTGTTGGACTCCTAACTCCTAACGTGGTTACTGGTTATAACTAGCCAGTAATCACTGCCTTGTCGAATCATGTGCACTGCTCAACGGTACAATTTCCTTGACAAACTCTTGTTTCCTGACAAGGAGTTGATATACATAAACATAAATTTCAGTGCTAAAAGTTAAATCGATCACATGCCCATTTCACTCCCCCGTGGACCGAAGGGGAACCAAAACTGTGCCTTCTATTAATTGCTGACTGATCTTCACAATTTGACATCTGTTTATACATTTTCCAGTGAAGACTGCGCCGTCGATGTCAGATGCCGCGATGGGGAAGCTCAGCCTTGGCGCGAAGGCCCTCACCGAGGGTGGCTTCGATAAGCTGTACAAGCAGACCTTCTCCTCCGGTCCCGACGAGCATCTGCAGAAGACTTTTGCTTGTTACCTGTCCACGGCCACAGGCCCTGTTGCCGGCACGCTCTACCTGACAAACATGAACGTAGCATTCTGCAGTGACCGCCCGCTGTCCTTCACTGCACCGTCCGGACAGACTGCTTGGAGCTACTACAAGGTACAAAATCTACAACTATTCTCTGCGACTTCAGTGCAAATTATCTGTCGAATGTATATATCTGACAATCTGAAGTTATGTGAGATTAACATTAGTAATGCATGAAAGATGAGTTGTCTCTGTTGTACCATGTCGATCGTGACATTTTCTTCCAATATAACGCAGGTTTTGATACCGGTGAACAAAATCGCGACGGTGGAGCCGGTGACGATGAAGGAGAACCCGCCGGAGAGATACATCCACATCGTCACGGTGGATTCTCACGACTTCTGGTTCATGGGCTTCGTCAGCTACGACAAGGCCGTGCACAATCTGGTCGAGGCCGTCTCCTCCCACCATGGCGCCGGCGGCGGCGGCAAGTGATGACCATCCGTTCGCGACAAACTCTGTATTTGCGGCCCATACATCGCTAGTATGTACATTCGTTGTGTTCGCTCAGTACGATCGTATGCCGATCTTTGTGTATACATGTTTTATGTTTTCGAGTGGTGGTACGTGTATGTGCTGTGGTATGTACGTCTGTTATGTTGTTGAGATGTAATGCACGCTTTATATAACCGAAATACAAAATATGATAGAAATTCTCTTAAAAAAGCAAAACTATTAAACTAGTTGAACTAGAACTACGTTGAACTATAGCAGCCGTTAAACGTTATTACGTTATTATTTAAAGAGGGAAGAAGTCCATTCTGCCCCCTCAAGTATCGATATGCGGACATCTAACCTCATGAACTAAAAAACCGGCCCTTTGACACTCCGAAGTTGTAAAACCGGACAACCTACCCCCTCCGGCTGTTTTGTGCGGTGGTTTTGCTGACGTGACATCCGGATTACCCGGTTTCGCCAGATCAGCCGCTGACTCGGGCAAAGAATGGACTTCTTCCAAGTGGGTCCCAAGTGTAAGTGTTACAGTGAAGAAAGAAACAAAGGAGGAGAAGCGGTGCAGGGACAGTGGTGGCCGAAGGTGGCAGCGACGCAAGGGGAGGCGCATGGCGGGGTACACGAGGTGGCGGCGCTCGGGCGGTGGAGAGCCCAAGGGGAGGCGCCCAAGGTCCTCAGCCTCCGCCGCCACGCCGACCTTGGCCTCTCCGCGGACTTGCTCCACGCGGTCGTCGCCTCCTCTTGGACCGGAGTTGCGCGGGTTGCAGAGGTGAGGGCTCCACGCGGTGGCGCTCCCATTCTCCCCTCCCTCCCGCTCCCCTTCGCCCGGGTTTTGTCGTCGCCTATCCTGCTCAAGCGCCGCAGCCGCTCCACCGGCTTCCTCCCGATCTGTTCCCCTCGCCCCTCCTTCCCCTTCCCCATCTTCTGAACCCACAAATTGTGAATCAACCATGGATGAGAACCAGCATACAGGCATCAACCCACATCCATCAACCCCCATGCATAAACAAAAGCACACAAGAATCAACATTCATACATCCGAAATTAAATCAAGTTCTTAAAAATCTGAAAATCAGTATAAGGGGGCAGGGAGGCGCGCGACCAAGCTAGGAAGGGCCAAGCCGGGGAGGAGCTGGGGTGCAGGGCGGCCATGGCACGGGGAAGCGATGGCGGCGTCAGGGGAGGAGGCGGTGCTAGGGGAGGAGGCGGGGCCAAGGGAGGCGCAAGGAGGCGCGCGGCCAAGCCAGGAAGGGCCAAGCCGGGGTGGAACCAGGGTGCAGGGAGGCCATGGCGCAGGGAAGTGGTGGTAGCGCTAGGGGAGGAGGCGGCGCCTGGAGAGAGGGAGAGGCCGGAGGCCGAGCCGGCGGCATGGCAGCCGACAGTGCAGCACCGAGCCACCCGTGAGGCCGGGGCGCAGCAAGGGGCCGACGGCGCCAAGGACTGGAGGTGGCGCCATGAGCATTTCGGCCGAAGAATCCACATAGAGGAGCAATGGAGAATGGAGAGAAGGCATGAGGGAGGCGGGATGGGGAGGCAGCATCGGGCGGGATGGGGAGGCGGCATCGGGGAGGGAGAAGAGGAACTGGTTGCTGGTCTGCTGGTGCTGAGTTGAGGATAAGGTGGAGGGGGAGGACTGAAGACTGCCAGCTCACTTAGCCCACACATCAGTCTACGTGGCGAAACCAGGCTGACCGGATGCCACATGCGCAATACCACTGCACGAAACAGCCTTAGAGGGTAGGTTGTCCGGTTTTGCAAGTTCGGAGTGTTAAAGGGCCGATTTTTTAATACAGAAGGTTAGATGTCTGCATGTCCATACTTGAGGGGTAGAATGGACTTCTTCCTTTAAGGAGATATATTACCTTGCAATTTTACTACCTTGCAATTTTAAAAACAAGAAGAGAAATAATATTTACTCAATTTAGATATATTACCTTGCAATTTTAAAAACTACCTTGCAATTTTAAAAACAAGAAGAGAAATAATATTTACTCAATTTGATAGATATGGCCCACTAGAAAAGGTGATACCGAGAAAAAAGAAACGTTCATGTATGAGCCTTGACGGGCATGTCATTGGCTAGCTAATTAAAGTACTTTCCTTTTTGTTTATATTTTTCTCCGGAGTAAAAAAAAAAGAGAGTCAAATATGTTACAGTTTTACAACAAATATAATTTATATACTAGGATTGTAGAACGAATATTTTTAGATAATGGAAGAAAAAACCTCTCTTGACCTCTGTATTTAAGGATACACACGACCCAAAATTTATTACATAAACCGAAAAATTCTTAATCAGATGAAACAGTAGCCCTATAAACTATAATTAAGCGGCAAAACAAACGCCATAAAAACATAAACCAACGGCACAACAATAGCCGTAAAAACAGTAAACATCCTTCTGAAAGAAACAATGACATAAAAGTGTTTCAAACATCTCGGAGCCTATTACATAGCTTCCACCCATTCTTGTTGAAGATCTCCCTTGTAATGACCTCCAATACTTTGCTTCCAGCTACCACGGCCTCTCGTCTTCCTTGGTATTGCAAAACTGACCAATAGTGGATCCAATAGATGCATATGAATATAACCTGCAGAGGATGGTCAATAATTTTCTTGTCAAAACAACATCATTACGATATAACCATATAGACCAGCAAAGCGCGCCGCCCCTACCAAAATAGTTGCTTTTGAATCCGAATTAAAACTAAATAACCAGTTTCCAAAGATATGGTGAATAGTATTATGCATATTAAGATTAAAAGCAATTTGGACTATGCGCCAAGCAAAATGGGCAAAGCGACATTCAAAAAACAAATGTTGTATGGTTTCTTTTTTATCACAAAAACAACAATTTGTATCACCTCTCCAATTCTGTTTTAATAAATTATCCTTAGTCAGAGTAACTCCTCTACAAAGATACCACAAAAAAAATTATCTAAAGGGGCACTTTAACTTTCCATAACTTTTGATATCAAAAACGACAATTGGTATAACTCAAAACATCATACATAGATTTGACAGAAAATTATCCATTCCTATGCAAATTCCAACGAACCGCATCCTTATCCATGGTAAGATGAGCATTGGCTATGCTCACCATAAGATTGTTGAAAGCAATCAAATTTGATCCAATAATTGCTCTCCTAAAACTAAATATTAAAGGCGTAGTTCCTAAAACATCTGCAACCAAAGCATGTTTCTTTCGGACTACCTCAAACAAAGTTGGATAAAGTTTATAAAGAGGTTGATGCCCAACCCAAATGTCCTTCCAAAATCTGATTTGTTTCCCATCCCCAAAACTAAAAGAACAGTGTTGAATAAAATCATGCTTTACCTTCATCAATCCCTTCCAAAAATAGGAATCCCCAGGTTTACTCTTAACTTGAGAGACATACTTATCATTCAAAAATTTATTTTTAAGCAATTGCTGCTAAACTCCTTCCTCATTCAAGAGTTTAAATAACCATTTAGCCAAAAGACACTTATTTTTTATCTTGAGATTTTGAATTCCTAGGCCACCTTGTTCTTTGGGCCTACAAAGAATATTCCATTTAGCAAATCTATAATTTTTTATGGTTGTCACTCTGCCAATAAAATCTAGACCTAAAAAAATCCAGTCTTTTAAGGACCCCTTTGGGTATCTCAAAGAAAGAAAGCATAAACATAGAAAGGCCACTCAAAACCGAATTTATAAGTACCAGTCTACCACTAGTAGATAATTTTTTTCCTTTCCAATTGCTCAATCTTTTTTCAAAGCGATCTTCCAAACCCTTCCATTCATTATTCCTCGGCTTTCTAAAATAAATCGGAATACCCAAATATTTAAAGGGAAAAGAACCCCTCTCACATCCAAATAAATCTAGGTATTAAGATTCAAATTTTTTTGCTTCTCCAATGCAAAAGAGCTCACTTTTATGAAAATTAATCTTTAAACCAGAAAGTTGCTCAAACACACAAAGAATAAGCTTCAAATTTTTTGCTTGATCAAAATTGTGATCCATGAAAAGAATAATATCATCAGCATATTGAAGGATAGAAAGACCATCATCAACCAAATGTGGTATGATCGCATTGATATGACCCTCATTCTCAGCCCTTCCAATCAAAATAGCTAACATATCCGCAACAATATTAAAAAGAATTGGAGACAGAGGGTCCCCTTGCCTAAGCCTTTCTTGGTTTGGAAATAAGGTCCAATGCTATCGTTAATCTTAATCCCCACACTACCCCCTCCAACGAATTTGTCAATCCAAGCACACCAACTTGGAGAGAAACCCTTCATTCTAAGAGTTTGCTGCAGAAAAGGCCATTTGACCTTATCATAAGCCTTTTCAAAATCAATCTTAAAAATGCTACCATCTAATTTCTTTTTATGAAGCTCGTGGATTGTTTCATGTAAAACAACAACTCCTTCCATAATATTTCTCCTCGGCATAAAAGCCGTTTGAGATGATCGAACAACCTTTTGGGCAATGCCCATGAGACGATTAGTACCTACCTTAGTAAAAATTTAAAACTCACATTTAATAAGCAAATTGGCCTATATTACTGAATTTGTCATGCATATTCTTTTTTTGGAAGTAAAGAAATGACACCAAAGTTGAGCCTAGAAAGAGGTAAATAGTCTCTATGAAAATCTCGAAAGAGAGCCATCAAGTCATTTTTAATAATAATCCAAAAAACTTGATAAAATTCACTGGAAAGCCATTTGGATCCGGAGCTTTATTATGCTCCATTTGAAAAATTGCATCTTTCACTTCTTTTTCAGTAAACTCGACAGTAAGATAATCATTTTCAAAGTCAGAAACTTGAGGTATATCATCTGTGATAGTCTCAACCATGGAAAAGTGATTGCTATTAGGAGGTCCAAAAAGACCTTTATAATAATTTGTAATGTACTGCTTTAAATGAATCTCACCCAAAATAACACCCTCCTCTTGTTCCAACTAATTTTTTTTTTGTTTCCTATGTTTACCATTAGCTATCAAATGAAAATACCGAGTATTACTATCCCCTTCAAGCAAGTGCTTCGACTTAGCCCGTTGATACCATTTGATTTCTTCCTCTCGTAGTAAATGTGCAAGACGCTCATTAGAATTGTGCTTAAGATTAATTTCAAAATTAGATAGTCATGTAGACTCAGCTTTCTTATCAAGATTATCGATGATATTCAAAAGATATTTTTTGTCTAACTTATACGCACCACTAGTATTTTTAGCCCACCCTCTGAGAAATTATCTAAGCGCTCTAATTTTGTTTTTCTATCGATCAATTGCAGAATTACCAACATTATTTTGTTGCCACACTTGATCCACCATATCAAAAAACCCATCCCTCTTAAGCCAGCCCAACTCGAATTTAAACAGATATTGGTTCCTAGTATCAGAGGTAGCCCCAGTGTTAAGAACAATAGGCGTATGGTCAGAAATAACACGTTCCAAAGCATTTACCGTGGTCAAAGGGTATTTCTGTTCCCAATCCATACTCACAAGGATTCTATCAAGTTTTTCAAAAGTAAGATTATCCAAATTATTTGCCTATGTAAATTATCTACCCGACAGCCTAAGTTCTCTTAAGTCTAGGCTCTCAATAACAGCATTAAAAAGAAAAGGATAAAGCCGATCAAAATTATCATTATTTTTCTCCTCATTGTGCCTTATGATATTAAAATCACCGCCAATTAGAATAGGCAAGATTTCCTTGCTACACGCATGAACTAATTCAGTTAAAAATTTATATTTATAAGCTGGTTGTGCAGCACCATACATAGCCACAAGGATCCATTGGAACCCATCTTTCTTATTACGCAAATGAAGCTTAATAAAAAAAAATCTCCCTCAAAAATGAAGCCAACCTAAAAAATAGCCATGTTCACACCAAGTAAAATATCCCCCGAACGACCATGGGGTGGTAGCCAATGCCAAAAAAAATCCATACCACCGCCAAGATGTTTTAAATGTGAATTGGAAAAATCATTCTTAGCAGTTTCTAAAATAGCAACAAAATCCATATGTTGTTCCCGAACTAACTCCGCAATGAATCTATGTTTCGCTGGGTCACCAAGTTCCCTACTATTCCAAAAAACACCTTTCATTTTTTCCTTTGTTTGTTTTTAATGCGAGATTCAACAACTTTTGCAAGCGCTTTCTTAACACCCGTTCTTTTCTTTTTGTGTGAGACCAATTACAAATCATGATCATCACCTGCAACCAGTTCCTCATAACACAAATCGCTACATAAGCTATTTAGGGAGGATAAATCAAGCCTATCGGTTTCCTCATCCAAATCCTCTTGGGAGGTCTGTTCTTTACTAATTTTGCCCGAACAAGCCAATCTACAAGCCAACCTACCAAATTCGGTCCTTTTAATAGCTTCTAAAGAAGAGGTCTTTTCCAAATTATTAATTCCTAAAGAAATTCCTATTTGATTCAAATTAGAAATAGCAACCTCATCTGGAATATCCAAAATTGAAAATGCATTATTTAAGTTAGTACCTTTGTTCTCCTCCAAGTTTTTATACTTGGCCCTTTGTACGGCCTTCAGCAAGGAATCCTCATCCGCTCTAGCTTTGCTCGCGAGACGCCGGCTCCACCTTGGCTCCTGCGCTGAATCCAGTCTAATCGTGCCCCCTTCGTTTGTCACCGCACCCGCCGACCTCTCCTTTTTCTGAACCAACGTCCACTCCGAAGCATCGGACAACAGAGCCCCCACTGATTGTCCCTGTTGCATCTTTACCGCCACACCAGCCGAACCTCCTTTTTTGGGCATGTCAACCAATGGTAAAATTGCACCCTCAGACCCTTCGAGAGATAGTTTCTCATCCCAAGTCGGTGGCGAAACTGTTGCCAACGAGTCCACTCCCACATGAGCAACACCTGCTGACGGCTGCCACAACACCATTGCCCCCTCAGACGCACAATCCTTGCCCTCCTCTACCTTCGATCCACCCGAGCTCTCTTTTACAACCTCCTGTTGCGAAATAGGAATGGCACAAATGAGACTTTTGCCAAGAACCGAACCACTAGCTTGAGACGACTAGATGATGCCACTTGAAGTCATCCCCGTCGTGGCCGAAACATTTTTGGCCCTCTTAGCATCCCGGTCCATCATCTCGCGGTCCTTCATTTCCTCATCATCATCCCCTCCTTTATCCTTGCCATCTCCATTATTTTGCTCATCCCCACATTTCCTTCTCCCATATTGCCATCTGAGTCTTGCTCAACTTTAAAAAATAATTCATAAACACTGTGCCCAACAACAATATTGACACTCGCAAGGATTAGAGAAACATCTATAACCCCCACCTGCAACCGGACTAGATCTTTCTTCCTTGTACTTATCATGTCCACTTTGAGGTTAGCACCAACAATAGAACCAATGACACAAAGACTAAGGTAGTCTCTAACTTCATAAGGAACCCTAAAAACTTGCACCCAGACTGACCGAAGCTGAACTTTGGAGTAGGACCCGGCTTCCATTCCTCAAAACGTAACACCACCCCTTGAGATTTGACTTGTATATCCCCAATCTGGATCATTCTTACCAATTCTATGGGCGTTGAAAATTGTACCAAAAAAGCATTCTGACCAATTTCTTTCACATCCCACTGCCAATCAATTGGAATGAGTCTTCTTAACTCCCCAATGACCCATTCAACCGACATCTGCCCACCAACAATCCAAACCACCCCCAGCGTACCCTGTTCATCCCTCGACCTCGACGGACCTGCAGATTGTACCATATAGAACCCTAGGCCCTCAGCCCCATACCCACAAAAATTCGCCACTGGTTTTGGAAATTTGAGCAATGGACATCTCGGCACTAAATGATTGGTATAGCCACAAATATCACATTGCAACACAATTGGACAAATAGAAGAAGTATGCCCCTTCTCCTTGCATCTGAAGCAATATCACTTATCATTGTCATCAACACCGCCCTTCACTGACTGCACATGATGATGAACAGTCGGCTCTCCACGTACCGCCGGCACAACCACCTGAGCCGACTTCTCTGGCCCTGCCACTACAGCCGCACCAGCAGACGGAGCCGAGGCTATGCCTACTGTCCCATCTACCACCACCCGAGCCGCACCAAGTTGCCTGCCAGCACCATGCTGAGCAAGCCCTCCTGCCGACGAATAAGCAGATACATCTTGACCATGCCGCTGTATCGCACCAGGGAACGTCGTCCCGCTCACCAAACCAAGATGACCAGCATTGGTACCTATTTTTCAGATAAAGCCAGCATTACTGCCTAACGAAAGTGATGGAGTTCCCAAGGAACAAAGATATAACAAGAAGACGTGTAGATCAGTAGTGCGTAGATGTCACACAAGGTGGTGGCCAATACCACTATACATCCACACATCCCAATATCAGCTAATAAGTAAATACAAGTTAAGATGCTCAACTCACGTCCACACATCCCAATACCGGCTAATAGGTAAATACAAGTTAAGATGCTCAGCTTGGGACGGCGATGGGTGGCGGCTGTAACACCCCAACTCTCAAAGAGCCTGGAATGCTACTGGAATTATACTATTCTAGCACAAACTACCAATTTTTGCAGAATCTTCTTTGTTTAAACAGCTATACTGAGAGTTCAACAATAAAACATGGCCTTTAACAATATTTCTCATAATCAAGTCTACTCATTCATGCATGATAATCAAATGAACATACCAAGACTGGCAACCTCATTATTACAAATAATCAGATACTCAAACCAAAACCATATATGGTGATAACCAAACAGTTTATTTATTTCTAAATTGGTGCTAAGTGGCAAACGCCTTAAGAGTGTGAGGTAGTGAGTGCAACAACTTCTATTCCCTCCCATGCATGTCGTTCCTGCCTCTCGTACCTAAAACACATTAAAGTAAGGGCGAGCCTAAAGACTCAACAAGTATCAACAAGGCCATAAACAAGAACACAAACATAGCATCGATGATCCTCAATTAACATCACACTAAACATAGCCATTTAACTCATGATATGCAACCAATGCAATGCTCCTTTGAACTTTATCTCTGTTCGCATTTTACCGGTAATGCGGGGTATACAACCGTCGCTGTATACCCTTGCCTGTGCCCTCTAGCACAGGGACCAATAGCCTATACACCACATGTATAGGGACCTTTGCCCATCATCTTAATGATGGGGACCTCTTTGTTCATTATCCCACATTCCACGAATGTGGGGACCTCAAGCCCGTCATCTACATGACGGGGACCTCAACTGTATGTGCTTGGTCACCACGTGACCAAGGCACCTGTATGCTCTCAACATGCATACGCGCCATGATAACATTTTCATATGCAGGAATACAACATATTCTCATTGCACTAAGCAATAACAACATGCGGAAGAACCTTTAACCATAACTAGCAGTCATCAAAATAAATAAGATAACTCATCTCATAAACAGGCATGCATGGCTATACGATCAAGATACACCACAATCATATCATGCAAGCATACATATATTATAGCCGAATACTTGCCTCAACCGTGCGAGAACGGTGGGCGCGACGAGGTGATGCCCCGGGACCACGCTCCCACCTGAATTTTAAGATAACCCAATCTAAGACCAACATACTGAACCAAGAGCATAAGAACAACACAAATGAACTTGCTAAACCCCCCAAGTGTTTCCCAACTTCCAATTTCTAGCGATCGATTTGGCGCACACTGTAGACAGTCAACTTCTAAAATACATAATTTTCTGCTCAGGAATCCAAATAAGATGATCTTAGACTTTATGAAAAGGTAATTAAATTAAATAATAAACCTATTTGGGGAGCCCTTTTAATTCTTCAATTTACTTCCCCTACAAGGCCAATCTACAGAACATCAGAATTCACGTCGGGTTCTCTGGACAGTATAATAAAACCACCATAACTTTTGCTACGAAAGTCCGAATCTTGCATTCTTTATCTCTATGAAAAGGTATAGAAAGTACCTACATTTTTCGTTATATTGAGATCCTCTGATTTTGTCTTTAACTAATAGATTAATTTAGATTTCTACAGATTGTCCCAATACTGACAGATCAGCAGGACAGCGATACTAAAAAATTCATAACTTTCTAACCGTTAATCGAATTTGAGCGTTCTTGGCGGACAATGAAAGCTAAGAACAAGACCTACATATCTCTAGGAGACCAGAACTCCTAATTCGGCCTCTAAACACATGAAACTGGCCGCGCAACATTCTAGACAGAATTGAACATGGAACAGAATTAATCCGATCCAATCGATCTAATAGCAATCGCCTCTAATAACTATCACACATCACAAGAAACCCGTCATTACCCTTGACGACGTGCTGGACGACGACGAACAGGCCCCGAAGAAGATCCTCCTTCTCCTCTCTTCCTTCTCTTCTCCCTTTTCTTCTCCCTTCTCTTCTTTTCCCCTTCTTCCTCCTCCTTGGCCGGCTGCAATGGGGATTCCTCTTCCCTTTGGCCAGCAGCAATGGGGGTGGAGGGGAGGTAGGGAGGAGGAGGTTGGGGCACCGGTTGGAGGAGGGGAGGGGTGAGGGAGGTGGCGGCCACAATGGGGGGAGGTGGGGAGTGGAGGGGAGGGGAGATGGGGAGGGCTAGGGTTTGGGGAGGGGTGGCGCCTCCCCTATGGCCGGCCTGCCCACATGGGCCAAGGCCCAGGGCCCGAGTTGCCAACTAAATGCGAAAAACCCCTCTCGTTTCTGATTTATTTAACGCCGCCGCGTCGGAATCTCCGCACGCCTCTCCTCCAAACCCTAGAACCCCTCGTAGATCGCGCCGCACGGAAGGATTTGGCGAGAAGTCCACCGCCGCGAAGCCTTTCTCGGCGTCGAGCGCCGGTGGTGAGCCTTCGCCCTCACCGTCACCGCCCGAGGTCGCCGTCGCGCATGGCCTTCACGATCGCGCGCCTCATCATCCTCGAGAGCCCGCATCGCCTCGTCGCCGTTCCACCGAGCGCTCGCCGCCAATCTCGAGCGCCGCGATTTGATCACGCGCCGAAGGCGTCCGACCCGTGTCGCCCGATTCGCGAGGGTGCGAGGAGCCCGATGCTACCCTCGTTGCCGCCGCGTGGTCGAGTCGCCGTTGTCGTGACGCGGCCGAGCAAGAACTTCGGCGATGCCACCGTGTTCGCCCGCCACCGCCATCGATCCTGTCGCCCTCGTGTCGCCGCGTGGAGCCCGATCAAGACCTACGTGGGTGCACGGGTAGCGATCCACCGGACCCCGAACCCAGGCTCGGTGGACTTTGTCCACCGTGAGCGAGGAAACCAGCGGTGGGACCCACTGCCGATCCACAGTCACCCCGTCCGAACGTTCCGCTGACGTCAGCGTTGCGCAATAAATCTGATTTTTCCTTTAGGAAAATAATTCAGTAAATTCATAAAATCTGATTTTCAGCATTTTATGTAATTTCAATCTTCCAAAGCTCATAACTTTTGCATCCTAACTCCGATTGAGCCCATTCAAATTTCTAAATTTGTCTAAATTCAAGATCTAGCTATCTGAGATTTTTATTTAATTTTTGGAGTTTGTTTTGCCTCTGTTATTTATTTGTTTTGGTTGGTTTTGCTTCGTTTGTGCGTAGACGTCGATACTTCGGGAGTTTTCGTCGAAGAAGGCTTCAACCAAGTTCAAGACCAGTACATAGACCTTTTCCAAGGCAAGTCATACCTTTGATCATCTTGAACCCAGTTTTCAAATTACTTTGTGTTAAATTATTGCATTCTATTTTAATTATTTATTTAAATGCTTTGGGCATAGTTATTATCCAACTTGTTATCACACCTTGGCCTTGTATGTCATAATTCCTTGTCACCCTAGATTGGTTGAGTTGGTAATATTATAGCACCAACGTGGGTTGGTTAGATGCGAGTACAATTGCTTAGCTATGCTCTGAGTCTCACATCTCATGTAAGTTACAAATATTAATTATGACTAAGTGACTATGAAACCTCGTGTAAAACCATGCTATGTGTTATTACTTCGTGATGGCATGTGTTGCACTAAAACCAACGGGTGGTAAAGGATTTAGACGAGGCAAGTGGTGGAGACGTGTGACATGGTGGTCTATGTGATGGGAATGATGATCTTTGTGACTTAGTTAGAATATGGAAGTCTTGCCTTGGTCAATTAAGGACTTAACTTTGTGCGCCATTGAACCGAGCTCATCAGACGACCACATGCCGGTATGGGACGGGCCTAACTTAGTAAGTTATGGATTCTCGCATTGATGTTCGGTGGTAGGTTAGGCTTTGTGATAGGGTGGAGGTGTGACTACTTGGTGGTTGCATCACGGGAGGATTCGTCGTCCCCGTCCAACGGTGTGTGTTATGCATGGGCTATGTGATATGTATAACGGTTTGTAAGCACACCGGGAATGTCAATGTTGGAGATGAAGTTTCCGAACTGTTTTGTTATGATTGGTGCTAGCTACACTGGTAATATCGTGTGGGTAAAGTGTACAACCTCTGCAGAGTGTTAAACAATCTATTCGAATAGCCGCGTCCGCGGTCATGGACATGCTCGGTGATTTCACATAAGGGTAGTTTTCATAAAATGTGGGAATGGGAGCTGTGATCTCAATCATATGGCTATGTAAAATAATCACATTTAGCTGTGTGTCTTTGTGAAAACAACTGTTAAATTAATATTGTCTATTTGTTTTGAATTATGCTTTCTATCTATTATTCGTATTCAATTGCAAATGTGGCTTTTATGCGAAAGAACCACAGAAGCCTTTTCTTTGGAATAAGCCTGTATCTATACATTGCATTCTGTGGTATGATTTGCGAGTACGGTTGTGTACTCACGCTTGTTGTAAAACTTGCGCCCAAACCTACAGAAGAGGAGAAGTCTACGCCTGCTTTTGAGGAGGAGTTCGTTGAAGGCTGATCGTTCGTTAAGGTCTGGATCCCAGTTGGTTGCCTGTGGTGAATTGGTGGGATCTACGCTTGAGTTTTTCCGTTCCGCTGCTGCTTTATTTCCTGTTAGCCCTGCGTGGCTTAATAAGTGTAAACTCGACCATAAGGTCAACACCCTTAATTGTTATTCAAACTAATCGTTTACTTTATTTATCGTTTGTGTGGATCGATATTTACCTATGTTAACCCTGTGTGCACTAGCGTGATCCTGGACTAGTGCAGTATACACAGAGAGTTCCAGAATCGTAATTCTGGGTCCCGACACTGATTTAGTGGTTTTCTAAAAGAACCCTTCTCCCGACTACTTATTCTCTCCCGGTTAAATCATTTCGAATATATTTTGGGGTATTACATTCTACCCCCCTTAAACAGAATTCGACCCTGAATTCTACTTGTCATCTACTCCCAAAACAACAAAAACCACAACTGAAAATTAATATCCAACAAGTTGTACCCGACATGAACAACTTTGGTTAAAGCTTGATCATGCGAGACTACCTCCCAAGTCTCTTCTCGCTCAGATCGACACGACCATAACACCACGACGTAACACGCCGTCTGAACTAACACTCAACCTAGTACTCCAGGTACACTCATCAGACGAGACTCGAAGGTCAAGCGTTGTTAACGAAACCTCAAACTCGGATCTCTAGGTGCTCACCACGCGAGAATAGACAAGGCGTTACGTACTCGCGCACGGACTCGAGACGATCCTAGCGATCGCCAACTAGCGAAAACAACCCAATGTACCTTGGGGCAACCCCCCCAGTGGTACCGAACCACGCAACAAGCGCATAGAACACAGAACTCGTGTTCCACCTTTTCAAAAAAAAACTCCTCACTAAAGCAAGGATCATCTCCTTTAACCAGAAACACACAACATAACTCGCTTTAAACACACTCTTTTACCGACATAGCCCAACTGAAAATGAAGGACTCTCATCGCAACCAAACGTTACCAACTCGGTACTAAAAAAATTCAAATTCGTGATCGAAGGTTTATCACGAAAATCTTTCCACCTTCAATTTAGAAAATTTGCAAATAAACACCACGTTCGCCAAAAGAGAAATCACTCGAATATCCAATTCCACCATTTCTTTTATTCTTTCTGAACAGATAAGAACCACACATGCCAACATAAAGTCAAGCCCAATTTGCGAAAGACATCCGTCATAAACTCATAGCTCATACAAGAATCGGAGAGCGTTTGATACTCGAGGAACAATCTTTTCTCAATTTCTCCTTTAGAAATAAAATTTCTCTCAACTTTTGGAATCCGATTCATCGCATAACACCCTAACCCATCTCTCTTAACTTGGCATTCTTAACGCTATGCTCAAACGGAAATACATCAACCACACCTCTGAATAGAGGCTCTATCGACCCCACAGAAACAATACTCTAGTCAACACCTCTACCGACAGAATTACTTTGATAGATAACTTCTGATGCATCCCAAAATGGATCTTCACACTTAATCACGTTACCTCAATCCTTAAAAATGAATAACTCGGAATTCACATCACATATTCTCATGTATTTCATCAAAAGTTTTCTATCAATGATGATCCCACTATTCAAAATCCACCCTTATACTTCTTCTTCACATTATCATTGGGCGATCAAAATTCTAGCATAACAATGCAAAGCCCAAATTTAACCTCCAAGACTCTTGCAACGAACTTCTCATAAAGAAGATAGGGAAAACCTCTGATTAAAATCCCTCAAATTCTCATAGTCCATACATACTCGCGCACTAACATCAACATGAAAATATCTTCTTGACCCAATTATCTTTATAAAGATTCTAACTCTTAAAGAGTTACTTACTAAGTCCAAGTCTTTCCTGGCAATAATCCAACCATCCCGTCTACCTCATTAGTCACTTTAACGATCAGATTGCTTCGCTAATATTACTCTCATTACAACACCATCATAATTCATCTGCACAACCATGCAAGGTACTCAATCGTGACACTCTAATACATCGATCAAGATTCCCATCCTTTCAAAAATTCCAATGTTCCACCCAAATTGAACAATGGATCTTGGTTCACAAATCTTCATAGGTTCTAATAGTTGCAATAATGCAATCAGTTTAGCCTCAAAGGCAAACATTCTGTACAAATAAAATTCCCTTCAAGAATTACACACGAAATTAGTTCATCCTTCACTGCTCCTCGATTAACTTACAATCCAAGATCTCACAACCACAATGAATAAATACTTCGAAAACCACTGTGAAATAAATCGGTGGATCCTTCCTCTGAAGAAAAAGCAATGAAGACATTTACTGCTTGAAGTAAACACAGGACCAAGAGAAATAGTCACTTAGACAAAGAACTCGAAAAACATAAGAGAAAGTCAACAGTCGAGGGCTCAAGCCCTACTGAAAGCGAATACCAAACCACAAAAGAGAAAAACGTAATGCTCTTTCAAAATTGATAAACCCTTATGGAACAATTGCATAAGGTTCAAGCACACTCAAACAAACTGCAAAATGCGAAACGATTTAAATCTCAAACACTTATACTTCACTCCTTCCTTTAACAAGGAAAGTTATTCTCTGTGATTACTACATCACTTTGCTAGCTTAAACATGATAGGCTCTTAAAACCCAAATCCCAGGAACCACTTAAGAACCAATAAAATGCTTTCGACATGTCACTTGCTCGAATCAAACTCAATCACCACAATACTCAAGAGGTCCAAATAATCACAACCGCAAAACTCGAAACACTTTTACTAAATCCAAATTACGAAAGACGATCAATTTACTTTACTTCTAAAAGAATCATCACCACACACACAAGTCACCATCTCTCGCAGATAATCACTAACATCAAGAATAATACACTCTGAACACGAATCTTTGTCATCAACTATTTCATTAGAAAGCCTCCAAAATTTCACCACATTGTTTCATACTTCCTTTTCATCCCATCTTCAAAACGAGTGTATACCAAATCCATACTACCCCACTACATCAACTTCTTAAGTTTGGAAGGGGTCTACCACCCAATTGAAAAAAGTCCTACCCAAAAATCTTTCATCATGGACACATTATCATCCGATATTTTCACAATCATGTGGGCATAAGCCACCTATTATATCATATCAATTCAACTTTTAGCGATACTCAACATCAAACTTTAACACACAACAGTTATACTACAACCATTGTTGTTATCAACTGGCTTCATTATGAAATCTAATTGCTACCTACTTTCCTTCCCAAATCACATGGATATTAACAAACACATATTCAACTGTTCCTCCTCATATTTGAATTTTGGCAAAAATACACTAAAACTTCACAAATCAAAATCTTTTATCGATCAAAAGTCCCAACAACACTATAACCCAATTCATCGTGTCATCCTATATAGAAGAACCACATAGAACTCCTCCCATAAATTCTAAATCCACCGATATTCAATCCATTCAACCGGTTGTACACAATTCCAATAACTAATCATACTAGGGAATATGTAAATCTAGCATTTCCTCTAGTTTCCCTTTCCACACATTTAAATTAATCTATGGGAACCAAAGAACCCAATAAGTTTAGCAACCTAACGATTTTTAATGACCAGACTAATTCATCAATGTTCCATACTTCTTGATATCTCTTTTGACTCCACATAGGTGTGGACATACTCTGAGTCACTACTCATATACAGTTCATCAAGAACTGGTAGAAGACAACATCAACTTAATCAATTTCACTCCCAAAGACACTAGTTAAGGCTAATCATGCACCTTGCAACTAATCCAACTTGACATCACAACCGCTATGAATTATCTCGCATACTTACAAACTCTCACTTAACACAACAAATCATTGCAAAAGAGAGTTGACACTCTCTTTCTCTATGAAGAGGGTCTAAATTTCAACACTCCATCTACTCCAAAATAAATAAGTAGAATCAAAACTTTATTCAATGAACTTTGTGAAAGATAATTCCCATATCCAAAATACCAAAGCAGACACGGGTCACCTTCATCAACAGAAAGGTAAGATTCTCAAGAAAAAACGTTCGCAAGTCGCAAAGATAGCTCACACTCGGCAAGTCAACAATTGTTTTGTAAAACAAAGATGGACCAATTGCAACCAAAACACTAACAATTTGTTTTATTACAATCTACGACTTAACCAAGACACGACATAGTCAAAAGAACTTTGATGCTTCCTCTCATAAAAGAGAAGTATCAACTTGAACTCAAATCCGAAAAGAGTGCATGGGGCCAAAGCTTTCTCACGTTGTAAGGACAAATAAAATAAAGCTTCCATTGACCAAAGTTCCAAGTAAAAGATCAATCTTATAGACCATCTATGTTTAAAAACAGCAAAACAACTCGTCATTCGGAGAACAAATGTTTGCTTTAAGGAGCCAACAACAACCGATGAACACTCATCAATGAAATAACCACGACCCAAGAGAATTCATCCACCGGTCGGACCAAGAATAACCATTCCAACTCAAGGAAGACAATAACCTTCCCAAAGAAACCGGATGGTGGTGCAATCACGCACCCAAGGCTAAAACCACAAGCTTACCCTCTCATCATCTACTATCATCAAATATAACAATCTTAAAGGCAACCCATAAGTATTCATACCAATTTCACATCAGAAATGATCAAAGCAATACAATGGAAACGTAAATGCAATGCTTGACCCATCCCCAACTTACTGTGCACAGTGTGTCAATTTAACAATTTATTTACCACGGACCTACTGCCCGCTCTGATACCAACTGTAACACCCCAACTCTCAAAGAGCCTGGAATGCTACTGGAATTATACTATTCTAGCACAAACTACCAATTTTTGGCAGAATCTTCTTTGTTTAAACAACTATACTGAGAGTTCAACAATAAAACATGGCCTTTAACAATATTTCTCATAATCAAGTCTACTCATTCATGCATGATAATCAAATGAACATACCAAGGCGCAACCTCATTATTACAAATAATCGATACTCAAACCAAAACCATATATGGTGATAACCAAACAGTTTATTTATTTCTAAATTGGTGCTAAGTGGCAAACGCCTTAAGAGTGTGAGGTAGTGAGTGCAACAACTTCTATTCCTCCCATGCATGTCGTTTCTGCCTCGGTACCTAAAACACATTAAAGCAAGGGTGAGCCTAAAGACTCAGCAAGTATCAACAAGGCCATAAACAAGAACACAAACATAGCATCGATGATCCTCAATTAACATCACACTAAATATAGCCATTTAACTCATGATATGCAACCAATGCAATGCTCCTTTGAACTTTATCTCTGTCGCATTTTACCGGTAATGCGGGGTATACAACCGTCGCTGTATACCCTTGCCTGTGCCCTCTGGCACAGGGACCAATAGCCTATACACCACATGTATAGGGACCTTGGTCCATCATCTTAATGATGGGGACCTCTTTGTTCATTAGCCCACATTCCACGAATGTGGGGACCTCAAGCCCGTCATCTACATGATGGGGACCTCAACTGTATGTGCTTGGTCACCACGTGACCAAGGCACCTGTATGCTCTCAACATGCATATGCACCATGATAAGATTTTCATATGCAGAATACAACATATTCTCATTGGCACGGAAGCAATAACAACATGCGGAAGAACCTTTAACCATAACTAGCGATCATCAAAATAAACAAGTAACTCATCTCATAAACAGCATGCATGGCTATACGATCAAGATACACCACAATCATATCATGCAAGCATACATATATTATAGCCCGAATACTTGCCTTAACGTGCGAGAGCGGTGGACGCGACGAGGTGATGCCCCAGGACCACGCTCCCACCTGAATTTTAAGATAACCCAATCTAAGACCAACATAATGAACCAAGAGCATAAGAACAACACAAATGAACTTGCTAAACCCCCCAAGTGTTTCCCAACTTCCAATTTCTAGCGATCGATTTGACGCACACTGTAGACAATCAACTTCTAAAATACATAACTTTCTGCTCAGGAATCCAAATAAGATGATCTTAGACTTTCTGAAAAGTTAATTAAATTACCTAAATAAACCTAGTTGGTGAGCCCTTTTAATTCTTCCATTTACTTCCCCTACCAAGCCAATCTACAGAACATCAGAATTCACGTCGGGTTCTCTGGACAGTGCACTAAAACTACCATAACTTTTGCTACGAAAGTCCGAATCTTGCGTTCTTTATCTCTCTGAAAAGGTATAGAAATTACCCACATTTGTCGTTATATTGAGATCCTCTGATTTCGTCTTTAACTAATAGATTAATTCAGATTTCTACAGACTGTCCCAATACTGACAGATCAGCAGGACAGCGATACTAAAAAATTCATAACTTTCTAACCGTTAATCGGATTTGAGCGTTCTTGGCGGCCAATGAAAGCTAAGAACAAGACCTACATATCTCTAGGAGACCAGAACTCCTAATTCGGCCTCTAAACACATGAAACTGGCCGCGCAACATTCTGGACAGAATTGAACATTGAACAGAATTAATCCGATCCAATCGATCTAATTGCAATCGCCTCTAATGACTATCACACATCACAAGAAACCCGTCGTTACCCTTGATGACATGCTGGACTGACGGCAGAACAGGCCCGAAGAAGATCCTCCTTCTCCTCTCTTCCTTCTCTTCTCCCTTTTCTTCTCCCTTCTCTTCTTTTCCCTTCTTCCTCCTCCTTGGCCGGCTGCAATGGGGCTTCCTCTTCCCTTTGGCCAGCAGCAATGGGGTGGAGGGGAGGTAGGGAGGAGGAGGTTGGGGCACCGGTTGGAGGAGGGGAGGGGTGAGGGAGGTGGCGGCCACAATGGGGGGAGGTGGGGAGGGGAGGGAGGGAGATGGGGAGGGCGGCTAGGGTTTGGGGAGGGTGGCGCCTCCCCTCGGCGGCCTGCCCACATGGGCCAAGGCCCAGGGCCCGAGTTGCCAACTAAATGCGAAAAACCCCCTCTCGTTTCCTGATTTGGTGGTTTTCTAAAAGAACCCTTATCCCGACTACTTATTCTCTCCCGGTTAAATCCTTTCGAATATATTTTGGGGTATTACAGCGGCGTAGCAGACGGAGGGGCATAGCGGTGGCTTTGGCGATAGCAGGCGGCAACTGAGGTGCAGTTGAACGACGACGACGTGTCGCGCACCTACCCAGGGTGGTCCGAGGAACACTCGGGTGCGCCACTGTGAAACACACACTAGTCCCAGGAGGTCTACAGCTAGTGTACACAGTCAACAAGAGTTGGATAACACAACCATACCACGTCAATTAACAAATTAGTTTGGGTTATTACAAAAGGGCATTTAAACCAAGAGCAAAATACACAGCGAAAGCAAAAGAGCTCGTGGCCACCCGATCTGCCACAGGCACTCAGCTGGGGGCGCAATCCTAGTCGTCCAGGACCTCTTGGTCCTCAGTGTAGACTTCCTCACCTGCTTTTCAACAAAGCAAGAGTGAGCACAATAACCGTGCTAGCAAGCCACACCCGTCAAATAACAGATTCATGCATGCAAGGATTAACAATAGGAGGTTTATAGAGTTGATTTGCATAAAGCCAAGTTTCTTTCAATTACTTGTACTAAGTTCCAAAGCAGATAAACTATAACTAAAATTCAATTTTCCAAACTCAGTTTTATAGTTAGATAACATTCATCAACAAATAGTGAAGGATATCCTCCTATCACAAGGCTAACCGCCTAAGGCTATCCGCCCAAAACCCATTTGGATAGAGATCCAAAACATTTAAGCAAGCCTTTGGAAAACAAAATTAAAATCTAACTTGGAGTGGCTTTGCCAGCATGTTAATGATTGTGGACACATCTATTCAAATAGATTTACACTCTGTAGAGGTTGTACAGCTTTACCCATAAGAGATAACTAATTATATTGTCCGCTCACACACTTCTGAAGGTGTACGACTAAGAGGTTATCACAAGGCCTTTACAATGCGCCATTCCATCATAGTCCCGCCTCACTAAAGTTTTGCCCCCTTTGGATAGAGACCTGCAGGGTTCGGGGCCCCTCTTGGTGGGAATACATGAAAGTAGGTCGTGAAAGACACCCACGCAACCGTTTGGCACAACTACGGTGGAACTTTGTAAATTAGTTAGCCAGGTTCTTCCCATTTAGGACATGTGGTAGTACGATGTGGCGTAGCAAAGAAACGCTCAAAGACCTATCCTTAATTGACCTGGGCGACCACCAAAAGAACCCTATGCCTCGACCATAGAAATGGATCGATCTCGTGCATAGACATGCACCCATCCAAACAACCATTTCACCCAAGTCTAAACCAATTTTCACTTTATTTACCACATTAAAACATTTCCGAAAAACCTCCATGGTATTAACCATACCACAGCAATAATTTGAAACATATTTGAGATTTTGGCCAACATCCCCAAATCAAATGTTTTTGAGCTAAGCTTCGGCTAAGCAGAGAGTTTTGCAACCAGTTCTAGTTCATACTAATGTACCAACTAGCTTTTACTAAGGCATTAAGGGTGGTCCAGAGGACAATCAAGTTTGGGTGCACAAAGGCAATAGGAATAATTATCAAGTTAAAACAGGGAGTTAAAGTACTTGAATTGAAATACGCATGCAGTAATAACTTGAACGAAAGTATGTAATTTGAAATACTGGGTTCAATATAATCAAGGGTATGGCTTGCCTTGGTCGAAAGCTTGAGGGTCTACATCCTCAGAGTACTCGGGCTCCTCGGAATCATCGAAGTCTACACGTTAGAATAAAGCAAGATCAAACAAAGACCAAATAAGATCCAAATGAAATCCGAATCAAATAACTCAAAAGAAGACAGCGCAAACTAGACTCAAGAGGGAGGTCCAAAAGAGTTAGAGGAAGGGGGTCCAACGAGCTGGTCGAACTAAGTTGACAGGTCGGTGGGAGGTCCTAAGCGACTTGGTCGAGACAAGTTTGACAAGTCTCAAGGAGGTCCTGAATGGTCAAGATGACTCAAAGAGGTTCTGAATGATCAAGATGGCCCAAGGAGGTCCTGAACGATCAAGATAACTCAAGGAGGTCCTGAACGATCAAGATGACTCAAAAAGGTCATAAACGATCAAGATGACTTAAAGAGGTCCTAAATGGTCAAGACAGGATACGACTACTCACGTGGTCGTAAGAACAGAGAAGAACAAACAAGGCATGGGAAACTCACCAGAACAAAGAGAAAGAGAGACCGGGAAGAAGGCTAGAAGGGCGACGAGCGATGAACGGCGGCGACGCGAACCCCAGTGGCTCCGTTGGCGGCGGTGAGCTTCAGCGGTGCCGGACACGGCTCCTTTGTTCAAGCCATGCATGAATACTATTTACATACATTTCTCCATGACTTGTTGAGTACTTTATGTGCTCATGGCTTCAATTTCTACAATTTAGTTGAAGAGTATCAAGTTGCTCAAGAGTTCTTCGCCCAGGAGTACCATGAATGTTTTGCAGATTAGGATGTGTTCTCCACTCGATTGTCTGTGGGCATGTTGATTGGCCATATCAAGATTGTTGTTCTGCTGCAAGAGTTTATTTGTTTCTTTAGCCCTGCATGGAAAGTTAAGTAAACATTGACCATAAGATCCAATTATTATTACTATTTGTTATTTTTAAGATCATTTTAGTTAAATCGAATAAACGGATGATATTTTATCGCTGTTTCCTGTGTGAGCTAGCTATTGATCTGAGACTAGTTCAAAATACACAGAGGGTTCCTGAATCGTACTTATGGGTCCTGGCAGCAATGTTGTACCTATGCAAGCATGCTCATTGTTGTTAGGTAGACCTTGCCAATATGATAAAGATTCAACTCATTATGGTAGAACTAATCAATATACTCTTATGCATAAGGGAAAGAAAATTATTTTACTTGCAATGTCTCCTGAAGCTATTTTAAAAGATGAAATTGAACGTGCTAAACGAGTAAATATGGAGAAAGAAAAGGGTGAAAATCAGATTGTAGCTAAAGAATATTTCCCATCTACAAAGAAAGACACCAATGAAACAAGTACTAGGAAGAATGAGATTAAACCGAAAGGGACTGTTCTATTAGCTAACAAATCTTATTTGAATGAGTTGGAAGTGAATAATTCTCTTTGCTATGAGCTAGTGCACAAAGATGCTTTGTTTTCACTTGAGGATCTGCCTGCTTCTTTGCCTCCTGCTGCCACTAATCTTCTGCAGGAGTTTGCTGATGTATTTCTCCTGAGATACCCTCAGGGCTGCCACCTATTAGAGGAATTGAACATCAAACTGATTTAATTATGGGAGCGTCATTACCGAACCGTACAGCATATAGGACTAATCTGGAGGAGACTAAGGAAATTCAGCGTTAAGTGTAAGAATTGCTTAACAAACGGTATGTTCACGAAAGCCTTAGTCCATGTGATGTTCCTATTATTTTAGTTCCTAAAAAGATGGTTCATGGCGTATGTGTGTTGACTGTAGAGCAATAAATAATATCACTGTTAGATATCATCATCTAATTCCTAGGTTAGATGATATGCTCGATGAATTGAGTGGCTCTACTGTTTTCTCTAAAGTTGACTTACGTAGTGGATACCACCAAAGTAGAATGAATTGATGGGACACTTTGGTGTCAAGAAGACAGAGGACATTCTGGCTAAGCACTTCTATTGGCCCTGAATAAGGTGCGACGTTGAGCGCTACGTGTCTCGCTGCACTACATGCAATAAAGCTGAATCCCGACTTAATCCACATGGTTTATATATGCCTCTTCCTGTGCCTAGTGTTCCTTGCGAGGATATTTCAATGGACTTTGTTTTAGGACTACCTAGAACAAAGAAGGGTAGACATAGTATTTTTGTTGTTGTGGATAGATTTTCTAAAATAGCGCATTTTATACCTTGTCATAAGAGCGATGATGCTACAAATATTGCTGATTTATTTTTCAGAGAGATTGTTCAACTACATGGAGTGCCCAATACCATTGTTTCATATCGGGTACGAAGTTTTTGAGTCACTTTTGGCGCACCGTTTGGGTGAAATTACGGACCAAGCTGCTGTTTTCTACTACTTGTCACCCCAAACGGATGCACAAACTGAAGTTGTCAACCACACGTTATCAACTATGTTAAGGGATGTTTTGAAGAAGAACTTGAATATGTGAGAAGAATGTCTACCTCATGTAGAGTTTGTATACAATAAATCACTGCATTCTACCACAAAGATGAGCCCTTTTCAGGTAGTATATTGCTTTAATCCTCACGCTCCTATTGATTTATTGACTATCCCTACTTCTGTAAAAGTAAATTTAGATGCTAAGAAGTGCGTTGTAACATCCCAAGTTTTGGCTTGCGTTTCAAATGTAAGAAAATGAGTAGAAATTAAAACTTTTTCTTACATCTTGCAATTCTTGTATGTTCTAAAGAATTCTTGCAAAAGAATTCTGGGATTACAAGTCACAAGTCACTCTGATCGAAAACCTTGTCTTCCAAAAACATTCTTGTCAAACCTTTTGATCATCTCCGGGAAATATTTTTCCTAAGTTCTTGGGATGGTATGTGACCTCTCTGAAAAATTTCACAATTTTTAGAAATTGTTTGAACATTTTAAGAGGCCATCGAACCACTTTGACCCTTGGTCAACACCCTAGCTCAGCACCTTGGGAAATTTCTGGGAAAAATGCTCAGCATAAAAACCTTCAGAAATTTTTCACAAGGTTTATCTCAAGGTTAGCAAGCTACTGTAAAAATTTTATAAATTTTGGAATTAGTTTGCTATCTCTAAAAATTCCTCAAAGTTCTCAGCTCAAATGAAACCCTAAGTCTACCTCTGGGGTCAGGCTCGAGTTAGACTCGGGCTTAGCCTCTGTACTTGGTTGAACCCAACCGCCTAGACCACCTCAGCTCTGTCGTTTTGGGTGCAAACCACCTCAACCGTTGGGTTTCTGTCCTACGGTTTGGATCTTCGGGTGCTCCCCAAAGACCTCCTCTGGTCCTTGCAAAGACCTCCCACCTGCAGGACCTCCTCCGGTCCTTTTTTGCAAAGACAACCCTCAGATCTCCCACTCGCGCGACCATCCCGTGTCCGTTTTGCAAAGACAACCCTCCCGGACCTCCTCCAGACCTCCCGAAGGCCTCCTCAAACCACGTTGGCAATTTTTGCAAAGACCACCCCGCTGGTCTTTCGCAAAACAACCCATAGGACCTCCTTTGTAATTTTTGCAAAGACCACCTTTAGGCATCCTCAGACCTCCTCGACCGCCCCTGTGCACCTTGGTGATCATGAGCCGTCCATCCTTTGATCTGTGTCTCAGACCTCCTTGTGAGTTAGGACCTCCGAGCACCTCTTCAAATCGTGACCCTCCGTTTCTAATCCAACCACCCAGATCTCCTGACCCGAGCTCAAGTCCACCCGAACGTTATACTTTTTGACCAGTCCTCCTTGAGCTCTTTCTCGGCGGTGGGACCGTCCGAGTGGTCATCGTCTCGTCGCCTCGCGCGTGAGCCATGGCGATAAAACTGCGGTGCCTTGTCACTTCATGTCCTTGTCGGCGGCTTTTGCCACCTTGCATTAAATGCGTGTCAGCTTTGCCCCAAAGTCATGCCCTAGCTGTTTCTATCACGTCGGCTTGTCCATGGCAAAGCCGTGAACCATGGAATGGTCCGAGCTCACCATTTGAGCTTGCACTTGGTCAAGCCCGTGCTCCCCTAGCTATCTAAGCCTCAACCCTCCTCCTCAGCTCCTTTTATACACCTTTGTGCTCACCCGAGTTCCTCTCCGTGTTCTCCCTATCACAACTCCCGAGAGCACCCCCTCGCCATTATCGGACCTTGGAGCTCCTCGAGGCCGCCCGAGCTCCAGTGGTTCCATTGAAATTCTTGGCATATCAACTTGTCATTTTGGTCACTTTGGGCATTTCCCTAACTTACCTTGTTTGGCCTCCTCAGGATTCGGCAAAGTGGGGACTTGTTCATTGAAGTCGGGTCTGCTTTCTTCCCCATCTCCGGCAAGACTTTTTGTCGATAGAGCTCCTCCGATGACTTCTTTGACCTCACCGTCCTCAGGTTAGTGCCTTGGTGCTTGAGCTTCCGTTCTGTTGGACTAGGCTAGTTGTGCTTTTGTCGTTTTTCACCTCGGCGGTCATCTCCGGCTAGCCGCCGGTAGGAGGTGTTTTAGCCCTAGTGTTTGGCACCTTTAGGTTCTCCTCGCTATTTAGAGTCCATCTGTGCCCTTGGTTCCTGCCGGCGTGGTCCACTTCGCCGGCGGCGAGCTAAAACCCGAACTCGTGTTTTTGTCACACCTTCCTCGGACAAGTCCTGTAGCCCAATGATTAGCATTTAAGTTGTCCGAGAGTCCAATCCCTGGTGTTAATTGTTGTTCTTGTCGGCAGCGCGTGCGTTTCATTAAGTCTTCAGACCTCCCAGGCTCAATCTAGACCGTTAATGATCTTCTAGCGTTAACCTTTGGCCTTTAGATTTTCGTGTGTGAAGTCTTTAAGTTCCAGGACCTCCCGCTGAAATCCTAGCCCTTAATGATCTCTTCGTGATTAGATCTAAACCGTCGATCCCATTTCTGTAAAAACCTAACTCCTAGGACCTCCCGGTTGTGGTCTTAGCCGTTCACGACCTCTTCACTGTCGATCTGGACCCTTAGATCCTTTTTGTAAAATCCTTAAGTGCAGGACCTCCTCCGAGGTCCTCTGTGCAAGTAGACCACCCCTGGTCGTGCTATCAAAACCACCCCGAGCAAATCTGAGCCGTCAAGGACCTCCCCCTGGGAGATCTTAGCCATCGGGGTCATCCTCCGCTAAATCCTCACCCCCAAGACCTCCCTGTAAAATCCCAACCGCTCGGACCTCCTCCGGGGTTCATCTCAACCGTCGAGATCTTCCTCCGTGAAGACCTTTGCTCTCAGGACCTCCCCCTAGTTTAATCTCAGCCGTTAAGATCACCCCCGGTTAGATCTGTACCGTAGAAGGATTTCCGAGTAAATTCTAAGTCCCAAGACCTCCTAGAGTAATCTCCGCCGTTAAAGACCTCCCTGGTTTAGTTTTTAGCCGTTGGATCTGGCTCTGTGAGAAATCTTGCGCGCTAGGACCTCCCCTTGAGTCGATCCTAACCGTCTAGGACCACCCTGGTTAAATCCTAGCCGTTTAGATCTTTCCCGTCATGCAAAGACCTCCCATGGTCATTTTGCAAAGACCACCCCTTAGCCCACCCTCGGGGTCCTCTTTGTAAAAAGCCACCCCTGGTCTTTTATAAAGACAACCCCGAACCTCCTCCTCAAGTCAATCTGGACCATTCACGACCTCCCCGGGTAGATCTCAACCGTTTGGGACCTCCTAAGGGAGATCTGAGCCGTTAAGATCTCGTCTGTTCAATCGTTGACCTTTAAACCTCCCCTAGTGCTCGGGACCGCCAGATCTTGATCTAACGGTCACGACCTCCGTTAGACGCCAGGACCTCCCTTGCGTGCGCTGTGCATGCACTGGTCGTGGCCGTTGGATCCAATCTCAACGGCCCACGACCTCTCCTTTTTCCTTCAGTACATTTGGACCTCCCGAGAGCTCAAATTTTCTAAGTCTTTTAATGTTTCAAATTTCAAAAGTGCATAACTTTGTCATTTTGACTCCGTTTTGAATGATTCCAGTTGCTATAGCTCTTTAGAGTATGAACTTTAATTTGAGAATGAATTTAGGCACTGTTATGTAGCAGAAAATGACTTTAACTGCATGAACTTGTTTAATATGAAATGGGTGTTTAGAAATTATCTCAAATTTGTAAAATATATAACTTTTTCTCTGTAAATCCAAACTGAGCAAACTCAACTTGGTAAAATTTGTCTGTAGGCATGCTTTAATGTGAACTAGGCCTTGTCTTTATTTATGTTCCTGAAAAATGATATATGCTAGTTTTAGAACTTAGAAAAATTATAACTAATTCATTATAACTCCAAATGATGTAAACTCAAGTTTTCTGTTCTTAGGATGACATTATCTACCTACCATAAAAATTTCAGACCTTAGATCATTCTAGAAAATTTCACCATGAACAGTACAGTAATTAATTTAATTGAATTAATAGGCTGAGAGAACTTAGTTTAGCCATAACTTTTTCATGCTAAGTCCAAATGAATTGATTCTTGTTTCTAAAATTGTCTAAAATCAACCTCTAGCTTCTGTAGAAATTTCATGGTATTTGGAGAACTTTTGATATGGAGTTTTATTTGGAGTTCTTGTTCTTATTTGGTTATCGCCTTTTCGCGTTAGGTTCCGAAGGAATTATTGAGTACGTGAGTGAATCCTCTGCAGCAAGAAAATGACCTATAGCAAGGCAAGTAGTTTGATCATGTTAATCCCAGTATTTTAAGTATTTATGTTGATTACAAATTCTATGCATGCATTGCTACTTTGTGTTAAACTATTGTCGTTAGTTGACCTAGTAGATGCATTTCCTTAAGCAAATGATCATCCTTTACTACCATGAGCCTAGGTTATTGCTGTGATTAAGAGCTCGTTGGATGAACTCTTGTCACTTAGTAGTTGCGAATTAATTGCTTAGCCATGCTTAGCTTCCGGTAGAAATGGGCGGTTATCGACTTGTCGATAACCTTGATCACATAAAACTTATTATTACTTATGATTTCAGCCTTGTGCCATGTCTACTTGTGAAAACTAAAAACTGAAACAAAATGATTTAGACTTGGGCACAATGGTATGTTGGTGTGCTTTTGGGTGTGACTGGAATGGTGCCTAAGTCAATTAAGGACCGAACTTCTTGTGAGTACCTGTTATCCAGGCATTTTGTGCGTGCTAACCACACTAGAGGGTATGGGACCTCTCTTGAATTAGTACTTTGGGAGGCATTAATTAATGAGTCGTGGTTGTAGTTTATAGAGAAAAAGGATCACAAAGGCGTGGCCGGGTGGTTCCTTTCTAGGTCCTCCATCCCGACCGGGTCTTGCAAATGTCCGGTAGCGTTACCTAAATGGCTAATGACTCCGGCTTTGCTTGACTCCACCACAACGTGTGGTCCTAGTGGCCCATTTCGCATTTGGTCACTAAGGGTTAACCCCATACGTGCGACTCTTAATTAACGCATTCCATTGGAAATGTCTCGTAGGACTTAGCCGTGCAGCATACCAAACAAAGTGTGCTTAATAGCTTGGCAAAAGGCGGTGCAAGTGTGGGTACATTGGTACACCCCTGCAGGGTTAAAACTATTCGAATAGCCTCGTCCTAGGTTATGGACACGCTTGGGTAAGCTTTTCAAGAGTTAGACTACAACCTTTTAATTAAAACTTGATGGGTGGTATGAATCAGGGATTCGTGCTATGTTGTGGTGACTTTTGGGTTAGTCACCTCTAGGTGGTTACTTGTATTATCATTATTTCGCTGTTATTTCAACATTAAAAACAGATTTGCAACTTACTTTCAAATGTATTACATTATTGCAAATAAAGTTGGCTTTGTGCAAAATAAGACATATAACCTCCACTTAAAAAGCCTGCATGTAGCATATTGATAGGTATGCTATTCCACACGTCAGTCTTGCGAGTACAAAAATAATTTTTGTACTCAGTTGTCTTGCTTAATGTTTTTGTTGCAGAGGAAGAAGGTGAGCCCCAAGGGCTTCCCTTTTGTGAGCTGTGCTACGGGTTGGACGACTAGCTTGGCGGCCCGGTCGGTTGCCCTGTGGTTATGGCTAACCGGTTGGATTTTGTTTATAGCCATCTTATGGCACTTTTGCTTCCGCTGTTTAATTGTTATTTAGTGTCTTTTGGCCGGTTGGCCCTTGTTGTATTAAATCTCTATTATGTATGTCTTTTGTTAGACCTGTTGTATGGAATTGATGCATGATTTTGTAACGGGGTGTGTATGCTGCATTTCTGGGAAGCATACATATCTCGAGGCTTGGTTTATTGTTTTGTGATGCTAGGGTCAATGGAAGGCTAAGCATTACAAGTCAAATAAATCAAGGTCCTCACATGCGCTGACTTTGTCCTTAGATTGCATGAAACAACTAAAGAAAACATAGAGCGCATGAATGCTAAGTAGAAGGTTGCTGGTAGTCAGGGTAGAAATAGTTTAACTTTTCAACCTGGTGATCTCGTATGGTTACATTTGCGCAAAGATAGATTTCCTGAATTGAGAAAGTCTAAGTTGATGCCTAGAACTGATGGTCCATTCAAGGTGTTAGCTAAGATTAATGATAATGCATATAAGTTTGATCTGCTTGTAGAGTTCGGGGTTAGTTCCATATTTAACATTGCAGATTTGAAACCATATTTGGGTGAAGATGAGCTTGAGTCGAGGACGATTCAAATGCAAGAAGGGGACAATGATAAGAACATAATTTCCATGCATACAACCAACACTCCTCGCAATGGATCTGAACCTATGCCCTTACATGGTCCAATCACAAGAGCTCGTGCACGTCAATTGAACTATCAGGTAACTTCATTTCCAGGACTTCATAATATTTCTATTGAGGATGGATTGCTACCTAAATCATATGATTTTATTCTACTCAGGAACCAAGGTGAGGGGAGTAGCACTACTACCACAGCAAGGCCAGACCAATTCGGAGTCAGCATGACAGCACCGAGTTAAAATGATCATAACTTTCATATACGGAGTCCGTTGGAAGTGTTCGAGTACTTGATGGAAAGCTTACGATGAGACCTTTCCAATGGATCTGGCCCCACCTTCAGATTCATTGTCTACACGTCATAATCATCAAAGAGAGGTGCTGCATCACCTTTTGGGCCAACTTGGGCCTTGTAATATTGTTGGGATCCGAGCCCAGGTTGTGTGTGCCCCCCTAGTGGAACAAAAACCATAGGCCAACCCGCCCTAGCCACCGCCTCCTTATAACCTTTGTGACCATCACTTTTAGTCTTTTGGATTTCGTTTGCTTTCCACCTTGAAAACTCTTGTTCTTCGCTTATGTCAGTTAGACCAACCATAAAGAACCCTATACGGAATCCCACCTTTTGTACTGAATCATATATCTGCAATTTAGATTGCTTGTTATCTCGTTCTTGCTTGTTCTTTGATTGCTTGCAGGAATTGATCTTCGTGATCAGGTCAACCGTCGTTCTTGGCGAGGTTGGTAACGACAAGAGTGTGGTTTAGAAATTGTTGGACGATTTGTTCGAGTTTGGTCAAGTAGCCTCGTCGTCAAAGTCACTCTCTACAAATCGAATTACCATCCACCAGAAGATCGGGACCAATCCTACATCATTAGTGATTATGTTCGACCAGTCTACGACCAGCTCGTATCTCCATACGACCATTCCGTATCTGGTCAAACTAAACGAGCTGCTTGTGTATTCTCCCTTTGCCTCACGATATTTGGTTGAACCCCAAGTGAGATAATTTGTCATCTATGTACTGTTCAATACTTTCTCAATCAAGTAACGGATAACAAGATGTGGTCGACTCTTCGACCACTAGTGGCATGGACATGCACTTTCTTTATCCGACCACATCGAGGGGTCCAGAGATATCTCTCCTGTTATGTTAGGAGGGGCAAATCCAATATCCGACCAGTCATATTCCTCCGCATGTTTCATAGTATACCCAAAGCTACCTTTATAACTACCCAGTTACGGAGTAGCATTTGGCAACCCCTAAGCGTACTATTACACATGTAGAAAACCATGCTAATCTCAAGTGTAAGGATTATACATCATCATTGTTTTAGACTAACTAATGACACATGAAATCATAACAATCTCAATAGTGTCTCAAGGTGGGTCAATCCAACACCATGTTCTCTAACATCTGTTCACATTATTGATTCGATATCCCTATATCCATGACCGGTGAAACATGGTCATCAATCAATACCTATGCTGGTCGTTGAGTTACTAGTATTCCGACCAATGACATCCGACCAGGGATACATTTAGAATGATATCATATAAGTTAAAGAGCTTCACCAACAATTCACATACTTGTTAATCTTTATAGCTGATAAATCATTCAAGGAATATAATAACATTTATTCAATAATTCATAAACATAGACGTGATACAATCACCTCTATAATTCCCTTTAGGGCATATCACTAACAGTCTTCTACTTGCACTAGAGTCAATCATACAGGTATCGAATACCCGTAGCTCTTGTGTGCACCTCATGCTTAGGTTGCAGGAGAGGCTTTATCAACGAATCAACAATATTCAAATCCATGTGCACTTTGCATATCTTCACATCACCTCTTTCAACAATTTCACGAATAATGTGATATCGTCGAAGTATGTGTTTAGATTTTTTATGCAATCTAAGCTCCTTAGCTTGTGCAATGGCTCCACTATTATCACAATAGAGATCTATTGGACTGGAAGTGTAATACCCCAAAAATTAAATTTGGAGAGAATAATTAAATCGGGAGAATATTTATTTTAGCAAAGCAATTGAACAGGAGAAAGATGGGTTTTAATGTAATACTCCGATTTATTCTACGAAAGAAAGCGTTCAAAAGAGAAATTAAACATAAAAAGGGGGGTTTCTGCAGTTCTTCGGCAACTTGGGCCTCGGGCCTTGGCCCAGGAGGCCCATGAGGGGTCGGCCACCAATAAAAGGAAGGGGGGAAACCCTAGCTGCACTGTAGCTACAGTGCCATCACCGTCGCTATAGCATGACTACTGTAGCATGCCCTCTCCTCCATGGTGGTGCCCCCTCCATTGGTGCCTCCCTTCCTCGCCGTCGGTGCTCCCTACTGCCGATCAAGTGAAGAAAGGAGAGGAGATCAACTTCGCGGGGAGAGTTTATCATCTTGCTGCGATTCTACAAGGGTAACGTCACATGTTCTTCGTTGGTTGATGCGTAGTAGTTGCGGTTGATGTCGTTTGGTAGATTGATTTGCGTCGGTTTAATAGATCGCGTTCTGTCCAGATTATTGTGCGGTTAGTTTCGTGTGTTTAGAGGCCGAATTAGGAGTTTTGGTCTCCTAGAGTTATGTAGATAATGTTCATAGCTTTCAGTGGCCGCTAAGAACACCCAAATCCGATTAACTGTCAGGGAGTTATGAAATTTTTAGTATTGCTATCCTGCTGATCTGTCAGCATTGGGACAGTCTATAGAAAACTAGATAAAACTGTTAGTTAAAGGGAAAATCAGGGGATCTCAATATAACGAAAAATGTAGATAACTTCCATACCTTTTGAGAGAGGTAAAGAACGCAAGATTTGGACTTTCGTAGCAAAAGTTATGATGGTTTTAGTGAACTGTCCAGAGAACCCGATGTGATAATTGTTGCTCTGTAGATTGGCCTGGTAGGGGCAGTATTTGGCAAAATCAGAAGGGTTCCCCAACTAAGTTTATTTAGATAATTTAATTACCTTTCGAGAAAGTATTAGAACATCTTATTTGGACTCCTGAGTAGAAAGTTATGTATTTTATAAGTTGACTGTCCGCAGTGAACACTAAATCGATCGCTAGAAGTTGGAAGATTGGAAACGCTTGGGAGTTTAGCGAGTTCAATTGTGTTGTTATTTATGTTTTGGGTCCTGTATGTTGGTCTTAGTTTGGGTTATCTTTGTGTTCAGGTGGAAGCGTGATCCCAGGGGCAGTGCCCTCTTCGCGTCCACCGTTCTCGCACGGTTGAGACAAGTATTCGGGTTATCGTATAATTATGCTTGTATGTTGTGACTGTTTGTATTTGGCTCATAATAGCCATGCATGGATGTTATTATGATGAGTTCCAATTTATCTTGGTGAATGCAAGTACTCTGATTGAGAGAATAATTATGAATGTTTGATAGATGGTGCTAGTACTTTGATGCGTAATAATTATGCATGGTTGATAGTGTGATATGTACGATTAAGGATGGTGAAAACTTGTGATATGATTAATTGTTATTCATGAGGGATTGTTTATGTTGCTAGTATTATGAATATATGTGCTATTCATGAATGTTAGAATGCTATGAATATCAATGATGAGGAATGCTAGAAGTATGCATAAGTTTATTCATGTATGACGTTGTTGTGAATACATATGTATGATGATTTAAAGTTTTGTTCATGTGCATCATGCTATCATATTGGAGGCTTGGTCACGTGGTGACTATGCATTTTTGAGGTCCCCATCATGTAGATGATGGGCTTGAGGTCCCCACATTCGTGGAATGTGGGCAATGAGTAAAGAGGTCTCCATCATGAAGATGATGGGCAAAGGTCCCTATACTTGTGGAGTATAGGCTCTTGGTCCCTGTGCCAGAAGGCACAGGTAAGGGTATACATCGACGGTTGTATACCCCGTATTACCGGTAAAATGCGAAAAGAGATAAAGGTCAAAAGGTGCATTGCATTGATCGTATTCCATAAGTATGAAAGCTATGATTAGTGTAATGTTATTGTGGATTATTGATGCTATGACTGGGAACTTGTTTTAGCCTTGTTGATACTTGCTGAGTCTTTGGGCTCACTCTTGCTTTGTTATGTTTTAGGTACAACTGGCAGGAACGACATGCATGGGAGGGAGTAGATGTTGGTTGCACTCACTACCTCACAACCTTAAGGCGATTGCCATTTAGTTTCATTTGAAATAAGTAAAGCGCTTGAGAATCACTCATGGATGGTTTTGAGTATCAGATTAATTGTATTAATGAGAATAGCATGTCTTGATTATGTTTATTCGATTATCTTGCATGCTTGAGTAAACTTGAATATGGAGTTTATTGTTAATTGCCATGATTAATTGTTAGAACCTCGGTATAGTTGACTATACAAAGAAGGTTCAGAAAATTGGTAATTAGTTTTAGTTTAATTTATTTTCAAGTAGCATTCTAGGCTCAATGATGAGTGGGGTGTTCTGATTGGTATCGAGCGGACTTTAGGTCCGTGGTTAATAACAAAATATTAAAATGACACACTTGTACCTGATAGGTGGGGTTAGGAATTATATTACTTCCGCATTATCTGTTGTTATGTTTCATTGGATTGAGCAATTGTTGAATTGCCTCTGTCTTATCTTTCTTGTTGTTAATCTATGATATGTTATGATATTCTATAACTATGAATCTATTCTATGATTACCATGAGATGATCTCGTATAATCATACTTGATTATATTGTTTATGCGTGTCGGTAATGGTTGTTAAGAAGTGGAGGCCGTGGTTGTGACCTTGGACCTTGTCAGGTTATACCACCGTTCGTGGTAGACGAATAGAGTAGTTACCCCGAATACCATAGTTGCAGGAGTTGAGCGTGAGCTGCTTTGGAAAGTTGTTTTTCTTTCTTGACCTCAATCTTGGCAATATTGATAATTTCTTGGTTGTTCCTTCTTTTTCTTTGGCAAAGAATGACTCATTTATTCGTTTGATAGTTGGGTAGTGAGAGTTTTATGTTGCAAGTTTGTTAGCATGAGAAAGCTTTGGCTCTATGTGTTCCTCTTGGATTATTCCGAGTGTTGAAGTTTAAGGCATCTCTTTTCTGTTGGGAATTGCTAAAATCCTTTTCTGATGCCTTGTTATGGTTAAGTCAGAGTTTGTAATCAAATAACTTGATATGGTATGGGTATCAAGTTGAGTCATTGGTATGGTGCATAATTAATATTAATTAGTAACCTTGGAAGTGAAATTGATTAAGTTTATGTTGTCTTCTACTAGTTCTTGATGAACTGTATATATGAGTAGTGACCCCAATTTATTTGGAGAGTATGTCCATACCTATTTGGAGTCAAAAGAGATATTAAGAAGTATGGAACATTGATGAATTAGTCCGACCATTAAAATCGTTTAGGTTGCTAAACTTGTTGGGTTCTTTGGTTCCTATGGATTAAGTTAAATGTGTGGAAAGGGAAACTAGAGAAATGCTAGATTTACATATTCTCTAGTATGTAATCAAAACCAGATTTTTGCTAACAGAGACATGGTTGAAACTAATTTTAGTAAATAGTACATTTAAAATGAAAATTATCAGCACTGGTTTCATGTGATTTGGAGATAAATTGAATTAGTTATGCATTTTCTAAGCTTAATTGAATTAACAGCACCACACAAAAACCAAATCAGAAATTCTAAAGTAGTTAAATCTTTTTCTACCGACGCGCAGCTAGCCACAACCACTGACAGCGGGCCCAGCGAGAAACGGCGACCAGGTCAAACTTGACCCATCCGCGCCAACGGCGACGTCGAAGGCGGATTTGGAGAATACGCCTGCTATCACCAGAAACGAATTTTGCTACTACGCAAGACCTTAACCAGCCGAGAGGACCCACATGTCATGGGTTCAAGGAACAAATTACGACCAGATTAAGACTTTTAAACGCACTTAGCTCCGGAGGGGACCACAAGTCAGTGGTTCAAACTAAAGGATGATCAACACTAATGAAGGAGGATTAAACCTAAAGTTGCGGCGACTCACCAGCGATCACGAGGACGGCGCGCGGCGCGCAAGAACAAATCTAGCAAACCAAGAGGTCTTAGGGCGAATGGGTTATACCTCTGAGTTCGGCGAGAGCTCGCGAACTTGGTGACGGCGACCGGGACCTCGAGGATGCACGCGGTGGCGGCGAGCGAGGCGGAGAAAGAGCGCGGCTCCGCGGAGAAGATGCTACGAGCTTCTAGAAGAGTTGGAAGGTGCGCTTAAGCCGCGCTTGATCTCGTGAACGTGATGCCCAAGCTTACAACGACGGAGGAGAACGGAGGTGGCCGGAATTTAGGCGGCGGCGCTTCACCGAGCTTGGAGAAGAACTGGTCGTACGCCCTCCACGATGTACCAAAGACGACAACGAACCCATCATTAGACTTAGTGAAGCAATGTGATCCTAAGGAACCAAACGCCGAAACATGATACTCACTAGAACGCCAGGAAGCTCGCGGGACCGAGATCACCGGAGGCGGAGACGACAAGACCACCACTGGCGATTCACTAGACGACAAGGACCCGGGCTGGGCAAAATGGAAGTGGCGACGAACGTGGATTACGGTGGTGCGGTCGCTGGCTAGTGGGCGGCACTAATCACGGCGACGTTGCTCTCGGTTTCTTCTCCGGCCGAAACCAAGAACTGGTCGGAGAGGGTGATAGAGTGAAGGAAACGAGGAATGGGTGGGTGCGGTGAGATGATGAATACCTGGTGACACGCCACGACCGGACACGCGTCCACGAGGTGGCAGCGACGAGGTACGTGGAGCGCATGCGCGAACGCCGTACGCACTCGGCGCGACGGAGAAGACGAAGTCGGGGCGGCAGTGGGTCCGCCGTCGGCAATGATGAAGCGGCGAGTCGAGAGCGGCGCGGTGCGGTCGATGGTTTGGCTCGACCGGGACGGTGTGGATGCGGATCCGAGATGGACGGCCGAAATCTACCGATGCAATCGGATCGTCGATGCCTTGGCGCACGCGGCCGTCGCGATCTGCATCGGACGGTCGGGATTGGCGGTGCAGCTAAGCGGTGCGGCCGAGTCCATTAGGTGCGGTCGGACTCGAGCTCGAGTTGGGTTCGAGCCAGATAAATGATGATTCCGATTTGAATTAAAAAGGAATTTGAGCAGGTTTGGGGAATTTTAGAGATAGCTCCCGAGCTCCAAAAATTCTGAAATTTTTATGGGAGCTTGCAGGGACAGAGGACAACCTTGTGAAATTTGTCCAGGAATTTTCATTCAATAGATTTCCCCCAAGAAAATTCACAAGCTGCTGAGCTAGGGTTTGACCAGAATTCCAAACTGGTTTGACTTGGCCATTTGAAATAGCAAACCAAATCTAAAAATTGTGAAATTTTTCAGAGAGGTAGCTAGGATGATCGAGATGATAGGAAAAATACTTGCAGAGGATGATAACAAGTTTAAGGTCAAGAATTTTGTTGACAACCACTTCCATTCACTTGAATCCAAATGTAGAAAATGGAAATTGCTAGGAAAAAATGTAGAAACTTTCAAATGATTTCATGAGGCACCAAAAGTTTTTATTTCTCCTCATAATTTACATTTGAAACACAAACCCTAACTTACGGTACTGTTACAAATCTCCCCCTTACAGGAATCTACCCGAGATTCGATCACTGAGGAAAAGAAGGACGGGTAGTGCGCTGGAGGCGATCTTCCCGCTCCCAAGTGGCTTCGCCTCGGGTGGTTTGACCATGAACCTTCAGAACTTGATCGCACGGTTCCTTGTCCTACGTTCGACTTCTTGAGGATACGAGCAGGCGCTCACGATAAAGCGGATCTTCCGCACATCGATATTTTCCAATGGTGTTTCCTCAACCGGAACACGAAGGCACTTCTTCAATTGCGATACATGGAAAACATCGTGCACTCCTTCGAGTGTAGCCGGCAATTCTAACGTATGCAACGGCTCCCACTTTCATGATGATGCGACACGGCCCGACATATCGAGGAGCGGTTGTGACACCAAACGACGATGTCCCTTCAAAGGTGAGACTTTGAGATACACCAAGTCATTGGGCTGGAAACTCACCTCGACGCGCGCCGACCGCATAGCTCTTTTGTTCGATGAGCTACGGCGCGAAGTGCTCACGAATCAAGCGCACTTGACTTTCCGCCTCATTGATTGAATCTGGACCAAAGAACCGTCTTTCCCGGTTCGACCAGTTCAATGGGGTTGATCGCCTCCCATACAAAGCCTCAAGCGGTGCCATCACGAGACTAGACTAGGAAGTTGTTGTTGTAGGAGAACGAGTCGACTCTTGACCGGAAGGAAATCGCCACTTTAGTTATTCTCAATGACAACCCAAATGACGTCATTTCCCTTGGATGAGCGGGGCAATCCGGTGATGGAATCCATGCCCAATCCCACTCCACTCCGCACGCGGCAAAGGCGAAGAAGACTGCTGGGCGCTAATGCTCGGCCTTGACACGCGACAACATCGCCGCATCCGCAACGAACCGGTAATCTCGCCATGCGAGTCCACGATATCCCAATCTCGTGATCAATCTTGGAGAACACACGGCGGCGGACAACCGATCAAAAGATCATCAATGCGGGCAGAGGATATTTGTTCTTCACCGTCACCTCATTGAGCGGACGGTAATCAACACACATGCGCAAAGTCCTGTCCTTCTTCTTCACAAAGATCACCGGACAACCCCAAGGAGATGAACTGGGACGAATGAAATCCTTTGCTTGGAGCTCACCAAGCTGCTTCTTCAATTCTTCTAGCTCATTGGGAGGCATCCGATACGGCGCCTTCGAGATAGGGGCAGTACCGGGCAGCAACTCAATGACAAACTCAAGGTCTCGCACCGGAGGCATCCCAGGTAAATCATCAGGAAAAACATCCTCAAAATCACAAACGGTGGGAACCTCCTGGATCTTCAAAGCTGGCTTTGCTACAAGTGCACAAAGGTGTGACCCTTGCAGCTGCGGGGAAAAGCCAACCTATTCGCCGGAAAGGTTAGTGAGAAAAACCATCTTCTTGGCACAATCGATTTGTCCCAAGTGTTGGGACAACCAATCCATGCCAAGAATTACATCCAGGCTCGCTGAGTTGAGCAGGATGAGATTTGCCAAGAATCCCACTCCTTTGACTTCGATAGGAACATCCCGACATTCTAGACCAGCTCTCATTTCCGAACCCGGAGAACGAATGAGCAAAGGAACTCCCAAAGGAACACAGTGAAGACCACTTGCAGCAGCAAATGATCTCGAAATAAAAGAATGCGATGCTCCAGAATCAAACAATACTGCAGCAGGACGATAATTGACAAGAAGTGTACCCATCACAACATCCGCGCCCCGAGCCTCCTCGGTGAAAGATGGTTGACTCGACCATTTGCCGCACTCGGGCCTTACGGATCATCTTCCGTCGTGGGTGACCACTCCCGCCCGCGCCCTCCATTAGGGCGAGGCTGCTGCAACACTCGAGGGCGGGCATTCGCATAATGGCCCTTGTTGTGGCAAATGAAAACAAGTAACCTCGGCCGCCGGACAAGGAGGCCACCTGCTGCTTTGGATCGCAGCGCACGTGGTTGAAACACGACTGCGGTGGGCGAGGAGTGGTGCGGATGGCCTCGGTCTTTGGTGGAGCAAAAGAACGTGCCCTCGGTGCCGCCCACCGAGGACGAGTGAGGCCGGCACGTGCGCATCGATGGGCCTCCCATTTGCGCCATGGACTCACCAGCGCCTTTGCCTTGTGCTCGGCAACAATGGCCTTATCAACCAAGGCACGAAAGTCGGGAAGTCCACAATAGACGACACTGTCCTGCAGCTCCCTGACAAGCCATCCATAAACTTCTCCGCTTAGCCTCATCCAGGCCACCTCCCCGGAGCATAATGAGCCAAATGATTAAACTCAAATGCATGTGCTCTGGTCACGGACTTGCGCCTTGCTTGAGCGCGAGGAATTCTTTCTTCTTCGACTTCATCAGGCCATCGGGGATGTGGGCCCGATTTAAAAGGACACTGAACTCCTCCCACGAGACCTGCATGGCGCGCGGGCCGCATGGTGAGGTAGTTCTCCCACCATGAGAGTCTTTGCGCCCTCAAGCCGGTGGGACGCGAAGAGTGCCTTCTCTGGGCTCGGCATCGAGCTATGTTGAGCTTGCTCAACCATGCGCACCAATCATCCGACGAGAGGATCCTCAGAGCGGGAGAAGGTCGGCGGCTGCGTACGGAGGAACTCTGCAAGTCCCCCGCGAGTCTGGTGCCCGCCACCACCAGATCCGGAGGCACCGGCAGGAGTGGAGGTATTCCTAGCAATAACCTCCAAGATACGCGTCTGATCCATGCGGTTTCGCTCGATCTGAGCGAGAACCTCAGCCATAGTCGGAGGAGGGGGAAGCTCCTCATCATGACCAGCCGGCTGACTGCCACGCGTTCTCCCGGCCATCCTGTTTCACTAAGATAGGTTAGCGACAACTGAGAACAAGAAATCGACAAATCACCGAACAGCTTAAAAACAGCACAACTAAATGCAAAACTTCAAGTCACAAAGCCAACTGACAAAATTTAGACACTTAACAGACTTACAACACATTTTACCCTTATGTTCCCACAAGTTTTAGTTAGATTAATCCCTCATGGTTCTCCCAAAACTAATCCCACCGGATAAGTAACTATCTTTTGAAAGGAAAGAGAGAAACCAAGTTTCAAAACTCAAATTAGAGTAAGGTGAGAGGGGAAAGCTAAGATAGGTAAGGAGTAAAACCTGAGAATCTGCCTAGGTTGTCTTAAAACCATTTTTATACTTTGAAAATAAGCCCTTCCAAAATATCCTAAGGACGACTATGCTTGGGTTACTACGGTCAGAATGGCTCTGATACCAACTTTGTGAGGACCCCAATTTATTTGGCTTGTAATGCTTAACCAACCACCTGGCCCTAGCATCACAAATCAAATAAACCGAGCCTCGAGATATGTATACTTCCTGCACGTGATACACACCTCGCCACAAAATTATGCATCAACTCCATTCCAAACATAGAGTCCAAACATTACACTACAAATGTAAGGTAACAAAGAGAGTTATTACAGCATAAAGGCCGACCGCCAAAAGATACACAAATACACAGGTGATGAGCCAGTGGAAGCAAAAGTGCCATAAGATGGCTATAAACAAAGCCAATCGGTGTGCCTTCAACCCACAAGGCATCGACCGGACCGCCAAGCCTAGTCGTCGAACACGGCGTGAGTAGAACTCACGTGAGGCCCTTGGGGCTCACCTTCTTCTCTCGCAACAAAAACATTAAGCAAAGCCAATGAGTACAAAGATTGTCTTTGTACTCGCAAGATCGACGTGTGAACTAGCGCACTGCTCATATGCTACATGAGCTTATTTGGTGGAAGCCATAAGTTTCATTTGCACAAAGCCAATTTTATTTGCAACAATGTAATACAGTTTGAAGGCAAGTTTGCAATTCATTTTAATGTTAAAATAACAAGAAGGATAATAATAGCAAAGAGTAAAGGTAAACAACCTAGAAGTGACTATCCCAATAGTCACCTCAACAATAGCACGAATCCCGCATTCGCATCACCCAACAAGTTTTAATTTAAAATGTTGTAGTCTAACTCTTGGAAGACCTTGCCAAGCGTGTCCATAACCTAGGACGAGGCTATTCGAATAGTTTTAACCCTGCAGGGGTGTACCACTGTACCCACACTTCAGACCGCCTTTAAGCCAATGCACACTACCGAAGGTATGCTGGCACAGCTAAGTCCTACGAGACTTTTTCCAATATTGTGTATTAACTACGAGCCGCTCGTATGGATAGAAATCCATACGCTTACATGGTAAAGCCGAAAAGACAACTACCCACTCAGGATAAAGCTTTTCGGACAACTACCATGCTCCCAACACCATCCCTCCTGCGACCTCCTGCGACCCGGAGCCAATACACGCCAAAGTACTAGGTCAAGAGAGGTCTCATATACTCTAGTGTGGTTAGCATGCTAAAATGCTTGGTTTAGTGTAACAAGATGTTCGGTCCTTGTTGACCCGGGCACCTTTCCAATCACACCCAACAGATCACACCAAAACTTACCATTGTGCCCAAGTCTAAATCGTTTTTGTTTTCATTTTTAGTTTTTGCAATTAACAAAGTACAAGCTAGAATATAAGAACAGTAATAATTTTTATGTGATCAAGATCATCGACTAAGTCGATGATCGCCAATTCTATCGGAAACTAAGCATGGCTAAGCAATCGAACTCGTAATCTACTAAGTGATAAGAGTTCATCCAACGAACTCTAATCACAGAAGTAACCTAGGCTCAAGTAGTGAGATCAAGATTTCACATACGTGATATGCAATACGGATTTAACTAATCAATTTAACACAAATTAGGCAAGTGCATACATACAGTTGAAACAAAATATTAGACTTTAAAATACTAGGATAAACATGATCAAACCGCTTGCACTGGCTTTCGCTCAATAGGCTCAACTCACATTATGCAGAGGATCACTCTCGATAGAACCAGAACCGTCGCAATCTAACGATCGAGAAAAAGCAACGAATAAGAACAAAACACCGACAAAACTCCAACATACAACAACATCAAAACATACCAAACTTTACAAAGCAGCCTAAACAAGATCTAACACATTTTTAGGAACAGAGAATAATTCATTTTGATTTGTTATGAATCTTCTAGGAATTTTCTAAGCTAACAATACACATAAGGCACTAGTTAATTACTTAGCAGATTTTTATAGACAGAAACAGGATCAAAAACCTATCCTGATAGTTAGTACACTAAAAATGAAAATTTACAAAATTGGATTCATTGGATTTGGACAATTATTGAGAAAGATATGAATTTTCTAATTTGGAAAATACAATAAACACCATTTAATCAAAACCAGATTTTTGCTAACAGAGACATGGTTGAAACTAATTTTAGTAAATAGTACATTTAAAATGAAAATTATCAGCACTGGTTTCATGTGATTTGGAGATAAATTGAATTAGTTATGCATTTTCTAAGCTTAATTGAATTAACAGACCACACAAAACCAAATCAGAAATTCTAAAGCAGTTAAATCTTTTTCTACCGACGCGCAGCTAGCCACAACCACTGACAGCGGGCCCAGCGAGAAACGGCAACCAGGTCAAACTTGACCCAGCCGCGCCAACGGCGACGTCGAAGGCGGATTTGGAGAATACGCCTGCTATCACCAGAAACGAATTTTGCTACTACGCAAGACCTTAACCACCGAGAGGACCCACATGTCATGGGCTCAAGGAACAAATTACGACGATTAAGACTTTTAAACGCCGCTTTAGCTCGGAGGGGACCACAAGTCGCTGGTTCAAACTAACGGATGATCAACGCTAATGAAGGAGGATTAAACCTAAAGTTGCCGGCGACTCACCGACGATCACGAGGACGGCGGCGCGCGCACAAGAACAAATCTAGCAAACCAAGAGGTCTTAGGGCGAATGGGTTATACCTACGGAGTTCGGCGAGAGCTCGCGAACTTGGTGACGCCGACCGACCTCGAGGATGCCGGCGCGAGCTGGGCGCAACGGAGGCGAGAAGAGAGCGCGACTCGCGGAGAAGATGCTACGAGCTTCTAGAAGAGTTCGAAGGTGCGCTTAAGCGCCTTGATCTCGTGAACGTGATGCCCAAGCTTACGACGACGGAGGAGAACGGAGGTGGCTTGAATTTAGCGGCGCTTCACCGAGCTTGAGAAGAAGCGGTCAGACGCTCCACGATGCACCAAAGACGACAACGAACCCATCATTAGACTTAGTGAAGCAATGCGATCCTAAGGAACCAAACGCCGAAACATGATACTCACTAGAACGCCAGGAAGCTCGCGGGACCGAGATCACCGGAGGTGGAGACGACAAGACCACCCCTGGTGATTCACTAGACGAACGTGGATTACGGTGGTGCGGTCGCTGGCTAGTGGGCGGCACTAATCACGGCGACGTTGCTCTCGGTTTCTTCTCCGGCCGAAACCAAGAACTGGTCGGAGAGGGTGATAGAGTGAAGGAAACGAGGAATGGGTGGGTGCGGTGAGATGATGAATACCTGGTGACACGCCACGACCGGACACGCGTCCACGAGGTGGCAACGACGAGGTACGTGGAGCGCATGCGCGAACGCTGACGCACTCGGCGCGACGGAGAAGACGAAGTCAGGGCTGACAGGTGTGGTCCGCCCGTCAGCGACAGCGGTGAAGCGGCGCGAGTCGGAGACAGGCGCGGTGCGGTCAGATGGTTTGGCTCGACCAGGACGGTGTGGACTGCAGGATCTGAGATGGACGGCCGAGATCTACCGATGCAATCGGACTGGTCGATTGCCTTGGCGCACGCGGCCGTGCACGGGACCATCGGACGGTCGAGGATTGGGTGGTGCAGCTAGCGGTGCGACCGAGTCCATTAGGTGCGGTCGGACTCGAGCTCGAGTTGGGTTCGAGCCCGATAAACAGTGATTCCAGATTTGAATTAAAAAGGCTGAGCAGGTTTGGGGAATTTTTAGAGATAGCTCCCGAGCTCCAAAAATTCTGAAATTTGTATGGAAGCTTACAGGGACAGAGGAAAACCTTGTGAAATTTTTCCATGAATTTTCATGCAATAGATTTTCCCAAGAAAATTCACAAGCTCTTGTGAAATTTTTCAGAGGTAGCTAGGATGATCAAGATGATAGGAAAAATACTGCAGAGGATGATCACGGTTGAATGGATTGAATATCGGTGGATCTAGAATTTATGGGAGGAGTTCTATGTAGTTTTCTATATAGAATGGCGATGAATTTGGTTGTAGTGTTGTTGAGACTTTTGATCGATAGAAGATTTCGATTTTTGAAGTTTTAGTGTATTTTGCGAAATCCAAATATGAGGAGGAGCAGTTGAATATGTGTTTGTTAATATCCATGTGATTTTGGAAGGAAAGTAGGTAGCAGCTAGATTTCATAATGAAACGAGTTCATAACAATAATGGTTGTAGTATAACTGTTGTGTATTGAAGTTTGATGTTGAGCATCGCTAAAAGTTGAACTGATATGATACAATAGGTGGCTTATGCCCACATGATTATGAAGTAATCGGATGATAATGTGTCCTTGATGAAAGAGTTTTGGTAGGAGCTTTTCAATTGGGTAGTAGACCCCTTCTAAACTTAAGAGGTTGATGTAGTGATGTTGTATGGTTTTGGTATACTCTTGTTTTGAAGATGGGATGAAAAGGTAGTAGGGAACAATTTGGTGAAACTTTGGGGGGCTTTCTAATGGAATAGTTGATGATAAAGATTCGTGTTCAGAGCATATTATTCTTGATGTTAGTAGGATTATCTGCAAGAGATTGTGACTTGTGTGTGTGGTGATGATTCTTTTAGGAATAAAGTAATTGGATCGTCTTTCGTAATTTTCATTTGGTAAAAGTGTTTCGAGTTTTGCGTTTGTGTTCAATTGGACCTCTTGAGTTATGTGGTCATTGAATTTGTTTCGAGCAAAGTGACTTGCTGAAAGATTTTATTGGTTCTTAAGTGGTTCTTGTGATTTGGGTTTTAAGACCTTATCCTATTTAAGCTAGCCAAGTGATGTAGTAATAACATAAAATAACCTTCCTTGTTAAATGAAGAAGTGAAGTATAAGTAATTGAGATTTAAGTCACGTTTCGCATCTTACAGTTGATTTGAGTGTGCTTAAACCTTATGCAGTTGGTCCATATGAGTTTATCAATTTCCAAAGGGCATTACCTTCTTCTCATTGGTGGTTTGGTATTCGCTTTCAGTAGGGTTTGAGCCCTCGACTGTTGACTTTCCCATATGTTTTCTGAGTACTTTGCTTAAGTGACTATTTTTCTTTGATCCTGTGTTCACTACGGGTGGCACATGTTTTCCTAGTTGATGAAAATTGATTCCATTCGCTCTTTTTTTTTAGAAAGAATCAACCTATTCGTTTCACCTGAGTCTTTTGAGGTGTTTAATAATTGTAGTTGTGAAACTATGGTTTGTAAGTTATTCGATGAGTATTGGAGGATAAAATAATTTCGTAATATAGTTCCTTGAGAGAAATTTATCTCAATAGAAGATTGTCTTTGGAGGTTAAACTGATTGCATTGTTACAACTAGTAGAACCTATAGTGATTGTGATCCAAGATCTTTGTTTCACTTCGAGTGGAACATTAGAATTATCGGAAGTATGAAAATCTTGATCAATTCTATAGAGTATCGCAATTTGGTAGTATTGTGATGCTATGAAAGTTATTCTTGAAGATGTGGTTTAATGAGAGTGGGAATATAAAGTAATCGAATCATCATGTCAATTAATGGGATAATGAAAAATGTTAAGTTAATGTCAAGAATGATTTGGCTTTAATGAGTAACCTTCTGAGAGTTATAATCTTTGTAGAGGTAAACGGGTCAAGAAAATATTTTCATGATGATGTTAGCGAGTGAGTATGTGGGAATGGTGGATTTTTAGGGATTTAATCTGAGGATTTTCCTATCTTTTATATGAGAAGTTGGTTACAAGAGTCTTAGAGGTTAAATATGGACTTTACATTGTTATGGTAGAACTTTGAGTCGCCCAAAGATTATGTGTAGAGGAAGTAGAATAAGGGTGGATTGCAAACAGTGGGATGATCGTTGATAACACCCTTCTGATGTAGTACATGAGAGTGTGTGATGTGAATTCGAGATGTTTGTTCTCAAAAGGGTTGAGGTGATATGATTGTGTGAGAGATCTAATTTGGGGATACTTTACGAATGCCATCTGTCAAATGAATTACATCGAAGGAAATCGGTTAGAGAATGTTTTGTGCGATCATTAGAGTCCCTCTTCAAAGATGTAGACAAGGTGTTTCGATTTGGGTTTGGCGTTGAGATCGCCAAGTTAAGAGTAACAAGTTAGTGTGTTGTGCGATGATTGAGATTCCATAGTTTGAGAAATTTTGGTCTTAAAAAGAAAGCGATAATTTGATGCTTCCTCAAGAAGTGAATCGTTTTCTGATTCTCATTTGAGTTACGTCTTTGTTGACCATTGTCTTTCGTAAGTTGAGCTTGGCATTTACGTTGGCGTGTGTGATTCTTTCGATTCGGATGGAATAAAAGAAGTATTTGATTTGGACATTCGAGTGATTTCTCATTTGGATTTCATGGCGTTTATTCAAAGCGCCACTTGGAAAATGGAAATGGTTTCGTGATGAAATTCCTATTTCTAGATTTGACTCTTGATGATCGAAGTGTAACGCATAGTTGCGATGTGAGTCTTTCATCTTCAGATGGGTTTTGTCGGTAAAAGAGTGTGTTTAAAGCGAGTTCTGGTGTGTGTCCCTCGTTAAAGGAGGTGATCTTTATTTGGGTGAAAAAGTTCGATTGAGAGGTGGAACAAGAGTTCAGTGTTCTATGCACATGTTGCGTGGTTCGGTACCACTAGGGGGGTTGCCCCGAGGTACATTGGGTTGTTTTCGCTAGTTGGCAAAACGTTAGGACCGTAGTGAGTCCATGCGCGAAGTACACATCGTCTTGTTTGTTCCAGTGCTGAGTGAGTACCAGAGAGGTCCGAAGTTTGAAGTTTCGCAGGAGCTGCTGACCTTTGAGTAGCATCTGGTGCGTTGTTAGAGAGGTCAGAGCGAGTGCTTAGGCACAAGTCGTTGGTTTGTGTCAAGGTGCCTTTGTCCCATTAGCACGAGAGGGAGGCGACTTGGGAATTAGAGTCTCGCATGCGCGAGCTTTATCCAAAGTTTTTCACGGCAGGTACATAGTAATGTTAGTAAATCTTTTAGCAGTGGTTTTTTTTAGGTGTTGAGGTTGAATAGAATTCGGGGTCGAATTCTGTTTAAAGAGGGTAGAATGTAATACCCCAAAAATTAAATCGGGAGAGAATAATTAAATCGGGAGAATATTTATTTTAGCAAAGCGATTGAACAGGAGAAAGAGGGGTTTTAATGTAATACTCCGATTTATTCTATGAAAGAAAGCATTCAAAAGAGAAATTAAACATAAAAAGGGGTTCTGCAGGTTCTTGGCAACTTGGGCCTCGGGCCTTGGCCCAGGAGGCCCATGAGGGGTCGGCCACCAATAAAAGGAAGGGGGAAACCCTATCTGCACTGTAGCTACAGTGTCGCCGCCGTCACTGTAGCACGACTACTGTAGCATGCCCTCTCCTCTATGGTGGTGCCACCCCCATTGGTGCCTCCCTTCCTCGCCGTCGGTGCTCCCTATTGCCGATCAAGTGAAGAAAGGAGAGGAGATCAACTTCGCGGGGAGAGTTCATCATCTTGCTGCGATTCTACATGGGTAACGTCACGTGTTCTTCGTTGGTTGATGCGTAGTAGTTGCGGTTGATGTCGTTTGGTAGATTGATTTGCGTCGGTTTAATAGATCGCGTTCTGTCCAGATTATTGCGCGGTCAGTTTCATGTGTTTAGAGGCCGAATTAGGAGTTTTGGTCTTCTAGAATTATGTATATAATGTTCTTAGCTTTCAGTGGCCGCCAAGAACGCCCAAATCCGATTAACGGTCAGGAGTTATGAATTTTTAGTATCGTTGATTGATCATCAACATTGGGACAGTCTATAGAAAACTGGATAAAACTGTTCGTTAAAGGGAAAATCAGGGGATCGCAATATAACAAAAAAATGTAGATAACTTCCATACCTTTTCATAGAGGTAAAGAACGCAAGATGTGGACTTTTGTAGCAAAAGTTATGATGATTTTAGTGAACTGTCCAGAGAACCCGACGTGATAATTGTTGCTCTGTAGATTGGCCTGGTAGGGGCAGTATTTGGCAAAATCAGAAGGGCTCCCCAACTAAGTTTATTTAGATAATTTAATTACCTTTCGAGAAAGTATTAGAACATCTTATTTGGACTCCTGAGCAGAAAGTTATGTATTTTATAAGTTGACTGTCCGCAGTGAACACTTAATCGATCGCTAGAAGTTGGAAGATTGGAAATGCTTGGGAGTTTAGCGAGTTCAATTGTGTTGTTATTTATGTTTTGGGTCCTGTATGTTGGTCTTAGTTTGGGTTATCTTTGTGTTCTGGTGGGAGCGTGATCCCAGGGGTAGTGCTCTCTTCGCGTCCACCGTTCTCGCACGGTTGAGGCAAGTATTCAGGTTATCGTATAATTATGCTTGTATGTTGTGACTGTTTGTGTTTGGCTCATAATAGCCATGCATGGATGTTATTATGATGAGTTCCAATTTATCTTGGTGAATACAAGTACTCTGATTGAGAGAATAATTATGAATATTTGATAGAGGGTGCTAGTACTTTGATGCGTAATAACTATGCATGGTTGATAGTGTGATATGTACGATTAAGGATGGTGAAAACTTATGATATGATTAATTGTTATTCATGAGGGATTGTTTATGTTGCTAGTATTATGAATATATATGCTATTCATGAATGTTAGAATGCTATGAATATCAATGATGAGGAATGCTATAAGTATGAATAAGTTTATTCATGTATGACGTTGTTGTGAATACATATGTATGATGGTTTAAAGTTTTGTTCATATGCATCATGCTATCATATTGGAGGCTTGGTCACGTGGTGACTATGCATATTTGAGGTCCCCATCATGTAGATGATGGGCTTGAAGTCCCCACATTCGTGGAATGTGGGCAATGAGTAAAGAGGTCCCCATCATGAAGATGATGGGCAAAGGTCCCTATACTTGTGGAGTATAGGCTCTTGGTCCCTGTGCCAGAAGGCACATGCAAGGGTATACATCGACGGTTGTATACCCCGCATTACCGGTAAAATGCGAAAAGAGATAAAAGTCAAAAGGTGCATTGCATTGATCGCATTCCATAAGTATGAAAGCTATGATTAGTGTAATGTTATTGTGGATTATTGATGCTATGACTGCGAACTTGTTTTAGCCTTGTTGATACTTGCTGAGTCTTTGGGCTCACTCTTGCTTTGATATGTTTTAGGTACAACTGGCAGGAACGACATGCATGGGAGGGAGTAGATGTTGGTTGCACTCACTACCTCACAACCTTAAGGCGATTGTCATTTAGTTTCATTTCAGAAATAAGTAAACTGCTTGAGAATCACTCATGGATGGTTTTGAGTATCAGATTAATTGTATTAATGAGAATAGCATTGATTATGGCCCTGTTTGGTACAGCTTCTACTCCCAGCTTCTCGTTTGAATTTGGTGGAGCTGTACCAAACACCCAGATTCTCAAACCAACCGATTCTGCTTCTCGCGAGGAGCTGTCTAAAAAATACACTAGCGAGGAGAAGCAGCCTTTCCTTGGATTCTCGTGAGAATCCAACTTATAGAAGAAAAAATACCCATTGAAGTTCATCTTATTTACCCGCCGATTGCCATCCACTTACCCCCGACCTCCCAGCGCGAGAACGCCCGACGATTCGCTTTCCTTCCTTCTTTGTTCTTTCTCCTCTCACGCGACTGACGCGACCGAGGCGATTTCGGCGTCGGGCCTCGAGCGCGTCGCCTTCGTCCACCGCCTCCTCCCGGCCGGTCCTCCACTGCGCTGCCGCCAGACCCGGGTGCACCGCCTGGAGAAGACAACCGCCGACCCAAGAAAACCTAGAGGTCGCCGCCGTTCCCCACCTTCTTCGTCGTCGCCGTTCTCGAGCACCCCCGGCCGGCTCCTGTGAAGGTATAGCTATAGATCTGGTCGTCCCCCTTGCCCTCCCTACTCCTCCCTTCGTCTCCTTCTTGTTCGTCGGCCGCCACCAAACAGGGCCTTATCTGTGAATTGAGGCTTAAGGCTTTGTCCTGTGATGTAAGTGATTGATGATTGTTGTTGATTTCCAATCTTGATAAAAAAAATCTTGCTTACCTGAACTGGTAGTATAGCAAATTCGGACATTCTAATTAGTATAGTATATGTGTATGCATCATTGCATCCGGCTCACGAGTGCTTTTGTTTCATATCTTCAAAGATTTGGAAAGCTTGGTCAACTCGCTTAACTAACAAAGATCAGTGCAAAGTTTTTAGAAACAACACAAGTCTTATGAAATGGTGAGGTTAAAATCCAAACAAACAAAGCAATTTATTGTTTACGTTCCACTAACACAAAGTTGGTATTTCACAAATATGCAAGTTTACTAAATTTTATCACCTATGATAATCATGAATTGACAAACTTGGATCAAGATTTTGCAAAAGATATAACTCCATCAGATTTTGATAGCCCAAATAATGGCCTGTAGACTTGGTTTGAGTTCGACCTACTTGAATTATTGCTTGAGTCCGGTGCTCATCAATTCTCGATCTTTGCACCTGGAAGCATGGAAATCGATTGATATTTTGAGGAAAAAGAACGGTGTAATGAATGGCCCTAGTCAAGCTGTAGCTAGCATTGTTTATTGCTTGATGATAACAATTGCCATGATAATAGTGTTTGGTTCTCTGATGCTTATGGTTTCACACTATCAAATGCTTTACGAACTTGCATTGTCAATGTGCTTGGTATTTGTCATAATCTGCATGCTTCATGATGCACACTTGTTCTTCGTGATTGATGATCTTTGCTGCAAACATATAATTCAAAGAATAAAAGTGTATCTTGGTAATTGACCTAGTGGAGAATTGATGATGATTGATGCTCTGCTGCAAATTTTTCATGCTTCTAGTATAGTGATAAAGCTTGAAGTATGTGGTTTTCTGTCGGTCTATATCCATTTGTCTATATTCTTTGACTCGATGTAGTGAAGTCTTGTGGAAAAGCATCTCGAATTGTTTGATAAGAACATTAATTGTTCATAATTTTGCCTCTATCTGTTGATGGGTGAGCAATGTGAAGCAAAGTGGTGAATGATATTTGTTGGTGATGCTTTTAAGTATTTGGCAAATGAGAAATGACATTTATTTTCAAATGCTAACTGAAATGAAATGCGAGTAAATTTGGAGGAAAGAATCACTATTCTTTGGAGAAGGAGAGTCTGAGCCTCAAAGCATTGCTTGTACTCAATGAAACTGTCGAAGATATCCTAAGGAGAAAATGTTGTCAATTCTTGTGTGTTGTTGAGGCTTGTCTAAATGGTGTCCTTAGGTAGCTTTTGTAGGTCTGCTCTTGTATTACTGATGGCTATGATGCCCTGGTATAGAATGTTTTGTATCGGGAGGTTGGATAGGCACGATCTTGTCATATTGTTTCTTCATCTTGTTATGCTCTTCAAATGTTTGATGTTGTGCGTTGTTTAGCTCACGGTTCCATATAATAAAAACATCAATACGATGCTCGGGAACATGGATGCGTTCACTTGTTTGCTAAATGATTTAACCTTAAGATGGTATTCTATGGAGCAAAGGAGTTGTGTTGCATCATCGGAATTCTACTGCACTATCCACTCTTTGTTGACAAGTATATATTGTTATTATTTATCATTATTATTACAGTTGTAATCCATCATAAAGTGTAAATGCAATATAACCTAACATTGTGTGTAGATAGAATATATATACATTCACATGGTCTAAATAAATTTAGGAGAAAAAAATTCTATAATTTGTGTACAAATACATAGGAGAAAGACACAAATACAATTGAATTATTACAACTAGGGGTAACATGGTCTATTTGCCTCTAATCCTCCCTCAGATGGTTTTTGGAGCCAACCTACCAGCCAAACGTTTTCAACAGACAGCTCTAGATTCTTAGAGAAGTGGATTCTCATATAATCAGGAGCAGAATTTGGAAAATGAGAATCTAGAGCTCTACCAAACAGGGCTTATGTTTATTCGATTATCTTACATGCTTGAGTAAACTTGAATATGAAGTTTATTGTTAATTGCCATAATTAATTGTTAGAACCTCGGTATAGTTGACTATATAAAGGAGGTTCTGCCGAAAATTGGTAATTAGTTTTAGTTTAATTTATTTTCAGTAGCATTCTAGGCTCAATGATGAGCTGGGGTGTTATAGGAAGCACTAGAGACCACACCCAGTTCATTAATGAGCTTCCTAATCCATACGACTTCTTTTGTAGATTCGAAAGCCGCAATGTACTTAGCCTCTGTTGTAGAATCAGCAACTATTCCTTGCTTCGAACTTTTCCAGCTCACCGCTCCTCCATTAAGACAAAACCCAAACCCAAACCGCAATTTGAAATCATCCTTGTCGGTGTGAAAGCAAGCATTGGTGTAATCATTTACGAGCAACTCTTCGTCACCCCCATAAACAAGGAATGCATCTTTAGTCCTTATTAAGTACTTTAGGATATTCTTGGCTGCTATCCAGTGATCTTCACCTGGATCTGACAGATATCTACTCGTAACACTAAGAGCATACGACACATCTGGTCGTGTACAAAGTATGTCATACATGATAGATCCAATAGCCGAAGCATATGGAATTCTATTCATTTTTTGTTGCTCATCAGTGGTTGAAGGACACTGGTTCTTGCTAAGACTAATTCTATATGACATGGGCAAGAAGCCCCTTTTGGAATTTTGCATGTTGAACCGCTTTAACACCTTGTCAATGTATATATCTTAGCTTAATCCAATTAGCCTTTTAGATTTATCCCTATAGATCTTCATGCCTAAAATATATGCTGCAGCTCCTAAATCTTTCATAGAGAAACTATTTTTTAATAAAATTTTAACATATTCTAGCATAGAAATATCACTTCTGACTAGTAATATGACATCCACATATAAGATTAGAAAAACAAGTTTGCTCCCACTAACCTTCTTGTAAACACAAGATTCTTCTTCATTCTTGATGAAGTTAAACCCTTTGACCACTTCATCAAAGTGAATGTTCTAGCTCCGAGATGCTTGCTTTAATCCATAGATGGATTTCTTAAGCTTGCATACCTTTCTAGCTTCCTGTGGATCGACAAAACACTCAGATTGTGTCATGTACACATCCTCACTTAGGTTTCTATTTAGGAAAATCGTTTTAACATCCATTTGTCGTATCTCATAATCGAAATATGCATCAATAGCTAGAATGATCCGGACGGACTTAAGCATAGCAACAGGTGAGAAGGTTTCATCATAATCAACACCTTGATTTTGTTTGAAACTCTTCACAACTAGTCGTGCCTTATGAATGTGAACATTTCCATTCATATCTTTTTTTTCCTTAAAAACCCATTTACACTCAATGGTTTTAACACCATCAGGTGGATTAACTAAGTTCCAAACTTGATTGTCATATATGGATTTTATTTCGGATCTTATGGCTTCAAGCCATGACTTAGAGTCTAGGTGTAACACCCCAGCCAACAAGAGCCTGGAATGCTACTAAACTAACATTGTAACCATTTAAAACTAAGATGTCCTACTAATTTCGACAGAACCTCCTTTGTATAGTCAACTATAAAGGAGATTCCAATAGTTAATTATAACACAATTGAATAATCCAACATCTAGTATAATCAAGAGACATCCAAAATTATGCTAATCATCACTATATCATCCATAGCATGCTAAACAACTGAGATATAATCCAGAGAGCATCCAAATCCTTTAAACACCTTTATTACAATTTATTCCAAGCAAAGGTAGTAATCATAAATAGTTCTTTAAGCAGATTACTCATATTCCAAATCAATAATCCAAACAATTCAATGTGATTGGTTTGTGCCATTGTGCAACCACTCTAAGTTTTACTCCCTCCCATGCATGTCGTTCCTGTAAGAGGTACCTAAAAACACAACAACAGCAAGAGTGAGTCCAAAGACTCAGCAAGTAGAATAATCGGTAATAATAACATAAACAATCATAATCGTCAACAATCCATCCACAAAACTCTATAATAAACATGTTATATGCTCATACTATGCAAAATGTTCAAATACACATTCTCTTTCTCTTTTGCATTTTACCGGTAATGCAGAGCATGCATCCGTCGATGCATACCCCATGCCTGTGCCATCTAGCATAGGGACCATTGCCCATACTCCACAAGTATGGGGACCTAAGTCCACGCTCCACGAGCGTGGGGACCATAAGCCCGTCACATTCATGACGGAGACCTCAACAAATGCTTGGTCACCACGTGACCAAGTTTTCAATATGTCAGCATGATGCATATGAACAAAACCTTAAATCATCATAATCCTGCATTCGTAGCAACATCACATATGAATAAACTTATTCATACTTCTAGCATTCATGATCATAGACATTCATAACATTCTAGCATCCATGAATAACACATATACTCACAATACTAGCAATCAAGATCATTCACTCATAATAAATATATCAAACAAGTACTTGTCACAACCGTGCGAGAACGGAGGACGTGAAGAGGGCGCTGCCCCCAGGGCCAATCCCCCACCTGAATTTAATTAAAGCACGCTAAGACAATAATACTAGATAAAACAAAACTAGAAGTAATTACGAAAACACTACGTTAAATAGCGCAAACCCAACTCCTAAAATCTTAAATTGTTGTCTGTCCCCTTAGCAGACAGTCACACTATAAAATCCATAACTTTTTGATCCAAGATCCAAATGACGAGTTCTTAGAATTTATGGAAATCTTATCAAATTCCCCACCTAAACCTATTTGGTGAGCCTTCCTGATTCGGCCATCTAATACCTTTACCAAACAGATTAACAGAGCAACTATTTCACGTTAGGGTTTTTGGACAACAACCTTAAAACCATCATAACTTTTAGTACAATTATCCAAATTTCGTGTTCTTTAGCTTTATCGAAAGCTAAGCCAATTATCTACATCTTTCGTTACAGTGAGACCTCCCAGAAATTCTTTAGCTACCCGCATATGTCTGATTACTAAAGACTGTCGGAATTGAAGCAGATTCACGGGACAACAGCGCTACGAAATTCATAACTTTTGAACCGCTCATCCAAAAGACATGATCTTGTACTCTACAGAAAGGTATCAACGTCGTCTACAATTATCTAGGAGACGACCAGACCTGATTTCGCAATTAACAGCCCTAAATCAGAAGAACAATATACACTGTCAGATTACCGATCTAATACGAACATTGCTACGATACACCAATCGAGGACTTAACGAACGATGACCAGGGATTACCCTTGGAGAGCCACTGAAGAATGCAAGAACCACCAAGTGATCCCTCTCCCTTCCCTTCTGCCTTCTCCCCCTTCCTTCTTCTTCCTTTTTCTTGGTTGGCCACCACAATGGAGAGGCACCGGAGGAGAGGAGGCACCACCATGGAGGAGAGGGGCGTGCTACAGTAGCCGTGCTACTGTAGCACCCTAGTGTTCCCCCTCCTTCTTTAGTTGGTTTCTGGGTTTCTCATGGGCCATAGGCCACTATGCTTGTTTTTCCCCCACTTGACTATGGGCTGTGTGGCCCATTCCTCTCTCAATTTCTGATTTTTCTCTTTTAATTCTCTTAATTCCCTCTCTAATTTTTATTGCATCCACTAACGACAAATGGGATGTTACACTAGGTCAGAGGGTCACCCCAACTAGGTTTATTTAGGCAATTCATTTACCTTTCCAGAAAGTCCAAGATCATCCTATTTGGACTCCTGAGCAGAAAGTTATGAATTTTTGAATTCTGCTGTCTCATCGCTACTCATAAGTATTAGCTCATCATTATTCAATAATAAACGTCATGCCATCAGAGGGTCACCCCAACTAGGTTTATTTAGGCAATTCATTTACCTTTCCAGAAAGTCCAAGATCATCCTATTTGGACTCCTGAGCAGAAAGTTATGAATTTTTGAATTCTGCTGTCTGCAGTGAGCGATCGCTAGAAAATTAGAAAAGTTAGAAATGATAAGAAGTAAGCGATTTCGATTGTGATGTTATGTATGATTTTGGTCCAGTATGCTAGTCTTAGTTTGGGGTTATATTCTTGTCCAGTGGCAGCGAGATCCCAAGGAAACACCCACTTCAGCGTCCGCCGTTTCGCACGGTTGAGGCAAGTATTCGGGTTAAATGAAATTTGTTGTATGTCATGATTGAGTTGTGAATTGTTATTGTTGTCATGTGGAAGTAATGTTGAGATGTCCTAGAGATGATGATGATTGCATATTATGACTGCGGTTATTTCATAATGCTACTGTTTACATGATTAAAGTTTATGATGAATTCTATTGAATGAGAAGGTATAGATGTTCATACCTTATGGGCAATTGACGTGGCCTTTTAGATTTACGTAAACATGGTTGTGTGAATGGGTGATACTTCATCTACATGGATGAATTGGATTATGAAATCATTGATAAATGAGTTCTACAACATTTTGTTCATCCTGTAGAGATTCAGTGGGAGTTGAAATATTTTTAGATGTTTCCTGAATTTCTTCGAGTCGCATTTTGCTCCCACTGACACCTTTAGAAAGAAACTCTTTCTTCAAGAAGACACCATTTCAGGCAACAAACATTTTATCATCATCCCGCTTATAAAAGTAATATCCTTTAGTTTCCTTAGGATACCCCACAAAGAAGCACTTATCCGACTTGGATATGAGTTTATCAGACGTCAAATATTTTACATAAGACTCACAACCCCATATCTTGATAAAAGACAATCCAGCACACTTCCCGGTCCATATCTCATATGGTGTCTTCTCTACCGATTTTGATGGAACCCTGTTTAAAGTGAAAGCCGTTGTTTCTAGAGCGTATTCCTAGAAATACAATGAAAGATTAGATTAGCTCATCATTGACTGAACCATTTCTAACAATGTTCGATTCCATCAATCAGACACCCCATTCTATTAAGGTGTTCCTATTGGAGTAAGTTGTGGAACAATTCCACATTGCTTTAGATGATCACTAAACTCATAGCTCAAATATTCACCTCCATGATCTGATTGTAGACATTTAATTGTCTTGCCAAGTTGATTCTGTAGCTTATTCTGAAATTCCTTGAATTTTTCAAAGGATTCCGACTTATGCCTCATAAAGTAGATGTAACCATATCTATTAAAGGCATCAGTAAAAGTTATGAAGTACTGAAAACCACCTTTGGCCGTAGTGTTTTTTTGGTCCACATACATCCGTATGTACTACGACCAGTAAGTCACTTGCCCTCTCACCTCTGGTCGTGAAAGGTGTTTTTGTCATCTTGCCAAGTAAACAAGATTCACATGTTTCAAATGATTCAAAATCAATTGAGCCTAGAAGACCATCTTTATAGAGCTTTATCATGCGCTTCTCATTTATATGATCTAGATGACAATGCCAAATAAAAGTGGAATTCAAATCATTATGTCGAAGTCTCTTAGCATTAATGTTATAGATAAACACATCCTCAAGATTCAAAACATATAATCCTGTAGGATCGAGTACAGTAATCAGAGGGGGGTGAATGATTGTAGCAATTTCTTGCCCGACAAAACCGAATTACCTGGTCGTAGAAAGATTATGATCACCTGGAACAGCCGGCGCTGGATCGAACCAAAATAGAGGAATCGTACTCGTACGTGATGCCTCCTCGTAGTCGTGCACTAATCAACTCTATTCTGTTGATACTGTTGTCGATGATCAGGCGAAACATCATAGCTCGTGATCGAAGTAAGCGCAGTTGACAAAGATGCGTTATCTCGCCACGCACTACTCGGAACAAGAACCAATCTGAAACAATACTCAGAAAAACATGCCGCCGGCGAAGACTATTTGGAATAGATCTGAGCTTTATTTCTTAATCTTGTTCTGTGGCTACAAAGTGCCCTAACAGCACCCATCAAAGCTTTCTTCCAAAAGTAGTCTCCAAATAGCCCGCAAAAGCCATGGGAAAACTCTTCCCCTCTGCCTCCTTTTATAGGCAGAGTCCTAATCTGTATCCTCAACGACACAGATACTAAATCCTATCTCTTTCGAGAATTAAGGGACCCGAAACCCTTCCAAACACGGGTTTTCCAATATCTCTAATCTTCCAGATATAAAACACCTTTCATATCTCTTCACGCGTCATAAGCCTTTAGGACTCTACCTCTCGAAGCTTCTCCGCACATCATCATCCACACGCGTTGTAAGCCTTTAGGGCTTTACCTCCCGAAGCTTCTCCACGCATCATCATCCACACGCGTCGTAAGCCTTCAGGACTCTACCTCCCGAAGCTTCTCCACGCATCATGCAACCACCTTTGATCTCCATGTGCCTCAGCGTGAGCCTGACCACCTCGTGACATCCTCGACCTCCTGAACCCCAGATTTCCCCATCCTAGTTCGGGTCTTCCTTATCATCGACCATGATCGTCTCTACGCCCAACCTACAGTTGCAAATACCAAAGAACATTTGCCTGGCACAAGTTCTCCAACTTGATCAATATCAGTTCACACACGCATAACATACTCTCAACCATCAATAATCACTAATCAAATCATCCTTGAAGCCTACGACCAGTTCAACAAAGTCCATGACCAGTTCCAATATGTCTACAACCAGATCCAAGAAGTCTACGATCACTTCCAGAAAGTCTCGACCAAATCCAAGAAGTCTACGACCACTTTCAGAAAGTCTACGACCAGATCTCCAAGGTCTACGATCAGTTCTACATGGTCTACGACCACTCTGAGAAAATCTACGACCAGCTTCATGATGTCCACGACCAATTCTTGTAGCATTCGACCATCGACCACACACTGTAGCTTTCGACCATTGATCAGGCATTGTAGCTTCAACCTTCGATCAGACATTGTAGCTTCAACCTTCGACTAGGCATTGTAGCACTCGAAGCCTACGACCATGCACTGTAGCTCCGACCACAAACCACTTTTTACGACCACGAGCAGTTGAAACTTCTCACGACCACGTGTAGTCGAAACCTTACAACCACGTGTAGTCGAAACCTTCTACGATAACGTTCAGCTGAAGCCTTCTACGACCATGTGCAATCTAAACCTTCTATGACCACGACCAGTGGAAGACTCCCATGACCACAACCAGTCAAAACGAACAGTACTTGAAGATGCAGCACTCGTGATGAATAGTTCTTAGAACTACATTACTCGAAATGAATAGTACTCATAGAACAAACATCACTCGCAGTGAACAGTACTCGATATGAACACTGCTCGAGTGAACAGTACTCGAAACTACAGAACTCGAAGCCAAGTGGAACGACTGAAAAACCAAGCGGAACGACCAGAACTTTTAGAACTGCAAATTACAATGCAACCCAAATGTCAATTATTCATCAGCAAAAACCACAACCCATCCACATGGTCTAACAAATATATTCACCAATGGAGCATGGCCATAAAGCATATCTTCAAAATAAATTGAACAACAATTGTTCTTTATTCTGAACTCATAACCTTCTGCTCCTAAACAAGAAGTAGTAATAATATTTTTACTTAAGGCAGGAACATAATAACAATTATTTAATTCCATAATTAATCCTGAGGGTAAAGCTAATGGTAAAGTGTCAATAGCTAATGCAACAACTCTTGCTCCATTGCCCACGTGAAGTTCAACCTTGCCTCTTGCCAAACTTCTACTCCCTATCAGTCCCTTCATCGAATTGCAAATATGAGTAACCGATCCGGTATCAAATACACAAGAACATGTAGGAGAAGTGGCAAGATTAATTTCTATAACATTTATACCTGAACCGAAAGTCGTACTTCTTTTGTTCTTTTTCATCTGTACTAAGTACTTCTTACAATTTCTCTTCCAATGCACGGTCCCATGACAGTGGTAACATTCAGTGTTAGGCTTGGGACCCAGCTTGAGCTTCATAAGCTTAGCCTTGAGACTCTCGATCTCATCTTGAGTCTTTCCTTTGCCCTTTCCCTTAGACTTATGCTTCTTCTTGAAGCTAGTAGTCTTTTGAACCATCATCACATGATTAAAACTTTTCTTAATGCTCTCCTCAGCACCTTTAAGCATACCATGCAACTGAATCATTGACTTCTCCATGCCATTCATATGAAAATTTAATATGATGGGATCAAAACTCGTAGGAAGTGATTGGAGAATCACATCAGTAACCAACTCTTGGCTAAGGGGAAAACCAAATTTTTCAAGCTCTCAATATGACCAATCATCTTGATCACATGAAGACTGACCGAGCTACCTTCTGACAGCCTACAAGAAAACACTGCCTTGGAGGTATTGTACATCTCTGCCCTTGCTTGATCCTGAAACATGTCTTTTAGACTCACAATCATATTGTAAGTGTTTGTGGTCTTATATTTGCTTCTGAAGCTCAGAGTTCATGGTGGCAAGCATAAGGTAGTGTACATCGACTGCGTCATTGCAATGCTTCTCATAAGTATTCTTTTTAGCACATGTAGCATCTGCATTTGGTTCCTCGGGATATGGACCATCTAGAATATATTCCTTCTTTTCTTGTTTGAGAACAATTATCATATTACGAAACCAGTCAATGAAATTTATTCCATTCAGTTTTTCTTTCTCAAGAATAGATCGCAAGTTAAAGGTAGATGTGGAGGAAGTACTAGGTGCCATGATCTACAACAGAAAATATGTATATGCAAAAATCAGCACTGTGTTTATGTAAGATCTTCTATTAAACACTTTAATAAAAGATACTCCCACTATATGTTCTCAACCAAGCTTCCCTTTAACTTCATATAGTGGGTTCAAGATCCCGATATCATTAAGTCCTAGTGAGCTTTGGCATCACCGCTAGAAACCTAGTGATTTAGGTAAGCAACCTCTTGCCAATCATATTTCATATGACTCTTGTTTGTTGGGTGGCATCTCTATGCTCCGGCGACCAACACTATGCCCCAAGGCCCTAAACCATTTTGATAGCCTTGTCAAGTTAAACTAATACTATGCATGTGGGTGTTCGACACCCACCCCATCTTATTAAGATAGTTAATGGCACCCTACATTGGTAGACCTACTAATTAACGATTAAAATCGTGATAAGTGCAGCAATTGAAAAGACATCAAATTTACTTAATTTTTCTTGAGGATACTACTCTACCATGTTAACACATCTAATGATAAAACATGATCAATAGCATAACATGAACAAAATAAACATTCACAGATAATCATATTAAACTGTGAAATAGTATAGCCTTTAACATGACGATCTCCATCACCATGCTTCCTGTCCTTCGACCATCATGCTTGAAATCTCCGACCGCATTCATCTACTAAGCAATTACTCCTAAAAGCTAGTAATGAATTACATATGAGAATATCAAGCATCACATATCGACACGTAGACTGTTATACAATAATATGTAGCTCGATAGCCATCTCACAACATAACACGCAGGCCATGAAAATCCATAGATGCATTACATACACAATGGGCCATACTATTCACATCAATCCTTGCAAAAGGTGTTATGCATAGAATCCAATTCTATCAGGTGACATGAACACATAATACTATATAACGCGACAACGATTACCTAGCACGGCGGTCCCACTAGGAGTATCATGCAATGTGGTTGTGAACAAGTGAAGTTAATCATCTGGTGCTATCAGTAGACCCATCTACTATCGTCGAAAACCGATTGATCTTATCAACCAGTAACTAGACCGTTCTATCCATATGAACCGATCCAGGTGACAGACCCAACCAGTAATATATCCAATCTACTACTGCCACATATCAAGTATATACGACCGATCTGGATCAAAAACTACACAAGATGGCTTTGATATCACTGAAGGGATACGGGCAGGCTACGCTAGCTAGCAAATCAAAAAATTTACCACGTAAACCAGGAAGTTATGCAAGCAAGAGATCATAGATCGTTACCACTAGACTTTTAGTGCAGCGGAAGAAGAGTTGGAGCAGCCTGATCAAACGTTGATCGCGTCGGTGCAGTGGTCGTAGTCGATCATCCAGCGTCCTCGATGCCGATCGTCATCTCCAGCAACCAATCGCCTTCCTCGTTGAAGAACGTGGATCGTCCTTGAGCGCAACAGCAACTGCAGCAGCACCTCTACGATATTCACACGTCCAGGGATGGAACACCGTACGCCGGTGTGCTAGCACCAACTTGCACGGTAGGGTTCTCAAGAAGATGACGGGTAGGATTTTGGTGGAGCAACTCATGTCGTTCTTACCTCCTCTACCAACAGTCTCATACATCCCCTTATATAGGGCCCATGACGGATTCTATCCGAATTCGTTTGTAGTGAAAAATTGTAATAACTAGACTCTAGATTTCTTCAATGGACAAATATGTTGAAACGAATGCTCCCGCGGCCATGGAGAAATATAGCGAAACAGAGGGAGTAACACAAACATCTAATATGCGATAATAGGACAAATTACATGGGATGCAATCTCAAGAACTGATGTTTCTTGCTACTAGGGTTGAAAACAGGACACGTATTTCCCGCCCGATCTAGAGCCGGATCCGGGTGGGAATTGGACTCGGGAAGACATTTTACTATCCAATCGGATCCGGGACATGATCCAAATAATTGCATCCGATACGAAGCAGACAATATCCGGCAAATCCGGGATAGGATCCGGATATCGGAAGGTTTCTTAGCCAGATATTCGTCAAACAAATCCTCTAAAATCTGAATGTTGGCCCAGTCCAACCCATCTAATTTTCCTAACCCTAACTCGAGTGAGTAGTGACTCACTGACTCAGCCGCCGCCCACACGCATCCTCCTCCCTCCTATCCTGCACCGCATCCTCCTCCGCCTCCCCACACCACACCGCCGCATCATCCTCTGCCCCGTCGCCGTCCCACTCCACCCCCACCACTGCATCTTCCTCCGCCAACGCCGCCGCATCCTCCTCCGCCGCCGCTTCCTCTACCCGCTTGCCACCCCTAGACCTTGACGGTGGCACCTCCTCCTCGGACTATCAAGCCGGTGAGCTACGCGAGCTTAACTGGCATATTTCTAGAACATTTCGTGTGTGGTTATGTGGTCAGGAGTCAGGGATTGAGGAAATTTTGGAGGTGAGTGTTGTGCTGTGATAAGAGGGAAGAGAAAAACGTGTAATTAGCTGCGAAAGCAAGTACTGCAGTGTTACGACTCTGAATTTTGACTAGTTAGCTTGCTGAATGTTGGTAAATTAGTGTGGGGGGAAGCATCGATCCCTCTGGTTTTATTTCTGCAGTTATATGCAGTGGAACTAAATTTTTTGCATTCGCATGGAGTCATAGTAGAATTGTTATCTGTATGTCTTGATGTGTGTATTGAGCCGTCGAACAGTTATATCTTCATCGAGCCATTTTGCTGTTAAGAGTGGGGGATGAATGGAGTAGGGAGGCATTACTCTTTGGAAGTATAAGAAATTCACACGTATGCATACATTATCCATGTATTTTTATCTATTTCCGATCCGAATCCCATCCCCTTCTGAATAACCTGAATTTGTATCTGTATTTAACTCTGAATCTGAGAAAAAGATATAGATTAAAATACAAAAAGAACAATATCCGTCTCTATCTGCCCGTTTTCACCCCTCCTTGCAATAGCTCAATTGAAATATTGGGCTAGTTACTTATAAAAAAAAACACTTTTCCAACAAGAAATGCTTATTTGCAAAAGCAAAACTGATTCGCGGGCCCTCCAAAGCCGGAGGCCCAGAAGGGCAGAAGGTCATAATCCAAAGGATCCAAACCCTCCCTTGAACCTCCCCGAGCGCCGCCGCCGCCGAAGCGCCGAGTTGCAAGAAGAAGAAGAAGAAGAAGCAGCGACCAATCGTTCCACCAATGGCGGGCGGTGGCGGTGCGTTCTGGGCGACGCGTGCGCTGGAGGTGGTGAAGCGGAACGACTCCCCGGGGCTGCTCTGGAAGCGGATCAAGCTCACCACCACCCGCAAGAACAACGCCAAGAAACGCCTCAAGCGCCTCTGGCAGGTAACACCAGGCCCAATCCAATCCATCCCCTTCTCCTCCTTCTCTCGTTTCCCATCGGACGTTATCCATGTGGCTGCGGTGCGAGTTGTTTCTTGGAACGATTAGGGATGATGGTCTCTTCGTCTCCCCGGTTCGTTCGCAGTTCGTCTGTTAGGTCGAAATGGTTAAACTGTTGCTTCTATTGAATCTTGGGCATGATACTAGTTTGTTCTTGACATATGGTCATCAGTTGTTTTGATGTGCTGCCTAGTTCTCTGTTCCTGTTTGGGTAATTTGGGGGTGGGGGGCACAATTCTGGGAGTGGCAACATTTTGGGCTACAATATGTAGTGTTGTTCTAGCAAAGGGCTGTCAGTTGGGTTGATTATGTCCTGTAGTCGAGTTGATATAAACTTGCACTTGATTCTAGCATACTTGTTTGTGATTCAACAGGGGGTGCTGTGTGTGGATGGACATGGTTAAGGTTAGCCATGAATCCGAAGAGTGAAAATGGATATCTTAACAGTTGCTCAGTGCATCTGATCTAGTGGCACTAGTTGTAATTTTGTGGGATCAAAATTGGGTTTTGCCGTTGGAGCTAATTTTTGGATTTCTGTTCCTCCCACGTGGCCATCAGTAATAATAAGGAAGTTCATAAACTACCTCCAGAGTCCAGATGGAATAACTTGTAAATTATAATAAATCATGTACCTGTGGCTACAAATGCAGAGACTCTCATTTAAGGTTATTTAAGAGGGCTATTGTAGAATATTTATGCTATGTAACATCCCCACATTTTATTTGTGAGTTAATAGTAAACAGTAAGTAATATCTGCTAGTTGGGCCTAATGGGCCAAGTGTGATCGGGTTCTACTTGAACTCTAGCCGGGAGAAAACCAGAGTCCGGTTCATGAGAGAAAAGGAAAATCAGACGGAAACAAGTGGGAAACCAAGAAAAAACAGTTTTCTCCAAGTGTTTTTCCCGGTTTTGCTCCCGTTTTTCCTAGTTTTCCTTTTCTCTCAAGAACCGGTCCGGTCCTTGGTCTTCTCCCAACTAGCGGTCAACTAGAACCCAATTATCCCCACACTTGGCCCATTAGGCCCAATTAGCACAAATTAATTAACTTCTGTTTATTAATTCACAAATAGAATTTTGGGATGCTACATGCAATTCCTGGGAGCATTCCTCCAACATCCTCAAACTCTTGTTCTAGATGTAAGCTTTGCTCATGGACACATCTGCGCTCTTCTCGCATTCGCTAAATCTGCCTCTAGGAGAGACTTCGCCTCTTACATCTCAGTTTTCCATAGTAATGTGCTAAAGCATAACATAGCTCATTATGGTGGAGGTGTATGGGTAGGTGCATCTCTTGGAAGTCGTTCACATGTGGCCTGTGGTAACTGGTATTATTCTTCATCTTCATAAGCGTGCTCACTGAAGAAAGCTAAAAATGATTATCCAAAGAGACAAAACTCTATTTCTACACCCATATTGAGCACACAGAGTCAGTCCCTGAAAACCTCCCCCTTTGAACACTACTGATGTGTGCAGAGAAGGGAAGTCATAATCTGAGTCAACTGTCTGTAAATTCAATGGTGTACATCCTCTTATCTAGCATCTATGATGAGAGTGGAAAGTGTGCATAAGCAAACTTACAAAATAAACATTTAATAAGACCCTAGAATGTAAGGTGCATCTGTAGAGTGCTGAGACATGTCTAGACGACCACACTATTTCCCTTATAAGAATCTAGGGTTTTGATCACTTTAACTGTCATTCCCTGAATCTGAGTAACGTATTAGGCACCACAGGGTCTGAATTGAAGCGCTTAACCATATTCCGGCCAGATTCCTAGACCTAAAATTCACTACCCATTGAAACAAACCAACTAATGCAATTTTGTGAAAGATATCTATGTTTACGAGGTCTAATGCTTACTTTTGATGGAAATAACATAATGCACCTACCTTATGTTAGTCGCTGGACTCTTACTATTGGTGATAGCAAGATCCTTACTCTCATGGAGAGGATGACACTTGGAGATGGGGCAATTTTCTCTTGTATATTTCTCTTCACAATGCCATGCCAACCTGAGGGGTTGGGGATACATATTTATAGGGCTAATCAGCCAAGCATATGCCGAGCATATGCTAGTCTAAGATGCTCTGTCCTAGATGCTCTGTCCTCTAAAGCTAGTCCTAAAGCTAGTCCAAGATGCTCTGTCCTAGATGCTCTGTCCTAGATGCTCTGTCCTCTAAAGCTAGTCCAAGATGCTCTGTCCAAAAGAGATGCTAACCGCCAGTCAAGGATGCTGTCCTTGAAAGGCGGCAAAAGCCAACACAGAGACTTATCCATCACCTTACTGGTACATCATAATCCCACTACCACCTGCTTCCTGTTGATGTTCTCGTTTACAGATTCTACGTTTATCACCCAATGAAAGTGCAGGTTTAACCATAAATGCCTGAGTGAAATATAAATGCAAACACTTAAAGAGTGTGGACGGAAGATGAAGGGTGGCATTGGTTGTGATGGATTTTAGCTGCTAGCAGGCGCAAATTTCACTAGACAAGGGTTAATGAGACTCCAGAAGTTTCACATGCTTATCATTTTAGGAGCAAGAGGGGCTGATGGAATCTTGAGAAAAATACGGTTTTGACAGGGTGGAAAAGTTTATGATTTCATCAGTAAAATTTAAAGACGTGAAAGCTAGTGAATTCGTGGGGTGTTTTACATAGGTAATCCAATATCCTTCGATCTGACGGAAAATGAAGATAGAGACAAGCAAATAAGGAGGGAAGATCTTGTTGCAAGCAGCGGAGCACATGTCTTCGTAGATTTACTAAGGACAATCTTTGCTCTGCTATCCACTGTAAAGATTGTCTAGCGGAGCCGGAAGTAATAGACTGGCTCGGGGTGGTGGGGGTGCCAGGTGGGGTAGGGAGAGGCATGTGAGCAAATCCTATGCTGGGATTACCATCAACCATCAATTGTAAAGTTTGAGAAGAGGGTTATCATCCAAATGTTCCAAACCATCTTAGCTGCTGCTTCATAGGATTATACTTTTGGTGCATCCCCCTTGAGCCTTTAGAACACCAAGTAGTCACCTGTATGGTGCCCCACAACAACTGTTTATCCATTTTTCTGCACACTCTGCTTTCCTCCTCCCTGTGAAGCTTGAAACTGCAAATAGTTACAACCATTCGCTGCCAATAACAGCTTTTGTCCACTGTTCTGGTGTGCACTTTGTCTTATGTGGTAACACTTGGTTTTCCCTCCTTGAGACTTATTTTATTGAAGCATATATAGTCGCCAGTATGATAGTAGAACCATCCAAGAATATCCGCCACTACTCCCTTGGATCTTGAATTGTAGCTTAGGTAATCCACGAGAGTCTAACTTGTTACAGATCTGTTTGTCCAGAAACCTTGATAAGCGCTCTTCATGTTGCATGCAACATAATAAACTCATATATTACCCTTATCTGTTATCACTGGACACATCTGATACAGCCACAGCCACCATCAGAAAGTTCTTTGTTTGGATGAGATTAATGGTACTATTTTTCTGGTTCTGTTAATTATGTGCATAAGCGCTATTGGTATTATATATCTAGTTCCGTTAGTTATATGCATAAATGAAGACCATTTACGTTTTGAAAACTCGGATTTTTAGCCCCTTGTTAGATTGACCCTTCAGGACATTGGGCATCTCTTTTTTTGTTTGCTCGCATGTTCAATTTTACCAAGTTTCCCTTTCATTTTGCTCTATTGTGACCCATTTACAAATGGTATATACATATATTTCCCAACTCAATACCTCTCAACGTTTGCTTCACAAAAATACTGCATGTATGTATTGGTTACCTTTTTTTTCCCTCCTTAGCATTTTTTTTCCGAATCTTGGTTCGGTATGTTTGTTTTGGTTGTAAGGAGCTTGATGCGCGGTGTTTTCAAAATCTTTTGATTTGGTTATAAGGAGCTTAACCTGCTGTGATTTCTATAAAATATTACCCCAACGTTAAAATATAGGGGCAATTAGGTCACTAACATCACAAAAAGTTGAAATTAGACAAATAACATCGCAATAGAACTTGACTACTAAATAACATCCAAAAGGCTAAAAAATCTGGAAATAACACTATGGAAATATTCCATCACAAATTTTTCAAAAAGATACGATTGCCCCCTTCAACCCCAACTCCGGTGTCTCCTCTTGAGGTCTCTCTCTCCGACGTCGAGGGGAAGCCGCGCCTTGCTGCCTCGAGCACATCGGTGCAGTGTGGTTTGGAGACTGATGGTAGCGGCGCGGACCGGCAATGGTGTCGTGCTTGGAGACCGGTAGTGGCGGCGGCACGGCTCGGAGGAAGTGGCTCGGCGCGGCTTGGAGACCAATGGTGGCGGTGCGGACCGGTGGTGGCGGCAGCATGGCTTGGCCGGAGAAGAGGGAAAGAAAGGCGGCGTGGCTTGCAGAACGGCGACAGCGGCGCGGACCGGCGGCAGCGGTGTGCTTGGGGAGGCGGCACATCTCGGCCGGAGAAGAGGGGGATGCAAAAAAGGGTAAAAACGTCATTTTACCCCACGGGTGTTATTTTCCTGTTTTTTTGTTGTTTTGGTGTTATCATGCAGTCAACTTGTGGGGACCCCCGGGTTATCTCCGTAAGACCAAGGCATTCCTAGTCTTATGGAGATAACTCTGGGTCTCCCGTGAATGGATTCCAACTCAACTACATCTAAGTGAGGCTTGATCGAAAACTAGAGCCCCTACGATCATGTGTGCTGCTCCTCTGCGAGCACTACATGATAATCGGTTCTCTAACGGCCCAAGCACTACACTTCATGAGTTAAATTGGAAGCCACGAACAGCGAGCATAAGACCATGTTGGCTCTCAAGATCAACGATCAACATGCCCCCAAACTTCCATACAACAATCATACATTAATAGTTCAAAAAACATACATCATAATAGTTCAAGTCTGCAACTATTACAAAATGGCCGATCGGCCAAATTCAATAAAACACTTAAAGTTGCAGCGGAAGCAAGGTAAATAACCAAATGTCCAGCATGGTATGTCCATAACCCATCGGCAACCGACTGGGAGTTAAATAATAGCACTACTCGTTAGCGTCGTCTAAATCAGCACTAACGAGCTCAACGGGCTCGAAGTCTTCCTCACCTGAAAGCTAGTAGACAAACTGATTGAGTACAAAGGTACTCGCAAGTCTTACACAAAGGTAAAATTAGTTATGCATAAGGCCACTCAAAGGATGGCTCATATTGGTTTAGTTTTGCAAAAAGATGCAATAATTTACAACCTACACATACTAGTTTTTCATTTGCCATTTTAAAATCAGATTTGAAGTAGAAGTAAAGCATACGATCAAGTAATAAATTGAATGACACATGAATCAAACAAACAACAAAGTGGCAGCTCACTTTGATACAACAAAATGCATGAACATCCCATTCATACCGGATACCGAGTTTACCCACAATTTAAATTCAAAGTCTAACAATAGTAACTCCCGAACTCAAGTGATCGTCTATAACCGTGGATACGGCTATTTGAATAGATTTATCTCTGCAGATATGTACTACTTTACTCACACAACTCGATCAGCCTGTAAGCTTCCGGAATAATGACACACTTCCTTAGGTATGCCGGTCGAGAAGAATCAAGATACGGTCGTTTTTAGTAAGAAAATCCTATTGAGATACGTCCCTTTTGCAAGATGTTCCCTTACTTAGTACAAGCGACTGATAGCACTTGCTAAGCGGCTCACAAGTTGTATTGGAAATACCGATGCAATATAAATAACGAAAAATGGTGCTCCCTTGCACACTATAGAAAATTACATCGGTTCCGACGGACAAATGATCAACACAAGTGCTATTACACCACCTTGGGACTTAACACAATAAAACCTCCCCCCTACTTAACTGTACAGTACCTATATCTCGCGTGTGGTAGCCCGAGTTTTACTTGAATCAACGATGTTACCAAAGTTCGGTCCTTGTTGATCCAAACAAGTCCACCCCATACCCAATCTCGTGCACGAAGGCACCCTCACTAGCAACCACTTGTCCAGACCTCAAAACTCTTTTAAAAAGACAAAATTTAACTTAAGAAACATATACGAATATCTGAAATAAAAATAAGATAATAAAATTTGTGTATCTCATAATTGTCGGGTTATTCCCGACAATCAAACTACCGTTTCTAGACTTACATGGCTAAGCAAACCCGAACAATATACTTCACACATCCTATCTTAAGCTTGTAGGTACTGGAATAATTCAACGATAACCTCAATGAATAGGAAATAACTAATCTACACATCATAAAAATAGCGACATTATCAAAATAGCATGGAAGTAATTATCATTGCACTGACTTAACAAAATTGGGATCAAATATGATGCAAAAGAAAGTTCAAATAATGCTTGCTTTGTTGGTAGTCTAATTGCTCGCTCTCAGTGGCGTACGAGTCAATATCAATTGCGTCGGAATCTAGAGAATAAGGGCATCGATAAATACCGAAAAAACCTCAAAAATCAAAATGCTCAAAAATGCATGATTTTTCTACAGTAGCTAAATCATGATTTTAGATGAATTTAGGTAAAAGAATTATTCCATTTGGATTTAGTATGTAGAAGTTATAGTGGTTTGAAATTTACTTTGCTGGAAAATCCAAATTAAATGCATTCGGTTACTATTTATCCAATTTAATTATTTGACCAAAATTTGCAGAGCAGTAGTGGGACAAAAGATTATATAGGTAAATAGAGAATAATATTATAAGACTAAAATAGTTGAGTTTACCTTATTTGGAGTTTTCATGATTTAGTTATGAATTTCCAAAGTTCTCAGCTTTTTCTATTGTAAAAATAATGGAGTTTAAGGATCATATTCCAAAAATATATTCTCTGCTTATAGTGACATGTTTGAAACCTATTTTAGAAATAAGTTCACTAAGAATGAAAATTATCAAAAGTGATTTCACTAATTTTGGAGTTAAGGGGAATTAGTTATACATTTTAAAAGTTAATACCATTCTTCAGTGTAAAATAAACAAATTTCGAATTTCCTAAAGCTTTTATTATTTTTCTTACTCACTGCTGCGATAGCCGCAATGAATGACAAGTGGGTCATGTGAAAAGTGTGTTTTCTTTTTTACTTCCGGTTTTAAAATGCATTCTGACAAGTGGGACCCCATGTCAGTGATACAGTCCATACGCACATGCACATAGCGCACGACGCTTATGCGGCCGGGCCCACACGTCAGTCGCTCTACGGCTTTAACTCAACGCGTTTGTTTTCTGTGCAAGGTCCCACGTGTAAGTGACTTATTAGTGTGGCTAAGACATCTATTAAATGCTAAGCAATAAAATTATAAAATGATCGGATCAGCGTCCTAATGATATTTCTACAGTATTGTCGGTAATTCGACAATACCGAGCTGCGCTCACCGGCACATTGCTGGCGATTCCGGCCACGACGGCGCGAACCAAAGGTATGGACGGGTGTGCAATAGTATTGTGCACCTAAAGGTGGTGCTCTCGACGGCTGAGCCGGCCGATACCGACGGTGAGCTGGAGAGGAGCGGTGAGTTTGCTACGGCCAAACATGCATGCGCAAGGAAAAGCTCCGTAGCGTCCAAGAAAGCGGTGCCTGAGGTTCTAGGGACTACTAAGGAAGCTACCTGAGCGATGGAGGTGCTCGGGGAAGCTTGGAGATGGCTGGAGCTGCGTCGGCGTCGGAGAAGAAGATGGCGGCGGCACGGCTCAACGGGGAGAGGTCGACTGGAGCAATCCTACGGATAATGAATGGTCAGGATAGCTCAAAGAAGCTACAGAGATGCTAAGGAAACAATGAATCAGACAATGGCTTACCGAATCAAAGTGGGAGACAAAGGGACTATTCTTCAGGCGAAAATACAATCCTTCCAAATTCGCGAAATCCTGTCATGCATTGTCCCAATAGGTTTAGGGGTTTTCAATGTCATGTTATATGGCACGATATGACGCGAATGAAAAGTCAAGAACCTTATCGAAGAAGAAGATGGGTCGAGGATGTCCGTCGGAGCAAGCTCTGGAGTGGCCGAATGACACCAAAATGGTCCAGAAGCTACAAGGCAAAGTAAGGGCTGAGCTTAGCAAAAATGGAACCGGCATTGAAGATAGAGCCGAGAGGAACCACGCGGTTGAAGCTCACCGGAGCAGAGAGCGGAGGAGAGCCTCGTCTTCCTCAGCCACCGAGAGGAAGAATGAGTTGAAACGAGGTGAAGGAGGGGGTTTTAACCCAGGGAAGATGACGGAGTGGAGGCAGCGTGAAGTGAGGAAGCTCCAGGAGTGGTGGATGGAGGCGGTGGATTGGCGCCGTCGACGGAGCAGCTCAGGGCGTCGCGGCCGCATGGCACAGGATGCCTGAGGGCTGCAGCAAGAGGTGGGAGACGATTCCGACAGGTGGGGTCCAGTGGCCAGTGAGAGCGAGAGCGGTGCGATGCGGCTCGGTCGGTACAACTAAGAGATTGGGCTCAGTCAAGTCGCTCGAGTCGATTTCGTTTAGATCGTTCGATCTTGATTGGACGACTCAGATCAAGAGGGGCGTTCGGACGGTCCGAACGTTCCCAATCGTTTTTGTCGGTCCAATTGAATTTTAACGGTCCAGATCGTGAGGGCTGTTCGGTGGTCCGAACATTCCAGCTCAATCATGACAGTTGATTTCAAATCAGACGGTTCGCGCGTTGGGTTCGACGTGGTGCAGCTAGAGGGTTTAGCCAAGTCAAGTGGCTTGGGTCGGGGTTAGGTTTGAGCCCGATGAACAGTGTAAGGTTTGATTGGTTTTGAATCAAACTGATTCTACTTTGACTGGGGTCTTAAAAATAGAAATAAATTTCCTAAAAATCCGAAATAATTCAGAGGGGTTCCTGGGAAGGTGTCCATAAAAAATATTAAACCTTACTGTTCATAATATATTTCATATATTTTATATTCAAATTTAGGATAGGTCATTTAATTGTGTTTGAATTTTCTGAGGGTTGTTTCTAGTCCCATAAATCTGGAAAAAATTATATTAATTTATGATAATTAATATAGTATTTGAATAAATTGGTTCCAGAAGATGTTCACAAGTTTTTTGTTACTGTTTTTAGTCGGAGTTCAAATTTGAAGTGTAAGTTTAATATTTGTTTGAGATTTTTCAAGTGCAATATTTTATGTAAATGCTTGAAAACAATGATGTATACTGATGAGATGCATAATAATCTTGTTTATTAATTTGGGGATGTGACACAACTACCAATACAATGTCATTTCTCTAAATCTCGGCGATTGGGATGTCACTAACCTAATTTTCCCTAAAACATATATGATGTTTTAGATAGCATGTAGCCAAGCTTCTCCTATTTTAACCACTAATATATGAATGATTATTTAGGTTGGCAATGCGTAATTTTTTTTGAAGCCGGCGATGTGGAATTGATATCATTAGAATTTTTTTAATGAAAAGTAATTTCATAATATATTAATTTTATAATTTTTACTAAAATATTCATATAAATAGTGACGGTGAAAGTTATGTGTTGGAGTCACACGTCCTAAACATCATATATTCTTAAACTGGGAGAGTAGATGTTTCTTTTATATTCTGAAATAAGAGCCGATCAAATGAGGTAGAGCAAGAAACCAAGGACATATTAAAAGAACATTATTCTTTCCTTCCCCGGCAGCCCTAGTTGCTAAGTAACGGGCATCAGCTAATTTTGGAAAACACAATTACATGTGCACTGAATCCTGAGCAAAGGTGATATTATGATTTATATGTTGCACATTTCGGAGGGAGTGATTATTTACTTCCAACCAAACCGTATATGTTATCCCATTGATTTTGAACAATAATCGGTGGATGGAACTCATGTATATATGTTTTAATTGAAAAAATATATATTATTGAGCATACTGTCGTAACTCTTAACGAGCTGGCCTTTCATGGGAGAGAGAATGCAATCACGACCGTTAGTGTTCCTGGTTGCATGTGTTGTTCACTTGTTCTCGTTCTTAAAATTCCATTGGTCACACAGCGTTTCATCTGCTAGTAGTCTTTGCCTGTCATATTCTCAGATGAGTAACATGCCAGTAACATTTTGGAATGTTTGCTTTCAGAACGAGGCAGTTATAAGGGCTTGTGGTGAAGCAGAATCGTCATCGACGTCAAACACCGCTTCCGCAGCTGGGAAACAACAGTAGCTTGCAAAGTCAATTTATGATTTATGGAAAAGCTTATATGCAAAATTGAGAACGGGACAGTGACCTTTGCATGACATGCTGAAGCCTAAACCATCTCCTTCCATATTTTCAGTTTGTCATTTCACTAACTAGATGATGGGGCGCATGAATGGCGCGCCTCTATTGGCCACGTCTTCTTGATTAATTCATAAATAATTTGCAAGTATAATACCACACTGTTTATTCGACAGGGCAATTTTTTGTTTGACAATGAATTCATCATAAAACTATGTTAAAAAAATATCGTATAAAAGCTTTGACATGACAATTTCCAATTGTCATACTTGCAAATTATGGCCACAAGAAATGTTTGTACATTTGCTTCCATCCATATCCAATTAATAACCAAATGAATTAATGGATTATGTCTCATGTTCCGTCACTTTGATAAACAAAATTGCCAACTAAGAGGATTATCAAGACACTGCAATTTCAAAAAACTGCATTGTGAAACAGTATATCCAACAAAATATTAACATCAAAATGACAGTATCATTGAGAGTTTTTTTATATATTTTTTAATCCTTTTTTTTTAAAGATAACATTTTCCTAACTTTATTTTCAATTCTGACCCTTTCGGTCACGCTATGACCTATGATGTGATCAAACTGTGTTATCACGTTACCGATCACGGTGTGGTCAAACCTGCTACGATAGCCTTTCGAGTCAATACATGTCTGTTTTTTGACTAAGTCTTGTTATGCTAAGAAGAGTTGTGAGATAGCACTTGTTTGCCACGTGTGGTCAAAGGGGTTAGAATTGAAAATAAAGTTAGAAAGAAATTATCTTTAAAATATTTTTTAAAAAAAGATTAAAAAATAAAAAGAACTCTATCGTTGCATAGATGAACCATTTTTGCATTCACCGGTTTAAACTTCATGGACTCATGACCAACATAAACCTGCATTAATAATTTGGTATATGATGGTCGGATGTTTAAAGTTTTCATTTCTATTATTATTACAATTAGTTTGGTCCTTTCAAAATAATTAATAATTAGGTCATAAATCTAACATAAATTGCCTGATAAACAAGACGTGAAAAGTACATATAAATACAATATTTAGAATGTTAATCAGTAGTCAATGGTCTCAAAAATCAATCAAGACAATTTTAACTGTCTTAAGCATTTGTATAAACCTGTGCCCCCAAATAAAATTTATGGCAGCATCAATCTTATGTTATCACATTCCAGCTGGCTTCTATCAATACATGATTACATATTGATAACATGGTCAAAGACCTGATAGAGGCAGTGCCCACAAAATAACGTTACAAAATCCTGAAGTGCTAGGTGAACAAATTCGGTCACACACACAAAAATGTATCGAAAAAATGAAATTGCTTGCAAGTACGGTATCTTCAGTAGAACAATATTAACAGGAAAATTTGTTTGAACTCTCAGCCTGATAAATGCATACCCATCCACATGCTAGAAAGTCAGAGGTTCATGCAATTTCACCAGTTTAGTCTAAAGTATAGTGAAGGGTTGAATATCTTACCATCTCCCTTCTTATGATAACCTTCTCATAGACACGAAATGAGAGAAACAGAGGCCATATGTCCTGTTTTGACTATATGGCAAAGAAGGAAGAGTAGTCCGCTATCTCCTTTGGTTTGTGTTGCATGCGTTAAATAAACTTGCATAGCTATTGTTGATTTATAACAAGCCCAACAAGAGCTGTAAAGGGCAAGTGAACTTTATCATATACCTATTGTCAACTCACCTGAAATTTTATTTGCTCTCAACAAATAAGAAATCTTAAAGTAATTAATAAACACATGTTAATTTAGTTCTTTTTCCTCTAGGCATCCATGCCTCCGATTTTCATTTTTTTTCATAAGGACTGCCTATGCGGCAGAAGCATATTCAGGTAACTTGTGATGGAAGGTATTTTATGAACAGTGACTTTGCTACATATATCTTTGGCAGTAAAAAGATTAATACAAGCCCACAAATTCATCGAAAAGGACCACGATGGACCAAAAATTTGGTTAGTATATCTTGAAATGACAGCAACTTGTCAAGAACATAAACCCAAAAAAAAAAAAAAACAAAGGAAGCTTAGAATCTAGCAAAACGGATGTCCTTACATTTGTGTGGAATGCTAAGATAGCACGTGTTTCCATATGATGACTTGGAACTTATATGATTTCACGTAATAGAACCGTTGTTTTCGCATACAAAGGAGAAATGTAGGTTATTCTAATAGTAAAAGATAAGTTGAACAGCCATGAAATGGCAATACCGATGAATGCCCACACAATGCATAAAACAAATGCACTGACAGAAGCATTTTGGCATAGTAAGCTAGACTTCAGACGTGGGAAACAATTTCTTGGATGAAACACTCACCGACAACAATAAGAACACAGGGTAGAAAAATTCCATAATCAGATGAAACCAAATGCACTCAGGTAGGACGCATCGCTGCAATCTGCGATTCTGCCTGAAGGAAAACAAATCAAACGAAAGAATCATGAGGACAAAAAATGTAGCCAAACAAAATACAACAGCATCAGCATCATAAATACTAATCAGGCAGTTCAAAACCAGTGAAGCGAAGGATCAAGAGGCACAATGGCAAGCTGAATAAAGTGCACAAGGGAATTAACCCCAATTTGTCTCGTCATTGTTTGTTTCGTATATAACATCCACGTAAGTAGGGGAGGTAAAAATTAAATGCTCTATCACCAGTTGCCTGACTGCCAATGTGGCCCAAACCCATAAGAAAATGAACAAAATGTTGGAAATGAGGGCAATATTTTAATTCCAGATTTTATTAGAAGGCAAATATTGCAAAAGACTAATGATGCATAAAACAATACTGATAGCAGACAACTCATTGTACTTCACAATATATGAAAACCAGGATGTAAACAAGTCTATCAATCACACAGTAGACTTACAGATGGGTCTGATGAAGAGCAGGAAGCAGCGCAGACTTATGCAGTGCAGAAACGTAGATGTCGCAGTGCAGCAAGCGGTCGCGCAGATGCGCTGCCCAGAAACCTTATTGCCGCCCCCGTGCAAGTCTTCACGGCAAAGAACGGTTCGAGATACCGCTTCCCTTCTTCACGGTGCACGCGAGAAGAAGAGTCGGCAGGTTCGGATGGCGCGATACAACAGACGCATTTTCGAAGGAAGAAGGAATGGAGGCTATTCTTGTACACGCTATGCCTTCGGGCGTCTCGGACATATATAGATGCGCATCGTAATCGCAGTTAAATGACCATTTACCCACCGTAATCGACACATAACCGACCATTTACCCATCGTAATCGTACACATAACGATCATTTACCCACCGTAGCGCTGTCATCATCACCCAATAAAACCTCAAATTTAAACATTTGAATCTCATTCAAGCAGAGAGAGATGCATGGTTCGGCAAAAATAAGGTGGACTTGGTGCGCCAAATGGCGCGCCACGTCACGCACGCGATCGCGCGTCGCAAGTCACAAGTCACGCGATTTTCACGCGAAATCGCGCGTGAGACGCGATTTTCACGCGAAAGCGCAGCGCAGCGTGCGTGCGTGTGTGTGTTTAGCCGAGCCCTTCTCATGCCATCCTCATCCATGTGTTACATGTTTCAAGGAGTGGCAAGGACTCCACCTTATATGTTGGTCACCTCCACCTTGCCTTAGCAATATGGTACTAACCCATAAATGCTTTGGAATTATAGAAAATGGGCCTCACTCATATGGGCCAATTTCTAACAATCCCCACCAATTCCAAAGCAAGAAGCAAAAAGGATATCAAAGATATTGTCTTTGAAATCTTGTTAATATACGGTCTTTTAGTGTAAGTCCTGCAGGTTGAACTTACACCTAGAATGACAAGATTCATCTTCTCACGGTGATGAATGGACCATGCCTTGAATTCACAGCTTTTGTGATTAGATTTTACTTGAAATCTCAACTGATACTAGGCTGTCAAAGAACCGCGCCTAAACGGAGCGTTATTTGGTCATGCTCCCTTATCTGCTCATGAGCTTTCTAGAGAATGCCCTATTCTCGTGAACTACGACCTCACAGTTGGGCTCAAGTAGGTATATTCTTTCTAGGTATCCTGTAGGCTAATACCTTTTCCTCATTTGGACAACAGAATATATTAAGGTTTTATGCCATCCTTCCATACAGTTGAGAGTAATTTATCTATTAGGACATGGATTCAATGAATATATACTCTCTTGTTACAACATGAACTTGTTTTTCCCATTGCCTAAGTCACGGGATCTCCGATCAAAAGGTATGGGTTCTTGTTGAGTTGTAACTCCAATGGGCCTCATTCCCATATCCATAGACGCAACGGAAATCGCCTTAGTGCTAGCCCCTTTGTGAAAGGGTGCGCGATTTTTCTCGGTCGTATATAATTCACAGTAATCACTCCGGAGTTCCTCAATTTTCTGACAAATTTAAGCCTACGCTTCACATGTCGGAGGACTTCATGTTATCCTTAGTACTTGTAACCTTAATCAATCTTGTTTGATTATCACGGTACATTAGGATTCTTTGGTATTGGTTTCGCAACCAGTGGCAAGTCCAACATAAGCTCTCTAAGCCATTCACCTCAACGATGAGCGTGTCTAGTGCTACAAGTTACGCTTCCATAGTTGACCTCGTCAATATAGTGCATTTACACGACCTCCATGAAGCTGCAGCTCTGCTAGTGTAAAGACATAACCACTTGTAGCTTTGATCTCATCGCATCGAGATCCAATTTGAATCACTATATCCTTCTAATACGAAGGATGCCCAGTATAGTGAATTCGTATGAGGTTGTGCCTCTCAAATAGCGCAACACTCTCTCAAGTGCCTCCCGGTGATCATCTCACGGGTTAGAAGTAAACCGACTTAATTTGCTCACGACAAATGATATGTCAGTCTTGTGGCACAGATAGATACATAAGTGATCCAATAATTTGTGAAAATCTTAATTGATCTTTTCCTAACCCTTGATTCTTTGAAGCTTAATGGCTTGCATCATAGGGCGTTGGAGAAATTTTACAATCTCATAGCCAAAACGGCTTAAGATTTTCTCCAGCATAATGGGATTGACTCAAAGTGATCCCATCCTCGTTCTTGATTAATTTAATATTCAGAATAACATCTGCCTCTCCTAAGTCTTTCATATCAAAGCATCGAGATAAAAAGATTTGACCTCGTCAATTACTGGCAGATGTTTGTTCCAAATATAAGTATGTCATCTACATATAGGCACAAGATCACTCCTTGACCCCACCATAACGATAGTATACACATTTATCGACTTCATTCACAACAAAGCGTGAGATGTTAAAGTTTTATCAAATTTCTCGTGCCATTGTTTAGGTGCTTGCTTTAGACCATATAAGGATTTTAATAATCTACATACCTTATTTTCCTGTCCAGAAATCACAAAACCATCAGGTTGAACCATATAGATTTCTTCCTCCAACTCTCCATTAAGAAAAGCTGTCTTTACATCCATTTGATGGACATGTAGACCATAAGAAGATGCTAACGCAAGGAGCACTCTGATGGTGGTTAGTCTAGCGACAGGAGAATAGGTATCAAAGAAATCTTCTCCCTCTTTCAGGTGTAACCCTTGGCCACAAGTCTTGCCTTGTACTTCTCAATAGTACCATCGGACCTTAATTTCTTTTTAAAGATCCACTTACATCCTCTGTGTTTGCACCGATAGGACGATCAGTGATCTCCCAAGTCCCATTAGCCATGATAGAGTCCATCTCGCTACGGACTGCTTCTTTCCAATACTCAGCATCAGAAGATGCATAAGCCTCTGAAAGGGTCGTTGGCACATCATCCACGAGGTATACAATAAAGTCATCACCAAAGGTTTTCTCAACCCTTTGTCTCTTGCTCCTCGAAGAGCTTCGTGACTAGATTGTTATCCTCCTCGAGGATATCACATATTGGTTCGAGATGGTGGGAGGTTCGAAGTTTGATTATTCTCACTTTCAATATTTTCAATTTGAACATTCTCGGTTTGTGAAGTACTTCTGCTTTGTTCTCATAGGAAAATAATCCTCAAAGAATGAAGCATCTCTAGACTCCATTATTGTGTTAGCAATAATCTCGAAATTCGATTTAACTACTAAAAATCTATAGGCCGTGCTATTATGAGCATATCCTAGAAAAATACAATCGATTGTTTTAGGTCCAAGCTTTCTCTTTTACGCAATGGTATATTGACCTTGGCCAAACACCCCCAAGTTCGCAGAAAATTGACATTGGGTTTTCTCCTTCCATCCCTCATATGGAGTAATATCACTCTTTTTAGTGATTACTCTGTTTAGGACGAAAGTTCTTTGTCAATATAGCTTCCCCACCATGTCTTAGGCATACCAAAGACTCTCTAACATGGCATTAACCAAGTCCGTTAGTGTGCGGTTTTCCTCTCACTACCCCCATTTGATTGAGGTGAATATGGTGGTGTAAATTCATGGACTATTCCATGCTCGTAAGCAATTGAGAAAATTCATGAGAGATGTACTCTCCTCCACGATCGGACCTTAGTCTTTTATTTTCTTCTCTAGTTGGTTCTCAACCTCGGCCTTATAAGTCTTAAAGTAGTTTAAAGCTTCATCCTTAGTTTTTAGCAAATACACATAGCGATGGCGTGTTGCATCATCAATAAAAGTTAAAAATATCTTTTGCCTCCTTTTGTCAACAATCCATTCATTTCACACAAATCTGAATGAACAAGATCTAATGGTGCCAAGTTCTTTTCGTCCTCTAATCCCTTAAAGGGTTTTCGAGGTGCTTTGCTTGCACACATGGTAGCACTTTGATCCTTTGACAATTTCACATTTTGGAATTAAATCTAATCTGGACATTCTAGCAATACTATCAAAACCAATATGACAAACGAGAATGCCAAATATTTGCCTCACATTTATTTAAACCAGTTGCAACATTGATTGTAACAAGACTCTAAAGTACTTAGGCGGAACAAGCCTCCGCTCTCATAGCCTTTACCAACAAAATTCCCGAACTTAGACATTACAATTTTATTTGACTCAAAGACTAGCTTATAACCGTCCCTACATAGAACAGAACCACTAACGAGGTTCTTGTTTATTGTAGGAGCATCCGCACGTTCTTCAAGTGGACAATCTTCCTGAAGTAAGCTTGGTTCTCTTGTGCCAACACCAAGCGAAGCATGCGACCGTTTCCCATTAGGACGGAGAAGCCCTCTTTGCTGGTATGAAGAAAACAAGGAAATATCGAACATACGTGAACATTAGCACCGAGTATCAACCCACCAATCGGTGGATTGACATCTGTAAAAACAACGGGAGAATTAATATACCCTCCGAAGTCGAGGCCTCGCTTATGATCACGTTGATGACCTTCTTCTTTGGTGTTCACCATCTCTCGCTTTTATGAAATGACAGTCTTTCGCCATATGACCGCTTTTCCCACACACAAAGCGGTGATGTTCTTCATATCCTTTTCTCGATTTTCTTCTTAAAGCTAGTTGTCTTGTTCGTTTTGTTGGATTTGTACTTCTTTGCAATGATCTTTTCTCTATGAAATTTGCATTGTTCGACCTGAAGTACTAGGTGCATCTTTTGCTCTTGCCTTTTCTTCCACATCGAGGCAGCAATGAGATCTTCAGAAATCTCTTCCTCTTGTGTTTCAAGCTAGTGGCAAAATCCGCCAAGAAGCAGGAAGTTTGACGACAATGCCCGACCACAAACTTAGGAGGCAACACACGCCCCAGATCGCAATCTCACCAACCAATAGTGGAGATCATGAGCTTGTCCAACTATGGACTTAGCCTCATCCATGGTAAAGTCGAAGAATTGCTCACACATGTAGAGCCAACGACCGCCTCTGCCTCTGCATATTTGTGCTCTAGTGCATCCCACAACTCGTGGCGGACTTATAGTCCATGTACACATCATAGAGCCGATCCGCGGAATGGTCGGAAGGCGACCAAGAGCGATGTTGTTCGCATTATCGGCGCATATCTTGGTCAAGTAGCGGATCGTGGGTGGATTACCCACCACACCCCAAAGACATGAGCGAACTTGGCTCTAGTGCGCCATCTACTGAATTTCGACGTAAAACCTCTCGGGTTTCATAGTATCGAAGCTCGACCATAGTTGTGTTGCAACAAAGTTTACAACAAGGTTTCGGAATGTTGGAAATGAGGGCAATATTTTAATTCGATTTTATTAGAAGGCAAATATTGCAAAAGACTAATGATGCATAAAACAATGCGATAGCGAGACAACTCATTGTACTTCACAATATATGAAAACCGGGATGTAAACAAGTCTATCAATCACACGATAGACTTACAGATGGGTGCGATGAAGAAGAGAAGCGCGCAGACTTATGCGGCGTAAGCGTAGATGTCGCGGTGCAGCAAGCGGTCGCGCAGATCGCTGCCGAAACCTTATTGCCGCCGTGCGGTCTTCACGGCGACAGCGGTTCGGAGATACCGCTTCCCTTCTTCACGGTGCACGCCGAGAAGAAGAGTCGGCAAGGTTCAGACGGCGCAGTACAACAACACAGATTTTGAAGGAAGAAGGAATGGAGGCTATTCTTGTACACGCTATGCACTGGACGTCTCCAGACATATATAGATGCGGTAATGGCGGCAGATTAAACGACCATTTACCCACCGGTAGCGACACACTTAACCACCATTTACCCCGCGTAATCGTCACACTTAACGATCATTTACCCACGGTAGCGTCATCATCATCACCCAATAAAGCCTCAAATTTAAACATTTGAATCTCATTCAAACAGAGAGAGATGCATGGTTCAGCAAAAATAAGGTGGACTTGGTGCGCCAAATGGCGCGCCACGTCACGCGCGATCGCGCGTCGCAAGTCACAAGTCACGCGATTTTTCACGCGAAAATCTGTGACAGCGCAGCGGCGTGCGTGCGTGTGTGTTTAGCGAGCCCTTCTCATGCCATCCTCATCCATGTGTTACATGTTTCAAGGAGTGGCAAGGACTCCACCTTATATGTTGGTCACCTCCACCTTGCCTTAGCAATATGGTACTAACCCATAAATGCTTTGGAATTATAGAAAATGGGCCTCACTCATATGGGCCAATTTCTAACACAAAATAATGATGATGCACAAGAGGAATCTACATCTGATGGTTTAATATCCGAAACATATCTTATATGTGCATGAATTTAGTCCACCGTGTCTGCAATGATGAAGCTAGTTCTAGTCCAAGTCAGTTTTGTTTTTCAAATCAGGCCCACAATAGGAAATTATTTATATTAAGAAGGTCTAAGAAGAGATCATCAGGCCAATGCAAAAGTAAGTAGCTCACACGTTACTGCAATAATTCAATAATGAAGCAAAAGAAATTGAGCTAGGAAAGATTAACTAATTGATGAGAAAAATGCAATTGATTGGAACAGTTAGGCTTTGTCATAGCTCGAAAGTAATTTAAGTTAGTACCTTACCTTTACATCCTAGCAAGAAACCACAAGTCATCTAGATCCCTTCATGATCATATAAATATCCAAAGTAACACAACAAATAGGCACAACAATTAATCCACATCCTGAAACAGGAGAATGATTAGGTAAAAACATGGTGAGATGAGCAGCTACCTAGCCAGGCGGAGGTGGCGACGACCAGTGATTTTTTTGGCCAAACATCAGCCAAACCGATTCGCCCCCGTTTAGAATTACAAACCAGGCCCAACAATTTCGGCCCAATTTGAACGAAGCTCGGTCCATGGAAGTTGCAGCCCATTCGACCTCCTCACAAGTCACACGTTTGCCCTAGTCTCCGTCTCGCATCGCACTGTGAGAGTCTCACAGGCTCGATTTTGATCCTCTCTGCTTCTCTGTGGCTCGGGAGCTCCTTGAATCGATCCTCTTCTCTGGTTGAGTCATCAGCGATGGGCTGGAGGAGGAGGAACTCGCACTTGGGGCGAAGTGCCTCAACGTTGGCGGCGGAGGAGGAGCAGTGAAGCCTAAGCATCCTCGACATCTTCTTCCGCTCTCCCCCACGGCCGAAGCTCCCGAGCTCCAGCTCAGCACCTGCCTCCTCAATGGTGCATGTTGGGCAACAGAGGCGCAGCGGCGATGGTACGGCTATGGGAGGGTCAGCCTCACAACGATCACATGGATGATGACAGAGCATGAGAGATGCTTCGAGGCGAAGGAATCGTCAAAGGTCGATAGAGGGGAATTTTGGGAAATTGCCCTATACCGAAAAAGTGGTAAGTGGTAGTGTGCGAAACCACCTTCTTGGCCTTGGAGAAACCGCGACGCCAGATGGCGCAAGGAGAACCGGTCTAGGTCAAGAGAAGATGAAGACGACGTTTTGAGAAGCGTGTGTGAGTGAAACCTATTTGTGTGTGGGCTTAACGGTGCCCATTTGGGATGTTTCTCCAGGGCTAGCCTCCACTATAAAAGAGGAGGGTGCTGGTTGTGCACTTTCAACCCTTGCATTCTACAAACCCTAATTTGGGATTTAGGGAGAGAAAAGGAAAGTGGAGAGACTAGGGTTCTTGAGAGATGGATTGATTGAGTGCTCAAGTATTGAGCTTTGTTCTCCATGGTGGAGTGGCTGTAAACATACAATCTCTCTAATCAATTCATGCAAGATTTGCCCCAAGATGAGTTCTATCTTGTTCTTACTCTCTCTTTGATGCCTTTGAGATTTTGGATGTTTCTTAGGTTTTTATTTGGGATCTTGCTATGATCTTGCTTACTGGGACGTGTGGGATATAATCTAAAGTCATCTTGATCATTATCCACCTACGAGCAAGCTTTTGGATCTAAGTTTGATTTTGCCCCGTTTTGGTGAAAGAAAGGGTGATTTTAGGGGTTTTGCTCTTGAGGGCTTTTGGCTTGATTCTTCCTGTGATTGAAAGTGCTAGGATGTATGGGAGACCATCCTTAGCCATCTTAGATTTATTCCTCCCACAAAATCCTCTCAATCACCGTTTTCGTATTTTGCCCAGTTTTGAAGTAACCTTCACTCAAACGGAAAAAGGTCAGAACTTTGGTAATAATCTTCACGATCTTTGATTGGAATAGGTTCCTGACATCCTAGATAAAGTATGTTTCAAGTTTCATGAAGTTTGGAGTTGTAGATCAAAAGTTGGATCAATTTGCGATTTCAAAATCTTGCTGAAATTCAGTTTCTGTACTGATTTTTGTGCTCACCGGTCTGACCGTACTGTTCACCGGTCTGACCACTACTATTCATTGTTCTGACCGACCAGTGGGGATTTCAGTGAGTTTTGATCCTTTTGTTGCCCGGTTCTTATTTGAATGGTTATCTCTGATTTTCATAGCTCCACATAGCTATTGGAGTGAAAGAACCTTGAACGTCTTGAGGCTAAAGATTTTGAAAAGAGGTCATTTTTGTGTGACGCCTATTCAACCCCCCCCCCCTCTAGTCGCCTCTTCGGTCCAACACATACCTTCATTTCTTATCATCTTGAACTCATCTAGTTTTGCTCTGGAGCTTAAAAAATCAGAATTTGTTCATTTGATTGGAACTCATCTTGAGTTATAAGCCTATAGCTGCAAATGCATTTTGTTTGTTGGAATGTTAAACGATTTTATCTTGCATCTTGTCTGCTTGTCTTTCTATTTAGCAATTGGCAACAAAGTTCATTTGTATACTGGCCTGGAGACGTGGACTACGATGCATTCTATAGGGGCTAGCTTCAAGTGCAAATGTACTTTGTTTGTTGGAATGCTTAGTGTTCAATATGAGAGGATTCAATATGTCAATTTGATTTTTCAGGTTTTTGTTTGGACAAAGGCTACAATCTGTCAATGCATTTTGGATTCCTTTGTTGTTGTTGCACCAGTCTGGACTCTGGAGTCCACTTGCTCACTTGTTCTCCACTTTTCTAGGAGTCTAGTTGCTCTCCACTTCTCCAGGAGTCCAGGCATGGTCTACAACTACAAGACTACAACCTCAATTCAGTTTTAGATGATTTCTCCAAGCATGCTCTCCACTTCTCCAGGAGTCCAGTTTTCTGTTTTGGATGATTTTTGTAACGCATGAACATTTGTAATCTTAATTCTGTGTTTGGACGTTTTTTTTCTCTGTCAACCTGTTATCTGGAAACCTTATCAAAATCTGTGCTCACCGATTTTCAGCCGAAATCTGGCCGATTTTTTTTTAAAATTTAAATTTTAGTTTGAAAGTTTCGACCGAAACTTGCCTATAAAAACCGAAAATCGATCAAACCGGACTTATTGCCCCCCTAAAAAATTAATACTGGTAACCGATACCATGACGACGACCACACCTTCTCTTGCTCCTCTTCCTCGGATGACTGAGGACATCAATGTTCCTTTGACCTGCACCCTGGCCTCTTTTTCATCACATCCGCCGCTGAGCAGTCGTCGCTACCTCAGCTGCTGTCTACAAGAGGACCAAATCAAAACATAGCGATAAGATCTAAATTAGTCCCCTTTAAAATGCATGGAAAACAAATTAATTGCTTGAAGGTACGGTATCTTCAGTAGAACAAATATTAGCTTAAAATTTTGTTTGAAATCTCAAGCTGGTAAAAGCATAACCATCCACATGCTAGAAAGTAAGAGATTCATGCAATTTCATAAGTTTGGTCTAAAGTGCAGTGAAAAGTTGAATATTTTACCATCTCCCCCTTCCTATGATAGCTAGATCACTAACCCTCTTACATATTTTGTAATAGATTTTCCTTCTGGTAAGTATAAATAAGGAAATGCTTGAAAATTGTTGCACCATGGTACTGCATTAGATCTTTCCATGCTTTTGCTCTAGAGACCAGGATTTACATTTTTATAGTCATAAAAAATTATGCTATTAGTGGAGCTAGTCATTGTTATCAACACCAATCCCTAATTTCGTTAAAGCATCTAGTCATATAGAAAAAAAAAATCTCTAGTCATGTCTGGATTGAGAAGGTACATGTAGCTTAGTTTGCTACCTTTCTTCCATGGAAGAATAAACATAACACAATGGTAGTTTTAATTGTGAACCAGACCATGCTTGTTGAATTGCAAACGTAGGTGGATTCAATACAATTATATATCAAGTTTTAGACATTCCAATATTAGCTAACGAAAATGTAAAACTCAATGCAATCTAATCTCTAGGGTTTTTCGGCAAGTTAAATCACAGTTCAAAAGAGAATATATCATCTGCAATAGAGTCCCCAACAATATAATAGAGCTCAAACGTATGTATTGAAATAACCCAAAATTTCAAATTTGGAGTTCTTTTGGTTTTTTTCTGGTTGAATTTGAGTTTTTGCCAAATTCAGAAAGTCCTCGACAAATCATGCTTCCCTTTTCCGAAAACCCGCTTTCCCAGCCCAAAAGCACCCCGAGCGAAGCCACCTTCGTCTATGTTCCTCCTTGTGTCCTGACGTGCTACCGTTCATCCACACTCGCACCGCTTTGCTCGCCGTCGAGTTCGCTTGCGCCAAACCGCGCCAGTACCCCGTCACCTCGCGTCGGGCATTAACATTGCCTATGCTGCGTCATCCTGTTGTTGATCCGCGCTGTGCCTAAACCCATGTTGACAACTGCTAGATGCGTCGCCTGGCCTCTTGATGAACCCGAAGGTCCGATTGTTGGCCCGATCTTTCGATGAGAACGATAAGTTCGGTAGACGTCGCTCAACTCTCACGATCCTGGCTACGAACACGCAAGGCTCGAAACCACGCAACCGCTGAACTGATCAACAAGTCGTTATCAACCGTGCACGAATACCCAGATGACCTGACCTCGAAGGTCGATTCCTGCATACACCGAAGAAGCACGTAAGAACAAGATAAAGCAATCTGAAATTGCAAATAGCAATTGAAATATTTGAATTGAGTTGGGATTCCGAATAAGGATCTTAATTGGGTGGTCTAGTTGACACACGCAAAAGATACAAATTGCATTGAAGGTAAACTAAACATAAACAAAATCCAAGAAAACTAGAGGGGGTGCGGCCTCCTTAAATAGGGGATAAGGAGCCACACATCTAATAGAACTAAGGGGGTGGGCCTAATTTCATGGGTTACTGTTCATGTGAACAGTACCTGCGCCCCAGGTGGTCCACCGGCAGATGGGCCAAGTTCAGTATGATTACAAGGCCCAGATTGGCCCAAACAAGTGATATGACATATTCTTTTGATGATTGTGATCAGTCTAGAAAGAATTTGAAGGTGAAGCTAGATCTGTTGGAAAGAGAATGAAATAAGCTTTCAATCAAGTACTCGTGGACCTCCAACGGACTTCGTATGTGAAAGTTATGTCTGTTTGAAGTTGGTATTGTCAGGCTGATTCCGAAGGTCTGGACTTGTTGTATTAGTTGCGGTACCCCCCCCTTGCCTTCGTTCCTGAGTAGAATAACATCACAAGACTTAGGTAGCAATCCATCCTCAATGGAACAATTATAAACTCCTAGAAACAAAGTTACCTAATAATTCAGTTGGCGAGCACGTGCTCTAGTAATTGGTCCTTGCATATCAAGTTGAAGGGTAGAAACAGTAGGGATGGTTGTATTAGTGGAAGAGATGTCCTCATCATCCTCCCCTTCTTGAATTGGAGTCGTCCTCGACTCAAGATCATCTTCTTCTCCCAAGTAGGGCTTCAAATCTGCAATGTTAAATATGGGACTAACCCCAAAATCTGCAGACAGATTCAGCTTATATGCATTATCATTAATCTTTTCTAACACTTTAAATGGACCATCTGCTCTAGACATCAATTTTGATTTTCTCAAGTCAGGGAACCTATCTTTGCACAAATGCAACCAAACAAGATCTCCATGTTCGAAAGTTATGTCTTTTCTACCCTGACTACCCGCAAGTTTATATTGTGTGTTCAATCGCTCTATATTCGCTTTAGTTGTCTCATGTATCTTCAGAAGCAGTTTAGCACGTTGTGTCGCATCAAGGTTTACCTTTTCCGAAGATGGTAGAGGTAATAAATCAATAGGAGCGCGAGGAATAAAGCCATATATTACCTGAAAAGGACACATCTTTGTGGTTGAATGTTGCGAGCGGTTGTAAGCAAACTCCACATGAGGTAAGCATTCTTCTCACATCTTCAAGTTCTTCTTCAACACAGCCCTCAACATAGTGGACAATGTCCTATTGACAACTTCAGTTTGGCCATCTGTTTGGGGATGACAGGTAGTAGAACACAACAACTTTGTCCCCAATTTAGCCCATAGTGTCCGCCAAAAGTGACTCAGAAACTTCGTATCACGATCAGATACAATTGTATTGGGCACTCCATGTAGTCAAATAATTTCTTTGAAAAATAACTCAGCAACATTTGTAGCATCATCGCTCTTATGACAAGGTATGAAATGCGCCATCTTCGAAAACCTATCCACAACAACAAAAATACTATCCCTCCCCCCTCTTTGTTCTAGGTAGTCTTAAAACAAAATCTATAGAAATATTTTCCCAAGGTACGCTAGGAACAGGAAGAGGCATATATAAACCATGTGGATTAAGACGTGATTTAGCTTTGTGGCATGTAGTGCAGCGAGACACATAGCGCTCAACGTCGTGCCTCAACTTAGGCCAATAGAAGTGATCGGTTAAAACATCCTCCGTCTTCTTGACACCAAAATGTCCCATGAGTCCTCCTCCATGCGCCTCCTGTAACAACAAAAGACGAACGGAGCTAGCTGGAATGCATAGCTTGTTAGCACGGAACAAAAATCCATCATTCACAACAAATTTATTCTAGCCTTTGCCTTCTTGACAATTCTGAAATATATCTTTAAAATCAGCATCATGCACATATTGCTGTTTAATTGTCTCTAAACCAAAGATTCAGAAATCAAGTTGAGATAACATAGTATAACAACGAGATAAAGCATCAGCAATAACATTATCCTTCCCTTTCTTGTGCTTAATGACATATGGAAATGATTCAATGAACTCAACCCATTTAGCATGTCTACGGTTCAGATTTGATTGACTACGAATGTGCTTTAACGATTCATGATCAGAATGTATTACAAATTCTTTGGACTATAAATAATGTTGCCATGTCTCTAATGTCCGAACTAAAGTATATAATTCTTTATCATAAGTAGAATAATTCAGACTAGACCCACTCAATTTCTCGCTGAAATACACCACAGGTTTACCTTCTTGAATAAGCACACCCCCAAGTCCAATTCCACTAGCATCACATTCAAGCTGAAAAGTCTTACCAAAATCAGGAAGTTGGAGAAGTGGTGCATATGTCAGCTTATCTTTCAGAATCTGAAATGATTATTCTTGTGTAGGGCCCCATATAAAAGGAACACCTTTCTTCGTAAGCTCATTAATCGGTGCGGCAATGGTGCTGAAATCTTTGACAAAGCGACGATAAAATCCAGCAAGTCCGAGAAAACTCCGCACTTGTGTGACCATGTTAGAGTCAACCAACTCTGCGGCGGCCGATCTTGGCTTGATCAACCTCAATACCCTGTAGAGTAACAACATAGCCAAGAAACGATACTCGATCGGTGCAAAAGGTGCACTTCTCAAGGTTACCAAATAAACGTGCATCACGTAGAGCATTAAAAATAGCACGCAAGTGTTTAAGATGTTTCTCTAATGTTTTGCTATATATCAATATGTCATCAAAATATACCACCACAAATTTTCCTATGAAAACATGCAAAACTTCATTCATTAATCTCATGAAAGTACTGGGTGCATTAGTTAACCCAAAAGGCATTACTAACCACTCATATAATCTAAACTTAGTTTTGAATGCTATTTTCCATTCATCGCCTAACTGCATGCGAATTTGGTGATATCCACTACGCAAATCAACTTTAGAGAACACAGTAGAGCCACTTAATTCATCCAACATATCATCTAGCCTAGGAATTGGATGAGATATCGAATAGTAATATTATTGATAGCTCTACAGTCAACACACATACGCCAAGATCCATCTTTCTTAGGTACCAAAATCACAGGGACAACACAAGGACTAAGGCTTTTGCGTACGTACCTTTTGTCAAGCAAGTCTTGCACTTGACGCTGAATTTCCTTTGTCTCTTCAGAATTGGTTCTATATGGCGCATGGTTGGGAAGCGAGGCTCTTGGAATTAAATCAATTTGATACTCAATCCCCCGAATTGGAGGCAGCCCCGGGGGTATGTCACTTGGAAACACATCAGCAAACTCCTGCAAAACGTGAGCAACAGCAGGAGGCAAAGAAGGAGACATATCCTCAAAGGAAAACAAAGCTTCTTTGCACACTAAAGCATAGCAATCAGATTTGCTATCTTCCATTTCACAAATATCAGACTTAGTAGCAAGTAAAACAGAACCTTTCAATTTAATTTCACCTTGCCTAGCACTAGGTTCTTTCTTCTTCGGGCGCACAAGTTCTTTAGCTACAATCTGATTTTCACTTTTGCTACTCTCCTTTTCTCTATTAGCTCTCGCTATTTCATCCTTTAGAATGGCGTCAGGAGACATGGGCAGCAACGTGATTTTCTTTTCGTTAAACATGAGAGTATACGTATTAGTTCTGTTAGACAGAGGGTACGACAGCCCTTCTTTGGGCCTACTCGTCTATATTTGGGCCTAGTGCCTATATGGCTAGGATAGATAGATTGATCTATATTAGGCAAGGATCTCCACTGATTGGTTCTATTTCTATAAACCCTAGGCCATCCTTGCCTATATATATGTAACACCATATCTCTCATAATCAATCTACTAATTTCCATTTGCCTAATCCTACATGGTATCAGACGCCCGGATTTCTTCCGGCTCTTCTTCCGCTGCCTAGGCGCACCCCTGCGCCATCTCCTCCCTCCGGTCGCATCCCTGCGCCATCTCCTCCCTCCGGTTGCCATCATGCCGGCCACCGCCCCTGCCTCCCTCTCTGAGAGCGAGCGCGTCGCCGCGCGCGCTGCGCGAGCGAGACCGCCCCGCGCGAGCGAAGCGCTGGCTGCGTGGCCCAGCGCGAGTCTTGCGGAGGCGCAGCGCCGCCACCAGCGCGCGGCTGCTGCCGACCTCGGCGAAGCGCACCTCGGCGCGTGCCGCTGCCCTTGAGCGTCGCCGCCGCGAGCGGAAGCGAGGCCGCCGTGCGGGCGGCTCGCGGTGAGAGCGCGCGCGCGCGCTTCGCGCCGCAGCGCGCCGCTGCTGCGCGGGCTGAGGCTGAGGCCTCGCGCGCACCTCACCGCGACACAGCGCAACCTCCGCCCCCCCTCCACGACGCCCTGCTTCTCCATGAAGCTGCCGTCCTCGCCAATCTTCACTCGCAGGCCGTCGGCGTCCAGAACATCCGCACTCTCGTGCCGATCGTCCTCGAGCTCTCCTCCAGCCAGTACACCAGGTGGCGCGAGCTGTTCCTCCTCGCCTTGGGGAAGTTCGCCCTCGAGGACCATGTTCTTCAAGACGACCCCGACCCCGCCTTCCCGGACTGGGCACGCATGGACTGCGTGGTCAAGTCTTGGCTCTACGGCGCCATCTCCCCCGAGCTGTCCGACATGGTGCCTCGTTCCCGCTCCTCCGCTCGCTCGGTGTGGTTGGCCGTGGAGTCCCAGTTTCTGGGGAACGTGGAGACACGCGCCCTCCACCTCGACGCCGAGTTTCGGACCTTCGCCCAAGGGGACCTCTCCGTCACCGACTACTGCCGGCGCCTCAAGGGCATGGTGGACGCCCTCGAGGACCTCGGCGAGCACGTTCCCGACCGCACTCTCGTCCTCACCCTGCTTCGCGGCCTCAACGAGAAGTTCGCCTCCATCCGTCTCCACCTCCAGCGCGGTCGTCCCTTCCCCACGTTCCTGGAAGCCCGGAACGATCTGCTGCTAGAGGAACTGAACCAGGCGCATCGCTCGACCGCGCCATCCACTGCTCTGGTGGCTGCCAGCGCACCGCGTGCTCCTTCGGTGCCTGCACCGCGTCCGGAACAGCTGCCTCCACCACCCAGTACTCGGCGGGGCAAACGTGGCGGCAAACGGGGTGGACAGCCCGCTGCTGCGCCTACTGGCGGACAGGCGCCCAGGGCCGGCGTGCCCTAGCCCTCCTACCTCCACCCATGGCGGGTTCCATCTGATGTATGGACCTGTCCTCCCTGGCGCCCATCCCACCGGACCGCCCAAAGATACGCGCCAGCGCACTTCCAGTAGGCCCCTCCGCACGCTCTCCTGGCTGGTGCACAGAACGCCTGGGCACCGTCTCCACCACCAGGGTTCAGTCCTTGGGCTGCCCCAGGGTGGAACCAGGCGGACCTCGCTCGCTCCTTCAACACCATGACGTTGCCACAGCAGCCACAACAGGACTGGTACTTCGACTCAGGGGCTACCTCGCACATGACTTCCGATGCTGGTATTCTTTCACACACCTCTCCTCCCCGGTACCCTGTTCCTTCTTCAATTGTTGTCGGTAATGGTTCGCTTCTTCCTGTTACCTCCACTGGCGCAACTACCCTCCCGGGTCACCTTCATCTTAATAATGTTCTTGTCTCTCCAAAACTTATTAAGAATCTTATTTCCGTTCGCCAGTTCACATCTGACAACAAATGCTCTGTGGAATTTGACCCTTACGGTTTGTTACGTGAAGGATCTTGGTCTCGAGCGAGATCGTCAGTACAATAGCCGGGCCCTTTACGCTGCGCCTTCTGCTGCTTTGGTGCTCTTCATGCCTCCACCTCCGCGTCGCTGTGGCACCGCCGTCTCGGACATCCTGGACCCGAGGCCCTCTCTAGTCTTATGCGTGCTTCCTTAATTCCGCATTGTAATAAAGACACCAGTCCAGTTTGTCATGCGTGTCAACTTAGTCGCCATACTCGTCTTCCTTTTCATACATCTATGTCACGAGCAACTGATAATTTTGATCTGGTTCACTGTGATTTGTGGACCTCTCTTGTAGCCAGCATCTCTGGATACAAATATTACCTGGTTGTTCTTGATGATTGCTCTCACTATGTTTGGACGTTTCCTCTGCGACTCAAGTCTGACACCTTTTTAACTCTCTCAAACTTTTTTGCTTATGTCTCCACCCAGTTTGGCGCCACCATTAAAGCAGTCCAGTGCGACAATGGCCGCGAGTTCGACAACTCCAGCGCCCGCACGTTCTTCCTTAGCCGTGGCGTACTTCCGGATGTCATGTCCCTACACCTCCGCTCAAAGCGGCAAGGTGAGCGTATGCCGCTCTCTAAATAATGTCATTCGTTCCTTGCTTTTTCAGGCTTCCGTTCCGCCTTCGTACTGGGTTGAGGCCTTACACCACGCCACCTACCTCCGCAACATCCTACCCACTAAGACACTCGACGACCACACCCCGCATCACGCCCTCTTCAGCTCTGCGCCTGTGCTCGATCATCTTCGTGTCTTTGGTTGCGCTTGCTATCCTAACCTCTCCGCCACTGCTGCCCACAAGTTGGCTCCGCGTTCCGCGTTGTGTATCTTCCTTGGCTATTCTGACAATCACAAAGGGTACCGGTGTCTTGACCTCACTTCGAACCGGGTCATTATTTCTCGGCATGTCATCTTTGATGAACATTGCTTTCCCTTCGTGACTCAGTCTGCGTCTCCGGCTCCGGCGGACCTCTCATTTTTAGATGATTTCACTAATCGTGTGCCGCTTCCCATAGGCCCGGCTCGCTCTTTTTTTCCCGCAGGTTCGACGCCGCCATCTACAACGCCTTCCTGCCTCCCCTTGTCGGAGGCGGCACTGGATGACGCCACCCAGCCCTGTGCGCGCTCGGCGCTACGCCACCCACGACCACGTGCGGCACCGGCGCCCCTGCAGCCCGCACAGCCACGTGCGGCACCGGCACCCCTGCAACAGCTCGCACAGCCACGTGCGGCTCAGCCGGCTGCTGCTCCGGCAGTACGTGAGTTCCGCTTCGTCTACTCACGCCGGCCTGCACCACCACCGGCGCCATCGCTTCTCCAGATCTGCGGCGGTCCGGCTCGCCGCACTGCTACAATACCGCGCGATGCGTTTCTCGCTACTACGGTACTGCAGTGCTGTCCTGCCCCCTCGGTGACGAACCAGCATGCCATGACGACTCGGGCTAAGGCTGGGTATCGCTTTCCTGCTGTATACCACGCCTCGCCCCTTTCGCCGCTCCCGAAGACCTTCCGCAGCGCCCTTGCCGACCCCAATTGGCGGGCAGCTATGGAAGAGGAATATGCTGCCCTTCTTCAGAACCACACGTGGGATTTGGTGCCGCGTCCCTCAGGCGCCAACGTCGTCTCTGGGAAGTGGATCTTCAAGCACAAGCTTCTAGCTGATGGATCTCTGGAGCGCTATAAAGCGCGCTGGGTTCTTCGTGGATTCACCCAGCGACCCGGTGTCGATTTCGGCGAGACTTTCAGCCCGGTTGTCAAACCGGCCACAGTCCGCACTGTGCTGTCTCTGGCCTTGTCCCGGCAGTGGCCCATCCACCAGCTCGATGTCAAGAATGCATTCCTCCATGGGACGCTTTACGAGGCGGTCTCATCGCTCCCGGCCCGTGGTTCGAGGACCCGCAAGTTACGGCCGTCATCGCTGAACAAATCACTCTATGGTGCAAGCAGGCACCACGGGCTGGAGCGGCCGCCGCGCTCACCTTGTGACCACGGGTTCACGAGGCCGTCGGCGCCATTGTTCGTCTACCACCGCTGAGCGTCTGATGTACTGCTCCTCGTCGACGACATCGTTCTCACTGCCTCCTCGCCGTCCCTCCGCCGGCGTGTCATTGAGGCATTGCAGCTCGAGTTCTCCATGAAGGATCTGGGGCCTCTCCATCACTTCCTCGGGATGCATGTTCAGCGTTCTGGTGACAGTCTGTTCCTATCTCAGCGACAGTACATGGTGGACATTCTTGCTCGGGCTGGCATGTCCGACTGCAAACCTTGCAGCACTCCAGTTGACACTCAGCCCAAGGTTGCTGCAAACTCAGCGCTCTGTCACGAGATCCCAGCGACTACCGCAGCTTGGCTGGCGCCCTCCAGTATCTGACATTCACCAGGCCAGACATCTCTTATGCAGTCCAGCAGATCTGCCTTCACATGCATGATCCTCGGCTACCCCATCTTGCTGCTCTGGCGCATCGCCGGTACATTCAAGGCACTCTTGACCTGGGCCTTGTTCTTCGGCCGTCTGCGCAGTCCGACTTGGTGGTGTACTCGGATGCTGACTGGGCCGGTTGTCCAGATACACGCGGTCTACTTCAGGATATGCAGTGTTCCTCGGTGACAACCTCGTCTCATGGTCTTCCAAGCGCCAATCCACAGTGTCTCGATCGGTGGCCGAAGCGAATACCGTCTTTGTGGCCAGCGCGCCGCTGGCCACCTGGCTGCGCCAACTGCTCCTTGAGCTCCAGACGCCCCTCCGCCGTGCAACACTTGTCTACTGTGACAACATCAGCACGGTCTACATGTCCACCAACCCCGTTCAGCACCAGCGCACCAAGCACATTGAGATCGATCTCCACTTCGTCCGAGAGCGTGTGGCTCTAGGTGAGACCAAGGTTCTGCACGTTCCCACAACGTCACAGTTCGCTGACATATTCACCAAAGGGCTTCCAAGTTCCGTCTTCCACGAGTTCAGATCCAGTCTCAACGTTCGCAGAGCTGCAGCTTCGACTGCGGGGGCGTGTTAGACAGAGGGTACGACAGCCCTTCTTTGGGCCTACTCGTCTATATTTGGGCCTAGTGCCTATATGGCTAGGATAGATAGATTGATCTATATTAGGCAAGGATCTCCACTGATTGGTTCTATTTCTATAAACCCTAGGCCATCCTTGCCTATATATATGTAACACCATATCTCTCATAATCAATCTACTAATTTCCATTTGCCTAATCCTACAAGTTCTACCATGATGCACTGTATCTCTATCATATTGTCAAGGTCTACCTAACAACAAAGAACATGCTTGCATGGGTACTACATCGCAATCAACATAATCATGATAGACACCAATAGAAAAGTGTATCACAATGCGGGTTACCTTCAGCTTACCACAATTGTTGAACCATTGAATGTAATAGGGCCGAGGGTGCTGTTCTGTGGCCAATGCAAGCTTCCCAACCATGTCCATGCTCGCCAAATTGTTGCAACTTCCTCCATCAATAATCACACGACATGAACGCTCTTTGATGACAAGCTTTGTTTGGAACAGATTATGGCATTGATTCTGTTCAGCACGTTCCATTTGTGCACTAAGTACACGCTTCACTATAAGGCTTAAATACTTATCCGAAATTTCAGCGCCATATTGTTCCTCTTCTCTCTTAGATTCTTGGTCATCACCTGTGGTGTTAGTTGCAAGCATAGCATAGTCTTCCTCAATATCACTAGCTGAAGTGTACTCACCAGTATCCTTTATTAAGAGAGCTCGCTTGCTAGGGCAATCTCGCATCATGTGTCCATAGCCCTTGCAGTGATGACATTGTGTTTCTTGTGCTCTACCGGTTGACGCAACCGAAGATGAACTTTGTACAATGGCTTGTCCCATGCTCTTGCTCGTTTCCGATGCGCATGATGGTGTAGTGGAAGTAGATGGACGCTGACTATCGGAGGAGTTTGCAGGTGCAGTTGTTCGGCTGGAGGGGGTAAAGGATGCTCTTGATTGCCCTTGAGTTGGGCGACCTGCAAAAGCACCTGCAAAGTTTCCTTTGTTCCTGGATTGACGTCCATGCACCTCTCTTTCAACTTTACAAGCAAGATGAAATAAACGAGTGATACAATTGTATTCCTTATAATCAAGTATGTCCTGAATTTCACGGTTTAAATCGCCCAAAAATCTAGCCATCTTAGCATCTTCAGTTTCTTCTAACCCACAACGTAACAAACCAGTTTGTAATTCTTGATAATAATCCTCTACAAAACTACTACCTTGTCTTAAGCATTGTAATTTATTAAACAAATCACGAGAATAATATGAAGGCACAAATCTAACTCTCATAGCTCTCTTCATAGCATCCCATGTTCTAGGTATGTTTCGTTCATTACGGCACAATTCATTCCACCAAATAGAAGCAAAATCTGTGAACTCACTAGTAGCAGCCCTAACCCTTTTATTGTCACGAAATTCATGGCATGCAAATTTTTGGTCTACAACTAACTCCCATGTGAGATAAGCATGAGGATCATATTTACCAACAAAAGGAGGCATAGTGAATTAAATTTTACCAAGTGAATCATTACAGTCATGTACCGCACGTGGTGGATCTCTTCTCATACCTTGTCGATTGAAGCGTCGTTGCCGGTGATCACGATCATTGATGGGATTGACACCACCATCGGACTCCGTATCAGCAACATATGAGTTCGCTTCATCTTCTACCTCATCGCCCCATGAGCTAGCAACGGATGGGTTACGACGCGGTTGTGCAATGCCGACGGCAGCGAGGGTGGCAGCAGGAGGTGGAGCTCTCTCTAGCTGCTCGACACGTGTAGCAATCGTAGCAAGATCGATATTGGTGCGATCTAGAACTCCCTCAATACGCTTCGAATGTTGAGTTAACAAGCATGAAAAACGCTGCATGATGTCTTTTGTGCGAGGCATGAGGGGTGCATTGTCCTCAACGTAGGGTCTGCTATGCTCCCCTTGTGACCCTGAACCTACCATCATTAGTAGAAAACAAAGAATAGATCACAGTGTATATGTCCCTATGAACTACTAGGTTCTGGAGTTTCACAAGTCACTCACACTCAAGCGTATACCCAGTTCTTACAAGTTCTTACCAATGCAGCAAGGAAGTGGTACAACCGGTGGCTGATTCGTGATACTCTCACTTGCGATCAGACCAACGATTGCGAGGAACGGCACCTGCTGAGTTAGTAGGAAGTGGAGCTCAGAAGGCTAGTATGTAGCAAAGGAGTAGCAATTGTTCAATTCAGTATGCAAAGTTGAAAAGCAGTTCAAAGTACTAGTCACAAGTGCTGGTCCTAGTCTAAACTAAGTCTAGCTAGAGCAACTCGGAAGAACGACTAGTAGTAACAACGGAAGTCCAAACAGAACAATCAACGCCAACGAGCAAAGGATGACTATGCCAAACTGAACAAAGAGGCCACTTTGATTTTTTTTCTTCTCTTTCTTACTTCTTTTTTTTTTCCTTTTGTCCTCTGCCTTTGTCTTTTTTCTTTCTTTCTTTTTCTTTTTCTTTTTCTATGCCTTTCTCTTCTTTTTTTTTTCTTTCAGCTCTTTCCTTCTTCTGTTTTAATAACTCAGAAACTAAATAACCTCAGAAGCTACTGGACTTGGACCACCTAATGCAACCGAAAGAAAAAGAAACTTGGGTCCTCACGTGAGCTCTTGCTCAGGCGCGGCGTCGGCCAGCCGAGGAGAGCGGAGGCGGCGGCAGCGAGGCGGTGCCATCTTATGTGCGTGCGGTGGCGGCAGCAGCTCCGAGCAGCCGCGGTAGCTTGCGGGACCTAGCGGGCGCGGCGTCGGCGAGTGGGACCTGCCGCGGCGGGGGAGGCACCGGATTCAGCGTCGGATGCAGCCCGGGCCGAAGGCGGTGCAAGCGGCGATGGCTCGGCGCGGGACCGGATGGCAGCGGCGGCTCCAAGCTCGGTGACGGCGGCTCTCGAGCGGCGGCGTCGCCGCACATGCGCGGCGGCTGGCGGCACGGAGGAGTGGAGCATGGTGACGCGGCCGGATGGAGTCGGCGGCGGCTCCGGCGCGGCGGCCGTCGCGACTTCGAGCGGCGGCGGCGGCGGCCCGTAGCGCGACGGCGGCCCTCCGAAGCGGCTCCGGATGGAGTCGGCGGCAGCTCCCGAGCGACAGCGACGAAGACCGGCAGCAGCGGGGCGGGGCAAGCTTCGGCAGTTGTGGCCGAAACGAAGATGTGTGCGCACAAAACGGTGGCGGATTGATTGACTTGCGTGATGTAATCAATGAGCAAATTATTGATCTGTTGTTGTTTTTTTTGTTTTATAGCCCTTCAACCCCTAATAACCCGTGCTCTCAAAACTTGATGTTCGCAGCAGGGAGGGGGGAAAAGACTAGATGCTCAACAAGAAACCCTAGAATGAGACCAATCTAGACAAAAAAAAACCAGCACAAAGACTCGACGATGCAATGATAATTCAATAACGCAAACTAAAAAGAAACAACTACAAAGGCACAAATTGGTTTGGACAAAGAACTAAACCTTTTTTTTTATTTTCGGCTATGTGGACTGTAGGAGAAAAAAAATTCACCGATGAACTATAGCTCTGATACCACTTGATGAACCCCGAAGGTCCGATTGTTGGCCTGATCTTTTGATAAGAACGATAAGTTCGGTAGGCGTCGCCCAACTCTCACAATCCTGGCTACGAACACGCAAGGCTCGAAACCATGCAACCGCTGAACTGATCAACAAATCGTTATCAACCGTGCATGAATACCTGGATGACCTGACCACGAAGGTCGATTCCTGCATACACCGAAGAAGCACGCAAGAATAAGATAAAACAATCTGAACTTGCAAATAGGAATTGAAATATTTGAATTGAGTTGGGATTCCGAATAAGGATCTTAATTGGGTGGTCTAGTCGACACACGCAAAAGATACAAGTTGCAACGGAGGCAAACTAAACATAAACAAAATCCAAGAAAACTAGAGGGGGTGCGGCCTCCTTAAATAGGGGATGAGGAGACACACATCTAATAGAACTAAGGGGGTTGGACTAATTTCATGGGACAGTAACTGCGCCCCTAGGTGGTCCGCCGGCAGATGGGCCAAGTTCAGTATGATTACAAGGCCCGGATTGGGCCAAACAAGTGATATGATATCTTATTTTGATGATTGTGATCAGACCAGAAGGAATTTGAAGGTGATGCCAGATCTGTTGGAAAGATGATGAAATAAGCTTTCAATCAAGTACTCGTGAACCTCCAATGGACTTCGTATGTGAAAGTTATGCCTGTTTGAAGTTGGTGTTGTCAGGCTGATTCCGGAGGTCTGGATTTGTTGTAGTAGTTGCGGTACCCCCCTTGCCTTCGTTCCTGAGTAGAATAACATCACAAGACTTAGGTAGCAATCCATCCTCAATAGAACAATTATAAACTCCTAGAAACGAAGTTACCTGATAATTCAGTTGGCGAGCACGTGCTCTAGTAATTGGTCCTTGCATATCAAGTTGAAGAGTAGAAGCAGTAGGGATGGTTGTATTAGTGGAAGGGATGTCCTCATCACCTCTTCCCATCGTGCTAGTGCTTGTGCTTGCGCTAGTGAGGGGCCACCACTCCTGTGCCACAAACCTGCCGCTAGCTCGCCTCCCTGAAGCAGCGAAGCCGCACGGCTGTCCACGTCGCCGCCCACGCGTTGCGCTTGCTCTCGCACCGCTACTGCTGCCACTGCCTCCGTCGCCTATAAATCCCGTCCCACCGACTCCATCCTCCCCTTTTGCCTCACCACACACCCACGAAGCTCTCCCTTCGTCCCCAACTCCAGCAACACCACCTAACCGCGGCCGCACCTGAAACACCCGGTGAGCCCCCTTTCCCAATTTGCCACCTCCATCCACACCCTCACCCCATCAACCCCGTCACAAGCTTCGCCTTGAGCCCTCAAACCTAACCTTGAGCTCCAATCCTAGCTTCCCCGCAGCCAGCTCGTCACCATCAAGCTCCATTGCGCACCACAACCGCGACCAGCGTCGCTAGCACACCTCGGACCTCCCCAAGCTACACCGTCACCACCCCCTGTGACCCCATCGCCACGCTGGTGCTCAAGCGCCAACCAATTTGGCCGGAGCATGGCCGAAGCCTCGCCACGCCACTGCTCTACTTTGGCCGTGCGCCACTGCAGCCGCCAAGCCATCTCCGAGCCACCTCAGGTCATGTGAGTTCCCAAAATGGGGGCTCATGCATCCCTGAAGCTCGCCGCACCACACGGTGCTGCCGTTTGCCGCTGCCTTCTTCGGCTCGGGCGCCATGGTAGCTAGCTCCCAGCTAGCTGGTCTACCCACCCCGTGGGCCACCTTGGTGGGCAGGTAAAGCCACGCTCGAGCTAGCTTTCGGTCCAGCTAACCAACTGGATGGCCCAATACTGTTGCACACTGTGTAGCCCAGCACTATTACAAGCCCAACCCAATTGCACCTAGTACTATTCATCTACGGCCCAACACTACGCAACCCATTAACACCCAGCCCAAACCCATTACCGTTCACCTGAACCCGACCCGCACTATTCGCTGGAAACCGTTACTTTTCCACTCGAACCAATAGTATCGACCCGGTAGAACCCAAACAATGAGGCAAGTCGCATTATTTGTTCATATTGAGCCCACATCATTATTAATATTATCACTACTTTCATTACAATATTTATGTCATTTATTTTTTTGATGAAATAATAGTTTGGAATGCCATGATGAATAGTTAATTCTTACCACATAAAAAGGCCACCTATGTTCCTGTAGACCATATTAACCTTCACAAGCATAAGTACTATATAATGTAAATAAAGCCTTGGTATTGTCACACAATGTTTTTCACAGATACTGATAAGAATGTTTGGTGCTTGCCATTAGTTTTTGGAAGGTGAGTTAAGGGTTGAGACCAAGAAGGTGGACAGTCACAACTTGGTTGGGAGTCCATATCCTCACCCAATATACCCGGGAAAGTAAGTTGATAGTAAGAACAAGAAGGTGGACAACTACGAGTTTGTTGAGGGTCTATCTCCTCACTTGAAACAAATGAGTACTAGAACCTTTTGCCAAGTAATAGACACAAAACTCGCTCAACCACATGTTTGGTGTAACCAATCTAGCTTAGTACAATGCTCATTCCTATCAAATATCTATAGGTGATAGTTGTCCTAGTGGTAAAGGACAGCTGCATGTGTGAAAAGGGGTGGGATAGGAGTGGACCTGGAGGGTCACTCGTTGATCTACACAATGGTAGGTCCACTCAGCATCGGATCGTGAATTCCACTATTGGTTGGTGGTCTCCCGATGGTTGTTTGACCAAGAACCTACTGGGTAGAGATTAGAAAGGGAAGAGCAGTGAAAAAGGCTTTGTTATCTCAACCAGTGGCACATGAATATGCTATGTGTTCATAGCTTGACATTATGAGTCTGAGGTATCTTGTAGGTAAAGTTGGGCAACTCTGTAAAGTATAATCAATTATATTTGAATATGTCATGCTTCCGGTTAATGGAGCTGTATTCATGGGTGATTCCAGTAAATAAGGCATAAGTAGATATTTTGAGATGATAAGATGGTAAATACAGATGTCGAAAACCCCCTCTCTTAATATTATTATGGTATTACCATTTTAAAGTCAAAGTGCTTTACTCAAAGAATGCATCCACTTACATATATTATAATAAACCATCAACAATCAATTGAAACCCTAGCAACTAGTTAAATAGTTTTTCATGTGGCTTGTTGAGTACGATCGTGCTCATAGTTGCTGAACATTAACAAAAGAAACTTCGGAGGACGCTGGTGGTCATTATGAGGAAGAATTTGATGAACCTTTGGATAGTGATGACTACTGGAACTAGATCCCGACCACGCTCAGGCGTGCCTGTGTTGCTGAAGATCTTTTGTTCTGTAATATATAACTGTGGGCTTGCATGCCCCTGGTTCTGTAAAAACAGGTTGCTAAGTCATACTCTCCTGTTATAAAAGTTTGGTTTTACTGTAATAAACGTAAGCAGGCTTGTTGTACTATTTCTTACTTCACAACTGAACTTCCTGGGCAGTTGCGAAGAGTTTGATGGTCCCAGAAATGGGGTCGTCACAGGTATTATACCATGAGCAAATAAAGAACCTTTTCTCTTGTGTCTCCTTTGAGTTGTTTGAAGCAGCAAGTCTCGGCAGCAGAAAGTTGTTTCCTCTTCTTCCCTTCCAAAAATAAAAATACTTTTTCCTTCTATTATTGGGTTCCATAATAGGTTGATTCCATAAAAAAAACACCGGATTACTAAGACAGAGCATCAATCTAGATGGAAAAAATAGCTATTTGAAAGAGAATAAACAACTAATGATAGTTCAAACATCAACATTCTTGTTCCAAAGAATTTATTAGTTCTATGCATGGCAACATGCAAGACATACTGCAGAAAAGAAAGGGGAAATGCATAACTTACAATGTCTTACTGAATCCAAAACTTTTTAAGGGCTCCTTCATAAGAAGCACGGCAGTTTGTACCTTTGGGAAATCGTCTCCTAATTTGAGCAACATAGAAAATGATCCAAGGCAGAGGTTAAATTCAGTCAGCACTGTAGTGACCAGCATAACAAAAAGAAATTAACCAGCGTACTATTGTATGGTTTCATAAGCATGAGTGTCAATGAGATTGCTAACATAAATCATAAATTTGGTGCTAAAAAGAACCAGAACACCATCATTCAAGCATCCTAGTGCATGGGAACAATATAAGTGAATGTGGGCAAATATAAGTGAATGTGGGCAAGGATCTAGCACAGAAAGAAGGCCATACAGGACAAAAGCTGCTGAGAGACTTGGAGTTCCTGCGTAGGGCCATGACATCTTCTTGACTGACAAAAGAGGAAAATACAGTATGCACTTCATCAATATAATTAAGTTAGCACTTGTGAAAGCAAATTCTGTGATAAAACATGGACAACGTAAAGATTCCATACCCAATTTACTGTCAGTCGAAATAGGCGCGGATCTGGGCCTCGGGCAGGGTAGGCTGTAGCCTTAGGCCCAGCAAAAATAGTAGTGCAATTTTTTTTAAAGATATATGCCCAACTAACTAAGCGATAGCATTCAGCCCGAGGCTCAGCCGACCCACCACCCCACGCCTCCCTGGCTCCCTCCCATGCCAGCCTACTTGGCTCGAGCGCTCCAGGCTCCAGGTGCTAATCCCCTTCCTCCACTGCAGAGAGGTGAGACTGAGAGAGCAGACCTAATCCCCTTCCTCCACGCGACCACGCCCTCGGCGACCTCGCCCGCCGGCCGCCGCCGGCTGCCCCTCCCGGCTCCCTTCGCGGCGTTCGCGCCCTCCCTCACGCTTGGTGCTGCGGCCGCACCCTCCCTCCACCTCCACACCCGGCGGCCGGCGCCGCGCCCTCGCCTCGCCTCCGTGGCTCCATGCCTCCGTGCCTCTGTTGCTCCGTCCGACCGTCTGTGGGCCGTGGCCGGTGGCTCCGTCCGGCCGGCGCCGCGCCCTCGCCTCGCCGCTCAGGTAGTCGTCTGAACTCTCAAGACTGAAGTAGACAAGTAGTTCTAGCCTTCTGGGCTTTTTGCCTTCTTGTAGTTGCAATGTTGCATAGTTGCATTTCTATGGAAAATTGGAAATGAGACAGCTCTCTAATGATCTAATCTCTTCACTCTTCACTTCTTCAGTTCAGTCTTCACTCTTCATGACTCACCGACAGTCGACAGACTGACTCAGGACCAGGAGGCCAGGAGCATTTTGCAATGTGCAGTCTCGTAGACTTGTAGTTGTAGTTTGTGTAGTTGCTTGACTTATACAGACTACAGTCATACTGCTTTGGTAATTTGGTTGATTGGTTCCTTGGTGGCTGGTGCAAAAATCAAAATTAACTTGTTGCCTCCAGACTGGATATTGTTAATAAGTGCATTGGTTATTTAGGAACTAGAGATACAAAATGAAGAGGAGCTATATTGAGCGAGTTATATTTGCAAGCATTAAAGATGATAAGATTTTGAAGCGTTTTCAAGGAATGAGGTCACATAAGAAACAACTATCTCGCGCCAGTAGTAAGTTAGGTTCTTACAAATCTAAATTTTATTTTTTTTATTTAATCATACCTCTGTATGATTTGTTTTTTTACGTTGTTTTTGTAGGTTCTGGTACTTGTCCAACTATTGATGAAGAAATGGTGGGCTAGGTTAAGATGAAATCTTCGTTATTTAGGTACTCAATTTGTATCTCTAAGATGTTATATTATTTATGTTTTGCTATGTTTTTCTTATTATATTTTATGTTGAAGCATTTTTGGTAAAATTTCATGTCAATGAAACATTTATGGTTTATTTTTTGTTATGTCTTGCGGGTAGAAATTAGCGTTAGTTTTAAGATGTTATCTTATTAAAAATTAGCCCGAGGCGTAATCAAATCCTAGAGCCGCCACTGAGTCGAAACATCCTTTATCCTAAGGATTAGTAATGGCAGACCACGAAATAGGAGGCTTTAGCCTATACCTGCATTGGTTACCACCTTTATTGGAAGAGCAAAGCAGCCAACAAAGTTAGTGTCACCAAAAGAAGCTACAAAGTTAGTGTCACTAAAACAGGCCATGTCTAAACGAGGTGTGCTGGCCGCCCATTTGGACAGGTCTAAGGAATGCATGGAAGGTCCTAAGCCCACTACATCTCTTCTCTCTTAAGGCTACTTTTGAACTAATCTAGGCCATCCAAATGCTAACCTTAGTGATTCAACGGCCAAAACAATTTTGATGACGTGGCCAGCGCCTCCTTTGGCCCCTTTGTGCAACCTTTATAAGTTTAATTATTATTATTATTATTATTATTATTAATTGGAACAAGTTACATGTACACATCCACTTTCTTCATCAATGGGACATCATTGCTTGCTGCCATGCACTTCTCTGCTCCCTCCTGCTTACATCAAATTCTAGCATTTTGGCGCCTCCTGAAACTTACCATTTTCCATTTCTATTTGGTCCTTGTGTCTTGCATCACTTCTCTGAAACTGCTTGTTACAAATGTGCTTGCTTCCCTCCATTCTGCATCATGCTTATGTCAGTGAATTTACTATTCTGCTGATGTGCTGTTGTTTGTAATGTAATGCAATGTACCCATTCTGTCGTTGACGTCAGCTAGTCACCATTTCTAAGCTTGCAAGTTTGGTTAAGACACTAGGGAGAATCTGCTCCCACCAAGGACAGATCTTTGTCCCTTGTGATGTGCTAATATTTGCATTTTTTACATATGCTGATACAAGTACACACGCAACTAATTATCTGTCTGCGTGTACCTTTACCTGGGTTGGCGAGAAGCGGCGGCGGTAGATAAAACCGAGACTTGCAAGTATGTTCGATTGATGGATGGAAATGTTCACAAAGATTTTGTTCACATTATAAATCTTTGAAGAATAGTATTTTGGTGTGCTGATAGTTGTAGAAGAGAGTAATTTAGAGCACGTACTTAGAGATGGGTTGTGAAGTAACCTTTGCACACTAGTGTGGCTTCGCCTGTTAACGTGATGATCTGTGTTACTTTGCCAAATCACTCCACATCCATTAACATATCATTTTTTGAATTTTTGTAGAGACAAGTGTTATGAGGTGCCTACCCTTGGCTTCGGCTATAGCTAAGCCTAGGCTTTAGCTATCGTTGCATAGTTAATAGGACATGCTCGGAGAGGAAGAGGAAGCGAAGGGCAAAAGGCCCCAATTCACAATGATGGAACTTGAGTAAATAGCTCTAATTTGAAATAGGAAATCGGAGTACCATTTCGTGACAATCTTGCTCTCTGCGGTGTTCCTTGGGACACCGCTCTTTGAACACGGCTCTTTCAAAACATAAATAGCACACTAACGGAAGAGTGAGGAAAACAAAAACAAAATAAAATAATCTTTGCGAGTTCCCGGTTTACTAAACCAACGACCTGTAAATCTCAATAAATTAATTGAAAAGCCCTTTCTTTACCACTTTTTGACATGTCAAATACCAAAATATTCGTCGGTTTCGTCGATCTATGGGCCGGTCGGTCAGAGAGACCTTCGGCCGTCCGTAGCTAGCTGCGCATGGTACATGCCAACCTCGAAGTTCTTCACCCATACGGAATCATAGATTCTAGTACGGTCGAAAAAACAAGAGCAGGAGGTCAAGGAAGCAACCAATCAAGAGCGCTCGCTCGTACTCGCACTGGACACACATCAACAGTGTCGGCACGAAGGCCGGAGGGGGTTGCGCTTGCAGTTCCGCTCCGTTCTCGCCTTGCGCGCGATCGATCGCTCTCCGTCGAGAGATCGGTGGTCGCTCGGTTCGGAGTTGCCTTGCGTGACCGAGAGGGCAATCGCGTATGCAGGGGGGAAAATGGCTGATTGGGAGTGGCCGAGTGCGTGCGGTTGCGTGCCGACGTACGTGTTGCGGGCATCCGAAGGTGTGCTGCTCTGCCGCCGGTCCACGCCCGTTAATTTAAGGGAAAATTTTGTTCCTCCTATTCAAGATATGTACAAATTTGGTTCTACTAACGAAAATTTGCTCATTTTATTTTTGTCATTCTTCACTGCATTTCATTTTTGTCACTGCGTTCACCTTTTTCGTAAATTAAAGAAACACAGGGGAAAACAGAAAAATACCAGAAAATCATAGAAATACCAGAAAAATAGAGAAACAATATAGCAAAATTTCAAGGATATCTTTTGAAATTTTTTGTTTTTTAGTACACTAATAAATTTCTAAAAAAAATTACACTAAGGAAAATGTTTTAATCTTCATCAACTTTTATGAAACATTGCTAAAAATTTTCGGATGTAAAACTTTTGTGCACTTCTAATTTTTTTCTTCAGAAGTGGTCCCTTATTTTTTTTTGTATTTGTTGGTATTTTTTAATTTTTATTTTCAAAATTTTCCCTTTTCCTGATAATTATGCATATTTCTTAACAGTTGAACCCCATTGACTTGACATAAATTGAACAGAGTGGCAAAAACAAAATATGCACTGACGGAAGGATGACAAAAACAAAATCATCAGATTTCTGATGGCAGAACCGAATTTGCATATATTTTATGCAGTAGGAACAAAATTTTCCCTTAATTTAAACCTAGATGGTACGGTTTGGGACATAGGAATTTGGAAGGTATTCTACTGGAATTGTACTCATTTTATGTATTGATTTATGTACGATAAAAGTATTCCTCGAAGCCTGATTCGTAATAATTTTGAAGGAAAGGATGTTAGGATATGGGTAGGCTACACTAGCGCACAATTCAAAATTTTACTGCATAAACCAGGAAGACATGCTAGTAAGAGATCATAAATCATTACCAACAGACGCGCAGTGCGACGGAAAAAGAATTGGAGCAGTCTGGTCCAACGTCCTTATTACTTACGACCAGTTCGCATATGGTTACGACCAGTTTGTGATCATGTATGAGCAACTCACAACCAGTCCGTATCTTCATATAACCAATTCGTTTCTGGTCGAACTAAACGACCTACTTGCGTATTCTTATTTTGCCTCACGATATCTGGTCGAATTCCGGGTGAAATAATAGTCATCCATGGACTATTCAATATTTTTCTCGATCTAGTGATGGATAACTTTGTATGACTGACTCTTCGATCACTCGTGGCACAACCATGCGCTTCCTTTATTCGAGCACATCAAGGGGGTCAGATATATCTCTCATGTTATGCTAGGAGGGACAAATCCCTTGTCCGACCAGTTATATCCCTCTGCATGTTTAGTAGCATACCCGAAAGCTACCTTTATAACTACTTAATTACAGAGTAGCATTTGGTAACCTCTAAGTGTACTGTTACACACGTAGAAAATCACGCTGATCTCAGGTCTAAGGATTTATACATCATTTATTGTTTGAGACTAACTAATGACATATAGAATCATAATAATCTCAATAGTGTCTCAATGTGTGTCAATCGAATACCATATTCTCTAACATGTATTCACACTATTGATTCATCGACATTCCCATCTATGACCGATGAGACATGGCCATCAATCAATATATATGCTGGTTTATAAGTCACTAGTGTCCTATCAAGTGACATCCGACCAAGGATCCTTTTAGAATAACATTATACATCTATTAAAGAGTTTTATCAATAAGTCACATACTTGTTAATCCTTATAAATGATAATTCATCCAAGGAACATAATAACATTTATTCTATAATTTATAAATATAGACGCGGCACAATCATCTTCATAATTGTCTGTTAGGGCATATCACTAACAAAGGAAACATGTTTTTGCTGATGTGGCAGGAAGGTGGTGCTCTGGGATATAAAATCTCTTTCTCGTTTGAAACTCTTGTTTTTTAGGGGGTTCTACTCGAAACACTATTGTACTAAAACTTCTACAGGATCAAGATCCTAGCGCTGCTGGATTCGACGGGCGCTCAATTCATGAACCATTCCCATTCCTGTATTTCATTTTTTTTTGTTTTGTTTCCCGCGCACCGAAACGGAAAACGACACCCCGAAGAAAACAAACATAGTTTTGAGACGGTCAAAACGGGGACGGGGAGACGAGTTCGTTTTCGTTGAATTTTGAAGCGGTCCATGGACGGATCGATCCATCAGAAAATGCTCTGCTTGCGTACGAGACCGGCGGTGTCGTGAACTGACCCCTCCAAGCAAGCGAGGAGGGCGGCCAGGTTCACTCATTTCGATCGATTACGTCCCGTGATGGTGACCACGGCAGCCATGAACGAGACGAGATCGAGCCCAGAATCGCAAGCAACTCACCGATCGACCTGGTCGGCTAGCTAGCTCCTCTTCATCTTCCTCCGTGCCCTGGCTGCAAGTAACCTTAGCTATCTCACTTATTCATGTCCTGCACCGTGGGGCCGCCTTAATACCTTGCTCCATCATTCTTTCTTTTCTAAGAGAGAGAGGGAGAGAGGGCAACTTATAAGTGGCATACGCCATGACTCGCACTACACACCTGCACACACTAGCATGTACACATACATGTGAAAGTTGAGGGAGCTGGGGCTCGAACCCACGGCCTCCCTTTTGCGTGGGTACATGCATGCTCTAATCATCGGTATGCACATGCATATGTGTGCATGCCACCTTATAATTCGATTTTGGCCATTTTCAACCGGTTTTGCTTTAATTTTGTCCTCCTGAAATGGAGTTATATATCGAGGACCGGTTAACATATGCGCTATGGTAGAGGGGTCTGAAATGAAAAGACAAAATTCAGGTGGAGGAGCTCGATTGATGCAAAGTGAAATATTTGACAAGTTTGGCTAGATAAATTCAGGCGCGGGTGCCCAATTTGAGCAAAATAAAATTGGAAAAGCGCCTTTAGTGCAGTCTTCCCCTTTTTGTTCTCAGCTATTGGTGATCATTTGCTCGTCAACGTTCTACGAAAGCAATGTTGCTGCCAATCTTTTGTGATCTTCTTCGTTTTCGCTATAACGTGTACCATTGGTTCTTTGACAATCCACGCTCAAGTACATACAGAAATATACAGACACTGTTGTGATGACGGCGAAGCTTCGGGAAGAGTGGAAACTACACTGTTGGGAAACGCACGCAGTTCGATTGATTGTTGGAGTGAATGATCAGGATGGTGTGCAAGTGCAACATGAGCTTCCTTTTTGCGACCTGTGTTTTGGCCGACACGGCAGGCAGGTATGGCTATCGATCTATCTACGCGTATCCGTCCTTGAGTTTCTTGCTTGGTGTTTGCTTTCTCTGTGGCCACTGGAAATTAGTGGGTTGATCTATATGATTCTTGTTCTTCTTAACAAGGTTCCCTTTTGATTCTTCAAACTACCGTGCCATGTGGTGATGGCTGATGGCCCCAATAGTAGCTTTGACAGGGAAATGCCCTGATGCAGCTTTGCTTGCTTGTCATGCACGGCAGTTTAACTGGAAACGACCCTGCCCCGTATGCGGCAGTTGCCTTTCGATTCTTCAAACTACTACCATTATTTCCTCTCCCAGAAAGTCACCTTGTTTTGTGCATTGTTATTTCAGGATTTCGATACGCGGCGTACGTATGTTCGAGGCCAGGCCAAGTGACACCAAACCCAATAACCCAGCCACCATGGGGGCCCCACCATCGCGGCATCTTCTCTTCAGCCAACTCCCCATGCGGCCCTCTGGTGGACCCTGAATGGATCACGGGTGTTCAACTCAACACCCAATTTTTTTAATAAAATATCTAGTATATAAGTGATATATTAGATGTATATGTTATTAGTTAAACTCAAATTATATATTTTTGTTTACAACTAAATTTAGTCCGTACTCCTCACACCTTGCGTACGGCCCATGTAGCACATTAGGCTTATTTTCCTTTCTACTTCAGCCTACCAAATCCTAACATCTATTGAAGGCATGGGCTACGAAGCCGAGCGACGGTCGGTCGACATGGCGCTAAGACGCGACAGCAAGCAGGCGTGAGGCGGCACAGGGTGAGTGTGCAGCAACGCACCTACGTAGACGAATAGAGATACGACGCGAGCAAGCGGGTGGCGACACGACAAACAGGGAGGAAGGGAGTGGGCAGCACCAAGAAAGCAACGAGGTGGCCGGGAGGGAGTATGGCGGCGGGAAGGGAGTATAATATCTAGCTCACCGTCATCGTCCCCTCTCTCTAGATCTAGGTGTGTTCCGTGTACTCCACTTCTTCTCCCTGACTGTGCTCTGCTCGAGCTTTGGTTCTTTGTGGAGTCTAGCCTCTTCCTCTGTTTTTTTTATTCTTTACAATAGATGTTGTACAAAAATACAATTAGGGCAATGAACAGATAGTTGGACCCTTGTTACATATATTTACATGCTAATTTTTGCTCTTTGGAAGGAATATTCTTATATGGGATTCTTACTGAATGGAAAAGAGCAAAAAAAAAAAAAAAAGAGAACAAGCAGGATCAGCAAGGTATGCAACTGTCATTTTTTTTTTAAGAAGGCAGAAGCTCTACCGATCACTATTAGAGGAAGAAAATAAGTTTTAACAGTCTAGCTACTACAACCCAGAACAGGAAAAATGATAAAACAATAACGACCAAGCACTAGTTTTTTTTTTTGAAAAAGAAGACAGAAGCTCTACCGATCACTATTAGAGGAAGAAAATAAGTTTTGCGGTATAACTGCTATAACCTAGAACAGAAAAATAGAGAAAACAACAACGGCCAAGCACCAAGCACAAATCTTGGCCAAACCTGCAACAATAACATAACAAAATAAGAAGCATAGAGCTAAAATAACTTTATTCCTAGTTTTCACCTCCTCATCTGTCATTGATATCTGTAATTTATTGTTTATTTCATACCATTATGTTTGTCTTATATCGTCTATTTTCTAGTATGAAATCATTAATTTCTATAATTTTTATATTTTATTATATATACACATATTTACGTATCAATATTTTGAGAGAAATAATATTTCACGATATCAACATATCTAGAGAACCTACTTCCGAAATCTGAAGAGCCACCTAGATATACCTCTCCGTGCAGCATCTGATTGCTCGCCTCCCCGCGGTCAACACAGGATCTGTGCAAAATAATCTTGGCCGGGACGAGTTGGTGTCAAGGGGGCCCATGACGTTTGACCCCCACTCTCTGACTGCATTGCACTTTGCAAGCATTCCACAAGTCCTCCAAGCTAACCCGTACTCTACCATCGACTGCTGCTGCTTCCTCTTCCTTGCCCAACATTCCAACCTTTTTTATTTTTTATTTTGGTAAATGCCCCAACATTCCAACCTCTCCTGTCTCATCGACAGTGCATCACCTCCATCTTGGCATTCTTGATTAATTAAGCCCTGCCGAGGCGAGAAGTAACCAACCCAATTGGCACACCTTTCGTGGTGCTTATAAGTCCAAGCAATGGACAAAACAAAAGCAAAAACCAAAACTAGCTTGCCATGATTTTGCCTATTTTTGCCTTTCCATCTCGACTAGCGTTGTCGCCTACGATTCTCCTTCGAGCACGCAATCCGCCGTGTTTAAACCGCGAGAACACTACTGTACCAAGCTTACAGAATGTCGAGACTCGAGACACTCTGCTAGCTTACGAATATAATGAAACCTAGGACACGTCAATCGAATTATAACAAAAAAAAAAAGCAAGGACAGTGCTCACATTTGCAAAGAGGATTGGGATCTGAAGGCCTGTGACACTGACATAAAAGAGACGATTAATCAGATACATTAGTTCCAGCAGCTGCACTGACTGAAGCCTCTCTTGCACTGCATTTGCAATTTTTGTTAAGCAAACATACAGAGCTTAACCAACCGCACAGCTCGCCACCACTTACAAAGCTTGACAATCATCGGCTAGCTAGCTCAGGCGCCTCTGCTCGTGGTCTCCTGCCCCCTGCAATGGTCGGCCGAGCCGTCGGTCACGCAGCTCGACGACATCGGCGACGCCGCGCGCCGCCGTCGCAGGGTGTCCGCCCGCGCGAAGAAGTCGATGAACCGGACGCCGGCGCCGGGGCTCTGTGCGTCGTCGGGGTCGGCCCAGTCTGCCGGGCCCACCGCGGCTGCTCCCTTCTTCCTGAACACGCGGCAGAGCACCCACCCCTCCGCGGGGCGCGCGGCGGGGGCGTCGCTGCCCTGCGCGCGGCGGCAAGGGCCGAGGCCGGCGCCTGCGAGGCGGTACTCGTGCATGACCCAGTCCGTCTTCTTGCCGCTCGGCGGTTTCCCCCGGTAGAACACCAGCGACCGCTTCATGCCCACGACCACGGTCTGGCGGTCGCCGCCGCCCCTGGGCGCCGGCAGGGCCACGGCGACCGGCTTCTCCTTCCCCGTGGCCTTCCAGTACCCGGCGCCGGTGGCCCGGTTAGCGCGGCGGCCCTTGACGTACTTGGCCTCCTTGCAGGTGAAGAAGTACCTCTCCTGCTCACTCCACCCTGTTAACCAAACAGGAGTTAGCCCAAGCTAGACTCGAAAGATTCGCCGGCACAGCGGAAGGACGCCGACGGACAGCGGAGGCGGCGAGTGTAGTGGCTGACTGACTCACCTGGGGGCAGGAGGTCGGAGGGGTCGTGGGCCAGAAGGCGGACGTCGGGGATATCGACGGCGGCGGGAAGCGGCGAGGCGAGCGCGCGGCGGCGGAGGTAGTGCACGACCAGCTCCTCGTCGGTGGGGCGGAACCGGAACCCCGGCGGCAGCCGCGCGTGGGGCCCGCCCGCGTCCGCCGCCACCCGCCTCGCCGCCATGGATTCCTTCGTATCCATGGAAAGAAGTGTACGGACTGGTGTCTTGCTGGTTCTTGGCGACTGTCTATGTGCGTGTGCGCCCGCGAGGTCCAGCTTTGGCGACCGGCGGCAATGGCCCAGTTGAGGTGAGGTTGCGGTTGGTTGTAGAGGGGGAGGGGGAGGGGGAGGAGGGAGAGGGAAGGAGACGACGGATTTATAGAAGAAAGGGGGAGGAGAGGAGTGTGCGAGGGGGCAGTGGCGTGAGCAAGACTCAAGCCCCCTCCCCTGTTTTGGCTAACAACACACTCTGTCTCTCTCTGCCAGTCTGCCTTAGCTTGTTGGTCTGCGGCTCAAGGGAAAAGGATGGCTGGTTGCTTGGGCAGGATGGGGATATCTGGATGTGATTGGATTTTCCTTTTAAAAAAGGTTAAATATCAGAAGAGATCCTAAATTTAGCAGATGAGGGAGTACTTGCTACTTAGTAGGAGAAGCTCAAAATTGGATCAAACCCCTCAAATTTGGGCTCTCATCTCGTCTTGCGTAGCTCTAGCTCTTCTCCAGCTATCGGTTGGTGCAATCTGGATAATTAATTTGATAACGAGGAAGTTTGTGATGTGTATTATCTTTCATGTTTCGTTGTGCTGACTAGGCATGAATGCCAACGATTACATGTAGACGAGTGCGCTAGACTCAATAGATCGAAATGAGACACAAAACGAATCCATGTTGCTAACACTGGGATGCGCGCTTCGGAACTCCGGAGTCCGGACTAGTTAAAAGCTTCTGACGTTGTTTAATTTGATCTGGTCGAAGTCAAACCCAGTTGTGTGCGAGCGAATGAAACGGCCATGATTAGGAAGAATGCTCTGGATTATAGGTTAAAATACAGAGAATGAACAGTGCGATGCATTTGGAGTATGTCTCAACCGTCCGGTTAAAACCCAATAACTCATAGTTAGATCTGCGGTATTGATGCTGCAATGATATTTTTATCTACTGCAAAATCGAATATTGTATTCTGCAGTGAATCATTGATACATACTCAGAACACTGTGCACCAAACTGTGTTCCTGTGCGTTACTGCGTAGTATCCTGATCCCTATCATTACCACTATACGTTACGCACTGTGCCGACTGCCGTCTGAACGCGCGTGTATCACACGTTGGTGGCTATACAACGATGGCATATCCAAACCCCGTTACCAGTTACCACACGTCTACTAGGGTCTAGGAAGGCCATTTTGGTCATTTTTTCCAAGTCTACAGCAATCGTCTGTCTGTTTAGCCCTTGTTCGGAACGTAGTAAATTTACAGGAATTTCACTTGAACAGTTTAGTTTCTGTTGGACTTAGAGAATATTCTCATGTTCTAAACGGATTGTAGCTAATAAAATTTGTATGGGAAACGATACTCTGCGTACGTACGTACGGATGGAATAATAAAAATCGGACGCGCCAGGGCCATCTGTCCTTTGAACCACTCCCAACGAGACGCGTTCTATCTTCCCGAGCAGCAGAAGGCAAGGAGCTGATGCAGCTGGCGGGCTCTGCTCTCGGACATGCCCATCGCGAGGAAGGTGCGGCTCGGCTCGCTCAGCCTTCGGCCGCTCTGGCTCGTCTACAGCTCGGTTTCTCTCTTTCCTTTTTATTGATTTTTAGATTTTGACAAAATATTATATCTGTAAAAAAAATATTATATCTATACAAAAAAAATGTTATATACGGTTCACAGCGTTGTTGTAATTTTTTCCAACACGTTTTTTCTAGATGCTTTGTTTTTTATTTATGATATTACAACCGTTGTCCGGGGATGTTGCACCGTTGCCACGAGATGTTGCAACTGTTATCCAGAGATGTTGCAACCATTGTCCTATGATGTTACAACCGTTGCCTGGGGATGTTGCACCGTTGCCACGAGATGCTGCAACTGTTATCCAGAGATGTTGCAACCATTGTCCTATGATGTTACAACCGTTGCCTGGGGATGCTGCAACCGTTGGCCGGGGATGTTGCAACTATTATCCTAAGATGTTGCAACCGTTGTCTAGGGATGTTGCAACCGTTATCCGGAGATGTTACCAGTAATAAAGTAAATCACTCTATGTATAATCGAGATCGTGTCGCAGACGAACAAAGCTTTCAACTCATAATTGTTTTGAATTGTGATGTTGCAACTATTGTTTTAGGATGTTGCAACTGTTGTCTGGGGATGTTGCAACCGTTGTTCTAGGATATTCCAGCTGTTGTCCGATGATGTTGCAACCTTTGCATCTGTAGGAAAAAAAAATGTTACATACTGTTTACAACGATATTGCAATTTTGTATCACCCAAAAATCTGATCCTCTTCTGATTATGCAACATTTTTGTTGCAACCATTGCTGGCATGCGCTCGATCCTTCCGCGCTGTCACTGGGAATCGCTCGGTCCTGGCGCCGTAAGACCTTCTGGTCTCTACTAAACGTGACCTCTCCATGGGGCCGGCTTGCTCCTGCCCTCAGACGTGAGCCGGCTGGAAGCAGCACCTCCCGCTTGTCCCTGCTGGTCCTTACCCCCGATGTACAGTAGCACAGCACTCCGCACGAAGCCTATGTTCACGTTGTCTTAACGTGATGTGCTCAGCATCTAGTAAAGTACCAAGCTACGTCTGGTGAAGCCCTTCGGAGAGAACAATGAAACGTCTGGGCGTACGGGTGGGAGACGTCCGATTCCTAGCATCTCCCAATTTGTATCTGATATGCCTAGTTTTTAGTTTCTTGTCGACGTGTTAGCTAGATTCCATATATCCAAGTTCATTTTTTTGACAAACGATGGGTGATTCGTAGGTGGCCTATTATATGATCAAATCACCGTGAAGCCATATTGGTAAACACAATATACGCATGGCACCAACCAAACAGGTCTGTGCGTAGTCAATCATTCGAATATAGCATACCCAAGGTCACCTCGAAATTTTAGCTGCTACAGGCAAAAAATGTAACTGTTCCTTAGTGGCCTTTTAAAGACCTAAAGGCTTCAAAAAAATGACACTAGGTACACTGCATTAGCTTAATCTCATCTTAGGAGTACATTTATGCACTAGGGGTAGGAGGAGAAGAAGAGAGTCGAGGTAAGCGGCAGGAGGAAGACAACAGCCAATTTCACATTTCTATGTACGGGTGTCAACGGATCGAATAGTGGTCTTTCCGTATTCATGTTTGTATTTTCTAAAAAAATACGAATATGCATATTGCAAAATACGAATACGAATCGAATGTTGTAATGAATATGAATATGAATATGAATCGAATACCTACTCAGTTTGGTCGGATTCAGATATCCTCATAACTTATGTAATGGCAAGATATTTATGATATTTTATTCCCGTACATAGTACACCTAATCATTCTATTTTGTCTATTTCACCTAAAAACATAAATTCATATTAAACTAAAAATACGCATCCAACTAATTAGCCAATACTGTAATAAAATATGTATATTATTTTATCAAATTTGAATACAAATAGTGTAGATAAAATAACATTTCGGATGACAAAAGTCCATACCATATTTGTATCCATGTTTTTTTATGCGAATATGAATAGGAGAGATATTGTTAATCGGATAAAAAAAATATAAAGTGCATTCGTATCCTATGAAATACGGTAGTCGAATAAAACGAATAATTCGTATCCGATTGACACGCTAATTCTGTGGTTTTCTTTTCCCAGCCACGAGTATTTGTGCCGCTTGCAGTTGGCTCAGCCCATATGTGATTCTAAAACTGTATCCTATAACCCTTTGTATTTACTCTACTTGTCATCTAAAAATAGCCCAGGTTTTCATCCGGAGAAAACCCTTTGTATTTTACAATTTTGCTATGCTAGAGAGAGCCGGCCTACGGCAACGCCACCAGCACACACAAGGCCAGGCCGAGGCTTAAGGCCGTCGACTTGAGGAGCAAGGTAAATTATTTCTTTTCTCTGATGGATCAACGTCTGCAAAATCCGAAAATTCGAGTTTTCAAAAAAAATTGTGTAAATTAGGTCCCCAAATTTTTCACCAATTTACTTTGAATTAATAAATATTAACTGAGAATTTTCGAAATTAAAATTTTAATATGATTAATGTAAACTTCAATTAAATAAAAAAAAACAGTGTTAGTTGAGTTCCTTGTGTTCCAAGAAAAATTTTCTGAATTTTCTTCGATTTTTCTGAGTTTATTTGGTATTTATTTGAGCTCATTTGAGTTTTGAGCCTTTTTCTAAATTCGAAAATCCTGAATTTGTTTTTCATTTTTCTCCCGTGAGCAGAATTTGCTCAGCCCACCTCCTTCTTCTCTCTCTTTCGGTCCAACCACCACTCGGCCTATTCCCTTCTCCGCCGGTCCAATTATGCCCAAACCCTAGCAGCTGAAATTTGAATGGGCTCAATCGGAGTTAGGGTGCAAAAGTTATGAGCTCTGGAAGATTGAAATTACATAAAATGCTGAAAATCAGATTTTATGAATTTATCGAATTATTTTCCTAAAGGAAAATCAGATTTAATCATAGTCGACGTCACGAGATTCAGGAAAAGAATAATAAAAAGAAATCTCTGACATGTGGGTCCCACATGTCAGAGGCTAGGCTCACGGTGGACTAGGTCCACCGAGCCTCGGGACTCGGGGTCCGTGGACCAAGCCACGCGCGCGCCGACGAGACGCCGACGCGGCGCCACGTGGGATGACACGCAGCGCGGGTCGATCCGGCGCCGACGTGGGCGGCCACGCCGACCCGACGGCGGCGGCTCGGGAACCAAAGGTTCCGGTGAACGCCGGCGTTTCACCGGCGGTGGGTGGTACCGGGAGGTAGAGGATGACACGAGGATCACGCGGTGTGCTCACCGGTGCACGGAACGTCGTATGCGGCGGCGGCGGCGAAGAGCGGCGGAGAGGATTCGGCTCGACGGATCGGAGCTACGGCGATCTTCCGCGAAACCAAGGCCATCGAGGTAGAGGAGCTCCGTGCGATGCCGAGGGTGCGACGAAGAGGCGCGGCGCGCACCGGCGCGAGAACAAGCTCGTCGGAGTTGCGGCGCGCAGATCGCTTCCCGAGCTTTGCGCGCTAGGGTTAGGGTTTTGAGCGGCGCTGCGCTGGTTGGAGCGCGAGACCGAGGGCTAGCTCCTTTATATAGGGCGGCTCGAGGAGGTCTAGGCACGACGGCGAGAAAAGCGGGCGGCGAGTCCCGATCGCCCCGACGGAGACGATGAACAGTGCCCGGGGTGGGGCCCGCTTGTCAGCGGCTGCGGCTCGGGTGAGAGCGCGTGTGAAAGCGACACGGCTACTAACCTGACTCAAGATCTGACCGTCCATCTGCGATCGAGCGGCGGAAAACGGGCGAGGCGCGCGGAGAGAGGAGGCGACAGCGGGTTCACTGTCGGTGGGAGGCGGCGCGCGCACGGAAGGCGGGGGCTGCGGGAGATGGGCCGGGGAAGCGGGCCGAGCGCGCGGGAAATAGGATCGGGCCGGAGAGATTCAGCCCGAGGAGATTTCTAAGATTTTAAATACATTTTCTAATTTAGAAAAATACCAGAAATTCAAATAAGCAATAGAAAATAGCAAATGAACTCAGAAAAATTCTAGAAAAATCTAGAAAATATATCTGAGCACATAGAACCCAAATAAAATAGTTTTGGCTATTATTCATGTTGGGATTATTCACATTAAATGTTTTTGATTGTAAAGTCCAATATTAAGCTTTTGAAATTAAATTCAAATAAAATCCAAATGGTGAATTTTCTCCCTACTAACTATTAAAAGATTTTTAAGCTCTGAAAATTGGGATGTTACAGTAGGCACCTCGGTGACACCTGTGCGCCCTGTCAGCACTGTCTGCCACCTCAGTCGTCCTTGCTATCTATTGCCATGTGGATGCCACGTGTACACCACGCAAGCGCCACTCGTACCTAACCCTACACCCAAACCCACGTAGACCTAGTTCATCGTGAGCCAAGTCTATGACCTATGGACCCGCATGTCAGTTTACTATTCTGTGAACCCGGTTCGCTGTGAAACAATACCTGATTATGTCGAACCAATGGCCCACATATCTGCTGCTCCTTCTTTTTTGGAATCAAATTAATTCCCAAAAATCATTTTTATTCAGTGGGTCCCTATCGGGACCCAAGATGACTAAATCCGAGCCCTCTGTGTATTCTGAACTAGTCTCATGATCAATAGCTAGTTTACACAGTTGCAACATCGATAAAATCATATCCATACAACAAAATATCTAAGAAGCAGATAAATTAATATTACTTAGTAGCAACAGATCTTATGGTCAAGTTTTACAGGGCTCGCCATGCAGGGCTTAACGATAAAAGATAAACTTGCAGCAGAACAAAACATCTCGTGGTAGCCATCCGATATGCCCACAAGCAATCGAGTGGAGAACGTGGCTTAGTTTGTATAGTCTTCGAAGTACTCCTCGTAGAACTCAATGTTCCCTGATTCTTCCTCGGTATTTAGCAAGTCGTAGGGAAATATATGCAAATAATATTCATGCAAGGCTTGAACAATGATAGCTTTATAGCTATTTTGCAGAAAGCAGTATTGATAGTAAATACAGTAGTAGATTGAAAAGCATAATTTAAAAGATTAAGTACATAAGTAAACAAGTTTTTTGAAACAATTAATGAACACCCGTTCACATCCCAACCATCAACCAGAACTAACTACTCTAATCCCAACCAAACCATTCCAACATTTTTATGAAAATCTACCCGTGTGAAATCACGAGACATTGTCCATAACCGAGGACACGGCTATTCGAATAGTTTTTAACACTCTGCGGAGGTTGTACAGCTTGACCCACAAGAGTTAATCAGTTTATAATATCCGTTTCACACACTTCCAAAGATGTGCAACTAAACTATTATCACAAGGCTTTTACAAAGCTCTATTTTGGCCTAGTTCTGCTCGCTAAGGTTTTGCCACTCTAGGCCTCCTCTTGTGCCACTTATCAACCCAAACAGAACCAAATCAAAATATTGCTAATTAGTTGGCCAGGTTTACCCCACAAATACACTTATGGTTGTACAGTATGACCTTGATCAATGGTGCACAAAGTTAAGTCCTTAGTGACTACTCAGGCGAGGCAATCACATCCTAAAATTCATCCCCTTTACTGCACGATCATTTGCCTGAGTATTTGGTTCAACCCGACCAGATGGCAACCCTTGCTATGGCACACCAAATTTTAATAATAGTGGCCGTGCCACAATTCTATATTTCATTAAGTCAAATTTAAACATTTATGAGCATGCGATCATGAATCCCATGGTATAACTAAAGCATGGCTAAGCATAAAACTATACCCATGTTGGTAAGAAAATATTTCCAGCTAAGACTAACCCAGCCTATGGTGTCCGAGGGTATACGTCATTGACAATCATTCAAGGAGGCATACTGTCGAATATGACTAACTATTCCCGAAAGCGGTATTATAAAATTAGCAATGCATGTTGATATAAAATGATATAATTTTATAAAATGGGTACGACATGATCAAAGTTCTACGACTTTCTTTCGTTGAAGGTTTGAGTTGCTTCCGCGGACGGTTCCGAGAATTGTTTAGAAACGTCGGAATCTACACGCGTGAAAAAACCAAATAAATACAATAAACCCCAAAATTATCAAATTAGAATCAAAAGAATGGTACTGAATTTAGAAATAAGAATCGATGGAATCGGAGTTTGTATGAGGGAGAACGAACGTTTGGAAGTTTTCAATAACATGAAATGATAGAAAATAGAAAGAGAGAGGGAATATTTTATTTTAGAATTTAGGATTAAAAATAAAGGCTGACTTGAGGACCCCACATGGATGTGAGAGATAGATGGAAAGAGAGAGGAATGAGGGAATGACAAGAGGGTCCCATGTGCAAGTGTCACAAAGAAAGAAAGAAAGAAAGAAAGAAGAAGAAGACAGAGCAGGAGTTGGAGCTCTAGGGGAGGCGCATGGTGGAGGGTGTGGCACCGGCGAGGGGCATGGTGGAGGCAACTAGGGAGCACAAAATGGAACCCCATTGGGATGGGGTCCCATGGGTGGCGGCGGTGTTGCCAGAGGAGGAAAAAGGCGGCGACGGTGTCGCGCGGAGAGGCGGCGGCACACAGTTTGACGACAGCGGCGACATTCCGGTGAGGGGAGCGAGAGCATGGCATAGAACATCGCGAGGCAATGCCGGTGGTGAGGATGACTTTGCTGGGGATCCTTCTACTGCGGAGAAATCAGCGGCGAGAGGCGCTTCGACCAACAATCGAAAAGCTCAAATACAGTGAGGAGGATGGGAGAAGGGAGGGAAAACTCGAGGAGGTGGATGAGGAGGGATTGGGACACACGGTGATGTAGGTGGCTTGATGAATGACTGATCAGAGAGGGAGAACGAGCGGAAGAGGTGGCGGCCGGAGTGGAGGAAGAAAGAAGAACGGGCGGCAGGAGCTCTGGTGGGGGAAAAGAAGAAAGTAAGGGTTAGAGGGGGAGGAGGAAGGGGAAGAAGGGCAGGGCGGCATGGGGGAGCCGGCGGTCGTGCGGCACGGCATGGCGAGGGCAGGGGAGTAGGCAACGTGGGGGTCAAATGGGCAGGGCGTGGTGGCGCCAGGGCTTGGGCATCGCTGGTGGAAGCGACGTGCGCAGCGGGATAGTAAGCGCATGGGCCGGCGCTGTCGGGAAGAAAGAAAAGAAGAAAAAAGAAAAAGGAGAAAAAGAAAGAAAAAAGAAAAAGAAAATAAATTAGAAAAATCCAAAAAAAATTCATAAAATTCCTTGGAACCTGAATAGATCAAATAAAATAATTTTGAATTTAATTTAAGTTTATTTTATTCATTTAAAATATTTTAATTTTCTAAAATTTCAATTTAAGCTTTAAATTAATTCAATAAAATCCAAATAGTTTATTTTAATTTTGAAAGCTTCAAAATGACTCCGACATACGGGAAAACTGGAAGAAATAAAAAAGATGCAAAGAAAATACAACAATGTCTTGGAAAAAGGAATTCCATGATAAAACCACAAAATTAGGTAAAACAATTTTTATTTAATTTAAGTTTTATTTATTCATATTTAATTGTTTTTATTTCTAAAATTTCAAATTAAGCTTTGACAATTCAGGAAAAATCAAATGGTTGTTTTTATTTTGAAAATTTCAAAAAGTCCCAAAAATTAGGATATTACAGTCCCACATGAATCCCATTTTCCAAAATTTCCGAATGAAAGATTATGAGAATATTCCCTCGTCACCACATGTCAGTGACTCATATTCTCTCTCCCTTTTCTTTTTCAACATTTTCTTTCCTGATCAAACTTCCGAGACCTCGTTCTTTCTCATACGAACTCCCATTGAACCCATTCAAGTTTTTAATTTGATCTAAAATCAAGCCCTACCTCTTCCAGTACCATTAAATTTTAATTTTGAGTTTATTTGATTTATCCTTTTAAATTTTGTTTGTTTTTACGCCTTCTCTCTCGTTAGGCATTGATGTTCCAGAATCGCTAGAAAGAGCTAAAGGTCAAGGATGTCGAAGATCGAAGATAAAGAACAACAACATTGATATAGCAAGGCAGGTTGTTCCTTGATCATGTTGCACCCATTTTTCCAAAATTACTTTGATTTAAAGTATTCCATGCTAATTCAATTATTAAATTCTTTACTGCTTTGGGATTAGCTATGCAGCCTGTTGATTATGGCCATCTTGTTTATTGTATTGCCATGATCATTTGTCACTCTAGCTTGATTAATCACTGTTGGTATTATCATAGCACCAACATGGGTTGGTTAGACACGATTTATTTGCTTAGCCTTGCAACGGGTCATTGATAGTGTTTTAATGGCAAATCTATACCTAACTAAGCGACTTTGGAATATCTTTGAGATAATTTGTATGGCAGGTGTTGTCATTTTTTGGAAGCATGTGTTGCACTTTAATCAACTGGGTGGGAAAGTGTTTAGATTAGGGCGAGTAGAAGTACTAAGTGAACTAGTGGCTTTGTGAAGGGATCTTTGTGAATAGGTTAGTAAATTGGTAATCTGTCCCTAATCAAATTAAGAACTTAACTTTGTGCGTCATTGGACTGAGCCATACAATACGACCACATGCCTGGAATAGGACATACCTAGCTCAGTAAGTTGTGGATTCTCAACATTGTCTGCCTGAGGCAGTAGGTTGGCTTAGTGATGGGTGGAGATGTAGGGTCATTAGTTGAGCCACATTTATGGACGGTTCACTGTTTACAAATCCAACGGTGCACTCCGGGCCAACGAGCTCAGTGAAGTTTGGTTACCGGATTACAATCACCAGGAGGGTCATTGTTGAGATGAAGTTTCAGAAAGGCTTTGTTGTGATCTTCTCCAATCAAGTTGATTGCATCTTGTGGGTAAAGTGCACACCATCTGCGGAGTGTTAACAATCTATTCGAATAGCCGCGTCCGTGGTCGTGGACATGCTCGAGGGTTTCACCTCAGGGGTAGACTTTACAAAACAAAACCGGGAGGGATAGCTGTGTGAATAAACTTATACAGCCGTGTGAAATAATTGATTTAGGCCAAGTGAGCTTTGTGGAAATACTTGTTAAATTATTATTACTATTTATTTTCAATTATGTTTTCAATCTATTATTCATATTCAACTGCAACAGTTGCTTTTAGCAAAAGAACCATAGATGTCATATCCTTTAGGATAAGCTATCATCTAAAATTGCATTTTTTGGTACAACATGCTGAGTACTTCATGTACTCACCCTTATTATGAACAATGTTATTCAGTTGATGAAGACTATAACAGAGCATCGTTGGTCACCAAGGTCAAATTCAAGGATCGTGGAGAACTAGATCGTATTACTCCAGTCGATTGCTTGTGAGCATATGGATGGGGCACACTGAAGTTATTCTATTTCCTTCCACTGTAGCTTATTTCAGATATTCATCTTCTGAGATATTAATTGTAAGCTTTGGCCGTAAAATCACTACTCTGATAATTATTGTTAATTGCCTATGTATTAGTTATCTTTGCATATAAAATGATATTTCATCGATATTACCACTGTATACACTAGCATGATTTTGGACTAGTGCAGTATACACAGATGGTCCAGATTTGCATATTTGGGTCCCAACAACGTCCTAGAATAGTTGAGACTCCGGTTGCCATTTAGCATTCAAGCTAGCAGCCCTACCTGACTTGGTGTAGAAGGAAGGCACTGAAGCTGCAGCAGTCACCATAGCCACTAGGGCTCGTGGGTGTGCAAGAATTCTGCCAATGCCAGTGGATCTCATTGCATGCTAACCATGTGTTCTCCGACTTCATAATGGAGGAGGTGTTTGGTGCTGTGGTGCAATCGTCTTTGTTGGTCATGGCCTTGAACCTTTAAGGGAGTAATAGATTTGTTCGAAGGAAGTGCTTGCAATGCTCTCCTTAAAAGTGAAATGCACAATTTCCATTGTTGACAATGCCAAGACTATTCCTTAAAAGTACTGTGCTTGCAAGTGGAAAAAATGAGAATATCCTTTTATGATCTATCTCAATTGCTTGGTTTCTATTTAGGGTAAAATTTCCAGCATTTGATCACATTCACAATGTTAACATGCATACCAATAGTTTGGAAAGCAATAATTTCATGGGAAAAGTGTTGTTGATATGCCCCCAAGAGGCAATCATGGATATGATTGTATCACATCTATGCTTATCAGTTATAGAATAAATGTTATTATGTTCCTTGAATGAATTATTATTTATAAAGATTAGCAATCATGTGGCATGTTGGTGAAGCTCTTTACTAGTTGTATGATGTCATTCTAAAAAGGAACCCTAGTCGGATGTCACTGGTCGGGACACTAGACCAATACATATATTGATTAATAACCATATTTCATCGGTCATAGATATGGGAATATCGAATCAATAATGTAAGCTCATGTTAGAGAATATGATATTGGATCGACCCACCTTGAGACACTATTGATATTGTTATAATTCTATGTGTCATCAGTTGGTCTCAAGCAGTGATGGTGTATAATCCTTAGACCTGATATCAACATAATTTTCTACATGTATAATAGTACACTTAGCGGTTACCAAACGCTGCTCTATAACTGGATAGTTACAAAGGTAGCTTTCGGGTATGCTATGAAACATGCAGAGTGATGTGACTAGGGCTGAAAAAAGCTCGTTAGTGGGGCTCGTTGGCTCGGTTCAAAATTGCTCCAATTAGACTTGTTATTTCATTAAACATTAAAATGAATCAATTTCAAATGAAATTGGATTTCACTTAGGCTCGGCTCGGCTTGGCTCGTTAGCTCGGTTCTAAAAATACTTCCAAACTATAAATAAAATGATATTAAATCAATATGTGGCAATTTCGAGAAAAGCTCAGTAAAACGACTACTTGGCTCGATTTCCACCGCTAGATGTGACTAGTCGGTTATGAGATTTGCCCCTCCTAGCATAACAGGAGAGATATCTTTGGGCACCTCGATGTGCTTGGATAAAAGAAGTGCATGGCCGTACCACAAGTGGTCGAAGAGTCCATCATATGATGTTATCCATCACTAGATCAAGAAAAGATTAAACTATTCATGGATGACATATATTTCACCTAGAGTTCAACAAGATATCATGAGGCAAAAGAATACGCAAGTAGGTCGCTTAGTCCAACCTGATACGAACTAGTTGTATGGGGATACGAACTGGTCATGAGCTGGTCATACATGATCATAAACTAGTCGGCGAACTGGTCGTAAGGTGTTATGAACTGGTCGTGACCAAATGCCAACTAGTCGTGACTAATAAGGACCTGGATGGATATCATATTGCACAAGGTTCATCCGATATAATCTTTATGCGTATTTGTTAGTCGCTATGTCCTGCTAGAAGCCGTTACTGACTTGTGAGGAAAGGAGTTTCTGGGTCACAGTCGATTACATACGAACCTACAGGGTCATATATTTTATGAGTTAGAACAAACTAGTTTGAATTGGATCCGTTATAAGTTCTTTATAAAGAGATTTATGGGGCCTATGGGATTAAGAATTGCACCACCCACCGAAACCCTAGCCACCCCTCCCCGAAGGCCTTAGTGTGCGTGTTGGTGCTAGCACATTGACTTACGGCATTTCACCCCTGGACATGTGGATATCGTAGAGGCATTGCTGTGATCGCTGCTGTGCTGATTGATGATGATCCAAGAAGTATGTAGGAACTCGAGAGGCTGCTGGAGGAGACGATTGGTGGCCAAGGGCATTGGACGATCGACTACGACGACTAAATTGATGTGCGCAATGTTGGACTAGACTGTTCTAACTCTTTTTTCGTTGCACTACGCGTCAATTGGTAATGATCTATAATCTCTTATTTGCACGGCTTCCTGATTTACGTGGAATTTTTTTGAATTATACGCTAGTGTAGTCTACCTGTATCCCAACAAAAAGTTCAATTCCCCATTCCAAACAGGGCGTTGTCATATATTCACTCAACAAATTCGTATGACGTGTTGGTCTAGACTTACATCGTTAATTTTACCTTACTATATTTAAACTTGGGAGTGGCTTATACAATAATTTCAGAAAAAAAAAGAAAGAGGGAAAAAGACCGTTCACCATGTATAGTGGAGTTTAGATCTAGCCTGATCAAGTTGATTGAAAACAACTGTACTGTTGGCCCTGCTCGACTTAGGAATGTCATCTCCTCAGTGCACTAGGAAAGCACCCTTGGTCAATTACACGTTGTTTAGACTCTCCGTTTGACCAAGGCTTGCCTGATTCGACTGCCACTTTTCACAATAGTTGCGTTGCGTGCATGTCTTAAGCCTCCAATATTTGTTCGTCGATCTGTGGATGCATGCAAAGACATGTGACATTGAGACTGGTTAGTTGTATTAAGTTGCATGCACCAACTTATCCGTGTAGGCTCTCTCAGACCTAAGACGTGTAGGCAATTCACTTATATTGAGTTGCATGCACCAACCAATTCATCCAAAAGCTTAAGCTGATGAGGAAAGGTGGACAATTCACTTATACTTCAACACTCCCCCTCACGTGTAGGCTCCCTCAGGCCTAAGACGTGGAATAGAAGTGGGCTGCAATTATTATTTTTAATTACACCAACCGAGTCTTGAACTCAAGACCTCTTGGCTCTGATACCATATTGAGTTGCATGTACCAACCAATTCACCCAAAAGCTTAAGCCTACACGTGAGGGGGAGTGTTGAAGTATAAGTGAATTGCCCGTCTTTCCCCATCAGCTTAAGCTTTTGGGGAAAGACGGGCAATTCACTTATACTTCAACAAGTTGCGTCAACCTTTGTTTTTGTATTATATAGATATGGTGGTGTGTTTCAGGTGGCTAACACGGCATCATCATCAAAATTTCTTTCCTGCCTCTTCTTACCTCTGTCTTTCTCGTGGCAAATCTTAGTGAGAGCAAAATGGGTTCCTTGCTTTTTGAGGACAACAGAGCAGAACTGCGCCACATGAATCTTAAGGATAGTTTCTCTCCTCCGTTATCTAAAAAAATGTATCTTAAGGATAAGAAAGAATAGGTCTAATCTAACCCCACAACTCTTGCCTGAGTCTGAAAATCAACATTCAACTTTAAAATTGGATGTTCGACACCCTCTAGCTACCAAAGCCGGTTCAAATCACAAAACATTGTCACAGGCTCACAACACTGCAAGATTTGGAATACTGAAAATCAACATTCAACTCTAAAATTGGGTGTTCCACACCCTCTAGCTATCAAAACCTATTCAAATTACAAAACAATGTCACGGTGCGGCGTCCCGTGTCATCATCCCGAAGGGTAATCATACTTAAGCATATGGATTACTATTCATCTGCTCGGTAGAACACCGCTCTGATGAATAGTAAGACTTACCAAAATTAATGCTACAGAGCAATAAGATAGAAACTGCACTTTATTATAGCAAGTAGCCATGCACGCAAAGCTATGGTCTTTAATACAAGTATTTAACTACATCTGGAAAAGAAATCCACTCGCTTGCCTGCCCTGTTCCACCAATCGTTTACTCATCCCACTCATCGAATAAGGGGTCCACCTTGCCCTGCTCCTCGTAGTAAGCGCCCTCGCCTCCTACGGTCTCCTCAGCTCCTGCGTATCCTTCATCCCACTCGGGATAGTTCCTGGCCAAGCTAGGATTTAACAAAGAAGAATAATAGCAAGAATGAGTACTAGTGTACTCAGCAAGTATTTATTAGCAAAGATGCACTTATATGACTCTTCTCTGTTCGTTATCATATTTTCTAGTCATCTCTTTTTTTGGAAAATACTTTATCAAAACTTAAGTGGCAAATTTTTAATACTGAAAAAGATTACTTGTCATTCGGTAAGAAGATAGACCCCTAGTGGTCACCGTAGACTCCAATCTAGGAGACAGACATGAATTCATGGTTTGATATATAGCACTGCGTAGGCTTTGTACCACTTTACCCATAGCTACTCTAAGCTCTCTTTACGCTAGGTCTCTTGCATTTCCTTTGATGTGATATCAAGTTCAAAGTACAAAACATTTTTCATGTTACATGATTAAGTATCCACCCATTATTTTTCGTTGGTGTCTTGGGGCGCTCACGCAATCCTCCACCGAGTTCCCATAATGTTGGTTGGGCAGGACTCCCCTCACCCAACACTCCATCTTGCGCTACTATAGCGCCTTGGATCCCGCAATTCTGGACTTTCCTACCGGTCTTGGGTTCCTCCATAACTCACATGATGTTACTTACCTGATGTAGAGAGTATAGCCATGTAACAAGGTAGAATTTTTTGCCCGCCGAAACGGAAAAATGGTTGGCACTTAAATACGACCCCTTATTCGAATGAGAGTTTTGTTGGTCCTTATATATTATCCATATGTAAAGGGTCTCACCTCTTCCATCATCTCTTTCCAGCCACGGGTCCCCTTTACCAATCTTAGTATTAACTCTTGTAGTACAGCTGTTCCTCTCAGTTGTACTGCTCTTTTCTCATATTCATCTCTTTTACTTTCTCTTCTTTCTTTTATCCGATTTGATTTTGAGATATAGTTTTCATACACATATGTATAATTATACAGAAAGTAACGTTTACATTTAATATAACTAAGTTGACGTTCAAGAGATAGGCTTGCCTTCGTAGTCGTAGGAAATATCTGCGTCAATTAATTCGGGATCAGATGTTCCTGCCTGAACTGGTTCGTCTTCCGCAAATATACGACATGTGCAGTCCTTTGTCTTTTACTCTTCCTCAGAATTTCATTGTCTTCCTTCTCAGGAATTTGCTCGGGGGTTTGCTCAAAATATTCCATTGGAATGGCAGGTTTAGGAGTTGTATCAGACTTCTGACTTGATGAAATAGGCATATCTTTCATCAGAAAAATATCCTCAAAGAATGTAGCATCTCTGGACTCCATAATTGTACCGACATGCACGTCAGGTACTCCAGATTTCACCACTAGAAATCTATATCCAACGCTATGATGAGCATAGCCTAGAAAAACGCAATCCACGATTTTTGGTCCAAACTTACGCTTTTTGGAAATTGGCACATTGACTTTCGCCAAACAACCCCAAGTGCGCAAGTATGAAAGTTATAGTCTTTTCTTCTCCCATTGTTCATATGGGGTTATCTCTTTATTCTTTGTGGGAACCCTATTTAGGACATGACATGAAGTCAATATAGCCTCCCCCCACCATGCTTTGGAAAGACCCGCTGTTTCTAACATGGCGTTAACCAAATCAGTTAGAGTGCGGTTCTTTCTTTCAGCAACCCCGTTTGACTGGGGTGAATAGGGAGGCGTCCTCTCATGGATTATACCATGTTCCTCACAGAATAAATTGAACTCATTAGAAAAGTACTTGTCGTCACGATCAGACCTAACCCTTTTGATTTTCTTTTCAAGTTGGTTCTCAACTTCTGCTTTATAGATTTTAAAGTAGTGAAGAGCTTCATCTTTAGTTTTCAAAAGATACATATAACAGAACCTAGTGGAGTCATCAATCAAAGTCATGAAATATCTATTACCACCTTTTGTCAACACACCATTCATTTCACACAGATCTGAATGTATGAGTTCTAATGGTGCCAAGTTTCTTACCTCCGCAGCCTTATGAGGCTTACGACGCTGCTTTGATTGCACACAAACTTGACATTTAGAACCTTTGGCAAGGGTGATTTTTGGGATTAACTCTAAACTGGCTAACCGTGTCATGCAACCAAAATTTATGTGACAAAGTCGTGAATGCCAAATAGTAGTCTCATTACCACTGAAAACATGGTTCACAACATTATTACACAAATCTGAAAGAGATAGGCGGAACAAGCCTCCGCACACATAGCTTTTACCAACAAATTGTCCACACTTGGATATTACAAATTTATTGGACTCAAATACCAGTCTAAAGCCATCTCTACACAGAAGAGATCCGCTCACGAGATTCTTATTTATAGATGGCACATGATGCACGTTCTTTAGTTGCACAATCTTTCCCGAAGTAAACTTCAGATCGACTGTGCCAATACCATGAACAGTGGCATGTGACCCGTTCCCCATTAGAACGGCTGAATCCCGAGTGACCTGGTAAGAAGAGAACAATGAAATATCAGCACACACATGTATATTAGCACCAGTGTCTATCCACCAATCGGTAGATTGACATACGGAAAGAACAGTAGGTAAATTACCATACCTTGATGTTCCCGTCTCAGTAGTACCAATAGCAACATTAGCAGACTTAGAATTCTGCCCTTACTAATTCTTCCCACCCTCGCGTTGACTGCACTCCTTGGCCCAATGACCAGGTTCGCCACACACAAAGCAAAGGATATCCTTTGTGTTCCTCTTCTTCTTGAAGCTAGTTGTTTGTGCGGTCTTGTTCTTGCCTTTGAACTTTTGAGCTTGGCCATTCTTCTTCTGCACCACATTGGCACTATAATGTCCCTCATTACCTCTGATGTGGGTATCTTTTGCCCTTGCCTTCTCTTCAACATCAAGAGACCCGATGAGATTTTCAACAGAAAACTCTTGTCTCTTGTGTTTCAGGGAAGTAGCAAAATTCCTCTAAGAAGGAGGAAGTTTGGCAATAATACCTCCCGCGACAAACTTGTCCGGTAACACACATTTGATGTGCTCAAGTTCTTTGGCCATGGATTGTATCTCATGAGCCTGCTCAACTACAGAACTGCTGTCAACCATTCTATAGTCATGGTATTGCTCCATGAGATACAATTCACTGCCTGCATCCGAAACCCCAAACTTGGCCTCGAGTGCATCCCACATCTCTTTCCCAGTTTTGATCACCATGTATGCATCAACTAACTTCTCACCAAGAACGCTAATCACGACACCTTTAAAAAGGTTATCAACAGCCTCGAACGCTTGCTCCTGTTCAGGAGTAAGTGTTCATTCAGGCTTGCCACTTGCCACATGAAAAACGTTCATGACAGTTAGCCAAAGCACCATCTTGGTGTGCCACCTTTTATAATTCGCACCATCGAATTCAGAGGGTTTTAGCGCAGCGGCAAAACCAGTTGATGAAAAATACCTATAATAAGGTTTTTGGATTGTTGAACATATGAGCATTTTTCTAATTACATTAATCCAGAAATGTACAAGATAAATCATAGAGAATACTATTGTCATTTTCACAAAACAGGTATACAAGAACACTATAGATATACTAATTTCTAAAAGGACAGAAACTAGCATACCTATCTCAGTATTCAAGTAAACAACAAATAATAAAACAACAAGTGCAAGATAGGCGTACCCAGAACCAGCGGAAGGAGCAGCAGAAGTAGAAGCAGGAGTCTTGGTGAGGTCGTCGTTAGTCATAGCGTAGTGGATGTAGCAGAGACGTTCATGGATGTCGTGGTAGTAGTAGCAGAAAAACAGATGAAGCGAGCAGTCGTGCGAACGCTCCCCAAAAACCTTATTCGTCCTCGCTCGTGCAAGCCTTCAAAGACGAGGGTTCCGGAGGCCTGCTCTCCCGGTGCAGCTGTACACGCGTCTCGCCAGGATGGAGATCGCCAGAGACAGCAACAAAACTGTGGAGTTTTTCTATCGTATAGAATCTTTCATATGGAGATCAGTTTGAGAACCAGTGCCCTGTTCTTCTTAAATAGCAAAAACGAAGAGGCCAGAATGGTGTTAACTACAGCCATTAGTCATTAGTAACCTACAACCATTAGTCACTAGTAACCTACAGCCATTAGTCACTAGTAACCTGCAGCCATGCCATTACTAAAAAATAACCGCAACTGTTATTCACTAGTAACTACAATTCTTATCGACCATTCGTTAATACCATTTCTCGCGAGTCGGTGCGTTTGATTTTCGAATAGATAAAGAAAAAGCGCGCGCGTGCGACACGCTGCAGACGCGCGCAAGACACGCACGCAAGACGACGCAGACGCGGCTCGGCTCGGCTCGGCGTGGCGGCGAAGGAAGCGTCTTGCGCGTATTGGCTCTCTCAAATTCCACAAGGGTGCTACCACGTTCCACCTTTTAAAGTGGTGTAACTCCCATTCAACTCTCCATATGGGACTAAACAGTTTTAGCACGTGCTCATGGGCTTTTGGGATTTTCCAGGAATTAATTAGAATTAAAAATTGGGCCCAGCCCGTATTAATTCCAACATCAAGTTCTGATTCTTGTTGGTTTTCATTTATGCATGGTGAGGTGATGGAGTGGGCTGCTACCATGGCTAGCTACAGCGGGGCTCGAGGCTTTCCGCACAATGAGGGGAGCATGGTTAGGCCGACGGTGGTGTTGCCGTTGCCGTGGTCTACTGAGGTATACTACTACTCCACTCCCTTGTATTCTCTCTACCCTTTCCCCCCTTGCTCTGTGATGGTTTTGGTGATGAGATGATTAGTGTGGCATGCTCTCTGTGCAATGGTTTGGTTCACAAGTGTGGTTCGGATGGGGCAAGAATGAAGGTGGGGAAAGATGGTGGTTTACCTTGTTTGGATTGGGTTGGGGATGGAATGGTAGTGGTGGTGATGCTGGCCGTGTGGCAATGATGGTGTTCTTTGGTGCTCCCTTTGGTTGCTTCTGGTCCTCCTTGTCGGCTTGGTGTTGGTCCTTGGTGTTCGTTGCTAATGTCGTCCCCGCTCCTTCGGTCTTCCCCTTCTCCTTTGTGCTCCTCTCCTCCTTCACTCCTTCTTTGTGGGTGGTTTGGTTGTGGCAATGGTGGTAGTGATGTTTGGCTTACTCTTTGTTCTTGGCCGTGCAGTGCACTCGTTTGTCACGTCGGCTTTGGAAGCCTTCGATTGGGGGGAGGAAATGGGATCGGATGGAGAGTTGTGTTGGCTTTGTTGGCTTGTTTGCTTGCCTTTGGTTGTGAATGGCAGCAGAGGCTTGTGGGGCTTGTGTTGGCTTGCTCTTGGTTGCATTGGATGAATGAGGCTTGTGAACTGTGAAGGCTTAATAATGGGAGCTCTCTGGTTGTGCCCTCTCCCCTTTGTCCTGTACATTCCGACATTGTTCCTCCCTTATCCCCTTGGCTCTCACAGTTGACTATTGTCTCAGTGACCTTTGGTACAAAGGTGGTCTCTGACACTAAGTTCTGGATTTTTTGCAGGAAAGGTGAGTCGGTATAACATGGGTGTCGGATTTTTTATAACTGCCGGGTGATGAAACCCACTGAAGTGAGATGGTGCCGACTGACCTAGGTTGATCTGGGAACCTCGAGGATCTTCATGCGATATGACGGCAATCCTTCTTTACTCTAACTCAAATTATAGCTTTTGTTTTGCTGCTGGCCTTTTGGTTTTTGTGATAAATGGAAATGTGGGTTGGGTTTCGAATCGGCCGAGGGATTGGTTTGACTGGCTAGCGATACACGAACAATGGGAAGGAAAAGCTTCGGTGATATGCATGTAAGATTTTAATTTTCTTTTGTAATGCACTCAAAGCTGTAATTTATATATTGATCTGATGTACAGGATTCTTGTAATAAATTCCGAGTTTATATTAATACTTTAATTTCGCTTGTAATTAATTCATATTGTAACTTATCCCTGAGATTGTATTACTGTTGTATGTTCGTTTGTAATGAGGCTGTAATTTTGATTTAACTGTCCCGTTGTAACTGATATTGTATTTTTGATGTAATAACTCATATTGAAGTTTTGTGGATGAACTCTTGATAATATCATCTCATATGAAATTGTTTTGCGATGTGTTCAATATTGATCTATAGTTATGTTTTGTTCTTGCTTTGGATGAATTTTATTTACTGCTAACAATCGATTAGCGTTGTTTAGATTAGTTTGATTTTTAGAGTTTTTACACATGGGCTCATAGCGCTCAACAAAATTGAAAATAAAGTACAAAATCTTTTAGAGAAGTATTGTTCATCTCTTAACACAACATAAGACATTTTGTTAAGATTCTCTACTGGATGCGCATACAGTATGGAGACAACTTAGTTTCCCTAAAGCATGGCACCAGATGCGTCTTCATCCGGTACATCACCGGAGGTTTATAGATCTGGTACTTCTTTGCCAAAGGTGCGGACGCCATGGTAGCACCAGTCATTGGAGGCTGAGACGCCCTCGGATAGTTTGGGCACGTTGGCACATAATTCAGTAGTGGCGGCGGCAGCGGAAGGATAGGACACAACAACCTGATAGCCGGTGGCTCATAATACGCTGGATTAGGAAAATCGACGGTAGGGATGACGACGGTGATGGCGCCGAGAGCCACAGAGCTAGCGGTGTGGCGTTTCCCTCAGGGGACGGAGCACGGTGCTGCTCCCTGATCGTTTGGTCAATCATGGCCTACGTTGGTTGCTCCCCGTTCTACAGGTAGTAGGTTCTGCAGATTAGGATTTGGCTCTACCTTAAACTAGCCTATGATGATGTGAGCTGTTTGTTTCTCCGTTCACCGCTAACCATGTTAGAGTAACGCAAATTTATACTTGATTTTTTAGGGCAAATTTATGATTTTTTTAGGGAGGTCAAATTTATACTACTTGATTAGCCCTTATTGTTAGTTTAGCGAAAAAAGGATTGGGTTACATTCTGTTTAGGCCCTGAATGGAATGCGGTGATTATTCTAATTTCCACGAAATCGTTGTGAAACTCATGTTTAGTATGGGACAATAAATCATTATGTTTAGGCCAAATTCACCCCTAACCATACGCATGCATGCCCTAAAGTTATTGCATGGCTTGTGTAGTACTGTTTCAGCGTGGTCATCGTCTTTGTTTCCGGCCGCCGCCGCCATTTTTGTCGTTTCTTGCGGACCTGTGAGTCCCCGAGCGAATACTTTCATCTTCACCATCCTTAGCATGTCAGTGAGCTAATGCTTGACTCCTTGCAGCCTATCCCTTCACCGAGTTTGTTGTCGACGAGCTTCACCTTCCGCCGAGACCGATCGCTGCCCTCAAGCCACTCTAGTACCTCTCCATCGTTATCATCATCACCATCGTGTTCGTGGTGAGCCCCTAATTCTTTTGCGCCTTTCATTTAGCCTCAGGCGAGTAGTCTACGTTGTCATCACCATCGCCACTCACAATGCCACCACAAAAGTCGCTGTCACCGCTGCTCCAGTGACCATTGGTCCCCAAGCCATGTGTGTTAGCATTGCTAGCAACCCCAGAAGCCAATCCTTGAGTCCATTAGAACCTTCCTCGTTCTCTTTCCCTTTCCCCCTCGCTGCTTTGCCTTGCGCCGCCACCGCTCTGGCCATCCTTTGCCTCGCCGCCACCATTCGAAGCGTCACCGTTGAACCCATTTCCATCCAACTGCTCAATGTTGCCGTCCACTGTGTCATTCTCCACTGTCGAGGATCGCCCAAGCCGTCGTGCTAGCTCCAATGCCGTGAGTCACTGACCGTCCGACCCACCTGTCAGGGCGCTAAAACCAATTTAAAAGTTCATTAGTTTGTTAGCTGGGTAATTAGTGAATAGTGAGTCAATGACAAATGGGACCCACTCACCATTTTATAATTAAAATGTGTTTTAAAAACCGTGAGGCTCACATGTAGGGCACACTTGTAAGTAATGACTGTCGAAAAAAATGTTAATTCAATTGTCTATAACTTTTGCATACGAATTCCAAATTAAGTGAAATTTGTTTGTAAAACTTTCTCAAATCTTGTTCTTTCTTAATATGCACAAATATTTGTATTTGGCCTTTGTTTGAATTCTTTTGGCTCTTATTTGTGTTATTTGCCGATATACGTGTAGATACCGACATTCCAAATTTTTTTGTTGTTGAACCCGTAACATCCTAAGTCTTGGCTTGTGTTTCAAATGTAAGAAAATATGTAGAAATTAAAACTTTTCTTACATCTTGCTGTTGTATGGAATTTCTGAAAATTCTTGCAAAGAAATTATGGGAATTCAAAAGCACAACTTCCTTTTTAACCAAGTCATGAGTCTCCTTTTTCAAATCCTTGTCAAACCTTGTGATCATCCTTTGAAAATATTTTTTCTAAATTCTAGAGATGATGTGTGACTCATCTGAAAAATTTAACAATTTTTATAATTTGTTTGAATATTTTAAGAGGTCAGGCAAACCAGTTTGACTTTGAGTCAAACCCTAGCTCAGAACCTTGCAGAATTTCTGGAGGAAAATGAACTATATAAAAACATCTGAAAATTTTATATAAGGTCAACCCTAAAGTTAGCAAGATCTTATAAAAATTTTAGATTTTTTGGAGTTAGTTTGCTACCTTAAACAATTCCTCAAAGTTTTTGTCTCATTTCTAAACCCCTAATCTAAATCACTTTTGGGCTCGAGTCAGACCCGAGCCCGACTACTTGACTTGGTCGAGCCAAGTCCCTTAACTGCACTCGGGCACGGTCGTTTGGGTGCGGGTGTTTCAGTCGTTGGATCTCGATCCAACGCTCCGGACCTCTGGTGCAGTTTAGAACACCCGAGTTGGATCCATATGCTTTAACTATTGGATCCATCATGTACGCCATGATATGTACTCGACCAGATGTATCATATGCTTTAAGTGTTACGAGTAGATACCAAGTTGATCCTGGTGAAGGTCACTAGACAGCTGTGAAAAACATTCTTAAATACTTGAGAAGGACTAAGGATGTGTTCCTAGTTTATGGCGGTGATGAAGAGCTCGTTGTAAATGGTTACACCGATGCAAGCTTCCAAACCAACAAAGATGATTATCATTCGCAATCTGGTTATGTATTCATTTTGAATGGAGGAGTAGTGAGCTGGAGAAGTTCCAAACAAGGGACGGTTGCTGATTCAACGACAGAGGCCGAGTACATTGCGGCTTCTGAAGCTGCGAAGGAAGGTGTTTGGATAAGGAATTCCATTGCTGAATTGGGTATAGTTCCGAGTGCCTCGGGCCCAATGGATCTCTATTGTGACAATAATGGAGCCATTGCGCAGGCTAAGGAGCCTAGATCCCGTCAGAAGTCCAAGCATATACTCAGGCGTTACCACCTTATTCGCGAATTGGTGGATAGAGGAGATGTTAAGATATGCAAAATTCATACGAATTTAAATGTTGTTGATCCGTTGACAAAGCCTCTCACACAGCCAAAGCATGAGGCGCACACAAGAGCTATTAGTATTAGATACCTAAATGATTGACTCTAGTGCAAGTGGGAGACTGTTGGAAATATGCCCTAGAGGCAATCATAGAGATGATTATATTACATTATGTTCATAACATTAGATAATGTGTTATCTTGTTCCTAGAATTATATCGTTAATATTTATCATCAAGTATGTGAGTGGATTGTGAAACTGTGTATTTCTGCGATAATTATTTTTAAACGTTCCCTGGTCGGAAACATATGAGGACACATATGAATAGACTAGCATATGTATTGGTTGATGACCATGTTTCACAGGTCATAGATATGGAGATATCAAACCAATAATATGGACACATGTTAGAGAACATGGTGTTGGATAAGATCCACCTTGAGACACTATTGAGATTGTTATGATTCTATGTGTCGTTAGTTGGTCTCAAGCAATGATAATGTATAATCCTTAGACCTGAGATCAACATGGTTTCCTACATGTGTAATTGCACTCTTAGGGGTTACCAAACGTTACTCTGTAACTGGGTAGTTATAAAGGTAGCTTTCGGGTATGCTATGAAACATGCAGAGGAATGTGACTGGTCGGATATGGGATTTGCCCCTCCTAACATAACAGGAGAGATGTGTCTGGGCCCCTCGTTGTGATCGAATAAAGAAAGTGCATGACCATGCCACTAGTGGTCGAAGTGCCAACCACATGAAGTTATTCAACATTTGATCGAGAAAGTTTTGAACAGTCCATGGATGACATTTTATCTCACGTGGAGTTCAACCAGATGTCGTGAGGCAAAGGGAGAATACACAAGCAGGTCGTTCTGTTCGCGAAGTTATAGTCTGGTCAAAGTCGTAGACTAGCCGAACATAATTTTCCAACTGGTCGTAAGGAGTTGCAAACTGGTCGTAGTTAGGTACTAACTGGTCGTAAGGAGTTACGAACTGGTTGTAACTAATTATGAACTGGTCGTGACTAAGTACGAGCTGGTTGTAAGTGATAAGGACCTGGTCGTAGATCATATTGCATTAACGTTCGTCTGATATATTCTGTGTGTGTTCGGAATCGTTATGTGCTGCTAGGTACCGCTGACGACTCGTGATCGGGAAAGAGTTTTCGAGTCACAACCGATTACACACGAACCTATAGGGTCACAGACTTAAAGGGCTAGGATTTGATTTGGATGGTGATCCGAATTCTGATAGGCCTCGAATTCCTAATAGGCCTCAAGTTCGGGGCCCATTATGGATACCTATATATAGAGGGGCGGTGACATGGGGTGAAGTGATCAATCTTTCTGGAAGAAATTCTGAAACCCTAATAGCCACGCTCTCCTCAACCACGCCGCCGGTGCTAGCACTCCTGCGCGTGGTGTCCCTGCCCCGTACGTGTGGATACCTTGGAAGTGTTGTTGCAAAGCATCAGCACTAGGACGATCCGTGACTCACGATGTTCATCGGAGTAGGAGGAGAAGGCGCGCGACAAGTACGACTACGACTGCTTCAACTCGCTACATCGACTCTACTTCTGCTACGAGTCGGCGTGTCTAGTGGTAATCTCGTGATCTATTACTAGCGGAGATTCCTTGGTTGCGCGGTAGAATTTTTGTTTATGCTACCATAGCCTTTCCGCATTCCATCAACTTGCACCTCCGCCCCTTTCTGGCTCGCTGGCGTTTTAGGCCAGCTCCGCCGATGAAGGTGCTCCCATCGTGTACACAAGGAGATTGCGCTCGTTTCGCCACTTTTGGTTTGCGCCGTCGTGACCGAAGTCGCTGGCGGCGAGCCGGCGGGCAAAGCCGGGAGGTTCTTAGTCCTGTTGTTGTAAGTTAGACCTCTTTGACAACCTTCAGGACCACCCTCTGTTGATCTTGGTCGTCCAGGGTCTCCTTTATGTAGATCTGGCCCACCCAGACCACCCCTGGTACTTGTACTAAGAACACCCCTAGACCACCCTTAGACAAACTTCAGAACCTCTTAGATTAGATCTTAGCCGTTGAAGACCTCTTTGGATTTAATCTTGACCGTTAGGATCACCCTCTGTGTTCCCGCAAAAGACCTCCCGTGGTCATTTTTGTAAAAACTACCCCTAAGACCACCTCCAAGATCACCCTCGGGGTCCTCTTTGCAAAAAACTACCCCTTGGTCGTTTGTAAAGAAAACCTCAGGACCTCCCTCCCCGTAGATCTTAACCTTTAAGACCACCCCCGGGTAGATCTTGACTGTTAAGGACCACCCCATGGAGATCTGAACCGTTCAGGACCTCCCCTCTTTTAGACCTTATCATTGAGGACCTCCCCGTGGAGATCTCGACCGTTAAGACCTTCCCCTGTGAGATCTTAGTCGTCAGGACCTCCCTCCGTTTAGATCTCGACCATTAGGATCTCCCTCAGTTAGATCTTGACCGTTAAGACCTCCCCTGTGAGATCTTAGCCGTCAGGACCTCCTTCAGTTTTGATCTTGACCGTTAAGACCTCCCGCTGTGAAGATCTTAGCTATTAAGACCTCCCTAGTCTAGATCTTGGCTGTCCAGGATCTCCTTTAGTAGATCTTGGCCGTTCCAGACCTCCTCTCTTAGACCTACCCCTTAGGAGCTTCCCTTGTAGATCTGGACCGTCAGACCTTGATCCGACGGTCTAGACCTCCTCAGCGCGCGCGTACGCGAGTGTTGTGCTCCCGTGCGTTGGAGCCGTGCGATTTCAGATCTACGGCCCCGAGCTCTCCGGATGAGTTAGTTTAAAAGAAAAGCCCGAAAGCTTTTATTTGCAAACTGTTAAGTGTTTTAAATTTTAAAAGTGCATAACTAATTCATTTTAACTCCTTTTAGAGTGATTCAAATTTTGTTATTGTCCTATTGAACTGAACTCTCATCTAAAAATATGTGTGAACCTTGTTTTGTATCAGAAATCTGTGTAGAGTTATTATCTTGTCTTAATATTGATTGTTACTCTAAAAATGCATTAAAACTTGAAAAATGGATAAGTTGTTCCCTGTAACTCCAAACTTAGTAAACTAAAATTTGTTAGATTCCTTTGTTAGTATGCTTTGGTATAGAGTAGGTTTTAATCTTGTCTTTGCCTCTAAAATTAACTTTGTGCTACTTTCACCACTTAGTAAAATCATAAGAAATTCATTTTAACTTCAAATGAAGTGAACCCAATTTTGATGTTCTTAGAATGCCATGTTCTGCCTGCCATAAAAATTTCATGTTCAACAACTTTCTGGACAATTGTGCCATGAATAGTAACAGAAAACAATTTAATTTAAATTTTTCAGCAGACTGGAATTGTTTAGGCCATAACTTTTGCATGCTTAGTCCAAATTGAATGATTCTTGTTGTTAAATTTATTTAAAATCATGATCTTCCTGCTGTGTAAATTTCATGGATTTTGGATGAATTTGGATTTTGAGTCTTTTTCAGTGTTCTTCATTCTTATTGGATTTTCGCGTTCTTGTGTTAGGTTTTGAAGAATTTGTTGAACCCAAGAGCGATCCTCTGCAGCAAGGCAAGCAGATGTAGCATCATTTGATCATATTGCTCCTTTTATTTTCAAAGTCTAATATATTGTTTGCAAATTCTATCTATGCATTGCTATTTTGCTGTTAAACTATTATCGATTAGTTGACCCATTAGATGCATAATCTATAGGCAAATGTTTATCTTCTACTACTGAGCCTAGGATTATCTTACTGTGATTTAGGGTTCGTTGGATGAGCCCTTGTCACTTAGTAGTTTACGAGTTAATGTTGCTTAGTCATGCTTAGCTACTGGTAGAATTGGGCGGTTGTCGACTCAGTTGATAATCTTGATCACACAAAAACTTATTATGACCTTATGTCTAGCACTTTGTGCTATGTTAATTTGAGAAAACTAAAACTGAAAAACAAAATATTTTAGACTTGTGCACATTGGTAAGATGGTGTACTTTTGAGTGTGACTGGAATGGTGCCCGAGTCAATAAGGACCTAATTACTTGCGCTACCGTACTGAGTATTTTGCGTGCTAACCACACTAGAGGGAAATGTGACCTCTCTTGACTTAGTACTTTGGCAGGTGTTAGCTCTGGGTCGCAAGAGGTTATAGGAGGCAGATGTTGGGAGCATTGTAGTTGTTCGAAACCTTCACCCTATGGGATTGTTGACTTTCGGCTTTGCAATGTAGCGTATGGGTTTCTATCCATACGAGTGGCTCGTAGTTAATACACAATATTAGAAATATCTCGTAGGACTTAGCCGTACCGGCATACCTTTGGAAGTGTGTTTAATCTAGTGGCAAAAAGGCGGTCTGAAGTGTGGGTACATTGGTACACCCCTGCAGGGTTCAAACTATTCGAATAGCGTCGTCCTAGGTTATGGATACGCTCGGATACGCCCCGTGAGAATTAGACTATAACTTTTTCACTAAAACTTGATTGGGTGGTACGAATCAGGGATTCGTGCTATGTTGTGGTGGCTATTGGGTTAGTCACCTCTAGGTGGTTACTTATGTTATTACTCGTTACCTCGCTGTTATTTCAACAATTAAAAACAAATTTGACAAATTGCCTTTAATCTATTACATTATTACAAATGAAAATTGCTTTATGCGTCCAAACAACCATATAACCATCTCCTTTGTTTCAGCTTGCATGTAGCTATGTATAGGCTTGTTACTCGTAAGTCTTGCGAGTACATTTTTGTACTCAACTGTATTGCTTTATTGTTGCAGAGGAGGAAGTGGATCCCCAAGGGATCGACTTTTGTGAGTTTTACTGTGGTGGGTGCGACTAGCTTCGCGGCCCGGTCGGTTGCCTTGTGGGTTATTAGCTAACTGGTTGGTTTTGTTATTGCCATCTTATGGCGCTTTTGCTTCCGCTGTCATTTATGTCACTTTGATGTCATTTGGCCGCTTAAGATATTTAATTGGTAATACTAGAACCAGTTGGAGGTTAAGTATTACGAGTTAAATACCCCGGGTCCTCACAGAACCAGAGCAATAACCATCATTCAACAAGCAAGACAAGAACCCCTTTTGGTCATTGCCACCCATATTTCAATGTTATGTATGTTGTTTTACAATTATGTATGCATGCGTGTATTTTCAGTAAAATTTTCTATTTCGGTAAGGTTGGTAGTTAAATGCCATTTGTTGCATTACCATGCCTTGATAAATTGATATCATCGCTGTTGTCACCATAGTAACAATATCCCTAGTAGATACTTTTAATTGTGGGAAATGTAGATTGCTCGAGTAGATGAAGCTTAGCCAAGCTAATACCGATACTAGATGTGATAGGTGAGAATTTGATCATTACTCAAATTTGGGAGACACTAATTATTATGGTCCAGAGGGGATCATCTCTATTATTTTGGTAACAAATAAAACTTGAAAGCTTCTTTTAGACTTGGGCGGATATGAGTAGGGATCAGTCTAGTTGCACGAGAGTTCGCTTTTCAGTGTAAAATGGATAAGATGGATTCAGAAATTCTTAAGTTCTGGCACCACTTCGGTTTTACTGAATAGAGTTCTTGAGAAGGTTTTTCATTGCAAACGTGGGGTTCACCAGAGTGATCCCCTTTCTCCATTACTCATGTTATGGCACCTAATCTCCTTCAGTCAATCATCAATAAAGCTTATCATAGCGGTCTGCTATCACTCCCGTGGATTCAGCTTTCTCTCAGGATTACCCCATAGTTCAATATGCTGCTGATACCCTACTCATCATACCAGCTGATGCTCGGCAACTCTTCTGTTTAAAAGGTTTGCTCAGAACATTTGTTGATTCAACTGGTTTAAAAGTTAATTTCCACAAATCTTCTATTGTTCCCATTAATGTTGAACCAGCAAAGATGGAGTTTTTTGGCTAACACTTTTGGGTGTCATGTTGACACTATGCCTTTTACATACCTGGGCCCCCCTTTGGGAACGACAAAGCCAAATGTTGTTGATTACTTGCCCTTATTGGATAGAATGAATAGACGGTTATCTGGTTTATCCTCCTTGCTCTCTTATGGTGGATAATTGGTTCTAGTTAATTCGGTGTTCTCTTCTCAAGCAATTTATTATATGTCATCCTTAAAGCTCCCTTCTAAGGTTATCAAACAAATTGATAGCTATAAAATGCATGTTTTATGGCATGGTTCGAACATAAACAAGAAAGGTGGATATCTGGTGAAATGGCACACTGTGTGCAGACCGAAGAGGTAGGGTGGCCTGGGAGTTGTGAACATTAGAGTTCAAAATAAGGCTTTACTGTTGAAGCATTTGCATTTTTTTTAACAGAGTAGATGTTCCTTGGTTGCATCTTATTTGGCAAGCTTATTATCATAATATGGTTGCTCCTCTTTCTATTAGAGTGCTTGGGTCTTTTTGGTCGAAAGATCTCATTAAATTGTCAGATGAGTTCAGAGGTTTCTCAAGATGTTCTATTTTTAATGGCAAAAGTTGCCTTTTCTGGAAAGATATGTGGAATTTTGGTTTCCTACTTCTAGAATTTCCACATCTCTATTCCTTGCGAGGAAACACGATGCTTCAGTGGCTCAATTCCTGGATGGGGGGAATTTTCTAGACAATTTTCATCTGCCCCTTTCGTCCATTGCAATGGTGCAGCTTTAGTTGCTCAATGCCACTCGCTGATTTTTCTCTAAATCCTCAGCTTTCTGATTTGTTGTCTTACATTTGGGGTTCCACTGCCTTCATGTGAGACCCCGATTTATTTAGCTTGTAATACTTAGCCTTCCCTTGGCTCTAGCATCACAAACAAAATACACCGTGCCTCGATGGACATGTGCTTCCCAGAATTGCAGCACACATACATCTTTACAAAAGTATGCATCAATTCCATACATCATATTATAACAAGTCTAGCACGACATACATAATATAAAGTGATTACAAAAGAGCCGACCGGCCAAAAGGCATTAAGTATCAAATAACAGCGGAAGCAAAAGGTGCCATAAGATGGCTTTAACCAAAATACGATCGGTTAGCCATAACCCACAAGGCAACTGACCGGGCCGCCAAGCTAGTCGTCCACACCGCAGCAAAACTCACCAAAGTCGATCCCTTAGGGATCAACCTCCTTCCTCTGCAACAATTAAGCAAAGCAAATGAGTACAAAAATGTACTCGCAAGACTTACGGGTAACAAACCTAGTTACTACTACATGCATGTTTTAATCAAAAGAGAATGCTCAAGGTTAATTTTCTGCATAAAGCAAGTTTTATTTGCAATAAGTAATAGTTTGAAGGTAGTTTCGACAATCTGAATTTTATTTGCATAAATAACAGCGAGACAATAAGTAATAACATAAAGACATCCTGGAGATGACTAACCCAATAGCCATCACAACAATAGCACGAATTACCCATTTGTACCACTCATGTCAAGTTTTAATTTAAAAGGTTGTAGTCTAACTTTTGAAAAACTTACCCAAGCGTGTCCATAACCTAGGACAGGCTATTCGAATAGTTTAAAACACTACAGGGGTGTACTAATGTACCCACACTTCAGACCGCCTTTTTGCCACTAGATGAAGCACACTTCCGAAGGTATGCCGACACGGCGAAGTCCTACGAGACGTTTCTAATATCGTGAATCAACTACGAGCCGCTCGTATGGACCAAAGCCCATATGCTTAAATTGTAAAGCCGAAAGTCAACTACCCTGTAGGGGTAAAGCTTCCGGACAACTACAATGCTCCCACACATAAACCACCTCATTTCACCACAATACAACACACACACACGCCCACCTACGACTCGTAGCCAACACACATCGAAGTACTAAGTCAAGAGAGGTCTCATGGATCCTAGTGTGGTTAGCACGCAAAATTGCCAGGATAACGGAGACTCACAAGATGTTCGGTCCTTAATTGACCCGGGCACCATTCCAGTCACACCCAAAAGCACACCATCTTATCATTGTGCCCAAGTCGAAATCATTTTGTTTTTAGTTTTAGTTTTCACAAATAAACATAGCACAAAGGCTGAATCATATAGTCATAATAAGTTTGTGTGATCAAGGTTATCGACTAAGTCGATAACCGCCCAATTCTATCGGTAACTAAGCATTGCTAAGCATCATACCGCAAATACAATAAAAAGACCATAAATCACACACCGGGTTCTAATTCACTAGTGGGGATAATAACCTAGGGTAGTGGCGGGGGTGAACAATTTCAGGGAAACTATGCAATGGGATTATCTACCTCTAATCGACAAAATAAATCTCGACACAGAGAAGCATGCATACTTAGGTTTTGCAAACAAGATATTAGACTTTTAAAAGTAATAGGAGCAATGTGATCAAATGATGTTACACTGCTTGCCTTGCTGGAGATCACTTTCTTGCTGCAGAGGATCACTCACGTAATCAATAATTTCTTCGAAACCTAATGCAAAAATACGATAAAACCAATAAGAACGAAGAACACCAAAAGAAACCCAAAAGCAAAAGTTACTCAAATCTCATGAAATTTACACAGGAGCAAGGGTAAGATTTTAAATGAATTTAGAAACAAGAATCAAGTCATTTGGACTAAGTATGAAAAAGTTATAGCTAAAACAATTTCCCTCGGCCTGTTAATTCAACTAAATCAATTACTGGTACTGTTCATAGCATAAATTTCTGGAATGATCTAAAGTCTGAAATTTTTATGGTAGGTAGATAATGACATCCTAAGAAGAGCAAAGTTGAGTTTACCAAATTTGGAGTTAAAATGAAATACTTATGATTTTTCTAAGTTGTAAATCTAGCTCATATCACTTTTCAGGAATGAAATCATGATCAAAACCTATTTCCTGTTAAAGTATGCTAACAGAGGAATTTTACAAGCTTGAGTTTGCTCAGTTTGGAGTTATACATAAAAAGATATGCATTTTACAAGGTTTTACTTGAATTTCTGGAACATTAAATAATGGCAGAAACAAATTAATATTGTTTATAAAATTTCCTGCTACAAAAACATGTCTAAAAGCATTTTTAAATTAAACTATAGTGAAACATGAATTTAATACAGTAGGAACCATCTAAAAAGGACTTAAAACGAATTAGATATGAATTTCTAAAGTTTTAAATACAATTTTCAGTTGATAATTAAAGATTTACCGAAATAAAACAAAGCTTATAAAAAAGGAATCGACGTGGATGAACATGGGCCCTTGATTCGGAATCTAACGGCCCATGCGCTGGAGAAATAACGCACGCGCGCAATCCTAAAGAGGTTCATCGTTGGATCTAAATCCAACAGTCCACGTGGATTGGGACGTTCGGGCGACGCGAACGCTCGAACCAACCACGACCGTAGATCTTGAGATGGAGGGCTCAGAGCGCGGTGCATTTCGGGTGACCCGAACGGCACATCGATCTCAACCACAGATCGCGAGATGGACGATCCAGAGCGATTGGGGAGCTCGGGTGGTCCGAACGGCCACTCAGATCTAGACCGTTGATCTAGATTTGACGGCCCCTAGTGAATTGGACGCTCGGGGACCCGAAAGTTCCCGAAGATTTGGGCCGTTGATCTCGAGATCGACGGTCCACGATACACGCATATAACACATGTGGTTTAATTGCGTGGAGGGGTTTTAAATGCGCGGGCCCACCTGTAAGCGATACAGAGGGTGGTTTTGGACAGCTAATAAATGCTAAACCTAATGATTGGTGATGATTAGTATTAATTGTGTCCTAACGTTTTCGCACAGAGGGGTTTTAAGTGGGCGGGGACTGTAATATCCCAAATTCAAATTAATAAGATTTGTGTTCGGAAGAGAGAATTTAATCAAAAATTCTTCTTTTGGGGGAAATCTTCGGATTATGGGCCTCCGGCCCAAGCCTTGGGCAGCCCAAGCCGCACCCACCTCCTCCCCTCTAACCCTAATTCCCCCCCAAGCCGCCTCTCCTCCTTTCCCCTCCCCAAGCCGCCTCTCCTCCTTTCCCCTCCCCAAGCCGCCTCATTCTCTTCCTCCCTGCCCCAGGTCGCCACCTCCTCCCCTGCTGGACGCCACCTCCTCCCATAGGCGCGGCCACCTCCTTGAGCTGCCCTTCCCGCTGCCGGTATTCGCGAAGGAAAGAGAAGGGAGATTGCGGGTTCTTGGCCGAATCAAGGGAGGAACAAGGGAGAGGAAAGGGTAATTCTTTGCGGGGGATTTGATCCGCATCTTCCTAAGGGACTTCAAGGGTAATGAGGTGTTTTCCCCGCTGATTATTGATGATTAGCTATGAAACCGATTAGTTTTGTTTGGATTAAAATCTATCTGCAGAAGTTTTGTTTCTGTCCAGAATGTTGCGGGGTCTGTTTTGTGGTTTTAGAGGCCGAATCTGAGATGATCATCTCCTGGAGTTATGTAGGTCTTGTTCTTAGCTTTCGTGGTCCGCCAAGATCACCTCATTCCGACTTTCGAGTCAAAAGTTATGATAAATTTAATACCTGCTGTCCAGAATCCTGACGAGAATTAACAGTCTCTGTATAGGGTGATATATGGCCTAGTTAGAGGGTGATTCAGAGGTCCTTCCCATAACAAATTTTTAAGGTGATATCACTAGCTTTCAGGATTGATAAAGAACACTTCATTTGGATTTATAGATCAAAAGTTATGCACTTTTTAATGTGACTGTCCAGATTGTATGTCAGTCTGTCCAGATTGTATGTCAGTTTCTATCTTTAGTTTTGACCCGTGTGCCACTTTTTGTTAAAGGCAAAATTTTAATGTAGTTCCAACTAGTTTATTGTAGGTAATTTCATAACCTTTTCAGATTGTTAAAGAACGCTCAATTCGGAGTTGTAGATTAAAAGTTATGGTTGTTTTAGTATTGCTGTCCTGTTTGTTCGCATGAAGCTGTGCTGCTGTTTTGTTTTCTTTATTAGAGAAGTTTATTAGCCGAATTGGGAAATCTCATCAACTTGAATGTTATAGATATGTTCGTTAAGATGAGGTAGGATCTGGACTCATCTCATTTCGAGTCCCATGTCATTAACTATTGTCATTTTCGTGCTACTGTCCCGACACGTTTTTGGGTTGCAGCCTGTTTTTCAGATTAGGTTTTATGGCGATTAGGTTTTATTGTAGACTATTAATTCGGGTTGGATTCTATGTTGTTCTTATTTCGGTTATTTAATTGTTTAGGCCACGAGGCTACGGGTTTGGGAGCGCCATCGTTGCCTGCTAACGCGTCGCAACGCGGAAGGCAAGTACTTTGTTGCTTTTGAGTGCTGTGATTGTGAATGTTTTCATGAATATAGTGTGACATATTGTGTTACCCGAGATGCTGAATTGGTTATGTTCTTTCATTATGTGGAGTATATACTGAGAGATGGTATTATCACTGTTCATGTTCATATCCTGCATCCTTTTATTCATGTTATGTCCACGGGAGTGGATTGTAAGTCCCACCATTCCATCAGGCAAATTTGGACATTGTCATGTCCCGCCCACGGAGTGGATTGAAAGACCCATCAATTCCGGTATGGGCACGTAAGACCCATCAATTCCAGTATGGGCAGCTTTGGACACCTATATGAAACGTTCTTCATATAGGACTTGATCCCGCACTTTTGTTAAGGTGCGGGCTTAAGTGAACACCGACGGGTGTGTCACTCACTATACTGCAGTATATGCATGTGTGCAGTCCATCCTTGATTACATTCATTCATTTCATGTTTTCATAAGTGTTCACTCGATGCAAGGTTCGCATTCTTAAATGGTGATGTCCTGTTTGTATATGTGTTCTTTCTCTTTCATTGTACTTGTGAGTCATGGACTCACTCTTGCGTTGTTTGTTTATTTTAGGTAACCCCTGATGTTGGCTCACTTGGGAGGGAGTAGACACGCACTACTCGTTCACATCATCCTATTCATGTTCAAGATTAAATTTAGTTCTATCTTATATTCGTTAATGATGAACTGTAATAATTAAATTATAATTGGTGAAGGAATGATACCTTCTCCACATGGATGTTGATTTATTACTGCGTGTGAACCTTCTTTGTTGATGATCAGTATTAAATAACTTAGAAGGTGAAGGAAGGATACCTTCACCATGTCCTGTTTAATTTAATGCTGTCTTTAGTTGAAATACTTAGTTCAAATTCTTCTGCATTATGGATGTATGTTAGATGTTTTAGGTGACATCTTGGCTTCCGAATAGCCAGGGTGTTACAGGGACCCACCTGATAGTGGCACAAAAGCTCATTTCGGACAACGTTAATTGCTAACAATGATTAGCATTTAATGAACTCAAATTTAACTCATGGAGTCATTTCCGACCACCATTTAATGCTAAGCACTCATTATCAATGATTAAGTAATAAAGATGTCCTAACGAAATTAACTAGCGCCAGCGGGGGTTTTAAGTGGTTGGGCCCACCAGTCAGTGGCACAGTGGACCAGCTGAAGACATATTAATTACCTCCAATGATTAACAATGATTAAGCCGTTAATGATGTCCTAATGACAACGGCTCAGAGAGGCTCCCGTGCGGCAAAAACCGAGCGGTAAAGAACGGCTTGTCGCCGGCGGCTCCGGCCACGGCGGCGCCCACAAAGTACCAAAATGGGTTCGCAATAGCCTTGCGGACCCGATGGTGATGACCTCGCCGGCGGCAACGGCCCACAACGCCAGTGTGAGGACCCCGGTTTATTTGGCTTGTAATGCTTAACCAACCACCTGGCCCTAGCATCACAAATCAAATAAACCAAGCCTCGAGATATGTATACTTCCCAGAACTGCAGTATACACACCTCTTCACAAAATTATGCATCAATTCCATACACGAGAGGTTACAATATCAAGACTTCATAATATACAACAGATTGAACTTACAAGATAAATAACAAACTACACAGCGGAAGCAAAAGCCATAAGATGGCGATAAACAAAAGAGCCAATTAGTGTGCCTTTACCCACAAGGCAACCAACCGGACCGCCAAGCTAGTCGTCAAACCCGTAGCACATCTCACAAAAGGAAAGCCCTTGGGGCTCACCTTCTTCCTCTGCAACAAAAACATTTAAGCAAATCAACTGAGTACAAAAATTATTTTTGTACTCGCAAGACTGACGTGTAAGGGTAACAGAACTATAATTTAACTACATGCAAGCTTTATTTAAGTGGAGGGGGCTCTCGACTTACTTTTAGCATAAAGCCAATTTTCTTTTGCAATAATGTAATAGTTTTGAAGGCAGTTTTAACAATCCAAATTTTATTTGCATAGATAACAGCGATACAGTAAGTAGTAACATAAAGACATCCTGGAGATGACAAATCCAATAGCCATCACAACAATAGTATGAACACCCGTTCATACCAACCCGTCCAGTTTTAATTAAATGTTGTAGTCTAGTTCTCACGGGGCGTATCCGAGCGTGTCCATAACCTAGGACGAGGCTATTCGAATAGATCAAACCCTGCAGCGGTGTACCAATGTACCCACACGATAGACTGCCTTTCCACCAGCCACGGTTAGCATACTTCCTTTGGTATGCGGGCACGGCTAAGTCTAACAAGACGCTTTCCAATGGACGATGCTAATTAAGAGCCGCAACCCACGGGAGAAGGACACATTAGACAGCCTAACCGGTCTGCTAATGCTCCCCTCACACACCACATCCACACACACACATTTTCAACACACCCACCGACCAGCTCATAATTAACACCTCCCAAAGTACTTAGTCAAGAGAGGTCCCATATCCCTCTCGTGTGGTTAGCACGCAAAATGCTCAGCACGGTGGCGCAAGTAACTCGGTCCTTAAATGACCCGTGCACCATTCCAGTCACACCCAAAACACACCATCTTACCATTGTGCCCAAGTCCAAATCATTTTGTTTTTATTTTTATTTTTCACAATTAAGCATAGCATAAAAGCTGAAACATAAAGTTATAATAATTTTTGTGTGATCAAAGTTATCGACTATGTCGATAACCACCCAATTCTACCGGTATCTAAGCATTGCTAAGCATCATATCGCAAAGACAAATAAAAGGCCCTAAATCATTCACCGGGCTCTAATTCACCAGTGAGAATAATATTCCTAAGGTAGTGGCAGGGGTGAACAATTTCAGGGCAACAATGCAATGGGATTAACTACCTCTAATCGACAAAATTAATCATTGACACAAAAGCATGCATACGTACGAGTAAAACAAAGTATTAGATTTTAAAAGTAATGGGATTGAGTAGATATGATCAAACTGCTTGCCTTTGCCTTGCTAGAGATATTCGACTTGCTGCAGAGGATCACTCTCGATATCAACGTCATCTAGCGATAAAAACTGCCAAAGCGAAAAACAGCGAATAAACACCAGAACGCCAACAGCATTCAAAAATCAATAACACAGAAGATAGATCATGAATTTAGGAACAACAAATTATTTGATTCGGAGTTTATTTAAATTAGTTAGGATTTCTTATTACTGTTCTTTCCAAACTCACTTATTTTCCACGATAATCATACCGTCAAAATGAACCCTCTTATATATTTTCCTTTTTCGGCAGACTTTGATAGTGATTGTGTGCACATCTATTAACTAAGCAGCAAATTACCACATTTTAAATAGCTCACTATTTTATGCAATCATCACTGTGATAAGTTCATTAGACCTACAAATTTGCTATTTGGAACACCGACTAGTTAATTAGCCAACTACTAGATGCTAATATGATTTCTAACCAATTTGGTTTTACTGACACTTAACTATGCACAATCCGAAACACCACTCAACTAACATGTGAATGCTACTAAGTTTTCAGCATGCAGCTACTAAATTGCCTTACTACACTGTAATCTGATAACTTGCTATGACTAACAACCTTTAAATTTCTACACCAAACACTAATTGATGAAATCGAAGTATAAGTGTATGCTAGCAGTAATTCCCACAAATCCGATTCATCCACTAATCTGAACCTCTAAGCCGTCATCACAACACTCTTAGCTACAAGAATCGATGACATTTTCTAACTACTTGCAATAGCAAAGTCATGACCTATTTGAGAAATTTGATAATTCTCAGGCTATTGCTCATGCACCATCTACAGCAAGTTTTCTCTTATACCACCCTCCCTAAATAAATCTTCGAAACGCTAAACACAAGGTTGAGTAGCATCGAGGTCAGACAACAATGGTTGGTCTGAAAGTGGCTTCACTACTGACATTTCAATTCATTTCCAAACCAATTCCTCTACTCTGCTTAACATCGCAACCTGAACAACAGAACTGCTGCCAACTATCCTTCGCACTACCCAACTATCTATCGGTCAATTCAATTTAAGTGATCCATTAACATAAACAAAATTTGTTAACTTAGAAATTTTAGTTTGCAAATGAGCGCAAATGACCAAACAAGTTTTCTTCTAAACCTCTTCTCTGCTCCTCATCCTCTACAGTTTTTGACAACTAATCATCTTTCTAAAATCAATCTTTCATTTAATTATCCATTTGCCACATAAGGTTGGGTAACTTCAACCGTCATTCAAAAGATTCAAATGCATTTCACCTTACATATGATCTTTAGTTTATTGACAACACAAACAAGACTTCCAGAGATGGAGCTGCAGGACAGAGGAGCTGCCGGTGGTTCGGGCCACAGCTCATCGCCGGTGAGGGAAGTGGCGCGGAGGCGACGGAGACGAAGCCGAGCGGCGCTGAGGGGCGCCCGAGGCGAGCTCCACCTGTAGAGAAGCAAAAATCATCCTTTGAGGCATTCATACAAACACACAGAGGGTATCAAGAAGGAACCGAAGGTGGCTCGGCCAAGGCTTGTCGCCGGTCGGAATCGCAGGCGCGCGATGCGCGCGCACGGCGTGGAGCTCAAGCGGCATCGGCACGGGTGGCGGCGACGGAGCAGCCGGGTCGGCGGAGGGAGGAGCCGGGACAGAGCAGCCGGGCTAGGGCTCGGCGCGACGGCTCTAGGGCGCGGGTGCTTAAGGTGCGCGGCCGGCCGGGAGAGCCGGCGCGAGCCGGGCGAGCCGGGCCCGAGGTGGCGAGGAGGAGCGGGGTGGCTCGGGTGGAGCGGCCGGGCGGGCCGTGGTGGAAGGGGCGGCCGCGAGTGGGGCGGCCGCGCCATTGGGGCGGGGAGGAGAAGCACCGGGGCAACGACAACATGCGGGCGGTCGCGCAGAGACGGCGGCGCGGCACGATCCGCAACGGTGGAGGCGGCATTTGTAATATCCCGACTTTCATTTGAGAATGCAATTCAAATTGAGGAGAATTAGTGTAATTCTCTGTTAGTGCTAGAAATAATTTTCGGAGAAAATAATTAATCAGTAGAAGGTTTCTTTTGGAAAACGTTTAATCAGGAGAATAGAGGGGGTTTTCTGCGTTTTCCTGGCAAACTGGGCATGGGCCTTGGCCCATGAGGCCTGGCCGGCCATTGGGGGGAGGTGCCACCCTCCCCCAAAACCCTAGCCGCCTTTTCCCCCCTCTCCTCCCCACCTTGGCCGCCACCTCCTCCTCTCCCTTCCTCTCCATCTTGCGCCTCCCCCTGCTGGTTGCAGCCCCTTCTCCACCTCCATTGTTGCCGCCCCAAGCGCCTAGTGCAGCACCCCCACCTCCCGGAGACGTCCCTTGGTGCCGATCTTCCCGTTGCCGGCTTCTCGCGAAGGTAGGAGCGGTGTTTCGTGGAATTGGTTGATCAAGAAGGAGGGGAACATCTTCGTCGATCAACCATCGGTGTCCTGGTTGCTGCAAGGGTAACGAATGCCAATCCTCATCGTTTGATTAGTGGTAGAGGTGATTTGGATCATAATTGATTAGATCGATTTGCTGCGATTAAAAAGTTAGTTCTGTCCAGTGCTTTGCGTGGCCTGTTTCGTGTGCTTAGAGGCAGAATTAGGAATTTTGATCTCTTAGAGTTATTTAGATTTTGTTCTTAGCTTTCGGTGTCCGCCAAGAACACTGAATTCCGACTTACGGATAAAAGGTTATGTTAGTTTTTGTCTCTGCTGTCCAGAAACCTGACGAGAATAAACTGTCAAGTTGTCTTTTAAAATATGAGTGTGTTAATGGAAAATTCAGGGCTTTCACCCAACTAGGTTATTGTAGGCCTTGGTCTTAGATTTTTATATTGTTAAAGAACGCTCAATTCGGAGTTGTAGATTAAAAGTTATGATCGTTTTCATACTGCTGTCTTATTTGTGTAGACAGATTCTGTTCTGCTGTTTCAGTTATCTGTTAGTAAATTAAATTGGCCGAATTGGCTTACCTTGTCAACTAGAGTATTGTAGATATGTCAGTTAAGAATCAATAGAAATTGGTCTCACCTCATTCCGAGTTCCAAACCAATAGATATGATTTTTACCGTTCTGCTGTCCAGTTTCGGGCTGCGCCGGAGTAATCTGTTTTCAGATTAGAACTAACTAGTTAAATGTGGGTTGTTGGGAAGGTGTTGTAGAACGTTAATGGAAGCGCTCTGTTATACGTTGTATTTATTTCGAGTACTTACTTCTGTAGGCAGAGAGGCTTCGGTTTAGAGACATCTTCTTTACCTCCTACCGCAGCGCTTCGCGGAAGGCAAGTATTTTGATGTTCATATGTTTGGAGTATGATGCATGCTTGAGGGTTGTATTGTGTTTTTCTGATATCCATGAGAATATTCAAAGTTTATGTCATTTTCTTATGTGTTATATACATGAGTATATATATGATGTCTTTCATAATTCATACTTCAGTTCATGCATCCTGTTTCATGTGCCTTCCACGGGAGTGGATTTTAAGACCCATCAATTCCAGTATGGGCACGTAAGACCCACCAGTCCAATGTGGGCAGTTTTGGACACCCGTATGAAATGTTCTTCATACGGGATTGGGATCCCCGTATTTTGGTTAAATACGGGCTTAGGTGCACACCGACGGGTGTGTCACTAGCTATACCGGTATAAGCATGTGTGCAGTCCATTCTTTTCATTCAATCTATTCATTCTATTCATCCATATACTCATTTGGGGTATGATCGCATTCTTTAATGATGATGTCTTGTTCGTATTTGTGGTATGTTCATTTATTCATCAGACTTGCTGAGTCACGGACTCATTCTTGCTTTGTTTGTTTTATTTTAGGTGATCATTGATGCTGGCTCTATCGGGAGGGAGTAGACACGCACTAATAATGCAAATCACCATATTCAAGTTCAATAATATGAGTTAGTTTCTATCTTTCGTTCGTTAAGTGATGAACTGTAATAAATAAATTTAGATGGTGAAGGAAGGATACCTTCTCCATGTTATGTTTGATTATGAATTGCTTGTGATCTTCGATCACCCTTCATTACACTTGCTTGAATTCAGACTGTTGTCATGCCATGATTATATTAAATAGTGATTTCTTTATATCATTAGTTGATATTATTCAGATTCTTCCGCATTATGGATGTATGTTAGATGATTTAGGTGACATCTTGGCTTCCGAATAGCCAGGGTGTTACAGTTGGTATCAGAGCGGGCTTTAGGTCCGTGGTAATTAAGTTATTAAAATGACACACTGTGCACAGTAGGTGGGATTTGGGTAATCCATCGTATTCGTATTTCTAGTGGTGTGTTTCATCATGTTGAACTGTTCTTGAATTGTTTCTGTACTATCATTCTTGTGGTTAATCTGTGATCTGCTATGATATTCTATATCTATGAACTAATACTATGATTGTCTTGAGATGATCCTGTATATTCATAATTGAGTATTTCGGTGAAGCGTGTTGTTAACGGATGATAAGAAGTGGAGGTCGTGGTTGTTACTCTGGGATTCACCAGGTTACACCACTGTTCGCAGTACGTGGTTAGAGGAGTAGTTACCCCGAGTACCATAGTTTCAGGTGTTAAGCGTGAGTTGCTTTAGAAAGTTCTCTTTCTTGATTTCTGAATTTGCCAATTCTTGTCCTGTGGTGGTTGATGAATTTCTCCTGGGTTTGTGGTTCATGATAGTTTATGGTTTTCAATAGATCCCTCTTGGTTCTCTGAAACAATTATTGCTTTTCGACTGTTGAGTTGCTTTTACTACTTGTGGTCGTTGTCAATTGGCAAGATTGATGTTTTCATGGTTACTCCTTCTTTCTCATTGAAAAAGAATGACTCATTTACTCGTTTGATAACTTGGTTAGTGAGAGTTTCCCGCAGTAAGTTCGTTTGCATGGGAAAGCTTTGGCTTTATGTGTTTCTTTTGTATTACTTCGAGCGTTGAGGTTTGAAGTCTCTCTTTTGCTGAAGTAAGGCGTTAGAATCCTTTTGTGATGACTTGCCATGCTTAAAATGAGGAGTTATAACTAAACGAATAAATTGTTATGATATGAGTTACCAAGTCGGGTTATTAGCATGGTGCAATCAATTATTCTTAACTACCATCTATGAAAGTGAAATTGATTAATTTGAAATGTCCTTGTATTCGATACATGCTGTATGTTAAATAAAGACTGTCCATATCCGTTTAGAACCTATAGATCTTGCATAAGAGCTAGATTTATCTATTTCCTGGTATGCTAAAAATTGTTGAAACTTGTATAAAGGACCAGATGGGTGCTGGTGTATCGATTCGTGAAACCTTATTTATAGAAAATTATGTTAGTGAATCTTTAGCCATGTTTTGAATTGATTTCTGAACAAAGGTGAAATGTGAATCTATGTTTATATATGGTTATGTGATTGCAGATGAAATTAGTACCATATGTACACATATGATTAGTACAATCATCAATGGTTAATGAGCGCTGAAGAAGGTGTTGAGCAACACCAATAGTTGAGTAGATGAATTTCATAAGTAGTCTTTGATATCATGCCTTGTGATATTGGTATTGCTTAGCATAATCTTGTTATAATAAATTTGTTTCAACCTTGTGGTTTGTGTTCCCTTTGGGAAGTTTTAGGATGGAGTAATAAAGTTTGATGAATCTTGGTACTAGTGTATGTTGTCGATGTTATTAAATCGTCAAAATATGAGAATGAGGTTAATTCTCGTAGTAATTTGATCACCCATGGTGATATTTCCTAAATGATCAAATTTCAAGTTTTGTGTTCATGATCTTTTGGGGGTTCAGGCTTTATGTGGTAAATGAAGTTTATGAGTATCGATATGTTGCAAAGTTATAATGATTCTTCAGTGATGCAAGTGCTTCGATCTTGAATACTTATTTGTTCTTATCTGTTAAGGTTCGATATTCTCTTCTTGTGAGGCTTATGAGTTCAACTGTGGACTCCACTTATGTTCTATGAATTCATTGCTTAATTGGTTTTTCCCTTGGTCCCGTATTCAGTGCGAGTGGTAGATGAGTTTTCTAGTTGGTGAAAAAAAAATCGTTTTCATTTGTCTCTTCTTTTAAGAAAGAATCAACTCATTCTTTTCACGTGGGTCTTTCGAAGTGTGTTCTAATTGTGGTTGTGAGAATTGAAGTTAATACCATTTAGATGAGAATATTTCAAGTTTAGCTTTCTTGATATTTTGGAGCCCATGAATCCTCTAGTAGCTGAAATTATTTTAAACAAATTGAGGTATTGAATTGTCTTGTTGCTTCTTATGAGATTCATGTGATTTAATCTTAACGGGTTTCTGGTTTGAGTTGGCAACGTGAAGCTGCAATTAAATAAAAATTATGTTGGTTCCCTTAAGAGGAGGTTAATTTGCTTGCTTTTCATGAAATCCCGTACTTGGAAATGTTTCGAGTTTGGTGACTGAGATTATTTGGATCTCATGTTTCTTGTGTAGTTGAACTGTTCTGAACAAATATGACGTATTGAAGAATTTTTTTTAATGGTTCTTAATTAGTCCTTGTGGTTTGGACTAAAGACCTTATCTTGTTCGTTGTGGCAAAGCGATGTTAGTCAAGGAATTAATTTCAGTGTTATAAGAAAGAGTGCAGTAGGAATATTTGAGAATTTGAGTCAAGTTTTATAACTTGTGGTTATTTGAATTGTTCATAAACTTTTTGCTCTTTCCACTCAAGAGTTGTCGAGTTTCAATCGCAATGTCATTTTTTTTCTTATTAGTGGTTATTTGCTATTCCCTTTTCGAGGGATGCGTGCCCTCCACTGTGAACTCAACTTTCGTTTTTCCAGATCTTCATTACCAGATTATTTCTTTTGGTTTCGTGCTCACTGTGAGCAACAACATTTTCCGGTGTGGTGAAACTTGTCCTTGTTCGCCTCTTTCTTTTGAGAAAGGATCAACAGTTTTGTGTTGTAAAGTTTTACAAAGCGTAAGTTGTTAATTGATTAGTGGTGGTTAAGTGATTGTTGGGGTGAGTTTTGCTACCAAGCTATTGGAGGAGTAATAGAAGATGAGTTGGTTTTGACCTGAACCTCTTGGAGGGAAGTTGATTCAGATGAAATGTATGGCTTCGAAGTAAAACTGTATAGTGTTCGACTAAGTAGAACATATGGTATAGTGTAGTTCCAGAACTTTGGTTCATGTTGAAATGTTGGGGATTATCAAATGTATGGAAACCTTAATCAATTTTATAGAGTAATACAATTGAAAAGTATTGCGATATTGTGTGAGTGATTCCTGATGATGTCAATGAGTGTGTATGTCGGAATTGTGGGGATGTTAGAGATTTAATCCAATGATTTCACCATGTGTTATAAGAGGAATTCGTTGTAGGGGTCTTGGAGGTTAAATTTGGGCTTTCCATTTTCATGCTAGACTTTTGGTCGCCCAAAGATTTGTGTGTAGAGGAGATAGAAAACTGGAGTATTCTGAGTAGTGGAATGATTGTCGATAGAACTCTTCTGATGTAGTTCATGAGCGGGTGTACTGCGGATTCTGATGTGTTATTCTTGAAAGTTGGAGGTGATGAGATTGCATGGGTTTTTGAGGTGCTTTGGTGCCTTCTATCAAATTAATGTCATCAGTTGAAGGAGTTGTCTAGAGTGTTCAGTGGAATAAATAGAGTCTCTCTACAAAGGTGTGGATGATGTATTTCGGTTTAAGCCTAATTTGAGGATGTTAAATTAAGAGGTTTGAGACCGTGTGGTATGCGATGAATTCGAATTCCAAGGTTTGAGAGATATTTTATTCCAAAAAGTGAAACTAAGGAAAAGGATGTCTTCTTGATTAGTGAAGCGATTTCTTTATTCTTGCATGAGCTTTGTGCTGTTGACCAATGTCTTTCGTAAGTCGAGTTTGACTCGATTTTGGTATGTGTGGTTCTTCTCGGTTCAGGAAGAATAAAGGAAGTTTTGATTTGGGTATTTAAAATGATTCCTCCTTTAGTGTTCGTGACGTTTATTCGCAATTTGCCACTTGGAAAGTGGAAAGGTTTTCTTGATGAAGATCTGATTTCTGGATTTTACTCTTCAGTACCCAGTTGGTAACGTATAGTTGTGATGTGAATTTTTCTTATTCAGATGTGTTTTGCCGGTAAAAGAGTTTGCTTAAAAAGAATTCGATTGTATGTTTCCGGTTAAAGGAGCTGATCCTTGTTTCAGTGAAGAGTTCAATTGAGAGGTGGAACAAGAGTTTCGTATTCTATGTGCATGTTGTGTGGTTCGGCATCAATGAGGAGGTTAGCCCAAGGTACGTTGGGTTGCTTTCGCTAGTTGGCGTATCGCTAGGACCATTTCGGGTCCCTACGCGGTGAACGTAACTTTTGGTATGTTCTGGTGCCAAGTGAGTACCTAGGAGATCCAGAGTTTGATTATTCGTTAACGTCGTAGTCCTTCGAGTAGGATCTTACCTTCGATTCTCTTCTAATGAGTGTACCTGGAATTTCCGGGTTGAGTGTTATGACAGACATGGTTGTATGTCATTTTGTTGTGGTCTCAACAATCCGAGTGTGAGGCCTCTTGGGAGTCGGGGTTTCGCGTGCGTGAGCGTTATCCGGATTAGTTCGCAACGAGTATCTGTATACCGTTGCTAAATTCCAGTCGCGGTTTTCTTTGTTTTAGATCGGCGTATAGATTCGGGGTCAAATCCTCTTAAGGGGGGTAGAATGTAATATCCCGACTTTCATTTGAGAATGCAATTCAAATTGAGGGAGAATTAGTGTAATTCTCTGTTAGTGCTAGAAATAATTTTCGGGAGAAAATAATTAATCGGTAGAAGGTTTCTTTTGGAAAAACTTTTAATCGGGAGAATAGAGGGGTTTTCTGCGTTTTCTGGCAACTGGGCCAGGCCTTGGCCCATGAGGCCTGGCCGGCCATTGGGGGGAGGTGCCACCCTCCCCCAAAACCCTAGCCGCCTTTCCCCCCCTCTCCTCCCCACCTTGGCCGCCATCTCCCTCCTCTCCCCTTCCCTCTCCATCTTGCGCCTCCCCTGCTGGTTGCAGCCCTTCTCCACCTCCATTGTTGCCGCCCGGCGCCTAGTGCAGCACCCCACCTCCCGGAGTCGTCCCTTGGTGCCGATCTTCCCGTTGCCGGCTTCTCGCGAAGGTAGGAGCGGTGTTTCGTGGAATTGGCTGATCAAGAAGGAGGGGAACATATTCGTGGATCAACCATCGGTGTCCTGGTTGCTGCAAGGGTAACGAATGCCAATCCTCATCATTTGATTAGTGGTAGAGGTGATTTGGATCATAATTGATTAGATCGATTTGCTGCGATTAAAAAGTTAGTTCTGTCCAGTGCTTTGCGTGGCCTGTTTCGTGTGTTTAGAGGCAGAATTAGGAATTTTGATCTCTTAGAGTTATTTAGATTTTGTTCTTAGCTTTCGGTGGCCGCCAAGAACACTGAATTCCGACTTACGGATAAAAGGTTATGTTAGTTTTCGTCTCTGCTGTCCAGAAACCTGACGAGAATAAACTGTCAAGTTGTCTTTTAAAATATGAGTGTGTTAATGGAAAATTGAGGGCTTTCACCCAACTAGGTTATTGTAGGCCTTGGTCTTAGATTTTGATATTGTTAAAGAACGCTCAATTCGGAGTTGTAGATTAAAAGTTATGATCGTTTTCATACTGCTGTCTTATTTGTGTAGACAGATTCTGTTCTGCTGTTTCAGTTATCTGTTAGTAAATTAAATTGGCCGAATTGGCTTACCTTGTCAACTAGAGTATTGTAGATATGTCAGTTAAGAATCCATATAAATTGGTCTCACCTCATTCCGAGTTCCATACCAATAGATATGATTTTTACCGTTCTGCTGTCCAGTTTCGGGCTGTGCCGGAGTAATATGTTTTCAGATTAGAACTAACTAGTTAAATGTGGGTTGTCGGGAAGGTGTTGTAGAACGTTAATGGAAGCGCTCTGTTATATGTTGTATTTATTTCGAGTACTTACTCAGAGGCGAGAGGCTTCGGTTTAGAGACATCTTCTTTACCTCCTACCGCAGCGCTTCGCGGAAGGCAAGTATTTTGATGTTCATATGTTTGGAGTATGATGCATGCTTGAGGGTTGTATTGTGTTTTTCTGATATCCATGAGAATATTCAAAGTTTATGTCCTTTTCTTATGTGTTATATACATGAGTATATATATGATGTCTTTCATAATTCATACTTCAGTTCATGCATCCTGTTTCATGTGCCTTCCACGGGAGTGGATTTTAAGACCCATCAATTCCAGTATGGGCACGTAAGACCCACCAGTCCAATGTGGGCAGTTTTGGACACCCGTATGAAATGTTCTTCATACGGGATTGGGATCCCCGTATTTTGGTTAAATACGGGCTTAGGTGCACACCGACGGGTGTGTCACTAGCTATACCGGTATAAGCATGTGTGCAGTCCATTCTTTTCATTCAATCTATTCATTCTATTCATCCATATACTCATTTGGGGTATGATCGCATTCTTTAATGATGATGTCTTGTTCGTATTTGTGGTATGTTCATTTATTCATCAGACTTGCTGAGTCACGGACTCATTCTTGCTTTGTTTGTTTTATTTTAGGTGATCATTGATGCTGGCTCTATCGGGAGGGAGTAGACACGCACTAATAATGCAAATCACCATATTCAAGTTCAATAATATGAGTTAGTTTATATCTTTCGTTCGTTAAGTGATGAACTGTAATAAATAAATTTAGATGGTGAAGGAAGGATACCTTCTCCATGTTATGTTTGATTATGAATTGCTTGTGATCTTCGATCACCCTTCATTACACTTGCTTGAATTCAGACTGTTGTCATGCCATGATTATATTAAATAGTGATTTCTTTATATCATTAGTTGATATTATTCAGATTCTTCCGCATTATGGATGTATGTTAGATGATTTAGGTGATATCTTGGCTTCCGAATAGCCAGGGTGTTACACCGGCGCTGAGGGGCGGCCGGACCGAGAGGTGGCAGCGGCGCCATGGACCAGGGGAGGCGGCCGGATCTGGGGGAGGAGATGGCGGCGGCAGGCGGAGGAGGGCGGCGGGCTGCTGAAGAGGGACGACCGCCGGGGAAGGCGTGCTCGGCGGTGGAGGTGAGGAGAGCCCGCGCCTGCCTTCGGTGGAAGAGGAGAGCACGGTGGGGAAAGCTGGGAGGTGGCGGCGGCAGCAGAAGAGGAGCGCATGGAGGGGGCCGGTGCTGAGAGGCGGTGGAAGAGGGGAGCTCGGTGGGGGAGGGGCCAGGAGCTTAGCTCCAATTTGGTGGAGAAAAGAAGGAAGGGGAGAACTGGTCTGGGGAAAAAGGGCTGCAGTGTTGTATAGAAAACGAAATGGAGGAGAGCTCAAAATGGTGAGGAGTTCGGGACAATGGTGCTCTGTCGGGATGGTGGCATGGGGATGGTGCTGGGCATAATCAAAAATTGGTCAGTGGGGTGGAAAGGGGATGGCAGTGAGAAAAATTAGCAGTGGAATAAATAGCAGTGTATTTCTCCCACATTTTTCCAATTTGCTCATATGACCTTGCATGCGAGATACGATTGCAGAAACGAAACGCCCTCGAGACGATGATCGCAACGGTATAACATGCGTCGCATGATTTTTGGTTTTTGATTGTGACTGCGAGGAGAGAAGTTGGGGAAAGAATGAACACGCAGGTGTTTTATCTGCGACTTATCCTCTCCTCTTGAAATCGCTCAAAGCGCCATGCATGCGAAAACGGGTTGCAGAAATGGGTTGGTCGTGCGATGACGATCGCGGCGGTACGACATGCATGACTTGGTTTTGAGTTTTTAGTTGAGATTTGAAGGAGAGAAGCGAAGGGAGTTAGTAGGAACGGAGAAGAAGGGACACGCAGGCGTTTCACCTACAGTCGGTCGAATCGAAAAAGAAGGATGATGATAATAACGCATACATAATGACATGATTTTTGTGATGCATGTGAAAACATAAAATCAAAATAATTAAATTTTTAATTGCAATTTTTCTAGCAATTTGATTTAATATTGATTATTATTATTACTTGATGTGGGAAAATTGCAAAACGTGATTTAATTAATTCCTTCATTTATATTTAGAATAATTATACTGAGTCTAGATTTTAAATTATCAATTTCATTTCCATTTGTTTTATTTATCTATTAGGTTGGTGTTTTAAATTCAAACTCAAAGTTGAACATGCAAATTAATCAGGGAACCAATTAAGCTCCAAAAATTCCAGAAAATCCAACACGCATGTCAGAGAATATATAATCCAACTAAAATATTCCCACACTTGAAACCTATTTGCTGCAACAAAAAGTTTTAAAAAGTCCAAAATTTCACAAATGCACATTAGATGCTTACTAATCCAACTTAAGCGTGTTGGGGCTGTTACAGCCAGTGAGCCGGAAAAAGGCACGGTGACAACTAAGGCCAAAACCGAAAATGGCTCAAAAAGCTCCGCATTGTCCAAAGAAGCTACCTTAACCAAGAAGAGCTTCAAAGATGGCCGGAGAAGCTTTGACCACGGTGGAGCTTGCCGGAGCCGAGGAAGACGAAGTGAAAAATGATGATCTGGGAAAATGAGTGAGACCAGATCAACAATATAGCTTCCATATGGCTCAGAGGAGCTCAAAAAGCAAGTAATTGCTAAATGAACCACTTACCGGAGCTGAGGAAGAAAATGGGTGAATTCGGTCGAAAAGATCCAAACTCAAAATTGGTCAATTCTTGTGAATGAAACTCAAAATTGAGTTAGGGGAAATGATTAGGGCAATAAGGAGCTCAAAAGTGTACAAAAATATTTGAAGAAGAACCACTGGAGCATCAAGATCCACAATGGAGCTTCATGGCCGAAAATGGTGGTTTTGGTATTTTTGGTGTTTTGAACTCCACAAGCAAAGAAGGAGCTAGGGGTGGTGTAAAGGAATACCAGGAGGGGTTTTGGGGAGCTTATAAAGCTAGAGGATTAGGGTTTGGGCAAAAACGGGCTCCATGGGTGAGTTTGGTCCATAGCACTGCCATGGACCAAAAAGAGAAATGATGCGGTGCAAGGTAGGGCATGTCTCCGGCCGAAAGTGAGCCGCATGCACTAAATGCCCGACCAAAGAGAGGTGACAAGGGAGCAGACATGACCAAGACCATGTCGCCCACTGTGCTGCGCACGACGCGAGGAAGAAGATGACCAGAGAAAATCTAGGGTGCTCGTGAGCCGTTAGATTGAAAATGAACGGCTCAGATCACACCGGAGCTCCAGAGGTTAAAAGAGCAGGGGAGACCAAGAGCGTTGGATTTTAATCGGACGGTTCAGATTGAATCTCAAGTGCGGCGTCTCCAAACGCTCCCACTCGATCGTAGCCATCTGATAGGATTTCAATGGCTGAGATTGATTTAGCCACTCGGGCGACCCGAACGGCCCAACGAATCAGGACGGATGGATCTTGATCCAACGGTCTAAATGACTTGGCGCTACCGTGAGGTCCGAACGGTCCAATCAACGCGGGCTGTTCGATAGCAATCCAACGGTGGAAATGCCACGCGCCCATAGGCTGGCCCGCTGGTGCAATTAGGCAGTTGGGTTCAACCCAGTCAATTAGGTCGGGCTCGGGTCTGACTTGAGCCCAACACCCTTTGACTTAGGGTTTTAAAATAACAGCTGGACTTTGGGGATTTATTTGAGGTAGCAAAACAACTGCAAAAATTCTGAAATTTTTTCACAGGAGCTTGCTAACTTAGATATTAACCTTGTGTAAAATTTTCAGAGATTTTTATGCAGTGCATTTTTCTCAAAAAATTCTGAAAGGTTCTGGAATAGGGTTTTGACTAAAAGTCAAACAAGTTTGACTGATCTCCAAATGCATTCAAAATATTTCTAAAAATTGTGAAATTTTTCAGAGGGGTCGCATACCAACCCTAGGACTTAGAAAAAATATTTCCAAAGGATGATCACAAGATTTGACAAGAATATTTTTGAAAGCCAAGATTTGGATCAAATGACTTGTGACTTTGGATTTCCATAATTCTTGTACAAGAATTGTTTAGAACATGCAGGAAATACATGATGTAAGAAAAAGTTTTAATTTATACTCATTTTCTTACATTTGAAACACAAGTCCAAAAACTTGGGATGTTACACTTCACCTCTAAACAGGCTTATGATTCTCTAATGGGACATGTTATCACACCGCCCCCTTTTAGGTGGCTTTGGAAATCTTGTTGTATGAGTAAACATAAGTTCTTCTGGCTGTTGTTGCATGACAGATTAAACACTGCGGACCTGCTACAAAGGAAAAAAATCACCTTGACAATTATGACTATGTTGTGTTCCTGGCATGAAACTGAAACCCTGTGGCATTTATTCTCTAACTGCTCTTTTAGCGAGAGGTGCTAGAGGTTTGTGGGAATCTTTTGGGGTCTTTCTTTGGATGTTATTGATCAAATTCAAGAAGGCAAGATAAGACATCACTCAAAATGTTTCATGGAGATAGTTTTTCTTGTGTGATGGTCAATTTGGACTCATCGGAATAAGATCATTTTTGACAATGCTGTGTTGTCTCTGGCAACATGGAAACGATATTTTAGAGAAGCTTTTGCCTTGTTTATTCATAGGGTCAAACCTTCTCTTTGGGATGTTTTTATTTCTTGGCTGAGTAGTCTTTCATAGTTCTCTTTTCCTTTGTTTTTTGTACATTCATATCCCAACGCTTGTATATGCTTCCTTTTTAATATAAATATATGCAGTACTGGCCTCCCCTATTATTTTCCTTCAAAAAAACAGTTATCTCGCCCGGGTCACCAAGGAACGATCTCTTATTCCATAGACTCAAGTATATCCGTGCAAACCACATGTGCCTGTATGAGAAGGCCCTATCATAATAAGTCAATGTGTTATAGCAATCAAACCGCAAATAGTAGCTGATGGGATAGCTGTAGGCTAGTGCGGGCATGGAGGTTCATCCATGTTCGGAGGAATCTTGACCGGTTAGGCAAGATCTATCCAACACAAGGTTCTTCTTCAAGCAACTACATGGCGAGTGGTATTTGCTTAGAGGCTTGGAGATTTCAATCACAACCTCACCTTTGTTTATTTGATTGAAATGTTTTTCGATCAAAGATTGTTGCACCAAGGGACCAGCTTAATGTACCTACCAGATTACTGTACCAGGTATAACACGGTTTTTTTACAAGACCAAGATGAAACATGGGGATTTGTCACCTATAAGGAACTGCCTAGTAAGATGTACTTGTGTCGTTGGGAACCGTATCCTCTTAGCACAGTTGTGTGTGGCATTAGCACAATTTAGGCCATCCGATTTGGGAAGAGCCGAGCGGATCAACTGTTACGGTGTAGCTGCAATTATTGCTCCATGATGTACACATGGTTTGTAAAACAATGGTTTTCATCAAAGTATTTGCTATAGTGAACAATTTTGTTAGAATCACAATACTAAATCGGATCGAAGGTTGTTCAGTAGGATCATGAATCGTATGATTGACGTAGAATCTAAGATCCTATCTGCTTCTACAAAATATATATATATATATATATATATATATATATATATATATTAAAAAAATCTACCTTGTATTTTAACACTTATATATTTTTAAAACTATACTTTTAGAACTTTTGTTTACCAAGATGTAGTGCAAAGGAAAAATCATTTATTATTTATACAAATTATAATGGACATCAAGAAATAAAAAGTAAAAATTTACAATGAAAGGGATATGCAAATAATTATTTATAATAAATCACTAGAATCGGGTAGGATTGTATGGAAATTTTGATAACGATTCGACATTTTTTTTGTTAGAATCGTAAAACTATTAAATTGTACCAAATTAAGACTCTACCATAGGATATGATTGGTCCAATCAATCTGGGTCGTAGAAACATAAGATTGTATGACTAGAATCGAAATTCTAACAACCTTGACAGTGAATCTGATGAACCCGAAGGTCTGATTGTTGGCCCGATCTTTCGATGAGAACGATAAGTTCGGTAGGCGTCGCTCAACTCTCACGATCCTGGCCACGAACACGCAAGGCTCAAAACCACGCAATCGCTGAACTGCTCGACAAGTCATTATCAACCGTGCACGAATACCCGGATGACCAGACCTCGAAGGTCGATTCCAGCATACACTGAAGAAGCACGTAAGAACAAGATAAATAAGCAATCTGAAATTGCGAATATAAAAGAAATACTTGATAAATTGGGATTCCAAAGAGGTATTATGGTTGGTCTAGTCGACACAAGCCAATACACGAAGTTGCATGGAAGCTAAATTTTAACTTAACAAAATCCGAAGAACTAATGGGGGCGGCGGCCACTATCTATACGAGAAGCGAGAGACAGCGCGGTTACTGTTCACACGTGAACAGTAACCCTAGGTTGCCATATGGGCCAGGGAGGTGGCCGGCCCAAATATCCTAAAGTGGTGGCTGTCCTTTGGACCAAATAATTGATACAAGGCTCTCGGCCCAATGTAAGGTGGCGCAGCACCAGATATAAGTGAAGCGAATTTATCGGCATGTTGGAGTAGCGTTTGACGCAGCCGAATCGATAGCAGTCGAATCGCACGATTGGAAGTGAAGTAGTGGTCGTATCCGAAGGGTTGATGTCCTCATCATCCCCCCTTCTTGCATTTGAGTCGTCCTCGACTCACGCCCATCCTTGGAGCAATGCATTCTCATCTTTCTGCAAAATATTAGCAACAGTAGGTGGCAACGAAATAGAGAAAGGTGATTGTGCATGCATCAAATTAACACATGTACATTTTATCATAGCATTCAGTGTGCAACTCAATTGGCAAGTATAAGTGAAGTAAATAGTAGAGTTGTGTATTGCCCGGTTATGAAAGAAAATTATCCTCAACTTTTGTAAATTAATGGGTAGCACAACAATTGAGTTCAAAGTGCACAAGTCATTCATATAATCAGAGTTCAATTGAGTAATGGCAAATTCATCTAGCAAAGGTGAAAAGATTTGTAAGTTCTTCCATACTTCAATATTATTATTCAGATTGTCAATGCTAGATGGTGCAATAAATGATGAACATATAGTTATAGGATAATCCACAAAATTCAACACACAATAATTGTTGTTCGAAACAACATGCTTCAATTCATCCATGTGATCACAAGTTATACATATTCGATATACAAGAAATTGATTGTCTATACCAAGGATTTCGAACATGCGATTGCAGAAACTTTCTTCATAGCATGTGACAATTTCATAGGTAGATCCAACATAATGTAACATAAAGAATTAGCAGGAGAAATTTTAGTCAAAACTTCTTTCTGTCTAAGCAATTCCAGATGATCATTATATGCTATTAACTCATCACATGAAGTACTCACAACAGCAGGCAATTAAATTATTTTATCACATGGTGCACTCAAGTCAGCAGGTAAATAAGCAAGTTTATCACATGGTGCACTCAAATCAATGCAGTTTGAATTATCTACTTGAAGCATGTGCATATCACAATTGTTTTCCACTAAATTTTGCCATAGTCATCTTGAGTGATGATAGCACCTTGGTTTTTACCTTTTTGGCTCTCCTCAGATGATGTAGGTGCATCCATCTCCTCGTCTTCCTTCTCAACCAATGGAGTCGATGGTTTAATCATCTCATTCTCCTCTTCGGCATGGTTCTCAACTTCCTGCAAGTTGTTAGTCACAGAAAAAGAAACAAACACAGGTTTGTTTTTATATTCCCTATCATCATGCATCCGCAATTTTTCCTTAATCTGACATTCAATCTTACAGGCAAGTATAAACAAATGAGAGAGAAAATTATATTCTTTGTGAACAAGAATGTCCTGAATTTCTTGATTAAGCCCACTTAAGAATCTATTCTCTGTAGCTCCAGCATGTTCCTCTAAGCCACAACACAATAAACGAGTTTTCAATTCATGATAGTATTCCCTAACAGTTCTACTACGTTGTTTTAAACGTTGTAATCTAGCTAACAAATAATCAGCATGATATTTAGGAACAAATTCATCTCTCAAAAGTTTCTTTAACGCATGCCAAGTTTGAGGCACTCTTCCATGTCTACGTAAATACTTCCACCAAAGTATTGCATCCGCAACAAAAATACTAGTAGCGGCGCTAATCTTTTGCCTATCAGACCACTCATAATGTTCAAATTTTGTGTCTAAAGCTATCTCCCAGTCAACATAGGCATCACGATCAAATTTACCAGCAAAAGATGGCAACGTGAGTTTGGTTTTACCAAAAGTACTGTCACCATCATATACCGCCCGTGGTGGACGATCTTGTCTAAAACATGCATATTCCCCATGGACTTTCTTGCGCTCCCGTTCAATGGCGCGAAGAAGACGTGGATCTAGCGAAAAATCATCCCGTGAACCTGCCATAGTTAATAGAAAACAAGGAAACAAATCACAAGTATATGTTCCTATCAACTGCTAGGATCTGGAGGCTCAAATCAAGTCACTCACACTCAAGATTTATACCAAGTTCTTACAAATGCAGCAAGGAAACTGGTACAACCGATGGCTGGTTCGTGATACTCTCACTTGCGATTAGCCCAACGATTGCGAGGAAACAGTACCTGCTGAGTTAGTAGGAAGTGGAGCTCGGAAGGCTAGTATGTAGCAAAGGAGTAACAATTGTTCAAATCAGGATGCAAAGTTGAAAAGCAGTTCAAAGTGCTGGTCCTAGTCTAAACAAGCCTAGCTAGAACAACTCACAAGAACGACTAGTAGCAACAATGGAAGGCTAGCACAAGCACTAACAATGCAAGCGAGCAATGGATGAACTGAACAAGGAAATAATGTTAAGAAAGGAGGCAGCTCTGAATTTTTTTTCTCTTCTTCTTCTCTTTTTTTTTTGTTTCTTCTCTTTTTTGTTTCTTCTCTTTCTTTCCCTTTTTTTCTTGTTCTTGTTCTCTTTCTGTTTTTTGTTTTCTCTTTCTTTTTTTCTAATTCAGGAAGCCACTAGGAACCGAAAATATGATTTTTTTTTTTTTGGTTGCTACAGTAACCAAAACCAAATTTTTTGGCTTCAGCAAACCCTAGTTCCTTCGGCAAAAACTGAAATTTCTTCTACAAAACCGAATTCGGCTGGTATGGAAACCGAAACCCAAATCTGATGCCCTTTAATGTAAACACCAAATTGGAACAGTTGGAATTCTTTCCGGTTTCTTCTCTCTGGCACTTCGGCAAAACCCAAACCGATCCCTTCTCTTGAAAACCAACAATACTCGACACTAGGTTTTGGCTCCTCTTCAAGATTAATCTAGTAGTGGTTTGAAATAGTATGCTACGGCAGGGAATTTGATTGCATTCGGTTGCCACGACAGTTGATGGGTAGCGGTGGCAGGGGGTTGTTGCTTGGTTGGCGCGGTGTTGCATGGGAGGACGTGACAGCAGTTGAGGGATGGCTTGCCACGACAGTGTGAAGTTGATGCGGCAGCGATAGGTAGCAGCGGCAAGTGCTCTGTGGATGCAACGGCAGGAGTGGAGGCGACAGCAGTACTACTGAGATCGTCGCGGTCGCGAGGATGGCTGCCTCGGCAACGCCAAGGCAAGAACTTCTGTTGCTGCGACAGGAGTTGGGCAGTGATAGCATGAAGTTCGGTGGTTGTCGCGGCAGCAAATTGGTGGCGGTGGCAGGGCTGGGTCGTCGCCGCAGCAAGCAAGAGGAAACGGCGGCAGAGGCACTGGATGTTGGGGCCGCGGCAGCAAATTGGTGGCTGTGGCAGAGCTGGGTGGTCGCTGCGGCAAGCAAGAGGAACGGCGGCAGAGGCACTGGATGTAGCAACTGCAGCAGGGGGTAAGACAATACTAGACGACTCGCAAGAGACTCTACAACTAGACCAATCTAGACAGAAAACCAGCACTAAGACTCGACGATGCGACAATAATTCAACAACGCAAACTAAAAAGATAAATTGCAAAGGCACAAATTGGTTTGGACGATATGAACTAACCCTAAATTTTTTTTTGTGTGATTTTTCGTGGTTTACTGGACTATAGGAAAAAAAATTCTCACCGATGAACTGTAGCTCTGATACCACTTGATGAACCCGAAGGTCCGATTGTTGGCCCGATCTTTCGATGAGAACGATAAGTTCGGTAGGCGTCGCTCAACTCTCACGATCCTGGCTAAGAACACGCAAGGCTCGAAACCACGCAATCGCTGAACTGCTCGACAAGTCATTATCAACCGTGCACGAATACCCGGATGACCTAATCACGAAGGTCGATTCCAGCATACACTGAAGAAGCACGCAAGAACAAGATAAATAAGCAATCTGAAATTGCGAATATGAATGAAATACTTGATAAATTGGGATTTCAAAGTGGTATTATGGTTGGTCTAGTCGACACAAGCCAATACACGAAGTTGTATGGAAGCTAACTTTTAACTTAACAAAATCCGAAGAACTAATGGGGGCGGCGGCCACTATCTATAGGAGAAGGGAGAGGCGGCGCGGGTACTGTTCACGTGTGAACAATACCACATGAACAGTAACCCTAAGTTGCCATATGGGCCAGGGAGGTGGCCGGCCCAAATATCCTAAAATGGTGGTTGTCCTTTGGACCAAATAATTAATACAAGGCCCTCGGCCCAATGTAAGGTGGCGCAGCACCAGATATAAGTGAAGCGAATTCATTGGCATGTTGGAGTAGCGTTTGATGCAGCCGAATCAATGGTAGTCGAATCGCCCGATTGGAAGTGGAGTAGTGGTCGTATCCGAAGGGTTGATATCCTCATCAGAATCACTCTGGTACTCTACCATTCCTTTGGAAAGAAATTGAAGGGGCTTCATTTCCGGGGGAAAAAAAGGAGAAAGAGCAGTAGATCGTATTTAGCCTATGTAGACCAACATCGATACATCCACACGACACGATACCGACAAGGGGATTCACCAGTTTTCCAATAACGTGGATACAACGACATGGCTATATATATATATATTTAAATAATATATGTATTATTTTCTATTTTCTTGGTGTTTGTCAAACTGACATAGCATAAGGTCTAAACATGATTCCACAATGGAAGCTTGATGTTGGTGTTTTGCTCCTCTACTGGAGAACTTGAATCACTAGTTGCCATTTCCTAAACCAAAGAGTGGAATGAAGAAGAAGTCAAGAACTCACCCAATCTAACTCGGATCTAACATAACTAAAGAAGAACTCGAGAGAATGGATGGTAAGAGGACGAAGAAGCGAGAAGCACTCGCCAGCAAGGAGTAGAGGAGGTCAAAGGAGCCAAGGAGGTTTCCGCGTCAATGTGTTTGGAATTTGGATCGAGGGTTACGAGGGAGCGCAAGTTTGTGAGGTGACACGAGTCTGGAGATTGAGGTGTGGTCGGGTGTGGCTAGGGTTACCCTTTAGTTGGCTTGGGTGGGCCGGGCCATGTCGGCAACGAGTCGCATATGTGTCGAAGAAGTGTCGATGCCGTGTCGAACATTAAAATCATTTATTTTGGTCATGTAATTGGCTGATACTTGAACGACACATATCGACGATGTGTCCATGTTGTATCCGTGTCGGACATGGTGCCCGACACCGATACAACACTTCACCCACGTGTCGGTGCTAGATAGTATTTAGCCAGTTTGCCTTTCTTTCCTCTCTTATGTCAGTAGCCTCGCTCTCTCCTCACTCCCTCACCACTACGAGTTTGCCTTTCTTTCTTTGTTTGTTTCTTTCCTCTCTTCTATGAGCAGCCTCACTCTCTCCTCACTCCCTCACTACTACTATACCTAGGAGTTGGGCTAGGCCATTCCGGGTCGGCACGCGACCAGACTGGCACGGCACGGCCAAAGAACAGCATAAACATGCGGGATGAGCTGGGCCTGCGGACGTGGCATGACAGGCGGCACGGCCAATGGGGCCATGCTCGTGCTGGCTCGGCACGGCAGCACACCAAGCCTACCCGCATCACGACTCCCATATTTGCGTCGGCATTGCTGTCACCGCCATCTCCAAAGACATCCCTGCCACAACCGTCTCTGGTTAGCTCGCCGCCACCACTTTGTCCGCCACCACCATCTACGCTCCCTAGCGCAACCCAAAATATTGTTTCCTATGAACATCGTTCTGTCCCAAAACAGGGCAGTCCTCTTCCAAAAATCATATCTTTTCTTCTGTTTACTAAAAAATGGTATTCTTAGACTTTTTGGAAAGCTTACAAAATTACCCACATTAATCTAGTTGGTGAGATTCCCTAATTTTGTAATTTACTATTGTTACTAAACAGCTTATTACGACTGTCAGAATCTGGCAGATGTTGTAGACATCAAGACTAAAATACTCATAAGTTTCAGTACGTTTATCCAAAAATTACATTCTTTAGCTCTCTGGAAACATTATGAAATCACCTACAATATTTATGTTGGTGAGATCCTCTAATTATTTCATTAACTAATTTTGATCACCCAATTACTACAACCTGCCAGAATCCTGACAGAACCTCTGGACAACAGAACTAAAATATTCATAACTCATGATCCATTCATCCAAACGACTTGATCTAGCATTCTATCGAAAGCTAAAAACATTACCCACAAATCTCTAGGAGGTGACCAGATCAAATTTCGTAGTTAACAACCCTAAAACTACAGTACAGTACAGACTGCCAACACTAGATCTATTACCCGATATCACCAAATCGCAGAACAAATAGATGAACACCACTGAATGATTTGTGGGATCCTCCTTCCCTCTTCCTTCCTCTTCTTCCACTTCTCCTTCCCTTCCTCTCTTTTGCTTTCGGCCGGTGCACACAAGGCAGCAGGGGGAAGTGATCGGGAGAGGATGGTAGCAACGGTGATTAGGGCAGGTACCGTAGCATGATGGCACTGTAGTAGGGATAGGTACTGTAGCATATTTAGGGTTTCCCCCTTTTGGTCCTTAGTGCTGTGGACTAAGAGCCTATGGCCCAGGTTTTGAAGAAATTTCAGAAAAACCCTTTAACTATTTTTATTTTCTCTCTTAACACGTTTCGGCGTATTACATCTGATCCTGTCCACCAAGTCTCAACTTTGTCTACCAAATATAATATTGCAATTTCTACCCTTTGATTCATTGGGACTTTAGAAATTTCAAATTATTTGTTGGTCTTTTTAATCCATGCATCAACATTATCCCCACTGAACTCTGAAAAATCAAGTTTTAGGCCCCTCGCAAAGGTTATATGATTGTAGTTGTCTTGCTGATGGACCCTAGTACCATTATGTTCCCTTATCTCATCCCATTCTAAATTAGCATATTCATTAAAAGTAGGGGAACTAGTCACCCTAGTGGCCCACTGTTGTTGTGTCCCTGGGTCAGCTGGCAATGGACATTGTAATGTACCAAATTGTAGGTTATGACCTTGAGGAGTAGTGCCTGCTCGCTGGGATAACAAGGGAGGCACCTGGGTACTCATAAGCACGCGAGGTATTGGAGGGTTGATACTACCCTCTGCTACAGATATGCAATGAGGATTCAATGTTTCTGGGACCTGGGTTGCGCTAGCGTAATACATTTGATTTTCACTCACACCATTAATAGGTAGAACAATCCAACAAGATCGAACTACACTAAGTGGAGAGAAATTTGCTCTTGGTGAGGAGTTGTGATGTCCAAAATTACCTATGTAACTTGAGAATCTGCTAGATGGCTCCACATTCTCCTGGCCTCTCTAGGTAGATTGAATCATCAAAGCATTTACTACCATCGACAATTGACTCATTTGCTTGTTATATTGCTCCATTTGTCGATTGTGTTCCACTTGACCTTTCCTCATCAAATCTACACTCCTCTTTACCTCTTCCAACTCAACTCTGGTGGCATACGATTGACCCTCTTCTTCTACCTCATCATCCTTCCCATGTTGAGCCATCTCCAACTCACAAATCTGATCAGGGCTTTTACCAAGGAAACAGGAAATTTTCCCCAACCTGATGCTGATCTATGGTCCACTTCCCACAGTACCCTCAGATCCACTCAAGAACAGCTTAAGCTCTAGAATTTCACAGGGAAACGAGTTCCCAAACCCTTGCTCTCACTGCTCATAGTAAGATCTAAAGCCAAGAACGTCGCTCTGATACCATCTTGCCAGGACCTCGAAATTGGATAGCAAAAATCAATAGATTTCAGAAGAGAATGGAGATGAGATGAAGCAAATGAAAATGAGATAGGGGAATAGAACAAACAAGAGGATGAGGTGGCTAGGGTTTTACTTACATAATATCTGGAATAATCCTTACAAACACCAACATCGAGCTTATATATTGCTCTGCTGGAATGCATTAAGCTAAACACTCATTAGCTACAATTTCATTACAAGTAACAGTGTTTACGCGCCAGATTGTCCACAGTGTTTACTTCTCACATTCTGGGTCATTGGATCTTCATAACTGGCTTAAGTGAATCCATCTCAACCACACCTTTCGAGCGTACCGCTTCGCTGGAGAATTCGGCACAAAGTCACTCCTTTCTTTAACCTTCAATTTTCTTCAGTTTTAGACTTCTGAATGTTCAGTCCTTGCAGGGGGAAAGGGGGAGGCGGCTAGGCGGGGAAGGCGGTAGGGGTTGTCGCCGGGGGTAGGGGTAGAGGGGGAGAAGGGGGAGTCGTTGGGGGTGAGGGAGAAGGGGGAGGCGGCACAACGGCAGGGGGAGGTGCCGGGGTGGGGAGGCCGAAGGTGGCAGGGGGATGCAAGGAGGCACGTCGTCGGAGGTGGAGCTATAGAGGTCTGGCCGTTTGGGGGAGATGGCCACATGGGGGAGATGGGTGGATGGCCTTGGCGGCATGGGTGCATGGCCTCATGGCTTGACTCCTGAGGAAGTGAGGAGGCATGGACGATAGACCGATGACCTGTAGTCAGATCAGCACCAGCTTGAGTAGTTGAGTTTATGGCAATCAATTAATGGTGTATGGTAGTAGATCTCCCAGATGCTAGATGCTGTGGACTGTGGTGTGGTACTGTGGTGTCTCTCTTTCTAGAGGGCAGTGCTTCGTTTTGTTAGTTACTGACAATATCTTTCTAATTAACTAATGACAGCTTAAGTTACTCATGAATTTTTCTTACATCTTCAGATATTCCTTGTAACCTTATTCCTACTTCCAAAAAAAAATACATCATATATGCCAACACAATCAACATGCATCACATTGGCAAAAGGGTGTCATTAGCATCAACCGGAGGATCCTAAGATCGTAGAGGCATTAGCTGATCTAAGTGCCGAGTAGCCGACATATATGCATGAATATAGTTATTGTACTCTTTTCCTTATCGGAGTAACCCTACACTGGGTCGTAAGGTTTTAACGAGGCAATAACAATGTGAGTGTAAAATATCAATAAAATTCTATTTTTCCCCTTAATTTTTAAGTGTCTATAATTTTACCATTTTAGCAATTTTAATTTAAATTGTAACTAAATATATTAATTAAATGAATTATTTTAGTAATTAATGTTTATTTTCTAATTAATCTGTAATTTCATAGCTTAATATCTAGTTAAGAGTAGTTATTGTACTCTTGAAAAAACATCCACTTGACAAAAATCAGTCAAACTCGAGGGAAAAATCAGACAAAACAGTATGTAAATAATTGTAAATCAAATATCCAGGGATTTAATATATCGCTTCTGATCAGTTTCGCTAAGAAATGGTCAGTTAATGTCTAAATTTACGTTGCACAAATGTACATCATGGTCCTCTCTCGCCGTATCTTAGACGAGAAATCAAGGCTGGTTCTTTCTGGCCCCATGGGAGCCATCATGGACTGCTCCAACACATGTTACTCCACAAGTTCCATGTGAGTCGACGAAGCAAAGCAACCATTTGAAACCACCCAGATTTTAAGCGCAGATTTAAATAATAATTATGCGGAAAATCACCATTAATTAATCGGTTAACTACGATATAATTGTAATTAGAATATATCCTCACAGAATTTATAGTCATCAAAGAAAATTTTTACAATATTCACAAGTTTCCAAATTATACAAATCAATAAATAAATCCAAAATCTAAATATATAACATAACAATGTCCGTATATATTACAACAATGTTCCAGTGGATTGTGCCCATACATTTCCCAAACCTTTTACTGATCTCAATTAGCAAGTGATGATGGCAGCGCCGGCGGGCGGCAGCGTTGCGCGGTGGGATCGGCGCCCACTGCGGTAGCAACGGTTTGCCTCTCCATCCGTTCCTCCCTCCCTCCCCATCCAAGTTGCAACCACCACTAGCAAAATTCAATTCCATATCCCATTTAAGTGGCTGTAATGTGATCGAACTAATTGCTAGTGTTAATTCGATTCTGTAATGTGATCAAATTAATTGTTCAATCACATTATAAGTGGCGGATATACCACATGACGTGGTTAGCGGTTTGTTTCTCTGTTCACCGCTAACCAGGTTAGACAGAGTAAAGCAAATTTGTACTTGATTTTTTAGGCCAAATTTCTACTTGATTAAGCCCTTATTGTGCTTAGCGAAAAAAGATTAGATAACACCATAACTTTCTGATTAGGCATTGAATGGAATGCGGGAATTAGAAATCTTTGTGAAACTCTAGTTTCCAAGCATGCCCTTAAGCACGGGACGGAAAGCATGCCCTTAGTATGGGACAACAACAAATTTTCAGCACCATAACAAAACTCTGCATAAACCAAGATATGTGTGCGCGACTTTGCTTGCACTTTATGTTCAGCAGTTAATGATTGTCTAGCTTGAACAGTTTCCTGAATCTAAACTTGGCTGATTGAAGTTGGAATTGCTGCTATATCCGTCGTATTGTTTTCAACATTTGCTATTGATTATTAGTTATTATTATTATTTTTGCTGTTCTTAGGAAGGATACATTTCAAAGATTGCCGCGACAAGGGACCAGATTACTGCATCAGGTCGTTTGGAATCGTTTCCTCTTAGCTAGGGGTGAGAAATGATATAAATTATCCATATTATTCAACTACCATATTCGAAGGATACAAATACGGTATAGATTTTTCCATTCGATTAACAATTTCTCTTCTATTCGTATTTTTATTCAAATTTGCGTAAAAAATATGGATGCAAATATGATAAGGATTTTTACCATCCGAAATGTTATTTTATCCGGACTATTCGTATTTGTAATCGGATTCGACGAAGCAATATACACATTTTATTGCAATACGACTAATTTGTTGGACAAGTTTTTTCAAATTCAATGTGAATTCATGTTGTTTTAGGTGAAATAAACAAATTAGAATGATTAAGTGTGACTGTATGAGGATAAAATATCATTAATATCTTCATATTACATAGGTTATGAGGATATCTGGATTCGATCGAATTGAGTAGATATTCTATTCAAATTTGTATTCATTACAACATTTGATTCGTATTTGTATTTGAGAATATTTGAATTCATGTTCATTTTAAAAAATGTGAATACGAATGTGGTAAGAGCACCATTCGATTTGTTTCATCCGCTACTCTTAGCACATTGCTATGAGCCGTGACAATAGCACAATTTGAGCCATCCAATTTGGGAAGAAGAGGGTATCAATTGCTACAGGTAGCTACTATAATTGTTACATGAGATGCACAATGTTTGTAAACAGAGATTTTCATCGAAGTATATTGCTACAGTAATCGTTACTACAGTAATCGTTACAACACTTAGCATTCCTTCGCTCTCTTTTGGTATCAACCACAAATCCGTGTCCTCTGCTATTGCCAGTTACTGAAGATCTTAGCTGATAAACATTTGCCAAAATAAACTGCAAAGTAGCTGCTGCTCGTGGACAAGTTTGTTTGCTTTGTCACCGGAGTAGTTTGTTTGCTTTGTTGTTTGGGTACTTAACCTCTTCTTACTGGACAAGTTTCACCTCATTTCAGCTCAGACAAGTACTAGTGGCATCATTATATTACAAATGTACGGTTGGTTCAGAATTTCAGGAGCGAATCTGCAGATGGAGTAATTGTTGTATTGTATTTGGATTAACTGTGTACAATTAGTTTAGGCCATGTCAATGTTCTCTGACAAGGGACACCAGAGCGAGAATTCTTTGCTAGGAATTTAGTACGTGGAAATAGAAGAGCTAGCACAGAAATTAAGCCTAAGCAGAACAATATAGCATCACGACTAATTCGTCTAGACTCGGCATAGCAGCGTTTCAGTTTGTATAACTAAGCTTGCAAATCAGGCAGTTTTAACGTAAATCCTGGCTCACTCAATAGATTTACTCAATAGTTTCATACTTCGGACCAATCCGAGAGACATAACCCATTTGACCATTTCTAGCCTGTTTAGACTAAATCAAGAGTGCACACTATTTAGTTTTCACAAAAAAAAAAAGGAGACCGTTCTGAAGTCGCAGAGGCCCCACTTGTCGGTGTATAGTCGATGACAGAACTACAAAATGGTAGTCCTTTCTTTCCTCTCCTTTCGTTGTATTTTTTGCCGTATTGGCGCAAAAACAACATATATTTGCAAGAATGGCCGTCATTGGTATTTGCAAAACTGTCTCCCTACCGCATGGTGACCATGCAGCGGAGGTCCTGGAGCTGATACAAGGCGAAAACGCACGGCGGCCATGCGGTGGAGGAGCCTGCCACACGGTGGCCATGCATGAGGCCACCTTCCGCACGGTGGTGGTGCAGCAGGTGATTAGCGAATTTAATTAGTATTCCTAATTAGCATTTTTTGTAGGAATTTTTAAATATAGCAAATGAACTCCAAAATTTATGAAATTTTTTATGAAGCCTCCTGAGACGGTGTACTTACTTGTGTAAATTTTCTATAATTTATTTGTTTTAATTTTTCTTGCAATTTCATTTAAGTATACCGTTTGTAGGAATTTCTAAATATAGAAAATGAGCTCCAAAAATTATGAATTTTATTTTGAAGGCTACTTACATAGTGTACATGCTTGCATAAATTTTTCATAATCCGTTTTGGAAAGTGCGATGCTCATTTAATTCATCTCCTCTCCAGCTCTCTCTCTCTCTCTCTCTCTCTCTCTCTCTCTCTCTCTCTCTCGACTCTCTCCATTTGTCGAGTAACATGTTCTCTCTTCCTGTCCACTTCCTAAAAAGCCCAGAGTAGCAGCAACAGGAAGATTCTCGCTCTCTCTCCGACTCTCTCTCGCAAGTGAGAGAGAGAGAGAGAGAGAGAGAGAGAGAGAGAGAGAGAGAGTAGGAGAAGAGAGCAATTAAATGGGCACCGCACAGTCCAGAACGAATAAAATTGTAAAAAATTTATGCAAGCATGTACACTGTATAAGGAGCCTTAAAAAAATTCATAATTTTTGGAGCTCATTTTCTATATTTAGAAATTCCTACAAACAGTATACATAAATAAAATTGTGAGAAAATTCAGAACGAATAAAATTATGAAAAATTTACACAAGCAAGTACACCGTCTCAGGGCTTCACAAAAAATTTCATAAATTTTGGAGCTAATTTCATATATTTAAAAATTCCTACAAAAATACAAATTAGGAATGCTAATTAAATTCACTAATTAAAAGCTAATCACATGCTGCACTACCACCGTGCGGAATGTGTGAAAGATCTAGACCTGACCTGCCATTATGTATTTTGGAGATTGAAGGATCTAAACTCTTATGTGTTAATGGAGTTTTGGTTATTAATGACAAATCATTTGTGAGACTAACACTCTTATTGATATACCTATTGTTTAGTCTCAGCTTGGATAAAAGGGAAAATCCAGACATATATGTTCATATTGATAAATCTATTTATGAGACTAACACTTCTATTGTTATACAAATTATTTAGTCTCAGTTTGGAGATAAAAGGGAAAATCCAAACATGTATGTTCATATTGATAAATCCGAAATGTGGCAAAAGGAAGGAAAATCCATGGACCGACCCCATTGTCTCCACCCTGTGTAGTGGTTTGTAGTTTGTACCGCCTTCCATCTATTTGTGAGACTAACTCTTCTATATTGCTATATCTCATGTTTAATCTCAGTTGGATTTAAAGATCAAAGAGGTATGCATTCGACATCATTTTATTATATCTTGTTGTATTCCTCGGATTCAAAATATAGGTTAAACTCCACTAAAAGTTTAACTTGAATATGTGCATATGTTTTTATTATACATTCGTGTATGCACATATTTAGGGGGAGTTCACTCTATGTTTTGTGGTTTCCTTAGTATTGATCTATATTCTTCTGTCCACATATTTTTAGGATCTTTACTTTGAAACATATCCTTGAATATATTTAACTTATGTAGTTAATATATTCATATGAATATATGTAACTTGTGTAGTTCATATATACTCATATCCTTGAATATATACAACTTGTGTAGTTCGTACATATTCATATGAGCATATGAGACTTGCGTAGTTCATATATGCTAATATATCTTTTGAGTATATATAACTTGTGTGGTTTATATATACTCATACCAATTACATTCAATTATCTGTAATTGTGTTGGTTGTCATCAATTACCAAAGAGGGAAAGATTGTGGTATCTTGTTCCACCATTATGAGTTAATGGTATGTTGTGGTAATTAATGACAATCACCTTGTAGACCTAACTTTTTCCATTAGTTGGATGAATAGGTTATGTTCTAGGTGGTTGAAGACTTTGGATGACATCATGAGTTGATTGTCATCAAGTCAAGATTCTTGAAGAAGAAGAAATCATCACGTGTTGATGATATCAAGAGAAGAATATCATCATGTGTTGATGATATTGAAGTAAAGAGCTTGGAGTAAAGGATGCATCATGAGTTGATGCATATCAATTTCAAGAAGAGGAGATGATCATGAGTTGATCATCAAATCAAGAAAATCCATCATATGTTGATGAAGGTCAAGTGAAGAATGCATTATGAGTTGATGCATGTCAAGACTTGGGATAGAAGATGTCATCACATGTTGATGGGCATTAAGTCAATGACCCGGACTTGAAGTGAAAATGTGCATCATCAAGTTTCAAGAGATGCGCAAGGCAAAGGTATGACTATCTAAGGCTAAGGATTTATTCCTAGTCTTTTACCGGTCTCGGTGTTTGGTTGGGAGACTGGATTGCTAGTATAGGTTGTCGTTCTATTAAGAGGGGTCTTGATTAGTAGCTTGAGTTAGTCATGTATTGATAGCTCATTGTGTTTGCTCTAGCTTAACTTAACATATTGTCAATATTTGCGAATGTGTTTTGCAAATAGTTGTGGCTCATGGTTAATCCTTGTAGCATGAGACTTTAGTTTGCAAATGTGTTTTACAAACGGCTTAAGTCCATGTACCTTATTCCTTATGGCATGATGCCATTTGCTTGCAAATGTGTTTTACAAACAGTTGAGGCTCATGTTCAAAAACTTGTAAGCAGGGGATTTTAGCTTGCAAATGTGTTTTGCAAATGTCTTAAGTCCATGTACCTTTTAGTTGTGGTTTTGATTCTAAAAGGTTGGCAAATGTGTTTTGCAACTTGTTCAGAATCTTGTCATCATGCTCTTCGTACATCTGGCATCAATTTGCAAATGTATTTTGCAATTCAGTTGTTCTGTTGAAAGCCAGTTTGTGCTTGTCTCAGGCTTTGCGGTAATACCAGCATATGTTGCGCGGAACTACCGCTGTGCGGTATGACCGGTGATTCCTTGGCGGAACTACCGCACCTGTTGAGCATGTGTTGCTCTAAGGCAGCACGATAGTACCGGTGGTCCTGAAGCAGAACTACCGCACCCTCGGTTGTACCGGCCTTTGTGGCGGTACGAGTTTTCCAGAGAAACACATTCTGTGTGTGCTTGCTCTTTTGAAAATGCGGTCGCACCAGAGGACTATGGACAGTACGTGTCTTTTAGAGAAGTATTGTTGCTCTCTTGGAAGCATGGTAATACCGGCGCTTTGTGCGCGATATGACCGGACTAGCGGAACTACCGTTCATATGCTAGCGGTACGTAAATTCCAGAACGCATATTTTTCTTGCCCTTAGCTGAAATTTCGAGCATGTGTTGCTCTTTCAGTTTTGCAGTAATACCGCAATGTGTTGTGCGGAACTACCGTTTATCGGAACTACCGCGTATTGGTTGGCGGTAGTACCGTACCTTTTCACAACGGCTAGTTTTATAGCCATTACTGTGCTGATTCCTTTTCCCAACAGCTAGCCTGTGTGTGTAGACTATATATATACCCACCTTGGTCGTATGAAATGTAGAGGCTGGTACCCCTAGACATTCTATTGAGCTAAGAGCAAGCCCTCTCTAGCATTTGTGCATGTGTTGCACATAGTGCGGGTAGAAGACAAACCCTAAGCGCATGTGTTGCCTTAGGTAGTGGATAGAGTATCCACTTGAGCTTAGACACTCGATTGGTTCAAGTGGAAGTCTAAGTCTTGTTACTCTTGCTGTTTGCCAACACCTAGACGGCGTGGAGGCGTCGTGCATCGGTGATCTTCTCAAGTGAAACTTGTGAGAAGACCTAGATATTTGTGAGTGGCTTGGTGCTCGCCATCTCCAGTGTGGAGTAAGAGCAACCCTAATGGAGCGAGGTGTTGATACCTCGGAGGAAGGCTTCATTTGTGGAGCCGGCCCAATTGGTTTGGGTTTCCCTCAACGTGGACTAGGGAAGACCGGCAAGTCTTCGAACACCACGGTAAAACATCGTTGTGTTATTGTGGTTTGCATTCTTGAGCTTTACTTATCGCAATTTATATTTCTTGTATTAAATTGTTGATTTATTGTGTATGAATGCTTGCCATGCTTTGTGCTATTTACATTGCTAGAATTGAATAGCTTACAAGTCTTTGCTTAATTGCAATATTCATCAATTGACTTGTATTGTTGGTGCACTTAGTTTGAACCTAGTTGATTTAGGCTTTAATTGTGCAAAACCGTATTGTTATAAGTTTCCGCATTAGAAATCGGTTTTAGCGCATAGAAGTTTTAAAACGCTTATTCACCGCCCCTCTTGTCGGCCTCCTCGATCTTACAAGTGGTATCAGAGCTTGGTCTCTCATTAATTAGACTTAACCGTCTAGAGAGTAAAGGATGACAACTAGAGATTTTGTGCACCTAGGTGAAGCACCTCAATTTGATGGCACAAATTATGCTCATTGGAAAATCCGCATGTCATGTTATTTTAAGGCCATGTGCCTAAATATATGGCGGATTATAGATGTAGGCTTTTCTCCTCCATTGGATCATCCTGGTTTAACAACTGAGGAAGAAAAATGCTTACATCTCGACGCTCAAGCTACTAACGCTTTATTTGTTGCTTTGAGTATAAAGGTGTTCGATGAAATATGCGATCTTAAGAACACTCATGAGATGTGGACACAATTTCAAGTTCATTATGAAATATCCACTTCAACTAATGAAGATTGCATACAAGAAAGAACGTCGGGAGAAGAATGCTCAATCTCAAACTCTGACGATGATGAGTCCACAAGCACCTCCACAAATGAGAATAGCATACAAGAATGGATTTCGGGAGAAGAATGCTCAACTTCTAGCTCCGACAATGATCACACATCAACTCCATCAACATCGCCTCATTGCTTTATGACTAAAGGTAAAAATGAGGTAAATAATTATGAGCTTTTATATGATGAATTGATGGAGATACTAGAAGAATTAAATGAATATATTGGAAAAGAAAAGAAGAGATTTAAGGTTTTAGAGAAAGAGCATATCTCTCTTCAAAATAATTATGATGTGCTAAAAGATGAACATGAAACTCTTCTTCTAAATGAGTTTAAAAAGTCTAATGTGGATATCGGAATTACATGTAATTTAATAGATGATTTGTCATGCATAGCTCCTATTTTTTGCAATTCATCTAAAGTCAATATATCCACTTCATGTGATGATTTAATTGATATGCCTTGTTGCTCTAGTGAAAATATTTCTATTTTCTCTATGTCTTGTGAGACTAATCTTGTAGAGGAAAACAAAAAGCTCAAGATCCAAGTCTCAAATTTGAAAAATGACTTGAATAAAAGCTACAAAAGAAAAGCCACTCTTGATAAAATATTAAGCAAGCAACAAAATATGAATGACAAGAGTGGAATTGGGTTTACTCCCATGAAGAAAAGGGAGAATAGCATGACAAGGCACAATGCAAGACACACGAAGAATGTCAAGTGCTTTGATTGTCATCAAAAGAGTCACATCTCCTCCAAATGCCCTAACAAGGAAGATTACAAGAGAGGACTTGGCTTCATTGCGAAGAAAAAAGTGAAGAACATCCCAAAGCAAAAAGGAAAGAAATACACGAATATCAAATGCTTTGGATATTATGAGAAGGGATACATTGCCTCGGTATGTCCAAACAAGCTAAATGACAAGCAAGTGTCATTAAAGAAGAGGCAAGCCGGAAATGAGCAAGATAAGAAGACATCAAGGGGAAGCAAAAGCCCTACTTGCTACAATTGCCGGGAAAAAGGATATTTTAGTAAGGAATCTCCTAAGGGTATCTCTCCTAAGACAATTATATATAATAATCAATACTTGCTTAGGAAAGATAAGAATAGCAATGCGTTTGCTAGATGTGTTAGTTCACATAAAACTATTGCAAGGGCCATTTGGGTGCCCAAATCCATTGTGACTAACATTCATGGACCCAACCAAGTATTGGGTACCAAATGTGCTTAAATGATTAATAGGTACTTGGAGATGCATTGGATGTTTGGCTCATTCATAAAGAGGTGAATTCCACCATATGTCTATTTGGAGCCAAGCTTGAGGATAATCAATTCACATCATGAGCCAATGCTATCTCGGTAACAAGTATTTACATTGAAGTATCTAGTCCTTTATACCTTGTGTAGGTTGCATTTCATGAAAATCTTATAAAAAAGGTGTTCTTGCTCTTGTGCTTAATCTTGATTATTCAAATCTTGAGCAAGTTGGAAGTGGTACATTAAGGGGGAGTGCTAAATCATAATCATGTATATCACATCCCTAAGTGTGCCCAAATTAATTAAGTGCTAGTATTGATTTTCAAAATTGAACCATTTAGCCAAAAGTCAAAAAATTGAAACTATTAGTAATTCTTTGAAAAACTAGTTGCAAAATGTATACAAATGCATTTCAAAGGTTTGCAAACGCTTTGTTTCAAGAAAACCTAATTCAAATAAAAATGAATTTCAAGTCAAACTACCAAAATTATAATATCTTATTTTTGACCTAAACTAGATTTTTTTGTGTAAAAACTATTCTAAAAAGGATTTTAACAATTGTCCCAAAAAGAAAATCTTAGAGTTGGTTTTTCTAAAACTTTTTTTTGGTATTCAAATGTTTTTCAAAAGACCAACTCATCAAAAGGTATTTGATGTTGAAACTTGTTCAAAATACTAGTTTGATCTAAGTGATCACTTTACAGCACTTAAATGAGTCTTGCCATATGAACCAAATTATTCACATGACTAGGTCCATAATGGTATTTATGACTCATACATGAAAATGGATGTCATAGTTTATCTCATCATTTGCTTCATTTGAATCTTTTGAAGAAAGCTGTGAAAACAAGATTCTGTTTGAACAAACAAAAGACTAATTTGTTTTAACTATATTCTTTGGAGTTTTCTCTTATCTATATCATGCATAATGATCCTTAAAATTACTTGTAAAATGACTGTTGTAAAGGATTATTTGCATTCTAAGCTCAGCCTCTAATCGTTCAGGCAAAAACGGTAATACTGCGTTCTTAACGCTGGAACTACCGCTGCCCGGTAATACCGCTCGTCTGTCAACGGTACTACCGTGTCTGTTGGTGGTCCCAACTTCAGTAGACCGAAGCCTTCTTTTATTTCTCTCTCGGTCACATCTCTTTCTTTTTCCCAAAAAGGCCACCGACTGTCCTTATCCTCTTTCCTTTGTGCCCCACTCAAAACCCTAAACTTAAATCCCTCGGTTGAGCGAAGCATTCTTGTATTTCTTAAAAGGGATTGCCTCCAGTCTTCTCTTCTCGTCAAATCCCTAAGCTACCATGTCTCAAAACCCTGGACCATCCTCCTCCAAAAGAAAAGAAATTGTGTACTTATCAGACAATGTTTTTGAAGAAGAATCCTCCGACAGTGACACAAGCGATGAAACTTATGCTCCCAGCAGAACCCCCTTCTTTGTAGCTGATCCAAGCAAAATTGGAAACAGAATGTACATGGATATGAGAAACAAAGACCAATTCTTGCTACCTAAGAATGCAGTAGATTCTCATTTCCACACCAAGCTACAAGAGAATGTGTTCTACTATGTGTACAACCAGAAGAATTTTGCAAGTTATCAATATGTGTCTTGGAATGATCACTTCAATGGACTGTTCTATGCTTTTCATGAAGTAAACTTGGACGGTTTGGTCAATCTGAAGTGTGACTATAAAGCATTCACAATCAAGTAGTTCTATGCCACTGTCCACATTTCTCCAGATCACGACACTCTCACATGGATGACTACTTCCTTCAAATTAACTGCTTCCAAAGTTGACTGTCAAAGATCATGGGGGATTCCTACTCCCAACAGTAATGACTGCAAGATACATCTTGAAGATCCTTTAGATCTGGAAGAGGTGAAACAACTATATGATGTGACTAAGCAATATGAGCTTTAAACAAATATTGAACTTTCACTAGCTCCAAGTCTGATCAATAAAATTCTAAGAAAAACCTTCTTTCCCAGAGGAGGAAATAACCATGAAGTTCACCCCAAGGCTTGGAATGTCATCCATCACATTTTGAATGGAATCAAGTTTGACATTGCCGACTTTATAATTGCTGAAATTGCTCTCTCAAAGAAAGATACAGAGGAAATATTCTACACTCCCTACATCATGAAGCTGATCAAGGACACATTGGAAATCTTTCTGGAGAGTGATATAGTCCACACTGAATATATCCCAAGCAATGGAGATTGAAGAAAAAGAAGAGGAAGAAGAAGAAGGATAATTTAGAATGTTAAAAAGAACAGCTTATATTAGGTCAATAGACCTTGTATGGATAAACTTAATGTTATCATGTGACTTGTGTAAGCATATTAGGACTTGAGATGCTTATGTTTATGAGCTGCTTGTGGAAGATAATCTTTTGGATATTATTTGGAAATTTATTGTTGCTAAAAAATTCTCGAACATTTATTTGGTTTGTGCTTATTGAAAATCTTTTAAGCTAGGCTTGTTTTGATCTGTCATTGCAAAATTGCCCCTCCTCCTAGCCTGCGAACCCATCCTTGGGATCTCAGGAAATAATAGAACTACTGGTGTTTTTCACTGCAGTATTACCTCTAAAAGGAACTACCGGCCTTTAATAAACGGTACTTCCGAATCTCGGTACTACTGGTATTCTACGGTACTACCGATTATGTAACACCCCAGCCCCACATGAGCCTGGAATGCTACTAAACCAACACAATAACATTCTTAACATTGAAACAAATCTCCAAAAATCTGACAGAACCTTCTTTGTTTAGTTACTAAACGAAAGGTCCCAACATTTAAATATAACATAATTAATTAATCCAACCTCCAGCATAGACAAGAGATAGCCAAAACCATGCTAATCGTCACTACAACTTCCATAGCATGCTAAACAACTAAAACATAAACAGAATGACAATCATAATCCTCTAATCAACTCTATTACAAATTATAGCATGCATAGTGAGTAATCATAAGAAATCCTTTATGCAATTACTCAACTACTAATCTATCAATCTATTAGTCCAAATGTGAGTAGTTCGTGCCATTGTGCAACCACTTCTATTCCCTCCCATGCATGTCGTTCTTGTAAAGGGTACCTAAAAACACAACAACAGCAAGAGTGAGTCCAAAGACCCACCAAGACATTAAATGGCAATAATAACATAGACTCTGTAATCATCAACATCCATATACCATTTCAAATAAAAACATGTCTTATGCTCATGCGATGCAAGATGCTCAGTGCACTTTCTCTTTCTCTTTAACTTTTGCATTTTACAAGATGTAAGTATGCAACCGTCATTGCATACCCATGCTCGTGTCTTCAGCACGGGGACCAAAAGCCTATACACCACATGTATAGGGACCTTTGCCCATCACTTTAATGATGGGGACCTCTTATATTCATAGCCCACATTCCACGAATGTGGGACCTCAAGCCCGTCATCTACATGACGGGGACTCAATCAGATGTGCTTGGTCACCACGTGACTGTGGCACCTTTATGCTCTCAACATGCATATGCACCATGATAACATATGCATTAGCAGGAATACGTCATATTCTCAATATCATGTAAGCAATAACAACATGCGGTAGAACCATTTAACCATAACTAACAGTCATCAAGATAAAACAGTAATTCATCTCATTAACAGGCAAGCAAGGCTATCTTGTCAAGATACATCACAATCCCATCTTGCAAGCTTACATATATAATAGCCCGAATACCTGCAACCCAGATCATTCCTCATAATCATTTCATCAAATAAATTCTTCAAAGTTGTGCATACTTGGTCCTCACAAGACCAGGTCTCCACATGATATCAATATGCACATGTACCAATACTATTCATCATCAAAGTACCAAAACCAGTAACGACATTTGTGGATAATGCAAAACCATACTTTGAACATTCACCATTCTTGTTATGCACGCTTGTTCACAGCCATACGATACTAACATGCATCAACACGCATTCATATCCAAGCAAATCACAACCAAAATACAAACGATGCACTTGCCTCAACCGTGCGAGAATGGTGGACGCGAAGAGGGTGCTGCCCTCGAACGCGCTCCCACCTGAACATAAAGGTATCCCAATCTAAGACCAACACGCTGGACCAAGAGCATAAATAATAACACAACAAAACTCGCTAACTCTCAAGTGTTAACAAAACCCCCAATTTCTAGCGATCGTTTTGGTGCTTACTGGAAACAGCCAAATTCTAAAATACATAACTTCCTGCTCAGGAGTCCAATTGAGATGCTCTTAGACTTTCTGAAAAGGTAATTGAATTACCTAAATAAACCTAGTTGGAGAGCCCTCTTGATTCTGCCCTTAACTTCCCCTATCAAACCAAACATCAAACGACAGAATTCTCGTCGGGTTCTCTGGACAGTACGCTTAAACCACCATAACTTTTGCTACAAAAGTCCAAATCTCGTGTTCGTTATCTCTGTGAAAAGGTGCAGAAATTACCCACATTTTTCGTTATTCTGAGATCCCCTGATTCTCCTTTTAAATGGTAGTTTTAACCAAATTACCACAGACTGCCAGAAACTGACAGAACCACAGGACAGCTACACTAGAAAATTCATATCTCACAGACCGTTAATCGGATTTGGGTGATCTTTGTGGCCACTGAAAGCTAAGAACATAATCTACGTTTCTCTAGGAGACGAGATCCTCTGATTCGGCCTCTAAGGTCGCGAAAACAGCCGCGCAACCTACTGGACAGAACGCGATCTAATCGCAGCAGGGTTTCGATCCAATAAACGTAATCAATTTCGCATCTACTCTTAACCAAACCTCAAGAAACAGTGGGTGTTACCCTCGTAGAACCCCAGGAAGACGCTGAGCACAACCCCACGAAGTGGATCTCCTTCTTCGTGGATCTCCTTCTTCTCTTCTCCCTTTTCTTCTCCCTTCTCTTCTTTCCCCTTCTTCTTCTTCCTCCTTGGCCGGCTACATTGAAGCTTCCCCTTTTTCTTTGGCCTGCAGCAAAGGGGTGGAGGGGAGGTGAGGAGGTGCGCAAGGGGGGGTGGAGGGGAGGGGTGAGGAGGTGGCGCCAAAGGGTGGAGGAGAGGAGTAGGGGCGGCTAGGGTTTGGGGAGGGGTGGCGCTCTTCCCCTTGCTGGCCGGCCAGCCCACATGGGCCAAGGCCCAGGGCCCGAGTTGCCATACAAACGCGGAAAACCCCCTCTTATTTTCTGATTTGGTGATTCGCTGAAAGAAACACTCTCCCGATTCAATTTATTCTCTCCCGATTAATTAAATCTCTCCCGGCGATTCGCTTATCTCACTTTCGGGATATTACAGATTACCCTGACAAGAACAGCCAATTCAAAGTAATTTTCAAAACCGTTGTGGCTGCTTTCTTTTGGTTAAGATGATCCTTGCTATTCTTATCAGCTATCCTCGACCACTTTATTGACTTCATATACCATTTTGATCATATTGTGATATCTTTATCATTCAAGTGGTATCGTTTCAAGTGGTAGCACCTTTCTGATCATCTTGATCTAAGCAAAGAATTCACATTAATTTTAAGGGGTATTCTTCAAGAGATATCATTTTGCTTATACAAGTGATTACAAATGGTATCAACTAACATTCTTTGCTGATCGAATTTCTTTTCAAACCAAGCTCTCTCCAATACCTCCAACCCTTTTGCTAGTTACAAATGGCTTAGTTTCGTGTTGGATTTTTGGTAATTAATGCCAAAAGGGGGAGAATTTGAATGAGCTACATTTGGATGTTCTTATTTGATTGATTGATTTGATATTATCTCTTTATGCATACATATAGTCAAATAAGCTTTCTTTCTTATCATATGTTGATCTATATCCAAATATTACTATTAATAATGGATTTGTCATCAATCACCAAAAATGGGGAGATTGAAAGATCTAGACCTGACCTGCCATTATGTATTTTGGAGATTGAAGGATCTAAACTCTTATGTGTTAATGGAGTTTTGGTTATTAATGACAAATTATTTGTGAGACTAACACTCTTATTGATATACCTATTGTTTAGTCTCAGCTTGGATAAAAGGGAAAATCCAAACATGTATGTTCATATTGATAAATCTATTTATGAGACTAACACTTCTATTGTTATACAAATTGTTTAGTCTCAGTTTGGAGATAAAAGGGAAAATCCAAACAGGTATGTTCATATTGATAAATCTATTTGTGAGACTAACTCTTCTATATTGTTATATTTCATGTTTAGTCTCAGTTTGATTTAAAGATCAAAGAGGTATGCATTCGACATCATTTTATTATATCTTGTTGCATTCCTTGGATTCAAAATATAGGTTGAACTCCACTAAAAGTTTAACTTGAATATGTGCATATATTTTTATTACACATTCGTGTATGGACACATTTAGGGGGAGTTCACTCTATTTTTTGTGGTTTCCTTAGTATTGATCCATATTCTTCTATCCACATATTTTTAGGATTTTTACTTTGAAACATATCCTTGAATATATTTAACTTATGTAGTTAATATATTCATATGAGTATATGTAACTTGTTTAGTTCATATATACTCATATCCTTGAATATATACAACTTGTGTAGTTCGTATATATTCATATGAGCATATGAGACTTGCGTAGTTCATATATGCTAATATATCTTTTGAGTATATATAACTTGTGTGGTTTATATATACTCATACCAATTACATTCAATTATCTGTAATTGTGTTGGTTGTCATCAATTACCAAAGAGGGAAAGATTGTGGTATCTTGTTCCACCATTATGAGTTAATGGTATGTTGTGGTAATTAATGACAATCACCTTGTAGACCTAACTTTTTCCATGAGTTGGATGAATAGGTTATGTTCTAGGTGGTTGAAGATTTTGGATGACATCATGAGTTGATTGTCATCAAGTCAAGATTCTTGAAGAAGAAGAAATCATCATGTGTTGATGATATCAAGAGAAGAATATCATCATGTGTTGATGATATTGAAGTAAAGAGCTTGGAGTAAAGGATGCATCATAAGTTGATGCATATCAAGTTCAAGAAGAGGTGATGATCATGAGTTGATCATCAAATCAAGAAAAATCTATCATATGTTGATGAAGGTTAAGTGAAGAATGCATTATGAGTTGATGCATGTCAAGACTTGGGATGGAAGATGTCATCACATGTTGATGGGCATTAAGTCAATGACTTGGACTTGAAGTGAAAATGTGCATCATCAAGCTTCAAGAGATGCGTAAGGCAAAGGTATGACTAGCTAGGGCTAAAGATTTGTTCATAGTATTTTACCGGTCTCGGTGTTTGGTTGGGAGACTGGATTGCTAGTATAGGTTGCCGTTCTATTAAGAGGGGTCTTGATTAGTAGCTTGAGTTAGTCATGTATTGATAGCTCATTGTGTTTGCTCTAGCTCAACTTAACATGTTATCAATATTTACGAATGTGTTTAGCAAATAATTATGGCTCATGGTTAATCCTTGTAGCATGAGACTTTAGTTTGCAAATGTGTTTTGCAAACGGTTTAAGTCCATGTACCTTATTCCTTGTGGCATGATGCCATTTGCTTGCAAATGTGTTTTGCAAACAGTTGAGGCTCATGTTCAAATCCTTGTAAGCATGGGATTTTAGTTTGCAAATGTGTTTTGCAAATGTCTTAAGTCCATGTACTTTTTAGTTGTGGTTTTGATTCTAAAAAGTTAGCAAATGTGTTTTGCAACTTGTTGAGAATCTTGCCATCATACTCTTCGTACATCTGGCATCAATTTGCAAATGTATTTTGCAATTGAGTTGTTCTGTTGAAAACCAGTTTGTGCTTGTCTCAGGCTTTGCGGTAATACCAGCATGTGTTGCGCGGAACTACCGCTGTGCGGTATGATCGGTGATTCCTTGGTGGAACTACCGCACCTGTTGAGCATGTGTTGCTCTAAGGCAGCACGATAGTACCAGTGGTCCTGAAGCAGAACTACCGCACTCTCGGTTATACTGGCCTTTGTGGCGGTACGAGTTTTCTAGAGAAACACATTCTGTGTGTGCTTGCTCTTTTGAAAATGCGGTAGCATCGAAGGACTGTGGACAATACGTGTCTTTTAGAGAAGCATTTGTTGCTCTCTTGGATGCACGGTAATACCGGCGCTTTGTGCGCGGTATGACCGGACTAGCGAAACTACCGTTCATATGCTAGCGGTACGTAAATTCCAGAACACATGTTTTTCTTGCCCTTAGCTGAAATTTCGAGCATGTGTTGCTCTTTTAGTTTTGTCGTAATACCGCAATGTGTTGTGCGGAACTATCGTTTATCGGAACTATCACGTATTGGTTGGCGGTAGTACCGTACCTTTTCACAACGGCTAGTTTTATAGCCGTTACTGTGCTGATTCCTGTTCCCAACGACTAGCCTGTGTGTATAGACTATATATATACCCACCTTGTCGTATGAGATGTAGAGGCTGGTACCCCTAGACATTCTATTAAGCTAAGAGCAAGCCCTCTCTAGCATTTGTGCATGTGTTGCACATAGTACGGCTAGAAGGCAAACCCTAAGCGCATGTGTTGCCTTAGATAGTGGACAGAGTATCCACTTGAGCTTAGACACTTGATTGGTTAAAGTGGAAGTCTAAGTCTTGTTACTCTTGGTGTTTGCCGACACCTAGATGACGTGGAGGCGTCGTGCGTCGGTGATCTTCTCAAGTGAAGTTTGTGAGAAGACCCGAGCATTTGTGAGTGGCTTGGTGCTTACCATCTTCGGAGTGGAGTAAGAGCAACTCTAGTGAAGCGAGGTGTTGATACATCGGAGGAATACTTAATTTGTGGAGCCGACCCAATTGGTTTGGGTTTCCCTCAACGTGGACTAGGGGAGACCGGTAAGTCTCCGAACACTACGGTAAAACATCGTCGTGTCATTGTGGTTTGCATTCTTGAGCTTTACTTATCGCAATTTATATTTATTGTATTAAATTGCTTATTCATTGTGTATGAATGCTTGCCATGCTTTGTGTTATTTACATTGTTAGAATTAAATAGCTTACAAGTCTTTGCTTAATTGTAATATTCATCAATTGACTTGTATTGTTGGTGCACTTAGTTTGAACCTAGTTGATTTAAGCTTTAATTGCGTAAAATCGTATTGTTATAAGCTTCCGCATTAGAAATCGGTTTTAACGCATAGAAGTTTTAAAACGCCTATTCATCCCCCTCTAGTCGGCCTCCTCGATCTTACAAGGTGGCTCGTGTGGCAGGTGGCCACCGCACGACCACCATGCGGCAGGCTCCTCCACCGCACGACCACTGTGCGTTTTCGCCTTGTGTCAGCTCTAGGACCTTCGCCGCATGGTCATTGTGTGGTGGGTGGACATTTTTGCAAATAACGAACACTGCATTGTTCAGAAAAAATTATAAAAAATTTACACAAGCATATAAACTATGTAAAGAGCCTTCAAAACAAAATTCATAATTTTAGAGCTCATTTTTTATATTTGGAAATTCCAAAAATAATATACTTAAATGAAATTGTGAGAAACATTCAGAACAAATAAAATTATGAAAAATTTACATAAGCTCATAAAAAATTTCATAAATTTTGGAGCTCATTTCCTATATTTAAAAATTCATACAAAAATACTAATTATGAATGCTGATTAAATTCGCTAATTAAACGCTAATCACCTGCTGCACTGCCACCCGGCCCACCCGTGCGGAAGGTGGCTCGTGTCGCAGATGGGGAGATATTTTTGCAAATAACCAACATGGACGGTTATATTTGTAAATATACGTCGCTTTTGCGCCAATACGCCAAAAATACCCTTTCGTCAGCCTCCGATCCTTCTCTCCTCAATCTCTCTCTCCCTGGTCGGCGGCGACCGGACATGGAGCACCCGGCGGAGCGAGCCGTCGTCACGGAGGTGGTGACGCACGGCTGCGGAGAATGGCAAGCGAAGGTGGCACCGCCGGCGGCGGCAGCGTTGCGCGGCGGGATCGGTATCCACGGCGGCGGCAAAGGTTTGCATCTCTCCATCCGTTGCTCCCTCCCTCCCTCGCCATCTCAAATTGCAGCCAGTGGCAGAAAAATTCGATTCCATATCCCATTCATGCGATTAGATAAAAGAATTCTAGATCGAAGAACCTGTAGAATACTAGTGTTAATTCGATTCTATAATGTGATTGAATTAATTGCTCAATCACATTATAAGTGGCCGATATACCACATGACCACTGATTCAATGGCATCAGAAAGAAAACAAGTAAAAGGATCGTACTAGTTGCAATGGTACAATCAGATTAAAACAAGAACCAAGTGAATCATTTACCGTTGTAGGCTTGTAGCGTCCCAAGCAATTCCATTTGCTTTGAAATCCACTCATATTATTAATAATTTGAAAGAGCACATAGTCACGTTCGCTTCTTAAGAGTAAATGTGACAGTTCATAACTTACAATGAACTTGCAAACACTCATATCTAGTACATGTTCTTATTGACACAAATTATCATGCGACAATATAGCAAGTGCATATAAGCATACATTTTGTTTTTAGCACACATAGCAGGCATCCAATAATTAAAACAAATAACAAGCAACAACACACAGCATATCTGAGCTGAGAGATTATTCTCACAATAGTTCATCACGAGCCTTTCCAGCCAGGAATTATCCCAACTCCCCATCTGCATGCAGGGTTGCAGACAAATGAGTTAAATAAACAAGTGAACAGCTTTCGATATAATCATTAATAAAATGAGAAGTGAACTAGTAAAGAAAGCAACTAATTGGATGATTGATTGACTGTGGAGCATTCTAGAACCAAAATGCACTTACTTTTACGCCCAAGTTATACCGATAGATGAAGGTCTTTCAGGGATCTCAATTTTCTTCAGAGAAGAGAACCTCTGAACGAAATCGGGCAGCTTCTTGAATTCTATGCAGTCACTAACCCTCAGATATTGAAGAGAGGAAGAAGCTGATTGAAAGCTATCCGGAAAGGTCTCAAACTTTGGAAGCCCAACAAGTTCAATTGACTGAAGACTCTTCATCCCACCCATTGCTTCCTTTGATTCCATCAAATCCAACTCATCACAGTTATGAATCACCAACTTCTGAAGGGTCACAAGCCGGTTCATGCTATCAGGTAGAGAAGGCAACTTTGGACAATTGAAGACAAATAGCTCTCTTAGTGCACTTAGGCTGCCAAATCCTTCTGTTAGTGATGTTAACATGGGGCAGCCACTAAGCTGTAGAAATACCATGGAGGTCCAACCTCCGAGGCCATCTTTTGGCAAATACTGTTGCTTAGATGTGAGGATTAAGTATCTCAAGCTGACAAGTCTTTGCACATCTCTTGGTAGCTCCTCTAGCTCTTTGCACCAAGCAAGCTGAAGTGTTTGTAAATTCACCAATTTACACAGAGAATTTGGTAGGAATTTGATTTTCGCATTCCATTGTAGATCTAGGTATCTTAGGTGCTTCAAATTTCCAATTGAACTTGGTAGCTCCTCAAAGTCAACTTCAGAAAAAACCAAGACACGTAGGTATGTGAAGGTTGACAGGAAATCTTCCAGAAAGGATTTGCTCACGGTACCGTAGTTGTGTCTGCTTGCAAATGTCCTTGCCTTCCTTGCCCTTCTCAGTTGCTTTGGAAATTTGAGCTCTGTTGAGAAGCCCTTGTGGTCCCACACTAGGTGCTTAACACTTTTAGAGGCACTGCTGTTTTCACTGCTAACAATAGCATGCTCCTTTTGGGACACAGATATTGCAAGATCATGAACAAGGTTATGCATTTTACAATATGAAACAGTGCCATCATGACTAAAAACACATTCTTGGAAAAGAGATCTTCCAACAAGCTCACTAAAGTATTTCTCTCCCATGCTTGTTGTACTCGACAGACCCAGTGCTATCCAATACATAATTAAAAGTTCTCTGAAAATCTCATAGTCTTTTGGAAAATTTGATAAGCAGGAAAAACAAGCTCTCAAATTTGCTGGAAGTGCATCATAACTCAATTTTATTACTGGCAAGATACCATCTTTGTTTTGATCGATACTCCACAATTGTTTTTCCTTAAATTGTCGCCATTTTGTAATGTCTCGACTATCAAACAATAGGGATCCCAGTGTCCTAGCTGCTAATGGAAGACCACCACATTTCTCTACAATGGCTTTTCCAATTTCCAGCAACTCAGGATCAATTATTTTGTCACCTCTGAATGCATATCGAACAAATACTTGCATGCATTCTTCAGGTGGAAGTTCAGCCACTTCATATGGCTCCATGGTCTTCACTATTGATGCAAGCCTTCTACTGCGCATCGTGATTAAAATCACGCTTCCGCTTCCACCACTCGGTAGTAGGTTTATCAAGTCTTCCCATTTATTAACATGATCATTTGACATGCCATCTAGCACTAGCAAGTATCTCTTATCCCTTAAAAGTTCATGAAGTTTCTTTTGTAGTGCTTCCAGACTAAGATGTTTATAGCTTTCACCCGTATCTGATTGTATTATGATATCCAAGATATGTCTGAGATCAAACACATTAGATAGACATGCCCATAGAATGTTATCAAACTTTTGGTTGGTTCGTTTATCATTAAATACCAGTTTTGCTAGGGCAGTTTTGCCTATGCCTCCCATTCCAATAAGTGGAAGCACTGACAGAGTATCAGAATTAGATTCAGCAGCTTCTAAAATCATCTTCACTATATCATTTTTAGCTCTCTCTCTTCCAATAATGTTTCGCTCATCTACAATGGAGTATGTTTCTCTCTGGGCACCTTCATCTATGGGCGTGTCTATTGGTTCTTCTGTCAATGCAAATTTGCTTTTAATGGCTACTATTTCATCTAGCCTTTCACGAACCTTTCTTATTTTTCTTCCCATTTGAAAAGGAAAAATGAACAGCTGAGCAAAGAAAGTACTTATAGAACCTTTTCCAACTTTTTGCCGCAAGGCTTGTGTTCCAACGTCATCAAGAACATCATCTATGTCGTAAACGACTTCTTGGAGATTTTCCAACCATAGCTTGAGTGAACCAGATTCAGATTTCTTCCTTTCAGCATCTTTAAGAACAGCACAAATAGCTCTCATTGAGTCCGTCAACTTTCCCAGCTCGCTGTTAACATTGCAGGCAAGTTTGATGTCGTTGATAGCATAGTCAACAGCAAACGTGGCAACCTTTGTGAGTGTTGTTGTAGCAAAGCCCAACAAACTTTCAGCCATTTTTTAGAAAAAGTGCTGCATGAAGAAAAGGAAATCACAAATAAATAAGTCTCGTGATACTGAGGTAACTATATGACAGGAGGCAAATAGAAACAGGTGCATTTATGCTACCTGCAGTGAAGGTTTTTATAAAGTGAGTAAAGAAGGATTGTCATGTCAATGAAAGCTTTGAACTCCTTACCCTCACAAGATATTTTTTAGCATTACAACTACAGAAGAGTATATAGTCCCTACATATTTTGCCTGTACTTTAGTTGTTCATATCATTAAAGATCTCGTCATGTAATACTGGTTGAAAAAGCAAATTTGTTATCTTCCTTGACGTAACAAATTTTCATTTCTTGATGTGGGCTAATTTTTTGCTTGGTGAATTATGTGCTCAGTGTTGGACATAACAGAGTGGTACTTGGTCCATAGAAACCAATCGTTTTTGCAGAAAAGAGCGCATTATATCACAGCTTAGTTTTTCATGCATTATATAAACAATATTGCCATCATCTGTTACACATCCAATAAGCCAGTGGGGAGAAGTGGAAAAACTGGAAGGAGTGAAAAACTTATTCTAGCTGAAAGGTGTTTGTACCCTAGCCGTCCTTAAAAACTTGTTCCACTATAGGATTTTAAATGAACAGACAACAGTTCAATATAAAGTCATATATTAAACTGTAGATACGAAATTACAGATCCACCACTGCTTGGTTGGTTCTTCATTACCCAAACAAGCAGTGGCGGAGATAGAAAAGATATTTTTCCTGGGATCTTCTGTTATAATTAGAATATTCTAGGTCACATGTTTTAGTCTTCTAACTAATAGGACTGTCCCAATGAAGTTGTTGGTGGGAGAAGGTTATCATCCTCAGAAGTGCTCAAACCCAAGAGATTAGCGTGTAGGAGAGGCAACATCATTGAAGGCGGTGCTGCAATGGTTAGATGTGAGTCTGTGCGGATGCTCCGTATTAGGGCCTTTTTGGGCAGGTTATATATAGCTCACAGCTTCTGGAGTGGGCCTTTTTGAACATTACTACTGCTGTTAGCCAGGTGTTGAGCCATAGCTTTTTGATATGATGCTTTTGTGTTGTGTTGTATGGCTTCGTATAAATAGCACCGAGATTTCTGAATAAATAGCACTGAGATTTCTGAACAATTCGTCTGTTCTTTCTATTCTCAATGTGTTCCTAGTTGAGAGTATCTACTCCAAGTCTTCAACATGATACATGTCGCGGACTTACCAAAGTAATTAGTGGGTTAATCTGACTAGCTGTAAAGTTGGCCTGGGCCTTCCATCAGTTTCCTGTAGTCTTCCTTGTTTTGTAGCTTAAATAGTACTGTATGATTTTTTTTTAAAAAAAATCCTTGGTTCAGCAATATATATAGCAAATAGAAAATTTTTCCACATTCATCCCATATTCATGGATTATTTAGGCTGGGCCAAAGTGAGCCTTGAATTTTCTTTCAAAACACGAAGACTTAGCATAAGGTAAATCAAATAAAATAATTTTTGTATCCCTTAAATTTTATGCATTCTTGATTTCCTCTGTCTTGCTAGTTGCTACACAGATCAAATATCTTTCCTGTTGATTCTTAAATTTGCATCATTCTTTTCAATCTTTCAATAGTTGCACATACTCACTCTTGTTTCTTGCTCCTTTTGTAGTTCTGATGCCTGACGGATGGATCCAGACAGTAGTACCAGATATTCGAGATCAATGATAATTGTTGGTGTCCAGTTTTATATATGATCACAGAATGAATGCCAGATCTAATCAAGAAAATAAAAAAATACACTCCTTAGTACAACTGCAATGCAAACAAAATTTTGGTTACAAAAGTTGTATCATTAGAAAGAAAACAAATGCCCATGGCAGTTAGTGTATATGCAAGCACCTTACCATCAGTTGAAGAGCAATGCAGTGGTCAAGAAAGTCCAAAAGAAACGGAAGAATTGCTTTGATTTTTCCTGCCAATGATTCAAGATTGAAGACCTGTGGATGTTCACTTGTCTAAATTAGGGGTATCAATAGTGCTAGCTAGAACTATGTAAATGAACAAAATTTATGTTAGAATGAATGATCATATAAAGAAAAAAGAAAACATTTAGCATTGGAAATAGTATTGTGCAGTACAGATCAAGTTGAAGTAATGTAACAAGCAAATGGTGCTTGTATCTTGTACCTGACATAATCTGATCAGGCTGCTCAGGAAGAACAAGAAAAATTAAGGCCGCTGCTTGTAAATTCTTTGTAAAGGAAATGCATCTAAGTCTGCAGTCTGGTCTGAAATGCAGGTACTTAGTTGTGCTCAAACTGTGAGTAGTGTCAGCCTTAGGGCAGTATTATTTGTCCCCATTGACACTCCCTGGAGCTTGCTCTTTCATTAAGACAAGCATTACTTTTGCCCTAATTCCTTCCCTTTCTTCTCTTAATATCTTTGTGAAAGAAAGAACCTCATAGGTGGCCCCATCAAGGAAAAGAACACACCTAGCTTGTTACAAGCAGTCAAGCACCACTCATGTTTACAGAATGATACAAATAGCCGCTAACATATGGCCCCTATTGGGCCGGGTAATTCATCTGGTCCTACTCGTCAATGACTCTCCATAACAATTTCACAAAATTAGTTTGTATGAATAGCACTTGTGAATTTTGACGTACAAACTCCTTCCCTTATGAAACCAAGTAAAGCAAGATACCTATCTTCACATCTGAAGTAATGCTCCTACAAGGTAGGGCTTTTATGTATCTTCACATCTCAAGTTCGAATCTGGCTCCTCCAAACATTTTTTTCCCATCTAATTAAAGGAGTTGGTCCGACCGGTTCAATGTGCAACCGGCCGGTTCGATCGTTTTTTGACCGGTTTGCTTGCATAGATGATCTTGACACGTGACCGGACCGGACTAGGTACCGGTCCTAGTTTTTTCGTACTATGGCTACTTGTTGAGCATACCGGTGCTTGCTACACACCGAACGAACTGAAGGATTGATATGCTCAATCTGGCTTTCTTTGTGAGTTGGAACCAATCTGCAACTGTTTTTCAGCGTATCGTTAACTCTTTTTAGTCTCTATTTTGGCCAAAATAACGAAATCCCACCCAAAACAGCTAAAAGTATACAACTGGTACAAATTGGTATGAAAATACAATGGTGCATTGAGGTGTCAAGTAACAAAATGTATGATTGGTAATTGTATATGCAGGATTGTTTTTTCTCTACTCGTACAGTTTACATGTAGTTAAGTAACATTTATACGTTCTCAACTAACTTAATCCGTCGAAGTTTTTGCATATTAACGGCATGTTTGCATATTAATATGGAAGAGAGGAAACAAGATGGGATGGGCTCGGCTGATCCTTGAACTAATTGGGCAGCAGAATGGTGTTGTCAGAGTGCTTGTGGGCTTGTGGCCTAGAACATACTCTTTTCTTCAACTTGGACAGAGCAATTCAATGACTCATTATGTTCCTAAGATTCCTCTTTTTTGTTTAGAGGAATTTTTCACAAAACCCCATGTATTTTGACACTTGTAAGTTGTAAAGTGTAACACAAAACTATAGTTTTGAGATATATTTTCACATAACCATAGTAATTTGCACAAAGTGTTTCACTGTACACTGCACCGGTCTGTTTTCCTTTGATTCCATTGTATCCCAGGGAATTTTACATCTGGGATCAGTGATTCGGTTGCTCCAATGGCAAATCGCAACATACCTACGGTAGTTTAGTTTGACTCCTATTAAAGGAATTTGACATCCAGGATCCTTCGATTCGGACATTCAGTTGCCCCTGTAGGAAACCTCACTGCCTATATTGACTCCTCTGCTTCAATTAGCCTCACTCCGCGCGGGTTACACATTTTTAATAATATTATAATGTAAATAATTTTATTTTAGTTTTTAGTTCAAAATTTGTGTAAAATTCGACAAAAAAATTTTATGTGGAATTTCCAAATTTGATATCTTTAAAATTTGAGTAGACATTTTTTTATTAATTAATTCCATATTTTATTTACATATAACCGGGTACTACAATTCTTTTTTGATAATTTCAAATCCGGCATTATATATTTAAATAATATACTTTTTGATTTTTTAAATTCCTAATTATTATATATATGGACATCCTAATATTCTGGGACTATTAGTATAGAATGTGTATGCATAATATATTTGCATATCACAATTTTGCAGTTTTACCTATTAGACTGCAATATTTATAAAAAAAAACTATAAACATTGCATATACAACGACTCTAGATACCAATTTGTATTAAATTTTTAGTTTAGATGAAATCCAAGCCGGCCACATTAATTGGATGGTCTTTGGGTCAATGGATTATATTATCTTTGTTTACTGTAATTAATAATGATTTCTACCATTCGTTTTCTCTTTAGCGTGGGAATCAATAGCTTTTTTTTTTCCATCCTTGTACCTACATGTTTATAATGGTGTTGTTAGGGTCAATAGGTTTTTTTTATATATATTTTGAGTATGAAACTAAATACGGACATCAAAGTTTTATTTGCAACTATAGTTCTGGGTTTGGAAAGCTCATATGTATTTAATTGAACACCGCAGTTATACGGAACTTTTAATTCTGAATTCAAACTTATTTGGATACCATGATTTTTGAATGTTACCTTCGAATTTATATATATTTGGACACCACGATCTTTTGGATATCTAATTTTAAATTACTCATTTCATCTATTCAATTCAAACCTTTACTTCAAGCACGGCTTGTGCACTCTAGATTCTAGTATGTATTGAAATATTAGGTTAGGTCTGGTCTTGATACGGCGCCAAGTACTAGTACAAGCACGATAGCCGAGAGGGAGGGAGGTGTGACCGGCCACAGGGATGTTGTGCACACGCATAAATTGCATGAGAAAGGAGGTGTGTGCGCGTGGCACGGTTGCATGTGGTAGGGGCCGTGGTGGCTATGGAGTGCGTGGGTGTTCGAGTGGACCTGAACCAATGCGTGAGAAGCTTAGGAAGGTTGAGGCACAAGTTCATGCGACTTACGGAAAGATGGGGCGTGGTGGTGTAATCCAGAAGGAAAGAAAGGAACAGGAGGAAATTAAGCAACGCCCCACTTTCTAAATTTATGGTGATCTGGATTGGTGAGATTCCAATTCAAATAGTAGTATGAGTCCATTACATTAATTAGTCTTAAACCAATTTTTGTTCGGTCCTTGCTTTCCTAGGTAATTAATTAGAGTATGTAAAACTTCTCAAGAAAACCAGCCATGGTTTTTATGAGTCGTCTGATTACGGGTGAGTTATGCGTGTGGGGAAGCCCCGGCCGAGTTTATTTCCTTGCCGAGTCATTTTTCCGAGTCGGTTTCTGGTCTTTGAGTCTAAGTTGGAGTTGGCCTAGTGCCTGCGTACACTATAAAGGCCAAGGGGTAGTGCCCTATTGAGAGACTATGTGGAGGACATCCCTTGTATGTGATGAGTAATTGATATTGGTTTAAGTAAGTCGAGTTTGGTTTGAGTAGTTCGGAGTCGAGTCGTTGCGTGGCGCAGTTGGGCTCGATCGGACTTTGGTCAAACTTGGTCGTACGGGATTAGGTTGCATATTCTGTTTGTTCGACAGGTTTGGACTTCGGCATGGTAAGTAATGGTAGTTATGCTTTCATGTATCGAGCGGTGCTATTTGATGTGTTTCTTGTCTGTGTGACCGCAGGACATCGGGTGAAGTCGTGGCGAGACACGGTGGACCGGACTAGGCGCAGGTGGCGCTGAGGTCAGAACGGTCAGGATGTGTCAAAGACGACGTGGACTCGAGGTGGTTGCGAGGCATGCAAGACAAGGAGCGCGGTGAATTCGTGGCAAGACACGGTGGACCGGACTAGGCGCAGGTGGCGCTGAGGTCAGAACGGTCGGGATGTGTCGAAGACGACGTGGACTCGAGGTGGTTGCGAAGTCGTGGCAAGACACGGTGGACCGGACTAGGCGCAGGTGGCGTTGAGGTCAGAACGGTCGGGATGTGTCGAAGACGACGTGTACTCGAGGTGGTTGCAAGGCGTGCAAGACAAGGAGCGCGGAAGCTTCCCGGAAGGTGCAGGAGGGGCGAAACGGGAATTCCGCAAGGCTGCATAAGCGGGAGTGGGCTCCGTTGGACTTAGCGGGCGTAACGGGGTGGAGACCCGTTAGCCATGGGCTATAAATAGGTTGGAGGGGCTGCAAGCCCAGGTGAACACTTCAAAGGATTTTAGGGTTTCCTTTAGTCAAAAGAGGCTTTAGAGTCTGCTTTGGCTTTAGGCTTTAGTGGTTGAGAGTTGTTGGTGGAGGCAGAGTTGTGTTCCCTCTGTGTCCCCTTCGTTGGGTTCTTGAAAGACTGTGTATCATTCCCTCTCAAGCATGTATGGGTTGTGTTCTTGAGTTGGAGAGGGAGAGGATGGTTTGACGAGTTTGTAATCTTTCTTGTTCGATTGTCCTTGCGTATTGGGACGTATCTCTTTGTATCTCACTCCTGATTCAATGAGTGGAAACCTGAAGTTTTCTTCTATTCATGTTCTCTGTCCTCTCTGTTCTTGTTCTCCTTTTTGGTTGATTCCTGAGATTTCGTGCTGTAAGTTTTTGCTTGAATTCTTGCTGTGATCTAACTTGCTGCAACATGTGGGAACCCATCTAGGGTTATCTTGATTATCAATTACCCACGAGCAAGTCTCTAGATCAGATTTCGTTTTTGACTCGGTTTTTGAACCACCTTCACTCAAATGGAGAAATTCTGAACTTTGGCAAGGATCTTCATGATCGTTGCTCGAAATAGGTTCCTGACATTCTTGAGAAGGTGTGTGTCAAGTCTCGTGAAGTTTGGAGTTGTGGAGCAAAAGTTAGATCAATTTTCGATTTCGAAATCGTGCTGAAGTTCAGTTTCTTGTGCTGACTTTACTGTAGCTACGAGTACTATTCATTTCGAGTTCTTGCTACGAGTACTGTAGCATCGAGTACCGAGACTGTAGCTTCGAGTACTATTCTTTCGAGCCCTATTCTTTATCGAGTACTGTTCATCGAGTTATATTCATTTTGAGTGCTAGCTACGAGCACTGCAGCACGGCACTGTAGCTACGAGTACTGTAGCATCGAGTACTATTCATCTCGAGTTCTTGCTACAAGTACTGTAGCAAGACACTGTAGCTTCGAGTACTCTTCTTTCGAGCACTGTTCATTTCGAGTACAAGTTACGAGTACTGTTCACCGACCACTATAGCTTCGAGTACTGTTCATCAGGCTGTCTCCTTGTGTTTGTGGTCGTTTCTTTTGGGGTTTTGATTGGATTCAATACAAGTCTTTCCCTGTGCTTGATTGATTGATCTTCATAGCTTTCATAGCTATTGGAGTGAGATTCGTATTGAATTTGATTTGGGAGAAAAAGAGTTTGTGCTCCTATTCACCCCCCCTCTAGTCGCCTTTCCGGTCCTACAATTAGTATCAGAGCCGGTTAGCTCTAATCAATAGATCTTAACCGGTCTCAAGAGCCATGGCGACGGACAAGTACTTGACCAAGCCACCCATTTTCGATGGCATCGATTACCCTTTCTGGAAGAGCCGAATGGAGACATACATCCAGGCTCAGGGGTACGCTATCTGGCGCAAGGTCAAGGTCCGGTTTGTTGTTCCAGCGATGAGAACATCAATGCTGGGAATATGCATGATGTTGAGGCAAACGCTAAGGCAAGGAACATAATTATTCAGGGCCTGAGTCGTAGCGAGTTCGATCGCATCTCCCACCTGTCGTCCGCCTACGATATCCGGGTGACCTCGCGCGATACCATGAGGGCACCACCGGATCAAGACGGTTCGACAGACCGGTTCAGCGAGAATATAACAAATTCGGGATGCTTGCTGGTGAGTCCCTCGATGAGTGCTTCGCGCGTTTCCACAAGATCTTAAGCAACCTCCGAGCGGTTGGACAACGCTCGTCAGATGCTTGCGGCACTTGATCTGCGTGTTTGGGAGATGAAAGTGACCACCATCAAGGACACGACAGACCTCTCGACCTTGACTCTTGACGCATTGGCGCGTGCGTCTCAAGACTCACGAGATTGACGTTGTCTCTCGTAAGTCGAAGTCACAGTCGATGGCTTTGGTCACTGATCCCACGTTGGCTTCTGGTTCCTCTTCTTCTGATTCTCTTTGCGGATTCTCCCTTGTCGCTCTCGTGACATAAGCGATGATCGATTAGAGCGACTGCGGATGAGCAGCTGGCCCTCCTTGCTCGAAGATTCTCCCATGCTTACAAGGGGAGGAGGGACAGAAAGAGAGGAGGACCGGTGATTTGCTTCGAGTGTGGTGGCCCCAACCACATTCGGGCAAACTGCCCCAAGCTGGAGAAAGGCAAGAATGACTATAGCGGTTCGGGCAAGAATGACTACACCGACAAGAACCGCAACAAGAAGCCTCCAGCTCCTACACAAGGCAAGAAGAAGTTCCGCAACTTTGGCAAAGCTAAGAAGCTCTTCCACCGCGTCCTCACCGCCTTCGACGACCTCGACCTCAGCGAGGTGGAAGGATGGAGCAACGACGACGGGACGGGTGACCAAGAGCCCAAGGATGGCGGCAACGACTTCTCCGGCATCTGCTTCATGGCTCTCGAGGGCGAACTGAGCGACAGCGAGCTGTACTCCGACTCGGACGAGGCATGCTCCACCTACGACCAGCTCAATCATGCTTTTCTTAATCTAGGTGGTTTTCATGCTAGAGCTAGGGCTAGGTGTACTGAGTTAAAGAAGGAAGTAGATAGACTATCACAGGAGCTTACTTCTCTTACATCTGCTCCCTCCGTGATAATTGTGATACATCTTTGTGCTCTATTGGGTGACATGGAGAAACTAAGGACCTCGCATGATAGTGTGTCCTCCGAGCTTGATATTGTTAAGGTGAAGAATGTTAGTCCGCTTGTTGAGTTAGAATTGAGTAGGATGGTCATTACCCTACTTACTACTCGATGAGACTACTTCTCCCACCTCATGTGAGGATAAGAACATTGCTGCTAGAGGATCTTATGCCATGCTCCTTGATCTGTTCGAGTCTTGTGAAAATTGCAATAACTTGAAGATGAACTTAAAACGAGCAGATTATAAAATTGCTGAACTACAAGCTTCTTTACTTGAGCTGATTGATTCTTGCTTAAACTGTCCTAAGTTAACTGCTGAACTTGAAGCTGTCTCCAAACAGTTTCAAGATATGATTGATCATGATAGGAAGTTGGCACAGTTTGCTACTAAGGACCCTGTTAGCTCACCATGCATTAATTGTAACAAACTAAAATCTGACTTGATTGCTTTGGATGAGAAATGTGTGAAGCTAACTAAGGACCTTCTAGAGAAGCCACATTGTGTGTGTAATGTGATTGTGGAGAAGGGGGAGAAGCCCCAGGGTAAGGATGAGACGCTTAGCGACATGAACCAACTGGCTAGCAGTAGGACTGTCCCTTCAGAGTCGGCTGTGCATGCACAAGCCATTCTTCCCTCTGCTGCTGGTTCTTCTTTTGCTCCCTTACCTTCTGCTGTCTCTTCTTCCCCCTGCTCTTCTTGCACCTCTCTCTTTCGGGAGTGTCAGTACCTTATGAACACTCTCGAGAGATTTGTAGGAGGCAAGAAGAAGCTCAATCTTATTCTAGACCAATCTAAGATCTATAGATTTAATCAAGATCTAGGATATGATTTTTATGAGGACATAAGGAAGCATCCACCTGCCGTGCTTAGACCCATAGCACTAGGTGTGATCGAGACTAAGCCCAGGACCGAGAAAGTCCAATTTAAGTCAGCGGGCTATGTCCAGGGGATTTATGACAGTAAGGTGATTGCATCTACCGCTTCAGCCTCTCAGAAGGCGAAGCCTCCCCGTGCTGCTTCTACCTCTCACAAGGTGAAGTATCACTGTACTTTCTGTCAGAAGGATGGACACACAGTCGATCGATGCTTCCGGGTTGAGTCTCTTGGGCATATTCAGGGTCGGCCCCAGACCTTGAGTGCACCCAGGACCAACACGAGGTCTAGGACTGTTGAGTCTGTGGTTGGGCAGTATCGAGGACTCGGTTTTACTGAGTTTTTTGGTTTTCGTCCTCGATATGCTCCTGGTCGTGACTTCCGCCGTCCTGAGGGTAGATCTCGTTTTTCTCATCAAGACAGCTACCCACGACGTGTTCAGCATGTTGCAGATGCTCCGACTCGCTCCCTCGTAGCAGTTGGACCTAGCAACAGCTTCAGGTCTACTCATAGACCTTCTGCTTTGAGTGACAGAGAGCGTAGGGTAGATAGAGGTCAGTCGTGCTTGACTATCTCATCTGCTCGACATGTTACTCAGTATTGGGTGCCAAAATCACTGTTGATTTACCCCAGTGCTGAGATTTTACTCTCTTGTTGACTCAGGTTCGCCGGGCAGGGAAGGGAAAGGTTTGGCTCGTCAACTCCGGGTGTTCTCGACACATGACCGGAGATTCTTGTTGGTTTTCTTCCCTAGTCCGTGCTCCAGGTGATGAGAAGATCACCTTCGGAGATGCTTCATTTGGGCGTGTCATCGCCAAAGGTACTGTGCACGTGAATGATTCTTTCATTTTGAAAGATGTTGCCTTGGTTAGTAAGCTGCAGTACAATTTGCTTTCAGTTTCTCAGCTTACCGGTGACGGTTTCGAGGTGAGCTTTAAGAAAAACAATTGCAAAATTCTTGATTCTTCGGGTAGACTGGTTTGCGAGATTTCTCGTTATGGGAGGATCTTTCGTGCTGAGTTTTCTAAGTCATCTGGCGATCCTCTCAGGTGTTTAGTTGCTTCTGAGTCCCGCAACCTCTCGTTCTGGCATAGGAGACTTGGTCATATTGGATTTGACCATTTGACCCGAGTTAGTGGCCACGATCTCATTCGTGGTCTGCCGAAACTCAAGATGGTCAAAGATCTTGTTTGCGCTCCATGCCGGCACGGCAAGATGGTTGCCGCTTCTCATCCTCCCATCCACGATTACTATGACCGATGCACGGGACAGCTGCTCCACATGGACATAGTTGGACCAGCTCGAGTACAGTCAGCAGGAGGGAAGTGGTATGTTCTTGTTGTGGTCGATGACTTCTCGAGGTATTCTTGGGTGTTTTTCTTAGCCTCGAAGGATGAGACATTTTCATATTTCTGAGGTCTTTTTAGTAGGCTTTCTGTTGAGCTTCCAGGTGCCTTACAAGCGATCCGCAGTGACAATGGCACGGAGTTCAAGAATTCCTACTTTGAGAGTTTTTGTTGGGAGACAGGTGTAGAGCACCAGTTCTCTTCTCCATACGTCCCTCAGCAGAATGGCGTTGTGGAGAGGAAGAACCGTACCTTGGTCGAGATGGCCAGGACGATGCTTGATGAGTACACTACACCGAGGAAGTTTTGGGCTGAAGCCATTGCGACCGCGTGTCATGTTTCGAATCGAGTTTTTCTTCGGGCACACTTGCACCGCACTTCTTATGAGCTGAGATACGGGCGAAAGCCCAGCGTCTCTTATTTTCGTGTGTTTGGTTGCAAATGCTTTATTCTGAAGTCTGGGAACCTAGACAAGTTCGAGTCACGTTCCTGTGACGGTATCTTTCTAGGCTACTCGACTTCTTCGCGGGCTTTTAGGGTCTGGAACTGCGAGTCTAGAAGGTTGGTAGAGACCTGCGAGGTGACCTTTGACGAGGCCAGTCCGGGGACTAGGCTAGATATCTCAGGTTCTTTAGAGCAGTCCGAGACCATCTTTGTGGATGATGAGGACGATGGAGACGATGGTTGTTTACCTGATCCAGCTCCTCATCCTCCCCTTGAGATGCCTTCTTCCACGGCACCTCAAGGTGATCAGCCCTTACCTACTACTTCCTCCGGAGCTAGTGGCTCTGTCCCTGCCTCGTCTGCACACGAGGTAGAGGCCACTTCTTCTCCTCATCCAGGACCTCCTCGACATATCCAGAAAAGGCATCCTTCAGAGCAGATTATTGGAGACCTCTTCGAGCGTGTCACACGCTCTAAGTCTGGCTTTTCTCAATTCTGTCTCCATTCTGCCTTTGTTGCCTCCTTTGAGCCCAAGGACGTTTGTCACGCCCTTTCTGATGAGTCTTGGGTCAATGCCATGCATGAGAAGCTAGAAAATTTTGAGAGGAACAAGGTCTGATCGCTTGTCGAGCCCCCGCGAGGTCACAATATTATTGGGACTAAGTGGGTGTTCAAGAACAAGCAGAGCGAGGATGGAGTGGTTATTCGAAACAAGGCTAGACTGGTAGCTCAGGGGTTCTCTCAGGTTGAGGGTCTAGATTTCGAGGAGACCATTGCCCCTGTAGCTAGACTAGAATCCATTAGAATCCTGCTTGCCTTTGCAGCTTCTAAGGGTTTCAAGCTCTACCAGATGGATGTCAAGAGTGCCTTTCTCAATTGCTTTATTGAGGAAGAGGTCTACGTCCGACAGCCTCCAGGTTTCGAAAACCCCAAATACCCAAACCATGTCTTCAAACATTCCAAAGCTTTGTATGGACTTAAGCAAGCCCCGAGAGCTTGGTATGAGATGCTTAAGTCCTACTTGTTAAGTCATGGTTTTGAGATGGGTAAAGTAGACAAGACCTTGTTCATCCGCCGGCATGGCACCGACTTTCTGCTCGTTCAGATTTATGTGGATGACATCATATTTGGCGGCTCTTCACATACTCTGGTTTCACAGTTCTCGGATGTCATGAGCACCGAGTTTGAGATGAGTATGATGGGTGAGTTGACTTTCTTCCTTGGCTTTCAGATCAAGCAGACTCGGGAGGGTACCTTTCTTCATCAGGGAAAGTACACTCGTGACCTCCTGAGACGCTTCGACATAAGTGATGGTAAGCCTGTGTTGACTCCCATGGCTTCTACAGCCTATCTTGACCCAGATGAGGATGGCGAGCCAGTTGATCAAAAGGAGTTTCGCAGCATGATTGGCTCCCTCTTGTACCTCACTGCCTCGAGACCAGACATACATTTTTCTGTGTGTCTGTGCGCTCGTTTTCAGGCTTCTCCTCGCGTCTCTCACCGTCAGGCGGTGAAACGCATCTTTCGGTACCTTCGAGCTACCATTGACTATGGTATCTGGTACTCTTCTTCATCCTGTCTTTCCTTGAGAGCCTTCTCGAATGCAGACTTTGCCGGCTGTAGGATAGATAGGAAGAGCACTTCTGGCACCTGCCAATTTATTGGCACTTCTCTTGTTTCCTGGTCTTCAAGGAAGCAGTCCGGTGTTGCACAGTCCACCGCAGAGGCCAAGTACGTTGCTGCAGCCAGTTGCTGTAGCCAAGTGCTTTGGATGGCTTCGACCCTGCGGGACTTTGGGTTAGTTATAGATAGTGTTCCACTCTTTTGTGATAACACTTCTGCGATTAACATTGCTAAGAACCTTGTGCAGCACTCTCGGACCAAGCATATTGATATTCGCTTTCACTTCCTTAGAGACCATTTAGAGAAGGGCGATATAGTGCTCCAGTTTGTGGAGAGTGACCACCAGTTGGCTGACATCTTCACCAAGCCATTGGATAGTTCGAGGTTTTCAGCTCTACGAGGAGAGCTTGGGGTGGTCTGTCCTTATGGACTGTAGTGAGGGGGAGTTTCTATTCTTTACTGCTTTACTATCCTAATTATGCTCTTACTCCTTGTTGTTGCATTGCATTTTGGGTGCATTTGGGATTAGTCCTCCTAGCATAGATTAGAGTGTTTCTCTAGTCGAGTTGCTTAGTCTTCCTACTCTTATCTTGTGGTTCTAGGATACTGCTTATTAGCTGTCTCTCTTCTCACTATGTAATACCCCAAAAGTATTTGAAAGGACTTCCGGGAGAGATTTAATTTTGAGTTAAAGGATTAACTGTTTAGAAGTCGATTTAGGAGGCGAACCTTTTGGGAGTTAATTAATTAAGCAACCAACGAGGGGGGTTTTCGCTTTTGCTAGACAACCTGGGCCCCGGGCTACCGCCGGGAGGCCCATTAGTGGGCTGGCCGGCCAAGGCCTAAGAGGGGGGCGGCACAAACCCTAGTCCCTCCCTCCTCCAAGCCGCAGCCCCCTCCCCCACTCTCCCACGCCTCCACCCCTCTCCCCCCTTGGTGGCCACCCCTTACCCTCTCCCATGCCTCCCCCTTGCACCCTCCCAAGCACCCCTCCAAGTTTTCCCCATGGCTGCCGGCCAAGGAAAGAAGAAGGAACATCCCCTTTGTGGCCGGCCAAGGAGGAAGAGAAGAGGGAAGGAAGAGGGGAGAAGAGAAGGGAGAAGAGAAGGAAGAGGGATCCCATCCGGAGTTCGCGATCTTCAACTTCCTGGTTGCTACAAGGGTAACGAGTGCCGATCCCCATCGTTTGATTAGTGGTAGATGTGTTTTGGTTCAATTTTGATTAGATCGTATTGCTGCGAGTAGAAGGTCCATTCTGTCCAGAATGTTGCGGGGTCTGTTTCGTGGCTTTAAATGCCGAATTAGGAGTTTTGGTCTGCTAGAGATATGTAGATTATGTTCTTATATTTCAGTGGCCACCAAGATCACCCAAATCCAATTAACGGTCAGGAAGTTATGAATTGTTTAGTATCGCTGCTCTGTTATTCTGTCAGTTTTGAACAGTCTGTAGAAAATGGGATGAATCCGCTAGTTAAGGTCAAAATCAGAGGACCTTAATATAACGAAAAATGTGGGTAATTTCTATACCTTTTCATAGAGATAAAGAACACGAGATTTGGACTTTCGTAGCAAAAGTTATGGTGGTTTTAGCGTACTGTCCAGAGAACCCGACGAGAATTCTGTTGTCTGATGATTGGTTTGATAGGGGAAGTTAATGACAGAATCAAAAGGGCTCCCCAACTAGGTTTATTTAGGTAATTCAATTACCTTTTCAGAAAGTCTAAGGGCATCTTAATTGGACTCCTGAGCAGAAAGTTATGTATTTTAGAATTTGGCTGTTTCCAGTGAGCACAAAAACGATGGCTAGAAATAGGAGGTTTTGTTAACGCTTGGGAGTTTAGTGAGATCAATTGTATTGCTATTTATGATTTTGGTCCAGTATGTTGGTCTTAGATTGGGGTTATCTTTATGTTCAGGTGGGAGCGTGATCCCAGGGGCAGCGCCCTCTTCGCGTCCACCGTTGTCGCACGGTTAAGGCAAGTATTCGGGCTATTGTATATTTATGCTTGTATGCTGTGACTGTTTGTGTTGTGCTCATAATAGCTATGCATGGATGTTATGGTGATGAGTTCCAATTTATCTTGGTGAATGCAAGTGCATTGTTTGTTAAATGGGTGTGATTGATTAGCTATGTCTGTGTGCTTTTTGATATATGGTTGCATAGCAAGATGGCTTACTTGATGATTGTTTAAGGGTGGTGATTGCTCAAATTATGCTTATGCTTTACTGTGGTACAATGTTGTTGTCTTTTGATAAGATTGATGATAAATAAGAGATGAGCATATGCATATTGAGAACATGTTGAGGCTTGGTCACGCGGTGACCAAGCATGTTTCCCTTTGAGATCCCTGTCATGAATGTGACGGGCCCGAGATCCCCTCACTCGTGGAGTGTGGGCTTGAGGTCCCCGTTACTTGCGAGTAATGGGCAATTGGTCCTCGTGTGTGCGCGCACGTGCATGGGTATGCGGCGACGGTTGCTTACTCTCAGACACGTGTAATGCACACAGAAAGTTAAAGATAAAGGATCCTTGAGCATTGCATTGGTTGCATTTCATAAGTTAAAAAGGCTATGTTTAGTGTTTTGTTATTGTGGATCATTGATGCTATGTTTGTGTTCTTGTTTATAGCCTTGTTGATACTTGCTGAGTCTTTGGGCTCACTCTTGCTTTAATGTGTTTTAGGTACCAATGGCAGGAACGACATGAATGGGAGGGAATAGATGATGGATGCACTCACTACCTCACACTCTTAAGGCGTTTACCACTTAGCTACAATTTTAGAAATAAATAAACTGATGATTATCACTGATAGATCGGTTTGGTTTGAGTAACTGTTTAATTGTAATAATGAGATTGCCAGGTCTTGGTATGTTCAATTGATTATCAAGCTTGATCATGAGAATTTTGTTAAATGCTATCGTTTATCGTTGAACTCTCGGTATAGCTGATTAATCAAAGGAGACTCTGTCAAAAAAAATTGTAGATTGGGCTAGATTAGTTTATTTCCAGTAGCATTCCAGGCTCTTTGAGAGTTGGGGTGTTACAGTTGGTATCAGAGCGGGCTGTAGGTCCGTGGTGACTAGATTATATATATATATATATAAAATTGCTAATGTTAATCAACTTAAAAGTTTGACACACTGGTGCACAGTAGGATGGGGATGGGTCAATCATTGCATTTACGTTTCCGTTATATCGTTTTGATTATTGCTGATATGAATTGAGTTTGGCTGCTTATTAATTAGTTATTATGAATATTATGAGTGGGAATAGTCGTTGTTGAGAGGTTAAGGTAGTGGTTGTGACCCTGGGCTTTACCAGGTTACACCACCGTTCGTGGAGTGGGAATAGAGAAGTGCTACCCCGGATATCTTAGTACAGGTGTCGATAGCGAGAATTTTTAGAAGAGTTGTTCTCTTCCCTGAATTTGAATTTGGTCAACTCTTATCCAGTTGCGATTGATGGGTTTCTTTGAAATTTTTGGTGTGTTTCCTTTGGCTTAATTTGCCCCGTAAATCAATTATTGTTTTTCCCAACCGTTGATTTATTCTCGCGATTGGTGAACTTTGCTAATTGTCAAGATTGACTTTTGTAGTGTTGGTTTTGTTTTTCTCATTGGAAAGCTTGACCTATTTATTCGCTTGATGTTTTTGGTTAATGAAAGTTTCCTTTTGCAAGTCCTTTAGTTCATGAAGGCTTTGACTCAACGTATCTCTCTTGGGTATTTTGAGCGTTGAAGATTAATGGTTGTGTTATGAGTTTCAAGTTGAGTCCGCAGTGTGTGCATGATCGATCTTAACTAAGGTCCTTATCAAGGAAAGTTGAATAAGTGGAGGTTGTCCTCTAGTGGTTCTTGATGAGCTGTGACTATGAGTATGACAATATTTAGTTGGAATCAATAGAGTTATTAAGAGGTGTGGTATTTTGATGAATTGGTCTGATCGTTAGGATTGTGGAATCAGGTAGATTTATTGCATAGCATGGAGTAATGTATCTCTATGGATTAGCCTACCCATTAGTGATGGTTATGTTAAGAATGTGTTTGAATGATGCCTTAGAGGATATCAAATTTGGAAATTTTCTTAAACTGGTTACTTGATGATCATACATAAATGCTAGATTGAAACATGTATATTAGATTAGACGAACGTTGAGGTAGCATGTTGTGAAACCCTGTTGTACAGGCGATGAGATTATTAAATGTTGACTTTGTGTTTATAGATGGTTATGTGACTACAAACGGAAGTAGGACCCTATTTGTGTACATGATACATACAATTGACAATTGTTAATGACAGTTGGAGCGGGTGTGAGTAACACTAATGGTTGAGTGGATGAATGAGTAAGTGGCCTCTGATAGTGTGCTTTGCGAAAGTATCATTTGATAGTATGAACTAGTTAAAATAGGTTTGTTTCAACCTTGTGGCTTGTGTTTCTTTTGGAGAAATTTATGATGGGATAAGAGGCTATGATGAGTCTCGCTAAGAGTGTATTATTACATTACTAATGTGATTGTCAGTAAGGGATTATGATGATAATATTGAATGTTTTGTATAAAGGGACTGGATCGCTCGCCAGATGTTGATTAATTGAATATGTTTCTAGTTCACATTTGTGATCTTTCAGACCCCATGTTGATGTGATAGCTGAATTTGTTTAGAGCAAAGTGACATGTTGAGAGGTTTTATTAGTTCCTAAGTGCAATAGGTGTTGTGATCTTCAAATACTCTTTGTCAGAATTGCCATGGTGATGCTGTAACCAACGAAAGTCGAGTGAAGTAGAAGTATTTGAGATTGAAGTAAAGTTTCATAACTTGCAGATTATTGAAGATTGTCTAAAACTTTTGTTCTTGCCCATAAGAGTTTTCCCAATTCTAAAAGCGATGTTTTATTCTCGTCGAGGTTTGATATTCTCTGATTGTGGGACGTGCGCCCTCAACTTTGATCATATCTTTTGGTTTTCGAGAACAGTTTTATCTGATTGTTTCTCTTGATCTTGTAACTACTGTAAGTGGTAACGTTTTCCTTTGTGCTGAGATTTATTTCTATTTGCCTCTTTTTTCCAAGAAAGGGTTAACCGATCTGTATTGTAAAGTCTCGTAGGTGGTGTTTTGGCATCTAGACAGTGGTGGTCTAGTAGATGGTTTGGTGAACCCTTAGGTGTCAGGTTGTCTGAGAGGCCTGGAGTAATAAATCGATTTATTAGAATAATCCTTGGAGAGGATTTGAGTTAAAAAGAATATTTGTCTTTGGAGCTAATAGATTTCGTTGTCGCAACTAGTAGGACCTATACCGAGATGTAGTCCAAGATTTGGTGTTCTTTTTGACCGAGCATTAGAATTAGCAAGTATGGAAATCTGGATCAATTTATTAGAGTATCACAATTTGGTAGTATTGCGAGGCTATGAAAGTTATTCTTGATGATGTGGGTTAATGAGAGTGGGATTACAAAGTAATCGAATCGCCATGTCAATTAATGGAATAATGGAAAATGTTGAGTAACGTCAAGAGTGATTTGGCTTTAAATGAGTAACCTTCTGAGAGTTATAATCTTTCTAAAGGTAAACTGGTCAAGAAAATATTTTTCATGATGATGTTAATGAGTGAGTATGTTGGAATTGTGGGATTTACGGATTTAACTGATGATTTCCTATCTTTTATATGAGAAGTTCGTTGTAGGAGTCTTGGAGTTTAATTTGGGCTTTGCATTTTATGCTAGGACTTGGGGCACCCAGTGATTATGTGTAGAGGAAGTAGATTAAGTGTGGGTTTCAACGATTGGGATGATCATTGATAGAGCCCTTTAGAGAAAGTATATGAATGTGAGAGTCTGTGAATTCCAAGTTGCTTATTTCTAAAAGACTGAGGTGATGTGATTGCGTGTGTGATTTATTTTGAGATGCATTGGAAGTCATCTGTCAAACTAATCATGTCGATAGAGGAGTTGTTGAGAGAAAGTTTTGGGTGGCGTCGATAGAGCCTTTATACGGAGTTGGGGATGATGTATTTCAACTTGAGTGTAACGTTGAGATTGTCAAGTTAAGAGGGATGAGTTAGTGTGTTTTGCGATGAACTGAAACTCCAAAGTTGCGAGAGATTTTATTCCTAAAAGAGATACTGAGAAATTGATACTTCCTCAAAGGAGTGAATTGTTTCCTCGATTCTCGTTTGAGTTTTGTGCTGTTGACCAATGTCTTTCGTAAGTTGAGTTTGACTCGATTTTGGTATGTATGGTTCTTATCGGTTCAGGAAGAATAAAGGAAGTTTTTGATTTTGGGCATTTAAAATGATTCCTCCTTTGGTTTTCGTGATGTTTATTCGCAAACTACCACTTGGAAGGTGGAAGGGTTTTCGTGATGAAATTCCGATTTTTGGATTTGACTTTTTAGCACCGCGCTGGTAACGCTTAGTTGCGATATGAATCCTTTTTTTTCAGATGGGTTTTGTTGGTCAAAGAGTTTGCTTAAAGAGAGTTTTGTCGTATGTTTCTGGTTAAAGGAGGTGGTCCTTGCTTTAGTGAGGAGTTTATTTGAGAAGGTGGAACACGAGTTCTGTGTTCTATGTGCATGTCGTGTGGTTCGGTATCTTTGGGAAGGTTAACCCAAGATACATTGGGTTGTTCTCGCTAGTTGGCGTATCGCCAGGACTGTCTCGAGTCCGTGCGCGGAGTACATAACGTCATGTATGTGCTGGTGTTGAGTGAGTACCTGGGAAGGTCAGTGAGAGTGTTGAGGTATAGATATGGGTATACATTATGGTGTTATGTTTACGTCGGTCTTAGCGAGAAGAGACTTGGGAGGTAGTCTCGCATGATCGAACTTTAACCAAAGTTTATCACGTCGGGTACATCTTGTTGGTTATTGATTTTCAATTGTGGTTGTTGTTGTTCTTCGAGTAGATGATGTAGAATTCGGGTCGAATTCGGTTTAAGGGGTAGAATGTAATACCCCAAAAGTATTTGAAAGGACTTCGGAGAGATTTAATTTTGAGTTAAAGGATTAACTGCTTAGAAGTCGATTTATGAGGCGAACCTTTGGGAGTTAATTAATTAAGCAACCAACGAGGGGTTTTCGCTTGCTAGACAACTGGGCCCGGCTACACGGGAGGCCCATTAGTGGGCTGGCCGGCCAAGGCCTAAGAGGGGCGGCACAAACCCTAGCCCCTCCCTCCTCCAAGCCGCAGCCCCTCCCCACTCTCCCACGCCCACCCCTCTCCCCTTGGTGGCCGCCCTTCCCTCTCCCATGCCTCCCCTTGCACCCTCCCAAGCACCCTCCAAGTTTTCCCATGGCTGCGGCCAAGGAAAGAAGAAGGAACATCCCCTTTGTGGCCGGCCAAGGAGGAAGAGAAGAGGGAAGGAAGAGGGGAGAAGAGAAGGGAGAAGAGAAGGAAGAGGGATCCCATCCGGAGTTTGCGATCTTCAACTTCCTGGTTGCTACAAGGGTAACGAGTGCCGATCCCCATCGTTTGATTAGTGGTAGATGTGTTTTGGTTCAATTTTGATTAGATCGTATTGTTGCGAGTAGAAGGTCCATTCTGTCCAGAATGTTGCGGGGTCTATTTCGTGGCTTTAAAGGCCGAATTAGGAGTTTTGGTATCCTAGAGATATGTAGATTATGTTCTTAGCTTTCAGTGGCCACCAAGATCACCCAAATCCGATTAACGGTCAGGAAGTTATGAATTGTTTAGTATCGCTGCTCTGTTATTCTGTCAGTTTTGAACAGTCTGTAGAAAATGGGATGAATTCGCTAGTTAAGTTCAAACTAAGAGGACCTTAATATAACGAAAAATGTGGGTAATTTCTATACCTTTTCATAGAGATAAATAACACGAGATTTGGACTTTCGTAGCAAAAGTTATGGTGGTTTTAGCGTACTGTCGAGAGAACCCGACGAGAATTCTGTTGTCTGATGATTGGTTTGATAGGGGAAGTTAATGATAGAATCAAAAGGGATCCCCAACTAGGTTTATTTAGGTAATTCAATTACCTTTTCAGAAAGTCTAAGAGCATCTTAATTGGACTCCTGAGCAGAAAGTTATGTATTTTAGAATTTGGCTGTTTTCAGTGAGCACAAAAATGATGGCTAGAAATTGGAGGTTTTGTTAACGCTTGGGAGTTTAGTGAGATCAATTGCGTTGCTATTTATGATTTTGGTCCAGTATGTTGGTCTTAGATTGGGGTTATCTTTATGTTCAGGTGGGAGCGTGATCCCAGGGGCAGCGCCCTCTTCGCGTCCACCGTTGTCGCACGGTTAAGGCAAGTATTCGGCTATTGTATATTTATGCTTGTATGCTGTGACTGTTTGTGTTGTGCTCATAATAGCTATGCATGGATGTTATGGTGATGAGTTCCAATTTATCTTGGTGAATGCAAGTGCATTGTTTGTTAAATGGGTGTGATTGATTAGCTATGTCTGTGTGCTTTTTGATATATGGTTGCATAGCAAGATGGCTTACTTGATGATTGTTTAAGGGTGGTGATTGCTCAAATTATGCTTATGCTTTACTGTGGTACAATGTTGTTGTCTTTTGATAAGATTGATGATAAATAAGAGATGAGCATATGCATATTGAGAACATGTTGAGGCTTGGTCACGCGGTGACCAAGCATGTTTCCCTTTGAGATCCCTGTCATGAATGTGACGGGCCCGAGATCCCCTCACTCGTGGAGTGTGGGCTTGAGGTCCCCGTTACTTGCGGAGTAACGGGCAATTGGTCCCTGTGTGTGCGCGCACAGGCATGGGTATGCGGCGACGGTTGCTTACTCTGCATTACCGGTGTAATGCACACAGAAAGTTAAAGATAAAGGATCCTTGAGCATTGCATTGGTTGCATTTCATAAGTTAAAAAAGCTATGTTTAGTGTTTTGTTATTGTGGATCATTGATGCTATGTTTGTGTTCTTGTTTATAGCCTTGTTGATACTTGCTGAGTCTTTGGGCTCACTCTTGCTTTAATGTGTTTTAGGTACCAATGGCAGGAACGACATGAATGGGAGGGAATAGATGATGGATGCACTCACTACCTCACACTCTTAAGGCGTTTACCACTTAGCTACAATTTTAGAAATAAATAAACTGATGATTATCACTGATAGATCGGTTTGGTTTGAGTAACTGTTTAATTGTAATAATGAGATTGCCAGGTCTTGGTATGTTCAATTGATTATCAAGCTTGATCATGAGAATTTTGTTAAATGCTATCGTTTATCGTTGAACTCTCGGTATAGCTGATTAATCAAAGGAGACTCTGTCAAAAAAAATTGTAGATTGGGCTAGATTAGTTTATTTCCAGTAGCATTCCAGGCTCTTTGAGAGTTGGGGTGTTACACACTAGGTTGAGCTCACTCACTACTTTTAGGTTCTAGCGAGAGTCGGGCCACCCTCGGGTAGACAGGGTACGTGTTTGCTCCTAGGTGTGTTAGGTGGGCAGTTGATAGTCCTAGAGTCATATGGGGTAGATGAGAGTCAGTCTAAGCCATAGTTTTCTCTATATCTTATCTATGTTTTAAGGACTGCCTATTTTTGTTTTCTTTGCGACTTCTCGCTTTTATTGCTTTAGTTCTGGGGAGTTCTTTTGGGGGCTACTGGAGCTTAATTTTGACTTAACTCAACTTGAACTAAAAGTTGCATCTAATGTTGAGAGGGAGCTGGACTTTCTTGCATTTTCAGCATCTAGCATTGTAATATATTTGCATTGAGCCTTGATTATTATCCTGTTACATGCTTCAATGCTTTACACCTTGCCATGACTTGTGCTTAGTTTGCTAGATTTATTATGACTTCATATGTATGGACTAGCTTCTGCCATGATAAGTTAATTAAAATTGTTCAACTTAAACTAAAACTTGTCATGTTAGCACTCGAGAGTAGTCTTTCTTGAGCTATCCTTTTATGATTCATGCCATGTCAAATAGGCTGGGTAGAGCGTTGAATCTATAATGAGCCTTAGATTGAGCTGTTTTAGTCTCTTGATGTTGCATGAGTTAGCACAACTTGTTAAAAGGCAAAAAGATCTCTTTTGTGCGAAAAAACTGATCTCACCAATTCTTTCTTATGAGACGGCTTGCCATTGCACTTGGCATGAACTTAGGGGGAGTTTTGGGTGACCTAGACTATCTTCTTAAGCTTCTCGCTTGGAGTAGTCGCATAAGGCTTGAGACCTAGCACATGATAAAACAAAAATCTGGTTGGCAACAACCATGAATTTCAAAAAAAATATGTTTTATGTGTTCAATTTGCTTAAAGCTACAAAAAGTACTTAACTAATGTTTCAATCTTGAGCATAGCTCTCTATTTGGTCTCAATAGTACTTCCTTGTTCCGCTTAGCTTATTGACATGGCCTGCATCATCCTTGGATATCTCTAGCTAGACTTTGCTCATTGATGACTTGACTTACTCATAAAATGCATTACATTTTAGATTGTCATCTATGTGCTCTAGCTGGCTTATATTTATGTTGTCATGATCTAGATAGCCTTTTATTGAGTTATGGCTAGGTGTAGTTCATTATGGTCATTATGGATAATTCTCATGGCTCAAAATGCTTAGAAATAATCAAACTTCAGTCTTTTCATCCATATTTGTGATCTTATTCTCTCTTTTACTTTCTTGATGTGTTTATTGCCAAAAGGGGGAGAATAGAGAAGAAAAAGCTAGTTTGGGATCTTTTTAGAGCTTTGGAGAAAAATTTGCTCTTTCAGTTGTTGCTCTAGTATTCCTTCCTTCGACATGGTCATTAGTTTCATTCTTTTCTTTGGACCATGTTGGACTTTGCAAATCAAACTCAACTTCATCTTTTTCTGGGTTTGTCAATATACTCATCAAGGGGGAGATTGAGAGACCATGTGGAGGACATCCCTTGTGTGTGATGAGTAATTGACATTGGTTTAGGTAAGTCGAGTTTGGTTTGAGTAGTTCGGAGTCGAGTCGTTGCGTGGCGCAGTTGGGCTAGATCGGACTTTGGTCAAACTTGGTCGTACGGGATTAGGTTGCATATTCTGTTTGTTCGACAGGTTTGGACTTCGGCATGGTAAGTAATGGTAGTTATGCTTTCATGTATCGAGCGGTGCTATTTGATGTGTTTCTTGTCTGTGTGACCGCAGGACATCGGGTGAAGTCGTGGCGAGACACGGTGGACCGGACTAGGCGCAGGTGGCGCTGAGGTCAGAACGGTCAGGATGTGTCGAAGACGACGTGGACTCGAGGTGGTTGCGAGGCATGCAAGACAAGGAGCGCGGTGAAGTCGTGGCAAGACACGGTGGACCGGACTAGGCGCAGGTGGCACTGAGGTCAGAACGGTCGGGATGTGTCGAAGACGACGTGGACTCGAGGTGGTTGTGAAGTCGTGGCAAGACACGGTGGACCGGACTAGGTGCAGGTGGCGCTGAGGTCAGAACGGTCGGGATGTGTCGAAGACGACGTGGACTCGAGGTGGTTGCGAGGCGTGCAAGACAAGTAGCGCGGAAGCTTCCCGGAAGGTGCAGGAGGGGCGAAACGGGAATTCCGTAAGGCTGCACAAGCGGGAGCGAGCTCCGTTGGACTTAGCGGGCGTAACGGGGTGGAGACCCGTTAGCCATGGGCTATAAATAGGTTGGAGGGGCTGCAAGCCCAGGTGAACACTTCAAGTTATTTTAGGGTTTCCTTTAGTCAAAAGAGGCTTTAGAGTCTGCTTTGGCTTTAGGCTTTAGTGGTTGAGAGTTGTTGGTGGAGGCAGAGTTGTGTTCCCTCTGTGTCCCCTTCGTTGGGTTCTTGAAAGACTGTGTATCATTCCCTCTCAAGCATGTATGGGTTGTGTTCTTGAGTTGGAGAGGGAGAGGATGGTTTGACGAGTTTGTAATCTTTCTTGTTCGTTTGTCCTTGCGTATTGGGACGTATCTCTTTGTATCTCACTCCTGATTCAATGAGTGGAAACCTGAAGTTTTCTTCTATTCATGCTCTCTGTCCTCTCTGTTCTTGTTCTCCTTTTTGGTTGATTCCTGAGATTTCGTGCTGTAAGTTTTTGCTTGAATTCTTGCTGTGATCTAACTTGCTGCAACATGTGGGAACCCATCTAAGGTTATCTTGATCATCAATTACCCACGAGTAAGTCTCTAGATCAGATTTCGTTTTTGACTCGGTTTTTGAACCACCTTCACTCAAATGGAGAAATGTCTGAACTTTGGCAAGGATCTTCACGATCGTTGCTCGAAATAGGTTCCTGACATCCTTGAGAAGGTGTGTGTCAAGTCTCGTGAAGTTTGGAGTTGTAGAGCAAAAGTTAGATCAATTTTCGATTTCGAAATTGTGCTGAAGTTCAGTTTCTTGTGCTGATTTTACTGTAGCTAAGTACTATTCATTTCGAGTTCTTGCTGTAGCATCGAGTACCGAAAATGTAGCTTCGAGTACTATTCTTTTGAGCCCTATTCTTTATCGAGTACTGTTCATCGAGTTATATTCATTTCGAATGCTAGCTACGAGCACTACAGCACGACACTGTAGCTACGAGTACTGTAGTATCGAGTACTATTCATCTCGAGTTCTTGCTACAGAGCATCAGAGCAAGACACTGTAGCTTCGAGTACTCTTCTTTCGAGCACTGTTCATTTCGAGTACAAGCTACAAGTACTGTTCACCGACCACTATAGCTTCGAGTACTGTTCATCAGGCTGTCTTGTGTTTGTGGTCGTTTCTTTTGGAGTTTTGATTGGATTCAATACAAGTCTTCCGCTGTGCTTGATTGATTGATCTTCATAGCTTTCATAGCTATTGGAGTGAGATTCGTATTGAATTTGATTTGGGAGAAAAAGAGTTTGTGCTCCTATTCACCCCCCTCTAGTCGCCTTTCCGGTCCTACACCTATGTAGGGCAGATCAGTTTTATTTGAAGTTCATAGCCTATTTTGGATGGCAAGCCACGCGAATAAACGTTGCCCAACTTTTCCATATTAATGCTTGAAAATTTGTGCTAGGTGAGCCAAATAATTGTGCCTTGTAGGCTCCCGCCGTGTAGTTGCCATCGGTCGTGAGTTTCCAAGCAATTTGGTCCTCTATTTCAGGGACTAGCACCACGACATTCACCTATTCCCAGAGGCATATGAACTCTTGTAGATGATGCAACGTTACTTGTGCGTGTAAGTCTATGTCTTGTATCCATGTGTTATCTTGTAGTGCTTTGTGGACCGTTTTATTTTTCTGGCTTGAGATATCATATATAGAAGGAGAGATATCTCGTGGGCTCTTTTTATTTAACCAAGGCACAGTCCAATAGTTTGCTTTGCGGCCATTCCCATTGTGATGCGGGTGCAAGCATTGAAAAGAGTGCAATCCGTTTCATCATGGGGATTTTCCATTCCTACCCATGGCTTATCCGGAGTTGTCAATTGAGTCCAAAGCCATCTAAGACTAAGCGCCCTTGCGAACTTTTGCAAGTGGAGGATCCCGAGGCCTCCTAGGCACTTTTGTTGACAAACACATTCCCGGTTGACTTTGAAGTTCCCTCTGGAAGCTAATTCTGTTCCCGACCGAAGGAAAGTCCTTCTCTTTTTATCTAGCCTTTTTAGAATGCTTTTGGGACCTTGATTGATGTCAGAAAATATATCGACTGGGAAGTGAGGATGGATTTCACTAAGGTTGTTCTTCCTACTAGGGTGAGTAACTTTTCTTTCTAGGCCGCAAGCTTGGACTCCACTTTATCCTCTAGGTGTTGGAGGTCGGTGCGGCGTGGCTTGCTGAGGGATAGAGGAAGTCCAAGATACGTCATAGGGAAATTTGTTTGTGAGGCTGGAAAAATTTGCAGGATGTTCTGCAAATCTAGGTTGTCGCCTAATTCCAAGCATTGAGCTTTTGTGGAGGTTTGTGACTAGGACGATTACTTGACTGAAATTATGAAGGTCATGGATAGAGTGCCAAGATCTTCTTTTGCTGGTGCTAAAAAATTGCAGCATCGTTGACATAGAGAGAGGTTTGAATTTTTGTTGCGTGACATCTCAACTTTTGGACGGTGCCCTGTTCGGTTGCCAGGTCTAAAATTCGCAGCAACGGGTCAATTGCCCAAATGAATATGAGTGGGGAGAGAGGGTACCATTGCCGAAGGCCTCTCACATGCTTGATGGGACACCCAGAATTCTGTTCAACAGGATTTGCGAGGATGAGGTTGAAAGTATGGTCGTGATCTGGTTCCTCTATGTATTTGGGAAGTGTGAGACCCCGGTTTATTTGGCTTGTAATGCTTAACCATCCACTTGGTCCTAGCATTACAAATCAAATAAACTAAGCCTCGAGATATGTCTACTTCCCAGAAATACAGTATACACACCCCTTCACAAAATCATGCATCAGTTCCATACATCACAATAATAAGTCTACCAAAAGACATACATAATATAAGTTATTACAAAAGAGGGCCGACTGGCCAAATAACATACAAATAGCTAAGTAAACAGCGGAAGCGAAAGTGCCATAAGATGGCGATAAACAAAAGCCAATCAGTGTGCCTTTACCCACAAGGCAACCAACCGGACCGCCAAACTAGTCGTCCCAAACCCCGCCACAGCACAACTCACAGAAGTGAGGCCCTTGGGGCTCACCTTCTTCCTCTGCAACAAATAACATTAAGCAAAGCAAATGAGTACAATGATGTACTCGCAAGACTAACGTGTGGACTAGCAGACCTATACATATACTACATGCAAGCTATTTGAGTGGAGGCCATATGGTTCATTTTCAGCATAAAGCAAACTTTATTTGCAATAATGTAATACATTTCAAAAGCAAGTTTGCAATTCATTTTTATTGTTTAAATAACAACAAGGACAACATAATAACAATAGATAGATGACAACAACATCCTGGAAGTGACTAACCCAATAGTCACCATGACCATAGCATGAATTACCCATTCATACCACCCATATCAAGTTTTAAGTTTTCAAAAGGTTGTAGTCTAACTCTTGAAAAGCTTATCCAAGCGTGTCCATAACCTAGGACGAGGCTATTCGAATAGTTTTAAACCCTGCAGGGGTGTACCAATGTACCCACACTTCAGACCGCCTTTAAGCCACAAAAGCACACTACCGAAGGTATGCTGGCACGGCTAAGTCCTACGAGACATTTCCAATATTGTGTATTAACTACGAGCCGCTCGTATGGATAGAAACCCATATGCTTACATGGTAAAGCCGAAAAGACAACTACCCACTCAGGGTAAAGCTTTCTGGGCAACTACCATGCTCCCAAACACCATCCCTCCTGCGACCCCCTACGACTCGGAGCCAGCACACGCCAAAGTACTAAGTCAAGAGAGGTCCCATACCCTCTAGTGTGGTTAGCACACACAAATTGCCTGGATAACAGGTACTCACAAGATGTTCGGTCTTTAAATGACCCGATCACCATTCCAGTCACACCCAAAAACACACCATCTTACCATTGTGCCCAAGTCCAAATCATTTTTTTTGTTTTCATTTTTAGTTTTACAATTTAAATATAGCACAAAGCTGAAACATAAGGATCATAATAATTTTAGGTGATCAAGATCATCGACTAAGTCGATGATCGCCCAATACTACCGATAGATAAGCATGGCTAAGCATTTGGAACCCGCAATCTACTAAGTGACAAGATTCCATCCAACGAACTCTAATCACAACAAATAACCTAGGACTAGGTAGTAGAGGATATTCATTTACCTACAGATTATGCATCTAAAGGATGAACTAATCAATTCAACAACAAAATGAGTAATGCATACATATAAGTTGAAAATAATATATTAGACTTTAAAATAATAGGATTAACATGATCAAACTGCTTGCCTTGCTGGATTTGCTCAGTTTGCTGCAGAGGCTCACTCTCGAGATCAACACACTCGTCGGCACCTAACGAAAAAGCGAATAAGAATCGATAAGAACGAAGAATACCGAAAAAAGTCAAAAACCAACTTTCTCCAAATGCTCTGAAAATTTTACAGAAGCAAGATCATGATTTATAGTGAATTTATAAACAAGAATCAATTTATTTGGAGGTTTTATGCAAAAGTTATGATCAAAACAATTCTGCTCAGCTTGAAAAATACAATTTGTTGCTATTTATCATAATTAAATTGTTTGGCATAAATTTCTGAAAAGGTGGTGAAGCTAAAATTTTTTCAGTAAAACAAGCACCTCACAAAATGAACAACTCAATTGGATTCATCTCATTTGGAGCTATAATGCATTTTCTATGAATTTTCAAAGACATGAAAATGAGCACAATTTAATTGTATTTGCAATTACTTTAAAAACAGTAACATGCCTAAAACCAATTTTAACAGCAAGTTCATTATTAGAGGAAGCCAACAAAATTGAATTCACTCAATTTGGAGTTACAGAGCAATTTTTAGTGCAAAATAAATCTAACCTAAAGTTATTTTATTAACAAACATTTTCTGGAGCAGCAACATGGTTCAACCTATTTTTATATTAAAGTACATTTAAAATAGAAGCTAACAAAATTTGGATCATAAATTTTGGAGCTAAACTGAATAAGTTATGCATTTTTAAAGTTAATTGATTTTTTAGTTCAACAATAAAGCATTTCGGAAATTATAGAAACATACAAAACTTTTTACACCGATATCCAACCTAGCCGCAGACACTGACAAGCGGGGTCCAGTGCATAGTGCCATTTTCTATTTTCCAGTTTAATTTTCGAATTGGCCTGACATGTGGGGTCCACATGTCATACACTAGGTTCACAGAACAGTGCATGGACTCTTGGTCCACGGCCGGTCTACGAGTTCACAACTGTGCACTTAACGGCCTCGGGCCCACATGTAAGTCACACAGTGCTTCAGCTAATCAAGGATTTCAGACAAAGATCACGATTTAAATGCTAATCATTGGGATTAAACTCTAATGACGAGCTACAGTGCCGGTCGGAACGCCCGACAATAGAGCTCCCGCTCCGTTCTCTTGCACGGTGGCTTGCCGGCGTGGTGGTCCACGTCCGCGCGATATAAGGGTACGGATGGGAGCACAATAGCTGTGCGCTTCGAATGGCACCGGTGGCGACCTCTACGGCGGCCCGTAGCGGCGGCGCGACGCGGCGGAGCAGAGGAGGAGCTACGGCTAACATGGCGCGATGCGGAAAAGAGACGCCCGCGGCAAAATAGCATGCGCATAGGCAATAGAGGGGTCCAGTGAACTTACCACGATGACCCGGAGGTGGAGAGGTTGCCGGAGTCGAGCCGGCGACGAAGAACAGCTGCGGCGGCGATGGTGCTACCGAGGAGAGTTCAACCTGAGGGCAAAAGAAGAGAATGGGTAATGGAGGATGTACTAGAGGCGACTCGAGATGATGAAAACACGACCAATTTGGTTATCTACTCACCATCGCCGGAGGCGAGGAAGAAGAGACTGTTTTCGGCCGGAGAAGAGGGGAAACTTCAAATCCACGGCTCCTGCGGTGCATTACCAAAATTGGTTGAGGGGAAATGTTTCTTGTACCTCATGGCTCAAAGTGACGCGCAAGAAATGAGTAGAAACTCACCAAAGACGAAGATGACGAAGATAGACCCGGCGGTGAAGCTCTGGACGCGCTCTGGAATCAACGAGAGCACAAGTTTGCCCCGGATCCTACAAGCCACATCAAGAACTCCAGTGAGCAAAAATGGAGAGGGTAAACATGGAGGAAGCTAGGGGATGCAAAGGGGTGGAGCTTACCCGAGAGGAATGCCCACACGAGCTTCCCTCTCCTCAGCTACCGAGAGGAGAAGTGAGGAAGAAAGGGGCACCATAGGGAGTATTATCCTCGGGGAGATAGCGGAGTGGAGGCGCCATGTACAGGCGAAGCCCCGGGAGTGGTCGGAGCGGGCGGTGGATTGACGGTGTGAACTTGCGCGGGACAGAGCTTGGCCGCGACGTGGCGAGCGCGCTCTGCGGCGCCAACGGGAGGAAGAAGAAGGCTCTGACAGGTGGGCCACGGCTGGCAGCGACTCAGCACGAGCGCGCGATCGCGCGGAAAGAAATCGAGGCGGGCCGTTGGATCGAGATCCAACGGTCGACAACATGCGAGAGAAATTAAACCAGGCCGAAGCGATACGCGATCGTGACCGTCGATGTTCCATCGGACGGCTGCATGCGTTGGTGCGTTTAGTGGGTTAGACCGAGTCAGGTTGCGTGGGGCTCGGTCGGAGTTGGGTTCGGGCCCAAGGAATAGTGATTTCTAGTTTTGTTTTATAAGACTGAGAAGATAGGGAATTGTTAGAGGTAGCTCCGAAGCTCCAAAAATTCTGAAATTTTTATGGGAACTTCCTGGGATAGATAAAAATCTTGTGTAATTTTTCCAGAAATTTTCATGCAATGAATTGTTCCCAAGAAAATTCACAAGCTGCTGCCCTAGGGGTTTGACCAGAATTCAAACTGGTTTGACTTGCTCTTTTGGAATAGCAAACAGAATCTAAAAATTATGAGATTTTGCAGAGAGGTTACTAGGATGGTCAAGAAGATAGGAAAAATATTTCTAGAGGATGATCACAAGATTAGAGTTGAAAATGTTTAATGACAACGACTTCCATCAAAGAGACATTGTTCCAGGAAATAGGAATTGCTAGGGGGAAATTCTAGAAAATTTTCAAATGACTTCATGATGCATCAAAAGTTTTAATTTATCCTCATTAAATTACATTTGAAACATAAACCCTGATTTGGGATGTTACAGGAAGCCTCTTTTTTTGTAGTAGATCTAGGAGGTACCTGAGTCAAATGCCTTTGCGATGTCCAAGTTTAGCAATGGTGTTGGTGTCCTCCACTGATGGAGGCGCTTGACCAGATTTCGCACATACATATAGTTGTCAAGAATGCTTCCTTTTTTATGAAAGCGCTGACTCTGGAAACCAGGGAGTGCAAATGCGGTGTTAGCCTAAGTGATAGAACTTTTGATAAAAGTCTTGCCACGCCATGGATTAAACTAATTGGCCTGTAATAGAATCCGTCTTTTTTTTTTGGGATGAGCACAATGTTTGAAGTGTTGAGCCAATGAAGACTTGAAACTCTGAGACCAAAAATGATGTTCATTACATCCATAAGGTCTTTTTTTTTATTTCCCAGCAGCACTAATAGAAAGCCCCCGTGAAGCCTTCCGGTCCAAGGGCCTTGTCAACTGGCATTTGCGAAATTATGGAAATTACCTCTTCTTCTGAGATCCTAGCATTTGTGCCCTAAAGCGATGGCCACTCTAGATTCATTTCGTCCCAAATAAAGTCTAGCTGTCTTGGACCCACACCTTTGAGGGTTTGCCAGAAATGATCTGACACCAATTTCTCTTTTGCTTCATGTGACACGCCCATCCATGGTCTCTTTTCAATCGATGGATATGATTTTTCCATCACCGGCATAGATTCTTAGGAGAAAGAGTTTTGTATTTGCATCACCTTTTTTTAGGTGTAGGATGCACGATGTCTATTTTTTCCTTCCACGTTCGACGACGGCCAATCCCAATATTCTGATTTTAAGGTGCGCCCTTAGAGTTCGCTCCTCCAGGGATAGGAGTCTACTTTCTTGGTCCACGTCTAGGCAGAGAATATTCTTGTTTGACAGATGCAACTATAGCTTCGCCTATGAAAACATATATTTGCTCCAAGCCTTTTGTCTTTGTGCCATCCGTTGCAATCGACTAAACACGATGAGACAAGGCTCGACATGGGTGCATTGCTCATTACAAGCATTTTGAACCACCTCCAAGAATCTCGGCATTTTGATCCAGAAGTTTTGGAACTTGAAGGATTGGGGTCTAGCCGACCCAGAGAAGAAGCGGGCAGTGGTCAGATAGTGACGTGGAGAGTGCCTGAAGGACATGTGATCCAAAAGAAAGGCCATATTCCTTATTGCAAAAAAAAACTCTATCTAGTTTCACTAAGGTGGGCGCTTCCCGCTCATTGCTCCACGTGAATCTCCTGTTTTGGAGATGAAGTTCAGTGAGTTCACAATTATTTAGAGTGTTTCTAAAGCGAACCATATGTCTTCGGTTAAAGATTCCATTGTTTTTGTCACTTGCTTGATAAATTTGGTTGAAATCACCAAGAGCTATTCATTTCCCTTGTGTGGCCGATTTTAGGGCTCAAAATTGGTCGAGGAATGCTGCTTTGTGTCAATCTCTTGATGGGCCATACACCGTGGTTAGTTGGAACTCAGTGGAGCATTCCAACACCTTGACTGAGGCCAAGAGGCAAAAATCTCCCACCTAGATGTTTGTTAGGTCTATGAAGTTGTCATTCCATAGAAGCATGATTCCATCATGTGTACCAACTTCCAGCCTTTGAGTGTAGTTCCGTAAATGGTGCCCTCCTAGGTAGAATGCTAGGTTCTGATCCACAGATTGGAGTTTTGTTTCTTGGAGGCACACTTTGTGGCAGTTTGTGGGCTATGCTGCTGCGGGTTTAGGGTGTTTTAGTAGGGCATGCTAGAGATTTGGTTCTGGAAGATAAAAACAATTCTATGGCTTTGGTGACAGTGGTTTCTGATCATCTGACTTGTAACATCTCAATATTAGACTTGTGTTTCAGATGTAAGAAAATATTTAGAAATTAAAACTTTTTCTTACATCATGTATTTCCTGTTGTACCAAACAATTCTTATACAAGAAGTCATGGAAATACAAAGTCACAAGTCTTTTGGTCCAAACTTTGAGCTTCCAAGAAAATAATCATGTCAAACATTTTGATCATCTCCTGGGAATACCTTTCCTAAGTTATAGGATTGGTGTGGGACCCCTCTGAAAAGTTTCACAATTTTTAGAAATTGTTTGAACACTTTGGAGGCAAGTCAACCCATTTAAACTCTGTTCAAACCTTGGTCCAGCAGCATTGTAGAAGTTTTGGGGGAAAATGTGCAACACCAAAACCTATGGAAATTTTACACAATGTCATTATCCTAGCTAGCAAGCTCCTGTAAAAATTTGAGAATTTTTAGAGTTGTTTTGCTACCTCAAACCTTTCCCCAAACTTCAGCTCTTCTAAAAAAAAACCTAAATGTCTATACTGGGTTAAGGTCGACTGGTGCGAGCCAGCTGCTCGAATCAAAACCCGAGCCCAACCACGGCTCGGTCAAGCCCTGGTCAGCTAGGACCTCCCCCGGGCTCGCGCGGTGCGGGTGGTCTCCGGCCATTTGATTCAGATCCAGTGCCCACGACCTCCCCTCCTTTCCTCCTCTGTTGTTTTCAAAGCACCAGGGAGCTGAGATCCTAGCCGTCCTTGTTTTATCCAACGGTCCAAAACCACCTGAGTGTTTTACTGGTCGTCTTCAACCTCAGAATCGTGCGTGAGCAGTAGGGGAGTGAAGGAGATGTCATTTCATGCTCCCTACACCTGCCCTAGTGCACCACCTACCTTCTTTTCTTTGTCGGCCGTGCCATGCCCTAACCTATCCTCTTCTACCTTTTCACTTTCAGCTTTGTCTCGAGCCATGCCCCTTTTGTCTCCAGAAGGACTCCTTGTCAAACCCTAACCCTTTCAAAGCTTTTTAAGCACCCCTCGTACCTCCTGGTCCTTCTTTAGACCACCCTCAAGCTCCATCTTCACTTTTGGAGCTCCATCCTTCAAATCCGTCAAGGCACCATTGTTGGCCCATTGAGCTCTTTGGTGTTCTTGGTGCTCCAGTGGTTCTCCCCCACTAATTTTTACACCATTTCTACCTCCTTACCATCTTGAACATATCCCCTCACTTGATTTTGGATTTGATTCGCAGGATCTGTCCAATTTGGGGATTATTCAAATTTCAGCTGAAATTGGGCATCTTCTCCCTCAGCTCAGGTGAGTGGCCCATTTTGAAATTATTTGCTCCAGTAGCTTCTGTGAACCTTAATGAAGCTCTTTTGATACTTAGGTGCCACTCAATTTGCTCAGGGTGCCATTTTCACCTCTCTTCTTCACGTCCGGCGAGCTCCTCCGAGGACCAGCTGCTCCGGCTAACTTTCAAGGCTTCCCTCCATCCAGGTAGATTCTTATTAGTCCATAGATGTCTGGGAAGCCATTCCTTTAGACCACCCCGAAGCCTTCGGTCGTTTTCAAGTTGCAGTATCTAGACCTCTTTTCGTTTTTCCGGCTAGCCGACGTTGAGAGCCCTCACCGCCGGCGAGGTTGCCACCACTGGGTTCCTATCGCTATTGCGAATCCATTCCTGTATTAGTTGGGCGCCGCCGCGGCCGGGATCGCCGGCGGCAACCCGTTGAAGTCTCTCGGGAATTTGCCGGCGGGAGCTCCCGTTGTTGTCAGAATTCTCGGACACCATTATTGTCCAATGATTTTCAATCATTAGGGATCTGTTCGTGTCTTAAAACCGCCCCCGTGAGCCTCTGTCGCATGGGCCCAAATCTTTAAAACCCCGCGGCGCTCCCCGCGCTCATTTAATGTTTAGGACCTGTATTTATTGGGTTCCCGCCGGTAGTGCTATCGGAAAAGTCTTCTCCGTCACTGTCGCGTGGGCCCGAACCTCCTGTTGTCGGGTTCTAAGTCCCCGCTCAGACCACCCTCACGACCTCCTATTTTGATCTCCGCCGTTTAGGACCTCCCAAGGTCTAATCTAGACCGTCAGGACCACCCTCGGGGTCCTCTTTGCAAAAAGACCTTGTAACACCCAGCCCAACGTGAGCCTGGAATGCTACTAAACTAACATTAAATAATTCAAACCAGGTTCAACCTACCAAATTTCGACATAACCTCCTTTAAAAAGTTACTACACGGAGATTCCAACGTTTAGATAAATCATAAACAAATAATCCAATATCCAGAGTCATCAATAGGCGTTCAAAACCTACTAATCAACTAGCATATCGAAAGGAGTCCTAATTACACTACTCATCAATTTTACACTTAATCCATTGCATGAGGTATAATCCTAATCAATCCTTAAGCAGTTTGCTAAATTATGAAGGTACGACTAAAACTTGATCAACTTTAAAGATGAGTGGCAAGTGAGTGAATCCAAATCAAGTCTACTCCCTCCCATGCATGCCGTTCTGAATTGGGTACCTACAACAATAATAAAAGCAAGAGTGAGCCCACAGACTCAGCAAGTACAAAATAGAGGCATACCACAAAGTTATAACATCAACATCCATAGTCGAAACGCATCAATAAAACATCTCATATGCAAATGCAATGCTCAAGGATCCTTTCTCTTTATCTTTCTTTGTGCATTACACCGTAATGCAAAGTATGCAACCGTCGCCAAGATACCCATGCTCAGGCGCGCACGCACAGAGACCAATTGCCCATTACTCCGCAAGTAATGGGGACCTCAAGCCCACACTCCACGAGTGTGGGGATCTCGGCCCGTCACATTCATGACGGGATCTCAAGGAAACATGCTTGGTCACCGCGTGACCAAGCCTCAACATGTTCTCAATATGCATATGCTCATCTCTTATTCATCATCAATCTTACCAAAAGACAACAACATTGTACCACAATAAAGCATAAGCATAATTTGAGCAATCACCATACTTAAAAAATCATCAAGTAAGCCATCTTGCTATGCAATCATATATCAAAAAGCACACAAACATAGCCAATCAATCACACCCATATAACAAACAATGCACTTGCCTTAACCGTGTGAGAATGGAGGGCGTGACGGTGCTGCCTCCGGTACCAATCCCCCACCTAATACATTAATATCATAAGCTAAGACCACAATAATGAACCACAAAAATTACAAAAGCAAACACAAACTAGCCTTAGCTTACAACGCGATCCCGACTCCAATTTCCTAAATGCTGATTTGTGCCTTCTGTAATCAGTCAAGTTCTAAAATTCATATATTTCTGTACAGGGGTCTAAATTAGGTGTTCTTGGACTTCATTGAAAGGTTATCAAATTCCCCAACTAAACCTAGTTGGTGAGACTCCCTGATTCGGCCATCTAAAATCCTATTTAACCTAATTAACAAAACATCGATTTCACGTCATGCCCTCTGGACAGAACACTAAAACAATCAAAACTTTCAACTCGTTTATCCAAATTTTGCGTTCTTGTGCTTCCCTGAAAGCTACGACAATTATCTACAACTTTCGTTATACTGAGATCCTCTAATTCCCTCTTTAACTTATCGCACAAGTCAGATTACTAAAACCTATCAAAACACTGACAGATTCGCAGGACAGTCGCACTAATAAATTCATAACTTTTGCTACATAGGTCCAAAAAATACGATCTAGCACTTCATTGAAAGCCATTGACGTCCTCTACAACTCTCTAGGAGAAGCCCAAGACTGAATCCAAACTTAACTATATCAAAACATTTGTCTAACACGATCTGTCCTGAGGAGACAGAAATACCGACATTGATTAACTATCCAAAAACGCATCGGATCAAAGGGGAATTGAGGTTACCCTTGAAGAATCGCAGGGAGATGACAAACCACCCCTATGAAGAAGATCCTCTCCCTCTTCCCCTTCTTCTTCTTCTTCTTCTTCTTCTTCTTTTTCTTGGTCGGTAGCACCCGAAGGAGACAGCGCAAGGAGGCGGGGGTGGTACTGTTCACGGGTATCAGAGCAGTGATGCTACTGTAGCATGCCATGCTACAGTACCACCCTAGGGTTTCCCCCTTCTTTTTGTTGGTGGCCGGCCCCTCCTGGGCCTCCTGGGCCAAAGCCTGAGGCCCAGGTTGTCGAATAATTGCAGAAACCCCCTCTAATCCTCTGTTAACTCTATTTTTTTTAGTTGGTTCTTCTCTCTAATTCTTTCTTTTCACTTAAATAGACTTGGGGTATTACAGACCTCCCCTAGTCATTTTTGCAAAGACCGCCTCAAGACCTCCCACTGGTCCTGTGTTCGGAGAAGCTAAGTCACAGGACCTCCCTCGGTCAGATCTGGACCGTTGACGACCTCCCCATGGAGATCTTAGCCGTCCAGACCTCCCCCACCTCGATCTGGACCGTCCAGGACCTCCCCAGTTCCATCTGAGCCGTCCAGATCTCCTCTCGCTAAAACCCCGCCGCATCGGACCTATCTCGAGTTGATCTGGATCGTTCAAGGCCTCCCCTAGTAGATCTTGACCGTTCCGACCTCCTCTGATTAAATCCTTCACTTAAGGACCTCCCCGTAGCTCTGGATCGTTAGATCTCCATCTAACGGCCTAGACCTCCTCGGCACTTTAGATCTGTCGGTGGAGGTCTTGGCTGTTAAGACCTCCCCGGTAAATCTGGACCGTTAAGATCTCCCCGAGAGATCTTAGCCGTCGGGACCTCCTCGGTGGACTTAAGCCGTAGGACCTCCCCCTGGAGATCTAGACCGTCAGGACCTCCCCCGAGAAATCCTGACCGTCCAGACCTCCTCCGTGGGTTTTGAAGTTCTAGGACCTCCCCTAGTGCTCGGGACCGCCAGATCTTGATCTGACGGCCACGACCTCCTATGCGCGCGAGGAGCTCCTCTCGCGTGCGCTGTGCGTCCATCTCGTCGGGACCGTTAGATCCAATCTTAACGGCCACGACCTCCCCGAGTTCGTCTGTTCAGTTGGACCTCCCCGAGAGCTCCAATTTTCTAAGTATTTCAGTGTTTTAAATTTCAAAAGTGCATAACTTTGTCATTTTAGCTCCTTTTTATTGATCCAAATTGCATTAGCTTTGTGATAAAATGAACTTCAATCTGAGAATGAACTTAGGCACTTTTCTATGGCAGAAAATGGAATAAACTGTAGTAACTGGTTTCAATATAAAATGTTGTTTAGAAACTCATAAAAATTTATAAAATGCATAACCTCTTCTCTGTAGTTCCAACCTGAGCAAACTAAACTTTGTTAAAATCCTCTAGTAATGTACATTAGTGTAGAATAGGTTTTAATACAGTCTTTCCCACTGAAATTCAGGATATACTAGTTTTACAACTTAGAAAAATCATAACTAATTCATTTTAACTCCAAATTGTGCAAACTCAATTTTGATGTTCTTAGAATGTCTTAACCTACCTACCATAAAAATTTCAGACTTTAGATCATTCTAGAAATTTATGCCATAAACAGTAACAGATAGGAATTAATATTGATTTTTCAGGCTGATAGAAATTATTTTAGCCATAACTTCTTCATGTTAAGTCCAATTGACCTGTTTCTTGTTCCTAAAATTGTATAAAATCATCCTCTAGCTGCTGTATAAATTTCATGAAATTTGGTTATCCTTTGCTGTTGGATTTTATTTGGAGTTCTTATTCTTATTTGGTTATCGCCTTTTCGCGTTAGGTTCCGAAGAAGTTATTGAGTACGTGAGTGAATCCTCTGCAGCAAGAAAGTGACCTACAGCAAGGAAAGCAGTGTAACATCATTTGATCATATTGCTCCTACTACTTTTAAATTCTAATATCTTGTTTGCAAAACCTAAGTATGCATGCTTCTTGTGTCAAGATTTATTTTGTCGATTAGAGGTAGCTAATCCCATTGCATGGTTGCCCTTAAATTGTTTACCCCCCTGCCACAAAACATAAGTTATTAATATTGCTGGTGAATTAGAGCCCGGTGATTTAATTATGCTCTTTTATTGTCTTTACGGTGTCATGCTTAGAATGCTTAGGTACCGGTAGAATTGGGCGGTTATCAACTTTCGATAACCTTGATCACATAAAACTTATTATGACTTATGATTTCGGCCTTGCGCCATATTTACTTGTGAAAACTAAAAGAAAAATAAAAACAAAATGATTTGGACTTGGGCACAATGGTAAGATGGTGTGATTATGGGTGTGAATGGGACGGTGCCCGAGTCAACAAGGACCGAACATCTTGTTACACTAAACCAAGCATTCTTGCGTGCTAACCACACTAGAGGGTATGGGACCTCTCTTGACCTAGTACTTTGGCGTGTGTTGGCTACGAGTCGCAGGTGGGCGTGCGTGTGTTGTGTTGTGGTAAAATATGTGGGTATGTGACAGGAGCATTGTAATTGTCCGTAAAGCTTTACCCCAAGGGGTAGTTGTCTTTACGGCTTTACAATGTAAGCGTATGGGTTTCTATCCATACGAGCGGCTCGTAGTTGACACACAATATTGGAAATGTCTCGTAGGACTTAGCCGTGCCGGCATACCTTCGGAAGTGTGCTAATCATGTGGCTTAAAGGCGGTCTGAGGTGTGGGTACATTGGTACACCCCTGCAGGGTTAAAACTATTCGAATAGCATCGTCCTAGGTTATGGACGCGCTTGGCAAGGTCTTTCAAGACTTAGACTACAACCTTTTTATTTAAAACTTGACATGGGTGGTACGAATGGGTAATTCGTGCTATTGTTGTGATGGCTATTGGGTTAGTCATCTCTAGGTTGTTGTTACATTATTACTTATGGTATCGCTATTATTTATGCAAATAAAATTCAGATTGTCAAAATTGCCTTCAACATATTATCTATTGCAAATAAAACTTGCTTTATGCTGAAAATTAACCTTGAGCCTTCTCCTTTGATTAAAGCCTGTATATAGTAGTAACTAGGTTTTGTTACCCGTAAGTCTTGCGAGTACATTTTTGTACTCATTTGCTTTGCTTAATTGTTGCAGAGGAAGAGGTTGATCCCCAATGGGATCGGCTTTTGTGAGTTGTGCTACCGTTGGGATGACTAGCTTGGCGGCCCGGTCGATTGCCCTGTGGTTATGTGGCTAACCGGTTGGTTTTTGTCTTAGCCATCTTATGACACTTTTGCTTCCGTTGTTAATGATACTTGTTGTTATTTGGCCAGTCGGCCCTTGTTATAATAACTTTATATTATGTATGTCTTTCGCCAGAATTGTTATATCGTGATGTATGGAATTGATGCATGATTTTGTAACGGGGTGTGTATGCTGCATTTCTGGGAAGCATACATATCTCGAGGCTTGGTTTATTTGTTTTGTGATGCTAGGGTCAATGGAAGGCTAAGCATTACAAGTCAAATAAATCGGGGTCCTCACATGACTGCTTCTCAATTGGCATATGATTTTGAATTAACTTTTCCTTGAAAATGGGAGTGGGTTGCTAGGGATAATGGACCGGGGCAGTTTTTGATGAAATTTCCTTCTGTTGCAAGAATAGGAGAAGTTTCACCTTTTTCTTTAGTTACTTTGAGAGGTTCGGGTGCGCAGATTAGTGTGTCCCGATGGACTCAGGAGACTATGGTTGCAGGAAAGTTGCATCTAGTGTGGATCAGAGTTAACGGAGTTCCGGATAGAATGAAAAATTTTCATGCATTATGTGGGATTGGTTCATCTGTGGGGATAGTTCAAGAAGTGGATATGGACTTGCTTGAATCTCATGATCTGGTCAGAATCAAGGTGGGGGTTAAGGATCCATGTAAGATACCTTTCAAATCAGAAGTAATCACTCCTAAGATGCTGTTGTATGATGTTTACTTCAAGGTAGAATCAGTGGTTCAAATAGGCTGGAGTTGAGAGATATCTAAGAAGAATGCCAAACTGAATGTTGAGGACAAAGCTCTTGGGGATGAAAATAAGAATTTGGTAGTAAGAGATGCTAAATGGTAGAAGAGTTTGAGTATTGAACTTTTGATCAGCAAGGACATAGGAAAAGAGGTAAGGGTGGAGAAGGACATTATCTCTATACAAGGAGACACAAATTATGTAGTAGGCACTTCTGCTAAAAAAGTGCCTATCCAACATAATGTGAAGTTAAACTTAGAACAGAAGATGTGTCCTTAGGCAGATGTTGTTCTTGTGCAAACAGAAATAGCTGGAGCCAATATGACTGATCAGGAGGATGATACCATGCTGGGGAGCCAAGAGAAGGTGCAGTTTTCAGAAAGTGAAGGCAGAGAAGAATTGGGAACTCAGGAATCAGATCCTGATTATTTTGCTAAGCAAGTTGGCGTGGTGGTGGCAGATAGTCAAGAGATTGATAGCTTTGAGGAAAAGCCTAGTTAGAATCAGTGTAGTTTTCAATGTATTAATCCTAGAAGAAGTTCCAGACTTAAAGATAGTGAAGAAGTGAATGTTATTGACAAAGCTAAAGAAAGAGCCAAAGCTAAGGATTTAGAAAAGAGGAAAGGTATAACTTCATTATTTCCTACTTTTAATAATTCTTCGAATGATTCACTGTTTCAAATTGCTTCTTCTTTAGGCATTAGCTTAGGGTGTTCTTTGGAGATGATAGATTGTAGCCTGGACCTTTTAAAATCTCAAGAACAAGCTAGAGTCAATATTTTGCTAGAGAGTAGGAAAAAAATAGGACAAAAACATAATGAGATTGATGCAAATCAGGAGGATCCTTATTATGTAGTACCTCAAGATATTTTGTCTGATGATGTGGAAGGGGAGAATGAATCTTTTGAACCGAATTTGAATTTTTTTCAGTTGGCTTCTATGGGGAGGAAGAAAAAGAAAGGATGGTCTCCTGATCTCTTTTCTGTTAAACCTTCCTTAAAGAGTAGGAGGGGTGTATATAGCACGAAAGTTAAATAAATGAAAGGTTTAGTTTGGAATTGCAGAGGCTTAGGTAGCTTTGGAGAAGAAGAGGTTTCTAAGAGAAACAATCTTCGATATGAAGTTAGATTTTATTGGTATTCAAGAAACTATGAAAAATGAATTTTCTCAGATTGAATTGAATTCAATGTGTGTGTAACACCCCAACTCACATAGAGCCTGGAATGCTACTAAAAATTACATTAAACCAATTTGAACTAAGACCAAATACAAATTTTCGGCAGAGCCTCCCTTGTATAGTTAACTATACCGAGGTTCTGACAATTAACCATAGCAATTAACAATAAATTCCATATTCAAGTTCATTCAAGCATGCAAGATAATCTAAATAACATAAACAAATCGTACTATTCTCATCATTACAATTAATCTAAAACTCAAGACCGAGCCTGGAATGCTACTAAAAATTACATTAAACCAATTTGAACTAAGATCAAATACAAATTTTCGGCAGGTCCTCCCTTGTATAGTTAACTATACCGAGGTTCCGACAATTAACCATAGCAATTAACAATAAATTCTATATTCAAGTTCATTCAAGCATGCAAGATAATCTAAATAACATAAACAAATCGTACTATTCTCATCATTACAATTAATCTGAAACTCAAGACCATCCTTAAGTGATTCTCAAGCAGTTCATTTATTATTGGAATAAAACTAATGGCAAAAGCCTTAAGATTGTGAGGTACTGAGTGCATCCAACGTCTAATCCCTCCCATGCATGTTGTTTCTGCCAGATGTACCTAAAACATATAAAAGCAAGAGTGAGCCCAAAGACTCAGCAAGTATCAACAAGGTTAAAGCAAAGATCACAGTTATAACATCAACACTCCACAACATCATTACATTAATCAAAGATTTCATACTTATGGAATGAGACCAAATGCAATGCACCTTTTGAACTTTATCTCTTTTCGCATTTTACCGGTAATGCGGGGTATACATCCATCGATGTATACCCTTGCATGTGCCCTCTGGCACAGGGACCAAGAGTCTATACACCACATGTATAGGGACCTTTGCCCATCATCTCAATGATGGGGACCTCTTTTCTCACTTGCCCACATTCCGCGAATGTGGGGACCTCAAGCCCGTCATTGCATGACGGGGACCTCAACAAAGTATACTTAGTCACCACGTGACCAAGACCCAAACATGCACAAAATATGCATATGCACTATGACATCATCTTTCATACATACGAATTCAACGTGTACACAATAACATGTAAGCATTAACATCATACGAAGGAAACTTTAACCATAACTTGTATTCATCAAGATAGATGGAAGCTCATCACATTAACATCTATGCATAGCTATTACGAGCGGGACACAACACAATTTCAGCATACAATCATAAATATGCAATAACCAAATACTTGCATTCATCAAGATAGATGGAAGCTCATCACATTAACATCTATGCATAGCTATTACGAGCAGGACACAACACAATTTCAGCATTCAATCATAAATATGCAATAACCCGAATACTTGCATTCATCAAGATAGATGGAAGCTCATCACATTAACATCTATGCATAGCTATTACGAGCAGGACACAACACAATTTCAGTATACAATCATAAATATGCAATAACCCGAATACTTGCCTCAACTGTGCGAGAACGGTGGACGCGAAGAGGGTGCTGCCCCTAGGATCACGCTCCCACCTGAACATAAAGATAACCCCAATCTAAGGCCAACATACTGGACTAAAAACATAAGTAACATCACAATTGAACTCGATAAACTCCTACGCGTTTTCTAATCTTCTAATTTCTAGCGATTGATTTGGTGCCCATTGCGGCCAGTCAACTTCTAAAATATATAACTTTCTTCTCAGGAGTCCAAATAAGATGATCTTATACTTTCTGAAAAGGTAATTAAATTACCTAAATAAACTTAGTTGGGGAGCCCTTTTGATTCTGCCATTTACTACCCCTAGCAAGCCAATCTATCACACATCAGAATTCACGTCGGGTTCTCTGGACAGTACACTAAAACCACCATAACTTTTCCTATGAAAGTCCAAATCTTGCGTTATTTATCTCTATGAAAAGGTATGGAAATTACCTACATTTTTCGTTATATAGAAATCCTCTGATTTCGTATTTAACTAATGGTTTAACCCCGTTTCCTACAGACTGTCCAAAAACTGACAGATCAACAGGACATCAACACTAAAAAATTCATATCTTTTGATCCGTAAGTTGGAATCTGGTGGTCTTGGCAGCCACTGAAAGCTAAGAGAATTATCTAAATATCTCTAGGAGATGGGATCTCCAGATTCTGCCTCTAAAGACACAAAAACTGCCCGCCAAATCTCTGGACAGAAAGCAATCTAGAACCGACATTGCTAAGATACACAAATCTATGACTTTTACGAACGATGAACGGGGGTTACCTTTGGAGAACCCGCTGTAGAACACGATGAACATCACCAGATCTTTTTCCTTCCCTTCTCCCACTTTTTCTCCCTTTCTTCCTCTACCTTCCTCCCTCTTCTTGCTTGGCCGGCGGCACACAAGAACAGTAGGGCTGCGCCTCGAAGGAGATGGTAGCAAGGGCCAAGGGGGCAGCTACTGTAGCACCATGGCATCAGAGCAATGACGGCGCATCAGAGTCTTGAGAGGGCTGTAGCAAATTAGGGTTTTTGCCCTCTCCCACTTGTAGCTGGTTGCTCCCTCTCCCACCTTGGGTCAAAATCAAATTGGCCAAAAGCCCCCGCCCAGGTTGTCTACCTTTTGCAGAAATCCCCCTCTAATACTCTACTAAATCGCTTTGCTAATTGGTCATTCTCTCTAATTTATTTCTTCTCAGCAAATTAAATTTGGGGTATTACATTCTACCCCCCTTAAACGGAATTCGACCCTGAATTCTAATCACGCTTAACGCCAAAGAAGCATCCAATTTACCAACAATACCGCAGACTTGCTGTGAACAATTCCGGATATTGCTCGCGCATGCAAGACTCCAACTCACAAGTCGCTTTCCTCTCGGACTTGGGGGACCACATCACCTTGATGGATATGAACGTCTTACACCTCAACATTCGACTCGACCTTTACAGGTACAATCAACACACAACTCTCAAAGGTAAGGTCTTACTCGTTGGCCAACGGCTCTAACAAAAACTCAAGCTTCGAACCTCTTAGGTACTCACTCCGCACTAGAACATACAAGAAACTGCGTACTCCGCGCATGGACTCGAGACGGTCCTAACACAACACCAACTTACAAATCCCCGTAACTATCGGGACCTATCCAACACACCTTTGGTGAAACTTCTCTTTGGTACCGAATTACACCGTCTGCACAAAACACACGGAACTCTATTTCCAACTCTCAGTCGATCACTTTACCTATGCAAGCAGCATCTCCTTTAAAAAGGGACGCACAAAGAACTTGCCTACCAACTCCCTTATCCGAAGAACTCAACTGAAAACAAAAGAGTCATAATGCAACCAACTCAAAACCATGTTCCCTTCAGATGAGCCCAATCCAAAATCTATGGATTTAACATGAAAACTTTTCCACTTTTCAATTAGGGAGTTTGCAAATAACACCACGTAAGCTAAAGGAGAAATCACTCGAATGCACAAATCAATCTTTTTTTCTAAACCAGAAAGAATCACACATGTGAACATAAAGCCAACTCAAATTGCAAACGACCTCTGTCATAAACACGCAGCTCAAACAAGAATCAAGAGAGCATTTTATTACCCGAGAAAACATTCTTTTCTCAATCCTTTCTTTTAAGAATTTAACTTTTCTTAAACCATGGGATTCCGAGTCATTGTACCACACACTAACTCATTACTCTTAAATTGGCAACCTCACGCGATGCTCAAACCGAATACGTCATTCATCTCTTGTAGAGAGACTCTACTGACCCCACCAAACATTCTCTAGCCAACTCCTCTACCAACGGAGTTATTTTGGTAAATAATTTCTAATGCACCTCAGCATGGACTTCGCCCACAAACATATCACTTCAATCTGTTAAGGATAATCAACTTCAAATTCACATCACACATTCTCATTTATTATATCAAAAAGATTCTACCCATGATCAACACACTATTAAGGATCCACTATTGTTCTTCTATTTCTACATATAATCAAAGAGCGACCAAGATTCTAGCATAAACCACAAGCCCCATTTCGACCTCTAAGACTCCTACAATTAAATTCTAGTGTAAAAGATTGGGAAATCCTCAGATTCGAGTACTAAACCCCCACAATCTAAACATACTCAATCCTTAACATCATCATGTAAACATATTCCCGACCAAATTATATTCAGAAAGATTCTAACTCCTAGAGGGTTATTCACTGAAGCCAAGTCATACCTAGTAATAACTCAACAATCCCTACTATCCTATTAATCAGCACGACGCTTAGATTTCTCCACATCGCTATTCTCATTAAACTTCACCATCATAACTCTTCTACAATCTTACTAAGTACCCAATCGCGATACTCTAATAAATTTATCAAGAGTCCATGCTTTCATGAATTCCAACATTCCAACATAGACAAAGGTTATTAGATCATAATTCGCCATAGGTTCCACTAGTTGAAACACTTTTATTTCATCGCCAAAATATTCCGTCAAATCCTCTCCGGCTGTTAAAGGTCAAAACCAATCCACTGTCTACTGCTCTTCAAATAGCTTGGTTCCCAAAATCTCGCCACTATCATATACTTGTCCACCGTTAACCAGTTGCCAAATTACACTTTAAAAGACTCTGCAACACAAGTTGTTTAATTCCTTTCTCAAAAGGAAGAAACAAATAAATACGAGTTTCAACACACAAGAAAACGTTGCTTCTCAGAGTGAGCACGAGACCAAGAGAAACAATCAAATAGAAATGTACTCGGAAAACAAAATACGAGTCCATAGTTGAAGGCACATGTCCCACAAGAAGGAATTTCAACCTCCAAAAAAGAAATCATGATAAAACATTGCTATTGAAATTGCAAACTCTTAAGTCAGAACGATGAAAAGTTGCAAATTACAATTCCTAACTACAACCTCAAATACTTGAGGTACACCTTTTTCGTTAACAGAGAAAGCAATTTCCTTTGATTACAACATCATTTAGCCAACTCAAAATAAAAGAGCCCCTAAGTTCAAATCACATGAATCACTTAAGAATCAAATAGAACTTTTCCAACACTTCGCTTTGCTCAACAAATTTCAGCTACTACCCGAACCATCTCATACTCACGGTCTTACTAACCTTGTCATTATATACTCTTAGAATGAATCATCATAGCCTACTATCCCATCATAAACATTTCCAAAAGAACACATTGACTTATTTTAATTTTTCTTTCAATAAGATTGCAACAATCAACTTGTTCAAGAGAATAACTCATGCACAAACTACCTTATCGAAGTAAACCTCTTTTAATAAGGGCATGCTGCCCCAAGTCATCCTCGCAAAACACAGATACATATATTACTTTTATTGTCCACCATTCACCTGTTAGCAAAAGCTCAATACCAATTTAGTGCGCACTAATTCCAATCTAGAGGCTATCATAAACAATTGGTGACTATTCCATCATGTAAACAAAGATCACCAACTAGATCCCATCAGTTCATCTCTTAGCGATGCTCAACATCATACTTCGATACTTTATAATTGCACATAGCAATTACATATGATCAGTACTTATCCATAAAAGATAACTCCAAGATTAATATCCACTATGACAATAATCTAACACCTTATGGACTTATCCATCCCAAAGGGCTAGATTAATCCGTTGAGACCCGCAAATCCAATCTAACCGAGAAGCTTACCCAATTTATCATCCATAGTGATCAAACCAGTTTCATCAACGTTCCATACTTCTTAATAACTCTTCTGACCCCAATTAGGTAAGAACATACTCTTAGTCACTACCCATCAGGTAATTACTCTATGTCAACATCAAATTAATCAACTTCAATTCCAAGGATCCGGGTTAAGACCAATTATGCACCACGCTACAAATCTGACTTGATAACTCAAACTTTATCAATGGACATCTATGTTTAACACCTCTCGTTTAAACATAACAAACCTCACAAAAAGATTTTAACTCCTTTCAGAAAAAGGGGCATTAACTTCAACACTCGAAATAATCCAAAAGAAATACATAAAGCCAAAACCTTTACATGACAAAGAACTTGCAATAGAAAACTTTCAGTATCCATAATACCAAGCGAAAAAATGAATCAGATTTTCCAATAAGAAGGGCAGAACTCCCGTGACACAAATAGGGACCAAATGAAATGCCAACCACTGCCTTGTAACCAAGACCCCAAGAAAATTCGCCATCCTCATTTATACCCAGAATTGGCCTAAATCAAGCTCAAGAAGAGAACAACTTTTCTAAAAGAATTCACCCACAGTACCTATAGCTATGGTACTCGGGGTAATCACTTCACTAATTTCATACCACGAACGGTGGTGTAACTTGGTAAAGCCCAGAGCCACAACCACGACCTCAACCTCTCAACATCAACTATAGTTACATAACCATCATAATAATCAAATAATAAGCATTCATATTCAATTCATAACAACAATGATCAATGCGTTAGAACGGAAACGTAAATGCAATGCTTGACCCAAACCCCAACCTACTATGCGTAGTGTGTCAAGTTTAACAATTCTATTACCACAGACCTACAGCCCGCTCTGATACCAACTGTAACACCCCAACTCACATAGAGCCTGGAATGCTACTAAAAATTACATTAAACCAATTTGAACTAAGACCAAATACAAATTTTCGGCAGAGCCTCCCTTGTATAGTTAACTATACCGAGGTTCCGACAATTAACCATAGCAAGTAACAATAAATTCTATATTCAAGTTCATTCAAGCATGCAAGATAATCTAAATAACATAAACAAATCGTACTATTCTCATCATTACAATTAATCTGAAACTCAAGACCATCCTTAAGTGATTCTCAAGCAGTTCATTTATTATTGAATAAAACTAATGGCAAACGCCTTAAGATTGTGAGGTACCGAGTGCATCCAACGCCTAATCCTCCCATGCATGTTGTTCCCGCAGATGTACCTAAAACATATAAAAGCAAGAGTGAGCCCAAAGACTCAAGCAAGTATCAACAAGGTTAAAGCAAAGATCACGCTTATAGCATCAACACTCCACAACATCATTACATTAATCAAAGATTTCATACTTATGGAATGCGACCAAATGCAATGCACCTTTTGAACTTTATCTCTTTTCGCATTTTACCGGTAATGCGGGGTATACATCCATCGATGTATACCCTTGCATGTGCCCTCCGCACGAGGACCAAGAGCCTATACACCACATGTATAGGGACCTTTGCCCATCATCTCAATGATGGGGACCTCTTTTCTCACTTGCCCACATTCCGCGAATGTGGGGACCTCAAGCCCGTCATTGCATGACGGGGACCTCAACAAAGTATACTTAGTCACCACGTGACCAAGACCCAAACATGCACAAAATATGCATATGCACTATGACATCATCTTTCATACATACGAATTCAACGTGTACACAATAACATGTAAGCATTAACATCATACGAAGGAATCTTTAACCATAACTTGTATTCATCAAGATAGATGGAAGCTCATCACATTAACATCTATGCATAGCTATTACGAGCGGGACACAACACAATTTCAGCATACAATCATAAATATGCAATAACCCGAATACTTGCATTCATCAAGATAGATGGAAGCTCATCACATTAACATCTATGCATAGCTATTACGAGCAGGACACAACACAATTTCAGCATTCAATCATAAATATGCAATAACCCGAATACTTGCATTCATCAAGATAGATGGAAGCTCATCACATTAACATCTATGCATAGCTATTACGAGCAGGACACAACACAATTTCAGTATACAATCATAAATATGCAATAACCCGAATACTTGCCTCAACTGTGCGAGAACGGTGGACGCGAAGAGGGTGCTGCCCCTAGGATCACGCTCCCACCTGAACATAAAGATAACCCCAATCTAAGGCCAACATACTGGACTAAAAACATAAGTAACATCACAATTGAACTCGATAAACTCCTACGCGTTTTCTAATCTTCTAATTTCTAGCGATCGATTTGGTGCCCACTGCGGCCAGTCAACTTCTAAAATATATAACTTTCTTCTCAGGAGTCCAAATAAGATGATCTTATACTTTCTGAAAAGGTAATTAAATTACCTAAATAAACTTAGTTGGGGAGCCCTTTTGATTCTGCCATTTACTACCCCTAGCAAGCCAATCTATCACACATCAGAATTCACGTCGGGTTCTCTGGACAGTACACTAAAACCACCATAACTTTTCCTATGAAAGTCCAAATCTTGCGTTATTTATCTCTATGAAAAGGTATGGAAATTACCTACATTTTTCGTTATATAGAAATCCTCTGATTTCGTATTTAACTAATGGTTTAACCCCGTTTCCTACAGACTGTCCAAAAACTGACAGATCAACAGGACAGCAACACTAAAAAATTCATATCTTTTGATCCGTAAGTTGGAATCTGGTGATCTTGGCAGCCACTGAAAGCTAAGAGAATTATCTAAATATCTCTAGGAGATGGGATCTCCAGATTCTGCCTCTAAAGACACAAAAACTGCCTGCCAAATCTCTGGACAGAAAGCAATCTAGAACCGACATTGCTAAGATACACAAATCTATGACTTTAACGAACGATGAACGGAGGTTACCTTTGGAGAACCCGCTGTAGAACACGATGAACATCACCAGATCTTTCTCCTTCTCTTCTCCCACTTCTTCTCCCTTTCTTCCTCTACCTTCCCCCCTCTTCTTGCTTGGCCGGCGGCACACAAGAACAGCAGGGTTGCGCCTCGGAGGAGATGGCCGCAAGGGCCAAGGGGTAGCTATCAGAGCACTATGGTGCTGAGCAATGACGGCAAAGATCAGAAAGGTGTGGAGGCATCAGAGCAGCATTAGGGTTTTGCCCTCTCCCACTTGTAGTTGGCTGCTCCCTCTCCCACCTTGGGCCAAAATCAAGTGGGCCAAAAGCCTCGGCCTAGGTTGTCTACCTTTTGAAGAAATCCCCCTCTAATCCTCTTCTAAATCGCTTTGCTAATTGGTCCTTCTCTCTAATTTATTTCTTCTCAGCAAATTAAATTTGGGGTATTACAGTGTGGTGGCAAAGATTTTTTTTTTGGACTTGGGCTCCTCCTAAAGGAAGATCTAGAGGTATTCTGGTTGGGGTTGCCTTGGCTATCTTTGATGTTGTTTGTTCTAATTGGGATGAGTTTTTTTTTGTGAAATTGACAATTCAAAATAAAAGTGACAAGTTCAAGTGGAACTTGATCATTGTTTATGGGTCGCAAACAGAAGGTAAAGAGGCTTTCTTGGTAAATCTGGCTCAGGTGATTAATGTGTCTACTTTACCTTTATTCCTAGCTAGTGATTTCAATATTATTAGGAAAATTTGTGAAAAAAACGAGCTTGGAGGATGTGGTAAATGGAGCTCACTTTTTAATTCTATCATAGACACTGCAGGGCTGAGAGAAATCCAGCTTACTGGTAGAAAATATACTTGGAGTAATAATTGTAGGGAAACGGGTAGGCTACACTAGCGCAAATTAAAAATTCTACCCGTAAACCAAGATCACTGCAGTTATAGATCACGGTCTTACCACTAGACGCGCAGGTGCGGAAGTTGATGCAGCGCGTCGGGGCAGTGTAGTCGTACCAAGTTGATGCAGTACGTCGGGGCAGAGTAGTCGTACTACTTCCTCGTGCTCGTCGCGGTGTCCCACGTACAGCTCCTTTCTTGCGGTTCGTCCCAATGCCACGATGCGCGCCCCAAAGGTATCCACACGCACGGAGGAAGCGACGCGACGCCGGACTACTAGATCGCGCGAGCGACTAGGGCGTGGGAGGGTGGCGGCGTGGTTTGAGGATGTCACGAAAAACTCAACACCCAACCAGCGCGCCGCTGCGCCTCCTTTATAGACGTCCTTATAATGGGCTTCTACGAATAGAGGCCCATTAGGACTCAATGCCCGATCTAATTCGGATCCAATCCGAACTAGGCTTCACCTCTAAGTGTGTGACCTATGGTTCACATATGTTTAGACATGACGCAGTACACATACTTGGTCAATAGTTGGTAGCGCCTCAGCAAGACGTGCCAACTCCTAAACATACGTAAAGATCATATCGACGAACCATCACAACGTTATGTACATGCCAATCCCTTTGCCTCACGATATTCGGTCGAGCCCAAGTCGACCACTCTTTCTCGATCCGTGATCCGGAATCCCTTACTAGGTTAACTCTTAACCTTAAGTAGCATGGCCATGCATTTCGGATTCGATCACTCGAGGCCCAGAGATATCTCTCTGTAGAGAGGGCAAATCCCATCTCGACCGACCATGCCTCGCAAAGATGCTTCATGACAAACCCGAAAGCTACCTTTATAACTACCGATTCACGGAGTAGCGTTTGATAGCCCCTAAGTAGGTCGATTCACATCTCAAGTACATGCGACAATCTCGTGTCTAAGGACAAGGCGTACACATTGTGTAGAGAGAACCATAAGAATAATTACTATGTCTCATGTTGGGTCGGTCCAACCCCATGTTCTAAACATGTGTCCACATTATTGGTTTGACATCTCCATGTCTATGACTCATGAAACATGGTCATCAACCGATACATGTGCTAATCCATCATTCACGTGTGTCCTCACATGAACTCCGACTAGGGACAACTTTAGAATAACCATACAAGTAAAGAGTTTCACAAACAAGTCACATACTTGTTAATCAACACAAAGGCAATATTCAAGGAACATTTATTAAATCATGGATACAATGAAATATCATCATCAATATGATTGCCTCTAGGCATATCTCCAACAGCTCCCACTTGCACTAGAGTCAATCTAGAAGATATCTAATACCCATAGCTCTTGTGTGCCTCATGCTTAGGTCGTGGGAGAGGCTTCACAAAGGATCTCAAATATTCAAATCCGTGTGTATTTTGCATATCTTTAAATCTCCTCGATTAAGGATCTCTCGAATGAGATGAAACCGCCGCAGATATGTGTTTGTTCTTTTGGTGATTCTCGGCTCCTTGGCTTGCGCAATGGCCCCACTGTTATCACAAGAAAGATCCATAGGATCGCACGCACTAGGAACCACACCTAGTTCAGTTATGAACTTCCTTATCCAAACACCTTCCTTTGCTGCTTCAGAAGCCGCAATGTACTCGGCCTCCGTTGTAGAGTCAGCAACAGTCTCCTGCTTGGAACTCTTCCAACTTACCGCACCACCATTCAAAAGGAACACAAAACCCGATTGCGATTTGTAATCATCTTTGTCGGTTTGGAAGCTTGCATCGGTGTAACCATTTACAACGAGCTCTTCCTCACCTCCGTAGACTAGGAACACATCCTTAGTTCTTCTCAAATACTTGAGGATGTTTTTAATCGTTGTCCGATGACTCTCACCGATCACCTGTATCCGCTCGTAACACTTAGAGCATAGGAAACATCCGACGAGTACACATCATAGCATACATGATAGATCCAATGGCGAAGCATATGGAATCTTACTCATGCGATCTCGCTCATCAGTTGTCGAAGGACACTGAGTCTTGCCAAGATTTATGCCATGAGACATGGGCAAGAACCCTTTCTTTGCCTCCTCCATGTTGAACCGTTTCAACACTTTGTCAATGTAAGTACTCGGCTTAATCCTATTAGCCTTTTTGATCTATCTCTATAGATCTTAATACCCAAAATATATGCCGCTTCCCTAAGTCCTTCATTGAGAAACTATTTTTGGTGAGGTCTTAACGGACTCGAGCATAGGAATATCATTTCCAATCAGTAATATGTCATCTACATATAAGATTAGAAATACGAGTGAGCTCCCACTTGTCTTCTTGTAAACACAAGATTCTTCTTCGTTTTGATGAAGTCAAACCCTTTGACCACTTCATCAAAACGAATGTTCCAACTCCGAGATGCTTGCTTCAATCCATAAATGGATTTTGAAGTTTGCATACTTTTCTAGCATTGTTTGGATCGACAAAACCCTCGGTCGTATCATATACACGTCCTCGGTTAAATTTCCATTAAGGAAAGCCGTTTTGACATCCATCTGCCATATCTCATAGTCGAAATATGCAGCAATAGCTAGAATGATCCGTATTGATTTAAGCATCGCTACAGGTGAGAAAGTCTCATCGTAGTCAACTCCTTGAACTTGCCGAAACCTTTTGCGATAAGTCGAGCTTTATGGATATGAACATTTCCATCCATATCAATCTTCCTTTTGTAGATCCATTTGCACTCTATGGTTTTAACACCATCAAAGGTCAACCAAATTCCAAACTTGATTGTCTCCCATGGATGCTATCTCGGATCTCATGGCACTATGCCATTTCTCAGAGTCTGGGTCCATCATTGCTTCCGCATAGGTCGTAGGCTCATCATCGTCTAACAATAATATATCTCGCGCATTGCGGAGCCTTTCCGACCTTCGTGGTGGTGGTGCTTCCTTTGCCATGGGTTCCTCAACTTGTTCTGCCACATGGGCATCATTCGTCGAGTCTTCCCCGATTGGTTCATCTTGAACTTCTTCAAGTTGCACCGTTCTTCCACTTGTCTCCCTGTTGAGAAACTCTTTCTCTAGGAAAATACCACTTCGAGCGACAAACACTTTGCCCTCTAGTCGGTTGTAGAAGTAATATCCAAAGGTTTCCTTCGGATATCCCACGAAAATGCATTTATCCGACTTGGGTGTGAGCTTGTCCGACTGTAGTCGCTTGACAAACGCCTCACATCCCCAAATCTTTAGAAAAGACAAACTGTGACTCTTCCCAGTCCATATCTCATATGGTGTCTTAACTACGGATTTAGACGGTACCCTATTAAGTGTGAAAGCTGCCGTTTCTAGAGCGTAACCCCAAAAGGATAATGGTAACTGATCGGCTCATCATCGATCGAACCATGTCCAACAAGGTCCGACACGCGCTCGGATACCCCGTTTCTTTGAGTCGTTCGGGCGGTGTTAGTGTGGAACAATTCCGCAACTCTTGGATGATTGCTAAATTCATGACTCAAATACTCGCCACCACGATCGATCGCAGAGCCTTGATTTTCTTGGCACGTTGATTTTCAACCTCATTTCGAACTCTTTGAACTTTTCAAAAGTTTGGACTTATGCTTCATTAAGTAGACATAGCCATATCTACTAAAATCATCGATGAAAGTTATGAAGTAATGAAATCCACCTCTAGCGATCGTGCTCATTGGTCCACATACATCGGTATGTATGATTTCCAACAAGTCCGACGCCTCTCAAAAGAACCTTTGAAAGGTGATTTGGTCATCTTACCAAGCAAACAAGCTTCACATGTCTCGTATGATTCAAAATCAAACGAAGTTAGAAGACCATCGACATGGAGCTTCTTCATGCGCTTTTCACTTATGTGACCCAAACGACAATGCCAAACATAGGTGGGATTCAAATCATTAGGTCAAGTCTTTTAGCATTTATGTTAAAGATAGGCGCATCATCAAGATTTAAAATAAATAACCCATTCACAATGGGCAAAAGCCATAAACATTCCATTTTTAGAGATCAAACAACCATTGTCTTTACTTGCAAATGAATAACCATCTCTCATCAAACATGAGGGGATAAAATGTTTCGACTCATACTAGGAACATAATAACAATTATTCAATTCCATAATAAATCTTGAAGGAAGTGAAGTTGCATGGTGCCGACGGTCAACGCAAAGAACCCTTGCTTTATTCCCGACGCAAAATCAACTTCACCTCTTGCGACTCCTCTACTTCTTATTAGCCCTCTGATCGAGTTGCAAATGTGAGCAACTGATCCGTATCAAATACCCAAGAGTTAATAGGAGAATCTGCGAGAAAAATGTCTAAAACATTTATGACAAGTGTACCATGGGTGGAAGTCTTACTTCCAGCCTTCTTCTTGCATTCATCGGAATCCATGTACTTCTTGCGTTTCTCTTCCAGTGGCGTTTCTTTACAATAGAAGCATACTGTCTCACTCCAGTCCAAGATTAGGCTTAGGCGTTGGCTTCGAGATCATATTCTTAACCTTGCCCTTATTCTTTGGCCATGGCTTCTTACCCTTTTTCTTGAAGCTAGACTTGTTCTGCACATCCATCACATGGCTAGGCCCCTGCACACTTCTTATTGTCACTCTGCTGTTTTGAGCATCCCACAAAGCTCATTAAGGCCCTTATCCGCCCCATGCATATGGTAGTTCAAATGAAATGCCCATAGCTAGGTGGAAGAGACGCTAAAATGAAATCGATTGCCAACTCTTGGCCAATTGGAAAACCAAGTTTATCTAAAGTCCGATCAGAACCAACCATTTTGATCACATGTGGGCCTACGGGTGCACCTTCGTTAACTTGCATTCCGAAAAGCCTTAGAGACATTGAACCGTTCGGTCCCGCCTATGTCCGAACATGTCCTTAAGCGCTATGATCATATCATACGCTTCACGATCCTCAAACCGCTTTTGAAGGTCGGGTTCCATGCATGCAAGCATAAGACGACTAATCTCAAGAGAGTCATCACATGCTTTCTTGTAGGCATTTTTAACAATGAAGAGACGCATTGTTAGCGTGTTCTTCGGGATTGGGGTGTCGAACGTTTTCCTTTTTATCGCCACGAGAACAATTCTCGAGTTACGGACCCATCCGAATAGTTTGTTCCATTTAATTTCTCTTTCTCAAGAATCGATCGCAAAGCAAAAGGGTGTGCGTGGTTGCTAGATGCCATTGATCTACAATAGGAAATGCAAAATACTAAGACAAATAAAACCATGATAGAGTAAATTGTATTAAACAAATTTAATAGAATGTACTCCCACTAAAATCAACATCCTCTGTTGATTCTTAGCGATTCAAGATCCGCAATTAACGAGTCTACTAGTGAGCTTTTGCATCACCGCTAGGAGACAAGGTAATTCGTAAGCAACACCTTGCTAATCATATCTCTATATGACTCTTGTTGTTGGGTGACATCTCTATGCCCGGCGCCCAACCTTTATGCCCCAAGGCCCATAACCTTTATGATAACCTTGTTAAGTTCACCAATCCTTATGCATGTAAGTATCCGATACAAAACCCATCTAGTCAAGGAAAGTTGATGGTGCCCTAATTTTATAGACCCACCATCAATTTACAAGACATGGGATGGTGCAAAGTTTAATTGGGAGGGCATATGTTTAACTTAACATTTTGTGAGGATCGCTATACTTCTACCATTCAAACATGCATAGGAGTAAAACAACAGAATAGCATTCACACAATTGTGACTCAAGATGGCCCATTTTCTCATGGTGATCTCCATCGCCATAGAATCTATCCACCATGATGATCTCCATCTCCATGGTTCATGTGTGCCATCCCTCCAAGTGATGTGTCCTCCGAGTAATAAAATACATGGATACTAGGAATCATCACAAGTCGGCACGCAGGCCGTTAATACAATACTTTGACAACACAATGGCTCCAGCCGTGTTGCCGTACCCACGACACGCAGGTCATGCAAATATTACAAACATGCATCACATACACATTAGGCCATACTGGTCACATACATCCTGCAAAAACAAGTTATGCATAGAATCGCAATCTACCGGATAAGGGGTCGAGGGTTTCCCCTCAGGTTCGAAGGGCGGCGCCGCAGTATCTCCAAGGCCAGGACATTCGTAAAAAAACAGAGATCCAATCTATGCAATTTTTACATAGGATTTTGATCGGCAAATCATATTTACCACAAATCGACTACTGTTCCGATTCGACCAATTTGTACTGATCTTCGCATGCCGCAACCGGTTTTACGTGTCACTGTCTACCCCGATGGCGAATCCGACCGGTAGGGGTATGTTGTTTCACGACCTTAGCAGCATGATCACGGTATATCGATTATTAATCTAGGTTCCGATTCGATCAATCATATTGATCTTCGCATTCCGCAACTGGTTTTACGTGTCACTGTCTACCCCGATGGCGAAACCGACCGGTAGGGGTATGTTGTTTCACGACCTTAGCAAAGCATGATCACGAAACCGGATCAATCCATTACGTAACTATACAATCGATCACATCGATCATACCGATTTACATATCGCCATATGCAAATCACCGAACCTATAACATGACAAAGAACCGCTCGATACCATCGTAGGGAAACGGGTAGGCTACACTAGCGCAAATTAAAAATTCTACCCAGTAAACCAAGATCACTGCGATTATAGATCACGGTCTTACCACTAGACGCGCAGTGCGGAAGTTGATGCTGCAAGCGTCGGGCGATGTAGTCGTACCAAGTTGATGCGATGCGTCAGGCGCAGTAGTCGTACTACTTCCTCGTGCTCGTCGCGGCGCCCCACGCATGGCTCCTTTCTTGCGGTTCGTCCCAACGCCACGATGCGGCGCCCAAAGGTATCCACACGTGCGGGAGGAAGCGACGCGCGCGCGGACTACTAGATCCGCGCGGCGACTAGGGCGTGGGAGGGGTGGCGGCCAGGGTTTGAGGATGTCACGAAAAACTCAACACCCAACCAGCGCGCCCCTGCCCTCCTTTTATAGACGTCCTTATAATGGGCTTCTACGAATAGAGGCCCATTAGGACTCAATGCCCAGTCTAATTCGGATCCAATCCGAATTAGGCTTCAGCCCCTTAAGTGTGTGACCCTATGGTTCACATATGTTTAGACATGACGCGAGTACACATACTTGGTCAATAGTTGGTAGCGGCCTCTAGCAAGACATGCCAACTCCTAAACATACGTAAAGATCATATCGGACGAACCATCACAACGTTATGTACATGCCAATCCCTTTGCCTCACGATATTCGGTCGAGCTCCAAGCTGACCACTCTTTCTCGATCCTGTGATCCGGAATCCCTTACTAGGTTAACTCTTAACCTTAAGTAGCATGGCCATGCATTTCTGGATCCGATCACTCGAGGCCCAGAGATATCTCTCTCGTGTAGAGAGGCAAATCCCATCTCGACCGACCATGCCTCGCAAAGACATGCTTCATGACAAACCCAAAGCTACCTTTATAACTACCCGATTTGAGTAGCGTTTGATAGCCCCTAAGTAGGTCGATTCACATCTCAAGTACATGCGACGATCTCGGGTCTAAGGACAAGGCGTACACATTGTGTAGAGAGAACCATAAGAATAATTACTATGTCTCATGTTGGGTCGGTCCAACCCCATGTTCTAAACATGTGTCCACATTATTGGTTTGACATCTCCATGTCTATGACCTGTGAAACATGGTCATCAACCGATACATGTGCTAATCCATCATTCACGTGTGTCCTCACATGAACTCCGACTAGGGACAACTTTAGAATAACCATACAAGTAAAGAGTTTCACAAACAAGTCACATACTTGTTAATCAACACAAAGGCAATATTCAAGGAACATTTATTAAATCATGGATACAATGAAATATCATCATCAATATGATTGCCTCTAGGGCATATCTCCAACAATAATCAGGAAGACCCTCCTTATGAAGTGTTAGATAGGGTCTTGGTAAGTACTTCTTGGGAGTAGAAATTTCCTTTAGTCAATATTAAAGCCTTACCTCGAGTGCTTTCTGATCATGTTCCTCTTTTTGTGGATACTGGAGACAACACTATCAATCATTCACTTTTCAGATTTGAAATTTGTTGGTTTTTGAGAGATGACTTGTGTCAGATTGTGCACACAACCTGGGAACAATCCAATGCTGTGGATTCTTCCTTGGATGTTTGGCAATTCAAATTGAGGAAGCTTAGAAAAGTGTTGAGGGGTTGGAATAGGAATGTTGAAAGTTATTATAGAAAGAATAAACAATATCTCCTATGTCAGATTGATCTGTTGGACAAGGAGTGTGAGATTAATGGTTTAGACAAAGCTAAAAGGGACTTAAAATCTCATTTGGAAAATAGTTTGAGAAGTATTTTGAAAGAGGAAAGACTCAAATGGTTCCAAAGATCTAGAGAGAGAGTTATTAGAGGGAGATAACAATACAATATACTATCATGCCAAAGCAAATGGGAGGAGGAGAAAAAACACCATCTCTGTTTTACATCAAGATGAGGGAGTGATTGAAGGAAATGAGAATTTAATGTGTTATATTACTGATTTCTATAAAAATCTCTTTGGGCAGTCAGGTTCTACTTCTTTGCTTTTTAATTCGGAAGGTGTCCCTCAACTGAAAGAACATGATAAATTTTTCCCGATTCAGGATGTTAATATGATTGAGCTTAAAGAAGTGGTTTTTTCTATGGAATTGAATAAAGCTCCGAGGATGGGTTTCCCATTGAGTTTTATCAAAAGTTTTGGCTTGTATTAAAATCTGATATGAAAAATATTTTAGATGACTTTTTGGATGGTAAAGAGGATATATCAAGACTCAATTATGGGATTATCACTCTGTTGCCTAAAGGGATGAATGCAGATTGTATTAAAAAATTTAGACTTATTTGTTTGTTGAACGTTAGTTACAAAATTTTGACCAAAGTGCTTACTAATAGGTTGGCTAAGGTGATTGATAACATGATTTTGATGTCACAAACTGCTTTCCTTAAAGGGAGGTACATCATGGAAGGTGTCATCACATTGCATGAAACTTTGCATGAGCTTCACAAGAAGAAAAGGTCTGGTGTTTTGTTTAAGGTTGATTTTGAGAAAGCTTATGACAAAGTTAAGTGGCATTTTATTTTTAAAACTCTAGTTTTAAAAGGTTTTCCCACTAAATGGATTGATTGGATTATGCATGTAGTGAGTGGAGGTAATGTTTGTGTGAGGGTAAATGATGAACTAGGTCCTTATTTTAGAACTTTTCAGGGTCTCAAACAAGGGGATCCTTTATCTCCGTTGTTGTTTGACCTTGTTGCAGATATGTTAGCCATTCTAATTAATAAAGCCCAAAAATTGGGTTTGATCAAAAGTCTAAATTCTCATTTAGTGGAAGAGGGGATGGCTATTTTACAATATGCAGATTATACAATCTTTTTGATTTAGGATGATGAAGAGAGTGCGAAAAACTTGAAATTCATTCTTTGTCTGTTTGAACATATGTCTGGTAGTGAGGTTTTTTTTGTTGGTCTAGCAAAGGAGAAACAAAATATTGATGAAGAAATTTTCACTTGCAAAGGGGGCAAATTTCCTCTCAGACACTTGGGGATTCCAGTCGATAAGAAGAAGGTGAAGAATGCGGACTGGAAATTTATGGAGGATAAATTTGAACATAAGTTGAGTGGTTGGCAAGGAAAATTGCTTACTTTGGGGGTGTGAGGACCCCGGTTTATTTGGCTTGTAATGCTTAACCATCCACTTGGTCCTAACATTACAAATCAAATAAACCAAGCCTCGAGATATGTATACTTCCCAGAAATGCAGTATATACACTTCGCTACAAAATGGTGCATCAATCCCATTCATTCACATAGAACCGAAGCACAACACAAGTTCAAAAGACATACATAATACAAAGAGTTATTACAAACAAGAGGCCAACCGGCCAAATGACATACAACTAATAGGTAAACAGCGGAAGCAAAAGGGCCATAAGATGGCGATAAACAAAAGCCAATCAGTATACCTTTACCCACAAGGCAACCAACCGGACCGCCAAGCTAATCGTTCCAGACACCGCCACAACATATCTCACAAAAGTGAGGCCCTTCGGGCTCACCTTCTTCCTCTGCAACAAAACAATTAAGCATAGCATCTGAGTACAAAAATTATTTTTGTACTCGCAAGACTGACGTGTAAGATAACAGAACTATAATTAACTACATGCAAGCTTTATTTAAGTGGAGGAGGCTCTGGACTTATTTTCGGCATAAAGCAAGTTTTATTGGCAATAAGGTAATACATTAAAAGCAAGTTTGCAATTAATTTTTATTGTTCAAATAACAGAATGACAATTATACAATAGATAGATGACAACAACGTCCTGGAAGTGACTAACCCAATAGTCACCACAACAATAGCATGAAGTACCCCTTCATACCACCCATGTCAAGTTTTAAGTTTTTAAAAGGTTGTAGTCTAGTTCTTGCACGACCTTACCAAGCAATGTCCATAATCTAGGACAAGGCTATTCGAATAGTTTTAAACCCTGCAGGGGTGTACCAATGTACCCACACGATAGACCGCCTTTCCACCAGCCACGGTTAGCATACTTCCTTTGGTATGCCGGCACAGCTAAGTCTAACAAGACGCTTTCCAATGGACGATGCTAATTAAGAGCCGCAACCCATGGGGATAAGGATACATTAAACAACCTAACCGGTCTGCTAATGCTCCCCTCCCAACACCACACACACACACACACAGTTTTAACACACCCACCGACCAGCTCATAATTAACACCTCCCAAAGTACTTAGTCAAGAGAGGTCCCATATCCCTCTCGTGTGGTTAGCACGTAATCAGCGCTTGGCTTAGTGACACAAGTAACTCGGTCCTTGGGGACTTAGGCACCATTCCAATCACACCCAACAGATCACACCAACATACCATTGTGCCCAAGTCAAGATATAATTTTTGTTTTCAGTTTTTGATTTGCAAAGCAGTAAAACACAAGGACTGGACATAATGGAATAATATAAGTATTTGTGTGATCAAGACCATCGACTAAGTCGATGATCGCCCAATACTACCGATAACTAGGCATGGCTAAGCAATATTTATTCGTAATCTACTAAGTGACAAGAGCTCATCCAACGAACTCTAATCACAGCAAATAACCTAAGCTCAGGTAGTAGAGGATAATTATTTACCTACAGATTATGCAACTAGAGGATTAACTAATCAATTTTAACAACAAAATAACAATGCATACATACAAGTTAAACAAAGTATTAGACTTTAAAAGTAATGGGATTAAATGGGAAATGATCAAACTGCTTGCCTAGCTGCTGTTGCTCACTATGCTGCAGAGGATCACTCTTAAGAACGGCACAATCGTCGGAACCTACCGAAAGAGCGAAAAAGAACCGATAAGAACAAAGAAAACGAAAAAGACCCTAAAACCAAAATGCTCTAAAAATTTTACAGCAGCAAGAGCATGATTTAAAATGAATTTAGAAACAAGAACCAATTGATTTGGACTTTTATTGCAAAAGATATGATCAAAACAATTTGGTTCGGCTGAAAAAAGTGCAATCTGTTCTGTTCACATAATTAAATTATTTGGTGAAAATTTCTAGAAAGGCGGTGTAGCTGAAATTTTTATGGTAGGTAGCTACTGACATTCTAAGGCTAACACAAGTGGTCTCACCTCATTTGGAGTTAAAATGATTTAGTTATGATTTTTCCAAGTTATAAAACTAAGACATGGTTAATCTCAGAATTATAGACTACTTTAAAACATGGGTTATGCTAAAGTACTTTAACAGATGCATTTATAGAACTTTAGTTTGTTAAATTTGGAGCTACAGAGAAAAAGATATGTATTTTTGAAGTTTAAAACAATTAATAAAGTTCAAATAAAAGCTTTCGGGACTTATTCTGGAAAACCGACTCAAACTGGGGAGGTCGTGGGCCGTTAATCGAAAATCACACGACACACGAGCACAGGCGCGAACTCCACCACGAGCACCTGGGCGCCAAGACCTCATCGCGCCTAGGGGAGGTCTTAGCCGTTAGATCTAGACTTGATGGCCCAGATCCAACAGGAGGTCCTTAAGGTGGAGGTCTAAGAGAGGAGTGCGGACGGTGAGATCCGAAGGAGGGAGGTCTTTGACGGCTAAGATCTACCGAGGAGGTCTTAACTGCCAACGGCTCCACCGGTGGATTTAGATCCAATGGCCCACGTGAGATGGAACGTTCGGGTCACCCGAACGCCTCAACGAGTCTGGGCCTTGGATCTTGAGCTGGACGGCTTAGATCAAGATCGCCTCCGGAGGGGTCCGAATGTTCTCCAGATCTGAGCCGTAGATCTAGAGATGAACGACCAAGAGAGAAACTAAGCGATAGAGTTGTAAATAGACTGAGGAGGTCTAGCCCGTTAGATCAAGATCTAACGGTCCAGAGCTGACGGGGAGGTCCTAGACGATCACGATTTCCAGGGGGAGGTCCTGAACGGCTAAGATGCAAACGAGGGAGGTCTGGACGACTAGGATCTCACCGAGGAGGTCCTAACGGTCTAGATCTAAGCGGGGAGGTCCTATGCGACAGGTGTTTAACAGAGAGAGGTCTGGACGGTTCAGATCTCCGCGGGAAGGTCCTGAACGGTCCAGATCTGAGCGAAGGGAGGTCCTGCGGTCTTCTTCATAAAGGACCCGAGGTGGTCTTTTGCAAAGAGGACCGGGGGGGTGGCTCAGGGGTGGTTTTTATAAAACGACTAAGGGAGGTCTTTTTGCAAAGAGGACGCCAAGGAGGTCCGAGAGGGTGGTTTTATTAACACGACTAGGGGTGGTCTTTTTGCACAGAGGACCTCAAGGAGGAGGGTGATCCTAGCGGCTGGGATTTAACCTACGGAGGTCTTTAACGGCCAGGATTTCAGCGGGGAGGTCCTGGCAGCTAGAGACTTATACTAGGAGATCTAACGGCTGAGATCTGGGTCGGGGTGGTCCTAAACGGCCACGATTGAAACTAAGAGGTCGAGGACACTAACTGCACCCATGGCTTACCGACAAGAACAACATTTAACCCTAATGATTAGGCTCTCGGACAACTTAAATGCTAATCATTGGGCTACAGCACTTGTCCGAGTAAGGCACGACAAAAACATGAACTCGGTTTTTAGCTCACCGACGGCGACGGGGACTTCGACGGATAAAACCAAAAGCACAGCTAGGTTCCAAATAGTAAGGAGAATCTACAGGTACCGAAAACTAGGGCTAGAGCGCATCCTACTGGCGGCTAGCCGGAGATGACCGAAGGAGGCTAAATACGGCAAAACGAAAAGCTACCGAGGTTCAAACGACTGGGTTTCCAATACTAAGGTACTAACCTGGGAATGAAAGAGGTCCAAGAATGGTCGCAGGAGCTCCGGTGATGGTGGTGCTCGCCGGAGATGAGGAAGACGACCAACTTGGCCCCGAAAACAAGCTCCCCAAATTGTCAACCTCTGTGAAGGTTTAAACAAAACAAGTTAGGGAGACTTGAGGTGACCAAGATGACAAAGTGACAACCAATATTGCAATATTGAACCACTGGAGCTCGAAGGTCGCCTGGGAGCTCCAAGGTCCAGCAATAGTGGCAGAGGCTTTCGGGTGTTTTGAGCACAAGAGCAGAGAAAGAAGTTAGAGGTGCAAGAATGGATCCAAAGGAGCTTAAGGAAGAAGCTCGGGCTCAATATATAGCCGGAGAGGAACAACAAAGGCAGTGTCCACAGTTTCAACAAGCTAGGACACTCGAAATGATGGGAGTGGGTGTCAGGGAGACTTTTGAGCAAAAGGGCTGCCACACAATTAATGTTGGTAGCACATAGCTGTTTGTCAGCCCTAGAGTTGACAAGGCACTGCTCTCTACTGCCATGCACAAAAGTTGACAATGACTAGGCCCCACCAGTCAGTGAGAGAACCAGGGAGGACCTGTCAAAGAGCTCAATGGCTAAAATCAGCACAGAGCTCCAACTAGGGAGGTCTGAACGGTTGGATGAGAATCTAAGGGCTCAGATTTTAAATAAGGATTAGAGGTCCTAACACTTAGGGGAGGTCTGAGCCCCAGATCCAAAGATGAACGACCCACGATCACAGAAAGTGCTAGGGGTGGTCGGTGAGGTCTGAGGAGGACGCCCCAGGGTGGTCTTTGCAAAAGATGCAAAGAAGGTCCTAGGGGAGGTCTGAGCCCCAGATCCAAAGATGAACGGCCCACGATCACCCAAGTGCTAGGGGTGGTCGGGGAGGTCTGAGGAGGACGCCCCAGGGTGGTCTTTGCAAAAGATGCAAAGAAGGTCCTAGGGGAGGTCCTCGAGGGTTGTCTTTGCAAATAGATCATGAGGAGGTCGAGCGGGTTGGATTGAGATCCAAGGGCTGCGGGGCTGGCGAGGTTGCACGGGCGCGGGCTGGTGCTTTTAATTGGTTTGACCGAGCCAGTTGGCACGAGCCAGACTCTGGTGCGCACCGGAGGAACAGTGAATCCCAGTTTGAGTTTGAAATTAAAAGCTGAGACTTGGGGATTTATTTGAGGTAGCAAACTAACTCTAAATTTTATGAAATTTTGACAGTAGCTTGCTAACCTTGAGATGGACCTTGTATAAAATTTCCAAAGGTTTTTGTGCTGTACATTTTCCTCCAAAAATTATACAATGTGCTGAGCTAGGGTTTGACTACATGTCAAATAAGTTTGACTGACCCTTAAAAATATTCTAACAATTTCTAAAAATTGTGCAATTTTTCAGAGGGGTCACATATCAACCCTAGCACTGAGGAAAAATAGTTCCAGAGCAAGATCACAAGATTTGACAAGCGGATTTTTGGAAAGGCTTGTATTTCCATAATTCTTATTACAAGAATTTCCCAACATACTGGAATTACAAGATGTAAGAAAAAGTTTTAATTTCTACTCGTTTTCTTACATTTGGAACACAAATCCAGAATTGGGATGTTACAGGGGGTAGATTGATTCTTGTTAACTCTTCCCTAAGCAGTCTACCCTTATATATGTTGTATTTTTATAAAGTCCTTGTGGGGGTCAGGAAAAAGTTGGATTCTTTCAGATCTAATTTCCTTTGGAATTCCGCTAAGGGTAATAAAAATATCACTTGGTTAGCTGGCGAGTGGTGTGTTTACCCAAGCACCAAGGGGGTTTAGGTGTTCTAGATCTAAAGGATATGAATTTAGCTCTTTTGGGTAAGTGGTTGGGGAAGGCCTTTGGCAAGATATTATCAGAAACAAATACTTGGCTAAGCATACTTTATCTCAAGTGAAAACTAAAAATGGAGATTCCTACTTTTGGAAAGGAGTAATAAGTATTAAAGATACTTTTCTCTCTTGCTGTAGAAGGAAGTTGGGTGATAGTACCAAAACTAGGTTTTGGGAAGATTTATGGTTAGGAGACTTTCCTTTTGCTAAAAAGTATGCCAGGTTGTATAACTTGGTATATAAGAAGCATGTACTAGTAGCAGAAGTTTTTGAAACAGGTATAAGATCAATTAGATTTAGAAGAGTCTTGCTGGGAGAGTGTTTGGTGTTGTGGTAGCATTTATTAACTGATTGTGAAGGGGTGAAATTAAATGATGCAAATGACCAATTGGTGTGGTTGCCTTCTAAATCTGGAAGATTTTATGTGAAATCTTTTTATCTTGCTTTAAGAAATTAGAACTTTATCTTCCCATATCATATCATTTGGAAATTAAAACTGCCTCTAAAGATTAAGATATTCTTGTGGTTAGTGCTTAAACAAAGGATTTTGACCAAAGATAATCTTATCCATAGAGGTTGGTTTGGAGATAAAAGTTGTGTTTTTGTGGAGTGAATGAGAGTATTAATCATTTATTCTTATCCTGTCCTTTATCAAGATTCATCTGGAATGTTGTTTCTTGTGCATTTGGGGTGCCTTGCCCTCCTGATAATATTCACCAGCTGATGACCAACTGGATTGGAGTTTTTGTTGGGAGGACAAGAAAATTGATTTTAGTTGGCATAGCAGCTGTGTTTTGGTGTATTTGGAGAGCGCGTAATATGGCTTGTTTTAACAAGAAATGGCCTTCAGAACCAATGTTTGTGGTTGTAGACATATGCAAAAACATTAACGTCTGGGCAAAATTACAGAAGGAGGTCGATCAGGATTTGCTCTTCAGGGGCGCTGACGTGATGAATCAAGTGGCTATAGAGGTTTTCGGGGCCAAAAGATAATGGACACCATCGATTAGGAGGTTGGATGATGGATGTGGCTCTGGTGCTAACCTGGGAAACGTCTAATGTTTTGTTTTGCATTAGTTGGATAGTTGTCTTGTTAAGCTTGTGGCTTAGTTTGATATTGCCCTGGAAAACCGTTTTTTGTAAGCACCTGTTAGTTTGTTTTGCTTCTTTGTTTGAACTTCTGTAATTTGGTTTCTTTTAATAGAAACAGGGGAAACCTTCTTTTAAAAAAACACTTTGTGGAAGTTCATGGCCGATATGGTTTGATAGACCGTCGTTTGTCAAGTTGTGTTGTTTAGGCCCCGCACATTCCAGAAAAATGTTGATGTTAGGTCCTATCATGGGAACCTTATGAGTAGGGATGGCAACGGGGCCATTCCTCGTCAGGGAGTAGTGGAACATCCCCATCCTCGAGAGACGAAAAATTCCCCGTCCCCGTCCCTATCCTTGTCCTCGGGTGCTATTCTTTTCCCGTTCCCCATCCTCATCAGGTTATCGGGGCCCCACGGGGACCCATATCGGAAAGTTGGATCCCGAAAGAAGTGAAAATAAGATCCATAATGTTATAAAATGAGTATGAACATCCACATGTAATGCTAAAATGATAATATTTTTTGATTAATTAGTATCTAGAAAGTAAAGGATGCAAAAGAGATTATCGGGCTATCGCCTTATCGAGTTGGGCGGTAGTGGTCTAATGGCCTAGATGTCTTATCGGGGGTCCATGCGGGTAGCAGGAATAGGGAGTAGGGGAATGGCCCCATCCCCGTTTGACCCGATGGGGAATTATATTTGTATATTAGTATCCCTGTGGGAAAAGAAATAGCCCTATCCTCGTCCCCTAATAGGTGAATTCCCCATCAGAGAATGGGGAACGAGGCCCATTGTCATCCCTACCTATGAGCCCTTTGAGCCCTTGGACCGGCTTGATTCGTGAGTAGGGGGTGGTTGTATGACAAGGACGGTTGAGGTGATGGCCAGAAAACCTGTCGGCCAGCTAAAATAGGTCCGCTTGGAAGATGGTAGATTAGTGTCCCGATTTTGGTGTTTGTTGGTCAGGTTGCTTCGCCGTGGTGACACCATCAAGGCTTGGTCGCCATGTTGGGGATGAGTTTGAGCACCACCGAGGTCGAAGATAATAGGGTGGCATGCGTGAGTAGCATGCAAATAGCGTCTTAGCGCGAGGTTACAAACAGTAGACATAACAATCAAAACACTAGTAGAGGTCCGATGCTGAACATGAAGGGACATGGACTTGACAACGAAGGTAGTTGCAGCTAGGTGGTCTTGACTATGTGACCACATTGTTAAAAAATTCACACTCAATATTGCCGAAACTGTGGTGCTCAGGATGGCACTGCCGTTGCCCCCATAGAGGCCCGATGTGTGCCAGCATCCTCGACATGGTCGAGGCCTTGTTGGCTTTCGTAGTCAATCAACGCTTCTGTGATCTTCATCACTATCAGGTTATGAAGTTGGAAGAGAGCCATGAGTGCGTCGATGGGTCCCGGAAATCCTTTTTATTCAGTGGGTCCCACATGGCATTCTCTCAGCCATTTTCCAAAATTCCCGAATGAAAGATTCTGAGAATATTCCCTCAGCTCCACATGTGAGTGACTCATATTCTCTCTCCCTTTTTTTCAGCATTTTCTTTCCCGATCAAACTTCCAAGAGCTCGTTCTTCCTCATACGAACTCCGATTGAACCCATTAAGTTTCTAATTTCATCTAAAATCAAGTCCTACCTTTTGATACCATTAAATTTGAATTTGGAGTTTATTTAATTTGTCCTTTTAAATTTTGTTTATTTTTGCGCTTTCTCTCTCGTTACATGTTGACATTCCAGGATCGCGGGAAGGAGCTAAAGGTCAAGGATGTCGAAGATCGAATATAAAGAACAACAACATTGATATAACATGGTAGGTTGTTTTTTGATAATATTGCACCCAGTTTTCCAAAATAACTTTCATTTAAAGTATTGCATGTTAATTCAATTATTAAATTCTTTACTACTTTCGGATTAGCTATGCAACCTGTTGATTATGGCCATCTTGTTTATTGTATTGCCATGATCATTTGTCACCTTAGCTCGATTAATTACCGGTTGGTATTATCATAGCACTAACGTGGGTTGGTTAGACACGATTTGTATGCTTAGCCATGCAATGGGTCATTGATATCGTTTTAATGGCAAATCTATACCTAACTAAGTGACCATGGAATATCTTTGTGATAATTGGTATGACATGTGTTGTCACTTTGTGGAAGCATGTGTTGCATTTTAATCAACTAGGTGGGAAAATATTTAGATTGGGGCGAGTGGAAGTACTAAATAAACTGGTGGCTTTGTGAAGGGATCTTTGTGAATAGGTTAGTAAATTGGTAATCTGGCCCTAATCGAATTAAGAACTTAACTTTGTGCGCTATTGGACTGACTCATACAATACGATCACATGCTTGGAATGGGACATGCCTAGCTCAGTAAGTTATGGAGTCTCAACATTGGCTGTTTCAGGTAGTAGGTTAGCTTAGTGATGGGTGGAGATGTGGGGTCATTAGTTGAGCCACATTTATAGACGGTTCGCTGTTTACATATCCAATGGTGTGCTCCGGGCCAATGAGCTTAGTGAAGTTTGGTTACCGGATTAAATTTCACCGAGAGGGTCATTGTTGAGATGAAGTTTTAGAAAGGCTTTGTTGTGATCTTCTCTGATCAAGTTGACTACATCTTGTGGGTAAAGTGTATACTATCTGCAGAGTGTTAACAATATATTCGAATAGCCGCGTCTGCGGTCATGGACATGCTCAGGGATTTCACATGCGGGGTAGACTTTACAAAACAAAACTGGGAGGGACAGCTGTGTGAATAAACTTATACAGCCATATGAAAGAATTGATTTAGACTAAGTGAGCTTTGTAGAAATACTTGTTAAATTATTATTACTATTTGTTTTCAATTATGTTTTCAGTCTATTATTCATATTCAACTCCAACTGTTGCTTTTAGCAAAAGAACCATAGATGTCACATCCTTTGGAATAAGCCATCATCTATAATTGCATTCTGTGGTACAACTTGCTGATTACTCCACGTACTTACCCTTGCTATAAACAATGTTGTTCAGTTGATGAAGACTACAACAGAGCATCGTTGGTCACCAAGGTCAAATTCAAGGATCGTGGAGAACTAGATCGCGTTACCCCAGTTGATTGCCTGTGAGCATACGGATGGGCCATACTAAAGTTATTGTGTTTCCTTCCGCTACAGCTTATTTGAGATATTCACCTTCTGAGGCATTAATTTTAAGCTTTGACCGTAAAGTCACTACCTTGATAATTATTGTCAATTGTCTATTTATTAGTTATCTTTGCATATGGAATGATATTTCATCGATGTTACCACTGTGTGCACTAGCGTGATTCTGGAATAGTGCAGTATACACAAAGGGTCCAAATTTGCATATTTGTGTCCCGACAACATCCTTGAATAGTTGGGACTCCAGTTGCCATTTAGCATGCAAGCTGGCCACCCTACCTGACTTGGTAGAGAAGCAAGGCACTGAAGCTGCAACAGTCACCATAGTTGCTAGAGCTCATGGGTGCGCAAGAATTCTGCCAACACTAGTGGATCTCATTGCATGCCGACCATCTGTTCTCCTACTTCATAATGAAGGAGGTGTCTGGTGCTGTGGTGCAATCGTCTTTGCAGGTCATGGCCTTGAACCTTTAAGGGAGTAATAGATTTGTTCGAGGGACGTGCTTCCAATGCTCCCCTTAAAAGTGAAATGCACGATTTCCATTGTTGACAATGCCAAGACTATTCCTACCAACTAGTACTATGCTTGCAAGTGGGGAAAAATATGAGAGTATCCTTTTTATGCTCTATCTCAATTGCTTGGTTATTATTTAGGCTAAAATTTTAAGCATTTGATCACATTCACATTGTTAACATGCAGATCAGTAGTTTGGAAAGCAACAATTTTAGGGCAAAAGTGTTGGTGATATGCCTTAAGAGGCAATCATGGATATGATTATTTCACGTCTATGTTTATGAGTTATAAAATAAATGTTATTATGTTCTTTGAATGAATTATCATTTATAAAGATTAGCTATCATGTGACTTGTTGGTGAAACTCTTTACTAGTTGTATGACGTCATTCTAAAAAGGATCCCTGGTCACATGTCACTAGTTGGGACACTAGTGACTTATAGACCAACACATGTATTGACTGATGACCATGTTTCATCGGTCGTAGATATGGGGATATCGAATCAATAATGTGAGTGCATGTTAGAGAACATGATGTTGGATTGACCCACCTTGAGGCACTACTGAGATTATTATGATTTTATGTATCATCAGTTGGTCTCAAGAAGTGATGATGTATAATCCTTAGACCTGAGATCTGTTGGTGGTATGCCCAAGAGGCAATCATAGAGATGATTGTATCACGTTTATGTTTATGAGTTATTGAATAAATGCTGGAGTAAACAGCAGATGATGAACCCTCATCACCCAGGAAGTGGAGCCAACGCCAACAACAATGGAAGTGCCCCAATCAATGAACCAGAGTGGCAACAGTTGATGGCCAATCAAAACCGTCTGATCGAACTGCTCTCTCAGTCCATCAACAACAATCAAGCCCGACAAGCTACAACTTCCCAAGCTCCAACTCCAATTCCACCACCTCAAAGAACCAGCATGTCAGAATTTATGAGGATGCGTCCGCCAACTTTTTCGAGCAGCACTGAGCCCATGGATGCAGATGATTGGCTTCGGGCAATTAGTAAGAAGTTGGACATAGCCCAATGCACTGATCGTGAGAAGGTGTTGTTCGCTTCGCACCAGCTGATGGGTCCAGCTTCCGAATGGTGGGACAATTTCAGCATCTCACATGCCCATGCTCAAGAAATCACGTGGGATGAGTTTGTGCGAGCCTTCCGTCATGCACATATCCCTGCGGGCATAATGACCCTCAAGAAGGAGTTTCATTCGTTGCGCCAGGGCAACCTCTCTGTGAATGAGTACCTACACAAGTTCAATCAATTGGCACGATATGCACCTAATGATGTTGCAAAGGATGAAGACAAGCAGGAAAGATTCCTAGAAGGACTCAATGATGATTTGTCCGTACAGTTGATTTCTTAGGATTATACTGACTTCCAGCAGCTAGTCGACAAGGCGATTCGTCAAGAAGGCAAGCACCACGAGATGGAGAATCGCAAGAGAAGAATGGTTGCACAGAAGCCCAACTCGGGAAGTTTTTCTAGAGCTAGAGGGACTTCATCGTACCAAGTCAAATCCCAGCCAATAGCAGGCAACCCAGTCAACTTAGAGTCCTCCAACACGTCTGATGGTGACCAGGCACAGAAGGACCCATCCTATGTTCTAGGCATCACGTGCTTCAAATGCCATGAGGTTGGGCATTTCGCTAGTAAATGTCCAAAGAAGCAGCAGGCAGCAAATCCAGCTGACTCTGAATTCAACATCATGCAAGCAAACAAGAATCCGCAGAATTCAGGAAAAGGACGTCTGTACAATGTCACAGCTGAAGTTCTGTCAGATGATGAGCAGGATGTGAACGACGACAATTCCAGTTGAAAACCTTGTATCCCTAGCTTTCCTTCTAGCCACTCCGAATCTCGGGGTCGAGATTTCTTTTAAGGGGGGGAGTTTGTAACATCCCAAGGTTATGTTACCAAAAAAAAAGTTATTATTTTATTGGATTTTCTGAATTTGATAGAGTTTCATTTGCTTTATTTGAATTTATGAAATTTTAAAAATAAAAATTTAAAATTTATTTGGAGTTCTTGAAGTTTTATTGGATTTAAATTGAAAAATAAAAATTTACTTAATTTCTAGGATTTTCTGGAAATTTAAAAGCTTTTTCCTAAGTATTTTAAAGCCAGAACAAATTTATTTGCAAAATTAAAAGCCAACATAAAGTTGGAAATAATTTTATTAAGTTCAAAATAAGTATGGGAATTTTTGTGGATTTTTCCATAATTTTTGGAATTATTTTGCTATTTTCTAAAGCCATTATGAATTACTAGAATTAAATCAATTAGAAAATCAAATTAGAAATCCCTAATTTTCTTTGGGCCGAATCTCCTCGGCCCGCTCCATTTTTCCCACGCACCCGGCCCACTTGGCCCATCTCCACCCAGCCTAGCCGCAGCCGCTCCCCTTTTCCTCCCACCGTCCGATGTAAATCGGACGGCCATCCAATGCCCACGCCACCTCACTCTCCCGACCGTCGGATGGAGATCCGACGGCCCCATGCCTTCTTCTTCCTCGCCTCTTCTTCCTCACGCGCCCGAGTCAACCGCCGCCATTATCGCCCACGCGGGAGCTCCGTTAGCTCCTCCATCTCTTCCCCATTCTCCGCGCCCATGCACGCAACGACTTCCGCTCCTCACGCCGCGCCCGTTCCCGGCCGTTGTCTCTTATTTCGCGCACGATCTCGCCGGTTCGCCCGCACGCCGCAACCGCCGCCGCCACGTCCACCGCACACGATCTCCACCTCCCGGCATCCTCCGCCCCTATAAAAGGGAGCATGAGGTGCCCCCTTTCACCCTCATTCCAACCCCGCCACCCACTCCTCCATTCCCCTCCTCATTCGACCGAAGTTCGAGTTTTTGCGCTGGCCACCGCGTTGAGGTTTTCCTCCGATTCCGGTGAGACCATCTCCGCTCCGCCCTTGTCTCCGCCACCACCAGCATCGGCGTGTCTCTGCGAACTCGGCACGTGCATTCACTTACCTCGGGAGCCACCGGAGCAGCTGCGCCATCGACGACCGAGCTTCGCCGCCGCCTATCTCCTCGCCGCCGGCTAACGCCGCCGCCTCAGGTGACCTAACCGCGCGCCCTCATCTCCCCCGCACTCTCCTCTCCCTTTTCCTGCCCTCGCCGGCCGCTGCCGCGCCGCCAAACGCCGGCGGGCTACGAGCCGGAGCATCGCCGGCTCTGGGCCTACGTGGCACGCCGACGTAGCTGCCACCTAGGCGCCAGCTCAACGCCACCTTGCCACCCTTGCTCCCGTGTCCGCCCACGTGGCACGCCTGCGTGGCACGGTCCACCCAGCCCAGAGCCAAAGGTCCCATGGACTTGGTCCATATGGACCATGTCAATGACACATGGGACCCACGTGTCAGAATTTTTTTTAATTCTTTTAAATCCCGAAAATCAGTTGCTGACGTCAGCATTGCGCAATAAATGGATTTTCCTTTAGAAAAATAAATCAGGAAAATCTAATAAAAATCAGAATTTAGGTTTTTAAATAGTTTTAAACTTCAAAAATTCATATCTTTTTCATCTGAACTCCAAATTGGGTGTTTCAAATTGCAAAATTTGTATAAAATTATTATCTAGCTAACTAAACAAAATTATTTAATTTTGGGTTCTTTTGACCAATAATTTCTTTAAACCCTAAAACTATCATTTTATGTAAATTCAAACTTCAAAAGCTTATATCTTTTGCATCCGAACTCCGATTGAGCCCTTTCAAATTTCTAAATTTATATAAATTCAAGATCTAGCCAAATAAACCAAAATTATTCAATTTGGAGTTGATTTGAATCTTATTTGAATTTAGTTTGAATTTAGCTTATTTTCGCGTATAGATTTCGACGACTTCGGAAAGTCAGATTTTGATGCCGTTGAAGAGCACATAAGAGGATTGATTTTGACTGTATGATCATCGTGATTGTACACATAGACTACCTAGAGAAAGTACTTGTGAGTACTAGGTGACCTGTTAAGAAAAACAACATCACCTCAGTATCAGTTGATCTGTTCACCTCAAGCGAGGCAAGTTACATTCTTGATCATATTTGCACCTATTATTTAAAATTATCTAAATTCTGTTTCAAATTATTACTGCATGCTTATTTATATTCAATTATTTAAATTCCTGTTTTTAAATTTATAGTTATGCCTAAAATCCTTTGTATGGCCAATTTTGGAAATTTAAGCGAGCATATTGTCACCCTAGATAAAACCTAGTAGATACAATAGTATGGACTGGATCATTTAGAAAATGTTGTGCTTAGCCATGCTTATAGACCCAATATGTTTGATTTGGGAGATTTCAGTCAAAGATCAATTGACGTTTAAATTGTACCCTTGGCATTGGTGTGCTATGGGAGTTTTATAAATCACTTTAGAAAAATAAAATAAAATGATAGTTTGGACTTGGGCGAAATGGTTGTCTGGTGGGTGCAGGTTTATGCACGGGCTCAACTGGGTAGGTTGAGGCCTAGGGTTCTGTTGGTTATCACCCAGGTCAGCTAAGGACCGGTCTTCGAGCCGCATTTTGCTAAGCCACATCGTACTACCACATGTCTTGTATGGGCAGGACTTGGCTAATTAATTTGCAAAGTTCCATTGTGGTCGTTCCTATTGATGTGGTGGGTAGTCTTTCATGACTTTTGTTAGTCCCACCTGGTGCAAGAGGGGGCCTGAACTCTGCGGACGGGTCGTCCAAAGGGGGCGAAACCTTAGCGAGGGAGGACTATGGTGGAATAATGCATTGTAAAGGCCTCGTGATGATCACTTAGTCGCACACCTTCGGAAGTGTGTCAGACGGACATTAAAAGTTGATTATCTCTTGTGGGTAAAGTTGTACAACCTCTGCAGAGTGTAAAACTATTCGAATAGCCGTGTCCACGGTCATGGACATGCTGGCAAAGCCACTCAAAGTTAGACTTCGATTTCAAAAAATAATTTTGTAAAATAGTTTTGACATGGATGGGTGTACATGAGAAAAGTTATGGGTTGAAGCCCCGGGTTGGTGCCCGTGTTTATGTTGGTGTTTAGGTTGGTGCCTACACTATCTTTATCAATTCAAAATCAATTTTTTGATTCTTTAAAACTCGAGCTTTTGAACTTATTATGGTATTTAATGTCAAATGTTGTTTTTGCACAAATAACACTATAAGCCTTCCTTTGTTACATCCATTTATGCATAACATGTTGTTATTTGACGGGTGTAACTTGTTGGATCGCGGCAAGGCTACGATAGCACAAACAAAAAATCTACCGCGCAACCAAGGAACCACCGCAAGTCATAGATCACGAGATTACCACTAGACGCGCCGACTCGTAGCGGAAGTAGAGTCGATGTAGCGAGTTGATGCAGTCGTAGTCGTACTTGCTGCGCGTCTTCTCCTCCTACTCCGACGAACGTCGCAAGTTCTCCTCCAGCTCCTGAGGTCGTCGTGAGTCGCGGATCGTCCTAGTGCTGATGTTTCGCAACAGCACCTCCAAGGTATCCACACGTACAGGGCAGGGACACCACGCGCAGGAGTGCTAGCGCCGGCGGCGTGGTTGAGGAGAGCGTGGCTATTAGGGTTTTGGGATTTCTTCCAGAAAGATTTGATCCTCACGTCACCCCCATGCCACCGCCCCTCTATATATAGGCATCCATAATGGGTCCCGACCAGGAGGCCCATTAGGAACTCGTGGCCTATAAGAATTCGGATCACCATCCAAGTCAAATCCTAGCCCTTTAAGTGTGTGACCCTATAGGTTCGTGAGTAATCGGTTGTGACTTGGAAACTCTTTCCCGATCACGGGTCGTCAGCGGTACCTAGCGACACATAACGATTCCGAACACACACGAGAATATATCGGACGAACCTTAATGCAATATGATCTACGACTGAGTCCTTATCACTTACGACCAGCTCGTGCTTAGTCACGACCAGTTCATAATCGATTACAACGATGCGTAACTCCTTACGACCGTTAGTATCTAACTACGACCTGTTTGCAACTTCTTACGACGATTGGTGATAATGTTCGAGTAGTCTTCGACTAGGTCGTATCTCCATCGACCGACGAGTCTCGACCTTTGGCAACCGAGCGACCTGCTTGTGTATTCTCCTTTTGCCTCACGACATCGGTTGAACTCGGTGAGATAATATGTCATCCATGGACTGTTCAATACTTTCGATCAAGTGTCGAATAACTTCATGTGGTCGACACTTCGACCACTAGTGGCATGGCCATGCACTTACTTTATTCGACCACAACGAGGGCGAGATATCTCTCCCGTTATGTTAGGAGGGCAAATCCATATCCGACCATTCACATTCCTCCGCATGTTTCATAGCATACCCAAAGCTACCTTTATAACTACCGATTCACGGAGTAGCGTTTGGCAACCCCTAAGAGTGCTATTACACATGTAGGAAACCATGCGATCTCGTGTCTAAGGATTATACATCATCATTGCTTGAGACCAACTAACGACACATAGAATCATAACAATCTCAATAGTGTCTCAAGGTGGGTCTTATCCAACACTATGTTATCTAACATGTGTCCACATTATTGATTCGATATCTCTATATCCATGACCGGTGAAACATGGTCATCAATCAATACATGTACTGGTCGTAGAGTCACTGGTGTTCCGATCAGTGATATTCGACCAGGGATACTTTTAGAACGATATCATATAAGATAAAGAGTTTCACCAACAAGTCACATATTCATTGATCTATATAATTGATGATTCATTCAAGGAACAAGATAACATATTATCATATGTTATGAACATAATGAAATACAATCATCTCTATGATTGTCTCTAGGGCATATTTCCAACAGTCTCCCACTTGCACTAGAGTCAATCATTTAAGTATCTAATACCGATAGCTCTTGTGTGTGCCTCATGCTTTGGCTGTGTGAGAGGCTTTGTCAACGGATCAGCAACATTTAAGTCCGTATGGATTTTGCATATCTTAACATCTCCTCTATCCACCAATTCGCGAATAAGGTGGTAACGCCTGAGTATATGTTTGGACTTCTGATGGGATCTAGGCTCCTTAGCCTGCGCAATGGGTCCATTATTGTCACAATAGAGATCCATTGGGCCCGAGGCACTCGGAACCATACCCAATTCAGCAATGAAATTCCTTATCCAAACACCTTCCTTCGCAGCTTCAGAAGCCGCAATGTACTCGGCCTCCGTCGTAGAATCAGCAACCGTCCCTTGCTTGGAACTTTTCCAGCTCACTGCTCCTCCATTCAAAATGAATACATAACCAGATTGCGAACGATAATCATCTTTGTCGGTTTGGAAGCTTGCATCGGTGTAACCATTTACAACGAGCTCTTCATCACCGCCATAAACTAGGAACGCATCCTTAGTCCTTCTCAAGTACTTAAGAATGTTTTTCACAGCTGTCCAGTGACCTTCACCGGGATCAGCTTGGTATCTACTCGTAACACTTAGAGCATATGATACATCTGGTCGAGTACATATCATGGCATACATGATGGATCCAATAGCTGAAGCATATGTAATACCATTCATACGGTCTCGCTCATCAGTTGTCGAAGGACACTAACTCTTGCTAAGACTTCTGCCATGTGACATAGGCAAGAACCCTTTCTTGGCATCCTGCATGCTGAACCGAATCAACATCTTGTCAATATAAGTACTTTGGCTTAATCCAATTAGCCTTCTTGATCTATCTCTATAGATCTTTATTCCTAAGATATATGCTGCCTCTCCTAGGTCTTTCATAGAAAAACTATTTTTCAATGATACCTTAACAGATTCCAACATTGGAATGTCATTCCCAATCAATAATATGTCATCTACATATAAGATTAGGATAACAAGTGCGCTCCCACTAACCTTCATGTAAACACAAGGTTCTTCTTTGTTCTTGACGAAACCAAACATTTTGATCTCCTCATCAAAACGTATATTCCAACTCCGAGATGCTTGCTTCAATCCATAAATGGACTTTTGAAGTTTGCACACTTTACTAGCATTCTTTGGATCGACAAAACCTTCAGGTTGTGTTATGTACACATCCTCACTTAGGTTTCCATTCAGAAAGCCGTTTTGACATCCATTTGCCATATCTCATAGTCAAAATATGCAGCAATAGCTAGAATGATCCGTATAGATTTAAGCATCGCTACTGGTGAGAAAGTCTCATCGTAGTCAACCCCTTGAACTTGTCGAAACCCTTTTGCGACCAGTCGAGCTTTATGAATGTGAACATTTCCATCCATATCAATCTTTTTCTTATAGATCCATTTGCACTCAATGGTTTTAACACCATCAAGAGGATCGACCAGGTTCCAAACCTGATTGTCACTCATGGAGTCTATCTCGGATTTCATGGCTCCAAGCCATTTCTCGAGTCAGGTCCATCATCGCTTCCTCATAAGACTTAGGCTCATCATTATTCAACAATAATACGTCATGCCCATACCTTACGGGCAATTGGCGTGGCCTTTTAGATCTACGGGTGATGCCTCATCCACCGGTTCAACAACAATTTGTTCATCTGTAGAGGTTGAGAGGAGTTGAAACACTTTCGATGTTTCTCGAATTTCTTGAGTTGCACTTTTCTCCCATCGACTTCTTTTGAAAGAAACTCTTTCTCCAAAAGACACCATTTAGGCAACAAAACTTTGCCCTCTTCCTGTTGTAGAAATAATATCCTTTGGTTTCCCTAGGATATCCTATAAAGAAGCATTTATCAGACTTGGGTGTGAGTTTGTCAGACGTCAAACGTTTAACATAGACTTCACATCCCCAAATCCTTAGAAAAGACAAACTGGGACTCTTCCCAGTCCATATCTCATATGGTGTCTTATCTACTGATTTTGATGGTAATTTATTTAAAGTGAAAGCGACAGTTTCAAAAGCGTAACCCCAAAAATACAATGGCAGATCAGATTGGCTCATCATCGAACGAACCATGTCCAACAAGGTCCGATTACGCCGCTCGGACACCCCATTCCATTGTGGAGTGCCCGGTGGTGTAAGCTGTGGAACAATTCCACATTGCTTCAAATGATCACCAAATTCATGGCTCAAAAATTCACCTCCACGATCAGATCGTAAAGATTTGATTGTCTTGCCAAGTTGATTCTGTACCTCATTCTGGAACTCCTTGAACTTTTCAAAGGATTCCGACTTGTGCCTCATTAAGTAGACATATCCATATCTGGTAATGAAGTACTGAAAACCACCTCTAGCTGTCGTGCTCATTGGTCCACATACATCAGTATGTACGAGTGCCAACAGGTCGGACGCCCTCTCAGTTCGACCAGTGAAAGGAGTCTTGGTCATCTTTCCGAGTAGGCAAGATTCGCACGTTTCAAATGATTCTAAATCAAATGAGTTTAGAATTCCATCATCATGGAGCTTCTTCATACGTTTCTCACTTATGTGACCCAAACGACAATGCCAAATAAAAGTGGAATTCGTATTATTAGGCCTAAGCCTTTTCGCATTAATATTATAGACGGGTGCAACATCAAGATTCAAAATAAACAACCCATTCAAAACAGGTGCATAGCCATAAAACACTTCATTCAAAAATATAGAACAACCATTGTTCTCAATAATGAATTTATAACCTTCTGCCATCAAACATGAGGCAGAGATAATGTTTCTACTCATGGCTGGAACGTAATAACAATTATTTAATTCCATAATAAATCATGAAGGCAAAAGTAATGGCAAGGTCCCGACGGCTAATGCAGCAACCCTTGCTTTATTCCCGACGCGAAGATCCATCTCGCCTCTTGCAACTCTCCTAATCCTTGTTAGACTCTGTATCGAATTGCAAATATGAGCAACCGATCCGGTATCAAATACCCATGAGTTAACAGAAGAATCAGCAAGAAAAACATCTATAACATTAATACCTGAAGTGGAAGGTTTAGTCCCACCATTCTTTTTCAGATCCGCCAGGTATTTCTTGCAGTTCCTCTTCCAATGGCCTAGCTCTTTGCAGTAAAAGCATTCATTCTCTTGAGTCGGGCCAGACTTAGTCTTGGGCTTAGGCTTATTGGTTTGGATCCTATCCGAAGCTTTAGCCTTACCCTTTCCATTGACCTTAGTCTTAGCCTTTTTCTTGAAGCTCGTACTCTTTTGCACCATCATCACATGACTGTTGCTTTTCTTAATGCTGTCTTCCGCAGTCTTGAGCATCATATGCAGTTCGGTGAGATTCTTGTCTAAACTGTTCATATGGAAGTTCAGAATGAACGACCCATAGCTTGCAGGAAGCGAAGCAAGAATCAAATCTGTAGCCAACTCTTGACTAAGTGGAAAACCAAGTTTTTCCAAGCTCTGTGTGTAACCAACCATCTTGATCACATGTGGGCTCACCGGACTACCCTCAGCTAGCTTACACCCAAACAAGTTCTTTGAGATCTCATATCTCTCAGTTCTTGCTTGTGTCTCAAACATGCCTTTGAGCGCCACGATCATATCATAGGCCTCAATGTTCTCAAACCGCTCGAAGGTGCGAGTTCATAGCGGCAAGCATGAGACAGACTAACATCAAGGGACTCATCACATGCCTTTTTATAGGCGCTTTTAAGGGCAGCAACAGCATTTTCAGCAGGCACATCTGGAATTAGTTCCTCTAAAACATGTTCCTTTTTATCTTGCCTAAGAACAATTCTTAGGTTGCGGGACCAATCCGCAAAATTTGTTCCATTCAGTTTTTCCTTATCAAGTATCGAACGCAAAGCAAAATTGGATGTAGGTACAGCAGTTGGTGCCATGATCTACAACATAAAATATGCAAAACTAAGACATATGTTCAAAAGTAACTTGTATTAAACAATTTAATAAAGATACTCCCACTAAATACCATATCCCTCTTATGACATTCTAGTGATTCAAGACCCACAATTAATTAATCTCCTAGTGAGCTTTGGCATCACTGCTAGAAGATTAGTGAATATGGTAAGCAACCCTTTGCTAATCACATCTCTATATGACTCTTGTTGTTGGGCAGCATCTCTATGCTCTGGCACCCAACCCTATGCCCCAAGGTCCATAACAGTTATGATAACCTTGTCAAGTTATACCAATGCTAAGCGTGTAAGTGTCTGACACAAACCCATCTAGTCAAGGAGAGTTAATGGCACTTTGCTTTGGCAAGACCTACCATTAAAATACAAGACTTTGGATGGTGCAGCAAATTGGGAGGGCATCAATTTTAACTCAATATTAAGTGAGGGAATTTTACTTCTACCATGTCAAGAGCATTCAAAGCAATTAAATAACATGCATAGAAATAAAAGAACAAAAGAAATGCATTCACAGACAATCATATTGCATTGTGATATAGTATGACCCCACAAGGTGATCTCCATCGCCGTGCTTCTGGTACGCCATGTCTCCAAGTACTCCCACTAAACCATTACTGAAAATAGCACTAGTGATAGAATACAAAGTCGACACGCAGGCCGTTATACAAATATAGACAGCCTTGGGCTGCAATAAGCATGACACGCAGGTCATGAACATTACACACATACATGCATCTCATACATTACGGGTCATACTATTCACAAAATCCTGCAAAAACAAGTTAGGCATAGAATCGCATTCTATCTAACGTATGGCGTGAAATAGCAATACTTAAACCAAGTTAAGGTCCTAATCCACAGGAGTGGCAACCCGCACCAAAAGGGCGGAAACCCTATCTATATTCCAAGGTCCTGCTCGGCGGTTCCGCTCGCCGGTGAGCGGAGCGGGGTCACAGGGGCGGCAGCCCCTGTATGCGAAAATTTTCGGACAATGTAGATCAAATCTACTGCTCCGTCCATGTAAATCGCATTGGATTAATCATATTAACCCTTTCCGATCGGAACTCTGATTCGATCAACCAGATTGATCTTCGCGTGCTCCATGGAATTACGATCAGCATGCGTCCGATGGCGGAAACCCGACCGGTAGAGGCAAGTCGTGATACGACCATGAATACACGATCACAGAATAACGATCATCAATTACCTTACGACCACCGCGCATGGTCGATCATATCGACCATCGCCAAGAACTATCTATCATATAGAACGACCAGTAGAAATAGAAGTAGATCACATCTATGACTCCCCACATATCACCATATGCATCTAATCTGAATCTAAAACTAAGCGGGATGGCTCTGATACCACTGTTGGATCGCGGAAAGGCTACGATGGCATAAACAAAAAATATACCGCGCAACCAAGGAACCACCGCAAGTCATAGATCACGAGATTACCACTAGACGCGCCGACTCGTAGCGGAAGTAGAGTCGATGTAGCGAGTTGATGTAGTCGTAGTCGTACTTGCTGCGCGTCTTCTCCTCCTACTCCGACGAACGTCGCAAGTTCTCCTCCAGCTCCTGAGGTCGTCGTGAGTCGCGGATCGTCCTAGTGCTTGATGCCGCGCGGCACCTCCAAGGTATCCACACGTGCGGGCGGGGACACCACGCGCGGAGTGCTAGCGCGGCGGCGTGGTTGAGGAGGCGTGGCTATTAGGGTTTGGGTTTCTTCCGAAAGATTTGATCCTCACGTCACCCCATGCCACCGCCCTCTATATATAGGCATCCATAATGGGTCCCGACCAGAGGCCCATTAGGAACTCGTGGCCTATAAGAATTCGGATCACCATCCAAGTCAAATCCTAGCCCTTTAAGTGTGTGACCCTATAGGTTCGTGAGTAATCGGTTGTGCCTTGGAAACTCTTTCCCGATCACGAGTCGTCAGCGGTACCTAGCAGCACATAACGATTCCCGAACACATACAGAATATATCGGACGAACCTTAATGCAATATGATCTACGACCAGGTCCTTATCACTTACGACCAGCTCGTACTTAGTCACGACCAGTTCATAATCAGTAACAACCAGTACGTAACTCCTTACGACCAGTTAGTATCTAACTACGACCTGTTTGCAACTTCTTACGACCGATTGGTGATAATGTTCGAGTAGTCTTCGACTAGGTCGTATCTCCATACGACCGACCGATCTACGACCTTTGGCAACCGAAGCGACACTGCTTGTGTATTCTCCTTTTGCCTCACGACATCCGGTTGAACTCTAGGTGAGATAATATGTCATCCATGGGTATTCAATACTTTCTCGATCAAGTGTCGAATAACTTCATGTGGTCGACACCCGACCACTAGTGGCATGGCCATGCACTTACTTTATTCGACCACAACGAGGGCCAGAGATATCTCTCCGTTATGTTAGGAGGGCAAATCCATATCCAACCGGTCACATTCCTCCGCATGTTTCATAGCATACCCGAAAGCTACCTTTATAACTACCCGATTCACGGAGTAGCGTTTGGCAACCCCTAAGAGTGCTATTACACATGTAGGAAACCATCTTGATCTCAGTCTAAGGATTATACATCATCATTGCTTGAGACCAACTAACGACACATAGAATCATAACAATCTCAATAGTGTCTCAAGGTGGGTCTTATCCAACACTATGTTCTCTAACATGTGTCCACATTATTGATTCGATATCTCTATATCCATGACCGGTGAAACATGGTCATTAATCAATACATGTACTGGTCGTAGAGTCACTGGTGTTCCGATCAGTGATATTCGACCAGGGATACTTTTAGAACGATATCATATAAGATAAAGAGTTTCACTAACAAGTCACATACTCATTGATCTGTATAATTGATGATTCATTCAAGGAACAAGATAACATATTATCATATGTTATGAACCTAATGAAATACAATCATCTCTATGATTGCCTCTAGGGCATATTTCCAACATAACTTGCGAGCACGGAAGTTGTGCTCATACTTGCTTAATGCACACAAATTTCAGAGGAGAAGAACTTCGCTTCAGGTGTGGATCATGACGACTAGGCCGCTACCCCAGTCGATTGCCTGTGGTAGATCAGCTAGACTCCACTACTTCTTCGTCGTCTTCCGCTGTATTTATTTAATATTGCCCTGTAAGGCTATCTTGTAATCAACTCTATTGTTATTTAATAAATTTTAGCGTTTATGGTTGTGTTATCACATTTGTTTACTGTGTGAGCGAGCCACTGATCATGAGACTAGTTCAGTTATGCACAAAAGATCTGGGATGTTAATCTCGGGTCTTACAGTGGTTGAAGAGTTCGACCACATAAGGTTGTCCGACACTCTATGGAGATACGAGCTGGTCATAGACTAGTCAAACGTAATCACATAGTGGTCGAAACCTGGTCGTAAGAAGTTACGAACTACTTGAGACTAAATATAAACTAGTTGTATAGAGATACGAGCTGATCATTAGTGATAAGGACCTAGTCATAGATCATATTGCATTAAGGTTCATCTGATATAATTTGTGTGTATTCGGGAATTGTTATGTCTTGCTAGGAACCGCTAACGACTCGTGGTCAGAAAGGGTTTTCGAGTCACAACCGATTACGCATGAACCTATAGGGTCACACACTTAACGGTTTGGAACAAAACGTGTTCGGATAGGATCCAGCATGGGCACTATATAAGGAGATGCTTGAGGCTATTGGGAGATATGTGAGACACGCGAACTGCTCCACCGAAACCCTAACCGCCATCTTCTAGAGAAAGCCCTACCGTGCGACTTGGTGCTAGTACTGTAACAACCCCAAAATTAGGGTTTGTATTTTAAATGTATAAAAGTATTAAAATTTAAAAACTTTTGGTTGTATCTCTTGATCATGCTCATGATTTCCCAAAATCTTGTGCACAATTTTAAACTTTTGATGTTTTGTATTGAAGTTGTGTTGGAAATTTCAAACCTTTTAAACTTAAATTCCATTTCTATTTGAATTCCATAAAAATGTATGAATAAAAGTTTCCAAAAATAATTTATTCAAATACTAGAATAATTATCATGAATAAATATCAGTTTTACCAAATTTTTGGAACTGGATTCAACTCTCAGAAAATTCAAACACGTTTCAATGGCACAATTTAGGTTTGAATTTAAACTTTACGAATTATGTCTTGAACAATGAGGTTTCATATTTTATTTGAGAACTGCACTATCCCGGAACCCTCTGATTAATTTCAGAATTTTAGGATTTTTATTGCTATTTTTAGTGGCTGGTCAAATTGGAAGGGCTGTTTTGAATTTTGGTCAAGCTGTTGGACTCATTTCTAACCCAACCGACCGGACCCGACTCCCATTTTGGCTTAGCCGAACCAGCTCCGAGCCACCTTCTCCCTTGCCATCGACCCGTGGACCCCGGTGCGGACCTTCTTCTCCACCGACCGGCCACCGGTGCACGGACTCGGTCAAGCTCGGCTCGGCGCTGTTTCTTCCTCCCGCACGCACCCGGCGCGCGCTCTCTCTCGGCGTCAACGCCACGGGCTCTTGATGCCACGTCGCAAGCATGCATCACCGCGGCGTCAATCGTTGTCGCTCAATTGCACTTTGCCGCCAAACCTCGTCAAGTCATTGCCCATGCCTCGCGCCCGAGCAAACCGCCGAGCCACCCGAGAGCATCGCCTCCCAGCCTATTTAGGAGTTGCGAGCACCCATTGACTCTCCTTGCCACTCTCGTTCCCTCCATCTTCTCCTCCACAAACAATCGCGGAGGAGCCGCCACACCCATCCATGGCCGCCAAAGCCGCCCGTGCGCCCTCGCCGAGTCAGGCCAATCAAGGCGTTTCTTTCCAAACTTCTCACGTCACCCGTGTTCCCTTGACACCCTCAAATCCCCTCATTCAATTTTGAAATCCATTGCAGAAACCGTGCGCGGCCTCTTCTCCGATTCAGGCCAAAGTCGACGCCGCCATCACCATGGTCGCCTCGGTGAGCTCGGAACAATTCCTCGGAGCAGAGCATCCTCACCCCTTCCTCATCCGTCGCCAACCTCCGGCGGAGCTTCCCTTCACCGGCGACCCGCCACGGTGAACCCATCAGCGCCGCCGCGGGCTCGCGTCGCCGGACTCCTCGGCCACTCCTCGTCCTCGGCGACCACTCGATAAGCTCCCACACTCCATGGCTGCTAATGCTCTCACCGATTCCTCCCCAACTCCCCGTGCCGCCGGCACCATTTCGCCTTCACGGCCGACCGCGCTCGGCGTTGTTGCGCCGCCACCATGCCGCTGAGCCCCAACTCCACCGCCCTCATGGTAGCCTCCACTCCCGGATCCATTTCAGCCCTCTCGGCCGCCTCGCCACCACTCCAACCGCCGGCGGCGACCACGGCTCCATTTCGGCGAGCCTCCCTGTTTCTCTCTCTGTTCTCTGTGTATGTTTATGACTCTATGTGTATTGTTGTCCACGACAGTGAGGCCACCGAGTGGATTAACTAATCTTGATTGGTTACTAGGATGGTTAGTGGGGAGTTTACTCGACAATTTGCGAAGCATTTGAATTAAGTAGTGATTGAGATAGGAAATTGGAGGTAAGAGTTCAGATTTGTGGATGAATCCGATTGATTAGGTTTCTTGCAAGCATGCACTTACTGTGTTGTATCATTTAGTGATTGGTTTAGAAATCTAGAAGTTAGTTAGAGGCACTTCATTTACGTAATTCTTGTGTTGATTCATCGAGAGTTGTGAAAACTTGGTTTGTCGGAGAACTCTTTTGCTAAACTAACTATCCTATACTAGCAGCTTTTATGGATGTCTTTTAGTTCACTCAAGTGTATTAACAAAGTTGGAAGTTGAGTTTTAGAGGAAATTAACCAACACACTTAAGCAATGAAGGTTTTGCTTTTGTAGGTGAGTAAACAATGGGAGAAGGTGAAGTTAATCAACGTTTTCTTTAGACCAATATTGGGTATGTCAACGACCACTCATTGAAATAGCTAAGTGGGAATTGAGGTCTAAGTAAAATTGGCTAATAGGGTTCACTTTGAGATATGTCTGTTAAAGGATGTATGCTCGGTTATCTGTAGAAGTTGATTTTTGTTTGAAGGCTAAAGTGCAGGCTAACACTAGTAGTTATTGTTGTCCTAGTTGCTGTGGCAACCAATTCGGATGAGAATTTTTGAAAGTTGCGAGAGAAGAAAAGATGAGTGCAAAGAAAAACTTGAGACATTACTGTTATCAATAGACTGCTGGTATGAATAATGCAGTAGTTCGAGTTGTCAGAATCTAACTAGTCTTGGGGCAACTATTTAATATAAGTAACCCAATCTGAAAATCAATGGTGGAGGTGCATGTTCAGAGAAAAGTGGTGAACAATTATCTTGTTCAGTCAAAAGGTTGGATAGAAAAAACAAGTTGAATAAGGGAGAAGTTGGAATGTCAGTGAACCCTGTTTGCAAGACCACCTCTTGTCTCTACCAGTTATCACTTTGGTTATCAATTAGGTCACTAAAGTGAGTTAGCAAATAGGAAGTTAAATTTTGTAGGGAGTTGAATCAATAGCTTTTCAGTTCGGTTGGTGTCTTGAGTATAGGAGATGGTCTGAAGCTAATAAAAAAAAATGGCAGTAGGTGGTGTTGCTAGACCTAGTAATTAAGAATCTCTCTTTAGGTTGTAAGGCTCATTCCCTTAAGTTGGTTAGTAGAAGCTTGATTAAATCATTTAAATTATAAGTACTCGATTAGTAAAACTATCATCTAGTCAGAGAAAAGGTTTAGTGAAACTAAGTAATCTTAGAATAGAATATATAAGAAGATTGATTTTTGACTATATGTTTATCATGGAAATAAGTGAGTTTGGAAAGATCAGTCATAAGAAATCCTATATAATTTAAATAATCTCCGAATCTGCTAAGTTATTGTTCCTAAATTCATAATCTATCTTCTGTGTTATTGATTGTTGATTGTTGTTGGTGTTCTGGTGTTTATTCGTTGTTTTTCGCTTTGGCAGTTTTTACCGTTAGATGACGTTGATATCGAGAGTGATCCTCTGCAGCAAGTCGAGTATCTCAAATAAAGCAAAGGCAAGCAGTTTGATCATATCCAGTTCATTCCCATTATTTTCAAGTCTAATATTTTGTTTAACCTGTATGTATGCATGCTTTTGTGTCAAAGTAATTTTGTCGATTAGAGGTAGTTAATCCCATTGCATAGTTGCCCTGAAAATTGTTCACCCCTGCCACTACCTTAGGAATATTATTCTCCTTTGGTGAATTAGAGCCCGGTGAATGATTTAGGGCCTTTTATTTGTATTTACGATATGATGCTTAGCCATGCTTAGATACCGGTAGAATTGGGCGGTTATCGACTTAGTCGATAACTTTGATCACACAAAAATTATTATAACTTATGATTCAGCATTTTTGCTATGTTTAATTGTGAAAACTAAAAATAAAAACAAAATGATTTCGACGCTTGGGCACAATGGTAAGATGGTGTGATTCTTGGGTGTATTGGAAAGGTGCCGGGTCAATTAAGGACCGAACATCTTGTGAGTTTTTGTTATCCGGGCATTTCGGCGTGCTAACCACACTAGAGGTATGGGACCTCTCTTGACCTAGTACTTTGGCGTGTATTGGCTCGGGTCGCGAGGAGGTCGCGGGAGGGATGGAGGTGGGAGCATGGTAGTTGTCAGAAGAGCTTTATCACGAGTGGGTAGTTGTCCTTCGGCTTTACCATGTAAGCGTATGGATTTCTATCCATACGAGCGGCTCGTAGTTAATACACAATATTGGAAAAAGTCTCGTAGGACTTAGGCGTGTCGGCATACCTTGGAAGTGTGCTTTGGCTTAAAGGCGATGCGAGGTGTGGGTGCAGTGGTACACCTGCAGGTTAAAAACTATTCGAATAGCCTCGCCCTAGGTGATGGACACGCTTGGGTAAGCTTATCGAGAGTTAGACTACAACATTTTAATTAAAACTTGATGGGTTGGTATGAGCAGGCGTTCATACTATTGTTGTGATGGCCATTGGGTTGGTCATCTCGGGATGTCTTTATGTCACTACTTCATGTATCATTGTTATTTACGCAAATAAAATTGAATTGTTAAAAGCGCCTTCAAACTATTACATTATTGTAAAAGAAAACTTGCTTTCTGCTAAAAGTAAGTCGAGCCCCTCCACTTAAATAAAGCTTGCATGTAGTTAAATTATAGTTCATTACCCTTACACGTCGGTCTTGCAGTACAAAAACAATTTTTGTACTCGGTTGCTTTGCTTAATGTTTTTGTTGCGAGAGGAAGAAGCGAGCCCCAAGGGCTTTCCTTTTGTGAGATGTCTTTGGGTTTGACGACTAGCTTAGCGGCCGGTTGGTTGCCTTGTGGGTAAAGGCACACTAATTGGCTCTTTTATTTATCGCCATCTTATGGCTTTTGCTTCATTGTGTAGTTTGTTATTTATCTTGTAATTTCAATCATTTGTATATTTGAAGTTTTGATATTGTAACCTCTCGTGTATGGAATTGATGCATAATTTTGTAGCGGGTGTGTATCTGCATTTAGGAAGTATACATATCCTGAGGCTTGGTTTATTTGAATTGTGATGCTAGGGTCAATGGAAGGCTAAGCATTACAAGTCGAATAAACCGGGGTCCTCACAAGTACACCTGTATACGGTGTTTCTTCCCTGGACGTGTGGATATTGTAGAGGCACTACTGCGATTGCTATTGCTCTTAAGGACGATCCATGACTTCGCAAGGATCGTGATTGGTTGCTGGAAAACACGATCGGTATTGAGGACGATCGACTACGTTGGACGTTTGACTTCGCTGGACGATTGACTACTGTAACACCCTGGCTATTCGGAAGCCAAGATGTCACCTAAATCATCTAACATACATCCATAAGGCGGAAGAATTTGAATAATATCAACTAATGATATAAAGAAATCACTACTTAATAGAACCATGGCATGACAATAGTCTGAATTCAAGCAAGTGTAACGAAGGATGATCGAAGATCACAAGCAATACATAATCAATCATAACATGGAGAAGGTATCCTTCCTTCACCACTTAAATTTATTTATTACAGTTCACCCCTTAACGAATGAAAGATAGAAACTAAATCATATTGTTGAACTTGATTATGGTGATTTGCACGATTAGTGCGTGTCTACCCTCCCAATAGAGCCGCATCAATGATCACCTAAAATAAAAAAACAAAGCAAGAATGAGTCCGTGACTCGGCAAGTCTGATGAATAAATGAACATACCACAGTGCGAATAAGACCTCATCATTAAAGAATGCGAACATACCGAATGAGTGCATGAATGAATAGAATGAATGGATTTAATGAAAAGAATGGACTGCACACATGCCTATACGGTATAGCTAGTGACACACCGTCGGTGTGCACTTAAGCCCGTATTTATCGAAATACGGGGATCCAAAATACCGTATGAAGAACGTTTCATACGGGTGTCCAAAATCGCCCACATTGGAATGGTGGGACTTCACATGCCCATCTGGAATTGATGGGACTTTAGACTCCACTCCGTGGAGCTCCACTCCGTGGGACGGAACATGAACATGGATGCATTAATGAACATAAGTATTATGACTAACATCATCTGCACACATATGAAAGAACATACGCAAGGAACATAATCCTTGGAACCTCTTGTATTCTTTAACCTCCACTGTTGGGACCCGAAAATACATCTCAGGAACCCTCTGTGTATTCTGAACTAGTCCCAGATCAGTAGCTAGCTCACACAGGAAAACAGTGATGAAATACCATCCATCTATTCAATTTAACTAAAAAGATCTCAAAGTAACAAATAATAATAATAACTGGACCTTATGGTCAACGTTTACTTAACTTGCCACGCAGGGCTAAAGAAACAAATGAACTCTTGCAGCGGAACGAAACTCTTCAAACGGCCAATCAACATGGTCCTCCTGGGCGAATCGAGTGGAGAAACGCATCCTAATCCGCAAAACCTTCATGGTCCTCCTGGGCGAAGAACTCTTGAGCAGCTTGATATTCTTCAACTGAGCAATACAGGGCAAAAGCCATGAGTACTTTGAATGTACTCGAAGAAGTCGTGGGAAATGTATGCAAATAGTATTCATGCAGGGCTTGAACAAAGATTAGCTGTATGGCTCTTTTGCATAAAACAACATTTACGATAAATACAATAAATAGATTGAAATGCGAAATTGAAAACAATAATAAATAAATAAACACTTTCTTTGAAACAACCAGTGAACTTCCCATTCACTTCCCAACCAAACCAAGGATAAGTGAATTCCCCATTCACCAATCGACACAAACCACCAAGTGAATGACCTATTCACCAAACGAACATTATATTCATCAAGTGAACTTCCCATTCACACTCCGACACATTTTTGAAGAAACTCTATCTCCCGTGTGAAATCCCTGAGCACGTCCATAACCGTGGACACGGCTATTCGAATAGTTTTACACTCTGCAGAGGTTGTACAACTTGACCCACAAGAGATAGATCAACTTATAATGTCCGTTTAACACACTTCCGAGGTGTGCGACTAAGTAATCATCACAAGGCTTTTACAAAGCTCCTTCTTAACCCAGTTCTGCCCGCTAAGGATTCAACACTGAATGTCTTTCCGACCAGACAGGGCCCCCCTCTTGCGCCACCGTGAGAATATGTTTCCCATAACCACGCTTCGCACAACAGAACCGAAATTAAGATATTGCTAATTAATCAGCCAGGTCCGTCCCATACCAGACATGTGGTTGTACGGTTAAGGCCCAGTTCAATGACGCACAAGATTAAGTCCTTGACAAGTTACTCAGGCGAGACTACCACAAACCCACAACATGTTCAATCCACATCCCCACTATCCACCAACGACTCGCCCGAGCGAAAACCATTTTGTTTAACCAACACCCATGACTAACCCCATCATGGTACCCAAATTTTAACAAGAATGGCTCACCACCATGATTCCATAAATCATTAAGTCAAAATTAATTATTAAGACACATGTGATGACAAACCCATCGTAACTAAGCAAGACTAAGCATAAGTACGATACCCATGTTGGTAGTATAAATATGTCCAACTAAAATTACCCATGCTAAGGTGACAAAGGATTCATGGCATTCAATAATTCAATGGAGGCATAAAGACAACAGGTAATAACTAATCCCAAAGCAATTTATATAAAGATAGCATGCAATTGTATAAAATAAGATACGTTTGAAATCATGGGTTCAATATGATCAAAGGACCATGACTTGCCTTGGAATAAATCCAGTGATTGATCTTGATCTTGGTATGCTACTCCTTGCTCGAAGCATCCTGAAGTATCGACGTCTATTCGCAAAACAAGCAAATAACACAAATAAATAAATAATAGAGAGAAAATAAACTCCAAAAATTAAATAAAAATCTCAGATAAATAGATCTCGAATTTAGATAAATTTAGGAATTTGAATGGACTCAATCGGAGTTCGGATGCAAAAGATATGGACTCTGGAAGATTGAAATCTAAAGAAATACCCTAATTTGAATTTCTGGAATTATCTGAATTATTTTCCTACTGGAAATTCCGGATTATGACGTCGGCTGGCGTCAGCGAGGCGGTTCGGATGGGATGAAAACTCACCCGACAGGTGGGTCCCACTTGGAAGTGGCTGGGTGTACCGTGGACTGGTTTCTTGGACTTTGGTCTCGGGTGGCTTTAGGGTGTGCCACATGGTCGATGACCAGGGGGTTGACAAGGCTGCCACATAGGCTACGAAGCTGAGGTGGAGATGATGTGGAGGGGAGGTGGCATGCCACGTCAGCAAAGGGAGAAACCGAAGGGGAGATGCAGAGGGCGCTGGAGTTCTTGGCCGGCGGTGAGACTTGCGGCGGCGACAGCAAACCACAGCGAAGTAGGAGAAACGGAGGCCAAAAACGGAAACCCCACGATGCAAGGATGCGCTGGGCGATGATGGCTTGGCCAGGGTGGCGGTAGGTTGTCGGCGGCGGCGACATTGGCGGCGGCGAACTTCACGGGTGCGACGACATCGAAGAAGGAGTGGCGCCCGAAGAGAATTGAGGGGAGCACCGGAACGGCGAGATGACGAGGATCACAGAGAGAGGCTCGGAATAGCTAGAAGATGACCGGAGCGGCGGCAAGACTACGATGACCGGAAGTGGAGAAGAGGCACGGCGGCGGTGGCTCGGTGGCAAAAGAACAAGAAGGAGGTGGGGAATTTCATGAGAATAGCATGGAGCACAAGGTGACGCGCAAAGATCAACGGAAAAGCTCACCGGAAAGTAGATCGGGGTGGAGCGGCGGCGATCGTTTGTCGGACGAAACCAAAAACGAAGATTTGATGATCCTTGACCGAAGATGGAGGGAGCACGGTGAAGCCCACGGTATTGCGAATCCAACGGCGGCGACGGCGCAGGCTGAGGTGGTCCGACGGCGACGAATTCCAGCGGCAAAGGCCGGTGGCGGCTCGTTCTTGGCGGTGCGGCGCAATGAGGAGGAACCCGGGGAGGAGAACTTAGGGTTTCGGGAGAGGAAACACCGGCGAAGAAATTGACGCGGGCGCGGGCTTTAAGTAGTGCCGAGAGGGGAGGAGTCCAACTGGGAGCCGGCGGCGCTGTCTCGTGAAGCGCTCGGACTCCAGGAGTCCCTGAGGAAGACGACGGGGATGTGGCAAAGGAGGCGGCCCCACCTGGCAGAGGGAGAGGGAACAGGGCGCGCGCGGGCGGGCTGTAGAGAAGAAGAGGCCGAGCGGGCTGGGCCGGAGGGAGAAGGAAAGATGGGTCGGGAGCGGGGAGAGTTGGGCCGGATCGGGAGATTCGGCCCGAGGAAGATTCTGAGATTTTTAATAGGTTTTTATTTTTAGAAAATAACAGAAAAGGCAAATATCAATTAGAAATTAGCAAATGCACTCGGAAAAATTCTAGAAAATTCTAGAAAATATATCCAAGCACATAGAATCCAAATAAAATAATTTTGAATAAAGTTGATGTTGACATTAATCACATTAAATTGTTTTTGAACTCTAAAAATTCATATTAAGCTTTTAACTTTAGCAGAAAAATCCAAATGGTTAATTTTCTTTTAAAACTTCAAAACAGACCAAATTTTTGGGATGTTACATCCACTCCCGTGGATATTCCACTCCCGTGGACGGAACATGAATATTGAAGCTTCTCTCATATCGAACAAAACACAATATTAAACATCGAGCATCCAGTAATTACAATTCACACAAAAGTCAATGTACTTGCCTTTAGCGAAGCGCTGCGGTAGTAGGTAAAGAAGATGTCTCTAAACCGAAGCCTCTCTGCCTACGAAAGTAAGTACCCGAAATAAATACAACATATAACAAAGCGCTTCCATTAACGTTCTACAACGCCTTCCCGACAATCCACAATTAACTAGTTAGCTCTAATCTGAAAACAGACTACTCAGGCACAACCCGAAACTGGACAGCAGAACGGTAAAAATCATATCTATTGGTCTGGAACTCGGAATGAGGTGAGACCAATTTCTATGGATTCTTAACTGACATATCTACAATACTCTAGTTGACAAGGTAACCCAATTCGGCCAATTTAATTTACTGAAAGATAACTGAAACAGCAGTACAGAATCTGTCTACACAAATAAGGAAAAAGTATGAAAACGATCATAACTTTTAATATACAACTCCGAATTGAGCGTTCTTTAACAATATCAAAAGCTAAGACCAAGGCCTACAATAACCTAGTTGGGTGAAAGCCCTGAATTTTCCACTAACACACTCATATTTTAAAAGACAACTTGACAGTTTATTCTCGTCAGGATTCTGGACAGCAGAGACTAAAACTAGCATAACTTTTTATCCGTACATCGGAATTCAGTGTTCTTGGCGGCCACCGAAAGCTAAGAACAAGACCTAAATAACTCTAGGAGATCAAAATCCCTAATTCTGTCTCTAAACACACGAAACAGGCCACGCAAGAAACTAGACAGAATTGAATTTACAGAAGACAGAACTTGATCCGATCAAACCTAATCAAATTCGCCTCTACGATTAACCCAACAAAAAAAACGACATTCGTTACCCTTGAGAACACCCAGGGAGACGACGAAGAATCCTTGAAGAAGATCCTCTCCTTCTTAGACAGCAGCCCCGCAAAACCCTTCTCCTTCCTGATGAGTCTACGGGGGCCCGATCTTCCGATAGGTTCGATTGATTTCGTCGTGAGGACGTTGACGCTTTGAGGCTTTCGACCAGCAGATCGTCACCTCGCAATTCGCTACACCCGCACGACTGTCGTTATCGACCACGCTCGCACGCGATCGACCTTACCACGAAGGTTATTGTCCCTGCAAGCAATCGAAGCAACTCACAAGAACAAAGAAGATGCAATATGAATTGTATTGCGAATATGAATGAAGTTCACAATGTGGGGTTCCTCAAACCGATAAACGGTGAAACTGCAAAGTGGCAGAATAATCTAAGAAAAACTCAACCCTAAACTGTGGCGGCTGCTGTATATATATAGGGGGGAATGTGAGGGGGTTGACCTAGGGTTGTGCGACCATGGGGAGAGGCGTACACAACCTAGGCATTGACCCCGACACGCTTACAAGGCCCTATTAGGCCCAAAGCGGTGTCGCATGACACCTAATGACTGGTCGTAGAGTGTGAGACCTAGTCGTAGCGCCGATCAGTCGTAGTCTTTGCCGCGAACCTTGTCGAGGAGCTTGAGATGTGGTCGTAGCGCTGGTTGGTGCAGTCGTGTGTTGCGAACCTAGTCGAGATCTTGAGACTTGGTCGTAGCGCCGCGGGCTGAGTCGTAGGGCTTGTAGACCTGGTCGTAGACCTTGGGGATCCATTATTCCTAAGTAACAACAGATCACAATTATTAGGTAGTATACCATTCTGCATAGATAAATTATTAGCACCTAGAAACGAGCTCACCTCATAATTTAAGTGATGTGCACGAGCTCTTGTCATAGGGCCTTGTAGTTTCACAACTGGATCTGTAGGATTTTGTGTAGTGTGTGTATCCGAAGGAGTGATGTCCTCATCACTTCCTTTGCAAAACCGGTAGCGGGGCGATTCGGCTCCGCGAGGAAAATGGCTCCAAGGGGTAGGAAGATGCAGCACCAATGGGGGAAAGGCGTCAAGGGGAGGAGGAGGCAGGGCGCAAGGGAGAGGGGAGGTAGGGGGGCGGCCATAGGAGGAGGGGGGGAAAGTGGGAGAGGTGGGGGGTGCTAGGGTTTGAGGCCCCCCCTTTGGCCGGCCACAAGATGGGCCATTGGGCCCCCCCTCTAGTGCGGCTACCCCCCTCATGGGCCCCACGGCTGCCCCTTCAGCCCACAAGGCCCTCTCTTGGGTCTGCTGGCCAAAGGCCCAGGTCCAAAACTGGAGGAACAGGCGAAACGCCGGAAATTTCTCCTTTTAATTTCGAGATTGAACCAAAAGCACTCTAATCGAAAACAAGGTATTACAACTACGGTGGACGATCGACTATGACCACTTCACCGATGCACTCTACGTTGGATCGGTCTGCTCCAACTCTTCTTCCGCTGCACTGCGCGTCTGGTGGTAATGATCTTTGATCTCTTGATTGCATGGCTTCCTAGTTTACGTGGTAGGAATTTTGAATTGCCAGCTATCGTAGCCTACCCGTATCTCTTCAAGATCAACATGGTTTTCTACATGTATAATAATACACTTACGGGTTACCCAACAATTCTCTGTAACTGGGTTGTTATAAAGGTAGCTTGCAGGCATGCTATGAAATATGCGGAGGAATGTGACTAGTCGAATATGAGATTTGCCCCTTAGCATAACTAGAGAGATATCTTTGGGCCCCTTGATGTGCTTGATAAAATAAGTGCATGGCCGTGCCACAAGTGGTTGAAGAGTTGACCATATGATGTTATCCATCACTATATCAAGAAAAGATTGAACTGTTCATATATGACATATATCTCACCTAAAGTTTGACAAGATATCGTGAGGTAAAAGAATATGCAAGCAGGTTGGTTAGTCCAACCAGATATGAACTAGTCGTATGGGGATACGAACTATTCGTGAGCTGGTCATATATGATCACAAACTAGTCGACGAACTGGTTGTAAGGTGTTATGAGCTGGTCGGGACCAAATGCGAACTGGTCATGAGTGATAAGGACCTGGATGCATATCATATTGCACAAGGTTCATCCGATATAATCGTTATTTGTATTCGTGAGTCACTATGTCCTACTAGGAACCTCTACTGACCTGTGAGGAAAGGAGTTTCCAGGTCACGGTCGATTACACATGAACCTATAGGGTCATATATTTTATGGGTTGGAACAAGCTAGTTTGGATTGGATCCATTATGAGCTCTTTATAAGGGGAGGCATGGGGGCTATAGGATTAAGAATTTGACCACCCACCGAAACCCTAACTGCCACCTCCCTGAAGGCCTTGTTGTGCCTGTTGGTGCTAGCACACCAGCGTATGGTGTTCCACCCATGGATGTGTGGATACCGCAGAGGTATTGCTGTGATCGCTGCTGCGCTGATTGATGATGATCCGAGAAGTACGTAGAAACTCGAGAGGCTGCTAGAGGAGACGATCGGTGGCCAAGGACATTGGACGATTGACTACGACCACTAAATCGATGCGTGCGACGTTGGACTAGATTGCTCCAACTCTTCTTTCACTGCACTACACATATGTTGGTAATGATCTATAATATCTTACTTGCACGGTTTGCTAATTTACGTGAAAGAATTTTGAATTATACGCTAGCGTAGTCTACCCGTATCCCAACAAAAATTTCAATTCCCCATTCCAAACAGGGCATTATCCTATATTTACTCAACAAATTCGTATATGACACTCACTAAAAGTTTTGTATTTGCTATAAGTAGTCTCATTTTGCAAGGCGGTTGCCAACACGGCATCATCATCGAAATTCCATTCCTGCCTTTTCTTACCTCTCTCTTTCTCGTGCCAAATTTTAGTAAGACTAAAATGGGTTCCTTGCTTTTTGAGGATGACAGAGGAGAACTGTGCCACATGTACCTTAAGGATAAGAAAGGATAGGTCCAATCTAACCCCACAACTCTTGCTTGGGTCTGAAAATCAACATTCAACTCTAAACTTGTGTGTTTGACACCCTCTAGCTATCAAAGCCAGTTCAAATCACAACAATGTCACAGGCTCATAGCGCTGCAAGATTTGGAATACTAAAAATCAACATTCAACTCTAAAATTGGGTGTTCAATACCCTCTAGCTATCATCAACGATGGCTTAGAGATCTGGTACTTCTTCGCCGAAGGCGCGGATGCCATGGTAGCACCAGCCGCCGGAGGCTCGGATGTCCTCGGATAGTTTGGGCACGTCGGCACACAATTCAACAATGGTGGCAGCAGCGGAAGGATAGGACACAACAACCTAATAGCCGGTGGCTCGTAATATGCTGGATTAGGAAAATCGACGGTAGAGACGATGGCGGCGGCACTACCAGGAGCAGCATACACTAGCGGCACAGCATTTCCCTCAAGGGACGGAGCGTGGTGCTGCTCACTGACCATTCGTCGATCATGGCCTGCGTTGGCTACTCGCACGTCGACTAGGAAACAAATTGAGAATAGGATTTGGCTCTACCTTAAACTAGCCTATGATAACGTTAGCTGTTTGTTTCTCCGTTCAACGCTAACCAAGTTAGAATAAAGAAAATTTATACTTGATTTTTTAGGACAAATTTATAATTTTTTAGGGAGGCCAAATTTATAGTACTTGATTAGCCCTTATTGTTAGTTTAGCGAAAAAAGGATTGGGTAACATTTGGTCTAGGCATTGAATGGAATGCGGTGATTATTCTAATTTCCATGAAATCATTATGAAACTCCTAGTTAGTATGGGACAATAAATTATTATGTTTAGGCCAAATTCACCGCTAACCATACGCAAGCATGCCCTAAAGTTATTGCATGGCTTGTGCAGTACTTTTCTGAGTGTGGTCATCGTCTTCGTTTCCAACCGCCGCCGCTATTTCCATCGTTTCTCGCAGACCGGTGAGTCCTCGGTCGAATACTTTCATCTTCACCATCCTTAGCATGTCAGTGAACTGATGCTCGACTCCTTATAGCCTATCCCTTCACCGAGTTTGTTGTCGTCGAGCTTCACCTTCCGCCGAGACCGATCGCCTCCCTCAAGCCACTCTAGTACCTCTCCATCATCATCATCATCACCATCGTGTTCGTGGTGAGCCCCTGATTCTCTTGCGCCTTTCATTTCACCTCAGGCGAGTAGTCTACATCGTCGTCACCATCACCACTCACAATGCTGCTGCAGAAGTCACTGTCACCGCTGCTCTAGTGACCATTGGTCCCCGAGCCATGCATGTTAGCATAGCCAGTATAACATCCCAATTTTTGGGCATTTTTGAAAATTTTCAAAATAAAAATAATCATTTGATTTGTACTGAATTGTTAAAGGTTAACTTGAAATTTCATAAATTAAAAACAATTTAATGTGAGTAAATCAAATTTTGACTAAATAAAAATTGATTTATTTGATTTTCTGGTTTTATTTTGGGTTTCTATTTTCCCAGACTTTGTTGTTATCTCCTTGCACTCTTTGTATTTCTTTTCGGCTTTCTCAAATTTCGAAATCTTTTTGAAGCTTTTAAAATTAAAAAGGAACCACTTGATTTATCTTCATTGTTAAAAGCTTAATGTGAGATTTTCAAAAAGTGAAATAGTTTAATACGAATAAACCAAACTTCACTTAATTCAAAAATGGTTTATTTGATTTCCTAGGTTTTCTTGGATTTTCTGCAATTTTTTTTCTATTTCCTTGGAGATCAATTTAAATTATTTCTTTTTTATGTTTTTCCCAAAAATTCCTTTTCTCGAATGTAAAATTTAATTCAAATTAATTATTTTAAAAGCGAGAGATTTCTTTTGGAGTTTTTGCATTTTATTAAATTTATCGAAGTGTACGTTGAATCTCAAGAGAAAAACATTTTAAATAATTAAAATAAACTTCAAATAAATCCAAAACTATTTTATTTGGCCTTTTTAGGTTCCAAAGTATTTTATAATTTTTTTTGAAATTTTTGGATTTATTTATTTTCTGGATTTTTCTTTATTCCCTCTCCTATTTCTTTTCTCTCTCCTCCTTTCCCCGGTCTTCTTCTCCCGTTGGCTTTTGCCCACACCACCGAACGCCATGGCTGCCCATCCACTTGACCCGACCACCCATCCCTGCCCCATGCACCACCCCCACACAACCCCTACGCGCCTCTTCCCCATGCCTTGCCGCCCCATCCCCTCCCCAGCCAACCCCGGCTCCCTATGCCGTCGGCCCTTGCCGACCGAATTGCTCCCTCCTCCCCCCCAAGCTCCCCTCTTTCCCCCTATAAATGGGTGCGGCAAACCTTCCTCTACCCCTTCCCCTCCTCCATTCTCTCCTCACCGAAGCCCTCCCCCCCCCCCCCGCTGCCGAAGCTCCAGAGCTCTCGTGCAAACCGGCCGGCCATCTCCCCCTCTGTTCTCCCTCTCCAATGACTCTCTTGCCTTGCCACTAGTGTCACAGCATGCGCCTTGATCTCCTCTTCCACCTCCCCAAATTCGCCCCACTCTCTCGTCTTCTTTTCTCCGTAATTGAGTTTTTACCGCTACCGATCGAACAATCTTCCGTCATCGTTTTCGGCACTGTCGATCATCCCCCGGTGATGTTGTCACTGCCATTAGCTTCACCTCACGACGTGCTTCCTTCCTTTTTCCCCGAAGCACCGTCGGTTCGCTGGAGCACCGTGCTCGGCCGGCCTCGTACGCCGCCACGAATACCGCTCACATTACTCATCAAATCGTGTGTCGCCTTTGCCTATTTAAGTGAGCACTGCATGCTCCAAACCACCCTCTTTGAATCACCACCAACCCCACTCTCTAACTGCTCCCCGTTTGCCCGAATTTCGTCGGCGACCGTGCGCTGCCGAAGCTCCTTCTCCACCAGACTGTGTCACCATCGAAGGTCCTCTGTCCGAGCCACCACCACCGTTGGATTCATCGCTCTGCATTCTTCATCTCCCCTCACCTTCACTGGTGCATCGCTAGAGCATCGTCGCCTCCTTGCACCCCGTCGCCGTTTCACGCACCGTCGCCGCGCCGTACCACTGCCGGTGACACCACCACCACCGTTAGAATCATCTCACTCTTGGGACTCCATTTTTCTAGTTGCCTTGCGCCTCTTTGTCTTCCCTTGCCGGTGTCACCATTGAGCCGTGGAGCTCCTTGCTCTCTGCCTGTGCTCTGCCTCGTTCTTTCTTTGTCTCCCATCCTTCTGGGCCCATCATGTCATACACCTTCCTCTCTCTTTTCTTCTCTCTCTCACCTCCATGTGGGGCCCTCAAAACCATTCTCCCATTTCCTTTGTTCCCTGTAAACCGAAACCCACACAACATGTTCTATTCATTTTCTCTCTCCATCTGAATTCTATATTTTATGTGAGCACACACTTTCGGATATTCGTTCCCCTTCATACGAACTTCGATTCCGTCGATTATCATTTCTAAATTCAGCCTCTTTCTATCACAACTAATTTTTAAATTTTTGGATTTTATTTGGAATTTTTGTATTTATTTGGTTCTTTCTCGCGCGTGTAGATTTTGACGTTTCCGAAGAATTCCTGGAACTGTCCGCCGAAGCAACTCAGCCCTTCAACGAAGGCAAGTCATAGAACTTTGATCATATTGAACCTATTTATAAAATTATATTATTTTATATCAATATGTATTGCTAGTTTTATAATAATTCTTTCGAGAATAGTTAAATGCCTAATTGTCATTATGTCTCCTTGAATAATTGGTAGACATGTATCGTTGAACACCATAGGCTGGGTTAATTTTAGTTGGACATATCTTAGTACCAACATGCGTATCGTATTTATGCTTAGCCGTGCTATAGCTATACGTTGGGATTCATGATTACATACTCAAAGAATGATTAAATTTGACTAAATGAAATATAGAATTGTGGTGCGGCCACTGTTATTAAAAGTTATTGTACCATAGCAAGGGTTGTCATTTGGTCAGGTTGAACCGAAAATGATTTCATACTCAGGCGAATGATCGTGCAGTAAAGGGGGTGAATTTTGGGATGTGGTTGCCTCGCCTGAGTTGTCACTAAGGACTTAACTTTGTGCGCCATTGATCTGGGTCATACCTTACAACCACAAGTCTATTTATGAGGTGGACCTGACTAACTAATTAGCAATGTTTTGATTCGGTTCTGTTTGGGTTGATGAATAGCGCAAGAGGGGGCCAACGTGGCGAATCCTTAGCGAGCAGAATCGAGTCAAAACAGAGCTTTGTAAAAGCCTTGTGATAATCACTTAGTGTCACACCATAGAAGTGTGTGAGCAAACAATATAAGATGATTATGTTTTGTGGGTCAAGTTGTACAACCTCTGCAGAATGTTAAAAACTATTCAAATAGCTGTGTCCCCGTTATGGACAATGCCTGGTGATTTCACACGAGGGGTAGATTTTCATAAAAATATTGGAATGGTTTGGTTGGGAAGCGATTTGGATGTCGGTTGTTGGTTGGGAAGTGAACGGGGTGTTCACTAGTTGTTTCAAAGAACTTGTTTACTTATGTATTTACTCTTTTAAATTATGCACTTCAATCCATTTACTGTATTTACTGTCAATACTACTTTCTGCAAATTAGCCATAAAGCTATCATTATTCACGCCCTACATAAATACTATTTGAATAAGGGAACTCAGAATTCTATGAAGAGGAGTGCTTTGAAGACTATGCGAACTAGGATGCGCTCTCCATTTGATTGCCTGTGGGCATGTCGGATAGCTACCGTGAGTTTGTTTTATTCCGCTACAAGTTTACTCTGTTGTCTTTAGCCCAGCGCGGCAAACTCTGTAAGACTTGACCATAAGGTCCTTTTGCTACTAAGTAATATTAATTTGTCTACTTCTTAGCTAACTTATTGTATGGATATGATTACATCGATGTTGTAACTGTGTGAACTAGCTACTGATCATGAGACTAGTTCAGAATACACAGAGGGCTCAGATTCAGTGATCCGGGGTCCCAACAAAGATGATATCAGAGCCATATCGACTGTAGGATGCAACCATAGTTAGCATGATTGTATAGTCAAAAATTTCAAAACCTATTTTATAAATCAAACCAACTGATTAACATGAACAGTTATTCTTCTCTCGTCCTATTCTAATTCCTTTCTCATCTTATTCTAATCTTTTCTTATATCATCCATAAGTTCTTACATCTTTTCTCTTCTAAAACTTTGTTTTCAAACTTAAATTGATCTTTCTCACCTCAGTAATCTCTATAGGATTGAGTTTCTGTGATCAAGCAATGGATGGCCTAGAAGTTTCGAGATCTGCCATTTGCTTCAGGTCGACCGCCCATATAAGTTAGATTCGAAGTGCTTTAGCGGAGTTGTCTTTCTCAGTTTTTAGTATCATTTAGTCCATGTAATAGGATCTTCTGCTTGAGTTTTGTGCCTCTTAATAGCTTTCTGACTATTTGTTCTTTGGGTTTAACCGACTTTCCTTAGTTAGGGTGCTTCTGTCTTTCTCCCTTCTTCTCTCTCATTTTTTGTGCTTTTCCCTGTTTTCTTTTGCTAAGTCTGGATATCATGTCAGAAGGAGACTGCTTTTTCAATTGCAGAAAGGAGAGAAAGCATCATCAATCAAGTTATATATATATATATATATATATATAGAGAGAGAGAGAGAGAGAGAGAGAGAGAGAGAGAGAGAGAGAGAGAGCTACTCTTGTTGGGATTAACTAGTGTGTTTGGATGCCGAGCTAGGTAGTTTTGGGGAATCATTGAAAAGACTGCTTTTGGGATTTGAAAATTCTAAGATTTGCTGATGTTATAAGAAGTTCATATGAATACAAGGGTATGATGATGGATAAGCCTTGATTATTGATGATTTAAAGAATAGCAGATTGGTGGATCATAGAATATGAAGAAAGAAAATGATCGTAGAGGAAAAAATTGAATAGATCTTGAAGAGCATCTAAACTTGAAGCACTGATTTGATTATCTGGTAACGAAAGGAGAAGTTGGATTGAAAACAAATCTTTAGTTGAATTAAGATGATGATTGAATTTGTCGGAGAATTTGAAGTGAGAAGTGTGTGTAGTAAAGGCGGAGAATAAAAGACAGAAAGAATTGGATTTTCATAGAGTCTTGAGTTGATTGTAATGTTGGTTGGAAACTTAAAATTGAGATATGTGTGCAGAAAAGGTAGAGAGTAAAATGCAAAAAGAATGGGGTTTTCCATATCGATTCATGATGTTAATTTTGGTATAGTTGGTTGAATCTTGGTTGGATTATAGAAATACATGATTATTGGATTCTAGAAATAAATTATTGTTGATATTGGATTATTGGAGAGTGGATTACGGAAATATATCATGGATGAGTTATGTTGGGTGTTGGATTATAGAAATATATTATGGTTGGATTTTTTATTCAAGAATTACATGATTGTTGAAGATTGGATTATAGGATTACTAATTCATGACGTTGATTTTGGTGGATTAGGTTGAATCAAGAAGTATCGAATTAATTAGGTATGTTGGTCATATTGGATTTAATTGGATATGATTGAATAAAGAAGTTGGAGTTAAAAGAAATCTTGGTTAGAGATATGTCTTGATCGGATTATAGAATTGTATAATTGTTAGATATTGGATTAAACAAACATATGATTGTTGGATATTGGAATATATGATTCAGGGATATCTTACTGATATTGGAGTTGGTTAAAAATAATTGTTGGATAAATGGTGATAAAATAATTTGGCGGATTAAATTTAAATTTGTGGATTACAAGTAGTCGTTTGGAAACCTCTTTAATGAAGGCATTGGATTTATATAAAGAAATTATGGAGGATTGCGATTGATAATTATGCTTGAGAAAATTTAGTGGATAATGTTGTGGATTTAGTTAAGAATTTTGGAGAAAGTAATTGCGTGATTATAATTTTGGAGAATTTCGTTCCAAGAAGGATATAATGAGTTTAGCATGATCTTAGAGTTTATCGGATTGGAAGATGTGATTATTAATACTAGATTTTTGGTGGAATCATGTAGTGAAGAAATCATGGAATCAAAGTGGTGAATTGTTGGATTATTCGAGCTTATGTCCAAGAGAGATTGTGAATTTTGTTGTCTTATCGATAAAAAGTGAGATTAATTAAATGATTGGATTTTTTTGGTGACTTAAAGCTATGCTAGGTTGGTAGAATTTAATAATCGTAAGAAGAGGATCCAGTAAAAATTAGAAGATAAATTTGTAGCTCCTAGTTGGCATTCTATCACATGATTATGAACTAGCGGTTTGGCATCAGTTACGAAATTGGAGCTACCACTGCAACTGTCAGAGGTGCACAATATTTTTTCCCCGTGCCATAGTAGAAGAAAACGCCTCAGGATACCACAGGAGCAGAAGTTGCTGAAGGAAGTCGAATTAAAGGAGGATCTCACCGCCCATGGTTGTCCAATCAGAAATTTCAAAGAAGTTGAAGTCCTACCGAGAGCGAGACCTTGAGATTCTACGAAGTATAACGAAGCTTTTAAAAATTTTCAAAATAAAAATAACAATTTGACTTTTATAGGATTGTTAAAGCTTAACTTGAAATTTCATAAATTAAAAACAATTTAATGTGAGTAAATCAAACTCTGACTACATAAAATTGTTTATTTGATTTTCTAGTTTTATCTTGGGCTTTTGTTTCCCAGACCTTGTAGTTATCTCCTTGCACTCTTTGTATTTCTTTTCGGCTTTCCCGAATTTCGAAGTCTTTTTGAAGTTTTAAAAATCAAAAAAGGAACCATTTGATTTATCTTCATTTGTTAAAAGCTTAATGTGAGAATTTCAAAAAGTGAAAAAGTTTAACATGAATAAACCAAACTTCAATTAATTCAAAAATGGTTTATTTGATTTTCTGGGCTGTAACACCCTGGCTATGCGGAAGCCAAGATATTACCTAAAAGACTAACGTACATCAACAATATGAAATACTTTCATCCATCTATCAACTAGTAACTAGTAAGAATCAACGATTGATAGAATGAACATAATAATTGAAACAGAATTTAACAACATAACAGACTCTATTTACCTAATCATGAAGAGGCATCTATGATAATCATATCAATATACTGTACGAAGATCATAGACAATTACCAATTCAATCATATCCTAAGAAAAGGTAAGATCAACCATCATACTCCAGTTATTACAATCCAAAGATTATCGAAAGAAAGGTAATAACAGGTTCGTCTAATTAACAAGTGAATAATGTGAAGTGAATGAATGATTCGTGACTATTCCCTCCCAAGCATGCTGTCTTCAATGTTTACCTAAAACAAGTAAACATGGTAAGAATGAGTCCTCAACTCAACAAGTACAACAAAACAATATGAGCCATACTAAATAAGAACGTAATAGAATGAACGAGTAAGAACATAATATTACATTATAGAATTCGAATGTAGGATGAACGAATAGGAACATATCGTCACTTAATAGAATTCGAATATAGAATAAACGAATAGGAACATGACAGTCATATTATAGAATATGAATTTAGAATAACAGAAATCATATGAATGAATGAAATGTATGAACTCCACTTCTGCTTATACCGGTATAGCTAGTGACACACTCGTCGCTGTTCTCTTAGTCCCGCATTTAACAAAATGCGGGGATTCAAGGCACGTATGAAGAACGTTTCATACGGGGATCCAAATCTGCCCACTTTGGAATGGTGAGTCTTACGTGCTCATACTTGAATTGATGGGTATTTACATTCCTCTCCCGAGGATGAAACATGAATACTAAATGAATGGAATGAATTATGAATAATGGAAGACATTATCTCATTAAACATGGATTAACGAACATGAAAAGAACATGAAGCATTGAATCTACTCATGGATCATAGAAATAACCGTATGAACAATAAGCACTCAGCATTCACCAACAATAAGAATCACAAGGTACTTGCCCATATTGGAATAATGGGATTTCACTACCCACTTCTGTGGATGTATATGAAAGAAGGAATGAATGAATATATCGAACGTAAACATATTACCGAATAATCATGGTATATTAATTATGAAGGAAAACAAGAAATACTAGAATTACTCATTGCACATTCATCAATCAAGTGGCACAAATAGCAATCAAGACAAATCAATTGTACTTGCGTTTCAAACTGCGATGCATTAAGAGGCAAGGACGAAGCCACTAATCTCGAAGCCTCTCCTCCTACACAATTGAATTACTTGAATAAGATACAACGCGAATAAGACGCTAATCGCAACGCTTAAACGCATCTCTCTACCCAAGGTTCACAAGATTGTTCTATACAATAAGACCAACAGTCTAGCGAAATGATAATATGGATAGTGGTACTAAAAACGTCATATCTTTTGCTTTGAACCTCGAAATGGAGTGATCTCAGATCCTATTAAAAGGTATAGAAAACCTCCACGTTAGTCTAGTTGGCGGAAACTTCCAATTCGGCCAAAAACCTATGATAGCATTCAGGCGAAAGTTTAATACACAATCTGTCTAGCAGAACTATACATCGGTAAAGAAATATTCATAACTTTTGACTGGTCTAACCAAATCCCAAAATTCTTACTATTCTGGAAAGCTAAGGACACCATCTTCAAAATCCTAGTTGGCATTGTTGGAAATATGCCCTAGAGGCAATCATAGAGAGCCGCTACTGTAGCATATGTGGCTAGGGTTTGGTTCCCTCCCCTCTCTTGCCTTCTAATGGGCTGCCAGCCTACTTATGAGCCTTGGGCCACTATGGCTGGCTCCCTCTTCTCGAATATGGGTTGGCGGCCCATACCTATTCTAAAATTCTGAATTTTAACTTAATTCCTCTCTTACAGCATTCGATATCGAATAATCGGGTATTACATTCTACACCCCTTAAATAGGATTCGACCCCGAATCCTCACACCAACCTAGGTGAAAGGTCAGCTACAACTGATGAGGACATCTCAATCTTCAATAACCACGTTGAAGATGATCATCTCCGCGACCAAGATATTCTCAAGGACCAACAATATCAAGGACCAATCACGAGAAGACGTGCTAAGCAAATACATGATCAGGTGAATGCTAACCTAAGCTAAATTTTAGATTCTTGTGACTTGGTCGTGCCCCCCACCTCTTCTTTGATTGAACTCAGGTGCATTGGAGAGGAACAAGGAGGTCCAGAAAACCAACGAGTTTTGTAATCATTATCTACATGAATTATAATGTTTCCAACCAGAATACACCAGACCAATGGATAGCTTCTCTGGTCTATTTTCCTACGTTTCAAACCGTGCATAATTTGGAGTTGTGTAAAGAAAGTTATGGTTATTTTAGTAACAGCTGCGCATGCTGATAAATGCTGCGCGAAAACTGAAGACTCTTTGAAGGCTTGCGCACCAACCTGTCATGTTTTACTATGCATATCCTATATGGATGGAAAGATAATCAAGTTTATTTTCACCTCCAACAAACGGTTCATCATTTGGACTTCCGAGGAGAGAGTTATTGTTGTTTTACTAAAGACTGCGCAGAAGTTGAGCAGACGAGCGAGAATTTGAGAAGACTCCTTGAATGCTTCAACCAGTTGGCCTTCCACCTTCCAACGTGGTGACTTATGTTCATACCCAGCTAGGAGGGTTGTTCCTAGTATATATACCCCTCTACTCCCATCCGTGGAGGCACTTTTGATATTTTAACAAACCGATATATGAAATTGCAGCGAGATTGTTGAGTGCCTTGCTCCTTTGCTCTTGTGAATTCTCTTGGATTTGCAAGAAGATTCCTCTGGGATCCCCTAATTCGTTCTCTACGCTTCCGGGTGTTTTGTGTGGGTTAGTTCCGGATTGTGGTTCTGCGATTGTTCGGATAGCGGAACGGAGTCCAAAAGGCTTCGGATCGTCTCTCCCCAACGCTTGGTCGCATCCAACCTTGGCAGGTTAAAGCTAGTTACCCTTTTCAGCTACTCACAACTAGTTATCCCCGCTGCCCACAGCAAGATTCGCTTGTTCTTCAACCTATGTCGTGAAGATCGGGCCACCCCTAGCGTGTACGCATCAACAACTGAAAATTAATAACAGGTAACATGTACCCGATATGAACAAATCTGAATACTGCTCGTACATACGAGATTCCATCTCCCAAGTGCCCTCTCTCTCAGCTGACGAGACTACAACGTGTAAACCAACGTCTGCCATAACACTTGTCCCGACATTTCTAGGTACACTCATCGGACAAGACTTGAAGCTAAGATCCTACTCGATGGTCAACGATATTAACGAAAACTCAAACGCCAGATCTCCGAGGTACTCACTTGATAACGAAACATACCAAATGCCGCGTACACCGCGTATGGACCCGAGACGGTCCTAGCGATGCGCCAGCTTTCAAATTCCCGTAACTAGCAAAAAACAACCCAATGTACCTTGGGCTAACCACTCCTTTTGGTGCCAAACCACACAACATACGCATAGTAGATGGAACTCTTGTTCCACCTCTCAATCGAACTCTTCACCATAACAAGGATCACCTCCCTTAACGGGAACACATAGATGAACTCGTTTTATACAAAATCCTTTACAGTCAGAATCCAATAGAAACCAAAGAATTCACATCACAACCACGCAATGCCAACTCCCCACCAAAAGGGTCAAATCCAAAATCGAAGATTCACCACGAAAACCATTCCACTTTCTAATTAGGCAGTTTGCAAATGAATAGCACGAAAGCCAAAGGAGAAATCACTCGAACGTCCAAATCAAATACTTGTTTTATTTTGTCTGAACTGCAAAGAATCATACATGCCAACACAGGGCCAACTCAAATTGTGGAAGACATCAGTCAACAACACAAAGCTAAAACGAGAATCAAGAAAATGCTTCACTACCCGAGGAAACATCTTTTTTCTCAGTGCCTCTATTAGGAATAAAATTTCTCTCAAACCTTAGAATTCGAATTCATCGCATATCACACGTGCTCAAACCTCTTAAATTAACATCCTCAACATTTATGCTTAGACCCAAATACATCATCCACACCTTTGTGGAGAAGCTCTACTGATCCCACTGAAACACTCTAGACAACTCTTTCTACTGACAAAATTAATTTGACAGATGGCACCCCAAGCACCTCAGAATAGATCTCACACAATCACACCACCTCAACTTTTAAGGATAAACAACTCATAATCCTTAGTACACACGCTCATGAACTACATCAGAAGGGTTCTATCAACAATCATTCCACCGCTCAGAATACTCCAGTTTTCTATTTCCTCTACACACAAACTTTGGGCGACCAAAAGTATAGCATAAAAATGCGAAGCCCAAATTTAACCTCCAAGACCTTTACAACGAATTTCTCTTATAAAAAAATAGTGAAATCATCGAATTAAATCTCTAACATCCCCACAATTCTGACATACTCACTCATTGATATCATCAGGAATCACCCACACAATATCGCAATACTTTCCAATCGTGTTACTCTATAAAATTGATCAAGGTTTCTATACATTTGATAATCCCCAACATTTCAACATGAACCAAAGTTCTAGAACTATACTATACCATAGGTTCTACTTAGTCGTAACACTATACAGTTTTACTTCGAAGCCGTACATTCCATCTGAATCAAATTCCCTCCAAGAGGTACAGGTCAAAACTAATTCATCTTTTACTACTCCTCCAATAGCTTGGTAGGAAAATCTCACCCATACAATCACTTAACCACCACCAAACATTTGACAACTTACGCTTTGTAAAACTTTGCAACACAAAACTGTTGATCCATTCTCAAAAGAAAGAGGTGAACAAGGATAAGTTTTGTCACACAAGAAAACGTTGCTCCTCACAGCGAGCACGAAACCAAAAGAAATAATATGATAACAAAGATCTTGGAAAACGAAAGTGGAGTTCACAGTTGAGGACACACATCCCTCAAAAAGGGAATAGCAAATAACAACCAATAAGAAAAAAAAAAGACTTTGCGATCGAAACTCGACAACTCTTACGCGGAAAGAGCAGAAAGTTTAGGCACGATTCAAATAACCACAAGTTACAAAACTTGACTCCAATTCTCAAATACTCCTAATACACTCTCTCATTTAGCACTGGAATTAATCCTTTGACTAAAATAACATTTTGCCACAACGAACGAGATAAGGTCTTTAGTGCAAACCATAAGAACTAATTAAGAACCGATAAAATTCTTCAACACGTCGTATTTGCTCAAAATAGATCAACTACCCATGAAACATAAGATCCAAATGATCTCAGCCACAAAACTCGAAATATTTTCATTTACGAAATATCACGACAAATAAGCAAATTTTCTCTTCTTAAAGTAATCAACATAATATCTCTTTGATTCCAACCTCACGTTGCGAACTCAGACCAAAGAGTCTTTAAGATTAAATGACATGAATTTCTTGAGAAGCAATAGGACATTCCAATACATCATTTTCTTTAAAATAATTTCAACTACCACGTAATTCATGAGCTCCCAAAAGATTATGAAAGCAAAACTTGAAATATTCCCATTTAAGCAATATCACAACAGGTGATTAAATTACTACAAGAATTAACATCAATCTCGCATAACTCCACAAAACCTTACAAAGGGTTCGACTTTCTTCAATGAAATTTGTAAAAGATAGTTTCCTTTATCCAAACTACCAAACGGGTAACCAGGTCACCTATATCAATAACAAAGATATGACTAACATAAAAGAGAACAATCTTGTCAAATAATAACGTTTACAAGTAACAAAGAGAGCTCAACAGTCGGAAAGACAATAACGGTTCTGAAAAACAAATAGGGACCAATGGAAACCCATACCCAACCACTTTGTTGGGTTACAATCTCCGACTTAACCACGACAAGGTATCACGAAAGGATTTTAACACTTTCCTTCAGAAAAGAAATGCTTTAACCTTCAACAATCAGAATGATCCAAAATAAATACATGGAGCTAAAGCTTTCTCACGTTAACGAACTTGCAACAGAAAAATCTTATTACCTAAAATGTCAAATGAATAAATGAGTCATTTTTTTCCAATAAGAAAGAAAGAACAACCATGGAAATATCAATATTGCCAATTGACGAAGATCACAAGTAGTAAAAGCAACTCAATAGTCAAAAAATAGTAATTGCATTAGGGAACCATTAGAGACCCATAGAAACTCATCAACTATCATGAACCACAAGCCCAAGAGAAATTCATCAACCACCACAGAACAAGAATTTGCCAAATTCAGAAATCAAGGAAGAGAACAACTTTCTAAAGCAACTCATGCCCAACTCCTGAAACTATGGTACTCGGGGTAACTACCCCCCTATTCTCATTCCACGAACGGTGGTGTAACCTGGTGAATCCCAGAGCAACAACCCCGACCTCAACTTCTTAACATCTGTTATCAACACGCTTAATCAATACAATCAGTTATGAATATACAGGATCACCTCATAACAACCATTGAATAAATTCATAGATATAGAATATCATAACATGTCATAGATTAAAAACAAGAACGATTGTGCAGGAGCAATTCAATACAGTACATCATAATGAAACATACCACTGGAAATGTGGATGCAATGGATTGCCCAACCCCACCTATTGTGCATAGTGTGTGATTTTAATATTTTATTTTTCACGGACCTAAAGCCCGCTCTGATACCAACTGTAACACGCTAATTATGCGGAAGCCAAGATATTACCTAAAATACTAACATACATCAACAATACGAAATACTTTCATCCATCTATCAACTAATAACCAGTAAGAATCAACAATTGGAATATTGTGACTTCGATCCCGCCTCTCCTGTTTGAAAATAGCTCTGGCGACTAGCATGGGCGTCTAGCTCTCCCCTTGGCGCTCTTCTCGCCAGTGCCACTCCGGCAACGGCGGACTAATTGTCTCGGCTGACCCCCCTTTTCTCATTATGAAGACCTTGGAACTTGACTTCAACCCAGGTTTGTCGCTTCAAAAATAGATCTGGAGTAGATTTGGCTCATCGGTCTGTGGCCTAAAGGAATTTGTTCTAGTTGCTACCTTTGGCAGAGCAAGATTTTGTCTGGAAGTGGAATTAGTCAGCACCGTGCTTGAAGCCTACCTTGGTGGCAATGCTGGCGACTTCAAGGTAACCAAACTCTACTCCACGGGCTTTAAGTTCTCAGTCGCATCCAAAGATGTTAGGTTGTTTATCTACAACCTCAAAAGTTTTCGATGTAAGGAATTTGCCATTTACTTCCACCTTTGGGGCAATGGTGGAGCTAACTGGCAGAAGGAATTCCATCAATGGACTGTGGAGCAAAACAAGGAGTGGACTACTGTTCAGAGGAGAAAGAATTCTTTTGCGGAGGTCGTGCAGTTAGGTTCTTCGAAGGCGATCCCTCACCGCTCGGGTGCTAATTCAGTTCCTTTGAAAGACACTAGGAAAGTTCATTCGCAGATCAGTTCCTCACAACTAAACTCCCCTTGGGTTCCAAAGAAATCAGTCCAAAAGGACTCCCGATTTATTTTCGGTTCGAAATCCAATTTAACCCAAAACCATCCACCATTGCCCAGACTTCAGAATGCTACCATCCCTCTTCCTCAGGCCACATCCAGCCGAGGACAACAATGCATCCGCTGTCTCCTGCCTGGCCACTCTAGATGGAACTGCCATAATGCCATCCGTTGTCACACTTGTAGGGCTCTGGGGCATGTGGCGAAAAATTACAAAGATCTTTTCTCCAAGCCTGGTTTCATTCCTTCGTTGTTCTTCTCACCCGCAGTTAGAGACTGGGACTGGGCAGGACAGATGTGCAACACTTGGTTCCGAGGAACGGCTGAGATTGACTCGAACGTGCCCCCTGTTCCTATCTTCACATCCCTTCGAGAATTTGGAACACATTCACTTCGACTTCCGTAGCAAGCTTCGGTTCCCCCGAGGCAACCCAGTCCCGTCGCTTCATCTGCCTCGCCCCCCAGCGCTCCCCTCGGTTCCCTCCTCCAACCGCCAAAGATTGAGCGATTATCCCCTTTGACCCAATGGCAAACTTTAAAGGGGATTTCGAACCTTTCCTCCCACGAGGGTATGGTCTTCAGCATGTGGAGGGAAGGCACAGCCGGGCACAGGTCATCTGCGGTCGGGCACCCGCCAACAATGAAGATTGGGCCATCGCGACCATCAACCCTATGCCGTCGGGTCAGGTACCTTTCCCTAATGTGGAAGAGATTCTCTCTGAATTCCTGATTGACGTCAGGAGGCTCCGCATTCGTGGTATCCAACCATGCCCATTTGGTGCGGCGTATGTGAGGTTCAATAGTGTTCATGCTCATGAAGCGATGATACAAGCTAGCCTGCATGCTTTTGAAGATGTCCACATCTCCTTCATTAAGCACAATGAGGGTATCAACTGGAAAGGTTTAACTTTCAACAGAGAATGTTGGATTATGCTAGTGGGATTCCCTTTGGACTTTTGGAGCTTAACCTACATCCAGCAAGCCATTAATAGCTTTGGTCGGCTGTTGGTTTGGGAGAAAGACCTAACCAACCTATCTCGCATTATCATAAAAGCCAGAGTCATTGATCTTAATCTGGTACCTAAAAGTATCCAGATCATGGATGGGGACGACTTCCAAAGTGAATCTTGGACAGTACCTTGTGAAATTATCGCTCAAAACATCCGTCGCCTCAACAACCCTGGAACCAGCCACCATAGGAACTGGGTTTTGACAACCATTTCAACATTGCCGCAGAGATGCAAGGTGATGCCCAAGGAGCGCCTAACCAGCAGCCCCAGCAACACGTGCAGCATGGGCAAAATGTTAACAATTGGAATCCCTGGCCGCCCCAGGAATTGGAAGTGCAACATCTAGTTGAAGGGGGTCAGTTCGACCCCATGGTACCGTTGGCACAAAATGCATTTGCACAGCCGGTTCAAGACAGCCGGGAGCTCTCGGATCAGGCACCATCTGTGGCATCATCTTTGCTTTCAGTTAACTGCTCTGAGCTCACTGGACAACTTCACCACTCTTCGATGCCAATCCCGGACCTCATTATACCTATCTAGCTAGAAGGAGTCAATGTGCTGCTTGCAGGGCAGGCACAGGTAAATCTTGATTTGCAACTTGGACTTGCATTGGTTCCTCACTGGGAGCTACATGCTTCACATGCGCACAGGGCTATTCATGACACTTCCATCTGCACATCATTGGAACCTCAGACTTGGGCGCAAAACTCCTCTCCAAAGACTAACACAACTCTGCAGTCGGTGGTGAACATCCCTTCCAATTGGACGGAGTTATTTTCTTCGCTGCTATTGTCACCAGGAAAATTCACAGTGGCAAGAGACATTTTATCATCAGGAATGTGGGAATTCAGCTCACAATCTTCGGAATACCAAGGGAGGTGCAATCCTCTAGCCTTACCGGACAGATGCCCAACGACTTTACAGGATCCTAAATTGAAGAAGAAGAGCCTGAAGTCCTCCTCTAGGCATCATACTTCTTCAGCTGAGGAAGAAGAGGGAACTAATGCCGCATTCGAAACATTGAGCTTTCCTACCTCTCCAGTAAGGGAGTTACCTTTAACTTCACTCCGCAATAGCTCGGAGGAGCGCCCTAAAACGAAAACACCCAAAAGGGCTATCTCTCTGGTAGAGACAGAAGTACGCAGAAGCACAAGGATTAAGGCACTCCAAGATGGTTACATGCGTAAGCCTGGCACTGTCAAGCAATCCCTGCTACAAGAAGTGCCCCGCCCTTGCTTTCAACCAAGATTATCAAGAACCTATGTTTGGACTACTGCAAGATGGCACTGGAGGATGTCAATGACACAAAGCTCAACAAAACCCCCCTCAAAGATAGGAAGGAGGAGGTCCAGCATGCTCCAAATGACAAGAACAACTAGCACTGAGAGAAGTGGGGGTACGTGTTGCAGAAGCACTGGCGTGGGTGCTATCTGTAGCATTGCTTTAGTTTCTGCATCTGCTTTCTTAGGTTTTAAAACTTTGGGTACTTTAACTGCTGGTTTTTGTCATTGTTCTGTAACTCTTTTGGGTATGTTTTGGACTCCATTGTACTCTGCGAGTGTAATTTGCGGTTGCTGGCCTCTAGTTAGGATTTCATCCGGTTCTAGATGACTAGACAGTGGAAAATCTTATCTTGGAACGTCAGAGGACTTAACTCTGACAAGAAATGGAGGGATATTCGCAACAAGATTGATGAAAGTAAATGTCACATTTTGTGCTGTCAGGAAACTAAAAGACAAAGTCTGGACAAGGCGTTTCTTGCTAACTTTTGTCCCACTCGTTTCAACAAGTTTGAGTTCCTTCCATCCTCTAGGGCTTCAGGGGGGCTACTCGTGGCTTGGACTGACACCATGTTCACAGGGAGCAACATGATTATGAATGAGTTCTCCATCTCTATTGATTTCTCTTCGATTCACTCGGGCCAAACTTGGACTCTCCTAAACATATACATCCCTCCCAGATCTGACACTAAAGGGCGATTTCTGGATTGGTTTGCCAACTTTAACATGCAACCCAACCTTGACTATCTTTTGGTGGGGGACTTTAATTTTATTCGAGCACCCTCGGATAGAAACAAGCCGGGTGGAAACATCAGTGACATGCTTCAGTTCAATGCTGCCATCAGCTACCTCGGCCTGGTCGAACTGCTGTTAAAAGGCAGAACCTACACCTGGAGCAATATGCAAGGAGATCCTCTCCTGGAAAAACTAGATTGGTTTTTCACCTCCAACAGCTGGACTACGCATCACACGAACACTCTTGTCTCGCCTCTGACCAAATCTTCCTCTGATCATGTGCCCTGTGTGATTCAGATCAACTCCTCCATCCCCAGATCCAACATCTTCAGATTCGAGAATCACTGGCTGGAACACAATGAATTCGACAGTCTCGTTAATCATATTTCGCAACAATCAGTTCGTGCCACTAACCCGGGCAGACGGATCAATCAAAAATTCAAAAACCTTAGGCGTGCACTCAGAAGCTGGTCTAAACAGACTTCAAATCTGCGGACATCCATTAACAACACTAACGAGGTCATCTTTTTTCTAGACACTCTAGAAGAATTCAGAGCGCTCTCTACTCAGGAATGGAATGCCAGGGAACTTTTAAAAGGGCACCTAAGTCTCCTTTTAAAACGGCAGCACATCTACTGGAAACAAAGAGGAGCTTTAAACTGGGCAAAGCTAGGGGACGAAAATACCAAAAATTTTCATGCCAGAGCTACAATCCGTTATCGCACAAATTACATTTCAGTCCTCCGAGATACATCAAGCAATGAGGTCATAAGTCATCAAGACAAAGCAAACCTTATTTGGGAGGCTTACAAGGACCGATTAGGTACTTCAGCAGCACCCCACTTACATTTCAACCTTGCTGATCTCATCCGACCGCACCAGCAGCTGGAATGGATGGAAGATCTTTTCTTGCATCAAGAGGTGGATGAGGTAGTTAAATTACTGCCTCCGGATAAGTCGCCAGGACCAGATGGCTTTAATGGGCAGTTTTTCAAAAGATGTTGGAGCATCATAAGACAGGACTTCTACGAACTCTTTGATGCTTTTCATAGGAATGACCTAAACCTTCAAACCATTAACTCTGCCTTTGTTGCCCTCATACCAAAGAAGGATTGCCCCCTGGGGGTTAATGATTTCAGGCCGATTTCATTACTCAACACCTCTTTCAAGATCCTGACAAAGTTATTAGCTAATCGTTTGTAGCAAAATATTTTGGATTTAGTTCATGCAAATCAATATGGATTCCTAAAATCACGTACAATCCAAGATTGCCTTGCCTGGACCTTTGAATATCTGCACTTATACCACTCCTCAAAAAAGGAAATCATAATCCTGAAATTGGACTTTGAAAAGGCCTTTGACAAGGTTGAACACACGGCCATTTTAGCTATCTTGCAACATAAGGGGTTTGGACCCAATTGGATGGCTTGGATCAGTGATATTCTCAAAACTGGAACTTCTTCGATCCTACTCAATGGTGTGCCGGGGAAGCTAATTCATTGCAAAAGGGGCGTGAGACAGGGAGACCCGCTATCCTCTCTCCTATTTGTCTTGGTAGCAGATCTGCTGCAGACTTTACTCAATAGAGCTATGAACCAAGGATTGTTGAGACCCCCGGTGACTTTTCAAGCTTGCTTGGACTTCCCGGTGGTCCAATACGCAGATGATACACTCATTATAATGCAGGCCTGCGCGAAACAACTATTCTTCCTCAAAGGAATTCTCAACACTTTTGCGGACTCCACTGGACTCAAGGTTAATTTTCAAAAATCTTCCATGATCCCTATTAACGTCAGTAGGGACAAGATGGAAACATTTGCACTTACTTTTGGTTGTCAATTGGGCTCTCTTCCATTTACTTATTTGGGACTCCCACTTGGAACGTCAAAACCAAAGTTCTCAGACTTCCTCCCTCTCATTCAGAAAGTTGATAGAAGGCTTGCCAGCTGTGCAACATTCCTCTCAATTGGAGGTAGACTAACATTGGTCAACGCGGTCTTCTCACAGCTACCAACTTTCTATATGTGCCTGCTCAAACTTCCCTCTGGGGTCCTCAAGCAGATTGACAAAACTCGCAAGAACTGCCTCTGGAGAAGCACTTCAGCTAACACCCGAGGCAAATCGCTAGTCGCCTGGAAAGAAGTTTGTAAACCAAAAAACCAAGGTGGGTTAGGAGTATTAAATCTTGGGATGCAAAACCAGGCGTTATTGCTAAAAATTCTACATAAATTCTTCAATCATGCCAATTTGCCCTGGGTGAAGCTCATGTGGGAGGCTCACTACCATAACCAACTTCCTTCAAGTAATAGGCGTAAGGGTTCTTTCTAGTGGTGGGACATTCTTAACTTGCTGCCTCAGTTCAAGGGACTCGCAACCTGCTCAGTAGGGAATGGAAGATCAGCCTATTTCTGGAAGGACTTGTGGAATGGCAATCTTCTCTACCAAAAGTACCTGAAACTGTATTCCTTCGCTAAGGCTGAAAATCTTTCTGTAGCAGCTGCATTACAAAGAGATTCGATGGCCTCACTTTTCCATCTCCCGTTATCAACTCAAGCATTCTCGTAATTTCAACAAATGCAACAGTTTGTACAAGAAGTGGAGCTCATTGATCAGGAGGATAATTGGCACTACATTTGGAATTCAACGCACTACTCGTCAACTAAAACCTACAAGCATCTTTTTGGCACCTGCGAGATGCCGGATTACTTCCGTTGGCTTTGGGCTTGCAAATATCAAAAACGACACAAGGTTTTCTTCTGGCTGCTACTCAAAGACAGACTCAACACCAGAAATCTTCTTAAGCGTAAAAAGTGTCCACTTGAGGATTTTAATTGCACCCTTTGCGACCGGGGTGCAGAAGAAACCACTCAACATCTATTCTGGAATTGCCCGTTTTCACAACTTTGTTGGGATCTTATTTGCCCTCAGCATGCTACCCTTTCTACCACACAACAAGCACTTCCCCATCTCAAGAACTTGCATAACAAAAGTATCCCATGGAAATCATTGTTCTATCAGCTTGGGCGATTTGGATCATCAGAAACAACTGGATTTTCAAGAATCAGGAACCTAGTCTATTGAGCTGGCGGGCTGTCTTTGTAGCAGAATTTTCGATGCTCATCCAACGTGCCAGACCACCTTTCAAACCGTTATTTTCACTAGTTCTCTTTTCCTCCCCCTCTCCCTCTTTTCTTTTTGCTTCCTTTTCTCCCCTGCTCCCTCTCACCTGTTTTTGTTTATTTGTGTTCTTTTGAACTCTGTCATTTAATTAATCTTGGCAGTAGGGTTTCTACCTACTGTGTTTCATAAAAAAAAGAATCAACAATTGATAGAATAAACATAAGAATTGAAACCGAATTTAACAACATAACAGACTCTATTTACCTAATCATGAAGAGGCATCTATGATAATAATATCAATAGACTATACGAAGATCTTAGGCAATTACCAATTCAATCATAACCTAAGAAAGGATAATATCAACCATCATACTCTAGTTATTACAATCCAAAGATTATCGAAAGAAATGTAATAACAGGTTCGTCTAATTAACAAGTGAATAATGTGAAGTAAATGAATGATTTGTGACTATTCCCTTCCAAGCATGCCGTCTTCAATGTTTACCTAAAACAAGTAAACATGGCAAGAACGAGTCAACGACTCAACAAGTACAACAGAATAATATGAGCCATACTGAATAAGAACGTAATAGAATGAATGAGTAAGAACATAACATCACATTATAGAATTCGATTGTAGGATGAACGAATAGGAACATATCGTCACTTAATAGAATTCGAATATAGAATAAACGAATAGGAACATGACAGTCATATTATAGAATATGAATTTAGAATAACAGAAATCATATGAATGAATAAAATGCATGAACTCCACTTCTACTTATACCAGTATAGCTAGTGACACACCCGTCGGTGTTCACTTAGGCCTGCATTTAACAAAATACGGGGATCCAAGGCCCGTATAAAGAACGTTTCATATGGGGATCCAAATTTGCCCACTTTGGAATGGTGGGTCTTACGTGTCCATACTGGAATTGATGGGTCTTTATATTCCACTCCCATGGATGAAACATGAATATTGAATGAATGGAATGAATTATGAATAATGAAAGACATCATCTCATTAAACATGGATTAACAAACATAAAAAGAACATGAAGCATTGAATCTACTCATAGATCATAGAAATAACCGTATGAATAACAAGCACTCAACATTCACCAACAATAAGAATCACAAGGTACTTGCCCATATTGGAATAATGGGACTTCACTACCCACTTCCGTGGATGTATATGGAAGAAGGAATGAATGAATATATCGAACGTAAACATATTACCGAATTATCATGGTATATTAATTATAAAGGGAATTAAGAAATACCGGAATTACTCATTGCACATTCATCAATCAAGTGGCACAAATAGCAATCAAGACAAATCAATTGTACTTGTCTTTCGAACTGCGATGCATTAGGAGGCAACGACGAAGCCACTAATCTCGAACCCTCTCTTCCTACACAATTGAATTACTTGAATAAGATACAACGCGGATAAGATGCTAATCGCAACACTTAACCGCATCTCTCTACACAAGGTTCACAAGATTGTTCTATACAATAAGACAAACAGTCTAGCGGAACGATAATCTGGACAGCGGTACTAAAAACGTCATATCTTTTGCTCTGGAACTTGAAGCAAAGTGATATCATATCCTATGAAAAGGTATCAAAAACCTCAACGTTAGTCTAGTTGGCGGAAACTTCTAATTCGGCCAAAAACCTAGGATAGCATTCAGGCAAAAGTTTAATACACAATCTGTCTAGCAGAACTATATGTCGGTAAAGAAATATTCATAACTTTTGATTGGTCTAATCAAAACCCAAAATTCTTACTATTTTGGAAAGCTAAGGACACCATCTTCAAAATCCTAGTTGGCATGACACCCAAATTTTTGCCCTTAACAAAAAGTGGCACACGAGTCAAAACTAATGACGGAACCTGGCATGCTTTCTGGATAGTCAACTTGAAACATGCATAACTTTTGTTCTACAAATCCAAATATGGTGTTCGTTATCAATCCTAAAAGCTAATGAGATTATCTACAAAAGTTGTTATGGGCAATACTTCTCAATTAACCTCTAACTAGGTCATATTGTAACAAATACAGTGACTATTAATTCTAGTCAGACTTTCGGGACAGCAGCAAAGAATTCATCATAAATTTTAAATCGTAACTCGGAATTGAGTGATCTTTGCGTCCACTGAAAGCTATGAAGAAACCCCACATAACTCTATGAGATGAGATCCTCAAAGTCGAAATCTAAACACATGAAAACCATCGCACAATGTACTGGACAGAACTGTTCTAACTGCAGCAGGGATTCAATCCACTAAACGTAATCAAATTCGCATCTAAAACAACCTAAACAACGAGGGGAATCCATCGTTACCCTTGTAGAACCACCGGAGATCGCTGATCAAATCCCACGAAGAAATTCTCCTTCCACTCTCTCTTCCTTCCTCTTCTCTGTAGCACGCTGCTACTGTAGCGTGGTGGCTACTGTAGCATATGTGGATAGGGTTTGGTCCCCTCCCCTCCCTTGCCTTCTAATGGGCTGCCAGCCCACTCATGGGCCTTGGGCCACTATGGCCGGCTCCCCTCTTCTTGAATATGGGTTGGCGGCCCATACATCTCCTAAAATTCTGAATTTTAACTTAATTCCTGTCTAATCTTTACAGCATTCGATATTGAATAATCAGGTATTACAATAATCTTTGTAAAGGTAATTTGGTCAAGAAATTGTTTCCATGTTGATGTTAATGAATGAGTGTTTTTTGAATTGTGGGAATTTGATCTGAGGATTTCCCTATATGTTATATGAGAAATTCGTTGTAGAGGTCTTGGAGATTAAATTTGGGCTTTGCATTATTATGCTAGAACTTTGGTCATTCAATGATTGTGTGTTGGGGAAATAGAATAAGGGTGGATTTCGAATAGTGAGATGATCATTGATAGAACACTTTTGAGGTAGTATATGAGTGTCTGTGCTGAGAATTATGAGTTGTTTATTCTTAAAAGTTTGAGGTGATGTGATTGCGTGAGATCTACTTTGAGATGCATTGGGTGTCATCTGTCAAATTAAGTTCGTCGGTAGAGGAGTTGTCAGGAGTGTTTTGGTGGGGTCAATAGAGCCTCTCTACAAAGGTGTGGATGATGTATTTTGGTTTGAGCATAGCTTCAAGGATGCCAATTTAAGAGATATGAGCTAATCTTGTATGCGATGAATTAGAATTCTAAAGTTTGAGAGAAATTTTATTCGTACAAGAGAAATTAAGAAAAGATGTTTCCTCGAGTAGTGAATCATTTTCTTGATTCTCGTTTGAGCTATGTGTTTTGACGCATGTCTTTCGTAAATTGATCTTGGCTTTATGATGGCATGTGTGGTCCTTATCAGTTCAAAAAGAATAAAGGAAGTATTTTGATTAGGGTATTTGAGTGGTTTCCCTTTTGGCTTATGGGGTGTTTATTTGTAAACTGCCTACTTGGAAAGCGGAATGGATTTCATGATGAATCTTCGCTTTTGAAGTTGACCCTTTGGTGTAAAGTTGCCATTTCGTGGTTGCGACGAGAATATTCTCAATTGGGTTCCGTTTATAAAAGGGATTGTTTAAAGCGAGTTCTTTTGTGAGTTCCTGGTTAAAAGAGGTGTTCCTTGTTAATATGAAGAGATCGATTGAGAATTGGGACAAGAGTCCTGCGTGTTATGTGCATGTGATGTGTTTTGGTACCAAAGGAGAAGTAGGCCTAAGGTACATTGGGTTGTTTTCGACAGTTGTAAGAATTAAGAAGTTAGCATATCGCAATGGCCATCTCGGGTCTATACGTGAGGTACGCAACGTCTGGTATGTTCTGATGCTGAGTGAGTATTTGAGAGCTCCCTAACATGTGATTCCCCTAGAACCTCTGATCATTGAACAAGATCTTACCTTCGAATCCCGACCGGTGCAAATTCTGGAAGAGTCAGAGTGAGTTCTGCGAAACCAGACGCTAAAGTATGTCGATGTGCCATGGTTGCATCAGGATGAGCGAGAAGCAACATGGGAGTTGGAGCCTCGCATGCGCGAGCAGTACCCAGAGCAGTTCACGTCGACTATCTGCTAAGTCGGTTGATTTTAGATTTGGTGTTCTTGCAAATAGAATGGCGAGAGTAGAATTCGAGGCCAAATTCTTTTAAGGGGGTAGAATGTTATACCCCGACTATCATTTTGAGAGTGCAATAAAAATTGAGAGAGAATTAAGAGAAATAATATAGAAAATTCATAATTTTAGAAGTGGAATGGGCCGCTAACACATTCGAGAGGAGAGGAGCCGACCATAGTGGCCAAAGGCCTATGAGTGGGCTAGCAGCCCATTAGAAGGCAAGGGATGGGGGGGAACCAAACCCTAGCCACTCTATGCTACAGTAGCTGCCGCACTACAGCAACCCATGCTATAGTAACCCTGTGCTACAATGGCGGCCGTGCTACAGTACCTCCGCCTCCTACTGCTCCTCCTCTCCCCAGCGCCATCCTCCCTGCTACCGGCCATTGGGAAAGAAAGGAGGGGAAGGAAGAGAGGAAGAGGTAGAAGAAGGGAGTCTTCGCGAGGAATTCAGCGAAGTCCAGCGGTTCTTCAAGGGTAAATCCCGATCCCTTTCGATTAGTGGTGTAATCTGGAATTTAGGCGATGTCGGTTTTAGATCGGTTCTCTGGCAGTCTGTAGTATTCGCTAGATTTGGGGCAATTAGCCACGAAATCTGGTCTGACCATCTCCTAGAGAGTTGTAGATAACGTTGGTAGCTTTCGGGAGGTTCTTAGATTAGGTCGTTTGGATGAGCGGATCAGGAGATATGATTTTCGTAGCACCGCAGTTCTGCAGTTCTGTCATAATTCTGACAGTCAATGATAATCGATCATTAGCAAATAGTTAATGAATTATTTAGAGGATCTCACCAAAACGAAAGTTGTAGGTATGCTCGTAAGATTTTCATAGAGCTAAAGATCATAATTTTTGGATAAGTGTACTAAAATATACGTTAGTTTTAATCTCGCTGTCCAGAACCTTTGACGGGATTTAGCAGTTCTAGTAATCTGTTTGGTAAGGGTAGAAGACGGCCGAATATGGAAAGCTCACCAACTAGGTTTAGGTGGGGAATTTGATAAGCTTTCCAGAAAGTCTGAGAACACCACAGTTGAGTCTCTGGTCGAAAAGTTATGGATTTTTTAAGGGGATTGTCTGTTGAGGGGACAGACTGATATTCAGGATTTTGGAGTTGGGGTTGCGCAAAGATTATAGCGAGTTCGTATTTGCTTCTAGTTTTGTTCTTGTCCCGAATCACTATCGTAGTTGCTTATTAAATTAATCCAGGTGGGGGATTGGGTCCGGGGGCATCACCCTCTTCGCGGCGTCCATCTTCGCACGGTTGAGGCAAGTACAGTTAGTGGTAGATTATTTATGAGTGATTGTTCATGTTTGCTAGCATTATGATTGTATGCGCTATTCATGGATGCTAGAATGGTAAGAATGTCAATGATCATGAATGCTAGAAGTATAAGTAAGTTTTATTCATGCATGATGTTGCTGTATTTACATGTTAATGATGGATAGATGAATTGTACATGTGCATCATGTCATCATATTTGAGGCTTAGTCACGTGGCAATGATTTGAGGTCCCCGTCATGTATATGACGGGATTGTGGTCCCCACACTTGTGGAGTGTGGGCTTGTGGTCCCTATACTTGCGGAGTATGGGCTCTTGGTCCCTGTGCTTGCGAGCACAGGCATGGGTATGCATCAATGGTTGTATACCTTACATTACCGGTAAAATGCAAAGAGAGTCAAAGAGAAAGGATGCATTGAGCATTGCATAAGCATGTGATATGATATGTTGTAAAGACATGAGAATGGTTGCTGAGGTTATAATCGTGTGTTATATTTTCTTATTATTTGTATTTTGTTGAGTCTGTGGACTCACTCTTGCTATTGTTTATGGTTTTAGGTAACCCTTACAAGAACGGCATGCATGGGAGGGACTAGAACTAAGAGTGGTTGCACATTGGCACGAACCATTCATTTCAAAATAAATTGGTTGATGTTTTAGTTTTGAGTAAACTGCTTAAAAGATTGTTTATGATTATGTCTTATGCTTGGAATAATTTGTAATAGAGTTGATTAGAGGACTATGGATGCCCTTTTCATTTACGCTTTAGTTGTTTAGCAAAAATTTGGAAGTTCTTTGATGATTAGTCTAGAGTGGATGTTTGGAATATTGTTTGTTGCTGGAAGAATCTGTCTGAACCTCCGGTATAGCCATCTATACAAAGGAGGTTCTGTTGAAATTTAGTAAAGAAAGACTTAGTTTTTTATTGTTATTCTTTTAGTTTAGTGGCATTACAGGCTCATGTTGGGCTGGGGTGTTACAAGTATCTTGAGTTAGTCATGTGTTGATAGCTCGTTGTGCTTGCTCTAGCTCTTATTAGCATATTGCCAATATTTGCGAATGTGTTTTACAAATAGTTGAGGCTCATGTTTAATTCTTGTAGCATGTGATTTTAGTTTACGAATGTGTTTTGCAAATGGTTTAAGTCTATGTACCTTATTCCTTGTGGTGTGATTCTAAAAGATGGCAAATATGTTTTGCAACTTGTTAATAATCTCGCCTTTAACCCTTGTTTGCATCGCGCATCAATTGGCAAATGTGTTTTGCAAATTGAGTTGAAGCGGAATGAAAATCCTTGTTTTCCCGTCTCTAGTGGTATGACTACAGGCTGTTGGTGGTATTACCGCAACTGGTCGTAGACCTGGTCGAAGACCTTGTCATGAATAATGGTCGTAGACCGTGTTGTGAACAACGGTCGTAGACAGTGGTCAAAGACACTGGTCGAGGACAATGGTCATAGACCAGTTTGTGGACAGTGGTCGTAGACCTTCGTGGTCGTAGAACAGTGGTCGTGGACCTATTCGTGAATAGTGGTCATAGACCTGCATGGTCGTAGACACTGGTCGTAGAATAGTGGTCGTAGACCTATTCATGAATAGTGATCATCGGCCTGCGTGGTCGTAGACCTGTGTGGTCGAGGACCTGGTCGAGGACCAATCGGTATGACCGCACTTGCTCAACGGTATTACCGTATGGCTGTAGTACCAATCCTTTTGGCAGTATGTTTTTCCAAAGAATATGTTTCTCTGGATTGGCTTGCTTCTTTGTAGAGTGGTATGACCGCATGTGTTCAGTAGTATTACCACATGGCGGTGGTACCGTTTCTATCGAGCGGTACGCTTTTTCCAGAGAAGGTGTTTTCTGGTTTGGCCTGCTCCTGTGTGCCTAACGGCTAGTTTTATAGCCATTGAAGCAGATCGGTAATACCGCCCTTGATTGGTGGTATTACCGCTTTTGCTGACTCGTTTCAACATCTTTGTCCCCAACGGCTAGTTTTTGTGTGTGAGCTATAAATATCCACCTTGGCCTATTGTGGGAGTTGTTGCTGAGCCCCCATTTCATTCCTTGAGCTAAGAGCAAATCATCTCCTCTCTTTTGTGCATGTGTTACACTTAGTGAGCTTTGAGAGGAAAATCCTAAGTGCATGTGTTGCATTAGGTAGTGGATTGTGTATCCATTGAGCTTAGACACTTGATTAGTTCAAGTGAGAGTCTTTGACTTGTTACTCTTAGTGTTTGCCAACAGCTAGACGGCGTGGAGGCGTCGTGCGCCGGTGATCTTCTCAAAGAAGGTTGTGAGAAGACCCGGGCGATTTGTGAGTGGTTTCTTGCTCGCCATCTCTGGAGTGGAGGAAGAGCAACCCCGAGTGGATCGAGGTATTGGTTCGTTTTGGAACCAGTCCAAGTAGTTGGACTTACCTCGAAAGTGTTGGCTTAATTTGTGGAGCTGGTCCAATTTGTTTGGGCTTACCTCAACGTGGATTAGGGGAGACCGACAAGTCTCCAAACAACATGGTAAAACATCATCGTGTCCTCGTGGTTTGCCTTCTTGTGCTTTACTATATTGCAATTTACATTTCTTGTATCAAATTGCTTATGTATCTTTATATGATTGTTTTCATTATCTATAGACTTATATTGTTGGTGCACTTAGTAAAGACTAGTGGTTTTAGGTTTTGATTGTGCAAAACCATTTTGATATTATCTTCCACATTAGAAAAGGTTTTAGCCAAAAGAATTTTAAAACCGCCTATTCATCCCCTGTTGAACCCGAGAGCGAAGGATCCTGAATTCTCTGTATTTCATACACTAGTCCAGGAAAAGCTAGTGTGCACAGTCAAACAAAAATGATAGCAAATTCATATCACACATTTAATTAACATAGATCATAGTTTAATACAAAATGGGACCTGAGGCCAAATAAAAGATATAGTGGAAAAGTGTAAATAAGTAGTAGGCCACACGATCTGCCACAGGCAATCATTTGGGGGTGTGGCCTAGTCCTCCAAGTCCTCACCGTCTAGAAGAAGTTTTCACCTGAATAAAGTTTATTCAGCAAGAGTGAACACAACTTCCGTACTCGTAAGTTACACCCAATTAACAGAATATAATGCATGCATGGTAATACAAGTGAGGCTGATAGGGTTTGTTCTCATAAAGCAGTATTTTCAAGTTCTAAATATCATTACTAAGTTTCAAAGCAATTTTTAATCTATTGTTAAAATGAACTTTTATTTTGATTCATCAATCTCAAGTGTAGGATAAACCTCCATACACAAATGGTGAAGGACAAACCCCCTTGCACCAAGCGTTCTTCCCGAATTTCCCAATTGGATGAACACATCCAAAACATCTGAGTTTAAAAAAATTATTTAAAAACAAAATCAAGATCTAATCCATGAAAGGCTTTGCTTAGCACGTCCATGACTGCGGACGCGGCTATTCGAATAGATTATTACTCTACAGAGTTGATACAGTTTCACCCACAAGAGACTGTTTGCTTAACATATTAGCCAAAACACGCTTTCGGAGGCGTGCGACTAAGCAACTATCACGAAGCCTTAACGCTACATTATTTTAACATAACTTTGCCCGCTAAGGTTTCATCATCGTAGGCTTCGCACCAAACGATAATCCCCTATTGCACTATGTGAGTATTAACAATAAGTCTTCACAACACCCACATCTTTCTATGACATAGTTATGGTGAAATAATATAGTTTAGTTGGCTAAGTCTGTCCCATTCCAGACTTGTGGTGGTACGAGTTTGGTTTAACAATCCGTAGCTCGCAGACCGGTCCTTACATGATTGGGTGACTTCCAAAACTATCCATGGGCCTCAAACATTCACTGAATTGAGCCCGTGCATAAACTTGCACCCACCAACAGTCCAATTCACCCGATTCTAAACCAGTTTTATTTATTTTCATGTCAAAACATTCTATGGTAAAGATAATACCATAGTCTTGATTTTAAATCAACCTTGTATTTTGGCTAAATTCCCCGAAATCAACATTTTGGTCTAGGCATTGACTAAGCATAATTTTCGAATTTATTTTACTATGGTGACAAGGGAATGACAATACAAACATCAATATTGGTCATACAAAGGAGATAGATTAACTAGCAATTTAAAATAACTGAATTGAATTATGCATGCAATAATAATTCAAAACATAATTAAATAATTTGAAATAATAGGGTCAATATGATCAAAGGTATAACTTGCCTTGCTCAGGGTCCTGATACTCTAAAAGTTCAAAGGGATCACACTCTCCGAAGTCGTCAAAATCTATACGCGAGAATAATCTAAATTCAAATAAAATTCAAATAAATTCAAATAAGAATCAAATGAACTCCAAATTATATAATTTTAGTTTAGCTGGCTAGATCTTGATTTTAGACAAATTTAGAAATTTGAATGAGCTCAAACGGAGTTAGGATGCAAAAGATATGGGATTTAGAAGTTTGAATCTAAATATAAACCCTAAAAAGGATTTAACTGCTTAATCTGAATTATTTTTCTAAAGAAAAGCCGGATTATGATGCATGGTGATGTCAGCATTGAATTTTTCAGGATTAAAAGAAATATCATGAAACTTTGACATGTGGGCCCCACTTGCAAGTGGCTCGGTGCTCATGGACTGAGTCCACCGAAGGTTTAGGCCTGGGCTGGGTGTGGAGGTGGTAAGCGCGTGCTAACCAGGTTGCCATGTTGGTGACACGCAAGCGCGGGGTTGACGTGGGTGCTGAAGTGGACATACGTGTGGATGCCACGTCACTAGCCGACGGCGAGCGTTCGGGTCCGAACGGCAACAGCGAACGGCGGCGATTCAGCGGCGGTGGATGGTACCAGAGGCTAGAGGGGACTAATGCGAACACATTGATACATGTTTGAGCATGAGTGGTTGTCGGAGTCGATTGGCGGCGAGCTTTTGGTGACGGAGATGTTCGGGTGTTGTCAGACGAGAGCGGCGGCGATGCTCCGGAGCAACGAAGGGGCTCCCAAGGTAGTTCTTGCGATGGGGATGCCGAAGATGTACTCCATGGAGGTAGGGCGTCGATGGCGACGTCGCAATCGAAGAAACATTGATGGCAGCGACAAAACCTAAACCTAGGATTGCAGCGGCGCTAGAGCTTCAAAGGGACGGTGGCTTGGGGTTTCGAGGTGAGGTGAGAAAGGGGCACCTGAGGCTGCCTTTTATAGGGGTCGGGGTGCACCGGGGTGGCGAGATAAGATCGCGAGTATGGCAGCGAGTGGGGGTGATCATGGGCGTACCGGACGCGAAGGTGGGGGTGAGAGTGGGGCTGAGGCGGTTGTTGCGGAGACGTTAGACGCACGTACGCGGGAATATAGGGAGGATAAGAAAGGCGTGAGCGAAGATTCGAGAAGCGACATTGTCGGGCGGCTCGGCGGAGAGGAAGGCTGGAGGTAGAAGGCGATCTTACAAGGCGGGCCCACAAGTAAGCAGGGGTGAGGAACGTTCGGACTGGGCTAAGAAGTGAAGGGTGTCGCTTGGGTCGTTGGATTAAAATCAGACGGTCCAAACTGACTTGGAACATTCGGACCGTTCGGAAGTGCCAATAAGATTAGGCCGTCTAAATTAGATCGGACGGTCCACACTGCTTGGAACGTTCGAACCGCCGAACGTTCAAGCTAGATTGGGTCGTCCACTTTTGATCGAACGGTCCACAGATGATGAGAGCGAGCGTGCGCGGGAGAGGGCTGTGCGGCCTGCGTGTGAGAGAGAAGTGGGTTGGGCTGAGGTAGAAATGGGCCAAATGGGCTAAGATTCAGCCCAAGGTTTTAGCTGAGGTTTTAAATAGATTCTCCAATTTAGAAATTAGATTAATTAGTTTAGGCCTTTAGAAAATAGCAGATTAAGTCCAAAAATAATGAAAAAATTCACAGAAATTCACAAGGTCATTTAGGACTTAACTAAATTATTTCCAACTTAATTTTGTTATTAAATTTCAAAAATAAATTATTTTTTCTTTCAAATTAATTACAGAAAATCTTTTAAAATTCTAGAAAATTCAAAAAACTCAAGGAAAATAATTAAATTTTAACTTTAGCCAGAAAAATAAAATTTGGGATGTTACACCCCCCCTCTAGTCAGCCTCCTTGACTTTACAACCAGTGTTAGGAGTGAGAAAACACCAAGGGTAGGGGGTTTCCCGGATGAGAGCAAGCTCTAGCGGACGCTAGAGCTTGCCAGAATGGTAGGTCCACCCCTGGATCCTTTTCTCCTCAATCTCTCGCTCCCTGGTCAGCGGCAACCGGAGATGGAGCGCCTGTCGGGGCGAGCCGTCATCACGGAGGTGGTGACACACGGCTGTGGAGAATGGCAAGCGACGGTTGCACTATGGGCGGCGGCAGCGTTGCACGGCGGGATCGATATCCATGGCGACGACAAAGGTTTGCATCTCTCCATCCGTTGCTCCCTCTCTCCCTCGCCATCTCAAATTGCAGCCAGTGGCAGGAAAATTTGATTCCATATCCCATTCATGCGATTAAATAAAAGAATTCTAGATCGAAGAACCTGTAGAATACTAGTGTTAATTGGATTCTATAATGTGATTGAATTAATTGTTCGATCACATTGTAAGTGGCCGATATACCACATGACCACTGATTCAATGGCATCAGAAAGAATACCCTTAAGTACGGGACGGAAAGCATGCCCTTAGTATGGGACAATAACAAATTTTCAGCACCATAACAAAACTTTGTATAAACCAAGATATGTGTGGGCAATCTTTGCTTGCACTTTATGTTTAGCAGTTAATGATTGTCTAGCTTGAACAATTTTCCCATTCGAATAACAATTTCTCTTCTATTCGTATTTATATTCAAATTTGCATAAAAATATGGATACAAATATAATATGGACCTTTACCACCCGAAAAGTTATTTTATCCGAACTATTTGTATTTGTAATCAGATTCGACGAAGTAATATACACATCTTATTGCAATACGACTAATTTGTTGGACAAGTTTTTTCAAATTCAATATGAACTCATGTTGCTTTAGGTGAAATAAATAAATTAGAATGACTAAGTGTGACTCTACGAGGATAAAATATCATTAATATCTTCATATAACATTGGTTACGAGGATATCCGGATTCGACCGAATTGAGTAGATATTCTATTCGAAATTGTATTCATTACAACATTTGATTCGTATTTGTATTTGAGAATATTCGAATTCATGTTCATTTTCAAAAATATGAATACGAATGTGATAAGAGCAATATTTGATTCATTTCATCCGCTACTCTTAGCACATTGCTATGAGCCATGACATTAGCACAATTTGAGCCATCGAATTTGGGAAAAACCGAGGGTATCAATTGCTATAGGTAGCTGCTATAATTGTTACATGACATGCACAATGTTTGTAAACAGAGATTTTCCTCGAAGTATATTGCTACAGTAATCGTTACAACAATTAGCATTCCTTCGCTCTCTTTTGAGATCAACTACAAATCCATGTCCTCTTCTATTGCCTGTTACTGAAGATCTTTGCTGATAAACATTTGCCAAAATAAACTGCAAAGTAGCTGCTACTCGTGGACAAGTTTGTTTGCTTTGTCACTGGAGTAGTTTGTTTGCTTTGTTTTTTTAAGCAAGGTAGGAGAACTGCCAACACTGCATTAAAGACGGATAGAAAAACAAGGTTCAAACATTACAAAAGTCCCAAAAACAAGGCCCAAGATAATAAAACAAAACAAAAGATAGCAAAAGAAGAAAGAAAAAACAAGGACCCAAGGGACTCGAAACTGGGTTATAAAAGTGCCACATCACCCGAGGGAAGATATGCCGCCAGACTGCTTGCCCCACTTAGAATCCAAGCTCGGGCTTCTTCTTTGACTATTGCTACCAGCCCAGTTGTCTCATTCCTTTGTGCCTAGAAAATTCTCCTGTTCCTTTCTTTCCAGATTTGCCAAAAGGTGAGCATAATTAAGGAACTTTGGTCTTTTCTGCTCGCCGCTGCTTCCCTTTCTGACGTTTCTATCCACCAGTGCAAAACCGATTCGTGGGTGTCCCCTTGCATTGGTAAAATCCTAGTATGATTTGACCAAGATGCTATAGCATTTCACACCCTCTTTGTGTAGGCACCGTTGATAAGTAGGTGTCTTGCTGTTTCTGGCTTTACAGTGCAAAGAGGGCACCAAAAATCATTTTGCATGTGCCTTACTGTTAGAATATCCGCCATTGGAATGCGTTCCTGAACGACGAGACATGCAAAAATGTTACACTTTTGCGGTGGCCAAGAGTTCCAAAAAAGACTAACATAGGGCCTCTCTATGGCTCCCACGAACTGCGCCTCGTAAGCTAACCTGGTAGTGTATGTGCCTGTCGCGGTCCATTTCCAAGTGACATCGTCCGGTATTTCGGGAGTGAGTGCCACCTGCGCAACCCTGCCATATAGGTTCACAAATTCTAGGATGTAATTCTCTGTGATCCTTCGCCTAAGGTCAGTGATCCAAGAATTTCCTTCTAGTGCCTCCCTCACCGTTCTATTCTTCCTGGCCGCCATGCGAAAGAGATTGGGGGCCACTTCTTTCATAGCAGTGTTCCCTATCCACACATCTTTCTAGAACTTTGCCTTATCCCCGCTTCCCAGCGCAATTTTAGTGGAGACCCAAAAAATCTCATGGTCCTTCTCGTCGACTGGAAGCCGCATGCCATTCCATTATTTGTCAGGCTCCTTCGAAAGATACCACAACCACCGAATGCGCAGAGCTCAACCAAAAAAGATGAGATGCAGTAGTCCAAGACCACCCCATTTCTTTGGGCGACACACCGTGCTCCAGTTAACCCAACAAGTCCCCACTGTATGTAGGTCATTTCCACTCCAGAACCAAGCTCTGTGTTGTTTGTCTATCTGGTTATGCGTCCATGCCGGGAGATCAGCCAAGGTCATATGATATATAGGTATAGAGGTGAGGACCGCCTTAAGCAAAGTAAGTCTTCTGGCTCGGGATAGCATTTTCTTTTTGTAACCCGCAAGCCTTGTATCTATCTTATCTATGAGTGGCTGAAGGTGCACCTTCCTCAATTTGTGCAGAGATAGTGGGAGACCTAGGTACGTGCACAGCATGCATCTCCTTGGGGCAGGAAAGTCCTGTAGGACGATGTCTAAGTCTAGATCTTGGCACTGAATAGGTATGATAACACTTTTAGTAAGATTTATCTTTAATCCAGTCACCTCTCCAAATAAGTTTAGGAGCTCTTTTAGATTGTCCAAATCTTGTTTGATATGCGGCATAAAAATCATGGCGTCCTCCGTGTAAAGAGACAGACATGCCTTTACCGTCCCCCCCCCTAGTGAAGATAGCCACCCGTTCACTGTAGTCGTGTTCAGCGGATCTTGTAGAGTAACGATTGCTAGGATAAACAGAAACAGAGATGGTGAGTCCCCTTGTCGCACTCCGCACTGATGCCAATGTTTTGGTCCTCTCACCCTGTTTAAGATTATTAAAGAGTTTAATGTACCCAAAAACATTGAAATCCATTCTCTCCATCTTGGGCCAAAGCCACATTGATGCAGAGCATCAAGCAAATAAGGCCATGAGACTGAGTCGAAGGCCTTGGAAATATCTAGCTTGATCATGAGTTCTGGCGTCCTAGATCTATGGTAACTGCGAGCAAGGTTTTGTACATAGAGAAAATTGTCTTGTATGCATCTTGTCTTAATGAAGGCGCTCTGACACTTAGAGATCAGCATGTCCATATGACTGGCCAGCCTGTAGGAAAGCTCCTTTGAAATTAGCTTGGCCATGCTGTGAATCAAACTGATAGGCTTGAACTCCGATATATCAATCGGTTGTTCCTTCTTAGGCAGTAAGACTATGTCTTCTGTGTTTATTTTTGAGAAATGGGTTTTGTTAAGGTTGTAGAATTTGTTGAAAACTACCAAGATGTCCAGCCAAATGATGTCCCATGTTTCCTTATAGAATATCCCAGTAAAACCATCTGGCCCCGGGGCCTTGTCCCGTGGCATTCTGTGTATCGCCTCAATGATTTCTTGTTCAGAGAAAGGCTGCTCCAACTGACTTAGTGGAACTGTCAATTCCCGGTTTGGTCGGATGTGCTCCCAGTCAAACACCCTACCTGCCTACCGCGTCGTTCCGATGATGCGTGAGAAATGCCAGAACAATGTTGTTTCCTTTTCTGACTGCAGGGAGTAGGTACTAGCCGAGTCTGACAGAACATGAATAAAGCTTTTCCTCTTCCTAGAAATTGCCTTGGAATGGAAGTATTTTGTATTTGCATCTCCTAGTTTCAACCATGTTACTCATGATCGTTGTCTCCAAACCAGTCGTTGTATTGCCGCTAAGCCTAGGATTCTCACTTTAAGCCCCGTGCGCAGCTCCCTTTCCAAATGTGAGAGTTGCCTTAACTCTTGGGCTTGGTCCAATTGGAAAACTGTTTCTAGAGCAAGCTGCAGTTGCAATTTCTTGTTGCAAAACTTTGAGCTGTTCCAACTAGCTAGGGATGTAGCTTTCCTTTGCAACTTACACAGTAAGATCTTAACCGGGTCGGTTGCCTCCACTTGTTGTGACCATGCTTCATTGACCACCTCTTTGTAACTCTGAAAAACAAAACGCCTCTGCCTAGTGATCCTCTTCTCTACTGCAATCAACACAGGGCAGTGGTCTGACATTGAGTAGGAGAGCGGACGCTGTTGATGGTCCGAGAAAAGATTATCCCAAGCAGCATTGACAAAAGCTCGGTCTATTCTTTCTAGTGTCGGGTTAGCTTGCTCATTAGACCACGTGAACTGATGCTCCTGTTGATGAATCACCGTCAGCTCGCAGTGATCAATGATTGCCCTAACATGAGCCATTAATCTCCTGTTTAGGTTTTGATTGTTCTTGTCGCACGCCCTGTAGATGAGATTGAAGTTACCTAGAATTATCCATGGCTCTTGCAGTGTGACATGAATTTGTTTGATCTCCTCAAGGAAGGCTTGCTTGAATTAGTCTTAGTTCGATCCGTAGACCGTTGTTAGCATCCATTCGGGGCCATCCGCTCAAGGCTTGACCCGCACTGTGATGGAATGGTCCCGGATTGTTGGGCTGTCAATGTGGACTCTATCTGTGTCCCAGATAATCGCAATGCCCCCTAGTCCCCGTGGATGGTTTCTGGAGTACTCCTTTCATTCACCCTCCTGCTATTTCATTTAGCATTGCATTATCAAAGAGTGTTAGTTTGGTCTCTTGCAAACAGAGAATGTCGCAGGAGTTGTCCCCAACCAATTCCTTGACTACCTGTCTCCTGGCTTGTGAATTAAGCCCTCTAATGTTCCAGCTTAAGATTTTTTGAGGATACATGCTGGACTAATGCACACAACCTGCATGCAGCCACCTATTTGAAACAAGCTTCCATTATTGAGATTGAGGAAACATGCTGGACTAACGCACACAACTTGCATGCAGCCACACAATGAGGAAACATGCTGGAACATCCTGCATGCAGCCACACAATGAGGAAACATGCTGGAACATCCTGCATGCAGCCACACATTTGAAACAAGCTTCCATTACTGAGTTGAAGGATTTACAAGCAACCTGCTACGGCATATGCCATGGTTCAAACTAATGCAACCTGGCAAAGTATGCCTCCCTGTTACTACTGACATACTAACTAACAGAGCAACCACTTGCCACCTGCTTGCCCAAAACCCAAAAGAGGGCATACTGACAACAACTACCACTTTTATCCTACCGGCCACCACTCCTCTTAGGCCGCAGCAACTTCATTGTCCATTGCGGCCAGGTCTTCCCCATTGAGTCCCAGGGCCGGTAAGTTGACCTATGCCTTATCTTCCATACCAGTCAGAGCCTTGATGGCCTGGATGACATCCAGCTGCAATGGCTGTGCAAACAAAGCTGCCAGACACTCCCTGGCCGAGCCTCCAGAGTTCTTGCTGCCGTGCCCAAGGGCCGACAGTTTCTCCTCAAGAAGCACGGAGGCCTGCTTGGCCGCTCCCACCCAGGACAGACTCTTCTTCGCTGCCAGACGTGAGCTCCGCTAGGCCAACGGAGCCTCTAGATGCTTCGGAGTAGGAGGTGGTCCAAAAAGAGAGGGTATGTGAGGCTGCGAGCACACAAGCATCCCCTGTGGCTCTGGCCCCTCCCGAAGATTGGGCGAAATCTCCTAGGTCTCCTGGACTTCGATGTCGGAAGGCAGCCAATCCCCTGTCGGCTGGAAGACCGGGGAACTAACCCTGCTCTTAGACCCCGAAGGACTCCACGTCAGTGTTGCTTCAAGTCTCATTGGGTCCTCCCTGGGGGCTTCAACAGTCAGGCTGAGCCGCGGCCTCTCAAGTGTGGAGGAGTCCGGCAAAGCCTGGCACGACTGCGGGAGAAGGGCACCTCCTTTCCCGCCTAGGCCTTGGTGAGGCTTGAACGACCCGAAGGAGTTCTTACAAGGCTGCAAAATTGGCGATTTCTGTAGCTGCAAGAAGAACTTCCTTGGCGGCGACCTTGTGCGGCTCTGCCCTCTCACGTTCCCCCTGGAGAGGTCACAGCAACGCGGCTGGCCCACACTGGCGGAGCGCCAATAGCGCCCTGGCAGAGAACGAGAGCACCCCTTGTAGGATCTATGGGGGCTCCCCGACCTCCACGGCTCGAGGAGCTATACCCTCCAGCCAGCTCACGTGCCCGCCATTCACGGTAGAATTTGGCGCGACCAGCTCTGTCATCGCGATCCTCCTCGTAGTCATCCTTGTCGTCCCTCCTCGGCCTGGAATGGACATCCCCGGCCATGCGCCGGAACTGCCTTTCAATCCCATCGAGTACCCCCGCTGTGCAGAAGAAATGAACACACAAGGGGCACTCCTCTCCAGCGTCGTAGGGGGAGTCGCCACGCTCACCCTTAGATGAGAGATCCCAGCTGAGGTATAGTCTTCTTAGTGGACAAGTTTCACCTCATTTCAGTACTAGTTGCATCATTATATTACAAATATACGGTTGGTTCAGAATTTCAGGAGCGAATCTGCAGATGGAGTAATTATTGTATTGTATTTGGATTAACTGTGTACAATTAGTTTAGGCCATGTCAATGTTCTCTGACAAGGGACACCGGAGCGAGAATTCTTTGCTAGGAATTTAGTACGTGGAAATAGAAGAGCTAGCACAGAAATTAAGCCTAAGCAGAACGATATAGCATCACGACTAATTCATCTAGACTCGGTATAAATGGATGATTAGTGTGCCACGTTTCAGTTTGTATAACTAAGCTTGTAAACCCTGGCTCACTCAATAGATTTACTCAACAGTTTCGTACTTCAGCTGACCCGAGAGACACAACCCATCCATCTCTAGCCCGTTTAGACTAAATCAAGAGGCCACACTAATTAGTTTTTGCCAAAAAAAAAGAAAAAAAGAAAAAAAAAACAGACCGTTCTGAAGTCGCGGAGGCCCCACTTGTCGGTGTATCGGTGATAGAACTATAGAATGGTATTCCTTTCTTTCCTCTCCTTTCGTCAGCCTCCGATCCTTCTCTCCTCAATCTGTCTCTCCCTGGTCGGCGGCGACCGGACATGGAGCGCCCGGCGGAGCGACCCGTCTTCACGGAGGTGGTGACGAACGGCTGCAGAGAATGGCAAGCGACGGTGGCACCGCCGGCGGCGGCAGCGTTGCGCAGCGGGATCGGTATCCACGGCGGCGGCAAAGGTTTGTATCTCTCCATCCGTTGCTCCCTCCCTCCCTCGCCATCTCAAATTGCAGCCAGTGACAGAAAAATTCGATTCCATATCCCTTTCATGCGATTAGATAAAAGAATTATAGATCGAAGAACCTGTAGAATACTAGTGTTAATTCGATTCTATAATTTGATTGAATTAATTGCTCAATCACATTATAAGTGGCCGATATACCACATGGCCATTGATTCAATGGCATCAGAAAGAAAACAAGTAAAAGGATCATACTAGTTGCAATGGTACAATCAGATTAAAACAAGAACCAAGTGAATCATTTACCGTTGTAGGCTTGTAGCGTCCCAAGCAATTCCATTTGCTTTGAAATCCACTCATATTATTTCGGTTCTTAAGAGTAAATGTGATAGTTCATAACTTACAATGAACTTGCAAACATTCATATCTAGTACATGTTCTTATTGACACAAATTATCATGCGACAATATAGCAAGTGCATATAAGCATACATTTTGTTTAGCGCACATAGCATACATCCATTTATTTAAAACAAATAACAAGCAACAACACACAGCATATCTGAGCTGAGAGATTATTCTCACAATAGTTCATCACGAGCCTTTCCAGCCAGGAATTATCCCAACTTCCCATCTGCATGCAGGGTTGCAGACAAATGAGTTAAATAAACAAGTGAACAGCAGCTTTTGATATAATCATTAATAAAACGAGAAGTGAATAGTAAAGAAAGCAACTAATTGGATGTTTGATTGACCGTGGAGCATTCTAGAACCAAAATGCACTTACTTTTACGCCCAAGTTATACCGATAGATGAAGGTCTTTCAGGGATCTCAATTTTCTTCAGAGAAGAGAACCTCTGAACGAAATCGGGCAGCTTCTTGAATTCTATGCAGTCACTAACCCTCAGATATTGAAGAGTGGAAGAAGCTGATTGAAAGCTATCCGGAAAGGTCTCAAACTTTGGAAGCCCAACAAGTTCAATTGACTGAAGACTCTTCATCCCACCCATTGCTTCCTTTGATTCCATCAAATCCAACTCATCACAGTTATGAATCACCAACTTCTGAAGGGTCACAAGTCGGTTCATGCTATCAGGTAGAGCAGGCAACTTTGGACAATTGAAGACAAATAGCTCTCTTAGTGCACTTAGGCTGCCAAATCCTTCCGTTAGTGATGTTAACATTGGGCAGCCACTAAGCTGTAGAAATACCATGGAGGTCCAACCTCCGATGCCATCTTTTGGCAAATACTGTTGCTTAGATGTGAGGATTAAGTATCTCAAGCTGACAAGTCTTTGCACATCTCTTGGTAGCTCCTCTAGCTCTTTGCACCAAGCAAGCTGAAGTGTTTGTAAATTCACCAACTTACACAGAGAATTTGGTAGGAATTTGATTTTTGCATTCCATTGTAGATCTAGGTACCTTAGGTGCTTCAAATTTCCAATTGAACTTGGTAGTTCTTCAAAGTCAACTTCAGAAAAAACCAAGACACGTAGGTATGTGAAGGTTGACAGGAAATCTTCCAGAAAGGATTTGCTCACGGTACCGTAGTTGTGCCTGCTTGCAAATGTCCTTGCCTTCCTTGCCCTTCTCAGTTGCTTTGGAAATTTGAGCTCTGTTGAGAAGGCCTTGTGGTCCCACACTAGGTGCTTAACACTTTTAGAGGCACTGCTGTTTTCACTGCTAACAATAGCATGCTCCTTTTGGGACACAGATATTGCAAGATCATGAACAAGGTTATGCATTTTACAATATGAAACAGTGCCATCATGACTAAAAACACATTCTTGGAAAAGAGATCTTCCAACAAGCTCACTAAAGTATTTCTCTCCCATGCTTGTTGTACTTGACAGACCCAGTGCCATCCAATACATAATTAAAAGTTCTCTGAAAATCTCATAGTCTTTTGGAAAATTTGATAAGCTGGAAAAACAAGCTCTCAAATTTGCTGGAAGTGCATCATAACTCAATTTTATTACTGGCAGGATACCATCTTTGTTTTGATCGATACTCCACAATTCTTTTTCCTTAAATTGTCGCCATTTTGTAATGTCTCGACTATCAAACAATAGGGATCCCAGTGTCCTAGCTGCTAAAGGAAGACCACCACATTTCTCTACAATGGCTTTTCCAATTTCCAGCAACTCAGGATTAATTATTTTGTCACCTCTGAATGCATATCGAACAAATACTTGCATGCATTCTTCAGGTGGAAGTTCTGCCACTTCATATGGCTCCATGGTCTTCACTATTGATGCAAGACTTCCACTGCGCGTCGTGATTAAAATCACGCTGCCGCTTCCACCACTTGGTAGTAGGTTGATCAAGTCTTCCCATTTATTAACATGATCATTTGACATGTCATCTAGCACTAGCAAGTATCTCTTGTCCCTTAAAAGTTCATGAAGTTTCTTTTGTAGTGCTTCCAGACTTAGATGCTTATAGCTTTCACCAGTATCTGATTGTATTATGATATCCAAGATATGTCTGAGATCAAACACATTAGATAGACATGCCCATAGAATGCTATCAAACTTTTGGTTGGTACGTTTATCATTAAATACCAGTTTTGCTAGGGCAGTTTTGCCTATGCCTCCCATTCCAATAAGTGGAAGCACTGACAGAGTATCAGAATTAGATTCAGCAGCTTCTAAAATCATCTTCACAATATCATTTTTAGCTCTCTCTCTTCCAATAATGTTTCGCTCATCTACAATGGAGTATGTTTCTCTCTGGGCACTTTCATCTATGGGCGTGTCTATTGGTTCTTCTGTCAATGCAAACTTGCTTTTAATGGCTGCTATTTCATCTAGCCTTTCACGAACGTTTCTTATTTTTCTTCCCATTTGAAAAGGAAAAATGAACAGCTGAGCAAAGAAAGTACTTATAGAACCTTTTCCAACCTTTTGCCGCAAGGCTTGTGTTCCAACGTCATCAAGAACATCATCTATGTCGTAAACAACATCTTGGAGATTTTCCAACCATAGCTTGAGTGAACCAGATGCAGATTGCTTCCTTTCAGCATCTTTAAGAACAGCACAAATAGCTCTCATTGAGTCCGTCAACTTTCCCAGCTCGCTGTTAACATTGCAGGCAAGTTTGATGTCGTTGATAGCAAAGTCAACAGCAAACGTGGCAACCTTTGTGAGTGTTGCTGTAGCAAAGCCCAACAAACTTACTTCAGCCATTTTTTAGAACAAGTGCTGCATGAAGAAAAGGAAATCACAAATAAATAAGGCTCGTGATACTGAGGTAACTATATGATAGGAGGCAAATAGAAACTGGTGCATTTATGCTACCTGCAGTGCGGTTATTTTTATAAAGTGAGTAAAGAAGGATCGTCATGTCAATGAAAGCTTTGAACCCGTTACCCTCACAAGATTATTTTTTAGCATTACAACTACAGAAGAGTATATAGTCCCCACATATTTAGCCTGTACTTTAGTAGTTCATATCATTAAAGATCTCTTCATGTAATACTGGTTGAAAAAGCAAATTTGTTACCTTCCTTGATGTCATGTGGGGCCGTGTCTACTGCTGGCACCACAAGGCACAGGAGCAGCCGGCCCTAACAGCAGCGTAGCTGGCCCTAGAGGCCACATTAGAGTCCAATGTATCGTTTTAGGCAGTTGCAATTAGGAAGGTTTCAATTAGGGAAGTTTGTTTTAGAAAGAGTTAAGAGTCCTAGTCCAAGGAAGGATTATCCTTCTATTTCAGATAAGAGTTAGAGTCTTAGTTCAGGGAAGGATTAACCTTCTATTTCAGATTGTACTTCTATATAAGGAGCATATGCAGTAATAGAAAAACCAGCAAAGGATTGGGTTATTCTCAATCTCCTGTGCGCCAAATCCTGCTGCGTCTACTGTTCATCCGAGCACTGTTCCGATCGAGCACTTTTCATCCGAGCGCTGTGCTGCCTATGACCACGACTACCATTGCCTACGACCACGACGGCTCTGCCTACGACCACAGTTACCGCTCCCTATGACTACGGTATAGCTACATCGATCTCCCTACGACCACGGCGCCATTGCTTCCCGACGCAATCCACATCTGCCCGAGTTAATCCTTCCCTTCCGCCTCCGCTCCCAACGCTCATCTCCTGACATCTTAGTATTAGAGCACTATTCCGATCGAGCACTGTTCATCCGACGCTATTCATCCTAGCGCTGCGCTGCCTACGACCACGACTACCGCCGTCTACGACCACGGCTGCTCTGCCTACGACCACGGTTACCGCTCCCTACGACTACGGTACAGCTGCGCCGATCTCCCTATGACCACGGCGCCATTGCTTCCCGACGCAATCCGCATCCGCCCGAGTTAATCCTTCCCTTCCGCCTCCGCTCCCAACGCTCATTTCCTGACACTTGACATAACAAATTTTCATTTCTTGATGTGGCTTAATTTTTTGCTTGGTGAACTATGGGCACAGTGTTGGACTGTGATGGTCGGCATCACGTATGAAAGGTGTTAATCACACCAACCAGATATGGCGCATTAGTTACTTTCCATTTAAGATAAGATTGCTTAGTTATTTTGTTATCTCCAAGTTTGGTATGATTAGATACTATTGTTAGGTGGGGCTCTCCTTATATAAGGGCTTCTCTACTGGAAAAGACAAGCAAGAATTATCTCTAATTGCCTCCTTCCATTATCTGCCTTCTTTCCTTGCTGCACATCTTCTTCCCGACGCATGCTTCCTTTCCTCCCTTCGCTATCTCCATCACGGCATCTGGTCGACGAGGCTTGGGGCCAAAGCCTGTTGTTACCCACAATTATCCCATACGGTCACTAGACCGTGGCAACTTGGTATCAAAGCCAACGATCTCTCGTGGCTACGGTACCGCCATGGATTCTGAAGAACAGATGGCTGCCGTTGAACAGCAGGTGGCTATTTTGACGGTAGACATGTCTGACGTGAAGGCACAGCTGACCATCCTGAAGGAGACCACTGATTAGATCCCAACCATGGTGTCTACGATAACCGAGCTCAAGAACGCGATCCTCAGCCTGACGGATCGTATCGGCGACGGCGCAATGGAGAAGGAGAAATGCTGCTGCGAACAGCGGTACGCTACGGCACCGTCGGCACCAACGATGTGTCCAACGGTGTGCGGAGGAGCAATCCCGCGTTTCCACAAGCTGGAATTTCCGACATATGACGGCAAGGAAGATCTGCTGTGATCAATTTTTTCGAGGACAGAAAACGCCGGAAGCAAAGAAGGTATGGCTTGCCTCGTATCACCTTGTCGGTATTGTTCAACAATGGTACTTTCAGTTGGAACGAGACGAAGGCGAGCCCAACTAGAAGAATTTCAAGGAGTACGTCAACCTTCACTTCGGCCCATCCATTTGGCACAATCCCCTGGGGGGGGGGAGCTCAAGCAGCTCTCGCAGACCGGCACCGTGGAGTACCAGCAACGCTTTCTCGCGACACTGTGTCGTGCTACAGGTGCAGCTCTTCACCCCATGATTGATGGAGCCCATCCAGACAGGCGTCGAGCTACAAAATCCGGCGAGCCTCCAGATGGTGATGGCCCTCGCCTGGGCCTATGAGAGGCGCGCTCAGGTTGCCGGCCAGCTGCTATAGCAACCAACTGCCAGACAGCCGGTACCACTACGGCAGCAGCCGGGGTAGCCCGGGTAGGCGCGGTAGCTGCCCCAGCAAATTCAGCAGCCACCCCAGCAGCCCTACTTGCTCCAGCACATGCGGCAGGCGGCGCCTAGGAACCACACCTTCGCCGACGTTACCTGACACCGGTCGAGATGGGAGCTCGCAGGGAAGCCGTCCTGTGCTTCAATTGTGAGAAGTTCATGCCAAATCATCGGTGCAAGCGCTTGTTCGTGCTCTTGGCCTCAAACAATGACCACAATGACGATCTACCACTGGAGAACGAGTAGGAACCTGGCATATCCTTATATGCATTGACCGGCATCCAACCGTGCGTTGCCCAAACCATGCGCCTAGCGGTGGAAGTGGCTGGCAAGGTGCTGCTAGCTCTCATCGACTCAGGTTCGTCGCACAACTTCATAAACCATGAGACAGCTACGCACCTCGGCCTCCGCATGCAGGCGCGCACGGGGCTGTGGGTCATCGTTGCCAACGGGGAGTGGGTGCCTAACACCGGCATCTACCACGCTTTGCCGATCAAGGTTGCGGCCGAGGACTTCCAAGTGGACTGCTACACGATTCCACTAGATGGGTTCGACGTCATCCTCGGCGTACAGTGGCTGCGTACCCTCGGGCCGGTCCTGTGGGATTTCGAAGCCCTCACCATGACGTTCCACTGCGACCAACGCTCGATGTGTTGGCAAGGGCTGGGCACACCATCCCATGTGCCACGGTCACGCGCAGTCTTGTCATCTGACTTGATGGATGAGCTGCTCGCCGAGTTCGATGACATTTTCGCCGAGCCAACCAAACTAACGTCGGAACGAGGGCGTGACCACTGCATCCTTCTACTGCCGGACACTCCAGCAGTTTTCGTGCGACCATATCGCTACCCCCAGCTACTCAAGGATGAGCCCAAAAAGCAGTGTGTCGAGGTGTAGCGTCAAGGAATCATACAGCCTAGCCACTCAGTGTTCTCTTCGCCGGTCTTGCTTGTCAAGAAGAGAGACGGCTCATGGCGCTTCTGCGTCGACTACAGGGCCCTCAATGAGCGCACCATCAAGGACAAGTTTCCCATCCTCGTTGTTGATGAACTTCTCGACGAGCTCCACGGTGCGCGCTTCTTCACCAAGCTGGACTTGCGCTCGGGGTACCACCAAGTGCGCATGCACCCCCCGGACATTGAGAAGATGACGTTCCGCACTCACGAGGGTTTATTTGAGTTCCTGGTAATGCCATTCGGCCTCACCAACGCCCCAGTAACGTTTCAAGCACTGATGAACGATCTTCTACAACCATTCCTTCGATGCTTTGTGCTTGTTTTTTTTTTTTTTGACATTTTGATTTACAGCTCTTCATGGTCTGAACACCTCTGCCATGTACGAGCGGTGTCCACGTGCTATGCAAGAACGTGCTTTTTCTCAAGAAGTCAAATTGTCTATTTGGCACGACATATGTGGCATACCTAGGCCATGTCAGCGCCGCCGACGGCGTTGCCATGGATCCCCAGAAGGTGGAAGCGGTCCTGGAGTGGCCACAACCGCGGACCGTTCGGGTCCTTCGCGGCTTCCTCGGCTTAGCGGGCTACTACCGCAAATTCATCCAGGGGTTCGGCACGGTGGCCGCACCCCTCACGCAGCTAGTAAAGAAGGAGGCGTTCGCTTGGTTGCTGGCCGCAGCGGCGGCAGTCAAGACCCTACAGCTGCTCGACTTCACCGTCGACTTCATCATGGAGTGCGATGTGTCCAGCTGAGCCGGCTTTGGAGTCATCCTGCACCAGGGAGTGGGTGACATCGCCTTCTTCAGCCGCATGATAGCACCACGCCATGCAAAATTGGCGGCTTATGAACGCGAACTAATTGGCTTGGTGCAAGCTATTCGCCATTGGTGCCCGTATCTATGGGGGCGCCCATTTGTGGTATGTACTGACCATTACAGTCTCAAGTTTGTACTTGACCAGCGCCTCTCCACGATCCCACAGAACCATTGGGTCAACAAGCTCCTCGGCTACGACTTTCGCATGGAATTCAAGCCCGACCGCGTCAACATAGTAGCTGACACCTTGTCGCGCCGGGATGCTGAGGCCGGCCGGTCCGACGGTCACCTTCTGGCCATCTCGGGGCCCCTATTTGGCCTCTTCGAGGCCATCCGCAAGGAGACCGATGGGGATACCGAGCTCGGCCGCCTTTGTACTTAGGTGCTAACCAACACTCTCGGCTTACCATGGAGCGTCATCGACGGCCTAGTCCAGTACCAGGGCCAAATATTCTTGCCAGCCTCCTCACCAGCGTTGGCATCAGCCCTGGAGGCGGCGCAGTCCATTGGCCACGAAGGCGTCCAGAAAACGCTCCATCGCTTCCAGCGGACCTCCACACGCCCAACGTTCGATCGGCGGTGTTGGACTTTGTTTGTGCTTGTGCAACTTGCCAACACAACAAGTCCGAGCATCTTCATCCGGCCGGCCTGCTTGCTCCAGCCGCTACTCATCCCTTCGCGCATTTGGGAGGATATCTCCATGGATTTTATTGAGGGGCTACTGTGTGTGAATGGGAAATCGGTCATTCTCACAATTGTGGACCGGTTCTCCAAATACGCCCACTTCATTCCGTTGGCGCATCCATACACGGCGAGTTCGGTTGCCAGTCTTCTTCGAATCAGTGGTCCGGCTGCACGGGTTCCCTTGCTCTATTGTGAGCGACCGGGATCCCATTTTCAGAAGCAATTTTTGGACGGACCTCTTCAACCTCGTCGGCGTACAACTCCATCTCAGCTTGGCTTTTCACCCGCAGTCCGACGGGCAAACTGAGGTGGTCAACAAGATTGTGACCATATACCTTCGTTGTTTTTCCGGCGACCGTTCATGGCAGTGGCTACACTGGCTGCCATAGGCGGAGTATTGCTATAATACGTTGTTCTAGTCATCACTCCGTGACACACCCTTCAAGGTGGTCTACGGTCAGGAGCCACGAACCATGCGACAATACACGGAGAACGGCGCTCGGGTGGCTACCGTTGACAGCATGTTGGGCGACCGCGACAACTTCCTGGCCGAGGTGAAGGAATGACTCCTACAGGCACAACAACACTACAAACACCACTACGACCAGCATCATCGCGAGTTGTCCTTCGAGCCTGGGCAGTGGGTTTGGCTGCGTCTTCATCATCGTCAGGCCCTCTCTCTTGCTGTCCGTCCCCACAAGAAGCTGGCACCACTATTTTATGGCCCATACAAGGTATTGACCAGGATCAACACAGTGGCTTACCGCTTGGAGCTGCCACCTCGTGCTCGTAATCATGATGTATTCCACATCAATATGCTCAAGACATTCCATGGCGAGCCGCCCGCTGCTCCTCCTGCACTACCCGCGCTACAGGATGGATGCGTTACCCCAATGCCTCGGCGCGTGGTGCGTGCCCGTCTAGCCCACGGTAAATTGGAGGTCTTGGTCCAACGGGAGGCCTTGCTCGAAGCCGACGCATCATTGGAGCCATTGGACGACTTCAAGCGTCGCTACCCCTCCTTTCGGCTCGAGGACGAGTTGTTTGCCGAGGGAGGGAGAGATGTGATGGTTGGCATCACGTATCGGAGGCATCAATCACGCCAACCAGATATGGCACAATAGTGACTTTCCATTTAAGATAAGATTGATTAGTTATTTTGTTATCTCCAAGTTTGGTATGATTAGATACTATTGTTAGGTAGGGCTCTCCTTATATAAGGGCTTCTCTACGTATGGAAAAGACAAGCAAGAATTATCTCTAATTGCCCCCTTCCATTATCTGCCTTCTTTCCTTCGTGCGCATCTTCTTACCGGCGCATGCTTCCTTCCCTCCCTTCGCTATCTCCATCACGACACCTGGTCGATGAGGCCTGGGGCCAAAGCCTGTTGTTAGCCACAATTATCCCATACGGTCACTAGACCGTGACATGGACATAACAGAGAGGTACTTGGTCCATAGAAACCAATCATTTTTGCAGAAAAGAGCGAATTATATCACAGCTTAAGAAAAAAGTCAAAGACTGACGAGGACAATGGTGCAAGTGTTAGTTTTTCATGCATTATATAAACAATATTGCCATCATCTGTTACACATCCTATAAGCCAGTGGGGAGAGGTGGAAAAATCTGGAAGGAGTGAAAAACTTATTCTAGTTGAAAAGTGTTTGTACCGTAGCCGTCCTTAAAAACTTGTTCGACTATAGGATTTTAAATGAACAGACAACAGTTCAATATAAAATCATATATTAAACTGTAGATACGAAATTACAGATCCACCACTGCTTGGTTCTTCATAACCCAAACAAGCAGTGGCGGACATAGAAAAGATATTTTTCCTGGGATCTTCGGTTATAATTAGAATATTCTAGGTTACATGTTTTAGTCTTCTAACTAATAGGACTGTCCCAATGAAGTTGTTGGTGGGAGAAGGTTATCATCCTCAGAAGTGCTCAAACCCAGGAGATTAGTGTGTAGGAGAGGCAGCATCATTGAAGGCAGTGCTGCAATGGTTAGATGTGAGTCGGTGTGGATGCTGGGTATTAGGGCCATTTTGGGCAGGTTATATATAACTCACAGCTTCTGGATTGGGCCTTTTTGAACATTACTACTGCTGTTAGCCAGGTGTTGAGCCATAGCTTTGTGATATGGTTTTTTTGTGTTGTGTTGTATGGCTTCGTATAAATAACACTGAGATTTCTGAACAATTCGTCTGTTCTTTCTATTCTCAATGTGTTCCTAGTTGAGAGTATCTACTCCAAGTCTTGAACATAATACATGTCGCGGACTTACCAAAGTAATTTGTGGGTTAATCTGACTAGCTGTAAAGTTGGCCTGGGCCTTCCATCAGTTTCCTCTAGTTTTCCTTGTGTTTGTAGCTTAAACAGTACTGTATGATTTTTTTTAAAAAAAAAAATCCTTGGTTCAGCAATATATATATAGCAAATAGAAAATTTGGCCACATTCATCCCATATTCATGGATTATTTAGGCTGGGCCGAAGTGAGCCTTGATTTTTCTTTCAAAACAAGAAGACTTAGCATAAGGTATATCAAATAAAATAATTTTTGTATCCCCTAAATTTTATGCATTCTTGATTTCCTCTGTCTTGCTAGTTGCTACACAGATCAAATATCTTTCCTGTTAATTCTTAAATTTGCATCATTCTTTTCAATCTTCAATAGTTGAACATACTCACTCTTGTTTCTTGCTCCTCTTGTAGTTCTGAGGTCTGACGGATGGATCCAGACAGTAGTACCAGATATTCGAGATCAATCATAATTGTTGGTGTCCAGTTTTATATATGATCGCAGAATGAATGCCAGATCTAATCAAGAAAATAAAAAATACACGCCTTAGCACAACTGCAATGCAAACAAAAATTTTGTTACAAAAGTTGTATCGTCAGAAAGAAAACAAATGCCCATGGCAGGTGGTGTATATGCAAGCACCTTACCATCAGTTGAGCAATGCAGTGCTCAAGAAAGTCCAAAAGAAACGGAAGAATTGCTTGGATTTTTCCTGCCAATGATTCAAGATTGAAGACCTGTGGATGTTCACTTGTCTAAATTGGGGAGATCAATAGTGCTAGCTAGAACTATGTAATTGAACAAAATTTCTGTTAGAATGAATTATCATATAAAGAAAAAAGAAAACATTTACCACTGGAAATAGCATTGTGCAGTACAGATCAAGTTGAAGTAATGTAACAAGCAAATGGTGCTTGTATCTTGTACCTGACAGAATCTGATCAGGCTGCTCAGGAAGAACAAGAAAAATCAAGGCTGCTGCTTGTAAATTCTTTGTAAAGGAAATACATCTAAGTCTGCAGTCTGGTCTGAAATGCAGCTAGTTAGTTGTGCTCAAACTGTGAGTAGTGTCAGCCTTAGGGCAGTATTATTTGTTCCTATTGACACTCCCTGGAGCTTCCTCTTTCATTAAGACAAGCATTACTTTAGCCCTAATTCCTTCCCTTTCTTCTCTAATACCTTTTGTGAAAGAAAGAACCTCATAGATGGGCCTATCAAGGAAAAGAGCACACAATAGCTTGTTACAAGCAATCAAGCACCACTCATGTTTACACAATGAAACAAATAGCCGCTAACATATGGGCCCCCATTGGGCCGGGTAATCCATCTGGTCCTACTCGTCAATGACTCTCTATAACAATTTCACAAAATTAGTTTGTATGAATAGCAGTTGTGAATTCGTGGCGAAGAAGCTCCTTCCCTTATGAAACCAAGTAAAGCAAGATACTCCTACAAGGTAGGGCTTTTAGGTTGCTCCGATGCCAAGCAATTTGACATTCTCCAATTTTTACCCGGTATATATCATCAAAAGCAAGGATGGTGTACAACCAAAGAAAAAGGCTGTCAACGTGATCATAGGCGAGGCCTGTAACATCCTAAAATTCGTTTTCTTTAAAATTTAATTTCAAATTAATTATTTAAAATTTGTTTGGATTTTATTTGAATCTTTTTCTTTTAAAAATAAAAGATACATTAAAAATAAATAAAAAAACTAACTTCCCGAACAGTCACCCATGCATGCACTGCCAACGTGAGCTTTGGTTTCATTTGTCCATACTCCCTCTCCAATTCTTTTATCCTATATTTCTTTCTCTCTCCCAAAATAGCTTTCTTCCTCCCAGCGTGTCTTTTCCTTTCCCGTGGTTTCATTTTCTCTAACCGAGAGCTAGTCATGGTAGCTTATCCTCCTCACAGCTCGGTCCCCACCACCTCGCCGCCGGTGCCACCCTCATCGCCAACCCTGGCCACCACCGCATCGCTTCACCTCCCCTCCCTTTGATTCTGTGCAAACAGACGTGCACCAAGCGCCATTAATGGTAGCCATTTCCTCTTCTCTCATTTCTCTCCATTTAAAGCCTTAAATTCAAATCCGTTTGCAGCACTAAGTCTGTACTAACTCACCCACGATGCCTTATCTTCAATTGAGCAGCCATCAAGTGCAACCACTACTGTTTCTTCCGTTTCCAACCGAACCGACGCCTGTAGCTCTTTGTCTACCTGACGATGCAGCTCCCAGTTGCAACTATATAAGGGCATGCTATCTCTTCTTTGAATCCTTTGCATTCCCTCTAAGCTTTAGATTCTTTGGAGCATAGCAATTTCCATTGACAGTAGCTAGTACCACCATTGCCGCTGCTGTAGCTTGGTAAGTCACCTCCCAGCCGAGCTCCACCTAGCCATCCACACCGCCGGTCAGCCTTTGCCACCTTGTAATGCCAACACCTTGAGATTCTGCTTCGGCTGCATGCTTCTGTTTCACTTCTGTGCGCAGTGGTTTTGCTTATGTTCGACTTGTTGAAGAAGCCCGAACAGTGCCTTAATTTATCTAGTCCATCTCCCCAAAGCTTTGTACATGAATATTTTATTCTTCCAGAAAATCTTTCTTTCTCTTACAAACTCCAAATCCGTCGATTCTTTCTCCTAAATTCATCTAACTTCGTTCTTTACTTTCAGTATTTATTTTGTAATTTTTGGATTTTATTTATTTTCTGCTATTTATTTTGGTCTTTTGCGTGTATGTAGAATCCGACATCGTCGACGCAAGTTTGGATCAACAGGAAGCACTTACCTCCAACATCACCGAAGGCGAGTCTCCTTTGACCATTTTGTACCTACAATTTCTAAATTATGTTTTCAGTTTTCAAAGTATTATGCATTGCTAATTCATATATAATGATAAGTTCAAAGTGTAGTTGTTAGTTAAACCTAAAATTTGCTGAAGTCTTCCTTGATAATTGTACCCTATACCTTTGTAGCCTTAGCATAGTAATTCTGCAATACTATTTAGAACATTGTCGAATAGTTAAAAGCGGTAGAATTGCTTGGACATGCTTTTCGATCTTATTCAACCCTTGGGAGGGAAAGATCTTTATTACACTTTATGCTTTCTTTGGAAAATGTATGACATTAAGTAATGTCAGTATTTGGAAAATAAAATATAATGATGAAAATATGTTTTTGACTTTGGTGGATGGTAAGATCAGGCGGGTGCAGCTAGAGCACGAGATGTAATGTGTTAGTTCCGCCCAAGTCATATTAAGGACCGACGCTTGTGACTATCCAAACTGAGCACTACCGTACAACCACATGTCCAAAATGGGAACGGACTTGGCCAACTAATTAGCAAAATTTTGAGTCGGTTCTATCATGGTGGTGTGTGCTGATTCACATGGCGCAAGAGGGGGCCAGGAAGGCGAAACCTTAGCGGGCAGAACCGATTCAAAAGGAAGCTTTGTAAAATCCTCGTGATGGTCTGTCCTTGATTCACACGTCAAAGGAAACATGTGGTATATCAAGCAATCATCTCTTGTGGGTCAAGCTGTACAACCTCTGCAGAGTGTAAAACTATTCGAATAGCTGTGCCCATGGTCAAGGGCGAGCAAGGTACGTTTTCACATGGTAGATTTTGGTTTTGATTTTAAAAGAGTATATTTTGGGAACTAGGAGCAGTTGGGACTCTCGGGTAGTTTCTGGCAGCTAGAGCCCTATTATGAAAACCTTGGCAGCGAGAGCCTTGATGCTAGTGGTTGGTAGCTAGAACCTCCACTAGTAATACAATTAATTTATTTATCAAAACTACGTTTGTCAAATGTGCTTTATAAAAATTGTTTGAACTTGAAAATATTGTTTTGTGTAAAAGAACCATATAAGCCTAATTTGTTAAAGCTATGCATATGCATGTTTCCCCAGGACTCGTGGAGTACTTTATGTACTCACATGCTACACTCATAATTAAATCTCAGAAGCCTTCAACGACACGGAGGAGGACTACGACTACTTTGCCTGTGGCTTTGACGAAGGACACCCGGAGTACTAGGTTGCGCTCCTCAGTCGGATGCCAGTGGGCAATTTGTTGGGCCACCACTTGGATTTTATCATTTTTTTTGTGTTTCCGTTGTTGTAAGACTCAAGGTCTTTCGACCTCTTTTGTAATAAGTGGTCATATGGCTGGTACTCAGTTGTTTATTAATGTTATTTGTGATTCGAATTTGTTATAAACAATGTTTCCACTGTGTGCACTAGCTACTGATCATGAGACTGGTGCGGAAATACACAGAGGGTTTAGATTCATAAATCTGGTCCTGACAGAGTTGGTATCAGAGCCGAGTCGACTGTAGGACATGAACTAGTTAGAAATGGCAAGCCTTAAGGATTTATATTTTCCTAAAAATTAATTTATAAACTTCTAAGTTTCTTTGCTACTTTCTTTTCTGTCTTAGTATCCTTTTCTTGTCTTTGTATTCATTATTTATTTGGTTTCTGTTTTGCTCTTGTTTTCAAAATTCTATAGATGCGTTGCGCTAATTCGCTTATTGAGAAGGAGGGAGGATTCTGTGAGGAGTTGTGGCTTATGCTTCAGGAGTTGGGCCACACTCGTTGTCCTCGGCTGCACGGCTTTACTACCATAAAAGATGGTAAGGAAGTCTGGCGCGTTCAGCTGACAGTCTTTTCTAGGAGCAGTTAGGATGGAGGCAAACCGTTCCGCTACATGGTGGAGCAGAGTTCCTATGGGCGAGGATGTCAGGAGGTTTCTCGAGAGGCCATAGCTCGGTTGGGATATTTTTATCGCAACCGATTGGAGGGTACTACCTATCGCCATTTCCCTTATGGTAAGAGGGGAGAAGTCTTCAGTCGCTTCAGGAGCTTCTAGGGTGAGCCAGATCCTATTGTGATTCAGATGGCTGCCTACATCAAGGCACAAGATGAGGCGCATGCTCTTATGGCACAGGAGCTCCAGCATACCTATCAGAAGTTGGGTGCCGCTCAGTTGGAGTTGACCCAACTAAAGTCAGTTCAGCATCAACCTCCACCAGCATCTCCTCAAGGTGATCTTCCTTACCGTCGAGCTACTCCAGAATCGTAGCGAGCCAGGCGCCTTAGAGACATACCTCTCAGGATGACCGCACGCAAGAAAGTTCGACGACCAGAGACTGTTGGCCCTTCCGCTCAAGAGATCAATGGTTTGATTGCAGCTGCTAGAGCAGCGAGGTCTTCTGACTCTTGAGTGCAGGGATGTGGGGCATTTAGTGACGATCCAGAGGACCTTGAGGAGAGTATCATTGGAGTGGACGTTGAGGAGAATGCTAAGGAGGAGGACCCTGACGAGGTTGAGTTTGAGGAGTAGTCTTTGATCGTTAGTCTATAGTGTGCATTAAAGGTCTAATTTTGTTGTTTGCCTTTGTAGATTGGACTGTATCAAGCCTTAAGCACTTGTGATACAACCATTCTAAAAACTATTTCCCATTTTATTTTCAGTTGGAGTTCTCTGTTGTTGAGCCTTTGTTGGTTGTTGTTTGGGATGCTAGTTTTACCCCTGTTCTCTTATCTTTGCTTTTCCCTCTTTTCTCCCTGCTATCTTTGGACCGTTCAGATGGAGAACCCTGGAAGAGGACGTGGAAGAGGTTGCACAGTAGCCCGTGGAGGAGCTTGTGGAGGAGGCCATGCTGCTGGCCGAGGCCGTGGTCTTGGAAGGGGTCGCGGTCAACCGTTTCCCAAGGACCCAGTTTTGCCTCAAGCACCACAAGAACCACAAGTTCAATCGGAGCAGTTATTTGAGGAAGAACCTTTACCACCACCACCTCCTGGTCAGCCTCTGATGATGAATATGGAGCAGATGATGGCCATGCAACTTCAACTATTGCAAGCACTGGCTCACCATCAAGTTAATCAACCTGCACCAGCTCCTGCTCCAGTCTTACCACCTCCGTCCAGACTTGGCGAATTTATGAGAACCAGTCAACCAACCTTTGCCAGTTCAGTTGATCCTCTTGAAGCTGATGACTGGTTAAAGGATGTCGAGAAGAAGATCATCTTGGCTCAGTGTAATGACCAGGAGAAAGTTCTCTTTGTTGCTCACCAACTGAAAGCAACTGCAGGAACTTGGTGGAAAAACCATTGCGTAGCTCACTAGAATGTCCAAGCTATTTCTTGGCAGGAGTTTTCTGTTACTTTTTGCACAGCTCACATTCCTATGGGAATGATGGAAATGAAGAAGAGAGAGTTCCATAAGCTGCAGCAGGGCAATCTCAGTGTGTCTGAGTATCTTAATAGGTTTACAGAGCTGTCTAGGTATGCACCAGAGGATGTTGCTAATGAGGGAGCGAAGATTTGGCGCTTCATGGAAGGACTTGACCCTAGCCTTAAGGTGCAGTTGGTGTCAGTTGACTACCCCAACTTCCAGCAGATAGTCAACAAGGCTCTCATACAGGAGGATGCTCAACGTTAGTTGTATGAGTCCCGTAAGAGAAAATTTGCTTTTTTCAAACGCAACATGGAGCCAACAGTTCCAGGTCTCGTATGAACCAGCCACAATTCAACAGGTAGCCAGTAGCCGATGCACCCAAGACTCCAATGTCCAGACCTCACCCGATCATGCAGGGATTCCGCAACAACACTGGTGTTCAACCGCAGCAAAACAAGATTTCCGCAGCTGGAGTTCAATGCTTTCACTGTCATGAGATGGGGCATTATGCTAGCAATTGCCCTCAGAAGCGTCAGAACTTGACTCCAGTGCGCTTCAACTTAGGGACTACACCAGCCCAAGCACCAGCTCCAGGACAAGGATGAGGCGCCCCTTAGACTACAAGGACTCCGCAAACTATTGGGAGAGGACGTGTTAACCACGTGATTGCAGAGGAAGCCCAAGATGCACCAGATGTAGTTCTGGGTAAGTTCTTTGTTAATTCAGTACCTGCATCAGCATTATTTGACTCTGGAGCTTCGCATTCTTTTATCTCGAAGAATTTTGCTGAAAAACATTGCTGGGATCTTTTTGAACTTAAGAACCCTATGGTAGTCCAAACACCTGGAAAGGAAATGAGGACAAATACAGTATGCCCGGCAATGGCTATAGATATAAATGGGGTTTGGTTCCTAGCGAACCTTATCTTATTAGATTCCACAGGCATTGATGTAAATCCTTGGAATGGATTGGTTAACCAATTTTAAGGGACAGATTGATTGTGCCAACAGATCCATCACCCTTACCAATGCCGAAGGCATTCGAGTGGAATTTGTGTCCAACAAACCATCAAAGATGGGTTGTGTTCTAAACCTCCTGAAGGGCATACCGTTGGAAAGTGTGCCGGTAGTGTGGGAATACCCAGATGTATTTCCCGATGAACTACCTAGAATGCCACCAGACCAAGAGATTAAGTTCATCATTGACTTGGTACCTGGTACAGCTCCTATATCCAAGAGACCTTACCGGCTTCCAGCAAATGAGCTAGTTGAGATGAAGAAGCAGATTGAAGAGTTACTTGAAAAAGGTTATATTCAACACAGTTCATCACCTTGGGGAGCACCAGTAATCTTTATAAAGAAGAAGTGATGAGGACATGACCCCTATAGATACAACCATATTTGCTATGCTTACTGTTCCAAGTATAAGAGCTCGTACGCTTCACTTAAATTATCAGCGCCATGTCACTTTTGGTCCAAGACAAGCAAGCGGTTCAGTGGACCCGTTTTGGAATCGGTTCGGCCTCCGAATCAGCGACAACACCAACTTAAAACAGGCATAACTTTCACATACGGAGTCCGTTGGAGGTCCACGAGTACTTGATTGAAAGCTTATTTCGTCCTCTTTCCAACGGATCCGGCCTCACCTTTAAATTCCTTCTGGACTGATTGGAATCATCAAAAGAAGACGTCATATTACTTGTTTGGGCCAATCTGGGCCTTGTAATCATACTGAACTTGGCCCATCTGCCGGTGGAACACCTGAGGGTGCTTTTACTGTTCATTTGAACAGTAATCCATGAGATTAGTCCCACCCCCTTAGTTCTATTAGATGTGTGGCTCCTCATCCCCTATTTAAGGAGGTCGCACCCCCTCTAGTTTTCTTGGATTTTGTTTAGTTAAAAGTTAGCCTTGTTGCAACTTCGTGTATTGGTTTGTGTCGATTAGACCAACCATAATACCGCTTCAAAATCCCAACTCAATTCAATATTTTAATTCCTATTTGCAATTTCAGATTGCTTTGTCTTTTTCTTGCGTACTTCTTCGGTGTATGCAGGAATCGACCTTCGTGGTCAGGTCATCCGGGTATTCGTGCACGGTTGATAACGACTTGTCAATCAGTTCAGCGATTGCGTGGTTTCGAGCCTTGCGTGTTCGTAGCCAGGATCGTGAGAGTTGAGCGACGCCTACCGAACTTATCGTTCTCATCGAAAGATCGGGCCAACAATCGTACCTTCGGTTTCATCAAATGGTATCAAAGCTTCAGTTGATCGGTGAGAATTTCCAGTTTTCTAGTAGTATATTCGTTTTTCATACCTAGAGTCCAGAAAATTGCCCAAAAAAAATTATTGCATCTATCATCCCTGTCCGAACCCCTTTGAGTCATTGCAATTTTCTTTTCGGTATTTTGCTTGTTGAATCATTGGTTGCATCGTCGTGTCTAGTTGCTGATCTTTAGCTCTAGTTATTGTCTAGTTGGTCATGGTATAGATTGCTTCTTGTGTTTTCCTTCGCGTTGCCTGATCGTTCGTTTAGGGTCTTAGTTTTTGCATCTAAAACAGAAAATTCGTGGGTTAGAACTCCTCTAATCCGCACCAAAAACTAGAAAATCCTTACTGTTGTTCATCTGGAAAAAAGAGAGGGTTACTGTAATCTTTTGGGAGAATTGATGTTATTTGTGACTTACGACAAACCTTAGGGCCAACCAAATATTAGAAGGAAAAAAGAGGCAGCCGCATAGAACAAAAGCCGCGGTAAAAAAAAAAGAAAAAAAAAAGAGAAAAGAAAAGTGCATGAAAATTGGTGGAGACCTTCTACATATAACCAAAAGCTTCCACAAAAAATTTCAGCAAGTTTGGCCCCACGGGTTTGAAAGATATAGCAGTTTCAAATTTAAACCCGAGACGGATTCGAGTCCGAGTAGAATTCCGTATCCGAGACACCTTCAGTAAAACGGGCATAACTTTGGCATACGGTGTCCGTTTTTTACGTTCTTGTGCTCGTTTTGAATCTAATGACGAGGCGCATCTTTTCTACCTAAGCCACTTGTCTCCCTCCAGGTGCTCCAAAATCGGCCATCTTCGGCCCCGAATTCGCGTTGCAAGTTTTCGGCTTCTGTTTTTGCCGTTTATTTCGATCTTCCTTTCGGAATTTGGAGTTCACCTTAACTGCAAAGTTGTATATCTCATCGAAACCTTTCAAACAAGCATATATAAGCCATATAAAACTTTGCTTTGTTTATCGTTTGAGACTAGTTGTTGTTTCTGCTCAATCTAGAGGGCTGTTCGCGTGCACCCATATCGCTGTTTTTGTACTCTACATCACGCGGACAATCTTATGCCCTAAGAAAGAAGTTTGAGTAGTTGGCTAGCGTCTCTCCTAGCACTTGTTGTGAGGCTTTCCCTTGCTTGCATCAAGTCACATTGATCGTTGCGTGTGCGTACATACACTTCTCTTCATTGGGCTTTGATTAGCTAGCTTTGATTAGGCTAGGATCAGCAACATTGGCTAGTACTTTGAACAATCTTTCAACTTGCATTAACTATTTTGATTATTGCTGATCCTTGCTACCATATTGAAGCCTTCCAAGCTCCACTTCCTACTAACTCAGCAGGTGTCGTTCCTCGCAATCGTTGGGCTGATCGCAAGTGAGAGTATCACGAACCAGCCACCGGTTGTACCACTTCCTTGCTGCATTGGTAAGAACTTGTAAGAACTGGGTATAAGCTTGAGTGTGAGTGACTTGGTTGAGCCTTCAGAACCTAGTAGTTGATAGGGACATATACTTGTGATTTGTTTCCTTGTTTTCTACAAACTATGGCAGATTCACGGAAAGATTGCAAGATATATCCACCTCTTCTTCGAACTGTTGGGCGGAGTGCAAGATAGTGAGCGAGGAAGATACACACTTGAGGCAAGTTTTTCACCACGGAGGTATATGATAGTGATAGTATGTCTCATAAAATTAACTTCACGGTACCCTCTTTTCTGGGAATTATGATCCCGATGCTTATCTCACATGGGAATTAGATGTACAACAATTATTTGCATGCCATGAATTTCCTGATCATCTAAAAGTTAGGGCTGTTACCCGTGAGTTTTATGATTTTGCATCTATTTAGTGGAGTGAATATTGTCGTACTAATCAGAACATACCTAGAACATGGAATGATTTGAAGAGAGCAATGAGACATAGATTTGTACCTTCATATTATTCTCGTGAATTGCTTAATAAATTGCAACGCTTAAGACAAGGTAGTAGTTCTGTAGAGGATTATTATCAAGATTTGCAAACTGCTTTGTCTCGTTGTGGTTTAGAAGAAACTGAAGATGCAAAGATAACTAGATTTCTAGGAGGATTAAACCATCAAATTCAGAATAAACTTATTTATAAACCTCCCACTGTCACTCGTTTGTTTCGTCTTGCTTGTCAAGTTGAAAAAGAAGTACAGGGACGACAATCCAAGACCGTTCGTGCTCTTTCGTCTACTTCCACTACACCTTCATGTGTACATGAAACAAATAAGCGCACGGTACAAACCTCCGCATCAAGGTCATCTTCGGTTGCTTCTCCTGCTGCTGCATCTACCATGATGGCCGCCCCTACTACTGTGGGCGTTACTCTGTCTCGTTGTCTTGCACCCTTGGCTCGTTCATTGTTAATTGAGCTGGAGCAAGAAGAGGAAGGAAAAGCTTTTAACTACTCACCAATTTCAGTATCAACATCATCTGAGGCGATCCTACAAGGTAATACCAAAGGTACTGATTTGAACACTCAACCTAAGAACAATAACCATGATTTCATGCCTAGTATCATTGAGCAAAGGAAAATCAGATTGTAGTAGAAACCATCGCATCACATGAGGTGGATGAATCTAGTCTTTGAGAAGGTAGAAATTAATTTCTAACTACAGAATCGATATTATTGAGAATTTGCATGAATCTGTGATAATTTGATTGATTTGCCAACAGAGTTGAGTGCACCATGTGCTGAAATAATTGAATTGCATGCTGTTTTGAATGAGTCATGTGATGATTTAATCACATACAATGATCATGTGGAATTGGTTAGACATAAAGACGTTTTAACTAGAATTTCTCCTACTGACTCTTTATGTTATATTATGTTGGATCCACCTGTGAAATTCTCACATGCTATGGAGAAAGTTTCTGAAATCGCATGTTCAAAATGCTTGTCTAGTGCCTACACCCCTGGGTATAAGTTTAATTTGATTGGAGATTATGGTGTAGACAATCAATTTCTTGTTTATAGAATATGCATAACTTGTGATTACATGGATGAATTGAAGCTTGCTGTTTTGAACAACAATTATTATGTGCAGAATCTTGTTCATTATGAGAGAAAATTAAAATTTAGTATTCATTCAATGCCCATGTGTTTATCTCTTGTTGCACCATCTAGTGTGGACAATCTGCATCAAGATGTTGAAGTATGGAAGAATTTACACATCCTTTCACCCTTGCTAGATGAATTTGCTATTGCTCCATTGAAATATAATAATATGGATGAACTTTGTTTGATTCTAAAAGTTGTAGATTTGCCCATATGTGCTACCACTGCAAGTTTACAACTTCAGAGAGTTGAATTGCATAAATACTTCACTTATATTTGCAAAACTAGTTGCAATAATTGCTATATGAGAAATTTTGTTTTGCTCATTAACATATATGATTATTCTTGGGGTAATAATACAATGATCTTTTATGATCACTGCTGTCGTCTAACATTAATTGTGCAACAACGAAGAACCGTTAAAATAGATGACATATACATATACCATGCATACACTTTGGCTTCTTTGTTACCCTATTTTCAGCTTATCAAAAGCCGAAGACGGCTTTGTTTTCAAGAAAGGGAGGATGATGAGGACATGACCCCTATGGATACAACCATATTTGCTATGCTTACTGTTCCAAGTATAAGAGCTCGTATGCTTCACTTAAATTATCAGCGCCATGTCACTTTTGGTCCAAGACAAGCAAGCAGTTCGAGCTGGACCCGTTTTGGAATCCAGTTCGGCCTCCAGAATCAGCCTGACAACACCAACTTAAAACAGACATAACTTTCACATACGGAGTCCGTTGGAGGTCCACGAGTACTTGATTGAAAGCTTATTTCGTCCTCTTTCCAACAGATCCGGCCTCACCTTTAAATTCCTTCTGAACTGATTGCAATCATCAAAATAAGACATCATATCACTTGTTTGGGCCAATCTGGGCCTTGTAATCATACTGAACTTGGCCCATCTGCCGGTGGAACACCTGAGGGTGTTGTTACTGTTCATGTGAACAGTAATCCATGAGATTAGTCCCACCCCCTTAGTTCTATTAGATGTGTGGCTCCTCATCCCCTATTTAAGGAGGTCGCACCCCCTCTAGTTTTCTTGGATTTTGTTTAGTTAAAAGTTAGCCTTGTTGCAACTTCGTGTATTGGCTTGTGTCGACTAGACCAACCATAATACCGCTTCAAAATCCCAACTCAATTCAATATTTCAATTCCTATTTGCAATTTCAGATTGCTTTATCTTTTTCTTGCGTACTTCTTCGGTGTATGCAGGAATCGACCTTCGTGGTCAGGTCATCCGGGTATTCGTGCACGGTTGATAACGACTTGTCAATCAGTTCAGCGATTGCGTGGTTTCGAGCCTTGCGTGTTCGTAGACAGGATCGTGAGAGTTGAGCGACGCCTACCGAACCTATCGTTCTCATTGAAAGATCGAGCCAACAATCGGACCTTCAGGTTCATCAAGAAGGATGACAACTTAAGGATGTTCATGGATTATAGGGCCCTGAATGAAGTCACAATCAAGAACAAGTATCCTTTACCGCGAATTGATGACTTGTTTGATTAGTTAGAGGGAGCAAGTGTCTTCTCCAAGATTGATCTACGCTCTGGATATCATCAGCTGAAGATAAGACCATCGGATATCCCAAAGATAGCGCTCACCACTCATTATGATCTTTATGAATGTACTGTGATGTCATTTGGTCTGACAAATGCACCAGCATACTTCATGAACCTGATGAACAAGGTGTTTATGAAATACCTGGATAAGTTTGTAGTGGTACTCATAGATGACAATCTTATTTACTCTAAAAATAAGAATGAACATGAGGAACAACTGAGGTTAGTTTTGGACAAACTCAGAGAGCATCAATTATATGCTAAATTTAGTAAGTGTGAGTTTTGGTTAAAGGAAGTTGCTTTCTTGGGTAATGTAATTTCTGCTGGAGGAGTAGCAGTGGATCTAGGAAAAGTTAGGGATGTTCTTAACTGGAGACAACTCAAATCAGTTCCAAAAATCAGAAGTGTTTATTGGTTTAGTCAGTTACTATCGTCGTTTTATTGAAGGTTTTTCGAAGATTGTAAAACCCCTCACCGAATTGCTTAAGAAAGAAAAGAAGTTTGAATGGGCCTTTGCTTGTAAGCAAAGTTTTCAAGAGCTGAAGAAGAGGTTAACTACTACACCAGTGCTGATTTTGCCCGACATCCGGAAAGACTTTGAGATTTTCTGTAATGCATCAAAACAAGGTCTTGGTTTTGTGTTAATGCAAGAAGGCAAGGTAGTAGCCTATGCATCGAGACAATTACGTCCGCATGAGCAGAGTTATCCAACCCATGATTTAGAGTTAGCCGTAGTGGTGCATGCTCTAAAGATTTGAAGGCATTACCTTATCGGTAATCGTTGTGAGATATATACCGACCATAAGAGTCTTAAGTATATTTTCACTCAGTCAAATCTCAACTTAAGGCAAAGAAGATGGTTAGAGCTAATAAAGGATTATGATGTTGGAATACATTATCATCCAAGCAAAGCTAATGTAGTAGCTGATGCTTTGAGTAGGAAAAGCTATTGCAATAATATGTTGATAAAAGAAAGTCAGCCTGCTCTATGCGAGGAATTTCAACGACTCAACCTAGAATTAGTTGAGGAGGGTTGTGTGAACGCTGTTGAGGTCCAACCAACTCTGGAAGATCATATCATGGAGGCTCAAAAGGAAGACCTAGATGTCAAGGAAATCAAGGTTAATATGAGAAAAGGCAAAGCACCTGGATTTTCAGAAGATGAGAGAGGAATTGTTTGGTTTGGAAAAAGAATCTTTGTACCAAGTCATAAGGAAATCAAAAATTTGATTCTAAAGGAAGCCCATGAATCTACATATTCGATTCATCCTGGAAGCACGAAGATGTACCAAGATCTTCGTGAGAGATATTGGTGATCAAGCATGAGAAGAGAAATTGCAGAGTACGTATCATTTTGTGATGTGTGTCAGCGGATTAAAGCTGAACATCAGAGACCTACTGGATTGCTTCAACCTCTAAAGGTACCTGAATGGAAATGGGAAGAAATTAGAATGGACTTTATTACTGGTCTGCCAAGAACAAAATCTGGGTATGATTCGATCTGGGTTATTGTAGATCGGTTATCAAAGGTTGCACATTTTATTCCAGTGAAGACTACCTACTCAGGAGACCGACTCACAGAGTTGTATATGTCTAGAATAGTATGTCTGCATGGGGTACCTAAGAAGATTGTATCAAATCGAGGATCTCAGTTCACTTCCAGATTTTGGCAAAAACTGCAGGGAATTTTGGGCACCAACTTGAACTTCAGTACAGCTTACCATCCACAGACAGACGAACAGACTGAGAGGATTAATCAAATTCTCGAAGATATGTTAAGAGCTTGTGCTTTAACCAATAGTACAAGTTGGGATGTAAGTTTGCCGTATGCAGAATTTTCTTATAACAACAGCTACCAATCAAGCTTGCAAATGTCGCCTTTTGAAGCACTCTATGGAAGGAAGTGCAGAACTCCTTTGTATTGGAATGAAACCAGAGAACGACAAGTGTTCGGGCCAGATGTTTTGAAGGAGGCCGAAGAACAGGTACGGAGGATTCGTTAGAATTTGAAAACAACTCAAACCAGGTAGAAGAGTTATGCTGATAACCGCCGGCGAGATCTAGCTTTCGCACCTGGAGATTATGTGTATCTGAAGGTTTCACCTATTAAGGGAATGTGTCATTTCAGAATGAGTGGAAAGCTTGCACCGAGATACATTGGACCTTTTCCGGTACTAGTCAGAAGAGGAGAAGTCGCTTACAAGTTAAAGCTTCCACCTCAGCTATCAGATGGGCATGATGTTTTTCACGTGTCTCAGTTGAAGAAATACCTTAGAGTTCCGAAAGAACAAATGCCTCTAGAGGAAGTCGAGTTGATGGATGATCTCACCTATCAGGAGTACCCTGTCAGAATTCTCAAAGAAGCAGAATGTCAGACCAGAAGCAAGACTATCAAATTCTGCAAGGTGCAGTAGAGCAATCATTTAGAGAAAGAAGTAACATGGGAACGCGAAGAAGATTTAAGGACAGAGTACCCCAACCTTTTTCTCAGTCCATCAGAATCTCGGGGTCGAGATTCCTTCTAAGGGGGTAGGTTTGTAACATCCCAAAATTCATTTTCTTTAAAATTTAATTTCAAATTAATTATTTAAAATTTGTCTAGATTTTATTTGGATCCTTTTCTTTTAAAAATAAAAGATACATTAAAAATAATAATAAAAAAAATTAACTTCCCGAACAATCACCCATCCTAGAATTTCTCCCGTGAGAAACTCACTTAACCCAAAGCCTTTGCATGCATGCACTGCCATCGTGAGCTTCGGTTTCATTTGTCCATACTCCCTCTCCAATTATTTTATCCTATATTTCCTTCTCTCTCCCAAAATAGCTTTCTTCCTCCCAGCGTGTCTTTTCCTTTCCTGTTGTTTCATTTTCTCTAACCGAGAGCTAGTCATGGTAGCTTATCCTCCTCACAGCTCGGTCCCCACCACCTCACCGACGGCGTCGCCCTCACCGCCAGCCCCGGCCACCACCGCACCGCTTCACCTCCCCTCCCTTTGATTCTGTGCAAACATACGTGCACCAAGCGCCATTAATGGCAGCCATTTCCTCTTCTCTCATTTCTCTCCATTTAAAGCCTTAAATTCAAATCTGTTTGCAGCACTAAGTCTATACTAACTCACCCATGATACCTTATCTTCAATTGAGTAGCCATCAAGTGCAACCACTACTGTTTCTTCTGTTTCCAACCGAACCGACGCCTGTAGCTCTTTGTCTACCTGACGATGCAGCTCCCAGTTGCAGCTATATAAGGGCATGCTATCTCTTCTTTGAATCCTTTGAATTCCCTCTAAGCTTTAGATTCTTTGGAGCATAGCAATTTCCATTGACAGTAGCTAGTACCACCATTGCCGCTGCTGTAGCTTGGTAAGTCACCTCCCAGCCGAGCTCCACCTAGCCATCCACACCGCCGGTCAGCCTTTGCCACCTTGTAATGCCAACACCTTGAGATTCTGCTTCGGCTGCATGCTTCTGTTTCACTTCTGTGCGCAGTGGTTTTGCTTATGTTCGACTTGTTGAAGAAGCCCGAACAGTGCCTTAATTTATCTAGTCCATCTTCCCAAAGCTTTGTACATGAATATTTTATTCTTCCAGAAAATCTTTCTTTCTCTTACAAACTCCAAATCTGTCGATTCTTTCTCCTAAATTCATCTAAATTCGTTCTCTACTTCCAGGATTTATTTTGTAATTTTTGGATTTTATTTATTTTCTGCTATTTATTTTGGTCTTTTGCGCGTGTGTAGAATCCGACGTCGTCGATGCAAGTTTGGATCAACAGGAAGTGCTTACCTCCAACTTCACCGAAGGCAAGTCTCCTTTGACCATTTTGTACCTACAATTTCTAAATTATGTTTTCAGTTTTCAAAGTATTATGCATTACTAATTCATATATAATGATAAGTTCAAAGTGTAGTTGTTAGTTAAACCTAAAATTTGCTGAAGTCTTCCTTGACAATTGTACCCTACACCTTTGTAGCCTTAGCATAGTAATTCTGCAGTACTATTTACAACATTGTGGAATAGTTAAACGCGGTAGAATTGCTTGGACATGCTTTTCGATCTTATTCAACCCTTGGGAGCCAAAGATCTTTATTACACTTTATGCTTTCTTCGGAAAATGTATGACATTAAGTAATGTCAGTATTTGGAAAATAAAATATGATGATGAAAATATATTTTTGACTTGGGTGGATGGTAAGATCAGGCGGGTGCAGCTAGAGCACGAGATCATGTATTGTGTTAGTTCCACCCAAGTCATATTAAGGACCGACGCTTGTGACTATCCAAACTGAGCACTACCGTACAACCACATGTCCAAAATGGGAATAGACCTGGCCAAGTAATTAGTAGAATTTTGAGTCGGTTCTATCATGGTGGTGTGTGCTGATTCACATGGCGCAAGAGGGGCCCACGAAGGCGAAACCTTAGCAGGCAGAACCGAGTCAAAAGGAAGCTTTGTAAAAGCCTCGTGATGGTCTGTCCTTGATTCAGATGTCAAAGGAAATGTGTGGTATATCAAGCGATCATCTCTTGTGGGTCAAGCTGTACGACCTCTCCAGAATGTAAAACTATTTGAATAGCCGTGCCCACGGTCAAGGGCGAGCAAGGTGCGTTTTCACATGGTAGATTTTGGTTTTGATTTTAAAAGAGTAAATTTTGGGAACCAGGAGCACTTGGGACTCTCGGGTAGTTTCTGGCTGCTAGAGCCAGTTGGGCAGCTAGAGCCCTATTCTGAAAACCTTGGCAGCTAGAACCTTGATGCTAGTGGTTGGTAGCTAGAACCTTCACTAGTAATACAATTAATTAATTTATCAAAACTACGTTTGTCAAATGTGCTTTATAAAAATTGTTTGAACTTAAAATATTGTTTTGTGCAAAAGAACCATATAAGCCTCATTTGTTAAAGCTCTGCATATGCATGTTTTCCCAAGACTCGCAGAGTACTTTATGTACTCACATGCTACACTCATAATTAAATCTCAGAAGCCTTCAACGACACAGAGGAGGACTACGACTACTTTGCCTGTGGCTTTGACGAAGGACACCCGGAATACTAGGTTGCGCTCCTCAGTCGAATGTCAGTGGGAAATTTGTTGGGTCACCACTCGGAGTTTATCATTTTTTGTGTGTTTCCATTGCTGTAAGACTCAATGTCTTTCGACCTCTTTTGTAATCAGTGGCCATATAGCTGGTACTCAGTTGTTTATTAATGTTATTTGTGATTCGAATTTGTTATCAATAATGTTTTCACTGTGTGCACTAGCTACTGATCATGGGACTGGTGCGGAAATACACAGAGGGTTCGGATTCAGAAATCCGGTCCTGACAAGGCCTCAACAGATGGGTATGGTAATCCATCTGTTGTATTTTCAGCATGTCAATCCACTGATTGGTGGGTTGATACTGGAGCTAATGTTCACGTATGTTCTAATATTTCCTTGTTTTTCTTCTTATCAAGTAGTCGGGGCTTCCTCCGTCTTAATAGGGAACGGGTCGCATGCTTCTATTCTTGGTATTGATGCGGTGGATGTGAGGCTTAATTCAGGAAAGATTGTCCACTTGAAGAACGTGCAGCATGCGCCAACCATAAACAAGAATCTTGTTAGTGGTTCCCTTCTATGCAGGGATTGGTACAAGCTAGTATTTGAGTGAAATAAAATTGTATTGTCTAAGTTTGGTAACTTTGTTGGTCAAGGCTATGAGAGCGGAGGCTTGTTCCGCATGAGTACGTTAGAGTATGATCTGAATGTTGCAACTAGTTTGAATAAATGTGAGGCCAATATATGGTATTCTCGTTTTTGTCATATTGGTTTTGATAGTATTGCTAGAATGTCTAGATTAGATTTAATTCCAAAATGTGAAATTATCAAAGGAGCAAAGTGCTAAACTTGTGTGCAAGCAAAACAATCTCGAAGACCCTTTAAGGGGTTACAGGAGAAAAAGAACTTGGCACTATTAGATCTTATCAATTCGATCTGTGTGAGATGAATGGAGTGTTGACAAAAGGAGGCAAAAGATATTTTCTAACTCTTATTGATGATGCATCACGACATTGTTATGTGTATCTATTGAAAATAAAAGATGAAGCTTTAAATTACTTTAAAATTTATAAGGCCGAGATTGAGAACCAACTAGAAAAGGAAATTAAAAGACTAAGGTCTGATCGTGGATGATAGTATATTATCATGAATTCTCTCAATTCTGTGCTGAACATGGAATAGTCCATGAAGTTACACCACCATACTCACCTCAATCAAACAGGGTGGCTAAGGGAAAAAATCGGATACTAACAGACTTGGTAAATGCCATGTTGGAGAGTGCTGGTATGCCTAAGATGTGGTGGGGGAAGCTATACTAACAACAACTTTTGTCCTAAACAGAGTAATCACTAAAAGATGTGAGATTACTTCATATGAGGGATGGAAGGGGAGAAAACCCAATATTAATTTTTTGTGAACTTAGGGTGTTTGGCAAAAGTCAATATACCATTGCAGAAAAAGAGAAAGTTTGGACCTAAAACAGTCGATTGTGTCTTACTGAGATATGCTCAGAATAGCACGGCCTATAGATTTTTAGTAGTAAAATCAGAAACTCCTGGGATTATTGTTAACACAATAATGGAGTCTAGAGATGTTTCATTTTTTTAAGGATATTTATCCTATGAGAACTGCAGGTAGTACTTCTCGATCTGAGTATAATCAAACTATGAATAATAGTAGTTTTGAACCTACCACCATTTCTGAACAAATGAGTGATATACCACCAGTTTATGATATTCCTGAGGAATATAACAATTTAGTCGAAGAGGCTCCTTGCAGGAGCAAGCGACAAAGGGTTGAGAAAACCTTTAGAGAAGACTTTATTGTTTATCTTATAGATGATGTGCCAAACAATCTTTCAGAGGCTTATGCATTAGTTGATGCTGAGTATTGGAAAGAGACAATCCATAGCGAGATGGATTCTATCATGGCTAACGAGACTTAGGAGATCATTGAACATCCTATCAGGTGTAAACCTGTTAGATGTAAGTGGATTTTTAAAAAGAAAATGAGGCCTGACGGTACTATTGATAAGCACAAGGCAAGACTTGTAGCCAAGGGTTTTTACCTAGAAAGAAGGTGAGGATTATTTTGATACTTACTCTTCTGTTGCCAGATTGACCACTATTCGTGTGCTTATTGCATTAGCTTCTTTCCATAGTCTTCACATTCATCAAATAGATGTGAAGACAACTTTCCTTAATGTAGAGTTAGAGGAAGAAATCTATATGGAGCAACCAGATGGTTTTGTGATTTCTGGACAAAAAAATAAGGTATGCAAATTAATCAAATCCTTGTATGACCTAAAGCAAGCACCTAAGCAATGGCACGAGAAGTTTGATAAAACTTTAACTTCTGCTGGTTTTTCTGTGAATGAGGTAGATAAGTGTGTGTATTATCGTTATGGTGGGGGGTCAAGGAGTGATTTTGTGTTTGTATGTCGATAACATACGTATCTTTGGGACAAACACTACTGTTATTGACGAGGTCAAATCTTTCTTATCTAGATGCTTTGATATGAACGACCTAGGAGAAGCAGATATTATTCTGAATATCAAATTGATCAAAAATGAGGATGGGATCACTTTGAACCAATCCCATTATGCTGAGAAAATCTTGAGCCGGTTCGGTTTTAATAACTACAAGATTTTCCCAACTCCTTATGATGCTAGTGTTAAGCTTCGAAAGAATAAGGGATTAGGAAAAGATCAATTGAGATATTCACAAATTATTGGGTCCCTTATGTATCTATCTGGTGCCATAAGACTAGACATATCATTTGCTATGAGCAAATTAAGTCGGTTTACTTCTAACTCAGGAGATGATCATTGGTGGTACTTGAGAGAGTGTTGCGCTACTGGAGAGGCACAACCTCATATGGAATTCACTATACTAGGTATCCATCTGTATTACAAGGATATAGTGATTCGAATTGGATCTCTGATGCAGATGAGATTAAAGCTACAAGTGGGTATGTGTTTACCCTTGCTGGTGTTGTAGTTTCATGAAGGTCGTGTAAATAGACCATATTGATAAGGTCAACCACGGAAGTAGAACTTGTAGCACTAGACACAACTATTGTTGAGGCTGAATGGCTTAGAGAGCTTCTGTTGGACTTACCACTGGTTGAGAAGCCAATACCGGCAATTCTAACGTACTGTGATAATCAAACAGTGTTGATTAAGGTTACAAGTACTAAGGATAACATGAAGTCCTCCAGACATGTGAAGCGTAGGCTTAAATCTGTCATAAAACTGAGAAACTCCGCAGTGATTACTATGAATTATATTCACACTGAGAAAAATATGGCAGACCCCTTCACAAAGGGGCTAGCACGGAAGGTGATTTTCGTTGCATCAATGGACATGGGAATGAGGCCCATTGGAGTTACAACTCAACAGTAACCCATACCTTTTTTTTTATCAGAGATCCCGTGACTTACGCAATGGAAAAAACAAGTTGAAGTTTGAACAAGAGAGTATATTTTAATAAAATATGTACCCGTGTCCTAATAGACAAAGTACTCTCAACTGTATGGAAGAGGATGGCTTAAAGCCTTAATGTATTCTAGTGTCCAATAAGGGGAAAAAGGTATTAGCCTACAGGTACCTAGAATGAATACACCTAATTGAGCTTAACTTAGATCGTAGTTCACGAGAATAAGGGCATTCTCTAGAAAGCTCATGAGCAGATAAGGGAGCATGACCAAATAAAGCTCCGATTAGGCTTGGTTCTTTGACATCCTAGTATCATTTTAGATTTCAAGTGAAATCTAATCACGAAAGACTATGAATTCAAGGCATAGTCTATTCTAGGTGCAAGTTCAACCCGTACAAGACTTACACTGAAAGGCTGGTATATCAACAATTTTTCAGCACAATAGTCTTTATCATCATCTTTGCTGCTTGCCTTGGAATTGGTGGGAGATTGTTAGAATTGGGCCCTTATTTGTAAAGGTCCATTCATTCCTGAAATTCCAAAGCATGCATGGTTTAGTCTCTTTTGCTAACCGTGTATTTATCTCTTTTAATCAAGTGGTCCATAAGACCAGTGAAAGTTTTCCTTAAACCACCTTTGGACCTCAGATTCCTCTTGGACCTCCTTGGAGATTTCTCTTGGATCTCTTCGGAGATCCTCTTGGACCTCCCTTGGAGATTTCTGAGGTTCACTCCAAGAGAGCATGGTCGGAACACTGTGGTCCCATTGGACCTCTTCGGAGATCCTCTTGGACCTCCCTTGGAGATTTCTTTTGGACCTCTTCAGAGATCCTCTTGGACCTCCCTTGGAGAATTCTGAGAACCACTCCAAGAGATTGTGGTCAGAACACTATAGTCAAAATAAAGTGGTCCAACCAGAGTGGTCCAAATAACGTGGTCAAAGTTGTAGACCAGTGGTCAAAGCTGAAGACCAACGTATAAATAGGATCTGATAAATACTGTGTAATTACCATTAAATGGTTTTGAATTAGCAGTTACCAGTGTTCTAATGCGTGCCTTATTGAGCAGTTACTAGAGAGTAATTGACTCGACCCTTAAAATGATCTGGAGACGTCCAGACTAAGGCGATTTTTTTCCATTCCAATTCTTCTTCTTCCTCCTCTCTGTTCTCTTGTGCTGGAGGGTTGTGCTATTTGGATCAAGCCGTCCCTTCTCCTCGGTGTGCACGGGGAAGGAGGGTGAGCAGTATCCCCGAACCATTATCGCAGAGTTCACCTACACGGGGCGGCAATAAGGTTTCCTAGCAACGCATCTGCTCAACTGCTTACTGCACTGCGATGTCTATGATCTGCACTGCATCGAGTCTGCACTGCTTCCTATTCTTCATCATGCTCGATAGTAAGTTGGTCTTATGACGAGTCTATTCTGTTGTTAATCTTTTATTGTGTATATTTAGAAGTGCAATGAGTAGCCTGCTGTTAGTATTGATTTTTGCATCACTAGTTATTTGTGATCTTTGTCTCATAATATTAAAATATGGAATTAAAATGTTATCCACATTTCCAACACCTTGAACTAATTGGGCAGCAGAATGCTTGGGCAGCTAATATGTTAGAGTGCTTGTGGGCTTGTGGCCTAGAACATTCTCTTTTCTTCAACTTGGACAGAGTAATTCAATGACTCATTTTCCAAAATTCCTCTTTTTTGTTTAGAGGAATTTTTTACGAAACCCCATATATTTTGACACTTGTAAGTTGTAAATTGTAACACAAAACTATAGTTTTGAGATATATTTTCACATAACCATAGTAATTTGCACAAAATGTTTCACTGTACACTGCACCAGTCTGTTTTCGAACTTTTTTTATTAATTAATCCTTTTTAAAATTTATTTTAAAGTTAACCCCCGGCGCACTTTATTTCCAATTCTGATCCATTTGATCACGCCACCATCCATGGCATGACAAAACAACATTGTCACACCATAAGATAAGCCCGCAAAAACGCATTTTTTGTCACGCCACTGGTGGTGGCGTGACCAAACAACACTGTCACGCCACCACCCGTGGCGTGACAAGAGTTGCCCAGAAACGGGCTGGTGTAATAGTATTATTTTGTCACGCTACGGATGGTGGCGTGACCAAAGAGGTCAGAATTGGAAATAAAGTGCGCCGGGGGTTAACTTTAAAATTAAATTTGAAAAAGGATTAATTAATAAAAAATTTCTCTGTTTTCCTTTGATTCCATTGTATCCCAGGGAATTTTACATCTGGGATCAGTGATTCGGTTACTCTAATGGCAAATAGCAACATACGTACGGTAGTTTAGTTTGACTCCTATTAAAGGAATTTATTTGAACACCGCAGTTATATGGACATCAAAGTTTTATTTGTAACTTTAGTTCCAGGTTTGGAAAGCTCATATGTATTTATTTGAACACCATAGTTATATGGAACTTTTAATTCCGAATTCAAACTTATTTGGATACCATGATTTTTTTAATGTTACCTTCGAATTTATATATATTTGGACACAACGATCTTTGGGATATTTAATTTTAAATTACTAATTTCATCTATTCAATTCAAACATTTACTTCAAGCATGGCTTGTGCACTCTAGATTCTAGTATGCATTGAAATATTAGGTTAGGTATGGTCTTGATACGGCGCCAAGTACTAGTACAACCACGATGGCCGAGAGGGAGGGAGGTGTGATCGACCAAGGGGATGTTGTGCACACGCATAAACTGCATGAGACAAGAGGTGGTGGTCGAGCGCAAGGTGTTGTGTGCGCGCGTGGCATGGTTGCATGTGGTAGGAACAAGGATCAAAGAACCGTTACCGGGCAAAATCCCGTTCGGGGCCCAGTAACGGTTCCCGGCCGGTAACCGGAAAAACCGGCCAAAAACCGACTGAAATTCAGAAGATGAAATTCGAATTCAAATTTCTCCCGGCCGGTTACCGGGCGGTAACCGGAAAAACCGGTTGGAAAACCGGTAAAACCGGAAAACAAAGAAAATTTGGCAATTAGCAATTGTAGAGTGTTTAATAAAGTAGCAATTGCAAAAAACAGAGAAAACCTTGCTAGCCATGACTTGAAATGTTAACTCTCCGATTTTACCATGGCTTGAAATGCCAAACTCTTTGATTTTACCAAGACTTGAAATGTTAACTCTCCGATTTTACCATGACTTCAAATCATGGTTTAGGCATTTGAAGTTATGGTAAAAATCGGACTTCGATTTTACCATGACTTGAAATGCCTAACTCTCCGATTTTACCATGACTTAATGTTAACTCTTTGATTTTTACCATTTCAAGTCATGGTAAAATCGGACTTCAAATCGGATAGTTAGGCATTTCAAGTCATGGTAAAATCAGACTTCTAATAAGAGAGTTAGGCATTTCCAGTCTTTGGATGTGCAGGGTCACCTGGAGTCAACCACGGTCAACGGTAAGGATCGAGGCTAAACTCTTGGAGGAGTTGAGGCATAGAACAATCAAGGGTGCCGAGTGAGGTGGTGATCTCAAGCATGGCACGAGAAAGGCAGGAAATGTTGAAGGGAAGTTCGAACGGCGGGATTGCACCATGTGGCTTGGTTGGTCCAAGTGAGGCGTGGTCCGGTGGAACCGGAACGGGAGAGCCTTGCCGACGCGCTGCAAGCCAGTGGTGCATCCATACGTGGCAAGCATGGCGATTGCTTGCAATGGATGGAGAAGACCGGGTCAAGGAAGGGTATTTTGGTAGTTTGACCAAAATACTAGAAACTGCTTCGAAAGAAAACCACGGCGCTTGAGCAGCCCAGAAGTCCAAGAAGCAGACTGCAATGTCATGCTCTAGTGCAGAGGCTGAACTTCGAGCTCTTGCCGCTACCAGCTCAGAGATCATTTGGCTTCGATGGCTCTTGATTGATCTAAGTGTCTATTATGACAATCCTACACATCTCTTTTGTGATAATACAAGTGTCATTCAGATTGCTAGTGATCCAGTCAAGTATGAACTGGCAAAGCATATTGGTGTTGATGCATCTTTCACACGATCTAATTGTCAGCAGTCGATCATCGCCCTCAAGTATGTTCCCTCAGAGCTTCAAGTTGCAGATTTCTTCACTAAAACTCAGACTCAAGAACATCATCGATTTCATCTACTCAAACTTAGTGCATCAGATCCTCCTGATCCACCTTGAGTTTGAAGGGGGTGTTAATAGTGTTGGATGAATGTTGGTTGTATATTCTCTCATTCTCTTAGCCCATGTGGTCCATGTAGCCTATGTACTTTTCTCTATATATACTCTCCCATTATTGAATAAGATGCACACTTGTGAATAGCAAAACTCTAGTCTCAATTATTCTTACACATATCATTGAAGATCTCGTCATGTAATTAATACTGGTTGAAAAAGCAAATTTGTTACCTTCCTTGACAAAACAAATTTTCATTTCTTTATGTGGCCTAATTTTTTGCTTCGTGAATTATGGGCTCAGTGTTGGACATAACAGAGAGGTACTTGGTCCATAGAAACCAATCATTTTTTGCAGAAAAGAGCGCATTATATCACAGCTTATGAAAAAAAGTCAAGGACTGACGAGGACAATGGTGCAAGTGTTAGTTTTTCATGCATTATATAAACAATATTGCCATCATCTGTTACACATCCAATAAGCCAGTGGGGAGAGGTGGAAAAATCTGGAAGGAGTGAAAAACTTATTCTAGCTAAAAGTGTTTGTACCGTAGCCGTCCTTAAAAAGTTGCTCCACTATAGGATTTTAAATGAACAGACAACAGTTCAATATAAATCATATATTAAACTGTAGATACGAAATTACAGATCCACCACTGCTTGGTTCTTCATAACCCAAACAAGCGGTGGCGGAGATAGAAAAGATATTTTTCCTGGGATCTTCTGTTATAGTTAGAATATTTTAGGTTACATGTTTTAGTCTTCTAACTAATAGGACTGTCCCAATGAAGTTGTTGGTGGGAGAAGGTTATCATCCTCAGAAGTGCTCAAACCCAAGAGATTAGCGTGTAGGAGAGGCAACATCATTGAAGGCGGTGCTGCAATGGTTAGATGTGAGTCTGTGCGGATGCTCCGTATTAGGGCCTTTTTGGGCAGGTTATATATAGCTCACAGCTTCTGGAGTGGGCCTTTTTGAACATTACTACTGCTGTTAGCCAGGTGTTGAGCCATAGCTTTTTGATATGATGCTTTTGTGTTGTGTTGTATGGCTTCGTATAAATAGCACCGAGATTTCTGAATAAATAGCACTGAGATTTCTGAACAATTCGTCTGTTCTTTCTATTCTCAATGTGTTCCTAGTGGAGAGTATCTACTCCAAGTCTTCAACATGATACATGTCGCGGACTTACCAAAGTAATTAGTGGGTTAATCTGACTAGCTGTAAAGTTGGCCTGGACCTTCCATCAGTTTCCTGTAGTCTTCCTTGTTTTTTTTTTTGGCTTAAACAGCACTGTATGATTTTTTTTTTAAAAAAAATCCTTGGTTCAGCGTAATATATAGCAAATAAAATATTTGGCCACATTCATCCCATATTCATGGATTATTTAGGCTGGGCCGAAGTGAGCCTTGAATTTTCTTTCAAAACAAGAAGACTTAGCATAAGGAAAATCAAATAAAATGACTTTTGTATCCCTTAAATTTTATGCATTCTTGATTTCTTGTCTTGCTAGTTGCTACACAGATCAAATATCTTTCCTGTTGATTCTTAAATTTGCATCATTCTTTTCAATGTTCATTAGTTGCACATACTTACTCTTGTTTCTTGCTCCTTTTGTAGTTCTGATGCCTGATGGATGGATCCAGACAGTAGTACCAGATATTCGAGAATGAATTGGGGGTGTCCAGATCGCAGAATGAATGCTAGATCTAATCAATAAAATAATAAAAAATATATGCCTTAGTACAACTGCAATGCAAACAAAATTTTGGTTAGAAAAGTTGTATCATCAGAAAGAAAACAAATGCCCATGGCAGGTAGTGTATATGCAAGCGCCTTACCATCAGTTGAAGAGCAATGCAGTGCTCAAGAAAGTCCAAAAGAAACGGAAGAATTGCTTGGATTCATGGATTTTTTCCTGCCAATGATTCAAGATTGAAGACCTGTGGATGTTCACTTGTCTAAACTGGGGGGATCAATAGTGCTAGCTAGAACTATGTAAATGAACAAAATTTATGTTAGAATGAATTATCATATAAAGGAAAAAGAAAAAAAATTAGCATTGGAAATAACATTGTGCAGTACAGATCAAGTTGAAGTTATGTAACAAGCAAATGGTGCTTGTATCTTGTACCTGAGAATCTGATCAGGCTGCTCAGGAAGAACAAGAAAAATCAAGGCTGCTGCTTGTAAATTCTTTGTAAAGGAAATACATCTAGGTCTGCAGTCTGGTCTGAAATGCAGGTACTTAGTTGTGCTCAAACTGTGAGTAGTGTCAGCCTTAGGGCAGTATTATTTGTGCACATTGACACTCCCTGGAGCTTGCTCTCTCATCAAGACAAGCATTACTTTTGCCCTAATTCCTTCCCTTTCTTCTCTTAATACCTTGGTGAAAGAAAGAACCTCATAGATGGGCCTACCATGGAAAAGAACACACCTAGCTTGTTACAAGCAGTCAAGCACCACTCATGTTTACAGAATGATACAAATAGCCGCCAACATATGTGCCCCTATTGGGCCCGGTAATTCATCTGGTCGTACTCGTCAATAACTGTCCATAACAATTTCACAAAATTAGTTTGTATGAATAGCACTTGTGAATTTGTGACGAAGAAACTCCTTCCCTTATGAAACCAAGCAAGATACTTATCTTCATATATGAGTATAGGCTGATTGATACACTAATATCCCTTCAAGGACATGTTCAAGTTGCAAACCTAGGTAATATTTGGTTTTACCCAAATATTTCATTTCGAACTCCAACTCCAGGTAAGAGTTGGCTTCCTTAATATTTTCTAAGATTCCGATGATATTCAGATTATCTACATACGCTGAGATTATACAATTTCCATTCTAGGATCGTCGTATACAAATACAGGGACAATCCTGATTGTTCATATAGCCTTTCTTGCATAGAATGTCGCTCAAGCGATTATACCATATCTTGCCTGATTGCTTAAGTTTGTATAGTGATTTTATGAGTTTTACACTGTACAGATTTCTATTTACTCTATCTTGGTTCAGGACAAGGATACCTTCAAGTACATTCATATAAATATCTGAATCCAAGTTTCCGTCAAAGTATGTAGTTACCACAGCCATCAATTTCATTTCTAAATTCAAGTTCACTGCCATTGAGATTAAATATCTAAAGGTAACTCCGCCCATGACCGAAGAATATGTTTCTTCATAATCAACTCTTGGATGTTGAGTGAAACCTTGTGCAACGAGCCTTGCTTTATATCTTACAACTTTATTATTTTTATTTCTCTTTTGAATAAATACCCACTTATGCCCTACGGGGTGCACATAGGGAGGCGTGTGGCTTACAGGTCCAAATACCTTTCTTTTATTCAGAGATAATAATTTAATTTCTAGTGCCTTCTTCCAATCTTTCCAATATGATATTTTCTTACATTTAGTGAGCGATGCTGGCTCTAGATCAAGATCAATGATTGATGTAAGTGTTGGCCCGATCTTCCGAAAGGTACTGATAAGTCGATTGTGGAGAATACGACGTTGATGATCCAAAGACTCCGACTGAAACAGATCGAACCCCTCGCAATTACTACACCCGTGCCGAACGCGGTTGACCTCGCCAAGAAGACTATCTCCTGTAAGCGAATCGAGAACACAAGCAAGAGAATAGAAGATGCAATCTGAAATTGTATTGCAGATAAATGTTTAAGCTCACAAAGTTGGGATTTCTCAAACCGAACGAGCGGCAAAACTGCTAAGCAGAATAATCTCAAAGAAAAACCCAAGGAAAACTAAAGGAGTGAGATCTCCTTAAATAGGAGAGGGGGAGCCTCACATAGCTAAACAACTAAGGGGTGGTACTGTTCATATAGTACTGTTCATATAAACAGTACCATCATGAATAGTACAGTCCAAGGAGGGGGACGGCTAGGGAGATGGGCCCAAGGATTACAAGGTCCAAATTGGCCCAAATGGGTGACATATCACCTTCTTTTGACGATTGTGACGCGTACAGAAAGACTTTGGAGGTGAGGCCAGATCCGTTGGAAAGAGGACAAAATAAGTTTTCAATCAAGTACTTGTGGACCTCAAACGGACTCCGTATGTGAAAGTTATGCACGTTTGAAGTCGGTGCTGTTTCCGGAGGCCGAATTAGATTCCAAAACGTATCCAGCTTGAACTCTTGCTTGGCGCGTGGCGTAGCACCATGGCATATAGACGTAGCACCATGGCATGTAGATGTAGCTCCATGGGATGTAGACGTAGCACCATGGCATGTAGACGTAGCTCGGTCCAACTGGTGAATATGGCACTGTAGTGGCTGAAAGTCCAATTGGTGAAGATATGGTTGAAGTAGAGCAGCGAGTGTAGCGTATTGAAGTTGTGGTTGCATCCTTAGGGTTGATATCCTCATCATCCTCCCTTTCTTGAATTTGAGTCGTTCTCGACTCAATCGTTGTCTCCAAATCATTATTTTTCTGCAAAAGGTTAGTGACAGTCGTTGGCATAGAGCTAGATATATCATCAAGTGAAATTAAAGCATCTTTGCATGTCAAAGCATCGCATGACATATCATTATCAAAATTTTCAGCAATATCAGGTTTGGTTGCAAGCATGACACAACCCTTTAATTTAATTTCCTCAGTCCTAGAACTATGTGCCGACTTCTCTTTTCTAGGTGAGAAATCATTCTTCACTACATGCTGATTTTCAGATTCATGTTCAAGTTCTTTTTGCTCATTTTCAGCTATCTTTTGTTCACATTTCACAATTTTAGCGGGTGTCAAAGGTAGCAAAGTTATTTTCTTTCCTTTCTGCATAAAAGAGTACTTATTACTTCTACCATGATTAGTTGCATCGGTATCAAATTCCCATGGATGACCTAATAAAAGTGAATAGGCTTACATAGGCACGACGTCAAAATCAGCAACATCATGATAGGAACCAATGGAAAAATGCACTCTCGCAGATTGTATTACCTTCACTTTACCGCCGTTGTTGAGCCATTGAATGTGGTACGGGTGAGGATGCGCACGTGTGGTCAAGCCAAGCTTCTTGACCAAACTTGAATTCACCAAGTTATTACAGCTCCCGCCATCAATTATGACACGAACACGGCAATCCTTGACGATGAGGAACATTTGAAACAAATTATGGCACTGTAGCTTCTCTACATGCTCTCTTTAAGTGCTCAATACTCGCTGCACAATTAGGGTGGTCCTATAAATTTTTTTTAGCATCGACACCTAAAATTTCATCTCCATCGCTACCTGTCTCGTGATCATCACATTACCTGCAAGGTTAGCTGCAAGAGCATATTCATCCTCAACATCACTAGCACTTACATAACCACTGTCTTCTGTCGCAATGTATGCTCGCTGACTTGGTCAATCTCTCATGACGTGACCCATCCCTTTGCAACGGTAGCACACAATCCCCGTCGTACGACCCGTGGAAGCAACTGATGAAGAGCTCTGCGCTGGTACCTGCACACTAGTAGATTTATTTGCCTCAGGTGTACATGACGGTGGTAGCGGTGCTGCTGAACGCGCCCTACTCATGTAGGGGGCAGCAGACCGAGAAGCAGGAGGTGGGGCTGTGTCAGCTTGCCCCAGCGTCGATCTTGATGTAGACATACTTCCAAAGTTGCTCTTAATCCTTTGTTGTCTTCCATGCAATTCTTTTTCTGCCAAACAAGCAAGCTGGAACAACCTATTGATATTATTATACTCTTTGTAATCAACTATGTCCTGAATTTCACGCCTTAAACCACCATAATAACGAGCCATCTTATCCTCCTCATCCTTAATAATATTACAACGTAGCATGCCTATTTGTAGTTCTTGATAATATTCTTTGACAGATTTATTACCTTGGTCTAAGCGCTGTAATTTCTTACACATATTACGTTTAAATGCAGGAGGAACAAATCTAGCACGCATAGCTACCTTCAATCTATCCCATGTATCAGGTGTTAAGCTAGAATTAACTACTTGATTCCACCAAATGATAGCAAAATCTTTAAATTCACTAGTAGCTTGTCTGACTCTATGCACTTCAGGAACTAGATAGGCATTAAATTTTTGTTCAACTGTCATCTCCCAATCTAGATAGATTTCAGCATCATAAACACCTGCAAAAGATGGTATGGTAAATTTAACTTTAGCAAATGGGTCATCATTAACACGAGCATTGTGGTGCTGAAAATGATTACCTCCCATACTATGACGGTTGTGATGTAGACGATGTCGTTGACATGCATCTTGGGCAGCGCCGGCGTCACGGTATTGTCCCTCATTATCATATCCCTCCTCAAGATCTTGGGCTACATCGTGATCATACTCGCGTCCATTGTGAGGTGGCCGATTCACCGTTCTTTCAAGGCGTGTAGTGAGCGCTGCAATACTATCATTGATTGAGCACTGTAATGCAGTTGTAGTAGCCTGTAGCTTTCTGTCAATGTCCTCATTAATAGTAGCGAGTTGTTCATCCAAAAGCGTTATGAGTTCTCCCATTAACACACACTCTTTCTCAGCGAGTCACCTGTCATGGTTAGTAGAAAACAAAAGATAATACAAAGGTATTATCCCTATCAGCTACTAGGTGATGGAAGGTGGAATCACACACTCTCAAGCGTCTTACCACACTCTTACAAGTGTTCTTACCAAAGCACGCAACAGATGGTATAGCTGGTGGCTGGTTCGTGATACTGTGTCAGCGCGAGTATGATTGCAAGAGGGAACCTGTTCTGATCAAGAGTAGGTGGAGCTCGAAAAGCTTTCGGGTATGCTATGAAACATGCGGAGGGATGTGACTGGTCGGATATGAGATTTGCCCCTCCTAACATAACGGGAGAGATATCTCTAGGCCCCTCGAAGTAGTCGGATGAAGAAAGTGCATGGCCATGCCACTAGTGGTCGAAGTGTTCGACCACATAAGGTTATCCGACAATTCGATCGAGAAAGTATTGAACAGTCCACGGATGACACATTATCTCACCTAGAGTTCAAACCAGATATCGTGAGGCAAAGGGAGAATGCTAGAGTAAGTCGCTTAGTTCGATCAGATCCAGACAAGTCGTATGGTGATACGAGCAAGTCGTAGACTGGTCGAACGAAATCACAGAGTGGTCGAAACCTGGTCGTAAGGAGTTACAAACTGGTCGTGACCAAATGCGAACTGGTCGTACAGAGATAGGACCTGGTCGTAAGTGATGAGGACCTAGTCGTAGATCATATTGCATTAAGCTTCGTCCGATATAATTTGTGTGCATTCGGGAATCGTTATGTCCTACTAGGGACCGCTACGACTCGTGATCGGAAAGGGTTTCCGAGTCACAACCGATTACACATAAACCTAACGGGTCACACACTTAATGGGATGGAACAAACCAGTACGAATACGATTCGTCAAACGTGTTCGGATAGGATCCGACACGGGGCACTATATAAGGAGTTGCTTGAGGCTAATGCTGAAGGGACATAGACGTGAAGAGACACGAGAGTTGTTTCCACCGAAACCCTAGCCACCATCTTCTTGAGAGAGCTTTCCCGTGCGACTTGGTGCAAGCGCACCGGCGTACGGTTGTTCCTTCTCTGGACGTGTGGATACCGTAGAGGCGCTACTGCGGTTGCTGTTGCGCTGAGGACGATCCGCGATCTTCACAAGGAACTGCAGAGATTGTTGGAGGAGACGATCGACTACGAGGATGTTGGACGATCATCTACGACCACTACATCGGCGTGTTCTTCGTCGGACTAGGCTGCTCCAACTCTACTTCCGCTGCACAACGCGTCTGGTGGTAATGATCTGTGATCATCTAACTTGCTTGGCATCTTGGTTTACGTGGTAGAAAAATTTTGTATTGTTGCTAGCGTAGCCTACCCGTATCCCAACAGATAGCAAGATTGGGGGACCAAGTGAATCAACTCTTACTCCTCAATCGGTAGCAAGCTGCCCCCGTTATTTTGGGAGGTAATCCTCCGCAACATAAGAGTAGCGTTGCGTCCATGTAAAATTTTGAACATGACGTCCAATTACCTATCGACGACATCAAGGTAATGTACATCTCTGGAATGCTCCAAGGACAGACCTATGTCCACCTTAGCTAATTGCGTATCATTTTGTAGGAGCCGACGCCCTGCACACTCCAAGTGAGGATGGTTGGGCCCATGTCTATTGAGGTTGGGCAGGGGGTGGCATATCCATGCCAAAAAGGGACAGTGCAGCACGATGCCCAGGTGGCGTAGGGTTACGCTAGGGTCCAGGTGGACATGGTACATGACAATTTTAGGGCCATCCCGCTGGAGATTTGCCCGAACGAAGACATCAAAACACTAGGATACCGAGTACAGTTTTATCCAGTGGCCTAAGAAGGACATCGCCTTTGACCCTATAGTGCCGCCTCAACCTTCGATTCAGAAGGCCTCTCCAACAGGACCCTCGATGACTCCGCCTCAACCGTCTCGACACGACCATGCCTCTCCAATAGGACCCTCGATGACTCCACCTCAACCTTTGCTTCAGAAGCCTGCCTCATCGGTTCCCGTGGAGAAGACGCTGAAAGAACAAGAAAAGCGTGTCATCGTATAGGTTCTCGAGTCGTCTCATAGGAAGACGGATAGGGGCCAAGTCATTCAGGACAAATCAAAAATAGAAGAACATTAAGGTGCCTCCGCCTCCCAACCCTAAGAAATACTCCTTCGGAAGTCCGTTGGTGACCACCACAGTATTAGCCTACGCTGGATTAAGTTGTCAGGGTTTGCATGCCTGGTACATGCAGAAGACCAAAGAGAAAGGGTGTGCTGATGGAATCACTGTCAGATACACGAAGGAGCATTTCCTCCACGAGCTGGCCCCCTTCGTCGTGGGCTTTGACGACTTATTCGACCTATTCAACCTCAAAGCCCTCGATGCCTCACTTCTACGATGCTGGACACTGTAAGTGTGTACAATCAAGTTCTACATTCACGTAATACCGATTAATATAACGACTCATTGCTTATGTATAGATACATAATGAAAAATGCCCGGCAATTGAAAGAACCGGTGGGTTTCCTCGACCCGCACGTGGTCTCTAAGCAAACCATCTTGTCAGATGCATCCTATGTCGTGAAATACATAACGACAGCATTGCTTGCTCAGGACGACAAGGACTACAAAATGGTGCCCTACAACCAGAAGTAAGTGCTTCACTACTTGCTATACAAATTTCATTTGTACTTTATACGCAGCACGAACTTAGGTTCAATAACTATAGCGACATACATGAGTAGGAACCACTGGATCCTTTTAGTCATTATACCAAGGAGGAACAAGGTAATATACCTTGATTCCCTACTTAAGGTAACCCACGACTTCACCCTTGTGCAAGAAATACTTGTCAGGTATGCTCATTTCCTCCATACATAACTCTATTGTAGTCTTTCTTCGTTTGAAATAGCCAAGGTTAACTTTTTGAAAACATGTAGGTCGTTCATCGCCTATGTTGCATAGGGAGGGGCATATAGGGGATCGAGTGCCACACTACAACACAGGACGTGATTTTCGGTACGTGCTACAACACAATAATCCTATATCATACTTCGTAATAATGCGTCTCGAACTGACTATACCTATATATGTAATTCTATTTTTGCAGTGCCGCCAGCAAAAACAAGAAGATTATGCATTCTACGTTTGCCATCATATGCAGCAACTCATGAGTGCTAAGTTGAAGGATCCTAAGATTGGTCAATCTCACAATAATTATTTTCTAATTATAAATTTTGAATATATGCTTACTACTTCTACTCTTGCTAGTGACAGGGGTTGAACATACATTTAGATGCACTCGTTATGAGAGAGATCTTGGAGGTTCGAGGGAGGCTCTGCGGCTTCATCAAGACGGAGATCATTAACGCCGACGGAGAGTTTCACTACTCGAACGACCATCACTTTGAGTAGATGTAATTCATTTGTAATTCTAGTGACAATACTTGATACATATTGTAAATGATCACTTTGAGTTGTCAACGATTCATTCATCTGTGATGTATTTTCTGCCTGCTTGTTTTCAGAGGGCATAGCTAGCAATTCCTGAGGCTAGCCGAAAAGCAATAAAATTTAGTTAGGTATAAAGAACAATCACAGAAGGTTCTATTTGATAACCGTCTGTGATATGACGTATATCACAGACAGTTCTCCTAACTAACTATCTGTGATATTCGGATATCACAGACGGTTCTATTTACTAACCGTCTGTGATATGTAGGCTATCCCAGACGATTGGTAAATAGAACCGTTTGGGATATGACGTATATCACAGACGGTTCTATTTACCAACCGTCTGGGATAGCCTACATATCACAGACGGTTTTATTTTCTAACCGTTTGTGATATGTCAGATATCCCAGATGGTTAGTATATAGAACCGCCTGTGATATAAGCAAGTGACCCCAGCAGATGGATTGCGGAGGTCACCTTGCTACCCTGTAGTTGCTCGTGGTTGGAACGCGGGCTGAGGAGGGTGAGGTGTGAATGCCGATGGCAGTCGGGCTTGAAAATGGGGCATCGGAGGTTGCCCGAAATGAGGCTGGGAAAAACGATCCCCTGCTGATTTTTGAGCCTCTTTCTTGCATTTGCGAGACTCGTCCAGTGCCCTTCCTTTGTGCTCAAAGACAATGGCCTTATTGACCAACGTCTGGAAGTCAGGAAAGTCAAGGACAACTAGCTTGTCCTGCAGTTCCTCGGTCAAGCCGTCAATGAACTTCTCTTACTTGGTGGCGTCAGTTGGCATATCTTCAGGAGCATATCGGGAGAGATGATTTGAATCATGGAGATACTCAGTCACCAACTTGCACCCTTGCTTGAGCACATTGAATTCCCTCTTCTTCAACTTCATCAGGCCGGCAGGAACATGAGCCCGTCGGAAAGCAGTGTGGAACTCCTCCCAAGTGATGGCTCAGCCAGCGGGCTGCATGGTGAGGAAATTTTCCCACCATGCGTGTGCTGTGCCCTCCAATTGGTGAGATGCGAACAACACCTTCTCATAGTCCAGGCATTGCACGATGTTCAGCTTTCGCTTGACGAGATGTAGCCAGTAGTTAGCATCGAGGGGGTCTTCGGACCGGGAGAAGGTAGGTGGCTGTGTGCAGGGGAATTTAGAGGGTCCTCCCCGTAGTTGATGTCCACCTTCTCCTACTGATCCATAGAAGCCCAATGGAGTGGAGGTGTTCCGAGCGATTTGCTCGAGAATCCTCGTTTGATCCATCCGGTTCCCCTCGATTTGAGTGAGCACCTCATCCATGGTAGGAGGAGGTGAGAGTTCCTCTTTATGGCCAGGTTGCTGACTTTGGCCACTCTGGGTTCATCCAGCCATCCTGCTCCCATGAATTGGGTTCGCAACAGCAACCGGATACAAGATACGTAAGACAACAGTAGAGAAGCAATCGACTAAGGAGAAATGCAATATTAATCTTACATGTGTGCATACATATAATTAACAATAATTGAACTCCAAAAATTTGTACAAAGGCATAGGAGCCAGCACAAAAACCATAAAATGAAGGATTAGTTTCCCGGCACGATTACCTCGCACTGAATGAACGAGCAATCGGTTGGGACAAAAAGTTTAGACCACAAACCATGTTTTATCGCATCAAAGGAGCATGGTAAAGACTAGCTAGGGGTGCATTTGGCACTAGTCATCTATAATCACATATTACCCTTTCATTCCCATCAATTTTAATGGAATTACACTCTCATTTTCAGCCCTAATGACGAACTAGGCACATGCTGTCCAGATTTGACAAACGAGCTCCAAGATAAAATTTCCTAGCCCTAGTGTCTCCTAATTTCATCAAATGACAGCCAACACTCCATATTTTTAACTCTCATTTATTCCCCAATCTGTAATTAAATGGTATACATCTAGCTTTTGAAAGGAGATGAGAGGGAACACCTTTTAGCAACTCAAACATAGAACAAGGTAAGATTGACAAGCTAAGATAGATAGGGAATAAAATATGAGAGCTCACTTATGTTTTCATCAACAATTTGACATTTTGAAACTAAAATTTTCAAACACCTTAACGACGACCAAGCTAGGGGTTTACTAAGGTCAGTATGGCTTTGATACCAAGCCTGTGAGTGCCCGGAAATTTAACTTGTAATGCTTAACCTTCCCATGTGCCCGAATAGCTGGACACACGTGGGGATGACTGTCCTAGCATCACAAGAAAAATTTCTAGCTTTTGGTGTATTATGTACCTCCCAGGTCAGTGGTATACATGCACCTTCACAAATATCAAGCCATACCTGTTGGGATACGGGTAGGCTACGCTAGCAACAATTCAAAATTTCTACCATGTAAACCAGGATGCCAAGCATGATAGATGATCACAGATTATTACCACCAGACGCGTAGTGCAGCGGAAGTAGAGTCGGAGCAGCCTAGTCCGACGAAGAACACGCTAATGTAGTGGTCGTAGAAGATCGTCCAACGTCCTCGTAGTCGATCGTCTCCTCCAGCAACCTCTGCAGTTCCTTATGAAGATTGCAGATCGTCCTTAGCGCAACAGCGACCGCAGTAGCGCCTCTACGATATCCACACGTCCAAAGAAGGAACAACCGTACGCCAGTGTGCTAGCACCAAGTCGCACGGGAAGGCTCTCCCAAGAAGATGGCAGCTAGGGTTTTGGTGGAAATAATTCACGTGTCTCTCTCGTGTACCTCACACTAGCCTCAAGCATATCCTTATATAGTGCCCCGTGTTGGATTCTATCAGAACACGTTTGACGAATCGTATTCGTACTGGTTTGTTCCATCCCATTAAGTGTGTGACCCGTTAGGTTTATGTATAATCGGTTGTAACTCAAAAACCCTTTCCGACCACGAGTCGTAGCGGTCCCTAGCAGGACATAACGATTCCCGAATACACATAAATTGTATCAGACGAACCTTAATGCAATATGATCTACGACTAGGTCCTCATCACTTACGACCAGGTCCTATCTCTATACGACCAGTTTATAACTCCGTACGACTAGGTTTCGACCACTCTGTGATTTCGTTCGATCAGTCTACGACTTGCTCGAATCACCATACGACTTGTATGGATCTGATCGAACTAAGTGACTTACTCTAGTATTCTCTTTTTGCCTCACGATATCTGTTTTGAACTCCAAGTGAGATAATGTGTCATCCATGGACTGTTCAATACTTTCTTGATCGAGTTGTCGGATAACCTTATGTGGTCGAACACTTCGACCACTAGTGGCATGGCCATGCACTTTCTTTATCTGACCACTTCGAGGGGCCCAGAGACATCTCTCCCGTTATGTTAGGAGGGGCAAATTCCATATCTGACCAGTCACATCCCTCCGCATGTTTCATAGCATACCCGAAAGCTATCTTTATAACTACCCGCCATTTAGTAGCGTTTGGCAACCCCTAAGAGTGCTATTACACATGTAGGGAACCATGCTGATCTCAGGTCTAAGGATTATACATCATCATTGCTTGAGACCAACTAATGACACATAGAACCATAACAATCTCAATAGTGTCTCAAGGTGGATCAATCCAACCCCGTGTTCTCTAACATGTGTTCACATTATTGATTCGATATCCCTATATCCATGATCGGTGAAACATGATCAACAATCAATACATGTGCTCGTCGTAGGGTCACTGGTGTTCCGATCAGTGACATTCGACTAGGGATACTTTTAAGCATGCAGTAATAATTTAAAAAAAAATTGAAATAATTTAAAATATTGGGATTCAAATATGATCAAAGAATGTAACTTGGCTAGCTCAAATAATTGTTGTTCTAAAACGGCGTCAAAATTTGACTCTCCGAAATCATCGAAACCTATATACGAAAACAAGCCAAATTCAAAAAAATATCAAATAAAATGCAAATAAACTCCAAATTAAATAATTTAGGTTTTGGGAGATAGATATTAAATTTATAAATTTGAATCACTTGAATCGGAGGTCGAACGAAGGAGAATGGGCTCTCAGAAGATTGAAATTCATATGAAATGCTAAAATTAGAATTTTTGGAATGCGGAGTTATTTTTATAAAGGAAAAACAATTTATTTGTGCAAGAATGATGTCAGTGAGGATTTTTGGATTTCCAGCCAAATTATTTTTGTAAAGAAAATAGAAAATACTCACTAACATGTGGGCCCAGGTCTATGGATTGGGTCCACGAAATTGATGCTTGCTCCATAGTGGACCAAGGGCATGTGATGGTGTGGCTTGCCATGCAAGTAGCCACGTGGACTGCCACATGGGCACTTGCGCTGAGGTGGCGATGACGCGGCATGCCACGTCAGCACAAGATGGCAGTGGCTTTGGGACCGATGGTCACCGGTGAACGGTGGCACAATGGTAGCCGGTGTGGTGTGGAATAGAGAGGATGACAGGGATTGTTCCTACCTCATGCAGGCAGTTGCAGAGAGAGGCAGTGCGTTTGTGTTCATGGCAGCGCAGGTGCTTCGGCGAAGACAAGGGGAGCACGACATAGAATGTGAGACAGTGAAGCTGATGATGTGGTTGGTGTTGCCAGAGCTCCTTCAATGGCAGCGCAAATGCTGGCGGAAGATCATTCGGCCGGCGGTGAAGAATTGCATATTCCAGCGAGGATAGAGGGAGAGAGGAGCGGACTTTGAGGAGGAAATGGTGAGGGAGGAGATGTGCACTCGGTGCTCCCTTCTATAGGGCAAGGAGAAGCTGGAGGAGGGAGATCCTGTGCGGTGGTTTCTCACCGGCGCTGGTGGCGGTGGAAATACGACATTAAGGCGAGTATAGGATGAGTAATGGGTGAAATGAGTGCGGGAGGGAGTGGGGTCTTGATTGGCATCCAATGTGCGTGAAAAAGGAAAGAAACGATTATGTTTAAGAGCTCACAGGCGTGCAGCAATGGCGGACGGTGCAAGAGGAAGAAGAAAGGGACGAGGGTGAAGGCATGATAGGCAGGCCCGACTTGGCAGAGAGAGGAAGGGAGCGAGAGAGAGGGTGAGCTTGCGGGCCATGCAGGAGGAAGTGGGTTGGGCTAGAAAACGGGAAATGGGTCGGAGAAAGAATATTTCGGTCCGAAAAGAAGAAATCCAGATTTTAATTGATTTTCAATTTTTAGAAAAAACAAGAAATCAAAAAGGCTTTTAGAAAATAGAAAATAAAGTTCAAAAATTCTGGAAAAATCCATAGAAATCCCCTGAATTATTTTGAACTTAATAAATTCCAACTTAAAGTTGGCTTTTTATTTTTGCACATAAATTATTTTTAATTTCCAGAAAATAGGAAAAACTTTTTAAATACAAAATTCAAGAAAATAATTAAAAAAAATATTTTTCACTTTAAATCCAAGAAAATTCCAAAAAAATGAATAATTTTTTTGACTTTTAAAATATAGGAAATTCAAGAAAAACAAGAAAACTCTTTTAAAACTCAAGAAATCAAATAAAATAGTAAATTTATTCATTTTATTTTTGGTAACAGAACTTTGGAATGTTTCATCTACAACTTCTAACGTAGACCGCACGAATATCCTTAATCGCAGGATTCATCTGGTAGGGCTGCACAAATATGCTTTTCCAATGTAGACTTTACTTCCAAACTTGCCACAAATGCTTCGTGTACAACTTCTAACTTTAACCTCTAAAATTCTTCAAGAAGTTCTAAGCAATTCTCTCTCATCTTCAAAGCATCACAGTAGCTCTTACGACTTAAAGTGTTTCTTCAACTCCTGAAAACTTTCTTCGTAAGCTGGAGTCCAAGCAAACTTTTTCTCCTTCTTTGAGGATTGCGTAAGAGGCTTAGCAATTGAGTAAAATCCTTCAATGAAACATCGATAATACCATGCCATTCCCAAGAAACTGTGAATTTGAGTTGCTGTCTTGGGTGGCTCCCAATACAACACTACTTTAACCTTATTGGGGTCAATTACTACTCCTTTTGCTGTCATGACATGACCACGGAAATCAACTTTCTATTTCCAAAAATCACACTTGCTGAACTTAGCATACAACTGATGCTCTCTGAGTTTCTCAAGTATCATTCTTAAATGTCTGACATGTTCTTCTTCCGTCTTGGAATAAACTAGAATGTCATCGATGAACACTACCACAAATTTGTCCAAATATTCTAGGTCAACCTTATTCATCATATTCATGAAATATGTTGGGGCATTGGTTAGACAAAATGACATGACTAGGAAATCATAATGTTCATATCGTGAAGAAAAAGAAGTCTTCGGGACATCCTTTCGACAATCTTCAACTGATAATAACCAGATTGTAGGTCGATCTTTGAGAACACTTTGGCTCCTTTCATCTAATCAAACAAATCATCTATCTCGGGAAGTGGATACTTATTCTTGATGGTAACCTCGTTGAGGGTGCGATAATCGATACACATCCTCATACTTCAATCCTTCTTCCTAGCAAACAAGATTGGTGCTCCCCAAGGTGATGAAACCTTTATCAAGAAGCTCTCCAATCTGTTTCTTCATTTCCACTAACTAATCAGCTGGCATCTGATAGGGTCTCTTAGAAATTGGCGCTGTCCCAGGAACTAAATCAATAACAAACTCAATATCGCAATCTGGCGGCATTCCCAACAAATCTTCAGGAAAAACATCCAGATACTCTCAGACAATAGACACATCCTCTAAAGATACGGTCTTCAAACTATTGATCACTAGATGTCCATCATGCATTATGGTGGCTAGAAACTCCACTTTCTTTCCATTGGTACCATCGATCGTTAGGCTCTTCGGCCACAATCTAGCATAGCCTTGTGCTTTGACGATCAATCCATACCAAGTATAACATCTAAAGTATGGGTGTCTAAGATGATGAGGTTGGCTAGAAATTCAACTCCAGAAATGAGTAACTTAGCTCCTAAACATCCCAACTTAGGGCTTAACTCTACTCTAGATGTCATGACTAACAAAGTATGCTTAAGATGCATAGTTTCTAAATTATTCTTGCTTGCAAAAACTTGAGAAGGAAATGAATGCAGAGCTCCATAATGAAACAAAACTGATGCAGGTACTGAGTACTATGTTGGGTGCTTCCTGAGCTCCTTTCAGGGTGATATGGTGTAACACACTGGCTACTCGGAAGCCAAGATGTTACCTAAATAATCTAACTGATGCAGGTACTGAGTACTATGTTGGGTGCTTCCTGAGCTCCTTTCAGGGTGATATGGTGTAACACCCTGGCTACTCGGAAGCCAAGATGTTACCTAAATAATCTAACGTACAACCATAATCAAAAAAATTGAGATAGTATTCCAAATTATGACAAAAGGAAGGAGGTCCACTCTAATAGCATAATGGCAGAAATATAGTCTAAAACTATGTAAGCATGCCAAAAGGAGTGATCAAGTACCACAGGGAGAAATAAACATCTATAACCAATAGGGAGTCATCAACCACATGCAACCTCATTTATTGCAGTTTATCACTAAACGAATCAGAGAAAATAACCTAGTTCTATTATTGAAACTAGAATATGGTGATGTGTGTGTTTAGTGCATGTCTACTCCCTCCCAAAAGAGTCATCATCGACGGTCACCTAAAACAAAACAACAAAACAAGAGTGAGTCCGGGACTCAGCAAGTACAGCGAATAATAGACATACAACAAATAAGAGTAAGCCAACAGCATTGAAGAATAAGAACATGACACTGAAGGATTATCTGAAAGAATGTAATGAAATGCATGGATGCAATGAACTGATTGGACCGCACTCCTGCTTATACTGGTATAGCTAGTGACACACCCATCGGTGTTCACTTAAGCCCGCATTTATCAAAATACGGGGATCCAAAATCCCGTATGAAGAACGTTTCATACGGGTGCCCAAAACTGCCCACATTGGAATGGTGGGTCTCACATGCCCATACTGGAATTGATGGGACTTTAATCTCCACTCCCGTGGACGGAACATGAACATGAATGCATGAATGAACTTATGAATATTAACTAGCATTATATCTAAACACGTGAATTTCACATAAGAATGGAACATAGACATTGAAGCGTCTCAGATATCAAATAAAAACACAATACTAATCACCGAGCATCCAGCACTTACAGATCACACAAAAGTTAATGTACTTGCCTTTAGTGTTGCGATGCGTTAGGAGGCAACGACGATGCCGCTAACCTCGACGCCTCACCCCCTACACCATTAAGTTACTCAATAAGAACCAAGACATCATGACACTACTCGCAATGCTCCTAACTCATACCCCAACCCCAACGTTTAATTGTACACATTACTCAAATTAACTACATTCTAGTAGGAAACCATAACTGACAACAGCAATAAAAGTAACATAACTTTTGATCTGAAGCTCGAAAAAAGGTGAAATAAGGCTTGTTTGAAAGGTAAAGAATTTATCTACAACAACTTAGTTGGTGGAAAACCCGAATTCTGTAAGTACCTAACCCCAAAGGACCGACGAACACTTTCTGTCAGAACTACCGACAATTTTCTGGACAGCAGTACGATTAATGCCATAACTTCTAATTGGCTAAACCAAACTTAGCGTTCTTTATCAGTAACAAAATCTAAGACCAAGGCGTTCAATAACCTAGTTGGGTGAAAACCCTGAATTTGCAATTAACTTAATCATATTTTAAAAGACAACTTGACAGTTCGTTCTCGCCAGGATTCTGAATAGCAGAGACGAAAACTAACATAACTTTTGAACTGTACGTCGGAATTACGTGATCTTTACTTCCACTGAAAGCTAAGAACGAACCCCACATAACTCTAGGAGATGGGATCCTCAAACTAGGCCTCTAGGAACCTGAAAATGGCAGCGCAAACTACTAGATAGAATTGAATTTCTAACAGCAGCAAATCGATCCAACCAATCTAATCGAATTCGCATCTAATAAGTATCAAATAGCGAAGATAGCTCTTCGTTACCTTGAAGATCTACCGGAAGACGATGAAAAAACCCCATGAAGATCTTCCCCTCTTCTTCTCCTTTCTCCTTCTCCCTTCTTCTCCTTCCACCATGGCCGGCAGCACCTCGGAGCTTCTTCCTCCTCTTGGTAGAGCAGCAGGGAGGGGGGGCTGCTACAGTACCGACTAGGGTTTTGGGGAAGGGCACCCCCCTTGTTGACTCCAATACAAGGCCGGCCCACTTGGCTAGGACACCTTGGGCTGAAAGCCCAAGGTCTAATCCTCCCTTAAAACTTGAATTTTTCTTTTAATTTTCTCTCTCTAAATATTATTGTTCTCTCTAATCTTTATTGCATTTACTAACGAATATTCGGGATATTACATATGGTTGTCACGGCCTCTAACCATGGACTATGGTGCTCCTCTGGCTTGACTGGCCACTTGAGGCACTCCTCGGTTGTTAGCTAGCGCTGGCGTCTTGGTTGGAGTAACTCCAAGGTTGAAACAAACTGGAGTAAGCGCTCCCTTCTAAGGGCAATTATTGGAGAATTGTCCTGGCTCCCTGCAATTGTAGCAAAGTCTAGGGACACTTTGCTTGTTGCTTCCGAAATTGGTGATGAAAGGGGCCAGACTACAAAAATTCTGAGTAGTTGGACGAGGTGATGGTGCAGGCTCAGGTGTCTTAAACGTATTCTGAGGCAGAAAGCGAGTAAACTATTGAGACATTGTTCTTGCTCTCTGTTGAGACTGATATTTTCCTTACTGAGCCATTTTGTGCTTGCAGTTGTCATCCAACTCCTTGTGCTTGTCTTCAAGGACAAGAGCCTTGTTGACTGACTCCTGGAAATCAGAGAAAGTATGAGCAATCAAACTAACATGCAATCCAGTGTTGTTGGTGGCAACGTCTTTTGCAGCGTAATGTGCAAGCTGAGATAACTTATTGAGACAATCAAACACCATCATACCTCCTTGCTTGAGTGCACAGAACTCATCCTTTTTCAGATCTATGATGACCTCTAGCACATGGTACTAGCGAAAAGCTATAGAGAACTCTTCGTAAGTAATGTTCTACGGAGTCTCATGCGCGGCACAAAAATTCTCCCACCATTCAATAGCAATTCCTTCCATCTAATGGGCAGCATAAAGAACCTTCTCGTGATCATTGCATTGAGTGATTAGCAACTTCCTTTCAATCACGCGAAGCCAATTGTCAGCTTCCACTGGTGAAACACTTCCGAAAAAAGTCAGCGGGCAGGTCCTCATGAAGAAATGTCTCCTAGTCCTGAAAGAGCAAGCGCCATTAGAGACCATGCTCTAGAGCCAAACCACACCTACCAGGAGTACCCGGTGAAGATCTTAGCAGTAGATGATCAACATATGCAAAGAGAATCAACTCATTTATGTAAAGTCTTGTGGAGCATTCACACCGAAAGGGAAGCTACCTGGAGCCAGAAGAAGCTTTGAAGGCTGAGTTCCCCTATCTCTTCACTGACCAGCCTGAATCTTAGGGACGAGACTTTTTTAAGGGGGTTAGGTTTTGTAACAGATCAATTTTATGCTCAATTAAAACTTGGTTGAATTTTATGGATTTTCAAAAACTTTTATTGCATTTTATGAAATTACAAAAATTTGTTGCATTTCAAAAGTCAAATCAAAATCTTTGCCCCAAATGGAATTAATAAAAATTTACAAGAAAAAATCAGTTCCAAAATCTCTCTGAATTTGAATTTATTCATGCTTGAAATAATTAAAACAAATTACAAAGCTTTTCTTTCCCTCCTTGTACCCCTCGGACCGAAACCCATCCAGCCAGCCCATTTCTTCCTCTTTCTCTCGCACGTCCCATCTCCTTCCTCGGCCTGCTCGCGCTCTTGCACCTCTTTGTTCTTCCTTCTCTCCTTTGCCCGCAACCCAGCTATGCACCTCAGTCTGCTCGCCTGCTCCCTCACGCTAAGCCAGTGACGGTGGCCCCGTACCCCACCTGTAGTGCCCCGACACTATGGTTCTTCCTCGCCACCGTGCCATCGCCGCTCTCTCCCTTCTCTACTCACCATCAAAGCTAGCACTCAAGTGCCTCCTGGCACGGTAGACCTCGAGCGCCACCCGACCCTACCACGACCTTATCCGATAAACTACCAGCTTGCCAGCGTTAATTTGCATTCTATCATGAGAAACCACCGAGATGGCCGTGACCATGTTACTTTCTCCTCCCCTCTCCGTGTCTATAAAGCATTCCCAAGTGCGTCACCATGGTCACCTCATCCCCCTCGTTCGTTTGCTCATTCATTGCTTCCCCGGTGAGCCCCGACCTTGAAGATCATGCCCTTCGACATCGCCTCGTTCTCCTCCTGCTAATGCTCCTCTTATTTTCCCACTTGGAGCACCAGAGTGCTGGAGCCCTCTTTCACCTCACCGTCGGAACAATGTCAAAGTTGAACCCCTTTTTCCTCTTCCCGTCTCCGGTGAGTTCTTTCCACCTTTCTTCGTTTCATACCATGTTCCTTGCTCTGGTAAACCTTCTAGGCTAGTCATCATAGCCAGTTATCCACTTTAGCACTATCGCCGTGTCAGTCATCTTCTTCACTATGGGCTGTCACAACCGCGCCGTTTGCATACGCCTTTTTGCACACCACCACCATAGATAGTGTCACTTTAGCCCGTAGAAGCTTTCGCTAGCAATGGTTAGTTGCTAATAGCCTCGTAGTGTAGAATACCTGGTAGCCTAGTGGTGCCGCCACTGCCTCGTAGTCGTTCTGTCGCCTCGAGCCACCTCCTAACGCATCGCCTCCACCCATAGGATAATTGTAGCGTCCGTAGTCCATTTTGCCCCTCCTAGGAGCCAGTCGAGCCTTGCCACACCGACGACGAGCTCCACCCGAGCCAATCTGGGAGCTCCCTATGCACTCCTCTGTTCTAAGGAAGAGGCTGATGTGGCTTGCTAACATGGCTGCCACGTGGACAACATTAGGGTTAAGTCAGTAGGTTAAGTTAATTAGTTGCGAGTATGACAAGTGGACCCAACACGATTACAAGTTAAACCGTAGGATTAAATGTTTACTCCATAGACCAAGTCTGTGAACCACTAGTCTCTCACCAATAGGCCCCAGCCTGTGTGAACCATTGTGTGGACCAGGTTCAATGGTGGACCCTACCTGTTAGCCTCTCGGGTTTTCCCGATTAAAAATAAAGAGAAAAATAAATAAAAACCCTAATGGACCCCACTTGTCAATCATAGTGAAATTTCTTAAATAAAAACAAACAAAAAATAAAATAAAATCCCACTGGACCCACTATTAGAAATTCCAGATTTTTTGGAATTTCTCTGTGGTCAAATTTTGGAGTCCTCGTTCTCCCTCAATTTAAATTCAAATCAATTGATTTTTGTTCATAAATTCATCTAAATTCAAGATCTTTCCAACAGTGCAAAAATCATAATTTTTAGAGTTCATTTGTGTTATGAGTATTTATTTGAAGTCGCTGTTTTCATGTTAAATAGATTTGATTTTCGCCAAAGACATCGTCACTACAAGGCAAGTCTTTACCATTGATCATGTTGAACCTACATTTCAAATGCAAAGTATTTCAATTAAAATTATTACTTGCATGCTTATTATCATTTATGAAATGCTATGTTAAATGTTGATGCTCAGCTATACCAGAGTTGATTATCATTATGAATACCTTCCTTCTTTATTGAATACCTTCTTACCCTAAGGATATTTATTACATGATTAAATTTTTTGTTGATTAAATGAACATGACTATTGGTTGTGCTTAGAAACTGCTTAGTAAATTAACATGAATAGGATACAAACATTGTAACAACAAGAACTTGAAAACATTTGAACTATAGTGTGGTAACATGGGTTATCACTGGAAATAGAAAAAATATGTTTATAAATGGATAAGACTTGGGTGAGTGATTGGTTGAGATCGGTGTTGTATGCACGCAGTGGGTTGGTGGTTTATCTTGCCTGAATCAATTAAGGACAGAATCACATGTTCTGTTCTAAACCACTAAGCCGTGCAACTGTAAGTCTAGTATGGGATAGAACTGGCCTATTACTCTACTTAGTTACAACGCGAAAACTCGTGCTCCCTATATTATACTAAGTGAGAAGGCCGTGACTCCCTCATAGAAGATGTCCTATGTAAAATGGGGACATCTTGGGAACTATCACCGTATGTGAGCACTTCTTACAGTTGTTGAGGGGTAAAGCCCGACGGAGCGGGTTTAGTGTTGGGGCTGGGGATTGGAAAAGCTTTGATGTAATCATTCAGTCACACACCAAGGAAGTGCGTCAGACAGACATTATAAGATGATTATCTCTTATTGTAAAAGCTGTACAACCTCTGTAGAGTGTCTTAAAGATATATTCAAACAGCCATGCCCCAGGTCAGTGTGGGGACCCCGGAATATTGGAAATGTGCCGAATTAAAATTATACTGTAGCATAATTCTTAATTAAGGAACAATTTGGTTCCCTCATTAAAGATCATGCTAGAAGTATAAATTTAACAAGTAACAAATCCAATATTCAGGTTCCCGAATATATGTCTTACAATGGTTCCCAGGATCAGTGGCCATTGCACATATATCCTTAAACAACATTGCATCATACACATACAAGGCATACATTTACATAATTAAATAGAAGCTTACAATTCGGTTTAGTACTACAATATCAAGTGACTCAGGGTCACTAACAAAATTTAACAGCGGAAGCAAAAGATTAAACAGCAAAAGCCACCAATGGCCCCATCACCCGCAGGCTATTGCGTGGAGACTAGAAATAGCTTCATTCGTTAGTGTTGCCCTGTTCGGCGCTAACGGGTACCTCATACAAATACCCATCCTCACCTGCAACATGTGGTGAAAGCACCTGAGTATAGAAGGTACTCGCAAGACTTACACAAACTACTAAGAAAAAGTGTTTGGTAGAACCTATTCAAAGGATTAGAATTTGTACATGCTTAAGGTTGTCAACAGGAAGGTTATAATGGTATTGAGTTTTGCATAAAACTATACATCTTAGCCTACACATGCTAGATTTTAACAAAGCGATTTTATAAACTGATTTGAAGTAAAACAGTAAGTAAATAATCTGTAATCATTAAAGACAACAATAATAAAGTGGCTTTCCACCACAACAAGGAAATTGCATGAATCCCCTTCATGCCGAACCAGAACCCAAAACATAGGTTCAAAAGTCAGAGTCTATACAGGTGACATCAACTCAAGTATCGTCCATGACCGTGGACACGGCTATTCGAACAGTTTTAATACCCTGCAGGGGTGTACATCTTTACCCACATGACTTAGTCAGCCCGTTGCCTTCGGATGCCTCCGAATGATGACACACTTCCTTTGGTATGCCGACGGGGGAAACTAAGATTTGGTATTTTTCAACAAGCTGACATTATTGAGTTGGGCTACCTATGTGTGACTGATCCTGTTAGTGTAGGCTATACCCCTTACACCAACAGGGCACACATGTTACGCCGGAACATCCGATTCAATAAAAGAAACAAAAGTTGTGCTCCCCCACACATATAGTATTGAAATTGGAGCCTTATGAACCCTGATACATTCAGAAGTCCTCTCCCTTAAGAACATATGATATGACATGGTACGAAACCAAACACATGTAGCATATGTTACTGATAAGCAAGCACATATGTCATATGCAATCAACACATATATCCTTATCAACCTGCACCCCAACTCAATAACACCAACCCCTTACTTAACCAAACAGCGCCCATACACCGCGTGTGGAAGTACGTTGGGGCTTGAATTGAATAGTCAGAGTTCAGTCCTTAATTGATCCAGACAAGACCACCACATTTCCCAATCTCGTGCACGAAGGCACCATCACTAGCAACCACTTGTCCAGATCTTATATATGCTTTTAAGGTTGAAATTAAATTTAGTTTTGAAACTTTGAACAGGAAATCAAAGATTGAATTTAGTTCACAAAACAGATCCTAAGATCTGAATCAAAAGTATTTTATTTTCCCCATGGTTGACAAGTTAAGCTTGTCAACCAACTAACGTTGTAATCGATCGCGAAGCTAAGCACAAGCTACAGGATAAATTAATGTAACAAGGATACTATCTTAAGGCATAAGTGTATGAATTTAATTCAGGTAAGCCACAATTATTGGTATGTAGCTAACTACTCACGGATCACAAATACTTTAGAAAACAAAGATGCATAGTATCACCAGAATTTGAAAATCTAAAGTATTGAAATCTGGGTTCAATATGATGCAAATAGGATTCTTGCCTTGATAGTAATAAACTTCTTGTTCAGGTGCTGATGGTTCAGAACTGGACTCAATTACTTCAGAAGAACCAGATTCTAAAAGAAACAATAACATCCAATGAACACAAGAACTGACAGCAAATAAAAGATAAAGAGAAAATGTATGATCAAGATAGTAATGCATGGTTAACAACATGCTTAAACTATATCTACCCCAATAAAGATAATAACCCATATTATCCTCTACTGCCACTAATTGTTAGGAATTAGGGTTTATGTTCAAGTTATAATTTCAGGTTTTGAAAAGAATTGGAAACAGGGCAGATTGCAGATTTCGGGTTAATTGAAAATGTACTAAGTAAAAGATTCTAAATTGAAGCTTAATCTGATCTTTAGAGTAGATAATACCCTAGACTAACCCTAATTGGTCAGATTACAGAAAACTTTCAAAATTACAGAGGTTGTCGGTTTGGCCGACAACAGCTGACACAGGCAGATCTTTGCTACAAAGCTAAGTAGAAGGCATTAAGAATCAAAAGAACAACTGCTTATGCTACTAGGGTTTAGCTAAGAACTAATTGAGCTGAAAAGATAACATGGGAAACCCTAGAGCTTGAAAATGATATGAAAGACCGAAAAGTTATAAAAGAAACTTTTCAGTTATAGCAAGACTAGAGCTGCTTATGCACAAGTGAATGCTCCAGTAAGTTATTTGTGATCATAAAGAAGCTTAAGATGGAAAGAATGGAGGGCATAGCTCACCAGCCGGAGTTGGAGAAGAGGAAGCCCAGATTTCGACCGACAATAGGAAAAGTTTGAAAACCAGATCACTTGTCTGAACAAGAATAAAAATAATGGTAGACTTGAGCTATATAGATCATAATACATGATCTTTACACGAAAGAATGAAGCATGCCTCACTAGAGCAAGAAATCACCACGGTGGGTTCTAATCGGCTCGGTTCAACAGAGAGCAAAATCACGGGCTCCACCTACAAATGATGCTAAACTCACATCACAAAGTGACTTAAGCATCAGGAGGGATAAACAAGAAGTGAGAGCCAGGGATACTTCACTGGAAAGGAAAAGATGAAGAAAGCTCTCTCGGTCAACAATGGTGGATAAGCTCAAAAGCTAGGGTTTATATAGGGTTTGAACCTCAAGAGCAACCGAGAGGGTTCTAGAGTGGATGCGATGGCAATATAGTGCCAGGTGTTAAGGAGAGATTTGCCAAAATCGCAGCGGAACACCACTTCTCCGGCAACGAAGTCGGTGGCGATGTACAAACGCGAGAAGGAAGAGAGAGGCGTCGCTGATAAGCGGGCCCCGCTATCAGTCGCATCAAAATATGACAATACATCTCACCGTAAGCTCAAAAGATTGGCAGCCGTTAGATTGGAAATGGACGACGGCGATAAGATGGACAAATAACATGCAACCGGTATCTTTCAATATGGACCGCACGATTCTAATCTAACGGCCATATCAAGATTCGGCCCTAAGCGCACGCGGCTCGAATGAGTACCGTAGGATTTAAATCCAACAGTCGCAATTTAATGCGCGCCTTTGAATTTTGAATTGAATAGGACGGCGCGGTCGGATCTAAGATCAACGGTGGAGATTGAAGAGGAGTCTGGTGACCCGAACGGCCCAATGGATGCGGTCCGTCCGATCAGGATCCAAAGGTGGAGGTTGAGTGGTGCGTTCGGGCAACCCGAACGGCCCACAAGATCTGGTCCATTGATTGAGGATCCAATGGCTCGCGCTCATTTCGACTTTTACCATTTAAAAATGGCATTGCCCGAAAATGGCGTACCGCAGGATCTAGATCTAACGGTCATGATTGTGTGGCTCATCGGGATGGCCCGAACGGCACAATCACTCTCGATCGCCCGATTTAGATCCAAGGGCTCAAATTTAATGTGGCGTTCGGGTGACCCGAACGGCCCACTAGATCTGGTCCACTTATTGAAAATCCAACGGCTAAGATGGAATGGCTCTACGGGATGACCCGAATGGCCCAATGAATCCGACCCGTTCATTAAGATCTAACGGCTGAGGACTGGATATGCGTTAGAGTTTTGAATTAAAGCGGATTGCTGTTGGATGAAGATCCAACCGGGGAAATTGCTTCACGCACGTGGAGAGTCCGCGCGGCTTAGCGAATTTCGGCCGTTTATCAAGGAATCGATGGTTCGCGTTCGTTGGAGGTTTGGGCACGCTCGCGAACGTGTCGGGTGTGGCCGGTTTAGACCTAAACCCATATGACTCGGTTGCTACAGTGCATACCGATTCGGGTTAGGCTGACAAGGTTGACTAAATCATTTTAAAGCTCCAAAAGTTTGACTGAGGCTTTAAAAATAGCAAACAAATTTGTAAAAATATGAAATTTTGAAGGGAGACTTCTGGGATGCCATGAATCCCAGATAAAATATAAAATCCAGAGTTTCTTTTATTAAAATACATAAATAGGTCACATGGACTATATAGGTTTGTTTAAAAGCAAGAAATTTTCCTAAGGTCAGAATAGGTTATGAAAATTTGACAAGAATAATTTTTGGTCCAGATAACTTATCTGGTTTTGGATAAAAACATTTTCCAGTCATAATACAAGCTCTGACTTGTATTTCCTTTGAAACTTCAAATAGGTTTTGGATTTTGGCTAGAAAAGGAAGGTTTTAATTTGTAACATAATGCCCAATTTGTAAAAATGAACAGTGATGCGATGAACAGCATCTCATTACTATTATGAATAGTACCTCATTACTGTTCATAAAGTATTTTATTACTGTTCCATAAAACTAGGGCTATTACAGTCAGGGGCATTGTGAAGAAAGTCACACTAGTTAGTTTTATTATAATTAAAATGGTGAACTAAAATATGTTGGGAACATTGACATGCTTGTAAGGCATGATTGCCAGGTTTTGGGCATGCTGGTAAAGCATAATGGTTGTGGATGTGAGATGTTGATAAAGCATGTTCACTGCGTATGAGACATGCTGGTTTAAGCATGGTCGCCGGTATATTGAGACATCCACTACTACAAAATAGGTCATACTGGACGCCACATCACAGACGGTTCCAAAGGAGTCGTCTGTGTTTAACTTATATAGACGGTTCCTTTTGGAATAAGAACCGTCTTTGATAGTTCCTCATCACAGACGGTTCTTATTACCAACCGTCTGTGATAGTTCATAAACGGTTCAATTATAGAACCATCTGTAATATACTCCTATCACCGACGGTTCTTTAATAGAGCCGTCTGTGATATTATTATCACAGACGGTTCCATGATAGAACCGTCTGTGATATTTCTTTCCTATCTCTTCGTCTCCCGCGCGATGTGTCTCTTCATCTCACCATCGCACAACCGCCTCTCGCGCGTCTCTTCGTCTCACGTGCGATTACTCCTAGTTTTATAAGACGGAATAATCAAGATTAAACCTCCCATCGCTCTTCGCCTCACGGAATCGCCAAGGTGAGCATGCGAGCATGACGGCCGCACCAAGGCGAGGAGGTCGGTGATTGTTGCTCTTTCTCACGATGTCGCCGCCGACATCGCCGCCGCGGTGGCCGCGAGCTCTCTCGCCCATGGAGGACCTATGCAGCCTACGATTAACGTGACGTACATACTTATACCTACAAAATACGCACGCATTTACTACTATTTATTCTAACATCTTGAATTTTGTATGTACGATATTGAGTTGCAAGGCCTTGTACAAGGTGTTCAAGGAACGCGCCATGGGGAGGCGCGTGGTGCCGAGCAAGAGGAGGCGATGAAGTGGCAGACAACGAGCGCCACCTCGCGTCGCCAACCACCGCCGCGCTGCAACCCGGGGCTTGTTTCATCGCCGGCCTCGGGCTTGTTCGCGCCCAAGACATGCGGCAGCGCCTCATGTTCTTTGAACGGGCGGTCGTGGCCGGCCATAAGGCCGCGGCCTACGTGCTCGGCCTCCTCCTCTACACGGCCGGTGAGACGCGCGACGTTGGGAAGCACTACATCAGCCAGGTCAAAGGCGAGCCGACCGACGGCGGATGCGAGACGGCCAAGACCAACCGGGAGTGCAAGCGGTGCCAGAGGCTCACCGCGGACATGGTCCAGGCGGCGGCGTGGGGGAAGAAGGCTGGGCCACTGGGCCGGGTGTGGGCGCTGTCGGAGGATGGCCACCGGTGCACGAGCACTTGCTGCAGTGTGGAAGGGTGGGGACGACCACGCCGCTTCTCGCAGATGACGATCGCAGGATTAGGCATGAGTATGTCAGTTTCTTTGCAAAGGTGCTGGACTATTTGCCATAAAATTTCAGTTTTTTAGGTTTCTAGAAAGGTGGTGCAGCTGAACTATTTTCCAAATTAAATGAATTTTTAATGCACCAAAATATACGGTCCACAAGGACAGGAGCGATTACAATTCCACGTTGACATCAAAATATACGTACGACAGATTACAAGTCCATAACACATGTTGTTATGGAATAAATTAATTACAATGGAGTAATTTCTTAATTAAAATATAGTCCTTCATGATGATCGACGCGCATATAGCTAGCTTCCTCACTGGGTTCTTCCTCGAGCCTGATGCCGTCTCCGAAAGGAGGCAACTCGTCAAATTGATTGTATTCTTCCTCGTCCACTATAATCTCAACTCTGACAATCCTTCTTTTTCCATGAAGAACTACGTGGCGCTTCTTATTTGCCGGGTCGGTTACATAGAAGACTTGAGCAACTTGGTTAGCCAGTACGAATGGTTCGTCTTTGTATCCGACACGATCGAGGTCCACGATAGTGACGTCGTACTTGTCGACCTTCACCTGTGGGAGATGGACCCAACGACACCAAAATAGGGGGATCTTGAAAAGCACGTAGTCGAGCTCCCATATCTTCTCTATTTGCCCATAGTACGAGCTCCTCAGCCCATCGGTACTAAATGCATCTATGCGGACACCACTGTTCTGGACTGTGCTCTTCCTATCCTGAGCTGCCGTATAAAATGTGTACCCATTTATGTCGTATCCTTGCCATATGACAATTGTAAATTGTAGCCCTTTTGCCAACCATAGCAGCATATCATCACTTGATGACCTCCCAGTCATGATTCACACCCTTAACCATTCGTTGAACCGACGGTTGTGCTCTCTCGTGATCCAAACCTCCGATCGGTCTGGATTCTGTTGGTGTACCATGTCTTTGTGCTCGTCGATGTACGGGGACACTTGGGTCATGTGTTGCAAGACCGTGAAATGGGCTTGAGCGTATGTATCTAGATCGGGAGTGATTGATTTCCTTCCGATGGTCCCGATACCATACAGCCTTCCCTCATGACGAGATACAGGCACACCTATCGGTTCCACCTGAGCCATGTAGTCGACGCAGAACTCAATGACCTCTTCGGTTGCATAACCTTCGATGATGCTGCCCTCCGGTCAAGATCGATTCCGTACGTAGGACTTGAGAATTCCCATATACCTCTCGAACGGGTATATGACATAGGAACACAGGACCGCATATCTTTATCTCTTTCACAAGATGAACAATGAGATGGACCATGATATCAAAAAATGACGGAGGGAAATACATCTCAAGATGACATAGAGTCGTCACCACCTCGGCCCAGAGCATCTAGTCCTTGGGGATCGATGACCTTCGAGCAATTGAGTTGAAGAAATAACACACCTCAAGATTGCCACTCTGACCTTGTTCGGCAAGATACCCCTAATTGCAACAGAAGCATTTGTGTCATCAGCACATGACAATCATGAGACTTCATACCAATTAATTTCAAATCTTGCATAGAAACAAGTTTCTTAATGTTAGCGGAGTAACCAGACGGGACTTTGACACCATGCAAGCTTTGGCACAATTCATTTCTCTCGCCTTGGACATAGTGTAGCAAGTCGGTGGAAGGTATGTTCGTCCTTTATCGGTCTCTTTCGGTGCTAACTCGGTCCTTATGTTCATATCAACCAAGTCATGTCGTGCGTTAACACCATCCTTTGTTTTGCCACTAATGTTCAAGAAGAGACCAATCAAGCTTTCACATACATTCTTCTCCACGCATGACGCCGATGCAGGACGAACTTCTAAGTGCTCCCAATAAGGCAAGTCCCAAAAATTGACCGCTTCTTCCGATGTTCTTCCGACGGTTTTAATTTACGCCCTTCCCAAGCACAACATCGATATCCTTAACCATATCATAGACCTCTTTCCTCTAAAAGCCCTTGAGCCGAACTGCCCTCCTTATTTCCGCGAATTGTTTCTTCATCTTGCGGTATGGGTGACTACTGGGAAGGAACCTACTGTGACGCATATACACAGTTTTGCGCGAGTTGTTCAGCCATGCACTCTCCGTAACATCTAAGCAGTGTGGACAGGCTTTGGCTCCTTTTGTACTGAAGCCTGACAGGTTACCAAGGGCAGGAAAATCATTGATAATGCAGAACAACATGGCACGTAAATAGAAGTTCTCTCGTTTGTACGCATCCCATACTTGTACCCCTTCGTTCCACAGTGTCACAGGATCATCCAGTAATGGTGCTAGGTACACATCAATATTGTTCCTAGGTTGCTTCGGCCCTTGGATAAGTAGTGACATCAAAATGTACTTCCGCTTCATACATAGCCAAGGAGGAAGGTTGTACATACATAGATTCACGGACCAGGTGCTATGTCGGCTGCTCATGTTACCGAAAGGATTCACTCCATCTGTACTCAAACCTAACCTTATGTTCCTCGGTTCCGCACCGAACTCTTTGAAGGTCCGATCGAAGTTTCTCCACTGGGCAGAATCAGCAGGGTGTCTTAGCTTTCCATCTTTCTTACGCTCCTCCGAGTGCCAACGCAGCAATCTTGCCTCCTCTTGGTTCGCAAATAAACGCTTCAAATGTGGGATCACAGGAAGATACCACAACACCTTAGCAGGAGGTCCTTGCTTCACCTTAGCAGTATTCTTACGATTGTATCGGGATGCTTTGCACAAGGGACATACATGCAAGTCTGCATACTCTTTACGATACAAGATACAATCGTTCGGACATGCATGTATTATTTGTACTTCCGTTCCCAATGGACAAAGAACCTTCTTGGCTTGGTAGGTGGTGCTGGGCAACACGTTTCCCTCCGGAAGAATGTCCGCTAGGAGACCTAACAACGTCGTGAAACTGAATAATATGTGAACTGAATCTAGTACTAAAGATATTGCAAATTGATCAGTGGGCTTTGTTGACATGCTCTGTGATGAACTTTGTCTTATACTGAGACTGAATGTGATAGTTAGTTCATTCTTGAGCTCTATTGTATTACTTGCTACTGTCAATTTGATATCTCGTTAATTTGTTACTTTCGGTTGAATGCTAGTTATTCGATTCTTCCGTTCGCTCCGTGATGAACTTTGTCTTATCTTGAGATTGAATGTGATAGTTAAGATCATTTTCGGTAACAGTTGAGATCATTTGACAGTTAAGCAAAGTATTGTTTAGAGCTCATAGTTTGAATTTATACTATCATATTCATTTAATAAAGAGTACAGATAATAGGATTGAGATGGCAAGGACTTGTTCTTTTGCAACTCTCCTTCGAGCAAAACAATCATCAATCCTTCTTATATATTACGCTTGTGCATCATTTTCGTTAAGTTGAGTAACCGCTTGAATCGGTCGCTAGAGCTTAAGTATATTGCTTCGCATATATAGATAGCAAGTAAGCGACATGGCGTCCGCACCGTCTTCGCCGTCGTCATCGACATCGCCGAATGCGTCTGGATCTCTGAGGAAAGTGGTACGTATGCGAGATAGCTGAGGAACATCGAAAATTCCTTCGGGCCTAATGACCGTCACGGAGGTCAATGCCAATGGGATCCCTGTGAGTCCTCCCAAAGCAGCGGAGAGATTCCAGACCATCTGCGGGATACTTGGAAGGGAACAGGTCCCCATCACCACACTGAGCTGGGACACTGTGTCGGCTGATCGGAGGCGCAAGCTGTGGGACGAAGTTTTAAAATCGTTCACTTTCCTAGCCGCAGACCTGGCGCGCGTGGAACGGTAGGCGTTGCTCTCGATCCGAAAGGCGTGGAGGACGTGAACACGGGTCGAATGCCCTTCACGGTGTATAAATTCTTGTCGTGGGATATATGGGACGCCTTTGTGCAAATGAAGACGACGACCGAATTTCTTGAGGAAAGTGCGATGCACAAGGCTCTCCAGACACTGAACACTCACCCCCCACAAACTCGGCACCACTGGGTACGCGGGTAAAACTGCTCAATGAGCGGCGGAGGATGAGAACGAAACAAGGCCATTTGCTGAGATCACAGACAGGCGCGCTCTCTCCTGGTTAAGAGCGAGGGCATCAGTCACGTCTTCGGGCGAAATCTCTTTCACAAACCCGGCAGACCGGGATGTGGCCAACCGTGTGGTAAATATGTCTCCGAACTACCTAGTTGTTAATAAGTCTATAACTTCATAATGTCTATAATAACATGATGGCCTCTTGCAGCAAGAATTGAGTTCCGCATGTTCCGAAGGCTCCTTCCAAGCAGACAAGGAGAAGGATATACTATCTACGGCTCTGGGAAACAAGGAGCACCCGAGTCGCACGCGAGGCAAAGGGGTTAACGTATCTTGGAGGGATGGATTCCCAGACGACTACTGCATGTATAGGAGCAGGAAGAGATCCAAGGCCGAGTACGACACAGAGTTGGAACATGTGCTTACTACAAAATTTGAAGGAAGAGAATGGGTGCTTACTGCAAAATTTGAAGAAAAGATAGCAAGATTGCAGGACCAAGTGAATCAACTCCTACTCCTCAACCAGTCGCAAGTCGCCCCCGTTGTTTTGGGAGCCAATCCTCCTCAACATCGGATAGCGTCGCGTCCACGTAAAATTATGAACATGATGACGTCCAATTACCTATCGACGACATCAAGGTAATGTACATCTCTGGAATACTCCAAAGATAGACCTATAGGACGTCTTATCTAATTGCGTATCGTTTTGTAGGAGCCGACGCACTGCACGCTCCAAGTGAGGATGGTTGGGATGTCTATTGAGGCTGGGCGTGGGGTGGCGTATCCATGCAAGGAAGGGATAGTGCAAAGACAGTGCCTGTGTGGCGCAGGTTACGCCGTGGTCGGTGGACATGGTACATGACAAGTTTAGGCCGCCCCACCGAGATTCGCTCAACAACGACATCAGAACACTAGGGGATACCGTGTACAGTTTTATCCAGTGGCCCAAGAAGGACATCGCCCTGGACCCTATAGTGCCACCTCAACCTTTGATGACTCCACCCCAACCAACTCGACACGACCATGCCTCTCCAACAGGACCCAAGAAGGACATCGCCCTGGACCCTACAGTGCGGCCTCAACCTCTGATGACTCCACCCCAACCATCTCGACACGACCATGCCTCTCCAACAGGACCCTCCATGACTACGCCTCAACCTTCGCTTCAGAAGCCCGCCTCATCGGTTCCCGTGGAGAAGACACCGAACGAACAAAAAAAGCGTGACGCCGTATCGGTTCCCGAGTCGTCTCACAGGAAGACGCGTAGCGGGCAAGTCATTTAGGACAAATCGAAATCGAAGAATATTAAGGCGCTTCCGCCTCCTAACCCTAAGAAATACTCTTTCGGAAGTCCGTTGGTGACCACCGCATTATTAGCCTACGATGTATTAGGTTGTCAGAGTTTGCATACCTGGTACTTGCACAAGACCAAAGAGAAAGGGTGCGCAGATGGAATCAACGTCAGATACACGGAGGACTATTTCCTCCACGAGCCGACCCCCTTCGTTGTGGGCTTCAACAACTTATTCGACCTATTAAACCTCAAAGCCCTCGATGCCTCACTTCTACGATGCTGGACACTGTAAGTGTGTACAATCAAGTTCTACATTCACGTAATACCGACTAATATAACAACTCATTGCTTATGTATAGATACATGATTAAAAATGCCCGGCGATTGAAAGAATCGGTGGGTTTCCTCGACCCACACACGGTCTCTGAGCAAACCATCTTGGCAGACGCATCCTACGTCGAGAAATACATAACGACAGGATTGCTTGCTCAAAACGACAAGGACTACATAATGGTGCCCTACAACTAAGTAAGTGTTTCACTACTTGCTATACAAATTTCATTTGTACTTTATACGCAGCACGAACTTAGGTTTAATGACTATAGCGACATACATGAGTAGGCATCACTGGATCCTTTTAGTCATTATACCAAAGAGGAACCAGGTACTAGACCTTGATTCCCTAGTAAAAAAAGCCACGATTTCACCCTTGTGCAAGGAGTACTCGACAGGTGTGATCATTTCCTCCATACATAACTCTATTGTAGTCTTCCTTCGTTTGAAATGGCCGAGGTTAACTTTTTGGAACGAACGCCACACTTAATCACCGGACGCGATTTCCGGTACGTGCTACAACACAATAAGCCTATATCATACTTCGTAATAATGCGTATCGAACTGACTATACCTATATATGTAATTCTATTTTTGCAAAGTCGCCAAGAAAAGCGTAAGAATGTGCATTCTACGTTTGCCATCATATGCAGATTCTCATGTGTGCTAAGTTGAAGGATCCCGAGGTTGGTCAATCTCGCAATAATTATTTTCTAATTATAAATTTAAATATATATGCTTACTACTTTACTCTTGCTAGCTACAGGGCTTGAATATAGATTTAGATTCACTCGTTCAGAGAGAGATCTCGGATGTTCGAGGGAGGCTCTGCACCTTCATCATGACGGATATCATTGGCGCCAACGGAGAGTTTCACTACTCCAACACCGCTGAACGACCTTGAATGATTCATTAATTGTAATTCACTTTGAATAGTTGTAATTCAATTGTAACTCTAGCAACAATATTTGATACATATTCGTTTCTAATTGATTTTGAGTTATAAATGATCACTTTGAGTGTCAACGATTGGTTCATCTGTAATGTATCTATTTTCTGCATGCTTGTTTTCAGAGGGCATGGCTAGCAATTCCTGAGGCTAGCAAAAAAAAAAAAATAAATTAGTTAGGCTGAAAGAGCTATCACAGACGGTTCATAGTTAGCACCGTCTGTGATATCCACATATCATAGACGGTGCTAATTATGAACCGTCTGTGATATCCATATATCACAGACGGTGCTAATTATGAACCGTTTGTAATATATGGATATCACAGACGGTTCGTAATTCAGAACCGCTCGTGTTAGACGTAAGCACGCGGTTGGTAACTAGAACCGCTCGTGATATGTGGATATTACGACGGTTGTTAATTAGAACCGTCTGTGTTGTGACTTATCACAAATGGTTTTTTAACCGTCTGTGATAACCGCCAATTATCATAGACGTACAAAAACACAGACGGTTCCGAACCGTCTGTGATGACGGTTCCGAACCGTCTGTGATAACATTTTCTGTAGTAGTGATATGGGGTGGAATTGCGACATGTTGGTTTAAGCATGGTTGCTACGGATGTGGTCATGTTGGTTTAAGCATGGTTGATAACGATTTTTTATACAAAAACAACCTTTGGTTTTAAAGTTAAACTTGCTAAGTCATAGTTTTGTAAAATAACTATAGTATTTGAGCAAACTAGCTTTGTACAAAAACAAACAAATTAACAACCCCTCCCTTGGATGCTTTGCTTCTATATAATTGCATTTGCGATGGGGACTTGTTGATTACTTTTGTACTTATGGTTGCTCCAACATGTGGATTCAGACTATGGAGCTAAAGACCTGGTGTATGGATACTTCTATGCATCAGGCTATGGAGATGATAGAGACGGCGTTAACTATGTCCTAGCCACAGTCAATTGCTTGTGACAGTGCATGGAGGCCATGCTTTTTTGAAGTTCTTTCTACTACTACTATGTTTATGTATGTGTTGTATAGATATGATATTTGCTGATATCTGTACTGTGTAAGCTAGCTACTGATTATGAGGCTAACTCAGAACACATAGAGGGTTTGGATGCAAATCCGGATCCCCACAACTAAGAGACACTTGCATCTGTTTTAGCTATTGAACAGTACTACATCGGATGATATTTATTTTTGTTAGAGATAGAAGTATCTAAGAATTAATGTGGTTCTAAAAGAAAAAGAAAGGAAGGATCCATGTAACCACAGAGAAGCTAGGCAGCCATAGTTTACTAAGATTTTAGTTCTGAAAGACAAAAAACAATGGAAAGATCCTTTGCAGCCATAGATCATCTCACTACTACAAAACAGGCCATACCAGACACCTCATCACAGACGGTTCCAAAGGAGCCGTCTGTGTTGAAATTATACAGACGGTTCCATTTGGAACCGTCTGTGATATGTGCCTCATCACAGACGATTCTTATTACCAACCATTTGTGGTACTTCACAAACAGTTCGTAAGATGAACCGTCTGTGATGAGAACGCCTTATCATAGACGGTTTGGAAATAAAACCGTCTGTGAAGTATCACAGACGGTTCAATTGTATAACCGTCTGTAATATACTAATATCACAGACGGTTATATTTCTTTGATAGAACCGTCTGTGATATTTCTTTCCTACCTCTTCGTCTCCCGCGCGATGTGTCTCTTCATCTGACCATCGCACAACCGTCTCTTCGTCTTGCACGCCAACGATACATGCGTCTCTTCGTCTCACATGCCAGTTACTCCTAGTTCTTTATAAGACAGAATAATTCACCGAAGATTAAACTCCCATCGCTCTCTTCGTCTCACGGTTTTGAGTACGTACACGCAGCAATCGCCAAGGTGAGCATGCAGAGCATGACGGCCAGCACCAAGGCGAGGAGGTCGGTGATCGCCGCTCTTTCTCACGATGTCGTCGTCGACATCGTCGGCCGTGTGGCCGCGAGCTCTCCTTAGCCCATGGAGGACCTATGCAGCCTACGATTAATGTACGTACATATTTATACCTACAAAATATGTACGTACTACTATTTATTCTAACATCTTGAATTTTGTTTGTACGTATATTGGAGTTGCAAGGCCTTGTACAAGGTGTCCAAGGAACGCACTGTGGCAAAGCGTGGCGCCGAGCGAGAGGAGACGATGAAGTGGCAGGACAACGAGCGCTACCTCGCCGTCGTCAACCACCTGGCCGGCACCGGCAACCCGTGGGCTTGTTTCATCATCGGCCTCGGGCTTGTCTTCACGCCCCAAGACATGCAGCGCGACCTCATGTTCCTTGAACGGCGGCGTGGCCGCCACAAGGCGCGCGCTCGTGCCGGCCTCCTCCTCTACACGGTCGGCGAGGCGCGTGGCGTTGGGAAGCACTACATCAGCCGTGTCGAGGCGAGGTGACCGGCGGCGGGTGCGAGACGGCCAAGACCAACCGGGAGTGCAGGCGGTGCCAGAGGCTCGCCGCGGACATGGTCCAGGCGGCGGCGTGGGGGAAGAAGGCCTGGCCACTGGCCGGGTGTGGGCACTGTCGGAGGATGGCCACCGGTGTACGAGCACTAGCTGCGGTGTGGAAGGGTGGGACGACTACGTCGTCTTCTGCAGTGACGACTGCAGGATTGGGCATGAGTATGCCAGTTTCTTTGCAAAGGTGTTGGACTATTTGCCATAAAATTTCAGTTTTTTAGGTTTCTAGAAAGGTGGTGCAGCTGGACTATTTTCCAAATTGAATGAATTTTTAATGCACAAAAATATACGGTCCACAGGGACAAGAGCGATTAAAATTCTACGTTGACATCAAAATATACGTACGACAGATTACAAGTTCATACACAGCCAAGGAGGAAGGATGTATATACATAGATTCACGGGCCAGGTGCTATGTCGGCTGCTCATGTTACCGAAAGGATTCATTCCATCTGTACTCAACCCTAACCTTATGTTCCTCGGTTCTGCACCGAACTCTTTGAAGGTCCGATCGAAGTTCCTCCACTGGGCAGAATCAGCATGGTGTCTTAGTTTTCCATCTTTCTTACGCTCCTCCGAGTGCCAACGCATCAATCTTGCCTCCTTTCGGTTCGCAAATAAACGCTTCAAACGTGGGATCACAGGAAGATACCACAACACCTTAGCAGGAGGTCCTTGCTTCACCTTAGCAGTATTCTTACGCTTGTATCGGGATGCTTTGCACACGGGACATACATGCAAGTCTGCATACTCTTTACGATACATGATACAATCGTTCGGACATGCATGTATTCTTTGTACTTCCATTCCCAATGGACAAAGAACCTTCTTGGCTTGGCAGGTGGTGTTGGGCAGCACGTTTCCCTCCGAAAGAATGTCCGCTAGGAGACCTAACAATGCCGTGAAACTCTTGTCGGACCAACCATTGCTCGCCTTCAATTTCAGCAGTTCTAGTACGGTTGACAACCTTGTGTATTCCGGCTTGCAGCCAGGGAACAAAGGCTTCCCCAGGTCCTCCATTAAGCGCTCGAATTTACAAAACTCTCTCTCATTGTAGTTTCCTTCTGCATCGCGTAGCATCTGATCCAGATTGTCATTGTACGACCTGTCCTCATAAAAAATACAGTCCACCTCCGACATATCGTTGACTTCCTCGGCGATGTCATCATTATTAACTTCCTCGGCGATGTCGTCATTATTAACTTCCTGTATAATCTGCTCTTCACCGTGACTGGTCCAACATGTATACCCTTTTTTGAAACCCCTTTGAATCAAGTGCCCTACGATCTGCGCCGGGTTGTTAAAAATCTTCAGATTACCGCAATCAATGCATGGACAGTACATAAATTCTATCCCCTTATTCAACATATCCTGCTCCGCGGCTCTTTTAAAAGCAATCACGCCATTAATGTACTCTTCACTCACACGGTTCGCACCGTACATCCAGTTTCGGTCCATCTACGCTACGCACGTAACAATTAGTAGTGTTAAATTATATTAATAAACTACAAATACGTTACTCCTCCATTTAACCAAATACACTAAAATTGATTAAAGATAAACCTAGAGCAAATATAAAGAGTTAAAGATCGTTACCCTCGGAGCTCACGACGAAAATTCCAAATATCCCACGAGATTCCTCACTGTCCTAGTCTCCTTCAGGCCACAGTGCAATGTGAGACTTAAGTGGACAGGGCAAGAGAAGAGCCACAGTCGAAATGCACCTCCCCCATAAGCTTATCCCACTCACAAAACACCCACTGTCGAAACAAATAAACACTCATTCACAACACCCAAACCGAGAGCTACCACCAAAGCCAAGCCTCACAAAGCAAGCATGCAAGCCAAATAGTCATAAGTTGCTAGGGCAACCCACAACCAAAAACAAGGCAAGCAAAATAAACAAGCCTCCTACAGCCAACACAGAGCAAAGCTTCTCTATTCCAAAGAATAGATCAGAGGCGCTAGGGCAGGGGGTCTGTCGGGTTTTGATATTTATAGGGGTGGCATATCACAGACGGTTCTTATTCCCAACCGTCTGTGCTGTGAATATATCACAGACGGTTCCTATAACTAACCGTCTGTGTTGAACTTATACAGACGGCTCCATGTTGAACCGTCTGTGATATCATCCATATCACAGACGGTTCATAAGTTTAACCATCTGTGATATACCATATCACAGACGGCTCTATTAAAGAGCCGTCTGTGATATTACGATATCACAGACGGTACTTTAATAGAGCCGTCTGTGATATGGTAATATCACAGACGGTTCTTTAATAGAGCCGTCTATGATATCCTTTTTATAAAGAGCCGCACCGCTAGGGTTTTGCTCTTTACTCGTCACTTCCTCTCCTCTAGGGTTCGCCCGTTCACCTCCCCGGCCGTAAGACCCGACGCCGCCGCCCCCGACATCGACGACGCTGCCTCCGCCTCGACGCGCGGCCTCCTCCACGTGTCGGCCTCCTCCCTCTGCACAGGCCTCCTCCCCACGCCGTCCTCCTCCCCGTGTCGGCCTCCTCCCCTGCACCGGCCTCCTCTGATGAACCCGAAGGTCCGATTGTTAGCCCGATCTTTCGATGAGAATGATATGTTCGGTAGGCGTCGCTCAACTCTCACGATCCTGGCTACGAACACGCAAGGCTCGAAACTATGCAATGGTTAAACAGCTCGACAAGTCGTTATCAACCGTGCACGAATACCCGGTTGACCTGACCACGAAGGTCGATTCCTGCATACACCGAAGAAGCACGCAAGAACAAGATCAAGCAATCTGAAATTGCAAATATTGATTGAAATATTTGAAATGAGTTGGGATTCTGAATAAGGATCTTAATTGGGTGGTCTAGTCGACACACGCAAAAGATACAAGTTGCAACGAAGGCAAACTAAACATAAACAAAATCCAAGAAAACTAGAGGGGGTGTGGCCTCCTTATATAGGGGAGGAAGAGCTACAAATCTAAAAGAAATAGAGGGGCGAGACTAAAACTTGCGGGCACTGTTCACATGAACAGTAACCACGCCCCCAGGTGGGCCGCCGGCAGATGGGCCAAGTTCAGTATGATTACAAAGCCCAAATTGGCCCAAACAAGTGATATGACGTCTTCTTTTGATCATTGCGATCAGCCCAGAAGGAATTTGGAGGTGAGACCAGATCCGTTGGAAAGAGGACGAAATAAGCTTTCAATCAAGTACTCGTGGACCTCTAACGGACTCCGTATGTGAAAGTTATGTCTATTTTAAGTTGGTGCTGTCAAGCTGATTCCGGAGGCCAAATTGGATTCCAAAACGGGTCCAGCTCGAACTGCTTACTTGTCTTGGACCAAAAGTGACATGGCGCTATATATATATATATATATATATATATATATATATAGTTCATATAATATAAAGACACTTCTAGAAACAAGCTCACCTGATAATTTAAGTGAAGCGTACGAGCTCTTATACTTGGACAGTAAGCATAGCAAATATGGTTGTATCCATAGGGGTCATGTCCTCATCATCCTCCCTTTCTTGAAAACAAAGCCGTCCTCGGCTTTTTATAAGCTGAAAATAGGGTAAAAAAGAAGCCAAAGTGTATGCATGGTATATGTATATGTCATCTGTTTTAACGGTTCTTCGTTGTTGCACAATTAATGTTAGACGACAGCAGCGATCATAAAAGATCATTGTATTATTACCCCAAGAATAATCATATATGTTAATGAGCAAAACAAAATTTCTCACATAGCAATTATTGCAACTAAACTTGAAGTGGTAGCATATATGGGCAAATCTACAACTTTTGGAATCAAACAAAGCTCATCCATATTATCAGATTTCAATGGAGCAATAGCAAATTCATCTAGCAAGGGTGAAATGATGTGTAAATTATTCCATACTTCAACATCTTGATGCAGATTGTCCACACTAGATGGTGCAATAAGAGATAAACACATGGGCATTGAATGAATACTAAATTTTAATTTTCTCTCATAATGAACAAGATTCTGCACATAATAATTGTTGTTCAAAACAACAAGCTTCAATTCATCTATGTAATCACAAGTTATGCATATTCGATAAATAAGAAATTGATTGTCTACACCATAATCTCCAATCAAATTAAACTTATACCCAGGGGTGTAGGCACTAGACAAGCATTTTGAATATGCGATTTCAGAAACTTTCTCCATAGCATGTGACAATTTCACAGGTGGATCCAACATAATGTAACATAAAGAGTCAGTAGGAGAAATTCTAGTCAAAACGTCTTTATGTCTAACCAATTCCACATGATCATTGTATGCGATTAAATCATCACATGACTCATTCAAAACAGCATGCAATTCAATTATTTCAGCACATGGTGCACTCAACTCTGTTGGCAAATCAATCAAATTATCACAGGATTCATGCAAATTCTCAATAATATCGATTCGTAGCTAGGAAATTAATTTCTACCTTCTCAAAGACTAGATTCATCCACCTCATGTGATGCAGTGGTTTCTACTACAATCTGATTTTCCCATTGCTCAATGATACTAGGCATGAAATCATGGTTATTGTTCTTAGGTTGAGTGTTCAAATCAGTACCTTTGGTATTACCTTGTAGGATCGCCTCAGATGATGTTGATACTGAAATTGGTGAGTAGTTAAAAGCTTTTCCTTCCTCTTCTTGCTCCAGCTCAATTAACAATGAACGAGCCAAGGGTGCAAGACAACGAGACAGAGTAACGCCCATAGTAGTAGGGGCGGCCATCATGGTAGATGCAGCAGCAGGAGAAGCAACCGAAGATGATCTTGATGCGGAGATTTGTACCGTGCGCTTATTTGTTTCATGTACACGTGAAGGTGTAGTGGAAGTAGACGAAAGAGCACGAACGGTCTTGGATTGTCGTCCCTGTACTTCTTTTTCAACTTGGCAAGCAAGACGAAACAAACGAGTGACAGTAGGAGGTTTATAAACAAGTTTATTCCGAATTTGATGGTTTAATCCTCCTAGAAATCTAGTTATCTTCGCATCTTCACTTTCTTCTAAACCACAACGAGACAAAGCAGTTTGCAAATCTTGATAATAATCCTCTACAGAACTACTACCTTGTCTTAAACGTTGCAATTTATTAAGCAATTCACGAGAATAATATGAAGGTACAAATCTATGTCTCATTGCTCTCTTCAAATCATTCCATGTTCTAGGTACGTTCTGATTAGTACGACAATATTTACTCCACCAAATAGATGCAAAATCATAAAACTCACGAGTAATGTTCTAACTTTTAGATGATCAGAAATTCATGGCATGCAAATAATTGTTGTACATCTAATTCCCATATGAGATAAGCATCGGGATCATAATTCCCGACAAACGAGGGTGCCGTGAAGTTAATTTTATGAGACATACTATCACTATCATATACCTCCCGTGGTGAAAAACTTGTCTCAAGTGTGCATCTTCCTCGCTCACCATCTTGCACTCCCGTCCAACAGTTCGAAGAAGAGGTGGATATATCTTGCAATCTTTCCGTGAAGCTGCCATAGTTTGTAGAAAACAAGGAAACAAATCACAAGTATATGTCCCTATGAACTACTAGGTTCTGAAGGCTCAACCAAGTCACTCACACTGAAGCTTATACCCAGTTCTTACAAGTTCTTACCAATGCAGCAAGGAAGTGGTACAACCGGTGGCTGGTTCGTGATACTCTCACTTGCGATCAGCCCAACGATTGCGAGGAACGACACCTGCTGAGTTAGTAGAAAGTGGAGCTTGGAAGGCTTCAATATGGTAGCAAGGATCAGCAATAATCAAAATAGTTAATGCAAGTTGAAAGATTGTTCAAAGTACTAGCCAATGTTGCTGATCCTAGCCTAATCAAAGCTAGCTAATCAAAGCCCTATGCAAAGAAGTGTATGTACGCACACGCAACGATCAATGTGACTTGATGCAAGCAAGGGAAAGCCTCACAACAAGTGCTAGGAGAGAAGCTAGTCAACTACTCAAACTTCTTTCTAAGGGCACAAGATTGTTCGCGTGATGTAGAGTACAAAAACAGCAATATCGATGCACGCAAACAGCCATCTAGATTGAGCAGAAACAATAGCTAGTCTCAAAAGATAAAAAAACAAAGTTTTATATGGCTTATATATGCTTTTCTGAAAGGTTTCGACGAGATCTACAACTTTTCGGTTGAGACGAACTCCAAATTCCGAAAGGAAGATCGAAGGAAACGGCAAAAACAGAAACCGAAAACTTGCAACGCGAAATCGGGGCCGAAGATGGCCGATTTTGGGGCACCTGGATGGAGACAAGTGGCTTAGGTGGAAACGATGCGCCTCATCATTAGCTTCGAAAAGAGCACAAGAACATCGAAAACGGACACCGTATGCAAAAGTTATGCCCGTTTTACTGAAGGTGTCTCCGATACGGAATTCTACTCAGACTCGAATCCGTCTCGGGTTTAAATTTGAAATTGCTATATCTTTCAAACCCTTGAGCCAAACTTGCTGAATTTTTTTTTGAAGCTTTTGGTTATACGTAGAAGGTCTGCACCAATTTTCACTAGCTTTGGCAAAAATTTTCCATGCTTTTCAATTTTCGGGAAGGTGGACACCCTTTTTTTTGTCCTTTTTTTGTCCTCTTTTTTTTTTCTCTTGAACCAGAAAATAACTCTTGGTTAGGGTTTGAAACTGAAATTGGAAACAAACAGATTAGGGTTTGATTGCCGCGGCAACTAAAAGGTAGCGGCGGCAGGCGTTTTCGGCTGCCACGGTAGGATGTGGCAGCGGCGGTGACAGGGCGCGCTGGTGGCTGCCGCGATAGGCATTGTGGCTGCCACGGCAGTGATTGGCAGCGCCGGAGGCGACAGGTCGCGCAAGTGGCTGCCGCGGCAGGCCTTTTGGCTGACACAGCAGAGATTGGCAACCGATGTGGTTGCTGCGGCAGAAGCCAAGGGGGCTACGGCAGGGGATGTGTTGTGGTTGCCACGGCAGCAGAAGGAAATCAGTAGTAGGCGCTGCGGTTGCCCCGGTCAGCGAGAGGAATCAATGGCAGAGCAAGATGCTTGCCGCGGCGGCAAGATACGTGCCGTAGCAGCGGCGGCAGGCTGTTTTTGGTGCCGCGGCAGGGAGCGGTAGCGGCGACAAGATGCGTGCCAGGCAGCGAGAGGCGGCGGCAGTAGGCCTTTTTTTGTGTGCCGCGGCAGGGATTGGTAGCGGCGGCAGAGATTGTAGTTGCCGCAGCAGCGATGGCAGAAGGTTTTGGTTGCCGCGGCAGCGATGGCAGGCGATTTTGGTTGCCGCGGCAGGAAGTGTCAGCGGCGGCAGAGATTGTGGTTGCCGTGGCAGCGAGCGACAGGAGATTGTTTGGCGCGAAGTTGGACACAATGATGAAGCTACGCAAAGGAAACACGAAGATCAAGATGCAAACTAGACAATGACGAACTAGACTCCAACTAAACTAGAGATCAGCAACTAGACACGTGATGCAACCAAAAATTCAACAAGCAAAAACTGAGAAGAAAAATTGCAATGGCATAGATTGGTTTGGACAGGATGACTAACCCTATATTTTTTTAAAATTTTTGTGGTTTGTGGACTATAGGAAAAAAATTCTCACCGAAGAACTGTAGCTCTGATACCACCTGGTGAACCCGAAGGTCCGATTGTTGGCCCGATCTTTCGATGAGAATGATAAGTTCGGTAGGCGTCGCTCAACTCTCACGATCCTGGCTACGAACACGCAAGGCTCGAAACCACGCAATCGCTGAACAGCTCGACAAGTCATTATCAACCGTGCACGAATACCTGGTTGACCTGACCACGAAGGTCGATTCCTGCATACACCGAAGAAGCACGCAAGAATAAGATCAAGCAATCTGAAATTGCAAATATGAATTGAAATATTTGAAATGAGTTGGAATTCTGAATAAGGATCTTAATTGGGTGGTCTAGTCGACACACGTAAAAGATACAAGTTGCAACGAAGGTAAACTAAACATAAACAAAATCCAAGAAAACTAGAGGGGGTGTGGCCTCCTTATATAGCGGAGGAAGAGCCACAAATCTAAAAGAAATAGAGGGGCGGGACTAAAACTTGTGGGCACTGTTCACATGAACAGTAACCACACCCCCAGGTGGGCCGCCGGCAGATGGGCCAAGTTCAGTATGATTACAAAGCCCAAATTGGCCCAAACAAGTGATATGACGTCTTATTTTGATGACTGCGATCAGTCCAGAAGGAATTTGGAGGTGAGGCCAGATCCGTTGGAAAGAGAACGAAATAAGCTTTCAATCAAGTACTCGTGGACCTCTAACGGACTCCGTATGTGAAAGTTATGTCTATTTTAAGCTGGTGTTGTCAGGCTGATTCCGGAGGCCGAATTGGATTCCAAAACGGATCCAGCTCGAACTGCTTACTTGTCTTGGACCAAAAGTGACATGACGCTGCACATATATATATTTCATCATTAGGTAGTATCATATAGTTCATATAATATAAAGACACTTCTAAAAACAAGCTCACCTAATAATTTAAGTGAAGTGTACGAGCTCTTATACTTGGAACAGTAAGCATAGCAAATATGGTTGTATCCATAGGGGTCATGTCCTCATCATCCTCCCCGCGCCTCCGTCCTCCCCGCGTCGGCCTCCTCCCCTGCACCGGCCTCCTCCTTGCACCGTGAGTTGTTGTGCGGCATCCTCTCTGTGAGTATTCCTATATTACGATTTGTCCCGGTGGATATATTGACTTTGATAGTCTTTGATAATATGTGAATTGAATCTAGTACTAAAGATATTACAAATTGATCAGTGGGCTTTTTGACATGCTTTGTGATGAACTTTGTCTTATACTGAGATTGAATGTGATAGTTAGTTCATTCTTGAGCTCTATTGTATTACTTGCTACTGTCAATTTGATATACTGTTAATTTGTTACTTTCGGTTGAATGCTAGTTATTCGATTCTTACGTTCGCTCTGTGATGAACTTTGTCTTATCTTGAGATTGAATGTGATAGTTAAGATAATTTTGATATGATTGAGACCATTTGTGATTAAGCAAAGTATTGTTTAGAGCTCACAGTTTGAATTTATACTATCATATTCATTTAATGAAGAGTATAAATAATAGGATTGAGATGGCAAAGACTTGTTCTTTTGCAACTCTCCTTCTGAGAGCACAAACTATCATCAATCCTTCTTTATATATTACATTTGTGCATCATTTTCGGTTAAGTTGAGTAAATCTGCTTGAATCTGGTCAGTTAGAGCTTAAGTATATTGCTTCGTGCATATATAGATAGCAAGTAAGTGACATGGCGTCCGCACCATCTTCGCCGCTGTCATCGACGTCGCCGAATGCGTCTGGATCTCCAAGGAAAGTGGTACGTACGCGAGATGGCAGAGGAACATCGAAAATTCCTCCGGGCCTAATGACCGTCACGGTGGTCAATACCAATGGGATCCCTGTGAGTCCCCCCAAAGCAGCGGCGAGATTCCGGACCATCTGCGGGATACTTGGAAGGGAACGGGCCCCCATCACCACACTGAGCTGGGACACTGTGTCGGCTGATCGGAGACGCGAGCTGTGGGACGAAGTTTTAAAATCGTTCACTTTCCCAGACGCAGACCTGAGGCGCATGGAACGGCAGGCGTTGCTCTCGATCGGAAAGGCGTGGAGGACCTTCAAGAGCGTGCTTGTCACGAAGTACGTGAACACAGGTCGAACGCCCTTCACGGCATATAAATTCTTGTCGCGGGATATATGGGACGCCTTTGTGCAAATGAAGACGATGGCCGAATTTCTTGAGGAAAGTGCGACGCACAAGGCTCTCCAGACACTGAACAGTCACCCCCACAAACTCGGCACCGTTGGGTACGCGGGTAAAACCGCGCAATGGGCGGCGGAGGACGAGAACGAAACAAGGCCATTTGCTGAGTTCACAGATAGGCACGCTCTCTCCTGGTTAAGAGCGAGGGAATCAATCACGTCTTCAGGCAAAATCTCTTTCACAAACCCGGCAGACCGGGATCTGGCCAGCCGTGTGGTAAATATGTCTTCGAACTACCTAGTTGTTAATAAGTCCATAACTTCATAATGTCTATAATAACATGATGACCTCTTGCAGCAAGAATTGAGTTCCGCATGTTCAAGGCTCCTTCCAAGCGCAGCGAGGAGAAGGATATACTATCTACGGCTCGGGAAACAAGGAGCACACTGGTCGCACGCGAGGCAAAGGGGTTAACGTATCTTGGAGGATGGATTCCCACGACATCGCACGTATAGGAGCAGGAAGAGATCCAAGGCGAGCACGACACAGAGTTGGAACATGTGCTTACTACAAAATTTGAAGGAAGAGAACGGGTGTTTACTTCAAAATTTGAAGAAAAGATAGCAAGATTGCAGGACCAAGTGAATCAACTCCTACTCCTCAACCAGTCACAAGCCGCCCCCGTTGTTTTGGGAGCCAGTCCTCCTCAACATCGGAGTAATGTCGCGTCCACGTAAAATTATGAACATGATGACGTCCAATTACCTATCGATGACATCAAGGTAATGTACATCTCTGGAATGCTCCAAAGATAGACCTATAGGACACCTTAGCTAATTGCGTATCGTTTTGTAGGAGCCGACGCACTGCACGCTCCAGGTGAGGATGGTTGGGATGTCTATTGGGGCTGGGCGTGGGGTGGCGTATCCATGCAAGGAAGGGATAGTGCAGCACGGTGCCCAAGTGGCGCAGGGTTACGCTAGGGTCCAGGTGGACATGGTACATGACAAGTTTAGGGCCGTCCCGCTGGAGATTCGCCCGAACAACGACATCAGAACACTAGGGGATGCCGTGTACAATTTTATCCAGTGGCCCAAGAAGAACATCGCCCTTGACCCTGCAGTGCCACCTCAACCTTTGATGACTCCACCCCAACCATCTCGACATGACCATGCCTCTCCAACAGGACCCAAGAAGGACATCGCCCTGGATCCTGTAGTGCCGCCTCAACCCCTGATGACTCCACCCCAGCCATCTCGGCACGACCATGCCTCTCCAACAGGACCCTCCATGACTACACCTCAACCTTCGCTTCATAAGCCCGCCTCATCGGTTCCCGTGGAGAAGACACCGAACGAACAAAAAAAGCTTGCCGCCTTATCGGTTCCCGAGTCATCTCACAGGAAGACGCGTAGCGGGCAAGTCGTTCAGGACAAATCGAAATCGAAGAACAATAAGGCGTTTCCGCCTCCTAACCCTAAGAAATACTCTTTCGGAAGTCCGTTGGCCACCACCGCAGTATTAGCCTACACTGGATTAGCTTGTCAGAGTTTGCATACCTGGTACTTGCACAAGACCAAAGAGAAAGGGTGCGCTGATGGAATCACCGTCAGATACACGGAGGGCTATGTCCTCCACGAGCCGGCCCCCTTCGTCGTGGGCTTCGATGACTTATTCGACCTATTCAACCTCAAAGCCCTCGATGCCTCACTTCTACGATGCTGGACACTGTAAGTGTGTACAATCAAGTTCTACATTCACGTAATACCGAGTATAACAACTCATTGCTTATGTATAAATACATGATTAAAAATGCCCGGTGATTGAAAGAACCGGTGGGTTTCCTCGACCCACACGTGGTCTCTGAGCAAACCATCTTGGCAGCGCATCCACGCCGAAATACATAACGACAGGATTGCTTGCTCAAAACGACAAGGACTGCATAATGGTGCCCTACAACCAGAAGTAAGTGCTTCACTACTTGCTATACAAATTTCATTTGTAATTTATACGCAGCACGAACTTAGGTTTAATGACTCAAGCGACATACATTAGTAGGCACCACTAGATCCTTTTAGTCACTATACCAAAGAGGAACCAGGTACTATACCTTGATTCCCTAGTCAAAAAAGCCCCGACTTCACCCTTGTGCAAAGAGTACTCGACAGGTGTACTCATTTCCTCCATACATAACTCTATTGTAGTCTTCCTTCGTTTGAAATGGTCGAGGTTAACTTTTTGGAAACATGTAGGTCGTTCATCTCCTATATTGCCGAGGGAGGGCTATACAAGGGAACGAACGCCACATTTAATCACAGGATGCGATTTTCGGTACGTGCTACAACACAATAATCCTATATCATACTTCGTAATAATGTGTCTCGAACTGACTATACCTATATATGTAATTCTATTTTTGCAGTGCCGCCAGCAAAAAGCAGAAGGATGTGCATTCTACGTTTGCCATCATATGCAGATTCTCATGTGTGCTAAGTTGAAGGATCCCGAGGTTGGTCAATCTCACAATAATTATTTCCTAATTATAAATTTAAATATATATGCTTACTACTTTACTCTTGCTAGCTACAGGGCTTGAATATAGATTTAGATTCACTCGTTCAGAGAGAGATCTCGGATGTTCGAGGGAGGCTCTGCACCTTCATCATGACGGATATCATCCGTGCCGACGGAGAGTTTCACTACAACAACACCGCTGAACGACCTTGAATGATTCATTAATTGTAATTCACTTTGAATAGTTGTAATTCAATTGTAACTCTAACAATATTTGATACATATTCGTTTCTAATTGATTTTCAGTTATAAATTATCACTTTGAGTGTCAACGATTGATTCATCTGTAATGTTTCTATTTTCTGCCTGCTTGTTTTCAGAGGGCATGGCTAGCAATTCCTGAGGCTAGCCGAAAATCAAAAATAAATTAGTTAGGCTGAAAGAGCTATCACAGACGGTTCATAATTATCACCGTCTGTGATATCTGAATATCACAGACGGTTGGTAACTAGAACCGTCTGTGTTGTGACGTATCACAGACGGTTGGTGACTAGAACCGTCTGTAATATGTGGATATCACAGACGGTTGGTAACTAGAACCGTCTGTGTTGTGACTTATCAAGACGGTTTTTTAACCGTCTGTGATAACCGCCAGTTATCACAGACGTACAAAAACACAGACGGTTTCGAACCGTCTGTGATGATGTTTTCTGTAGTAGTGTCTGAAGGTTTTAGATTTATGAGGTAAAGCTAGTATAAATAAGGACAAAAGGCCAATCAACTTCAATTTGCCTTATGCACTTTAGCATATGCCAAATCAAAAGAGAGCTTAAGTAGTACAATTGGCAATACTTCTATATTAATCAAGACACTGCACCTCAGCCTAAACTTTGCTGGATCTTGATTAGGAAAAGCACCAAGTTAGATGGTATTTATATCTGAGTTGAGCACCAAGTTGCCACATCGTGAGTGCTCTAGACCTCGTGGTTTTAGAACCATAAGGTCAATTACATGGAATTAATTATAGATTGGAAGAAGGGATGCATTTCAGGAGCTGAGAGCTGAGCATTACATGCGTCGCATGAGCTGCTTGAGATTAACATTGGCTCAACTAGAGAATAATACAAGGTTTAAAAAAGGGCGTATAGAAGGTCGATCTGAAAAAACTAGAGAATAATACAGTAAAAGGTTGAGGAGACCATCTTTTTAGTTCAATTCATTTTTCATTTAGGGTAGCTAGGAAACAAAGTTCGGCTCATTTATAGAAGGAAAAAGTCCGGTTTACTCCCTCGAACTATCATAAAAGTCTGGTTTACCCCCTGAACTACAAAACCGGTTATTTAACCCCCTAAATTTGTGAAAACCGGACAATTAACCCCTCACAGCGGTTTGGAGTGGTGGTTTTGCTGATGTGGCAGTGGTTTTGCTGATGTGGCACATATTGTGCCACGTGGACATCCACATCACTCTTTCTCTTCTCTCTCTCTCTCTCCCAGTCAGCCTTCTCCACTGAGCCCAACCGAGAGAGAGACCTGAGTGTGCACGCGCCACTCACGGTCGCCCCTACCCATTCCTCCTCCACGACCACGTCGGCGCGCTCGAGCTCGCTGTCGCCGCCCGCCCCAGCCCTCCCGCAGGGAGTACACCTATGTGACCTGTAACATCCCAAATTTAGGCTTGTGTTTCAAATGTAAGAAAATGAGTAGAAATTAAAACTTTTTCTTACATCTTGTATTTCCTGTTTGTACTGAACAACTATTGTACAAGAAGTTATGGAAATACAAGGTCACAAGTCTTTGATCCAAATCTTGATCCTTCAAAAACATTCTTGTTCCATCTTGTGATCATCTCCTGGGAATATTTTTCCTAAGTTCTTGGGATGGTGTGACCCCTCTGAAAAATTTCACAATTTTTAGAAATTGTTTGAATACTTTTGGAGGTGGGTCAAACCCAATCATAATCTGGTCAAACAGAGGACCAGCACCTTGTCAAATCTTTGGAGGAAAATCCACAGCACCAAAACCTCTGAAAATTTTATGCAAGGTCCGCGTTTGAGTCAGAAAGCTCCTGTAAAAATTTCAGAAATTTTGGAGTTGGTCTGCTACCTCAAACAAACCGTCAAAGTTTCTGTCCTTTCTAAACCCTACTTTCAAAATTCTCTATCAGGTCTGAGTCGGACTCAAGCTCAGACCCGAGCCCAACCTCCGGCCTTGGTCGCGCCTAGCCACCTAACTGCACTGGGCGTGGTCAATTGGGCACGTGTGGTCTGGACCGTTGGTTTTCAATCCAACGATCAGGGACCTCCTCAAAAGACCACCCTAGGACCTCTTTTGCATATTTTGCAAAGACCACCCTTGGGAACCCTTCTTAGACCTCCCCGACCACCCCTAGCGGTTGGGTGATCGTGGGCCGTTCATCCCTGGATCGGGGGCTCAGACCTCCCCTTAGTGTTAGGACCTCCTCTGCATCGGGTGATCTGGGACGTCCAGGACCTCCCCAAGCTAATCCGGGACGTCCAGGACCTCCCTCAGCTCTGTTTCTCTTCCTCACGACCTCCCTGAGGTCTGCTCGCCATGATTTTTCGCACATCTGCACATGTGTCAGGACCAGGGCAGTTGAGGACAGTGATATGTCACCTTTTTGTCCATGTCAACGGCTCTTTTAGCTGCCACGCATTTAATGCCCTGCAGCTTTAACCCTAAAAGTCTTCACCTGCTCTGTCATGTCCTCCATGCGTGCTCTTGGCAGGGGCATGGACCATGTTCACAGTGAACATGTCTGAGCCATTGCCAAGCTCCCCGGCTATGTATAGCTTATGCCTTCTTCCTCCTTTTCTTTCTCCAACCCTTGTGTGTTTGAAACTCCCTCGGTTGTGAGCGTGAGCTCCAAGCCCGAGCACCCAAGAACACCACCCCTGCCGCCATTGTTGCAGCTTAAGCTCCAGTGGTTCCCTCAAGTTCTTGGCTTGTCTTTTGGTAGTATTGATCACCTCAAGCTTTCCCTAACTCTCTTTGGTTGATTTCGCAGTGGGAGTCTCTGTGGGAACTCGTTCTTCGAGGTCGCCCTCGCTTCTTCCTCACCTCCGCGAGTTCGTGGTCACGTGGCACCTTCTTGGCTTCCTCCTATCCTCCGAGCTCCTCTGAACCTCATCTTGGCCCCGTGAGTTCATTCTAGCCTCCTAGAGCTCAAGCACGTGTCAGGTTAGGTCGTATCGAGCCTTTTTCGTGTTTTCGGTTTTGCCAAAAATCTGTTCACCACCCCCCGGCTCATGGCGTTCGAGCCGCCGCGCGTAAAGTTGCCACCTTTAGCCCGTGATGATATTGCGGTTTCATTCGCAGTGTAGTTGGCGCCGCCATGCGCCGAGTCGCCGCGGCAGCCGTGAGCGCACTCGGGAGTTTGCCGTTCGTGAGCTCCGTTTTCATCATTTTTTGGACAGCTTTAATGCACAATCATTGCTAATCATTGGTGCATTAATCGTGTCTTAATCTGCGCTGTGGTGTCACTGACATGTGGGCCATGGGCTTAGAAATTAAATTCGAAAGTCATTTAGTGTCCCTTTTAGGTTCATTTATTGCCAATCATCAGGAGCAATAAATTTTTCTTAGCCGCCCCTTTTTGTCGCTGTCCGGTGGTCCTGCGCCATTAAAAGAAAACCCCGGACCTCCTCGGGCTAATCTTGGCCGTTCACGACCTCTCCAAGATTAGATCTGGGCCTTAGGTTCTTTCCCGAAAAATCCTAAGTCTCAGGACCTCCCCTCGGTTCAATCTCAACCGTCCAAGACCACCCTCGTGTTAGATCCTGACCATAGGATCTTGTCTGTGAAAACTCTAGGTCGCAGGACCTCTTCGGTTTGAATCTGGGCCGTTAAGACCTCCCCCCTGGGAGATCTTAGCCATCGGGGTCCTCCTCCGCTAAATCCTCACCCCTAAGGCCTCCCTGTAAAATCCCAACCGCTAGGACCTCCTCCTCGAGTTATCTCCACCGTTTAGGACCACCCCGGGTTCAATCTGAGCCGTGGGCTCGTTTCTGTACAACGTTAAGTCTTCGGGACCTCCTCGTGCAATCTGAGCCGTTGAGTACCTCTTCGAGCGTAGATCTTGACCGTAGGTCTCTGTTCGCAAAAACCTTAAGTGCCCACGACCTCACCTGGTTAGATCTCAGCCGTCTAGGACGTCCCGAGATCTAATCTGAGCCGCTAGAACCACTCCTGTGCAAAAAGACCTCCCCGTGGTCTTTTTTGTAAAGACCACCCTCTCGGACCTCCTTGGGGTCCTCTTTGCGAAAAGACCTCCCTTAGTTGTTTTATAAAAACCACCCCTGAGCCACCCCCCGAGGTCCTCTTTGCAAAAGACCACCCCTGGTCTTTTGTAAAGAAAACCTTCAAAACTGCCTTTGGGGTCCTCTTTGCAAAAGACCACCTCGGGTCCTTTGTGAAGGAGACCGCAAGACCTCCCTCCGCGTCGATCTGAACAGTTCAGGACCTCCCTAGGCCTTATCTGAGCCGTCCAGATCTCCTCCCATTAAAACCCTGTCACTTAGGTGTAACACCCCAGCTCAGCATTGAGCCTGGAATGCTACCAAACTAACATTAAACAATTCTAAGCCAAAACATCCTACCAAATTTTTTAAGAACCTCCCAGTATTATTAACTACGGGAGGTTCCAATATTTGAATAAAACGTATATAATTAATCCAACATTCAGCATAATCAATAGGCATTCAAAACATGAAAGCAACTAGCATATCCAGAGATATCCAAAAGACACTACCTATCATTATTACACTTAATCCAATGCATGAAGCATAATCATAAACAATCTCTAAGCAAAGTTGCTCCTTTATTAAAGTATGAACTACAAATTTATCAACTTTTAAGGTGGATGGTAGTGTGTGTGTCCAACTCAAGTCTACTCCTCCCATGCATGCCATTCTTGCAAGTGGTACCTAAAAACACAACAAAAGCAAGGGTGAGTCCAAAGACTCGCAAGTACCAATAATGAAACATTAATCTCACATTTACATCATCAACATTCCATTCCAAAGCTTTACACAAAAACATATCTCATGAGGTATGTATGCGAATATGCAATGCAACTTTTCTCTTTCACTCTTTGTCGCATTTCACCGTAATGCGAGATATGCGACAAATCACCGATACCATGCCTGTGCTCGCAAGCACAGGACCAATTTCCCAATACTCCGCAAGTAAAGGGACCTCAAGCCCACACTCCACAAGTGTGGGACCTCAAGCCCGTCATATACATGACGGGATCTCAACAAATGCTTGGTCACCACGTGACCAAGACTTTATTTTGTCAACATGTTGCATATGCACACATCATGAATCATCATAATCATACCTCCTCAGCAATATCACTTATGAATTTAACTCATTCATACTTCTATCATTCATATCATAAGCATTTACCATCTTTAATCAACATATCACACTATCAACTAAGCATAGCTAATATGTATCAAAACATAGCACTCATCGCCAAACAATTCATAATTACTCTATCAAAGCAGTACTTGCAACCATCAAGATAATTTGGTACTCATCACAATATCATCCCTTCATGGCTATTATGACCCAAACACAAACAGATCCACGAGATACAAGCATAATAATACAATAACCGGATACTTGCCTCAACCGTATGCGAGCGGTGGACGCGAAGTGGGCGCTGCCCCGGATCTCGCTCCCACCGAACATAGAGATAACCCAATCTAAGACCAACATACTGGACCAAAAGCATAAATAACAACACAATTGAACTATCTAAACTTCCAAGCATTTTCCAATCTTCCAATTTCTAGCGATCGCTTTTGGTGTTCACTGCGGACAGTCAACTTCTAAAATACATAACTTTCTGCTCCGGAGTCCAAATAGGATGTTCTTGGACTTTCTGGAAAGGTAATTAAATTACCTAAATAAACTTAGTTGGGGAGCCCTTTTGATTATGCAAACTATTGCCTCTACCAAGCCAACTTACAGAACAACAATTTTCACGTCGGTTTCTCTGGACAGTACACTAAAACCACCATAACTTTTGCTACGAAGGTCCAAATCTTGCGTTCTTTATCTCTATGAAAAGGTATAGAAATTACCTACATTTTTCGTTATACTGAGATCCTCTGATTTCGTCTTTAAATAATAGATTAACTCAGTTTTCTACAGACTGTCAGAATGTTGACAGATTAACCAGACAGCGGCACTAAACAATTCATAACTTTCTAACCGTTAATCGGATTTTGGCGTTCTTGGCGGCCACGGAAAGCTAAGAACATTATCTACATAACTCTAGGAGACCAAAACTCCTAATTCGGCCTCTAAACACCCGAAACTGACCGCGCAATAATCTGGACAGAACGCGATCTATTAAACCGACGCAAATCAATCTACCAAACGACATCAACCGCAACTATTACGCATCAAACAACGAAGAACACGCGACGTTACCCTTGTAGAATCACAGCAAGATGATGAACTCTCCCCATGAAGTTGATCTCCTCTCCTTTCTTCACTTGATCGGCAGCAGGGAGCACCGACGGCGAGGAAGGGAGGCACCAATGGAGGAGGGCACCACCATGGAGGAGAGGTGTGCTACAGTAGCCGTGCTACAGTGTGGCGGCACTGTAGCTACAGTGCATCTAGGATTTTCTCCCTTCCTTTTATTGGTGGCCGACCCCTCATGGGCCTCCTGGGCCAAGGCCCAAGGCCCAAGTTGCCGAAAAACTGCAGAAACCCCCCTTTTTTATGTCTAATTTCTCTTTTGAACGCTTTCTTTCGTAGAATAAATTGGAGTATTACATTAAAACCCCTCTTTCTCCTGTTCAATCGCTTTGCTAAAAGAAATATTCCCCCGATTTTAATTATTCTCTCCCGATTTAATTATTCTCTCCCGATTTAATTTTTGGGGTATTACATTAGGACCTCCCCGAGTAGATCTTGGCCGTCCAAGACCTCCTCGGTTAAATCCCAGCCGATCAGAACCTCCCTCGTTTGATCTTGATCGCCCAGGACCTCCCTCACTTGATCGTGTCCGTTAAAGACCTCCTCTGGAGATCTAGACCGTTGAAGACCTCCTCCGTGAGATCTTAGCCGTCCAGACCTCCTTCCGTAGGTTTACCCTTAGGACCTCCCCTAGTGCTCGGGACCGCCAGATCTCGATCTGACGGTCACGACCTCCGTTAGGCGCGTGGACCTCCTTTGCGTGCGATGTGCATGCACTGGTCGTGGCCGTTGGATCAGATCTCAACGGTCCAGACCTCCCCAGTGCGGGAGGAGGTCTTTTGTGCGCTGTGCTGCGAGGTTCGTGGCCGTGCGATGAAGGATCGACGACCCACGACCTCTCCTTTGTCTTCCAGTTCATTTGGACCTCCCCGAGAGCTCAAATTTTCTAAGTCTTTTGATGTTCCAAATTTCAAAAGTGCATAACTTTGTCATTTTAGCTTCTTTTTGAATGATTCCAGTTGCTGTAGCTTTGTTATAGTATGAACTTTAATCTGAGGGTGAATTTAGGCACTGTTATGTAGCAGAAAATGATATAAACTGCATGATCTTGTTTAGTGAAAATGGTTGTTTAGGAATTCATTGAAAGTTTGTAAAATGCATAACTTATTCTCTTTAACTCCAAACTGAGCAAACTCAACTTGGTAAAATTTGTCTGTAGACATGCTTTAATATGAACTAGGCTTTGTCTTTATTCTTGTTCCTGAAAAGTGATATATGCTAGTTCTAGAACTTAGAAAAAATCATAACTAATTCATTATATCTCCAAATTGTGCAAACTCAGTTTTGCTGTTGTTAGGATAACCATATCTACCTACCATAAAAATTTCAAGTTCCATATCATTCTAGAAATTTTTGCCATGAACAGTAACCGTAATTAATTTAATTATGATTTTTCAAGCTGAGAGAACTTAGATTAGCCATAACTTTTTCATGCTTAGTCCAAATGACCTGTTTCTTGTTTCTAAATTTGTCTAAAATCAACCTCTAGCTGCTGTAGAAATTTCATTGCATTTGGATAACTTTTGCTGTTGAGTTTTATTTGGAGTTCTTGTTCTTATTTGGTTATCGCCTTTTCGCGTTAGGTTCCGAAGGAATTATTGATTGCGTGAGTGAATCCTCTGCAGCAAGAAAGTGATCTACAGAAAGGCAAGCAGTTTGATCATATCCACTCCATCCCATTACTTTTAAAATCTAATACTTTGTTTTACTCGTACGTATGCATGCTTTTGTGTCAATGAATAATTTTGCCGAATAGAGGTAGCTAATCCTATTGCATTGTTTCCCCTAAATTGTTCACCCCTGCCACTACCTTAGGACTATTATCCTTACCGGTGAATTAGAGCCCGGTGAATGATTTAGGGCCTCTTATTTGCCTTTACGATATGATGCTTAGCAATGCTTAGATACCGGTAGAATTGGGCGGTTATCGACTTAGTCGGTAACCTTGATCACACAAAATTATTACAACTTTATGATTCAGCATTTTGCTATGTTTATTGTGAAAACCAAAACCTAAAAACAAATTGATTTAGACTTGGGCACAATGGTATGTTGGTGTGCTTCTGGGTGTGACTGGAATGGTGCCCGAGTCAACAAGGACCGAACATCTTGTTACACTGAACCAAGCATTTTGCGTGCTAACCACACTAGAGGGTATGGGACCTCTCTTGACTTAGTACTTTGGCGTGTATTGGCTTCGGGTCGCAGGGAGCCGCAGGAGGGATGGTGCTGGGAGCATTGTAGAGTCCGAAAGGCTTCCCCCGTGATGGCTGGTTGTCTTTCGGCTGGCAATGTAAGCGTATGGATTCCGGTCCATACGAGCGGCTCGTAGTCAATGCACAATATTGGAAAGCGTCTCGTAGGACTTAGCCGTGCAAAGATACCTTCTAAGTGTGCTTTCGTGGCTTAAAGGCGGTCGAAGTGTGGGTACATTGGTACACCCTGCGAGGTTAAAACTATTCGAATAGCCTCGTCCTAGGTTATGGACACGCTTGGCAAGGTCTTTCAAGAGTTAGACTACAACCTTTTAAATTAAAACTTGACATGGGTGGTACGAATCTGGGATTCGTGCTATGTGTGGTGGCTATTGGGATAGTCACCAATAGGTGGTTACTCTTGTACTTATTGTATCGCTGTTATTTCAACAATTACAATCAGTTTGTCAAATTGCTTTGAATCTATTACATTATTGCAAATGAAAACTTGCTTTATGCTAAAAGTCACCCAGAGCCCTCCACTTAAATAAAGCTTGCATGTAGTTAAATTATAGTTCTCATACCCTTACACGTCGGTCTTGCGAGTACAAAAACAATTTTTGTACTCAGATGCTTTGCTTAATGTTTTTTTGTTGCAGAGGAAGAAGGTGAGCCCCAAGGGCTTCCCTTTTGTGAGATGTGCTTCGGGTTTGGCGACTAGCTTGGCGGCCCGGTTGGTTGCCTTGTGGGTATAGGCACACTAATTGGCTCTTTTGTTATCGCCATCTTATGGCACTTTTGCTTCCGCTGTTCAATTGTTATTAGTTGTCATTTGGCCGGTCGGCCCTTGTTGTAATAAATCCCTATTATGTATGTCTTTTGTTAGACCTGTTGTATGGAATTGATGCATGATTTTGTAACGGGGTGTGTATACTGCATTTCTGGGAAGTATACATATCTCGGGGCTTGGTTTATTTGATTTGTGATGCTAGGGTCAATGAAATACTAAGCCTTACAAGCCGAATAAACCGGGGTCCCCACATGACCGAGGCCACTGGCCACAAGGTCAAGTGGACCACTGAGGACAAGCCGCGCGGGGAGAGGGTGCTCAAGTGGTAGGCCGAGCACGTCGCAGATCAGTCACGACCGCCGCACCGCCCACACCTCCCCTTGCCGCGCCGACGACCTCCTCCCCTGACCGACTGTGTCACCCCGCGTCCTAGAGCTCAAGGAGTGATTGCCCTCGACCAATTCCTCCATTCATCCACAGGAGCCCGTCAGAGCCATCTTCTTCACCGACCCCGGCCACATCCACCATTTTCGTCGCCGCTCCTCCCTCAATGATCTTCGCCCCAATTACTTCCACCCCGAGCACCCCCTCCCCTTCCTCATGCCACGCCGGCCACTAACCGCTCCTCTCCTTGTGCAGTGCAGCATCTCCACGGCGGACCCGTCGCGCCGGCTCAGGCTCGCGTCGCCAGGCCACCATAGCCGCCCTCGGCCCCCTTCGTCCGCTGCGGTGAGCTCCCCTCCACTTGCCGGTGCTCATGCGCACCCTTTCTCCTCCACTCCTCCCCTCTGGCGTCGTTGCCATGATGGTCGTGTCGCCGCTGCCGTCATGCCACGCCGCCTCTAGTCCACCATCAGTCGCCTAGAGCTACGCCGCCAAGACCCCCAGGGCTGCCTCGGCCTCCGGTGCCATCTTGCCCGCACATGACTGCCTCCGTCGCCTCCTCCGCCGGTGTTGAGCGCTGCACGAACCGTCGGGCCGCATGCGGCCATGATGTGGGGAGGAGCTGAGGGGTGCAGCCAAGAGGGGATGGCAGCGGGCCAAGGGGACGGCGGTGGCGGCGGGCCAGGTGAGCGGCGGTGTTGGAACTAGGAGTCGGGCCGGCCGGTGGAAGGGGGGAGCCGAGCTGGCCAAGGGGAACCTCAAGATGGAGTTAATGGAGGGAGAGAGAGAAGAAGGGAGAGATGGAGAAGAAATGAACATATACATGCTGACTGGGAGAGAGAGAAGAAGAGCGAGAGAGTGATGTGGACGTCCACGTGGCAAAATATGTGCCACATCAGCAAAACCACTGCTCCAAACCACTGTGAGCGGTTATTTGTCCGGTTTTCGCAAATTTAGGGGGGTTAAATAACCGGTTTTGTAGTTCAGAGGGTAAACCAGACTTTTCTGATAGTTCGAGAGAGTAAACCGGACTTTTTCCTTTATAGAATGTCTTTTGAGAAAATCTTATTTTAACCCCATTATCAACTACTCCAATCTTCCATTCAAAATATATCGCGTTTTAGATATGCACCATAAAAACTAAATTGCACTAATATTGAACCAGAGTATTAGTAGCGGAGTAGCGGACAGACACAGAACACTCAAATGTGTTTTAAAATATGATTTTTTTTACTTTTTGAGTCAGAGCATTAAAACACATATTTGAGTGATAATCAGAAAATTACACTAGTTTTGATTAGCCAGAGAAAGTACTTTTATGATATGATATCTTTTTTGCTAATATATTACTAGCTATAAAAATTGATGGTCAAGGTTATTTGTCAGAGAATATGAGACTATGCAAAATCAGACAATATCTCCCTCCATTGATTTTTATAAGGTGTGATTTGACTTGGTGCGGTCTTCAAAATTGAACATTGAACGTAAATTTCTTTCAGATATATTGTCCATAACTACAAAATTACGATAATAGGAAAGTACATTAAAATACAAATCCAGCGGCATCACTTTTTCTATCACAAAATTGATATATAGTTAGAGTAATTTTGATCAAGATTACAAAGTTTGAACCTCGCAATACATAGAGACTTAAAAAAACAATATAGGGAGTATTTATTCAACATATAGATGGAGTATTTGTTCCGGGTACACCCTGCTCGTGCCATTGGTTGATTGTCGGTCACTCCTTTATTGGGTGGCACCCCGAAAGGTCTTTTCACCAATATCTACCCCTCCTGCCCATATTCCACCCTCCCCGAAAGGTCTTTATTGGTGTTAACTTCAACACTTTCCTACCGTCCAACCTTCAAAACAGTTTTTTTCGTTTTTGCTTAATTGACACTGTTGTGCTACCAAATAGCAAAACTAGTCCCCCACGATTAAATCGGTAAAAATTGCACCATAGATGTGTTGACAAGCAACACATGCATCTGCTGCGCCCCCACCATCAGGATCCCCTTGCTGCGCCACTACCGCATGTCCACCGAATGGCATGTGGCCTACCCACGTCACCTACCACTTTGTGGGCGCACGGCAAGGTACCTGCCACACGGTAGGCGTGCAGCACGTCGGCTGCCACCGAACAGGAGCTCACCACGTGGCCTACCAGGCACCCAGGGCGTGGTAGGCCCCTTATCGTGGCATTTGAGCGCGGAACTGGTGTCATTTTTATCAATTCGCTCGTGAATGACTATTTTTGCTATATCGTCACACAAATATATCATTTTAGCAATAACACCCTAATCCCCCCTCTTTTCCCAGCACACCGTTGACTAGCCTGTCCACTCTATAATCAATCGGTACATAATTCACACACAATTTATGTACAGCAATGGCATAGTGTTCTCCGCCTATAGCCTTTTAATCTAGTTATCCCGACACATAGCTTGCACCTATCTGATCCAATCCAATCTATTGATGTCAAGAAGAAACCATATTCAGATACCTTCAGTTTCTTCTTGAGTTGATCGCACCTTTCACTCAAGATGGGAGATGGCTGCGCACCCTTACCTTCTTTGAGCCTTTCATTTCCTTCAGAAATCAAGTGATGGTAACTAGTTCATTTGTGGCCGCAACACCAAGATCTGGCGTGCTAAGTGTCAGGTGTATGCATGCACCCACGCACATGATTGTGGAAACCACAAAGCAAAGGACATAGACATGCAACGCAGCAAGTGACCACCAGTTCTTATGATCTCCCATTCCCTTCCTTTTGCTCGAACGGTAGATATTGAGCCAGGAGAAAGAGGGAAAGGAAGACTGAAAAGCACCTCTTACCAAATGATTAATGTATTGTCTTGTAGCTCCACTAGATAGGTAGCCTACCATGCAAAAGGCAGAGCTTTTTGGCTCATATGGCACTATTGACGGTGCTAATAGCAATTTTGGTCACCTTCCAATGTCAGTGCTAAAAATAGCACCACAGAGCTGTCGGTAGCCAACACGTAGCCAAATCCGGTCCCTAGGGGGCTGGACTCAACCTCCACCATGCCCTAGGGGGCTAGACTAGCCCCGCGCGCCACGTGTGAAATCCAGGCCCGTAGGGCACGGACTAGGCTAGTCCGGCCATAGGGGCACGATGGAGGGTAGTGTCATGCCCCGAAGGCATGGCAGAGGCGTGGTGAGGTTCAAACGGATTAAAAAATGATTTTTTGATACCAGTTGACACAATTAAAAAGTGGTGGATCCGCAGCCACTCCGCCTTCCTTGTGCCTCGCTGTCGTCGGTGACTTTCCGGCCGAGAGTGCCGCTGTTGCCGTCGACGTGTCGCCAACATGGTCAGCCACCTAGCCTCCACCTCAGCCACTACATCAGCCTCTGTGCCCATGTGTCCGCCGAGTCAGCGGCCACGTGGTGCTTGCGTGTCAACCTGAGTCAAATCCTGGATGGACTTGATCCACGGTGGACCATGTCTCAGATATGTGGAGCCCACTTGTCAGCACAGTTTCATGAAACCTAGTACACCATGCGCTGTGAACCCAGTTCCATGGACCTGGTCTACAGATCATAGCCCCACCTTTCAGGGTCATTAAATTACATTTCCTTTAGGAATTTAATTCTGACATAAACACTTTTTCCTTGCTGATGTCATGTTGATGCAGTAATCTAGAATTTCCTTTTGGAAGAAAATTCTAAAATCCAAAATAGTATTTTCTCTCTATTTTTCCTTTTTGGCAAATCTTCCGAGAGTCTGTTCTCCTTCGTCCGAACTCCGGTTCTGTTCGTTTAAATTCCTAAACTCATCTAAAATTGAGCTCTTTCTTTTAAAGTTAGTTTTGCTATTTTATGAATTTTATTTTGGATTTATTTGTGTTTCACCTGTTGTTTTCTCTCTCATTTAGACAATTTGTTTCAAGCAGCAAGAGCAGAGGCAAGTTTCCAAGATCCAAGTGTGGTAACTCAGCACAGTCAAGGCAAGTCATAGTCCTTTGCTCATATTGAACCTATGATGTCAAAATTATATTGTTTTATATCAAATTGCATGCTATCTTTATACCAACTACATTTGGGGATAGTTAATCGCCTATTTGTCACTACGCCTCTATTGATTATTGGAATACCATGAATCATTTGTCACCATAGGATGGTCAATATTAGTTGGACATATTTGTATCACCAACATGGGTTATTGTAGACATGCTTAGTTTGACTTAATATTAGTAATTTGACTTAATGTCATGTGGAATTTGTAATAGTCCAAATTTTCATTTGCAGTTAAATATAAAATTTAATCCATCTTTCATTGTCATGAATTTCTAGTCAAAATTTAAATATAGTCATGAATTTACAACTAACAGCAATTGTCCATCTTTCATTTGTGTTTAATCAGTCATATGTAACAAAATAATAAGTTTATGCACTACTAAAGAAGTGCATAAACTTACTATCCAATTTACAAAGAGAAGGTACCTGATCCAATAGGTTATAGTTGAAGATCATCTTCCTTATTGAAGTCGTAAATCGAATCCATCCTAAGTTGATAGGTAACATGTAATACCCTGAATATCAATTAGGGAGAATATTATTCGGAGAGGGAAATATATTCAATATTCGTTGGTAATCACAATAAAGAAAAGAGAGAATAATCAATTGAAAGGGGTTGATCTGCGAAACTCCACCAAATTGGGCTCTGGGCTGTGGCCCAGAAGGCCCAAGAGAGGGCCGGCCATATGGGGGTGCCACCCTCCCCCCAAACCCTAGCTGCCCTTTACCCTTTCCCCCTCTCTTGGTGTGCCTCCCCTCTCCCCAAGGGCAGTAGCCACCTCCTGCTCCCTTTCCCCCATTGGCGCTTCCATCTCCCTCCCTCAAGGTCAAGCCCCTCCATTGCTGCCATCTTGGAGTTTTTCATCAGTTGACCGGCCACAAGGAGGAGGGAAAGAGAAGGGAGAAGTGGGGAGAAAGAAGGAGAAGAAGAAGATCCTCTTCGTGGGTTTTTGTGCAGCATCTTCTTGGGGTTTTACAAGGGTAATGATCGATGTTCTTCTCTGTTTGGATGGTAGTAGATGCGAATTTTGGCTTATTTATGGGTTCAAAACCCTACTGCGAGTAGAACAGGTTCTGTCATGTGTAGTGTGCGACTGTTTTCTCATTCTTAGAGGTCGAATCAGAGGATCTCATCTCCTAGAGTTATGTGGGGTTCGTTCTTACCGTTCTGTAGACATAAAGATCACTCAATTCCGAGTTACGGTTCAAAAGTTATGATGAATTATTTACTACTGTCCCGAAAGTCTCACGAGAATTAACAATCACTATATTTATTAACATATGACTAGGTTAGAGGCTGATTTAGAAGTGTTGCCCAAAAGGAGTTTTGTAGATAATCTCATTAGCTTTCAGGATTGATAAAGAAGACCCTATTTGGATTTGTAAAACAAAAGTTATGTGTGTTTCAATTTGACTGTCTAGAGTGTTTGTCGATTTCTGTCATTAGTTTTGACCCGTGTGCCGTATTTTGTTAAAGGCAAAATATGAGTGTCATGCCAACTAGGATTTTGAAGGTGTTGTTCTTATATTTCCAGAATGATAAGAATCTTAGATTTTGGTTAATCCAATCAAAAGTTATGAGTATTTCTTTAGTGATGTATAGTTCTGCTAGACAGATTGTATATTAGACTTTCACTTGAATGTTAGCCTAGGTTGTTGGCCGAATTGGAAGTTTTCGCCAACTAGACTAATGTGGAGGTTTTCGATACCTTTTTATAGGATCTAAGATCACTCCGTTTCAAGTCTCAGAGCAAAAGATATGATGTTTGTAGTGCCGCTGTCCAGATTATTGTCCTGCTAAACAGTCGGTTTTATTATATAGAACAATTATATGAACCTTGAGTTTAGGAATATGAGATTAGGTATTGCGGGTAGCGTCTTATTTATGTTGTTTCTTATTCAAACAATTAAATTATGTAGGAGGAGGGAATTCGAGATTAGAGGCATCATCCTGGCCTCCTTACGCAACGTGTGTTTCACCTGATGGGTGAGTATGCAATGGGTAATTCTGGTATTTTCTGTTTCCCTTCATAATTGATATTCTATGATTCTTCGATTACGTTTACATCCAACATATTTATTCGTTCTTCCATTCATGCTTCACCCACGGGAGTGGGTAGCGAAGTCCCATCATTCCAACATGGGCAAGTACATGGTGTATGTAGTATTTTGGTTTGTTCATAGTGTTTGATGTTCATGCCATAACAGAATACTATGGTTTATGTGTAGTTTTCAATGATTTCTAATTCGTTCCAAATATGAGAATACATGTTTCTTGAGATTTCGTCTTCCATATTCATACAATCATTGTTCATAATTCACCCACGGGAGTGGGATGTAAAGACCTATCAATTCCAGTATGGGCATGTAAGACCCACCATTCTAATGTGGGCAAATTGGATCCCTGCTATGAAACGTTCTTCATACGGGCCTTGGATCCCCGCATTTTGTGAAATACGGGCCTGAGTGAACACCGACGGGTGTTCACTGGCTATACCGGTATAAGCAGAAGTGGAGATCATGCACTTCATTCATTTATATGGTTTCTGCCATTCTACATGCATATTCTATTCTATGATGATAAGTCCTTAATCATCCACTTCACATTCGAATTCTATTCTATGATGCTATGTTCTTATTCAGTCATTCTACATTTGTATTCTATTATGTGATTGTTATTCTTATTCAGTATTGTTCATATTGTTCTATTTTACTTGCTGGGTCATGGACTCATTCTTGGCATGTTTATTTATTTTAGGTAAACATTGAAGACGTCATGCATGGGAGGGATTAGTCACGTGAATCACTTCTTTCACTTCACATTTGTCACTCCTTTAAACAGTTGAACTTGTTATTACTTTTCATTTGATAAGTTGGATTGTAATAAACGGAGTTCTGATGATTTAGATGTGAGGACCCGGAATATTTAACTAGTAACACTTAACCTCCAAATGGTTCTAGCGTTACTAATTAAGCATTCTAAGCCTCGATGGTCATATGCTTCCCAGAATTGCAGCATATGCGCATCATCACAAAATTACACATCATTTCCATACAACATATATTACTAAGTTCAACAACGACATACATAAAGTAAAGTTATTACAAAAGAGCCGACCGGCCAAATAGAGCAATATACAAGAATGACAGCGGAAGCAAAAGCGCCATAAGATGGCTAGAACAAAAGTCGACCGGTTAGCCATACACCCACAAGGCAACCGACCGGGCCGCCAAGCTAGTCGCCCCGCAAGCTACCACAACACAGCTCACAAAAGTGAGGCCCCTCAGGCTCACCTTCTTCCTCTGCAACAAAACAATTAAGCATAGCAACTGAGTACAAAGATTGTCTTTGTACCCGCAAGATCGACGTGTGGAATAGCGCACCTATTCATAAACTACATGCAAGCTTATTTAGGTGGAGGTTGTATGTCTCATTTTGCATGAAGCCAACTTTATTTGCAATAATGTAATACATTTTAAAAGCAAGTTTACAAATCTGTTTTGTTATCAAAGTAACAGTAAGTAAAGGTACAAACAAGTAACCACACGAAGCGACTATCCCAATAGTCACCACAACATAGCACTAATCCCGATTCGCACTCACCCATCAAGTTTTAATTTAAAAGGTTGTAGTCTAACTCTTGAAAGACCTTGCCAAGCGTGTCCATAACCTAGACGAGGCTATTCGAATAGTTTTAACCTCGCAGGGTGTACCAATGTACCCACACTTCGCATCGCCTTCAAGCCACAAGCACACTATCAAGGTATGCCGCACGCTAAGTCCTACGAGACATTTCCAATCTTGTGTATTAACTACGAGCCGCCATATGGATAGAAACCCATATGCTTACATTGCAAGTCGAAAGACAACAAATCCCATCACGGGTGAAGTCTTTCGGACACTACAATGCTCCCAACACCATCCCTCCCGCGACTCCGCGAGTCGGAGCCAATACACGCCAAAGTACTAAGTCAAGAGAGGTCCCATACCCTCTAATGTGGTTAGCACGCTCAAATGCTTGGTTCGATGTAACAAGATGTTCGGTCCTTGTTGACCCGGCACCATTCCACCACACCCAAAAATCACACCATCATACCATTGTGCCCAAGTCTAAATCATTTTGTTTTCAGTTTTAGTTTTCATAAGTAGACAAGGCACAAGGTGGAAATCATAATCATAATAAGTTTTAGTGATCAAGGTTATCGACAAGTCGATAACCGCCCATTTCTACCGAAACTAAGCATGGCTAAGCAATTAATTCGCAACTACTAAGTGACAAGAGCCCATCCATGAACTCTAAATCACAGCAAGTAACCTAGGCTCATGGTAGTAGAGGATAATCATTTGCTAAGGAATGCATCTACTAGGCCAACTATTAACACAAAGTAGCAATGCATACATAGAATTTGTAATCAACATAAATACTTAAAATCTGGGATTAACATGATCAAACTGCTTGCCTTCTTGCGTTGCTCAAACTGTTGTGGAGGGTCGTTCTCGGGGTTACCGCAAATGTCGAACCCTAAGCGAAAGGCAAAAAGAACCAAGAACAACCAATAAGACTAGCAACACTTAAACAAAAGAGCAAGCAAAAATTATCCAAATGCGACGAAACTTATACACAAGGTGAAATACGAATATACCTAGACATAGAAACTGAAAACCTAATTTGGATTTGTGGTGCAAAAGATATTACCTAAAAACCCATTTTCGGCCATAATTAGCACTGTAGCAAAAACATTTTCTAGAAAGATTTTGAAGCTGAAATTTTTATGGTAGCTACCTACTGGTATAGAGGTAACCCATATAAAATTTCAGGTCATTTGGAGTTAAAATGATTTAGTTATGATTTTTCTAAGATGCAAAATTAGCATAATGCACTTTCCAGAAATATAACATGTGCAAAACCCATTTCACATTATAGTATGATAACAGAGGGATTTCTAACATCAAATTTCTATTTTTAGGATTTACAGGAATTACGGTGTCTATTACATCATTAAATGAATTTTTAAGTGCTACTAATAAGGTTAAATCTACTAACATATTTTTCTCAAAATGATTTAGGCCTACCACCATTTTTAGATTAAAGTTTAGTTAATAACAAATTTATCAAAGTTAAAATCATTCAGCTAGCAGATACACAGAAAAAGATACGCATTTTCCAAGTTTTAATACAATTCTGGAATACATAAAAATAGCAGAAAATAAGCTATTAAAGATTACAGAATTTACTACTACAAAGAGATAGCTAAAAGCATTTTTATATTCAACTTTAGTGACATACAAATTTATTGCAGTTGGTTTCATGCAAAAAGGATTTATCTTGAATTAGTTATGAATTTCTAAAGTTTTGATACAATTTTCAGTTGATAAATAAATACTTACAGAAATAAAAACCAACCCAACCGAAAATAAACGACGTGGACGCTCGTGGGCCGTTGATGCAATATCCAACGAGCCACACGCACGGAGAACAGCGCACGCGCGCGATTCAAAACAGGAGCCCACCGTTGGATCAAGATCCAACGGCTCACGAGGACGAATGCAACCGGACGGTGCGGTTGCCTTGGCCGCTCACAGCCGTAGATCTCAAGATGAACGGCACGGAGAGCACTTCCCGTCGGAAGGTCCGATTGCACGCATGATCAGGGCCGCAGATCAAGCGATGGACGGCCAAGAATGATGAGGGGAACCGGATGGTCCGAACGCATACAAGATCTAGGCCGCAGATCGCAAAATGGACGGCAGTCCAAGGTTGAAGTGCAACAGAATACCGACACGCAATGCATGTCGTTGGATCGAGAGTCACACATGCGAGTCTTAACACACGTGCACAAGGCACGTGGACCCACCGCCGCTGACTTAAAGGAGGTTTTTAGGCGCTAATTAATTACTAATGACCAATGATTAATGATGATTAGCACTTAATGTGTCCTAACGATTTTGAACAATGGTGATTTTAGGGACCGAGGCCCACACGCCGCTGACTCAAAAGGTATTTCGGACACATTTATTGCTAACAATGATTAGCAATAAATAACCCAAAATCAGCCCTAATGACTTCGGTTTTCGGTTTTGAGCTTATGGGCCCACCCGCAAGGGCACGGGGTTATTTCCGACACCAATAGTGCCGACACTTTAATTAACCCATGATTAGCATTAATGATGCCTAAACGCACTGATAAAAGCGGCGGGTGATTTAAGGGGTCGGACCCACATGTCGCTGAGACATTAGGCGATTAAGACACCATTAACGCCATCGATTGGCAATCATTAAACATTAAATGTGTCCTAATTATCCGATGAAAACGGAGCCTCTCAACCGACAAAACCCGAGTGGCTTTGCGGCTTGTCGCCGCGATCTGCCATGCGGCGCGCCACAAACTATCAAAATGGGTTCGCAATAGTGTTGCGGACTAACGGTGATGACCTCGCCGCGGTGGAGGTTCAGGAACGCCATGAGCCGGAAAACAAAGAAAGAGGCCGACACGGCAAAACACGAAAATAGCAAGATGCTCCACTGCGGTCCAAGGAAGCGAGTGTCATGACTTTAGGGCTATATAGGAGCTACCTTAACCGAGAGGAGCTCCAAAGATGGCCGGGAAGACTTGAACACGATGAAGTCCACCTGAGCCGAAGAAGATGAAGTGGAAGATGAGGTTCTGAGCAAAATGAGTGGAACCAAATCACCACCACAACTTCATTATAGCTCAAAGAGGCTCCAAAAGCAAATAATTGCAAAAGGAATCACTTACCGGAGCTGGGGAAGAAAAGGGGTGAAACCAACAAAATCTCCAAACTTAAAATTGAGTGATTCTGTGAATGCAACCCAAAATCAAGTTAGGGAAATACAAAGGAGGTTGAGGAGTTCTAAAGGGTGCAAGAGATGTTGAAGATGAACCACTGGACACCAAGGCCGCCATGGGAGCTCTACGGTCAACAATGGTGGATTGAAGGTTTGAGATGGTTTTGAGCTCAAACACAGAGAGTAGCTAGGTGTGGTGCAAAAGAACACCAGGAGGACCTAGAGGGCCAATTTATAGGAAAGGAATTAGGGTTTCGAGTGAGAACCCGAGTCCATGGTGGGCTCGGTTCATGCTCGGCCAGACCAAGAAAAGATGGGAGCAAGTGAGCATGGGGACAATGGAGGAGAAAGCCTGGTGCGCATTAAATGCATTGCAGAGAGACGTTGACAAAAGCAAACGTGGAGGTGACACAACACGCCGCCCCTCGCTTTCTCTCGCTCTGCCATTGCCGCCCGCACGCACGGAGAAGCCGAGGAGGAAGAAGAACAGAGAAGACAAACCACGATCGTTGGATTTTAGATGGACGGCCGTGATTTAAAAGAGTTCGCACGGACAATCCGATTGCCTCACGGAATCGGACGGTTGGATTGAGATCCAACGGTCCCAATTGGCTAATGCAACCGAGGGTCCGAACGACATCATCAATGCGGCCACGCGATTGGGATCCATGGCCGATATCGCACGCACGTTTTAAAACGCGCTCGGTGCGCTTAGGTGGTTCAACCAAGTCAAGTGGCTCGGACTCGAGCCCGACTCAACCCAATGAATAGTGAATCGACTTTAGGTTTTAAATTAAAGCTGAGACTTTTGAGGATTTATTTGGGGTAGTAAAATAACTCCAAAAATTCTGAAATTTTACAGTAGCTTGCTGACTGAGACATTGACCTTGTGTAAAATTTTCAGAGGTTTTTATGCATTGTATTTTTCTCCAAAATTCCACAAGGTACTGGTTTTAGGTTTGACTGAGAGTCAAACAGTTTGATCGCCTCTAAAATATTCAAACAATTTCTAAAAATTGTGAAATTTTTCAGAGGGTCACATACCATCCCAAGAACTTAGGAAAAATATTCCCAGGAGATGATCACAACATTTGACAAGAATGTTTTTGAAGGAACAAGATTGGATCAAAAGACTTGTGACTTGCATTTCCATAACCTTTTGTACAATACTTGTTCAGTACACAAAGGAAATACATGATGTAAGAAAAAGTTTTAATTTCTACTCATTTTCTTACATTTGAAAACACAAGCCCAAAATTGGGATGTTACATTAGACTTTCATTCATTATGATTTGGTTGAACCAGTGAATGCTTAATGACCTTCGTATAGACCTATGATAGCTTTATCATATTTGATTCAATATGATTGGATGATGGAGTTCGATATGTTGTTAAATTCTGATTCAATTCTTATACTCATCCTTTTAAATGTTATTCTCTGTACGCCATTAGTTGAAATATTGTTGAAATTATTTCATATTTTTGCATAATGATGGACTTCAGGTAATATCTTGGCTCCCGCATAGCCAGGATATTACAGTTGATATCAAAGCGGGCTTTAGGTCTGTGGTAAATAAAATATTAAAAATAAAACAATGTGCACAGTAGGTAGGGTTAGGGTAATCCATTGCATCCGCATTCCTAGTGGTATGTTTCATTATGCTATATTGTATTGAATTGCTCCTGCACTATCATTCTTGCTGTTAGTCTATGATATATTATGATATTCTATATATATATATGGATTCCTTCTATGATTGTTATGAGTTGATCATGTACATTCATAATTGGTTATGTTAATTATGTGTGTTGATAACTTATGTTAAGAAGTGGAGGTCATGGTCGTTGCCCTAGGATTCACCAGGTTGCACCACCATTCGTGGTATGTGAATAGGGGGTAGTTACCCCGGGTACCATAGTTACAGGTGTTGAGTGTGAGTCGCTTTAGAAAGTTGTTCCCTTCCTTGATTTTCGAACTTGGCCAAATCTTGTCCTGTGGTGGTTGATGAATTTCTCTTGGGTTCGTGATTCATTGTAGTTGATGAGTTTCAATAGGTCTCTAATCGTTCTCTAAAATAATTATTGTTTTTCGACTATTGAATTGCTTTTACTACTTGTGATCGTTGTCTTTTAGCAAGATTGATATTTCCATGGATGTTCCTTCTTTCTTGTTGAAAAAGAATGACTTATTTATTCGTTTGATATTCTGGGTAATAAGAGTTTTCTATTGCAAGTTCATTAACATGAGAAAGCTTTGGCTCCATGTATTTCTTTTGGATCATTCCGATTGTTGAAGTTTTAAAGCATCTCTTTTTTGGAGGAAAGTGTTAAAATCCTTTTATGATGCCTTGTCGTTGTTAAGTCGGAGATGGTAATCAAGCAAAATGGTTGGGTACGGGTTTCCATTGGTCTCTATTTGCTTTTCAGAACAACTGTTGTCGTTCCAACTTATGAGTTCTCTTTGTTACTTGTAAACGTTGTTATTGACAAGATTGTTCTCTTTCATGTTAGTCCTATCTTTTTTGTTGATAAAAGTAACCTGGTTACCCGTCTGGTATTTTGGATAATGGGAATTAGCTTTTACAAACTTCATTGAAGAAAGTTTTAACTCTACTTATTTCTTTTGGAGTGGTTTGAGTGTTGGAGTTCAGAACCTTGCTCTTTGAAAAAGGTGTCAAAACCCTATGTAAAGTTTTGCGGTATTAAATTAGAAGTTGTAAGGAAAGAGATTAATTAATAATCTATGACGTCAAGTTGGGCTATTGTTTGTGGTAGCTGAAATTATTGTAAGTAAAATGATGTATTGCATTGTCCTATTGGTTCTTAATATATTCATGTGATTTAATCATAAAGTCTCTTTGGTCTGAGTTGGCAACATAAGGTTGCAATCAAAGAAAAATTACGTTGATTCTTTAAAGAGGGGAATAATCTCCTTACTTTTCGTAAAATCCCGTAAGTGAAAATGTTTCAAGTTTTGTGGCTGGGATCATTTGGATCTCATGTTTCATGTGTGGTTGAACTGTTCCGAGCAAATATGACGTGTTGAAGAATTTTATTGGTTCTTAATTAGTTCTTGTGGTTTGGACCAAAGAACTTATCTTGTTCGTTGTGGCAAAGTGTTGTTATATTCAAAGGGCTAATTTCAGTGTTAGAGGAAAGAGTGCAGTGGGAGTATTTGAGAATTGGAGTCAAGTTTTGTAACTTGTGGTTATTTGAATCGGAGCCTAAACTTTCTGCTCTTTCCGCACAATAGTTGTCGGGTTTCAATCACAATGTCATTTTCTTATTGGTTGTTATTTGCTATTTCCTTTTTGAGAGATGTGTGCCCTCAATTGTGAACTCAACTTTGGTTTTCCAATATCATCGTTATCAGATTGTTTTTTTTTTTGGTTCGTGCTCGCTGTGAGGAGCAACGTTTTCCTGTGTGATGAAACTTATCCTTGTTCATCTCATTCTTTCAAGAAAGGGACAACAGTTTTGTGTTGCAAAGTTTTTACAAAGCGTAAATTGACAACTGTTTGGTAGTGGTTAAGTAATGGTGGTAGTGAGGTTTTGCTACCAATCTATTGGAGGAGTAGTAGAAGATGAATTTGATTCAAATGGAACGTATGGTTTCGAAGTAAAACTGAATTGTGTTACGACTAAGTAGAATCTATGGTATAGTGTAATTCCCGAACCTTAGTTCATATTGAAATGTTGGGGATTATCGAAGGTATGGAAACCTTGATCAATTTTATAGAGTAACGCAATTGGATAGTATTGTGAGATTGTGTGGGTGATTTCTGAAAATGACAATAAGTATGTCAGAATTGTGGGGATGTTAGGGATTTAATCTGATGATTCCTCTATCTGTTATAAGAGAAGTTCGTTGTAGAAGTCTTGAAAATTAATTTTGGGCTTTGCATTTTTATGCTAGACTTTTGGTCTCCCAATGATTGTGTATAGAGAAAGTACAATATGGTGTTTCCTGAGTATTGGATTAACCATTGATATGACCCTTCTGATGTAATACTTGAGTGTGTGTACTGAGGATTCTGGGTTGCTATTCCTGAAAGTTGGAGGTGAAGAGATTGCGTGGGATCTATTTTTGAGGTGCTTTGGGTGCCACCTGTCCAATTACTGTCGTCAGTAGAAGGAGTTGTCTAGAGTATTTCAGTGGGATCAATAGAGCCTCTACAAAGGTGTGGGTAGCGTATTTCGGTTTGAGCATCGTTTTGTGGGTGGCAATTTAAGAGATTTGAGCTCGTGTGGCATGTGATGAATTCGAATTCCATGGTTCGAGAGAAATTTTATTCCTAAAAGAGACACTGAGAAAAAGGATGTCTCCTCAGGTAGTGAAACATTTTCTTGATTCTCGTTCGATCTATGTGTGGTTGACGAGTGTCTTTCGCAATTTGAGCTTGATTTTATATTGGCATGTGTGGTTCTTATCAGTTCAGAAAGAAGAAAGGAAGTATTTGATTTGGTGTTTGAGCAGTTTCTCTCTTGGTTTATGAGGTGTTTAATTGTAAACTGCCTACTTGGAAAGCGGAAGGAATTTCGTGATGGATCTTCGTTTTTGAGTTTGACCCATTTTGGTGTAAAGTTGCCATTTCATGGTTGCGATGAGAGTCCGTTTTTTAATGGGGTTCTAGTTACATAAGAGTTGTTTAAAGCGAGTTCTACTGTGTGTTCTTGATTAAAGGAAGTGCTCCTTGATAGATGAAGTGTTTGATTTTGAGTGTGCTGTGTGCTTTTGTACCAAAGGGGAAGTTGGCCTAGGTACATTGGTTTGTTTTCGACAGGTGCAGAGCTAGGAAGTTGGCGTATCGCTCTGACCATCTCGGGACCATACACGAAGTACGCAATGTCTAGTGTGTTCTGGTGCTAAGTGAGTAACTGAGCAATTCAAGGCGTGGGATTTAGTTAAAGACGTTGACCATCGAGTAGGGTCTTACCTTCGATTCTCTTCTGATGAGTGTACCTAGAAATGCCGGGTTGAGTGTTAGGATTGACGTCATTTTACGTCATTGTGTTGTGGTCTCACCAGTCCGAGAGAGAGGCCACTTGGGAGTTGGAGTTTCGTATGCGTGAGTGTTATCCGGATTCATCACAACAGGTACGTGGTTACTGTTGATAGCTCTCAGTTGTGGTTATTCTTTCGCATAGAGTTGTGTGAGGATTCGGGGTCGAATCTTGTTTAAGGGGGTAGAATGTAATACCCAAATATCAATTAGGGAGAATATTATTCGGAGAGGGAAATTTATTCAATATTCGTTAGTAATCGCAATAAAGAAAACAGAGAATAATCAATTGAAAAGGGGTTGATCTGTGAAATTCTGCCAACTTGGGCCCTGGGCTGTGGCCTAGAAGGCCCAAGAGGGGGCCGGCCATATGGGCGGGGCGCTACCCTTCCCCAACCCCTAGCCACCCTTTACCCCTTCCCCCTCTCTTGGTGCGCCTCCCCTCTCCCCAAGGGCAGCCGCCACCTCCTGCTCCCTTTCCCCAATTGGCGCCTCCATCTCCCTCCCTCAAGGTCAAGCCCCTCCATTGCTGCCATCTTGGAGTTTTCCATCAATTGACCGGCCACAAGGAGGAGGAAAAGAGAAGGGAGAAGAGGGGAGAAAGGAGTAGAAGAAGAAGATCATCTTCGTGGGTTTTTGTGCAGCATATTCCTGGGGTTCTACAAGGGTAATGATCGATGTTCTTCGCTGTTTGGATGGTAGTAGATGCGAATTTTGGCTTATTTATTGGATCAAAACCCTAGTGCGAGTAGTATAGGTTCTGTCCTGTGTAGTGTGCGACTATTTCCGCATTCTTAGATGCCAAATCAGAGGATACCATCTCCTAGAGTTATGTGGGGTTCATTCTTAGCTTTTAGTATACGCAAAGATCACTCAATTCTGATATACGGTTCAAACGTTATGATGAATTCTTTACTGTTGTTTCGAAAGTCTGATGAGAATTAACAGTCACTGTATTTATTAAAATATAACTAGGTTAGAGGCTGATTCAGAAGTGTTGCCCAAAACGAATTTTGTAGATAATCTCATTAGATTTTAGGATTTGTAAAGAACACCCTATTTGGATTTGTAGATAAAAGTTATGTACATTTCAATTTGATTGTCCAGAGTGTATGTCGGTTTCTGTCATTAGTTTTGACCCATGTGCCACTTTTTGTTAAAGGCACAATATAAGTGTCGTGTCGACAAGGATTTTGAAGATGGTATTATTAGCTTTCCAGAATGATAAGAATCTTGGATTTTGGTTAATCCAATCAAAAGTTATGAGTATTTATTTAGTGATGTATAGTTCTGCTAGACAGATTATATATTAGACTTTCAACTAAATGTTAGCCTAGATTTTTGGCCGAATTGTAAGTTTCCGCCAACTAGACTAATGTAGAGGTTTTCAATACCTTTTCATAGGATCTGAGATCTATCTGTTTCGAGTCTCAGAGCAAAAGATATGATGTTTTTAGTGCCACTGTCCAAATTATCGTCCTTCTAGACAGTCGATTTTATTGTATAGAGCAATTATAACCTTGGGTTTAGAGATATGAGATTAGGCATTACGGGTAGAGTCTTATTCACGTTGTTTCTTATTTAAGCAATTAAATTGTGTAGGAGGAGGGAATTCGAGATTAGTAGCTTTATCCTTACCTCCATACGCAACGCGATTCGAAAGGCAAGTACAATTAAATTATCTTAATTGTTGTTTATTTCACCTGATGGGTGAGTATGCAATGGGTAATTCTGGTATTTCCTGTTTACCTTCATAATTGATATACCATGATTCTTAGATTATGTTTACGTCCAACATATTCATTCGTTCTTCCATTCATGCTTCACCCACGGGAGTGGGTAGGGAAGTCCCATCATTCCAACATGGGCAAGTACATGGTGTATGTAGTGTTGTGGTTTGTTCATAGTGCTTGATGTTCATGCCATGAATGAATACTATGGTTTAGGAGTAGTTTTCAATGATTTCTGATTCATTCCAAATATGAGAATACATGATTCTTGAGATTTCGTCTTTCATATTCATTCATTCATTTTTCATGATTCACCCACGGGAGTGGGATGTAAAGACCCATCAATTCCAGTATAGACATGTAAGACCCACCATTCCAATGTGGGCAAATTGGATCCCTGTTATGAAACGTTCTTCGTACGGGCCTTGGATCCCCGTATTTTGTGAAATACGGGCCTGAGTGAACACCAACGGGTGTTCACTGGCTAAACCGGTATAAGCAGAAGTGGAGATCATGCATTTCATTCATTCATATGATTTCTGCCATTCTACATGCATATTCTATTCTATGATGATAAGTACTTAATCATCCACTCCACATTCGAATTCAATTCTATGATGCTATGTTCTTATTCAGCCGTTATACATTCGTATTCTATTCTGTGATTGTTATTCTTATTTAGTATTGTTCATATTGTTCTGTTTTACTTGCTGAGTCGTGGACTCATTTTTATCGTGTTTATTTGTTTTAGGTAAACATTGAAGACGGCATGCATGGAAGGAATTAGTCACGTGAATCACTTCTTTCACTTCACATTCGTCACTCCTTTAAACTGTTGAATTCGTTATTACTTTTCATTTGATAAGTTGGATTGTAATAAATGGAGTTCTGATGATTTAGAATTTTATTCATTATGAATTGGTTGAACCAGTGAATGCTTAATGACCTTCGTATAGACCTATGATAGCCTGGTCGTAAGGAGTTACGAATTGGTCGTGATCGAGTGCGAACTGGTCGTATAGAGATAAGACCTGGTCGTAAGTGATGAGGACCTAGTCGTAGATCATATTGCATTAAGGTTCGTCCGATATAATTTGTGTGTATTCGGGAATCGTTATGTCCTGCTAGGAACCGCTACGACTTGTGGTCGGAAAGGGTTTCTGAGTGACAATCGATTACACATAAACCTAACGGGTCACACACTTAATGGGATGGAACAAACCAGTACGAATACAATTCGTCAAACGTCTTCGGATAGGATCCGACACGGGGCACTATATAAGAAGATGCTTGAGGCTAGTGTGAGGAACGCGAGAGAGACACGTGAGTTGTTTCCACCGAAACCCTAGCCGCCATCTTCTTGAGAGAGCCTTCCCGTGCGACTTGGTGCTAGCACACCGGCGTACAGTTGTTCCTTCTCTGGACATGTGGATACCGTAGAGGCGCTACTGCGATCGCTATTGCGCTAAGGATGATCCGCAATCTTCACAAGGAACTACAGAGGTTGCTGGAGGAGACGATCGACTACGAGGACGTTGGACGATCTTCTACGACCACTACATCGGCGCGTTCTTCGTCGGACTAGGCTGCTCCGACTCTACTTCCACTGCACTACGCATCTGGTGGTAATGACCTGTGATCATCTATTTTGCTTGGCATCCTAGTTTACGATCTAGGCACTGGTCGATAGGATCGATCATTGTTCGGCGATAGTAGATGGGATTTTCGAGAAGGCACAAATAAAGAGCACCATATAATTCACTTGACCTATTTTTTGACTACCTTGCATGATACTCCTACCAGTCAGAAATTCTCCATCGGAGTATGTCGCAGTGTGTGGTCGTATAAGGGCAGTGATCAGATTGGTTCGGAACAGGGTTAATATGATTAATCCGATGATTTCCAAGGCTCGGATATGTGAATAAGATTCATGTCTCGGGACCGCCGTGCTGGGTTTTTGTACCGTGCGTTATAGATAGTATGTGTTCATGTTGTGTAACATCCCAAATTTTCAGAGCTTAAAAATCTTTTAAATAGTTAGTAGGGAAAAATTCACCATTTGGTTTTATTTGATTTTAATTTCAAAAGCTTAATATTGGACTTTACAATCAAAAACATTTAATGTGAATAATCCCAACATGAACAATAACCAAAACTATTTTATTTGGGTTCTATGTGCTCAGATATATTTTCTAGATTTTTCTAGAATTTTTCTGAGTTCATTTGCTATTTTCTATTGCCTATTTGAATTTCTCGTATTTTCTAAATTAGAAAACTAATTAAAATCTCTGAATCCTTTCGCCTAATCTCCCGCCCATTTCTGTTATCGCGACGCCGCAGCCCGGGCCATGCCCAGCCCACCACCCGCTCGCCGCGCGCATACGCTGCCTCCGTGCCGCTGTGTGGGCCCGCCGAGGTCGCTGCCTCGCGCGCTTCTTCCCCGCGTCGAGTCGGTGCGCGCCCGCCATTAGAGCTTCTAGAAGCTCAATCCGACAACGAGCTTTCCTAACTAAAACTTCTGCTACGCCAAATCTTATCTCCTATCCCCGTTCCTATTTCTCGTAAAATCATATCCCGAATTCCTTTTAAACGCGAGATTGAGTTCGTGCGACCTCGGACTCCTTTTTAGGTTTGCCGCCACCTCCCCGCACCGCCCCGACTCCTATAAAAGGCCCCGAGGATCGCTCTCCCGCATCGTAACCCCAACCCTAGATCACCCGAGAGCCCCGCGCGCGCCGTTGCCGGTTTTTGGTTTTCCACCTCAAGGTCTCCGGTGAGCTCTTCCGCGCCGTCGCAAGACGCCCGAGCACGCCGATCGCACCACCAAAGATCGCACGAGCATAAGCAACCTCGGTGCTGTCCACTTCACCGAGCATCACCGGAACTCCGATCCGACAAATACCGAAGCTGCTCCTCCGCTTTAACGTCGCCGCCGGCCATCTCCGGGTGCCTCCGCCGCTCGTGAGTGCACCATCGGTTCGCAATAACAAGGGCTTCGTCGTACCATCGGACTCGCCGGAGCGCCGCTGTTCGCCGTTGCCGCGGCGGTCGAGCGCCGCCGCTTGTCGGCCGACGTGGCCGCCCACGCCGGCCGCCATCTCGCCGCCGCTGCGTGTCGCGTGCGTGGTCGCGCCTCAAGACGCACGCGGCACACCCACCGGGTTCCCGAGCCCCGAGGCTCGGTGAGACTCGCCATCGTGAGCGCGGTCACCGGCAGTGGGACCCACTGCCAGCCGATCGTCACCCCGTCCGAACGCCTCTCGCGACGCCACTATGCAATAATATGATTTTCCTTTAGGAAAATAATTCGGGAAATTCATGAAATACTGATTTTCAGCATCTTATGTATTTTCAATCTTCCAAAGGCCATAACTTTTACATCCGAACTCCGATTGAGCCCATTCAAATTTCTAAATTTGTCTAAATTCGAGATCTATCTAATTATTATTTTTATTTAGTTTTTGGAGTTTGTTTTGCCTCTGTTATTTATTTGTTTTGGTTGTTTTGCTTCGTTTGTGCGTAGACGTCGATACTTCGGGGGTTTTCGTCGAAGAAGGCTTCAACCAAGTTCAAGACCAGTACATAGACCTATTCCAAGGCAAGTCATACCTTTGATCATATTGAATCCCAGTTTTCCCAAATTATATTGTGTTGAATTGTTGCATTTACTTTAATTATGTGTTTAACTGCTTTTGGGCTAGTTATTGATCCAAACTGTTATGTTCACCTTGCCTACTTGTATACCTTAATCTTTTGTCGCCCTAGATTGGTTTATTATTTAGTTGGTATTAACATATTGCCAACATGGTTGGTTAGACCGACTAGAATTGCTTAGCCATGCTACGAGTCATCATCTCATGTGAGTGCAATTATGAAATTGACTAAGTGATTATGGAACTGTGTGATAAAACTGTGTGTGTTGTGTGCTATTACTCGTGATGGCATGTGTTGCAAGAAACCAACCGGGTGGTAAAAGATTTAGACCGAGGCAAGTGGTGGATACTGTGAATGGTGGCTTTGTGGTTGGGATTTATCTGTGTGGTTTAGTTAGAAAAGCGGAAGTCTTGCCTTGGTCAATTAAGGACTTAACTTTGTGCGCCATTGAATCGAGCTATCTTGCACGACCGCATGTCCGTGACAATCCTAACTTAGTAGGTTACGGAGTTTCAACATTGGGGTTCGTGGATAGGTTAAGCTTTGTGATATGGGATGTGTGAATAAGAACGTCAATGTTGAGACGGTTACCGAAAGCTGTTTTGTTACGATTAGTGCTAGCTACACTAGTTGTATCGTGTGGGTAAAGTGTACAAACCTCTGCAGAGTGTTAATCAATCTATTCGATAGCCGCCCCTCGGTCATGGACAACGCGGGATTTCATATGAGGGGTAGTGTTCATAAAATGTGGGATTGGGAGTGTGTGATCTCAATCATATGGGTGTGTGAATCAATCGTTTAGCTGTGTGTCTTTGTGGAAACAATCTGTTAAATTAATATTGCTTATTTGTTTTAAATTGTGCTTTCAATCTATTATTTGTATTCAATTGCAAATGTTGTATTTACATAAAATAACCACGTAAGCCATTCCTTTGGAATAAGCCCGCATCTATATATTGCATTCGTGGTATGATTTATAGTACGGTTGTGTACTCACGCTATTGTAAAACTTGTGTCCAAACCTACTGTATGGAGGAGTCTTCACCGCTTTCGAGGAGGAGTTTGTGGAAGAAGGTTGATCGCTAGGTCATCGATCCCATCGGTTGCTGTGGTGTCTTGATTGGAGTTTGCGAGTTTATTTCGTTCATTGCGCAAAGATTTCTTTAGTGTTAGCCTGCGTGGCTTAATAAGTTGTAACCCGACCTTAAGGTCAAAACTCTAAGTTGTTACTCAAACTATTCGTTTATGTTATATTTCGCTTGTGTGGATTGATATTCACCTATGTTACCGCTGTGTGCACTAGCGTGATCCTGGACTAGTGCAGAATACACAGAGTGTCCAGAATTTCATTTTTGGGTCCCGACATGTTGCCCGATAGAATTGGATTATATGCATAACTTCTTTTTGCAGGGTTTAATGTGAATAGTATGGCTCATTGTGTATGTGATGCATGAATGGATTTTCATGGCCTGCGTGTCAGGCTGTGAGATAGCCATCGAGCTACATATTATTATATAACGGCCTGCGTACCGACTTGTGATGCTTGAAATTATCCTATGTAATTCTTTACTAGCGTTTAGGAGTAAATGCTTAGTAGATGAATGCGGTCGGAGACTTCAAGCATGGTGGTTGGAGAACAGGAAGCATGCTGATGGAGATCGACTTGTTAAGGGCCATGCTATTTCACAGTTTAATTTGATTATCTGTGAATGTTTGTGTTTATTCCTGTTTTGCTATTTAATCATGTTTTATCATTAGATGTTTTGACATGATAGAATAGTATCCCTCAAGAAAATTAAATAAAATTGATGCCTTTCCAATTGCTGCACCTATCACGATTTTGATCATTAATTGGCAGGTCTACCAAAGTAAGGTGCCATTAACTATCTTAATAAGATGGGGTGGGTGTCGGACACCCACATGCGTAGTGTTGGTTTGACTTGACAAGGCTATCAAAATAGTTTTGGGCCTTGAGGCATGGTGTTAGTAGCTAGGGCAGAAAGATGCCACCCAACAAACAAGAGTCATATGCGATATGATTGGCAAGAGGTTGCCTACCTTAAATCACTAGGTTTCTAGCAGTGATGCCAAAGCTCACTAGAACTTAATGAGTTATGGATCTTCGACTCACTATATGTTGTTTGAGGGAAACATGGTTTATAGTGGGAGTATCTTTTATTATCTATTGTTAATTTGAGTTCCACCACTGGTCATATGGTGATACGACTAGGTCCAGACAAATCGTATGATGATACGAGCAGGTCGTAGACTGGTCGGACATAACCACTGACATGAGTGATTAATAGAAGATCTTTCATAAACATAGTGCTCAATCTTTGCATATATTTTCTGTTGTAGATCATGGCACCTACTACTTCTTCTGCACTTACCTTTAATTTGCGATCTATTCTTGAAAAGGAAAAGTTGAATGGTTCAAATTTTATTGACTGGTTTCGTAATCTGATAATTGTTCTCAAACAAGAAAAGAAGGAATATGTTCTAGAGAATCTCTATCCTGAGGAACCGAGTGCTGATGCTACTCGAGCTAAAAAGAATGCTTACGAGAAGCATTGCAATGACGCAGTCGATGTGCACTGCCTAATGCTTGCAACCATAAACTCTGAGCTTTAGAAGCAATATGAGACCACGGATGCTTACAATATGATTGTGAGTCTGAAGGGTATGTTTCAGGATCAAGCAAGGGCAGAGAGGTTCAACACCTCTAAGGCATTGTTTTCTTGTAGGCTATCAGAAGGTAACCCGGTCAGTCCTCATGTGATCAAAATGATTGGTCTCATTTAGAGCTTGGAAAAGCTTGATTTTCCCCTTAGTCAAGAGTTGGCTACTCATGTGATTCTCCAATCGCTCCCTGCGAGCTTTGAGCCTGTCATACTGAATTTTCATATGAATGGCATGGAGAAATCAATGACCGAGTTACATGGTATGCTTAAGGGTGCTGAGGAGAGCATCAAGAAAAGTTCCAATCATATGATGATGGTTCAAAAGACTATAGCCTTCAAGAGGAAGGGTAAGTCAGGAAAGGGAAAGGGTAAAGGAAAGATTAAAAATGAGATCGAGAGTCTCAAGGTTAAGCTTATGAAGCTTAAATTGGGTCCTAAGCCCGACACAGAATGTTACCATTGTCATGAGACTGAGCATTGGAAGAGAAATTGCAAAAGTACTTGGCAGAAAAGAACAAAAGAAGTATGACTTCCAGTTCAGGTATAAATGTTATACAAATTAATCTTGCCACTTCTTCGACCAGTTCTTGGGTATTTGATACCAGATCGGTTGCTCATATTTGCAATTCGATGTAGGGACTAATAAGGAGTAGAAGTTTGGCAAGAGGAGATGTTGATCTTCGCGTAGGTAATGGAGCAAGAGTTGCTGCATTAGCTGTTGGCACTTTACCATTAGCTTTACTTTCAGGATTAGTTATGGAACTAAATAATAATTATTATGTTTCAGCCTTAAGAAAAAATATTATTTCTGCTTCATGCTTAGGAGCAGAAGGTTATGAATTCAGAATAAAGAACAATTATTGTTCAATTTATTTTGAAGATATGGTTTATGGCCATCCTCCATTGGTGAATGAATTGTATGTTTTGAATCTTGAGGGTATGCCTATTTATAATGTTAAAGCTAAGAGACTTCGACCCAACGAATTGAATCCCACTTTTATCTGGCATTGTCAACTAGGTCATATAAATGAGAAGCACATGATGAAGCTTCATAAAGATGGTCTTCTAACTTCATTTGATTATGAATCATTTGAAACATGTGAATCTTGTTTACTTGGCAAGATGACAAAGGTACCTTTCACGACCAGAGGTGAAAGGGCGAGTGACTTGTTGGATCAGATCCAAACAAGTCGTATGGTGATACGAGCAAGTCATAGACTGATCGAACGAAATCACAGAGTGGTCGAAACCTAGTCGTAAGGAGTTACGAACTGGTCGTGACCGAGTGCGAACTGGTCGTATAGAGATAGGACCTGGTCGTAAGTGATGAGGACCTAGTTGTAGATCATATTGCATTAAGGTTCGTCCGATATAATTTGTGTGTATTCGGGAATCGTTATGTCCTGCTAGGGACTGCTACGACTTGTGATTGGGAGGGTTTCTGAGTCACAATCGATTACACATAAACCTAACGGGTCACACACTCAATGGGATGGAACAAACCAGTACGAATATGATTCGTTAAACGTGTTTGGATAGGATCCGACACGGGGCACTATATAAGGAGATGCTTGAGGCTAGTGTGAGGGATGCGAGACAGACACGTGAGTTGTTTCCACCGAAACCCTAGCCGCCATCTTCTTGAGAGAGCCTTCCCGTGCGACTTGGTGCTAGCACACCGACGTACGGTTGTTCCTTCTTTAGACGTGTGGATATCGTAGAGGCGCTACTGCGGTCGCTGTTGTGCTAAGGACGATCCGCAATCTTCACAAGGAACTGCAGAGGTTGCTGGACGAGATGATCGACTACGAGGACGTTGGACGATCGTCTACAACCACCACATCGGTGTGTTCTTCGTCGGACTAGGCTGCTCTGACTCTACTTCCGCTGTACTACACGTCTAGTGGTAATGATGTGTGATCATCTATCTTGCTTGGCATCCTGGTTTACGTGGTAGAAATCTTGAATTGTTGCTAGCGTAGCCTACCCGTATCCCTACAACAACTAGTCGAAGGAACAAATTAATAGAATCCTATTGTTGCTAGTATGCCACATGACACCATGTTCTTTTATCCATAAGTCATTCGTCCATTCGGAGTGACGACACCACATATTTAATTGCCTGATTTTCCCAAAACTAAACGGCAACGACTTGCTTCTGCTATTAGCTACATGTAATAGTATATATATGATGTAGCACAAATGCAGCTCAGTATTGACAAGAACAAAAAGCTGCGAAGAATCTTGCATCTCATGTTGCTCCAATAAAAAAATTAAGGGATACCATTTCAGGCAGAAACCACTAGATATTAAATATTTGACTAGGCAGAAACCAATTCATCAACTAGTCTAGAAATCATGCAAAAATTTCATCCACTAGTCTAGAAATCATGCAAGAAATGTAGAATTGAATCAACAAAGTAGGACTAATTATGTATTCTCAGCAGGAACCCATGTTTATGTAGAACAACCATTGTCCAATTAATGGAAATTGCAAAGATATTCTATTTAAAGTTTTACCGAATGCTCTTAGCCAATCTTGTAGGCACACAAGTGCTTCAACTGTCTCAGGAGTCTTTTGGCTTTAAAAATCAGTGACGACTCTCTGACCTGTGCTAAAAGCTGACTCAGATGCTACCGTTGAAACAAGCATGGCCAAAACATCCTTAGCCATTCTAGCAAGAGTGGGATATTCAAGATAATTCATTTTCCACCAATTCAAGATATCAAAGTGACCACCTCGAGGGAGTGGGGGCTTCGCCAAATACGTCTCAATTTCTGAGGACACCAAACTCGTCGAGCAGGCCTTAAGGCTAAGGTGACGATCCCAATCTACCAAACGGTGGCTACCATCTGCACCCATCTCCACATCACCACTTCCTTGAGGTACGAACCCTGAGTTGTCATTATTCGATTGAACATATTCACTGAAGAGTCGTCTAAACACCTTCTTCACGTTTACAAGTTTAGATGTAGCATTACTCCCGAAAGCTTGGAGAAAACGAAACTCACGAAAGACAGACTTGAACTGTGCATCCAAAATGACTTGAATTGATAATGCCATCCATGATAATTTCCAATATTTATTGCTTTTTTTTCTACATGTATGTAACCATGTTGTGAATACCAGAATCCACATAGGAACCTTCTCTCTCTAAGGCAAGCTTGACTTCCCAAATCTCATTAAACCACAAGTTTGAGGTGGGGTACTTCGACCCTAAAATCGCTTCCGTATCATCATAGAACACTTTCAGTAGTCTACACAACACTTCTGCCCTTTCCCAATCATCAAAATTGGTGTATAGGTGTAGTTTGTATCTTGCAGCCATGCATTGAAATCCTTGGACTAGCCAATTCATAAAACTAATAAAAATGACTAATGGCACACACCTCATGAATTACTTGGACCGACCAATTCCTAAATCTAACAAAAATGGGGAACACACACAAACTAGTATTAATTAACCTAATAAAAATGGGGAACACACACAAACTAGTTTTAAGATTGAAATCCTTGAAGAAGATAGCTCCTAGTGCAATCAAGCTAAGAGTATGGCTATGAAAACTGAAAAGAAACAACCCTTTTAACTACTATTTTTCTCCAACCTCTCATAATCAGTATACAAGTCAAGATTGCAAAAATCTTGTGTAGAGAGAAGTCCAATTCTCTATGTTTCCCAAAATCAAGAAGACCAAACTAATCATGTAGATGTGGCCATGTACCTTAAGTGGTTTTCTACCGATCAAATTGGCATGTTTTACCAAAGTAGAAAAACATTTTTCTTGTTGTAAAAAATGAAGCAAAATGATGATCTCACCATTAGGGGTACTGTCAAGGGTAGCTAGTGTCACTGAGGACCTCATCACAGCAGAGAGTCTTGCCCCCGGAGACATCACCACCAGAGCCCTTTCTATTGACGATGAAGAAGAAGAGCCTTGCCGTCCTTCTTAAATCTGGATCTCACCCCCATCGCCGCCCTCCTCCTCGCTCCCACCTTCAAAATCACCCCCACCTTGTGCTCGACGCTTGTGCTTGGTTGTCGCACCATATTGACCAGACCGCTTCATGGAGCATTGGGGTGGAGGATCAAGGAGGCAACGATGTGGTGTGTCAGGATGGAGGTCTGGAGGATCAAGGTGGCAACGCGGCATAGGAATGGATGCGGCGGCGCATTAGATGGGGGTTCGAGGAGGCGAGCGGCGGTGGTGGGTTGGATCGAGGCGTTGTTGTCTTAGGGACTCAAGGTGGAGCAGTGGCGCTGTAGCACTGTGCGTCTCGATCCTCTCGAATAGTAGTAGTCAGGGTGGGGATGGGAGTGGTTCAACCGATCGAATGGTTAGGGGTCAATCCACTTGATCCAACAGAGCAAACGGATTTTGGACCTCTTGCCCCTATTGTCGTTTGGATCGCACAATTGGCCGATGTTGCTGGATTTTCTAGATCAGTTCAATGACCCATTGGGCCGACCTGAACCATGCCCACCCTAATAGATGTGCAACTAAGTGATTATCACAAGGCTTTTACAAAACTCTAACTTAACTCAGTTCTGCCCACTAAGATTTCACCACTGAAGGGTTATATCCACCACAATTGGGGGCCCCCTTTTGCACCATGTGAATCTACCTATAAATCCCGGAACCCACGCCACACATGGAAGAACCAAAATCAGGATAATACTAATTAATTAGCCAGGTCCATCCCATACTGGACATGTGGTTGTACGATAAGGCCCAGATTAATGGCGCACCAGATTAAGTCCTTGGGGATTACTTAAGCGAAACCACCTCATCCAAAATGTGCTACCCGTACCCTCTTTATTGCATGATCATTCATCCGAGTAGGAAAACATTTTTGTTCAACCAGGCCAAATGGCATCCCCTGCCTTGGCACAATTTTTTTTTACAATAGTGGCATCGCACCACAATTCCATATATCATTAAGTCAATTTATCAAGATTAATCTTGTGAAAAAGAGCTCGCCGTACAACAAAGCATGGATAAGCATAACTACTTTCCCATGTTGGTGTTAAAATATATGTCCAACTAAAATCATCCCTTTCTATGGTATCAAGGGATACATAGCATTCACAAGTTTTCAAGGTGGCATAATGTCGATTAGGTAATTAGCTATTCCCAAAAATAATTGATATAAAATTAGCATGCATGTTGATATAAAACAATACAATTTTTGCAATAATGGGTACAATATGATCAAAGGTCTATAACTTACCTTCATCGAAGGATGGAAATACTCCTACAGACTAATCCAAGCCGGCCTCGACAACGATAGAAACTAAACACACAAAACTGGACAAATAAATAATAGAAAACAAATAAAAAAAATATAAAATTAGTATTAATAGATAGATATTGAATTTAGATGAATTTAGGAACAAGAATCGACAAAATCGGAGATCGTATGAAGGAGAACGATCAACTAGAAGATTTGCCGAAAAGAAAATCCTAAAAATTTGAAAGAATAGAATATTTTATTTTTCATTTTTTCAATGAATAAATGATAGCCCTGACCCATTTGCTAGAGAAAGAAAGAAAGAAAGAAAGAGTGAAATAAGATTGAGTATGACCGGTGGGCCCGTTTGCCATACAGAGAGAGAGAGAGAGAGAGAAACCAGAGCAAAGGAAGAAGAGAGGAAGAACAGGGGAGGTGACCGGAGGCTCTAGCAATGGGCGGCGTCAGCGAATGGTGGCGCACGTGGGCCGAGTGGCCGAGGGGAAAAATGGAACCCTGGTAGGGTGAGGGTCCCATAGGTGGCGACAACGCGGCTGGAGTGCCACGGCGACGGCGGTGGTACGGTGGCGTGGCGAGGCAAGCGGTGTGCGCATGTGCTGGGCAATAGCTTTGGGAAGTGGCAAGGCCTCGCGGGGAGGCCAAAGGGTGGGTGAGGCAGTAGGGCAACAACGTTGGTGGCGTGGAAGAAGGTGGTGACGGCAACAGAGCTCCACAAACATGGTGCGGCCAAATGGAGATGAGGGATAGGTAGAGGATCTTCAGGAACACGTGATGACATGGTCCAATCAGCAAGAAACTCATCGGAGAAAGAGATCGAGCAACAGCAGAGATTTCGGCCTAAAAGAAGAAAACATCAAAATTCGGCGATGAACTGCAACCAAAAGCGAAATTGATTGAGGGTAAATGTTCACTAAGCATGGGAACACAAGGTCACATGGTTAGGACATAGAGATTCTCACCAAAATGACGGGAATACCAAGCGAGGCTTGCGGCCGGCGCTCGGGAAGATGACATTTGCGGTGGCAACAGAGCTCTAGAGACAGAGAGAGTTCGTGGGGAGTGGGAAGGGGTTTAGATGATTATGCTACTTCCATATAAAGGCTCAGACAACGATTCAAATGACAGGAACACGAGCGTGATCGACGGCGTTGCAAATGGCTTGGTTTCGGAATTGCTCAAAACGTTAACAACAAATGGCATGGCAACGGAAAATTCAAAGTACAGTGATGGTGAAGGTGTAAGGACACAGACGAGTGGGAATGCGACGTTCATGGCGCGACGCGAGCTTGGCCAGCTTAGGCGGCTCGCCATAGCGCGACACAAGAATGGTGGGGCTCAGGTGCGGCCAGGCACAGGCGCTGCCTAGTGCGGCCAGGAGCGGGTGAGGTCAAGGGGCGGCACGACATGGCTCTAGCGGCCCAAGAGCAGCAGCTGGCAGGAAACAGAGCAAGGCAAAAGGAAAAAGAAAAAAGAAATAGAGAAGAAAACGGAACAAGAAAAAGAGTTTCGGCCCAAAAAAATGAAATGAAATTATGATATTTGCATTTTGGAGAAATTTAAAATATAAATTTCAATTTGAAATTCGGCCGAGGTTTGAAATAGAGGAGAGATGAATTCAATTTGAGAATTTCAATTCAAAATTTGGCTGGGAATTGATTTGATTTTGGAATTTGATTTGAGATTTGAATTGATATAATCAAGAATCCAAACAAAATCCAAAATTTTGAAATAATTAAAAAATTCAAAAATGGAAATAAATTTTGGGAAAGTAGAAAAGAAATAAGTTAAATAGAACTCAAAAGAAATAACAAAACCATCTTAAAAAATCCAAGAGAAAATAAAAAAATCAAATAAAACAAATTTTGAGTTTAATTGAAGTTTTATTTACTCACATTAATTTGTTTTTATTTCCTTTGAAATTTCAAATTAAGATTTTGACAAATAAAGAAAATTCAAATGGTTATTTTTATTTTAAATTTTTCAAAAAGACACACAAAAAAGTTGGATGTTATATTTTTTATTTATTTTGAAATAATATCATTTTAAAAGAAATTTACAAAAAAATGGTCAAAAAATTACAAACCTAAGCTACTATGGCCATTTGAAATGGCGTAAGGCCCCTGTCGCCATTTTAAATGGCGACAATAGCCTAGAGACTGGCGATAGGGACCTAAACAGTGCAGAGAGGTCCATGTCGCCATTTGGAGTGGTGACAGGTCCCTGTCGACAATTCAACTAGCGGCAGGAATCCCGCAAGCCCCTAATTTTTTATTATTAAAATTTTAAAAAACCACCATTTAAAATGGCGACAGGGATCCCACAAGTCCACGTAGCCATTCCAAATGGCGGCACTATTGTGAGACCCCGGTTTATTTATCTTGTAATGCTTAGTCATCTACTGACTCTAGCATCACAAACAAAATACACCGTGCCTCGGGAAAATGTATACGTCCCAAAATTGCAGTATACACACCCTTTTACAAAACATTGCATCAATTCCATACAACACACAGATCCAAAGCTTAAACTTTACAAGCAAAAGACAAACATAATAGTTATTACAAAAGAGAAGCCAACTGGCCAAGAACAGGCTAAAAGAGTTAAACAACAGCGGAAACAAAATGCCATAAGATGGCTATGAACAAAAGCCAACCGGTTTGCCATACACCCAAAAGGCAATCCGACCGGGCCGCCAAGCTAGTCGTCTACACCACAGCAAAACTCACAAAAGTCGATCCCTTGGGGATCCACTTCCTCTGCAACAATTAAGCAAAGCAAATGAGTACAAAAATGTACTCGCAAGACTTACGAGTAACAAACCTAGATACTACTACATGCAGGCTTTAATAAAAGGAGAAGGCTCAAGGTTAATTTTCAACATAAAGCAAGTTTTATTTGCAATAAGTAATAGTTTGAAGGCAGTTTTAACAATCTGAAGTTTATTTGCATAAATAACAACGAGACAATAAGTAATAATATAACCACAACCTGGAGATGACTAACCCAATAGTCATCACAACCATAGCACGAATTACCCATTCGTACCACCCATGTCAAGTTTTAATTTAAAAGGTTGTAGTCTAGTTTTCACCGGGCGTATCCGAGCGTGTCCATAACCTAGGACGAGGCTATTCGAATAGATCAAAACCCTGCAGGGGTGTACCAATGTACCCACACTTCAGACGGCCTTTTTACCAAGCTATTAAGCACACTTCCATGGGTATGCCGGCACGGCTAAGTCCTATGAGACGCTTTCCAATGGGTTGAGCTAATCAAGAGCCACACGCATGGGGGTTAACCCTTAGTGGACCACCCTCATGGCTCCCACTAAGGACCCATACGTAGAGTAGGATACATCGGCCCATGGCTCAATCCGCTGTGGATGCTCCCCTCTCTACAAACTTGTCCATGTTGAATACCGAAATATACAACCCACCACGCGACTCATTAATTAACACCCCCCAAAGTACTGAGTCAAGAGAGGTCCCATTTCCCTCTAGTGTGGTTAGCACGCAAAATGCTCAGTACGGTGACCCAAGTAACTCGGTCCTTAATGACCCGGGCACCATTCCAGTCACACCTAAAAGCACACCATCTTACCATTGTGCCCAAGTCCAAATCATTTTGTTTTCTGTTTTAGTTTTCACAAATAAACAAGGCACAATTTGTTGAACATAAGCAATAATAAGTTTTGTGTGATCAAGGTCATCGACTAAGTCGATAACCGCCCAATTCTACCGGTAACTAAGCATTGCTAAGTATTATATCGTAAAGACAATAAAAAGACTATAATTCATTCACCGGGCTCTAAATCACCAGTGAGAATAATAACCTATGAAAGTGGTAGGGGTGAACAATTTTCAAGGCAACAATGCAATAGGATTAGCTACCTCTGTAATACACCAAATTACATTTAGCGAGAATATTATTCGGAAGAGGGAATTTACTCAATTTTAAAGTTCTCCTATCAAAGATTGTACCCAACAGCGATTAGTGGATTTAAAATGGGGGTTTTCTCTGAAATTCCAACAACTTGGGCCCTGGGCCTCGGCCCAGAAGGCCCAAGAGGGAGGCCGGCCAAAGGGGTGAGCACCACCCCCTTTTCTTCCCCCAAACCCTAGGCCGAATCCACCTCTCCCCTTTCCCTCCCCAAGCCGCCACCCCTCCTGCCCCTTGCTGCCCCTCCCTACTGGTTTTGGCACCTTCCCCCTGCCATTGGTGCTGCCATCTTCCTCCTAGAGCCGCCCCTCCCTACTGCCAATATTTGTGAAGGAAGGAGAAGGAAGCGCGGGCTGTTTGGCCAAAAGGAAGGGAGAATGAGGGAGAGGAAGGGGATCTTCTTCTTGGATTCAACCAGCGTCTCCCTAAGGTTCTACAAGGGTAACTAGAGGCGTTCTTTGCTGTTTAAGTTGTATTATATGCGAATTCGATTAGTTTGATTGGATTAAATTGCTGCTGCTACAAATTCAATTCTGTCCAGTTTCTTGCGCGGCCTGTTTCGTTTGCTTAGAGGCAGAATTAGGGATTTTGATCTCCTAGAGTTATTTAGAGGATTCTCTTAGCTTTCGGTGGCCGCCAAGATCACCTCATTCCGACTTTCGAGTCAAAAGTTATGACAGATTTAATATCTGCTGTCCAGAATTGTGACGAGAATTACCTTTTGAGTTGTCTTTTAAAATAGGGGTATGTTAATGGACGAATTAGGGTTTCATCCCAACTAGGTTATGGTAGAGGATTCGATAATATTTCTAGATTGTTAAAGAACATCCAATTTGGAGTTGTACAACAAAAGTTATGGATATTTTATTTTAGCCGATATTTCTGTCTAGTAATTCAGTCAACAGATTTGAGTCGTGGGCCAAATTTTGTTAGAGGCAAAATCTGAACTTTTGCCCAACTAGACTTTAGTAGGTTTTGTTCTTAGATTTTCAGATTGTTAAATAAAACCAATTTTGGTTTAGTCAATAAAAAGTTATGTCCGATACCGTGCTGCTGTCCAGGCTTGTTAGACAGATCTGGACAGTTTCTGCTCCGCTGTTTCATTTATCTGTTAGTAAATTAAATTGGCCGAATTGGCTTACCTTGTCAACTAGAGTTTTGTAGATATGTCAGTTAAGAATCCATAGAAATTGGTCTCACCTCATACCGAGTCCCAGACCAATAGTTATGATTTTTACTGTTCTGCTGTCCAGTTTCGGGTTGTGCCTGAGTAGTCTGTTTTCAGATTAGAGCTAATTAGTTAATTGTGGACTGTCGGGAAGTCGTTGTAGAACGTTAATGGAAGCGTTATGTTATATGTTGTATTTATTTTAGTACTTACTTATGTAGGCAGAGAGGCTTGGTTTAGGGGCATCCTCTTTACCTACTACCGCGATTAGCCAGCGGAAGGCAAGTACCTTGCTACCTTTATTGATTGTGATTGATGAATGTTTTTATGATCTTGTTGTGATTCCATATAATTCATGAGAAGGTGGATTGTTTATGTTTTGATATATGTGTTATATCCATGTTTAGATATCATGTCTTTCAATATTCTCAAACCATGTTATACATTCATTTTGCATGTTTCATCCACGAGTGGATTTCAAGTCCCACCATTCCAATGTGGGCAATGTTGGACATTGTCATGTCCCGTCCACGGAGTGGATTTGAAAGACCCATCAATTCCGGGATGGGCATGTAAGACCCATTAATTCCGAATGGGCAATTTTGGACACCGTATGAAACGTTCTTCATACGGAATTGGATCCCGCATTTTTGTTAAGATGCGGGCTTAAGTGTACACCGACGGGTGTGTCACTAGCTATACCGGTATAGGCATGTGTGCAGTCCATCCTTGATTACATTCAATCATTTCATGTTTTTCTTAAAGTGCTCATTCGATGCAATATTCGCATTCTTAAATGGTGATGTCCTGTTTGTATATGTGTTCTGTCTCTTTCACTGTACTTGCTGAGTCGTGGACTCACTCTTGCGTTGTTTGTTTATTTTAGGTAACTGTGAGGACCCCAATTTATTTGGTTTGTAATGCTTAACCAACCACCTGGTCCTAGCATCACAAATCAAATAATCGATCTCGAGATATGTATACTTCCCGAGCAGATACACACCTCGGTACAAAATTAGACATCAACTCCATCCCACACATAGAGACCAAACACAACACTACCAAACGGAAGATAAACAATTAGTAGAGGTTATTACAGACACAGGCCGACCGCCCAAAAGATACACAAATAACAAGAACGACAATGAAGCAAAAGTGCCATAAGATGGCTATAAACAAAGCCAATCGGTGTGCCTTCAACCCACAAGGCATCCGACAGGACCGCCAAGACTAGTCGTCACCCACGGCGACAGCCTGACTCACGTAAGTGAGGCCCCGAGGCTCACCTTCCTCCTCTCGCAACAAAACATCAAGCAAAGCACCGAGTACAAAGATTATCTTTGTACCGCAAGATCGACGTGTGAACTAGCGCACTGCTCATATGCTACATGCAAAGCTTGTTTAGTGGAGGCCATATGTTTTATTTGCATAAAGCCAACTTTATTTGCAATAGTGTAATACGGTTTGAAGGCAAGTTTGCAATTCATTTTTAAGATTGAAATAACGAGACGGATATTAATAACAAAAGCGAAAGATAAAACAACCTAGAAGTGACTATCCCAATAGTCACCACAACAATAGCACGAATCCCGATTCGTACCACCCATCAAATTTTAATTTAAATGTTGTAGTCTAGTTCTTACGGGCGATCCGAGCGTGTCCATAACCTAGGGACGAGGCTATTCGAATAGTTTTAACCTGCAGGTGTACCAATGTACCCACACTTCGCATCGCTTTAAGCCAAAACACACTTCCGAAGGTATGTTTGCACGGCTAAGTCCTACGAGACTTTTCCAATATTGTGTATTAACTACGAGCCGCTCGTATGGATAGAAATCCATACGCTTACATGGTAAAGCCGAAAGACAACTACCCACTCGGGATAAAGCTTTTGGACAACTACCATGCTCCCACCTCCATCCCTCCTGCGACCTCCTGCGACCGGAGCCAATACACGCCAAAGTACTAGGTCAAGAGAGGTCCCATATACTCTAGTGTGGTTAGCACGCAAAATGCTCAGTACGGTGGCGCAAGTAACTCGGTCCTTAACTGACTCGGGCACCTTTCCGGTCACACCCAACAGATCACACCAGTCTTACCATTGTGCCCAAGTCTAAATCATTTTTGTTTTCATTTTTAGTTTTGTAGATAAACATAGCAAAAGCTGAAACGTAAAGTTATAGTAGATTTTGTGTGATCAAGGCTACCGACTAAAGTCGATAACCGCTTGATTCTCACGATAGCTAAGCATGTCTAAGCAAGTTGACCGGATCTACTAAGTGACAAGGGATCATCCGATCTCTAATCACAAACAAATAACCTAAGCTCGGTAGTAGAGATCAATATTTTGTCTACAGGATATGCGACTACGGATTTAACTAATCAATTTAACACAAATTAAGCAATGCATACATACAAATGAAACAAAATATTAATCTTTAAAATATGGGATTAAACATGATCAAACCGCTTGCTGTTCTTTGTTGCTCAATATGTTGCGGAGGATCGCTCTCGTGGTTGCCGCAAATATCGAATCCTAACGATTGAACGAGCAATGGATAAGAACGAATAACACCGACCAAACTCAAACAATACAACAACAACAAAACACACTAAACTTTTCACAGCAGCCTAAGCATGATATAACAAAATTTCAGAAACAGAGAACGAATTCACTTTAAGTTATTAAGAATTTTCTATGAATTTCCTAAGCTAAAAACATGTAACATCCCCATTTTCAACTTGTGTTTCAAATGTAAGAAAATGGGTAGAAATTAAAACTTTTTCTTACATCATGTATTTCCTGCGTGTACTAAACAATTATTGTACAAGAGTATGGGAATACAAAGTCACAAGTCTTTTGGATCCAAATCTTGATCCTCCAAAAACAATCTTGTCGAATATCTTGATCATCTCCTGTAAATATTTTTCCTAAGTTCTTGGGATGGTATGTGGCCCCTCTGGAAAATTTCACAATTTTTAGAAATTGTTTGAGTATTTTAGAGGGCAGTCAAAACTTAAACCAGAGCATTGTATAATTTCTGGAGAAAAGTGCTCAGCATAAAAACCTCTGAAAATTTTATACAAGATCCATCTCAAGGTTAGCAAGCCATGTCAAAATTTCATAAAGTTTGGAGCTAGTTCTATCTCTTAAGACCCTTCAAAATCTCAATTCAAATTAAAACTCTAAACTGGTCCGAGTCAAACTTAGACTCAAACCTGTGTCCGGCCTGTGTCTTGGTCACACCGAGCCGCTTAGCCGTGTCGGGCTCGATCCAGTTGGCGCAGTGGTCCGGGCCGTTGGATCTTAAATCCGACGCTCAAAGACATCCTCGGGTCTTTGTAAAGGACCTCCCACCCGCACGACCTCCTCAGGTTCTTTTACAAAGACAACCCTCGAGGGCCTCCCCTAGGACCTCCTTTGCACCTTTTGCAAAGACCACCCTGGGGCGACCTCCTCAGCCCTCCACGACCACCCCTAGCACTTGGGTGATCGTGGGCCGTCCATCCTGAGATCTGTGGCTCAGACCTCCCCTAAGTGTGAGGACCTCTAATACTTAGCCCAAAATCTGGGCCCTTGGATTTCAATCCAGCAGCTCACGACCTCCCTAGTGGGAGCTCTGTGCTGATTTTAGCCGTTGAGCTCTTTGACCGGTCCTCCCGGGTCCTCTCACTGTCGGGTGGGCCTGGGCATTATCAATTTTTGTGCATGGCAGTAGAGAGCAGTGCCTTGTCAACTCTAAGGCTGACAAACGGCTATGTGCTGCCAACATTAAATGTCTGGCAGCACCTTTTGCTCAAAAGTCTCTCTGACAACCTACTCCCATCACTTCATGTGTACTATAGCTCAGTGCACCCATAAGCTTGGCCCCGGTTCATTTTGGCGCTCGGCTATATATGGATCCCGGGCTTCTCCCTTAAGCTTCTTTGGATCCATTCTTGCACCCCTAGTTCTTTCTTTGCTCTTGTGCTCAAGTCTCCCGAAAGCCTCTGCCACCATTGCTAGACCTTGGAGCTCTCCGGCGACCCTTGAGCTCCAGTGGTTCAATATTGCAATTTTGGCTATCCTTTTGTTCTTTTGGTCACCTCAAGCCTCCCTAACTTGTTTTTGTTTAAACCTTCACAGAGGTTGACAAAGTGGGAGCGTCTTTGTCGTGTGGCGGGGCGTCGTCTTCTTCACCTCGGCGACCTCCACCGTCACCGAGCTACCGCGACCACTCCCGGTTCTCCTTCAATCCCGGGTGAGTACTTCAGTTCCAAAAACCCGATCCCATTAGACCTCTTCGGTTTTCATTTTTAGCCGCATTGGTCCCCGGCGGTTATCTCCGGTTAGCCGCCGGTTGGTGGTGTTTTCGGTGTAGCTTTTGGCACCTTTAGGTTCTCCTCCCTATTTGGAACTCATCCGTGCCTTTGGTTTCCGCCGACGAGGTCCACATCGCCGGCGGCAAGCTAATGAACCCTCTCGGGTTTTGCCAGTTCGCAAATCCCATTTTCGTCATCTTCTTAGGACCACTTTAATGCTCAAATCATTGCTCATCATTGGTGCATTAATTGTGTCCTAATTTGTGCCGTGGAGTCACTGACGTGTGGGCCATGGGTTTAGAATTAAAGTTTGGAAATCATTAAGTGTCCCTTTTAGTTTCATTTATTGTCAATCATCTGGAGCATTTAATTTGTCTTAACCGCCATTGTCTGGAGGTCTGCGCCATTAAAACCACTCCGGGACCTCCCGCCGAAATCTCGGCCGTTAAAGACCTCCGTAGGTTAAATCCCACCGCTAGGATCACCCTCCTCCTTGGGGTCCTTTTGCAAAAGACCTCCTTGAGGTCCTCTCGTGCGAAAGGTCACCCCGGTCGTTTTGTCAAACCGCCTCTCGGACCTCCTTGGGGTCCTCTTTGCAAAAAGTCCTTCCTTAGTCGTTTTCGAAAAACCACCCCTGAGCCACCCCACCAAGGTCCTCTTGTGCAAAAGACCACCCCTGGTCATTTGTAAAGAGAACCTTCAAAACTACGTTTAGGGTCCTCTTTGCAAAAAGACCACCTCTGGCCCTTTGTGAAGAAGTCGTAGGACCTCCCTCCGCTCAGATCTGGACCGTTCATGACCTCCCCACGGAGATCCGAACCGCCCGCACTCTCTCTGTTGAACACTGTCGCGTAGGACCTCCCGCGAAGATCATGGCCATCCATGACCTCCTCGGTGAAATCCTAGCCGCCCCGACCTCCTCGCTTCCATCTTAGCCGTTCACGACCTCCCCCGGAAATCGTGACCGCCTAGGACCTCCTCGCCACTCGGACCGTTAGATTTAGATCTAACGGGCTGAGACCTCTCTGTAGATCTCAACCGCCCAGACCTCCTATGGGAGATCCGAGCCGTTAAGATCTCGTCGATCAATCGTTGACCTTTAGACCTCCCTAGTGCTCGGGACGCGGATCTTGATCGACGGTCACGACCTCTGATAGCGCGAGGACCTCCTTTGCGCGCGCTGTGGCGTGCACCGGTCGTAGCCATTGGATTCAAGATCTACGGCTTAGACCTCCTCGCTAGATCTTGCCGTCTAGGACCTCCTCGTTAGATTCGGACCATCAAGTCTAGATCTAACGGCTAAGACCTCCCTTGGCGCGATGAGGTCTTTGCGCCCAGTGCTCGTCGGGTTTTAGCATCGAGATCGTGAGCCGTGCGATCTTTGATCAACGCCCACGACCTCCCGATTTTATGGGTTTTCAGATTTAGTCCAAAAGCTTTTATTTGCACATATTAATTGTTTTAAACTTCAAAATTGCATATCTTTTTCTCTGTAGCTCCAAATTTAACAAACTAAAGTTCGATAAATGCATCTGTTAAAGTACTTTAGCTTAGTATAGGTTTTGCAGTAATCTTTAATACTGAAATTAATCATGTCTTAGATTTAAAACTTAGAAAAATCATAACTAAATCATTTTAACTCCAAATGACCTGAAATTTTATATGGGTTACCACTATACCAGTGGGTAGCTACCATAAAAATTTCAGCTTCAAAATCTTTCTAGAAAATATTTTTGCTCACAGTCTTGATTATGGTAGAAATTAGGTTTTTAGAGAATATCTTTTGCACCACAAATCCAAATTAAGTTTTTCCAGTTTCTATGTCTAGGTATGTTCGTATTTTACCTTGTGTATAAATTTCGTCACATTTGGATAATTTTTGCTTGCTCTTTTGTTTAAGTGTTGCTCGTCTTATTGGTTGTTTTCGCTCTTCCGCTTAGGATTCGATATTTGCGGTAATCCCGAGAACGACCCTCCGCAACAAGTTGAGCAACAGCAAGCAGGCAAGCAGTTTGATCATTTCCCATTAATCCCATTACTTTTAAAGTCTAATATTTTGTTTAACTTCTATGTATGCATTGCTATTTTGTTGTTAAATTGATTAGTTAATCCTCTAGTTGCATAATCTGTAGGTAAATAATTATCCTCTACTACCTGAGCCTAGGTTATTTGCTGTGATTAGAGTTCGTTGGATGAGCTTTTGTCACTTAGTAGATTTCGAATAAATATTGCTTAGCCATGCCTAGTATCGGTAGTATTGGGCGATCATCGACTTAGTCGGTGATCTTGATCACACAACTACTTATACTACTCCATTATGTCCAACCCTTGTGTTTTATTGATTTACAAATCAAAAACTGAAAACAAAACTATATCTTGACTTGGGCACAATGGTATGTTGATGTGGTCTGTTGGGTGTGTGGAATGGTGCCTAAGTCCCCAAGGACCGAGTTACTTGTGTCACTAAGCCAGCGCTTATTGCGTGCTAACCACACGAGGGGATATGGGACCTCTCTTGACTAAGTACTTTGGGAGGTGCTAATTATGAGCTGGTCGGTGGGTGTGTGCGTGTGTGTGTTTGTGGTGTGCGAGGAGCATTAGCTGTCCGGTTAGGCTGTCTAATGTATCCTTCTCCCGTGGGTTGCGGCTCTTAATTAGCATCGTCCATTGGAAAGCGTCTTGTAGACTTAGCCGTGCTCGCATACCAAAGGAAGTATGCTAACCGTGGGTGGTGGAAAGGCGGTCTATCGTGTGGGTACATTGGTACACCCTGCAGGTTCAAACTATTCGAATAGCCTCGCCCTAGGTTATGGACATGCTTGGTAAGGTCGTGCAAGAACTAGACTACAACCTTTTAAAAATTTAAACTTGACATGGGTGGTATGAAGGGTACTTCATGCTATGGTTGTGGTGACTATGGGTTAGTCACTTCTAGGTTGGTGTTGTTCTCATCTATGTTATTATTGTCTCTCTTTATTTGAACGATAAAAGTTAATTGCAAACTTGCTTTGAATCTATTACCTTATTGTAAATGAAAACTTGCTTTATCTGAAAATAAGTCCAGAGCCTCATCCACTTAAATAAAGCTTGCATGTAGTTAATTATAGTTCTGTTATCTCACACGTCAGTCTTGCAGTACAAAAACAAGTTTTGTACTCATCGCTTTGCTTAATATTAATTGTCTGCAGAGGAAGAAGGTGAGCCCCAAGGGCCTCACTTTTGTGAGTGTGTTGTGCACTGTTTGGGACGATTAGCTTGGCGGTCCGGTTGGTTGCCTTGTGGGTAAAGGCACACCGATTGGCTTTTGTTCATCGCCATCTTATGGCCATTTTGCTTCATTGTGTATTTACTTATCTTTACAATTTTGGCAGTCGGCCTCTCTTTTGTAATAACTCTCTTTATATTATCTATGTCTTTCGCTTGTTGCTTTTGCTTCGCTCTATGTGTATGAATGGAATTGATGCATGATTTTGTAGCGGGTGTGTATATCTGCATTTGGAAGTATACATATCTCGAGGCTTGGTTTATTTGAATTGTCTTTGTTAGGACCAATTGGATGGTTAAACAGTACAAGCCGAATAAACCGGGTCCTCACAAAGTTGGTATCGAGCCATTCCGACCGTAGTAACCCAAGCTTGATCGTCTTTAGGATATTTTGGAAAACTTAATTTCAAAGTATCAAATGATTTATGAAAGCTTAAGTAAGTTCTCGATTTTATTCCTTATCCATCCGAGCTTTCTATCTCATCTTGCTCTAATTGAGTTTTAAAAATTGTTTTCCTCTCATCCTCTTCTAAAAGATAGTGTTATCGTTTAAATTGGGTTTTGGGAACCAATGAGTTTGGCAAATTGAAATGTTAGCCGCCTCTACAAGATTTTGAAGCTTCAAGTTGAAGGTTTTGGCTAGGAGGCTTGGATGCAAAATCTGGACAGCGATCATTCGCTTCCTAGGACAGCAAGCTCAAAGGTTTCTAAACAGGTAGAAAATGAGAGGATAATCAACTAAAACTTGTGGGAATAAAAGGGTAAGATGTGATATTAGTTGGCTAAGTATCTAACACCCTTATTAGTGATTTTACCTGTTATTTAGTTATGATAAGACTTAAGTGGTGTGCTGAAATTTGCATTCCTAAACCGATTGCTCGTTCTTTCCATACGAGTTAGTAAATGCAGGGAAGTTGCTCTTGTGATTGAAACTTTGTGCTGATTTTGTGGTTGTTTTTGGGCCTTTAGAGTTCATCTCCTAATGAGTTATTGTTTCTTTGCCTTGAGCTTTGGGTTTAATCCTTGTCCGTCTTAGGATCTATCCCCACTCCAACTTTCTGCCGAACTCCCTAGTCCTTGGCTTTTCTTTCGCGCTTCGACTTCTAGTTTCGGGTTGCTTTGCTAACCCATCTCTTAAATAGCGAGGATGTCGGGACAGACAAGAGTGACGGAGTTTGGTCACGTTGCCCGAGGACCGGCGGTTACCTCCCTTTGTTTAGGGTGTGGTGAAGAGAGCCACGCCGCCGAAGGTTGCAACTGGGAAGGTCAAGGTCCGCGGTTGTGGTGAGGAAGGACACTACAAAGAATGAGTGTACTACACCGCCCAAAGCGTGACGAAGACCACTTGCCCGAAATTGCCCGATTGCCGAATCACTTGTTTCTCTGCGAGGAAGCAATCACTATCCCAAGGAGTGTAGCATGAACTCGTGATCGCCAAGTCACTAGAACTTCAGCGACTACTTCTTCGGTCATCTACAAGTATCGTAGTCGCCGATGCGTCCGGACGGCAGAAGTTCTCGGGTGATTTGTCACGGAGCCGCAGGACGATTACGATCTATACCTTCCGAACTTTCGATTGTGGTCGAAAATCCCATTGTTGCTGGGGCCAGTAAGGGAAAGTCGAAGGATCGTCGCAAGCGTCAACCGATAGCCGATGTCACATGTTTCTTCTGCAACCGCAAGGGTCACTATGCCCTTAATTGTCCTAAAGAGAGTGCCGCCACCCCTCGTCCTCTACAAGTGCCGTGCCTCAATCACGTGCACTGCGAGTCGCCAGCCGCGCCCCGCAATCTCGCCGATGCCACTTGTTTCTTTTGCAAGCTCCAGGGTCATTATGCTAATAATTGTCCTAAGAAGCTTGCAACAACCTCTCGTTTCTTTTCGCGGCCCGTGATTCGATCACATGCACCTGCGAAACATCCTGACCTGAGGGTTGTTCGTATTCAAGACAACTCGTCTCATTTGGGAAAGCACAGGAGCTACCCGATATCGTGTAGGTACGCTTCTTGTTACCTCTTGCCCTGATACAGTTCGGGAGCATCTCATTCTCTTGTATCCCCATCTTTTGCTACTATTGGTGGTCTTTGTTTTGCTCTTTTATCGGTGCCCGCACCACCTCGATTTTATCAAGCCTTGCTAGCCTACCCCGCTTTTTCCCAAGAAGAATGCTACCATCCGGTTTGTCCTCTGGTCGCTTGACTTGAGTGGCCCCTTTCGTCCCTCAGACATCCAAGGGCATCACCTACTAGGTATTGCCTCAAATTTCTGTGGCCTAAATGGCCATAGCTCCTCTAACAAACTAGCTGCGGTGGGATGACTCCGTATAGCTAGTTAACAGGCTGAGATCCCGTTGTTGGCGGGAACTGACCAGACAAATCGCTCCACCAGCTAACAACGATCTTGCACCACCACCCTTAGAATCAAGAAGAATCTCTCATCACAATCCTTGTTATATCTAGACTGTAAGTTTTCCCGTGTCGACTAAAGTGGCACGCTTCCTACCCGTCCGAACCAAGATTCATACCGGTCACCTTGCGTGGCTCTATATCGCCGGATCGTGAGCTTGCATGGGTGCCAAGACGATCATTTCTGACCGTGGTTCCATCTTCACCTCTCAGTTCTGGCATAGCTTGCAAGAAGCTATGGGAACTCGTCTTTCTTTCAGCACAGCATATCACCCCCAAACAGATGGTCAGACCGAGAGGGTCAACCAAGTTTTGGAGGACATGCTGCGAGCTTGTGTCCTTTCTTATGGGAAGCTTGGGAAAAGTGCTTGCCATTCGCCGAAGTTTTCTTATAACAACGGTTTCAAGCCGTCTCGGCATGGCACCATTTGAGGCCTTATACGGAGAAAGTGTAGAACCCGTTGAACTGGTGCGAGACCGGTGAAAGACCTTTCTTTGGCCCGACTCAATTAAGGAGGCCGAAGGTCAAGTCCACTCATTCGTGATCGCTACGCACGACTCAATCCAGCGTAAGAGCTATGCGGATCGTCGTCGTCGTGAGTTGAGCTTTGAGCCCAATGACCGTTTACCTCAAGGTTTCTCCTCTAAAGGGTCACCAGCGTTTTGGTGTCAAGGGCAAGTTAGCTCCTCGATATGTCGGTCCATACCGTGTCATCGAGAAGAAGGAGCCGTTGCCTACAAGTTGGAGTTGCTCGCCGCACTTGCGGGGTACATGATGTGCTCCATGTGTCCCAGCTAAAGAAGTGCCTCCGTGTTCCAAGCGAGGAAGCTCGTTGAAACTCTTGATGTCCAGGAAGATTTGACCTACCGCGAGCGTCCTGTTCGCATACTCGAGGAGGCGGAGCGAAGAACAAGGAACAAGACCATCAAGTTCCTTAAAGTTCAGTGGTCAAACCATTCCGAGGATGAGGCTACTTGGGAGCGAGAAGATCGCCTTCGTGTGCACTACCCTCTTTCTTTTCCGAGTGAACCAAATCTCGGGACGAGATTTTTGTAAGGGGGGGAGGTTTGTAACATCCCCATTTTCAACTTGTGTTTCAAATGTAAGAAAATGGGTAGAAATTAAAACTTTTTCTTACATCATGTATTTCCTGCGTGTACTAAACAATTATTGTACAAGAGTATGGGAATACAAAGTCACAAGTCTTTTGGATCCAAATCTTGATCCTCCAAAAACAATCTTGTCGAATATCTTGATCATCTCCTGTAAATATTTTTCCTAAGTTCTTGGGATGGTATGTGGCCCCTCTGGAAAATTTCACAATTTTTAGAAATTGTTTGAGTATTTTAGAGGGCAGTCAAAACTTAAACCAGAGCATTGTATAATTTCTGGAGAAAAGTGCTCAAGATAAAATCCTCTGAAAATTTTATACAAGATCCATCTCAAGGTTAGCAAGCCATGTCAAAATTTCATAAAGTTTGGAGCTAGTTCTATCTCTTAAGACCCCTTCAAAATCTCAATTCAAATTAAAACTCTAAACCTGGTCCGAGTCAAACTTAGACTCAAACCCAGGTCCGGCTTCCAGGTCTTGGTCACACCGAGCCGCTTAGCCGTGTCGGGCTCGGTCAGGTTGAGCGCAGGTGGTCTGGGCCGTTGGATCTTAAATCCGACGCTCAAAGACATCCTCGGGTCTTTGTAAAGGACCTCCCACCCGCACGACCTCCTCAGGTTCTTTTACAAAGACAACCCTCGAGGGCCTCCCCTAGGACCTCCTTTGCACCTTTTGCAAAGACCACCCTGGGGCGACCTCCTCAGCCCTCCACGACCACCCCTAGCACTTGGGTGATCGTGGGCCGTCCATCCCGAGATCGTGGCTCGGACCTCCCTAAGTGTGAGGACCTCTAATACTTAGCCCAAAATCGGGCCCTTGATTTCAATCCAAGACTCACGACCTCCCTAGTGGGAGCTCAGGCTGATTTTAGCCGTTGAGCTCTTTGACCGGTCCTCCCGGTCCTCTCACCGTCGGGTGGGCCTGGCATTATCAATTTTGTGCATGGCAAGAGAGAAAGTGCCTTGTCAACTCTAAGGTCGACAAGCGGCTATGTGCCGCCAACATTAAATGTCCGCAGACCTTTGCTCAAAAGTCTCTCGACAACCTACTCCCATCACTTCATGTGTACTATAGCTCAGTGCACCCATAAGCTTGGCCCCGGTTCATTTTGGCGCTCGGCTATATATGGATCCCGGGCTTCTCCCTTAAGCTTCTTTGGATCCATTCTTGCACCCCTAGTTCTTTCTTTGCTCTTGTGCTCAAGTCTCCCGAAAGCCTCTGCCACCATTGCTAGACCTTGGAGCTCTCCGCGACCCTTGAGCTCCAAAGTGGTTCAATATTGCAATTTTGGCTATCCTTTGTTCTTTGGTCACCTCAAGCCTCCCTAACTTGTTTTTGTTTAAACCTTCACAGAGGTTGACAAAGTGGGAGCGTCTTTGTTACGTGGCGGAGCGTCGTCTTCTTCACCTCCGCGACCTCCACCGTCACCGAGCTACGCGACCACTCCGGTTCTCCTTCAATCCCGGTGAGTACTTCAGCCCAAAACCCGATCCCATTAGACCTCTTCGGTTTTCATTTTTAGCGCATTGGTCCCGGCGGTTATCTCGGTTAGCCGCCGGTTGGTGGTGTTTCGGTGTAGCTTTGGCACCTTTAGGTTCTCCTCCCTATTTGGAACTCATCCGTGCCTTTGGTTTCGCCGACGAGGTCCACATCGCGGCGGCAAGCTAATGAACCCTCTCGGTTTTGCCATTCATAAATCCCATTTTCGTCATCTTCTTAGGACCACTTTAATGCTCAAATCATTGCTCATCATTGGTGCATTAATTGTGTCCTAATTTGTGCCGTGGAGTCACTGACGTGTGGGCCATGGGTTTAGAATTAAAGTTTGGAAATCATTAAGTGTCCCTTTTAGTTTCATTTATTGTCAATCATCTGGAGCATTTAATTTGTCTTAACCGCCATGTCCGGAGGTCTGCGCCATTAAAACCACTCCAGGACCTCCCCGAAATCCTGGCCGTTAAAGACCTCCGTAGGTTAAATCCCAGCCGCTAGGATCACCCTCCTCCTTGGGGTCCTTTTTGCAAAAGACCTCCTTGAGGTCCTCTGTGCGAAAAGGTCACCCCGGTCGTTTTTGTCAAAACCGCCCTCTCGGACCTCCTTGGGGTCCTCTTTGCAAAAAGTCCTTCCTTAGTCGTTTTGAAAAACCACCCCGAGCCACCCCACCAAGGTCCTCTTGTGCAAAGACCACCTGGTCATTTGTAAAGAGAACCTTCAAAACTACGCTTAGGGTCCTCTTTGCAAAAAGACCACCTCGGCCCTTTGTGAAGAAGTCGTAGGACCTCCTCCGCTCAGATCTGGACCGCTCATGACCTCCCACGGAGATCCGAACCGCCCGCACTCTCTCGTTGAACACTGTCGCGTAGGACCTCCCGCGAAGATCATGGCCATCCATGACCTCCTCGGTGAAATCCTAGCCGCCCCGACCTCCTCGCTTCCATCTTAGCCGCTCACGACCTCCCCGGAAATCGTGACCGTCTAGGACCTCCTCGCCACTACGGACCGTTAGATTTAGATCTAACGGGCCAGACCTCTCTGGTAGATCTCAACCGCCCAGACCTCCTATGGGAGATCCGAGCCGTTAAGATCTCGTCGATCAATCGTTGACCTTTAGACCTCCCTAGTGCTCGGGACCGCCGGATCTTGATCCGACGGTCACGACCTCTGAGCGCGAGGACCTCCTTTGCGTGCGCTGCGGCGCGTAATCGGTCGTAGCCATTGGATTCAAGATCTACGGCAGACCTCCTCGCTAGATCTTGCCGTCTAGGACCTCCTCGTTAGATTCGCACCATCAAGTCTAGATCTAACGGCTAAGACCTCCCCTGGCGCGATGAGGTCTTTGCGCCCGTGTGCTCGTCGGGTTTTAGCATCGAGATCGTGAGCCGTGCGATCTTTGATCAACGCCCACGACCTCCCGCTTTATGGGTTTTCCAGTTTAGTCCAAAAGCTTTTATTTGCACATATTAATTGTTTTAAACTTCAAAATTGCATATCTTTTCTCTCAGAGCTCCAAATTTAACAAACTAAAGTTCGATAAATGCATCTGTTAAAGTACTTTAGCTTAGTATAGGTTTTGCAGTAATCTTTAATACTGAAATTAATCATGTCTTAGATTTAAAACTTAGAAAAATCATAACTAAATCATTTTAACTCCAAATGACCTGAAATTTTATATGGGTTACCACTATACCAGTGGGTAGCTACCATAAAAATTTCAGCTTCAAAATCTTTCTAGAAAATATTTTTGCTCTGATCTTGATTATGGTTAAATTAGGTTTTTAGAGAATATCTTTTGCACCACAAATCCAAATTAAGTTTTTCCAGTTTCTATGTCTAGGTATGTTCGTATTTTACCTTGTGTATAAATTTCGTCACATTTGGATAATTTTTGCTTGCTCTTTTGTTTAAGTGTTGCTCGTCTTATTGGTTGTTTTCGCTCTTCCGCTTAGGATTCGATATTTGCGGTAATCCCGAGAACGACCCTCCGCAACAAGTTGAGCAACAGCAAGCAGGCAAGCAGTTTGATCATTTCCCATTAATCCCATTACTTTTAAAGTCTAATATTTTGTTTAACTTCTATGTATGCATTGCTATTTTGTTGTTAAATTGATTAGTTAATCCTCTAGTTGCATAATCTGTAGGTAAATAATTATCCTCTACTACCTGAGCCTAGGTTATTTGCTGTGATTAGAGTTCGTTGGATGAGCTTTTGTCACTTAGTAGATTTCGAATAAATATTGCTTAGCCATGCCTAGTATCGGTAGTATTGGGCGATCATCGACTTAGTCGGTGATCTTGATCACACAACTACTTATACTACTCCATTATGTCCAACCCTTGTGTTTTATTGATTTACAAATCAAAACTGAAAACAAAACTATATCTTGACTTGGGCACAATGGTATGTTGATGTGGTCTGTTGGGTGTGTGGAATGGTGCCTAAGTCCCCAAGGACCGAGTTACTTGTGTCACTAAGCCAAGCGCTTATTGCGTGCTAACCACACGAGGGGGGATATGGGACCTCTCTTGACTAAGTACTTTGGGAGGTGCTAATTATGAGCTGGTCGGTGGGTGTGTGCGTGTGTGTGTTTGTGGTGTGCGAGGGGAGCATTAGCTGTCCGGTTAGGCTGTCTAATGTATCCTTCTCCCGTGGGTTGCGGCTCTTAATTAGCATCGTCCATTGGAAAGCGTCTTGTAGACTTAGCCGTGCTTGCATACCAAAGGAAGTATGCTAACCGTGGCTGGTGGAAAGGCGGTCTATCGTGTGGGTACATTGGTACACCCCTGCAGGGTTCAAACTATTCGAATAGCCTCGTCCTAGGTTATGGACATGCTTGGTAAGGTCGTGCAAGAACTAGACTACAACCTTTTAAAAATTTAAACTTGACATGGGTGGTATGAAGGGTACTTCATGCTATGGTTGTGGTGACTATGGGTTAGTCACTTCTAGGTTGGTGTTGTTCTCTATCTATGTTATTATTGTCTCTCTTTTATTTGAACGATAAAAGTTAATTGCAAACTTGCTTTGAATCTATTACCTTATTGTAAATGAAAACTTGCTTTATCTTTGAAAATAAGTCCGAGCCTCATCCACTTAAATAAAGCTTGCATGTAGTTAATTATAGTTCTGTTATCTCACACGTCGAGTCTTGCAGTACAAAAACAAGTTTTGTACTCATCCGCTTGCTTAATATTAATTGTTGCAGAGGAAGAAGGTGAGCCCCAAGGGCCTCACTTTTGTGAGTGTGGTTATGCGCTGTTTGGGACGATTAGCTTGGCGGTCCGGTTGGTTGCCTTGTGGGTAAAGGCACACCGATTGGCTTTTGTTCATCGCCATCTTATGGCCATTTTGCTTCATTGTGTATTTACTTATCTTTACAATTTTGGCAGTCGGCCTCTCTTTTGTAATAACTCTCTTTATATTATCTATGTCTTTCGCTTGTTGCTTTGCTTGCTCTATGTGTATGAATGGAATTGATGCATGATTTTGTAGCGGTGTGTATCTGCATTTTGGAAGTATACATATCTCGAGGCTTGGTTTATTTGAATTGTACTGTTAGGACCAATTGGATGGTTAAACAGTACAAGCCGAATAAACCGGGGTCCTCACAAAACACATCAAAACACTAGTTAATTACTTAACAAATTTTTATGAACAGAAACAGTGTATAAAACCTATCCTAATAATTAGTACATTAAAAATGACAAATTACAAAATTGGTTTCACTGGATTTGGACAAATATTGAAAGAGATATGCATTTTCTAATCTAGAAGATACATAAAACATCATTTTATTAATTAACAGATTTTTGCTACAGAGACATGGATGAAACTAATTTTAGTAAATAATACATTTGAAATGAAAATAAACAGCACTGGATTTATGCAATTTGGATAAAAATTGAATTAGTTATGCATTTTACAAGTTTAATTGAATTAACAGTTCAACAGAAAACACAAACCAGAAATACTAAATCATTTCCAAATCTATAATGCATTTATTCCACTGCACTCACACCAGCTAGCCCTCGCCATCGACAGCGGGCCCGCGATCTTGACCAGGCGGCCCACTTTCACGAGGCGACGCGTCGGCGTATTCAAATAATGCGCCTTCGGCTTTAACAATACGCAATCCAACACATCCGCTCAACGATAATACGTTTCCTGACAGAGAAAACGTACCACGATGTTTACACAATTCTTAACTGACAGCTGGGACCCACATGGCAGCGACACAGGGAAAAACATAACGGTTGGATTAGGGATTTCCTAAACTCACTTAACCCGAGAGGACCCACAAGTCAGAGACTCAGACTAAACAAGATTAGCGCTAAACTAACTCCACCGGCGGCTCACCGGCGCGCACGGGGACGGCGGCGCGGCCGCGCAGTGGATCACGCGATCCAGTGGGGTTCAAAATGAGCGAGTGATACCTTAAGGTTCACAGAGACTCGCGAACGGATGGCGGTGACGCGGGTCCGATGGTCGCCGAGACGAGCCCGCGACGGCGGAGGCGAGAAGAGGATGCGGCTTCCACGGAGATAACGTTACGGCGGCAGATGCTTGAAAACGCGCGCCGCCGCCCGACGCCAGAAGGATAAGCCCACGGCCTTGATGACGGAGGAGGACGGTGGCGCCGGAATCAAGACGCGGCGCTCTGCCGAGCTCGAGAAGAAAGCGTCGCGAAGCCTCTGAGAAGCACCAAAGAGTGAAACAACGTTACGCTTAGACTCGGTGGTCGATTGCGATCCTTAAGGACTTCGTGTCGTGGTCGAGACTCACCGGGCGATTTAGCTCGCGGCCGAGATCACCGGAGGCGGAGACGATAAACACGCCCCGGCGATACATCGACACCGATGGCTCGGATGGGCAAAGCGGTGCGGTGAGGAGAGTGGATCGCGATGGAGAGGTTCTTTGGCGCGCGGCGGCGCTAGCACGCGGCGCTACGCCGGGTTCTTCTCGCCAAAGCAGAATCGGGCGGAGAAGGCGAGAGCGAAGAAACGGAGAACGAACGAGTGCGGTGAAGTTATAAAGCTCGCGGCCGGAGAGGACACGCGCCCCGACGTGGCGGCCGGGCGGCTGCGTGGCGCGCATGCGCTGCGGCGGCGGCGCGCTTCGGCGCAACGGAGAAGACGAAGTCGGGACTGACAGGTGGGGTCCGCTTGCCAGCGACTGTGTTGAAGCGGCGCGAGCCGGAGTCTCGCTTGATCAAAAAGGATGCCGACCGTTGGATCTGAGATGGACGGTCGAGATCTCTGATGCATTCGGACGGCCGAATGCATACGCGACGTGGATCGTTCGATTTGCATCGGATGGTCGATTGGGCGGCAATGCTAGTTGGCGCGACCGAGTCAAGTGGCGCGGTCGGACTCAAGTCGCTTGGGTTCGAGCCAGAGGAACAGTGATTCCAGATTTGAATTAGAAAGACAGAGAAGGTTTGGGGAATGTTTAGAGGTAGCTCCTCTGCTCCAAAAATTCTGAAATTGTTATGGTAGCTTCCTGGGACAGGGGGCAACCTTGTGTAAATTTTCCAGAAATTTTCATGCACTAGATTTTTCCCAAGAAAATTCACAAGCTGCTGTCCATAGTTTGACCAGATTTTCAAACCAATTTGACTTGGCTATTTGAAATAGCAAACAAAATCTAAAAATTGTGAAATAATTCAGGGAGGTAGATAAGATGATCAAGATGCTAGGAAAAATATTTGCAGATGATGACCACAAGTTTGAAGGCTAATAATTTGATGACAACAATTTCCAATCACAAGAATTAACTTCTAGAAAATTGGAAATTGCTAGGGAAAATTTGGAAAACTTCCAAATGATTTGAAGAGACAACAAAAGTTTTTATTTCTCCTCAAAATTTTACATTTGAAATACAAACCCTAAGTTAGGGCTGTTACAGTAACCCCTGATGTTGGTTCACTTGGGAGGGAGTAGACACGCACTACTTGTTCACATCATCCAATTCATGTTCAAGATTAAATCTAGTTCTATCTTACATTCGTTAATGATGAACTGTAATAATAAATTTATAATTGGTGAAGGAAGGATACCTTCTCCACATTGATGTTGAATTATTACTGCATGTGAATTTTCATTATCAATGAACTGAAATAAATAGATTAGATGGTGAAGGAAGGATACCTTCATCATGTCTTGGTTGTTTTGATACTAGCATTAGTTGATTTTATTCAAATTCTTCCGCATTATGGATGTATGTTAGATGTTTTAGGTGACATCTTTGCTTCCGAATAGCCAGGGTGTTACAGTTGGTATCAGAGCGGGCTTTAGGTCCGTGGTAATTAAGTTATTAAATTGACACACTGTGCACAGTAGGCGGGGTTGGAAAATTACATTGCTTCCGCAATATCTGTTATTATGTTTCGTTTTGTTGAGCAATTGTTGAATTGCTTCTGTACTATCATCCTTGTTGGTAATATATGATCTGCTATGATATTCAATATCTATGAACTAATACTATGTTTGACATGAGATGATCCTGTATATTCATAATGGATTATTTTGGTGAAGCGTGTTGTTAACGGATGATAAGGAGTGGAGGTCGTGGTTGTTACTCGATTCACGAGTTACACCACGCTCACATGACGTGGTTAGAGGAGTAGTTACCCAGTACCATAGTTTGGTGTTAAGCGTGAGTTGCTTTAGAAAGATGTTCTCTTCCTTGATTTCGAATTTGGCAATTCTTGTCTGTGGTGGTTGATGAAGTTCTCCGGTTAGTGGTTCATGATAGTTTATGGTTTTCAATATATCCTCTCGGTTCTCTGAAACAATCATTGCTTTTTGACTGTTGAGTTGCTTTTACTACTTGTGATCGTTGTCAATTGGCAAGATTGATGTTTTCATGGTTGCTCCTTCTTTCTCATTGCAAAAGAATGACTCATTTACTCGTTTGTTAGCTTGGTTAGTGAGAGTTTCCCGCTGTAAGTTCGTTTGCATGGAAAAGCTTTGGTTTTATGTGTTTCTTTTGGATAACTTCGAGCATTGAGGTTTGAAGCCTCTCTTTTGCTGAAGTAAGGTGTTAGAATCCTTTTGTGTTGACTTGCCATGCTTAAAATGAGAAGTTATATCTAAACGAATAAATTGTTACGATATGAGTTACCAAGTCGGGTTATTAGCATGGTGCAAATCAATTATTCTTAACTACCATCCATGAAAGTGAAATTGATTAATTTGAAATGTCCTTGTATTTGATACTTGGTGTATGTTAAATAAAGACATCCATATCCGTTCGTAACCTATAGATCTTACTTAAGAGCTAGATTTATCTATTTCTGGTATGCTAAAATTGTTGAAACTTGTATAAAGTACGGATGGGTCTTTGGTGTATCGATTCATGAAACCTTGTTTATAGGAAATTATGTTAGTGAATCTTTAATAATGTTTTGAAATGATTTCTGAACAAAGGTGAAATGTGAATCTATGTTTATATATGGTTATGTGATTGCAAATGGAATTAGTACCGTATGTATACGCGTGGTTAGTACAATCATCAATTGTTAATGAGCTGAAGAAGGTGTTGAGCAACACCAACAGATTGAGTAGACGAATTTCGTAAGTAGTCTTTGATATCGTGCCTCGTGATATTGTTATTGCTTAGCATAATCTTGTTATAATAAATTTGTTTCAACCTTGTGGTTTGTGTTTCCTTTGGGAAGTTTTAGGATGGAGTAATAAAGTTTGATGATTCTTGGTACCAGAGTATGTTGTCGATGTTTTTAAATCGTCAAAATGTGAGAATGAGGTTAATTCTCGTAGTAATTCGATCACCCATGGTAATATTTCTTAAATGATCAAATTTCAAGTTTTGTGTTCATGATCTTTTGAGGGTGTTACAGGTTCAGGTTTTTATGTGGTAAATGAAGTTTATCGAGTAGCGTTATGTTGCAAAGTTATAATGGTTCTTCAGTGATGCAAGTGCTTCGATCTTGAATACTTATTTGTTCTTATCTGTTAAGATCCGATATTCTCTTCTTGTGAGGCTTATGCTTTCAACTGTGGACTTCACTTATGTTCTTTGAGTTCATTGCTTAATTGGTTTCTTCATTGGTCCCGTGTTCAGTGCGAGTGGTAGATGAGTTTTCTAGTTGGTGAAAGTTGTTTCCATTTGTCTCCTCTTTTGAGAAAGAATCAACCCATTCTTTACACGTGGGTCTTTCGAAGTGTTTTCTAATGGTTGTGGTGAAACTGATGTTAATACCCATAGTAATTTGATCGCCTTCGATGATATCGTTCAGTTGAGAATATTTCAAGTTTAGCTTTCATGATATTTCCTTTGAGCTCTTGAATCATCTGGTAGTTGAAATTATTTTAAATAAATTGAGGTATTGAATTGTCTTGTTGCTTCTTAAGAGATTCACGTGATTTAATCTTAAAGGATTTTTGGTTTGAGTTGGCAACGTGAAGCGGCAATTAAAGAAAAATTATGTTGGTTCCCTTAAGAGGAGAATAATCTGCTCGTTTTTCATCAAATCCTGTAGTTGGAAATGTTTCGAGTTTGGTGGCTGAGATTATTTGGATCTCATGTTTCGTGTGTAGTTGAATTGTTCTGAACAAATATGACGTATTGAGGAATTTCACTGGTTCTTAATTAGTCCTTGTGGTTTGGACTAAAGACCTTATCTGGTTCGTTGTGGCAAAGTGATGTTAGTCAAAGAATTAATTTCAGTGTTAAAGGAAAGAGTGCAGTAGGAATATTTGAGAATTTGAGTCAAGTTTTGTAACTTGTGGTTATTTGAATTGTTCAGAAACTTTTTGCTCTTTACACTCAAGAGTTATCGAGTTTCAATCGCAATGTCATTCTTTTATTGGTGGTTATTTGTTATTCCCTTTTCGAGGGATGTGTGCCCTTCGCTGTGAACTCAACTTTCGTTTTCCCAGATCTTCATTACCAGATTATTTCTTTTGGTCTCGTGCTCACTGTGAGCAGCAACATTTTCCTGTGTGGTGAAATTTGTTCGTGTTCGCCTCTTTCTTTTGAGAAAGGATCAACTGTTTTGTGCTGTAAAGTTTTACAACTCGTAAGTTGTTATTTGTTTGGTGGTGGTTAAGTGATTGTAGGGGTGAGATTTTGCTACCCAGCTATTGGAGGAGTAATAGAAGATGAGTTGGTTTTGACTGAACCTCTTGGAGGAAGTTGATTCAGATGGAATGTATGGTTTCAAGTAAAATTGTATATTGTTCGACTAAGTAGGACCTATGGTATAGTGTAGTTCCGAACCTTGGTTCATGTTGAAATGTTGGGGATTATCAAATGTATGGAAACCGTAATCAATTTTATAGAGTAACACTATTGAAAGTATCGTGATGTTGTATAAGTGATTCTGATGATGTCAATGAGTGAGTATGTCGGAATTGTGGGATCTTAGAGATTTAATCCGATGATTTCATTATTTGTTATAAGAGGAATTCGTTGTAGAGGTCTCAGAGGTTAAATTTGGGCTTTCCATTTTCATGCTAAACTTTTGGTCGCCCAAAGATTTGTGTGTAGAGGAGATAGAAAAGCTGGAGTATTCGAGTAGTGGAATGATTGTCGATAGAACCCTTCTGATGTAGTTCATGAGCGGGTGTACTGAGGATTCTGATGTGTTATTCCTGAAAGTTGGAGGTGATGAAATTGCATGGGTTTTTGAGGTGCTTTGGTGCCTTCTATCAAATTAATGTCATCAGTTGAATGAGTTGTCTAGAGTATTCAGTGGAATCAATAGAGTCTCTCTACAACGGTGTGGATGATGTATTTCGGTTTAAGCCTAACTTGAGGATGTTAAATGAAGATGGTTGAGACCGTGTGGTATGCGATGAATTCGAATTCCAAGGTTGGAGAGATAGTTTATTCCAAAAAGTGAAACTAAGGAAAAGATGTCTTCTTGATTAGTGAAGCGTTTTCTTTATTCTCGCATGAGCTTTGTGCTGTTGACCAATGTTTTTCGTAAGTTGAGTTTGACTCGATTTTGGTATGTGTGGTTCTTATCGGTTCAGGAAGAATAAAGGAAGTTTTGATTTGGGCATTTAAAATGATTCATTCTTTGGTTTTCGTGATGTTTATTCGCAAGCTGCCACTTGGAAGGTGGAAAGGTTTTCGTGATGAAATTCTGATTTCTGGATTTTACTCTTCAGTACCCAGTTGGTAACATCTAGTTGTGACGTGAATCTTTCTTATTCAGATGTGTTTTGTCGGTAAAAGAGTTTGCTTGAAGAGATTTCGATTGTATGTTTCCAGTTAAAGGAGGTGATCTTTGTTTTCAGTGAAGAGTTCAATTGAGAGGTGGAATAAGAGTTCCGTGTTCTTTGTGCTTGTCGTGTAGTTCAGTATCTTTGGGAAGGTTAACCTAAAATACATTGGGTTGTTTTCTCTAGTTGGCGTATCGCCAGGACTGTATCGAGTCTATGCGCGGAGTACGTAACGTCTTGTATGTTCTGGTGCCGAGGGAGTACCTAGGAGATCCAGAGTTTGATTATTCGTTAACGTCGTGGACCATCGAGTGAGATCTTACCTTCGAGTCTTGTCCGATGAGTGTACCTGGAAGTACCGAGTTGAGTGTTAGTTCAAACATCGTTCTACGTCTTTGTGTTGTGGTCTCATCAGTCCGAGAGAGATGTCACTTGGAAGCTAGAGTCTCGCATGCACGAGTAATACCCGGATATGCTCATGTCTGGTACGTGTTAATAGTTGTTAATTTCCAGACGCTGTTTTCTTTCGGGTAGATCGGTGAGCAGATTCGGGGACGAATCCTGTTAAGGGGGGAAGAATGTAATACCCCAAATTACATTTAGCGAGAATATTATTCGGAAGAGGGAATTTACTCAATTTTAAAGTTCTCCTATCAAAGATTGTACCCAACAGCGATTAGTGGATTTAAAATGGGGGTTTTCTCTGAAATTCCAACAACTTGGGCCCTGGGCCTCGGCCCAGAAGGCCCAAGAGGGAGGCCGGCCAAAGGGGTGAGCACCACCCCCTTTTCTTCCCCCAAACCCTAGGCTGAATCCACCTCTCCCTTTCCTCCCCAAGCCGCCACCCCTCCTGCCCCTTGCTGCCCCTCCCTACTGGTTTTGGCACCTTCCCCCTGCCATTGGTGCTGCCATCTTCCTCCTAGAGCCGCCCCTCCCTACTGCCAATATTTGTGAAGGAAGGAGAAGGAAGCGCGGGCTGTTTGGCCAAAAGGAAGGGAGAATGAGGGAGAGGAACGGGATCTTCTTGTTGGATTCAACCAGCGTCTCCCTAAGGTTGTACAAGGGTAACTAGAGGCGTTCTTTGCTGTTTAAGTTGTATTATATGCGAATTCGATTAGTTTGATTGGATTAAATTGCTGCTGCTACAAATTCAATTCTGTCCAGTTTTTTGCGCGGCCTGTTTCGTTTGCTTAGAGACAGAATTAGGGATTTTGATCTCCTAGAGTTATTTAGAGGATGCTCTTAGCTTTCGGTGTCCGCCAAGATCACCTCATTCCGACTTTCGAGTCAAAAGTTATGACAGATTTAATATCTGCTGTCCAGAATTGTGACGAGAATTACCTTTTGAGTTGTCTTTTAAAATAGGGGTATGTTAATGGACGAATTAGGGTTTCATCCCAACTAGGTTATGGTAGAGGATTCGACAATATTTCTAGATTGTTAAAGAACATCCAATTTGGAGTTGTACAACAAAAGTTATGGATATTTTATTTTAGCCGATATTTCTGTCTAGTAATTCAGTCAACAGATTTGAGTCGTGGGCCAAATTTTGTTAGAGGCAAAATCTGAACTTTTGCCCAACTAGACTTTAGTAGGTTTTGTTCTTAGATTTTCAGATTGTTAAATAAAACCAATTTTGGTTTAGTCAATAAAAAGTTATGTCCGATACCGTGCTGCTGTCCAGGCTTGTTAGACAGATCTGGACAGTTTCTGCTCCGCTGTTTCATTTATCTGTTAGTAAATTAAATTGGCCGAATTGGCTTACCTTGTCAACTAGAGTTTTGTAGATATGTCAGTTAAGAATCCATAGAAATTGGTCTCACCTCATTCCGAGTCCCAGACCAATAGTTATGATTTTTACTGTTCTGCTGTCCAGTTTCGGGTTGTGCCTGAGTAGTCTGTTTTCAGATTAGAGCTAATTAGTTAATTGTGGACTGTCGGGAAGTCGTTGTAGAACGTTAATGGAAGCGTTATGTTATATGTTGTATTTATTTCGAGTACTTACTTATGTAGGCAGAGAGGCTTCGGTTTAGGGGCATCCTCTTTACCTACTACGCGATTAGCCAGCGGAAGGCAAGTACCTTGCCACCTTTATTGATTGTGATTGATGAATGTTTTTATGATCTTGTTGTGATTCCATATAATTCATGAGAAGGTGGATTGTTTATGTTTTGATATATGTGTTATATCCATGTTTAGATATCATGTCTTTCAATATTCTCAAACCATGTTATACATTCATTTTGCATGTTTCATCCACGAGAGTGGATTTCAAGTCCCACCATTCCAATGTGGGCAATGTTGGACATTGTCATGTCCGCCCACGGAGTGGATTTGAAAGACCCATCAATTCCGGGATGGGCATGTAAGACCCATTAATTCCGAATGAGCAATTTTGGACACCGTATGAAACGTTCTTCATACGGAATTGGATCCCGCATTTTTGTTAAGATGCGGGCTTAAGTGTACACCGACGGTGTGTCACTAGCTATACCCAGTATAGGCATGTGTGCAGTCCATCCTTGATTACATTCAATCATTTCATGTTTTTCTTAAAGTGCTCATTCGATGCAATATTCGCATTCTTAAATGGTGATGTCCTGTTTGTATATGTGTTCTGTCTCTTTCACTGTACTTGCTGAGTCGTGGACTCACTCTTGCGTTGTTTGTTTATTTTAGGTAACCCCTGATGTTGGCTCACTTGGGAGGGAGTAGACACGCACTACTTGTTCACATCATCCAATTCATGTTCAAGATTAAATTTAGTTCTATCTTACATTCGTTAATGATGAACTGTAATAATAAATTTATAATTGGTGAAGGAAGGATACCTTCTCCACATTGATGTTGAATTATTACTGCATGTGAATTTTCATTATCAATGAACTGAAATAAATAGATTAGATGGTGAAGGAAGGATACCTTCATCATGTCTTGGTTGTTTTGATACTAGCATTAGTTGATTTTATTCAAATTCTTCCGCATTATGGATGTATGTTAGATGTTTATGTGACATCTTGGCTTCCGAATAGCCAGGGTGTTACAACCTCTAATCGACAAAATTAACTTTGACACAAAGAAGCATGCATACTTAGTTTTTGCAAACAAGATATTAGACTTTAAAAGTAATAGGAGCAATATGATCAAATGATGCTACATCTGCTTGCCTTGTTGGAGATCACTTTCTTGCTGCAGAGGATCACTCACGCAATCAATAATTTCTTCGGAACCTATCGCAAGAACGAGAAAATCCAATAAAAACAACGAACATCGAAAAAGACTCAAAAACCAAAGTACTCCAAAATTCATGAAATTTATACAGCAGGAAGATTATGATTTTAGACAAATTTAGCAACAAGAATCATTTGATTTGGATTAAGTATGCAAAAGTTATGGCCTAAATAATTTCTTTGAGCTTGAAAATTCAAATTAAATTAATTTCGGGTGCTGTTCATAGCACAAATTTCTATAAAGTTATAGAACCTGAAATTTTTATGGTTGGTAGATATTGACATCCTAAGGTTAGCAAAATTGAGTTTACTTCATTTGGAGTTGAAAAGAATTACTTATGATTTTTCTAAGTTATGAAACTAGAGCATGTCATTTTTCAGGAGCAAAGGCGTAATGAAAACCTATCCAATATTAAAGTACACTCACAGAGGGATCTAACAAATTTTAGCTTGCTCATTTTGGAGCTACAAAGAACTACTTATGCATTTTTCAATTTTTAAAGAATTTTTAGGCAATATTTAATGTTAAAACAAGTTAATACAATCTATACCATTTTCTGCTAAAGAACAGTAGCCAAACATATTTTTAGATTGAAGTTTAGTTAATCAGAAATTTACTGCAATTGGAATCATCTAAAATGGAGCTAAAATGAATTAGTTATGAATTTTTAAAGTTTTAATACCATTTTCAGTTGACAAATAAAAGGTTTCGGGATTTACTTATTACCAAAGCAAGGTGGAAAAACTTGGGCCGTTGATTTTGAATCCAACAGCCCAAGCGCGCTGGAGAACGGCCGCGCGAACGGCCCTAAGACTCTAGCGGTAGGATTTGATCCAACGGCTCCCAATGGAAGTGACATTCGGACCTTCCAATTGCCCCAATCGATCTGGGCCATGGATCTACAGATTGACGGCTCAGATCAGCGTTACAACCGAAAGTCCGAATGCACCCAAGATCTGAGACGAAGATCAAGAATTGGACGGTCCACAAGGACTAGAACGTTTAGAACTCTAAACGCGCCGAGGAGGTCTTGCCCGTTAGATTTAGATCTGACGTTCCAGAGCTACGAGGAGGTCCTAAAGGTTAGATCTACAAGAGGAGATCCTAGACGGTCAAGATCTCAAGGGGGAGTTCTTGAACGACTAAGATTCCACCGAGGGAGGTCCTAGGTGATAAGATTTAATAGAGAGGAGGTCTTGGACGGCTCAGATTTACTCAAGAGAGGTCCGAACGACCAAGATCGAACTGAAGGAGGTCTCGACGGCTAAGATCTCACAGAGGAGGTCTTAACGGTCAAGATCTACACGCGGGAGGTCCTAAAGATAAGGTCTTAACAGAGGGAAGTTCTGACGGTTAAGATCTCGCAAGGGGAGGTCTTAACGATTAAGATCTACCCGGGGTGGTCCTAAGGGTTAAGATCTGCGGAAAGGGGAGGTCCTGAGGTTTTCTTTACAAAAGACCAAGGGGTGGTCTTTTGCAAAGAGGACCCCAAGGGAGGTCTCGAGGGTGGTTTTTACAAAAACGACCACAGGGTGGTCTTTCTGCACAAGGGTGATCCTAACGGCTAAGATTTAAGCCAAAGAGGTCCTAAACGGCTAAGATTTCACCTAAGAGGTCCCAAACTTAACAGCACGTCTGTTTTACCGACAAGAACTGTAATTAAAGCTAATGATTAGACTAGGACAAATTAAATGCTAATCATCAAGCTACAGTGTCTGTCCGAGTAAGGCACGACAAAAATCCCGAGTTCGAGGAAAAGCTCACCGCCAGCGACCTTGGTCACGGCGGTGGGAACCAAGGATAGGGATGTGTTCCAAATAGCGAGGGGAACCTAAAGGTGCCAAACACCCAAGCTAGAACACCTTCTACCGGCGGCTAGCCGGAGATGACCGCCGGAGGCACAAAAACGGCAAAATTCCAAAAGCTAAAGTGGTCCAACAGAGAAGGAGTTCAAATACTAAGGCACTAAAGAATGGATTACCCGAGGATGGAGGGGTCCAGAGGGGGTCGAAGAAGTTCCGACGATGAAGGTGTTGGCCGGCGCTGAGGAAGAAGGGCAAACCCAGCCAACAATGAGCAAGTCCCCAAATTTGACACCTCTGTGAAGTCAAACAAAATAAGTTAGGGGATATGTTCAAGGTGATTAGAAGAGCTCAAGAGTTGCAATTGAACCACTGGAGCTTGGATGTCCTTGAGGAGCTCTAAGGTCTGGCAATGGCGAAAAGGAGTTCTTGGGGTGCTTGAGCTCAAGCAATAGAGAGGAGAGCCAGAGTGGCACGGTAGTGTCTAAAAGAAGCTAAGGAGGAGCTCACGGCCCTTTTAAAGCCGGAGAGCAAGGAGAAGCAATGGCAGTGCCCCACGGGTGCACTGAGCCAAAGGTCCTGCCATGGACGTACTTGAAATGACAGGGGCAGGTAAAAGGGAGACTTTGGGGCAAAGTTCTGGTGCGCATTTAATGTTTGGCAGTAGAAAGCCGTTGACAAGGGCATGAAATGACAAGGCACTATAGCTTCACTACCATGGCTCTGGCACTCACGCATGCTCGCGAAAATGATGATGACCAGGCTCAGAGGTCCCACCAGTCAGTGAAAGGACCCGAGGAGGTCTGGTCAAAAGAACACAACGGTTAGGTTGAGTGTTGAGATCGAATTGGGGAGGTCTGGACGGTTGGATTTGAAACGGAGGGCCTAGATTTAAAGAATCGTTCGGAGGTCCAACCGTTCAATGAGATCTGAAACACCGATCTGAAAATAAGCGGCCCATGATCACTAAGGCGCAACGCACACATGACCAAGGGTGGTCTGGAGGGTTATCTTTACAAAAGACCAACGGAGTGGTCTTTGCAAAACACCAAAGGTGGTCTGAGGTGGTTTTCGAGGAGGTCTTTTGAGGAGGTCTTTGCACCCGACCGAGGGTGGTCTTTGTAAAGATACCAAGGGCGGTCCAAACGAGAGGGAGGTCTTTTACAAAGACACAGAGGAGGTCTTTTGAGGAGCTCCCGAAGATCTTCAGCGGTAGGCAGGAGATCCAACGGCGGACAGTGATCGTGCCCAAGGACTGAGGCTGAGGTGCTCTAGAGGTGGGGTTCAACCGAGACAGTGGTTTGGGCTCGAATCTGACTTGAGCCCAAACAGGACCTTGACTTAGGGTTGGATTTTGAACTAAAAATTTGAGAGATAATCAGAGGTAGCAAACTAACTCAAAAATTTCTGAAATTTTGACAGTAGCTTGCTGACTTTGAGATGGACCTTATGTAAAATTTCTAGAGGTTTTTATGCTGAGCATTTTTCTCCAAAAATTTCTCAAGGTTCTGAGTTAGGGTTTGACTCAAAGTCAAACTGGTTTGACTGCCTCTTAAAATATTCAAACAATTTCTAAAAATTGTAAAAATGTTCAGAGGGGTCACACAACATCTTTAGAACCCAGGAAAATTATTTCCAGTGGATGATCCCCAGATTTGACAAGGGTTGAAAAAAAGGTCATGACTTTAGTCAATTTGGAGGTTTGGGTTTTTGATTTCTCACAATTCCTTTACCAGGATTGCAGAAAAGCTCAAAAACTTCAAGATGCAAGAAAAGTTTTTAATTTCTACACATTTTCTTACATTTGAAACACAAGTTGAGATTTGGGATGTTACAACTATCTACCCTATAAAAGACCCTAAAATTCTGGCATAACTCACTTTTATTCCAAAAACAGAGAAAGAGTGGAGGAAAGGGAGAGGAGCACAAAGGAGTAGAGGAGAGGAGAGAAGCTAGCGAAGCGCTACCCGTCTAGTCGTCCACCCATTAGGTAATTTTTTAACTGAATAGATTACATAGTTTTAGATGTACGGTTACGTAGTGTAGTATGTTGTACATAATCTTTTTCGGTGGGTAGTTTAGTTTTAGATATGTGGTTAATTGTGGAAATCTTGTTTACGTTGAAGTATGTCAAATATGCCAGACGCCGCCAATTTCAAAATTTGCTACGGTCAGGGGACTATTCTTGAGGGTCCCAAGAGTATTGATTTGCATTATTTCCATTTGACGATCGTGACCCTAATAAGACCAAAGCAGTGTACATCGGGCGCTGTGATGCAGTGGTTGTTTCACACATTCGATTTGGACAATGCTATGTATAATCTAAGATTGTGTTGTCTTGCCAACCGAGCACCATAGGGCACATATTGGGAGTTAGTACAGTTCAAGGGAACAAGGTCATGGCAGTCATATGTACATTGGGTGAGGAAGGGACGGTGGGATTTGGTCCTTCTGGCCCAAGCATATGCTAAGCCCACTCCTACATCGATGGCGGAACAAGAAGGGTGTGGTGATGCCAAATAAGAAGTCGGGGACTCCAACCCCAGCGCGGCACACACAATAGTCAAAGGTCTGGGAGTTGCTGATGCTGTCGATAAAGACCCTATGGAAGGAGCTCCTTCAGTCAGGAAAGCTAGTGGGCTTGCTAACGAGGGTGAGGAGCTGGAAGCCCTAGTCCAAAGGATGGATCTGGAAGACCAAGACTACATGGCATTGTCAAAAAATGAAGGATCCGACGATGTAGAGGTGATCAAATTCTGGGCCTTGTTAGTGCGGCATACATTCATAGTCATCCAGTCTAACCCAAGATGCTACGATGTGAAGTGCCACATAGAGGGATGCCCTTGGTGAGTGCATGCATTTCAGCCTAAGTGGCACACCTACTAGTGTCATCGCTGAGTCAGTGCAGTCCCACAGGAACTTGTCATTGGGCTTCATCGCGAACATCATGTACGATGAGATCATGGATAATCTCGATTTTGAGCCACAGTCCATCTTTCGGGTGATTGAGGCAAGGTTCCAGTACACAATCAGCTATGCCAAGGCATAGAGGGCAAAACAGAAGGCATTAAAATCAAGATTCGATACGTTCGAGAACTCCTACCACAACTTCCCCGACCAACTCTAAATCATACTAGATAGGAATCCCAGCACTATATCGACATTCAAGATTACACACATCTAAAGTGGGGCAATAATAGGGTACTGAAGCAAGCATTCTTCACCTTTTGTCCATGCATCAATGCATTCTGGCACTGCCATCCAATCTTGTGTGTGGATAGCATATTCTGACTAGAAAGTGTAAGGATCAGATACTAACTGCAATAGCGACCGATGGCAATAATCAAGTTCTTCCTGTGGCATTCGCATTCGTTGAAAGCGAGAACACAGATAGTTAGTTGTGGTTCCTAAGGAATTTGAGGATTTCTATTGTATAGGGTTGTCCTAACATATGCATCATACATGATTGGCATGCGAGCCTACTGAGTGCAATAACTCAGCTACAACAAGGAGAGAACGAACCACTTCCATAGGCAGATCTGCAAAGCAGGTGGTGCATGAGGCACTTGGGTGTAAACTTCTACAAGCAGTTCTGCCCCAAGGACTTGATGAACTTGTTCAAACGGCTGTGCAACCAGAACCAACAGCGACAGTTTGACGTACACTCGAAGATTCCGGATGGGCAGAACTGGATGCAGAGAAGGGAGGCAACAAAAAAGACTGCTACATGTGTTGACCAGGCCTAGAAGCATTGCCATAGCTACCCATAGATGGTCCTAGTATGGCAAGAAAGATGGGGCGCAGGTGAAATGCTTCTCAGACTGGATTGAGCACAAGCCTAAGGAGAAGTGGTCACTGATACATGACAGGGGTGGTGTTCGATATGGTGTCATGACAACCAATCAAGCCAAGGTGTACAATTGGGTGGTGCGCGGCGCCATGTGCCTCCATTTGGTTGGTATTATCGAGGTAATTCTCTAAGATACCATAAATTACTTTGTTAACAGAAGCAATAATGCATCACTCGCCATGGCAAATGACAGTGTTGTACCACGCCATGATCACCAAGTACCTGGAGGAGAAGAGCAAGAAGGGTGAGATGCACCGAGCATTCAAGATGGACACAAGGGATCTACGCTTCGAGATACTGTGCAGGGATAAAAGGACTCCTCAGGATGAACCGCAAGAGATCACCCACGAGTGCATGCTATGCAGTGCCAGATGTGTATGCACTTGCAACAAACCTCTTCTTCTGCATAGGCTCTGCTCACATGTCATGGCCGCATGTTTGATGGTGGTGTAGCATCCCAGCCAGTACCTCTCTGATTATTTCAATAAGGAAGAGGTGATACAAACCTGCAATGTAGAGCTTTATGGTTACAGCGTGGTTGGCTATTTCACTGGCCATCCAACCTGGAAGCAACTTATCTATGCTGCAGACATTGATAGGCTGAAGGAAAAGGTTGACCGGCGATAGGTACGGCGTATCAGGAATGATATGGATGAAGCAGAAGTCGAGTGTCGTACGAAGTAGTTCTCCATTTGTAGGGAGTCTAGACACACCTTTAAGAAATGCCCTACGAGAAATCCACATGACGAAGGAGACATCGGCAGTCCGAACGTCGCCACAGGGACCTCATCCGACCGCCCCACTCTTTGATTTGTCAAATGTTTTGTAATATCACTTTGATTTGTCGAAAAACTAGGTGACGACGTGCTGAATGGTTTGTAATATCAATGTGATTTGTCGACAAAATATGTGAGAATGTTGCGCTGAATGTTCTGTAATGCCATTGTAATTTGTCAACAAAAAATATGATGACGTTGTGCTAAATGTTTTGTAATATCATTATGATTTGTCCATAAAATATGTGGTCAAAAATAAATAGTAAAAAAGGCAGACAGAAGTCTCTATCGCCAGTTGAAATAGCGACAGGGATTTGTTACCATTTGGAGTGGCAACAGATCCCTGTCGCCATTCTCTAGGCTACTATCGTCATTTGAAATGGCGACATGGCTCTTTCACCATTTCAAATGGTGACAATAGCCTAGTTTTGTAAAAAAATAACTATTTATTTTTGTAAATTCCTTTTAAAATAATATTATTTTTTAAAAAGCATTTTCTCTCAAGCATGAAGCATCTAAATACTCTTTTGAGCAATTACTGTGTTTTTTATTCCTGCAGAATCACTGGACGTGACACTGAATTCTTGTATTTTCTATGTGTCCCAAACGGGCCTAACAAAATGGACCAAAATTGCTTTTTATCCTTGCATAAAAAGTCCTATGTAGCAAATAGTGTCTATTCTTGAGTGCCGTGTAAACTTTCTTTCTTTAAAACTCACATGATAGGAAGTCAAGTAGAAAAAGGAGTGTATGGAGCATTATATATGGGGCTAGGGGTTCCCTCAGCACTAACAAAATGTTTTGTTAAAGATAATAGAAAGTACTATGATTTTGATTTGGACTGAATTAATATTAATAAGGTCTTACCACATTAGCATCCATTTGTACATATCTGCAACTTTTGCATCCTTATCAAATGGATGAGCCCTGACTTGTTCAGCTGCACAATGTACTACAGTAACCATTGCATGCACATCTTCATGCATTCCAGCATTCAACCCAACACCTAGAGATATCCTCTCTAAAATCTCAGATAGGCCCTCCCGAGTGCCAGGCGCATGCATGGTGCATGGCATGATGCAGCACAACAAGACCATCCATATCCAGGCAGATTAATCCAAGTGGCAAGATGTGGCAAACACAGCATCAGCAAACAAACCCTAATTGGTTACATCATGTACACATGGAACAGCACAGAGATATCACAGCGGCGACATAATTGAGGCTGTCATGCAAAGAACTCAACTGATGGTGATGACACAATCTAAAAAAAGCACCAATTATTTGATCAGGACGCGCGCCCACTTTTCTTGCAAAAAGAAAAGGAAAAAATGTCTGCCTTTGGACGCTGATTACTACACCTGGTGCAGCCTGATAAGTCACCGGTACACTGCCTAATAATGACCTCTCTTCTTTGACCCTAATCATAGGAGCTAGCACAGCAGATAAGAGATCAACTTAACGATTAATAACAACAATTTATAACAGCAAAAAATAAGGTCAAATAAATTGTCTCTTCTTCTATTAACGCAACAGCGCGCGATTCTTTTGCCTGTTTCCGAAAAAAAAAGTTAAGTAAATTGTTTTTCTTCTTCTTTAGATGTGATCGATGGAGACGATCCTTATCTCGATCGATATGCATCATCTGCCAGATAGTGCTGCCAGCTGCAGTGCGCGCTTAGGGGGACAAAAGAAGTCCAAGATGATTTCAGAGTGAGTGATGATCTGTCGATCGCATGGGCCATGAACACCAAAGGGGTTCTTCCAAAAGCCATAAAGATTTCCACGGATGGTTTTTCGTGACATCATCCATGCACAGATCGAGTAATTGATCGTTCCAAAAATGTTTTTGATCATCATTCTTTGATGTCGATCGTGCCCCCTTTTCGTTTGTTTAGAGGAGCAAACGTAGCAATTCGACATTGTTAGGCGTGCATTTCTCTTGCCGTGCATGGCACGCCATGCATATACGCAGGATCTCTCTTGATCTTGTTTTGTTTGTTAAGTAGAGATATTGTAGTACTTGTTTCTATCCTTGTAACCACAGTATCCTCTGTAATCTTGGTATAGTTGTAAGGTTATCCAGTACAACCAACACATTGTACTACTATATAAGAAATTTGAATTTTGAGCCAAACCAATTAATTGCTGGACAGTTGGACCCGAGTATCTGCATATAGTTGATTACACAATCTGGAATGGAAGAAAACTCAAACTGGACTGCGAACGAATGACGAAAATAGGTGCTGAAACTTCGGAGGCCGTTTTGATGCCCTAAATGACCCTTTTTGAAAAAAAAAATCACTTTTTTAGAGCCTCGCGAGTGAATTTGAGGTGATTGAACTTTTCGTTAGCTTTTCAACAAGCCAAAGAACGTCGCAATCTGAGTTTGTATGCAAAAGTTACGGATGTTTTACCGAACAGTGCGCGATCTGACACTACTACAAAACAGGCCATACCAGACGCCTCATCACAGACGGTTCCTTTGGAACCGTCTGTGTTGTACTCATCACAGACGGTTCCTTTGGAACCGTCTGTGATACCTAACTATCACAGACGGTTTGTAAATAGAACCGTCTGTGATAATTCACAGACGGTTCTTAACAATAACCATATGTGATAATATCACGGACGGTTCGTGGTTGGAAGTGTCTGTGATATGTTCAATCCGTTTCAGCTCCTGCGCACTGCGTCTCTTCAGCTCGCACGCCAACGTTACATGTGTCTCTTCATCTCGTGCGCCGGTTACTCCTAGTTTTATAAGACTGATCATCCTTCACCGAAGATGAAACCTCCCATCGCACTTCATCTCACGGTATTGAATACGTACACGCAGCGATCGCCAAGGTGAGCATGCAGAGCATGACAGCGAGGACCAAGGCGAGGAGCTCGGTGATCGTCGTCGCTCTTCCTCACGATATCGTCGTCGACATCGTCGGCCGCATGGCCGCGAGCTCTCCTCAGCGCCCATGTTGGGCCTATGCAGCCTACGAGCCACATACGTACATATTTATACCTACAAAAATACGCACATACTACTATTTATTCTAACATCTTGAATTTTGTATGTACGTATATTGAAGTTACAAGGCCATGTACAAGGTGTGCAAGGAGGGTGCCGTGGGGAGACGCGTGGCACTGGAGCGGGAGGAGGAGATGAAGTGGCTGGACAACGGGCGCTACGTCGCCGTCGTCAACCACCTGGCTGGCGCCGGCAACCCGGAGGCCTGCTTCATCATCGGCCTCCCACTTGTCTTCGCGCACCAGGACATACAGCGCTGCCTCGTGTGCCTCGAAAGGGCGGCCGTCGCCTGCCACAAGGCTGCGACCTACGTGCTCAGCGTCCTCCTCTACATGGCCGACGAATTGCGCGATGTTGGGAAGTACTACATTAGCCAGGTCGAGGGCGAGCCGGCCTGCGGAGGGTGTGAGATGACCAAGAAGACCAACCGACAGTGCAGGCGGTGCCAGAGGCTTGCTACGGATGCGGTTGAGGAGGTGACGTGGTGGACGGGCCGTTAGGCCAGGTGTGGGCGTTGTCAGAGGACAGCCACCGGTGCAAGAGCACCGGCTGTAGCATGACGGAAGGGTGGGATGACTACGTCGTCTTCTGCAGCAACGACTGTAGGATTAGGCATGAGTATGCCAAGTTTTTTGCACAGGTGTTGAACTCTTGCTGTAAAATTAGCGGTTTTATGTATATGTAAATTTGCATTTATCTATATCAGAATGTGTCAAATATTCTGAATTTTCAATTTGCATTTATGTATTTATCACAGACTTCCAAACGAGAGAACTTTTCTTTACGCGCCATGTTGTTCTGCACCATCAATGATTTATCACAAGATTAAACCTTAACCTAAACCAACTCCTCAAAAGAAAATAGAAATAAAAACTTATTATCATCATCTAGAACCAATTTATTCAAATACTAGAATAATTATCATCAATTAATATAATTTTTACCAAATTTTGGGAAATATATTTCACCTACAGAAAAATTAAACTTAATATAATGATCTATTCTAGGTTTGAATATAAACTATACAAATTAAATCATGAAAAATAAGGTTTAAATTTTTTTTATGAACATTAGACCTCCCTAGGAAGCCCTATGAATTATTTCAAGATTTAGGAAATTTATTTCTATTTATAAGTCCTAGGTCAAAGTGGTAGTTTAGTTTTAAATCTCAGTCAACCCTAATTAGACTTAGATCAACTAGAACCATTCAGGACCGTCCGATATAGATCGCACGATCCACACGGGCCGCATGTTCGGCAATCCGAACGTACTCACATGCCCAACCATCCAATTTTAAATCAACCGTCCAGATCAAGTAGAATCATTCGGACCATCCGAACGCGCAACGATTATGGACTGTTAGATCTCGATCGAGCCGCCCAAACACAAGATCCGAACGCTGCTATCATAGATGGTTCCATTAAAGAACCGTTTGTGATATGGTGCATATCATAGACGGTTCCATTATAGAACCGTCTGTGATATTTATTTCAAGATTTTAGGAAATTTATTTCTATTTATAAGAAGTAGGTCAAAGTGGCAGTTTAGTTTTAAATCTCTGTCAACCCTAATTAGACTTAGATCAACTACAGCCATTCAGGACCATCCGATATGGATCACACGATCCACACAGGCCGCGCGTTCGGTAGTCCGAACGTACTCACGCGCCCAGTCGTCCAATTTTAAATCAACCGTCCAGATCAAGTGGAAACGTTCGGACCATCTGAACATGCAACGATTATGGACCGTTAGATCTCGATTGGGCCGCCCAAACACCAGGTCGCTATCACAGACGGTTCTTTTAAAGAACCATCTGTGATATCACAGACGGTTATTTTATGGAACCGTCTGTGATATTCTAGCACTATAAATATCGGGCCCGACAGACCCCCTGCCCCCTAGCGCCTCCACCCCCTAACCCAAATTCATTTTGAGCTGCCACCCCCATTGTGCCATCTTAGAGAGGTGAAGGAAAGGAGGAAGCTAAAGAGAGGAGGAAGGGAGGAGAAGGAGAAGGTGATCATCAGGAATCTCGCGAGATATTTGGAATTTTCATCGTGAGCTCCGAGGGTAACGATCTGTACTAACTCTTTATATTTGCTCTAGGTTAATCTTTAATAGGAGGAGTAACATATTTGTAGTTTATTAATCTAATTTAATACTACTAATTTGTTATATGTGCGTAGTGTAGATGGACCGAAACTGGATGTACGGTGCGAATCGTGTGAGTCAAGAGTACATTAATGGTGTGTTTGCTTTTAAAAGAGCCACCGAGTAGGATATATTGAAGAAGGGGATAGAATTTATGTACTGTCCATGCATTGATTGCGGTAATCTGAAGATGTTTAACAACTCGGCGTAGATCGAAGGGCACTTGATTCAAAGGGGTTTCAAAAAAGGGTATACATGTTAGACCAGTCATGGTAAAGAGCAGATTATACAGGAAGTTAGTAATGATGACATCGCCGAGGAAGTCAACGATATGCCAGATGTGGACTGTGCTTTCGATGAGGATAGATTGCACGATGATAATCTAGATCAGATGCTACGCGATGCAGAAGGCAACTACAGTGAGAGAGAGTTTTGTAAATTTGAGCGCTTAATGGAGGACTCGGGGAAACCTTTGTTCCCTGGCTGCAAGCTGGAATACATAAGGTTGTCAACCGTGCTTGAACTGCTGAAATTGAAGGCAAGCAATGGTTTGTTCGACAACAGTTTCACGGTTTTGTTAGGTCTCCTAGCGGACATCATTCCAGAGGGAAATGTGTTGGCCGACACCACTTACCAAGCCAAGAAGGTTCTTTCTCCATTGGGAATGGAAGTAGAAAGAATGTATGCATGTCTAAACGATTGTATCCTGTACCGTAAAGAGTATGCAAACATGCATGTATGCCCCGTGTGCAAAGCATCCCGATACAAGCGTAAGAATACTGCTAAGGTGAAGCAAGTACCTCCTGTTAAGATGTTGTGATATCTGCCTGTGATCCCATGTTTGAAGCGTTTATTTGTGAACCGAAAGGAGGCAAGATTGCTGCGTTGGCACTCGGAGGAGCGTAAGAAAGATGGAAAGCTAAGACACCCTGCTGATTCTGCCAGTGGAGAAACTTCAATCGGAGCTTCAAAGAGTTCGGTGCAGAACCGAGGAACATAAGGTTAGGTTTGAGTACTGATGGAATGAATCCTTTTAGTAACATGAGCAGCCGACATAGCACCTGGTCCATGAATCTATGTATGTACAACCTTCCTCCTTGGTTGTGTATGAAGCAGAATTACATTTTGATGTCACTACTTATCCAAGGACCGAAGCAACCTGACAACGATATTAATGTGTACCTAGTACCATTTTTGGAAGATCTTATGACACTGTGGAATGAAAGGGTAGTGTGGCATGCGTACAAATGAGAGAACTTCTCTTTACGCGCCATGTTATTCTGCACCATCAATGATTTTTCCTGTCCTTGGTATCGTATCGAGGTTCAGTACAAAAGGAGCCAAAGTCTGTCCACACTGCTTAGATGGTACGGAGAGTGTATGGCTGAACAACTCGCGCAAAACTGTGTATATAAGTCACTGTAGGTTCCTCCCCAGGATTCACCCATACCGTAAGATGAAGAAACAATTGGACAGAAATAAAGAGGATGGTTCAGCTCCAAGGGCTTTTAGAGGAAAAGAGGTCTATGATATGGTTAAGGATATTGATGTTGTGCTTGGAAAGGGATGTAAATTAAGGACCCGTTAGAATAACATCTAGATGAAGCGGTCAATTTTTTAGAACTTGCCTTATTAGGAGTACTTAGAAGTTTGTCACTGCATCGACGTCATGCACGTGGAGAAGAATGTATATGATAGCTTGATTGGTCTCTTACTGAACATTAGTGGCAAAACAAATGATGGTGTTAACGCACGGCGTGACTTGGTTGATATGAACATAAGGACCGAGTTAGCACCGAAAGAGACCGATAAAGGACAAACGTACCTTCCCCCAGCTTGCTACACTCTGTCTAAGGCTGAGAGAAATAAACTGTGCCAGAGCTTGCATGGTGTGAAAGTTCCGTCCGGTTACTCCTCCAGCATTAAGAAACTTGTTTCTATGGAAGATTTGAAATTAATTGGTATGAAGTCTCATGATTGTCATGTGCTGATGACACAAATGCTTCCTGTTGCAATTAGGGGTATCTTGCCGAACAAGGTCCGAGTGGCAATCTTGAGGTTGTGTTATTTCTTCAACTCAATTGCTCAGAAGGTCATCGATCCTCAAGGACTAGATGCTCTACAGGCCGAGGTGGTGACGACTCTATGTCATCTTGAGATGTATTTCCCTCCGTCATTTTTCGATATCATGGTCCGTCTCATTGTTCATCTTGTGAAAGAGATAAAGATATGCGGTCCTGTGTTCCTACGTCATATATACCCACTCGAGAGGTATATGGGAATTCTCAAGTCCTACATACGGAATCGATCTCGACCGGAGGGCAGCATCATCGAAGGTTATGCAACCGAAGAGGTCATTGAGTTTTGCGTCGACTACATGGCTCAGGTGGAACCGATAGGTGTGCCTCTATCTCGTCATGAGGGAAGGTTGGATGGTATCGGGACCATCGGAAGGAAATCAATCACTCTCGATCTGGATACGTACGCTCAAGCCCATTTCACGGTTTTGCAACACATGACCCAAGTGTCCCCGTAAATCAATGAGCACAAAGACATGGTACGCCAACAGAATCTAGACCGGTCGGAGGTTTGGATCACGAGAGAGCACAACCGTCGGTTCAACGAATGGTTAAAGGCGCGATACACTAGGAGGTCATCAAGTGATTATACACTTCTATGGTTGGCAAAAGGGCCAAAATTTACAATCGTGACATGGCAAGGATACGACATAAATGGGTACACATTTTATACGACAGCTTAGGATAGGAAGAGCACAGTCCAGAACAGCGGTGTTCGGATAGATGTGTTTCACAAGCAGTTCAATACCACCGGGCCACGTGGGTTGAACTCTTACTATGGGTTCATAGAGGAGATTTGGGAGCTCGACTACGTACTTTTCAAGATCCCCCTGTTTCGATGCCATTGGGTTAAACTTCCGTAGGGTGTGAAGGTCGACAAGTACAACGTCACTACTATGGACCTCAAACGTGTCAGAAACAAGGACAAACCATTCGTACTCGCTAAGCAACTTATTCAAATTTTTTATGTAACAGACTCGGCAAATAAGAACCGCCACGTAGTTCTTCATGGAAAAAAGAAGGATTGTCGGAGTTGAGAATGTCGTGGATGAATGTCGTGGATGAGGAAGAGTACAATCAATTCGATGAGTTGCCTCCTTTCAGAGATGGCATCAGGCTGGAGGAAGAACCCAGTAAGGAAGCTAGCTATATGTGCGTCGATCATCATGAAGGGCTATATTTTAAATAAGAATTTATTCCATTGTAATTTATTCCATAACATGAGACATGTCAATGTGGAATTGCCATTTGTTAATGTGTTATATATGGGCTTGTCATCTTTGATTTTGCTGTCAATGTGGACTTCATTGTAATGTGGAATGGTAATATTATGCACATGTACAACCTATTTGTCTCATGTCCTAATATGTCAAATTATGGATTTATCTAAATGTGCTCTTGTATGACCATATCACAAACGGTTCCATTATAGAACTGTCCATGATATGCCTTTATTAGGTGGTAACCGCTAGGTTTTGCATCCTTACTCGTCACTCACCCTTACTTTCGCCCGTTCGCCTCCCCACCCGAGCGCCCCCACCCTCGATGTCGTCGTCGCCGCCCAAGGTACGCCTCCTCCGGTCCTTGAGATACCGGCTCCAACGCCTCCGGTCCTCCCTCGTGCTGCTGACTCCAGCGCCTCCTCCGGCCCTCGTGCCGCTGGCTCCAACGCCTTCGGTCATCCCTCACGCCGCCGACTGCAGCACCTCCTCCGGTCCTCGCACCGCTGACTCCAACGCCTCCTCCTGTCCTCCCTCGCGCCGTCGACGACTCAGCCTCCTCCACGTCGGAGCCACTCTGCTAGGTTTTCTTGGACAGCGTCCTTGTGACGTGCCTAGTCTGTTTATCTTCTCGGTGGTTTCGAGTACCATCGTCTCATGAGTATCTCTGTATTCATTGCCTAGACTTAGAGGTTTCAGTTTGAGAGGTTGTAGTCTTGTTTGTTATTATCCAATCTGTTGGCTGAAGCTTTGTCTATTCTATATTCTTGTACTAGTAATCAAATCATCTCATTGTTAGCTGATTATTATTGCTATTTATGAGAAATAATTTGACGACTTAGTAAAGCATTCTTAAGAGCTCAAAATCTGAATTTTGTTGTCATATTTAATTAATGAAGGGTTTAGACTAAAGGGTTGAGATGATAAAGATTAATTCTTTTACATCTCATCTTTTGAGAGCACTCAATAACATCATATTTCTGAGCTATATGTTGATTTCTTTCATATACATGTAGTATATGTTTAGCTTTTCATTCAGTTTAAATGGATTAATGCTTTAATGTCTTATGATTATGCTAGAATTAATTTTGATTATTTGCTAAACCCGCATTTCTTACAACAGTTCGGTTGATTATGATTTGGTCATTTAGGCTGAAATCTTTAATTTACATGTGGTATATGCTGAGCATTTTATTCATCTTAAATGACTTGGTGAAACTTCATATGTATAGATAGCAAGTAAGCGAGATGGCGTCTGCGCCGTCTTTGCCGCCGTCATTGACATCGCCGAATGCGTCTGGATCTCTGAGGAAAGTGGTACGCACGCAAGATGGCAGAGGAATATCAAAAATTCCTACGGACCGAATGACCATCACGAAGGTCAGTTACATTGGGATCCCTATGAATCCCCCAAAAGCAGCAGCGAGATTCCGGACCATCTATGGGATACTTGGAAGGGAACAGGTCCCCATCACCACACTAAGCTGGGACAATGTGTCGGAAGATCGGAGAGGCGAGCTGTGGATAGAAATTTCAAAATCGTTCACTTTCACAAAAGTAGACCAAGCACGCGTGGAACGGCAGGCGTTGCTCGCGATGGAAAAGGCGTGGAGGACCTTCAAGAGCACGCTTTTCACGAAATACGTAGTATAAATTTTTGTCGCGGGATATATGAGACGCCTTTGTGCAAATGAAGATGACTTCCGAATTTCAGGAGCAAATTGTGGCGCACAAGACTCTCTAGACAAGAAACGCTAACCCCCACAAACTCGGCACCGCTGGGTACATCGGTAAAACCGCGCAATGGGTGGTGGAGGACGAGAATGAAATAGGACCATTTGCTGAGATCACAGACGAGCGCGCTCGACTCTGGTTAAGAGTGAGGGCATCAACCACGTCTTTGGGTGGATTCTCTTTCACAAACCTGGCAGATCAGGATGTGGCCCAACGTGTGGTAAATATGTAGAACTACCTAGTTGTTAATAAGTCCATAACTTCAAAGTGTCTATAATAACATGACCTCTTGCAGCATAAATTGACTTCCACATGTTCCGAAGGCTCCTTCCAAGCAAACAAGGAGAAGGATATACTATCTACGGCCCTAGGAAATAAGGAGCACCCGGATCGCACGCGAGGCAAAGGGGTTTACGTAACATGAAGGGATGGATTCGCAGATGACTACTGCACGTATAGGAGTAGAAAGAGATCCAAGGCCAAGTACGACACAGTGTTGGAACATGTGCTTACTGCAAAATTTTAAGGAAAGATAGCAAGATTGGAGGACCAAGTGAATCAACTCCTACTCCTCAACCGGTCGCAAGCCGCCCCCTTTATTTTGGGAGCCAATCCTCCTCAACATAAGAGTAGCGTCGCGTCCACGTAAAATTTTGAACATGATGTCCAATTACCTATCGACGACATCAAGGTAATATACATCTCTGGAATGCTCCAAAGATAGATCTATAGGACGCCTTAGCTAATTGCGTATCGTTTTGTAGGAGTCGACACCCTGCACGCTCCAAGTGAGGATGGTTGGGCCCATGTCTATTGAAGCTGGGCGGGGGGTAGCGTATACATGCCAGGAAGAAACAGTGCAGCATGGTGCCCAGGTGGCGTAGGGTTACACTAGGGTCCAGGTGGACATGGTACATGACAATTTTAGGGCCCTCCTGCTGGAGATTTGCCTGAACGAAGACATCAGAACACTAGGGGATGCCGAGTACAGTTTTATCTAGTGGCCCAAGAAGGACATCGCCCTAGACCCTGTAGTGCCACCTCAACCTTCGATTCAGAAGGCCTCTCCAACAGGACCCTCAATGACTCCGCCTCAACCATCTCGACACGACCATGCCTCTCCAACAGGACCCTCGATGACTCCACCTCAACCTTCGCTTCAAAAGCCTGCCTCATCGATTCTGTGAAGAAGACGTCGAATGAACAAAAAAGCATGTCACCGTATCGGTTCCCGAGTCGTCTCACAGGAAGACGCATAGTAGCCAAGTCGTTCAATACAAATCAAAATCGAAGAACATTAAGGCTCCCGCCTCCCAACCCTAAGAAATACTCCTTCGGAAGTCTGTTGGTGACCAACACAGTATTAGCTTACACTGGATTAGGTTGTCAGGGTTTGCATGCCCAGTACATGCAGAAGACCAAAGAGAAAGGCTGCGCTAATGGAATCACCATCAGATACATGAAGGAGCATTTCCTCCACGAGCTAGCCCCCTTCGTCGTGGGCTTCGACAACTTATTCAACCTATTCAACCTCAAAGCCCTCGATGCCTCACTACTACGATGCTGGACACTATAAGTGTGTACAATCAAGTTCTACATTCACGTAATACCGATTAATATATGCCATGCGATGCTTTGAAATACAAAGATGCTTCATTTTCAAATGATGATATATCTAGCTCTATGCCATCGGCTGTCACTAACCTTTTGCAGGAAAATGATGATTTGGAGACAACGATTGAGTTAAGGACGACTCAAATTCATAAAATGTAGGATGATGAGGACCTCAACTCTAAGGATGCAACCACTGCTTTCGACCCGCTACACGACATCCTCTACTTCAACCACATCCTCTCCGATAGGACTTTCGTCTACTGCACTGCCATATTCTCCAATTGGATCGAGCCACGTCTACTCATACGAGCCGAGCATCGTCTACATGCCATGGTGTTGCGTCACCAATTATTGGCCCACAGGCTATGTAATGTATTGGCCGACAACTTAGCCCATCTGTTGGACGACCTGGCCCATCTGGTGACCGGCCACCCCTAGGCCTATAGTGTTCACGAGGGAACTATTCATGCATGAACAGTACCATGCCCTAGGGTTTCCACCTCCTGGCCGCTCTCCTCATATAGGAGTCATCGCCCTTTAGTTTTGTTTGGGTTTTCTTTTAGATTATTCTGCATAGCAGTTTCACCGCTCGTTCGGTTTGAGAAACCCCAACTTTGTGAGCTTCATTTTTATTCGCAATAAAGATTGCATCTTCTACTCTCTTGCTTGTGTTCTCGATTCGCTTACAGGAGAAAGCCTTCTTGGCGAGGTCAACCGCGTTCGACACGGTTGATAACCAACGAAGTAGTGGTGTAGTGATTGCGAGGGGTTCGATCTGTTCGGGTCGGAGCCCTTGGATCATCAACATCATGTTCTCCACAATCGACGTATCAGTACCTTTCGGAAGATCGGGCCACACTCACATTAGGTGGTATCAGAGCAAAGGTTTCCCGTTAGATAATCACAATTCATCCCCTTTAGATTAGTTGATGTTCATCGTCCTAAAACTCCAGAAAATTAGCCCCACAAAAATAATTTGTTCGTCATGTGCTTCCGCCGTCCCATCACCCCTTGTGCCTTGCAATTTTTATTTCGGTATTTTGCTTGTTGAATTTTTGTTGCATCGTCGTGTCAGTTGTTGGTTTCTAGTCTAGTTAGAGTCTAGTTCGTCGTTGTCTAGTTTGATCATGTTTCCTTCGTGTAGCTTGATCTTGTTCCATCTTCATCTACCGCGACACCACATCCCCTGTCGCGCCAAACATCATCTTCCCTGTCGCGCCACAACCCTCCAAAAATCCGCACCACACCCGACCCCCTACCGCGCCATCCCCCTTGCTGCTGCCTCCACAAAACGTTACCGCGCCTCCACAGAACGCTGCCGCGACAACCCATCCACTGCCACTCCCTGCCACCACTTGTCGCGACCACCAGCCTCCCTATCGCCAAGCCGCCGCTACCGTGACAACCACCGGCCTCCGCATCTCCTACTGCGGCTCCTAAGCCTTTGCCGGCCGCGACCAACACAACTCCTGGCCCCCCTTGCTGCCATCTCCTGCCGCGATAACCTACGCTGCCAGCTCTTGCCACGGCAATCTAGTGCTTCTGCCGCCGGTTGGTTTATCAACAAGGGAAACCCTAATTCGGTTGGGCCAAAGATTGATCCTCGGTTTGCTTGAGCAAAGAAAAAAAGAGAAAGAAACATAGAGAATTTGATTTCGGGCTCCAGAGAGAAAAACAAAAGGGAAAAAAACCAAAAAAGAAAAAAAAAAGAGAGAAGAAACAAAAGAGAGCCCTCTGTTCCAAAAATTTGAAAGTGCACCAAACTTGTATGAAAAGTAGTGAAAATTGGTGGATTCCTTTCTGATATAGCCACAAGCTACCACAAAAAAATTGAGCACATTTGGCGTACGGAATCAAAAGTTATAGCAGTTTCAATTTCAGGCCGAAACGAGTTCGAGTCCATTTCGGACACACATTCAGTAAAACGGGCATAATTTTTGCATACAGAGTCGGAATTTGACGTTCTTGTGCTCGTTTCGAAGCTAACGATGAGGCACATCCGAAACAAATGACCCACTTGCGCTAGTCACCCTCCAAGACCTCCGAAATTGGCCATCTTTATCCCTAAAATCGCGTCACAAGTTTTCTGTTTTCTGTTTTCTGTGATTCTTTTGGCCTTTCTTTTGGAATTTGGGGTTCGTCCAGTTGAGAAAGTTGTAGATCTCATCGAAACCTTTCAAACAAGTATATATAAGCCATATAAAACTTTATCTTTTTATCGTTTGAGACTAGCTGTTGTTTCTGCTCAATCTAGAGGAAGAGGGTTGTTCGCGATTTTACCTATATTGCTGTTTTGTGCTCTGCATCGCGCGAATAATCTTGTGCCTTTAGAAAGAAGTTTGAGTAGTTGGCTAGCATCTCTCCTAGAACTTATTGTGAGGTTTCCTTTGCTTACATCAAGTCACATTGATCGTTGCGTGTGCGTACATACACTTCTCTTTATAGGACTTTGATTAGCTAGCTGTGATTAGGCTAGGATCATCAACTTTGACGAGTACTTTGAACAATCTTTCAACTTGCATTTACAGATTTGATTATTGCTGATCCTTTTGCTACCATATTGTGCCTTCCGAGCTCTACCTACTCTTGATCAGAACAGATCCCCTCTTGCAATTGTACCCACACTCGACTCGGTATCACGAACCAGCAACCGGCTATACTACCTATTGTATGTTTTGGTAAGAACACTTGTAAGTGTGTGGTAAGACGGTTGAGAGTGTGTGATTCCACCTTCCATCACCTAGTAGTTGATAGGGATAATACCTTTGTGTTGCCTTTTGTCTTCTACTAACCATAGCAGGTGAGACATCTGATGAGAAAGAGTGTGTTATAAAGGGAGAGCTCATGACGTTCTTGGATGAACAACGTATTACCATTAATGAGGACATCGATAGGAAGCTTCAAGCTACTACGGCTACATTGCAGCGCTTAATTAACGATAGTATTGCAGCACTCACTACACACCTTGAAAGAATAGTGAATCGGCCACCGAACAATGGACACGAGTATGAACACGATGCAGCCCAAGATCTTGAGGAGGGATATGATAATGAGAGGACCGTGACATCAGCGCTGCTCTTGCTGCCCAAGATGCACGTCAACGACACCGTCTATATCACAACCATCATGGTATGGGAGGTAATAATGTTCAGCACCACAATGCTCATGTTAATGATGATCAATTTGCTAAAGTTAAATTTACCATACCATCTTTTGCGGGTATTTATGATGCTGAAATTTATCTAGATTGAGAGATGACTATTGAACAAAAATTTAATACCCATCTAGTTCCTGAAGTGCACAGAGTCAGACAAGCTGCTAGTGAATTTAAAGATTTTGCTATCATTTAGTGGAATCAAGTAGTTAAGTCTGGCTTAACACCTGATACATGGGATAGATTGAAGGTAGCTATGCGTGCTAGATTTGTTCCTCCTGCTTTTAAACATGATATGCGTAAGAAATTACAGTGTTTAGACCAAGGTAATAAATCTGTCAAGGAATATTATCAAGAACTACAAATAGGCATGTTGTGTTGTAATATTGTTGAGGATGAGGAGGATATGATGACTCGTTTTTATGGAGGCTTAAGGCGTGAAATTCAAAACATAGTAGATTACAAAGAGTATAATGATATCAATAGGTTGTTCCAACTTGCTTGTTTGGCAGAAAAGGAATTGCAAGGAAGACAACAAAGGACTAGGAGCAACTTTGGAAGTACGTCTACATCGAGATCGACGCTGGGGCAAGCTGACACAGCTCCACCTCCTGCTTCTCAGTCTGCTGCCCCCTCCGTGAGTAGGGCGCGTTCAGCAGCATCGCCACCACCTTCATGTGCACTCGAGGCAAGTAAATCTACTAGTATGTAGGTACCAGCGTAGATCTCTTCATCAGTTGCTTCCACGGGTCGTACGATGGGGATTGTATGTCACAATTGCAAAGGGATGGGTCACATCATGAGAGATTGCCCAAGTCAACGAGTATACATTGCGACAAAAGACGGTGGTTATGTAAGTGCTAGTGATGTTGAGGATGAATATGCTCTTGCAGCTAACCTTGCAGGTAATAATGATGATCATGAGGCAGATAGCGATGGTGAGAAAATTTTAGGTGCCGATGCTACAAAGAATTATAAGACCCTAATTGTGCAGCGAGTATTGAGCACTCAAAGAGAGTACGTAGAGAAGCTACAACGCCATAATTTGTTTCAGATGTTCCTCATCGTCAAGGATTGTCGTGTTCGTGTCATAATTGATGGCGGGAGCTGTAATAACTTGGTGGATTCAGGTTTGGTCAAGAAGCTTGGCTTGACCACACGTGCGCACCCTCATCCATACCACATTCAGTAGTTCAACAACAGTGGTAAGGTGAAGGTAACACAATCTACGAGAGTGTATTTTTCCATTGGTTCCTATCGTGATGTTGCTAATTTCGACGTAGTGCCTATGCAAGCCTACTCACTTTTATTAGGACGTCTATGAGAATTTAATACCGATGCAACTCATCATGGTAGAAGTAATAAGTACTCTCTTATGCACGAAGGAAAGAAAATAACTTTGCTTCCTTTGACACCTGCTGAAATTGTGAAATGTGAGCAAAAGATAGCTGAAAATGAGAGAAAAGAACTTGAACATGAATATGAAAATCAGCAAGTAGTAAAGAACGTTTTCCCATCTAAAAAAGGGAAGTTGGCACATAGTTCTAGGACTGAGAGAATTAAATTAAAGGGTTGTATCATACTTGCAACCAAACCTGATCTTGCTCAAAATTTTGATAATGATATGCTATGCGATGCTTTGAAATGTAAAGATGCTTCATTTTCACTTGATATATCTAGCTCTATGCCATCGGCTGTCACTAACCTTTTGTAGGAAAATGATGATTTGGAGACAACGATTGAGTCGAGGACGACTCAAATTCAAGAAATGGAGGATGATGAGGACATCAACTCTAAGGATGCAACCACTGCTTTCGACCCGCTGCACGGCATCCTCTACTTCATCCACATCCTCTCCGATAGGACTTTCGGCTACTACACTACCATATTCCCTAGTTGGACTGAGCCACGTCTACTCATACGAGCCGAGCGTCGTCTACATGCCATGGTGCTACATCTACATGCCATGATGCTGTGTCACCAATTGTTGGCCCACAGGCTATGTAATGTATTGGCCGACAACTTGGCCCATCTGTTGGACAACCTGGCCCATCTGGTGACCGGCCACCCCTAGGCCCATACTATTCATGTGGGCAATATTTACGCATGAACAGTATCGTGAACAGTACCACACTCTAGGGTTTCCACTTCCTGGCCGCCCTCCTCATACAGGAGCCGTCGCCCTTTAGTTTTGCTTGGATTTTTCTTTTAGATTATTCTACATAGCAGTTTTGCCGCTTTTAGATTATTCCTCATATAGGAGCCGCTCGTTCGGTTTGAGAAACCCCAACTTTGTGAGCTTCATTTTTATTCGCAATAAAGATTGCATCTTCTACTCTCTTGCTTGTGTTCTCGATTCGCTTGCAGCAGATAGCTTTCTTAGTGAGGTCAACCGCGTTCGGTACGGTTGATAACCAACAGAGCAGTGGTGTAGTGATTGCAAGGGGTTCAATCTGTTCGGGTCGGATCCCTTGGATCATCAACATCATGTTCTCCACAATCGACGTATCAGTATCTTTCGGAAGATCGGGCCACACTCACATTATCCTTTTAGTCATTATACCAAAGAGGAACAAGGTAATATACCTTGATTCCATAATCAAGGTAACCCACGATTTCACCCTTGTACAAGAAATACTCGACAGGTATGCTCATTTCTTTCATACATAACTCTATTGTAGTCTTCCTTCATTTGAAATGGCCAAGGTTAAATTTTTGGAAACATGTAGGTCATTCATCGCCTATGTTGTCGAGGGATGGGCATACAAGGGATCGAATGCCACACTACAACACAAGACATGATTTTCGGTACGCGCTACAACACAATAATCCTATATCATAATTCGTAATAATGCGTCTCGAATTGACTATACCTATATATGTAATTTTATTTTTGCAGTGCCGTCAGCAAAAACAAGAAGATTGTGTATTCTACGTTTGCCATCATATGCGGCAACTCATGAGTGCTAAGTTGAAGGATCCCGAGGTTGGTCAATCTCGCAATAATTATTTCCTAATTATAAATTTTGAATATATGCTTTCTACTTTACTCTTGCTAGCGTCAGGGCTTGAACATAGATTTAGCTGCACTCGTTATGAGAGACATCTCAGAGGTTCGAGGACACCTCTGCGCCTTCATCAAGGCACATATCATTAACACCGACGGAGAGTTTCACTACTCCGTCGACACTGCTGAACGACCTTCAAACAATTGATTCAATTGTAATTCACTTTGAGTAGTTATAACGCAATTGAAACTCTAGCGACAATACTTGATACATATTATTTTGTAAATGATCACTTTGAGTTGTCAATGATTGATTCATCTGTGATTTATTTATTTTCTGTCTGCTTGTTTTCAAAGGGCATGGCTAGCAATTCCTGAGGCTAGACGAAAAGCAAAAAAATTAGTTAGGTATAAAGAACTATCACAGACGGTTCTATTTGCTAACTGTCTATGATATGACGTATATGATAGATGGTTCTATTTACCAACCGTCTGGGATAGCCACATATCACAGATGGTTCTATTTACCAATCGTCCGTGATGTACTATATATCACAGACGGATTGTAAATAGAACCGTATGTGATAGTAGACATATCATAGACGGTTTTTGAGTTGTCTGTGATACGCCTATTATCACAGACATACAAATACAGACGGTTCAAAAACTGTTTCGTTTGTGATGACAGTTCTGAACCGTCTGTGATGAGGTTTTCTGTAGTAGTGTGAGGTGGAGGCCAGGGGCAATGATGTCGACGGATGCTGGGGGCGATGAGGTTGGGGGAGGCCGGTGACGACGAGGCCGGGGCGAGGAGCGGGAGGTTGGGGTGACGAAGTGGAGGAGGCCAGGGGTGTCGAGGTGGAGGAGACTGGGGGCGACGATGTCGGGGGAGACCATGGTCTATGAGGCCGATGATGATGAGGCCGGGATGAGGTGGAGGAGGCCACGAGCAACGAGCTCGGGGGAGGCCAGGGCGCAAGGTCAGGACGAGGCAGCAGCACTCAGTTATGGTTAGGGAGTGGGGAGATGGCAGAGGAGGAGATGGAGGTGTGCGGTGGATAAGGGTGGCTTTTAATATAAAGCGAGTTTCGGCAGCCCGCCCATTAACTCCAAATTTTTGTTTCCCCACCCAACAAAACAAAAGTATCAGAGACGATTTTGTTTGCAAAACCGTCTATCATATGACTATAATCACAGACGGTTCGTGATACAAACCGTCTGTGATGATTCACAGACGGTTTAAATACAAACCGTATGTGATATTCGAAGACATCACAGTCTGTTTGTATTTAAAACCGTCTATGATTTAAAACCATTTGTGAATCATTACAGACGGTTTTTATCACGAACCGTCTGTGATAATTATGTATCATGGATGGTTCAAGCCATCGCTACATATCACAGACGGTTCTTATTAAAACCATCTGTGATAATTACAACACAGATGGTTCCATAGGAATAGTCTGTGATGAGGCGTCCAGTATAGCCTGTTTTGTAGTAAGGATTATTCCACCCACTAGTTGTGGACTTTTCCTCTACGTCATAAGTCTGGCTATTTTAATCGCCTCTATACTTCTCACAACTATGTCACCACTCAATTCTCCACCAACATCTTGGCCATCCAATATGACAATGGTCGATAATTTGAAAACCACATGTTGTGCTCCTTTGCTAACACGCACGACATTCTTCTTTGCTTTTCTTGTCTGTATACGTCTCAGCAGAACGACAAAGCCGAACGCGTGATTTGTACCATAAATGACATTGTTCGCTCGCTTCTTTTCCAGGCTAGCATACCTCCTCGTTTTTGGGCCGAAGCTTTACGTATTGCCACTTATCTCCTCAACCGACTTCCAACCAAAACCATGAATTTTTCCACTCCATATTTTTATCTCTTTCAGTCCCTTCCCTCCTACTCACACCTAAGGGTTTTTGGATGCCTTTGCTATACAAACACCGCTACCTCCATGCTTCAGAACAGGACATTGTTGAGGATACTCCCATTTTCCTTCAACCAAATGCGGCAAATTCTTTGCCTTTTGCGGCAAGTCCTCATCTATCCACGGCAACTCTTTTGCCTACCGCAGCAAGCCACAACCCCACTGCAGAAGCATCTCCACCCAATACCATGGCAGCAACTCCAACCAGTGCCGTTGTGCCTCTCTTGCCTTCCAAGGCACTTCTTTTGCCTACTACGGCAGCCCACCCCCCGCCGCAGCACTCCCTTCCACTGAGCTGCCTTCTATTGAGCCTCCTATCCGCCCCTCCTATTCATTCATATCTAACTCACACTAGTATGGGTCTCAAGATTAAACCATGTGAGAAGTTCAATCTCACTGTGAGCACACCTCCAACTATCTCTCACATTCCCAAGTCGGTTCGTAGCGATCTGAAATACCCTAACTGGCATACGGCTGTGATAGATGAGTTTCATGCTCTTGTGTCCAACAACACTTGGAATCTTGTTCACCCACCATCTCATGCCAATATTGTCTCAGGCAAGTGTATCTTTCGGCATAAACTTAAGCCCGATGGATCACTCGAATGATATAAAGCATGATGGGTGCTCTGTGGTTTTTCTCAACAACCTAGGGTTTAACTTTGATGAAACCTTTTGCCCTATGGTGAAACCGGCCACCATTAGCATTGTGCTCTCCCTTGCACTCTCTCATCAATGGCCCATCCAACAACTTGATGTTAAGAATTCTTTTTTGAATGACACTCTTTCTGAGATTGTTTACTATCGTCAGCCTACTGGTTTCGTCGATTCTTCTTGGCCCAACCATGTTTGTCGCCCAAACCGGTGTCTCTTCAGTCTTAAACAGGCACCTCACACTTAGTATCATCGTTTCTCCTTTATTTCCACACTTGGTTTCTCGTGTTCCAAGTCCGACACTTCTTTGTTAATCTACAGACATGGTGTTGAAATGACTTTCTTCTCCTCTATGTAGATTATGTTATCCTCATTGCGTCCTCCTCACAGCTGCTTCATCGGCTCATTGGTGCTCTCCGCTCTAAGTTCTCATTGACTGATATGGGTGTTATGTACTATTTTCTTGGCATCTCGGTCATTCAAAAATCCTCTAGCCTTTTCCTCTCTCAATCCAAATATGCTGTCGATATTCTTGATCGTGCTAGCATGTCAAATTGTCATCCTTCTGCTCCCATCGACACTTCCTCCAAACTCTCCAGTTCGGTTGGCTCTCCAATGGAGGACACAACATCCTACTGCAGCCTTGTAGGTGCTCTTCAGTGCCTCACCTTTACTCTACCTGGTATCACCTATGTCGTGCAGCAGATTTTCTTGCATATGCATGAACCCCGCGATAACCATCTTGCTCTTGTGAAGTGTGTTCTCTGCTACATCAAGAGCACCTCCCACTATAGTTTGCAGTTGTATTCCTCTTCTCCGACCGAACTAACCACTTACATTGATGCTGATTAGGTGGGCTATACATCTGGACGCCCATCTGGTTTTTGTCATTTTCTCAGAGATAACCTTGTGTCTTGGTCCTCCAAGTGCCAACACACGATCTCCTGTTCTAGTGCTGAAGCAGAGTATCGTGCCATCGCCAATGCCATGGCTGAGGCCTCTTGGATATGACAAGTTCTCTCTGAGCTCCAACATTCTCTTCGTAAAGCTATCATCATGTTTTGCGACAATGTAAGTGCGGTGTACATGTCCAGCAACCCAGTGCAACATCAACGCACTAAACACATCGAAATCGACCTTCATTTTGTTCGTGAACACGCTGTTTTGGGGCATGTCCGAGTGCTTCATGTGTCCTCTTCGTCTCAGTTTGCAGACATCTTCACTCAGGGATCTATCTTCCTCAATTTTTGGAAGTCTTCATGTTCACGAGGCTGCCGTTTCGACTACAGGAGAGTGTTATGCGCGCATGGCACACCATGCATACACGCAGAATCTCTATTGATCTTGTTTTGTTTGTTAAGTAGAGATATTGTAGTACTTGTTTCTATCCTTGTAACCATGATATCGTCTGTAATATTGGTATAGTTGTAAAGTTATCCTGTACAACGAACACATTGTACTACTATACAAGTCAATGAATGGAATGCCATCGGTGTGGCTTCTCCAATCTTACACACATGGACCGTGCGTTAGATGTTACAGGTAACGAACTGAAACCACGTGCAGTTGCATGGACCAATTTTGTTTTTAGAAAAAAGTGAGTTTCTTTATGGTTTTAGAAAACAAAATCAACATGAAAATTTTCGAAAACGAAAGTTGTGAAGGTACCTTTCGACAAACCTCTATTTAAAATTTCAAGTTCGTTGAGAGCAAGAAGAGAACAATGTCTTCTGACAAACTATATATAAATTTAAAAAATGGAAAAAAGAAGAGAACAAAGTTACTGTGTCCACAGCAAACTTCTCTTTTTGTCTGTCCTATATAACACAATATTTTGAGTTCAAACATGAAATTCTAAAGGTTCTCCATAGACTATGTCCTCTCTTTTTTGTGATCTTCCATGTTCATTTGGTGCTCATTCCAAATTGATTTGCATGATATAGATCCATTATAGAAATAAAATAATTTTACCCAAATATCTCGAGCTATTTTGTTCATTGATGACGAGCTGCATATACCTCTTGCATACGCTACTTGACATTATCGCGCCCATAGGCATTAGTAGTGTCAACAGGGTTTCAAAAAACCAGAACCGGATTGGTTCTCAACCTTGCAGGAAACCAGCCTAGAACTGAACGCTGGTGTCAACTAAAAACATACGCCCAATTCGTTCTTTCCCTTGATATCCCTAATCGTCACCACATCCACATGCTTCCCTCTGCCATCTTCTTAACCAAACCCTGTCAGATGCTTGCATCCTAACCATATTACAGGTTTATGGGATGTTTGGATGAAAGCCACAGTTTGCGAAATATTTCTTGCCAAAGTGTGATAAGCCACACATTTTGTGGAACCCAATTTTCCTGCAATAAGTTACACAAATTGTAGCAAAGATATCTTACTATGACAAGCAGGGCAGGAAATTGAGAAAGTGTCGCACATCACAATTGTGGTTCAAAACCAAACACTAACACTAAAATTAAGTCAAAGTTGCACAACTTGGGTGTGGCAAAAAAATAGGGCTATGAACCAAGCAAACCCTTACTGAGGATTGACTAACCCTTTTGTGAGCAGCGGCGGAGCTAGAAATTCAGCGTTGGGGTGCACACACAAAGCAACGCCCGGTACGATTAGTTCAAAATACATATCACCGAGTTGTTTCTGTACTTTTCTTCACAAAATTCATCATCTGGAAATATTTTCATTTCGAGAAGCACACTGTATACTAGTCTACTAGCAACTTTTCATATGTAATCGCTATAGTAATCAATTTGGAAAATAACTTGCACAATATCTGATGTGAGGAAAAAAAAACTGGAATGCGCTCCGTGTACTAATTTAGTATTGTAACTGCATTTCACTGTTAAATCCTAAATCAATAGAAGAGATGGAGAAAAGAATGGATGCGACTTGTGAGGTTTCCTTCCCCTAACTCATCACCATATGAACCTGCAAAACTGGTGGTCTTACTCTCTTCAATTTCAGTACAACGGAATAGCTATTTTCTAGTATATTTTGTAAATTTTAGAGGTATCGGTGCACATCCGACACCCCAGCTAGATTCGCCCTGTTTGTGAGTCTGGTGACCCGTTGGGGAAAGGAACTCTTTTTTTTAGACTGTTGGGGAAAGGAACTCAGAGCAGATCCAGAGACCAAAAAGTGTAATTATTTAGCAAAGTCCATCCAATAATTGCATACAAAAGACAGGCAATCATATTCATACGCATGGCTATTTTTCTTTTCGAATTTTCCTCCATAGTATGGATAGGCTCGTGTTCCGAGGGGAAAACGTGACGACCTTTCCCTGAGAAAAGAATAGCACTGACATAGTGACATGTTTAATGACGCATTTGCTCCTCTTTTTCCGTGCTTGTTCCAGCGTTCTGACCTCACCAAGTCACCATGGAGCACAATGCAGTACCAACATCAAGAATGTGAAATAATTCCCTTTGTGAAGCGCTTCAACGTTCTGCCCAAAAAGTAAAAATATATAATTTTAAAGCATATTAAAGGAGGACTGGTATTTGCAACCAACTAGTACTCCATCATATACTGCTTGAGATTTGCGCGAAATAGCTATCAGGGTATATTTTTGAGGAGCGCAACAAAACACTGCTCCTTGACCGCCCAGTCAACTTTTCAGAGCGTGCTGGAATGAGCATTTCTTCATATAAACAACTTAATTTGGGGAACTTTTACTTTGTACAGAAACCATCCGATTTTTACTTGCTGAGAATAAATGATTGTGTACGTAGCAGCGGAGAAATTAGGTGAACTTTCACTGTCCACGGCTAACAAATGACGCATTGATTGGCAATAAAGCGATGGATTGAAACTAATTAGCACTGCCCTTTCTTGTACGCAGTAGGGAAGCACTTTAGATCATGAGCTCGTTAATTTGGGCCTTTTTGTTTGTTGAGAGCAGTAAGGAGCACTTTCGTTTTCTCAAAATTAACAAAAAAAAAAAAATCATTGGTCATTCATTCTTGCACGATGAAACATGTTCTAAAATTTCCTTAAAGAATGTTTCTTGCTCTATCATTGTCTTTATTTCCTGAGCAAAATGAGAGACCTTTCTTTACTCATTGTCTTTTGAGTGTTACATACTAAAAAACAAAGAAACATGAGTTTGTAAACCCGCCTCATATATGGTTAGTGGAACTTGACGTGTGGTCATTAGCCACACAACGCGGGTGCATACCATTGGTCGTTAATTATTGGACTTGCTACCGAGTGGCATAAATCAGCCATGTGTTTGTGCGAGAGGCAACCAATGCACTGCCGAAAACATTCTGTGTATTGCCCTAGGGGGCATATATACACCTTTTATTGGCCACATGAAAACTATACAGATCCATTGATTTATCGCTAAAATTACTTTTGATTTTATTGATTTAAGCTAATATAATATTATAAAAAGTAATGATCAAAGTCATACCTCGAAAATTGCAAGAAAACAATAACGTCATTTTGAAGAGAGTGAAGGGAATTTCACAGAAACAGTTTAATTCCGTACGAATTGGGAAAAAAATCTAGGTTACAAACGGGGCCTAAGCGGTCCATGTGCATCAATTTATACAAGTAATATAATCTGTCTATCTTGAGAGCATAATATGAGACAGCATTAGGTCATCCCATGGTACATTAATTTTTGCTGTCCCATAATACTAGGGCAGCTCGGTTGAAAAGCGAGCTTGGCTCAGCTCAGCTGATTTCAGAACGAGCCAGGAGCTAGGCTAGGCTCGGTTCAGCATCAAGCTCGAGCTGGCTTGCGAGCCCTCACGAGCCAAGCTACTCCTTGTGAAAGCATGCTCGAGCTGGCGGATGGAGGACGACGACGGCAGGTGGAGGAGGGGGCGGCTGACGAGGACGGAGCGGCGGCGCAGAGGACAGGGGAGGGGGAGCATGGGAGGAGGCTGGGTGATGAGGATATCAATCCGCCGGATACGACCGCTACTCCACCTCTAACTGGGTTACTCTACTGCCATCGATTCGGCTGCGTCAAACGCTACTCTAACGTGCCGACGAATTTGCTTCACTTATATCTGGTGCTGCGCCACCTAACATTGAGCCGAGAGCCTTGTATCAATTATTGGGTCCAAAGGATAGCCACCACTTTAGGGTATTTGGGCCGGCCACCTCCCTGGCCCATATGGCCACCTAGGGTTTCGGGGGTACTGTTCATGTGATACTATTCATGTGTGAACAATTCCACCGCCCCTCCCTCTTCCTCCCTTTACATAGTGGTCACCCCCCATCTAGTTCATCAGGTTTTATTGATTGAAATTTAGCTTTGCTACTTTATACTTTGTCCTCTTGTTCGGCGAGATCAACAGCGACATTGTTCTTCGAAACCCCACCTATCAATACAATTTCAATTCCTATTCACAATTTCAGATTGCTTATTTATCTTGTTCTTGCGTGTTTCTTCGGTGTATGTAGGAATTGATCTTCGTGATCAGGTCATTCGGGTATTCGTGCACGGTTGATAACAATTTATCGAGAAGTTCAGCGATTGCGTGGTTTCGAGCCTTGCGAGTTCGTAGCTAGGATCATGAGAGTTGAGCGACTACTACCGAACTTACCTTCTCATCGAAAGATCAGGCCAAAATCAGGACCTCTGTGGGTTCATCAAGTGTTATCAGAGCTATAGTCTTCGGTGAGAAATCAGTACTCTTAGTAGTAGATTCGTTTTTCATACCTAGAGTCCACAAAATTGCCCCAAAATTTTTTTGCATCTATCATCCATACCGAACCAATTTGAGCCTTTGCAATTTTCTTTTTGGTATTTTGCTTATTGAATTTTTTTACATCATCGTGTTAGTTGCTAAATTCTAGTTTAGTTGGAGTCTAGCTCGTCGTAGTCTAGTTGCATCTTGTGTTTTCTTTGCGTAGCTTCGTCTTTGTCTTTTCGTATCTTGTGATTAATTGCTCCTTGCCATGCTAGCATCATCATCTGCCGTGCTACCATCTTAATATGTCGTGCCACCATCTTAATCTGCCGCGTCACTATCTTCATCTGCTGCGCCACCACCATCTACCTTTGCCCCTGCCGTGGCCACCACCGGAGCTGTTGCCATCTCTTGCAGCGTCCCTGCCTTGGCCACCATTGCCCCTGCAGTGCCCACCAATGCCCATCTTCTACCGCGGCACCGAAAACCCCCTACTGCGACCACCAGAGTTGCTGCTTCAAAGCGCTGTTGTGGCAATTAGCATCTCTAACCAATTCAGTTGTGCCGAAGTGCATTAGGTTTTGGCCGAAAGTTGGTTTCGGTTTGCAAGAAGAAGAAGAACGAAAAAAAAGAGAGAGATTGGATTTCAGTTTAGGAGAGGAGAAAAAGGTTTCGCTCATAAACCCTAGAAGTTGGTTTTGGAGAAAAAATAAACAGAGGCAAAAAAAAACAGAAGAAAAAAAAAGAATAAACAAAAGAGAGAGTCTTTCTTTTCCGAAATTTGAAAAGTGCATCAACCCTTTGCCAAATCCAGTGAACATTGGTGGAGCCCTTTTTCATACATCCACAAGACTCCAAAAAAAAATTGAGCACGTTTGGCCTATGGGATCAAAAGTTATAGCAATTTCAAGTTGAGGCCAAAACGAATTCGAATCCATTTCCGACACACCTTCAGTAAAATGGCCATAACTTTTGCATACGGAGTCGGAATTCGACGTTCTCAGACTCGTTTGAAAGCTAACGATGACGCGCATAAAAAAAATGACCACTTGCTTTAATCGCCCTACAAGACCCCAAAATCGGCCATCTTCAACCCCGAATTTGCATTGCAAGTTTTTGGTTTCTGTTTTTGGCAATTCTTTCGGTCTTCCCTTCGGAATTTATGGTTCATCTCAACTGGAAAGCTGTAGATCTCATTGAAACCTTTCAAATGAGCATATATAAGCCATATAAAACTTTGCTTTTTTATCTCTTGAGACTAGCTGTTGTTTCTGCTTAAACTAGAGGGTTGTTTACGTTGCACATTATTCTATTTTTGTGCTCTAAATCGCGCGAACAATCTTGTGCCCTTAGAAAGAAGTTTTTTATAGTTATCTAGCATCTCTTATTGCACTTGTTGTGAGGTTTTTCATTGCTTACATCAAGTCACAATTATCTTTGCGTGTGCGTTCATACACTTCTCTTAGTAGGGCTGTGATTAGCTAGCTATAATTAGGCTAGGATCAGTAACATTGGCTAGTACTTTGAACAATCTTTCAACTTGTATTAACTGATTTGATTATTGCAGATTCTTGCTATCATATTGAAGTCTTCTAAGCTCCACTTCCTACTAACTCAGCAGGTGTCGTTCCTCGCAATCGTTGGGCTAATCGCAAGTGAGAGTATCACGAACTAGCCACCAGTTGTACCATTTCCTTGCTGCATTGGTAAGAACTTGGTATAAGCTTAAGTGTGAGTGACTTGATTTGAACCTCCAGATCCTAGTAGTTGATAGGAACATGTACTTATGATTTGTTCTTTGTTTTCTACTAACAATGACAAGTTGGTTGAAATTGGTAGATTATGATGTCATCGCAGGTAGATTTGAACTCAAAGGGAAACAACTACCTGCATACATATTGCCACTTACTGTTGAGAGTACGTCGTTGGACTACTTTCTATGGGTTACTATGTTGGAAAGCTACTTTGAAAGACAGGATCTTGATCCTTATGAGAAGATGAGCATGGCAAGGACGACACTGATCGGTGATGTTCAACATTGGTGGTCAAATCTCGAGTACCACTTCATGTACACATGGGAGCAGATGAAGAAGAAATTGCAACGTCGTTTTGTACCTCCACCACCAACGGTCACAAGCGAGGTGCAACCTAAGGTAACTAAAAATGTTGACATTATTTTGGCTCCTACTCCATCTCCAGATACCGCTGAGATGCTTGAAGAGATGAACGATGATCTGGTGCATCTTTTGTCATTAGAGGATAAGTTTGAGGTACCTACAGTATCTGATGAGGACGACAATGACAAAGGTACTGGTTTGGTGCTACAGCAAGACATAGAGGAACCTTGTGAGTATATACATGCTGTAGTGCAATCTTTTGATTTTTCCTTGTGTTGCCTTGAACAAGCCGTGTGCTAATCGGACTTCTCATGATTTTGCACATGTCGAATTAATTACACATAAGGAAGTACTTGATAGAATATCTCCTGCTGATGCATTGTGTTATATTATGCTTAATGAGCCGGTTAATTTGGAATGTGCTATAGAGAAAGTTTCTGAAATTTCATATTTAAATTCTCTTTCTAGCACCTACACCTACTATTTAAAATTAATTAGAGATTATGATGTAGACAATCAATTTCTGGTATATCGAATATGCATAACTTGTTATCACACAAATAAATTAACGCTTGCTATTTTGAAAAACAATTCATGTGTGATGCATAACTCTACTATATACTTCACTTATACTCGCAAATTGAGTTGCACACTGAATACTATAAGAAAAGATACCTTTGTTGATTTTTTACATGCACAATCACTTTTAATTTCCAAAGCTTTCTTTATTTCTTTGCCACTTGGTGTTTCTAATATTTTGCAGAAAGATGAAAATACATTGCTACAAGTTTTAAAACTTTTCTTGCCGCTGGAGGAGGATGAGCGTGAGTTGAGAACGACTCAAATGCAAGAAGGGGAGGATGATGAGGACATCAACCCGTTGGATACGACCGCTACTCCACCTCCAACTAGGCTACTCTACTACCATCGATTCGGCTGCGTCAAACGCTACTCCAACGTTCCGACGAATTTGCTTCACTTATATCTAGTGCTACGTCACACATTGGGCCGAGGGCCTTGTATCAATTATTGGGTCCAAAGGACAGCTACCACTTTAGGGTACTTGGGCTGGCTACCTCCCTGGCCCACACGTGAACAGTGCCACCGCCTCTCCCTCTTCCTCCTTTTACATAGTGGTTGCCCCCCCCCCCATCTAGTTAATCGGGTTTTGTTGATTGAAGTTTAGCTTTTCTACTTTATACTTTGTCCTCTTGTTCGGCGAGATCAACATCGACATTGTTCTTCGGAACCCCACCTATCAATACAATTTCAATTCCTATTCGTAATTTCAGATTGCTTATTTATCTTGTTCTTGCGTGCTTCTTCGGTGTATGTAGGAATTGATCTTCGTGATCAGGTCATCCGGGTATTCGTGCACAGTTGATAACGACTTGTCGAGCAATTCAGCGATTATGTGGTTTTAAGCCTTGCGAGTTCATAGCCAGGATCGTGAGAGTTGAACGACTACTACCGAACTTATCAGGACCTCCATAGTTCATCACCGGGGGGGGGGGTGGAGGATAGGGCGGTGGCGCAGAGGATGGGGGCCAGGGGGAGGATGGGGCGGTAGGCTAGAGGACAGGGTGGCGGCGGCGGGAGACGGGAGGGAGTATTGGGAGTTGGGGGAGAGTCACTCAGTCAAGACTAAAAACAAGAGTAGGGTTACTCCGTGGGCCTTTGTGGGCCAGTGTCTAACCAACGAGCCAAACAAGCTACTAGCAAGCGGCTCGAGCTCGGCTCAAAAATCTTGCGAGCTAGGAGTTAGGCTTGGCTCGGCTTGAAAACTTCACGAGCCCGATCCGAGCCGTCTCGAGCTTGGTCCTAGCCGAGCTGACTCGCAAGCCTTGAACTATTTTTCCAGCCCTATATAATACCATGAAACTAGTCTTACAAAGAATACTACAAAATGTTTATGATTTCCTCTTGGTCCAAAAATATTTTTTTTTAGTTAGTGCTTATCTTTCTTTTAGATTCCTCGTTGCACCTTCTCTGCCCCCTTCTAAAACCTTGGAAGAGACGGCATTCTCTCTATCTCCCGTTTTGGGTGTGCCTTTTCGAAAGTCTGCCTCTCGCACTGTGTCGGATTAAATTAACGCTATTATTAAGCTACATGGCCCAGCCTTTAATGAATAATCTGTTCATGATAGCCACTAAAAGTTTGTAATGTTTGCAAAAGAGTGAGAATTCAAAAGGAAAAGAGAAAAGGATCAAATATTATGGAAAGAAAAGGTAGTTAGTTGACGTCACAGCGGATAACGTGTCTATCTTAATTAATGTGCACGATGTCGTAGTAATAGAGAAACATAGTAGTGGAGAGGAATGTGCCACTTCGAGTACCAAGAATTTTTAAGAAAAAATGGGTGAAGTAAATGTGCAAAAGCGATGGTCTAAAGTTAACTACATGTCTACAAACATATGGTGAGATTAAGAGTCTGTTTGATTGATGACCTGAGCAACATGCTTAAGAGAAAGTGGTGTTTTTAGGTAGTCTGAAATTTTGATGATTTTTGTTTGACCAGTATGCCTGAAAAAATTTATTGTTTAGTTGGAGAATTGTGCCTAGAAAAGCGTAGTGGTTTGAAAGTGTAGCCTTGCTAACAAGGAAGCATGAATACGCTTTATGAACGAATAGATCTCCTCCAAACATTCCAATAACGAGAACAACTAATTCACTGCTCAATTCGATCTATCTATACTATTCAACCTCCAACGACTAATTCACCTCCATCCTACTACGGTGGTCTCACGTGGTAAAGGAAAGGAAGTTGGTGGGGATACCATGCCGAGGAGTGCCGCCGCAGTTCATCACGCGATGGCTGCCATGGCGGAATCAAAGGCGACGACAACAGGTAGAAGATGCGGAGCTTGGCGCTACAGGCGGCGGAGGAGGAGCTGCACCCAAAGGCTGCGGTGGGATCTGAGTTGACGGCGACGCCGGCGAGGATGCACCTGCGGAACGGCCATGGGCTCCCATGTAAGTTGTAACAGTCCATTTTTGGTCGCCTGAGTTAGGCTGGGGATGTCCAGGGCCAGGGAGCTCCATGTGACGCTCACGACTAGAGGCGGTCACATGGGTAGTACAGCCTGGTCAGCCTGAAATACGACATTATTGATTTAATCTAGACACAATACGACTCATCACTTAAACGAGATATGCTAACCTAACCCAATATACCATGTCATACTTAGGTTGCAATCTTGGTCCAACGGGCTAACCCGGCCCGATACAAATAGTATTATACCTGACCCGGTATGGCTTAGGCACGACACGATCCATTAGGCCTGATTATTTTTTAATATTTATATAATTTTATTTTGTAGTTCTTAAATTTTATATAGTTCACTTTATAATAATTTTGTATATTTTCTAGGATTTTTCTATATATTCTTCAAATTTTCAAACCAAATATCCTAAATGGGCTGACACCAGCCTGACAGGCTAACCGCGCCCGGGCCGACCCAGCACAACCTGTGAGGCTATCGTGTCATACTTAGGTATGTGCCTCAGCTCATGGGAAGACATGACACAGCCTACCTATGTAACGGGTCAAACGGATTCGTGCCTACATGTGCTCGTGCCGTGTTGGGCTGGGCCGCCCATTTGGCCACCTCTACTTAGGACTTCAACCAAACAAGCTCCAGGCACATCTTTGGGATGCTCCAGGCCAGGTAACTTGTTCTCAATTTCTCATGTACCAAACAAGACCTAAAGACACCTCCTTCATTTTGTGAATTAGAAAGTCTGACGATAACTCTAAAATTAAGAAAAAAACTAATAAATTCCGACAATAATCAAGAGAAAAAAGAAAAGATCTTATGTGTATGTAAGATTACCCACATATCTATATCTATATTAATTGGATGCTCTCTTAGAAGCCACCACCTTAATCCTAGGAGGGTAAAAAACTAGAAATTACCTTGTTAACCGGGGGAGAAAAGCTAGAAATTCCTACATTAATTGAAAAAAGAAAATACCATAGTCATCCATGTTTTTCTATGGATATAATCTACAACTTAAATTAAGTGTACATAAGGATGTACGTGCTATGTCCCAACATGATTAATGTGTTTGAGTCGGACATAAAAAGACAAAGCTCCCATTGCTGATTCGGACTCTGCAGACAGGAGAAAAAAAAGTCTATACAGGATACGTCAATTACATATATAATTAAGAAAAACAATATGCACAGGCCGGAGGTAGCTAGCTACTACCTAAACTTACTAAGTACATGTACATACCTATATTTATGTATATATTTAAGTCCAATTTGAATTGCTTTTTTTGTAATATGCTTGATTCGGGAACACAAGCAAGGCTGTTCAAAATCATAAAAAAAAAATGTAGGTCACCTAATTGAATTGCTTTGATCACAAAATTTGAAATCCATCCAATGTGTCATTGACATGTGGCCTCATGCATCATGTGTTAGCCTAAAATTAGATGGTATTTTCTATTTATATCTCTTTGTGCTGGTACCAAAGTTGTCAATACCATTCAGGTACCGGCCATACCGGCCAGTATGGACCGTACCGTCGCCTAAAGCGGTACGTAAAAGCCTGCGTACTGTACCGGCGGAAATACAGGTTAATACCGGTCATACCGGCTCAATACCGGCTTGATACCAGTCAATACCAGTCATACCGGTCGAATTGATAATACCGTCTATTGAACTATATGGTATAATTGATAGTACTACTATGTATTTGGAATAATGCTACAAGTGATATTTGGTGTGCATATAATTAAACAAATATATATTTATAAATATATAAACTCGTATTATTATATTAAATCCAAAACGGTACACCGGTATGGACTGTTACCAAAACGTACCATTCCAAGAACCAAACCGGTATGGCCTCTGGTACGGTATTGACAACTTAGGCTGGTACTGAACTACTTAAAATTGTTTGTATTCGTAAGGGGTCATCTAATCAGATTGTTCAAAGCCTTCAAATTAAAGTACTTCTCTGAGCACAAAGTGTTGGATAGAGAAATATGCAATGATAATGAATTGGATTTAGAATCCAAAAAGATTTAAAAATTTAAACCATTAAAAAGATTATGATCAATACAGTTTCAAATAAAAAAGACTAGGATCAATATGTCATTGCATCTTACCTGTTCCAAGGTCATCAACTATGTTCCCTATCAAACCCAAATATTCAGCATATATGTTCATGTACACTAATTCAAATTAATAAAAATTATATTCCAAACAAAAATTATATTAATGATAAGTATTAATTTCAATATATATATAAATCAGGTTATAAAAAAGTTAGATTGGAAGCTAAAGACAAATATGGAAGTATCAATATCAAAGTTAATTTCATAAATTCAGAGATGTAAATGATCACTCACTGCAATGATCACAAGAATGTTTGTATGCAACCCATCAGATGGGAGGTATTGTTGTTGAATGGTGGGAACATTTATGTGCCGCTCATGAAACCCCACATAACATTACTTGGCAAGAGTTTTCTATAGCTTTTCGCCAGTACCATGTACCTGAGGAAATCACAGATCTGAAGAAGGATGAGTTTCGTGCACTTAAGCAAGGAGGCATGACAGTGTCCGATTACCTCAACAAATTTTCTTAGCTTGCACGTTATGCACTAGAAGACATCGCTACCGACAAAGCCAGACATAGTCATTTTCTGAAAAGAATGAACACCGGACTGCAAGTTAGTTTGATTACTCATACATTCCTGGATTTCCAGGAGTTAGTCAATAAAACCCTTGTCCTTGAGGATAAGTGTAAGGAGTTGGATGACAATTGTAAACGCAGAATGGCTCAGTAGGGAGGCCATTAGTCTCAGCAGAGAGCGATGATAGTTCCTCAACAGTTCGCTCGCTTTTCGCCTTAGAATTGTGCTTGCACCTGCACCAGCACCTCGTACAATTACTCAGAGTTTTTGTAATCCTGCCCCGGTTAATGTCAATCCAGGGGGTCATCAGCAAAACAGTCCTAGACTTTTCTAGGCTTGTTGAGAGCCAGGGCATTTCTCTAGCAATTGGCCTCAGAAGGGAGTGGTGACTCCAGTTCATTTCAACCTTAGAGCTACCCCAGCCAAGACGCCAGCATCAGTCAACAACCGAGGAGCGCCTCAAGTTACTGGTGAAGTCAGATGAGCACTATAGTCTGTAGTTAGAGGTCGTGTCAACCATATCACCCTAGAAGGAGCCCAGGAAGCACCTGACGTAGTACTGAGTAAGTTTCTGGTTAACTCAGTACCTGCATTAGTTTTATTTGATTCTAGAGCTTCGTATTCATTTGTTTCCCGAGTTTTTGTAAACAAGAATAATTTGGAAGTTATGCGTCTTAAGCATACCTTGTTAGTTCAGTTGCTTGGAGCAGAGTTAAGTTCCAAGGTGGGTTGTTTACGAGCTAAGTTACTCATTTCTGGAGTTGAGTTTCTAGCCAACCTTGTAATCTTAGACACCCACACTTTAGATGTTATACTTAGTATGAATTGGTTGTCAAAGTACAAAGCTTTGTTAGATTGTGGCCAGAGAGTCGTAACAGTTGAAGGAACCAATGGAAAGAAAGTGGAGTTTCTAGCCACTATAGTACGTGATGGACATCTGGTACTCAATAGTTTGAAGACTATATCTTTAGAGGATGTACTTATTATTAGAGAATATCCGAAAGTTTTTACATAAGAGTTGCCGGGAATGCCACTAGATCGTGATATTGAGTTCGTTATTGATTTAGTGTCTGGAATGGCCATAATTCTAAGAGACCTTATCAAATGCCAACTGATGAATTGGTTGAAATGAAGAAACAAATTGGGAAACTTCTTGAGAAAGGTTTTGTGAGACCAAGTTCGTTGCCTTGGGGGGGGGGGGGGCTCAAGTCTTGTTTGTCAGAAAGAAGGGTGGAAGTATGAGGATGTGTATCGATTATTGTGCCCTCAACAAGGTTACTGTCAAGAATAAGTATCCACTACCCTGGATAGATGATTTGTTTTATTAGATGAATGGATTCAAAGTGTTCTCAAAGATCAACCTATGATCAGGTTATCATCAGTTGAAGATTTGTCCAAAGGATGTACTAAAGAATGCTTTCTCTTCACAACACAAACATTACGAGTTCCTAGTCATGTCGTTTGGTCTGACTAATGCCACTGCATATTTCATAAATATGATGAATAAGGTTTTCATAGAATATTTGGACAAGTTTGTGGTAGTGCTCATCGATGACATTCTGGTCTACTCCAAAACGAAAGAGGAACACGCTGAACATTTGAGAATAATACTTGAGAAAATCAGAGAGCATCAGTTGTATGCTAAGTTCAGCAAATGTGATCTTTGGAAACAAGAAGTTTATTTCCTTGGGCATGTGATGACAGTTGATCCCAGTAAGGTCAAAGCAGTGTTACATTGGGAGTCGCCTGAGATGTGATGACAGTTGATCCCAGTAAGGTCAAAACAGTGTTACATTGGGAGTCGCCCGAGACAGTGACTCAGATTCACGGTTTCTTAAGAATGGCAGGATATTATCGTGTTTCATTGAAGAATTCTCAACAATATCTAATCCTCTTACGCAGTTGTTAAAGAAGGAGAAGAAGTTTGCTTGGACTCCAGTCTATGAAGAATGTTTTCAGAAATTGAAGAAGCGTTTGACATCAACCCTAGTGCTAGTACTGCCAAATATTTGGAAAGTTTTTGATATTTTTGTGATGCTTTATGTTAAGGATTAGATTGCGTCCTAATGCAAGAAGGAAGAGTTGTTGCCTACGCATCTAGACAACTATGACCTCATGCGGAGAATTGCCCGATTCATGATTTGGAATTAGCTGCCATTATGCATGCATTAAAAATTTGGCATCATTGTCTTATTGGTAATCGCTGTGAGATTTATACAGATCATAAGAGTTTGAAGTATGTTTTTACGTAATCTGATTTGAATATGAGACAAAGAAGATGGTTGGAGTTGATAAAGGATGATAACCTTGGAATCCACTACCATCCATGTAAAGCCAATGTTGTCACAGATGCTTTAAGTCACAAAAGCTACTATAATGCTTTGAAGATGAAAGAGAATTGTCAAGAACTTCACGAAGAATTTCATAAGTTAGAGTTAGAAGTTGTAGCCAAAGGATTTTTGGCCAGTTTGGAAAGTAAAGTCTACATTGGAAAAGCATATTCATGTAGCCCAACCAGATGATAATGTAATCAAGGATATTAATTTCAAGATGGAATAATGTGAAGCGATACGGGTAGGCTACACTAGCTAACAATTCAAAATTCTACCACATAAACCAGGATGCCAAGCAAGCAAGAGATCATAGATTGTTACAACTAGACGCGCAGTAGAGCGGAAGAAGAGTTGGAGCAGGCTGATCCAACGTAAAGCACATCGATGTAGTGGTCGTAGTCAATCGTCCACCGTAGTCGATCGTTCAGCGTACTCTACGCCTATCGTCTCCTCCAGTAATCAATCGTGTTCCTTGCGAAGTCGTGGATCATCCTCGAGTGCAACAGCAATCACAGCAGTGCCTCTACGGCATCCACACGTCCAGGGATGGAATACCGTATGTCGGTGTGCTAGCACCAACTCGCACGGTAGGGCTTTTCGAGAAGATGGCGGCTAGGGTTTGAGTGGAGCAAGTTACGTATGTCTCGTGTCTGCCAACAGCCTCATGCATCTCCTTATATAGAGCCCATGACGGATCTTATCCGAATACGTTTGTTCCAACCCGTTAAGTGTGTGACCCACTAGGTTCATGCATAGTCGGTTGTGACTCAAAAATATTTTTCCGATCATGAGTCGTTAGTGGTTCCTAGCAGGACATAACGATTCCCGAATACACACAAATAATATTGGGAGAACCTTAATGCAATATGATCTATGAGTAAGTTCATATCACGTACGACCAACTCGTATCTTTATACGATCAGTTCATATTTAGTCATGACCAGTTCGTAACTCCTTACGACCAGTTCACAAGTTAGTGATCATGTTTGACCAGTCTATGACCAGCTCGTATCTCCATACGATTAGTTCGTATCTGATCGAACTGAATGACCTGCTCGTGTATTCTTCCTTTACCTCATGATATCTGGTTGAACTCTAGGTGAGATAATATGTCATCCATGGACTATTCAATACTTTTTCGATCAAGTGTCGGATAACTTCACGTGGTCGACTCTTCGACCACTAGTGACATGACCATGCACTTTCTTTATCCGAACACTTCGAAGGGCCTAGAGATATCTCTCCTGTTATGTTAGGAGGGGCAAATCTCATATCTGACCAGTCACATCCCTTCGCATGTTTCATAGCATACCTGGAAGCTATCTTTATAACTACCTAGTTATAGAGTAGCGTTTGGCAACCCTAAAGTGTACTATTACACATGTTGGAAACTATGCTGATCTCATGTCTAAGGATTATACATCATCATTACTTAAGACTAACTGATGACACATAAAATCATAACAATCTCAATAGTGTCTCAGGATAGATCAATCCAACACCGTGTTCTCTAACATGTGTTCACATTATTGATTCGATATCCCTATATCCATGACCGGTGAAACATAGTCATCAATCAATACATGTACTGGTCGATAAGTCACTAGTGTTCTAACCAGTCACATTCGACCAGGCATACATTTAGAACGACATCATATAAGTGAAAGAGCTTCACCAACAAGTCACATACTTATTGATCTTTATAACTGATGATTCATTCAAGGAACATAATAACATTTATCAATAACTCATAAACGTAGACGTGATACAATCATCGCTATGATTTCCTCTAGGGCATATCACCAACAGTCTCCCACTTGCACTAGAGTCGATCATATAGGTATCGAATATGCATAGCTCTTGTGTGCACCTCATGCTTAGGCGCAGCAATGTTGTTTCTAAATCGTGATAGGCGCAGCAATTGGAAAGACATCAAATTTACTTAATTTTTCTTGATGGATACTACTCTACTATGTTGAAACATCCAATGATAAAATATGATCAAACGTATAACAAGAATAAACATTCACAGATAATAAAATTAATCTGTGAAATAGTATGGCCTTTATCATGACGATCTCCATCACCATGCTTCCTGTCCTCCGAGCCATCATGCTTGAAATCACCATATTCATCTACTAAGCAATTAATCCTAACAGTTAGTAAGGAATTACATATGATAATATCAAGCATCACATGTCAGCACGCAGATTGTTATACAATAATATGTAGCTCGATGGCTTTTACACAACATGACACGTAGGCCATGTAAAATCCATACATGCATCACATACACAATGGGCCATACTATTCACATCAATCTCTGCAAAAACGAGCTATACATAGAATCCAATTCTATCGGGTGACATGAACACATAAAACCTATAACGCGCAGTGCGATTACCTAGCACGATGGTCCCGCTAGCTGGTTAGTGGGTGGGGTTCGAAGGGGATCCATACAGTTCTTCAACTGGTCAACACCAGGGAAGACTACATCGCTGCTTGCATACGACCACACATTGTTGCATACTCCGATGGCAAAATTCTGATCGGTAGAAGTATCATGCAATGTGGTTGCGAACAAGTGGAGTAGATCATCTCATGCTTTCAGCTCATACCTCCCACAAACCCATCTACTATTGTCGAAAACAGATCGATCTCATCGACCAGTGCCTAGACCGTTCCATCCATATGAATCGATCTAAGTTACCAGATACGACCAGTAATAGATCCAATCTACTACTGCCACTTATCAAGTATATGCGATTGATCTAGATAAAAAAATTACACAAGATGGCTCTGATACCACTGAAGGGATACGGGTAGTCTACACTAGCTGACAATTCAAAATTCTACTACGTAAACCAGGATGCCAAGCAAGCAAGAGGTCATAGATCGTTACCACTAGATGCGCATTGCAGTGGAAGAAGAGTTGGAGTAGCCTGATCCAACATAAAGCGCGTCGATGTAGTGGTCGTAGTCGATCGTCTAGCATCCTTAGTGCCTATCGTCTCCTCCAGCAACCAACGTGTTCCTTGCAAAGTCGTGGATCATCCTCGAGTGCAACAGCAATCGTAGCAGCGTCTCTACGGTATCTACACATCCAGGGATTGAACATCGTATACCAGTGTGCTAGCACCAACTCACATGGCATGGCTTTCCGAGAAGATGGCGGCTAGGGTTTCAGTAGAGCAACTCACGTATGTCTCGTGTCTACCAATAGCCTCATGCATCTTCTTATATAGAGCCCATAAGTGTGTGACCTGTTAGGTTCATGTGCAATCGGTTTTGACTCGGAAACCTTTTCCGATCATGAGTCGTTAGCGATTCCTAGCAGGACATAATTATTTCCGAATATACACTAATAATATCAGACGAACCTTAATGCAATATGATCTACGAGTAAGTCCTTATTACTTATGACCAGCTCATACATTTATACAATCAGTTCATATTTAGTCATGACCAGTTCGTAACTCCTTACGACTAGTTCACGACCAGTTAGTGATCATGTTCGATTAGTCTACGACCAGCTCGTATCTCTATATGACTAGTCCGTATCTGATCAAACTAAACGACCGCATCGAGGGTCCCGGAGATATCTCTGCTGTTATGTTAGGAGGGGCAAATCCCATATCCATCCAGTCACATCACTCCGTATATTTTATAGCATACCTGAAAGCTAGCTTTATGACTACCCAGTTACGGAGTAGCGTTTGGCAATCCAAAGTGTACTATTACATATGTAGGAAACCATGCTGATCTCAGGTCTAATGATTATACATCATCATTGCTTGAGACCAACTGATGACATATAAAATCATAACAATCTCAATAATATCTTAAGGTGGGTCAATCCAACACCATGTTCTCTAACATGTGTTCACATTATTGATTCGATATCCCTATATCTATGACCGGTGAAATATGGTCATCAATCAATATATGTACTAGTCGATAAGTCACTAGTGTTCCGACCAGGGATATAAGTTAAACAGCTTCACCAACAAGTCACACACTTGTTAATCTTTATAACTGATGATTCATTCAAGGAATATAATAACATTTATTCGATAACTCATAAATATAGACATGATACAATCATCTCTATGATTTCCTCTAGGGTATATCACCAACAGAATGAAAGTTCAAATATTTCACTAAGGATGATCAGGAAATGCATTGGACGTATTTGTGTGCCTGATAGTAATGGTTTGAGACAGTTGATTTTGAAGGAGGCCAATGATTCAAAGTATTCTATTCACCCCGAGAGCACCTAGATGTATCAGGAAGTTAAGGATAAATTTTGGTGGCCAAATCTTAAGCAAGAAGTCACAGAGTTTATTGCCATATGTGACGTGTGTCAAAGGGTAAAGGTAGAGCATCAGAGACTAGCAGGTTTGTTGCAACCTTTGAAAATTCCTGAGTGAAAATGGGAAGAAATTTGTTTGGATTTTATTACCAGTTTACCTAGGGCTCTGTCGGGTTACAATTCCATTTGGGTAATAGTGGATCATTTGACGAAAGTTGCTCATTTCTTGACCGTCAAAACTAATTACTTTGGAGATCGCCTTGCAGAATCATATATGTCAAGAATTGTAAGTTTGCGTGGTGAGCCCAAGAAGATAGTGTCAGATCGAGGATCCCAATTCACCTCTCATTTTTTTGCAGAGTTTGCATAAAGCTTTAGGGACTCATTTAAATTTTAGTACTGCTTATCACCCTGAGACGGATGGATAAACTAAAAGAGTAAATGAAGTGTTGGAGGATTAGGTTGAGAGCTTGTGCTCTAGCCCGTGCTACTAGTATGGACAAGAGTTTATCTTATGCAAAATTCTCATACAACAATAGTTATCATGTCAGTCTGTAAATGCCACCATTTGAAACTTTGTATGGTTGTGCCGACAGAACCCCTCTAAATTGGAAAGAGACAACTAAACGTCTGGTGTTTGGACCAAATATCATTCAAGAGGTAGAGGACAAAGTGTCCATGATTAGAGAAAGATTAAAAATAGCTCAGTCCATGTAGAAGAGCTATGTTGATAATCGTCGTCGTGATCTAAGTTTTGAACTAGAGGATTTTGTTTATCTTCGGGTTATTCCTCTCAAAGGTGTTAGAAAGTTTCATGCCAAAGGGAAGCTTGCCCCTAGGTATGTTGGTCCTTTTAAGATTGTGAAGCGCAGAGGAGAAGTTGCTTACCAATTTGAGTTGCCACAATCGTTAGCAAGAGTACATGATGTTTTTCATGTCTCATAATTGAAGAAGTGTCTTCGTGTGCCAACCGAGCAGATTCCTTTCGATTCTATTGAACTAAAAGAGGATGTCACTTATAAAGAATAGCCATTCAAAATTTTGGATGTGACAGAATGTTTAACTAGAACCAAGAGTGTTCATTTTTGAAAAGTTCAGTAGAGCAATCACTCAGAAAGTGAAGCAATGTGGGATTATGAGGAAGAGCTGAAGGTCGAGTTTTCTAGCCTTTTCTCTAGCTAGCCTGAATCTCGGGATCGAGATTCCTTTAAGGGGGGAGGTTTGTAACATCCTGATTTTTAGGTTTAAAAATCTTTTTTTGTGTAGTTTAGTCCCTTGAAAATTTCACCAAATTAGATTTGATTTAATAAAGCTTAATTGGGACTTTTAAAGTCAAAACAATTTAATGTGATTAATATGAATGTCAATTAATTCCAAAATTATTTTATTTGAGTTCCTTATGCTTGGAAATATTTTTCTAGATTTTTCTCGAATTATTTCGAGCCCATTTGCTATTTTTTTTAATTTGTTAATTGAATTTTTCTAGTATTTCTAAAATAGAAAATTTATTTAAAATCTAGGAAAATCCTTTGGGCAGAATTCCTTTGACCGGCCCATTTCTTTCTCTCTCTGATCTGGTCCATTCCAGCCCAACCCACGTGCCTCTGCATCCTAGCCCACCTGCTCGCCGCTTCGCATGTGCATGCACCACGCGCCCCGTGCCCCAGCCATAGCCACTAACGGGTGGGTCCCACCTGTCAGTCATGTCCTACTCTCCCCTACTCCCTTCTCCAAGTTCAACATGACTCTACCATCGTGTTCATCTTGGACACCTCGTCGTCACCTTTAAAAAGCCCTAAGGATCCTTGTTTTCTGCACCCGAGCCTTAGTCCCTCTCGAGCACCATCGTCGTCGGAATCGTGTCGAGAAGAAAAGCCGCCGCTGAAACCTTCTTCGTTGTTTCCGCTACTGTCGGTGAGCCCTAGGCCTCATAGTCTCCACCACCGGTATCACAAGTGCCTCATCTAGACCACCGTCACCTCAATGTCGCTGGAGCATCGCCGTAGCACCGTCGCGCCATAAACCTGATCTACTCCGCTGCTTTAACCTCACTATCGTCCATCTCCGTTTATCTCTGGTCACCATGAGTGCACCATGGGGCCCACAGTTGTCCCCGCTACCCAATGCGCTCCTCTATTTGCTCTGTCATGCCCACTATCACCGGCAATCATCAGAACCCAAGCCACTACCACCGTCGAGCCTGCTTGTTAGCCACGTGTCTGTCGTGTCAGCGCCACCTCAGCCCTAGCGCTTACATGGCAATCGCATCAGCGCTGAGTCAACCCACCCTCGTGCCCACACCAGATTCAGTTCTACATGGACTTAGTCCACGATGAGCCAAGTCGCTCACATGTGGACCCATATGTCAGTCCACTATTCCATGAACCCGTGAGCCAAATCCTTATACCCGGTATATAGACCAAGGGTCCCACTTGTTAGTCTCTGTTTTCTATTTTATGGATTTTCTTTTAATTTCAAAAATTGTTGCTCACATCATGTTCATGCAATATTTTAGAATTTCTTTTAGAAAGAAAATTCCAAATATATGAAATAGTGTTTTTTTTTCTTAGATTTAAATATTTCGAGAGCACGTTATTCCACGTACAAACTCCAATTTGACCCATTCAAGTTTATAAATTCATTTAAATTCAAGCCCTACCTTACTGTAATTTTTATTTAATTTTTGATGTTTTTTTAGCTCTATTTTGTATTTATTTGGGTTTTTGCTTTTGTTTGCCAGTAAACGTTGATACTTCGGGAGCTTTCGAGGAACAAGGAGTTGAGCAAGCTCAAGATCAGTACCAAGACTTATTTCAAGGCAAGTTGTACCTTTGATCATGTTGAATCTAGTTTTTCAAAAATTACTTTGATTCAAATTATTACATGTTACTTCAATTATTTAATTCTTTAAATTTTTTGGGATTAGCTATGCATCCATTTGATTATATCCACTTTGCTCATTGTATTACTATGATCTTCTATCACCCTAGCTTGGTTAATTATTAGTTAGTATTATCATAGTACCAACGTGGGTTGGTTAGACATGAATAGTCTGCTTAGCCATGCAATGGGTTGTTGATATCATTTTGATTTGAAAGATGTAAATTTGACTAAGTGATTATGGAACAAGTTTGTGGAAAAACTATGTGTTGTATGTTGTTACTAGTTGACGGCATGTGATGCACTTAATCAATAGGGTGGGAAAATATTTAGATTGAGGCAAGTGGAAAGAATTTGGCAATCTCACCTTCGTCAATTAATAAGTTAACTTTGTGTGTCACTGAACTGAGCCACAACTGTACGACCATGTGCCTGGTATGGGATAGGCCTAACTTAGTAAGTTGTGGAGTTTTGACATTGACTACTTAGGTAGTAGATTAAGTGCTCTGTGATGGGTGGAGGTGTAGACTACTCTATAGGTCACATTTATAGGCAGTTCACCATCTCCAGGTCTCACGGTGTGCGTCGGACCAACGATTGAGGTTGAGGTCAACAGTACACACATCGGGAGAGTGAATTGTCGAGATGAAATTTTTGAAAGGTTTTGTTATAATTGGTGCTAGCTACACTAGTTATATCATGTGGGTAAAGTGTACAACCTCTGCAGAGTGTTAATCAATCTATTCGAATAGTCGCGTCCGCGGTCATGGATATGCTCAGGGATTTCACATGAGTGTAGATTTTCATAAAAACAATGGGAAGGTTATAGCTACGTGGTTTAACTCATGTGGTTGTGTGAAAGAAATTGTTAGGCTCTGTGGTCTTTGTGAAAAATACTTGTTAAACTATTGTTGTCCATTTTCTTTAAATTACACTTTCAATCTATTAATTGTATTTAAATGCAATTGTTTCTTTTTGCAAAATAACCATAGAAGTCATTTCCCTAAAATAAGCCATCATATGTAATTGCATTCTGTAGTATAACTTGTTGAGTACTCATTCTTGCTGCAATCATTCAACTGAAGTGTAAGAGTCTTCGCCTGCTTTGGAGAAGGAGTTTCTCGAGGAGGAAGATCGCTAAGTCTTGATCCTAGTCGGTTGCTTGTAGCAAGTCGATGGATTTCCACTGGAGTTGTTTTCGTTTCGCTGCCATCTCTTTATTTAGTGCTAGCCTTGTGTGGCTTAATAAGTGTAAACTCGACCATAAGGTCACAACCAATATTTAATAATCAAATGAGTCGTTTATTCTTATATTCGCCTTGTATGGAATGATATTCATCTATGTTGACACTATGTGTACTAGCGTGATGCTAGACTAGCGCATTACACACGGAGGGTCCAGATTTGCATATTTGTGGTCCTGACACTTAGCATTTCCAATTCTACTCTCTGCAAAACCTTCATCTCCTCTGCACTTGTTGTGGCATCATCAATCGAACCTCTGAGTTCTATGTTATCCTTCCTATAGGTTGTAACAGCATCACGTAAATCAACTAGGACCTATTTCAGGAATGGAGTAGTCTCAGCGTCGTCCTAGCACCAGTAATTACAACCTCCCAGCTACAAATCACAACGAACAAATTAGAGGCAAATAAACCAAATCTTGCTCAAAAAATTACTTACCCGAGCTCTCTAGAAGGTGAAGTACCTCCTCACGGGGTTCAAATAGCTCCAAGAAACCCATATGGCCGTATGCTCATCGTAATGGCAGTAGACATGTAATATCTCGATCATACATTAGTGAGTACAATATTATTTAGAGAGGAAAATTAAAAGAAAATTTAGGATTTGTGAGAGGATTGGACCTTGGGCTTTCGGCCCAAGGCGTCCTAGCCAAGTGGGTCGGCCATTTAGTGGAGTCAAGAGGGGGTGCCCCTTCCCCCAAAACCCTAGCACCCTACTACAGTACCACAACTGCACTGTAGACATGGGTACTGTAACAGCCCCCTTCCCTGCTGCTCTACCAAGAGGAGGATAAGAGGAGAAAGGAAGGAGAGGAAGGAAGAACAAGTGGAAGCGAGGAAGAGGTAGAAGAAGGGCGATCTTCGTGAGGACTTCGACGAGGTCTAGTGGGGAATTTCATGGGTATATTCATGTTCCCCATTAGTTATTTCAGTTCTTTTATTTATGATTTGTCGCCGAAAGTCAGATTAGTACCCTGCTGTTGTAGATCGGTATTTCTGCAGTTCTTATGATCCGTAAGTTTGAATTAGTTCCAAATGAAATCAGGGATTAGGGTCTCCTAGAGTTATGTGGTTATTGAGATAGCTTTCTGGAAAGTCTTGGATTGCAACTTTTGGATGGATAGATATTTAGTTACAATTTTTGCAATCTCAGTGCCTATTCAGTCTCTCGGATTCGGGCAGCGAACATGGTTTCGCATAATAAGGTTTGGGAGTGAACGAATCTGGACTTTTGGTCTCCTTGACATAGATACATAACTTCATAACGGTTCTAGAGAGTCCAGGTTCATATTTTTTGGACAATTATAACGAAAGTTATGGAATTTTGAATTGTTCATTGCAATCTGTCCTTCTATTGGGGACAGTAAAGAAAGATTGCTCTGTTAGCAGCTTTTATTGCACAATGGAAATTTTTAATAAATTTATTATGGATGCTAGATCTCTATAAATTCCAGAATGACTTAGATCATTGGATTTGGTTCTACCAATTAAAAGATATGTAATTTCTAAGTTGATAGTACCAAAGATGACACAACTGTCTTCGGAGATATTTGTGGTGCTATATTCATAATAACTGCTATGGTTTAATTGTATAAAATTTTATCTATGATTTTTGCTGCTGAATGCTATTCTCTCATGATGGATTGAGAATATTAAGTTCATTTGCATCATGGCATTCATTTCTTTGAGTCTTGGACTGTGTGGTAGCCAAGGACTGATTCTTTTGAGGTCCCCGTCATGAAATGGACGGGCATGGGTCCCCCACACTCATAGAGTGTGGGCTTGAGTTCCCTGTGCTCGAGGGCAAAGGCTTAAGTATGCATCTACGGATGCACTACTCCGCATTACCGGTAATTGCAAAGAAGGAAGAAAGCTGCATTCTTGGCATATGCATTGCATGAAAGTGGTTCATTTGCTGATGGCAATATGAGGATTTTGTTATATTCCATACATGTGCATTTTTTGATTACTTCACTGTTTTACTTTGCTGAGTCATGGACACACACTTGTTGTTGATGTTGTCTTTAGGTACTTCTCGAGAAAGCGACATGCATGGGAAGGTCTAGATTTTGGTGCACTTCACACATGATCAACCTTGGCAAATAAAAATAGTCCGTTTACTTAAATTTAAGTGATCCTGCTATTAATGTTATTCTCAGATGGTGCTCATCCTTCGTGATGTTTGAATTATTTGTAATTGGTTTAGTCAAGTCTGTCTTGTGGACGATACTGTTATGCTTTAACATTTTAGATCTTGATTTACTTACTCTTACATGCTAGAATATTTCAAGTGACTTGCTTAGTCTTTCATCCAAATAGAACCTTGAAGAATCCTGATATATTCTTATGGTTTTGCCAATTGATGATTATAACAAGGTTATGTCTAGGATCTTGTTATTCAATATAGTTTTGATTAATGCTATATTGTTAGATGTTGAAAAGCTTACTGTTAGTTGATAGTGGATAGAAGTAAATTGAATTGTTGAGTTAGTTTAGTAGCATCTTAGGCTCAGAGTTGAGCTGGGGTGTAACAGTTGGTTTCAGAGCGGGCATTAGGTCTGTAGTAAATGAATTATTAAATTGACACATTGTGAACAGTAAGTTGGGATTTGGGTCATTCATTGCATCTGCGTTTCTATTAGTATGTTTCATTATGTTGGAGTTGAACTGTTATTGAATTGATTTCGCATTTTTGTTATTGTTGTACTTGGGCTGAATGGTTAGTTATCTTCCATGTGGTGTTTAGAAATGGTGGGAGGTAGAGACCGTGGACGTGGAGCGGGCCGTGGCCATGGTCGTGGATGCGGACCGGCTGTGTCTTCATCCCCGGCTGAGGGTTCCATTGGTGAGGCAACTGAGGAGGTTGCCTCGCCTGTTGAAGCTCAAGCCGCGTCGACCGCCCTACTTCAGGATCTTCAGAGAGAGGTTCAACAACTTTGTCAGCAGGTGCAGGCAGCTCTACTTGCTGTAGTTGCATCTGTTGCTGTTCCGGATGCTACACCGGCTCCACCCGAGGCCGGAATGAGCCTTCAAGAGTGGATGTCTCTCCGTTTGGACACTTTTGACGGAGAAGGCACCCCGATTCAAGCAGTTGACTAGCTTCGTTATATGGAAAGACAATTTGGGGGCATTGGAGATGACCTCGGCGCAGAAGGCGCGCTTTGTGGCCTTCTAACTGAAGGGCCAAGTAGACATTTGTGGCCTTCCAATCCAGGGACCAGTCACATGGGAGATTTTGTTGGAGAAATTCGAAGATAAGTTTTATCCTGATTCCTTCCTTGAGAGGATGGAACATTCCTTGATGACTTTTGTTTAGGGGAAGCTGTCTATGGCAGATTACAAAATAGGGTTCAACAACTTGGCCCGTTTTGTGCTAGCTGTGGCTGCTAATGACCGAGAGAAGGCAAGGAGTTTCCATATTGGACTTAACCATGAGTATCGCCACGTCTTGGGGGCGACCAGTTTGTTTGACTTCAACTCTGTGGTCGATCTGCGAGAGGTAGTCTTCTAGTGGCTTTACTCCTTCTAGTGGTCAGAAGAGGAGTTTCTGTGGTGGGAGTGGGTCTTCTCAGCGTCCTGCTTCCAAGAAGTTCCAGGGAGGCCATCGCCCTTAGTCGTCGGCGTGATCTGCTCAACAGAGGCAGACTGCTCCTTCAGCACCGCGCACTTCCTCATCTTCGCAAATGTTGCATCCTATTCCAGGCCAGGGTATGATTTGTTTCAAGTGCGGTGATGGTCATCATGCTTCCGAGTGCTCTTTTTCTGGGGTTTGTCGTCATTGTGGCCTGTCAGGCCATAAGATGTCAGTTTGTAAGCAAAATCCACCGAGTATCATCAAGTGGGAGTCAGTTCCTACGACATCTTTGGTCGTTCTAGCACGAGGTTCAGTTCAGACTCTGGCAGCTACTCCTGTGCCACAGTACTCTTTTGGTTGGGCTCTTCCTACAGCGTTCCCTCCAGCACCTCCTATAGGGTTCTACTGGAATGCTGTACCGTCTGCACCGCCTTCGTTCGTCTCACCTGCGGCAGTCCCTGTTCTTCCTTCGCCGAGTGTCGGTGCATCCTCTACCCTGGCACCACCGGGAGTCTACGCCATGCCTACACCCGAGACAGTAGATCGTCCTGATGTGGTGAAAAGTACCTTACTAGTTGATTCCCATGAGACTTTTGTTCTTTTCTATTTGGGGCCTACCTATTCGTTTGTGTCACTTGAGTTTGCTAGGAGGGCGGGTTTGAGTTTGCAGCATATTTCTGAATCTGTTGTAGTCAGTTCTCCGGGGGGATCTCATTTCTAGTTCTATAGTTTGTCTGGGCTGTTCTATTACCATTGATGATGAGGATTTCATGGCCAATCTAATGGTGATTCAGTTATCGCCTTTTGATGTAATTCTTTGAATGGACTGGTTATTCAGTTATTGTGCCAAGATTTATTGTTTCTGGAAGACTATGACTTTGCAAGCTCCGTCCGGTGAAGAATTGGTTTTTCAGGGTAGTGCACTGTCTAATTCCCTATTTGTGTTGGCCAGTTTGTTTCCTAGCCAATGGGCATCAACAATTGGATTGTTTTGGACTCTTAGCACTAAGTCAAGTTCTTCTCTACACATCAAGGAGATTCCCGTGATGAGTGAATATCCTGATGTATTCCCTACAGAGCTTCTGGGAATGCCTCTAGAATGGAACGTGGAATTCTGGATTGATCTTATTCCTGGTACTCGACCTATTTCCATGTCTCCGTACCATTTGGCTTGACCCTTTCAGGATGAATTGAAAAAGTAGTTGGACGATTTGCTGTCCAAAGGAATGATCTAGCATAGTGTTTCGCCGTGGGGAGCACCTGTTCTCTTCACAAAGAAGAAAGATAGTAGTTGGAGAATGTGCGTGGATTACCGGGCTCTCAATCAAGCGATGATAAAGAATAAATACCCATTGCCCCGAATCGAGGATCTTTTTGATCAACTGAAAGGAGTTAAAGCATTCTCCAAGATTGACCTTCAGTCGGGGTACAATCAAATCCGAGTTCGGGACAGGATATTGAAAAGACGGCTTTCTCCACAAGGTATGGGCATTACGAGTATAAGGTTATGTCTTTTGGACTGACAAATACTCCTGCATTTTTCATGGAAGCAATGAACAGTATGCTGCATCGGTATCTTGATGATTTTGTAGTGATGTTCATTGATGATATCTTGATCTATTCCATGTCAGAGGAGGATCATTAACAACATTTGAGGTTGATTCTTGAGACCTTGAGGGAAAATCAATTTTATGCCAAACTGAAGAAATGTGAGTTCTGGATTTCAGAAGTTGGGTTTCTGAGTCATGTGATTAACCAAGAAGGCATTTGAGTCGATTCTAGCAAGATCTCGATAGTAGTAGAATGGAAAAGGCCAGCAAATGTCAAGGAAGTGAGGAGTTTTCTAGGCTTAGCTGGTTATTACTGGCGTTTTGTGGAGGGTTTCTCTATCATCGCTAAACCACTGTCTCAGCTAACACAGAAAGGTGTCAAATTTCAGTGGTCAGATGAGTGTGAGCGCAGTTTTTGTACCCTAAAGGATAAGTTGGTGACTGCTCCTATTCTTACTCTTCCTGAACCTGGAAAGCGTTTCACCATTTATTCGAATGCTTCTCAAGTTGGGCTTGGGTGCATGCTCATGCAGGATGGCAAAGTGATTGCCTAGCTTCTAGGTAGTTGAAGAAACATGAACAGAACTATCCTACTCATGATTTAGAGCTTGCCGCAGTGGTTCTCGCTCTAAAGATTTGGCATCATTACCTGTATAGCGAATCTTATTATATATTCACCGATCACAAGAACCTCAAGTATATCTTTACCCAGAAAGATCTAAATCTGAGACAAATAAGGTGGTTGGAATTAATAAAAAGACTATGATCTCACTATATAGTATCACCCTAGGAAGGAAAATGTGGTGGTGGATGATCTTAGTCGCAAGGTGACACCACCTGCTCTCAATTGTCTTGTAGTTGATTTTGAGCGTATGGATATCACTTTTTGCTTTGCGGGCACCGCCCAGACTGAGACTCATTTGCTTCTTGAGTCAGCTATCCCAGATCGAGTGCAAGAAGCACAACAGCATGATTAGTTGCTCCAGCAAGCGAGGAAGCGTCTACATGAGGGCAAGCAAGGTCATTTCAGCATAGATGAGTTTGGTGCATTACGGTTTAAGGGCCGCCTCTGTGTGCCACAGGAAGCTCAAGTCACGGATGATATTCTAAGGGAAGCTCATCGTACTCTGTATACTGTCCATCCTAATGAGACCAACATGTATAAGGATCTAAAGAAGAGTTTTTGGTGGAAAAGTGATGCGGCACCAAACAACATTGTTACTGATTTGGCCAAGAGTGAGCCAGGTGCAAGCAGAGCCAGAAGAGGGCAAGGTCCATGATCAGTTCCAGATGTCTATGACCAGATCCCCAAGGACTACGACCAGTTCCTAAGGGGCTACGACCAGTTCCTGAGGGGCCACGGCTAGTTCTTGAGCGGCTACAACTAGTTCCTGAGGGGCTATGACCAGTTTTGGAGGATCTACGACCAGTTTCACAAGAGCTACGACTGGTCCTCGGCGGAAGGCGTACTGCGTGCAGAACGATTGCTCGGTGGGAAACGATGCTCGGCGAAGCGAAGACTCGGTGGGAACGATCCACGACCACATTCGGTGGCCTCGGCGGCTACGGGTAGTCTAGGACCACGTCCAGATGGTTTACGACCACGTTCAGGAGGCACGCGACCACATCCAGAATGGTTATGATCACGACCAGATCTACGTCCAGGTCCACGACCAGGTGACCCGAACCTAAAATGGCAAGTAAGAAAGAGGAGCATGAAGGCTGACCCAAGAAGGAAGCCAAAGGGGGTAACCGTGCTATATCAGGACAACCACGATCCTGGTTTCTATGTTGGTTCAGTTTGGATCAGAACAAAACTTTAAAAATGGAATCCATCCATGAGATAGTTTCTATCTCTAAGATTGTTTCCATTTAAAAGAGTCAGAGTTGTACTTAGGAATTTAGTTCGTTTATTAGGGATAGCGTCCAGTTATATTACGTTTGTAGTTTGTTTTGGCCTCTCTGGCTGTGAGTTTTATTTCCGCATGTGTGCTGGCTATATAAGCCAAAGGTTGAGCGTCATGTAGGGGTAGACAAGTTATGATTTAGATATTAAAAATCAGAAAAAAGTTGTTTTGGTGCAGATCGTGTGTTCTTGAGTTGAGATGTGTTCTTGAGAGGAATTAAGAGGGAGGGCTGGAGAGAGAAGGAAGCAAGAGGAAGCTTTCATCTGGTGTTTCAGCTTGGGTGCAAAGCAAGGACACCTTGTTCTTGACTAACCAAGAATATCCATCTACTACTCCGTCTTTGCAATTTGATCAAATCAGACCGGTTTGTAAAGTTATTCTCTATTGTTTCTAACGAGGATCTAATAATCCTCATTTTACTACTTATCTATAATCAGCATTATGGGTAAATATGACATCACAACGGCGATTAAGCGTACCCCTTATAGTTGTAAGGGAGAAAGCCAGTCAGGTGGTCGTAAGTTCTTCTACGACGACCCCCATAGTCGTAAGTCTTTCTACGACTATCACGTAATCGTAAGTTCTCCTACGATTACCTCTGGTCACAAGCTTTTCTACGATCAGTACCCAGTTGTAAGCTTTTCTACAGCTACCCCCTGGTCGTAAGTTCTTATACGATCAGTTCTACCACGACTTCGTCACAGTTAACTGGGTTCACTTATCTGTAGGCCTAATTAACTGTGAGATCTGAGCGATCAATGTACGTAGTTATTCTCTGGAATAACTACAGGTAATGCACCATTATCTCCGATTGATAACCATCATGCAACGTGGGGAGGTTACTACACCGGTGATTACTACCATTATTACGGAATAATGAGGTGCCTCCTGATCTGGAACGACAACCTCTCAACGTACTATAAATAGACTTCTTTCAGAGAGAAATGGGAGGACCGAGGGACAGAAGGGACTTTGAGGCATGTAACATCCCAAATCTTGATTTGTGTTTCAAATGTAAGAAAATATGTAGAAATTAAAACTTTTCTTACATCTTGTTATTTGAATGTTCTGAGAATTCTTGTAAAGGAATTATGGAAATTCAAAATCACAAGTCTCTTTTGACCCAAGTCTTGAACCTTGGAAAGTTTTTCTGGATAATCTTGTGATCATCCTTTAAAAATATTTTTTCTAAATTCTAGGGATGTTGTGTGAATCCTCTAAAAAATTTCACAGTTTTTAGAAATTTCTTGAATATTTTAAGAGGTTAGTCAAACCAGTTTGACTCTTAGTCAAACCCTAGATCAGAACCTTAGGAAATTTTTGGAGAAAAATGCTCTACATAAAAACCTCTGAGAATTTTATACAAAGTTGATCCTAGAGTTAGCAAGCTCCCGAAAATTTTTAAAATTTTTGGAGTTAGTTTGGTACCTTGAACAATTCCTCAAAATTTCTCTTTTATTTCTAAACCTAGTCAAAGCCACTGTTGGGCTCGAGTCAGACTCGAGCTCAAACCTCTTGACTTGGTCAGACCCAGCCTCTTTGCACACTCGGGCGCGTTCCCCTCCAACCCTTGGATCTTAATCGGGCGCTCCAGATGGGTTGTGTCGCTCGGACCTCCCCCTTGTCTAGACCACCCTCGTGTCATTTTGCAAAGACCACCCCCTCGGGCTTAGCCAGGACCTCCTATAACCTTTTGCAAAGACCACCCTTGGGAGTGCGTGTGTAGTGCCTAGGTGATCGTGGACCATCTAGGACCACCCTCCCAAGTAATCTAAGCCGTCCATGACCACTTCCAAGTAATCTGAGCCGTTCATTTCTTTTTCAACCGTCATATTGTATTGGACTCGTTCCTTTTTGACTCAGCCTAACCCTTTTGTTCGCTGTGACCCAAGCCACTTTGTTTTCTCGTAATGACAGGTGGGCCTCCACTGGTCCTGGTCATCTTTGTCGGGATCCGAAATTACGATTCTGGAACCCTCTGTGTAAACTGCACTAGTCCAGGATCACGCTAGTGCACACAGTGTTAACATAGGTAAATATCGATCCACACAAGCGATAAATAAAGTAAACGATTAGTTTGAATAACAAATAAGGGTTTTGACCTTATGGTCGATTTTACACTTATTACGCCACGCAGGCTAACGAGAGAATAAGCAAAGAATGAAGCGAAATAACTTTAGCGTAGATCCCATCAATTCACCACAGGCAACCGACTGGGATCCAGACCTTAACGATCAGAAACCTTCAGCGAACTCCTCCTCGAAAGCAGGCATAGACTCCTCCTCTTCTGTAGGTTTGGCCGCAAGTTTTACAATAAGCGTGAATACACAACCGTCCTCACAAATCATACCACAGAATGCAATGTATAGATGCAGGCTTATTCCAAAAGAAAATACTTCTGTGGTTCTTTTGCATAAAAGCAACATTTGCAATTGAGTACAATAATAGATTGAAAGCATTATTCAAAACAAATAGACAATATCAATTAACAGTTATTTTCCACAAAGACACAAAGCTAAACAGATTATTTCACTTAGCCATATGACTTAGATCACATAGCTCCCATCCCAAACATTTTATGAAAACTACCCCTTATGTGAAATCCCCGAGCATGTCCATGACCGCAGACGCGGCTATTCGAATAGATTGATTTAACACTCTGCAGAGGTTGTACACTTTACCCACAAGATACAACTAGTGTAGCTAGCACTAATCGTAACAAAACAGTTCGAAAACTTCATCTCAAACATTGACATCCCCGATGTTCTTTCCCGCTAGACCAGCTCACAAAGAATACTAGTCTAACACACACCGCTGGACAGGGATGCGGCGAACCGTCCCGCGATGCAACTACCAAGTAGTCACACCTCCACCCTGTCACAAAGCCTAACCTATCCACCTGAACATCAATGCCAAGAATCCATAACTTACTAAGTTAGGCCCGTCCCATCAGGTATGTGGTCGTACAGTAAGGCTCAGTTCAATGGCGCACAAAGTTAAGTCCTTAATTGACCGAGGCAAGACTTTCATTTTCTAACTATGTCACAAAGATTAACAAGCCCGTTCACAAAGTCCACCATATCACAAAGTATCCACCACTTGCCTCGGACTAAATCCTTTCCCACCCAGTTGGTTTTAGTGCAACACATGCTATCACGAAGCAATAACACATAGCGCACAGTTTTACACAAAGTTCCATAGTCACTTAGTCAGATTTAATATTTGCAACTTACATGAGATGTGAGACTCGTAGCATGGCTAAACAATTGTACTCGCATCTAACCAACCCACGTTGGTGCTATAATATTACCAACTAATAACCAATCTAGGGTGACAAGGAAATATGACACACAAGGCCAAGGTGTATTAACAAATTGGATAATAACTATGCCCAAAAGTATTTAAATAAATAATTAAAATAGAATGCAATACTTGAAACAAAGTAGCTTGAAAACTGGGTTCAAGATGATCAAAGGTATGACTTGCCTTGAAAAAGGTCTATGTACTGGTCTTGATCTTGGGGTGCTCCTTCTTCTCCAAAATTCCCCGACGAATCGACGTATACTCGCAAACGAGACAAATAAACAAAACAAATAAATAACAGAGGCCAAACCAGCTCCAAAAATTAAATAAAAATCTCAGATAAATAGAGCTCGAATTTAGATAAATTTAGGAATTTGAATAGGCTCAATCCGAGTTCGGATGCAAAAGTTATGGGCTTTGGAAGTTTAAATCTAAAAGAAAAACCCTAAATTGGATTTTCTGGAATTTCTGAATTATTTCTTAACAGAAAAATCGGATTATTACGCAATGCTGACGTCAGCCCTCAAGATTTCAGAAAAGAGATAATTAAAAGAAAACACCGACATGTGGGACCCACATGTCGGTGAGATGGCTCCTGATGAGACCAGTCTCACGAGCCTCGGACACAGGTCCGGTGGATGGTGCCACGCGGGCGCACACGTGCTTGCTGACACGGCGCCACGCATGCGACACGTTGGCTACGGGTTGTGCTGGCGCTGAGGTGGCACTGACGCGGCAGACCCGACGGCGGCTCGGGAACCCAGGGTTCCAGCGAACGACGACTCCTTGCCGGCGGTGGGTGGTACCAGCGTGAAGAGGGTGCGACGACGATCACGACAAGGGGCTCACCGTGCACGAGGCGATCGTGGCGGCCGGCGGCGAGTTTAGGCGGCGAGAGGCTCACGGGCTCGACGGAATTGGGGCTACAGCGACGCTCCGGCGACACGAAGGCCACCACGAGGTAGCGAAGCTCCGTGCGATGCTGACGGTGCAGACCACGAAGCTCGGGCGGTACTGACGGCGGCGTACGGGCTCGTCGGAGTTGGCGGCGGCGCAGATCGCTTCTCGAGCACCTGCGGCGACTAGGGGTCGGCGCGAGGGCGGTGGCGGCTAGGGTTGAGGTGCGGACGCCGAGGGCTACCTCTCCTTATATAGGCGGCGGCTCGGGAGAGTCCAGGGCACGAACGCCCAAATCGGGATAGCGCGACGGCGGAGAATCCCTAACAGATTCGGAGACGACGATGACGCGGCAAGGTGGGACCAACATTTCAGTGGCTAGGGCTCGGACGCGGCGCGCGCGCAGCGGCGGGAGAAAGCAATTCAAAGGATCTGACCGTCCATCCAAGATCCAACGGTCCACAATCAATGGGACGATCGGAACCTCCGATTACATCACGCGCATCCAGCCATCCATCTTTGATCGCACGGTGGAGGATGAGCAGGGCGTTCGAAAGGAAAGAGAAGAGGAGAGAGCGGCGGTGGGGTCCACTGTCGTGAGAGGCAGCGTGCAGGCGAAATGGCTGCGGGATTTAGGGAATTCGGCCCGAAGGGTTTTCTGAGATTTTAAATAGATTTTCTATTTTATAAAATACCGAAAATTCAATTAAGCAAAGGAAAATAGCAAATGAACTCAGAAAAATTCTAGAAAAATCTAAAAAAATATATCTGAGCACATAGAACCCAAATAAAATAGTTTTGGCTATTGTTCATGTTGGGATTATTCACATTAAATGTTTTTGATTCTAAAGTCCAATATTAAGCTTTTGAATTAAATTCAAATAAAAACCAAATGGTGACTTTTTCCCTACTAACTATTTGAAAGATTTTTAAACTCAGAAAATTGGGATGTTACAATCTTCTTCTTCGCGAGCTCATGTCCATGCCGTGTTGTCAGAACAACACATGGGAGTGGGTGGAAGTGTAGGGTCACCTCCTTGGAGTCCTTCAACATCTCTTTGTCCTGTGCATTTAATGTTTGTCAGCAGCTTTGCCCTAAAAGTCTCCCTTCCACCTGCTCAATGTGTCCATGGCAGAGCCGTGAACCAGGACCATGACAAACCCTAGTTCTCCTTTGGTCTTGTTTCTCCGGCTATAAATAGCTTTAGAGCTTCGTCTTTCTCCTTTTTTTTGCACTATCATCACCTCCCACAGCTTCACTTTAGCTCCTTGAGGTCAAAATCCAGAAAATGCACCAAGGTCACCATTGTCGGCCGACAAGAGTTTGGCAGCACCACTGTGCTCCAGCTGTTCCTTTGACCAATCTTTCATGTCAATTTGAGCCTCTTGTCATCTTAAGTTTTTCCCCTGACTCAATTCTTGTTGACACCCTCAGGAGTCGACAAATTTGGGGGTTGAAACGTTTCAGCCAAGATTTACGCCTTTTCTTCCTTAGCACCGGTAAGCACCTTCATTTTCCAATTCTTTGCTTCTGGGCCATCTCTAGGCCTTAATGCAACTGATTTTACCACCCGGTCCCCTTCTTGTTGTTCAGGTCGTTTTGTCCTCGCCATCTTCTTCATCTCCGGCACTGGTCGTCGTCGCCAACCCACCACCGTCCATCTTTAGCCCTCTCTAGCACTTAGGTAACTCCTTTATAGTCCCTTAGGGCTTGGGTACCTGCTCTGTTGGACAGTGCGGAGCTACTTTAGTTTTTGCGTTTTTGCCGTGCTTGTCACCGGCGGTCATCTCCGGCTAGCCGCCGGTAGAGAGCGTTTTAACCTTAGCTTTTGGTACCTCTAGGTGCACCTCGCTATTTAGAACCCATTCGTGTCCTTGGTTCACGCCGCCTTGACCAAAGTCGCCGGCGGTGAGCTCAAGCTCAAACTCGGGTTTTTGTCGTGCCTTACGCGGACAGTCACTGTAGCGTGATGATTAGCATTTAATCTGTCATAGGCTTAATCATTAGCCTTTAATTATAGTCCTTGTCGGTAAAGCACGTGTTGGCGTTAAGTATGGGACCTCCAGTCTATGACAGGTGGACCCCGTCACTTAAGCGTCTCTGAGCACCTTGCACTTAGCTTTAGGTTTGGTCGCTGACATGCGGGCCCGCGCTTAAGAGCCTCGGTGTGTAGCATTGCATCGCAATGAGTCTTTGGCATGTGGGCCCCACTTGTTAGTAGCCCAGCCTCTCTCTGGACGTCCGAAAGTCTCGTTGCTTTTGGGCCGTCAAGACCACCCCGTTGGTCTTTTGAAAAACAACCCTCAAGACCTCCCTCGAGGTCCTCTTTGCAAGAGACTACCCTTGGCCTTTTTGTAAAGAAAACCTTCAGGACCTCTTAGCTCAGATCTTAGCCGTTAAAGACCTCTTTGGGTTAGATCTTAACCGTAGGGTCTCCCTCTGTGAAAACCTTAATTGTCAGGACCTCCCCGAGCATAGATCTTGGCCGTTAAAGACCTCCTTGTTTTAATCTTGACCGTTAGGATCACCCCCTGCGCAAGAGACCACACCCTTGGTATTTTGCAAAAACCACCCTCGGGACCACCCTTGGGGTCCTCTTTGCAAAAGACCACCCCTTGGTCTTTTGTAAAGAAAACATCAGGACCTCCCTCTTCCCAGATCTTAACCTTTTAGACCACCCCCAGGTAGATCTTGACCGTTCAGGACCTTCCTATGGAGATCTGAGCCGTTCAAGACCTCCCCTCCTTTAGACCTTATCGTTGAGGACCTCCCCGTGGAGATCTCGATCGTTAAGACCTCTCCCTGTGAGATCTTAGCCGTCAGGACCTCCCTCTGTTTAGATTTCGACCATTAGGACCTCCTCTAAGTAAATCTTGACCGTCCAGGATCTCTCCTTAGAGATTTGAGCTGTTTAGGACCTCCCCTTGTAGATCTTTACCCTTAGAACCTCCCCTGCAGCTCTGGACCGTTAGATTTAGATCAAACGTTCTAGACCTCCTCAGCGCTTTCGGAGTTTTAACGTTCCAATCCACTTTCACCGTTCATTCCTAGATCTGCGGCTCAGATCTCGTGAACTTTCGGACCTCCGAATGTGACCTTGATCTAAGTCGTTCCTTTTTAGATCCATGGCCCAGATTTGGTGAGGCATTCGGGAAGTCCGAATGTCCCGTCTCTTGTGGACCGTTGGATCTAATACAACGGTGTGCACTATTGGGCCTTGAGCGCGCGCATGTGTGCTGTGCTCAGTGTGTGTGGGCCGTTGGATTTAATCTCAATGGCCCACGTTTGTCCACGTCCTTTTCCATTGAGTTAAGTTTGTTTAGATTCTGGTAAGCTTTTATTTGTCAACTGAAAATAGTATTAAACTTCAAAATTTCATAACTAATTCGTTTTAACTCCATTTTAGATGATTCCAATTGTGTTAAATTTCTATTTGACTGAACTTTAATCTAAAAATGTGTTTTGACACTATTCTATACTAGAAAATTTTGTATATTGAATTAACTTACTTTAGCATTAATTATTGTTCTAGAAATTTATTAAAACTTATAAAATGCATAAGTAATTCTCTGTAACTCCAAATTGAGCAAAATAAAATTTGTTAAATCCCTCTAATAATATTCTTTAATATAGAATAGGTTTTATTCATGTCTTTGCCTCTGAAAAATGTTATGCCCTAGTTTCACAACTTAGAAAAATCATAAGTAATTCAATTTAACTCCAAATGAAGTAAACCCAATTTTGCTGTCCTTAGAATGCCATGTTCTACCTACCATAAAAATTTCATGTTCAGAAACGTTCTAGAAGATTATGCCATGAACAGTAACATAAAACAATTTAATTTGAATTTTCCAGCTGAAAGAAATTGTTTATGCTATAACTTTTGCATGTTTAGTCCAAATTGAATGATTCTTGTTGCTAAATTCATTTAAAATCATGATCTTCCTGCTGTGTAAATTTTGAGTCAGTTTCGGTGTTCTTCATTCTTATTGGATTTTCGTGTTCTTGCGTTAGGTTCCGAAGAATTTGTTGAGCCCGAGAGTGATCCTCTGCAGCAAGAGAACTACCAGCAAGGCAAGCAGATGTAGCATCATTTGATCATATTGCTCCTATTATTTTCAAAGTCTAATATCTTGTTTGCAAATTCTATGTATGCATTGCTATGTTGCTGTTAAATTATTTGTCGATTAGTTGACCCATTAGATGCATAATGTAACATCCCAAGTTTAGGCTTGTGTTTCAAATGTAAGAAAAAGTATAGAAATTAAAAACTTTTCTTACATCTTGTATTTCATGTATGTTCTGAAAAATTCTTGTAGAAGAATTATGGAAATACAAAATCACAAGTCTCTTTTGACCTAAACCTTGCCTTTCAAAAAACTTTCTTGTCAAATCTTGTGTTCATTCCTTGGAAATATTTTTCCTAAGTTCTAGGGATGGTGTGTGACCCCTTTGAAAAATATCAAAATTTTTATATATTGTTTGAACATTTTTGGAGGTCAGTCAAACCAGTTTGACTGTTAGTTAAACCCTAGCTCCGCACCTTGCAGAATTTTTGGAGGAAATGTACAACATGAAAGCCTCTGAAAATTTTACACAAGGTCAATATCTAAGTTAGAAAGCTCCTATAAAAATTTCAGAATTTTTGGAGTTAGTTTGCTACATCAAATAATTTCCCAAAGGTCCCTTTCCTAATTCAACCCTAGGGCCGAGTCAGACTCGGGCTTGAGTCAGACCCGAGCCCAAACTAATTGACTCGGTCGAACCAGGTCGCCAAGCCGTACTCGGGCGTTGGATCTCCATCGGGCGGTCCGCGTTCGTAGGGACTTTCGGACCTCCCGAGAGCCGCCTCAAACCTGAGCCGTTGGATCACCATCCAACGCTCACGACCTCCCCTACTGTTCTAAGCCTCCAGAGCTCTTGAGCAATCCTAACCATCCATCTCTAATCTGAGCGCTCACGACCTCCCCTACCGTTCTAAGCCTCCAGAGCTTTTGAGCAATCCTAACAGTCCATCTCTAATCTGAGCGCTCACGACCTCCCCGACCTCCTCCTCTGTTCTTCTTCTTCCTCGACGCGCCCGTACAGTGTGCGCCATGGCAGGTGGGCGGAGCAGTGCCTGGTCACCTCGTGGGGCTTGGTAATGGCTCTGAGCCCCTCCTTTTTCAACTGTGTCAGCGTTTAGGTCTGACCCTTACCTACTCCTTCCTCTTTTTCGAGCGCGACAGTGTCTTTTGGTCCCATCGCCATTAAGCTTTGTCCTCGCGCACCATTGACCTCCGAGCTATTAGGGGACGTCTAGCTCCTCCTCTGGTTTCCCTTTCACACCTCTCGGTTGCCCTAGCTTCCTCTCTATGTTTTGCGCACAAAACCACCGGGGACATCCTTTCCGCCATTTCTGGACCTTGGAGCTTCTCGTCGACCTCGGTGCTCCAGTGGTTCTTCAATTTTGCTTTCCGTGTCGCCTAGACCACCTGGTCATCTGGAGCTAATCCCCTAACTTGAGTTTTGGCTGTTTCTCAAGAACGGCTTAATTTCAAGTTTTGGATCCTCGCAGCCGTAAGCACTCCTTTCTTCCCCATCTCCCATAAGTACTTTCCCTGGTCGATTCCTTGCTCCTGGGCCTTCCTTGGTCCTTTGCGAAGCTTTTGTGACCACCCGGTGGTGTTCATTTTGCTCAGGAGCTGTTGTCCCCGTCATCGTCCTCAGTGCCGGCGTCGGTCTCCGCCGCCACGACTCCTCCGAGCTCCTTGGGACCTCGCCTGCGTCCAGGTGTGTTCGCAATAGCCCCCTAGTGCTCGAGAACCTGTTAGATTAGATTGTAGCGGAGTTTTTTGCGTTTTCATATTTTGTCGTAGTTGCTCCTCCCCACTCTTCGACTCGCCGGCGTTCTAGACCAGCTCTGCCGTCAAGAGGACCCCCTTTGTGTGCGCAATAGTATTGTGCATGTTTTGACACCTTTGGTTAGCGTCGTCGTGGCCGGAATCGCCGGCGACGAGTCAACGGGCAAAGTGCGGTGCTATGTACTGTTGCCGTAAATTCGACAAGTCCCTGGACCTCTTGAGTTAATCTTAGCCGTTGATTGATCTCTGGGGGATAGCTCTTCACGTAGGATTTTGCTCTGTAAAACTTTAGTGCCAGGACCTCCCTCCTGGTTAGATCCTAGCCGTTTAGGACCTCCCTGGTTCAATCTTAGCCGTTAGGATCACCCCCGTGCGAAGAGACCACCCCGTGGTCGTTTTTGTAAAAACCACCCTCGGGACCTCCCTCGGGGTTCTCTTTGCAAAAGACCACCCCCTGATCTTTTGTAAAGAAAACCCCAGGACCTCCCCTTCCCGTGAGTCTTACCCCTTAAGACCACCCGAGGTAGATCTTCACCGTTCAGGACCTCCTAGTGGAGATCTGAGCTGTCAAGACCTCCCGCTGTTAAGGCGTTATCTTTGAAGACCTCTCTCGTGTAGATCTTGACTGTTAAGACCTCCCACTGTGAGATCTCAGCCGTCGGGACCTCCCAAGTCTAGATCTAGGCTGCCCAAGACCTCCTCTGGTAGATCTTGGCCGTCCTAAACCTCCTCGTGTAGATCTGTGCCCTTAGGACCTCCTCGTCAGCTCTGGGCCATCAGATCTTAATCTAACAGCCTAGACCTCCTCAGCACATTAGGTGTTCTAGTGCGTCAAGTCCTCTTTTGTCGTTCATTTTGAGATCTGCGGCCCAGATCTCTGTTGCGTTCGGCCCTCCGAAGGAATCCTTGATCTGAGCCGTTCTTTTTTAGATCCTCGGCCCAGATTTGAGGGGGGCGTTCATGAAGTCCGAACGGCTTACCTCTTGAGGACCGTTGGATCAGATCCAACGGTCGGCCCGTTTGTGCGCGGGGCGCGCTTCGATCGGCAGCGCATTTGAGCCGTTTGATTCCAAATCAATGGCCCAGGGTTTTTCTCTTTGGTTTAGTAATAAGTTATTCCCAAAAACCTTTTATTTGTAAACTGAAAATTATATTAAAACTTGGGAATGTCATAACTAATTCATTTCAATTCCTTTTTAGATAATTCCAACTGTGTTAAATTCTTGTTTAACTAAAGTTTAATCTAAAAATACATTTAGACATTGTTCTATGCCAGAAAATTTTGTAAATAGTATTAACTTGTTTTAGTCATTATTTGGTATTCCAAAAATTCAAATAAAGCCTGTAAAATGCATAACTTTTTCTGTATAACTCCAAAGTGGGCAAACTCAAGTTTGTAAAATTCCTCTGTTACTATACTTTAATATGGAATAGGTTTTGTTCATGTCTTAGCCTCTGAAAAATGATGTGCTCTAATTTTACAACTTAGGAAAATCATAAGAAATTCATTTTAACTCCAAATGAAGTAAATCTAGTTTTGCTGTTCTTAGAATGCCATGTTCTACCTACCATAAAAATTTCAAGTTTTGGATCGTTCTGGAAAATTGTGCCATGAACAGTACCCGAAATTAATTTAATTTGAATTTTCAGGCTGAGAGAAATTGTTTAAGCTATAACTTTTGCATGTTTAGTACAAATGACATGATTCTTGTTGCTAAATTCATTTAAAATCATACCCTTGCTGCTGTGTAAATTTCATGGGATTTGGATGACTTTGGATTTTGAGTTTTTTTCGGTGTTCTTCATTCTTATTGGAATTTTCGCGTTTTGCGTTAGGTTCTGAAGAATTTGTTGAGCCCGAGAGTGATCCTCTTGAGCAAGAGAACATCCAACAAGGCAAGCAGATGTAGCATCATTTGATCATATTGCTCCTATTATTTTCAAATTCTAATATGTTGTTTGCAAATTCTACGTATACATTGCTATCTTGTTTTAAACTATTATCGATTAGTTGACCCATTAGATACATTATCGGTAGGCAAATTTTTATCCTCTACTACTGAGCCTAGGATTATCTTGCTGTGATTTTGGGGTCTTGGATGAGCCCTTCTCACTTAGTAGTTTACGAGTTAATATGCTTAGCTACCGGTAGAATTGGGCGGTTATCGACTTAGTCGATAACCTAGATCACACAAACTCATTATGACTTTATGATTTAGCCTTTGTGCTATGTTTAATTATGAAAACTAAAAATGAAAACAAAATGATTTGGACTTGGGCACAATGGTAAGATGGTGAGCTTTTGGGTGTGACTGGAATGGTGCCCGAGTCAACAAGGACCGAACATCTTGTTACACTAAACCAAGCATTCTTGCGTGCTAACCACACTAGAGGGTATGAGACCTCTCTTGACTTAGTACTTTGGCGTGTGTTAGCTCCGAGTCGCAGGAGGTTGTAGGAGGGAAGATGTTGGGAGCATTGTAGTTGTCTGAAAGCATTACCCTAGGTGGGTAGTTGTCTTTCGGTTTTACAATGTAAGCGTATGGGTTTCTATCCATACGAGCGGCTCGTAGTTGATACACAAGATTGGAAACATCTCGTAGGACTTAGCCGTGCCAGCATACCTTTGGAAGTGTGCTAATCTTGTGGCTTAAAGGCGGTCTAAAGTGTGGGTACATTGGTACACACCTGCAGGGTTTGATCTATTCGAATAGCCTCGTCCTAGGTTATGGACACGCTTGGCAAGGTCTTTCAAGAGTTAGACTATAACCTTTTAAATTAAAACTTGATGGGTGGTACGAATCAGAGATTTGTTCTATGTTGTGGTGGCTATTGGGTTAGTGACCTCTAGGTTGTTACTTATGCTATTTATTGTTACCTCGTTGTTATTTCAATGATTAAAAATAGATTTGACAAATTGCTTTCAATCTATTACATTATTGCAAATGAAAATTGCTTTATGCGTCCAACTAACCATATAACCATCTCCTTTGCTACATCTTTTATGTAGCTATGTATAAGCTTGTTACTCGTAAGTCTTGCGAGTACATTACTGTACTCACCTACATTGCTTGTTGTGTGCAGAGGAGGAAGTGGACCCCCAAGGGGTCTACTTCTACGAGTTTTGCTGCGGATCGTGCGACTAGCTTGGCGGCCCGGCCGGTTGCCTTGTGGGTTGTGTGGCTAACCGGTCGTCTTTTGTTTATAGCCATCTTATGACGCTTTTGCTTCTGCTATCTTATGTTACTTTGATGTCATTTGGCCGGTCAGCTCTTTTGTAATAACTCTATATATATGTTGTATGTCTTTTGCTAGACTTGGTATTATGAGTTGTATGAAAATGATGTATGATTTTGTAAAGATGTATGTGTGCTGCAATTCTGGAAAGCACATGTCCATCGAGACTTAGGATATTTAATTAGTGATACTAGAACCATGTGGAGGTTAAGTATTACTAGTTAAATACCCCGGGTCCTCACACATAATCTGTAGGCAAATGGTTATCCTCTACTACTGAGCCTAGGAGTATCTTGCTGTGATTTATGGCTCGTTGGATGAGCCCTTGTCACTTAGTAGTTATGAGTTAATGTTGCTTAGTCATGCTTAGCTGCCAGTAGAATTGGGCGGTTGTCGACTTAGTCAATAACCTTGATCACACAAAAACTTATTATGACTTTATGTTTAGCACCTTGTGCTATGTTTAATTGAGAAAAGTAAAACTGAAAACATAATGATTTAGACTTGTGCACAATGGTAAGATGGTGTGCTTTTGGGTGTGAGTGGTTGGTGCCCGAGTCAACAAGAACCGAACATCTTGTTACACTAAACCAAGCATATTGCGTGCTAACCACACTAGAGGGAAATGTGACCTCTCTTGACTTAGTACTTTGGCGTGTGTTAGCTCCGAGTCGTAGGAGGTTGTAGGAGGCAGATGTTGGGAGCATTGTAGTGTCCGAAAGCCTTCACCCTGATGGGATTTGTTGTCTTTTGGCTTGCAATGTAGCGTAAGGGTTTCTATCCTTACGAGCGGCTCGTAGTTAATACACAATATTGGAAATGTCTCATAGGATTTAGCCGTGCCAGCATACCTTTGGAAGTGTGCTTAATTATGTGGCGAAAAGGCGGTCTAATGTGTGGGTACATTGGTACACCCCTGCAGGGTTAAATCTATTCGAATAGCCAAGTTCTTGGTTATGGACACACTTGGGGAGGTCTTTCGAGATTAGACTATAACATTTTCATTAAAACTTGAACTTGGGTGGTACGAATGGGTAATTAGTGCTATGTTGTGGTGGCTATTGGGTTAGTCACCTCTAGGTTGCTATTTATGATACTCATTATTGTCTCGCTGTTATTTCAATGATTAAAAATAGATTTGACAAATTGCTTTCAACCTATTACATTATTGCAAATGAAAATTGCTTTATGCATCCAATTAACCACATAACCACCTCCTTTGATTCAGCTCACGTGTAGCTATGTATAGGCTTGTTACTCGTAAGTCTTGCGAGTACATTTTTGTACTGAACTGCATTGCTTTATTGTTGTAGAGGAGGAAATGGATCCCCAAGGGATCAACTTTTGTGAGTTTTGCTACGGAGGGTGCGACTAGCTTGGCGGCCCGGTCGGTTGCCTTGTGGGTTATTGGCTAACCGGTCGGTTTTTGTTATTGCCATCTTATGGCGCTTTTGCTTCCGCTGTCACTTTGATGTCTTTTGGCTGATCGGCTCCTTTGTAATAACTTTATATTATGTATGTCTTTTGCTAGACTTAGTATTGTAAGTTGTATGGAAATGATGCATGATTTTGTAAAGATGAATGTGTACTGCAATTCTGGGAAGCACATGTCCATCGAGGCTTAGGATATTTAATTTGTAATACTAGAACCAGTTGGAGGTTAAGTATTATGAGTTAAATACCCCGGGTCCTCACAGCCCCCACCGCCCTCCTCCAAGCCGCTACCATCGCCCACTGCCGTGCCTCCGCCTCCCCTCCCTTCCTCTAAGCTCGGGTCTAGTGAATCCCAAGCCATAACAGGTGAACCCTGAGCCCTAACCCAGTGACAGCGACGGAGATGAAAACAACAAGCTCTCTAGAGACAAAGGTAGAGAGGGAGGCGCAAAAATCTAGGAGCAAAATTGAACTATACGAAATTCCATTGGAAACCCCAAAATTTTTACTCAAGCGTTATTTAGAAAATCCGTAAATAATACTCCCTCCAGTTACAAATACATGTCATTTTGGAAAATGTGCAATCAAACTTTCAAAACTTGAACTTTAGGTATCTTTTTAAATATTTTGATTGGATACATGAAAATCATATGCATATATTTGACTCAAAAAGTATTTTCATAATATTATTATTTTATTTGGTGTTATAACTATATTACAATAGAAATTAGTCATCAGAGTTGCATTTTGGAAACCGTGTCAATGCCAAAGGCGATATGTATTTGTGACCGGAGGAGTATGTGTTATCTTTTCGGGAAAGGGAATATTGCCCACTTGTATCTATTTTACACATTTATGGTACATTTGTGTCAACTTGTTGTAGACTTCATGTATCTAGAATTCAATTTTTTAAAATAATATTAATTTAAAAAGAATTACAAAATTAAATAATACAAAAATAGGCTATTGTCGCCATTTCAAATGGTGACAAGGTTCTATCAATAGTTGAAATGGCAACGGCGTAGAAATGGCTGGAGAGGTTGAAATGGCGACATGCTCCTGCTGCCAATTTGTAATACTCCGGTTTGTGTTAAGTCGTTAGTCGGGGAGGAATAACTCTTCGGGAGAGAAATATCTGGTTTTGCGGGAAGGACCATTTGTGAATTTTTCAATTCAGCAGGTCACGACGGGGAAAAATGCAGTCTGCTCCAGCTTGGGCTTGGGCTTGAGCAGGATCTGTCCTTCGAGTCCAAACCAGTGCGAATTCTGGAAATATCAGAGAAAGAGTTGAGGAACAAAACTCTGAAGTATGTTAAGGTGCTTTGGTCGCAGCAGAGCAGTAAAAGGAGGCCACTTGGGAAGGCGGAGTCTCGCATGCAGAGCTTTATCGAGTATTTACGATGAGGTGCGTAATATTGTTATAAGGTGTTAGTGTGTTTTTCCGTCGTGGCTTAGCGTGTAAGAATTCGAGGGCGAATTCGGTTTAAGGGGTAGAATGTAATACTCGGTTTGTGTTAAGTCGTTAGTCGGGAGGAATAACTCTTCGGAGAGAAATATCTGGTTTTATGGAAGGACCATTTGTGAATTTTTCAATTCAAAGAGTCACGAGGGAAAAATGCGATCTGCTCGGCAGGCTTGGGCACGGCCCAAGAGGGCCCTAAGGGTGGCCGCCAAAGAGGTCCCCAAATCCTAGCCGAAATCCCCTCTCCCCTCTCCTCCTCCCCCCCTCCCTTTCGGCCCCTCCCCATCTCCACCCTTGCGCCCAAACCCCTTCCCTTCTCCTAGTTGCTTCCCCTTGCGCCCCTTGCCCTCCCCTAGCCCTTGCTTCGGTCAAGAAGAGGAGGGGAACCTCCATTGGTGCGGCCGGCAAAGGGAAGAAGAGGAGGAAGGAGTTCGTCTTCGTGCGGTGGGTTCTTCTTCTCGCCGGGGCTCTACAAGGGTAACGTCGCTTGGTCCTCACTGGTTTGGTGTTGCATTCGCGTCCGTGTTGGTAGATCGATTTTCGTCACCTGCTAGGCGGCGTTCTGTCCGGAAGGTTGGGGGTCGTTTTTCGTGAGGTTAGAAGCAGAATCTGGGATTCTGATCTCCTAGGAAAAGTTGGGTTATGGTCTTAGCTTTCAGTGGCCGCCAAGATCACCCAAATCCGATTAACGGTTTGGGAGTTATGATTTTTTTTAGTAATGCTGCCCTGTTAGTCTGTCAGTAGTTGGACAGTCTGAAGAAAACGGGCCAAAACTGCTAGTTAGAGGTAGAATCAGAGGATCTCGCTATAACGAAAAATGTAGGTAATCTCCATACCTTTCCAAAGAGATAAAGAACACAAGATTTGGACTTTAGTAGCGAAAGTTATAGTAGTTTTAGTGATCTGTCCAGAAATCCTGACGTGATTATGTTGTTCTGATAATTAGCTCGAAAGGGTATTTAGACGACCGAATCTGGAGGGCTCACCAACTAGGTTTAGGTGGGGATTTTGTTAAGCTTTAATGGGAGTCCAAGAACACCTCATTTGGACCTCTGTACGGAAATTTATGAATTTTAGAACTTGGTGATTGTGAGAGGCAGACCCACACTTAGGAAGGTGGGGTCGGGATTGCGTTGCAATTTGCTATTTGATGTGTTCACTTATATAATTCATGTGTTCGTTGCCGTGGTCTTAGTTTATATTCTTAATGTATTAGGTGGGGGATTGGTACCGGAGGCGGCACCCTCTTCGCGACCTACCTTCCCGCGGTTGAGGCAAGTGCATTGGTTGTTACTTAATTGTGCTTGTGTGGTATTGTTGGTGTGATTACCGTACATAATATCGTACAAGCTTTTGGCCTAGTGAATGTTAAATATGATGATCGCTAAAATTATGCTTATGCTTTATTGTTGTACAATGTTGTTGTCTTTTGGTAAGATTGATGATGAATAAGAGATGAGCATATGCATATTGAGAACATGTTGAGACTTGGTCACGTGGTGACCAAGCATGTTTCCCTTGAGATTCCCATCATGAATGCGGCGGGCTGAGATCCCCACACTCGTGGAGTGTGGGCTTGAGTCCCCATTACTTGCGGAGTAATGGGCAATTGGTCCCTATGCGTGCGCGCCTGAGCATGGGTATGCAGCGACGGTTGCATACTCTGACATCGTAGTAATGCACACGAAAGATAAAGAGAAAGGTTCCTTGAGCATTGCATCCGCATGTGAAATGTTTTGTTGTTGATCTTCCACTTATTGATGCTGATGTTATTAGCTTCTATTTCCGGTCCTTGCTGAGTCTGTGGACTCACCCTTGCTTTTATTGTTATTTTAGGTACCCGAGCCAAGAACGACATGCATGGGGGGGAAGTAGTCTGCTAGTCACACACATGCCACATGAACTAAATAAAGTTGAATGATCTTCAGATCGTAATTATTTTTAGTATTCTGGGCGAGTTGCTCAAAGATTTATTATGTTTTGTCCATGCAATGGATTAAATGTAATAATGATGAGTAGTGGAATTTCATACCTCTCTAGTTATGTTAGATACTTAGCATGTCTTTGTTTATCTTTTGATGTCTCTGGATAGAAGTTTTAGGTAATATTTGAATTATCTATGGGTTGGAACCTTCGTGTAATTAACTTTACAAGGGAGGTTCTGTCGAAATTTATTAAGATTGTCTAGATTAGAATTATTAGGGTTTGTTTAGTAGCATGCCAGGCTCATGTGAAATTTGAGGTGTTCTGATTGGTATCGAGCTGGTCAGAGGTCCGTGGTATTTGAAAAGTTAAATTTGACACACTATGCACAGTAGGTGGGAATGGGTTAATGCATTGCATTACGCTACTATTGAATTTATGATTCTTCTTGTGTGATAGCTACTAGTTAGAGTTTACTTGTGGTCCTAGTTATTGTAAGTGCTTATTGTTTGATTGTTTTTTTTTTGTTGTGGTGGTTAGAGATGGCAAGGGGTGGAGGCCGCGGTCTTGGTCGTGGCCGGCAGGGAGCCGGGCGAGGCCTGGCAATGCCCCCGCCAGGAGTTCAGAACTCCGTAGCTGGGGGAGTTAGCCCTGCGGAGTCAGAGGAAGAGGTTGCTTTAGCGGTACAAGAGAATCAGGCCCCACCAGCTGTGCCCGTTGTCGCTCCTATGGTGGCACCTGCAGCGGCACCTGCGGTGTATGCCATGGGATTACATCAGTGGAACGCTTTGAGGCTGGACACCTTCGACGGGTCGAGCACGCCGATTGACGCGACTAATCGGCTGCGGCACATGGAGAGGCACTCTGAGCTCGGGATGACCGGAAATGAGGGCTCGGTTCGTGGCTTTCCAATTGAAGGGGCGGATATCGGTGGGAAGGAGTCACGATGGCGGACAAGAGCTCATGGACCGATTACACAGGAACATTTTGTTGAGCATTTCAGAAGAGGTTTTATCCACTTCATATGTGGAGCGAATGGAAGTCTCTTTGCGAGAACTACAAGCGTGGTAAGATGACGATGTGAGTATGAAGCGGATTTTAATAACTGGTTCGTTTTGTTCCATTGTGGCCACAAATGATGAAGAAAAAGCCAAGAGATTTCGCAGGGGCTTAGGCAAGAGTTCCGTCGGTATTGGGAGCATTGGAGTTATGGATTTTAGTTCTCTGGTAGAGCAAGCCGGGGCATGGGCGGAGATGCGGCTTGGTGAGGAATCGCCAGGCGGGCGGCGTAGTGGTGTCGAGAGTCTTGGTGGCGGCGAAGAGGGGTTCAGCGGTGGGGTGGGACATTCCAGAGGCCCACTTCCAAGAGATTCAAAGGGCCGCAGAAATCATTCAAGACCAAGTTCACCGGGGCACAGTCTTCTTCCACCTCGCGGCGTCGGCGGTGCGCTAAGCTACGCCCGATCGAGGCGGGGGCATGAAGTGCTTCAAGTGTGGCAGCGAGCATAGGGCTTCAGAGTGCAGCTGGTTCGGGTCTTGCCGCCATTGTGGTCAGGAGGGCCATAAGGCTTTGGTCTGTCGGCGGAACCCGGCTAGTATCATCAAGTGGGAACCTGTTCCAGTGTCAGCGCCAGCGCCTGCAGCTTCTTCTCGGGGGTCGGTGCAGATGTTAGCAGCTACTCCTACTCAGACTTGGGTACCGCCTCAGCCATACCTTCCTGCTCCTGGAGGAGCCCCACCGCCAGGGTACTTTTGGTCGCCCCCTCCCGTGGCCCCACATCCAGTTGTGGCGCCTTCAGCACCTCCAGCAGTTGTCGTACCACCGTACCAGGGTGTCGGAGCTCCTACCGCCCCAGCAGCAGTCTCCTATGCTATGTCGACGGCAGAGTCGGTGGGTCGACCCGATGTGGTGACAGGTACACTCTTAGTGGACTCAGTAGAGGAACTTGTTCTTTTTGATTCAGGAGCTACCTTTTCCTTTGCATCACTAGATTTTGTTAGTAAGGCGAATTTGAGTATGCACCAATAGCTCGATCGATTCTAGTTAATTCTCCTTGGGGAATTCTTTCTAGCTCCACCGTTTGTCCTGGTTGTGTGGTTTCGATAGATGGAGAGGAATTTATTGCTAATTTGATGGTTATGAAGATGGAGCCGTTTGATGTTATCTTGGGGATGGATTGGTTGCATAACTACCGTCTTTGTCATCTCTTGTTTTTGGAAGACAATAACCTTGCAAGCTTCGTCGATGTAAGATTGTATTCCAATGTAGCGCCCATCTCACTCTTTTCTCGTGTTGGCTAGCTTTGTTTCACGGTGGTCGTGCGCAACAAGAAGTGGGTTTCTTTGTCTCTCGTGGGAAGCGAGTTCAACTTTATCACAGAAGATATTTGGTTGTTCGGGAATTCTGGATGTATTTCAGCAGATTACTGTGGATGCCTCCACCTCGTCCGTAGAGTTCGAAATTGATTTGGTACCGGCGCCCGACCGGTTTCCATGACCCCTACCGCTTGGCCCGTCCGTTCGGGATGAACTAAAGAAGCGGTTGGATGATTTAAAGCGAAGGACCTTATTCGCCCAAGGTGTCTCCGTGGGAGCTCTGTTCTTTTACCAAGAAGAAGGATGGTAGTTGGCGCATGTGTATTGATTATCGTGCTCTTAGCCAGCTGACCATCAAGAATAAATATCCTCTGCCTCGCATAGAAGATTTATTTGATCAGTTGAGAGGGGCCAAGGTATTCTCAAAGATTGACCTTCAATCAGGTTATAATCAAATCCCTGTCCGAAAGGAGGATATTGAGAAGACGGCATTCTCCACAAGGTATGGGCATTTTGAATTTAAAGTTATGTCTTTTGGACTAACAAACGCCCTTGCTGCTTTCATGGAGACAATGAACAGGATGTTACATGAATACCTGGATGATTTTGTTGTTGTCTTTATTGATGACATTCTGATTTATTCAAAGACTGAAGCTGAACATGGGCGTCACCTGAGGCTTGTGTTGGAGACGCTAAGAGAAAATAAGTTCTATGCCAAGCTGAAAAAGTGCGAGTTCTGGATGTCTGAGGTGGGATTTCTGGGGCATGTTATCAACGACAAGGGAATATCGGTTGATCCGAGTAAGGTTTCCACAGTGGTTGAATGGAAGAGGCCGACCAATGTCAAAGAAGTGAGAAGTTTCTTGGGCATGGCAGGATATTATCGGCGTTTTATGCAGGATTTCTCCATTATTGCTAAGCCTTTGTCCAGACTCACACAAAAAGAGGTGAAATTTATGTGGGACGATAACTGCGAGCATAGTTTTCAAACCCTTAAAGAGAGGTGGTGATCGCTCCTATTCTTACTCTTCACGAGTGCGGGAAGCGGTTTACGGTGTACTCCGTCGTCTCGGATTAGGTTAGGTTGTGTCCTCATGCGGGAGGGAAAGGTGATAGCTTATGCGTCGAAGCGGTGAAGAAGCATGGCGAATTACAACTCATGATTTAGAGTTGGCGTTTGTAGTGTTTGCCTGAAGCTTTGGAGACACTATCTGTATGGTGAAGGTTGTGATGTTTATACAGATCACAAGATTCTTAAGTATATTTTTACACAGAAAGATTTGAATTTAAGGCAGCGCAGGTGGTTGGAGCTGATTAAGGATTATGACCTCTCTATTCAGTACCATCCTGGCAAGGCAAACGTAGTAGCTGATGCTCTGAGTCGCAAGGCGACGCCTGCAATATTGGATTATCTCATTGCTGATTTTGACCGTATGGGTATATCATTTTGCTATGCGGGGACCGCATACGTGGAAACACAGTTGATCTTGGAGTCGGTCATTCCAGAGCTGGTGCGGGAAGCACAACAGGATGATCAGTTTTTGCAGAGGGTCAGGAAGCATCTGGACATGGGCAAGGTCGGGGATTTCAGCTTGGATAGGTTTGGTGCGTTGCGGTTTAAAGGTCGCCTTTGTGTGCCACAAAAGGCGGAAGTCAAAGGTGATATCCTAAGGGAGGCTCATCGTACTCTGTATACTATTCATCCGGGCGAGATCAAGATGTACCGTGACCTGAAGCAGAATTTTTTGGTACAAAAGGATGAAGGTAGACATCGCCAACTATGTAGCCTCCTGTGGAGTTTGTCAGCAAGTGAAGGCAGAGCATAAGCGTCCTGTAGGATTATTGCAACCATTGGAGGTCCCTCAGTGGCCTTGGGAGGACATCACCATGGACTTTGTAGTTGCGTTACCCCGGTCACCGCAAGGGAAAGATGCAGTTTGGGTGATAGTGGATCTTCCTATCTGCACAACTAACTCCGCAAGCAACTTGGCTCCTATTTATGTGCGTGAAGTCGTGAGGTTACATGGGGTACCAAAGACCATCATTTCCGACAGGGATGCCAAGTTTGTCTCCAAGTTTTGGGAAAGTTTGCAGAGTGCACTGGGCACCCGGCTGCCTCTCGATCTGACATTTCATCCACAGACAGATGGGCAGTCGGAGCGCACCATTCAGACTTTGGAGGATATGTTGTGATCTTGTGTTTTATCTTGGAAGGGTAGTTGGGAAGAACAGTTGCCATTAACAGAATTTGCTTACAACAACAGCTATCATTCCAGTATTAAGGCCGCCCCGTTCGAGGTTCTATATGGACGTAAGTGCAGGTCACCGCTGTGTTGAGAGGCAGTGGGTGAGAGAGCAGTGTTGGGACCAGATTGGGTCTAAAGGACGGTTGAGCGAGTGGCTTTGGTGAGGCAGAACCTGTTAGCAGCCCAGAGCAGGCAGAAAAGTTATGCGGACGTGAGGAGAAGGGACTTGGAATTTGAAGTGGGGAATCAGGTGCTTTTGAGAGTATCTCCCACAAAGGGTGTGGTGAGGTTCGGTACCAAAGGGAAGCTTAGCCCGAGGTACATTGGACCTTTCACTATTATGGCACGGATCGGGAAATTGGCATACCGTTTGGATCTTCCAGAGTCGATGCGGGGGGTGCATAATGTATTTCATGTATCTATGTTGAGGAAGTACCTGCGAGACCCAGAGCATCATGTACCGCTAGAGCCTTTGACTATTGAGCGGATCATCCTTCGAGTCCAAACGGTCACGAGACGGAAATATCGAGAAAGAGTTGAGAACAAAACTACAAGTATGTTAAGGTGCTTTGGTCGCAGAGACGTAAAAGGAGGCCACTTGGGGCTGAGTCTCGCATGCGAGAGCTTTATCCGAATTATTTACTGGCAGTGCGTAATATTGTTATAAGGTGTTAGCTGTGTTTTTCCGTCGTGGCTTAGCGTGTAAGAATTCGGGACGAATTCAGTTTAAGGGGGGTAGAATGTAATACTCCGGTTTGTGTTAAGTCGTTAGTCGGGGAGGAATAACACTTCGGGAGAGAAATATCTGGTTTTGCGGGAAGGACCATTTGTGAATTTTTCAATTCAGCAGGTCACGAGGGGGAAAAATACGATCCGCTCGGCTTGGGCTTGGGCCTGGCCCAAGAGGGCCCTAAGGGTGGCCGGCCAAAGAGGTCCCCCCAAACCCTAGCCGAAATCCCCCTCTCCCCCTCTCCCCTCCTCCCCCACTCCCCCTTTCGGCCGCCCCCCCCCTCCCTATCTCCACCCTTGCGCCCAAACCCCTTCCCCTTCTCCCTGGTTGCTTCCCCCTTGCGCCCCTTGCCCTCCCCCCCCTAGCCCTTGCTTCCGGTCAAGAAGAGGAGGGGAACCTCCATTGGTGCGGCCGGCAAAGGGAAGAAGAGGAGGAAGGAGTTCGTCTTCGTGCGGTGGGTTCTTCTTCTCGCCACGGCTCTACAAGGGTAACGTCGCTTGGTCCTCACTGGTTTGTTGTTGCATTCGCGTCCGTGTTGGTAGATCGATTTTCGTCACCTGCTAGGCGGCGTTCTGTCCAGAAGGTTAGGGGTCGTTTTTCGTGAGGTTAGAAGCAGAATCTGGGATTCTGATCTCCTAGGAAAAGTTGGGTTATGGTCTTAGCTTTCAGTGGCCGCCAAGATCACCCAAATCCGATTAACGGTTTGGGAGTTATGATTTTTTTAGTAATGCTGCCCTGTTAGTCTGTCAGTAGTTGGACAGTCCGAAGAAAACGGGCCAAAACTACTAGTTAGATGGAGAATCAGAGGATCTCGCTATAACGAAAAATGTAGGTAATCTCCATACCTTTCCAGAGAGATAAAGAACGCAAGATTTGGACTTTAGTAGCGAAAGTTATAGTAGTTTTAGTGATCTGTCCAGAAATCCTGACGTGATTATGCTATTCTGATAATTAGCTCGAAAGGGTATTTAGACGACCGAATCTGGAGGGCTAACCAACTAGGTTTAGGTGGGGATTTTGTTAAGATTTAATGGGAGTCCAAGAACACCTCATTTGGACCTCTGTACGAAAAGTTATGAATTTTAGAACTTGACTCTTGACAGAGGGCAGACCCGCACTTAGGAAGGTGGGGTCGGGATTGCGTTGCAATTTGCTATTTGATGTGTTCACTTATATAATTCATGTGTTCGTTGCCGTGGTCTTAGTTTATATTCTTAATGTATTAGGTGGGGGATTGGTACCGGAGGCGGCACCCTCTTCGCGACCTACCTTCCCGCACGGTTGAGGCAAGTGCATTGGTTGTTACTTAATTGTGCTTGTGTGGTATTGTTGGTGTGATTACCGTACATAATATCGTACAAGCTTTTGGCCTAGTGAATGTTAAATATGATGATCGCTCAAATTATGCTTATGCTTTATTGTTGTACAATGTTGTTGTCTTTTGGTAAGATTGATGATGAATAAGAGATGAGCATATGCATATTGAGAACATGTTGAGACTTGGTCACGTGGTGACCAAGCATGTTTCCCTTTGAGATTCCCGTCATGAATGCGACGGGCCCGAGATCCCCACACTCGTGGAGTGTGGGCTTGAGGTCCCCATTACTTGCGGAGTAATGGGTAATTGGTCCCTGTGCGTGCGCGCATAGGCATGGGTATGCAGCGACGGTTGCATACTCTGCATTACTGGTAGTAATGCACACAGAAAGATAAAGAGGAAGGTTCCTTGAGCATTGCATCTGCATGTGAAATGTTTTGTTGTTGATCTTCCACTTATTGATGCTGATGTTATTAGCTTCTATTTCTGTACTTGCTGAGTCTGTGGACTCACTCTTGCTTTTATTGTTATTTTAGGTACCCGAGCCAAGAACGACATGCATGGGGGAAGTAGTCTGCTAGTCACACACATGCCACATGAACTAAATAAAGTTGAATGATCTTCAGATCGTAATTGTTTTTAGTATTCTGGGCGAGTTACTCAAAGATTTATTATGTTTTGTCTCATGCAATGGATTAAATGTAATAATGATGAGTAGTGGAATTTCATACCTCTCTAGTTATGTTAGATACTTAGCATGTCTTTGTTTATCTTTTGATGTCTCTGGATGGAAGTTTTAGGTAATATTTGAATTATCTGTGGGTTGGAACCTTCGTGTAATTAACTTTACAAGGGAGGTTCTACCGAAATTTATTAAGATTGTCTAGATTAGAATTATTAGGGTTTGTTTAGTAGCATGCCAGGCTCATGTCGGGATGGGGTGTTACACAATTCAACTAGCGACAGAACTCTATCGACATTTCAATTAGCGTTAGGAGCTAGAAATTGAAAAAAATATTTATATCTGTAAAGAATTCAGCTTCAAATTGTTGTGCATTTCACTCAGTTTATTGATAATATTTTTAAGTGTCTACATAGCTTCAAATGGCGACAGGGTCTTACGAGCACCCGGGGTGTTGGTCCGGATTGTTGCACATGAACGTGAACAAGAGTGAATCAGATGCCTTAGCTCTAAACTGTCAAAACTCAAACTAAACGCGCACAGAGGATCACTTAATTAGTAGCCCAGAAATAAAACTCCATATTGTGTGATGAATGTGATCTAAACATATTCTTAGAAACTTGGTGATTCCAACCAAACAAAAAATGATGTTTTTTCTTATTGTAGTACAAGTTGGCCACACATTTTATTTGTACTTGCAATTCTACATTAGAGGCAGAGGACATATGCATCGCAAATGCCCCAGACAAGAGGATGTATTCTACATCGGAGGCAGAGGATGTATGCCATTGCTGTCCCGGGCGACCTCGACATGCCAGACCTTGCTGAATGAGCTGGCGTCGAGCGTTGTGCCCTTGACGCAAATATCACCACTACCACTGCCATCCAAGTGCCAAGCGAGCTCGTAGAGACGCGCTGCAGAAGTAGTTTGTTTCATCATTATAAAGGATTAGTGTTCGAGATGAGTGCGTGTTCGTGTGGGCAGCAATGGCATTGTTCTTCTTACTGGCTTGTGGGATGAAGAAGGCAGCAGGCAGCAGGACCTTCATGTGCTTGACCATGGTGTGCGCACCATGGTTACTAGATGATACCATGATGACCAAGGAGGTAGAGGAAGGTGGGAAATGTGTTGGCTTTCTTTGTGCTTATCTCTATCTTCTCCCCTATTTCAAGCCCATGCTAGAAAAGTTTGACTATTTGATTCCTCATGTTTACTACCCTTCTTTTATTCACGTTTACACCGTTCTTGTTACTGGGAAATTAATACTCCATCTGTTTTAAAATATAAGGCATATGATTTTTTTTATATTTTTCATAATATAAGACGTGCATATGAATTTAATGACTATCTTTTGCTCTGATTTGTCTTCCTTCTTTCTTCAACATTCGTGACTAAACATTCACCCACACTAATATCTATCTTATTCCCAAGATATTAACACTAGGTATATCATGATCATTTCTCTCTACCATCCTATTGGTTTTACAATTTTCTTAATACCCATGATTGACCAAAATGCGTCTTATAAAAAGAAATGGATAGAATACTACCAATTCACAGAAGACGAAACGTGAAGTACTCCCTGCAGGCGCTAAAGCAAGTTGTTTTGGCTTGCATGCAGAAGTTCACAAAAGCAAATTCGGCGCGCGTGGCAACCTTAAACCTAAATATTTTGTCATTTTTCGCTCCGAAGGGGGCTATTTTTGCTATTACGCCGCTGAACTAATGTTCCAAATTGCGCCACTGATCTCACATTCTCTACTTTATATTTTGTTATCTTTTCCAAATTTGTATTCCAAACTACGCAGACACTTAAAGATATTACCAATAAACTTAGTGAAATCTACTAAAATTTGAAGATGAATTCTCTACATAATTTTTTTTTCAATTTCCAGAACCATATCGTCATTTCAAATGGCGAATTAAGTCTCTCCAGCCATTTTAGCATTGTTGCCATGGCAACAAGGCTATTATCACCATTTCAACTGGCGACAGTAGCCAATTTTTTGTAAAAAAAATGACTAATTAATTTTGTATTTCTTTTTTAAATTAATATTATTTAAAAAATTATCTAGAATTCTATTCAGATTTGAACGCTCACCACACATCCAACGGCCGAATGGGACACGTGGCAGGATGTAATTGGTGTAGTGGAGGAGAACAGTGTCGGTGTAAATTAACTGTCGCTTCCCCTCTTTGCCAGTGTCAACACTGGAGGCGCATCTCCAGCTACAGGGGAGGTGGCAGCAGTGACTTGATTGAGCAGTGAAGTGTGGGGGGTTGGATTCTTAGACGTTCATCACCACGTGGGATATTGGATAATTTTCTCTAGATATGTGTGTGACTATATACTAAATACTTTGTTTTAGAGGGCTACATTGTCTGTAAGTACAGTAAAAAAATGTGCTGCAAGCCCTTCAGACAAAGTGCTATCATAAGGGCATGTACAATGGAAGTGCTTATGGAGATGTTTAAGAAAAAAAAATCGGATTTTTTTTTGTAGCCAGCATATGTTCGGTGCTTGGAGAGAGGGAACGCTGCTTCTTTTTGCATCGCTACCTAGCCGGTGTTTTCAGCCCAAAACTAACTTTTCTGCCTACAGGTGTTTGCATCGCTAGTTGCTTTGGAGAGATAGGAGGAGTGAATATCTTGAGAAAAAGTCTACATGCAGTGAGATGTTGGTTGCTTTGGAGAGATAGGAGTGAATGGCGTGAGAAAAAGAGCATACTGAAAAATTCTCGAATGAACCCTGCATATCAAGGAGAAGAATCGGAGTTGGAATCGACGTGGGTGCCGTTGTCTGCGTCAGCCCGCGTTGTAACATCCCAAGGTTATATTACCAAAAGAAAATAAATAAAGTTATTAGTTTATTTGATTTTCTGAAAAATTTGGAAAGAGTTCTATTGCTTTAATTGAATCTTTGAAATTTTGAAAGTCAAAACTAAAATTTATTTGAAGTTCTTGAAGTTTTATTGGATTTGAATTGAAAAATAAAATTTTACTTAATTTCTAGAATTTTCTGAGTTTTCTTAAAAGCTTTTTCTTAAATATTTTAAAGCCAAAACAGTTTATTTGCAAAATTAAAAGCCAACATTTAGTTGGAAATAATTTTATTAAGCCCAAAATAATCATGGGAATTTCTGTGAATTTTTCCATAATTTTTGGATTCTATTTAGTATTTTCTAAAGCCTAAACAAATTTCTGGAATTAAAACAAATAATAAAGGAATTAAAAATCTCCTATTCTTTTTGGGTCGAATCCTCCTTGGCTCATTGACCTCTCACCGCGCTTTGTCCCGTTCGGCCCAGCCGCTCCACCCTCCCCCTCTCTCCCTACACACCACCGTTGGATCAGCATCCAACGGCATCAACACTCCCACGCCACACCCCCGCCTCCGCACCGTCGGATCAAATCCGACGGCCTACACCCTATCTTCCTCCTCCCCTTTCTTCCCCACTCAACCGCACGGCCTCCGCCATTACTGTGTCGTGGAGCTCCGAGTTCACCACGTCTCCCTCCCTCTCTCCTCGCGTGGCCGCACGCAACCACTTCCGTACCTCACGCCGCCCCCATTCCTCCCTCGATCTCCTCTATTCGCGCACGATCTCGCCGCAACCGCCGCCATGCCGCAACCGCCGCCCTCGCACACGATCCCCCTCCTCTGTGCTCCTCCGCCCCTATAAAAGGAGGCACGGTGCGCCCCTCTTCCCACCGGAGCCGAAGCCGCCATCCATTCCTCCTCTCCCCTCTCCCTTTCGCCGTTCTTCGCGATTGAAGGATCCCCGCCGAGCGCCCCTTTCTTCCTCGTCGCCGGCGTCGTCCAAGCCGCCCCGCCCCCGCCGACCCTGGATTCGGGATCGCCACCTCCACGCCTACCCCGTTCTCGCGCCACCTTCGCCGGAGCGCCACTCGAACGCCCGCGCCGCGACGACCCTATCTTCGCCGCCGCTTAACCTCGTCGCCGGTGATCTTTCCGCCGCGCATTCGTGCAACCACGGTGAGCACCAACATCCCTGTCACCTCCTCCTTCTTTTGGCACCATCCACTCCCGCCGGAACGCCGCCAAACGCCGGCGAGCTCGTGCCCGAGCCGCCGCCGGCCATTGCCTACGTGGCTTGGCCACATCAGCGCCAGGTGGACACCACGCAAGCCCTAATCCGACGTAGTCACCTACGTGGCGCCACGTCATCTCGTGCGCGCCACCCGTACCTCCCCGCAGCACTGTTACTATACGCCGGGTCTACGGTGGACCGTTGACCGGTCGTGGGTGTGGTCCATTGACCACGGGCCCACATGTCAGCGACTCAGCGATTTTCGGTTCTAAAATAATTCAGCCGGAAATCATTTTCCTGAGGGCTGACGTCATGCTGGCGCAGTAAAAGAATTTTCCTTTAGAAAAATAAATCAAGAAAATCTGAAAATTCAGAATTTAGGTTTTCAAATAGATTTAAACTTAGAAAATTCATATCTTTTGAATCCCAACTCCAAATTGGGTGATTCAAATTGCAAAATTTGCATAAAATCATTATCTAGCTATCTAAACCAAAATTACTTAATTTTGAGTTCATTTGTCCACAAATTCCTTTAAACCCTAAATATATCATTTCATGTAATTTCAAACTTCGAAAGCTCATATCTTTTGCATCCAAACTCCGATTGAGCCCATTCAAATTTCTAAATTTATCTAAATTCAAGATCTAGCTATCTAAACCAAATTTATTCAATTTGGAGTTGATTTGAATCTTATTTGAATTTAGTTTGAATTTGGCTTATTTTCGCGTATAGATTTCGACGACTTCGGAGAGTCAGATTTCGACGCCGTTTGAGAGCAACTATTTGAGCAAGGCAAGTTACATTCTTGATCATACTTGCACCTATTATTTAAAATCATTTAAATTCAGTTTCAAATTATTACTGCATGCTTATTTATATTCAATAATTTAAATACCTGTTTTTGAATTTATAGTTATGCCTAAAATCCTTGGTATGGCCAATTTTGGATATCGAAACAAACATATTGTCACCCTAGATAAAACCTAGTTAATACAATAGTATGGACTAGGATCATTTAAATATTGTGCTTAGCCATGCTTATAGACCAAACATATTTCTTTTGGGGAATTTCAGCCAAAGATCGACTATTGTTTAAATTGTACCCTTGGCATTGGTGTGTCGTGGGAGTTTTATACATGACTTTGTAAAATGAAATAAAAGGATGGTTTAGACTTGGGCGAATTGGTTGTCCGTGGGTGCGAGTTTATGCAGAGCTTAATCTGGTTAAGATTAAGGCCCATGGGTTTGTGGAAAGTTGCCCAGTCGATTAAGGACCGGTCTTGAGCCGCATCTTGCTAAGCCACATCGTACTACCACATGTCTTGTATGGGCGGGACTGGTGATTAATTCGCAAAGTTCCATCATGGTCGTTCTGTGATGCGGTGGGTGGTCTTTCATGACTTTTGTTAGTCCCACCAGCGCAAGAGGGCACGAACCTCGCGGACGGGTAGTCCAAAGGGGTGAAACCTAGCGAGGAGGACTATGGTGGAATGGCGTATTGTAAAGGCCTTGACACGTGCTCTAGACTGCTTACCTAAGGTAGTGAGCGGTGGTATCGACGGATGCCAGACAACTAGAGAATTCATGTCGTGTGGGTAAAGTTGTACAACCTCTACAGAGTGTAAAACTATTCGAATAGCCGTGTCCACGGTCATGGACATGCTGGCAAAGCCACTCAAAGTTAGACTTCATTTTTAAAATCTTTTATAAAACAGTTTGACATGGATGGGTGTCCATGAGAAAAGTTATGGGTTGAAGCCCCGGGTGGGTGCCCGTGTTTTTGTTGGTGTTAGGTTGGTGCCTACACTATCTTTATCAAATCAAAATCAGTTTTAGATTTTATAAAACTTGAGCTTTTGAACTTAGTAGGGTATTTAATGTCAAATGCTGATTTATGCAAATTAACCCTGTAAGCCATCCTTTGTTACATCCATGTATGCATGTCATTCTGTTATTTGACGGGTGTAACTTGCGAACACGGAAGTTGTGCTCATCTTGCTTTATGCAAAACAAAATTTCAGAGGAGAAGGACTTCGCTTCAGATGTGGATCGTGATGACTAGGCCGCTACCCCAGTCGATTGCCTGTGGCAGATTGCTGGGCCCTACTACTTCTTCATCGTCTTCTGCTGTGTTTATTTAATGTTGCCCTGTAAGGCTATCTTGTAATCAACTCTGTTGTCATTTAATAAATTTTAGCGTTTATGGTTGTGTTATCACACTTGTTTACTGTGTGAGCTAGCCACTGATCATGGGACTAGTTCAGTTATGCACAGAAGATCCGGGATGTTAATCCCGGGTTCTTTCACGCGTCGCCCCGCCCCCGAGCCCTCACCGAACTACCTCGGATGCGGCTGCCCCGCGCTCCACTCATCTTCGGCGACGCCTGGGAGCTCCACTCCTTCGACCGTCGACTCACCGACCTCTCCCCAAGCACCGCCTCCAACATCACGCGTGGCTGCCGAGCGTCGTTCTGGGCCGCCCCGACGGCCCATGCGAAGAAGTCGCCTAGCGCCGCCCCGGGCCCCGAAGGAGGTGAAGGGGAAGGCGAGGGAGGGGTGTTATTGCTGGTGGGCATCAGGGAGAGCGGCGCTTCTGCTGCGAGGGCGGTGGAGGTGGCGAGGGCGAGAAGGAGGGCGGGGAGAGGCTTGGGCGGCGGGAGGGAGGCGGGCTTCGGGAGGGAGGCGGTGATGAGGAGGTGGGAGGCGGAGGAGAGGTGGGGCACATCAGGTGGGCAGGGTCAACGAAGTGGAGGGGCCGAGGGTTGTCACCGTAGATGGAGTTGGTGCCGTTGTTGGAGCAGAGGAAGTAGTCGGGGAGGTCGGCGGAGGGCTGGGCGTGGTGAGGAGGGAGTTGTCAAAGGGGTTGGCGGTGGGCGACGGCGACTTGGCCTAGAGCTCCGGGGCCGTCGGCTGCGAGGGCGATGGAGGCGCGTCGGCTGCGAGGGCGATGGAGGCGGTGGGGGCGAGGAGGAGGGCGAGGAGAAGCTTGGGCGGCGGGAGGCGGGGCGGCTTGAGGGAGGAGGGCTTAGGGAGGGAGGCGGTGCTGAGGAGGTGCAAGGCAGAGGAGAGGGAGGGGGCGCCATGGCTTGGGTTTGCTGGGTAGGAGGCGGGGGCGCGGGGGACAGAGGAGGTGAAGGGGAAGGTGGCAAGGGAGCGGAGTTGTTGCTGGTGGTGGTGGCCATTAGGGAGAGGCGGCGGGGGCGTGGGGGACGGGGGAGGCGGAGTTGTCCGAGGAGGTGAGCTATGAGGAGTGAGCATATGAGCAAGTTCACAAAGGGTACAAAGACTTTGCATTGAAGACTATAGCTGCTTACATGAGTGCTAAGAAGGAAGTTAAACTATTTAAGCATGTTTATCATTTTGCTTGCATTGGAAGAGAGGTATTTTATACAGGTGTTTGGTATCATCTCTCTCCTTAAACACCTCTAAATAGATGCTACCATTGTACATACCCTAAGTGACTACTCGAATAAGGGTCAGTTATGTGAGAACAAATTCTCGCATAAGGTAAAAAAGAAACATCATAGATATGGAGATGTCAAAGCCTCTCATCTACAATAGAAACCATACTCCAATCTCCAAGAGATGCTCAACGTAGTCCTCTGAACAAAGCCAAAATGGTTGATGCATGGTCTGCAAGAGTGTAGCGACACGAGGTGCATGCAGTATCAATGGAGTGGAAAATACGAAAATGGATCAACTCCGTTGAAGGTCTCGATGCAGAGGATCTATAATACTTTGCATTAGAAGTCAATCTCCACCGTCTGATTAAAAAACAAAGATTCAGATTAATAACTACAGTATTTGCTATGGTAAATATTTCGTTGTTCCTGCAGTACTTGCTACAGTACCACTGCCAGGTGCTGTCCACACACAATCATTGTTCACACAGTGATCCTCTCATTATAGTAGAGGATCCAAATACGGGAAATATATAGTACTGTATTGTTTTGATGGGAAATGAATCACCTTGTTGAAAAGGGTAAACTTCACAAAACTGCAACTTTAGTGGCAAAAAAATATCAAATAACTGCAACATTTGTTTTGGTTTTTAGGTAGCTACAACATTAGCAAGCCAAATTATCACCGAATTGCAAGTCGGCCACGAGTTGGCCATGCTGACAAGATGGGCCCACCTGTCATACACACGAGATAAGGACCACCTGCAACAGAGTGCCATCAGGACGCCACACATGTATGCCACATCATATTAGTGCTAACCAGTGCTAATAGGGCAGGCCACACAAGCGTCATTACTCTCTCCCTCTCTACTGCATGTGCGGTGTCGGGACCCAAAATTACGATTCTGGAACCCTCTATGTATAATGCACTAGTCTAGGATCACGCTAGTGCACACAGTGTCAACATAGGTGAATATCAATCCATACAAGCGATAAATAAAGTAAACGATTAGTTTAAATAACAAATAAGGGTTTTGACCTTATGGTCGAGTTTACACTTATTGAGCCACGTAGGGCTAACAGAGAATAAAATAGCAGCGGAACATAAATAACTTCAGTGTAGATCCCATCAATTCACCACAGGCAACCAATTGGGATCCAGACCTTAACGATCAGCAACCTTCGACGAACTCCTCCTCGAAAGCAGGCGTAGACTCCTCCTTTTCTGTTGGTTTGGGCGCAAGTTTTACAACAAGCGTGAGTACACAACTGTACTCGTAAATCATACCACAGAATGCAATTTATAGATGCAGGCTTATTCCAAAAGAAAAGGCTTCTGTGGTTCTTTTGCATAAAGGCAATATTTGCAATGGAATACGATAATAGATTGAAAGCATAATTCAAAACAAATAAACAATATTAATTTAACAGTTGTTTCCACAAAGACACAAAGCTAAGCAGATTATTTCACATAGCCATATGACTTAGATCACATAGCTCCCATCCCAAACATTTTATTTAAAACTACCCTCGTGTGAAATCCCGAGCATATCCATGACCATGACGCGCTATTCGAATAGATTGATTTAACACTCTGCAGAGGTTGTACACTTTACCCACACGATACAACTAGTGTTGCAAGCACTAATCATAACAAAACGGTTCAGAAACTTCATCTTAACATTGACACTCCCAAAGTGCTTACAAACCGCTATGCCAACCCAAACAAAGCGCTTTGGCATAACACACATCGTTGGACAGGGACATCGCGAACCGCCCCGTAATGCGACTACCTTGTAGTACACACCTCCACCCAAAGGCTAACCTACAGCCTGAGTAATCAATGCCAAGAATCCATAACCTACTAAGTTAGGCCCGTCCCATTAGGCATGTGGTTGTACAGTAAGGCTCAGTTCAATGGCGCACAAAGTTAAGTCCTTAATTGACCAAGGCAAGACTTTCATTCTCTAACTATGCCACAAAGATCATTATTCCCATGCACATAGCTTCCACCATATCACACAGTATCCACCACTTGCCTCAGTCTAAATCCTTTACCACCCAGTTGGTTTTACTACAACATATGCCATACACAAAGTAATAGCACACAGTACACACAGTTTTATCACATAGTTCCATAGTCACTTAGTCAGATTTAAAGCTTGCAACTCAAATGAGATGTGAGACTCGTAGCATGGCTAAGCAATTGTACTCGCATCTAACCAACCCACGTTGGTGCTACAATATTACCAACTAATAAACCAATCTAGGGTGACAAGGAATTATGACATACAAGCAAAGGTGGTCATAACAAATTGGGTAATAGCTATACCTAAAAGCATTTAAATACATAATTAAAATAGAATGCAATACTTTGAAACAAAGTAATTTGAAAAATGGGTTCAAGATGATCAAAGGTATGACTTGCCTTGGAAAAGGTCTAAGTACTGGTCTTGACCTTGAGGTGCTCCTTCTTCTCCAAAATTCCTCGATGTATCGACGTCTACTCACCAGCGAAACAAATAAACAAAACAAATAAATAACAGAACCAAAACAAAATCCAAAAATTAAATAAAAATCTCATCTAAATAGAGCTCAAATTTAGATGAATTTTGGAATTTGAATGGGCTCAATGGGAGTTCGGATGCAAAAGTTATGGGCTCTCGCAGTTTCTATCTAAAAGAAAACCCTGATTTTGGATTTAATGGAATTTCTGAATTATTTCTTAAAAGAAAAATCAAATTATTGCGTAAGCACAATGTCAGCAGAGGGATTTCGGAAATAATAGAAATAAAAATAAATTACTGACATGTGGGACCCACATGTCAGTGAGATGGCTCACGGTAGACTAAGTCTACCGAGCCTCGGGTTCTAGAGAGCGGTGGACTGCCACGTAGATCTGATCTAGACCAATCCCGACGCGACATGTCAGCAGCGGCTGCTGACCGGGATGCTAACTCGGGCGTATGCAAGCAAGCTGACGGGGATGTCACGCGAGACGACACGTCGGCGCGGGACCTGATGTGGCGAGCCACGTGGATGGCCATGTCAGCTCGACGGTGACGGGCTCGGGAACCAACGGCAACGGCGAACGGCGGCGATCCACCGGCGGTGAGTGGTACCGGCGTATAGCTGAGGTTATTGCGAACCTCTAGGTGCAATTCTGGGTGCTTGGGATGGACGGTGGCGACCGGCGGCGAGCTCGGAGCGGCGGAGTGGCTCGGGTTTTGTCGGACGGATGCTCTGGCGAGGTCTAGGCGACGGCAAAGGCTCCTGGAGGTAGCTCGGACGACGGCGAACCCGGTGCGAACCATGAGGGCGGCGACATCGGCAGCGGCGCAAAAGCAGAGAAAAAAGGCGCGGGAAAAACCTAAAACTCCGATTGCGGCGGCGCTAGGGCTCAAATTGCGCAATAGGTTGAGGGGTTCTATTGCGGGACGTCGATGCGATCCTGTGGGTGCCTTTATAAGTGCCGGGGCTAGGAAGGCGTGCGGTGGCGGAACCCTAAAAAGAGTCCGAGAGGGCCTCGCGAGAAAACAGAGATAGAAACAGAACCGGGATAAGATTTTTATCCCAAAAGATGCGGAGAAGATAGAGATTGAGTTTGGTAAGGAAATCTAGAACGTTTTGGTTAGGAAAGTCCCGTTGTCGTACGAGGCTTGGAGGTCTTTAATGGCGGATGGACGGCGGAGCTGCGCGAAGACGAAGCCGACTCAGAGATGAAGACCTGACGTGTGGGGCCCACACGTCAACGGCACGGAGGCGCGTGTGCACACGGGCTCCAACAAGATCTGACCGTCAAATTCAGATTGGAGGGTCCAAAAGAAAGGAACGTTCGGACCACCCGATATCTCAGCCGCATCTGACTGTTCAATCTTGATCTAACGGCTCACAACCAAGGTGACGTTCGGGTCGCCCAGAAGGCATAACACCATCGGGCCGTCCAAAGAGGATCGGACAGTGGAGGCTTAATGCGCCCGCACGAAGAGAGAGAAAGGGGCTGACACGCGGGGAGCACCTGTCAGAGGGAGGCGGGCTCGCGCGGGCGGGTGTGGGCTGAACAGAGCTGGGCCAAAAGGGGTTTGCGCTGGGTTTCGGCCCAAGAGCTTTTCCGATATTTTAATTAGTTTTTCTATTTTATAAAATACCAGAAATTCAAATAAGCAACAGAAAATAGCAAATGAACTCAGAAAAATTCTAGAAAAATCTAGAAAATATATCTGAGCACATAGAACCCAAATAAAATAGTTTTGGCTATTGTTCATGTTGGGATTATTCACATTAAATGTTTTTTATTGTAAAGTCCAATATTAAGCTTTTGAATTAAATTCAAATAAAACCAAATGGTGAGTTTTTCTCCCTACTAACTACTCAAAAGATTTTTAAACTCAGAAAATTGGCATGTTACTTGCAGGCACAACAGAGGAGTGGCCATGAATGGCCTCAGCCGAGCTTGCCGCCGGTGAGGATGACCACAACGGCAATAGATGAGCAGTAAAACAGAAATCCACGGCCTTGGTGATCCCATGGGTGGTGACGGCGAGACTAGCCACCTCCTGTAGCATCGTTGTAGCCATATCACGCCAACGTCGTCGTCATCCTCCTTGACAACGCGCGCGCCACTCCCTCTCTCCTCCGTGTCGTGTCTCCGTGCGAGTTGAGCACCGAGTCCGCCACCCTCTCCACCACCATCTTCTTCCATAACGAGCAGAGAAAACGAGCTCCACGAGCTCGGGCTTGTCATCCCAGCCATCAGTTGATGCTCCATTCCAGGTGCTCTGATAACTTTCGTCCACATCCACCATGCCCTCCAAGCTCGCTTCGACTTCTTCTCTCCATCCCTCACCTCCATTCCCATTTATGTATAGATTACTGTAACATCCCAAAATTTGTAGCAAAAAATCCCAAGGTTAAAAAAGTGGGATTTTGAAAACTTTTTGTGTAGTAATGATTTATTGTCTCATTTGGGTTTTTGAGATTCATTTGAATTTTATTTGCACTTTGGAATTTTCCCAGAAACAATTATCAAACTGGAATCAGGCTAGGAATAGTAAATCATAAGCAAAAATTATATGTATAACTTAATTACTAAACCTAAATCAGAAATTCAAATCTGAATTTGAAATTGAAATACAAAAAAAAATTACATAAAAATCACTAACTTTAAGTTGGGCCGAAACCAGGCCATCTTCACATTTTTCTCTTCCTCTTTCCCTTCTTTTTTTTCCTTTTTATTTCCCTCACGAATCGCCCTACCTACTCGATTTCCTTCCTTTTTGACCCATCCGCGGCCCACCCACCCTCTTGTGTCTCTCGCTAAGCAGCATGCCACCAACCCTCCTCCTCCCTCCCTGCTCCCATGCTGACACGTCGCACAGCCGTCCCTGGTGCCATGCCGCAACTCGTGCCACCCTGTCGCTATGCTTTGTGTCAGCCACATAGCCATAGCACCGCAACGAGTTGGCGGCCAACTCCTGTCACTCGCACCACACGCCGCAGCCATGTCCATCGCCGCACACAACATAGTCACCTTGGTAGCCTTCCCCTCGCTTCCACACCTATTTAAGGGTGGCGTTGAGCTTGCTTTTGCCTCTGCTTCACTATCCTCACCTCCATTTGTCCCCATGAAGCCAGAGAGCTTGTGGATCCCGCGAGACCACGAGCTCTACTCCGACGACTAAACCCATCCACCGAGCCCGTACCTTCCCCACCTACCTCATGCTCATCGTCGTTCATCCTTTCCTTCACAGGACTACCATGGCTACCCCATCTTCTTCCTCAGCAATGACAAACCCGAACTACAACGCCTTCTTCCCCCGACATCCAACTTCCTCGTGCTAGCCCCATCAACAGAAGTGACCACATCATATCGTGTTCTAGCAATAGAGATAGCTAGCACGTCAGTCGATGAGGGCATAATAGTAGCACAGCACTGCCGCACCGCACCGTAGCCCTTTTGTCCCTGATGTCGGTCGCGGTGGATGGGCTAGCATTGAGCTCCTCGAGCCGCGCGGGTGGTACGCCTAGAACCCCTTGGGGAATAGGTGCTAATGCGCACTCCACCCGATGGGATTGACCAACGGCTACACGGCTCCGCCATGAACTCGAACGCTGTCACCGTCGCCGCCTCACGCACTCGCACTGCCAGCACCCTCGTTGATGATCCCATCAGGGTCAATTTGGCTATGGGGTTCCATTTTGGGCCTCGTGGGTCGCCCTCGAGGCTCGGCTCACCAGCGGCTAATGTAGCGAGAGCGTGCTCTAGTGTGTCCTCCCCTGCTCAGGTTGGATTGGGAGAGGAGCATTATAGCTCCTCAGCAAAGTGATTAGGTCTTAACGACGTTATAAGAATAGGGTAATTAAGGATTGATGTTAGTATGATGTGTGGGCGCAGATCAATTAGAAAAACATAGTTAAAACTGGAAATTAGTTATGAGTCTATGACATGTAGATCCTACCCCTTTAAGGGAACAGTATGGACTGTAACATCCCAAATTTCCAGTGATTTTGAAAATTTTCAAAATTTAAAATAACCATTTGATTTTATTAACTTGCAAAAAGCTTAACTTGAAATTTATAAATAAAAAAAACTATTTAAATTGAATAAATCAAACTTTAATTAAATTAAAGTTGATTTATTGGAGTTTTCTGGATTTTATTGGATTTAAAGTCAAAATTATTCTTTTAAGTCTTTTATTGCATTTTCTGGAATTTAGAAACAGTTTTCTTTTTAAACTGAAATTAAAATCTATTTTATTTGCAAAATCAAAAGCTAAAGTATAGCTAAAAGTATTTTTATTAAATCCTAGATAATTCTAGGATCTTCTATGAATTTTTCTAGAATTTTTGGACTATTATAGCTATTTTCTAAAAAGGTTGTTGGTTTTTTGGTATTTTATTAATTCAAAAATGCATTCTAAAAACCTCCTTTGGCCTTGGGACGAATTCCTCTCTCGGCCCGTTCCCCTTTCGCTCATGCAGCCTAGCCCCGCCAGCCCCTCTCCTTCGCGTAGACCCACGCGCCTCACCCGCTCCTCTCTCGCTAACATCACGGGCCCACCCTATCAGCCTCTCGCCCCCTTCTTCCCCGCGCCCCTTCTTCCCCGTGTGGGAGACACCTGAGTCCGCCTTTTCCACGCACGTGACGCTCCATCACATCCCCCATTTCCTCCCCTTCCTCGCCAGTTTTTGCGGGCATTGAATTCTCGGTTTCTGGACGCCCCCATCCCATCTGTCCCCTCCCTTTTTCTCCGCCCTAATTCCTGGAGCACGCAACTCCTCCGTGAGAAACCGCCGGCATCCCGCGTGTGACCTCCACCCTCAGCCCTCCTCGTCCCCTTTTAAAGCGAGCACTGCAAGCGCCATGAGACCCTCCCTCCTTCCCCTCTAGTCCCCCTCTCCTTCTAGCCTCCCTCTGGCCGCATTTCATGAATTTCACCACCGGCCATGAAGTCCGCCACCGCCTTTTGCGCCCCACCAAGCCTCCTCCGCCACCTTGGTCCTCACCTCCAGCATCACCGCATCGAGGGGAACCTCATGCTCACCTCCCCACCCTTTGGAGCCCCTCGGACCGCCTTCACCGCTTTCACCCGCCGCTGCCGCCGCTCTTCATCCTCGCCGTCGGCCTCCCTGTTGCTCCCCGTCGACAAGACCTAGCACGCCGTGTTCACCGTGAGCTCCCCTTCATGTCGGTGTCCTCGCCGCTAGTCGGGGCGCCGTCGTTCGTCGGCGACCCCTTGGGCTCCAAGCGCCGCCGCTCAGTTGCCCACGTGGCTATCCAGGTGGCGCCAAGTCAGCACCACCTCAGCGCACAAGTCCCACGTGGCTACCCCTCTGCGGCCGCGTGTGCGTGCGTGTCGGCGCCTATGTGGCATCACCACGTGATGCCCATCCAGTGCCACATGAGTGCCACGTAGCGCCACGTCAGCTCCCTCTCATGCGTGGCAGCGCACGTGTCTTTTTCGATCTTTTTCCATTGAAAAAAATAATTCGACCGAAAACAAAATCTTCAGGGCTAACGTCAACCGACGTCATAAACCCATTTTCCTTTACAAAAATAATTCTAAAAATCAGGAAAATTCTATTTTCTTCATTTTATGTGATTTTCAAACTTCTAAAGGTTGTATCTTCTCCGTTCGAACTCCGATTTGAGTGATTCAAATTTATAAATTCATCTAAATTAATTATATTTCTATTGGTGCTTATTTGGTAATTATTTGGAATTTATTTGGGATTATTTTATTTATTTGGCTCTTTTCACACGTATAGATTTCGGCGTTTCGGATGAATTCTTGGACCCGACGACCGAAGCTCCTCAACTCTTCAACGAAGGTAAGTCGTAGACCTTTGAACATGTTGTACCACTTTATAAAAACTATATTGTTTGATATAAACATGCATTGCTAGTTTTATATTAAATGGTTTCGGGTATAGCTAATTGCCTAATTGTTGTGTGCCTCCTTGAATAATTGTTATCGATATGTACCCTTGAATGACATAAATCCTTGGACACCATAGGATGGGTTATTTTAGTTTGATATTGATAAACTACCAACATGGTATCGTATTATGCTTAACCATACTATAGTTGTACGTTGGAATTCTTGATCACGTACTCAAAGAATGATTGAATATGACTTAATGAATTATGGAATTGTGGCGCGGCCACAGCTATTAAAATTTGTTGTGTCATGGCAAGGGTTGCCATTTGGCTGGGTTGAACGAAAATGATTTCATACCCGGGCGAGTGATCGTTCAGTAAAGGGGGTGATTTTTGGGGATGTGGTTGCCTCGCCTGAGTAGTCACTAAGGATTTAACCTTGTAAGCCATTGATCTGGGTCATACCGTACAACCACATGTCTAGGATGGGGTGGACCTGGCCAACTAATTAGCAATGTTTTGATTTGGTTCTGTTTTGGTTGATTATGGCGCAAGAGGGGGCCGGATCGAGGTGAATCAATTAGTCGCACACCTCGGAAGTGTGTTAAACGGACAGTATAAGTTGATTATCTCTTGTGGGTAAAGTTGTACAATCTCTGCAGAGTATAAAACTATTCGAATAGTCGTGTCCTCGAATATGGACAATGCCTGGTGATTTCACACGAGGGGTAGATTTTCATAAAAAAACTGTTGGAATGGTGGTTTGGATGGAATGGTTGGGAAGTGAACCGGGTGTTCACTAGTCGTTGCAAAAGAAACTGATTACTTATGTATTAATATTTTTAACTTGTGATTTTCAATTTACTTTCTGTATTTCCAATCAATACTGCTTTCTACAAAAATAACCATAAAGCTATCCTTGTCAAGCCCTGTATGAATACTATTTGCATACATTTCCCTACGACTTGCTGAGTACATTCAAAGTACTCGCGGCTTTATGCCCTCTAGTTGATCAGTCGCCGAAGAGGACCCAGGGAGCTCAGAGTTCTATGAGGAGGAGTACTTTCAAAACTATGCGAATTAGATCGCGTCCTCCACTCGATTGCCTGTGGGCATGTCGGCTGGCCACCATGAGATATTTTGGGTTCCGCTGCAAGTTATCTTTTGTTGTTAAGCCCTCCGTGGAAACTCTGTAATACTTGACCATAAGGTTCTTTTGCTACTAAGTAATATTAATTTGTCTGCTTCATCGTTATTTTGTTGTATGGATATGATTACATCTATGTTGAAACTGCGCGAGCTAGCTACTGATCTGGGACTAGTTCAGAATGCATAGAAGGTTCCGAGGTTGCATACCTGGGGTCCCGGCATGGACCCAGTCTATAGACTAGCCTCAATGACATGTGGGCCCTCGGTCCATGCATTGTTCCCATGAACTAAGCCCCTACAGGATGGACCTCACCTATTAGTGATTGTAGCATTTCTTAATTAGGAAATAAATCAAGAAAAGAAATTTAAATACCAGGGGTACCACTTGTCATTCACAATAGGGTTTTCTAATTAAGAAATAAATAAAAAAAGAAAATAAAATCTGGTGGACCCCACCTGCCAGTGAGAGAATTCTCTCTCCTCTCTTAATTTCAAGAATTGCTTTGAATTTAAAACTTTGGAGAGCCCGTTCTCTCTCATTTTATATCTAAATTCAATGATTCTTATTTCTAAATGTATCTAAAATCAAACCCTACCTAACAAAGCTGAAAACATGAATTTCTAATGTCATTTGGAATTTTGGATTCAATTCAAATTAATTTGTGTTTATTTGATCTTGGTCATTTGGCACATATATAGATATTGAAGCTCCGGAAGAGCGGTAGATTGAGCAAGACCAAAACCACCAAGACATCGAGCAAGGTGAGTCAACACTTTGATTATTTTGCACCTACATTTGGATGCAAATTGTATTGTCTTAAATTATGAAACTACATTGCTTTACTTTATACAATTATGTTGACATAGCTTGTAGTTAATACTTTGATATTCGTTGAGTATAAATTTCCAATCCTTGAACTTGGACACTATCCTTTATCACCCTAGACATGATGGTATACATGACTAGTTACTAAGTCTGTATCTAAATATCATGCTTAGTCCTACTTATTTACATTGACATGTGGGCATCAAATTGCCCGACATCTTTCAAAACTACAAAGAATGGATTTGGGGCAATCGAGGTTGGAACCGGGCTGGTATGTTAAAACTAGAAAGGAATTGAAAACAAAAACTCAAAAAACAAATTTCGACTTGGGAGCATGGTAATTCCGGCGGGCGAAGATAAGAGCACACGAGATGGCTGTGGAGAAGTATCGCCCAAGTCAATTAAGGACCCGATTCTTGTAATAGCCTTCTCGTAGTGCAACCATAAGTCTATAATGAATACAACCTAACTGATTAATTTGTTTGCCTCAGCATTAACTTCACCATTGGGTGGAATGTGGTGTGGGTAGAGTGTAATGAAGCTGCATGAAAACTACATGGCGCAAGAGGGGGCTTCCGTGAGGGCGTGGCCTGCGATAGTGAAACCTTAGCGGGTGGAGTTGTGTTGAGGTGGGACATTGTAAAGGTTGTAATATTCTCCTTAATCATCAATAATTAGGAACCAAGAAATTGTAGTTTATTAGTCCAAATTCAGAATTTTTGGGAGAGGATTGGGCCGTTAACCCATATTCAAGTGGGGGAGTCGGCCATAGTAGCACAAGGCCCATGAGTGGGCCGATTGCTCACTAGAAGGCAAAGGGGGGAGCTGGCCACCGAACCCTAGCTGCCTGTTACTATAGCACATCCCTGATACTGTAGTGCCGCCCCTGTTACTGTAGCACGCCCCTTCCCCTACTACTGGTGCTGCTGCCAAGAGGACGAGGAGACCAGCAAGGAGGAGAGGAGAAAGGAAGGAAGGGGGAAGAGAGGAGAAGGAAAGAGAGGAAGATCTCGTGTGAAAAATCATGGTTTGGTTTCGTGGCTCCATTGGTAATGATCTGGAACTTTTAGAAGTGCCCTTGGATAATCGCTTTTCATTTGGTAGATCATTTTGTCATTGGGAAAGGTAGGTGAACTTTCTGTCTAGATTCGTCAAGATTAGGGCAGAGCATTGCGAGGGTTATTTGGGGCTAATTAGACTTGGAATTAGAATTTGGTCTAGTTAGATAAAAGTTAGGAAATTTTGTTAGCTTTCTATAGAGTACTGGATCGCCAATTTTGGTTGGGTATATTTTAAGTTACGAATTTTGTAAGCTGACTGCCTGATCAGTTTGTCGGGTTCTAGCAACATGCATAAACCTATCGATTAAAAATAGAAGATTGGTTATTTTGGAGTTTCGATCTCCATGAATAAGGTAGATAACGTCTTAAGGATTCTAGAGAGTATAAGATCATGATTTTTAGAGTTGTAGATCATAAGTTATGATTTTACAAAGTTAGCTGCTCTATTTTTTACAGAACAGTGTTCAGGGAGGAAAACGGGGTTGTAAATGCCAGAATCTCAAAACAGGGATATTGAAGAAAAGGTGGTTGTTTGGAGGAGGGTTGTTTTGGGTTGTGATTAGGAGCGATGTTATTTATTTCTTTTGTAATGTTGTACTGCTCTTGGATTGTTTTTTAGTGTGTTTTATGAATGCTCAGGTGGTGGTGTGAATCAGGGGACAGGGCCCTCTACTCGTCATCCTTCATCACACGGTTGAGGCAAGTGCAAGTAGTCGGTAACAAATGCAGAAAAATATTCATGACTTGTTAATGTCTTACGCATATGAATGTTTATTCATGTTTTACTGTTGGATATGCTATGAGCTTATGTTGATTAAGTAAAGAGATAAAGATTAATGGTTGACATCAATCATTTGCATCATTTCATTGATCCTTGAGACTTGGTCTACGTGGTACCCAAGTGATGATAATTTTTTAGTTCCCCGTTATGTTTTTAGATGGGCATGAGGTCCCCACATTCATGGAGTGTGGGCTTGAGATCCCTATACTAGAAGGCACAGGCTTGAGTATGCATCGACGGATGCATACTCCGCATTACCGGTAATTACAAGAAGAGAAGAGATGTGCATTTGTGGCATTTCCATCGCATGAAAGTAATAGATGAAGAATTATGAAACCAATGGGAATGGCTATTTGTGAGCAATGTTTATGTTCAAAATCTGTTCATAAGCTTTTGTTTATTGTAATATTTGTACTTTGCTGAGTCGAGGACTCATACTTGCTGCTTATGTTTTTTTAGGTACTACCTGAGGAAGCAGCATGCATGGGAATGGGATAGAAATTTTGGTGCACTTCACCTTGATTTACACCATGACTAATAATTCGGCAATTTCTAGTTTTAATTGGAGAACCCTTACTAGTGAATTGGTTTTACGGTTGTGTTCATCCTTCATGGTGAAATTGTTTTCTTTGTAATAGAGATAGTCGGTTCTTTCATGTGGACTTTTATGATTGTGTTTCAAATTTTTACTACATTGTTATCATGCTCATACATGTTAGGTTGCTTTGAATTCCATCAATGGTCATTGTTTCAAGTGAAACTCTATCGAAATTTAGAGAAAAATTTATAGTTTAGTGAGAAACCTTTACTTCATTATGATGGAATAACTTTTAGGACTTGATGAATATTGTTTAATCCTAGATGATTGATTAGGCCTTGTTTATTCATTCCATAGAGTTTATTCATTTGGTTATGCATAAATTGTGGATTTTTATCTTGCTATGCTTCTGTTTAATTATTTAGGTTTGTCCAATATTTATTCATATTTTGTTGTGAACCGTGGACGGTTTTGTTCATGAGTTGCTTGCTGTAATTTTATTGGAAGTTGATGTAAATTAATTTATTAGGGTAGTTTAGTGGCATTCCAGGCTCAGTGTTGGAATAGGGTGTTACAGTTGGTATCAGAGCAGGCTTTAGGTCTATGGTGAATAGATTAACAACTTAGGTAGCTTAATTTGCAAAAATTTGCTTTAGGACTAGTAAAATTAACCAAAATTTGTTAATGGTTAATTAACTTAAAACTTGACATACTCGTGCACAATAGGGTGGGATGGGTCATGAATTGCATTTACGCTTCCGTTATATTGTATTGATGATTTATGTTATGAGATGATCTTGTATGCTTATAAATTGGTTATATGATTATTATGTGTGATAATAGTTGATGCCGAGAGGTAGAGATCGTTGTCATGGCCATGTTGTACCACTGTTTGTGGTATGGGAATAGTGAAGGGTTTTCTTGCGTAATTTAATTACAAAGGTTGGGGATGAGTTTCTTTATAAAAAAGAGTTGTTGTTATCCTTGAGGTGTATTTGGTTATAATGATTACGGCCGCTTGCAGTTGATGAACTTTCTTTGGATAATGGTTACAAAGCAGTTGATGGGTTTCAATTGGACCCTACTTGTTTTGTAGAGCAATCATTAATTTGCTAAAAACATTCTTAAGTACTTAAGAAGGACTAAGGATGCGTTCCTAGTTTATGGCGGTTATGAAGAACTCGTTGTAAATGGTTACACCGATGCAAGCTTCCAAACCGACAAAGATGATTATCGTTCGCAATCTGGTTTTGTATTCATTTTGAATGGAGGAGCAGTGAGCTGGAAAAGTTCCAAGCAAGGGACGGTTGCTGATTCTACGACGGAGGCCGAGTACATTGCGGCTTCTGAAGCTGTGAAGGAAGGTGTTTGGATAAGGAATTTCATTGCTGAATTGGGTATGGTTCCAAGTGCCTCGGGCCCAATGGATCTCTATTGTGACAATAATGGAGCCATTGCGCAGGCTAAAGAGCCTAGATCCCATCAGAAGTCCAAGCATATACTCAGGCATTACCACCTTATTCGCGAATTGGTGGATAGAGGAGATGTTAAGATATGCAAAATTAATACGGATTTAAATGTTCTTGATCCGTTGACAAAGCCTCTCACACAGCCAAAGTATGAGGCGCACACAAGAGCTATTGGTATTAGATACCTAAATGATTGACTCTAGTGCAAGTGGGAGACTATTGGAAATATACCCTAGAGGCAATCATAGAGATGATTATATTTCATTATGTTCATAACATTGGATAATGTGTTATCTTGTTCCTAGAATTATATCGTTAATATTTGTCATCAAGTATGTGACTTGATTGTGAAACTCTGTATTTCTGCGATAATTATTCTTAAACGTTCCCTGGTTGGAAACATATGAGGACACATATGAATAGACTAGCATATGTATTGGTTGACGACCATGTTTCACGGGTCATAGATATAGAGATATCAAATCAATAATATGGACACATGTTAGAGAACACAGTGTTGGATAAGACCCACCTTGAGACACTATTGAGATTGTTATGATTCTATGTGTCGTTAGTTGGTCTCAAGCAATGATGATGTATAATCCTTAGACCTGAGATCATCATAGTTTCCTACATATGTAATGGCACTCTTAGGGGTTACCAAACGCTACTCCGTAACTGGGTAGTTATAAAGGTAGCTTTCGGTTATGCTATGAAACATACAGAGGAATGTGACTAGTCGGATATGAGATTTGCCCCTCCTAACATAACAGGAGAGATGTCTCTGGGCCCCTTGTTGTGGTCGAATAAAGAAAGTGCATGGCCATGCCACTAGTGGTCGAAGTGTCGACCACATGAAGTTATTCGACACTTGATCGAGAAAGTTTTGAACAGTCCATGGATGACATGTTATATCACCTGGAGTTCAACCAGATGTCGTGAGGCAAAGGGAGAATACACAAGCAGGTCGTTAAGTTCCCAAAATCTTAGACTGGCTGAAGTCGTAGACTGGTCGAAGTCGTATGGAGATGCGACCTAGTCGAAGACTACTCGAACATAATCACCAACTGGTCGTAAGGAGTTGCAAACTGGTCGTAGTTAGGTACTAACTGGTCGTAAAGAGTTACGAACTGGTTGTAACTACTTATGAACTGGTCGTGACTAAGTACGAGCTAGTCGTAAGTGATAAGGACCTGGTCGTAGATCATATTGCACTAAGGCTCGTCCGATATATTCTGTGTGTGTTCGGGAATCGTTATGTGCTGCTAGGTACCGCTGACGGCTCGTGATCGGGAAAGAGTTTCCGAGTCACAACCGATTGCACACGAACCTATAGGGTCACACACTTAAAGGGCTAGGATTTGATTTGGATGGTGATCCGAATTCTTATAGGCCACGAGTTCCTAATGGGCCTCCTGTTCGGGACCCATTATGGATGCCTATATATGTAGAGGGGCGGTGGCATGGGGATGGTGATCGATCAATCTTTCTGGAAGAAATCATGAAACCCTAATAGCCACGCTCTCCTCAACCACGCCGCCGGCGCTAGCACTCCTGCGCGTGATGTCCCTGCCCCGTACGTGTGGATACCTTGAAGGTGTTGTTGCAAAGCATCAGCACTAGGATGATCTGCGACTTACGACGTTCATCGGAGTAGGAGGAGAAGGCGCACGGCAAGTACGACTACGACTGCTTCAACTCGCTACACCGACTCTACTTCCGCTACGAGTCGACATGTCTAGTGGTAATCTCGTGATCTATTACTTGCGGTGGTTTCTTGGTTGCGCGGTAAAAAATTTTGTTTGTGCTATCGTAGCCTTCCCGCGATCCTTCAGCTGCGGCCAGGAAGGCCACACTACGAGAAGTTACAAGGTGCCTGCCGACAAGTAGGAACACCGGTGTGAAGTGTAGCACCACTTCTTGTTGTGTGTGTAGTGGTACTAAGATTAGAAATGCTAGCATGTTGTAACTTATACTTCAGTTAGTACTTTGCTTATTGTACGCAGTGTGGAACTAATTTTATCGTAATTGCAAACTTTAACTTCATTTGCAGTGTCAGTCTGTTGTCGTTACCTATCTCTGCAAAGCAGAATGTAACCTCGCTCCGCAAAGTAGGACGTGACCTTGCTCTGCAAAGCAAGACGTGACCACTCTCTCCAAAGCAGGACATGACTTCTCTCTGCAAAGCAGGACGTGACCTCGCTCTACAAAGCACGAAGAGACCACTGAACTTCCGCAAGCTTCCTCCTCGAAGGGAGTAGCGCATGGACACGAAACACATCCGTGCCTCATTGCAATGAAGCTGCTACAGCTGTGTCCACTCCCGCTATAAATACAGCCCTACTCAGCTAGGAACTCCAGATCAACAACACTACCTAGATAACATGGACAAGGAGAAGGAATGAAAGCACATCCGTGAGCTTTTTTGAAGGACTGGGAGGCTCCCCAACATACCATCGCTCGCCACAAGGAGTTTAGTCAACAGCCTTACACACACCAACCACCTCCTCAACAGCCACCTGCGGAGCTTGTCAATCTGAGAAGGCTGCCTCGTAGTACACCCAATGATTTCGAGTTGAGCCGCACCCCCTATGCCTACTGAATGCCCTACGGAAGGGCCCCCTTTGCTGGTGTCGAGACGCCAACAAGTGCGTCAAATCAACCGATGAGTTGACCATTGGTGTCACCCGAGAGGACCTCCTAGAACTCCCGAAAGGCCCACCAAGACCTCTTAGGAGGTCCAGCAAGACCACTCGAGAGGATCTCTAGAACCACCCAAGAGGTCCAGTAGGACCACCTGGAGGTCCTGAGACCTGACCCAAGAAGGTCTTGAGACCCAGGACCTCCGCAAATTCCACGACCAGACCAGGGGAGGTTGTGGGACTTGGAAAAGTCCTACATCTCTTGTGTTCTGAACTAGTCCCAAGGATCAACAGCTAGTTCACAAAACGATACAAGTGATAATCATACATCAACGAGAACTTAATTAACAACAAAAGAGTTGATTACAAAGTTGGCTTACAAGCCGACAAAAGGCAACCTTACACAGCAGAAAACAAAAGATAAGTCCATCCAACACACGACAGGCAATTGGCTGGAAGGCGTAGCCTAGTCGTCGAGGACCTCCTGGTCCTCAGCAAAGACCTCTTCACCTACTCAAAAGATTATTTCAAGCAAGAATGAGCACAACAACCATACTCGCAAGTCACACCCGTCAAATAACAGAATGACATGCATAAGTGAATATCACATCGGAGAGCCTATACGGTCAGTTTGCATAAAGCCAGGTTTCTTTCAAGGAGAAGTAAATAAGTTCTAAAGTAGGTTAAGCTACACATAAAATTTCATTTTCTATCACAGATTTTGATTGATTGATAACAAAGTTAAAGGGTGCAGGATAACCTCCCAACACCAGGCTAACCGCTAGGGCTCCCCGCCCAGGGCTCCCCACCCAGAACACAATGGATAGAAATCCAAAGCCAATTTTCAAAACCATTTGAAAACCAAACCAAAGACTAACTTGGAGAGGCTTTTCCAGCATGTCCATGACCGTGGACACAGCTATTCAAACAGATTTTCACTCTGTAGAGGTGTACAGCTTTACCCACAAGATATAACCAATTTTCACTGTCCGCTCACACACTTCCGAAGGTGTGCGACTAAAAGGTTATCACAAGGCCTTTACAATGCTCCTTCTCACCATAGTCCCCCTCGCTAAGGTTTCACCCCCTTTGGGCTACCCACCCGTAGGGTTCAGGCCCCCTCTTGCGCTAGGTGGAAATGTAAGAAAGCAGGTCATGAAGGACCACCCACACAACCAAAAGGACAACCATGGTGAGACATTGCAAATTATTCGACCAGGTCCTGCCCATTCAAAACATGTGGTTGCATGATGGGGCTTAGCAAAGTAACGCTCAAAGACTGGTCCTTAACTGACCTGTTTGACATCCTCAACACTGGATCGTCAGCTGACATGACCCCCGTGCACTCCCCGTGCACCCACCATGAAACCAACCAAGGTTCGCCCACGTCCAAACCATTTTCCAACCTTTACATTTGAAAACAAGAGCAGGTTTCCATGACAACCCAATGTCATAGTTAAAATATTTGAGGTAAATCATTGGTCTTTGGCAAACTTCCCAAATCAAGATTTTGGTCTAACCTTAACTAAGCATTCTTTCCAAAAGGTCTAACTATAAGTGTAAACACGGGTATTGAAATATTAAGTAAAATATGCACGCAGTACTCAGCTTGAATCAGAAGTTACATATGTTGAAATAATTGGTGCCAATATGATCAAGGGCATGACTTGCCTTGCTCGAAGGCTTAGGGGGTCTTCCTCCTCAAAGAACTTAGGCTCCACAGTGTCTTCGCAATCTACACGAAAGAACAAAACCAACTCAAAACAAAGCGCAAGTGAAAACCAGAAGAACTTCAAAGAATGCACCACTAGAACCAACAAAAGAGCTCTGAAGGTTTGGAGGAGGTCCAGAGCTTTGGAGGAGTGCCCAAAGAGCTGGTGGAGAAAGAGCAGGAGGGTTGAAATGAGGAAGAAGGCAAAGATGGAGTGTTGTCCAAGCCTATAAGGCCTGGGCTGTAGGGAGTTCAAGGGCACACGTGTTCAAGGGTAAATGGAGGAGGTGATGGGAGCAGGTAAAAGAGGGGACAAGAGGGGAGGAGAGGTACAACGGAGGTGACAGCATTGAATGTGTCACAGCGACATTTAATGCTTAGAGACTTTTTGTTGCAAGCGTGCAGAAAGGAGAAAGTGGACAGGATTGGCTCAAACAAAGAGGTTGGTCAAAGCAACAGGAGAAAGTCGTGACCTAAGGAGAGGTCCAACCAAGGGGGGTCATAGGAGGAGGTCTTGCGGGAGGAGATCCTGAGGAGAAGGTCCCGTAGAGGGCCAAGGAGGTCCTGCCCCACCTGGGTAGTCTTTGCAAAGAGGCCACAGAGGGTGGTATTTACAAAAAGGCCAGAGGTCATGACCACAAGGGATGGTCGTGACAAAAGAGGGTGGTATTTGCAAAAAGACCAGAGGTCATGACCACAAGGGGTGGTCGTGAAAAAAGAGGGTGGTCTTTGCAAAAAGATCAGAGGAGGAGGAGGTCCAAAAGACAAAGGAAAAGGCGTAATGAACCAGGGCCATACGATCTTGATCGAGTGGTCCAAGAAAATAGGAACTGTGAGACCCCTGGGTATTTAGCTTGTAATACTTAGTCTTCTATTGACTCTAGCATCACAAAAAAAAATATCCCGTACCTCGGGAAAATATATACTTCCCAGAATTGCAGTATACACACCCTTTTACAAAACAGAGCATCAATTCTATACAACACACAGAACCAAAGCTTAAACTTTACAAGCAAAAGACATATAGTAAAGTTATTACAAAAGGGAAGCCAACCGGCCAAGAACAAGCTAAAAGAGTTAAACAACAGCGGAAGCAGAATGCCATAAGATGGCTATGAACAAAAGCCAACCGGTTTGCCATACACCCACAAGGCAATCCGACCGGGCCGCCAAGCTAGTCGTCCATACTGCAGCAAAACTCACAAAAGTCGATCCCTTGGGGATCAACCTCCTCTGCAACAATTAAGCAAAGCAAATGAGTACAAAAATGTACTCGCAAGACTTACGAGTAACAAACATAGATACTACTACATGTAGGCTTTAATCAAAGGAGAAGGCTAAAGGTTAATTTTTAGCATAAAGCAGATTTTATTTGCAATAAGTAGTAGTTTGAAGGCAGTTTTAGCAATCTGAATTTTATTTGTTCAAATAACAGCGAGACATAAAGTAGTAACAAAAAGACAACCTGGAGATGGCTAACCCAATAGCCATCACAACAATAGCACGAATTACCCATTCGTACCACCCACGTCAAGTTTTAATTAAAAGGTTATAGTCTAACTCTTGAAAGACCTCCCCAAGCGTGTCCATAACCTAGGACGAGGCTATTCGAATAGTTTGAAACCCTGCAGTGGTGTACCAATGTACCCACACTTCAGACCGTCTTTTTTCCAAGCTATTAAGCATACTTCCTTTGGTATGCCGGCACGGCTAAGTCCTACGAGATGCTTTCCAATGGATTGAGCTAATCAAGAACCGCACGTATGGGAGTTATCACCTAGCGGACCACCATCACGGCTCCCACTAAGGACCCATACGTAGAGTAGGATGCACCGGCCTAGCTCAAGCCGTTGCGGGTCCTCCCTTCCTGCACTTGCCCCACATTGCATATAATCAAATATACAACCCACCGCACGACTCATTAATTAACACCTCCCAGAGTACTAAGTCAAGAGAGGTCTCATACCTCTAGTGTGGTTAGCACGCAGAAATGCTTGGTTTAGTGTAACAAGATGTTTGGTCCTTGTTGACTCGGGCACCAACCATTCACACCAAAAGGCACACCAACTTACCATTGTGCCCAAGTCTAAATTGTTTTGTTTTCAGTTTTAGTTTTCTCAAATAAACAAAGCAGAAGGTATTGATCATAAGTAATAAAAGGTTTTATGTGATCAAGGTCATCGACTAAGTCGATAACCGCCCAATTCTACCGGTAACTAAGCATTGCTAAACATCATATCGTAAAGACAAATAAAGAGCATAGATCATTCACCGGGCTCTAGTTCACCAGTGAGGATATTAACCTAGGTTTGTGGCAGGGGTGAACAATTTCAGGGAAACTATGCATTAGGATTAACTACCTCTAATCGACCAAAATTAACTTTGACACAAGAAGCATGCATACTTAGTTTTTGCAAACAAGATATTAGACTTTAAAAGTAATAGGAACAATATAATCAAATGATGCTACATCTGCTTGCCTTGTTGGAGATCACTTTCTTGCTGCAGAGGCTCACTCTCGCAAACGACAATTTCTTCAGAACCTATCGTAAGAACGAGAAAATCCTATAAAAACGATGAACACCGAAAAAGACTCAAAACCCAAAGTGCTCCAAAATCCATGAAATTTATACAGTAAATAGATAATAATTTTAGACAAATTTAGCAACAAGAATCATTTGATTTGGGTTAAGTATGCAAAAGTTATAGCTAAATCAATTTCAGTCGGCTAGGGAATTCAAATTTAATTGTTATCTATTACTATTCATCGCACAATTTTCCAGAAAAAATTTGAACCTAAAATTTTTATCGTAGGAAGATAATGACATCCTAAGGTTAGCAAAAGTGAGTTTACTTCATTTGGAGTTGAAAATGAATTTATTATGATTTTTCTAAGTTATGAAACTAGGGCATATCATTTTTCAGAGGCAAATATATGAACAAAACCTATCCTATATCAAAGTGCATTATCAGAGAAATTTAACAAATTTTAGTTTGCTAAATTTGAAGCTACAGAAAATTACTTATGTATTTTCCAAGTTAATACGAATTTTTAAGCAATAAATAAAGCCTAAACACAATTAAATAGATTCTCCAATTTTTCTAGAGCCAAACTGAGCTTAAAACTATTTTTAGATTAACGTTTAGTTAAAAACAGAATTATCAAAACTTGAATCAACCGAAAATGATTTAAAATGAATTAGTTATGCATTTTCAAAGTTTAATGGAATTTTAAGTTGTGAAATAAAGCTTACTGAGAAAAAGAAACGAATTAACCGAGTGGAAAAACGTGGCTCAATATGGGCCGTAGATCGCGAATCAAACGGCTTAGATCCAAGGGGACGTTCAGACGGTCTGAACGGCCCAACAGATCTGAGCCGCAGATCCAAAATCGACGGTAACAAGGGATAGGAACGACCCGCGGAGGTCTAGACCGTTAGATCTAGATCTGACGGTTCAAAGGAGATGGGAGGTTCGGACGGTCCGAACGGCCCAAATGATCTGGACCGTTGATTTTAAATCCGACGGTCCACAATTAGCACAGCGTAATACACGAGCTCGGGAGGGTTAAGTGGCACTGGCCCCATATGTAAGTGACCCATTAAGTCATTTTAGGATAGCCAATTATTGCTAACCAATGATTAACATTGATTAGCTGATGATTAGCATTTAATAGTCAAATCTTTGTCCTGAAAGACAACGGCACAGTGCTTACGCACCCGACAACGCAACCAAGCGTAGACAACGGCTCGCCGCCAGTAGCTCCGACCACGGCGGCGCAAACCAAGAGCACCACTGGGTGCACAATAGCGTTGCGCACCCACTGGGACCACTCACTGCGGCAGCGGCGGCCTTGAACGCCGGTGAGCTGGAGATGAGCGTCGGCGCAAACACGGCCAAATGATGAAAATCTCCGCAACAGTTCACGAAAGCGAGTGCCCAGGCTCCTAGGGACTACTAGGAGGTCACCTTAGCACAGGAGACGAACTGAGGCAGACGGAGCAGCTCCAGCAACGTTGAACCTTGCTGGCGCCGAAGAAGAAGACATGGAGATGATGGCCTGAGCAAAATGAGTGAGACCGCGTCATCACAAAAGCTTCATTATAGCTTAGAGAAGCTCCACGAGCAAGGAATTGAGAAATGAAGCACTTACCGGAGCTAGGGAAGAAAAGGGGTAATTTCGGCCTCAAACAACCAAATCCAAAATTTGGCACATCCTATGAATGCCAAACAAAATTGGATTAGGGGTTTTACTCCAGGAGATCTGAGGAACAAGCCGGGGCAAAAAGATTGGAAAGAGAGCCACTGGAACACTCAAGACCAAGGAGCTCGCTTGCGGCCTTCAATGGCGGATTTAGGGTTTCTGTGAATTGAGCTCAAATACACAGAGAGGGTGCTTGGCAGAGCTCAAGGGTGCTAAAAAGATTGTAAAGGAAGCTCAGTGGCTACTTATAGCCGAAGGAGGCAAGGAGAGCAACGGCAACACTCCACGATGGTCAAGCTTGCCATGGACGAGCTGAGCGTGATGGGAGTAGGTGAAGAACACGACTAAAGGGGCAAAGCACTGGCAAGCATTTAAGGCAAAGAGTCGTTGGAGTGCACAAGGCACTGCAAAGCTTCTCCCATGCGTAGAGCTCTGTCATGGCTCGCTGGCGCTCACACACGCGTGCGACCGGGGGAAGACGAAGAACAAACGCACGGGGACCCCACCCGACAGAGAGCAAGCAAACAGCGCGGGCTAAAAGAATGGAATGGGTTGAGTCTAACCCATTGGCTTGAGTCCAAATTGTAGACCATTGGATTAGCAATCAACGATCCAGATTGAAAGCCACTTTGAGCTGCCTCGGGTGCACTTAAGTTGGTCGAGTCCAACCAAGTGGCTCGGTCAGAGGAACAGGCACAAGTGGGTTAGGTCTACCCCAACAGCGCTGATCCCCAAAACAATTGATGGTTTGATCTGATTTGGACGCCATGATTGAAAGAAAGCTAGGCGATTAGATTTAGATCCAAGGGCTGAAAAGGTTGGTCCGATCGGCCCAATCAATAAGGGCTGCACGATCCAGATGCAAGGTGAAAAGAGGACGATGGTGCGATGGTGATCCAACGGCTGACAGCGATGCGCGATTTGAACTGGCGCTGGCACGAGCGAGAAGGGGCGCGACGGAACGATCAAGATCCGACGGCTAGAAATGCGTGCGAGATTTGAAGGGCGCGGGCGCGAGTTAGGCGGATGAGTTTGACCGAGGCAAAATCGTTGGGCTTGAGCCGGAGATCAGGTCCGAACCCGATGAACAGTGAAAGGAGGTTTTGACGGGGTTTTTAATTCAAACTCCTACTTTGACCGAGCTTCAAAATATAGCAAATAAATTTCAAAAATTCTGAAATTTTTCAGGGCGGTTCCTGGGTTACCTAACGAGCAAATAAAATTTGAAACATCACTGTTCACATTTTATTTGCTTATGTCAAAATCAAACCTACAATAGGTTATTGAATCGAGTTTGAATTTTAAGTTGCAACTTTGAGGGATTTTTAGAGATAGTAAACTAACTCCAAAACTTCTGAAATTTTAACTGGAGGTTGCTGAATCTAGGATCAACCTTGTATAAATTTTTCAGATATTTTTAGGCACAACATTTTTCTCCAGGAATACTACAAGGATTGTTCTAGGGTTTGACCAACGGGTCAACAGGCTTGACTGGCCTCTTAAAATATTCAAACAATTTCTAAAAATATGATCGTTGTGAGGACCCCAGTTTATTTGGCTTGTAATGCTTAACCATCCACTTGGTCCTAGCATCACAAATCAAATAAACCAAGCCTCGAGATATGTATACTTCTAAATGCAGATACACACTCGTTACAAAATCATGCATCAATTCCATACATTCACATAGAACCAAGCAAGCGACAAACCGTAAGACATACTTAATATAAAGTTATTACAAAAGAGAGGCCGACAGACCAAATATCATACAAGAGCTAAGTAAACAGCGGAAGCAAAAGTGCCATAAGATGGCGACAAACAAAAGCCAATCAGTGTGCCTCAAACAAACAAGGCAACCGACCGGACCGCCAAGCTAGTCGTCCCAGAAACCGTGCATCTCACAAAAGTGAGGCCCTTGGGGCTCACCTTCTTCCTCTGCAACAGATCATTAAGCAAAGCAAATGAGTACAAAAATTGTTTTTGTACTGCAAGACCGACGATAAGATAAATGTAACTATAATTAACTACATGCAAGCTATATTTGAGTGGAGGAGGCTCTGGACTTATTTTCAGCACAAAGCAAGTTTTATTTGCAATAAGGTAATACATTTAAAAGCAAGTTTGCAATTAATTTTTATTGTTCAAATAATAGAGAGACAACTATAACAATAGATAGATGACACAACATCCTGGAAGTGGCTATCCCAATAGCCACCACAACAATAGCATGAAGTACCCCCTTCATACCACCCATGTCAAGTTTTAAGTTTTTAAAAGGTTGTAGTCTAGTTCTTGTACGACCTTACCAAGCAATTTCCATAACCTAGGATGAGGCTATTCGAATAGTTTTAACCCTGCAGGGGTGTACCAATGTACCCACACGATAGACCGCCTTTCCACCAGCCACAGTTAGCATACTTCCTTTGGTATGCCGGCACGGCTAAGTCTAACAAGGCGATTTCCAATGGATTATGCTAATTAAGAGCCACAACCCATGGGAGAAGGACACATTAGACAGCCTAACCGGTCTGCTAATGCTCCCCTCCACACCACATACACACACACACACATTTTTAACACACCCACCGACCAGCTCATAATTAACACCTCCCAAAGTACTTAGTCAAGAGAGGTCCCATATCCCTCTCGTGTGGTTAGCATGCAATAAGCGCTTGGCTTAGTGACACAAGTAACTCGGTCCTTGGGGACTTAGGCACCATTCCAATCACACCCAACAGATCACACCAACATACCATTGTGCCCAAGTCAAGATATAATTTTTGTTTTTAGTTTTTTTGATTTGCAAATTAGTAAAATACAAGGGCTGGACATAATGGAATAATATTAGCATTTGTGTGATCAAGATCACCGACTAAGTCGATGATCGCCCCATACTACCGATAACTAGGCATGGATAAGCAATATTTATGCGTAATCTACTAAGTGACAAGAGCTCATCCAACGAACTCTAATCACAGCAAATAACCTAGGCTCAGGTAGTAGAGGATAATCATTTACCTACAGATTATGCAACTAGAGGATTAACTAATCAATTTAACCATAAATTAGCAATGCATACATACAAGTTAAACAAAATATTAGACTTTAAAAGTAATGGGATCAAATGGGAAATGATCGAACTGGTTGCCTTGCTGGAATTGCTCTTGCTGCAGAGGAGGATTCTCAGGTTCAATATAATCTTCGGAACCTAACGCGAAAATGCGATAAAACCAAATAAGAACGAAGAACACTAAACAAAACTCAACAGTAAAAGACATCCAAATCCCATGAAACTTATACAGCAGCTAGAAGATAATTTTAGACAAATTTAGAAACAAGAAACAGGTCATTTGGACTTAACATGCAAAAGTTATGGTTAAAATAAGTTTTCTCACCCTAATAAATCCCAGATTAATTTCTATCTATTACTGTTCATCGCACAAATTTCTAGAATGATCTAGAGTCTGAAATTTTTATGGTAGGTAGGTTAAGATATTCTAAGAACAGCAAAATTGGGTTTGCACAATTTGGAGTTAAAATGAATTAGTTATGATTTTCTTAAGTTGTACAACTAGCATATTTCACTTTACAGGAACACAAATATGAACAACACCTATGCTAAGCTAAAGTACGCTACCAGAGGAATTTTACAGACCTGGGTTTGCTCAAAAAGGAGTTATACACAAAAAGTTATACATTTTACAAATTTTTAAGTGATTTTCCTATCCCTTACTTCATTTAAGCTTCTACTGCAAGTTTCAATAAATTCCAGACTAGAAAAGTAACCACAAATACTCTCAAATTAAAATTTATCCTACCACAAAGCTACTGCAACTTTAATCGTTCAAAAAGGAGCTACAGAGACAAACTTATGCATTTATGAAAATTGAATCTACAAAATACTTAGAAAATTGGAGCCCTGGAGGTCCAATGTAACTAGAGAGCACGGGAGGTCGTGGGCGTTAAGATCATATCCAACTGTTACGACCTGAAGGGCTCACAACAAGACGCGAGAGGAGCTCCTCGCGCGCAAAAGAGGTCGTGGCCGTCAGATCAAGATCTGGCGGTCACGAGCACTAGGGGAGGTCCTAGAACTGCAAATCCATGGAGGAGGTCTAGATGGTCAGGATTTCTCGGGGGAGGTCCTGACGGTCCAAATCTACAGGGGGTGGTCCTACGGCTTAAGTCCACCGAGGAGGTCCCGACGGCTAAGATCTCTTGGGGGAGATCTTAACGGTCCAGATTTACCGGGGAGGTCTTAACACCCAAGACCTCCACCGACAGATCTAAAGTGCCGAGGAGGTCTAGGCCGTTAGATGGAGATCTAACGATCCAGAGCTACGGGGAGGTCCTTAAGTGAAGGATTTAATCGGAGGAGGTCGAAACGGTCAAGATCTACTAGGGGAGGTCTTGAACGATCCAGATCAACTCGAGGGAGGTCCGATGCGACAGGGTTTTAGTGGGAGAAGGTCTGGACGGCTCAGATGGATCTGGGGAGGTCCTGAATGGTCCAGATCGAGGCGGAGGGAGGTCTAAAGCGATAAGGTTTTATAGAGAGAGGTCTGGATGGCTACGATCTCCACAGGGAGGTCTTCAACGGTCCAGATCTGCCCAAAAGAGGTCATGTGACTTAGCTTCTCCGAACAAGGACCAGTGGGAGGTCTTTTTGCAAAGAGGACCCTGAGGTGGTCCTGAGGTGGTCTTTGCAAAAATGACCAGGGGAGGTCTTTTTGCAAAGAGGACCCCGAGGGAGGTTCTGAGGTGGTCTTTGCAAAAATGACCAGGGGAGGTCTTTTTGCAAAGAGGACCCCGAGGGAGGTCCTGCGGCCCTGATTAACTCTAAGGAGGTCCTAAACGGTGGAGATCAAACTGGGAGGTCGTGAGGGGGGTGGTCCAAGCGGTGGCTTAGATTCCGACAACAGGAGGTCCAGGCCCCACGTGCAAGTGACAGGTGGCGCTTCCGATAGCTAATACTGGCCAGACACCATAACTACTGGTCGTAACCATTAATGACGCGCGGGAGACGCCGCGGGGTTTTAAAGATTTGGGCCCATGCGACAAAGGCTCACGGGGCGGTTTTAACACACAAACAGATCCCTAATGATCGAAAATCATTGGACATTAATGGTGTCCGAGAATTCTAACGACAACGGGAGCTCCCGCCAGCAAATTCCCGAGAGACTTCTACGGGTTGCCGCCGGCGATCCCGGCCACGGCGGCACCCAACTAATACAGGAATGGATTCGCAATAGCGATAGGAACCCAGTGGTGGCAACCTTGCCGGCGGTGAGGGCTCTCAACGTCGGCTAGCCGGAAAAACGAAAAGAGGTCTAGATACTGCAACTTGAAAACGGCCGAAGGCTTCGGGGTGGTCTAAAGGAATGGCTTCCGAGACATCTATAGACTAATAAGAATCTACCTGGATGGAGGGAAGCCTTGAAAGTTGGCCGGAGCAGCTGGTCCACGGAGGAGCTCGCCGGACTTGAAGAAGAGGGGTGGAAAATGGCACCCTGAGCAAAATAAGTGGCACCCAAGTATCAAAATAGCTTCATTAAGGTTCACAGAAGCTACAGGAGCAAATAATTTCAAAATGGGCCACTCACCTGAGCTGAGGGAGAAGATGCCCAATTTCAGCCGAAATTTGAATAATCCCCAAATTGGACAGATCCTGCGAATCAAATCCAAAATCAAGTGAGGGGATATGTTCAAGATGGTAAGGAGGTAGAAATGGTGCAAAAATTAGTGGGGGAGAACCACTGGAGCACCACGAACACCAAAGAAGCTTTTCGGGCCAACAATGGGGATTGTCGGATTTGAAGTATGGAGCTCCAAAAGTGAAGATGGAGCTTGAGGGTGGTCTAAAGAAGGACCAGGAGGTATGAGGGGTGCTTAAAAAGCTTTGAAAGGGTTAGGGTTTGACAAGGAGTCCTTCGGGGGACAAAAGGAGCATGGCTCGAGACAATGCTGAAAGCGAAAAAGGTGGAAGAGAGTAGGTTAGGGCATGGCACTGCCGAATCATGTCCCCCACAGCTCTTAATGTCACTAGGACGGTCGTAGGGAGCATGAAATGACACTTCCATACTCAAGCTACTGCTCACGCACGATTCCGAGGTTGAAGACGACCAGAGAAATGCTCGGGTGATTTTGGACCGTTAGATTGAAAACGAAAGGCTCAGATCGCAACGGCTCTGGAGCTTTTAAAAACAGCAGAGGAGGTCGCGGGAGGTCGTGAGCCTTTGGATCAGCGATGGACGGCCACGAGCACTTCCAACCTCAGGAGGTTAGCGCACCCCGGGGAGGTCGTGAGCCTTAGATCTCACATCCCATGGCTCCGCTGGCACGCGCACGGTGCGATTAGGTGGACAAGGTCCGGCCGGGTCAGTCGAGTTAGGCTCGGGCTTGAGCCCGAGTCTGACTCGAACCACAATTGAATTTTATACTTTTGGAAAGGGCTGGGCAATGGAAAATTAATTGAGGTAGCAAAATGACTCCAAAAATTCTGAAAATTTTACAGGAGCTTGCTGACTAGGATATTGACATTGTGTAAAATTTCTAGAGGTTTTGGTGTTGCAAATTTTCCTCCAAAAATTCTACAATGAGCTAGGCCACGGTTTGACCAAGATTTGAATTGGGTTGACTTGCCTCCAAAAGCATTCAAACAATTTCTAAAAATTGTGAAATTTTTCAGAGGGGTCACACATCAATCCTAGAACTTAGGAAAAGTATTTCCAGGAGATGATCCAAAGGTTTGACAAGATTGTTTTTGGAAGCTGAGATTTTGGATTAAAAAGACTTGTGACTTTGTATTTCCATAACTTTTGTACAAGAATTGTTTGGTACAACAGGAAATACATGATGTAAGAAAAAGTTTTAATTTCTGCTCATTTTCTTACATTTAAAACACAAGTTCAAAACTGGGGATGTTACAATCGTCCATGCGCGGTGGTCGTAAGGTGATTGATGATCGTTATTCTGTGATCGTGTGTTCATGGTCGTATCATGACTTGCCTCTACCGGTCGGGTTTCCGCCATCGGGGCAGACAGCGATCGTAAATCCATGGAGCACGCGAAGATCAATCTGGTTGATCGAATCAGAGTTGCGGTCGGAAAGGGTTAATGTGATTAATCCAATGCGATTTACATGGACGGAGCAGTAGATTCGATCTACATTGTGTGAAAAATTTCGCAGACAGGGGATGCTGCCCCTGTGACCCCGCTCCGCTCACCGGCGAGTAGAACCGCTGAGTAGGACCTTGGAATATAGATAGGGTTTCCGCCCTTCTGGTGCGGGTTGCCACCCCTGTGGATTAGGACCTTAACTTGTTTTTGGTATCGCTGTTCACGTCATATGTTAGATAGAATGCGATTCTTTGCCTAACTTGTTTTTGCAGGATTTTGTGAATAGTATGACCCATAATGTATGAGATGCATGTATGTGTGTAATGTTCATGACCTGCGTGTCATGCTTATTGCAGCCCAAGGTTGTCTATATTTGTATAACGGCCTGCGTGTCGACTTGTGATGCCTTTTCACTCTTTGTATTTTATCACTAGTGCTATTATCAGTAATGGTTTAGTGGGAGTACTTGGAGGTTTTGACTACCTGGAGACATGCCGCACAAGAAACACGGCGCTGGAGATCACCTTGTGGAAGGGTCATACTATATCACAATACAATATGATTGTCTGTGAATGCCTTTCTTTTGTTCTTTTATTTCTATGCATGTTATTTAATTGCTTTGGATGCTCTTGACATGGTAGAAGTAAAATTCCCTCACTTAATATTGAGTTAAAATTGATGCCCTCCCAATTTGCTGCACCATCCAAAGTCTTGTATTTTAATGGTAGGTCTTGCTAAAGCAGAGTGCCATTAACTCTCTTTGACTAGATGGGTTTGTGTCAGACACTTACACGCTTAGCATTGGTCTAACTTGACAAGGTCATCATAACGGTTATGGACTTTGGGGCATAGGGTTGGGTTCCAGAGCATAGAGATGCTGCCCAACAACAAGAGTCATATAGAGATATGATTAGCAAAGGGTTGCTTACCATATTCACTAATCTTCTAGCAGTGATGCCAAAGCTCACTAGGAGATTAATTAATTATGGATCTTGAATCACTAGAATGTCATAAGAGGGATATGGTATTTAGTGGGAGTATCTTTATTAAATTGTTTAATACAAGTTACTTTTTGAACATATGTCTTAGTTTTGCATATTTTATGTTGTAGATCATGGCACCAACTGCTGTACAAACATCCAGTTTTGCTTTACGTTCGGTACTTGATAAGGAAAAGCTAAATGGAACAAATTTTGCGGATTGGTCCCGCGACCTAAGAATTGTTCTTAGGCAAGATAAAAAGGAACATGTTCTAGAGGAACCAATTCCAGATGTGCCTCATCAAAATGTGCTGCTTTGCTTTAAAAGCGCCTATAAAAAGGCATGTGATGAGTCCCTTGATGTTAGCTGTCTCATGCTTGCTGCTATGAACTTAGACCTTCAGAAGCAGTTTGAGAACATTGAGGCTTACAATATGATCGTGGCGCTCAAAGGCATGTTTGAGACACAAGCAAGAACTGAGAGATATGAGATCTCAAAGAAATTGTTTGGGTGTAACCTAGCTGAGGGTAGTCTGGTGAGCTCACATGTGATCAAAATGGTTGGTTACACACAGAGCTTGGAAAAACTTGGTTTTCCACTTAGTCAAGAGTTGGCTACAGATTTGATTCTTGCTTCGCTTCCTGCAAACTATGGGTCATTCATTCTGAACTTCCATATGAATAGTTTAGACAAGAATCTCACCGAACTACATATGATGCTCAAGACTGCGAAAGACAGCATTAAGAAAAGCAACAGTCATGTGATGATGGTACAAAGAGTACGAGCTTCAAGAAGAAGGCTAAGACTAAGGTCAATGGAAAGAGTAAGGCTAAAGCTTCGGATAGGATCCAAACCAACAAGCCTAAGCCCAAAACTAAGTCTGGCCCGACTCAAGAGAATGAATGTTTTTACTGCAGGGAGCTAGGCCATTGGAAGAGGAACTGCAAGAAATACCGGCCGATTCGAAAAGAATGGTGGACTAAACCTCCACTTCTGTATTAATGTTATAGATGTTTTTCTTGCTGATTCTTCGTTAACTCATGGGTATTTGATACCGGATCGGTTGCTCATATTTGCAATTCGATGCAGAGTCTAACAAGGATTAGGAGAGTTGCAAGAGGCGAGATGGATCTTCGCGTCGGGAATAAAGCAAGGGTTGCTGCATTAGCCGTCGGGACCTTGCCATTACTTTTTGCCTTCAGGATTTATTATGGAATTAAATAATTGTTATTATGTTCCAGCCATGAGTAGAAACATTATCTCTGCATCATGTTTGATGGCAGAAGGTTATAAATTCATTATTGAGAACAATGGTTGTTCTATATTTTTGAATAAAGTGTTTTATGGCTGTGCACCTGTTTTGAATGGGTTGTTTATTTTGAATCTTGATGTTGCACCTGTCTATAATATTAATGCGAAGAGGCTTAGGCCTAATAATATGAATTTCACTTTTATTTGGCATTGTCGTTTGGGTCACATAAGTGAGAAACGTATGAAGAAGCTCCATGATGATGGAATTCTAAACTCATTTGATTTAGAATCATTTGAAACGTGTGAATCTTGCCTACTCGGAAAGATGACCAAGACTCCTTTCACTGGTCGAGCTGAGAGGGCGTCCAACCTGTTGGCACTCGTACATACTAATGTATGTGGACCAATGAGCACGATAGCTAGAGGTGGTTTTCAGTACTTCATTACCTTCACCGATGACTATAGTAGATATGGATATGTCTATTTAATGAGGCACAAGTCGGACTCCTTTGAAAAGTTCAAGGAGTTCCAGAGTGAGGTACAGAATCAACTTGGCAAGACAATCAAATCTTTACGATCTGATCGTGGAGGTGAATTTTTGAGCCATGAATTTGGTGATCATTTGAAGCAATATGGAATTGTCCCACAGCTTACACCACCGGGCACTCCATAATGGAATGGGGTGTCCGAGCGGCGTAATCGGACTTTGTTGGACATGGTTCGGTCGATGATGAGCCAATATGATCTGCCATTGTATTTTTGGGGTTATGCTCTTGAAACTGCCACTTTCACTTTAAATAAATTACCATCAAAATCAGTAGATAAGACACCATATGAGAGATGGACTGGGAAGAGTCCTAGTTTGTCTTTTCTAAGGATTTGGGGATGTGATGTCTATGTTAAACGTTTGACGTCTGATAAACTCACACCTAAGTCTGATAAATGCTTCTTTATAGGATATCCTAGGAAAACCAAAGGATATTACTTCTATAACAGGGAAGATGGCAAAGTTTTCGTTGCCCGAAATGGTGTCTTTTTTGAGAAAGAGTTTCTTTCAAAAGGAGTCAGTGGAAGAAAGGTGCAACTCGAAGAAATTCGGGAAACATCTGAAAGTGTTTCAACTCCATCAACCTCTACAGATGAACAAATTGTTGTTGAACTCAGAGATGAGGCATCACCCCATGAGATCTAAAAGGCCACGTCAATTGCCTATAAGGTATGGGCATGACGTATTATTGTTGAATAATGATGAGCCTAAGTCTTTTGAGGAAGAAATGATGGACCCAGACTTTGAGAAATGGCTTGAAGCCATGAAATCCGAGATAGACTCCATGAGTGACAATCAGGTTTGGAATCTGGTCGATCCTCTTGATGGTGTTAAAACCATTGAGTGCAAATGGATCTATAAGAAAAAGATTGATATGGATGGAAATGTTCGCATTCATAAAGCTCGACTAGTCGCAAAAGGGTTTCGACAAGTTCAAGGGGTTGACTACGATGAGACTTTCTCACCGGTAGCGATGCTTAAATCTATACGGATCATTCTAGCTATTGCTGCATTTTTCGACTATGAGATATGGCAAATGGATGTCAAAACGGCTTTCCTTAATGGAAACCTAAGTGAGGATGTATACATGACACGACCTGAAGGTTTTGTCGATCCAAAGAATGCTACGAAAGTATGCAAACTTCAAATGTCCATTTATGGGTTGAAGCAAGCATTTCGGAGTTGGAATATACGTTTTGATGAAGAGATCAAAAGGTTTGGTTTCGTCAAGAACAAAGAAGAACCTTGTGTTTACATGAAGGTTAGTGGGAGCGCACTCGTTATTCTAATCTTATATGTAGATGACATATTATTGATCGGGAATGATATTCCAATGCTGGAATCGGTTAAGGTATCATTGAAAAATAGTTTTTCCATGAAGGACCTAGGAGAGGTAGCATATATCTTAGGAATAAAGATCTATAGAGATAGATCAAGAAGGCTAATTGGATTAAGCCAAAGTACCTACATTGACAAGGTTTTGATTCGGTTCAGCATGCAGGATGCCAAGAAAGGGTTCTTGCCTATGTCACATGGCATAAGTCTTAGCAAGAGTCAGTGTCCTTCGACAACTGATGAGCGAGACCGTATGATTGGTATTCCGTATGCTTCAGCTATTGGATCCATCATGTATGCCATGATATGTACTCGACTAGATGTGTCATATGCTCTAAGTGTTACGAGTAGATACCAAACTGATCCCGGTGAAGGTCACTGGACAGCTGTGAAAAACATTCTTAAGTACTTGAGAAGGACTAAGGATGCCTTCCTAGTTTATGGCGGTGATGAAGAGCTCGTTGTAAATGGTTACACCGATGCAAGCTTCCAAACCGACAAAGATGATTATAGTTCGCAATCTGGTTATGTATTCATTTTGAATGGAGGAGCAGTGAGCTGGAAAAGTTCCAAGCAAGGGACGGTTGCTGATTCTACGACGGAGGCCGAGTACACTGCGGCTTCTGAAGCTGCGAAGGAAGGTGTTTGGATAAGGAATTTCATTGCTGAATTGGGTATGGTTCCGAGTGCCTTGGGCCCAATGGATCTCTATTGTGATAATAATGGAGCCATTGCGTAGGCTTAGGAGCCTAGATCCCATCAGAAGTCCAAACATATACTCAGGCGTTACCACCTTATTCGCGAATTGGTGGATAGAGGATATGTTAAGATATGCAAAATTCATACGGATTTAAATGTTGCTGATCCATTCACAAAGCCTCTCACACAGCCAAAGCATGAGGCGCACACAAGAGCTATCCGTATTAGATACTCAAATGATTGACTCTAGTGCAAGTGGAAGACTGTTGGAAATATGCCCTAGAGGCAATCATAGAGACGATTATATTTCATTATGTTCATAACATTTGATAATATGTTATCTTGTTCCTTGAATTAATTATTAGTTATATAGATCAATGAGTATGTGACTTGTTGGTAAAACTCTTTATTTTATATGATATCATTCTAAAAGTATCCCTGGTCGAATGTCACTGGCCGAAGCTGATGATATCCCACTCTCAGATCAATCTTGGAGAAAACTCGAGCTCCAGTTAATTGATCGAAGAGGTCATCGATACGGGGCAAAGGGTACTTATTCTTTACCGTTACTTCATTAAGTGGATGGTAATCAACGCACATGCGCAGCTGCCTTGTCCTTTTTCGACAAAGATTGCCGAGCATCCCCAAGGAGATGAGCTAGGCGGATGAAACCCTTCTCTTGAAGCTCACCCACCGCTTCTTCAACTCCACCAACTCGATGGGGTCCATCCGTAGGGCCTCTTCAAATCGGGCGGTACCGGAACCAACTCAATGACAAACTCGAGGTCTCGAATGGTGGCATCCCCGAAGGTCGTCGGGAAGACATCAACAAAGTCACATACCACCGACTCCACTAATATCTAGAGCGGGCTTCGCCGAGCGCGAAAAGATGCGGACCTCGCAGCCGGCGCAAAGCTAACTCGCCGTCAAGGATCGTGAGGTAGATGAGCCTCCTAGCGCAATCAATTTGTCCCATGTGCTGAGACAACCAATCCATGCCTAGGATTACATCTAAGCTTGCCAATCGAAGGAGGATAAGGTTTGCCAAGAATCCTACCCCTTCTATCTCAACAGGGACATCCCTACACTCAGACTCAGCTCTCAATTCCGAACCGGGAGAGCGAATGAGCAGCGAGATCAACAATGGAGTAAAAAGAAGACCTCCCACAGCAGCAAAAGACTCCGAAACAAATGAATGAGATGCGCCTGAATCAAACAAAACTGTAGCAGGGAAAGAGTTAACCGAAAGGGTACCCAACACGACGCCGGGTGCCTCCGTGCCTCCTCCGCGGAGATGAGGTTGACGCGCCACTACCCACGCCTTGGGTAGCGGGACAACCTTCGATCCCGGGAGGACCACCTCCTCGCCCGCGCCCTCCATTAGGACGAGGGCCGCTCACCCTGTTAGGGCAACTATTGGCATAATGCCCTTCTCGTTGCATGAAAAGCAAGTGACCCGGCGGCCGGATTGCGGGGCCACCTCGCTGGTTCGCAGCGCACGTGGATCGGGCACGGCTTGAGGGCGAGGAACCGTGCCGGCCTCGGTGGTAGTGAAGCCACGAACGGGCCCTCGGGTAGGCTGTGAGGACCCGGTTTATTCGGCTTGTCTTGCTTAACCATCCACTTGGTCCTAACAAGACAAATCAAATAAACTAAGCCTCGAGATATGTATACTTCAAGAAATGCAGATATACACCCTGCTACAAAATCATGCATCAATTCCATTCATACACATAGAGCCAAGCAAAAGCAACAATCAAAGACATAGATAATATAAATAGAGTTATTACAAAAGAGAGGCCGACCGCCAAAAGTCATACAAATAAGTAAATACACAATGAAGCAAAATGGCCATAAGATGGCGATGAACAAAGCCAATCGGTGTGCCTTTACCCACAAGGCAACCAACCGACCGCCAAGCTAATCGCCCAAACAAACAAGCAACACTGACTCACAAAAGTGAGGCCCTTGGGGCTCACCTTCTTCCTCTGCAACAATTATTATTAAGCAAAGCGGATGAGTACAAAACTTATTTTTGTACTGCAAGACCGACGTGTGAGATAGCGTAACTATAATTAACTACATGCAAGCTTTATTTAAGTGGATGAGGCTCGACTTATTTTCAAAGATAAAGCAAGTTTTCATTTGCAATAAGGTAATAGATTCAAAGCAAGTTTGTAATTAACTTTTATTTTTCAAATAAAAGAGAGACAATTATAACAATAGATAAATGACAACACCATCCTAGAAGTGACTAACCCATAGTCACCACAACAATAGCATGAAGTACCCTTCGCACTCACCCATGTCAAGTTTAAGTTTTTAAAAGGTTGTAGTCTAGTTCTTGCACGACCTTACCAAGCATGTCCATAACCTAGGACGAGGCTATTCGAATAGTTTTAACCCGCAGGGTGTACCAATGTACCCACAGGATAGACCGCCTTTCCACCAGCCACGGTTAGCACACTTCCTTTGGTATGCAGGCATGGCTAAGTCTAACAAGACGCTTTCCAATGGACGATGCTAATTAAGAGCCGCAACCCACGGGAGAAAGACACATTAGACAGCCTAACCGGTCTGCTAATGCTCCCCTCCAAACACCACACACAAGAACACACCCACCAACCAGCTCATAATTAACACCTCCTAAAGTACTTAGTCAAGAGAGGTTCCATATCCCCCTCGTGTGGTTAGCACGCAATAAGCGCTTGGCTTAGTGACACAAGTAACTCGGTCCTTGGGGACTTAGGCACCATTCCAACACACCCAACAGATCACACCAACATACCATTGTTGTAACAGCCCTAACTTAGGGTTTGTATTTCAAATGTAAAATTTTGAGGAGGAATAAAAACTTTTGTTGTCTCTTCAAATCATTTGGAAGTTTTCCAAATTTTCCCTAGCAATTTCCATTTTCTAGAATTAAATTCTTGTGAATGGAAATTGTTGTCAGCAAATTCTTGGCTTTCAAACTTGTGATCATCCTCTGCAAATATTTTTCCTAGCATCTTGATCATCCTAGCTACCTCTCTGAATTATTTCACAATTTTTAGATTTTGTTTGCTATTTCAAATGACCAAGTCAAACTAGTTGAAAACCTGGTCAAACCCTAGGTCAGCATGCTTGTGAATTTTCTGCAGAACTTTTCAGTGCATAGAAAGTTCTGGAAAATTTATGCAATGTTGTTCTCTGTCTCTAGTAGCTATCATAAAAATTTCGAAATTTTTGGAGCTTAGAGCTACCTCTAAAATTCCCAAAACCTTCTCTGTCTTTTAAATCAAATTCTAAAATATCGTTCCTCTGCCCGAACCCAACTCAGGCTCGAGTCCGACTCGCACATTTGGTTCGGTCGCGTCAACTAGCTGCACCGCGCGAGTCCAATCGATCGTAACCGTCCGATGAAGATCGAACAATCCACGTGCGCGCATGCAACCGACTGTCCGAATGCATACACTAATCTCAGCCGTCCGTTTTAGATCCAACGGTCGGCGCGATATTGATCGAGTCTAACTCGGGCTCGCGCCGTTTTGCTGCTGTCGCTGACAAGGCGGACCCACCTGCAGGTCATCCCCGCCACGTCGCCTCGCCAGCTCCAGCGCACCGCTCGCCCGCGCGCTCTCGCCGCCGCTGCATGCACGCTGCCACCTAGCTTCACCGGTCTTTTCACCGCCCACCGCCTCACCTCGCTGCCTCCGCCTGCTCCTACAAAAGCCATCGAGGGTTTTCCTACTCGCTGTCTCCATTGCCTTTCTTCTCCATCGAGCCCAGAGCCGTAGCGCCGCGCGCCGCTTCGAGCATTTCACCACTCCGTGAGCTCCGGCCATCGCCGATAGCGCCACGGTGTGCCTAGCATCCCGTGGAAGTAAACCCTCAAGGAATTTCGTGATTCATCGTCGTGGAGTCGCGCGTGGACTTTCTTCTCCAAGTCCGGCGAAACCGCTTTTCCATCGCCGCATCTTCTCCGGTGAGCTCCACCAATTCTTCGCCGGTGAGCACCACCTGACTCCACCTTTCTTCTCCACTCACTCGTGTCCTCTCGCTCACCCTGTGCCCTGCCGCCGTTAATCGCCTTGCGCCGCCGTGGGGCTCGCCGCCGGTCACTCCGGTGCCTCTCTGCCGCCGCCAGCACACCGGTGAGTTCTCGTAACTCATCGATGCCCATGCGCACGCTAAATTTCATTGTCTTCCTCTCTAGTGCGCCGCACCTTGTCACCCCACCGCCGCCGCCAAGCTCGCCGCGCGCCACCGCAGATGCATCTCCCACGCTCGAGACCACCTACAGTTTCAGTGATCCTCCGGCGACCCATTTTGGCCTTGGTTTCCACCTCGCCGCGCCTCCACCGCCGGCGACGAATCCAGGTCCAGAGCCGCCCGAGATCCTCTGTTCTTTTTCAGTTGTGCTCCTCTCTGTCCGTCTGACAGTGGGGCCCACTCCTTCAAAACCAATTAGTTAGCTGCTAATCATGCTTATGATTGTTCTTTAGTTCACTCTCATGCATGATCAAAGTTTGTAATTGAGGTTTGAAAGTATATTAGTGCAAGTTTCCTTGTAGCTTTACTCTGTTGTCATTTTTATCTGTTGTCAGTAATCTGAAAATTTGTATCATGCTTGTTATTAGGTTTTGTTAGTCTTGATGCCTCCTTTTTGTTGTGGTGGTTAGCATGAAATCATTTAGTTGGTATCTTTAAGTTTCTAAGCTTCTGTTGCCATGCTTGATCATAGGGATAGTTAGCTGCTCATTTTATTTGCCTCTGTACTTTTGAGTTGTCAGTGTTATAAGATTTGGGTAGTGGCCAAATGTTGAAACTTGTTAGCCTTGCAAAATCTAGGTGTGATGCTTAGGGGTATGAATAGTGAGCGTCCTTAGCATCCTATCTTAGGTAGAAGATTTTTGTTTAGCATTTCTTAGTTGGATACTTGGCTAGTTATGCTTTCAATAGCTTCTTGTAGATTTTGTGCTCTCACCACAATAGTGGTTTCAGATAGCTAGCTGATTTTGATGTGTTAACTTGATGATTAAATAATAGATGTGCATACAATCACCATCAAAGCTCGTCCAAAGTTTAAAGCATGTTAGAAGTTTGATTTTGTGGTTAACCTAGCAAATGAGTGGATGGGTCTCAGTAGCAATTATTTGTCATTCTTTGTGATAGTCTAGCCTTGGTGTATATATTGGTGTTTGTATTTGATGTTTGAAGTTTTGCGGTGTTATTCGTTCTTATTATTTGCTTTGTTCGATCGTTAGGCTTCGATATTTGCGGCAACCCCGAGGACGATCCTCCGCAACAACTTGAGCAACAAAGAGCGTGCAAGCAAGGTTTGATCATGATAATCCCAGTATTTTAAAGTCTAATATTTTGTTTCATTTGTATGCATGCATTGCTTAATTTGTGTTAAATTGATTAGTTAAATCAGTAGTGCATATCCCGTAGACAAAATATTGATCTCTACTACCGAGCCTAGGTTATTTGCTGTGATTAGAGATCATTGGATGATCTCTTGTCACTTAGTAGATCCGGTCAACTTGCTTAGACATGCTTAGCTATCGGTAGAATCAAGGTTATCGACTTTAGTCGGTAACCTTGATCACACAAAATTTACTATAACTTTATGTTTTAGCATTTCGCTATGTTTAATTACAAAATTAAAAATGAAAACAAAAATGATTTAGACTTGGGCACAATGGTAAGACTGGTGTGATCTGTTGGGTGTGACCGAAAGGTGCCCGAGCCGCTTAAGGACCGAGTTACTTGCGCCACCGATCGAGCATTTTGCGTGCTAACCACACTAGAGTATATGGACCTCTCTTGACCTAGTACTTTGGCGTGTATTGGCTCCCGGTCGCAGGAGGTCGCAGGAGGGACGGAGGTGGGAGCATGGTAGTTGTCCGAAAAGCTTTATCCTGAGTGGGTAGTTGTCTTTTCGGCTTTACCATGTAAGCGTATGGGTTTCTATCCATACGAGCGGCTCGGGGTTGATACACAATATTGGAAACAGTCTCGTAGGACTTAGCCGTGCCAGCATACCTTCGGAAGTGTGTTTTGGCTTAAAGGCGGTCTGAAGTGTGGGTACATTGGTACACCCCTGCAGGGTTAAAACTATTCGAATAGCCTCGTCCTAGGTTATGGACACGCCTGATACGCCCGTAAGAACTAGACTACAACATTTAAATTAAAACTTGATGGGTGGTACGAATGGGATTCGTGCTATTGTTGGGGTGACTATTGGGATAGTCACTTCTAGGTTGTTTATCTTTCGCTTTTGTTATTAATATCCGCATCAGATTTCAATCTTAAAAATGAATTGCAAACTTGCCTTTAAACCAGATACCTTATTGCAAACAAAAATTGGCTTTGTGCAAATAAAACATATGGCCTCCACTAAACAAGCTCGCATGTAGCATATGAACAGTCCGCTAGTTCACACGTCGGTCTTGCGGGTACAAAGACAATCTTTGTACTCGTGTGCTTTGCTTAATGTTTTTGTTGCAGAGGAAGAAGGTGAGCCTCGTGGTCCTCACTACGTGAGTCAGGCTGTCGTCGCCGTGGGTGACGACTAGTCTTGGCGGTCGGTCGGATGCCTTGTGGGTTGAAGGCACGCGATTGGCTTTGTTTATAGCCATCTTATGGCACTTTGCTTCATTGTCGTTCTTGTTATTTGTGTATCTTGTGGCCATCGACCATTGTCCGTAATATCTTTGCTATTTGTTTATCTTCCGCTTGGAAGTGTGGTGTTTGGACTCTATGTGTGGAATGGAGTTGATGTCTAATTTTGTACCGGTGTGTATATCGCTTTAGGAAGTATACATATCTCGAGGATCGATTTATTTGATTTGTGATGCTTGGACCGGTGGTTGGTTAGCATTACAAACCAAATAAACTGGGTCCTCACAAAGTTGGTATCGAGCCATTCGACCGTAGTAACCCAAGCATAGTCGTCCTTAGGATATTTTGAAAGTCTTATTTTCAAATTATAAAAGGGTTTGTGAAAACCTAGGCGATTCTCGATTTTATTCCTTATCTATCTTAGCTTTCTACTCTCATCTTACTCTAATTTAAGTTTTGAAACTTGGTTTCTCTCTTTACCTTTCAAAAGATAGTTACTACAGGTGGAATTAGTTTGGGGAGAACCATGAAGTTTAATCCAACTAAAACTTGTGGGGATAATAGGTAAGATGTAAAGGAGTAGTTATGTGTCCGATTTTTTTGGTCGAACTTTATCCCGCTTGTGTTTGTTTCTGACTGCTTTCATGAATTTTGGGTTTTCTTGCTCTTAAATTTGTTGCTAACTTGTCTTAGTAAAACAGATGGCCGGAGAACGCGCGTGGCGATCAAGCAGTGGTCATGATGAGGAGCTTCCCCTCCTCCGACCATGGTCGAGGTGCTCGCCGATCGAGCGAAACCGCATGGACCAGACGCGCATCTTGGAGGTTATTGCTAGGAATACCTCCACTCCGCCGGTGGTGGCGCCACCGACTCGCGGGGACTTGCAGAGTTCCTCCGCACGCAGCCACCGACTTTCTCCCGCCCCGAGGACCTCTCGATGCGGATGATTGGTCGCGCATGGTTGAGCGGAAGCTCAACATAGCTCGATGCGAGCGCAGACAAGGCACTCTTCGCATCCCACCGCCTTGAGGGCGCAAACTCTCATGGTGGGAGAACTATCTCGCCATGCAGCCCGCGGCCATGTGGTCGCGTGGGAGGAGTTCCGCCGCCTTTCGTCGGGCCCACATCCCGGATGGCCCGATGAAGTCAAGAAAAGGAGTTCCTCGCGCTCAAGCAAGGGCGCAAATCGTGATTTGAGTACCTTTACGAGTTCAATCATCCGCTCGTTATGCTCCGGTGAGGTGGCCTCGATGAGGCTAAGCAGAGAAGTTTATGGATGGCTTGTCCGAGGAGCCGCAGGACAAGCTATCTATTGTGGACTTCTCGGACTTTCGTGCCTTGGTAGATAAGGCCATCGTTGCAGAGCATAAGGCAAAGGCGCTGGCGAGTCCATAGCGCAAATGGGAGGCGATCGCCTACTCACACCGGCCTCGTTCGTCCTCGGCCGGGCCAAGCACCGATGGCCCGTTCTTTTGCTCCACCGGCGCCGAGACCATCTCGCACCAGCTCCTCGCCCACCGCAGCCGTGAGCCACCACGTGCGCCGCGATCCAAAGAAGAGAGCGGTCTCCGCAATCTGGCGGCCGAGGTGACTTGTTTTCGCTGCCACAACAAGGGCCACTACGCCAACGCTTGCCCTCAGAGTGTTGCAGTAGCCCCTCGTCCTAATGGAGGACGCGGCGGGAGTGGTCACCGCTCGACGGAAGATTATCCGAAGCCCTGTGGTGCGGCGTGGTCGAGTCAACCACCTTCACCGAGGAGGCTCAGGAGGCGCCAGATGTCGTGATTGGTACACTTCTTGTTAATTCCCGTCCTGCTGCAGTATTATTTGATTCTGGAGCATCGCATTCTTTTATTTCAAGATCATTTGCTGCTGTTAGTGGTCTTCGTTGTGTTCCTTTGGGAGTTCCTTTGCTCATCCGCTCTCCGGGGTCGGAAATGAGAGCTGATTTACAGTGTCGGGATGTTCCTATCATGGTCAAAGGAGTGGGATTTTTGGCAAATCTTATTCTGCTCAGTTCAGCAAGCCTGGATGTGATTCTTGGCATGGATTGGTTGTCCCAACACTTGGGGCAGATCGATTGTGCCAGGAAGATTGTCTATCTCACCACTCTTCAAAGTAGCAGTCGGATTTTCGCCACAGCTTCAGGGGCCACATCTATGTGTATTAGAGGCAAAGCCAGCCTTGCAGATTCATGATGTTCCCATAGTATCTGACTTTGTGGATGTCTTTCCTGAAGATTTGCCCGGGATGCCTCCGGTTCGAGACCTGGAGTTTGTCATCGAGTTGCTGCCCGGTACCGCCCCGATTTCGAAGGCGCCGTATCGGATGCCTCCCAATGAGCTAGAAGAATTGAAGAAGCAGCTTGGTGAGCTCCAAGCAAAGGGTTTCATCCGTCCCGCCATCTCCTTGGGGTTGTCCGGTGATCTTTGTGAAGAAGAAGGACAAGACTTTGCGTATGTGTGTTGATTACCGCCCTCTCAATGAAGTGACGGTGAAGAACAAATATCCTCTCGCCCGCATTGATGATCTTTTGACCAGCTTGTCCGAGCTCGTGTGTTCTCCAAGATTGATCCGAGATCGGGCTATCATCAAGTCCGGATCGGTCGAGGATATTCAAGACGGCTTTCACTACTCGTTATGGCACAGACGAGTACACCGTCATGTCTTTCGGATTAACCAATGCTCCAGCTTTGTTCATGAACTTGATGAATTCAGATTCATGGAGTTTTGGACAAATTTGTGGTGGTCTTCATTGATGATATTCTTATTTATTCCAAGATCAAGCGAGCATGCCGAGCATCCAAGATTGTTTTGGGCAAATTGCGGGAGCACCACTATATGCGAAGTTCAACAAATGTGAGTTTCGTTGAAGGAAGTGGCATTCTTGGGCCATGTTCTTTCACCGAGGCATAGTCGTGGATCCCAAAGAAGGTCGGGCGATGTTCTATCTTGGGACACCAAGTCGACCATCGATGTGCGGAGTTTTCTTGGTTTAGCGGGCTACTATCGCCGCTTTATCGAGAACTTCTCCAAGATCGCAGCCGATGACCGAATTGCTCAAGAAGGACAAGAAGTTTGTATGGTCCTCTCGCTTGTGATGAGAGCTTTCGTGAGCTCAAACGGCGATTGACTTCACTCAGTCCTTACTCTTCCCGATATCCGCAAGAGCTTCGATATTTATTGCGATGCCTCTCGTCGGGACTCGGGTGTGTTCTTATGCAGAAGGCAAAGCGGTTGCCTATGCATCTAGGCAGGTGAGGCCTCATGAGCTTAACTATCCCACCCATGATTTAGAGCTTGCTGCAGAGTTCATGCACTCAAGATTTGGCGGCATTATTTGATCGGAAACCGTGAGGTGTATTCCGATCATAAGAGTTTGAAATACTTATTTACTCACCGATTTGAACCTCGTGCGAGGGGATGGTTGGAATTAATCAAAGATTATGACATGGGTATTGAGATCACCGGCAAGGCCAATGTGGTTCTTGATGCACTTAGTCGAAAGGTGTATTGCAATACTTTGATGATCCAAGAGCAAAGAACTGCGCTTCTTGCGAAATTCAGCGCCTCAACTTGGGTTTGGTTGAGCATGGTTCCCTTGTCGCCTTGGTTGTGCAACCAACCTTGGTGGATCGATCAAGGCAAAGACAAAGCAATCGATGATGGCGTGGGTAAAATCAAGCGTAACATCGAGAATGGATCAGCCAAGTGTTTCACGTAAGATGAGCACGGTGTTGTGTGGTTTGGGCAGCGCCTTGTGGTCCCAAAGGTCCCGAGTTGCGGATTTGATTTCGCAGAGGCCCATGACTCGCCTTTGTCCATCCATCCCGGGCTACCAAGATGTACCAAGATCTGCGCAGAGATTTCGTGGACTCGCATGAAGCGCGAGATTGCCGTGTTCGTGGCCGATGTGACATATGTTGTCGTGTCAAGGCCGAGCATCGGCCCCAATGGTCTTCTTCACCCTTACCTATACCGAATGGAAGTGGGATTCAGAGGCATGGATTTTATCACCGGTCCGCCTGCACTCCCGCAGGAAGGATGCATTATGGGTTATCGCCGATCGATTGACGAAGGTGGCTCATTTCCTTCCGAAGACGATCAAGATTGATGTGAATCGCTTAGCGGATCTTTACATATCCCGTATTGTGAGTCCGCATGGTGTGCCACGAACAATTGTGTCGATCATGGTTCTCTGCTCACCTCTCGGTTTTGGCATAGTCCGCAGAAGCCATGGGGACCCGTCTTTCATTCAAAGCTCACCTATCATCCTCGTGATCGATGGTCGACGGAGCGCGCCAATCAGTGCTTGAAGATATGCTCCGTGCTTGTGTTCTTTCCTATGGAAAGAATTGGGAGAAGTGCATACCGCTTGCCGAGTTCTCCTACAACAACAGCTTCCAGGCTAGTCTCGGTATGGCACCATTTGAGGCCTTGTATGGACGACGCTGCAGAACACCGTTGAACTGGTCAGAAACTGGTGAAAGGCAGTTCTTTGGTCCAGATTCCATCAATGAGGCTGAAAGTCAAGTGCAGTTGATTCGTGAGCACTTGCGCGTAGCTCAGTCCAGGCAGAAGAGCTATGCAGATCGGCGTCGCCGTGAGTTGAGTTTCCAGCCCAATGACTTTGTGTATCTCAAAGTCTCACCTCTGAAGGGACATCGTCGTTTCGGTGTCAAGGGCAAACTGGCTCCTCGATATGTCGGGCCGTATCGCATCATCGACAGAGTGGGAGCTGTTGCTTACAAGTTAGAGTTGCCAGCTACACTTGAAGGGGTGCATGATGTTTTCCATGTGTCACAATTGAAGAAGTGCCTCCGTATTCCAGTTGAGGAAACACCATTGGAAAATATCGATGTGCAGGAAGATCTGTCTTATCGTGAGCGTCCCGTTCGTATCCTCGAAGAAGCTGAACGCAGAACAAGGAACCGTGTGATTAAGTTCCTTAAAGTTCAGTGGTCGAACCACTCCGAGGATGAAGCCACTTGGGAGCGGGAAGATCGCCTCCGAGCAGATTACCCGTCTTTCTTCTCCCAGTGATCAGAATCTCGGGGCGAGATTCCTGTAAGGGGGGGAGATTTGTAACAGCCCTAACTTAGGGTTTGTATTTCAAATGTAAAATTTTGAGGAGGAATAAAAACTTTTGTTGTCTCTTCAAATCATTTGGAAGTTTTCCAAATTTTCCCTAGCAATTTCCATTTTCTAGAATTAAATTCTTGTGAATGGAAATTGTTGTCAGCAAATTCTTGGCTTTCAAACTTGTGATCATCCTCTGCAAATATTTTTCCTAGCATCTTGATCATCCTAGCTACCTCTCTGAATTATTTCACAATTTTTAGATTTTGTTTGCTATTTCAAATGACCAAGTCAAACTAGTTGAAAACCTGGTCAAACCCTAGGTCAGCATGCTTGTGAATTTTCTGCAGAACTTTTCAGTGCATAGAAAGTTCTGGAAAATTTATGCAATGTTGTTCTCTGTCTCTAGTAGCTATCATAAAAATTTCGAAATTTTTGGAGCTTAGGAGCTACCTCTAAAAATTCCCCAAAACCTTCTCTGTCTTTTAAATCAAATTCTAAAAATACTGTTCCTCGGGCCCGAACCCAACTCAGGCTCGAGTCCGACTCGCACATTTGGTTCGGTCGCGTCAACTAGCTGCACCGCGCGCGAGTCCAATCGATCGTAACCGTCCGATGAAGATCGAACAATCCACGTGCGCGCATGCAACCGACCTGTCCGAATGCATACACTAATCTCAGCCGTCCGTTTTAGATCCAACGGTCGGCGCGATATTGATCGAGTCTAACTCGGGCTCGCGCCGTTTTGCTGCTGTCGCTGACAAGGCGGACCCACCTGCAGGTCATCCCCGCCACGTCGCCTCGCCAGCTCCAGCGCACCGCTCGCCCGCGCGCTCTCGCCGGCTTCGCCGCTGCATGCACGCTGCCACCTAGCTTCACCGGTCTTTTCACCGCCCACCGCCTCACCTCGCTGCCTCCGCCTGCTCCTACAAAAGCCATCGAGGGTTTTCCTACCTCGCTGTCTCCATTGCCTTTCTTCTCCATCGAGCTCCAGAGCCGTAGCGCCGCCGCCGCTTCCGAGCATTTCACCACTCCGGTGAGCTCCGGTCATCGCCGAGAAGCGCCACGGTGTGCCTAGCATCCCGTGGAAGTAAACCCCTCAAGGAATTTCGTGATTCATCGTCGTGGAGCTGCGCGTGGACTTTCTTCTCCAAGTCCGCCGAAACCGCCTTTTCCATCGCCGCATCTTCTCCGGTGAGCTCGGCCAATTCTTCGCTCGGTGAGCACCACCGACTCCACCTTTCTTCTCCACTCACTCGTGTCCTCTCGCTCACCCCGTGCCTCGCCGCCGTTAATCGCCTTGCGCCGCCGTGGGCTCGCCGCCGGTCACCCGGTGCCTCTCTGTCGCCGTAAGCACACCGGTGAGTTCTGGTAACTCATCGATGCCCATGCGCACGCTAAATTTCATTGTCTTCCTCTCTAGTGCGCCGCACCTTGTCACCCCACCGCCGCCGCCAAGCTCGTCGCCGCCGCCACCGCAGCGGCATCTCCGGCGCCTCGAGACCACCTACGATTTGATGATCCTCCGCGACCCATTTTGGCCTTGGTTTCACCTCGCCGCGCCTCCACCGCGGCGATTTAATCCAGTCCGAGCCGCCGAGATCCTCTGTTTTTTCGATTGTGCTCCTCTCTGTCCGTCGGCGATGTGGGGCCTACTCCTTCAAAACCAATTAGTTAGCTGCTAATCATGCTTATGATTGTTCTTTAGTTCACTCTCATGCATGATCAAAGTTTGTAATTGAGGTTTGAAAGTATATTAGTGCAAGTTTCCTTGTAGCTTTACTCGTTGTCATTTTTATCTGTTGTCGAATCAAAATTTGTATCATGCTTGTTATTAGGTTTTGTTAGTCTTGATGCCTCCTTTTTGTTGTGGTGGTTAGCATGAAATCATTTAGTTGGTATCTTTAAGTTTCTAAGCTTCATTGCCATGCTTGATCATAGGGATAGTTAGTCGCTCATTTTATTTGCCTCTGTACTTTTGAGTTGTCGGTGTTATAAGATTTGGGTAGTGGCCAAATGTTGAAACTTGTTAGCCTTGCAAAATCTAGGTGTGATGCTTAGGGGTATGAATAGTGAGCGCCCTTAGCATCCTATCTTAGGTAGAAGATTTTGTTTAGCATTTCTTAGTTGGATACTTGGCTAGTTATGCTTTCAATAGCTTCTTGTAGATTTTGTGCTCTCACCACAATAGTGGTTTCAGATAGCTAGCTGATTTTGATGTGTTAACTTGATGATTAAATAATAGATGTGCATACAATCACCATCAAAGCCTGTCCAAAGTTTAAAGCATGTTAGAAGTTTGATTTTGTGGTTAACCTAGCAAATGAGTGGATGGGTCTCTGTAGCAATTATTTGTCATTCTTTGTGATAGTCTAGCCTTGGTGTATATATTGGTGTTTGTATTTGATGTTTGAAGTTTTGCCGGTGTTATTCGTTCTTATTCGCTGTTTTGTTCGATCGTTAGGCTTCGATATTTGCGGCAACCCTGAGGACGATCCTCCGCAACAACTTGAGCAACAGCAGCCAGGCAAGCAGTTTGATCATGATAATCCCAGTATTTTAAAGTCTAATATTTTGTTTCAGCTGTATGCATGCATTGCTTAATTTGTGTTAAATTGATTAGTTAAATCCGTAGCTGCATATCCTGTAGACAAAATATTGATCTCTACTACCTGAGCCTAGGTTATTTGTCGTGATTAGAGATCATTGGATGATCTCTTGTCACTTAGTAGATCCGGTCAACTTGCTTAGACATGCTTAGCTATCGGTAGAATCTGGCGGTTATCGACTTTAGTCGGTAACCTTGATCACACAAAATTTACTATAACTTTATGTTTTAGCATTTCGCTATGTTTAATTACAAAATTAAAAATGAAAACAAAAATGATTTAGACTTGGGCACAATGGTAAGACTGGTGTGATCTGTTGGGTGTGACCGAAAGGTGCCCAGCCGATTAAGGACCGAGTTACTTGCGCCACCGATCGAGCATTTTGCGTGCTAACCACACTAGAGTATATGGGACCTCTCTTGACCTAGTACTTTGGCGTGTATTGGCTCCGGTCGCAAGAGGTCGCAGGAGGGACGGAGGTGGGAGCATGGTAGTTGTCCAAAAGCTTTATCCCGAGTGGGTAGTTGTCTTTTCGGCTTTACCATGTAAGCGTATGGGTTTCTATCCATACGAGCGGCTCGGGTTGATACACAATATTGGAAACAGTCTCGTAGGACTTAGCCGTACAAAGATACCTTGGAAGTGTGTTTTGGCTTAAAGGCGGTGCGAAGTGTGGGTACATTGGTACACCCCCGCAGGTTAAAACTATTCGAATAGCCTCGCCCTAGGTTATGGACACGCTCGGATACGCCCGTAAGAACTAGACTACAACATTTAAATTAAAACTTGATGGGTGGTACGAATGCGGGATTCGTGCTATTGTTGGGGTGACTATTGGGATAGTCACTTCTAGGTTGTTTATCTTTCGCTTTTGTTATTAATATCCGCATTGTATTTCAATCTTAAAAATGAATTGCAAACTTGCCTTTAAACCTGTATTACCTTATTGCAAACAAAATTGGCTTTGTGCAAATAAAACATATGGCCTCCACTAAACAAGCTCGCATGTAGCATATGAACAGTCCGCTAGTTCACACGTCAGTCTTGCGGGTACAAAGACAATCTTTGTACTCGTGTGCTTTGCTTAATGTTTTTGTTGCAGAGGAAGAAGGTGAGCCTCGTGGTCCTCACTTCGTGAGTCAGTCTGCCGCCGTGGGTGACGACTAGTCTTGGCGGTCCGGTCAGATGCCTTGTGGGTTGAAGGCACGCTGATTGGCTTTGTTTATAGCCATCTTGTGGCACTTTTGCTTCCGCTGTCGTTCTTGTTATTTGTGTATCTTGTGGCCAGTCGGCCATTGTCTGTAATATCTTTGCTATTTGTTTATCTTCCGTTTGGAAGTGTGGTGTTTGGACTCTATGTGTGGAATGGAGTTGATGTCTAATTTTGTACCGGTGTGTATATCGCTCAGGAAGTATACATATCTCGAGGATCAGTTTATTTGATTTGTGATGCTAGGACCAGGTGGTTGGTTAAGCATTACAAACCAAATAAACTGGGGTCCTCACAATTGTGCCCAAGTCAAGATATAATTTTGTTTTCAGTTTTTGATTTGTAAATCAATAAAACACAAGGGTTGGACATAATGGAGTAGTATAAGTATTTGTGTGATCAAGATCATCGACTAAGTCGATGATCGCCCAATACTACCGATAACTAGGCATGGCTAAGCAATATTTATTCGTAATCTACTAAGTGATAAGAGTTCATCCATCGAACTCTAACCACAGCAAATAACCTAGGCTCAGGTAGTAGAGGATAACCATTTACCTGCAGATTATGCAACTAGAGGTCTAACTAATCAATTTAACAACAAAATAGCAATGCATACATAGAAGTTAAACAAAATATTAGACTTTGAAAGTAATGGGATCAATGGGAAATGATCAAACTGCTTGCCTGCTTGTTGTCGCTCAAATTGTTGCGGAGGGTCGTTCTCGGGGTTACCGCAAATATCGAATCCTAAGCGAAAGAGCGAAAACAACCAATAAGAGGAGCAATTACTTAAACAAAAGAGCAAGCAAAAATTATCCAAATGCGACGAAATTTATACACAAGGTAGAATAGGAATAAACCTAGGCATAGAAACTGGAAAAACCTAATTTGGATTTGCGGTGCAAAAGATATTCCCTAAAAACCTATTTTCGGCCATAATTAGCACTGTAGCAAAAATATTTTTCTAGAAAGATTTTGGAGCTGAGATTTTTAGGGTAGCTACCTACTGGTATAGTGGTAACCCATATAAAATTTCAGGTCATTTGGAGTTATATTGAAAGAGTTATGATTTTTCTAAGTTCTAAAACTAGGGCATCATTTATATCAGTAGCAAAGACCACTAGCAAACTGGTCCTTCACTAAAGTTCATCCCTAAAGGAAATTAACAAAATTTGGTTCGCTCTATTCGGACTTACAGATAACAAGTTATGGATTTTCTAAGTTTTTATAGCATTTTTGGAATATTTAATAGAGGCTGAAAAGACTAAAATCGATTCACAACATTTCTGGTTCTTAATAGGGCCTGGAAACATTTCTAGATTAATCTCTAACCTAAAGAAAATTAACACCACTGAAATCACCCAAAAAGGATTTAAAATGAAAAAGATATGAATTTCTAAAGTTTTAACAACATTTTTCAGTAGAAAGATAAAGCTCACCGAGGATTTTTATCTCCCTCAACCGAAAAGAAAAGGCGTGGCTCAACGTGGGCCGCTGATTAGAGATCCGACGGCCCACGCGCACAGCCGATTCAACATGCGCACGCGCGCGCACCGATGGATTTGATTCCAACGATCCAGATCATTGTGACCTTCGGATAGTCCAATTGCTCGCACAACCTGGACCGTTGATCGAGCGATGAAGGGCTGGGATTGAGGGAGCCTTCGGACAGTCCAATTGCTCCCACGATCCCGGCCACAGATCCAATATCGAGCGGTACCGAGGTTGATTGGGCGTTTATGATTTGAACAGGCTCACGACAATAGGGGCCCACCGTCGGACGCAAGTCTGGCGGGCTTAACGCTCGCGCACGTGGAGGGTTTGCAAATGACAGCCCACGTGTCGGCCGAGTGGGCCACGCGCACGTGGTTCAGCGCACGGGGTGATTAAAATGTGCGGGCCCACATGCAAGTGACTGTGGAGGTGGGTTTAGGACAGCTAATGATTACTAACCCATGATTAACAATGATTAGCATTAATGAACGTCATTACTGTGTCCGAGCGACATTACGGCACTGCCGTTTTCGTCCGACAACGAACCCGAGGGTGTTCCCCGGCTTATCGCCGGCGACCCAAGGCACGGCGGCGGGAGCTAAATGCCAAAATGGAACCGCAATAGCATAACGCACACACCGGGACCACCCACACCGCCGGCAGTGTCCCAGAACGGCGGCTAGCCGACGATGAGCGGCGGCGACCAAAACGGCCGAAATGCATAATGACCAAAAGCTCCAAAATAAACCATTCCAGCGGGTGCCAAAGCTTCTAGGGGCTACTAGAAGGGTACCTGAGCACTGGTGGAGCTCGGAGGTGGTCGAGGTGGCTCCGGCGACGAAGAACGGCGTCGGCACCGAAGAAGAAGGAGTGAAGATGACGACTGAGCAACCAGGTGAGACAGGGTCATCACTCTGACTCCACAATAGCTCATATATGCTTCCGAGCAAAGAATTAGGAAATGAAGCTTCTTCTGGCGGTGAGGAAGAAGGGGTGCTCACGGCAAAAGAGGAAATCCCAAAATTGAGTGCTCTGTGAAAAGCAACTACAATTAAGTTAGGGTTTTGCTCAGGAGTAAGGGACACAAACCAAGCAAAAGAAGGGAAGAAAACCACCTGAGCGCGGGTTGCACCGAGGAGCTCCCAGCTCAACAATGGCGGCCGATAGGGTTCTGGAGATTTGGGCTCAAGCAAGCAAGGAGAGTGCAAGCTGGAGCTCAAGGGGGTGTAAAGAAAGCTACTGAAGGTCTTGAGGGGCTTAAGTAGCCGCGGGGACGAAAAGAGTAGCAAGCACATGCCCATGGGGGGGACTTCGGTCCACAGCGGCGTGCGGTCGCTTGGAGCGACGGGAGCAGGTAAGAGACGACTTTGGGGAGGGGGAGCCGGTGTGCATTTAATGCATGGCAGCATTTAGCCGTTTAAAGGGCTCAAGGAGGTGACAAGTCACCTCCTCTCTCTGCCATGGCGCACAGGCACGCACGCGCGCGGCGGAAGGAGGAAGATGACCAGCGACCCGGGTGGCCCCACCGGTCAGTGACACAAAGTGGTTCGAACCCAAAGTGTTTTAGTGGGTTGAGCCCAACCTCATTAGATGCTGGCCGCCGGATGAGATTTGAACGGCCACGATGCGATCGCTAATTGTAAAGACTGAAGTGAACCGGTACGGTCCCGCGATGGTTGGATCAGGATCCAACGGCTGAAAATCGGGGGCAACCGACCTGTCCGAATGCCCCACCGATCTGGGCCGTTCGACATGGATCCAATGGTCCAGATCGCACGCGCAACCTCACGAGTCGCTCGGTGCGGTTAGGTGGTTCGGCCGAGTCAATTGACTCGAGCCCGAGCCTGACTCGAGTCCAATGAACAGTGAAGACCAACTAGGATTTGGATTTTAAAGCTGAAATTTTGGGGATTTAATTGAGATATCAAATCAACTCCAAAATTTATGAAATTTTAACTGGAGCATCCTGACCTTAGGGTTAACCTTCCATAAAATTTCCAGAGATTTTTGTGCACTGGAATCTTCCCAAAAATTTCCATAAGTTTAAAACAGAGGTTTGACCAAGGTTTGACTTGCCTCTAAAATATTTCAAATAATTGCCAAAAATTATGAAATAATTCAGAGGTGTTACCAAGCAACCCTAGAACCAAGGAAAATTATTTCCAAGGGTTTGACAAAAGATTGGACCAAGGAGGTTGTTGCCTTGATAATTGAGGCTTTTGATTTTGAATTTTCCAAAAATTCTTTTACAAGAATTTTCAGAAAGTTCAAGAGCACAAGGGTGTAAGAAATGTTTTAATTTACCCTCAATTTCTTACATTTGAAACACAAGCCAAAATGGGGATGTTACAAGGCCCGACACGGGGACGAGAGAGGCCGGCCTGTGCAGACCGCTGGGCCTCCCACTTGCGCTTGCGGGGACTCGCCCAGCGCTTTCGCCTTGTGCTCAGCAACAATGGCCTTGTCCACCAAGGCCTGAAAGTCAGCAAAGTCCACAATGGAGAGCTTGTCTTGCAGCTCCTCAGACAAACCCTCCATGAACTTCTCCTGCTTGGCCTCATCAGTGGCCACCTCAGATGGAGCATAACGAGCCAAGTGGCTGAACTCGTACAAGTACTCCATCACTGACTTACGCCCTTGCTTGAGCGCGAGAAACTCCTTCTTCTTGACTTCATCAAGCCGGCAGGATGTGAGCTCGACGAACGCCGCCGAACTCATCCCAAGAGACGGTGTGGCCGCGGGCTGCATGGCCAAGAAGTTCTCCCACAGAGAGTGCTGCCTGCGGTGATGGGAGGCAAAGAGTGCCCTATCTGGTCCAGCACCGAGCAACATCGAGCTTACGCTCAACTTGCGCAGCCGGTCATCCGCGCCCAATGGGTCCTCGGACACGGAGAACGTGAAGTGAGTGCGAAGAAACTCGGCAAGGCCCCACGAGGTCGATGTCCACCCCTTGCCGGATCCCGAGGCACCGGAAAGGCGGAGGTGTTGCGCGCGATAACATCCAGCCAGACCCTCCCGTCCTCCGAGCGGTTGCGCTCGATCTCAAGAAGGACCTCAGCCATGGTCGGAGGAGGCGGAAGCTCCTCATCCAAACCAGGCTGCTGACCACGGCCGCTACGAGTACCTCCAGCCATCCTGCTTCAAGAAATTTAGGTTAGAAACCAAAGCACTAATAGTAGAAGTTGATGAAAGCGAAAAGCTAACGATTAGGGGAATGAGATATCACCCTAACCGTAAGCCAGCACATCAAGTAAACAATCTTCAAATGTTTCCAAAGAAGCTCCAAAACAGCAAGGAAACTCCAAACCAAGCTCAACTTCTCAATGCCATTAACCCGTATTGAATGAACGAGTAATAGTGGGAGAAGATAAAAATTTCAGCTCCTTGCAACAAGTCTAACACTACTCGAGAGCAAGGTTAAATCAGCGAAATAGGTGTTAGATACTTAGCTAACTAGTATCACATCTTACCCTTTTATGCCCACAAGTTTTAATTGATTAACCTCTCATTTTCTACCCTAGTTAGAACCTTTGAGCTTGCTGTCCGGAAATTGAATGACCGCTGTCCAGATTTCGCATCCAAGCCTCCTAATTGAAATCTTCAACTTCGGAAGCTTCAAAACCTTGTAGAGGGCAGCTAACACTTCAATTTGCCAAACTCATTGGTCCCAAAACCCAATTAATCGATAACAACTATCTTTAGAGGGAAGGAGAGGAAAACAACTTTTAAAAATCAAATTAGAGCAAGGTGAGATAGAAAGCTAAGATAGGTAAGGAGTAAAATCTGAGAATTTACTTAAGCTTTCATAAATCATTTGATACTTTGAAATTAAGTTTTCTAAAATATCCTAAAGACGATCAAGCTTGGGTTACTACGGTTGGAATGGCTCTGATACCAACTTTGTGAGGACCCGGTTTATTAGGCTTGTCTATTTAACCCTCCACTTGGTCCTAACAGTACAAATCAAATAAACCAAGCCTCGAGATATGTATACTTCCTGCACTGCAGATACACACCCGTTACAAAATCATGCATCAATTCCATTCATACACATAGAGCCAAGCAAAAGCAACAAGCGAAAGACAAAGATAATATAAAGAGAGTTATTATAAAAGAGAGGCCGACCGCCAATTAACACATAAGTAACTAATTTAAACAATGAAGCAAAATGGCCATAAGATGGCGATAAACAAAATCCAATCGGTGTGCCTTTACCCACAAGGCAACCAACCGGACCACCAAGCTAATCGTCCCAAATAAAGACCGCATGTCTGACTCACAAAAGTGAGGCCCTTGGGGCTCACCTTCTTCCTCTGCAACAATTAATATTAAGCAAAGCGGATGAGTACAAAACTTGTTTTTGTACTGCAAGACTGACGTGTGAAATAACAGAACTATAATTAACTACATGCAAGCTTTATTTAAGTGGATGAGGCTCTGGACCTATTTTCAGCATAAAGCAAGTTTTCATTTGCAATAAGGTAATAGATTCAAAGCAAGTTTGCAATTAACTTTTATTGTTCAAATAAAAGAGAGATAATTATAACAATAGATAGATGACAACACCAACCTAGAAGTGACTAACCCATAGTCACCACAACAATAGCATGAAGTACCCCTTCATACCACCCATGTCAAATTTAAGTTTTTAAAAGGTTGTAGTCTAGTTCTTGTGGGAAATAACCAAGCGTGTCCATAACCTAGGACGAGGCTATTCGAATAGTTTGAACCTGCGAGGGTGTACCAATGTACCCACACGATAGACCGCCTTTCCACCAGCCACGGTTAGCACACTTCCTTTGGTATGCAGGCATGGCTAAGTCTAACAAGACGCTTTCCAATAGACGATGCTAATTAAGAGCCGCAACCCACGGGAGAAAGACACATTAGACAGCCTAACCGGCCTGCTAATGCTCCCCTCCAACACCAGAAACACACACACAGGAACACACCCACCGACCAGCTCATAATTAACACCTCCCAAAGTACTTAGTCGAGAGAGGTTCCATATCCCCCTCGTGTGGTTAGCACGCAACAATTGCTTGGATCAATGGCACAAGTAACTCGGTCCTTAGGGACTTAGGCACCATTCCAATCACACCCAACAAATCACCCAACATACCATTGTGCCCAAGCCAAGATATAGTTTTGTTTTCGCTTTTGATTTGCAAATTGGTAAAACACAAGGGTTGGACATAATGGAATAATAATAGCATTTGTGTGATCAAGATCACCGACTAAGTCGATGATCGCCCAATACTACCGATAACTAGGCATGGCTAAGCAATATTCATTCGTAATCTACTAAGTGATGAGAGTTCATCCATCGAACTCTAACCACAGCAAATAACCTAGGCTCAGGTAGTAGAGGATAATTATTTACCTACAGATTATGCAACTAGAGGATTAACTAATCAATTTAACAACAAAATAGCAATGCATGCATAGAAGTTAAACAAAATATTAAACTTTAAAGTAATGGGATCAATGGGAAATGATCAAACTGCTTGCCTGCTTGTTGTTGCTCAAACTGTTGCGGAGGGTCGTTCTCGGGGTTACCGCAAATATCGAATCCTAATCGAAAGAGCGAAAACAACCAATAAGGCGAGCAACACTTAAATAAAAGAGCAAGCAAAAATTATCCAATTGCGACGAAATTTATACACAAGTTAAGATAGGAATAAACCTAGACATAGAAACTGGAAAAACCTAATTTGGATTTGTGGTGCAAAAGATATTCTCTAAAAACCTATTTTCGGCCATAATTAGCACTGTAGCAAAAATATTTTCTATAAAGATGTTGAAGCTGAAAATTTTATGGTAGCTACCTACTGGTATAGTGATAAGCCATATAAAATTTCAGGTCATTTGGGGTTAAAACGATTTAGTTATGAATTTTCTAAGTTATAAATCTAAGACATGATTAATTTCAGTATTAAAGACTACTGCAAAACCTATACTAAGCTAAAGTACTTTAACAGGTGCATTTATAGAACTTTAGTTTGTTAAATTTGGAGCTACAGAGAAAAAGATATGCAATTTTGAAGTTTAAAACAATCAACATGAGCAAATAAAAGCTCTCGGAACTACATCTAGAAAACCAATAAAAACTGGGAGGTCGTGGGCCGTTGATCAAAGATCGCACGGCTCACGATCTCAGATGCCAAAACTCGCACGATCACCTGGGCGCAAAGACCTTGCCGGGCCTAGGAGAGGTCTTAGCCGTTGATATTGAATCCAACGGCTCCGACCACCGGATGCACAGCACCCGCGAAGGAGGTCCTCGCGCACTAGGGAGGTCGTACGGCTATCCCGCTAAGGGGAGTGCGGGCGGTTAAGATCTCCCGAGGGGAGGTCTTAACGGTCTAGATCTGAGCGGAGGGAGGACCTAAACGGTGAGCTTGACAGCGAGAGGTCTTGACGGCTAGGATCTCACTGAGGAGGTCCTAACGGTCGAGATTTCCCTCGGGGAGGTCCTCCAACACAGCGCTTTAACATAGAGAGATCTGGATGGCTCAGATCTCCATGCGAGAGGTCCCGAGCGGTCCAGATCTAGGCGGGGAGGTCCTCACAGTTAAGACCAGCACGAGGAGGTCCTGAGGTTCTCTTTACAAAAGACCAATGGGTGGTCTTTTGCAAAGAGGACCCTGGGGGTGGTTTTGAAGGTTTTCTTTACAAAAGGCCAGGGGTGGTCTTTTGCAACGAGGACCTCGAGAGGGGGTTCAAGAGGGTGGTTTTGACAAAGACGACCGGGGTGACCTTTTTGCACAGAGGACCTCAGGGAAGGCCTTTTGCGGAAACACAAGGTGGTCTTATACGGCTAAGATTTAACAGGGGTGGTCCTATACGGCTAGGATCACCACCAAGGGGAGGTCTAGAGACTTAGGATTTTTCGGGAAAGATCTTAAGGCCCAGATCTAAACTTGGAGAGGTCGGGGACGGCTAAGATTAGCCCGAGGAGGTCCTGGGGTGGTTTTAATGGTGCAGGACCTCCAGACAGCGGCGGCTAAGACAATTTAATGCATCTAATGATTGACAATAAATGAATCTAAAAGGAACACTTAATGACTAAGGCCCTGGCCTACACGTCAGTGACTCCACGGCACAAATTAGGACACAATTAATGCACTAATGATGAGCAATGATTTGAGCATTAAAGTGGTCCTAAGAAGATGAGCACGGAGGTTTTGAATCGACAAAACCCGAAGCGTGCATGCATGCTTGCCGCCGCGGCGTGGACCTCGTTGGCGGAAACCAAAGGCACGAATGAGCTCCAAGCAGACGGAGAACCTAAGGGTGCCAAAAGCTACACCAAAGCACCACCAACCGCGGCTGGCCGAGATAACCGCCGGAGACCAAATGCGGCCAAAACGAAACCGAAGAGGTCTAATGGGATCGGGTTTTGGGTGAAAATACTCACCGGGGTTGAAGGAGAAGCGGGAGTGGTCGCGGTAGCTCCGGTGACGGTGGAGGTCGCGGGAGATGAAGAAGACGGAAGCTCCGACCACGACAACAAGCTCCCACCTTGTCAACCTCTGTGAAGGTCAAACAAAGCAAGTTAGGGAGGCTTGAGGTGACCAAGGGAACAAGATGACGCCACTATTGCAATGTTGAACCACTTTGAAGCTCGGAGGTCGCGGAGAGCTCCAATGTCCAAACAATGGTGGCAATGGCTTTCGGTGTTTGAGCACAAGAGAGGCGAGATGAGCTAGGCGCAAGAGAGCGACTAAAATAACTAAGAGAGGAAGCTTGAGCTTCAAATATAGCCGGTGGGAAGGATGGCAAGGTCAGCCGGTGCACTGAGCCCAAGTACACATGAAATGATGGGAGTAGGTTGTCAGAGAGACTTTTGAGCGAAAAGGGGCTGCCAAACATTTAATGTGGGCAGCACATAGCCGTTTGTCAGCCCTAGAGTTGACAAGGCACTGCTCTCTACTGCCATGCACAAAAATTGATAATGCCCAGGCCCACCCGACAGTGAGAGGACCTGGGAGGACCGGTCAAAGAGCTCAACGGCTAAAATCCGCACAGAGCTCCCACTAGGGAGGTCGTGAGCTGTTGGATTGAAATCCAAGGGCTCGGATCTTGAGCTAAGTATTAGAGGTCCTACACTTAGGGGAGGTCTGAGCCACAGATCTCAAGAGAGATGACCCACGATCACCCAAGCGCTAGGGGTGGTCGTGGAGGGCTGAGGAGGTCGCCCAGGGTGGTCTTTGCAAAAGGTGCAAAGGAGGTCCTGGGGGAGGCCCTCGAGGGTTGTCTTCGTAAAAGAACCGAGGAGGTCGTGCGGGTGGGAGGTCCTTTACAAAGACCCGAGGAGGTCTTTGGCGTCGGTTAAAATCCAACGGCCCGGACCACTGTGCCCAAATGCCCGAGCCCGACACGGCTCAGCGGCTCGGTGCGACCAAGACTGAGAGGTGCGAGTCCAAGTCGACTCGGACCGGGCTTAGGTTTACTGAACTGGGATCTTGAAGGGACTTTTAGAGCTAGCAAACTAGCTCCAAATTCTATGGAATTTTGTGGTAGCTTGTTCCCTTGAGTTGGACCTTGTATAAAATTTTTAGAGGTTTTGTCTTTGAGCATTTTCTCCGTAAATTATACAATGCTTTGAGCTAGGTTTGACTACAAGTCAAGCAAGTTTGGTGCCCATAAAACTATTCAAACAATTTAGAAAATTGTGAAATTTTCCAGAGGGGTCACATATCAACCCAAGAACTTAGGAAAAATATTTCCCAGGAGATGATCAACAGACTTGTGACTTTGTATTTCCATACTCTGGTGCAATAATTGTTTAGTACACATAGGAAATATATGATGTAAGAAAAAGTTTTAATTTCTACTCATTTTCTTACATTTGAAACACAAGTACAGAATTTGGGATGTTACAAACCTCCCCCCCTTACAAAAATCTCGTCCCGAGATTTGTCTTACTCGGAAAAGAAAGAGGGGTAGTCTGCACGGAGACGATCTTCTCGTTCCCATGTAGCTTCATCCTCAGAATGATTCGACCACTGAACCTTAAGGAACTTGATGGTCTTATTCCTCGTTCTTCGTTCAGCCTCCTCGAGTATGCGAACAGGGTGCTCGCGATAGGTCAAATCTTCCTGGATATCAAGAGTTTCCAACGGAGCTTCTTCAGTTGGAACACGGAGGCACTTCTTTAGCTGGGACACATGGAAAACATCATGTACCCCCGCAAGTGCAGCAGGCAACTCCAACTTGTAGGCGACAGCTCCCTTCTTCTCGATAATACGGTATGGACCGACATATCGAGGAGCTAACTTGCCCTTGACACCAAAACGCTGGTGACCCTTTTGAGGAGAAACCTTGAGGTAGACGAAGTCATTGGGCTCAAAGCTCAACTCACGACGACGGCGATCTGCATAGCTCTTTTGCCTGGATTGAGCCGTGCGCAATCGATCACGAATGAGCTGGACTTGACCCTCGGCCTCATTAATCGAGTCCGGGCCAAAGAAAGGTCTTTCACCGGTCTCGGACCAGTTCAACGGGGTTCTACACTTTCGCCCGTATAAGGCCTCAAATGGTGCCATGCCGAGACTGGCTTGGAAGCTGTTGTTGTAAGAAAACTCGGCGAATGGTAAGCACTTCTCCCAATGCTTCCCATAGGAAAGGACACAAGCTCGCAGCATGTCCTCTAAAACTTGGTTGACCCTCTCGGTCTGACCATCTGTTTGGGGGTGATACGCTGTGCTGAAAGAAAGACGAGTTCCCATAGCTTCTTGCAAGCTATGCCAGAACTGGGAAGTGAAGATGGAGCCACGATAAGAAATGATCGTCTTTGGCACCCCATGCAAGCTCACTATCCTGGCGATATAGAGCTCCGCAAGGTGACCGGTACGAATCTTGGTCTTGACTGGAAGAAAATGCGCCACTTTCGTCAACCGGTCAATGATAACCCAAATGGCATCATTGCCCCTCGGTGATCTGGGTAGGCCAGTGATAAAATCCATCCCGACCGAATCCCACTTCCACTCCGGAATGGGCAAGGGCTGAAGCAATCCAGCTGGACGCTGGTGCTCGGCCTTGACACGATGACACACGTCGCACTCGGCAACGAATCTTGCGATCTCCCTCTTCATTCGGGTCCACCAAAATCTCTGGCGAAGATCCTGGTACATCTTCGTGGCCCCGGGATGAATAGATAACGGAGAATCGTGGGCTTCGCGGAGGATCAAATCCCGCAACTCCATGTCCTTTGGAACCACGAGGCGTTGCCCGAACCTCAAGACACCAAGCTCATCTACGGAGAAGCACGTGGTTGTTCCATTCTTGACATTTTCCTTGATGCGGTTTACTCCAACATCTGACTGCTGAGCAGACCTGATCCGATCCACCAAGGTTGGCTGTACAACCAAGGCAGCGAGGGAACCATGCTCAACCAAACCCAAGTTAAGACGCTGAAACTCCTCCAGAAGAGGGGGCTGAGGCTCCTGAAGCAACAATGCATTGCAATGCGCTGCGACTAAGCGCATCCGCAAGCGACATTGGCCTTGCCGGATGGTAGTGAATACCCATGTCATAGTCCTGATCAACTCCAACCATCTCCTTTGCGGAGGTTCAGATCTGGTTGGGTGAACAAATACTTCAAGCTTTTGTGATCCGAATACACTTCACAACGACACCGATTAGGTAATGTCGCCAAATCTTAAGTGCATGGATCACGGCTAACTCCAAGTCATGGGTAGGATAGTTGAGTTCATGAGGTCTCAATTGCCTTGATGCATAGGCCACTACCTTGCCTTCTTACATAAGGACACAACCGAGGCCTCGGCGAAGCGTCACAAAAGATATCGAAGCTTCGGCGGACATCGGGAGAACAAGAAGCGGAGCGGTGGTCAATCGCTTCTTAAGCGCTTGGAAACTTTCCTCACAATCAGCGGACCACGAGAACTTCTTGTCCTTCTTGAGCAACTCCGTCATCGGTTTCGCTATCTTGGAGAAGTTCTCGATAAGCGGCGATAATATCCCGCTAAACCAAGAAAACTCGAACCGGTGACCGAAGTGGGTGACTCGAGAAAGCACATCGCGATCTTGCTAGGATCCACGACTCGCCTCTGCCGAAAGAATATGGCCTAAGAAGGCTACTTCCTTCAACGAGCGCACTTGCTGAACTTCGCATACGGTGGTGCTCGCAAGCTTGCCCAACACAAGCCTCAAATGCTCGGTGTGTTCCTCATCGCTCTTGGAGTAGATAAGGATATCATCGATGAAGACCACAACGAACCTATCCAAATACTCCATGAACACCGAATTCATGAGGTTCATGAACAAGGCCGAGCATTGGTTAAGCGAATGACATGACGGTATACTCGTATAGGCCATAACGAGTAGAAAAAGCGTCTTTGGAATATCCTCCGGTCGAATCCGAACGATGATATCCCTCTCGGATCAATCTTGAGAAAACTCGAGCTCCGTTAATTGATCGAAGAGGTCATCGATACGGGCAAAGGGTACTTGTTCTTACCGTTACTTCATTAAGTGGGCGGTAATCAACGCACATGCGCAGCGTCTTGTCCTTTTTCGGGACAAAGATTGCTGAGCATCCCCAAGGAGATGAGCTAGGGCGGATGAAACCCTTCTCTTGAAGCTCACCCAGCTGCTTCTTCAACTCCACCAACTCGATGGGGTCCATCCGGTAGGGCCTCTTCGAAATCGGGGCGGTACCGGGAACCAACTCAATGACAAACTTGAGGTCTCGAACCGGTGGCATCCCTGGAAGGTCGTCGGGGAAGACATCAACAAAGTCACATACCACTGGGACTCCACTAATATCTAGAGCGGGCTTCGCTTCGAGCGCGAAAAGATGCGGACCTGCGGCTTGGCGAAGCGAACTCGCCGCCGAAGGATCGGTGAGGTAGATGAGCCTCCTAGCGCAATCAATTTGTCCCATGTGCTGAGACAACCAATCCATGCCTAGGATTACATCTAAGCTTGCCAATCGAAGGAGGATAAGGTTTGCCAAGAATCCTACCCCTTCTATCTCAACAGGGACATCCCTACACTCAGACTCAGCTCTCAATGTGAGGACCCGTAATATTTAACTAGTAACACTTAACCCCCAAATGGTTCTAGCATTACTAATTAAACATTCTAAGCCTCGATGGACATATGCTTCCCAGAATTGCAGCATATGCACATCATCACAAAATTACACATCAATTCGATACACATACATCACTAAGTTCAACAACGACATACATAAAGTAAAGTTATTACAAAAGAGAGCCGACCGGCCAAATAGAACAATATACAAGAATGACAATGAGCAAAGCGCCATAAGATGGCTAGAACAAAAGTCGACCGGTTAGCCAACATAACCCACAAGGCAACCGGCCGGGCCGCTAAGCTAGTCGCCCATAGCTACCACAACACAGACTCACAAAAGTGAGGCCCTCGAGCTCACCTTCTTCCTGCAACAAAACAATTAAGCGTAGTAACCGAGTACAAAGATTGTCTTTGTACCCGCAAGATCGACGTGTGGAATAGCGGACCTATTCATAAACTACATGCAAGCTTATTTAGGTGGAGGTTGTATGTCTCATTTTGCATGAAGCCAACTTTATTTGCAATAATGTAATACATTTTAAAAGCAAGTTTGCAAATCTGTTTTGTTATCAAAGTAATGATGAAGTAAAGATACATACAAGTAACCACACGGAAGTGACTATCCCAATAGCCACCACAACATAGCACGAATCCACGATTCGTACCACCCATCAAGTTTTAATTTAAAAGGTTGTAGTCTAACTCTTGAAAGACCTTGCCAAGCGTGTCCATAACCTAGGACAAGGCTATTCGAATAGTTTTAACCTGCAGGGTGTACCAATGTACCCACACTTGGACCGCCTTTAAGCCACAAAGCACACTTCCGAAGGTATCTTTGCACGGCTAAGTCCTACGAGACTTTTTCCAATATTGTGTATCAACCACGAGCCGCTCGTATGGGTAGAAACACCATACGCTTACATTGCAATCCGAAGACAACAAGTCCCATCACGGTGAAGTCTTTCGGACACTACAATCTCCCAACACCATCCCTCCTGCGACCTCCTGCGACCCGAGGGCAATACACGCCAAAGTACTAAGTCAAGAGAGGTCCCATACCCTCTAATGTGGTTAGCACGCTAAAATGCTTGGTTTAGTGTAACAAGATGTTCGGTCCTTGTTGACTCAGGCACCATTCCAGTCACACCCGAAAATCACACCATCATACCATTGTGCCCAAGTCTAAATCATTTTGTTTTCAGTTTTAGTTTTCATAAGTAGACATGGCACAAGGTGGAAATCATAATCATAATAAGTTTTGTGTGATCAAGGTTATCGACAAGTCGATAACCGCCCATTTCTACCGGAAACTAAGCATGGCTAAGCAATTAATTCGCAACTACTAAGTGACAAGAGCCCATCCATGAACTCTAAATCACAGCAAGTAACCTAGGCTCATGGTAGTAGAGGATGATCATTTGCTAAGGAAATGCATCTACTAGGCCAACTATTAAAACAAAGTAGCAATGCATACATAGAGTTTGTAATCAACATAAATACTTAAAATACTGGGATTAACATGATCAAACTGCTTGCCTTCTTGCTGTTGCTCAAACTGTTGTGGAGGGTCGCTCTCGGGATTACCGCAAATGTCGAATCCTAAGCGAAAAGGCAAAAGAACCAAGAACAACCAATAAGACGAGCCACACTAAAACAAACGAGCAAGCAAAATTTATCCAAATGTGAAGAAATTTACACATAAGGCAGAATACGAATACACCTAGACATAGAAACTGGAAAAACCTAATTTGGATTTGTGGTGCAAAAGATATTCTCTAAAAACCTATTTTCGGCCATAATTAGGTACTGTAGCAAAAATATTTTCCAGAGAGATTTTGAAGCTGAAATTTTTATGGTAGCTACCTACTGGTATAGTGGTAACCCATATAAAATTTCAGGTCATTTGGAGTTAAAATGATTTAGTTATGATTTTTCTAAGATACAAAATTAGCATAATGCACTTTCCAGAAATATAACATGTGCAAAACCTACTTCACGTTATAGTATGAATACAGAGGGATTTCCTAACTCCAACTTTCTATTTTTAGGATTTACAGGGAATTACTGGTGCCTATTACAACATTAAATGGATTTTTAATTGCTACTAATAAGGTTAAATCTATTAACATATTTTTCTGGTGCTGATTTAGGCCTACCACCATTTTTAGATTAAAGTCTAGTTAATAACAAATTTATCAAAGTTAAAATCATTCAATTAGCAGATATACAGAAAAAGATATGCCTTTTTCCAAGTTTTAATACAATTCGGAATATATAAAAATTAGAAAACAAGCTATTAAAGATTACGAATTTTCTACTACAGAAGCATAGCTAAAAGCATTTTTATATTAAACTTTAGTGAAATACAAATTTATTGCAGTTGGTTTCATGTAAAAAGGATTTATCTTGAATTAGTTATGAATTTCTAAAGTTTTGATACAATTTTCAGTTGATAAAAAAATACTTACAGAAATAAAAACCAATGTGAGGACTCCAGTTTATTCGACTTGTAATGCTTAGCCTTCCAATGACCCTAGCATCACAATTCAAATAAACCAAGCCTCAGGATATGTATACTTCCCAGAAATGCAGTATACACACCCCGTTACAAAATCATGTATCAAATCCATACAACACGAGGTTACAATAACAAAACTACAATAAATACAACAGAATGAACTTACAAGATAAATAACAAACTACACAGCGGAAGCAAAAGCCATAAGATGGCGATAAATAAAATAGCCAATTAGTGTGCCTTTACCACAAGGCAACCAACCGGCCGCCAAGCTAGTCGTCAAACCATGACACATCTCACAAAGGGAAACCCTTGGGGTTCACCTTCTTCCTCTGCAACAAAACATTAAGCAAAGCATCCGAGTACAAAGATTGTCTTTGTACCCGCAAGACTGACGTGTAAGGGCAATGAACTATAATTTAACTACATGCAAGCTTTATTTAAGTGGAGGGCTCTGGACTTACTTTTAGCGAAAGCAAGTTTTCTTTTGCAATAATATAATAGTTTTGAAGGCAGCTTTAACAATTCAAATTTTATTTGCAGAAATAACAGCGATACAGTAAGTAGTAACATAAATAAATCCTAGAGATGACCAACCCAATGGCCATCACAACAATAGTATGAACACCCGTTCATACCAACCCATCAAGTTTTAATTAAAAGGTTGTAGTCTAACTCTTGGAAGACCTCCCCAAGCGTGTCCATAACCTAGGACGAGGCTATTCGAATAGTTTTAACCCTGCAGGGGTGTACCACTGTACCCACACTTTAGACCGCCTTTCCACCAGCCACGGTTAGCATACTTCCTTTGGTATGCAGGCACGGCTAAGTCTAACATGACGCTTTCCAATATTGTGTATCAACTACGAGTCGCTCGTATGGATAGAAATCCATACGCTTACATGGTAAAGCCGAAAGACAACAAATCCCATCACGGGTGAAGCTTTTCGGACAACTACCATGCTCCCAACACCATCCCTCCTGCGACCCCCTGCGACCCGGAGCCAATACACGCCAAAGTACTAAGTCAAGAGAGGTCCCATATACTCTAGTGTGGTTAGCACGCAAAAATGCTTGGTTTAGTGTAACAAGATGTTCGGTCCTTGTTGACTCGGGCACCATTCCAGTCACACCCAAAAATCACACCAACTTACCATTGTGCCCAAGTCCAAATCATTTTATTTTCAGTTTTTAGTTTTCACAATTAAACATAGCAAAAATGCTGAAATATAAAGTTATAATAATTTTGTGTGATCAAGGTTACCGACTAAGTCGATAACCGCCCAATTCTACTGAGTATCTAAGCATGGCTAAGCATCATATCGTAAAGACAAATAAAAGGCCCTAAATCATTCAGGGCTCTAATTCACGGTGAGAATAATATTCCTAAGGTAGTGGCGGGGTGAACAATTTGAGAACAACGATGCAATGGGATTAACTATCTCTAATCGACAAAATTACTTTGACACAAAAGCATGCATACATACAAGTTAAACATAATATTAGACTTAAAAATAATGGGAATGAACTGGATATGATCAAACTGCTTGCCTTTGCTTTGCTTGAGATATTCGACTTGCTGCAGAGGATCACTCTCGATACTGACGTCATCTAACGATAAAAACTGCCAAAGCGAAAACAGCGAATAAACACAAAATGCCAAAAGGTATCCAAAAATCAATAACACAGAAGATAGATTATGATTCTAGATAAATTTAAAGACACAAAAATTAGTCTACTACCTCATTACAAGCTTTAGACTATCATCCATGCTTAACATCTCCATATTTGGTTTCAAAAAGATTGTCCTGAAAGCTTAAGTGTTCAATTGGTTAACTGAAACCCAACATTCCTAATTACTATCTTGAGTAACACTACTGTGAAACATCAAGGTTGTTCTCCTGTTTTCAGAAAATGAAACCCACACATGATTTTCGGATTTGGGGCACTCCTACTAGTTCTGAACATTCACTACTCTAAAGATTCTTATTAGATTTGGATGCTTCTTGTTAGATGATTGTCATCGACTAAATGAACCAAGACAACCTCTAACTACAAAAGTGAGATCTGCTATAACCTTCCAACAATACTTATACTTTGACCACGACATTGCTAACAATTTTAGGTTCTGATTTAAGTAACCTCACAGGAATTAAGGTGCTAATCAAACCATTTTCTTACTGGAAAATCATTTAATCAAATGCCAATTAGTTTTGAGTAGTCCATTAGCTATTCAAAAGACACAAATGCATTTCACCTTGCATAAGACCTACAGCTTACTGACAACACAGATTGCCAAAAACACTCTCCTGATATCAGTTCTTTGACAAAACAGTGAAATTGGTTTTCAGAGTTTAAACTCATTTCAACACTCAACTTTCAATTCGTTAACCCATTAAGAGTGGTCTAAATACCTTCACAAAACTGATTAGCAGCAAATGTTTTGGCTTAAGGGAGTGGGCTCCACTGTCATAGAGAGTGAACGAGAGAGCAGAGGCAGAGCGGGGAGGGCTCGGCGGGTGGGGCTGTGGTGGTCGCCGCGAGGAGTGGTGCGGGGTGGTGGCGATGACCAAAATGGGTTGCGGGTGAATGGAAGCTAGAGGTGGCGGTGGTGCGGCTTGAGCGGCATCGTGGCGGCGCGGCGGCGGCTCGCGGCGGTCGGCCGTGGAGGTGACGAGGGGCGATGGCGCCGGAGAGTAAGGGGGAAGGAGTTAGCGCGAGCATGAGCACCAGTGAGACTCAAGGAACTCACCGGGTGGTCGCCGATGACGGTGAGTGACCGAAGCATCTTTGGCGACGACGAGCCGACGGTGGCGCGGTGATCACCGTGGAGGATCCCGGAGAAAAGAGGGCACAAATGAGTGATGGGGTAGAGTAGGGTGAGGTCGGGGATGCTCACGGAGAAGGGAATGGTGGAGCTCTCGAATCAATGGCGGCGACGGTGGAGGCGGATTCGCCGTGGTTGGAGAAGAAGGTCCATGCGCAGCTCCTTAGTGGACTAAAACCGAAATTGATTGAGGGTTCGCTCACGTGACGTGGGACGCGGCATGACGCGGTTGGCCGAGGTTGGAGCTCATTGGTGTGGCCGGAGGGGTAGGAGGTGGCGCGCCGCAAACATGGCATTCGGGGCTTCATTTGTTTTGGAGCTCGGAGATATGAAAATGGAGGAGGTGGCAGCGGCAGAGCCGAGCTCGGGACTCCCTACTTGTAGGTAAAGGCGAAGAAGCAAGGTGGCGGCGAGGGCGGGCATGCAAGCGGCGAGGCGGTGGCGGTGGCGCTCAGCGGAGCCGCGGCGAGCGCGGCGTGGCGAGTGCGTGTGCAGCGCGGAGAGAGGCACTGACGAGCGGGCCCACCGGTAAGTGAGAGGAGGCGACTCGGTGCGGCGGGTTCGGTCAAGCGAGCGAAACGACCGGTCGGGGTTTGACTCGGTCGGTCGGAGGAACGATGCTAGGGCTCGGGTTAGGTTTTGAATTTAAGTTTTGACCGAAAGCAACCGAGTTTGACCAGGCGGTTTGAAATAGAAATAAAATTCCAAAATTCTGAAATTTTTGTGGGCACTCTGAGTTTCACAAGGGACTTAGGAAAAATAATTTCAAACACTTTGTACATTAAAATTTGTTAGAATTAAATTGTTTTCAATTCTGAATTTGAGGTTTGATTTGAATTTTGGTGGAGTAAAATTACTTCTAAAAATTTGGTAAAAATAATGATAATTCAAGATAAATAATCTAGTATTTGATTAAATTATTTTTGGAAACTTTTATTCACACATTTTTCTGGAATTCAAATAGAAATGGAATTTAAGTTTAAAAGGTTTGAAATTTCCAGCGCAACTTCAATACAAAACATCAAAAGTTTAAAATTGTGCACAAATTTTAGAAAACCAAGAGCATGACCAAGAGATACAATAAAAGTCTTTAAATTTTTAATACTTTTATACATTTAAAATACAAACCCTAATTTTGGGGCTGTTACAAATCTACCCCTTAGCAGAATCTCGTCCCGAGATTAGGTAGTTCTAAGTCGGAGCGAAAGGTGGGGCAACCTAGGTGGGTTTGGTCACGGTGTCACTTCTCGGATTTCGGCGTGAGCCGAACTCAACCGAATCCGAGAGGTTCTTGAAGTTTTAGGTCCTAAGTGGGAAGCTTTGTTAAAGGATTTCTAATGCCCCTTTAATAAGTGTTTCCTAAGTGGTTCTTTTCAACTCTAAGCGAAATGCACCATCATGTTGTCTTGATTTCCTTGAGAGATAGTGCTAGAAGATCATGACGCAGATATCCTGGCGTTCTTGACATATTTTCCTTTCCATTGCTTTGTTTAACCTTTCCTTTCTTGATTCGGAGATAATTTGACATCATGTTTCACGTCGTCTTACGGTAGTCGAAGGACTCTGCTCCACTCGATTGACCGAAAAGGGCATCGATCGATAGGACGAAAGAGCTGGTTAGGTGATAATCTGGTATCAATACCAAGGTTCAGTGCAGAAAAGAGAAGTCAAGCAAGGTTTTAAGGTGGTCTCACTTAACCTCACCTCTCTAATTCTATTTGCTTGGCTAGGACAGGAAATGCACAAGATGAATGCACGAGAGGATGCATGTGTGTAAATTAGTCCTAGGGCAAATTTTAAATTTTTGGTTAATGAGAGTGCAATTGCTTACATGCGTGCTTACATGCTTCTACCGAAATGCAAATACTCACATGCATGCTTACATGCTCTTTGTTTTATGCAACTTGGGTAACATGACTTGCTCGACTTTATTTAGAAACTATATGCATGATCAAAGTATGAGAATCAAGATGCCTACCAAGTATTTTGAGGTATCTGCTACCCCCCTTAAATATTTCGGTACATGAAAGATAAGTTGAGGAAAGAATGGGCATAAGGTGAGAGAATGGCAATGGGTATGCAATTTAATTCTAACATGTACTAACTACTCCAAAAAGTTCCGACATAGTTGTCATACATGTCGTCCGTAGGCGATGTGCAACTACTTGGAACAAGGAGAGCAAACGATTACAAAACTCAGCGTCTACAAGCTAAGTAATACCATTAGGGTGTAGATATATTCTACGAATAAACCCTAATTTAATTCTAATATCGCAATAAGGCATCGTCTAGGGGAATTAACATTACCCTAACCCGATTGCAAACACATAACAAGCGAGAAATGAACTCCAAATGTTTGTATGAATGCATAAGACCAGCGCAAAACCACAAAGCAAAAGATTTACTTCCCGGTACGACTAACTCGTATTGAATGAACGAGCAATCATTTAGGATGATAGAATTTTAGAACACACATCAAGTTATATCGCATCTAACGTGCATGGTAAAAAACCATATAAGGATGCATTGGGCATTAGCCATCTAATATCACATCTTACCCTTTTAATCCCATGAGTTTTAGTTGATTTACCATCTCATTTATAACCCTAACGACGAACTACGCTGCATGCAGTCTGAAACTTGTGCTTGTTGTCCAGATCTTGTATCCAAGCTCCGAGATGAGTGCTTCAACTCTTCACAACCAACGCTTCATATTTTTAACACTCATTATTCCCCAGACCGAATTTAACCGAAAACCAACTAACTTTGAAAGAAGAGGAGAGGGGAACAACTTTTTCGAAAACTCAACAAGAATAAGGCAAGATGAGCAAGCTAAGATAGGTAAGGAGTAAAATCTGAGAACTTACTTAAGTTTTCATAAACCCATTTGACATTTTGAAAATAAGTTTTTCAAAATATCCTAATGACGACCAAGCTAGGGGTTTCTACGGTCAGCACAGCTCTGATACCAACTTTGTGAGGACTCCAGTTTATTCGACTTGTAATGCTTAGCCTTCCAATGACCCTAGCATCACAATTCAAATAAACCAAGCCTCAGGATATGTATACTTCCCAGAAATGCAGTATACACACCCCGTTACAAAATCATGTATCAAATCCATACAACACGAGGTTACAATAACAAAACTACAATAAATACAACAGAATGAACTTACAAGATAAATAACAAACTACACAGCGGAAGCAAAAGCCATAAGATGGCGATAAATAAAATAGCCAATTAGTGTGCCTTTACCCACAAGGCAACCAACCGGGCCGCCAAGCTAGTCGTCAAACCCGCAGCACATCTCACAAAAGGGAAACCCTTGGGGTTCACCTTCTTCCTCTGCAACAAAAACATTAAGCAAAGCATCTGAGTACAAAGATTGTCTTTGTACCCGCAAGACTGACGTGTAAGGGTAACAGAACTATAATTTAACTACATGCAAGCTTTATTTAAGTGGAGGGGGCTCTGGACTTACTTTTAGCAGAAAGCAAGTTTTCTTTTGCAATAATATAATAGTTTTGAAGGCAGCTTTAACAATTCAAATTTTATTTGCAGAAATAACAGCGATACAGTAAGTAGTAACATAAATAAATCCTAGAGATGACCAACCCAATGGCCATCACAACAATAGTATGAACACCCGTTCATACCAACCCATCAAATTTTAATTAAAAGGTTGTAGTCTAACTCTTGGAAGACCTCCCCAAGCGTGTCCATAACCTAGGACGAGGCTATTCGAATAGTTTTAACCCTGCAGGGGTGTACCACTGTACCCACACTTTAGACCGCCTTTCCACCAGCCACGGTTAGCATACTTCCTTTGGTATGCAGGCACGGCTAAGTCTAACATGACGCTTTCCAATATTGTGTATCAACTACGAGTCGCTCGTATGGATAGAAATCCATACGCTTACATGGTAAAGCCGAAAAGACAACAAATCCCATCACGGGTGAAGCTTTTCGGACAACTACCATGCTCCCAACACCATCCCTCCTGCGACCCCCTGCGACCCGGAGCCAATACACGCCAAAGTACTAAGTCAAGAGAGGTCCCATATACTCTAGTGTGGTTAGCACGCAAAAATGCTTGGTTTAGTGTAACAAGATGTTCGGTCCTTGTTGACTCGGGCACCATTCCAGTCACACCCAAAAATCACACCAACTTACCATTGTGCCCAAGTCCAAATCATTTTATTTTCAGTTTTTAGTTTTCACAATTAAACATAGCAAAAATGCTGAAATATAAAGTTATAATAATTTTGTGTGATCAAGGTTACCGACTAAGTCGATAACCGCCCAATTCTACCGGTATCTAAGCATGGCTAAGCATCATATCGTAAAGACAAATAAAAGGCCCTAAATCATTCACCGGGCTCTAATTCACCAGTGAGAATAATATTCCTAAGGTAGTGGCAGGGGTGAACAATTTGAACAACGATGCAATGGGATTAACTATCTCTAATCGACAAAATTACTTTGACACAAAAGCATGCATACATACAAGTTAAACATAATATTAGACTTAAAAATAATGGGAATGAACTGGATATGATCAAACTGCTTGCCTTTGCTTTGCTTGAGATATTCGACTTGTCGCAGAGGATCACTCTACATCTTGGCGTCATCTAACGATAAAAACTGCCAAAGCGAAAACAGCGAATAAACACAAAATGCCAAAAGGTATCCAAAAATCAATAACACAGAAGATAGATTATGATTCTAGATAAATTTAAAGACACAAAAATTAGTCTACTACCTCATTACAAGCTTTAGACTATCATCCATGCTTAACATCTCCATATTTGGTTTCAAAAAGATTGTCCTCAAAGCTTAAGTGTTCAATTGGTTAACTGAAACCCAACATTCCTAATTACTATCTTGAGTAACACTACTGTGAAACATCAAGGTTGTTCTCCTGTTTTCAGAAAATGAAACCCACACATGATTTTCGGATTTGGGGCACTCCTACTAGTTCTGAACATTCACTACTCTAAAGATTCTTATTAGATTTGGATGCTTCTTGTTAGATGATTGTCATCAGACTAAATGAACCAAGACAACCTCTAACTACAAAAGTGAGATCTGCTATAACCTTCCAACAATACTTATACTTTGACCATCGACATTGCTAACAATTTTGGTTTACTGATTTAAGTAACCTCAGGAATTAAGGTGCTAATCAAACCATTTTCTTCTTGGAAAATCATTTAATCAAATGCCAATTAGTTTTGAGTAGTCCATTAGCTATTCAAAAGACACAAATGCATTTCACCTTGCATAAGACCTACATACGACTTCGACAACACAGTTGCCAAAAACACTCTCCCGATATCGGTTCTTTGACAAAGCAGTGAAATTGGTTTTGAGTTTAAACTCATTTCAACACTCAACTTTCAATTCGTTAACCCATTAAGAGTGGTCTAAATACCTTCACAAACTGATTAGCAAAGCAAATGTTTTGGCTTAAGGGAGTGGGCTCCTTTGTCATAGAGAGTGAGCGAGAGCGAGAGAGCAGAGCGGGGAGGGCTCGGCGGGTGGGGCTGTGGTGGTCGCGGCGAGGAGTGGTGCGGGGGTGGTGGCGATGACCAAAATGGGTTGCCCGGAGTGAATGGAAGCTAGAGGTGGCAGTGGTGCGGCTTGAGCGGCACTGTGGCGGCGCGGCGACAGCTCGCGGCGGTCGGCCGTGGAGGTGACGAGGGGCGATGGCGCCGGAGAGTAAGGGGGAGGGAGTTAGCGCGAGCATGAGCACCAGTGAGACTCAAGGAACTCACCGGGGTGGTCGCCGATGACGGTGAGTGACCGAAGCATGCTGGCGACGACGAGCCGACGGTGGCGCGGGTGATCACCGTGGAGGGATCCCTGGAGAAAAAGAGGGCACAAATGAGTGATGGGGTAGAGTAGGGTGAGGTCAGGGGATGCTCACGGAGAAGGGAATTGAGCTGGAGCTCTCCGAATCAATGGCGGCGACGGTGGAGGCGGATTCCGCCGTGGTTGGAGAAGAAGGTCCATGCGCAGCTCCTTAGTGGACTAAAACCGAAATTGATTGAGGGGTTCGGCTCCTGGTGACGTGGGACGCGGCATGACGCGGTTGGCCGAGGTTGGAGCTCATTGGTGTGGCCGGAGGGGTAGGAGGTGGCGCGGCCGGCAAACATGGCATTCGGGGCTTCATTTGTTTTGGAGCTCCAGGAGATATGAAAATGGAGGAGGTGGCGGCAGGTGAGACCGAGCTCGGGACTCCCTACTTGTAGGTAAAGGGGCGAAGGAAGCAAGGTGGCCGGCGAGGGCGGGGCATGCAAGCGGCGAGGCGGTGGCGGTGGCGCTTCAGCGGGGCCTTGTGGCGGTAGCGGCCAGTGCGTGTGCCGCGTGGAGAGAGGCACCTGACGAGCGGGGCCCACCGGTAAGTGAGAGGGAAGGCGACTCGGTGCGAGCGGGTTCGGTCAAGCCAGGAGCGAAACGACCGGTCGGGTTTGACTCGGTCGGTCGGAGGAACGATGCTAGGGCTCGGGTTAGGTTTTGAATTTAAGTTTTGACCAAAGCAACCGAGTTTGACCGGCAGTTTGAAATAGAAATAAAATTCCAAAAATTCTGGAAATTTTTGTGGGCACTCTGAGTTTCACAAGGGACTTAGGAAAAATAATTTCAAACACTTTGTACATTAAAATTTGTTAGAATTAAATTGTTTTCAATTCTGAATTTGAGGTTTGATTTGAATTTTGGTGGAGTAAAATTACTTCTAAAAATTTGGTAAAAATAATGATAATTCAAGATAAATAATCTAGTATTTGATTAAATTATTTTTGAAACTTTTATTCACACATTTTTCTGGAATTCAAATAGAAATGGAATTTAAGTTTAAAAGGTTTGAAATTTCAGTATAACTTCAATACAAAACATCAAAAGTTTAAAATTGTGCACAAATTTTAGAAAACCAAGAGCATGACCAAGAGATACAATAAAGTCTTTAAATTTTTAATACTTTTATACATTTAAAATACAAACCCTAATTTTGGGGTGTTACAAATCTACCCCTTAAGCAGAATCTCGTCAGAGATTAGGTGGTTCGGAAGTCGGAGCGAAAGGTGGGGCAACCTAGGTGGGTTTGGTCACGGTGTCACTTCTCGGATTTCGACGTGAGCGAACTCAACTTCGAATCAGGAGAGGTTCTTGAAGTTTTAGGTCCTAAGTGGGAAGCTTTGTTAAAGGATTTCTAATGCCCCTTTAATAAGTGTTTCCTAAGTGGTTCTTTTCAACTCTAAGCGAAATGCACCATCTGTTGTCTTGATTTCCTTGAGAGATAGTGCTAGAAGATCATGACGCAGATATCTGGCGTTCTTGACATATTTTCCTTTCCATTGCTTTGTTTAACCTTTCCTTTCTTGATTCGGAGATAATTTGACATCATGTTTCACGTCGTCTTACGGTAGTACGAAGGACTCTGCTCCACTCGATTGACCGAAAAGGGCATCGATCGATAGGACGGAAAAGCGGTTAGGTGATAATCTGTATCAATACCAAGGTTCGGTCTGAGAAAAGAGAAGTCAAGCAAGGTTTTAAGGTGGTCTCACTTAACCTCACCTCTCTAATTCTATTTGCTTGGCTGGGACAGAAATGCACAAGATGAATGCGAGAGGATGCATGTGTGTAAATTAGTCCTAGGGCAAATTTTAAATTTTTGGTTAATGAGAGTGCAATTGCTTACATGCGTGCTTACATGCTTCTACCGAAATGCAAATACTCACATGCATGCTTACATGCTCTTTGTTTTATGCAACTTGGGTAACATGACTTGCTCGACTTTATTTAGAAACTATATGCATGATCAAAGTATGAGAATCAAGATGCCTACCAAGTATTTTGAGGTATCTGCTACCCCTTAAATATTTGGTACATGAAAGATAAGTTGAGGAAAGAATGGGCATAAGGTGAGAGAATGGCAATGGGTATGCAATTTAATTCTAACATGTACTAACTACTCCAAAAGTTAGACATAGTTGTCATACATGTCGTCCAGTAGGCGATGTGCAACTACTTGGAACAAGGAGAGCAAACGATTACAAAACTCAGCGTCTACAAGCTAAGTAATACCATTAGGGTGTAGATATATTCTACGAATAAACCCTAATTTAATTCTAATATCGCAATAAGGCATCGTCTAGGGGAATTAACATTACCCTAACCCGATTGCAAACACATAACAAGCGAGAAATGAACTCCAAATGTTTGTATGAATGCATAAGACCAGCGCAAAACCACAAAGCAAAAGATTTACTTCCCGGTACGACTAACTCGTATTGAATGAACGAGCAATCATTTAGGATGATAGAATTTTAGAACACACATCAAGTTATATCGCATCTAACGTGCATGGTAAAAAACCATATAAGGATGCATTGGGCATTAGCCATCTAATATCACATCTTACCCTTTTAATCCCATGAGTTTTAGTTGATTTACCATCTCATTTATAACCCTAACGACGAACTACGCATGCGATGCAGAAACTTGTGCTTGTTGTCGGATCTTGTATCCAAGCTCCGAGATGAGTGCTTCAACTCTTCACAACCAACGCTTCATATTTTTAACACTCATTATTCCCCAGACCGAATTTAACCGAAAACCAACTAACTTTGAAAGAAGAGGAGAGGGGAACAACTTTTCAAAACTCAACAAGAATAAGGCAAGATGAGCAAGCTAAGATAGGTAAGGGTAAAATCGAGAACTTACTTAAGTTTTCATAAACCCATTTGACATTTTGAAAATAAGTTTTCAAAATATCCTAATGACGACCAAGCTAGGGGTTTCTACAGTCAAGCCTGACTACGATACCAACTTTGTGAGGACTCAGTTTATTCGACTTGTAATGCTTAGCCTTCCAATGACCCTAGCATCACAATTCAAATAAACCAAGCCTCGGGATATGTATACTTCCAAATGCAGATATACACCCGTTACAAAATCATGTATCAAATCCATACAACACGAGGTTACAATAACAAAACTACAATAAATACAAAGAATGAACTTACAAGATAAATAACAAACTACAATGGAAGCAAAAGCCATAAGATGGCGATAAATAAAATAGCCAATTAGTGTGCCTTTACCCACAAGGCAACCAACCGGGCCGCTAAGCTAGTCGTCAAACCCGCAAACACATCTCACAAAAGGAAACCCTTGGGGTTCACCTTCTTCCTCTGCAACAAAACATTAAGCAAAGCATCCGAGTACAAAGATTGTCTTTGTACCCGCAAGACCGACGTGTAAGGGTAATGAACTATAATTTAACTACATGCAAGCTTTATTTAAGTGGAGGGCTCTGGACTTACTTTTAGCGAAAGCAAGTTTTCTTTTGCAATAATATAATAGTTTTGAAGGCAGCTTTAACAATTCAAATTTTATTTGCGAAATAACAATGATCTGATGAAGTAGTAACATAAATAAATCCTAGAGATGACCAACCCAATGGCCATCACAACAATAGTATGAACACCGTTCATACCAACCCATCAAGTTTTAATTAAAAGGTTGTAGTCTAACTCTTGGAAGACCTCCCCAAGCGTGTCCATAACCTAGGGCGAGGCTATTCGAATAGTTTTAACCTGCAGGGTGTACCACTGCCCACACTTTAGACCGCCTTTCCACCACCACGGTTAGCATACTTCCTTTGGTATGCGAGGCACGGCTAAGTCTAACATGGCGCTTTCCAATATTGTGTATCAACTACGAGTCGCTCGTATGGATAGAAATCCATACGCTTACATGGTAAAGCCGAAAGACAACAAATCCCATCACGGGTGAAGCTTTTGGACAACTACCATGCTCCCAACACCATCCCTCCTGCGACCCCTGCGACCGGAGCCAATACACGCCAAAGTACTAAGTCAAGAGAGGTCCCATATACTCTAGTGTGGTTAGCACGCAAAAATGCTTGGTTTAGTGTAACAAGATGTTCGGTCCTTGTTGACTCGGGCACCATTCCAGTCACACCCAAAAATCACACCAACTTACCATTGTGCCCAAGTCCAAATCATTTTATTTTCAGTTTTTAGTTTTCACAATTAAACATAGCAAAAATGCTGAAATATAAAGTTATAATAATTTTGTGTGATCAAGGTTACCGACTAAGTCGATAACCGCCCAATTCTACCGGTATCTAAGCATGGCTAAGCATCATATCGTAAAGACAAATAAAAGGCCCTAAATCATTCACCGGGCTCTAATTCACCAGTGAGAATAATATTCCTAAGGTAGTGGCAGGGGTGAACAATTTCAGGGCAACAGTGCAATGGGATTAACTATCTCTAATCGACAAAATTACTTTGACACAAAAGCATGCATACATACAAGTTAAACATAATATTAGACTTAAAAATAATGGGAATGAACTGGATATGATCAAACTGCTTGCCTTTGCTTTGCTTGAGATATTCGACTTGCTGCAGAGGATCACTCTCGATACTGACGTCATCTAACGATAAAAACTGCCAAAGCGAAAACAGCGAATAAACACAAAATGCCAAAAGGTATCCAAAAATCAATAACACAGAAGATAGATTATGATTCTAGATAAATTTAAAGACACAAAAATTAGTCTACTACCTCATTACAAGCTTTAGACTATCATCCATGCTTAACATCTCCATATTTGGTTTCAAAAAGATTGTCCTGAAAGCTTAAGTGTTCAATTGGTTAACTGAAACCCAACATTCCTAATTACTATCTTGAGTAACACTACTGTGAAACATCAAGGTTGTTCTCTGTTTTGAAAATGAAACCCACACATGATTTTGGATTTGGGGCACTCCTACTAGTTACGAACATTCACTACTCTAAAGATTCTTATTAGATTTGGATGCTTCTTGTTAGATGATTGTCATCGGACTAAATGAACCAAGACAACCTCTAACTACAAAAGTGAGATCTGCTATAACCTTCCAACAATACTTATACTTTGACTTCGACATTGCTAACAATTTTGGTTACGATTTAAGTAACCTACAGGAATTAAGGTGCTAATCAAACCATTTTCTTCTTGGAAAATCATTTAATCAAATGCCAATTAGTTTTGAGTAGTCCATTAGCTATTCAAAAGACACAAATGCATTTCACCTTGCATAAGACCTACGACTTCGACAACACAGTTGCCAAAAACACTCTCCGATATCGGTTCTTTGACAAAGCAGTGAAATTGGTTTTGAGTTTAAACTCATTTCAACACTCAACTTTCAATTCGTTAACCCATTAAGAGTGGTCTAAATACCTTCACAAAACGATTAGCGGCAAATGTTTTGGCTTAAGGGAGTGGGCTCCCTTGTCATAGAGAGTGAACGAGAGAGCGAGAGGCAGACGGGGAGGGCTCGGCGGGTGGGGCTGTGGTGGTCGCGGCGAGGAGTGGTGCGGGGTGGTGGCGATGACCAAAATGGGTTGCCGGAGTGAATGGAAGCTAGAGGTGGCGGTGGTGCGGCAGAGCGCGCTGGTGGCGGCGGCGGCGACACGCGCGGCCGGCCGTGGAGGTGACGAGGCGATGGCGCCGAGAGTAAGGGGAGGAGTTAGCGCGAGCACGAGCACCGTGAGACTCAAGGAACTCAGGGGTGGTCGCCGATGACGGTGAGTGACCGAAGCATCTTTGGCGACGACGAGCCGACGGTGGCGCGGGTGATCACCGTGGAGGATCCACGGAGAAAAAGAGGGCACAAATGAGTGATGGGGTAGAGTAGGGTGAGGTCGGGGATGCTCACGGAGAAGGAATTGGTGGAGCTCTCGAATCAATGGCGGCGGCGGTGGAGGCGGATTCGCCGTGGTTGGAGAAGAAGGTCCATGCGCAGCTCCTTAGTGGACTAAAACCGAAATTGATTGAGGGTTCGGCTCCCGTGGCGTGGGACGCGGCATGACGCGGTTGGCGAGGTTGGAGCTCATTGGTGTGGCCGGAGGGTAGGAGGTGGCGCGGCCGGCAAACATGGCATTCGGGCTTCATTTGTTTTGGAGCTCCGGAGATATGAAAATGGAGGAGGTGGCGGCGTGTAGGCCGAGCTCGGGACTCCCTACTTGTAGGTAAAGGCGAAGGAAGCAAGGTGGCGGCGAGGGCGGGCATGCAAGCGGCGAGGCGGTGGCGGTGGCGCTCAGCGGAGCCTTGTGGCGGTAGCGGGTGGCGTGCGTGTGCCGCGTGGAGAGAGGCACCTGACGAGCGGGGCCCACCGGTAAGTGAGAGGGAAGGCGACTCGGTGCGAGCGGGTTCGGTCAAGCCAGGAGCGAAACGACCGGTCGGGGTTTGACTCGGGTCCGGTCGGAGGAACAGTGCTAGGGCTCGGGTTAGGTTTTGAATTTAAGTTTTGACCGAAAGCAACTGAGTTTGACCGGGCGGTTTGAAATAGAAATAAAATTCCAAAATTCGGAAATTTTGTGGGCACTCTGAGTTTCACAAGGGACTTAGGAAAAATAATTTCAAACACTTTGTACATTAAAATTTGTTAGAATTAAATTGTTTTCAATTCTGAATTTGAGGTTTGATTTGAATTTTGGTGGAGTAAAATTACTTCTAAAAATTTGGTAAAAATAATGATAATTCAAGATAAATAATCTAGTATTTGATTAAATTATTTTTGGAAACTTTTATTCACACATTTTTCTGGAATTCAAATAGAAATGGAATTTAAGTTTAAAAGGTTTGAAATTTCCAGCGCAACTTCAATACAAAACATCAAAAGTTTAAAATTGTGCACAAATTTTAGAAAACCAAGAGCATGACCAAGAGATACAACAAAAGTCTTTAAATTTTTAATACTTTTATACATTTAAAATACAAACCCTAATTTTGGGGCTGTTACAACCAACCCAACCGAAAATAAACGACGTGGACGCTCGTGGGCCGTTGATGCAATATCCAACGAGCCACGCGACGAGCGGAGAAACGGCGCCTGCGCGATTCAAAAGCAGAGCCCACCGTTGGATCAAGATCCAACGGCTCACGAGGACGAATGCAACCGGACGGTGCGGTTGCCTTGGCCACTCTGGCCGTAGATCTCAAGATGAGCGGCGCGAGAGCACTTCCGTCGGAAGGTCCGATTGCACGCACGATCAGGATCGCAGATCAAGTAATGGACGGCCAAGAATGATGAGGGGAACCGGATGGTCCGAACGCATACAAGATCTAGGCCGCAGATCGCAAAATGGACGGTGGTCCAAGATTGAAGTGCAAACAGGAATACTGACACGTGGGGCCGCATGTCAGTGACTGAGAGTCACACATGCGAGGTTTAACACACGTGCACGGTGCGCGTGGTCCCACCTGTCAGTGACTCAAAAAGGTAATTTCGGACACAGTTATTGCTAACAATGTTTGGCAATAAATAAACCCAAAATCAGCCATAACGACTTACGGTTTTCGATTTGAAACTTACGGGCCCACAAGTCGGTGAGACATTAGGCGATTAAGACACCATTAATACTTCTAATGATTGGGTATTAAGCGTGTCCTAATTATTTGACGACAACGGAGCTACGGTAGGCAAAGTCGAGTGGCTACCACGGCTTGTCGCGGCGACTCGATGTGGCGGCGCCACAAACTATCAAAATGGGTTCGCAATAGTGTTGCGGACCCAATGGTGGTGACCTCGCCGCGGTGGAGGTCTAGAACGCCGTGCAGCCGAAAACAAAGATGGAGCCATTTTGGTAAAACATGAAAATAGCAAAATGCTCATTGCGATCAGGAAGCGAGTGCCATGACTTCTAGGGACTAAATAGAAGCTACCTTAACCAAGAGGAGCTCCAAAGATGGCGGGAAGACTTGAACACGATGAAGTCCACCTGAGCGAAGAAGATGAAGTGGAAGATGAGGTTCGAGCAAAATGAGTGGAACCAAATCATTACCACAGCTTCATTATAGCTCAAGGAGGCTCCGAAGCAAGTAATTGCAACGAGAACCACTTACCGAGTGGAGAAGAAAAGGGGTGAAACCAACGAAAATCTCCAAACTTAAAATTGAGTGATTCTGTGAATGCAACCCAAAATCAAGTTAGGGAAATACAAAGGAGGTTGAGGAGTTCAAAAGGGTGCAAGAGATGTTGAAGATGAACCACTTTGGACACCAAGGCCGCCATTGGAGCTCTCTGACCAACAATGGTGCTTTGAGGGTGTGAGGTGGTTTTGAGCTCAAACGCAGAGAAGAGCTAGGTGTGGTGTAAAAGAACACCAGGAGGACCTAGAGGGGCAATATATAGGGAAGGGATTAGGGTTTCGAGCAAGAATCCGAGTCCATGGTGGGCTCGGTTCATGCTACGGTCATGGACCAAGAATTGATGGGAGCAAGTGAGCACGGTGACAATGGAGGAGAAAGCCTGGTGCGCATTAAATGCCCCGCAGAGAGACGTTGACGAAAGCAAACTTGAGGTGACACATCAACGCCGCCCCGCGCTCTCTCTTTACGCCATTGTCGCGCGCACGAGAAGCCGAGGAGGAAGAAGAAGCAGAGAAGGCAAACCACGGCCGTTGGATTTTAGATGGGCGGTGTGATTTAAAAGAGTTCGCGGACGGTCGATTGCCTACGGAAATCGGGCGGTTGGATTGAGATCCAACGGTCCCAATTGGCTAATGTAACCGGAGGGTCCGAACGACATCATCAATGCGGGCCACGCGATTGGGATCCAACGGCTGATATCGCACGCACGTTTAAAAACGCGGCTCGGTGCAGTTAGGTGGTTCAACCGAGTCAAGTGGCTCGGACTCGAGCCCGACTCGAACCCAATGAATAGTGAATCAGCTTTAGGTTTTAAATTAAAGCTGAGACTTTTGAGGATTTATTTGGGGTAGCAAAATAACTCCAAAAATTCTGAAATTTTTACAGGAGCTTTCTGACTGAGACATTGACCTTGTGTAAAATTTTCAGAGGTTTTTATGCATTGTATTTTCCTCCAAAAATTCTACAAGGTACTGGTTTTGTGTTTGACTAAGAGTCAAACAGGTTTGACTGCCCTCTAAAATATTCAAACAATTTCTAAAAATTGTGAAATTTTTCAGAGGGGTCACATACCATCCCAAGAACTTAGGAAAAATATTTCCAGAGGATGATCAAAAGGTTTGACAAGATTGTTTTTGAAGGAACAAGATTTGGATCAAAAGACTTGTGACTTTGCATTTCCATAAGTCTTGTACAATACTTGTCCAAGTACAAGCAGAAACACATGATGTAAGAAAAAGTTTTAATTTCTACTCATTTTCTTACATTTGAAACACAAGCCCAAAATTGGGATGTTACAACTCTCCCCCTTACAAGAATCTCGGACCGAGATTAGTTTACTCGGAGAAGAAAGAAGGAAAATCTGCAAGGCGATCTTCTCGCTCCCAAGTTGCTTCATCTTGAGAATGGTTTGACCACTGAACCTTAAGGAACTTGATGGCACGGTTCCTTGTCCTCCGTTCGATTCCTCAAGAATCTGAGCAGGATGCTCGCGATGAGGTCAAATTCTCACGCACATCGAGAACCTCCAATGGAGCTTCCTCGGTCGGGACACGGAGGCACTTCTTGGTGTGAAACATGGAACACATCATGCACACCCTCAAGTGCGGTGGTAGCTCCAAACTGTATGCAATCGCTCCAACTCTCTCGGCGATACGGAAGGCCCAACATATCGAGGAGCCAACTTGCCCTTGATGCCAAAACGCGATGGCCCTTCAAGGTGAGACTTTGAGATACACAAAGTCATTGGGCTCAAAGCTCAACTCATGGCGACGACGATCGCATAGCTCTTTTATGCGGGGTGGGCGTGCGCGATGCTCGCGGATCAAGCGTACTTGACTTTCGCCTTATTGATCGAATCGGGCGAAAATCGCCGCCACCGATCTCGACCAGTTCAATGGGGTTCGCATCTTCTCCCATACAAAGCCTCAAATGGTGCCATGCCAAGATCGCTGGCGTTGTTGTAGGAGAACTCCGCAAATGGTAGGCACTTCTCCCACTTCTTCCCATAGGAAAGAACACAAGCACGGAGCATATCTTCCAACACTTGGTTGACTCGCCCGTCGGCCATCGATCTGGGATGAAAGGTCAGATCTTGAAATGGCGGGTCCCCATAGCCTTTGCGGACTATGCCAAAACCGCGAGGTGAAAAGTGCACCACGATCGAAATAATCGTCTTGATACACCGTGAAGACTCACAATCCTCGAGACATAAAGTTCGGCCAAAGGCCCCACACGGCCGAAGTCTTGACGGGAAGGAAATGTGCCACTTTAGTCAACCTGTCGATGACGACCCAAATAGCATCATTCCCCTTGGATGAGCGGGCAACCCGTGATGAAGTCCATGCCAACGAATCCCACTTCCATTCTCGCGCGGCAAAGGTGAAGAAGACTCGCTGACGCCGATGCTCGGCCTTCACACGACAGCACACGTCGCACTCGGCAACGAACCTGGCAATCTCACGCTTCATTCGGGTCCACCAGAATCTCTGACGAAGATCCTGATACATCTTGGTAGCCCCGAGGTGAATAGACAAAGGAGAATCATGGGCTTCGCGGAGAATCAAATTCCGCAATTCCATGACCTTAGGAACCACAAGACGCTGCCCAAACCACACAACGCCCTGCTCGTCCTCTGAAAAGCACTTGGCTATCCCATCCTTGATGTTCTGCTTGATTTGTCTCACACCAACATCTGTCTGCTGTGCCACCTTGATTTGGTCCACCAAGGTTGGTTGCACAACCAATGTAGCAAGAGAACCGTACTCGATCAAACCCAAATTGAGGCGCTGGAATTCTGAAATGAGGTTAGGCTGCTGCTCTTGGAGCCTCAACATGTTGCAATACACCTTCCGACTGAGTGCATCCGCCACAACATTGGCCTTGCCCGGATGATAGTGAATGCCCATGTCATAGTCCTTGATCAATTCCAACCATCTCCTTTGCCAGAGGTTCAGATCTGGCTGGGTGAACAAGTACTTCAAGCTCTTGTGGTCGGAATACACCTCACAACGGTTACCAATCAGATAATGCCGCCAAATCTTGAGTGCATGAACCACCGCAGCTAACTCCAAGTCATGAGTAGGATAGTTGAGTTCATGAGGCCTCAACTGCCGCGATGCATAGGCCACAACCTTGCCTTCCTGCATAAGAACACAACCAAGACCCTGACGAGAAGCATCACAATAGATATCAAAACCCTTGTGAATATCAGGGAGAACAAGCACTGGGGCTGAGGTCAACCGCTTCTTGAGTTCCTGAAAGCTCACATCACAAGCAGCGGACCACTCAAACTTCTTGTCTTTCTTGAGCAATTCGGTCATAGGCTTCGCAATCTTGGAGAAATTCTCGATAAAACGGCGATAGTAGCCAGCCAAACCAAGAAAACTCCGCACATCGGTGACCGACTTGGTGACCCCAAGATAGCACATCACCGACCTTGCTAGGATCCACACCACACCTCCCTTTGAAAGAACATGGCCCAAGAATGCTACTTCGTTCAACCAGAACTCGCACTTGCTGAATTTGGCATACAGCTGGTGTTCGCGTAGCTTGCCCAACACAAGCTTAAGATGCTCAGCATGCTCTTCTTCACTCTTGGAGTAGATAAGGATATCATCGATGAATACCACCACAAACCTATCCAAATACTCCATGAATACCGAGTTCATAAGATTCATGAATAAAGCAGGAGCATTAGTCAAACCAAAAGACATGACGGTGTACTCGTAAAGGCCATAACGAGTAGCAAAGGCCGTCTTAGGAATATCCTCGTACGATCCGACTTGATGATAGCCAGTCTCAAGTCAATCTTGAGAAGACTCGTGCTCGGTCAAGCGATCGAAAAGATCATCAATACGGGCAAAGGATACTTGTTCTTTACCGTCACCTCATTAAGCGGACGGTAATCAACACACATGCGCAAGGTCTTGTCCTTCTTCTTCACAAAGATAATGGACAACCCCAAGGAGATGAGCTAGGACGGATAAAACCCTTCTCTTGCAGCTCACCCGATTGCTTCTTGACTCCTCCAACTCATTAGGAGGCATGCGATACGGCCTCTTAGAAATAGGGGCGGTACCGGGCAGCAACTCTATCACAAACTCCAGATCTCGAACAGGAGGTATCCCGGGCAAGTCTTCAGGAAAGACATCCGCGAAGTCGCACACAGTGGGGACGTCGTGAATCTTTAATGCTGGCTTTGCTTCCAGGACATAAAGATGGGGAAAATCTCGCAACTGTGGCGAAAACCCAACCTGTTCACCTGAAGGACTGGTGAGGTAGACAATCTTCCTGGCACAATCGATTTGCCCCAAGTGTTGGGACAACCAATCCATGCCAAGAATCACATCCAGACGCGCCGAGTCGAGTAGGATAAGATTCGCCAAGAATCCTACTCCTTTGATGCGGATAGGAACATCCTGGCACACTTGGTCAGCTCTCATTTCCGAACCCGGAGAGCGAATCAGCAGTGGAATCCCCAAAGGAACACAGTGAAGTCCACAACCAACAGCAAACGACCTCGAAATAAAAGAATGCGAGGCCCCAGAGTCAAATAAAGCGTAGCAGACGCAAATTTACAAGGAGCGTACCCAACACCACGTCGGCGCCTCTGTGCCTCCTCACCGAGATGTGGTTGACTCGGCCGCTCCCAAGCCCGGGTCTTCGGTCGGTGGGTGACCACTCCCTTGCCCGCGTCCTCCATTGGGGACGAGGCCGCTCGATCTTCTTAGGACAACTACTCGTAGTGGCCCTTGTTGTGGCGATGAAGCGGTGGCGTCGGCCGGGGTTGCGGGAACACCTGCTGGTGGCAGCGACGCGATCGAGTCACGGCTGCGAGGACGTGGAGTCGTCTTTGAAGGCCTCGGCGGTGGTGAAGCCAAGGAAGGCCACCGTGCAGCCCAACTCGGGACGAACGAGGCCGCTTGAGCAGCAGCCGGGCCTCCCACTTGCGCTGCGGGACTCGCCGACGCTCTCGCCTTGTGCTCGGCGATGATGGCCTTGTCTACCAAGGTGCGGAAGTCGGGAAGTCCACAACAGAGAGCTTGTCACAAGCTCCTCGGACAAACCCTCCATGAACTTCTCCCGCTGGCCTCATCGGTGGCCACCTCGGAGGAGCGCACCTCGCCAAATGGTTGAACTCATGGAGGTACTTAGTCACGATCTGCGCCTCGTTTGAGCGCAAGGAACTCCTTCTTCTTGACTTCATCGGGCTGCGGGGACATGGGCCCGACGGAAATCGACGGAACTCCTCCCACGAGACCACGTGTCCGCGGGTGCATGGCGAGGAAGTTCTCCCACCATGAGAGTGCCGCACCCTCCACCGATGGGATGCGAAAGTGCCCGCTCGCTCCCGGCATCGAGCAACGTTGAGCTTCCGCTCAGCAGCGCAGCGGCCGATCGTGCGCTTCCAAGGGATCCTCGGACCGGGAGAAGGTGGGAGGCTGCGTGCGAAGGAACTCCGCAAGTCCCCCACGAGCCTGGTGACCACCTCCAGATCCAGAGGCACCAGAGGGAGTGGAGGTGTTTCTGGCGATAACCTCCAACACCCTGCGGTCCTCCGAACGATTGCGTTCGATCTGCATGAGGACTTCCGCCATGGTCGAAGGAGGGGGAAGCTCCTCATCGGGACTACCCGGCTGATTTCGACCACTACGGGTCCCTCCAGCCATCCTGTTTCACTAAGACAAGTTAGCTACAAGCCCGAGATAAAAGGAAAGCAACGAAATCCAAACTCAATAAAAAGGGCTCAGGAATAACCACCAAGAGCACGGGGCCAAAAATCACCAAATCGACTTCCTGAAACGACTAACCCGTATGGAAGAATGAGCAATCGTTTAAGAAGACCCAAAATTTCAGCACTAAGTTCTAGCTCAAAACAGTCCAAAAATCAAGGTATAACCACTTAATAGGGTATAGGCATTTAGCTAATTTCATATCACTTCTTACCCTTTTATTCCCACAAGTTTTAGTTGTATTTACCTCTCATTTCCTACCCTAATTACTCACCACTAGCTAGCTGTCCAAATTTCTTTCCCCAAGCTCTCACGGTTCTCCCAAAACCAAGTTAATCGATAGAAGCTAATTTTTGAAAGGAAGAGAGGAACAACTTTTTCAAACTTAAGTGAGAGTAAGGTGAGATGAGCAAGCTAAGACAGGTAAGGAGTAAAATTAGAGAACTTACTTAAGTTTTACAAACCTTTTTAAAGTAAGTTTTCAAAATATTCTAGAGGCGACCAAGCTAGGGGTTTCTACGGTCAGTATGGCTCTGATACCAACTTTGTGAGGACCCGGAATATTTAACTAGTAACACTTAACCCCCAAATGGTTCTAGCATTACTAATTAAACATTCTAAGCCTCGATGGACATATGCTTCCCAGAATTGCAGCATATGCACATCATCACAAAATTACACATCAATTCCATACACATACATCACTAAGTTCAACAACGACATACATAGAACAATATACAAGAATGACAGCGGAAGCAAAAGCGCCATAAGATGGCTAGAACAAAAGTCGATCGGTTAGCCAACATAACCCACAAGGCAACCGACCGGGCCGCTAAGCTAGTCGCCCATAGCTACCACAACACACTCACAAAAGTGAGGCCCTCGAGCTCACCTTCTTCCTCTGCAACAAAACAATTAAGCGTAGCAACCGAGTACAAAGATTGTCTTTGTACCCGCAAGATCGACGTGTGGAATAGCGAGACCTATTCATAAACTACATGCAAGCTTATTTAGGTGGAGGTTGTATGTCTCATTTGCATGAAGCCAACTTTATTTGCAATAATGTAATACATTTTAAAAGCAAGTTTGCAAATCTGTTTTGTTATCAAAGTAACAGTAAGTAAAGATACATACAAGTAACCACCTGGAAGTGACTATCCCAATAGCCACCACAACATAGCACGAATCCTCGATTCGTACCACCCATCAAGTTTTAATTTAAAAGGTTGTAGTCTAACTCTTGAAAGACCTTGCCAAGCGTGTCCATAACCTAGGACGAGGCTATTCGAATAGTTTTAACCCTGCAGGGGTGTACCAATGTACCCACACTTGCATCGCCTTTAAGCCACAAAGCACACTTCCAGAAGGTATGTTGTACACGGCTAAGTCCTACGAGACTTTTTCCAATATTGTGTATCAACCACGAGCCGCTCGTATGGGTAGAAACACCATACGCTTACATTGCAAGCCGAAAGATAACAAATCCCATCACGGGTGAAGTCTTTCGGACACTACAATGCTCCCAACACCATCCCTCCTGCGACCCGAGGGCAATACACGCCAAAGTACTAAGTCAAGAGAGGTCCCATACCCTCTAATGTGGTTAGCACGCTAAAATGCTTGGTTTAGTGTAACAAGATGTTCGGTCCTTGTTGACTCAGGCACCATTCCAGTCACACCCGAAAATCACACCATCATACCATTGTGCCCAAGTCTAAATCATTTTGTTTTCAGTTTTAGTTTTCATAAGTAGACATGGCACAAGGTGGAAATCATAATCATAATAAGTTTTGTGTGATCAAGGTTATCGACAAGTCGATAACCGCCCATTTCTACCGGAAACTAAGCATGGCTAAGCAATTAATTCGCAACTACTAAGTGACAAGAGCCCATCCATGAACTCTAAATCACAGCAAGTAACCTAGGCTCATGGTAGTAGAGGATGATCATTTGCTAAGGAAATGCATCTACTAGGCCAACTATTAAAACAAAGTAGCAATGCATACATAGAGTTTGTAATCAACATAAATACTTAAAATACTGGGATTAACATGATCAAACTGCTTGCCTTCTTGCTGTTGCTCAAACTGTTGTGGAGGGTCGCTCTCGGGATTACCGCAAATGTCGAATCCTAAGCGAAAAGGCAAAAGAACCAAGAACAACCAATAAGACGAGCCACACTAAAACAAATGAGCAAGCAAAATTTATCCAAATGCGAAGAAATTTACACATAAGGCAGAATACGAATACACCTAGACATAGAAACTGGAAAAACCTAATTTGGATTTGTGGTGCAAAAGATATTCTCTAAAAACCTATTTTCGGCCATAATTAGGTACTGTAGCAAAAATATTTTCCAGAGAGATTTTGAAGCTGAAATTTTTATGGTAGCTACCTACTGGTATAGTGGTAACCCATATAAAATTTCAGGTCATTTGGAGTTAAAATGATTTAGTTATGATTTTTCTAAGATACAAAATTAGCATAATGCACTTTCCAGAAATATAACATGTGCAAAACCTACTTCACGTTATAGTATGAATACAGAGGGATTTCCTAACTCCAACTTTCTATTTTTAGGATTTACAGGGAATTACTGGTGCCTATTACAACATTAAATGGATTTTTAATTGCTACTAATAAGGTTAAATCTATTAACATATTTTTCTGGTGCTGATTTAGGCCTACCACCATTTTTAGATTAAAGTCTAGTTAATAACAAATTTATCAAAGTTAAAATCATTCAATTAGCAGATATACAGAAAAAGATATGCCTTTTTCCAAGTTTTAATACAATTCTGGAATATATAAAAATTAGCAGAAAACAAGCTATTAAAGATTACAGAATTTTCTACTACAGAAGCATAGCTAAAAGCATTTTTATATTAAACTTTAGTGAAATACAAATTTATTGCAGTTGGTTTCATGTAAAAAGGATTTATCTTGAATTAGTTATGAATTTCTAAAGTTTTGATACAATTTTGGTTGATAAATAAATACTTACGTAAATAAAACCAACCCAACCGAAAATAAGCGACGTGGGCGCTCGTGGGCGTTGATGCAATATCCAACGAGCCACACGCACGGAGAACAGCGCACGCGCGCGATTCAAAACAGGAGCCCACCGTTGGATCAAGATCCAACAGCTCACGAGGACGAATGCAACCGGACGGTGCGGTTGCCTTGGCCACTCACAACCGTAGATCTCAAGATGAACGGCACGGAGAGCACTTCCCGTCGGAAGGTCCGATTGCACGCACGATCAGGATCGCAGATCAAGTAATGGACGGCCAAGAATGATGAGGGGAACCGGATGGTCCGAACGCATACAAGATCTAGGCCGCAGATCGCAAAATGGACGGTGGTCCAAGATTGAAGTGCAAACAGGAATACTGACACGTGGGGCCGCATGTCGCTGGATCGAGTCACACATGCGAGGTTTAAACACGTGCCTGCAGGCGTGGTCCCACTGTCAGTGACTCAAAAAGGTAATTTCGGACACAGTTATTGCTAACAATGATTAACAATAAATAAACCCAAAATCAGCCATAACGACTTCTGGTTTTCTGATTTAGGCTTACGGGCCCACAAGTCAGTGAGACATTAGGCCAGATTAAGACAACATTAATACTTCTAATGATTGGGTATTAACTGTGTCCTAATTATTTGACGACAACGGAGCTACGGTAGCAAGCAAAGTCCCGAGTGGCTACCACGGCTTGTCGCCGGCGACTCGATGTGGCGGCGCCACAAACTATCAAAATGGGTTCGCAATAGTGTTGCGGACCCAATGGTGGTGACTCGCCGCGGTGGAGGTCTAGAACGCCGTGGCGAGCCGAAAACAAAGATGGAGCCATTTTGGTAAAACATGAAAATAGCAAAATGCTCATTGCGCATCCGAAGCGAGTGCCATGACTTCTAGGGACTATATAGAAGCTACCTTAACCGAGAGGAGCTCCAAAGATGGCCGGGGAAGACTTGAACACAATGAAGTCCACCGGAGCCGAAGAAGATGAAGTGGAAGATGAGGTTCTGAGCAAAATGAGTGGAACCAAATCATTACCACAGCTTCATTATAGCTCAAGGAGGCTCCAGAAGCAAGTAATTGCAAGGAGAACCACTTACCGGAGCTGGAGAAGAAAAGGGGTGAAACCAACCGAAAATCTCCAAACTTAAAATTGAGTGATTCCTGTGAATGCAACCCAAAATCAAGTTAGGGGAAATACAAAGGAGGTTGAGGAGTTCAAAAGGGTGCAAGAGATGTTGAAGATGAACCACTGGACACCAAGGCCGCCATTGGAGCTCTACGGCCAACAATGGTGCTTTGAGGGTGTGAGGTGGTTTTGAGCTCAAACGCAGAGAAGAGCTAGGTGTGGTGTAAAAGAACACCAGGAGGACCTAGAGGGGCAATATATAGGGAAGGGATTAGGGTTTCGAGCAAGAATCCGAGTCCATGGTGGGCTCGGTTCATGCTACGGTCATGGACCAAGAATTGATGGGAGCAAGTGAGCACGGTGACAATGGAGGAGAAAGCCTGGTGCGCATTAAATGCCCCGCAGAGAGACGTTGACGAAAGCAAACTTGAGGTGACACATCAACGCCGCCCCGCGCTCTCTCTCTTTCTGCCATTGTCGCCCGCGCGCACGGAGAAGCCGAGGAGGAAGAAGAACAGAGAAGGCAAACCACGACCGTTGGATTTTAGATGGACGGCTGTGATTTAAAAGAGTTCGCCGGACAGTCCGATTGCCTACGAAAATCTGGACGGTTGGATTGAGATCCAACGGTCCCAATTGGCTAATGTAACCGGAGGGTCCGAACGACATCATCAATGCGGGCCACGCGATTGGGATCCAACGGCTGATATCGCACGCATGTTTAAAAACGCGGCTCGGTGCAGTTAGGTGGTTCAACCGAGTCAAGTGGCTCGGACTCGAGCCCGACTCGAACCCAATGAATAGTGAATCAGCTTTAGGTTTTAAATTAAAGCTGAGACTTTTGAGGATTTATTTGGGGTAGCAAAATAACTCCAAAAAATCTGAAATTTTTACAGGAGCTTTCTAACTGAGACATTGACCTTGTGTAAAATTTTCAGAGGTTTTTATGCATTGTATTTTCCTCCAAAAATTCTACAAGGTACTGGTTTTGTGTTTGATGAGAGTCAAACAGTTTGATCGCCTCTAAAATATTCAAACAATTTCTAAAAATTGTGAAATTTTTCAGAGGGGTCACATACCATCCCAAGAACTTAGGAAAAATATTTCCAGAGGATGATCAAAAGGGTTGACAAGATTGTTTTTGAAGGAACAAGATTTGGATCAAAAGACTTGTGACTTTGCATTTCCATAAGTCTTGTACAATACTTGTCCAGTACAAACAGGAAACACATGATGTAAGAAAAAGTTTTAATTTCTACTCATTTTCTTACATTTGAAACACAAGCCCAAAATTGGGATGTTACACTCAATTCCGAACCGGGAGAGCGAATGAGCAGCGGGATCAACAATGGAGTAAAAAGAAGACCTCCCACAGCAGCAAAAGACTCCGAAACAAATGAATGAGATGCGCCTGAATCAAACAAAGCAGAGCAGGAAAGAGTTAACCGAAAGGGTACCCAACACGACGTCGGTGCCTCCTGTGCCTCCTCCGCGGAGATGAGGTTGACGCGCCACTACCCACGCCTTGGGTAGCGGGACAACCTTCGATCTCGGGAGGACCACCTCCCGCCGCGTCCTCCATTAGGACGAGGCCGCTCGATCCCGTTAGGGCAACTATTGGCATAATGCCCTTCCGGTTGCATGAAAAGCAAGTGACCCGGCGGCCGGATTGCGGGGCCACCTGCTGGTTCGCAGCGCGTGGATCGGGCACGGCTCGCGGAGGGCGAGGAACCGTGCTGGCGGCCTCGGTGGTAGTGAAGCCACAGAACGGGCCCCTGGGGTAGGCCCGACACGGGACGAGAGGCCGGCCTGTGCAGACCGCTGGGCCTCCCACTTGCGCTTGCGGGACTCGCCCAGCGCCTTCGCCTTGTGCTCAGCAACAATGGCCTTGTCCACCAAGGCCTGAAAGTCAGCAAAGTCCACAATGGAGAGCTTGTCTTGCAGCTCCTCAGACAAACCCTCTATGAACTTCTCCTGCTTGGCCTCATCAGTGGCCACCTCAGATGGAGCATAACGAGCCAAGTGGTTGAACTCGTAGAAGTACTCCATCACTGACTTACGCCCTTGCTTGAGCGCGAGAAACTCCTTCTTCTTCAGCTTCATCAAGCCGGCAGGGATGTGAGCTCGACGGAACGCCGCCCGGAACTCATCCCAAGAGACAGTGTGGCCGGCGGGCTGCATGGCCAAGAAGTTCTCCCACTAGGAGAGTGCTGCCCCCTGCAGCTGATGGGAGGCAAAGAGTGCCCTATCCTGGTCCAGGCACTGAGCAACGTCGAGCTTACGCTCAACTTGACGCAGCCAGTCATCCGCGTCCAATGGGTCCTCGGACCTGGAGAACGTGGGGAGCTGAGTACGAAGAAACTCAGCAAGGCCCCCACGAGGCTGATGTCCACCCCCTTGCCCGGATCCTGAGGCACCGGAAAGGGCGGAGGTGTTGCGCGCGATAACATCCAGCAGGACCCTCCTGTCCTCTGAACGGTTGCGCTCGATCTGAAGAAGGACCTCAGCCATGGTCGGAGGAGGCGGAAGCTCCTCATCCAAACCAGGCTGCTGACCACGGCCGCTACGAGTACCTCCAGCCATCCTGCTTCAAGAAATTTAGGTTAGAAACCAAAGCACTAATACTAGAAGTTGATGAAAGCGAAAAGCTAACGATTAGGGGAATGAGATATCACCCTAACCGTAAGCCAGAACATCAAGTAAACAATCTTCAAATGTTTCCAAAGAAGCTCCAAAACAGCAAGGAAACTCCAAACCAAGCTCAACTTCTCAATGCCATTAACCCGTATTGAATGAACGAGTAATAGTGGGAGAAGATAAAAATTTCAGCTCCTTGCAACAAGTCTAACACTACTCGAAAGCAAGGTTAAATCAGCGAAATAGGTGTTAGATACTTAGCTAACTAGTATCACATCTTACCCTTTTATGCCCACAAGTTTTAATTGATTAACCTCTCATTTTCTACCCTAGTTAGAACCTTTGAGCTTGCTGTCCGGAAATTGAATGACCGCTGTCCAGATTTCGCATCCAAGCCTCCTAATTGAAATCTTCAACATCGGAAGCTTCAAAACCTTGTAGAGGGCAGCTAACACTTCAATTTGCCAAACTCATTGGTCCCAAAACCCAATTAATCGATAACAACTATCTTTAGAGGGAAGGAGAGGAAAACAACTTTTAAAAATCAAATTAGAGCGAGATGAGATAGAAAGCTAAGATAGGTAAGGAGTAAAATCTGAGAATTTACTTAAGCTTTCATAAATCATTTGATACTTTGAAATTAAGTTTTCTAAAATATCCTAAAGACGATCAAGCTTGGGTTACTACGGTTGGAATGGCTTTGATACCAACTTTGTGAGGACCCCGGTTTATTCGGCTTGTACTGTTTAACCCTCCACTTGGTCCTAGCAGTACAAATCAAATAAACCAAGCCTCGAGATATGTATACTTCCCAGAATTGCAGTATACACACCCCGTTACAAAATCATGCATCAATTCCATTCATACACATAGAGCCGAAGCAAAAGCAACAACTGAAAGACAAAGATAATATAAAGAGAGTTATTACAAAAGAGAGGCCGACCGGCCAATTAACACATAAGTAACTAATTTAAACAGAGGAAGCAAAATGGCCATAAGATGGCGATAAACAAAAGCCAATCGGTGTGCCTTTACCCACAAGGCAACCAACCGACCGCCAAGCTAATCGTCCCAAACAGCGCAGAACACGACTCACAAAAGTGAGGCCCTTGGGGCTCACCTTCTTCCTCTGCAACAATTAATATTAAGCAAAGCGGATGAGTACAAAACTTGTTTTTGTACTGCAAGACTGACGTGTGAAATAACGAACTATAATTAACTACATGCAAGCTTTATTTAAGTGGATGAGGCTCTGGACTTATTTTCAAAGATAAAGCAAGTTTTCATTTGCAATAAGGTAATAGATTCAAAGCAAGTTTGCAATTAACTTTTATTGTTCAAATAAAAGAGAGATAATTATAACAATAGATAGATGACAACACCAACCTAGAAGTGACTAACCCATAGTCACCACAACAATAGCATGAAGTACCCTTCATACCACCCATGTCAAATTTAAGTTTTAAAAGGTTGTAGTCTAGTTCTTGTGGAAATAACCAAGCGTGTCCATAACCTAGGGACGAGGCTATTCGAATAGTTTGAACCTGCAGGTGTACCAATGTACCCACACGATAGACCGCCTTTCCACCACCACGGTTAGCACACTTCCTTTGGTATGCAGGCATGGCTAAGTCTAACAAGACGCTTTCCAATGGACGATGCTAATTAAGAGCCGCAACCCACGGGAGAAAGACACATTAGACAGCCTAACCGGCCTGCTAATGCTCCCCTCCAACACCAGAAACACACACACAGGAACACACCCACCGACCAGCTCATAATTAACACCTCCCAAAGTACTTAGTCGAGAGAGGTTCCATATCCCCCTCGTGTGGTTAGCACGCAACAATTGCTTGGATCAATGGCACAAGTAACTCGGTCCTTAGGGACTTAGGCACCATTCCAATCACACCCAACAAATCACCCAACATACCATTGTGCCCAAGCCAAGATATAGTTTTTGTTTTCAGTTTTTGATTTGCAAATTGGTAAAACACAAGGGTTGGACATAATGGAATAATAATAGCATTTGTGTGATCAAGATCACCGACTAAGTCGATGATCGCCCAATACTACCGATAACTAGGCATGGCTAAGCAATATTCATTCGTAATCTACTAAGTGATGAGAGTTCATCCATCAAACTCTAACCACACCAAATAACCTAGGCTCAGGTAGTAGAGGATAATTATTTACCTACAGATTATGCAACTAGAGGATTAACTAATCAATTTAACAACAAAATAGCAATGCATGCATAGAAGTTAAACAAAATATTAAACTTTAAAGTAATGGGATCAATGGGAAATGATCAAACTGCTTGCCTGCTTGTTGTTGCTCAAAGCTATTGCGGAGGGTCGTTCTCGGGGTTACCGCAAATATCGAATCCTAATCGAAAGAGCGAAAACAACCAATAAGGCGAGCAACACTTAAATAAAAGAGCAAGCAAAAATTATCCAATTGCGACGAAATTTATACACAAGTTAAGATAGGAATAAACCTAGACATAGAAACTGGAAAAACCTAATTTGGATTTGTGGTGCAAAAGATATTCTCTAAAAACCTATTTTTACCATAATTAGCAATCAGAGCAAAAATATTTTCTATAAAGATGTTGAAGCTGAAAATTTTATGGTAGCTACCTACTGGTATAGTGATAAGTCATATAAAATTTCAGGTCATTTGGGGTTAAAACGATTTAGTTATGAATTTTCTAAGTTATAAATCTAAGACATGATTAATTTCAGTATTAAAGACTACTGCAAAACCTATACTAAGCTAAAGTACTTTAACAGGTGCATTTATAGAACTTTAGTTTGTTAAATTTGGAGCTACAGAGAAAAAGATATGCAATTTTGAAGTTTAAAACAATCAACATGAGCAAATAAAAGCTCTCGGAACTACATCTAGAAAACCAATAAAAACTGGGAGGTCGTGGGCCGTTGATCAAAGATCGCACGGCTCACGATCTCAGATGCCAAAACTCGCACGATCACCTGGGCGCAAAGACCTTGCCGGGCCTAGGAGAGGTCTTAGCCGTTGATATTGAATCCAACGGCTCCGACCACCGGATGCACAGCACCCGCGAAGGAGGTCCTCGCGCACTAGGGAGGTCGTACGGCTATCCCGCTAAGGGGGAGGTCTGGACGGTTAAGATCTCCCGAGGGGAGGTCTTAACGGTTTAGATCTGAGCGAAGGGAGGACCTAAACGGTGAGCTTGACAGCGAGAGGTCTTGACGGCTAGGATCTCACTGAGGAGGTCCTAACGGTCGAGATTTCCCTCGGGGAGGTCCTCCAACACAGCGCTTTAACAGAGAGAGATCTGGATGGCTCAGATCTCCATGCGAGAGGTCCCGAGCGGTCCAGATCTAGGCGGGGAGGTCCTCACAGTTAAGACCAGCACGAGGAGGTCCTGAGGTTCTCTTTACAAAAGACCAATGGGTGGTCTTTTGCAAAGAGGACCCTGGGGGTGGTTTTGAAGGTTTTCTTTACAAAAGGCCAGGGGTGGTCTTTTGCAACGAGGACCTCGAGAGGGGGTTCAAGAGGGTGGTTTTGACAAAGACGACCGGGGTGACCTTTTTGCACAGAGGACCTCAGGGAAGGCCTTTTGCGGAAACACAAGGTGGTCTTATACGGCTAAGATTTAACAGGGGTGGTCCTATACGGCTAGGATCACCACCAAGGGGAGGTCTAGAGACTTAGGATTTTTCGGGAAAGATCTTAAGGCCCAGATCTAAACTTGGAGAGGTCGGGGACGGCTAAGATTAGCCCGAGGAGGTCCTGGGGTGGTTTTAATGGTGCAGGACCTCCAGACAGCGGCGGCTAAGACAATTTAATGCATCTAATGATTGACAATAAATGAATCTAAAAGGAACACTTAATGACTAAGGCCCTGGCCTACACGTCAGTGACTCCACGGCACAAATTAGGACACAATTAATGCACTAATGATGAGCAATGATTTGAGCATTAAAGTGGTCCTAAGAAGATGACGAAAACGGGAGGTTTTGAACTGACAAAACCCGAGCGTGCACAGCGGCTTGCCGCCGGCGACGTGGACCTCGTTGGCGGAAACCAAAGGCACGAATGAGCTCCAAACAGGACGGAGAACCTAAGGGTGCCAAAAGCTACACCAAAAGCACCACCAACCGGCGGCTAGCCGGAGATAACCGCCGGAGACCAAATGCGGCCAAAAACGAAAACCGAAGAGGTCTAATGGGATCGGGTTTTCGGAACTGAAGTACTCACCCGGGGTTGAAGGAGAACTGGGAGTGGTCGCGGTAGCTCCGGTGACGGTGGAGGTCGCCGGAGATGAAGAAGACGAAGCTCCCGGCCACGAACAGCAAGCTCCCACCTTGTCAACCTCTGTGAAGGTCAAACAAAGCAAGTTAGGGAGGCTTGAGGTGACCAAGGGAACAAGATGACTGCCACTATTGCAATGTTGAACCACTGAAGCTCGGAGGTCGCCGGAGAGCTCCAATGTCCAGCAATGGTGGCAATGGCTTTCGGGTGTTTGAGCACAAGAGAACTGAGATGAGCTAGGGCGCAAGAGACTGACTAAAATAACTAAGAGAGGAAGCTTGAGCTTCAAATATAGCCGGTGGGAAGGATGGCAAGGTCAGCCGGTGCACTGAGCCCAAGTACACATGAAATGATGGGAGTAGGTTGTCAGAGAGACTTTTGAGCGAAAAGGGGCTGCCAAACATTTAATGTGGGCAGCACATAGCCGTTTGTCAGCCCTAGAGTTGACAAGGCACCGCTCTCACTTGCCATGCACAAAATTGATAATGCCTGGCCCACCCGACAGTGAGAGGACCTGGGAGGACCGGTCAAAGAGCTCAACGGCTAAAATCCGCACAGAGCTCCCACTAGGGAGGTCGTGAGCTGTTGGATTGAAATCCAAGGGCTCGGATCTTGAGCCAAGTATTAGAGGTCCTACACTTAGGGGAGGTCTGAGCCACAGATCTCAAGAGAGATAACCCACGATCACCCAAGCGCTAGGGGTGGTCGTGGAGGGCTGAGGAGGTCGCCCAGGGTGGTCTTTGCAAAAGGTGCAAAGGAGGTCCTGGGGGAGGCCCTCGAGGGTTGTCTTCGTAAAAGAACCTGAGGAGGTCGTGCGGGTGGGAGGTCCTTTACAAAGACCCGAGGAGGTCTTTGAGCGTCGGATTTAAAATCCAACGGCCCAGACCACCTGTGCCCAAATGCCCGAGCCCGACACGGCTCAAGCGGCTCGGTGCGACCAAGACCTGGAGGTCTGAGTCCAAGTCTGACTCGGACCAGGGCTTAGGGTTTACTTTGAACTGGGATCTTGAAGGGACTTTTAGAGCTAGCAAACTAGCTCCAAATTCTATGGAATTTTGACAGTAGCTTGTTCCCTTGAGTTGGACCTTGTATAAAATTTTTAGAGGTTTTTGTGCTGAGCATTTTTCTCCAGAAATTATACAATGCTTTGAGCTAGGGTTTGACTACAAGTCAAGCAAGTTTGACTGGCCCATAAAACTATTCAAACAATTTCTGAAAATTGTGAAATTTTCGGAGGGTCACATATCAACCCAAGAACTTAGGAAAAATATTTCCCAGGAGATGATCAACAGACTTGTGACTTTGTATTTCCATACTCTGGTGCAATAATTGTTTAGTACACACAGGAAATATATGATGTAAGAAAAAGTTTTAATTTCTACTCATTTTCTTACATTTGAAACACAAGTACAGAATTTGGGATGTTACATGTCGACCACATGAAGTTATTCAACACTTTATCGAGAAAGTATTGAACAGTCCATGGATGACATATTATCTCACCTGGAGTTCAACCATATGTCGTGAGGCAAAGGGAGAATACACAAGCAGGTCGTTCAATTGCCGAGGTCGTAGACTGGTCGAAGTCGTATGGAGGTGCGACCTAGTCGAAGACTACTCGAACATAATCACCAACTGGTCGTAAGGAGTTGCAAACTGGTCGTAGTTAGATACTAACTGTTCGTAAGGAGTTCTGAATCGTTGTAATCGATTATGAACTGGTCGTGACTATGTACGAGCTGGTCGTAAGTGATAAGGACCTGGTCGTAGATCATATTGCATTAAGGTTCGTCCGATATATTCTGTGTGTGTTCGGGAATCGTTATGTGCTGCTAGGTACCGCTGACGACTCGTGATCGGGAAAGAGTTTCCGAGTCACAAACGATTACACACGAACCTATAGGGTCACACACTTAAAGGGCTAGGATTTGATTTGGATGGTGATCCGAATTCTTATAGGCCACGAGTTCCTATTGGGCCTCCTGTTCGGGACCCATTATGGATGCCTATATATAGAGGAGCGGTGGCATGGGGTATGATTGATCAATCTTTCTGGAAGAAATCCCGAAACCCTAATAGCCACGCTCTCCTCAACCACGCTGCTGGCGCTAGCACTCCTGCGCGTGGTGTCCCTGCCCCGTACGTGTGGATACCTTGGAGGTGCTGTTGCGAAGCATCAGCACTAGGATGATCCGCGACTCACGACGTTCATCGGAGTAGGAGGAGAAGGTGCGCGGCAAGTACAACTACGACTGCTTCAACTCGCTACATCGACTCTACTTCCGCTACGGGTCGGCGCGTCTAGTGGTAATCTCGTGATCTATTACTAGCGGAGGTTCCTTGGTTGCGCGGTAAAAAATTTTGTTTGTGCTATCGTAGCCTTCCCGCGATCTTTTAGTGGTATCAGAGCCATCCCGTTTAGTTTTAGATTCGGATTAGATGCATATGGTCATATGAGGGGGGTCATAGATGTGATCTATTTCTATTTCTGTTGGTCGTTCTATGTGATAGATCGTTCTTGGCGATGGTCGATATGATCGTCCATGCGCGGTGGTCGTAAGGTGATTGATGATCGTTATTCTGTGATCGTGTTTTCATGGTCGTATCACGACTTGCCTCTACCGGTCGGGTTTCCGCCATCGGGGCAGACAGTGATCGTAAATCCATGGAGCACGCGAAGATCAATCTGGTTGATCGAATCAGAGTTGCGGTCGGAAAGGGTTAATGTGATTAATCCAATGCGATTTACATGGACGGAGCAGTAGATTGGATTTACATTGTCTGAAAAATTTTGCATACAGGGGCTGCCGCCCCTGTGACCCCGCTCCGCTCACCGGCGAGCGGAACCGCTGAGCAGGACCTTGGAATATAAATAGGGTTTCCGCCCTTCTAGTGCGGGTTGCCACCCCTGTGGATTAGGAACTTAACTTGTTTTTGGTATCGCTGTTCACGTCATATGTTAGATAGAATGCAATTCTATGCCTAACTTGTTTTTGCAGGATTTTGTGAATATTATGACCCATAATGTATGATATGCATGTATGTGTGTAATGTTCATGACCTGCGTGTCATGCTTATTGCGGCCCAAGGCTGTCTATATTTGTATAACGGCCTGCGTGTCGACTTGTGATGCCTTTTCACTCTTTGTATTTTATCACTAGTGCTATTATCAGTAATGGTTTAGTGGGAGTACATGGAGGTTTTGACTACCTGGAGACATGCCGCACAAGAAACACGGTGCTGGAGATCACCTTGTGGAAGGGTCATACTATATCACAATACAATATGATTGTCTGTGAATGCCTTTCTTTTGTTCTTTTATTTCTATGCATGTTATTTAATTGCTTTGGATGCTCTTGACATGGTAGAAGTAAAATTCCCTCACTTAATATTGAGGTTAAAATGATGCCCTCCCAATTTGCTGCACCATCCAAAGTCTTGTATTTTAATGGTAGGTCTTGCCAAAGCAGAGTGCCATTAACTCTCCTTGACTAGATGGGTTTGTGCCAGACACTTACACGCTTAGTATTGGTCTAACTTGACAAGGTCATCATAACGGTTATGGACTTTGGGGCATAAGGTTGGGTGCCGGAGCATAGAGATGCTGCCCAACAACAAGAGTCGTATAGAGATATGATTAGCAAAGGGTTGCTTACCATATTCGCTAATCTTCTAGCAGTGATGTCAAAGCTCACTAGGAGATTAATTAATTATGGATCTTGAATCACTAGAATGTCATAAGAGGGATATGGTATTTAGTGAGAGTATCTTTATTAAATTGTTTAATACAAGTTACTTTTTGAACATATGTCTTAGTTTTGCATATTTTATGTTGTAGATCATGGCACCAACTGCTGTACCAACATCCAGTTTTGCTTTACGTTCGGTACTTGATAAGGAAAAGCTAAATGGAACAAATTTTGCGGATTGGTCCCGCAACCTAAGAATTGTTCTTAGGCAAGATAAAAAGGAACATATTTTTAATACCCCAAGTCTATTTAAGTGAAAAGAAAGAATTAGAGAGAAGAACCAACTAGAAAAAAATAGAATTAACAGAGGATTAGAGGGGGTTTCTTCAATTATTCGATAACTTGGGCCTCAAGCTTTGGCCCAGGAGGGGCCGGCCACCAATAAAAGGAGGGGGGAAACCCTAGGGGTGGTACTGTAGCACGGCATGCTACAGTAGCCGCCACTGCTACAGATACCTGTGAACAGCATCGCCGCCTCCTTGCGCTGCCTCCTTCGGTCTTTGTCGACCAAGAAGAAGAAGAAGAAGAAGAAGAGGAAGAGGAAGGGGAAGAGGGAGAGGATCTTCTTCTTAGGGGTGGTTCGTCATCTCCCTGCGATTCTTCAAGGGTAACCTCAATTCCCCTTTGATCTGATGCGTTTTTGGATAGTTAATCAATGTTGGTATTTCTGTCTCCTCAGGACAGATCACGTTAGAGGGATGTTTTGATGTAGTTAAGTGCGGATTCAGTCTCGGTCATCTGCTAGAAAGTTGTAGAGGACGTCAATATCTTTCAATGAAGTGCTAGATCGTATTTTTTGGACCTCTGTAGCAAAAGTTATGAAATTATTAGTGCGACTGTTCCGCGAATCTGTCAGTATTTTGACAGGTTTTAGTAATCGATCAGTTAAAGGGAGAATTAGAGGATCTCAGTATAACGAAAGTTGTAGATAATGCTTGTAGCTTTCAGGGAAGCACAATAACACAACATTTGGACAAACAAGTTGAAAGTTATGATAGTTTATTGTTCTGTCCAGAGAACGTGACGTGAAATTGATGTTTTGTTAATCAGATTAAAAAGGATATTAGATGACCGAATCAGGGAGGTTCACCAACTAGGTTTAGTTGGGAAATTTGATAACCTTTCAAGGAAGTCTAAGAACACCTCATTTGGACTCCTGTACTAAAAGTTATGAATTTTAGAACGTGACTGCCCACAGAGGGGACAGAACAATATTTAGGAATTGGAGTTGGGTTCACGCTAAAGGAACTATTGCGAGTTCGTGTTTACTCTTATAGTTTGTTTGGTCCATTACTGTTGTCTTAGCATTCTCTTAAATGAATTTAGGTGTGGGACTGGTTCCGGAGGCGGCACCCTCTTCGCGTCCTTCGTTCCCGCACGGTTGAGGCAAGTGCATCGTTGTTACCTTGTTTGTGATTGCTTGGATATGAATGCGTGTTTGATGCATGTTAGTGTCGTATGGCTGTTGGCAAGTGCGCATAATAAGAGTGGTGAATGTTCAAAGTATGGCTATGCTTTATTCATGAATGTTGTTATTGCCTTTGGTACTTTGATGCTGAATAGAGATGGTACATATGCATATTGATATCATGTTGAGGCTTGGTCTTGTGATGACCAAGCATGCACATCTTCGAGGTCCCCGTCATGTATGTGACGGGCTTGAGGTCCCCACACCTATGGAGTGTGGGCTTGAGGTCCCCAATACTTGCGGAGTATTGGGCAATTGGTCCCTGCGCTTGCGAGCACAGGCATGGGTATGCAGCGACGGTCATACTTTGCATTACCGGTAAAATGCAAAAAGAGATAAAGAGAAGGAACCCTTGAGCATTGCATATGCATGTGGAATTATTTAATGTCGTGCTTCTGAAAATGGATGATGATGTGGTGATTTGAATTATGTTCTTTTATATGTACTTGCTGAGTCTGTGGACTCACTCTTGCTTTCTTTGTTGTTTTAGGTACCCAGAGCAAGAAAAGCATGCATGGGAGGGAGTAGCATTATGATCTCACGCACCGCCAAGAACCTTAATTCTCGGACTATGCCTTAATAATTAAGCAAGCGCTAAAGGATTCTTCATGATTATGTTTCCGCATTGATTTATTTGTAATGATGATGAGTAGCATAGTTGGATGCTTGAGGATTTGTTTAGTTGATTAGCAAGTTCCTGTTCGCTTATTGATGATTTTGAATGTTGCAATATTTAGTTATAAAACCCTTTTATCTGTTGAAACCCCTGTGAAGTTAGAAATATAAAGAAGGTTCTGCCGAAATTTAGTAAATTACCTTAGCTTATATTTGGGTAAGGTTACCTTAGTAGCATTCCAGGCTCGTGTGGGGCTGGGGTGTTACAATGTTCTAGAGGAACCAATTCCAGATGTGTCTACTGAAAATGTTGCTACTGCTCTTAAAAGCGCCTATAAAAAGGCATGTGATGAGTCCCTTGATGTTAGCTGTCTCATGCTTGCTGCTATGAACTCAGACCTTCAGAAGCAGTTTGAGAACATTGAGGCTTACGATATGATCGTGGCGCTCAAAGGCATGTTTGAGACACAAGCAAGAACTGAGAGATATGAGATCTCAAAGAAATTGTTTGGGTGTAAGCTAGCTGAGGGTAGTCCGGTGAGCCCACATGTGATCAAAATGGTTGGTTACACATAGAGCTTGGAAAAACTTGGTTTTCCACTTGGTCAAGAGTTGGCTACAGATTTGATTCTTGCTTCGCTTCCTGCAAGCTATGGGTCGTTCATTCTGAACTTCTATATGAATAGTTTAGACAAGAATCTCACCGAACTGCATATGATGCTCAAGACTGCGGAAGCCAGCATTAAGAAATATTTGGGGTAAATCGTTGGTCTTTAGCAAACTTCCCAAATCAAGATTTTGGTCTAAGCTTAACTAAGCATTCTTTCCAAAAGGTCCTGGTCATACTAACGTATTTACCAGGTTTTTACTAAGGCGACAACAAGTCCAGTTGTAATGTCAATATTGGCCATACAAAGGAGTTAGGTCTAACTATGAGTGTAAACACGGGTATTGAAATACTAAGTAAAATATGCATGTTGTACTTAGCTTGAATCAGAAGGTACATATGTTGAAATAATGGGTGCCAATATGATCAAGGGCATGACTTGTCGTGCTCGAAGGTTTGGGGGTCTTCCTCCTCAAAGAACTCAGGCTCCACAGCGTCTTCGCAATCTACACGAAAGAACAAAACCAACTCAAAACAAAGCGCAAGTAAAAGCTAGAAGAACTTCAAAGAAAGCACCACTAGAACCAACAAAAGAGCTCTGAAGGTTTGGAGGAGGTCCAGAGCTTTGGAGGAGTGTCCAAAGATCTAGTGGAGAAAGAGCAGGATGGTTGAAATGAGGAAGAATGCAAAGATGGAGTGATGTCCAAGCCTATAAGGCCTGGGCTGCAGGGAGTTCAAGGGCACACGTGTTCAAGGGTAAATGGAGGGGTGATGGGAGCAGGTAAAGGAGGGGACAAGAGGGGAGGAGAGGTGCAACGGAGGTGACAGCATTAAATGTGCCGCAGCGACATTTAATGCTCAGAGACTTTCTGCTGCATGCGTGCAGAAAGGAGAAAGTGGGCATGGCTGGCTCAAACAAAGATGTTGATCAAAGCAACAGGAGAAAGTCGTGACCTAAGGACAGGTCCAACCAAGGGGGGTCATAGGAGGAGGTCTTGCGGGAGGAGGTCCTGAGGAGGAGGTCCCACAGAGGGCCAAGGAGGTCCTACCCCACCAGGGTGGTCTTTACAAAGAGGCCACGGAGGGTGGTCTTTGCAAAAAGGCCAGAGGTCATGACCACAAGGGGTGGTCATGACAAAAGAGGGTGGTCTTTGTAAAAATACCAGAGGTCATGACCACAAGGGGTGGTCGTGACAAAAAAAGGGTGGTATTTGCAAAAAGATCAGAGGTTATGACCACAAGAGGTGGTCGTGACAAAAGAGGATGGTCTTTGCAAAAGACCAAAGGAGGAGGAGGTCCAAAAGGCAAAGGAAAAGGCGTAATGAACCAGGGCCATACAATCTTGATCGGGTGGTCCAAGGAGAGAGGAACGTTCGGACCATGCGAACGTGCACTTACATCGGGGCCGTCCAAACTCAATCGGAAGCACCACAATGCAAGGGGACGTTCGGACCATCCGAACGCCTCCTCTCAATCGGGCCATCCAAACAAGATCTAACGGTCCTAGAGAGAGGAAGGCGCGCACTAGATCTGGGCTTAAGGGAGGTCCAGTACAAAGGAGTTTTAAAGGATGAGATTCAAGGAAAGAGGATCTAACGGAGGAGATCCAAAGAAAGAGGTCCAAGGAGGTCTTAACTGCCAAGACGGAACCAAGGGGAGGTCCTGACGGTTAAAATCTCACAAGAGGAGGTCCTAACGGTCAAGATCTCATAAGGGGAGGTCCTGACGGTCAAGATCTCATAAGAGGAGGTCCTGACAGTCAAGATCTCACAAGAGGAGGTTTGAAACACAAACCTGAGCTTAAAACAGCTCGAGGGGGTTGTGACTTAAAAGGAAGGTCAGAACCACGGAGAGGTTTGGACAAAGAAGAGGTCCAAACACAAAGAAGGCCTAAACCTAAAGAGGTCTAAACCAAGGATAAAACACAAAGGAGGTCTAGACCTGAGGATGTCTAAACCAAAGAGAAACGAAGCAAGCACAGAGCTCCAACACTCCAAAAAAAAACCCGACAAAACCAGCAGAGAATTTAGTTGAGGTTGGAGTTAGTCACTTGAAAATTATTTCAAAATCTCAGTTTAAGCTTTTAGACTTCGAGGAAACCAAATGGTTCGCTTTATTTTGAAATTTCCAAAAAGCTTCAAAAACCAGGGTGTTACAATTGGGTAGCGCTATTAGTGCTGCCCAAACTTCTACGCATACTACCCCGACTGCAGGTTTGACACACCGAGCCATAAGCAGTCGGTAATGAAATTGCATTTCAATACACACCACTATTTTTCTTCCCATTACACCGTAACCACGTCTATCTTCTCACCACAGTCTCTGCCGCACCTATACAACTTCAGCCAGTGGATCGATGACAAGATCCATTCCTACGACATGTGGATGCTGTTGTCATGGAAGAGGTGGGCCAAGGAGGACTACGAGGGTCGTGAAAGGCACCTTGAAGTGCTGTAGGCTGAGACGGAGGAAAAGAAGAGGCGGGAGAGGCTGCATGAGGAGGAGGAGGAGCGTGAGCTTGCTAGGCGACACGAGGCCGAGATGGCGTAGAAGAGGGCCATCGCGGTGAAAGCTAAGGCGCAAGGCGAGGAGTACAATGTCGAGCTAGGCCACAAGGGCAAATGGCCATGTTCCACGCAGTAGTTCGACTCTCTTCATCCATATGTCCCATGTATTGCTAATTCCCTAAAAGCATATGTGTACTGTTCTTAGTTTGTTAGCCTATGTGCCATGTAACCCCTTGTCGGATCAACTGTCGTGTTATTATCGTTGCAGCATTTCTTCAAAGTTCTCTACTGTGTATGAATTCCATGGCGCATCACAATATCACTTACTTTTCTACTTATGAATCATTGCCACCTCAATCGTCCTCACAAAATTCTTCAGAAATTTACCGCACTACAACAACACACGACGATCACAAAATATTATTGCGAGTCTAACAGATTTCGTACCCTTGAGAATCTACGAAAATCACAAACGGACCAACCAACCTTGTCACCACCCTTTATTCCCAAGATTTGCTAAATGAATTACCTGCAAAAATTGCCATTTATTCCCCCACAATTATTTCCATCGGATTAATAAAATAATAATAATACTATTGTTGGTGATCTAGAACCGATCTTATATATGATTGTTTGATTCAAGGGTCTCCAAGATTGATCACGCAGAGTATGAGTGTGAGGAAGGGGTGAGAAGGCAATCGAAGGCCACACTCAAAGTACGTCTGGAAGACAGGAATTTGGTCAATCTCCCCTGATGGCCAATGTTGCCCAACAGCCACAATCCACTTCACAAACTCTTTCCTTGGGATCTTCTCGGCGGCGACCAAAGCCTTCATCTTGGTCGTATCCATCTCCGATTTAGTCCACTGGAAAGCGGCCGACCATCTTTCTCAAGAGAGGGATATTTGGACTTATAAAGGTTTGGAGGAGGGACGTGATTTGGTTAGCAGCGGAGAACGCAAGGACTCGAAGAACAGTCGAAGTGAATAGGGAAAATAAGAAACCTAAGATCACACCCACGGTAAGTTTTTATAACTGCACGCTTGAGATAAGAGATCATGGAAACTCGACAGTTGCCATCTCTTCGAGAACCGCTCCAACAGATAGATTTGTGAGAGTCGATTGAGATTCTTTAATTTGCCTGTTCGAGAAAACCGAGATTGTTTTTACATCTCAAGCGAAATTATCTTCTTGACCAAGTCTATTTCTGGTCAAATGAAATACCAGTAGAAGCGCCTTTCCTTCGACCATCATTCTACGACCACATTCTGGTCGTAAGATCATCTATGACTCCTTTCTCCAAGCAAGTTACTTTTGCTTGAAGCTAGGGGGCTAGATGATGAGAATCTAATAATCCTCATTTAATTATTTATCTGTAATTCTTATTATAGATAATAATGTCATTGTACGGTTCTTGAGTATACCCTTTAATGTTCATAAGGGAGAAAGCTAGCCAGGTAGTCGTAAGTCCTTCTACGACCACTCCCATAGTCGTAAGTCCTTCTACGACTACCTCATGATCATAAGTTCTTCTATGATCATCCCCTGGTCGTAAGTTCTTCTACGACCAGTACCTAGTCGTCAGTTTTTCTACAACTACCCTATGGTTATAAGTTCTTCTACGACTAGATCAGTTACGATCACCCTATAATCGATGGAGCCTGCAGACAAGTAGGCCCAATTGATTAGGGAATTAAAGCAGTTAATATACGCTGTTATTCCCCGAAATAACTGCACGTAATACACCTCTGTCTCTAATGATAGCTGCCATGCAACGTGGAGGGGTTACTACTCCGGCGATAACTACCATCAATACGCCCGTTACACGAAATGATAAGGCGCCTCTTGACCTGGAGAAACGAATGTCTCTTTGTACACTATATAAAGACTATAGTCAGTTGACAGGGGGAAGAGAGGGAAAAGGACAAGTACAATCAGCTCAAGCGCAATCAGGAGCACAAGCCCTAGTCTTTCTCTTGGTTGTAACCAGTATACTCAATACAACATACACAGGAGTAGGGTTGTTATTCTCTCCAGAGAAGGCTTGAACCTCTATAAAAATCCCTGTGTCGTTCTCTCTACGTGATCAATCTTGGAGACCCTCGAATCAAACAATCATACGTAAAATCGGTTCTAGATCATCGACAATTATTATTTTAAATCGCCCAACCGGTACGTGACTTGTCGATGTGTCGCTCAACCGTTGAGTGACTAGTACAAATCGCTCAACTGCTGGGTGACTTGTACGCTTGTCGCTCTACCATTGGGCGACTTCTATAGTCGTCCAACGGTAGAGCGACAGATGATTATTTCTGTAACATAAAAAAACAGAAGTATATTACTATATTTTGGAATAAAAAATAGATTATTTTTATAAAAAAATCTAAAGATAAATACGTGCACAACACGTTGCCCGCTTTGCAAATATGAAATCTCTGTCCATGTCCTCCTAAGAAAAATCTTGATCTGTCCATGATTTTTTTCCCGTGATTTATGTAATGTGCACGTGTAAATTGAGTTCGATGAATCTTGCAAATTAAGGGGCGGGCACTCTCCTATAAATCACGAAACAAATCATGGATGCACGTACTGCTGTACTGAGTACAGAAAAAAAAAAAAACTATTCATGCGTAGCGGCTGGGCCTCGGGTTAGTCCAACCGAAACTTGCCATTCAACCCAATCCAACGGAAAGCACACCCCTTTACAAGCATAAAACAACCAGCAATTTTGACTTAGACCTCGAGCCATTGCCCGAACAGCTAGGGCCAGCTCCGCCCTTGCGCATATTGCTCATGGAGTCTTCACCTCCATAGTACGTACAATTAGATAAACTGTGGACCAAAAAAACGTGGAGAGATTACGTGCACGTACACGTTCGTAAAAGCCCTAGATTGCTCCCCATTTATGTCATGTAACACACGTATGCAAACACGTGCATTATCATCGTGTGAGTGTGACAAAAGGAGATCACATTTCAGTGGTCCAGATCACATCTGGCTCAGCTTTCCAAATTAAAGAAAGAGGGCCATTTTGCAGCCGTTCTTTGCTACCCCTAGCCCTATTTTTAATCCACCGCTTTAATTTGCTTCCAATCATGGGTAAGCTAGAGTCAAATTAACCCACCAGGTACTGTAAAGATCTTAATTAAATGGAGGATATCACGCAACCAGGCCTTGTTGAAACTAATACTTCTCCAGATGCTAAGACTGAGTGTATCAGAGATGTTAATTGAGCACGCAATCCTTGTATATATGAATGATATATGCTTATAGTAGTTTTTCGTTGCGCGCTAATCATTAAGTAGATTGGAAATAAAGCATTATATAAGCGGAAAAGTAGATAAAAGAAGGTCCACTAGCTACACATGGTAAAGGAGAACTGAAAGAAGCAGAGACGTTCTGAAATTATGTTACGCAAGCCGCCGCAGATGTACTGTAGTTGAGTGACAATTCAGTTGCACATGAAAATATGCTATAAGACTAAAAATTGACGCTTCGGATGAATAAAATTGTAAAGGGAAGGAGCTTTTTTTCGTCTATGCTGATTGATAGATGATATAAGCCATTGATTGCATAGTTTGTTAGAAATTAATTAATCTTTTCGGGATACAACCAATTCAAGACTGTAGTTCTCAAGCCACAAATTAACTCTTACGGTCGAGAATTACTTCATCAGTTCAAGGGTTTAAACCGCTCGTTTTATAATTTTCATTATAATCTTTTGTTCAATGAAGGACCTTCTTAATTATAAGATTTAAATTACTTAGATTTTCTACGAAAGAGTTCATTTAGTAAATAATCTCTGTGAAAAGCTGTCTCAAGAGTCCTCTTGGTCGAATATCGCATGTGATTTGCTGTTATGAGGCGGCCCTTATTACCACTCCCAAAGAGTCGGGTGCGAAGGTTGAAAAGATCTCCGAGCAGGTGCAGGACAATTCAGTGTACCACAATGCACCAACCCCTGCATTTTGCACTAAAGTGTGCACAAAAGCTACAACCTTTTAGAATTGCCATGGTTGTCTCTATTAATAGCCATGGTTCACAATTTCAGTGAAATTTCACCGAAATTTCAGAAATTTTGGGCATTTCGTTACCCTCCGAAAGAAAACGGTTTCGTTCAAATTTCCTTATTTTGTTTCAATTTTGAGAATTAAAGAAAGTAAAAAAGCAGTCAATAACACACAACATGAAAATAGCCTAGTGGTATGCCCTAGCCGTGTCGTTCGGATGGCCTGGGTTCGAATCTTTTAATTTTTTGGGAAATATTTAAGTTTTAAAATTCAAACTTGATCAAACCGTTTGAACGAAATTACTGAAACTTCGACCATTTCACTACCAACCCAAAAAAAATACAAACCGAAATATTTTTGCCTAGTAATAGCACATTAGTTAAGCTTAATTTTGCATGGCCAAAAACCTTTTCTCAAAAGCCATAAAACTTTGCCTAATAGTTCTATGATTTGTTGCTGCTTATGTGATATTGGAGAGCTTGCGCACACCAAGGCCACCTCAAGCCTATATAAAGCCTCCCATAACCAGCCTACTCCTCCAAGAGTTTCAGCCACAGAAAACTCCTCCCCAAAGCTCTCCCTTCCCTCCAGAAGGGGTCTAGGGTTAGAGAGAGAGAGGTTCCAAACAACAACCAGCTCTCGCTTTACTAGCTAGCTAGCGTTGATTCAGTTAAACTAACTTGTTGTGAAGTCAGCTGCAACCATCTCATTTTCCCTTCACCTTTGCATCACAATGGCCGGCCTATCCCTGCAGCACCCTTGGGCATTTGCCTTTGGCCTCCTAGGTATTCTTACCTATCAAAAACAAGCCCTTGAATTACACCTAGCTTCTCTTTTCTTTTACACTTTACAAATTACTAGTGTGCTACTATGAACTATATATCACTTAGTGGGACGTGTATCCTCTGCAATGTTAGGGTGCTATACTGTAGCATCACTGTCAAATATCACGACACTATAGCCCTCTGATATTCCCAGTAGAATAACAGAGGATGTCAATCCCACTTAGTGGGGTTGCACTTTGGTGATCATAGAATCCTAGTGGTGCTGGTGCTAGCTTCCAAACATTTGCCGAAAATGAGACGTTTCTTGGGGCCTTAATTAGTTGCACCAAATTAAGCGAGCATACTTGGCTTTAGCTATCTCTCATGCTTTTGTTAGGTTACATTATTTCTCATCATGGACTACTTGTCGAGCTAGCAATCGATCCTTTTGCAACATCTATCTTCTATCCTGCCATCGAGTGGTGTAGTACTAGTACTGTAGTGATATCATAGTGCGCCATAACATAATAGAACAATAAAGCCAATTGCGTCGCAATCTTTGTTCACAAAAGAAGGTAGGCTAACACACAAAAAAAAAAGATGAAACGTGTCCACTTATCACAACTTATCACGTTGCTAGCTAGCTATCTGGGTCTCTTTAAGCAGTTTCTAACTTTTGCAAAACGCCTGCTCTTGGCGCCCTTTTTTTGCAGGCAACCTCATCTCCTTCATGACCTACCTGGCCCCAATGTAAGTGACTGACGATCGACTACACATCAATCCTATTAATTGATTTTTCACATGATTTTCTCGCGCGAGATGTATCATTTCGACCAATTTTTAACTCACACCGTATTCGCGTGGATGACGACGCAGACCGACGTTCTACCGGATCTACAAGTGCAAGTCGACGGAGGGGTTCCAGTCGGTGCCGTACGTGGTGGCGCTGTTCAGCGCGATGCTTTGGATCTACTACGCGCTGGTCAAGACCAACGAGGTCCTCCTCATCACCATCAACGCCGCCGGCTGCGTCATCGAGATCGTCTACATCGTCATGTTCCTCGCCTACGCGCCCCGGAAGGCCAAGGTGTCCACGGCCAAGATCTTCGTCCTCCTCAACGTTGGCATCTTCGGCCTCATCCTCCTCCTCACCCTCCTCCTCTCCGAGGGCCAGAAGCGCGTCGTCTCGCTCGGCTGGGTCTGCGTCGCCTTCTCCGTCAGCGTCTTCGTCGCGCCGCTCAGCATCATCGTGAGCACTCCATCGAAAATCAAAGCATTTTGAGCTGATTTTGCAAGTGCATGAGGTAATCTTGTTGATGTGTTCTTTTCACAGAGGCATGTGATCCGGACGAGGAGCGTGGAGTACATGCCCTTCTCCCTCTCCCTCTCGCTGACCCTCAGCGCCGTCGTCTGGTGTCTCTACGGCCTGCTCATCAAGGACAAATACGTCGCGGTAAACACCGTGCAAATCGATCACCATTAATCGCGATTGACGCGTCCAATACATTCATGAATGATCACTAACATTTCTGCATGGTGATCGACTTTTTGCAGCTCCCGAACGTGCTTGGCTTCATCTTCGGGGTGGTCCAGATGGGGTTGTACGTGTTCTACATGAACGCGACGCCGGCGGCCGGCGAGGGGAAGGAGGGCAAGGAGGGAAAGCTGCCGGCGGAGGAGCACGTCGTCGTCAACGTTGCCAAGCTCGACGTCGCCGCCGCGGCCGAGAAGAGCTACGAGGTGCACCCGGTAACCGAGGTGGCCAGCGCTGTCCCCAAGAGCTGCGCGGCCGAGGCGGCGGCGGCGGGGCAGGCGCAGGAAGTGGCGGTGGTGGACATGCCGCGTGCTGTCGAGGTGGTCTAGATCTAGATGCATGCATGCTGCATGCACGCTTAAATATTCGCACAAGATGCCAGCGAGAGTAACTTAATTAATTAATCTCCCAATTAGCTAATTTAGCCGGTCATGCATGCATGCTTTGCATGATAATGATGCAATCTAAGGGAGGAGAGTCAGAAGAGAGAGAGAGAGAGAGAGAGGGGGGGTGGGGAAGCGATATCTATATATGTATGTGTAGGGTGATTTCTGTGTTGATTTGTGCTGCTGTGGTATTCATTTCCATCGACCGACGATCTATTCTTAGTTCTTTGTACGTGTAATATGTTGTAATAATACAAAAAAAATAACAGATTTGCTATTTCTAAATCGTCTGAAATTTTCTTAAATTTAAGTTAATTATTGTGACCATTGAATTTGTGTAGAGATTGGTGTGTCATATGATTAGATATTGATATAATAGATAAAATATGTGACTTATGCTTAATAAAATTTTAGTCACCTTACTAATAGACAATCCCAAAATGTAATTGATCACTTAGTGCTGTTTATCTATTTGATTTCACGCATGCACACGATCTCGTCTACTAAGGAGTGTTTGGATGGGTGAACAAGGTGGAACCTGGATCGGATGGTTTGGGATATGCCCTCGTTCAAGCGTTTGGTTGGATAAATGGAACGAATCCATCAGGGACGAGCTGGTTTAAGTTGAGGGAATATTCTACAGAGATCCTGAATCAACTCGTTCAGCAAAATCGGTGGAACCACGCGGTACAGAGATGGACTAGTCCACCGGCGCCATGTGTGCTCATCTCCGAGGCTATGTGAGGCGGAGCCGAGGTGGTGCAGTGATGACCAGTGAATCAGTCGGTGGGGACGAAGGCAAGAAGAAGGTGCGGGGCGAGACGAGGCGCAACAGTGACCGGAGGAAGGTGATGGAGAGGGCGGCGGTGGCCGGAGAAAGGCGATGGCGAGGGGCGGCGATGGCCGGAGGAAGCTGGGCGAGGCACAGTGGTGGCCGAAGGAAGACAACAGTGAGGGGCGGCGATGGCCGGAGGAAGTGGGGTGAGGCACGGTGGTGGCCACAGGAAGCCTATGGTGAGGCGCGGTGGTGGCCGAAGGAAGGACAGAAGAAGCCGCGGGGGGCACCGAGCTAGCACGACTCGAATGGAAGAATAAGGTAAAGAGAGAGACAAGGAAGAAAGAGAACGTGCGATAAGGAAGAAAGAGAAGAAGGAAAGAAAGAGACAAGGAAGAAAGAGAAAAATGAAATGAAATGAAATGAAATAAAAAATTGAAAATAAAATAAAATAAAAATAGAAAAATGGTAAAAATGACATTTAATAGTAATCACACCACCACCAACAGAGGAGGTTACTAGAACCAAACTCATCCCTCTAACCAAACACCAACTTAAAACATTATGTACCGTTCCATACAACCAACCAAACATAAGCTTGTACCATCTCATACAAACAACTAAACACCCTACCTAAACCATCTCATTCAAGACCGTCTCATTCAGTTTGTATCACCCTATTCTATTCAACCTAGGGGTGAATCCAGCGGGGGGCTTCATCAGACTGAAGCCTACCCTCCACCGGCGAACACCGTGTCGCCCATGGGCTTGCCGCCTCCATCGTGGCGGACCGCAAGAACAATCCCCCGAATGGCAAAGCAGCAGAGGTTTAGGGGAGAAGTCGGGAGTAAAACGGCAAGATACGCATAAAGGCCCAACCCAAATGTCGTCGTGGCCCAGTAAACCTGGTCCATGCGATGCGCGAATCTTCGTGCGATCGGACGGACGGGGAACACTGTCGGTTGCTCTCACCGACTCGTTGCCGAGGAAGAGCAAGACGAGTGGCCGCCTCCTGATCCTACTCCAGATCAACCCTCGATGTGCCAAGGTCAGAACCCAGTGGCGGAGCCACAGTATATGTATGGGGGTACAGTTGTACCTCTAAAATTTTTACACAAAAATCTGGTATATACCCCCCTTAATACATAAAGTATATACTACACATACTAACCTACAGCTCATTTAGCAATGCATTAGGCCCAAAATCCTAGCTCCGCCACTATCAAAACCAGTCCACCCCGGCGGTGGACAAGCCTTCTCCGCCTGCCGCTGAGCCGTCGCCGTCTCTGTCTCCTGCCCCAGCGGCGTCCTCCCTCGAGGCGCTCGCCGGTCGCCGCAGGTACGTGCCAAACTCTGAATCTTATGAGTCGGTGGCGGTCTCCTCGTATTCCCGTTTTTTCCCAGTAAACCCCTCTGTAGGTAGTTCTCGTTGAGTTGGGCTTGCCCCTAGGTCGTCGCGTCGCTCGGATTTGGAAGCATTGATGGAAGTGGAGCTCTAGGGCCGCCAGTGTTACAAATAGTTTTGGGTAGCCAGTAATGTATGGTCCTAGACTTCATCCTAGTATGATAGTAGGAGGATGGGGTTATTCCTGTGATTCTCCGGTATGTGATAGTGCAGACCTTGGACAGTTGCACTGGATGGTGAATTGGTGATATCTTACCGATCCTAGAGTATATGTGCATTCAGGAAATGAGGAGGCAGTGTTAGATTTTACTGCTATGTAAGTGATGTAAGTTAATAACACTCCGGGCCTGAGGAGCCACCAAGCGTTAACCAACCAGTGTTGGCCCAAAACGATTAGACTGAGTTCCTAGCTCTCTCAAAAATTATTGCAATGGCCGGACAGTTTATGCGTTCTTTTAAATTTGCATGGCATGTGTTGCTCGGGATTATCGTGATTTAAGCTAACATTTTAGTGGCATGGTTTTTTTATTTTGAATGTTTATGATCATTTAAGTACAATATGCTATTGTATCATCAATTTTTCTAATTTTGATGTACAAATTGTTCCCCACTGTAACCATATTTATATATTTTGGGGATATATTTTCTATTAGCGAGGTACCTTCATTCTATTTATCTTTTTTTGCTTTGTTTTTATTCATGTATGAATTTGATTCCACAATAATACAAGATTATGTTTGTTTCAAATTAGTTTAGTCATTTAAGACTTTAAGTCAACCCTCTATTTTTACCCTAAATCCGTCGCTGATTCAATCTGTACCTCCAACCAAACACACAACTGTGCTAATCAAATGGTCGTGAGGGTTTTATTGTCTTTGAACTTTGATTTGTGTGTGATGACGTGTGTACATAGATACACATAGTACAAGAAAGAAAAGTTACATATGTAACGCTTGGTCCAAATGATAGGCACGTAGCCTGAGCTTTTTCTTCATCGTATATTCCCTTCTTTGCGGCTTTATGCTGACACGTGGCATATACAAGTTCAATTAAGTCGTAGGTTTGGTATATGTATGAACTGGTATCGAAAAAAGTACGTGGAGTGTATAATCAAGTAATCATGCATAGAGATTTTTGTCTGGAAAATGGAAGATGACGACCTCAGGACCACATCTTCTTTTTAATTATTACTCCTTCCGTTTTTTTTATTTGACACAGTTGACTTTTTACGATCAAATTTTCTAAAGTTTGACCGTCAATAAGTTTAAAACTATCTAAATTGGGTATATAAAAAATATATCATTAGAATTGTCGTTGAAAATACTTCATAATATTATAATTTTATTAGTATATCTTAATGTAAAAGTAATAAAAAATATGGCCAAAGTCACATCTCGAAGACCGTGAAAAATCAACTGTGTCAAATAAAAAAGAACGAATGGAGTACAAGATTTGAGCGTACCGTTATGAATTCGAGATTGGATACATTTTTGCTTTTAGGGGCAAAATATGATATTCTTTTACTGTGACTAATGATCTAGCCACAACTAGCTCAACAATACACGTCTCTCTCTTTTTTTGCGAGAACAACAATACATGTTTGACAGACTAGCAAACAAAGATATGTATCATGTGATCGATGACGTCCAACGTCAGCTTTTAACAAATAAATCCTTCCAGAACACTATATCGATGGTGGCTTCGCAGGGCCACATTGGATGATTGGTTGCTTGCTGTCGTCGAGGAGGGAAAAGGTTGTAGCTTAGGGTATGTACAATGGTATAGACAGCTGCTGTCTATAGCAACTATTCATGTCACCTATAGACAACACTAAATACAGCTCATACAATGGGTTGTGATAATACAGCGGCTAGACAACACACAATCTTTATTGTTTTTCTTGGTTTTGGTGCTGTCAGATTATAGTGACGTTGTAGCAAATGATGGGGTGTACATGCATCGGTAGTGATGGGGGGACCGAGTTAGGAGGAGAGCGGTGCCCAATCTCCTGAATCTTTTTTTATTTTGGCTAACTCACATCAATCAAATGCAAATCTAGTTTCTTCCTTTCTTTTTTTTCAAATCTAGCCCCCCCTCTCCTTTCGCGCTCGGGGAGCACGGAAAGTGCGTGGAATGGACGGCGACCGCGGGATCCCTCTCCTCCCGCGCTTGGGCACCGTGGAAACGGACCTCCCGCGCTCACGCACTGCGGCAAGTGGCCTAGGCCAGGTTTTCGTACCTTTCCGCGCTCCCCGAGCGCGGAAGGAGAGGAGGGGGCTAGATTCGCAAAAAAAACGAGGAAGAATGCTAGATTTGCAATTGATTGCTGTGAGGGAGCCAAAATAAAAAAGAGTTCTAATCTACTCGGTGCTAAGGGCAACCACAATGATGGTGAGGAGGGGATTGGAGCGCCTCCAGGATGCTCATTCTTATTACTGGTCATTGATTTGTGCATTGCAAGCTATGCATTTTAAATAATATTTAATATATCTATTAAAGAATGTGCAAATCCTAGTTGGATTAGGAAAAAAATAAGCAAACATCAAATTTTATTTCTTCAATTTGTACCATTTTATCCAAATACAACATTATGCACAAACAAAATTTGAAAATTAGAAGTTCCACAGTATTAAAAGACTGAAAGATAGTTTTGATATGTATAGGGTTATTTTTGCAATTTTAAATTATGATTTTTTTTAAAAAAAATGTATGATCTCTGTAGTAAACTAAAATTCAAATGTTTTTCTACGTATGGAACTTCAATTCAAAATAATGAAAAATTTGAAGTATAGAACATTTAAAACTTGTATAATTTCAATCCCGATGTAACTATACATAGACCAATGCCACACTTTTAAGGGCCAAATATGAATTTTTATATCTATCCATGCTAACATCAGTTCTAACTAAATCTTAATTTCCAATTTAATTAATCACATTTATTTTACATCTTCAAATTTTATTTAAATTTGGATTTTGCTTTAACTCCGAATTTTAATTTATATGTTCCCAATTTACTTTTATTTTGGATCAATTTTTAGTGGGAATTGAAGTTAAACCAAAATTTGAGTTCGAATTTCATTTATTTGAAAATTTTAGTCTTTCTACAAATTTCCAAAGCTTTTTTCCAGAGGTAAAATTGGAATTTCACAAGGTCGGTTTTTGCCAGAAAAAACGGAAAGAAGAGAAGTGCGCTGACGGAAGTGGACGAGGCAGTAAAAAAAAACTATCGTGAACTTCTACGGTGTAAAACTAAAGTAACTTCAACGGTGTAAAACTAAAGTGGGGATTTTGGAATTTGGATGCTAAAAATCAAAAATTCCAAAAAAACGGCGCAGCGTTTTCCATGTGCCTGCTACAATACCACGAACGATCCCATGCGTCCGTTTTCGATCCAACAGATATGAGGCCGTCGGTAACAACTGACACGCGGTGGACTCTACTGCTCCCCTCCCATGTTCCCTCACGTCGGGCCGCCGCTGCCGTTCTCCTCCGCCTCCCTGCCAACCCCCCCACCCAACCATCCTCCCAGTTCGGTGACCATCTCTCTTCGGCGGCTCAGGGCTTGCACCCGCGCAAGGAGCAGCTGCGCGGTAGGGGCCACGTTTCTTGCCGGTCAAGAGGATGGGGAGACGACGCGGTCTGCCACCGGGATGCGCCGTTGGCTGGAGAGCCTTTCACATGGCGCTTCCGTCCGGCTCCACGGTATGCGTGTGCAACCATCCACGAAGCTAACCTGTTCGACGCATTGCCTCTGCCGTTTCGGTCGCAAATTTCTACCCTTTTCTGTGGCATTTGTGCTTGATGATGCGTAGTTTGCATTGGAGTGGCCGTTTTGCGATAGATGATATGCGAATGTTTCGTGCTAGATGGAATTTCTTGGATTGGATTCTTGACCAATGGGGCTTGGTTGTTGGGGCAGGGGCACAGTTCTTGCTGGTTCGTCTTTTGCAAAGTTTTTTAAATAATGGGAGAGAAAAACTCCTCCAGTTTCTGCATCAAGATACAACGTTGATAGTTCCAAAATAACTAAAGAGTTTAAAAGTGGCGTGAAGCTTTACAACCAAAAGATGACTGAAAATTAAGTCCAATCATTATAAATCCTGTGACTAAACTGCCACCTATGAATATTTAAAAGTTACTTCGCCACAAACTCCAACCTGACGTTTCCAGTCAACATGACCTCCTTCTGGACCGATTTCTGTAAATTTTCCCAAGCACTCAGCCAGTACTCACTCAAAAAGATAACCTGCAAGGGATTAATGATAATCTTTTTGTCAAAAAAAAAACTACATCATTCTAATATAATCAAATAGACCAACATAAGGCACTAACTCCTACCAGAAGTTGTGACTTTAAATTTTTTAAAATACCGACTAACCAATTCCCAAATATATTGGCAATACATGTAGAAGGAGATAAATTAAACACATAGTGAACAACCCACCATGCAAGTCGTGCAAAGGGACAATCAATAAACAGATGTTGAATTATTTCCTTTTTAATGCAAAAATAACATTTTTTGCTTCCCCTCTAATTTCTTTTGAATATGTTATTTTTAGTTAAGACTACTCCTCGTTTGAGGCACCTAGAAATATTTTTACTTTTAATGAAATTTTAATGAACCAAAAAGAATCCCTACATGGGGCTCCATTAGTTCCACTTAGGGCCACATAAAAAGACGGTACCGTGAATGATTCAAATTTATTCAAATTCTATCTAAAAATATCTTTTTGAGAGCTCAATTGTAAATTATCAGTTCTCTAAATTAACTTATTCTAAGCACGTAATTTAGGTCCAATAATAGGTCTTTGAAAAGAAATATGTAAAGGAGTCGATCTCATAATATTTGTCACAGTATCGTCATTTCTCCGCACCACATTATAAAGTAGCGGATATTGACTTTTCAATGGAGAATCTCCTAACCAGATATCTTCTTAGAACCTAGTTTGCATTCCATTTTTAACCTGGAATGAACCAAAATGAAAAATTATTGTTTTTCATTAAACCCGACCAAAAATGAGAAGTTCCAGGTTTATTAACCACTGGAAAGACTCTTCTCCCCTAAATATTTCCTTATTAGCAAAGATTGACATACCCCTTCCACATTAAGCAACTTAAACAACCATTTGTTTTTTAAGTCTAAGTTCTTCTTTGCTTGCCGTATCTCGCCTTGAGGACGCCATGGCGTCATTGCGCCTCTCAGACGCTATGGTCGCCAAGTACGCCGTGACAACCATGGGTATGTTGAAGTTTAAATGTTTAATTAGTCGATGTCGATGGCATGATGGCCTTTTCTATGGAGTGCTCTATGTCATACAAGCAAACACACATATATGAAAGTGTCCAAATGCAGACTAGGCCATGACACGTTACTACACATATACGGATATACCCACTCTGTACCCACATGCTCATATTCAACCTTTAGGTCAGCAATGTTTATATTCCACGGTGACTAAAACAGTTAATCCTGCATCATTACTGATTGACAAAAAGAATGCTACTGCACATTTTAACTTCTATCAGGAACAGGAACAGCGGAAATCCAATTTTCCACTGAGAATAGAACCTTATATGATGAGTATTGTAATACACACTGCCATCTTCTCATTGCTAACTAGGAATTTAGTATGGTGAGGTTGCATGTTGGTATTGACAATCGTTTTGATCAATGGCGCTTTGATATGGAGATCCTGCATAGTATACACAAAGGCCTCACTGATAACTTCATTATGTTCATCACTGGCAAAGTGGCAATGCCAATGTTCCACGGAAACTGTTGCCCAACTATAAATTTTTCCAATATTTTTTAGATAAAAGTACAAGGTTGAACTTTATAAATTGCCTGTTCATTCCTTTGTAAGAAAGCACTGATACAATGCAAGCAATAAAATTAGAGCTATCACTCTAAAAGTGCAAGCTGGGGTGATAAGCAAAGGATTCATCCCTTATCCTTTGACAAGCAAACTCAGATCCAAGTGCTCAACGTTGGTGATATCCTTGCTTATAGACTGATTCTTCTCAGCATGAATTTCTCAACAAGAACAACCTGATTCTGTAAATTCTATGTTCACCAAAGCAGCTTTCCAGAACATGGACCAAATACATTGAATGCTCCATAGTGTATAGTCTTAAGTATAGTTTTAAGGTGAGTAGTGAGTACTTAGGTCTTCATTTGTTCACCAAAGCTTTCCAGAAAATAAATTTTCACATAGATTTGATGTCCAAATCAAAATGGTTTGCATGATGGCAGCTGGCTAATGGTTTTAAGTAGATATGTTCCAGTAGAGATTTCCCAGGATTGAAATGCTGAAGTCGGCGAAAACCACAATTTCCCTGTGCTCTTACCACACTAGGAGTCCACACTCCACACAGCCCATGCTCCTATACTATCCTCCCCTTGTGCCAACACCAGCGCCAGCCCCATGGCAGAGGAACTGCTTCCTACCCCTCCAGACATCAGATCATCAGATCACTGGAAGCCTAGAGTCTCCTGATCATTCCATTCTCCATGCTGTGAACCATCTGTGAAACTAACTTGTTCAGCGTATTACAATTGCTTGTCTTGGTGGAAGCTGCTATCTTTTTGGTACAATGGGTTACATGGTATTGCAATTTAGTGACCGTCTGCAGGAGATAATTGTATAGTATAAAATAAAACGACACGTATTGGGTTGGGTTCTCAGAAGTACTCTCTCCAGTCACAAAAGAATATCGTTTTGGACATCAACATGGTCTCGAAAACACAACTTTCACCACTAATTTATATTGTAATAGATTTATAAAACCTAACAAAATTATAATTTTATGAAAGTTCTTTTCAAGACAAACATACTATTTTTATGTGTTCAATCTAAATATTGAAAAATATATCGATAGTCAAAGTTTAGTTTGACTGCACATAGCCAAAAACAACATTCTTTTGTGACTAGAGAGAGTAATGTTTAGTTATAAAGGAGAATTCCTGTACCTGCTTGGTATTTCAGTTGAGTGCTATGCTTGCCTAGAGAAATCTGCTTCTAGCATGGAGCCCTACACAACACTTTTCTATGAAGCTGGATGTTTTAAAGGAAGAATTCTCAAGTCCGTCTTCTTTGTTTTCCATTATTATTTTGTCTGCCTAGAATGGAGCGTGATCCTTTTAATTTTCTAGTCCAGGTTTTTCTGGGTGAATTGAGCAGTATAGCTCATTTTGTTCGCTTTCTACCCCCTAAAAAACTACTGTCGTTTCTTAAAAAGCTAAATGACGAGAAATGCTGATTCAGCCCTTTGTGGATGTCCAGGCTCATTTCCTTCTACGCCTGACACATTTGGCTAATGCAATACGGAAGCCAGTTCAGTGAGCATTGAGGGATGCAGATCGAGATATTCTTTTGCACTTGTGTGTGCAGTGTGCTGACCGGCAGGTATGAAACATCAGTTGGTCAAGCAAGTTTGATACAGGTAGATCGACCACGAAAGGCAGAAATGTGGAATGTTCTACTTTTGTGGAAGCTTCTGCTTTTCAGCATGCCCTCTATTCTGGTGGGTTCTCAGTTCTCATCTCAGAAATTGTGGTGAAATTTCCTCACCCAAATAACAGAATGGCATTAGGATACAGTCACCATGAACATTAACCTATCAATGGATTTGTTTAATCGTACTGTCTTGCATAACTTTATCTTAGAACAAATTTTGCTGCTACCAATGCAAATTTGTCTGCGATAACCTCAATTAGCATTCCATTTGCTCATGGCTCATGATTTATGAATTTTTCAACCCAATCTTATTATAAATTGGGACCTGTGCAATAGCTATCTTGTACCAAGAGCTCTTGTAGGTCTTACCTCTTCTGCTTCAATAGTGACTCGGTTAAGTGCTACTAATTCTTACACAGTTACACTAAAACTGGTTTAATCCAAATGTTATGTTAGCACACCTTCATGAAACTACAGAACCCCAAAGTATGAATATGCCGTATCCATTTCTTTGACTTGTCTGAGCATGAGATCTAGTTGGAATCATTACAACATTCTTGTAAGCAGGTTGGCCTGTACTACGGGAAACGGCTCTGCATTACTACTAATTCAGAGGTGGCATTAGCTGAAATCTGCCGGCCTTGTTCCCTCCTCTTAGTCTCACTGCCCACTCCTTTGGCCTTGCTTTTCTCCATCTCCTCTCAACGTGTGAAGAAGCATCCATGAAGAAAGCAATCGTGCACCTAATAATAAGTGATGGAGTGTGAGGAAGACGCGATTGGCCAGAATTCAGACAAGTACGTCAAATCTCATTGCTTTAATTGAATCATTAGATTTTGCTTGGCATTTGATCTACAAAGTTTTGGAGAAAAACTTCCTGAAGATATATCAGATCAAACAACTTAAGATGAATACATTGAATTAAACAGTGTACAGAATGCATGATTTACAAATCGAAAATCACTACGGTAAATTTTTTAGAGACAACTGTTGGGAAGGAACTTCCATCACAGCCGTAGAAAAGAACTTCCATGGGAGTCAACAGTGAAATCATCGGTGATGAGGGCCAAATAAATAATAATCAGCAATGAGGGCCAAGTAATCGCTTGGGAGAGGAGCCGTAGCGGTCGTGGTTGCCGTAGGGAGGAGACATGGCGAAATAGGCGCCGTCGAGGTTGCCGGTGGGAGGACCTCGGTGGTCGAGGAGCCGGCGGGGCGGAACCGCGGCGGCCGAGGTCGTCGGCAGGAAGGAATGCCCAGCGTCGGACCGCAGAGGCCGATGTTGCTGTTGGGACTGAACCGTGAAGGTCGCCGGCGGGGAGAAGCCATCGCTGGGGTTTCTTGTAAAAGAATGGGGAAGATGCAGATGGTATACAGAACAGCGATGTTCTTTTTTAGTCCAAACTAGTTCAAAATAATTCTATAATTCTATACATCCTAGCGAAAATTCAGTAAGCATTCCATCACCGAATGTAGTATAAACCATGTATAACAAAATAAGTAAATAAGATTTACTTGGAGTCATTTACATCCTAGCGAAAATTCAGTAAGCATTCCATCACCGAATGTAGTATAAACCATGTATAACAAAATAAGTAAATAAGATTAACTTGGAGTCATTTATATCCTAGCGAAAATTCAGTAAGCATTCCATCACCGAATGTAGTACAAATTATGAATAACAAAATGTCGCATTCATAAATTGTGTCCTTCAAATAAGCAAGGATACAACGAACTTAAGAGATACTTTGCTTCAACGTGGTATTGAAATAATAACAAATGAAATAACATACCATTGAAAGTACACTTAAAAGCCAAGATTAGTGTGACATAAATAACAATTATGCAGTAGGGTGTCAAAAGCCAAGGGAAAAAAAAAGATTAGTGTGACACAAATAGCCTGATTTTGTGCAGTATTTTGCCTGAACGAACAAAGGAAAACCAAATAAAGATCTTTTGCAATTTCCAACCAAGGGGCACATTTGAATATTTTGAATAACTACAGCAAAAAGAAGAAGAAAACACACATTCATATACTTCCCGGTTGATCCCCTAGCTCCCTGAAGAACGGCAAAAAGTTGCCTCCTCCCTTCTCTTGTGTATGCAGCCTTATTCTTTGCAGCTTCTATCCCAGACATATCCTGCAAATCAAAGATGTAATATGTTTCTGAAACTCTTGGCATTAAGTAATGAACTTATGGGGTCCAGAGAGTTGCAGCCTAACTGAAAAAATCACTGCAGCCAAATTGAACTTCGGGTGCACTGCCAGGTTTTTTCTTCGGGGTAAAGGTTACGCTGCTTCTCCACCTTGAAGAGTATCTTCGTAATATCCATTGATTCAATAGCTGCATAGTTAACAAAGAAAAAATGGTTGTAGAACTCATTCTCAGAAGCAAAAAAAAAAAAAAAAGGACTAAATCTGCAATCAGTTGAATGCCCATGCGTTGCTACGGATTGAAAAAAGATCATATCATTTATGAAGGCAAATGACAAATATATGTGATAAAGATCATCATGTTTCTGAAAATCTCAAAATGACCAATTGTTTAAATTCCAATAACTAACAGCAAAAAAATCTACACAACCGGCAATTTCATATGGTAGCTAGCATCTACGGAATGAAAGCATCACTTACAACAGGAACAAGATAAGATGGTCCAGATATGATATTTTGTGTGAGTGATTCTGGAAAGGGTGTAACTCATCATCACACAAAAACATATCCTAAATAAGCATCTTTTCAGCATTAGCAGGAATTCCATGGCTGTGGAACAAGATGAGCTTGCGATGTTGATCCCAAGATTACATAGCCTAAACAAGAATACTGTAATACAAAATCCTTCCTTTTGGTTATTCAACCGTTTATTTTGGCATGCTTAATTTCTATCTCTGATTCAGCCTGCGTCAGTAAACAAGAGCAATCTGTTTGCGAATGGTGGCAGAGTTGATTAACACTTGAAAAGAAAACTGAGTTTCCCGTTAAAAAAACTGAGAGGACTTAGCATCCATGCCTATTTCAGTAGCTGTATATATCCAAAACCAAGTGTCCAACCTGTAGAGCAAGACAGTTCTAAATTTGAGTAGTTGTATATGTCCAAATTGAAACTAAATTAATGTCCTGCGTAGAGCGGAAAATGTGCAGAATTCTTCTGATTCTTTGGTATTTTGTCCACCCCCTTATGCCCATTTAGATCCCAAGGAAGTTTTAGGTTTACAAGGATAAAGGGCTAACCAGTGCTCCTCAACCGATTGGGTAATTTTAAGCACGGAGATATAGTTTAAAAGCAGTTCCAAAAACGTATGCAATACTCTTCATAGATGACAAACCACAAAGGATGCTAGTAAAACAACATTTTGTAGGTGTGGCATATGCCAATTTCCTCATTATATATGTACAGCTCTAAAACTATGAGGCTAAGAACACAATATTTAGCATATTTCATGCGACATATCTTCTCAGTTATGACGTTATGAAACGTCAACTTGGAGGTCCAAGTTCAACCCGTAGCACACAAATAATGTGAAATTTGGTAGTATTTTCCTAGGCAAAACATTGGAGCATGAACAACGACTTGAAACAAAACTAATGCTGAATCTAGAAATTTTTCCAGCTGCTGGCAGAGAGCATGGACTGCCCCGTGCAAGCCATCTCACCCTCCTTTCCTTAAAATTTTGGAGAAGCAGAGCACTGGGACGAACCGGAGTGAATAAACGAGGGATTGGTTTCTTCTTCTTCGGCTGTCACGTCTATCGAAAAGAGGCATGAACAGTAGCTTGGCCACCACGGCCGGTGCCACCGCGGGTACCACGGCGCACATCACTGCTTCTCCCTGGTCTTCTTCTCGCTCCCATTAGTGATTTCAAACCATGATAAAATCAGAGAGTAAGAAAATTCAAGCTATGGTAAAATCAGATAGTAGGGAAATTCAAGTCATGGTAAAATCAGAGAGTAAGAAAATTCAAGCCATGGTAAAATCAAAGAGTAAGGAAATTCAAGCTATAGTAAAATCAGAGAGTAAGGAAATTCAAGCCATGGTAAAATCACATAGTATAATATGAACCGTCTGTGTTTGCCATCAGAATTTTAATTGCATTTTAGTTGTCTTGCTAGAGGTTGCATATGAAAACTACTGTCCAGCAATTAATTGGTTTGGCTTAAAATCCGTTTTTTTTTTTGCAATAGAAAAAACTACCACAGACAGTTCTTGTTCAGAATCGTCTGTAAAAATAGACTATCACAGATGGTTCTGAACAAGACCGTCTGTGGTAGCTTTTTTCACAGATGATTTGAAAAATCGTCTATGATGACTCATGTCATCACTGACCTATAGACTCAGACGGCTCACGAACGGTTTTGAACCGTCTGTGATGACGTTTTTGAACCGTCTGTGAAGATCTTTTCTGTAGTAGTGTAAGTACAGATTTTCGAACACCTCTAACAACTGTGGATTTTCTACAGAGTGTTGTGTTCGTGAATCAGCTTGTTCCCAGCCCTTCACAGTTAGAAGTGTCTCCACCATCTCACTTGTGAGACTTGTTCTTCTCTCCTCCAATATTCTTCCCAAAAGACTGAAAGCAGACTCGGAGGAAACCGTCGAGACAGGAACAGTTAACACATCATGTGCAAGTATGGATAGTACAAGATATGTTAACTTATGGGCTTGCCACCATTGCAAAATTTTGAAGTCTTCTGAGTTGAAATCCACTGTATGGTTGTCCAAATAGGTGGATAATTCCCCACTCCTTGTGAGTCTTGGCTAAGCAAGCAGCGGTGTAGAAGAAGAAGATCTGGATCTGGAGGAAGAGCCACCAAAGATCTTGTCCCATATATTTGTCTTGCTACTTGAAGGGGGGCTACCGGAGGTCATTGCGTGCGGACTCATCGGAACTTATTTTCTTACCTTTGGTAAATCTCGTATAGCCAAGAACGAACTTTTGCAAAATAGTTACTATAGTCTAGCTCTATAGTATCATTAAGAAGATCAAGTACACTACCAAATGCATCAATTTTGTCTCTCACCCGTGTGTGTACACTACCAAATGCATCAATTTTGTCTCTCACCTGTGTGTGTTACATCAATTAATTTTAAACCTACAATTCTCTTCTCCAAAACCCAATCATCATTAACATAATGAGCAACTACATTAAGATAATCCTCTCTAGCCCGACTACTACTACATATGTCTGAGGTCAGGACCATCGAAAATGTGCACATACTAAATAGTTCCTTTATTTATTACAGTGTTTATTGTAGTATTTTACTAGATCTCTAGTTATTATCTATCTAGAAACAAAAGAAAATCTAAGATTATGTGTAGTTCTAATGTAATTTTGGAAAGTAGCAGACTCCCCAAATCCTAACGGTAAATCCTCAGAAGCAATTAAACGATATAGAGATTGACGAGCTACCTCAGGATCATACTCCCAGCTACGTACCGTACCGTCAGGGTTGTACTGTAGCTGCGTCTGCCTCATCATCAATCCTTGCTTGGTCTTACATCTTATAGCATGACTAAGCAAGTGCCCCGTTCCACTTGTAGACCATACAGACAATTCATTGCGATAAATTTTGTAAATAGCATATGGTATCTCATTTCCCTGTACATCTTGCTTGGTTGTCCTGTCGAAATCCTTCTACACTCTTGATGTAGACAGCCTCGATCTCTTTGCTCCGGTTGGCGTGGAGCCTGATATTGCCGTGGAGCCTGATGACGGATTTCCGCCTTGCCTTTCCAGTTGGCTTGAGGCAGTCGTAGCCGCCTCCATAGATGCAATTTTCTCTGGTGAAAGTCCGTAATCACCAAGAGCAAAGCTGTCGTAACTGTCCATAACGAAAACTGCAAAATCGAAACTAACAATATTATTACTTTCATCTTAGCATAGCAAGAACTAACAATAAAAGTGTGTAAAAAATAGTATTGTATCTCTTATGCTGACTTGCTGTCGAAAATTGAATTTTTAAAATTTAGCATATTTTTTTGAATTTTGCCAAATTAGCTCAACACAAATTTGAATTTGCAATAGAATTTCAAAGAGAGAATGAGGAATAGAGTGGGTGCTGAATGAGGAGGGTATGGTGGCTATTTATAGGAAACATTTTGGATTTTTGGGTTTTTTTGCTATTTTCAAAGACCCAAACGGTCAAAACAGTAAAAAAAGGGGGCAAAACGCCCAATGGCTAGAATTTAGTCGGGTCGTGCTATGCCAGGAATGACCCAGGAGCCCGCCAGCCTTGCCTGCCTGGCTACCCTTACGCCCCCACCTCCTCTTTTCCCCCGCCCGCCACTTTGTCTCTCTCTGTTCGCCACTTCGCCTCTTGTTCTGTTCTTCATTCTTCCTCTCTAATCTTTGTGTCTCCCAAATCCCAAATCCCAACCCTCAAATCGGCGCATGGAAAGAGACGTGCCGAGCTAGATGCAGCTTGCGACCCCTCCCAAGTTCTTCCCCAAGCATGTGTCCTCAAAACGGTGGGGAAAGAGCGGCGGGATAAGAGGCTAGCGGCCGAGCGCGTGGAACGGTGAGCTAGCGACGGAGTCGCAGGGAACAACAGCGGGGGAAGAAGCATTTTGTGTCAATGTGTGGACTTGGAGTTTGGACTGAACTTTGTTGGTCATGAACTATCATTTTGCTATTTGATTGTTTTGGCCGAGCTCCTATTAGTGGTTGCTTATTGATGGACATGAGTTTTTTTAACTTGCATGCATGCTAGTCCGATCATGGTGTTTTGATGTTTCTGAAGTTCTATTGTCCTTTGTTGATGGAGTCTGTTATTGGCTTATTGCTAGTCCAGTCATGGTGTTGTTTATTGATGTACTGCTTGCACCCGCCCACCCGCTTGCCTCCATGTTGGCGCCGAGCCACCTCCCTCCACGCTAGCACTGCACGTCTCGGCCTTCTCCCTCCACACTGGCACCGCTCCCTCCCCAGCTCCTCGCCTTCTCCTCTCCTCCCGCGCTATGAGTTCTCAGCTTTGGGCCTCTGGCTCTCCCTCGCACGCGGGTCACTTGGACCGTACCTGACACGGCCCGACACTGTTCGTACCGTCTTGGTCGGCCCACCGTGCCAGGGTAGTAACCCAAGCACGGCACAGGCCGTCGTGCTAGGCCAACACGGCCTATAAACAGTGCAGCATGCCTACCTAGATCGGATCTATAATGTCGTGCCTCGGACCGGCCCGACTGACACTTCTTTTGGCCGGCTCTATTCACACCCAGGTGAGCTGAAACTGTAGGCGGGTTTTACTGAATGCAAGTACAACCCACCGTTTTCCAACATCTGACGCCCTAGATCCTGCAGGCTACGGAGGATTAATCCTCTTGAGAATTCACCACAAGCCACTCTGTCACAAGGGACAATGTCACGGATGATGTGATGTGTGGTTCAAAGCACAAGGCTTCATGCAATCTTCACAGTCTTCTCCTCCAACCACTTCGCCCTGTCCAATACTAAGTTCACAACTCACATGGTATCAAGTATGAACTCATGTCCTTTGGTTCCTTTCCAACTGTTGCTATGTGGTACTAGTACTAAAGGCAGCATAGTACATTCCAAACTGTGATGCTCCCAGAACACCAGAGCCCTTTCACAGATATTGCCCGTGACACCAAGATGCCCGAAATCAAATCAAAGTGTGTGCCCGTTGTTGAATGGTACGCAAGGCACAAAAGGTCCAAATGCCCTTCACATGTTCTTGTTTCATGTGATTTGGAGCTATGTGTTCCCCCATCCCTTTCTGGTGTCTTTCGGCATGCCCTACTCAATTGCACATTACATTTGATCATCTCCCAACCACTAGCTAAGCGCTTTTGCTACGCGTACAACCGGGTTTCGGTATAATTCTTCTTTAACACTGACTGACAGGTGAGCCTCGATGGCACGGATAGAATGTAGAGGGCCCACCTGTCGCTGAGCGTTGTGAAATTTTGGAAGATTGGTCGTTCTAATTTACAGATGCCACCACCACAGCTAAGAAGCCTGAAATGGACATCCTACGGCACTCCCACGCTGGATATAAAGCAGGAGTGGAGGCCTATCAGCTTCTTCTCAGCTCTCAGGCAAGCTCACACGAGCTCTGCCCGAAGATAGAGCACTACATCATGAAGAAGCCAAGATTGTTTCTTGCGTTGGAGGTGCTGCTGATTGCTCTTCTTCTTCGCGGTGTGAAATGCCAGAGCTCTCTAGGTGGCGGCGGCGGCGCCGCAAACCTCACGGTGACGGGCACGGTGTTCTGCGACGCCTGCTCCTCCAGCTCCTTCTCCAACCACAGCTACTTCTTGCCAGGTACTTTAAGTATGCACATGCCAATTTCATTGTAAATTATACACTGTTATTGACCTTGCATTGCATCCTTATCTTGGGAAGATACAGCATCTCACCCCTGTAAATACTTGTTTTGCACTTTTTTGTTTGTAATTGTTGTACATGGTGTTCTACCATTTTCAGAAAATGTTTTTGATACGACACAATTGTCAGAAATTTCATTCCAAAGCTATATGAATTGCTTGAGCACATACTCTGTTCCCATTGTTGTTTTTTTGACGTATGTTCCCATTGTTGTCACAGAAGTGTTTCTTACCTTCAAAATTCCTTTTCCCTATCAATTGGAACTAGGAAACTATGGTTTTTTTTAGTTTTATCATTTTTAACCTATGGAATTTTCTTTTGTATTTTTCTAATAATTATGGAGGACGCGTACGCAAAACAACCTGCAAGCCCTGGCCTGGCTTCAGGTGCACTGACATGCTACTTGCACATCCCACCAAAATAGTACAGCGCTATAGCAATATTACTCAAGTACAGTCAATAATGCGGTCAGTTTGGAACATAGGAATCACGTTTAAAAGCACTCCTATTTCACTATTGTAAGTTACATTAACTAAATGAATAACCTCTTTTTTAGACCCTAGTATAGAAATACTCCAATTTCAAAGATTCCACATAAGTCTCTTTAGTGCAGCTCAACATAGCACAACAATACCAAACTAGCCCCTAATTTGTTTGGAACACAAGAAGTAAACAGGAATTGCACAGGAAAATTTCACACAAAACAGTTTAATTTTCTAGGAATTTGATCTCTATAGACCTTTGGTGTGCAAGAATTTAAACTAAAAAAAACCTAAACACAATGAGTAAACTTTTGCTAAGCACCACCAACTCTGCGTATCATCTACACAGCTGCATGAACCATCATCTCTAATTCCATAGTAGCAGCCTCATTGTACCAGCATATTTGATGAACTCAAATACATTTATCTGAAGTGCACCTCAAGCCTTAACTTCTCGTTTTGATTCACAAGAATTGATCGTTTTCATCCAATAAAACTTGTATACATCTCAACCAATTTATCCTTGGTTCCTCAGGTGTCAAAGTCAGAATCGACTGCATGATCAGAGTGAACTCCACGTCGAAGGAGGAGATCAAGATCACGGCCGAGAAGGTCACCAACAGCTACGGCGCCTACCAGCTCGACATCCCGGCGATCGACGGCTTCGAGTGCACCGCCCGCGGCGAGACTACCGCTGCCGAGTTCTTCTGCCGGGCCGCCGTGCTGGACAACCCCTCCGCTCTCTGCAATGTGCCGGCCGTGACCACCACCGTCGGCCACATCTCCTTCTCGAGCCAGGAATCCAACGCGTGCCTCTACAACCTCAACTCCCTCTACTACCGCCCGAGCAAGAAGGGCGCCGGCCAGTGCAACGGCTCGCCGTCGTCGCTGCCCGCGGCGCTGAACACGTCGCTGTTCTACTGCCCGCCGTGGCCATGGCCGCCCATCCCGTTCTGCACGCCGCGGCCGTGGTTCCCGCCCATACCGTTCTTCACGCCGCCCCCACCAGCGTTCCCATTCCCGTTGCCGCCTATACCGTTCTTGACACCACCGTCACCGCCTCCGCCGGCATTCCCTTTCCCTTTGCCGCCCTGGCCATGGACACCACCGGCAGTGCAGCCACCACCATCATTTCCATTTCCTCATTTGCCACCAATCTTTTCGACGCCATCTCCGCCGCCGCCACCACCCCCTCAATTCCCATTCCCATTGCCGCCATTGCCACACCTACCTCCTTTTCCGCACTTGCCGCCACTACCGTCATGGTATTCACCACCGCCGCTGATGCCTCCGCCACCTCCACCGCCGTTGTTTCCTTGGCCTTTCCCACCATTACCTTTCTTCCCTCCAACTCCGAGCCCGTCGGCCCCATCTCCTCCACTGTTCAAGTACTCTCGGAAAGATCCAAGCACTTGGTCTTCTTCCAAAACCAACCATAAGTAAATAATAGTAATTTGTTTTTGCTCGTGCTGGAAAGGATAATGTGTACTAGGTATATGAGTTCTTTTTTCTGTTTTATTCACTGTGAGCTGTATGAATGTACGTTCCTATTTGAGCTCTATACATATATGTAGAATTATAGGTTCTAAACAAACGAATTCTAGGCTTGTTCTCTCTTTGGCAGTACGGAAATTTGGCTTTAAAGCTCGGAACAAATTGTGAGGCACAACTTGTGATATGGCTGCAAAAAGAACCAGGGTATCCCACTTGTCTTTTGAACTTTTCGTGAAAATTATACATAGAAATTCCTCATGATTTTCAATACAAATAAGAACCATACGTCAACATAAGTCAGACTCCAACTTGATTTGGATTTCAGATTCCTCCAATTGTTGTCACCGTCCAAGCTGAACCAGGGTTTGCAGGCTTGCTGTGTTTTGCTCTGTTCTGGGCCAATATGGCCCAATACTCGTTGGACTTCTGTATTATTCTCTGATTGATTAGCCTAGGCCTTAGAATTCTATCTAAACACCAGTATCAGGTTAACAGAGAACTGAGTTTAGATCAATTGGCTACAAGCACGTGGACACTCCGAGCCCACCAGTGTTCGAAGCCTAGCTTTGAAAGTCATGCTCACCAAAATAAATAGGTGGTTTAGAATTAGTACACGCACACGTGGATGCGTTCAATGGTTAAACCGCTATAGATTAGGCGTGATGAGGATATGATAATCATCATTTTATTATTCGATAATCATGTAATATGACGTCACATGGTATACCCCTTAATGTTATAAGGGATGAGTAAGTTAGGTGGTCGTAAGCTCTTCTACGACCACCCCCTAGTCGTAAGTATTTCTACGACTATAGTGTAATCGTAAGTCCTACTACGATTACGTCCGGTCGTAAGTCTTTCTACGACCACTACCTAGTCGTAAGCTCTTTCTATGACTACCCCCTAATCGTAAGTTCTGCTACGATTAGCCCTGCTACGACATCCTCACAATTAACCGGGTCCACCCGTCAGAAGACCCATTTACTAGTGAGGACCTGAGCAGTCAAATTACGTAGTTATACCCGAAATTACTACATATAATTCCCCACTATCTCTGATTGATAACCGTTGAACAGCGTGGGGGGTTACTACTCCGGTAATTACTCTCATTATTACGCAATAATGAACTTAATTAGCTTGGAACGACAACTGCCCCAACAGTATAGTATAAATAGGTATCTTTTAGAGATAGTGGGGGAGAGGTTTTTTTGGAAGGATAGTCAGTAGCAGCATTAGAGTAAGACCCTCTGCTGATTGTAATCCATATATCCAATACAAGATACACAGGAGTAGGGTTGTTATTCTCACCTGAAAAGGCCCGAACCTGTATAAAAAATCCTCGTCTCTCTCTCGTCTACGTGATCAATTGTGGAGACCCCCCGAATCAAACAATCTTTACGTAAGATCGGTTCTAAAACACCGACAAGGCGTTTGTTATAGACGCACCCACATGTGTATAGGGGGCGTGCGTGTGGTGTGTGTGTGAGTGCGTTCGGTGTGTACTCTAAAAAAAGTATCAGGTTAACAGACAAAAGATGTCGTAACATAAAGATAGAAGAATTGTGAAGCCAAGTTCCTATCCTCCAGGCATATCACAGCAGTGAGCACACCATCCAGATCCAGGTCCTAATTTGCAACTATGCAATCAAGATGATGAATAAATAGTTCGTTTTAGAAAAGTAAAAAGGAAGATGATGAGTAGCATATACATTCTCAGAGCAAATTTAATCTCTTGTCCAGTTTCTTCTAGCAAATTTATCGCTAGTCTGAAGCTTGTTGTGAGAGAGAAAATTTTCAAATATTTTTTTCCTTTACCACTAAGAAGAGCCATATTCTCTATTGTGCTATTAAAATTGTGCACTTCTCTCTTTTGCCTCTAGTCCGTAGGACTATTTCCTTTTTCCAACTTCTGAGGATAAAAAGACCAGTATACCCTTACTTCCAACTCTTTTCTTCTTTATGTCCAGCAACACTTCTCAGAGCAGCACCGTGCCCTCTTTCCTTTCTATTATTTCTCTCTCTCTCTCTCTCTCTCTCTCTCTCTCTCTCAGCTCCCCACTCTCTTTTTGACAGTCACCAATGGTATTTTTGTCTTTATTGAATAATCCAGTGGCAGAACAAGAAAATTTTCAATTGGTGTGCATACTTGATACTTATAATTCAACACATAGGTTTCAAATTTGTCAAAAGAATAATGCAAATAGTTCAAATAAAGTCTTATATAAATAGAAAATTACAAAATATCCAACTATGCAAGGATAATTATAATACTACTTTACGCATTTTCATGCCTTGAAAATGTTTCATTACATCATCTTCACTAACTTTCAAGAAAATTTCTCTCTCAATAAATGTGACTAAACAATTATTTAAGAATTAATCGCCCATACTATTTCTCAACTTGTTCTTCATAAGACTCATAGCAGAAAATACTCTTGCAATGCTCGTCGTCGCTACCGATAGGAGCAATACCAAGTACTTCTAAATTTCATGCTACTTCTCAATTTCATGCATTTTTGTTTGAACAAACTTAATAGAAAGGGAAATTTCGACAAACACCACTGCTAAGTGGCCGTATCAGAGAAATGTCACTACTCATTTCGAAATTCGAAAGATGCCAATTCAAAGCTTGGAACATCCTACAAATGCCATTACGGAGCCTTTTCCCCATTTTCCATCGATTAAAACACTGTGCGGGCTGGTGTATTTTCGTATGTACTCAAATTTCCTTGCCTCGCGTGACATAGGGACGCTCTTGGCTTCGGTCCGATCCATTCCCACCATCATCTTCTACCTTAGGTCCATCCAAACGCCACTGCTACTTGATCCCCTTCCATCCCCTTCCTCCGTGCACCGCCGTGGAACCCTAGTTCTGGCCGCCTGCGCCATCCCGACAGCTCCACCCTCCACATCCTCCTACCATTCGCACTCTTCTTCTCCTCCAGGGCTTGGAACCCTAGTTCCGGCCGCCTGCGCCATCTCGACCACATCCTTGTCATTGTCATTCGACCTACACGCCGAGCGGCCCCAATTCTCAAGCAATGGCAATGCACAAGGCAGTAGGGAGGTCTATGAACTCATCACTCTCAAGCTCCAGTCGTATAGAAGGCAAAGAGCTTCCACTAATCGAGTGCCCATCCTACAAGATCCCCGTAATCAAGTTGCGTAGCAATACAGTCTCGAATCCAGGGAGAATATTTTACAAGTGCAAGAATAATATTCCAGTAAGTACAATGATCTTGGGTGTATTTGTTTTAGTCTCCAGTAAGTCTCCTATTTGTGTTCTTCCTATTTGTGATGGCTGTAATTTATGCAAAATGATCCTAAGTGTTTGTTTTTCAAGTGGGAATGTGCTTATGAGCAATACTTGAAAGAAATGTGCATAATTTCCATGGAGAATGAAGCTTCGGATGGACAACAGTCTTTTGTGGTAGAAATGGATAGGCTGAGTAGTGTTGTGTGCCAGCTGAAGGAGCATAATTTACAACAAGAAGCAATTCTCTGTGAAATGAAGGAGTAGAATTATGAGCGGGTTCAACTTGTGTGTGAAATGAAGAAGCATAATGCTCAAATGACTGCTGTCTTTGAAGATTTCAAGGAGTATAGAAGGGGTTGTGATGATAAGCTAGTAGGGTTACATGCTTGCATTGTAATATGCATGTTTTGTTTACTTGTATGTATAATCTGCTATTCTGGAATGAAATGATGAATGTGACGAATGCTTGATGTTACTTGTATGTACAATCTGCTTTCATTCCAAATGCTTGATGTTACAATCTGCTTTCATTCCAAATGCTTGATGTTATAATCTGCTTTCATTCCAAATGCTTGATGTTATAATATGTAGCAGTATGAATGTCATGGGTTCATTCTGTTAGGGTGCTAGTCTAGTTCACTTCCAAGATTTCAATGCTTGAGGTTCTTAGATGCCTCACCATCCTGATGGCTGAGACTGTCTATGCATTATCTTCACTTCCTAATCTCTACAGGGCACAACAACAATTCTGGATCCCCTTCTGGAAACACATATAAGCCAAGAGAATGCACAACAACACACACTGATTTTGGAAACAGGATAGGCAAAGGGCATATAACTCGGATGATAAAATGTTGAAGTTAACCATACATAAACCGGTTCGACACTTAAACGACGTAACCTGGTTCGACACTTCATCATACATAACCAGGAAAAAGCTAAACAATCATCTCTGACAACTTCTTCCCCTTTGATGGACCCTTCTTAGGGGATGTCTTTTTGCTAGCTGTAGATGGATCCTTCAACTTCTTAGCAATCTTTTTGCTAACAGCAGACATAGCCTTCTTAGGTGATGTCTTTTTCCTAGTTGCAGATGGACCATTCTTAGGGGATGTTCTTTTCCTGAAATAATAAGTATGAAGTACAAGTACAAGTGTAACCACACAATACAAGTGATAATAAAAAAACAAGATTGAAAATGGTGGAAGCTTGCAAGTGACAGTACCTCTTTCTCTGTTGTAGTTCTTGATTGTCGTCTGCAGCACCCTCTTCTTGAGCAGGAGGTGGAAGCTTGCAATTCTTTTCCCAGTGTCCAAATTGCTTGCACCTTTTGCACATAACCCTTCTTCTGCCAGGCTCAAGACATCCCCTAATCCTAACCTTTCTTGGCCTACCAGCTTGCTTCCTTTGTTTAGGTGGGTGTACTATGAATCCCAAATCCACTTTTTTCCAAGTGGATTTATCAGTCATAGGGGGTATAACACCAGCATATACTCGCCATTTTTCTTGTCAAAGTACCACACAGTGGGAGTCTATGATTCGCCCCAGGAAATCTCACTAGACAAGGACACCATCAACGATTGTATCAACGATTGGATTCGAGGACCCAATTAACTGTTCTGCCCTTGGTGTACAATTTCCTACCATCCGGTTCTTTCGAATAAAAGGCTTCAACTTTAATATCTACTCTAAACGCATTAGTTGGATCAACATATTCAGCAAAAATACGAAATAAGAACTCCAAATGCGCTACTAGATCGAGTTCAAGTAAGGAAATAAGAACTCCAAATGTGAGGTACTGGATCGAGTTCAAACTAGGTACTGGATCGAATTCAAGTTACCACACTAGGGACCCGGGAGGGAGAGGCACATCCATCTTCCTTCAGCTTCCGCTTCCTTAGGCGGCAGTGGCGGGATGGCCACGAAATAGCGGTGAAGGGCCAATATATGGGGGCGTAAGAGCTAGGGTTCCATGGCGCGCTTTGGAGGGAGCCGAGGTAGAAGATGATGGTGCGGGTTGTGATTGGCGACGGTGGGATGGGCTACCGAGGGTGGGGGTTGCGGGCCACGGTGGGATGGCGCAGGAGCTAGGGTTCCACGGCGGCGCACGAAGGAAGGGGATGGAAGGGGATTGAGTAGCAGTGGGAATGGATCTGACCGGCGGAGGCGGGAGCGTCCCTATGTCACGCGAGGCAAGGGCATTTGAGTCCATACGAAAATACACCGACCCGCACAGTGTTTTAATCGATGGAAAATGGGGAAAAGACTCGGTAATGGCATTTGTAGGATGTTCCAAGCTTTGCAGTGGCATCTTTCGAATTTCGAAATGAGCAGTGGCATTTCTCTGATACGGCCACTTAGCAGTGGCGTTTATCAAAAATTCCCTAATAGAAAGGTCACCAAGACTGCTGATGTCCTTAAACCTATCATCACTTTGCATGCCCCCAAAAAAAGAAAGGATGTCTCTATTATTCTTCATATCTCTACAATCTACATTGACATATCATAACAAATTTTTCAAATTTCCATTCACAATTGAACTCACATTCAAATAACAATATAACATAAGTATGGACTATGGCATACCATTCACAATTAAAATCGCTGACAATCTGAGACGGCATACCAAATACCATATGGTCTATCAAGACAACAACTAGTCAACTACTAGACACTACTACACTAGTCGGTAGTCCACTACTCTCGTCTTCCGAACTACAACCAACAATCCAACATACAAATTACAGAGAGTTACTTCTAGAATCTAGAATTCTACAAAGATACGAGACTTGTTCCTACATGAACAACAGTCAACAGAACAAGCATTCAATTCAAGTAACCCAATACTCAACTACCCAAGCAAAAGTGCCAAGAAAAGGAGGACATACCGAATCAATTACCGATTCCTTCAGTCCTTCAGTCCTTCTTGCTGAGTTGCTATTGTTCACTTGCTCTGCTTGAGTGCTTCTCCTCCAACTCCAAGGGTTGGTTCCAAGCCTCCAAGTCAAGCAACCCAATTCTCCATCAACCGGTAGCCGCCGACCTGCTCCCGCGCCAGTGCCACCCTCCCGCGCGTCCGCGCTATGCCCCGTCTGGCATTTGCTTTGCAGCCTCCGCTGACTATGCGGTGTGCCAAGCAAAGCCGTCGCGGTCGCCTTCTTCCCTAGTCGTTGCAGGTTCGCAGCCGACGCAGCGTTTCTGCGTTGGAGAATTCGGGCTAGGGGTCTGAGGAGGAGAGATTAGGGTTAGGGACGAGAGGATTGGAGTGGTGACTGGTCACTGGTGAGGTTTCGACATTTTGGCTGTGGGTTAGACTTGGACCGGCTGTGATGAGGACAGACCAAGCATATATACATCTTCTCCATCTCATGTTCCAGCATTAAAGTTGCGTGCACTTTGATGTATGTACCTTCAACCGCCATTTGAAGATATGATGAATAATGTCTACAAAATTGAACTCCCAGGAGATAGCTGTGAGGTAAGCTCTACTTTTAATGTTTCAAACTTATCTCCTTTCTTTGGTTTCCAGGAAAGAGAGTCGAGACGACTCCTTTTCAAGCGGTGGAGGATGATGAGGATATCATTAGCAAGCACACTACATCATCTATTTCAAGTTTTGAACCAACAATAGAAGCCCCAACTGGACCAACGATAAGGGCTAGGGAAAGACAAATGCGACAAGAGGTGAATCTATTCCTTAGAGATTACTTTTATCCTTATGAGAATTGGTCGTTGCCTAATGATTCCATTTCATGTGTCCTTAGATTCGAGGAAGATAACACAATAGATGGAAAAGAAGCATTGGAAACTTGGGAAGCATAGCCACAGAAGATCATGTAGCTATAGAAGATCATCAAGACATGATGTAAGCGCATATGTCATCATAGCCACAGAAGATCTTGTAACCACAGAAGATCATCATAACATGATGTAAGCGAATATATCATCATAGCCATAGAAGATCAGCAAGAAGGTGACGTAAGCGCACATGTCATCATGTGTACTGTAGCAAACCACCATACTGTAGTAGGTACTGTAGCAATAGACATAAAAACCTATATACGGAGGGGCACCCCTCCATGTAAAGGTAGAGTTGACTTTTGAGAAATAGAACACTTGTTCCTCTTTGTGTGTGAGTTATTTTCACCACTAATTGGGATTGGGTGTTATCTCTGAGTTGCTACTCTGTTGTTATTGTGATTCTTTGGGATTGCTTGAACGTGTTTGCTCCACTATAGCGAGTAGATGAAGGCCGTAGCGTGTGGTTGAGTAATTTGAGTGCTGCAGGCTGCTGTATAGAGACGGTGGTTGGCGGCATCAATTACTAGGTTGCACGAGTAGTTATCCATAATCCTACGTCGTGAAGATCGGGACAACCCCGCAGCGGTCCCCGAATCAGTTGGTATCAGAGCTCAAGGTTGACACGGTAGGATTTGTATCCCTAGTATTTTATAGTTGTTGTTTTCTTTCCTATCTAGAAAAAGCCACACAAAAATATTGTCTTTGTCGTAGTTTCAATTGAAAATTTTGGTGAGTTTTGCTAGGTTTTGATCCATTAGAACCTTGCTTACTTGCTGATCCAAAATCTTTATTTGCATTGCTGTTGTTGTATTGCATAGAACTTCACTCAAATCTGAATTTGCTCAACTTGGTAATTTAAGCTTCACTTATATTCTTTTGAGAACCCAATTTGTCCTTTGTGAAAACTTTGGTCCAAATTAAAGACTAGCTTTTGAAGTTTTGCTTGGGCTTTGCACACTTGCTATCTCTCCAAAGATTGGCTTAGAATATTGTCAAATTCTTGCATGTTATTTTAATCTTTATTTTTTGCCATAGTGTAAAAAAAGAAAAGAGCTAAGAATCAAAAGAAAAGGCAAAGAAAGCAAAAAAGAGCAAAGAAAGAGAAGACAACTTTGGCCAATAATATTTTCTATATATCATTTTCCATTGCAATAAAGTAGGAATAGCTTATGATACTTGTGTGCAAATCCATAGACCATTTTAAAATTGCAATCAAGCTAGTGCTTTCTTACAACTTGTGCAACACGAGCCATTATATTGTTCACTTATATCTTGTAATATAGCTCATTTCTTTGATTGCATTCAAGTTACAATATCTTTGCGTGTGAGTTGCCACAATCTTCACTTAAATTTTGTGATCGCAACTAAGCATTGAATTTCTAGTTTGGATTATTACTTATATTTACAATATCTAGAATTTCAATTGCATAGGATTATACTAACCCTCCAAGCTCCACATATAGCCATTGTCAAATTACAACACTTGGGCCTTGAAATACTCAACTCATCACCTACATCTGTCTACCGCTACCGGAGTACATGCACTTCACCAATCCATCAAGCAATCATAAGAACTTCGGTAAGCAAGCGGTGAGGTTGAGTGATTCCACCCGAATTCCACATATTCTTGCGGTTTTTGTTTGCTACTAATGATGGCAGGTCATCAGTACGTGGAACTTCCATTCTATGGAAGCAATGATCCAGACGAGTACCTCCAATGGGAAAAACAAATAGAATTGGAATTCAAGCGCCGCCAATTTATCAGTTTTAGGAAGGTGTTATGAGCCACCGTGGAATTCAAAGATTATGCAAATGATTGGTGGATACAATATCCAAGAAGGCGCTTTGTGAAAACTTGGGAAGAATTGAAGATGATCATGCGAAACGAATTTGTACCATATGATTGGTGCAAAGAAAAGTCAAAAGCCATGTTCAATCTTAAGCCTCCAATTCAAGAGAGTCAAGAGAAGTCTAAAGCCAAGTTTAATCTTAAGCCTCCAATCCAAGAGAGCAAAGTAAAGTCAAAGGCCATGTTTACTCTTAAGCCTCCAAAACAAGAGAGCCAAGAGAAGTCTGAAGCTAGGTTTAATCTTAAGCTATCAATTCCTGATAAGACAGTCGAGCATGAGACTTCCTCTTCGACTGAAGTGTTGAGTAGTGCTATCCCAATACTACATGCAGTGCTTCAGATGCATCAAAACCCATATGAGGATGAGAGCCATATAGCCAAATTGAGTGAGAGTGCTAAAAAGAGTAAGCTGTGTGATTCCACCAAATGTGAGGTTAACATCATCCAAATTGAGAATGTGAGAGATACACCAAAAGCAAAGGGAGACATAGATGATAGACAAAGTGAGGTTGATTCTGAAACTAACATATTAATGTATACTTCTAGTGTTGTTTCTCACATTGTGCAGGTTGACATTGAAGACAAGGAGTTGAACATTCAACAACCGGTACCGTTGGAAGTAAAAGACGAGGGGGTAACCACGTTTAGGGATGAAGTACATGCTGCTCCGTGGTTACATCATGATGATTTGATACCTACAGCACATACATCATCTAAGGAGGACATTAAAGGTAACAACATTGGTGCTAATTTGTTAGTTCATCAAGAAAATGTTAGTAATCGTGAGAACTCTTATCGTCAATTGAAAATTCCATGTTCTGAATTATATTTTCTTAATTTACATAATATAGGATTGATTACTCATAAGGAAGTCCTTACTAGACTATCTCCTAGTGACTCTTTGTATTATATCATATTTGATGATCCTAGAGAGCTATCTAGTGTAATTGAGAATGTTGCTGAAATTTCATGTTTAAAATCACTAGTTAATACTTATGCCAACACATACAGGTTTAATTTGATTGGAGATTATGATGTAGATGATAAATTTTATGTTTATCGAATATGCATTACATGTGGTAAGCTTGCTGAATTAAAATTGCATATTTTGGGTAAACAATGTTTTGTGCCATGTTATGAACAGAATGATGTTAGTTTCAATAATAGTGCTTCCTATTTAGAAAGATCTCTTAAGCATACTTGTTCGTCCTTTGCATCATACACACGTATAAGCAATCAAAATAGCACAGTTGATGCATGGAAGAAACTAAATTTTTTCACATCTACATTAAGTAATTTTGATCTTGGAATGGTGAAATCTAAACATATGAGTCAATTGTGTAATTTAGAACAAGTTATGGTGTTACCCAATAGTAACTTATTCACATGCTTTCAAAAGTCGAGGATGACTTTTTCTCACAGGAGGAAGAATGATAAGAATGCTAGTGCAAATTACACATACACATTATATATGTCATACGACTCTTGTGCTTTTGGCTATTGTTCTGCTAATCACGGTATGCAAAACAAATGGAATACCAAAACGGATGATAAATACATTTACCATGCATATACGTTGTTCTCTTTGTTTAGTACACTTTCAGGTCATCAAAAGCCGAGGACGGTTTTTCTTAAAGAAGGGGAGGATGATGAGGACAGACCAAGCATATATACATCTTCTCCATCTCATGTTCCAGCATTAAAGTTGCGTGCACTTTGGTGCATGTACCTTCAACCGCCATTTGAAGATATGATGAACAATGTCTACAAAATTGAACTCCCAAGAGATGGCTATGGGGTAAGCTCTACTTTTAATGTTTCAGACCTATCTCCTTTCTTCGGTTTCCAAGAAAGAGAGTCGAGATGACTCCTTTTCAAGAGGGGGAGGATGATGAAGATATCATTAGCAAGCACACTACATCATCTACTTCAAGTTCTGAACCAACAATAGAAGCCCCAACTGGACCAACGATAAGGGCTAGGGAAAGACAAATGTGATAAGAGGTGAACCTATTCCTTAGAGATTACTTTTGTCCTTATGAGAATTGGTCGTTGTCTAATGCTTTCATTTTATGTGTCCTTAGATTCAAGAAAGATAACACAATGGATGGAAAAGAAGCATTGAAAACTTGGAAAGCATAGCCACAGAAGATCATGCAGCTATAGAAGATCATCAAGACATGATGTAAACGCATATATCATCATAGCCACAGAAGATCTTGTAACCACAGAAGATCATCATAACATGATGTAAGCGAATATATCATCATAGCCACTGAAGATCGTATGACCACAGAAGATCAGCAAGAAGGAGACGTAAGTGCACATGTTATCATGTGTACTATAGCAAACTGCTGTACTGTAGCAGGTACTGTAGCAACCAACCTAAAAACCTATATAAGGAGGGACACCCCTCCATGTAAGGGTAGAGTTGAAATTTTGAGAAATAAAACACTTGTTCCTCTTTGTGTGTGAGTTATTTCCACCACCAATTGGGATTGGGTGTTATCTCTGAGTTGCCATTCCGTTGTTCTTGTGATTCTTTGGGGTTGCTTGAACGTGTTTGCTCCACAATAGCGAGTAGACGAAGGCCGTAGCGTGTGCTTGAGTAATTTAAGTCCTGCAGGCTGCCGTATAGAGACGGTGGTTGGCTGCATCAATTGCTAGGTTGCACGGGCTAGTTATCCATAATCCTACGTCATGGAGATCAGGACAACCCGGTGGCGGTCCCCGCATCAGGCTAGGGCCACTAGGCTGTTAGATATTGGGCCAGGCTTTCAGCAGTGGCGGACCGACTGGGCTGAGGCAAACTCTAAAGAACTGATCCCTAGTTGTTTTTCAAATTGGGGGTGCCGGTGCATACCCGGCACCCCTACCGGTTCTGCCCCTGCTAACAGCCATTGACCTAACAGAAATGGCAAAAGAGAAAACTACCGGGGCTAGTAGAAAAAAAAAATTGAAAAACGAAATTTGGATGATAGAAGGGAGAATAGAGCTCTCACGGTTTCAAAAGAAAAATTATATATTTTCTATCATTCTACAAAGAGTTAAAAAGTATAATTTGGTGATGTTGTAGAATTTTTTTTTATAGTATCCCCGATATGCTTTTCAAATTTTCTGTATTTGTTTTCAATGGTTTCTTTACACGACTCTACTTCAGTGGTTTGTACACAAAATGCAGCTGGATGTTTGCTCACTAATTAAGAGCTCGTCAGTTTTCAGGCAGTGCAGTAGTTTGCAAAATTGGCATGGGTCTGGCCCAATTGAAGGTCCATCGTACGTGCTTGACTAACGTGAATCAGCCAAAATATGATTGGCAGTATGTTCTAAGTTCTAACTGGCTGGAGATCCCCTGGATTTGGCTCAAACCCCACCCAGTGGATTTTAGCTAATCTACGCCGTTACATTCTGTGTGTGGACCAGATTAAGCCACGTCATTGTCTTCTTCGTCTTCACACTGTCAAGAACTCTCCTCTACTCATTCATATGGATCAGAAACCGCCGATGCGGGGAACGGGCTGTCCATGCTCGCCGTCGTCGGGGTCGGGCTCGGCAGCGGGCTGCTCAACCTCGCGGTCAACTTCTCCGCCTTCTACCACTGGGCCTACGCCCGGACTGCACCGGCACAATTCCTGACGAGAAGCGCAAGATCTCCCACCTCGCAGTCAGACCACATACTGAATCCAACCGAGATGACACCGACGATTCTCGGCTTCGTATAAAGATTCCATATTGAAGAAGCAACCAGCTCCTTGCGTTCCATCCCAATTAAATTGCAGTTGATGGATTTGGATTTGGTTAAGTTGGATTCGTGGAACAAATATTGGATCCTAGAGCAGCGGGCTAGATCTGAGCAGAACGCCATGTGTAGGGAGAAGAAGAGGTGTGTGTGGATGGCGAGAAGAAGCAGATGGATCAATCTAGTCTGTGAAAAAATAACCAAACGGTCTTGATGTGTTAAAATCCACTCGACGGAGCTTGAGGCAACTCCAGGGGATCCTAACCCGTTCTAGCTAATGGCAACCCTGTCATGTACTACTCCAACATGTTTTTCTCTTGTAATAGTTCTTAAATAGCGAGCCAATCTGAAGAAAACGTACACACACGAATGCGCTCGCACCCTCTTAGTACACGCATAGAAAGATGGAGGCCGATAATAAATCCACGATTTTATAAAATTACTATTGAAAGTGCACTTGTGTATATCTACAACTCTGGTGGGAGGAGTCGTATATCTACAACTTCATTGTCCCATAAGAAATAGTTCCCGCGTCATTTGCACTTCGTGACTAAATTAACGGCTCATCCTAATCAATTTCCAGAGTAGTGTGATCGAGTTTGCTAAGGGTGTGTTTAGTTGGTGGGATGAGGTTGAATGAGATAGAATAGTACAGGTAGGATGTGATCGTCCTGAATGGGATAGTGCAGGTAGTGTGTTTGGTTAGTTGTATGGGATGGTACGAGATTGTGTTTGATTGGTTGTATAAGATGATACACGAATTGAGTTTACAAATTGATTTAAATTTAAATTCAAGTTTGAAAATAGTTTTGCACACTACAGTGTCTTCTTTTTATTTTTTTTTCGTGTCTGGGAGCTTCGTTGCCGAGCACGAGAGCCAGCACTAAATGCAGGGAACTCATCCCTATCGTTTGGTATCATTCATCCAATCAGACGCAGAGATAGCCTTATATCCTGAACGAAACCATCCCGTTCAGTCTCATACCACGAACCAAATGCACCCTAAGCCGATACACGTACCTGCATGGCCGCAATCCCATAATTGAAAATTTTATTGTCCAAACCCTCGCGGAAAAAAAAGAAAGAAAAAATAGGCACTCATGGAAGAGAGGATTTGGGTAGAGAATCTTTGGGGAGCTCCGTTTACTGATGCAAAACTTGCTGTAAAATTCACGTGTTCTACTTCTATCTAAAAAGGCTCTACCGGGTTGAACTGCCTAAGCCTGTCAACTATGTCATTTTCAGTCATGCTAACGTACGTCACAACTCACAAGTGCTGGCAGGTAACGATTGAAATTTTGCACCCAAATTGCTTGTAAAGAAGCCATGGAAATTATATATAGTGACTAGTTGACTACGTACTACGAATTTGTCGAATTGCATTGCGATGGTTGAAGCAGTTGGGATTTTGCCATCCCGTGATACCAGCCATTTGTTCATCGCTTGACTTACTTTAATCCATCAGGCAACAACATGTAGCCCTGTAGGGCCGTGGTCTGCATATCGTGCACCCCCAAAGTTGCGCAGGTTCAGTTAATTAATTGGGCCCAACAAGGCAACAATCAGCATATTTTGGACTTTGCGAACGCGATGCGACGGCGCATGCACGCACGGCTCGTTGCTTTAGTTTAGTCCAACCCTTTTGTGCAATCTCATGGAAAGAAGAGTGGTCCATGCCAACTTCACATACATTTGTCAGCTTCAAAGGCGTTGCAGAGTTAGAGATGGCCTTGCTAATTGCTCATCAATTAGAGGCTACTCGCCTGACAATGATACTACTACTGCTGCTGCTCCTCCTCCTTAGTTTCTTAAAAGGAGAGAGACGAGGGACATGACTCGCATGGAGGCAGGATGCATGATTGTGTGGGGAGTCGAGTCATCTATTTCTTGACGAAGACCTGCGGTGTTTTTTTTTTAAATGGATGGGAGGAGCTCTACCTATTCATTAAAGAGAGGCTTGGATGGGGAGAATGTGAGTTTTAAAATTCTAACAAAGATTTTAGCAAATAGATTGGGATAAACTCATTAATGGATGTCAGTCTGCTTTTATTAAAGGTAGAAATATTTTAGATGAGGTAGTTGTTTTGCATGAGATTGTCCATGAGGTTAAACATTCAAAGAAAAAAAAAGGACAATTCTGAAAATTGATTTTGAAAAGGATTATGACAAGATTCATTGGAGTTTTTTTTTGGAGAAATGCTTTAGCAGTTATTATTGAGAATGCTCAGGAAAAATGAATGATCAGGGGGTGATTTCATATCTGATTCCTGGGGGTACCTATTCTTTAGTATGCAGATGATACAATGATTATGATAGATTATGAGGATGAGTTCCTTATTAAACTGAAATTTCTGCTATATTGCTTTGAATGGATGTCTGGTTTGAAAATTAATTATCACAAGAGCGAAGTTTTTGTGTTGGGATGTAATAGTGAATTAAGAGGCTTCTAAAGTGGCAGATATCTTTAATTGCAATTTGGCTCATTTCCCTCTTACCTATTTAGGCATTTTGATTAGAGATAGACATGTGGGGGGGGGGTGTGAAAACAACTGAAAATGTTATTAGCAAATTGGGGAAAATGTTAGATAATTAGAAAAAATAACATGCTATCTTCTGGAGGGAGGTTAGTGATGATGAATAGTTGTCTGAGCAGTCTACCTATTTACACTATAGGGTTCTATCGGTTTAGTGGGGAAAGCCATAATAGAATGGACTCAATCAGGGTTAGGTTTTTTTGAAGAGGGGTTAATGATAAATTTAAATATCATATGGTGAATTAGGGGGGCTGTTTGTAGGCCTAAAGAGTTTGGAGGTTAGGGGTTATAAACACAAGAGTTTTGAATGATTGCCTGTTGACTAAATGTATTTGGAAGATTCATGCAGTCAAAAATGAGCTTTGGTTCAGAATCATAAAAACCAAGTACTTCTCTGGGGATGTTTTAGGGATGCTATTCCTGTGAATGGTTCTCAATTTTGAAAAAGTATGCATAAAGTGAAACACTTGTTTTACAGGGGTATTCGATTTCATATTGAGAATGGTTGTAATATTTCTTTTTGAGCAGATGTTTGGATTGGCAATTGTCCTTTGAAGGTCCAATATGACAAACTTTACAATATTTGTCAATCTACTCATGCTAGTGTTGCTGATTGTTTGTCTAAAAATGGTTAAAAGATTATTTTCCTTAGGAATTTGGGTGAGGAGGAGATATGTTAATGGAGTTTTTTGAAAACCTATATCATGGATATTGATTTAAAGGGGGATGAGGACAGCTATCTGGTGCCTGGAGAAAACATGATTGTTTTCAGTCAAGTCTCTTTATAGGTAGTTGGTTTTTTTGGGGTTATTTGTAGGAAATTACAAAAATTATGGAAAAATAAGATTCCTTTAAAAATTAAGATTTTCATTTGGCAAAGTTACCTTAACAGGGTTCAAATAGTTGACCATTTGAAGAAAAGGGGGTGGAAGGGTGATGAGAAGTTTATTCTATGTGGTTGTGATGAAAGCATTGATCACATTTTGTTTTCTTGTGTGTTAGCAAAATTTGTTTGGCATTGTGTGAAGGAGGTATTAAGCTGGGAAAGAATTCCCTCTTCTTTAGATGATTTCCAGCTTAATTGGCTAGATAGGAAGGGGGCTAATACATATAATATTACTTTATTTAGTTTTGCAGCATTTGCTTGGAACCTCTGAAAAATTAGGAACAGAATGACGATTGAGAGAAATTTCCTTAAGCAACCTATGGAAGTGATTTTCAAATTTCTGTCTTGTTTGCAGCAATGGAGGGTCCTCATCAAAGGGGTTGAAATATGTAATCTGGATTGCTTTTTGGCGAGTTTTGAAGAATGGTCTAAGCTCACTTGTGCAGTGGTATCTGTCTAATCTTTTGTCTGTGATAGTTAGCTTGGACGTTATAATAGATATTTTGGTTGCGTCTGCTGCTGTTTGTTCTTACTTTGTAAGCTAGTAATCCCAGCAAGTTGTCACTTGCTTTGCCTGTAAGAACCATGTTATTTGCTTTCTATAAAAGTTGTGTTTTCCCCTTGTCAAAAAAAGGCTTCGATGGGGAGCCAATCCGAACCGAAGAGCATGATGGTCATTTCGCCTGGGAAAGAGGAATTGACAATTTTCCACACCTTATAGTTGGTTTTGATAAAATGTTATTAGGTTCCTTGCAATAGATCTTGTCACATATTTGCTTGACTTCTTGTTTATTTGCCATTTTAGAGTATTTAAATCATTTTTTTCATATTATTGGCCTTGGGCCACGTATGAATGCAAGATTTTGCCCCTGGGTCTGGGACAACTATGTGGCTGGGTTGAGCCATCTTGGACTAGACCCACCGCACTTCATCCCCTCACTCCTTCCTCTCTCCTGCGACCACCCCCTCTCTCCCTCCTTCAATGTTGTTGACAGGGAGCAACTGCTGCTTGACCACCTCCCCTTCACCTTTTCATCTTCTTTCTCCGATCTTGGAACAACATCTTCCTCTTAGCATCTGCCACAACCTCCACCATCTCTAGCACTTGGCTTTCCCTCTCCACAGCTTCACCTGCCAAAGCAACCTCCAAGGTGGTGTCTTTCCGAATAATTTGCGCCTCCTCAAGTTCATCCTTCTCCTCTCCCTCCCCTCTTGAGCAACCATCCTTCATTCCTTCCCCGAGATCTCCACATTTCGAGCGCTTTTCTGCTTCCACCTCCACTTGATCTACCTATCCTACTTCACCACCACCACACTCCTAGCATTCCACTTCTTTGGCGGAAATTGTTGAACCGCGAACAGAGTGAGCGGCCGCTGCAGGAGCCGAAGGTCTTCAACACCACACAGATGTTCACAGGGATATGGTAAACCTATCCCTAGTTCTTCCCCAGAGGGTTGTCCCACTCGTCCCCGGCGTGGCGGAAGCTGGCTTTAGCGTTGCCACCGACACCGTAGCGCCTGGACCGTGAGTGCAGCTCAGCGGCGAAGGCGTGCTTGGGCTTGTGCCTGCCACCCTTGACGCAAACCTAGCTGATGCAGGTCACCTTTGGCGACGAGGGCTCGATGGGCTCGAACCCGCGCTGGTCACGGCATCTGCCGGAGGACCCCACCGAGAACAACTCGCTGCTACTCCATCTTCTTCAAGTCTGGCCGAAAAGCACCACCGCCGTCGCCATCTTTGTTCAGTGAGCTTCAACCCGATTGCTCATTCATGAAGCATCGCCTAACCCTCCTCTACTCTCCCCCACCATTCACTCATGTTCTCCCTCCTACAACACCACCGCCACGTGGACCTTACCACGTCGTAGTGGGCTCACATTGCCAGGCTGCTTCTCCACTCCTCTGCCTCTATCGTTCGTTTGGGTGAGTTCCTCTTCCCCCGTGGATGCTCATGCGCGCCTCCATTTTCCGCTTTGGAGCCGCCGTCCTTCTTTTCCTCTAGTATCGACCGCCACTCGACCTTGCGCCCCGCCGCCTTGGGCCATTTCCTGCAGCTTCGCCATCATCCCTGGGACCACCTCACCTCACCTTCCCTAATCCATTTTCCCATTCGCCAGCCGCCGTCGTCGCCTCTCTCGTCGGTGTCGAGCCCCGCCCAAGCCGCCTCCTCCCCTTCTATGTTTTCCTCTGGGCACGACACATAGCTGGTCCGGGATGGCTTGACCGGGAGGGCAAAATCGTCCATGACGATGTGGGCTAGGACCAATAATACGAAAAATGATTTAAATACTCGTAAATGACAAATAATCAAGAAGACAAGAAAGGATGTGACAAAATATCTATTGTAAGGAACATAATGGTATTTTATCAAAATCAATGGTAAAGTGTGGCAAATTATCAATTCACTGGGAAAAAAAGGGGGCTAACAGTAAAAAAATGCGTGTGAAAATGGTATTTTGTAGGTGACGCAGAATAAGTGGCAAATCATCGATATTCCCAATAAAATGTGTCCTCCACTCAACCTCTTCGGCAGGAAGATTGGAAAAGTCACGTTGGCTACTACATTATCGATTTTGTTTGAGATCGGCTTGCACTGTGAAATGACAATTTCATACATTGCCTCGGAAATTAGAATAATTCCTCCAAAAGTTTTTCTAAAATATTTCATTCAAGGGTCGTTTGGAAAGCAGGAACAAAAAAAAGTGCAGGAATGACAAAGGATAGATTTAGATGTCACGTAGTCCAATTTTATAGAAATTGAAAACACATGGATTGTACAAAACATGTGTTTGAACGCTCTACACGAATTTGGAAGGAAATGTTTCTTGAAGAGAGAAGGAGCGATGCAGATCTGAACTTTTCGAATGAATTTTAACATGAGGTTCAACTCAAGTTAAGAATCCTAACATAAAAAGCAAAACAAAATTTTCTATAAAAATTCTACAGACCATTCCTATGATCCAAGGTTATTGTAGGAGGTTCATATAGTAGTATCCCTAAACAGCTGCCAAACTGATTTCTCTCCAGTAATGGAATGAGTGTCTGTGCAGAAGATCTTGAGGAAATCACTTGTTTAGAGTGAGCCTAGTAGGGGTAACTTGCAGAGAGCAACGGTGCCAAGCTGCAAACTGAGTTACTCCAGACGATGTGATTGAAGTGATTGAGAGGGATTTTATTCACCTTTTCTACTGGGGGAGATAGTTGCACAAAAGGCCACCTATTCTTGACCTGGTTTCAGATCAGACACTGGAGTGGCGTACCTCTTTTTCTGGAGTACTCCTTTTTCTGAAATGGGATCAGCTTGAAACACGGCAGCGTAGTCTCGCATCTCCTATTACCGGTACGGAACCCATACAGTACCGTACGTAGAAGGAAAATGGAGTGGGAGTTAGTGGAATAAAGTTATCATAAAGTTAATTAACAAATACATATTTAAATGTTATATGTAATCTAAATTGATATATAAATTATAAGGAACAAAGTTAAAATAATAAATACATTAAATATAGTATCTTAATAATTGATAGTGCTTCGAAAGCACAAAACGGTGTGCAAGTAGCAATCTTAACAACAAAATAAGCTAAATTTATGATGCAAATAATGACAGATATACTGGAAGGTACCAAGGGTCATACGAGTGAAGTCGGTGGTCCAACCCCCTCGTGCCCCCTTGGTGGATCCGCCACTGAACCCACACCAATTGGTTTGGCCGGTAGGTGGAAAACACTACTACAGAGAGGGTCATCACGAGCGGTTGAATCGTCATTCTGACGGTTTTGATCCGTCGAATAAGTTGGTCTCGATAACGAGCGGTTCAAAATGCGTGATACGAATATCACGAGCAGTTTTGTATTAAACCCGTCTGTGAAGGCTAGTATCACAGATGGTTCTATACACGAACCGTTTGTGAAGGCATAGTATCACACACGGTTCTATGGACAAACCGTCTGTGATACGCAGAGTATCACAGACGGTCCATCTGTGATACTCTGCATATCACAGATGGTTTGTCCATAGAACCGTCTGTGATACTATGCCTTCATAGACGGTTTGTGTATAGAATCGTCTGTGATACTAGCCTTCACAGACGGGTTTAATACAAAAACCGTCTGTGATAGTTCATTATACTAACTACATTTTTATTGATTTTTGGCTAGCATCAGGAATTGCTAGCCATACCCTCTGAAAACAAACATGCAGAAAAACAAATACATTTACAGATACATCACAGATAATCAATTGTAATGCTCTGGGTGGGGTGATGCTCTGGGTCGACGATGAGTGAAATTCTCCGGTGTCCTTAATTATCTATGATATGATAAAACTGCAGAGCTTCCCTCGAAGGTCCTTGATCTCATTCGCAAAGAGTCCATCTAATTCTATAATCAAGGTCTGTCGCTAGCAAGAGTAAAGTGGTAAGCACATATATTTAAATTTATAATTAGAAAATAATTATTTCAAGATTCACAAACCTCGAGATCCTTCTTCCTAGCTCTAATGATTTGCTCCATATGATAGCAAATGTAGATTGCACATAACTCATCATTTTTTTGCTGGCGATACTGCAAAAATAGAATTACATATATCAGTTCGAGACATATTATTATGAAGTATGATATAGGATTATCGTGTTGTAGCACGTACTGGAAATTTCATCCTGTGTGTTAGTTCGGCGCTCTTTCCGTCGTATATTCCTTTGTTGGCAACATAGTCGATAACGACCTACATGATTCCAAAAAGTTATCATCGGCCATTTCAAACTAATGAAGACTACAATAGAGTTATGTATGGAGGAAATGAGCATACCTGTTGAGTATTCCTCTCAGAATACTGAACTTGTGGTCTCTGCGGATTAGGGAATCAAGGTATATCACATGGTTCCTCCTTGGTATAATAACTAAAAGGATCCAGTGGTACCTACTCATGTATGTCACTATAATCATTAAACCTAAGTTCGTGCTGCGTATAAAGTACAAATGAAATTTGTAGAGCAAGTAGTGACACTTACCCCTCATTATAGGGCACCACTATGTACTTCATGTTCTGTTGACGAAGCAATGCCTCCGTTATGTATTTTCCAATGAAGGACGAGTCTGCTTGGATGGTTTGCAACGATACCACATGTGGGTCGAGAAAACCCACTGGTTCTTTCCATTCTCGGATATTTTTTATCATGTATCTATACATAAGCAATTAGTTGTGATATTTATCGGTATTACATGAATGTAGAACTTGATTGTACACACTTACAGTGTCCAACATCGTAGAAGCGAGGCGTCGAGGCCAACGAGGTTGAATATGTCATATAAGTCGTTGAAGCCAACAACGAAGTGGTTCGTCCCATTGAAGAAATGCTTATGCTCGTATCTGACGGTGATTCCAGTATCGCACCCCTCCTTTTGGGTCTTCTCCAAGTACCAGGCATGCAAAGCTTGACAAGCATATCCAGCGCGCCCTAATACTGCGTCAGAGCACAACGGTTTTCCGATGATGTACTTCCCAGATATCCTGGACTTGGGAGGCGCCTTAACGTTCGTCGATTTCGATTTTGCCTTAAGGATTGGCAGCGTCTTCCTGCGAGACGACTCAGGACCCGATACGGCGGCACGCTTTTCTTGTTCCTTCGGCCTCTTCTCCACGGGAACCGATAAGGTGGCCTTCTGAGGCGAAATATGAGGTGGAGTCATCGAGGGTCCCGTTGGAGAGGAATGGTCGTGTTGAGATCGTGGCACTGCTGGGTCTAGGACGATGTCCTTCTTGGTCCAAGGATAAAACTGTGCACGACATCCCCTAGTGTTTTGATCTCTTCGTTCGGGCGAATCTCCAGTGGGACGGCCATAAAATATTCATGTACCATGTCCACCTCCACCCTGGCGTAACCCTGCGCCACCTGGACACTGTGCTGCACTTCCCCTTCCTGGTATGGATGCACCATGCCCCGCTCAACCTCAATAGAAATGGACCCAACTAACCTCACTTAGAGCTTGCAGGCCGTTGGCTCCTACAAAACGATACACAATTAGCTAAGGCGTCCTATAGGTCTATCTTTGGTGCATTCCATAGATGTATATTACCTTCATGTCGTCTATCGGTAATTGGACGTCGTCATGTTTAGAATTATGCATGGACGCGATGCTACTCCGATGTCGAGCAGGACTGGCTCGTAAATTAACAGGGGCGGCTTGCAACTGTGACTGGCTCAGGAGTTGATTCATTTGATCGTGCAATGCTGCTAGCTTTCCTTCAAATTTTTTAGTAATCATCTGTACAAACCGGTCCTCGCGCTCGGCCTTAGATCTCTTCCTACTCCTATACGTGCAGTAGTCGTCTGCGAATCCATGACTCTAAGGTACGTTAACCCCAAGGCCTCGTGTGCGACCCGGGTGCTCCTTGTTTCCCAGGGTCGTAGATAATGTATCCTTCTCCCTGTCTGCTTGGAAGGAGCCTTAGGAAGTTTGGGCAGACAATTCACGCTGCAAGAGGTCATCATGTTATTATAGACACTATGAAGTTATGGACTTATTAACAACTAGGTAGTTCGACATATTTACCACACGTTGGGACACTTCCTAGTCTGCCGGGTTTGTGAAAGAGATGCTTCCCGAAGACGAGAATTTTGCCCTCGCTTTTAACCAGGCTAGGGAACGCGGGCCTGTGACATCAGGAAACACGTTCTCCTCCTACGCCGCCCATTCCTTGTATTTACCTGCGTACCCAGCGGTGCTGAGTCTGTGCGGGTGAGTGTTTTGTGTCTGGACAGCTTTGTGCGCTGCACTTTCCTCGTTAAATTTGGTCGTCGTCTTCATAGCCACAAAGGCGTCCCATGTTTCCCACGTCAAGAATCCATACTTCGCGAAGGGCGTCTGACCCGTGTTCACGTACTTCGTGACAAGAATGCTCTTGAAGGTCCTCCACGTTTTATCAATCGTGAGCATCACCGTCCATTCCACACGTGCTATGTCTGCTTCTGGGATAGTGAACTTTTTTGAAAGTTCTGTCCACAGCGCGCCTCTCGCTTCTTTCATCAGATCCTTTCACCTTGGTGTGGTGATGGGGACCCGTTTCCTTGCAAATATCCCACACATGGTCCGGAATCTTGCCGCCGAGCTCTTGGGACGCAGAGGGACCCCAAACTCACTGATCTCCGTGATGACCAGTCGGCCCACAAGCATCTTCGATTCTCCTCTGCCATCTCGCTTCCATATCATTATCGTCGATGGATTAGGCGGCGAAGACGGCTCCTTTGTCATCTGCGGCGTCGGCGAAGACGGTGCCTCTGCCATCTCGCTTACTTGCTATCTATATAATTTACATATGCATAAATATGAAACAATAATTATTTCCAACATAGATAATTATGAATAGAGTATAATTCCCTAACCAATTAAATGACACAATAGTCATAAGACTAAGAAAATCAATAAAGTCATTTAAAAGGAACAATATGCACACACACACACACACACACACACACACACACACACACACATATATATATATATATATGTATGTATATGCAAAGTGACAGTGCACGATATGTTGAAATACTCACAACGGCGATGGTACTCAAAACCACCGAGAAGATCAACAGACAAGGCACGAGGGAGGACTAAATTAACATAATCAAATGTAAATCATTCAAGTCATTTAAATTGATTGAAATGCAAAACATGTACCACATGTATATGAATGGAATTAGCACAGAGCACAAAAATTTGAAATTAATGTGAGCTCTCATATGGCGAGTTGCACAAGAAACAAACTTGGCCATGTCAGCACTAAGGTCTATTCTATTCATAAATTGGATAAGAACACTAAAATTCAGATTTTGAGCTCTATCCAAAGCTTAACTAGACTGACATAACAATCACATGTATAAAAATCGCTTGTGATCTTTGTATAGATACAAACTAGTGATACAAATCTTTTGCATAGATAGAACTCGAGCCCATTTTTGCCCGAGCCTACTTCATCGAGCCCGACACACTAGAGTGTACCATTTGTTTCATGCCGTGGAGGATTGGCATGAAGCAAAGGTACACTCAAGTGTGTCAGGATCGATGAAGAAATGCTAAGCAAAGTTTCAGTGTATGAATAACTTCAACATATTCATATGAGAACAACTAAAAACAACATGAAGCTAAGCAAATAAGATTGCTCAATTGCTCTCAATTGACTAATTGCATAAGACATAGTCTTTGCAATCTCAGTCCTCTGTCAAAATCTCTTCACCAATCAATTTTGATAATTACAAAACCCATCACAGAGCAAGGGAGGCGCGAGGGAGTATCGGGGGAGGCGAGGGAGCCGGCGCAAGGAGGGATGAAGCGGCGGCGAGGTCGGAGGCGGCGAGGTCGGAGGCGGCGGTGTCGGAGGCGCCGAGGTCGGGGGCGCCAAGGTCGAGGGCGCCGAGGTCGGGGGCGCCGAGGTCGAGGGTGTCGAGGTCAGGGGCGTCGAAGTCGGGGGTGCCATGGTCGGGGGCGGCGGCGCCGAGGTTGGGGGCGACGGTGTCGAGGTCGGAGGCGCCGAGGTCGTAGGCAGTGGTGAACGGGCGAGCCCTAGAGAAGGCGAAAGAGCACGCGAGAGCCTAAGGGGCGCGGGAGAGGAAGTGACGAGTAAGAGCAAAACCCTAGCGGTTCCCTCCTTATAAAAAGGCTATCACAGACGGTTCTATTAAAGAACCGTCTGTGATACGTTCCATATCACAGACGGTTGTAGTAAGAAACCGTCTATGATACGTTCCATATCACAGACGGTTGTAGTAAGAAACCGTCTGTGACATATCACAGATGGTTCTTTAATAGAACTATCTGCGATAAACTTACAATCTGTGATATCCTCAAAACCTGGTGACAAGTATGATGATAAGATCATAACACATTTGACTTTAAAAATTCATATATAATTCAACTCAACTCCAAATCAAGTGAAACCAATTTTGATACTCCACATTACAATGAACGTCCACATTGACATCAATATCAAAGATGACAGGTTCATAACACATTAACACATGACAATTCCACGTTGACATCAAAATATATGAAAGATTACAAGTCCATAACACATGATGTTATGAAATAAATTAATTACAATAGAGTAAATTCTTAATTAAAATATAGCCCTTCATGATGATCGGCGCGCATATAGCTAGCTTCCTCACTGTGTTCTTCCTCGAGCTTGATGCTGTCTCCGAAAGGAGGTAACTCGTCAAATTGATTGTATTCTTCCTCGTCCATTACATTCTCAACTCCGATAATCCTCCTTTTTCCATGAAGAACTACGTGGCATTTCTTATTTGCTGGGTCAGTTACATAGAAGACTTGAACAACTTAGTTAGCCAGTCACGCCGTGTGTTAACACCATCCTTTGTTTTACCACTAATGTTCATATCGACCAAGTCACGCCGTGCGTTAACACCATCCATTGTTTTGGCACTAATGTTCAGTAAGAGACCAATCAAGCTATCACATACATTCTTTTCCACGTGCATGACGTCGATGCAGTGGTGAACTTCTAAGTGCTCCCAATAAGGCAAGTCCCAAAAAATTGACCGCTTCACCCAGATGTTCTTCTGACGGGTTCTTAATTGACATCCCTTCCTAAGCACAACATCGATATCCTTAACCATATCATAGACCTCTTTCCCTCTAAAAACCCTTGGAGCTGAACCGTCCTCCTTATTTCCGTCGAATTGTTTCTTCATCTTGCGGCATGGGTGACTCCTGGGAAGGAATCTACGGTGACGTATATACATAGTTTTGCGCAAGTTGTTCAGCCATACACTCTCTGTAGCATCTAAGCAGTGCGGACAGCCTTTGGCTCCTTTTGTACTGAAGCCCGACAGGTTACCAAGGGCAGAAAAATCATTGATGGTGCAGAACAACATGACGCGTAAAGTGAAGTTCTCTCGTTTGTACGCATCCCATACCTATACCCCTTCGTTCCACAGTATCATAAGATCTTCCAGCAATGGTGCTAGGTACACATCAATATCATTCCTAGGTTACTTCGGCCCTTGGATAAGTAGTGACATCAAAATGTACTTCCGCTTCATACACAGCCAAGGAGGCAGGTTGTACATGCATAGATTCACGGGCAGTGCTATGTCATTGCTCATGTTACCGAAAGGATTCATTCCATCAGTACTCAACCCTAACCTTATGTTCCTCGGTTCTGCACCGAACTCTTCGAAGCTCCGATCGAAGTTTCTCCACTAGACAGAATCAGTAGGGTGTCTTAGCTTTCCATCTTTCTTACTCTCCTCCGAGTGCCAACGCACCAATCTTGCCTCCTTTGGGTTCGCAAATAAACGCTTCAAATGAGGGATCACAGGCAGATACCACAACATCTTAGCAGGAGGTCCTTGCTTCACCTTAGCAGTATTCTGACGCTTGTTTCGGGATGCTTTGCACACGGGACATACATACATGTCTGCATACTCTTTACGGTAGAGGATACAATCGTTCGGACATGCATGTATTCTTTCTACTTCCATTCCCAATGGACAAAGAACCTTCTTTGCTTGGTAGGTGGTGTTGGGCAACATGTTTCCCTCCGAAAGTATGTTCGCTAGGAGACCTAACAACGCCATGAAACTCTTATCGGACCAACCATTGCTTGCCTTCAATTTAAGAAGTTCAATCACGGTTGACAACTTTGTGTATTCCGGCTTGCAGCTAGGGAACAAAGGTCTCACCGAGTCCTCCCTTAAGCCCTTGAATTTACAAAACTCTATCTCACTGTAGTTCTCTTCCGTGTCGCGTAACATCTGATCCAGATTGTCATCGTGCGACCTATCCTCATCAAAAGCACAGTCCACATCCGGCATATCGTTGACTTCCTCGGCAATGTCGTCATTATTAACTTCCGGTATAATCTGCTCTTCACCGTGACTGGTCCAACATGTATACCCTTTTTTGAAACCCCTTCGAATCAAGTGCGCTTCGATCTGCGCCACGTTGTTAAACATTTTTAGATTACCCTAATCAATGCATGGACAATACATAAAATTTATCCCCTTCTTCAACATATCCTACTCGGCGGCTCTTCTAAAAGCAACCACGCCATTAATGTACTCTTGACTCACACGGTTCACACCGTACATCCAGTTTCGGTCCATCTATGCTACACATGTAACAAATTAGTGTCACATTAGATTAATAAACCGCGAGTACGTACTCTTCCTCTTTACCAAACATACTTAAATTGATTAGCGATTAATTTATAGCAAACATAAAGGGTTATAGATCGTTACCATCGGAGCTCACGAAGAAAATACGATTCCTCTCCTTTCCTTCTCGTCTCTAAGGTGGCGCAATGGGGGTGGAGGCACAGCAAGGTGCTGGTGGCGCAATGGGGGAGGAGGCAGCGGGGTGGAGGAGGCGCTAGGGCAGGGAAGTGGCACATGGGGGAGGAGCAGCAGATCTAAGTGGCACAAAATGAGTGGTTGGAATAAACGAAGAACTTGGGTAGAACATAAAAGAATTTAGTGATTGTAGCCTTACAAACTTAGAAGTAATGGGCTACTTGTAGGCTGCTCACAGCTTATAAGTATCCAAGCAGCGCATATTTCTTTACTTTAGAGACTACAGTAAATTAGGAATTAAGAACTCTTTCGGGACAGCAGTCTGTAATCTTACATGTTAGTATTGATAACATAGTCTTATATTTTGGTGTACAATGGTCCGCTCTATTTTGGTGTACAATGATAGTGCGTTAGGAATAGCACAATATAACACCAATATACATATATAATGAGCAAGGATGATAGTGCAGTCCTTGGTTATCACATATTAATGAGCACAAACAAAATGTAAAGCAACATGCAAACCTTAGATATGTCTAACAGAAGAGGATTTTAAAATAGTTTTTTAGTTCACATTTCCAGATAATCATAGTTATCTGGTGTACTATCCTTGGACTTCAAATCTTCTAAAAGACTAAATTTCAAGTTTCTTTACCTATAGTGAGATCGAAGTTTGCGTATGCATTTTGCCATCACATATTATCTTAAACCTTGTTTGTTGCAAAGGACAAAGCAACAACACCTAAAACACAAAAAGAGCAAAGTGGTCATGCCGAATACATATAAAATGTTCTTTGGACAATAGAAACAACAACTGGATAGTGTAGTCCATCACTGTATATATTCCATGCCTAGTACAGAGCCAAGTAGCACAACGGGTTCAAATTCATAATTATTATCTAAATCCAGTAAAGTAAATAACCAAATAACTTTCTAGATTTAATTATAAAACTTGTCCTCGTGATCAAAGGAATATAACCCAAACAAATATTTTTTGTAGCGCAACCTAGGACAACTTATAAAACAATAAAATAAAAGAGGCAAAATTCTTCATAAGAGGAAAACACACCTCACTTTTAAGGCACAGGTCCTCTGTATCTAGCTGCACTATCCTTGTATGGTAGACTTGTATGTAGCTAGGTGCAGAATTATCGTCGATGCATCGTAGCAACATAATAGAGCTGACATCCTTGCTGGGGTCATTCTAATTTAACTATTAGTGGGCAAAGAACTATCGTCGATGTATCGTAGCAACATGATAGAGTTGGCATCCTTGCTAGGGTCATTCTAGTCTAACTATGAGTGGGCAATATCAGCCAACTAAAAGCAACAACACAACGAAATCTAATGGCGACCAAAAATTAAATAGAGGAAATCGATAAACCACTAAAGCCATTTGACCATGAGAAGGCTAGTCCAAACGAAAGTCTAATTAAAAGAGCACTGCAAAGCATCTTAATTTAGAAAATGCTACAGGCAGACCAATATCCAAAGTATCATAATAAGGTCCACTAGAATGTAACACCCTGGCTATTCGGAAGCCAAGATGTCATCTAAAAATTCTAACATACAACCATCAAGTGGAAGATTTTAAGCCATATCTCATCTACGGACACAAAGAGTTCTAAATTTAATAGAACAATGGCAGGAAAGTAGTCTGAAACCATAAAAGCATATCAAAAGGGATGACCAAGTACCACAGGCAGAAATAATCAACCATAACCTAGAGGGAGACATCAACCACATTTAACTTCATTTATTACAGTTCATCACTAAACAAATGAAAGGCAGAACCAAGTCTAATTATTGAAACTGGAATATGGTGAAATGAATAATTTGTGTGTGTCTTCTCCCTCCCAATAGAGTCATCATCAACGTTCACCTAAAATAAACAAACAAGCAAGAGTGAGCCCGAGACTCAGCAAGTACAATGAAATATTAAACATACAACAGATATGAACAAGGCAACAACGTTAAAGAATATGAACCTAGCTCTGAATGTTTAATGAATGGATGGAATGAATGGATTCAATGAAATGAATGGACCGCACTCCTGCTTATACCGGTATAGCTAGTGACACACCGGTCGGTGTTAACAAAATACGGGGATCCAAATCCCGTATGAAGAACGTTTCATATGGGTGTCCAAAACTGCCCACATTGGAATGGTAGGTCTCACATACCCATACTGGAATTGATGGGACTTTAAACTCCACACCCGTGGACGGAACATGAAAATGGATGCATGAATGAACTTATGAATATTGACTAGCATTATCTCCAAACACGTGAATTCCACATATGATAGGAACATCAACATTGAAGCTTCTCACGTATCAAATAAAAACACAATACTAACATCAAGCATCCAGTATTCACAAATCATACGAAAGTCAATGTACTTGCCTTTAGCGGCGATACGTTAGGAGGCAAAGACGATGCCGCTAACCTCGGAGCCTCACCTTCTACACCATTAAATTACTCAATAAGAACCACGACATCAAGACACTACTCGCAACGCTCCTAACTCATACCCCAAAACCCCAATGTTTAATTATACACTTTACTCAAATTGAACTACACTCTAGCAGAAAGTCGTAATGGACAAAAGTACTAAAATTGACATAACTTTTGCTCTGAAATTCATAAAAACGTAAACCTAGGCTTTCTTGAAAGGTAACAAAATTATCTACAACAACCTAGTTGGTGGAAATCCCAAATTCGGTATGCATATAACACCAAAAGACTGATGAACACCGTCTGTCAGAACTACTCGATAAAACCGGGCAGCAGATGAAAATAGCCATAACTTCTAATTGGTTGATCCAAACTTAGTGTTCTTTATCAATAATGAAATATAAGACCAAGTCCTACAATAACCTAGTTGGGTGAAAACCCTGAATTTGCCATTAACTTAATCATATTTTAAAAGAAAACTTGACAGTTCATTCTTGTCAGGATTCTGAACAGCAGAGATGAAAACTATCATAACTTTTGAACCGTACGTCGGAATTAAGCGATCTTTACGTACACTGAAAGCTAAGAACGAACCCCATATATCTCTAGGAGATGAGATGCTCTGATGTGGCTTCTAAGATTGCCAAATTGGCCACACAATAATCTAGATAGAACTGACTTTCTAATCGCAGCAATTCGATCCAATCAATTCTAAGCAATTTCACATCTACTACTAATCAAACAATAAAGATCGACATCCGTTACCCTTACAGCATCCAGGAAGATGATGAAGAAATCCCACAAAGACCATCTCTCCTCTTCTCCTCCTCTTCCTCCTCTTTTCTCCTTGGTTGGCGGCACCCGAAGGGTTTTTCTCCCCCTTCTTCTTGGACAGCAGCAATGGAGGGGGCGTGCACTGTAGCGTTGGAGTTACTGTAGTAGTGGCGGCGGCACTGTAGCACGGGGGTGCTACAATACATCTAGAGTTATAGGGTGCCCCTAATGGGCCAAGGCTATGGGCCTTTGGCCTAAGATTTAATCCCCTTTTACAGAAATTCTATTTTAAATCCCGATAAAATGGTTTGAAATTCAATTATAATTCTTAGGATTGAACGGGGTATTACATAGAATACATAGATATTTTTAAGGAATAAATCAAAGATATAATAATCATTGTGGATGGAACACCTTCTCTCCTTTCCCTCCCACCAGGAACATAGAGTCACAAACAAATGTTGGTCGTGCATGTGTCAATGATCAAATGAAGTATATGATAGGAAACGATAACAAAATTTGGCATGCTGAACATGGAGTACCCCAACACTTTACACATCAAGCAATAGGAAAACATAAATTGCTGTATATCCTAGTGTGAGAACAAATTATTTGTCATGGCATGAAGGCTAAAGCAAACCAGAAATACATATTTTGAAGAACAATGCGTGGTAAGAAATGGTTCTAGCTAATTTCTTAATGTAAACTAAAAATCTGGTTGGATTTTTTTTTTCAAAGCACATGTTGTAATACTCCGATTTATTCTAAGAAAGAAATCATTCAAAAGAGAAATTAGACATAAGAAAAGAGGGTTTCTGTAATTCTTCGGCAACTTGGGCCTCAGGCCTTGGCCCAGGAGGCCCACGAGGGGCCGGCCACCAATAAAAGGATAGGGGAAACCCTAGGGCTGGCATCAGAGCACACCACGCTCTGATGGCGCCGGTGCTCTGATAACTCTATGAGCATGGCGATGTGTCTCCTGCATTTGTCTCCTTTGGGTGCTGCCGACCAAGAAGAAGAAGAAAGGGGAGAAGAGAGGAGGGAAAGGGAGGGATCACGGCCTGTATTCGTGTTCTTCAGTGTTTTTCAAGGGTAAACCCCGATCCCTCTTCGATTAGTGGTGTAATCTAGAATTTAGGTAATGTCAGTCTTAGATTGGTTCTCTGGCAGTCTGTAGTATTCGTTTAATTTGGAGCTGTTAGCCATGAAAGTTGATCTGGACATCTCCTAGAGATTTGTAAGTCACATCTTTAGCTTTCAATGGAGTCTTGGATCAGGTCGTTTGGATGAGAGGATCAGGAGATATGATTTTCGTAGCACCACTGTTCTGCAGTTCTGTCATAATTCTAACAATCAATGTTAATCGGTCATTATGGAATAGTTAATGAATTATTTAGAGGATCTCACCAACATGAAAGTTGTAGGTATGCTCATAAGCTTTTCAGAGAGCTAAAGATCATAATTTTTGGATAAGTGTACTTAAAGATACATTAGTTTTAGTCTCGCTGTTCAGAATCTCTCACGAGATTTAGCAGTTTTAGTAAACTATTTGGTAAGGATAAAAGATGGCTGAATCTGGAGCTCTCACCAACTAGGTTTATGTAGATAATGTAATAAGATTTTAGGATAATCAAAGAACACTAGATTTGGATAAGTATACGAAAAGTTATGAATCTTATAATAAGACTGTTCTGTTTTTGGACATATCGACGTCTATAGAAGTGGGTGTTTTGGGTTGCGCTAGAGAGCGTAGTTCGTCGTGTACTTATTTCTAGCAATGTCCTATACAGAAATATCCTCTTAGTGTGATTGTTATATTTATTCAGGTGGTTTGATTCTGGGGGCAGCGCCCTCTTTGCATCATCAAGCTTCACACGGTTGTGACAAGTACAATTAGTGGTAGAATAATTAAGCGTGATTGTTCATGAATGCTAGTAGTATATGTATGTTCTTTATTCATGTATGCTAGCATGAAGAGTATGTTCTTTGTTCATGAATGCTAATAGTATGAATATGTTCTTTACTCATGTACATTGCTGCTGGCTATTACATATTTATGTTGGATAAAGGGATTGTTTCATATGCATCAAGCTATCATCCTTGAGATTTGGTCACGTGGTGACTAAGTATTAATTTTGAGGTCCCCGTTATGTATATGACAGGCTTGTGATCCCCACACTTGTGGAGTATGGGCTTGTGGTCCCCATACTTGCAGAGTATGGGCTCTTGGTCCCTGTGCTTGAGAGCACAGACATAGGTATGCATCGACGATTGCATATTGTAACATTCCAAAATCTCGCTTTCTCTAAAATTTAATTTCAAATTAATTAATTAAAATTGTTTAGATTTTATTTGGATCTTATTTGTATTTTATGTGTAATTCTGGATCGAAATCTCAAATTTCAAAACTCCATTTCCAATCTAAAATTCAAAACTCCAGAAAAATATTCGTTCCAATTTCTTGGTCTAATTTATTAATTTGTTGCACTTCTCTTTTTCTAAAAAAAAAAAAATAAAAAAATTCCCGTCGGGTCACCCATCCCAACCGTGCTCCCACGTAAGACTCGCTTAACTCCAAGACTTGCACGCATGCACTGCCAACACGGGAACATGCTTTCATTAGTTTATATCCAACCTCATATCCTTATATCCTCTATTCTTTCTCTCTCTCCTATTCATCTTCTTCCTCCCGAAGCTTGCAAGTTCTTTTCTCTCTCTTCTATTGCAGCAGAGAACCTCTCCATGGCTGAGCCGCCCTCGCCGTCGGTCCCGGTCACCACCGCGCCGTCCCTTCCCTCTCCTTGCTCCCAGCCGAGCCTAGAGCTTCAAACTGCCATTAATGGCTGCCGTTTCTTCTTTACCCATTCCTCTCCATTCAAAGCCTTTATCTTGATTTGGTTTGATAAGAAACGGTTGCATTAAGGTCTCCCACGTTGTCATGCCATCTTTGAGCAGCCCATCAGTGCACCGTGCATTTTCACCGTTTCTATTTTGAACCGACGCCGTAGCTCTTCGCCTTCCCAACGTTTCGGCTCCCGGTTGAGGCTACATATTGGCATGCTATCTCTTCTTTGATCCTTTGCTCTCTCTCTAAGCTTTTGATTCATCAGAGCTTGCGGTTTTCTGTTTTCTCCATTAACAGTAGCTTGCGCCGCCACCGCTTCAGAGCTTCTCCGGCCGAACCATCACTACCTGGGGGTAGGCCGTGATCTTGGAGTTCCATTTTCATAGTTTGCTAGCCATCCTTCCGCCACCTAGTCTGCCGGCGCCTTGATTTTCTTCTCTGCACATCTGTTTTCATACATTCGTAGTGGAGAAGAACATGAACAGTGTTAGCTACTAGATAATCTTTCATACTCCGTTCTCTCTCCTCGGTCAGTCATTTCCCGAACCGACTACGTCGCCGCGTGCCCCTCGGCTTCCTCTTCACATCCCTGGATTTCGCTCCCCATATATCGCCATTTTATTTTGTTCACTCTTCATGAATAGTGCCATGCAATGTATGTACGTGCATGGTGTATGTACATACATGGTTTTATTTTTTGGAGAATTGATTTTCTAGATTTTCGTTCGTTCTCATACGAACTCCGAATCCATCGATTCTTTCTCCTAAATTCATCTAAATTCATTCTCTACCTCCAGTATTTATTTTGTAATTTTTGGATTTTATTTATTTTCTGCTATTTATTTTGGTCCTTTGGCGTGTGTAGAGTCGGCGTCGCCGACGCAAGTTTGGACCAACAGAAGCTTTACCTCCAACGTCACCGGCGAGTCTCCTTGACCACTTTGAACCTATGATTTGTAAATCATGTTTTCAGTTTTAAAAGTTATGCATTGCTATTTAAATGATAAGTTAAACTGTAGGTTGTTAGTTAAAAACCTAAAGTTTGCTACTATCATCCTTGATATTTGATGTCCTGCACCTTTGTAACCCTAGTGTAGAAATTGCATTATTGAATACAATTTTGCGAGAATAGTTTATTCTGATAGAATTGCTTAGACATGCTTTACGACTTTATTTAACCTTTGGGGGAGAAAAACCATTATTTACACTTTATGCTTCCTTTGGAAAATGAATGACATTAGGTAATGTCAGTGTTTGGAAAATAAAATATAATGATGAAAGTATGTTTTAGACTTGGGTGGATGGTAAGATCGGTGGTGCGGCTAGAGCACGAGATCATGTATTGTGTTAGTCCCGCCAAGTCATATTAAGGACCGACGCTTGTGATTATTCAAGCTGAGCACTCTGGTACAACCACATGTCCAAAATAGGAACGGACTGACCAACTAATTAGCAAAATTTTGAGTCGGTTTTGTCATGGTTGTGTGTCTTTGATTCACATGGCGCAAGAGGGGCGGGAAGGCGAAACCTTAGCGGGCGAACCGAGTCAAAGGAAGCTTTGTAAAAGCCTTGTGATGTTCTCTCCTTGATTCACACGTCAAAGGAAAGCGCTTGGTATATCAAAGCGATCATCTCTTGTGGGTCAAGTGTACAACCTCTGCAGAGTGTTAAAACTATTCGAATAGCCTTGCCCACGGTCAAGGGCGAGCAAGGTGTGTTTTCACATGGTAGATTTTGGTTTTGATTTTAAAGAGTAATTTTGGGAAGCGGGAGCGATTGGGACTTTGGGTAGTTTCGCGGCTAGAGCGGTTGGGCGGCTAGAGCCCTATTCGAAAACCTTAGCGGCTAGAGCCTTGATGCTAGTGGTTGGTAGCTAGAACCTCCACTAGTAATACAATTAATTTATTTATTGAAAGCTGCGTTTGTCAAATGTGCTTTATGAAAATTGTTTTGAACTTAAAAATTTGCTTTGCAAAAGAACCATATAAGCCTCATTTGTCAAAGCTATGCATATGCATGTTTCCCAAGACTCATGAGTACTTTATGTACTCACATGCTACACTCATAAATAAATTTGAAGCCTTCATCGACACGGAGGACTACGACTACTTCGCTTGTGGCTTTGTGAAGGATACCCGAGTACTAGGTTGCGCTCCCGATCGAATGCCGGTGGGCACTTTGATGGGCCACTACTCGGAGTTTAATTTTTGTTGTTTCATTCTTTGTAAGACTCAAGGTCTTTCGACCTCTTTTGTAATAAGTGGCCATAAGGCGGTACTCGATTGTTTATTAATGTTATTCGTGATTGAATTTGTTATCAACAATGTTTCCACTTTGTGTGCACTAGCTCACGATCATGGGGTGAGTGCGATATTACCTGAGGGTTGGGTTGAAAGTCGGTCCGACACATATCCTGCATTACCGGTAAAATACAAAGAAAGTCAAAGAGAAAGGATGCATTGAGCATTTGCATTGCATGTGTATATGATTTGGTTTAATATACAGAATTGTGGTTGGATGATGATGATAGAGGTGTGTATTGAATTGTTGTATTAATTGTACTTTGCTGAGTCTTGGACTCGCACTTACTGTTTGTTTATGTTTTTAGATACCTCTGGCACGAATGTCATGTATGGGAGGGGTTAGAATGAGATCTGTTGCACACAACCATGAACCACTCATGAATGATTGATTTTCGACAATGAATTAATAATTGAGCAACTGCGAGGATGTTTTCTTTTGATTATATAGCAAATATCAAAATGTAATGCTCGCCTTCATGTATTTCATACGGCGCATTAAAGCATAATACAACTGAGTATAAAATAAAAGGTACCATTTTGACTAAAGAGCACTTCAGGTTGGACATGTCCTTGACGACGACGGGGATGCCAAGGTAGCTGTGCATAGCATCTTCAAACTCGTGACAGATTGAAGAGAGCGTGCGCCGATCTGGAGCTAGCCCTCTTGTTGATGTAGATATGCCTGAAATCAGCAAAGTAGCCCCATGCACCAATTGGGAAAACTTTTTTTTGTCATCCTAAATCAAGAAGGATAAGGCGGATGGGAAGAGTAATCAAGGCCTTGCGGGTTCATCTTGAGCGTGTCCTTCGTGGTGGTGGCAATGCTAAAGTAGCTGTGCCTAGCATCCTTGAACTCGCGATGGATGAGATTGATCTCATCCTTGTTGGTGCTGGGCCACAGGGTGGAGATGGAGGGAGGCGAAGAAGGGAGAGGGAGGGGAACGGGAGGCAGAGAGGGAGAGGGGCGAGGCCATGTAGCTCGAGGCTCGAGCCAGCGTGAAAAGGAGATGGATGGATCGGGATTAGGGAGGAGGGAGAGGGAGGGCATGGTGGCGCTGGAAGGAGGAGCGGTAGTGGAGGAAGGGACGGGAGGTAGAGGGGAAGAGGAGAGCGGCAGTGGAGTGGGGATTAGGAAGGAGGGAGAGGGAGAGTGCGGCGGCGTTGGAGGGAGGAGCAGCGGCAGAGGATGCAAGGCGATGGGTTGGACGGGAGGGGAGGCGCCGAGGCGGTGCCTGAGGAGGGAGATCGAGGGGGCGATAGGAGAGGAAGAGAGAGTGGCAGTGCTGGTGGAGTGTGGTGGCGGAGGAGGGAGAGGAAGGGGATGGGAGGTAGAGGGGAGGAATAGTGGCGCAGGATCGAGCGAGCGAGGAGACGAGAGAGAGATGGGTAGTGATCAGGGTTTTCCGCCTAGGGGCTTATGCAGACGATATCAGCCATTGGATGATGATCCGATAGCCAAAACATTTTTTATGACATGGCTAGCGTGACTACCTCTACATGCGATATGGACTATCTGATCACGATTCGACAGCCCAAACATCTCTGATGACGTGGCTGGTGTGGCTGGGTGCCCTTTCCACAAGCATTTAAGGTCAATAATTAGTTCAATGACCCTGTCTTGCTACTGAAAAGCAAAATAAACTCATGGCAACAAATGAGATGAACAAACAACCGAGCACCAACTTTGCATATGATTTTTTATAATATATTTTCTAATGGAATTATAGAAATAAATGGCTGCTTAATAAAATAAAATGGGCTTATATCGCATTCCAAATGGCGAAATGATCCTGTGCCAAAAGCTCCTATCGCCATTTGGAATGGCGATTTGCCAAAAATTATGGCAAATCACCATTCAAAATGGGATAGAGACCCCGCAAGTCCCTGTTTGCCATTCCAAATGGCAACACAACCTCCCCTATAAAAGACCAACAAAATTCGGGCAAAATTCACTTTTCTTTGGAAAAAAGAGGTAAAAGGGAAGGGAGAGGAGTAGAGTGGTGGAGAGGAGCTAGTGAGGCGCTGCCCATCCGGTCGTCCACCTTGTAGGTAATTTCTTTTAACTGAATGCATTAGATAGTTTTGGATGTATGTGTACATAGTGTAGTATGTTGTAGTGCATCCTTTTAGGTGTGTAGTTTAGTTTTAGATATGTGGTTAACCGTGGAAATCTTGTTTATGGTGCAATACGTTGAATATGTCGGACGCAATCAATTTTAAAATTTACTACGGTCAAGGGACTGTTTTGGATGGTCCTGAGGGGTTTGATTTGCATTATTTCCAATCGGTGATTGTTAGTCTAACAAGACCAGAGCAGCATACATGGGGCGCTATGATGTGGCAGTTGTATTACACCTTCGAGCTAGACCATGCTCTGCACGATCTAAAATTGATTTGCCTTGTCACCCGGTCACTATAGGGCACACATTGGGAGTTATTGCAGCTCAAGGGAACAAGACCATGGCAGTCATACCTATGAATGGCGAGAGATCGTCGGTGGGATTTGATCCTTCTGGCCCATTCATATGCCAAGACCATGCCTGCATCTACAGCTGAACAAGGGTAGTTGGTGGTGATGCCAAAGAAGTTGGGGACTCTAGCCATAGCACAACAAACACAGCGACTGAAGGTCGGGGAGTTCCTTATGTCGTTGATGAAGACGGGGTCGAATAAGCTCCTTTGGTTTGGGAAGCTAATGGGATTGCTGACTTTGGTCCTAGACAGCTCTGTGTCATACAGGACAGGAATCCTGGTACTCATGTCGTCATTGAGGATTCCTTGCATGTGAAATTTGTCAGGAAGAGTGTACTGAAGTGAGCATTCTTCGCCTTTGATGCATACATCAATGCATTCCGGTATTGCCGTCCAATCTTGTGCATGGATGGCATGTTCCTGACTAGAAAGTACAAGGGGTAGATACTTACTGCAATTGCGATGGACGACAACAACCAGGTTCTTCTCCTAACGTTTGAATTCGTCAAAAGTGAGAACACCGACAATTGGTTGCAGTTTCTGAGGAACGTGAAGATTTCTGTTGTATAGGACCATCCTAACGTATGCCTCATACATGACCAGCATGTATGCCTGTTGAGTGCAATAACTTAGCTACAGCAAGGGCAACACGAGCCACTTCCATGGGTGGATCAGCAAAGTAGGTGGTGCACGAGGCACATGGGTGCAAACTTTTACAAGTAGTTTCACAACAAGGACTTGACGAACATTTTCAAGCGGCTGTACAACCAGAACAGCAGAGGAAGATCGACGCACTCTGGAAAAATCTAAATGAGCGGACGAAGACACACAGAAGGGAGGCAACAAAGAAGCCTACCACAAGTGCTAAAAATCTCCCTGAGTCATTGCCCGAGTTACCCACAGATGGTCCCAATTTGATGAGAAAGACCGGCAGGCAGGTGAAACGCTTCTTGGATTGAATCGAGCATGAGCCTATGGTGAGGTGGCCATTGCTACACAACAATGATGGTGCTTGGTATGGGGTTATGACAACGAATCTATCTGAGGTGTAGAATTCGGTCATGTGTGGCGTGAGGTGCCGTTCTTTGGTTGGTATTGTGAAGGCAATTCTGCATGGTATCACAAAGTATTTTGTTGACTGAAGCAACATCGCATCGCTCTCTATGGAAAATGACAGAGCACTGTACTCTACCATGATCACCAAGTACATGGAGGAGAAGAGCAAGAAGGGTGAGATGCACAGGGCATTCAAGATGGGCACAAGGGAGCTTCGCTTCGAGGTACTCTGTAGGGAGAAAGGACACCGCGGAATGAACCATGAGAGGATCATCCATGATTGCACGCTTGGCCGTACTCGTTGCATATGCATTTGCAACAAGCCATTTCTTCTGCATAGGCCCTCCTCACATGTAATGGTTGTATGTTCAACGTTGGCGTAGCACCCCGGCCAATACCTTTTTGAATATTTCACCAAGGAAGAGATGATGCTAACCTAGAGTGCAGAGCTGTATGGCTATGACGTGGTTGGCAATTTCACTAGCCATCCTACCTAGGAGGAGCTGCGTATCGGGAACGACTAGACGAAGAAAAAGCCAAATGTCGTACAAAGAAGTGCTCTATTTGCAGGGAGTCCGTACATACCTTTAAGTACTACCATGTGAGAAATGAACAGCATGAAGGAGAGGTCGGCAGTCCGGATGGCACCACGGGGACCTCATCTGACTACACGATTCAAGGCTTGCACCATGGAGGTCGAAACGGCAGATGTGGAGGTGGCGGCCACGGGGATGGTTTATGTTTTTGAAATATGTTGTGATGAATGTTCTGCTTACTATCATTATGATTTGTCGAACAACTATGTGATTGTGTATATTTAGTTGTGTTGTTCGATGTATTGATGTTATGCCGTGCGTTGAATTATTATGTGTAACCTATGTACTACCGCTAATATTTTTTCTTATTACTTTTTGTTTCTGTTTCGTACTATGAACAATGTAACCACCTAATTTTCTATCATCTGTTTGCCATTACTTTCAATTTTTTTGAAAAAAATATTTTCTAGGTCATGTCGTCATTTGAATTGGTGACAGGAGTTTGTACAATATCCTGTTTAATTAAATAAATAATTGAGGGATTAGAAGAGGTATTTCAGAGTGAAATTTTAGAATTTAGTGAGTTGGGGAGAATACTGGGCCGCCGGCCCATAACCCACATGGGGGAGCCGACTTAAGAGGGAGGGGGAGGCCAAACCCTAGCTACCCTGCACTGCAGTGAATACTGTAGCCGCCGTACTGTAGCACCACCCCTTGCCCTCCCCTTGGCCCCCCTGTGCTGCTGATCAGAAGAAAGAAAAGGAGAAGAGGAAGAAAGGAGAATGGAAGAAGGAAAAGAGGGAGAAAGGGAGGAGGTTCTCGCTGGGATCTCGTGTTCCTTGTCGTGGTTTCACGGGTGATGGTCAGTTTCCCTTCGTTATTTAATACTTTGCTAGTTGGAGAGAGGTTGTGTAGCAGATTGGCTGTTCTGCTGTTTCGGTTGATCTGTAGTTTTGGCTTATTTCGGTGCCGAATTAGGGCTTTGTGTCTCCTAGAGAATTGTAGATCTTTTCCCAAGGTTTCCAGAGTGATCAAGTAGGTAATTTAGGATTAACCGTTAGGAAGTTATGATTTTTGCAATACTGCTATCCAGATGATTCTTTCAGGTTTCAGGCTGTCGCGATAATCTGTGCATTTAAATTAGATAATGACCTAATTAGGGAATTTCATCTTGTAGAGTTAAGTAGAGGATACAAATAGCTTTCCACGGAATTTTTGTGCATGATTTTTGGATAGTAGATTTTTAGTTATGATTTTTTTTACAATTTGTTAGCCTGTTCAGTTCCTCTGTTTCGGGCAACATGCATGGTTAAATAGATTAGATTTGGTAAATGGACGAATTTGGACATTTGATCTGCAGGAGATAGGTAGATGACTTTATAATGATTCCAAAAAGTCCAATAATGCACTTTTTGGACAAGCAGAAGGGAAGATATGAATTCTGTAAGGTGATTGTTCTGTTTTTGGACAGAACGGTGTTCAGGGAGCAACAACATTTTGGGTTGCGCTTAGGAGCGTTGATAGTTATTTAATTTTTGTAATGTTGTATGCTCCTGGATGGTCTCCTTAGTATATTTATTATATGATCAGGTGGCGGTGTGATTCCGGGGGTAGTGCCCTCTTCTCGTCGTCATACAACGCATGATTGAGGCAAGTACAATTAGTGGGTAGTATGTATGGATGGATGTTCATGAATTTTTAGTCATTTGTGAGTATGAATGTTTATCTATGATCTTACTGCTGGTTGTCATATACTCATTGATTAAGTCTATAGACTCATTTGCATCATACATTCATCCTTGACGCTTGGACTACGTGGTAGCCAAGTAATAATATATTTGAGGTCCCCATCATGTATTAGACGGGCGTGAGGTCTCCATACTCGTGGAGTGTGGGCTTGAGATCCCTATGATAAAGGCATTGGCATGGGTATGCATCAATGGATGCATACTCCGCATTACTGGTAAATGCAAAGAGAAAGAAATGTGCATTTGTAGCATGTGTATTGCATGGCAGTTAAAGTTGAATGGATATGGTAATATTGTGAATGATTGCGTGTGACGAGTTTTACTAATATTCAAAGTATGCTTATGAGAATTGGTTTATTGTTTTAATTGTACTTTACTAAGTCTTGGACTCAAGCTTGTTGTAATGCTTTGTTTTAGGTACAGCTCGTGAGGACAACATGCATGGGAGGGACTAGTATCATTGGTTGCACACTTCACAATGTTAATCATTATGCTTAATAAATCAGTATTTAAGTTTAGTTGGAGGATCCTACGAGAGAACTTAATTTTCTTAGTATGATCATGTTCACCCTTCGAGGTGTATTTGTTATATTGTAATAAGAGTCGGATGGTGACTCCAAGATATCTTTCTTGATTATGTTTTAAAATTGTTACCGCATTATGTTACTTGAATATCTATTAGATGCTTGTTAATCCCTTTAATAGTCAAAATTTACAAAAAACACTATGCCGAAATTTAGGAGAAAAATCTTGATTTAGTAGTCTGTTATGTTGTCTTTAGTAGCATTCTAGGCTCATGTTGGGCTGGGGTGTTACATTTTGTCGCCAATTCAAATGGTGACTTAAGTCTCTGCCGTCATTTGGAATGGTGGCAGAGACATTTTACACTGTTTTCATGGCGATAGAGCCATTTTGCTATTTAGAATGGCAATAGAAGCCTATTTTTGTAATTTTATTAAACAAACATTTATTTCTGTAATTTTATTAAAAATGTATTATTAATAAAATCCTTAGCATACAATATATCACAATGGTGTTTGATACATGCCTTCACAAATTTAACTGTAAACAAAGTACAAAATTTTGAATTGGTCGCTTCCAAGTATATCTCACTTCTTGATGTAGTTAGCACAAATATAACTCACTTCAAAGTGATTACAATTTTCGTTCACTGTAAAACTGACTCCAACTCAAATGCTAGTCAATTAAAATGATCAGTTTGATTCTTGGTCGATAAAACTAACTACTAAACACAAAAAACAATTTCCCTAGAAGCAAGTACTTTTATTACTTCTCTGCAAGCCATCTCCAATTCATACCATTGTGATAAGAGATGTTCTACATGGATGCCATGGGATGCCTGTTTGGAATTCATAATTTTTTTTGCAGGAATCATGAAAATTCCTCCCTTCCAAGTAAGGCCAAAGACATGGGGATGGACTTCATTTGCTTGTCAAACATAATATCCTCTTTTATCTTTTGTCAAGATACCACACTCCAAGCACTAACCACACAATGGTGATTGAACTTGATTAAAATGCTTGAGTTGTATGACCTGCAAAAAAGAGAGAAAATTGTAATTAGCAACGAAGTCAGCACAACAATGTAGAAATAAACAAGAGAAAATTGCATTGTAGGTCCCTGAACTTGTGAGGTTGTGCCACTTAGCTCCCTGAACTTACATTTTACTTTCTCAGCTCGGGGATTTCACAATCTCTACAGTTGTTAACAATCTATTCGAATAGCCACGTCCACGGTCATGGACATGCTTGGGGATTTCACACGAGGGGTAGATTTTCATAAAACAATTGGGAGGGGCAATTGTGTGAGTAAACTTATGCAGCTGTGTGAAAGAAACTGATTAGATTATGTGAGCTTTGTGGAAATACTGGTTAAAACTATTATTGTTATTTGTTTTAAATTACGCTTTCAATCTATTATTCATATTCAACTATAACTGTTGCTTTTATGTAAAAGAACCATAGATGCCATATCCCTTGGAATAAGCTATCATCTATAATTGCATTCTGTGGTGCGACTTGCTGAGTACTTTATGTACTCATTATTGTTATAAACAATGTTGTTCAGTTGGAGAAGGCTACATCGGTTCATCGTTGATCAACAAGTTCTACTTCAAGGATCGTGCAGAACTAGGTTGCGCTACCCAGTCAGTTGCCTGTGAGCATGTGGATGAGCTTCACTAAAGTTATTCTATTTCATTACACTGTAGTTTATTTGAGTTACTCGCCTTCTGAGGTTTTAATTGTAAGTTTTGACCTTAAAGTCGTTACTCTGATAATTATTTTTATTTGCCTATTTTTTAGTTATCTTTACATATAGAATGATATTTCATCGATGTGTCACTGTGTGCATTAGTGTGATCCTAGACTAGTGCAGTATACACAGAGGGTTCAGATTTGCATATTTGTATCCCGACAATCTGCTAGTGTATGGCCGGAGAGGTGCTTGTACAAAATCGCGAGGTAGGCCATCACGGCCGACGTAAGGGATGAAGTGTGGTGAGCCATTTTACTATCCATTTCGGATGTTTTCGGAGGGTGAAGAGAGTAGAGTGATGTGACAATTCGTCTTCGATGGCAGATGACCATTTTTATAAAACAAGGAGTAACCGTCGAGACCCGAATTTGCAAATCTGGACCCTCTGTGTATACTGAACTAGTCCCAGATTAGTAGCTAGTTCATATAGTGGAAACATAGATGAAATATCAATCACCATGAAATAATTAAAATAACTTAATAAATAATGACAAAAATAAACCTTAAGGTGCAAGATTACCAAAACCTGCAACACAAAGCTTAAGAGACAAGTGAAACTCTTGTAGCGAAAAGCAAAGACTCAAGGTGGCCAATCGTCGTACCCATAGGTAGTCGAGTGGGGAGTGCAACCTAGCATGTAAACCTTCCAAGAACTTCTCCGCGATGAACTTTTAGCTTTAGGGTTCTTTCTCAGCAACTGATCAATAATGGTGCAAAGCCGTAAGTATATAAAGTACTCAGTAAGTCGTTGGGAAATGTATCCAAATAGTATGCAAGGCTCAACCAAGGATAGTTGTATGGCTATTTTGCAGAAAGTAGCATTGACAGTAAATAGATTGAAAAGCACAACTTAAAAGGTCAAATACATAAATAGACAAGTTCTTTGAAACAGCTAGTGAACACCCGTTCACTTCCCAACCACAAACCAACATCCGGATCGCTTCCCATCCAATCCACCATTCCAACATTTTTAAGAAAAACTACCCCTCGTGTGAAATCACTAGGCATTGTCCATAACCGGGGACACGACTATTCGAATAGTTTTTAACACTCTGCATAGGTTGTACAGCTTGACCGACAAGAGATTATTAATTTGTAATATCAGCCTGACGCACTTTCGAAGGTATGCAACTAAATGATTATCACAAGGTTTTTACAAAGCTATGTTTTGATCCAATTCTGCTCACTAAGGTTTTGCCATACCGACTGGTTACATCCATCACAATCGGCTGACTGGTTACATCCATCACAATCGATGTCCCCTGTTGCACCAAATCAACAACCAAAACAGAACAAAATCAAAATATTGCTAATTAGTTGGTCAGGTCCACCCCACACTGGACATGTGGTTATACGGTATGGTCCAGATCAATGGCGCACAAAGTTAAGTTCTTAGTATCTACCCAGGCGAGGCAACCCCATCCCAAAATCATCCCTTTTACTGCACAATCAATCGTTTGAGTATGAAATTATTTTTGGTTCATTCCCGACTAAATGACAACCCTTGCCATGACACAACAAATTTTAATAACAGTGGCCATGCCATAATTCCATATTTCATTAAGTCAAATTTAAACATTTATGAGCATGTGATCATGAATCCCATCGTATAGCTAAAGCATGGCTAAGCATAAAACGATACCCAGGTTGGTAATAAAATATGTCCAACTAAGATTAACCCAACCTGTGGTGTCCAAGGGTACATGTCATTCATAATCATTCAAGGAGGCATACTGTCGAATAGGACTTTAACTATTCTCGAAAGAGGTTATTATAAAACCAGCAATGCATGTTGATATAAACAATATAATTTTATAAAATAGGTACTGTAATACCCCAAATTACATTTAGCGAGAATATTATTCGTAGAGGGAATTTACTCATTATTCGATAGCAAATGTAATAAAGATTAGAGAGAATTTTTATTCGGGAATTGGAAATTATATTAAATTCAAAGTTTTGGGGATCTTTGGAGTGGGTGTACTGAGGATTCTGATGTGTTATTCTTGAAAGTTGGAGGTGATGAGATTGCATGGGTTTTTGAGGGGCTTTGGTGCCTTCTATTAAATTAATGTCATCAGTTGAAGGAGTGGTCCAGAGTGTTCAGTGGAATCAATAGAGTCTCTCCACAAAGGTGTGGATGATGTATTTCGGTTTAAGCCTAATTTGAGGATGTTAAATTAAGAGGTTTGAGCCCTGTGGTATGCGATGAATTCGAATTCCAAGGTTTGAGAGAGATTTTATTCCAAAAAGTGAAACCAAAAAAAATGTCTTTTTGAGTGGTGAAGCGTTTTCTTTATTCTTGCATGAGCTTTGTGTTGTTGGCTGATGTCCTTGGAATTTGAGTTGGCGCTGTAATAGCATGTATGATTCTTTCCAATTCAGGCAAAAAATAAAAATAAAAATAAAAGAAGTATTTGATTTGGGCATTCAATTGTTTTTCCCCTTTGGTTTTCATGACGTTTATTCGCAAATTGCCACTTGGAAAGTGAAAAGGTTTTCTTGATGAAATTCTGATTTCTGGATTTTACTCTTCAGTACCCAGTTGGTAACGTATAGTTGTGACGTGAATCTTTCTTATTCAGATATGTTTTACCGGTAAAAGAGTTTGCTTGAAAAGAATTTGATTGTATGTTTCCGGTTAAAGGAGGTGATCCTTGTTTTTAGTGAAGAGTTCAATTGAGAGGTGGAACAAGAGTTCCGTGTTCTATGTGCTTGTTGTGTGATTCGGCAACAATGGGGAGGTTAGCCCAAGGTACGTTGGGTTGTTCTTTTGCGTGGAGCCGTGTGAGGATTCGCGGTCGAATCCTGTTTAAGGGGGGTAGAATGTAATACCCCAAATTACATTTAGCGAGAATATTATTCGTAGAGGGAATTTACTCATTATTCGATAGCAAATGTAATAAAGATTAGAGAGAATTTTTATTCGGGAATTGGAAATTATATTAAATTCAAAGTTTTGGGGATCTTTGGAGTGTGGACCTTCGGCCCAAGCCCGTCCATCCTTTTGGCCGGCCAGGGGTGGGCCATTAAGGGGGGAAGGTGCCCTAGGGCCCAAGGCCCAAGCCGCCCCCTCCTTCTAAACCCTAACCACCCCTTATCCCCATCCCTTGGCCGAAATTTCCCCTCCCCCTCCCTCTTGCAGCCGCCACCCCTACCCCTCCCTCTCCCTTGCGCCCTTCCACCTCCTGCCTTGGATCTGCCCCACCCATGGATGAGCACCTCACATTCCTTGATGCTGACCTCCCTGCTGCCGGCCTCTCGCGAAGGAAGGGTTGGAGCTTCGCGGACTTGCTGATCAAGAAGGGGGGGATTGAGGGTCATCCTCTACAAGGATCTTCGTCGTCTTCCTGGTGCTCCAAGGGTAACAATGGGTTTCTTGTGATGTTAGAAAGTCATTAGATGCGTTTGCGATTAGACCGATTGGTTCAGACTGTTTCTGTTCTTCGTTCAGTTCTGTCTTGTTTCTTGCGCGCACTGTTTTGATGACTTAGAGTCCGAATCCGAAGAGTTCACCTCTTAGAGTTAGTTAGGTCTTGTTCTTAGCATTCGGTGGCCGCCAAGAACACTGAATTCCGATGTACGGATAAAAAGTTATGTTAGTTTTCGTCTCTGCTGTCCAGAATCCTGACGAGAATAATCTGTCAAGTTATCTTTTAAAATATGAGTGTGTTAATGGAAAATTCAGGTTTTTCACCCAACTAGGTTATTGTAGGCCTTGGTCTTAGATTTTGATATTGTTAAAGAACGCTCAATTCGGAGTTGTAGATTAAAAGTTATGATCGTTTTAATACTGCTGTCTTAATTGTGTAGATAGTTTTCGTTATGCTGTTTCAGTTATCTGTCAGTAAATTAAATTAGCCGAATTGGGTTACCTTGTCAACTAGAGTATTATAGATATGTCAGTTAAGAATCCATAGAAACTGGTCTCACCTCATTCTGAGTTCTAGACCAATAGATATGATTTTTACCGTTCTGCTGTCCAGTTTCGGGTTGTGCTTGAGTAGTCTGTTTTCATATTAGAGCTAACTAGTTAATTGTGGGTTATCGGGAAGGCATTGTAGAACGTTAATGGAAGCGCTCAGTTATATGTTGTATTTATTTCGAGTACTTACTTGTGTAGGCAGAGAGGCTTCGGGTTTAGGGACATCTTCTTTGCCTACTACCGCAGCGCTTCGCGGAAGGCAAGTACTTTGATGTTCATATGTTTGGTGTATGATGCATGCTTGATGACTGTATTGTGTTTTTCTGATATCCATGAGAATATTCAAAGTTTATGTCCTTTTCTTATGTGTTATAACCATGAGTATATATATGATGTCTTTCATAATTCATTCTTCAGTTCATGCAACCTGTTTCATGTGCCTTCCACGGGAGTGGATTATAAGACCCATCAATTCCAGTATAGGCACGTAAGACCCACCAGTCCAATGTGGGCAGTTTTGGACACCCGTATGAAACGTTCTTCATACGGGATTGGGATCCCCGTATTTTGGTTAAATACGGGCTTAAGTGCACATTGACGGGTGTGTCACTAGCTATACCGGTATAAGCATGTGTGCAGTCCATTCTTTTCATTAAATCCATTCATTCTATTCATTCATACACTCATTCGGGGTATGTTCGCATTCTTTAATGATGAGGTCTTGTTCGTATATGTGGTATGTTCATTTATTCACTGTACTTGCTGAGTCACAGACTCATTCTTGCTTTGTTTGTTTATTTTAGGTGATCATTGATGCTGGCTCTATCGGGAGGGAGTAGACACGCACTAATCTTGCAATTCACTATAATCAAGTTCAACAATATGATTTAGTTTCTATCTTTCATTCGTTAAGGGATGAACTGTAATAAATAAATTTAAATGGCGAAGGAAGGATACCTTCTCCATGTTATGACTGATTATGTATTGCTTGTGATCTTCGATCATCCTTCGTTACACTTGCTTGAATTCAGACTATTGTCATGCCATGGTTCTATTAAGTAGTGTTTTCTTTATATCATTAGTTGATTTTATTCAAATTCTTCCGCATTATGGATGTATGTTAGATGATTTAGGTGACATCTTGGCTTCCGAATAGCCAGGGTGTTACAGGTACGACATGATCAAAGGTCAATGACTTGCCTTCGTTGAAGGACGGAGATACTCGTGCAGACTGTAGACTGATTCGAGCTGGTTTCAACAAAGACGAAATCTGTACACGCAAAACAGTGCAAATAAATAAATAACAGAAAACACATATAAAAAATAAAAAATTATAAAATAAATACTGGAAGGTCGATAATGAATTTATAAGAATTTAGGATCAAGAATTGATGTATTTGGAGTGTGTATGAAGGAGAGAATGAACATTCGAAAGTTCGATTCTCACATAAAATGAAAGAAAAAGATGATATTTACTATTATGGAATTCACTTAATCGGTTTGATTGAACAACAATTGACTGCATGCTACAGAGCTAGTGAAGGAATGCTAACACCATGCCATGTGGGACCACTAGCTTTGCTAGAGAAAAGATCATAGAAGAGATGAAGTGTTGGAAGGGTCAATGACAAATGGGCCCAAGTGGTCAGAGACTCCATGGAACAAACAACAGAGCTCTTCATTGGGAGGAGCAACATAGAGCTAAGGCATTGAGAGCATGACAAGAAGGCCCTACTTGCAAGTGTAATACCAGACAAGCAAAGAGAGGAAGTCATTGACTTGTGGGACCAAGGAGTCATAGACTCAAAGTTCAATCACAAAAGTCAATCATAGAACCAAAAACAGGGCAGGCTCTTGGCACAACGGGCAAAGAGGGGCACCGGTGAGGTAGGAGGTAGCTGGTATGGTGAACACCAAAAATGGAACCCCGGGGGCTTGGCCTATCCCCACGTGGCGGCGGCTCGGCTGGTGAGGCACTTAAGCAGCGGCGGTGGCTCCATGGGCGGCGGCGGTGCACGACACCACGTCGGCGATGGCGATCCAATGGCGCAGGGAAGATATGGGGTGAGCATGGGCATGGCCTCAGCCCAAGGAGTTTGTAGGTGCAGTTGGTTTGGCCGGAGAATGGCCGAGTTGGCCCCTCCACGGCGTGTGGTGGCAGGAAAGGAGCGACGACGGTGGCGGTGATCAACGAGGCAAAATTGAAAAAATTGAGGTGGGGGATAGATAGGAAATCTTCAGGAACACACGGTGACATGGTCGATTCGGCGAGAAACTCACCAGTGAAAGAGATCGATCGACGGGAGTGAATTCGGCCTAGAAGGATCGATGACAAAATTTGAGCAATTCACTGTACGAAAAGTGAAACTAGTTTAGGGCTATTTATCATCTTGCTTGGGAACACGATATGACGCGATTAGAAGTTGCAAAAACTCACCGGAACGATGAATGCACAAATTGGGTGAAGTGACCAGCGCACGGGAAGAAGAGAAATTCGATGTCGTCGGTGCTCTAGAGGTTCTGAGACTTTGAGGGAGTGCAAATGGGGTTGAAGAGGTGTTGTGCTCTAATTTATAGGTTCTCCCATGATTTGAATCGCTAGGAACGCGAGTGATTTTGGGTGATGATTTTGGAAATAGAAGAAAATGACAATGCATTGATGGATGGCTGCGGTAATGAAGGCTTTGATTGCACTGAGGTAACGACACGGTGATGACAGGCTTGATGGCGGCATCGGCATACAAGCGGTGGTCTGGGCGTGCATGGCGCACTGGCAGGGTGTGGTGGCCTGGGCACCTGGGCGGCTCAGGTTGGGGGCTCGGGTGCGCCCGGGAAGAAGGAAAGAAAAGAAGGAGAGAGAAAGACAAGAGGAATAGGAAGGAAAGAGAAAAAGAAAAGGGAAAGGAAAGAAAAAGATTTCGCAGGAAAATTCAAATAAAAGAAATTTGAATTTCGGATTTGACGACGAATTTTGAATTGATGATCGGGTTGGACTTGAATTTTTGGATTCAGAATTTTTAAATAAAAGCCAAAAACTTCAATTAAAAACCAACAATTTAAATTAATTAATTTAAAATAAATTTTACAACAAAGAAAAGAAATTTAGGGAAAATTAGAAAAGAAATAAAATAAACTAAAACTCCAAGTAATTACAAAAGAACTTGGAGAAATCCAAGAAAATCCAAAAAGTAAAAAAAAATAGTTTTGAATTTAATTAAAGTTCGATTTATTCATATTAAATTGTTATTATTTCTAAAATTTCAAATTAAGCTTTAACAAATCAAGGAAAATTCAACTGGCACTTAAAAATGAAGATATTAAAGTAACGTCGGTGCGTGAGACGAAGAGACGCATCGAGAGTGATAGCGGCATTTATGCACTTAGTAGAGTATTCGGGCGACGTTTAATAGAACTTCCATTCACACATAAGTTTATCGATAAAACAACCTCATAGTATAGTAAAAAACAAGTCTCACAAGCAACAATTCCGAAATCAACAAGTGGTAGTAAAGTTATGTAACATCCCAATTTTTTAAGCTTTAAAAATCTTTTAAGTAGTTAAGTAGTTGGAAAATTTAACCAAGAGATTTTATTTGAATTTTAAATGAAGCTTAAACTTGGACTTTCAGTATCGAAACAATTTAATATGATTAGTGTCAACATCAACAATTGTCAAAACTATTTTATTTGGGTTCTATATGCTTGGATATATTTTCTAGATTTTTTTAGAATTTTTTCGAGTTCATTTGCTATTTTCTAATTGCTATTTGGATTTACTGTGTTTTCTAAAAATCTAACTAAATTCTTAGTTAATGATCTGGGCCGAATATCTAGCCCTGGCCCATTCCTATTCACTCAGCCTAGCCCATTTTCTGGCCCATTCCCTTTTTCCAGCCCGCTTAGTGCACACATCACTACCGCTGATCGGTCAGCCCGCCTCTATCGTCGTTGTCCTCGCGACTTCGTTTTTGCGAGCCCGAGCCTGCGTCTGCCATGGACGAAGCTTGAAGCTTCAACCGACAAGCTTGTTTCTCCAACTAAAATCTCTCGGGAATTGGTGCCAAACCTTATCTCTTATCCTTCCGCGTTCGGTTATAGTAAGTGATTATCCCGAATCTTGTGAAACAAGTTTGTCAGTATAAAAATCACAGAGTTCGAAACCAAATCAAATTAGGGATTTCCTTATTTGTGCACGCCATCCTGGTATAAATAGTACCCTGGGTTCGCACTTTTCCCTTGAATCCGAACCCCAACTCAATTTGCTCCCAAGAACCCTAGAGCCACCGCTAGTTGAGTTTTTAGAGTTTTGAGCCACAGAGCAAAAGCTTCAAGATTCACCACCGCCGATCGTACCCTGTCCCCGTGGTCTACATCGTCAGCATCCCCATCACAAGCACTACTCAACGCACCATTCCTCGACCCCAGAGCACCGCTATTGATCGTTCTCGACAAAAGCCGATCATCATTCTCTGCTCTGGCTACAATTCCGGCCGAATCCATTGCTCCCCAGTGCCAACTCTAGTGTCAACAGGTTCGCAATAGCGAGTACTACTCGTTGTCTGCATTCACCGTCGGGGCTGCGCCGCCGTTCGCCATTGTTGGTCGAAACCGAAGTTGTTGCCATCGATTTGACATCATCTGATGATGTGTCTGTCCACGTCTCTAGCTGTAACACCCCAACTCAGCACGAGCCTGGAATGCTACTATCCTAAGCTAAACCACAAAATTTCGACATAACCTCTTTATTATACGACGATACCGGAGGTTTTTCACAACAAATCATAAAACAATAAATAACATCAGTTATAAGACTTAATCATAAATCCTAATTAACCAACTAAGTTAACACCTTGGCTATTCAGAAGTCAAGATGCTAACCACCAATTTAACATAAGCCAAACATCTTAGAACTTCTCAATAACATCGATCAAACCTCAAAGATCATAAAAGAACGTCATCCATGACTAGATTTATTTATTACAATCCGAAAATTAACATAATAGAGTCTTTATTCATTCTTGCAATGGAACTAAGGTGAAGTGCATTATTCGAGTAGTGCATGTCTACTCCTCCCAAGATAACCTCATCGCGATCACCTAGAAATAGATAAACAAAGCAAGGGTGAGTCCATGACTCAGCAAGTACAATAATTAAAACACAATTATCAATACGCACAAGACCTACGGCCTCAACATTAATCATAACACAAATGAGTACTTATGATGACATGAAATGAATGCTTAAACATCAAGGGAATGGGTGCACACACACATATCGGTATAGTCGGTGAACACCGTCGGTGTTCACTCAAGCCCGCATCTTAACAAAAATGCGAGGATCCACTTCCGTATGAAGAACGTTTCATACGGGTGTCCAACATTGCCCATATTGGAATTAATGGGTCTTACTCAACCATCCTGGAATTGATGGTCTCCTCATCCACTCAGTGGGCGGCAAAAGATAATGAATGCATGAAGTAACTTAATGAGTATAACATTACCATCAATTCTATTCATGAAACCAACATAGAAACAAAACATGGATATTTCACTTCATACTACACAAGAGTTATCACATACGCACATATCAACAACCACAAGGCACAAGCGTTTAGATCAACAATGTACTTGCCTTCCGCGTTGAGGCAGCGTTAGTCGGAAGCGATGGCGTTCCTAAACTCGAAGCTCCGCCGCCTAACCAATGAGATAAAACCAATAAGAACACCAAAATACCCAATTCTACTAATCAACGCTATACACGCTTCCCGAAGACTCTAGTCGATAATACAAAACTTAAACTGAAATCAACAATTTCTATCATAACTTAATTCTGGACAGCGCACGGTAATTGACATATCTTAAGATCTGGAAGTCAAAAAGAGGTGAACCCAATTTCTGTAGCTTCTTAACTGACCAATCTACAATACTCTAGTTGACGTGATAAACCAATTTGGCCAATTTGATGGGTTAATAATTGCTTGAACTTTCAGTACAGAAACTGACTACAGAATGAACAGCAGAAATAAAAGATCACAACTTTCATTAGGTAACTCCAAATTGAACGTTCTTTACCAATCTGAAAAGGTCATCGAATCCTCTACAATAACCTAGTTGGGTGAACTTTCAGTTTCGACCAATAACCCTTTCAAAATTTAGGAAATAACCAGACAGTTTATTCTCGTCAGATTTCTGGCAGCAGGTACTAAAACATCCATAACTTTTGACTCGGACCTCGGAATCAAGTGAACTTGGTGGCCACTGAAACTTAAGAACGAGGGCTAGATATCTCTAGGAGACCAAACCTTCAGATTCTGCCTAAAAACAACCAGAAACAATCCTCCAACATACAGGACAGAATCAGTCTTTACACAGCAGCGAGTCTGCCTAGACAAATATGAATCCAAATCGCTTCTACCATCAAACAAAACAATGAGATTCGCATCGTTACCCTTGCTGCAACCAGGGAGTAGGTAGGCGAATCACGGAGAAAACGATCTCCCTCCTTCTCACCTCTTTTGCCCCAAACAAGCTGCTGTCCTCCTCAACTCCTTGCGCAACCGGCGGCGGGAGAAGGTCCGAGGCGGTTGGGGAGGTAAACCAGCAGGGACCAGCACCCGGGAGGTTGGGGCGGCTCCTAAGGGCAGGGTGTGAGGGGAGGAGAGGAGGAAGGAGGCGGCGGCCAAAGGGGAAAAGGTGGGGTTCGGCCAGGGGAGGAAATAGGGGCTGATTAGGGTTTATAGGGAGGCGCATGGGCCTAGGCCATGGCCGGCCAAGGGAGGAAAGGTTACCCAGAGGCCACGCCCTAAACAACTCCGAAAACTGAGAATTTAAACTTTAGGAGTTCCCGATTAAATTCTTTCTCTCAGACTAAAAGCAGGTATGACATTCTACCCCTTATGAGTCGACCGAATTCTACCTACATAACGGACACAAGAGCAGAAGTCTAAGGAATTGAAAACAAGATTTAACACGTACAAAGCAACAAATAGGTGCGGATCTGCTCGCGCATGCGAGACTCGATTCCCATGTGGCTTCTCTCGGTTTGATGAGACCAAAGGATCTTGACATACTTGAGTTTTATTCCTCAAAACCCGCTCTGATTTTCCGAAATTTTCACTGGTCGGGACTCAAAAGTAAGGTCTGTTCAATGCTCAGCGGCTCTATTGGAATTGCATGCTCGGGGTCAAATAAGAACTTCCTCAACATGGACACATGAAACACATTGTGAATCCCTCTCATAGATTAGGCGGATCAAGCGGTAAGCCAAATTTCCAACTCTTGCCTGGCCGAAGCGGTCCGATGTACCTTGGGCTAAGCTTTCCTTTAGTTCGAAGCGTACTACGCCTTTGGTAGGCGATACTCGAAGGACCTCGTCACCCACGTTGAACTCCAATTCTCGCCTCGACATCTGCGTAGCTCTTACATCGACTCGAGCAGCTAACAAGTTCCTTCTAACCGTCACTCTAGCCACGGTTTGCTGAACCCATTCTGGACCCAAGATTGCCCGCTCCCCCGCATCCCAACACAACGGGGATCTGCATTTCCGCCCATAAAGGACTTCGAATGGTGCAGCTCGGATCTTTGGGTGATAACTATTATTATAAGCAAACTCGCCAAAGCTAGATGGTCTTCCCAACCTCCTTTCCAAGACATAACACAACATCGAGCATATCTTCAAGCGTCGAATGGTGCGCTCGGGTGACCATCGGTTTGGGGATGAAAGCGGTACTAAGGCGGCCGAGTGCCCAAAGCATGCAAGCTCTCCCAAAACTTGGAGACAAACTTAGCATCTCGATCTGAAACAATCGTCTTCGGCACCCCGTGCAACCGCACTATCTCTCGCACATAAAGAGGAGCTAAATCACTTGCCGTGTTAGTCGTACGAATAGGAATAAAATGTGCCGACTTACTAAACCGGTCCACTATGACCCAAATAGCATCCTTTCCGCGCTGCGTACGGGGTAAACCAACTACAAAATCCATAGAGATGTCATCCCATGGCCACATCGGAACCTCTAAAGGTTGTAACAACCCTGCTGGTCGCTTATGCTCGGCCTTAACCCGCTGGCAAACTCCACATGATGCCACATACTGAGCAATATCAACTTTCATCCTTTTCCACCAGAAACTCTTCTTCAAATCCTTGTACATCTTGGTCTCACCTGGATGTACCGTATACGGTGTGCGGTGCGCTTCCTTTAGTATCTCATCCTTGACCTGTGCCTTCTGTGGCACACATAGTCGACCATAAATCGCAATGCACCGACTCATCTATCTTTGAAATGGCCTTGTTTGCCCTCATCTAGGCGTTTCCTCGCACGTTGAAGCATTTGATCAAGCTGTTGTGCTTCCGCTTTCGATCTGGAGCAGTTGACTCAAGAAGCAAAGCGGTCTCAGTTGGGCGGTGCCCGCAAAACAAAGGAGATATCCATACGCTCTAAATCGGCAATGAGACAAGCGAGAGTAGGAGGTGTCGCCTTGCGACTCGAGGCATCGGCTACAACATTTGCCTTGCCGGATGATCTGAATGGTGACATCATAGTCTTTTATCAATTCCAACCATCTCCTCTGCCTCGGGTTTAAATCTTTACAGGTAAAGATGTATTTGAGACTCTTATGATCGGTGAAAATGTCACAAGATTAGCCATACAAATAATGACGCCAAATCTTCAAAGCAAGAACCACTGCGGCCGACTCTAAATCGTGAGTAGGATAATTACATTCATGATTCTTCAAGCTGCTTGCGATGCATAGGCAATCACCTTGCCATCTGCATAAGTACACAACCAAGCCCAACTCTAGATGCATCTGAATAAATAGTGAACCGTTTCCTGGTTCGGGAAGAGTGAGCTGGGCGGTCACCAATCTATCCTTCAAAGTATGAAACCGTTCACATCGTCGATCCACTGAAACTTGACCCTTTACGTGTCAATCTGTGACATTGGTCTAGCAAGGGTAGAAACCCTCCACAAAACGCCGATAATAACCAGCTAAACCCAGAAAACTCCTTACTTCTTTTACATTAGTTGGTCTTTTCCATTCCACCACTGTTGAGATCTTACTTGGATCGACTGAAATGCCCTCTTGATTAATTACATGGCCCAGAAACCCAACTTCAGAAATCCAGAATTCACATTTCTTCAGTTTGGCATAAAATTGGTTCACTCTTAGGGTCTCAAGTACCAACCTCAGATGCTGAGCATGGTCTTCTTTCGTCTTGGAATAAATCAAGATATCATCAATGAATACTACCGACGAAATCATCAAGGAAAGGGTGCAACATACTATTCATGGCTTCCATGAAAAGCTGCAGAGCATTGGTTGGCCCAAAGACATAACCTTATACTCATAATGACCATACCTTGTAGAAAGCTGTCTTCTCAATATCTTGCTCTCGAACTCTAATCGATTATAACTTGTTGAAGGTCAATTTTGGAGAATATTTTAGCTCCCTTCAGCTGATCAAAGAGATCCTCAATACGGGGCAAGGGTATTTATTCTTCACGATTGCTTGGTTAAGAGCAGGTAATCCACACACATCGCCAACCACTCATCCTTCTTCTTAGTGAAAAACGAGAGCTCCCCACGGCGAAACACTACGCGAATCAATCCTTTGGATAGCAAATCATCCAATTGCTTTTCAACTCCTCACGAAAGGGACGCGCCAAGCGATATGGAGATATAGAAATAGGTGCAGTTCCGGAACAAGATCTATCAGAATTCCACTTTACGCTCGGGGCATTCCAGAAGCTCTGGGAAAAACATCGGAAACTCATTCACTACGGAATATCTTCAATACGAAGTGGAGATTGAGACTTCTCGCTAAGGGACCAAAGCAACCCAATGGTGAAGCTCGACAATGGAAACAGACTAGCCAACACGAACAAGGAATCGGACAGCGCTACTACGAAATACCGATTCGTCACGATGGAGCACTGCAAAGTCACCGTCTTCCAAAAGCAACAAATCTTGCACGATAATTGAATAACAGTCCATACCCAAAATAACATCAAAAGGTGATAATCGAATCACCATAAGGTTGGCGATGAAGTTCTCATCTTCAATAGTGATAGTACTGGCCAGACACGTGTAGAGCTAGAAATAAGACCCGGAGAACCACTCACCACAGGACTCGGATATAAATTGCACACTCAAACTCGCCCTTCTAACAAAATCTAAGGACACAAAGAATAAGTAGCTCGGAATCAAACGATCACGAAAGCCTCATGTGAATCAACTAGCAAAGTACACATTACCACGTCGGGGCGGCCACGGTATCGGGAGTAGGCATGGCGTGAGACTCCCATGGGCACCGGAGCGGAGGGCGCACCGGCACTCTGCGAAGGATGGCGAGGCTGCTGCGGGAGAAGCATCGATGGTGGTGCGAGCGGGGTAGGTTCAGTAGAACCCGCGGGAGGCGCGAGAGTAAAAGCTGCGGGAGGAACCCATCACAAGAAAGCCGAGGTGCAGTGGAGCAGCTAGAGTCTGAACCGAGCCAGAGTGCCTTGGAGGAAGACGCATGGCGAGGCGCTTCCCACTTAATGATGCTCATTGGGTTCTGTTTGCAAGCGGCGCTTTGTGACCTTCAGGCCACACCGCGACACGTCCCTCTGAAAGAACACTCACGAAGACCGGTGACCCTCTCCACATCTCGAAACATTTCATACCTTGTCACGTGCGGGATGCGGTGGGGTGTGGACGGCCCAGTGCGTGGCGCCGAGGAAGAAGGCGCCCTTCTTGAGCTGGGCGAGGCCGGCGACTCCTTGAAATCTCTTGGATGCGGTCGGCGAGAAGACCCGCCTCCACCACTAAAGCTCGCCGCCGCTGCAGAACCACCATGAGCAGTGCCACTAGTATTTGCGTCTCGAGGAGATTCCTCACCAACTCCATTCCTCTAGCTTGCTCAACCACCGTCTTGAAATCACGCCAAGACGGATGCCCCGAATCGGCGATACTCTGAACGAGACCCGACGGAACCTCTTGGCCTTCTCCATATCATCATTGGCTACATTGGTACAAAGCGTGCAGGTGTTGAACTCGACCTCATACTCGACATCGACCTATGTCCCTGAGTCAACGTCAGCAAAGACTGCTCCATCTTCTCCACGAAAGAGTCCGGATAGTACTTGGCTCTAAATTGCCCCACAAAAACTTCCCAAGTAACCGGTCCCTGCGCTGGGGTCCTGGCAGACAGAACCCCTTCCCACCAGATATCAGCTTGGCCCTTCAGTTGAAAGGCCACAAAACGAACCCTTTGCACTGAGTTCATCTCCAATGCGTCAAACTGTCTCTCCATGTACCGGAGCCAATCTGCTGCCTGAACTGGGGTACCCGCCCCATCAAAAGTGTCAAGTCGAAGCGACATCCACTCGCGGAGACTTATCCTAGTCTCGGGTGGAACCGCTGCAACGACTGGACCTGCAGCGGAGACAACGGCGAAGGAGCGCAGGAAGCGGCGAGGCAGCGGCGGATGGCTGCAGCGCATCTGGCCGACAGGCAGCTCGTTCTCCCTCGAAGATTACGAATAATAATAGCCGCGCCGCTGGGCATCACGGCGTAGCGCGGCTTGAGCCTGCGGTGGGTGGCGGTGAGGCAACCTCCTCGGCGGTTCCACGGCGACCTCTTCTGCGGAGGTTGCGCAAACAACCGGACCACGTCCACGACCGCGTCCACGGCGGCGAGACGACCACGTCCTCTACCTCTCGCCATCTAAGAACACCACAACCGAACAAAACTAAACACTTAACTAACGATTCGGAAGAAGCACAGATCTAAGCAACAATTACACAACAAATTAAGCATAACAACGAAATCGCGGAAACAATGAATCACCCAACCCATCCCTCGTTGCACGGTGTGTCAATTTAATAATTTTATTTTAACCACGGACCTAAAACAGCTCGATACCAAGCGTAACACCCCAACTCGGCCACGAGCACGGAATGCTACTATCCTAAGCTAAACCACAAAATTTCGACATAACCTCTTTAGTATACGGCGATATAGGAGGTTTTTCACAACAAATCATAAAACAATAAATAACATCAGTTATAAGACTTAATCATAAATCCTAATTAACCAACTAAGTTAACACCTTGGCTATTTGAAGTCAAGATGCTAACCACCAATTTAACATAAGCCAAACATCTTAGAACTTCTCAATAACATCGATCAAACCTCAAAGATCATAAAAGAACGTCATCCATGACTAGATTTATTTATTACAATCCGAAAATTAACATAATAGAGTCTTTATTCATTCTTGCAATGGAACTAAGGTGAAGTGCATTATTCGAGTAGTGCATGTCTACTCCCTCCCAAGATAACCTCATCGATCACCTAGAAATAGATAAACAAAGCAAGGGTGAGTCCATGACTAAGCAAGTACAATAATTAAAACACAATTATCAATACGCACAAGACCTACACGGCCTCAACATTAATCATAACACAAATGAGTACTTATGATGACATGAAATGAATGCTTAAACATCAAGGGAATGGACTGCACACACACATATACCGGTATAGTCAGTGAACACCGTCGGTGTTCCTCAAGCCGCATCTTAACAAAAATGCGGGATCCACTTCCGATATGAAGAGCGTTTCATACGGGTGTCCAACATTGCCCATATTGGAATTAATGGGTCTTACTCAACCATCCTGGAATTGATGGTCTCCTCATCCACTCCGTGGGCGGCAAAAGATAATGAATGCATGAAGTAACTTAATGAGTATAACATTACCATCAATTCTATTCATGAAACCAACATAGAAACAAAACATGGATATTTCACTTCATACTACACAAGAGTTATCACAGCACGCACATATCAACAACCACAAGGCACAAGCGTTTAGATCAACAATGTACTTGCCTTTCGCGTTGAGACGCGTTAGTCGGAAGCGATGGCGTTCCTAAACTCGAAGCTCCGCCGCCTAATCAATGAGATAAAACCAATAAGAACACCAAAATACCCAATTCTACTAATCAACGCTATACACGCTTCCCGAAGACTCTAGTCGATAATACAAAACTTAAACTGAAATCAACAATTTCTGTCATAACTTAATTCTGGACAGCGCACGGTAATTGACATATCTTAAGATCTGGAAGTCGAAAAGAGGTGAACCCAATTTCTGTAGCTTCTTAACTGACCAATCTACAATACTCTAGTTGACGTGATAAACCAATTTGGCCAATTTGATGGGTTAATAATTGCTTGAACTTTCAGTACAGAAACTGACTACAGAATGAACAGCAGAAATAAAAGATCATAACTTTCATTAGGTAACTCCAAATTGAACGTTCTTTACCAAGGGCTAGATATCTCTAGCCATGTCGACCTCCAACATACGCATCCTACATGTCACATGCATGGCGTCCTCATCAGCGCCACATGCGTTTGTGCGTGCGTGGAACAACCAATGAAACCCTTGGTCCAAGCTCCGTGGATCTGTTCCACCATGAGCCGAGTCTCTGACATGTGGGTCCGACATGTCTGAAGGATTTTCTGATTTCTTTTTCTTTTTCTTTTCGGCTGATATCCTTTGCTGACGTCAGCTTGCGTCATAATCTGATTTTCTAGTAGAAAAATAATTCGAGTTAATTCCAGAAATTCCTTTTTGAGTATTTCTTTAGGTTTAGATCTTCGAAAGGCCATATCTTCTTCATCCGAACTCTACTTGAGCCTATTCAAATTTCTAAATTCATCTAAATTCAAGCTCTATGTTACTAAGATTTTTATTTAATTTTTGGAGTTTTTCTGTCTATTTTTATTTATTTTGTTTATTTGTTTCGTTTGTGAGTAGACGTTGATACTTTAGGGAATTTTGAAGAAGAATGAGTTCACTAAGACCATGATCAGTACCAAGATCTATTCAAAGGCAAGTTGTACCTTTGATCATGTTGCACCTAGTTTTCTAAAATTACTTTGATTTAAATTACTGTATTTACTTTAAGTAATTATTTAAATGCTTCGGGATAGTTATTCATCTGAATTGTTTATGTTCACCTTGTCTATTGTTATGTCATGATCTTTTATCACCCTAGTTTGGTTGTTTATTCAGTTGGTTTTATCGTAGCACCAACATGGGTTGGTTAGATACGATTAGTCTGCTTAACCATGCTACGAGTCATCATTTCATGTGAGTTGCAAATATAAATATGACCAAGTGAATATGGAACTTTGTGATAAAACTATGTGATGTGTGCTATTACTCGTTGATGGCATTTATTGCACTTAACCAACTAGGTGGAAAAGATTTAGACTGAGGCAAGTGGTGGAAACTGGGTGATATGGTGGAGCTTTGTGCCTGGAAATGATAATCTTCGTGGCATGGTTAGAAATTAGAAGTCTTGCCTTGGTCAATTAAGGACTTAACTTTGTGCGCCATTGAACTTAGCCTTACTGTACGACCACATGCCTAGTATGGGACGAGCCTAACTTAGTAAATTATAGAATCTCAACATTGGCTACTCAAGTAGTAGGTTAAGCTCTGTGCTAGGGTGGAGGCGTGTTTCTGTCTTCGTGGCGACTCACATCTACGAGTGGTTCGCCGTCTTCTGGTCCAACGGTGTGCAACGGACTAATTTCCTATGTGGGCGTTAGTGTCGTTAGTAAAACACATCGGGAGTGTCATTGTTTGAGATGAAGTTTCAGAAATTTTTTGTTATGACTAGTGCTTACTATACTGGTTATATCGTGTGGGTAAAGTGTACAACCTCTGTAGAGTGTTAAAAAATCTATTCAAATATCTGTGTCCGCGGTCATGGACATGCCCGGGGATTTCACACGAGGGATAGTTTTTATAAAACATTTGGGAAGGGACAACTGTGTGATATAAGTCATATGGCCGTGTGAAATAAATTGATTAGGCTTTGTGTCCTTTGTGAAAATAACTATTAAATTATTATTGTTTATTTGTTCTGAATTATGATTTCAATCTATTATTTGTATTCAATTGCAAATGTTGTTTTTTTGCAAAAGAGCCACATAATCCATTTTCTTTGGAAAAAGCCATCATCTATAAATTGCATTCTGTGCTATGACTTGCGAGTATGATTATGTACTCATACTTGCTAAAATCATCCAGTTGAAGTGGAGGAGTCATCATCTACTTTCGAGGAAGAGTATTACGACGGTGCTGATCGTTAGGTCATGATCCCAGTTGGTTGCCTGTGGCGAATCGATGGGTTTCCGCTGAAGTTTATTTTTGTTCCGCTGTTGCTTATTTAATTATTGTCCGCCCTGCGAGGCTTAATAAGTGTAAATTCGACCATAAGATCAAAACCATTATTTGCTATTCAAATTAATCGTTTACGTTATTATTTGACTTGTATAGATCGATATTCATCTATATTGACACTATGTGCACTAGCGTGATCCTAGACTAGTGTAGAATACAAAAAGGGTCCAGAATTGTATTTTTTGGGCCCGACAAGTTACTAGTACCTTATAGTAAATGCACACAAGCAATTAGTAAAAGTTGCAATATAGTAATACTGTGTGTACATGGAAGTAATTTTTATACCCAAGTTTACTGCTGAGTAACTATTAGAAGTTTTTTTGAACGTGTGTGGAAGTTACACATATTATGTGCGCGGGGGCCGCACCGTTCGGGGGATTCGTCGCACTACAGCAAATCATATTTTCTCTTTTCGACGGCGCGCTCAACCCTCGAGAAAACAAAAAACCCAAGGTCTCTAGCGAGCCCTACCTCCCCGTATTCCCAACAGGAGTAGAGGCAATCTTTGGATTCAACACCCTCGCACCCCCTGCACATCTCAAGGTACGAGGAAAAAATAAAATCCTACTGCTTTTTGTTTGTATTTTTTTCCCACAGAGTGGAAATTTCTAGAGTCCCGAACTAAAAATTCACCCAAAACTCCATAATCTTGCTACCCTGGGCGATTATCCTCCCAAATTTTAGCACAAGTTAGAATTTGGGAGCACTTTTTCTCCAGATTATAAGTAAATCCACTCCGCCCATGCAGTAAGCGCACGATCCCCTTTTGTTTTCTTTTTGCTTGTATTTCTGCTGTGGCAGTAAATCCAATTGAGCGATGGCTGATGAGTCATGGGTTCCGCCCACCATCCGAAGCAAGCGGAAGTCGAATGCGAGAAACGCCTATAGATGATCAAGTAATGTTGTTTGCTTTTTTACAATAATTCATGTTGGATTCATTTTTATTGCAGGAGACAGTAAACAAGGGCTCCAATGATGCCCTAGTAGAGCACCCGACAGTAAAGGAGTACACGAAGGTAATGATGTAGATGGAAACAAGTAATTTTGCTGACTTTTTTTATAGTAACTCGATCCCTTTTTTATCAATCGAGCTAGTAAAAGGGGGTGCAACGGATGCCCCATAGGTGCCTCTGCCAGTAAAGGAGGTAGAGAAGGCTTCTACCGCCACGAGTAAAGACAAGGAGGCGCACGTGGATAACATCAGCAAGTCAAACATACGTACTTGGCCACTGGCAGTTGTTTAATTATATTTTGAAAGCTCAGCAGTAAAATAATGTTTTTTCTTACCCCAAGAGCCAGTAAAAGAGGAAGTAATAGACACCCCGGAGGCGCCTCTTGCAGTAAAGGAGTTAGAGAAGATGCATACCGATGTGAGTAAAGACCCACCAGGTAGACCCAGCATGGCAAAGGTACAATTAACATAGCAGTAATTTATCATGCTATATACGGTAAAGACAAAAGACTACATCAGTAAAAGACGAGACATTTTTTCCTACAGGATGTTGCCGCCATACGAAAGCTCAAAATAAAACTCGACTGTACCAGGCAAGCAAAGAAGATGGGCACAATGGTGACCAGCAAGGCAATGCTTGTGGAGAAGAAAACCACTGGGAAGAGTGTTGATCCCTCAGTCCAGAAGGGCACCGACGACATCGGTGTATTTTAGAAGAGGCTGACTAAAGCTCCCAGCAAGCTGGTGTCTCCATTCAAGGCGTACATAAGATGGCCGGAAGTGCCCGTCACCATGGCCATGGAGGTGAGGGAACTGATATGCATAGACGAGAGACTCAAAAGGTAAGAGATGTCGCCACCTTTACCAATATACATTTTACTGTGTTTCATCGCTTTTTTATCCGACATTTTATTGCTGCCCATTTTTACTATACATCCACGCATTTTTACTGCTAATACGAATGTTATATACTACAACGTCTATCTACTCCAGTCAATGGATGGAATCATTGCGACCACTGGGAAAGACATGGTGGAGTCATTCAAGGACAAGCAGATGATCGAAAACATGTTCATCTCATAGTTCATCAAGTGCAAGCCGACCTCAAGTCGGATAGTGATGGGTACATGACGTTCCTCCCGATCGAACTGTCAGTAAGTTGTTTTTGCGAAAATGTTATTTACAGTAAATATTTATGTGCATACCAGTAAATCATAACATCACCCTCAGTAATATTTAACAACTCAAGTTTTGCCCGTCGACAGAAACCACTAAACATAGAGTAGTACATAAAAAATGAGCAGTACAACAGTGAACAGGCCGTGAGCATGCTGAATGAGCAGATGTGATGAGGACATGAACCCTTCGGATACGACCACAACTCCACCTCCAATCTGGCTACTCTACTTCCACCACATATTGATCGAGAAGGCTTACGACCACTACACGACTTCGACTGCGTTGTCGAAGCCCCCGCTGAGTGGTCGAAGGAGGCTATCGACCACACGAGAAGGGGTCGTAGAAGGCTACGACTGCATCGCATCTGGATGTAGGATTGTTTTGACTTGTGGGCGTGTGGATCCTCAAGGTGCAACCCATGACCATGAGATTAACAACAACAATGAGATGCGCAACCACGATGCCTTTGATGCACAACAACGGAACCGATTGAACTTCAACCGTCAAGGTATGAGAGGTAATAAACTTCAGCAACATAATGCACGTGTTAATGATGATCCATATGCTAAAGTCAAGTGCACTATACCATCTTTTGCGGGTGCTTATAATGCTGAAATATATTTAGATTGGGAAATGACGGTGGAACAGAAATTTAATGCTCACTTAGTTCCTGAATTGCATAGAGTTAGGCAAGCAACAAGTGAATTTAAAAACTTTGCCATCAATTGGTGGAATAGGGTATGCAACGATGGATTAGCACCTACTACGTGGGATGCTTTAAAAGTTGCTATGCGTAACCGATTTGTTCCACTTTCTTTTAAACATCAGAATGAGGAGAAATTGAGAATGCTTGATAGGAAACATGAGAGCAAACCTATGTGTGTGTCTTCTTCTATGACTAACAATTTGCAGGAAGTTGAAAACCATGCCAAAGAGGAGAATGAGTTGATTGCACCACCAACTCCATTGATCCAGAAGGAAGATGAGGAGTTGGATGTACCTACATCATCTGAGGAGAGCCAAAAAGGTAATGACCATGGTGCTATCATCACTCCAGGTGAGTATGCTTGTGAAGAACTACAATTGTCCACTGTTCATGCTATGTTAGAGCAAAAATTAGTGAAAAATAATTCAGATATGCACATGTTTCAAGTAAAGAATTCAGACTGCATTGGGTTGAGTGCACCATGTGATAACATTATTGATTTTCCTGCTGTTGTGAGTATTTCATGTGATGAGTTAATAGCATATAATGATCATGTGGAATTGGTTAGACATAAAGAAGTTTTGACTAGAATATCTCCTGCTAATTCTTTATGTTACATTATGTTGGATCTACCTATGAAATTGTCACATGCTATGAAAAAAGTTTCTGAAATCGCGTGTTCAAAATCTTTGTTTAGTGCCTACACCCATGGATATAAGTTTTATTTGATTGGAGATTATGGTGTAGACAATCAATTTCTTGTATATCGAATATGCATAACTTGTGATCACATGGATGAATTGAAGCTTGCTGTTTGGGACAATAATTCTTGTGTGCTGCATCTTGTTCAAAATGAGAGTAAAATGAAATTTAGTGCTCATCCCATTCCTTTGTGTTCACCTTTTCTTGCACCACCTAGTAGGAGGAATCTGATTAAAGATGTTGAATTATGGAAGAACTTACAAATTTTTTCACCCTTGCTATATGAATTTGCTCTTGCTCAATTGAAATCTGATTATATGAATGGCTTGTGCTCTTTAAATTCAATTATTGTGCTGCCCATTCACAGAGCAATGAATAACTCTACTATATACTTCACTTATACTTGCAAATTGAGTTGCAAACTGAATGTTATGAGACAATATACCTTTGCTAATTTGATGCATGCACAATCACCTTTAATTTCAAAAGTTCTCTCTATTTTTCCACCTGCAATGGCTAACATTTTGCAGAAAGATGTGAATGCAATGCTACAAGCTTTAAAGCCTTTCTTGTCATTGGAGGAGGGTGGCGTGAGTCGAGGGCGACTCAAATGCAAGAAGGGAGGATGATGAGGACATGAACCCTTCGGATACGACCACAACTCCACCTCCAATCTGGCTACTCTACTTCCACCACATATTGATCGAGAAGGCTTACGACCACTACACGACTTCGACTGCGTTGTCGAAGCCCCCGCTGAGTGGTCGAAGGAGGCTATCGACCACACGAGAAGGGGTCGTAGAAGGCTACGACTGCATCGCATCTGGATGTAGGATTGTTTTGACTGCTCGTGGTCTTAGCATATGGAGGTTCGACTACATCCTGGCCGAGGACCTTAGACTAGTCGGAAGTTCCGATTACGTGGTCGTAGATCACTCATATCCGTCTTCGCGCCACCTCACTTTGGGCGAGTGCCTTGTATCAACACTACATTAGGGTTTTGGGCGACCACCTCCACGGCCCATAAGGCCACCTAGGGTTTCGAGGGTGCTGTTCACGCGACACTAATCACGCATGAACGGTGCGCGCCTCCCTTCGTTCTTTAAGTAGTGGCCGCCTCCCCTCTAGTCCGGGGGGTTTTTCTTAGATTATTCTGCCACTTTGCAGTTTCACCGTTTATCGGTTTGAGGAACCCCACATTGTGAACTTCATTCATATTCGCAATACAATTCAGATTGCATCTTCTTTGTTCTATTGAGTTGCTTCGATTGCTTGCAGGGACAATAACCTTCGTGGTAAGGTCGATCGCGTGCGAGCGTGGTCGATAACGACAGTCGTGCGGGTGTAGCGAATTGCGAGGTGACGATCTGCTGGTCGAAAGCCTCAAAGCGTCAACGTCCTCACGACGAAATCAATCGAACCTATCGGAAGATCGGGCCGCCGTAGTCTCATCAACATGGGGGGACATCACACGCATAAATTTTGTAAGTAATTTTTATTCTCCGATCACGCTCCTAGTAAATTCCATGATTCATTATAGTAAATCTCATACAACATACAACATTTTTTACTAGACATGTATTTATGGTTTGAATTTGCAAATCTTCCTCCCCGTTCTACACTACTCACAAGTGTGTGGAAATGCGGGGCACAAAAGTGGAAGACCACCACAACCTAGTGAGAGGTAAGATCATCCCTCGTCTATCTGCAGCCCTACAATCTGTGACAGGTGGGAAATTCCCCATCATTGTGAACTAGAGGGTGCAAAACATGGCGACGCCGAAGCAGGTCCTAGAGAACGATTGCGCGTTCTTCGTAATGAATTTCTTGGAGTTCTGGGACGGTGAAGGTCAGATGCTTTGCACACGGATAAAACCGGTAAGAAGTAATCACCTCCGCAACTTGCAGTAATTCGATGTATAGTGTCTGACACACCACGTCTATCATCTGTATGCAGGAGAAGGGGAATAAGTATAGGGCCCAGTTGATGTTCTACCTGTTGTTCCACAAGGTCGACAGTGTCAAGCCCCTTCCCGATGTACTAGAGAAGTATAGGTCGAGTAGCAAACCGAAGTAGTTTTTTCTTTTTATTTACTTCCAAAGATCTAGTAAACCAGCTTGTATCCAACAGAAAAGACACGTGTATATTTAGAGAAAAACTTATGAATCCTGAAAGAAATTGTGTATTCGAGTTTCAGTGTATACCAGTAATGTCGGTTCAATCAGTAGTAAAACATTACCACGCTGACAGTAACTCCAAAAAAAATCAACCGACAAGGACAACAGCAGAACGAATGCATGGAAAGAAGTAATGTTACATGTCATTTATAGTAAAATAATCCCCGAATCTATGATATCATTTACTGGATCAGTCATGCGACATGCTTTTCATAGTAAAACCAGCATCCCAAATATTATTGCCCCGTCTTTCTCACCGAAACAGCAGTAAAATGCTTTTCTAATGCCACAGGTGATGCGTGATCATTTTTATAGTAAATTTTTTTTTACCCAATTGTGTGTTGGGAGGTTTTTACTATGGATTTTGAACAATGCTGAGCCATTTTTACTGCCACTAGCAACGCGCGCACGTGGGTTTTACTGCCGATCCCGCTTGGGACACACGGGTGCTGGCGGCCCAGGCTGTCGCCCACACGCAAAATAAGCAATTCTGGGTGCAGGCGCTGAATAGCATCACCGTATGTATGTATATTATATATATACACTAATCTGCGCCTGAGCATATAATTAGTTATTCTACGCTCAGGCTAGCCCACTATGCGACGATCGAGCCGCCCTTACGGAGTCTTTAACAGGCCATTTTGGCCCATTAACCCACGATCCCCCACGTGTAATGTCACGTGTCCAGGCCACGCTATGACGTGGATGAAAGTAATTGTGATAGCAATTTTACTTCCACACGTATTATCGTGTTTATATTTTTTACGATTGTTTCATACGCGCATGTCGTGATGTGCTAGTAAACTACAAGTAAAGTCTAGTAAATATTTTTTTAGTAAACGCACAGGGATGTTTTTATTTGTGAGACTTATATAATTCTGTTACCCTCCTCGTCACCAAGGTACCGATGAAAACCGTTCGTGAATCGGAGTTTCCAATCAAAAGTTATTTACGAAAATAAGAAAAGAAATATTCATGTACAAAACAAAGAATTGATTGTTTGCTAGTTAGTTGTCTACTTGTACTAGTTGGCTAAAATGACAGTAAAGTCATGTGTAGATTGTAGTAAATATTCCCCAAGCTGCATCTCTAGCTCCATGCCCCTGGCTTGCTCTACCAGGGAGCTAAAGTCACGCAACTCCAAAGCCCCCAACACTTGACAAAATTCCTTCCTGAGCCCTCCGCGAAACCTCTTAGCCTTCTCCGCCTCATTGGTAGCCACAGCTGGAACGAAGCGGATTAAGTTATTGAAACCCACTTCGTACTCTGTCACCGAAATCTTACCCTGCTTGAAACTGTTCAATGATACCTTCATCCTTTCCACAAATGAGGCAGGATAAAACCTCCTCCTGAACTGCTCCACAAATAGGTCCCAAGTTGTTGGTCCATGGGCAGCGGTTCTAGCTGACAGGACTCCTTCCCACCAAAGATCCGCTTGCCCCTTCAACTGAAAGGCCATGAATTGAACCCTCAGCTCTGAAGTCAATCCCAACGCCCCCAAATGCCTTTCTATGTGCCGCAGCCAATTAGCAGCATCAACTGGCGTGCCCAACCCATCAAAGGTGTCCAACCTCAAGGCATTCCACAGGCGGGTGCTGCCGTAGGAACCGCCACAGGCGCAGCAGCAGGTGCAGCTGGTGGAGCCTGGTTCCCCTGAACCGCTTAAGCGACCTCTTGCTCTGATTCCGCAGGACTAGCCTCCCGCCTCTGAGTTACGAACCGGGCGGGGCATTGCACGCCTCGCCGAGCACCTGCCGACCACAACCACGGCCTCTACCCCTTGCCATCTGTAAACATCACAAACAAGAATAATTCAAACATTAAGCACATCATCAAACTATGATAATCAATAGAAATGTAAATGCCACCTACTGTGCTTAGTGTGTCAAAATTAATATTTCATTAGCCACGGACCTACAGCCCGCTCTGATACCAACTGTAACACCCCAGCTTAACAAAGGCCTAGAATGCTATTGTATTAAATAATTTAGACAAGTTAAACTTAAATACCTTACAAAATTTCGGCAGAACCTCCTTTGTATAGTTATTGTAACATCCATAATTTGCTTAGTTTTTGAAAAAATTTCAAAATAAAAATAACCAGTTGATTTTATTAAGTTGCAAAAGCTTTAAATTGAAATTTAAAAATAAAAAACCATTTAAACTGAGTTAATCCAACTTCAATAAAACCAAAAAGTTAGTTTATTGGAGTTTCCTGGATTTTATTTGGATTTTAAGCCTTTATTGCATTTTCTGTATTTTAATTTGGCTTTTCCTTTTGCTTGGAGCCAAAATCTATTTTCTTTGCAAAAAAAAAAGTAAAGCTAAAAGTATTTTTATTAAGTTCTAAATAATTCATGGGACTTCTGTGAATTTTTCTAGAATTTTTAGACATTATTAGCTAATTTCTAAAATTCTTTTGCTTTTTCGGGATTTCTTTGATCAGAAATCCATTTGAAAATTCTTTTTCGGTTTTGGGCCGAATTCCCTCTCTCGGCCCACTTCCTCGGCCCGCTTCCCGCGCGCGCCGCGCCCCTCCCCTCGGGGGCCGTCCGATCGAAATCGGACGGCATCGCCTCAGCCACGCCCTACTCCACCTGCAGCCGCCCGATCGAAATCGGACGGTCCTAGCGCCTGCCTCGCGTCGCTTGTTCTCGCCTCCGCCACACCTGTGCACCCCGCCTTTTCCCCCTTTTCCCCGCTCCTTTCGCCGACGCCGCCGTCCGCCATTAGTGGCCGCCCGATATCACCTCCCCCTTCCCCCTCCTCCGGGCCTCCCCGAGCCATTTAAAAGCGAGCACCGGGATCGCCTCCCCCTCCTCTCTCGTTTCCCCCATCTCACTCTGTAACACCCCAGTTATTCGGAAGCCAAGATGCCACCTATTTACTCTAACATTAAACACAATGCGGAAGAATATGAATAAAGTATATCAACTAATAGCAGTATTAAAATCAAATAGGACATGGTGAAGGTATCCTTCCTTCACCATCTAAATTATTTATTACAGTTCATCAATAATGAAGGTTCACATGCAGTAATAAATCAACCATAATGTGGAGAAGGTATCCTTCCTTTACCATTTAGAATTAATTATTACAGTTCATCAATAATGAATGTAAGATAGAATTAATTTAATCTTGAACTTGAATAGGATGATGTGAATGAGTAGTGCGTGTCTACTCCCTCCCAAGTGAGCCAACATCAGGGATTACCTAAAATAAACAAACAACGCAAGAATGAGTCCATGACTCAGCAAGTACAGTGAAAAGAACAGAACACATATACGAACAAGATATCATCATTAAAGAATGCGAACATACACCGAATGAAAACTTACGAATGCATGAAATGAATGAATGTAATCAAAGGATGGACTGCACACATGCTTATACAGTATAGCTAGTGACACACCCGTCGGTGTTCACTTAAGCCCGCACCTTAACAAAAGTGCGGGGATCCAAGTCCCATATGAAGAACGTTTCATACAGGTGTCCAAATCTACCCATACTGGAATTGATGGGTCTTACGCGCCCATACTGGAATTGATGGGTCTTCCTATCCACTCCCGTGGACGAGACATGACAATATTCAAATCTTCCCACATTGGAATGGTGGGACTTACAATCCACTCCCGTGGATAAGACATGAATTATGGATGCATTGAATGTATATGAACAATGAAGAACATCATCTCATAGCATATTTTCAACATACACGAAAGAACATAGACAGTTCATCATCTCTTGTAACACGAGGTGTCACAACATAATCATATAGGCATTCATCAATCACAACCATTAAAAGTAGCAAAGTACTTTAACTTCCTAGTTGTGGAGTTGTTCTAAAAATTCAGTCTTCATTATGAAATTTGCCTTGGAAGTTGACTCAGTTGCGGACCTTGATTCTCTGTACAGCCTACCTTGCGAGCCCCATATCTCAAACATCAGAACTCCAAATTAGGTCAATAAGGACTCTAAATTATACTATGAAAAACGATCTACAACTTTGTAGTTATAAGGTTTTCCAATCAAAGCCGTTCCAGTCGCGAAAATCACGTTGCAAGATGATTACCGATTCTGTCCTGTTTCTTTGCGAGGCAAAAAAGGAATCTCTCAATCTCCTTATTTTCTCTGTAACTAAACGGGATATTGCATTCTACCCCCCTTAAACAGAATTCGACCTCGAATTCTACTCGAAAGAACACCAACTGAACTTAATAATCATTAACACGTACTCAACGTTAACAACTCTGGTTAAAGCTTGAACATGCGAGTTTCGGAGTCCGAAGTCTCATCACGCTCGGATCGACGTGACCACACCACCAAAACGTATACCAACGTCTTACACGTCAACACTCGTCTCGATCTTTACAGGTTCTCTCAACACACAGGACACAAATGTAAGGTCTTACTCATTGGCCAACGGCTCTAACGAAAACTCAAGTTTTGGACCTCTCACGTACTCACTCAGCACTGAACATACCAAATGTTGCGTACACCGCGTATGGACCCGAGATGGTCCTAGCGATACGCCAACTTTCGAATCCCCGCAATTAGCAACAACAACCCAATGTACCTTGGGCTAACCTCCCCTTTGGTACCAAATCACACAACATGCGTATAGCACACAAAACTCGTGTTCCACCTCTCATTCGAATTCTTCAGCGAAACGAGGATCACCTCCTTTATCGAGGGACACACAACAGAACTCGCTTTGAACAAACTCTAATAAAAACAGGGTTAACTAAAAGTAAAGTATTCTCATCACAACGACGCAATGCTAACTCCCCACCAAAAGGGTCAAATCCAAAATCGAAGATTCATCACGAAAACCATTCCACTTTCTAATTAGGCAGACGAAAGCCAAAGGAGAAATCACTCGAATAACCAAATCAATCATTTATTTTCCTCTTTCTGAAGTGATAAGAACCACATATGCCAACATAAAGCCAAGCTCAAAATGCGCAAGACATCCGTCATAAAACACATGGCTCAAACAAGAAACAAGAGAGTGTTTTAATATTCGAAGAAACATCACTTCTCAATTTCTCTTTTAGGAATAAATTTTCTCTCAGATTTCGGAATTACAATTCATCGCATAGTACACTAACCCATCTCTCTTAACTTGGCGTTTTCAAAGCTACGCTCAAATCGAATTACATCATCCCCACCTCTGTAGAGAGGCTCCATCACCCCATAGAAACAAACACTCGACATCTCCTTTACCGACGGAATTAATTTGACAGATGAATCCCAATGTATCTCAAATAGATCTCACTCAAACACATCACCTCAAACTTTTAAGAATGAACAACTCATAATTCTCAGCACACACACTCATGTACTATGTCAAAAGGGTTCTATCAATAATAATCCCAACTTCAAAATCCGCACTTGCTCTGTTTCCTCTACACAATCGTTGGGCGACCAAAGATCTAGCATAACATATGCAAAGCCCAAATTTTAACCTCCAAGACCCCTACAAAGAACTTCCAAGAGTTATAGGACAAAACCAAATCACTTTCTACTGATCTTCAACTAGCTTGGCTCCCATATTTCTCACTACGATCATTTACTTGACCACCACCAACCAATCGCCACATTTCACTCTATAAGGCCTTGCAACCCAAGTCGGATAATCTTTTCTCAACAGGAAAGAGCAAGAAAACACAAGTTTTAACACACGACGAAACACTACTCCTCACAGTGAGCACGAGACCCAAGAGAAATAGTCAAATAGCGTTGATCTCGAAAAAAAAAGACGAGACACAATTGCGGGCACAAGTTCACAAGAGGGGAGTTTCGAACAACAATAAAACACAATAAAACACTGCATTTGAAGCTCAAGAAACACTTAAGCGACAATGAAAGAAAAGTTACAGGTTACAATCTTGAAGTCCAACCTTAAATACCTATGGTACACCCTTTTCCTCTTCTCCTTGAGAGAAAACAATTTCAGTCACCACACTAAGCATGAACTCCCAAAAGCTCACAAATGCGAAACTCCAAACTTTCCATTTAACCGATATTATGGGAGGTGGTCAAATTACCTTCTTTCTGAAAGAATCATCACCACTCCCACAAGTCAGAACCCTTTACGGACAATCTTATTCACATCAGGAATAATAAACTATTAACAAGAATCTTTATCATCAACTCTTTTAACAAGGGCATGTAGCCACAAGTCACATTCCTCATGAGACACACATGAATAAATCATTTTTTTTCAACCCTTCACCTATTAGCAATGCTCACACTCACTTTGTACACAACTTCCAATCTAGCGGTTACCATAGACATTTAACGTATTATACCATCATAGAAGAATTTATGGTCCTTTTACTATCTACGTTCCCACTAGCAAATATGAGACCATCAAGCAACGATTTAAAGGCAATTTTCATATTATTATCCACTAGGACAACAGTCAAAATGGCTTTGCTATTAAGGTCTTTCATGAATACTTGCTAAGCACTCGACAAAACTTTCAATTTCTTTCCGGGATATCACATTAGTAATGTAATAATACACTCTTAGCGAGACTCATCATAGCCTCTTATCCCATCATAAATTTCTCCAAAAGAAACACAAGCCACAAGGTTGAAACAAACCTATTTTAACTAGTTCATACTATCAAATGATACTTTCGCAAAGCACACTATCGAGGCCACTTACTCATTCATCCACTCAACCATTAGTGTTACTCACACCGCTCCAACTGTCATTAACAATTGTCAATTGTATGTATCATGTATACAAATAGGGTCCTACTACATTTGTAGTCACATAACCATCTATAAACACAAAGTCAACATTTAATAATCTCATCGCTTTGTACATGAGGTTTCACACATGCTACCTCAACGTTCGTCTAATCTAATATACATGTTTCAATCTAGCAATTATGTATGATCATCAAGTAACCAGTTTACAAAAATTTTCAAATTTGATATCCTCTAAAGCATCGTTCAAACACATTCTTAACATAACCATCACTAATGGGTAGGCTAATCCATAGAGATACATTATTCCATGCTATCCAATAAATCTACGATTCCCAATCCTAACGATCGGACCAATTCATCAAAATACCACACCTCTTAATAACTCTATTAATTCCAACTAAATATTGTCATACTCATAGTCACGACTCATCAAGAACCACTAGAGGACAACCTCCACTTATTCAACTTTCCTTGATAAGGACCTTAGTTAAGATCGATCATGCACACATCTGCGGACTCAACTTGAAACTCATAACACAACCATTAATCTTCAACGCTCAAAATACCCAAGAGAGATACGTTGAGTCAAAGCCTTCATGAACTAAAGGACTTGCAAAAGGAAACTTTCATTAACCAAAAACATCAAGCGAATAAATAGGTCAAGCTTTTCAAAAGAAAAACAAAACTCCCTACAAAAGACAATCTTGACAATTAGCAAAGTTCACCAATCGCGAGAATAACTCAACAGTTGGGAAAAACAATAATTGATTTACGGGACAAATTAAGCCAATGGAAACACTCCAATAATTTCAAAGCAATCCAACAATCGCAACCGGATAAGAGCTGACCAAATTCAAATTCAAGGAAGAGAACAACTCTTCTAACGATTCTCGCTATCGTCACCTGTACTAAGATATCCGGGGTAGCACTTCTCTATTCCCACTCCACGAACGGTGGTATAACCTGGTAAAGCCCAGGGTCACAACCACGACCTTAACCTCTCAACAACGACTAATCCCACTCATAATAATCATAATAATTAATTAATAGGCAGTCAAACTCAATTCATATCAGCAATAATCAAAACGATATAACGGAAACGTAAATGCAATGATTGGCCCATCCCCATCCTACTGTGCACCAGTGTGTCAAACTTTTAAGTTGATTAACATTAGCATTTTTTTTTATAATCTAGTCACCACGGACCTACAACCTCGCTCTGATACCAACTGTAACACCCCAGTCCAGAAGGGACCCAGAATGCTACTAACTAGACAATCTTAATAAATTTCGGCAGAACCTCCATTATAAAGTTAATTACACGAAGGTTCCAACACACAGATTAATCAAATATTAACTAAAACTTTCATCCAAAGACATCAAAAGTTAATCAAAGACATGCTAAGTATTTAACATAACTAGAGAGATATGAAGTTACACTACTCATCATTATTACATTTAATCCATTGCATGAGACAAAACATAATAATCTTTGCATTTACTAAAATCAATCACGTTCTGAAGATCATTCATCTTTATTTAGTTCGTGTGGCATGTGTGTGTCTAGCAGTCTACTTCCCCCCATGCATGTCGTTCTTGGTTCGGGTACCTAAAACAACAATAAAAGCAAGAGTGAGTCCATAGACTCAGCAAGTACATAAAGAAACCATAACATCAGCATCCACGTAAAGGAGATCAACAATAGAACATCTCATATGCAAATGCAATGCTCAAGGATCCTTTATCTTTAACTTTCTATGTGCATTACACCGGTAATGCAGAGTATGCAACCGTCGCCGCATACCCATGCCTGTGCGCGCACGCACAGGGACCAATTGCCCGTTACTCCGCAAGTAAGGGGGACCTCAAGCCCACACTCCACGAGTGAGGGGATCTCGGGCCCGTCACATTCATGACGGGAAACATGCTTGGTCACCGCGTGACCAAGCCACAACATGTTCTCAATATGCATATGCTCATCTCTTATTCATCATCAATCTTATCAAAAGACAACAACATTGTACCACAGTAAAGCATAAGCATAATTTGAGCAATCACCATACTTAAACAATCATCAAGTAAACCATCTTGCTATGCAACCTTATATCAAAAAGCACACAGACATAGCTAATCAATCACACCCATTTAACAAACAATGCACTTGCCTCAACCGTGCGAAGGTGGATGTCGAGGATAAGGTACTGCTCCCGGAGCCAAACCCACACCTGGACATACAATTGAGACATGCTAAGGCTACCATATAAGTCTAATAACACAAAATGAGCACATCGTCCACTAAACGCGATCCCCAACTCTTATTGCTAGCTGTCAGTTTTCTTTTCCAGAGAACAGCCCCCTTCGAAAAATCATAACTAAATGTACAGAAATCCAAATAGATTGATCTTGGACAATATGAAAAGGTTATTGAATTCCCCTTCTAAACCTAGTTGGTGAGGTTCTCTGATTCGGTCCTTTACTAGCCCTACCAAACCAAACTATAGAGTATCAATTCTCGCGTCGGGTCTCTGGACAGCAACGATGAAATTATCATAACTGCCTCTACGTTCGTCCGAATTTCATGATCTTTAGTTTTCCTGAAAGCTGGAAGGATTATCTACATTTTTCATTATGGTGAGACCCTCTGATTTTTCCTCTAAATACCCTCTTAAGTCGAAACACTAAAACCTGTCAGACCAACCACCATTCCACAGCACAGACTCCCTAAGAAAAAATCATAACTTTTGCTACAAAGGTCCAAATGATGTGATTCTTGTCGGCAATGAAAAGTAACGAGATAACCTACAACTCTCTAGGAGATCCCAAGTTCTAATTCGGCACTAAACAATTTCTTATTTATTAAACAAGATGACTGCAGATTCTCGTCAGGATTCTGGACAGTAAACACTAAAAATAACATAACTTTTAACTCGAATGTCGGAATCCAGTGTTCTTGGCGGCCACTGAAAGCTAAGAACAATATCCACACTTCTCTAGGAGACAGGATTCCCAAATTATGCTTCTAAGGATGCGAAAATTGCCGCGCACTAAACTGGACAGAAAAGCAATCTAGCAGCAAAATTAAACGATCTGCTAAATGAAACCGTAAACGCATCTAAAACCAAAAGAACAGCGAAGAAACCTCTTTGTTACCCTTGAAGATCGCAGGAGGAGCTGCCGGGGAGGTGGCTCAACCAAGGAAGAGGGGAGGAGAGGCTGCGCAAGGGAGAGGGGAGGAGGAGGGGCGGCGCAAGAGGGGAGAAGGGGGAAGTGGCGGCCAAGGGGACGGGTGGAGGCGCCCTAGGGTTTGCCCCCCCATATGGCCGGCCACCACCCCCACCAATGGGCTGAATTCAAGTGGGCTTGAAGCCTTGGCCCAGGTTGTCCAACCTTTACAGAAAACCCCCCTCAAACTGCTGCTAATTGTATTTTCTAATTGGTCATTTTCCTTCTTTTAATTATTCTCACCAAAACTAGATTTGGGGTATTACACTCTACCCCCCTTAAACAGAATTCATCCTCGAATTCTAACCGTAGAAATAAACGAAAGTAAACCGCGAATAGAACTTAACTTTAGTAAACAGATAACCGTTGCGAACGAAGCTGGATAAAGCTCACGCATGTGAAACCCCAATTCCCAAGTCGCCTCTCTCTCGAACTATTGGGACAAAAGCACCTTGACACAAACCAACGACTGGTGCCTCAATACTCGCCCTGACCTCTCTAACAACGCACAGGATGATACGGAAAGGTCAGTGGCTCCCGCGAAACTTCAAACTTCGGACCTCTCTGGTGCTCGCTCATCACTAGAACAAACATGACGATGCATACTCCGCGCATGGACTCAATACGGTCCTTGCCCTTTGGTACCAAACCACAGAATTTGTGCACAAGCATATGGAACGCTCGTTCTATCTTCAGTCGACCTCTTTATCCTAACTAGGAGGGTCTTCGTTAAGCAGGGACGCACAACACAACTTATTTTAATCAACTCTAATAACCAAATTCAACTGAAAACAAAGGATTCACAATGCAATTCCAACTTCCCTAAAAAACACTCAAGTCCAAAATCGAAGATCCCCAAGAAAACCCTTTTCACATTCCAACTAAGCAGTTTAGAAATAAATGCCACATAGGCCAAAAGCGAAATCACTCGAATAATCAGATTAACCCTTTTTTTTCAACTGTAAAGAACCACATATCCCGGCAAGAACCAACTCAATTTGAAATTGATATCCGTCATAAACACATAGTTCAAATAAGAACTAAGAAAATATTTCACTATTCAAGATCACACTCTTTCCCATAATTTTTCTTTTAAGATTTTAACTTTCTCTTAAATTGGCAACCTCAAACCTATGCTCTACCGAACACAAAATCCACACTTGTGCAGGGAGACTCCTCCAATCCACAATATCGTACTCTAGCCAATTTCCTTATCGAAAGAATTACTTGTCAAAATAATTTCCAACACAACTCAATATAGGTTTCACCCACCATCACATCCCATAATCCGTTAAGGATGAACAATTTAAAATTCACATCCCACACTCTCATATACTAGCCCCAAAGGATACTATCAACGATCATTCCACTACTCGGAATCCACTCTTATTCTACTACTTTTACACTGAACATACATAATTGCTAGATTGAAACATGTATATTAGATTGGCAACCTATATTGAGTTGGATCCAACTCCAAATAACTCTACCGCACTCTTTACTTTAACAAAGAAACAATTCTTTTTAACTACCACCTCACTTGCCATATCTAACAAGAAGTGCTTGTAAAACCAAATCACCTCAATCACTTAAGCACCAAATAGAACCTTCCAATACGTCACTCACTCAAACTGATTCTAGTTACAACATAAATCATGGAGCCAAAACATCGCGCACACAAATATCAAAACCTTTAATTTAAACCGCATCACGAAAGTTTTCAAGTTCTTTTATTTAGAGAACATTCAACAATATCATCACATCCACATATTGATAATCATACTAATAGCAAAGTAATACACTCATTTAACAAGAACATACTATCATATGACAATTTCGTAAAAATACGCATGTAGACCACTTATTAAATTTATCCATTCAACTATTAATGAGGATCAACATTCCACCTTATGTTCAGAATTTAGAACATAGTATCTTTAATCTTCAATAATATAGGATACATAAGACAAGGTTTCACAAGTCAATACATCTACTTTCATTCATTTCTTAATACATATAACATCAGTTTAGCATGGCAAAATTAGGTGAATCAAACATTTGAATAAGTTCATCAAGTATCTAATTAGAAGACAGATTCAAGCTTAATGTTTACTACAGCAATATTTGAACGCATCTATATCTTAACCACCTGTAGCGATTAGAATAACCGAAAGATGCCCTACATTCCAATTCATCTAATAAATTTAGTAGATTACTCGATCATAAAGATCAAATCGGTTCAACAACATTTCCACCCTTCTTGACAACAATAAGTTCTTTAACAGATATGAACAAACTCTTATCTAAATTTTTCATCATGCATCAAATACGACGACAATTCACAGTAATCAATTTCACTTCCATGGATACTAGTTAAGAATAATCTGCTTGCACAAAGCTAGTAACCCAATCTGATGACTCTTACCACAACGATTAGTTCATTTAATTAATATCCCTGACTTAATCATGACACGACATCACTTAAGGATTTTAACACATTCTTTCAGAAAAGAGATATCACACTTCAATACTCGAAACAATCCAAAAGAAATACGTAAAGCTAAAGTTTTCACATGTTAAAGAACTTGTAACAGAAAACCTTTAGTATCCAGAATACCAAGCGAATAAAGGAATCATAATTTCCAATAAGAAGGGCAGAACTCTCATGAAAAGATCAACCTTGCTGATAACCGACGTTCACACCAAAATCAACAATAGATCAGCAATCGAAGAACAAGTAGTCGACTTATGGAACCAAGAAAGACCAATGAAAGCTCATCATGAGAACTATAAACCATTACTCAAGAAATCTTCATCAACCGTAACTAATACCAGAACTGGCCAAATTCAAGATCAAGGAAGAGAATAACTTTCCTAAAGAAACTCGACATCAACACCCAACTACAGAATGGGAACTACAGAATAGGGGTAAGTACTTCTCTAATCCCCTACCCCGAACAGTGGTGTTGTCTGGCGAAACCCAGGACAACATCCATGACTTCAACTTCTCAACGTCCGTTACCAATAAGCATGACCGTTATAATCAATTATGAAAATATAGGATCATCTCATGACAATCATAGAACAAATTCATAGATATAAAATATCACAACATATCATAAATTAACAACAAGAAAAATAGTACAGAAGCAATTCAACAATTGCTCAATAAGTGAAACATAACAAAGGAAATGCGGAAGCAATAAATTTCCCAACCCCAGCTACTGTGCACAGTGTGTCATATTAATTTTTTTTATTAACCACGGACCTAAAGTTTGCTCTGATACCAACTGTAACACCCTGGTTATTCGGAAGCCAAGATGCCACCTATTTACTCTAACATTCAACACAATGCGAAAGAATATGAATAAAGTATATCAACTAATAGCAGTATTAAAATCAAACAGGACATGGTGAAGGTATCCTTCCTTCACCATCTAAATTATTTATTACAGTTCATCAATAATGAAGGTTCATATGCAGTAATAAATCAACCGTAATGTGGAGAAGGTATCCTTCCTTTACCATTTAGAATTAATTATTACAGTTCATCAATAATGAATGTAAGATAGAATTAATTTAATCTTGAACTTGAATAGGATGATGTGAATGAGTAGTGCGTGTCTACTCCCTCCCAAGTGAGCCAACATCAGGGATTACCTAAAATAAACAAACAACACAAGAATGAGTCTGTAATACCTCGTTTTCATTTAGGAAGTTTTCGGTTCGAAATCGAGTTTAAAATTCACAATTTCGACGTTTCGTCGATTCTTCTGGTTTTTGGCATGGGCCTTTGGCCAACAAGCCCAAAAGGAGGCCTTGTGGGCCAAGGGGGGCTAACTTGGAGCCCAAGGGGGCAGCCGTGGGGCCCAAGCCCACCAAGGGCCGCCATAGGGGCCTTTAGGGGCGGTGAAAACCCTAGCTCCCACCCCTTCCACCTCTTCCCCTTGTGCAGCCGCCACTTTCACCTTCCTCCTTCTTGTGCGCCACCTCCAGCAGGGTGCCGCCCTTCCTCCTCCCGTTTGGTGCTGCCCCAAGGTCCCGAGTCGCGCCCCTTCTCCCGGAGTTTTCCTCGGTGTAGAGCCCTCGTTGCCGGCCTCCCGCGTCGTTTTGGTGGTGTTTCGCAGGGTTCAGATCAAGGAGGCCGGGATCTTCACCACGGTTCGATCGTCGTGCTCCTGGGCGCCCAAGGGTAATGTATCTCGGTTGGGGTTGGTGGTTTGGTTGTAGGAGAGGAAGCGAATAGAATTGCTTGGATCAATGTCGGTCTGCTGTAGATAGCAATCTGTCCAGTATGTTGCGTGGACTGTTTCGTGACTTTAGAGGCCGAATCAGGAGTTTGGGTCTCCTGGAGAGTTGTAGGTCTTGTTCTTAGCTTTCGGTGGCCGCCAAGATCACCTCATTCCGACTTTCGAGTCAAAAGTTATGATAGATTTATTATCTGCTGTCCAGAATCCTGACGAGAAATAGCAGTCTCTGTATAGGTTGAATTATGGCCTAGTTAGAGGGTGATTCAGAGGTCTTGCCCATAACAAATTTTGAAGGTGATATCACTAGCTTTCAGGATTGATAAAGAACACCTCATTTGAATTTATAGATCAAAAGTTATGCACTTTTCTTTGTGACTGTCCAGATTGTATGTCAGTCTGTCCAGTTTGTATGTCAGTTTCTATCTTTAATTTTGACCCGTGTGCCACTTTTTGTTAAAGACAATATATGAATGTCGTGCCAACTAGGTTATTGTAGATAATTTCATAACCTTTTCAGATTGTTAAAGAACGTCCAATTTGGAGTTGTACAACAAAAGTTATGGATATTTTAATTTAGCCGATATTTCTGTCTATTAATTCAGTCAACAGATTTGAGCCGTGGGCCAAATTTTATTAGATGCAAAATCTGAACTTTTGCCCAACCAGAGTATTGTAGATATGTCAGTTAAGAATCCATGGAAATTGGTCTCACCTCATTCCGAGTTCCAGACCAATAGATATGTCAATTACCGTGCTGCTGTCCAGAATTAAGTTATGTCAGAAATCGTTGATTTCATTTTAAGTTTTGTATTAATGACTAGAGTCATCAGGGAAGCAGTGTTTAGCATCGATTAGTAGTGTTGGGTATATTATGTCCTTATTGAAATTGTTTTACTTGTTTAGGAGGTGAAGCCTCGGGTTTAGGAGTATCACCTTTGCTGACTAACGCGTCGCATCGTGGAAGGCAAGTACATTGCCACCCTTAATGATTGTGATTGATGAATGTTTATATGGTCATGCTGTGATTTGGTATGATACGAGAGAAGATGGATTGTCTATGTTCTTTCATATGGGTTGAATCCATGTTTTGTTATCATGTCTTTCAATATTCGTATTTCATTCTATGCATTCATTATGCATGTTTCATCCACGAAAGTGGATTGCAAGTCCCACCATTCCAATGTGGGCAGTGTTGGACATTATCATGTCCCGTCCACGGGAGTGGATTTGAAAGACCCATTAATTCCAGAATGGGCATGTAAGACCCATTAACTCCAAGATGGGCAATGTTGGACACCCGTATGAAACGTTCTTCATACGGAAGTGGATCCGCATTTTTGTTAAGATGCGGGCTTGAGTGAACACCGACGGGTGTTTCACCGGCTATCTGTATATGCATGTGTGCAGTCCATTCCTTTGATTTTGAGCATTCATATCATGTTTTCATTTGTAATCGGTTGTGATGTGATCGAACGATGATGAGTTTGTCTTATTCATATTGAATGATTATCTTATTGATAATCGTACTTGCTGAGTCATGGACTCACTCTTGCGTTGTTTGTTTATTTTAGGTAACCCCGATGTTGGCTCTTGGGAGGAGTAGACACGCACTATTTGTTCACAACATCAAATTCATGTTCAAGTCTAAATTTTAGTTCCATATTTCATTCGTTAACGATGAACTGTAATAATTAAATTATAATTGGAGAAGGAAGGATACCTTCTCCACGGATGTTGATTTATTACTGCTTGTGAACCTTCTTTATTGATGTTCGATATTAAATAACTTAGAAGGTGAAGGAAGGATACCTTCACCATGTCTGTTTATCTTAATCTTGTCTTTAGTTGATATACTTGTTTCAAGTTCTTCCGCATTATGGATGTATGTTAGATGTTTTAGGTGACATCTTGGCTTCCGGATAGCCAGGGTGTTACAGTTGGTATCAGAGCGGGCTTTAGGTCCGTGGTTAATAGACGAACATTAAAATGACACACTGTGCACAGTAGGTGGGGTTGGAAAATTACATTGCTTCCGCAATATCTATTATTATGTTTCATTTTGTTGAGCAATTGTTGAATTGCTTACGTACTATCATCCTTGTTGGTAATATATGATCTGCTATGATATTCAATATCTATGAACTAATAATATGATTGTCATGAGATGATCCTATATATTCATAGTTGAGTATTTCGGTGAGGCGTGATGTTATCAAATGATAAGAAGTGGAGGTCGTGGTTGTTACTCTGGGATTCACCAGTTACACCATCGTTCGTGAACGTGGATAGAGGAGTAGTTACCCAGTACCATAGTTTGGTGTTAAGCGTGAGTTGCTTTAGAAAGTTGTTCTCTTTCTTGATTTGAATTTGGCAATTCTTGTCCTGTGGTGGTTGATGAACTTCTCCGGGATTTGTGGTCCATGATAGTTATGGTTTTCCATAGATCCCTCTTGGTTCTCTGAAACAAATATTGCCTTTCAACTGTTGAGTTGTTTCTACTACTTGTGATCGTTGTCAATTGGCAAGATTGATGTTTTCTTGGTTGCTCCTTCTTTCTCATTGAAAAAGAATGACTCATTTACTCATTTGATAACTTGATTAGTGAAGAGTTTTCCACTGTAAGTTCGGTTGCTTGGGGAAAGCTTTGGCTTTATGTGTTTCTTTGGATTACTTCGAGCGTTGAGGTTTGAAGTCTCTCTTTTGCTGTAGTAAGGTGTTAGAATCCTTTTGTGATGTCTTGCCATGCTTAAATTGAGAATTTATGATTAAGCGAATAAATTGTTATGATATGAGTTACCAAGTTGGGTTATTAGCATAGTGCAAATCAATTACTCTTAACTACCATCCATGGAAGTGAAACTGATTAATTTGATATGTCCTTGTATTTGATTCATGGTGTATGTTAAATAAAGATGTCAATATCTATTAGAACCTATAGATCTTACATAAGAGCTAGATTTATCTATTTCTAGTATGCTAAAATTGTTGAAACTTGTATAAAGTACCGGATGGGTCTTTGGTGTATCGACTCATGAAACCTTGTTTGTAGGAAATTATGTTAGTGAATCTTTAATCATGTTTTGAAATGATTTCGAACAAAGGTGAAATGTGAATCTATGTTTATAAATGGTTATGTGATTGCAAATAGAATTAGTACCGTATGTATACGCGTGGTTAGTACAATCATCATTTGTTAATGAGCTATTGAAGAAAGTGTTGAGCAACACCAACAATTGAGTAGATGAATTTCGTAAGTAGTCTTTGTTAGCGTGCCTTGTGATATTGTTATTGCTTAGCATAAACTTGTTATGATAAATTTGTTTCAACCTTGTGGTTTGTGTTCCTTTGGGAAGTTTTAGGATGGAGTAATAAAGTTTGATGATTCTTGGTACTATGTATGTTGTCGATGTTATTAAATAGTCAAAAATGTGATAATGAGGTTAATTCTCGTAGTAATTTGATCACCCATGGTGATATTTCCTAAATGATCAAATTTCACAATTTGTATTCATGATCTTTTGGGGGTTCAGGCTTTATGTGGTAAATGAAGTTTATCGAGTAACGATATGTTACAATGTTGCAATGGTTCTTCAGTGATGCAAGTGTTTCGATTTTGAATACTTATTTGTTCTTATCTGTTAAGGTTCGATATTCTCTTCTTGTGAGGCTTATGCGTTCAACTGTGGACTCCACTTATGATCTGTGAGTTCATTGCTTAATTGGTTTCTTCTCTTGGTCCCATGTTCAGTGCGAGTGGTGGATGAGTTTTCTAGTTGGTGAAAATTGTTTTCATTTGTCTCTTCTTTCGAGAAAGAATCAACTCATTCTTTTCACGTGGGTCTTTTGAAGTGTTTTCTAATTGTTGTTGTGAAATTGATGTTAATACCCATAGTAATTTGATCGCCCTTGGTGATATCGTTCGATGTGAATATTTCAAGTTTAGCTTTCGTGATATTTTCTTTGAGCTCTTAAATCATCCGTAAGCGAAATTATTTTAAATAAATTAAGGTATTGGATTGTCTGTTGCTTCTTAAGAGATTTGTGTGGTTTAACTCTAAAGGCTCTTTGGTTTGAGTTGCAAGCGAGGTTGCAACCAAAGAAGTTATGTTGGTTCCTTTAAGAGGAGAATAATCTACTTGCTTTTTGAAATCTGTAATTGGAAATGTTTGAGTTTGGTGGTGAGATTATTTGGATCTCATGTTTCTTGTGTAGTTGAACTATTCGAATAAATATAACGTATGGAAGAATTTTTATTGGTTCTTAATTAGTCCTTGTGGTTTGGACTAAAGACCTTATCTTGTTCTTTGTGGCAAAGTGATGTTAGTCAAAGAATTAATTACAGTGTTAAAGGAGAGAGTGCATTATGAATATTTGAGAATTGAGTCAAGTTTTGTAACTTGTGGTTATTTGAATTGTTCATAAACTTTTGCTTTTTCACTCAAGAGTTGTCGAGTTTCAATCGCAATGTCATTCTTCTTGTTGGTGGTTATTTGCTATTCCCTTTTCGAGGATCGTGCACTCCACGGTGAACTCAATTTTCGTTTTCCCGGATCTTCGTTGCAGTTATTTCTTTTGGTCTCGTGCTCACTTGTGAGCAGTAATATTTTCTGTGTTGTGAAATTTGTTCTTGTTCGCCTCTTTCTTTTGAGAAAGGATCAACCGTTTTGTCTTTGAAAGTTTTACAACTCGTATGTTGTTGTTTGTTTGGTGGTGGTTAATTGATTGTAGGGGTGAGATTTTGCTACCCAGCTATTGGAGGAGTAATAGAAGATGAGTTGGTTTTGACTGAATCTCTTGGAGGAAGTTGATTGAGATGGAATGTTTGGTTTCGAGATAAAATCGTATATTGTCCGACTAAGTAGGACCTATGGTATAGTGTAGTTCAGAACCTTGGGTCATGTTGAAATGTTGGGGATTATCAAATGTATGGAAATCGTAATCAATTTTATCTGATAACACTATTGAAAGTATCGCGATGTGGTATGAGTGATTCTGATGATGTCAATGAGTGAGTATGTCGAATTGTGGGGATAATAGAGATTTAATCCGATGATTTCACTATTTGTTATAAGAGGAATTCGTTGTAGAGGTCTCGGAGGTTAAATTTGGGCTTTCTGTTTTCATGCTAAACTTTTGGTCACCCAAAGATTGGTGTGTGGAGGAGATAGAAAAGCTGGAGTATTCGAGTAGTGGAATGATTGTCGATAGAACCCTTTTGTTGTAGTTCATGAGCGGGTGTCTTGAAAATTTTGATGTGATATTCTTGAAAGTTGGAGGTGATGAGATTGCATGGGTTTTGAGGGCTTTGGTGCCTTCTATCAAATTAATGTCATCAATTGAAGGAGTGGTCCAGTGTGTTCAGTGGAATCAATAGAGTCTCTCCACAAAGGTGTGGATGATGTATTTCGGTTTAAGCCTAATTTGAGGATGTTAAATTAAGAGGTTTGAGCCCTGTGGTATGCGATGAATTCGAATTCCAATGTCTGAGAGAAATTTTATTCCTAAAAGAGGAATTGAGAAAAAGGATGTTTCCTTGGGTATTGAAGCGTTTTCTTGTTACTCATTTGAGCTTTATGTTGTTGAGTGGTGTCTTCTGCATTGTGAGTTGGTGTTGTGTTGGCATGTTTGCTTCTTTCCAATTCAGGCAAAACAAAAGAAGTATTTGGTTTGAGCATTCAAGTGATCTCCCCTTTGGCTTTCGTGACGTTTTTCGCAAATTGCCACTTGGAAAGTGGAAAGGTTTTCTTGATGAAACTCTGATTTCTGGATTTTACTCTTCAGTACCCAGTTGGTAACGTATAGTTGTGACGTGAATCTTTCTTATTCAGATATGTTTTGCCGGTAAAAGAGTTTCGATAGTGTGTTTCTGGTTAAAGGAGGTGATCCTTGCTTTAGTGAAAAGTTCGATTGAAAGGTGGAACACGAGTTTCGTGTTCTTCGTGCTTGTCGTGTGGTTCGGTTTCAATGGGAAGGTTAACCCAAGGTACATTGGGTTGTTTTAAGCTAGTTGGCGTATCGCGGGGTGTCTCGGGTCCATGCGTGGAGTGCGTAACGTCTTGTATGTTATCGTGTTGGGTGAGTACAGGAGATCCGAGTTTGAGTTTTCGTTTGCGCCGTTGACCATCGAGTGAGATCTTACCTTGAGTTTTCTCCGATGAGTGTACTGGAAGTACCGGGTTGGGTGTTAGTTCGGACCTCGCGTTACGTCGTTGTGTTGTGGTATTTTGATGCGAGGAGATGCTACTTGGGAAGTTGGAGTTTCGTGTGCGTGAGTTTTAACCGGTGTTGTTCACAGTGCGTGGTTACCGTTGTTTGTTCTCGATCGTGGTTGTTCTTTCTCTAAAGTGTGTTTAGATTCGGGTCGAATCTGTTAGGGGAAGAATGTAATACCTGCGTTTTCATTTAGGAAGTTTTCGGTTGAAATCGAGTTTAAAATTCACAATTTCGACGTTTTCGTCGATTCTTACAGTTTTTGGCACGGGCCTTTGGCCAACAAGCCCAAAGGAGGCCTTGTGGGCCAAGGGGCTGACTTGGAGCCCAAGGGGGCAGCCGTGGGGCCCAAGCCCACCAAGGGGCCGCCATAGGGGCCTTTAGGGGCGGTGAAAACCCTAGCTCCCACCCCTTCCACCTCTTCCCCTTGTGCAGCCGCCACTTTCACCTTCCCCTCCTTCTTGTGCGCCACCTCCAGCAGGGTGCCGCCCTTCCTCCTCCCCGTTTGGTGCTGCCCCAAGGTCCCGGAGTCGCGCCCCCTTCTCCCGGAGTTTTCCCTCGGTGTAGAGCCCTCGTTGCCGGCCTCCCGCGTTGTTTTGGTGGTGTTTCGCAAGGGTTCAGATCAAGGAGGCCGGGGATCTTCACCACGGTTCGATCGTCGTGCTCCTGGGCGCTCCAAGGGTAATGTATCTCGGTTGGGGTTGGTGGTTTGGTTGTAGGAGAGGAAACGAATAGAATTGCTTGGATCAATGTCGGTCTGCTGTCGATAGCAATCTGTCCAGTATGTTGCGTGGACTGTTTTGTGACTTTAGAGGCCGAATCAGGAGCTTGGGTCTCCTGGAGAGTTGTAGGTCTTGTTCTTAGCTTTCGGTGGCCGCCAAGATCACCTCATTCCGACTTTCGAGTCAAAAGTTATGATAGATTTATAATCTGCTGTCCAGAATCCTGACGAGAAATAGCAGTCTCTGTATAGGTTGAATTATGGCCTAGTTAGAGGGTGATTCAGAGGTCTTGCCCATAACAAATTTTGAAGGTGATATCACTAGCTTTCAGGATTGATAAAGAACACCTCATTTGGATTTATAGATCAAAAGTTATGCACTTTTCTTTGTGACTGTCCAGATTGTATGTCAGTCTGTCCAGTTTGTATGTCAGTTTCTATCTTTAATTTTGACCCGTATGCCACTTTTTGTTAAAGACAATATATGAATGTCGTGCCAACTAGGTTATTGTAGATAATTTCATAACCTTTTCAGATTGTTAAAGAACGTCCAATTTGGAGTTGTACAACAAAAGTTATGGATATTTTAATTTAGCCGATATTTCTGTCTATTAATTCAGTCAACAGATTTGAGCCGTGTGCCAAATTTTATTAGAGGCAAAATCTGAACTTTTGCCCAACCAGAGTATTGTAGATATGTCAGTTAAGAATCCATGGAAATTGGTCTCATCTCATTCCGAGTTCCAGACCAATAGATATGTCAATTACCATGCTGCTGTCCAGAATTAAGTTATGTCAGAAATTGTTGATTTCATTTTAAGTTTTGTATTAATGACTAGAGTCATCGAGGAAGCGATGTTTAGCATCGATTAGTAGTGTTGGGTATATTATGTCCTTATTGAAATTGTTTTACTTGTTTAGGAGGTGAAGCCTCGGGTTTAGAGTATCACCTTTCTTTGACTAACGCGTCGCATCGTGGAAGGCAAGTACATTGCCACCCTTAATGATTGTGATTGATGAATGTTTATATGGTCATCTTTGTGATTTGGTATGATACGAGAGAAGATGGATTGTCTATGTTCTTTCATATGGGTTGAATCCATGTTTTGTTATCATGTCTTTCAATATTCGTATTTCATTCTATGCATTCATTATGCATGTTTCATCCACGAAAGTGGATTGCAAGTCCCACCATTCCAATGTGGCGGTGTTGGACATTATCATGTCCCGTCCACGGAGTGGATTTGAAAGACCCATTAATTCGAATGGGCATGTAAGACCCATTAACTCCAAAATGGGCAATGTTGGACACCGTATGAAACGTTCTTCATACGGGAAGTGGATCCGCATTTTTGTTAAGATGCGGGCTTGAGTGAACACCGACGGGTGTTTCAGCGGCTATCTGCGATATATGCATGTGTGCAGTCCATTCCTTTGATTTTGAGCATTCATATCATGTTTTCATTTGTGTCGGTTGTGATGTGATCGAACCTGATGATGAGTTTGTCTTATTCATATTGAATGATTATCTTATTGATAACTGTACTTGCTGAGTCATGGACTCACTCTTGCGTTGTTTGTTTATTTTAGGTAACCCCTGATGTTGGCTCTTGGGAGGGAGTAGACACGCACTATTTGTTCACAACATCAAATTCATGTTCAAGTCTAAATTTTAGTTCCATATTTCATTCGTTAACGATGAACTGTAATAATTAAATTATAATTGGAGAAGGAAGGATACCTTCTCCACCTGGATGTTGATTTATTACTGCGTGTGAACCTTCTTTATTGATGTTCAGTATTAAATAACTTAGAAGGTGAAGGAAGGATACCTTCACCATGTCCTGTTTATCTTAATGATGTCTTTAGTTGATATACTTGTTTCAAGTTCTTCCGCATTATGGATGTATGTTAGATGTTTTAGGTGACATCTTGGCTTCCGGATAGTCAGGGTGTTACAGAGTCCATGACTCAGCAAGTACAGTGAAAAGAACAGAACACATATACGAACAAGACATCATCATTAAAGAATGCGAACATACACCGAATGAAAACTTACGAATGCATGAAATGAATGAATGTAATCAAAGGATGGACTGCACACATGCTTATACCGGTATAGCTAGTGACACACCCGTCGGTGTTCACTTAAGCCTGCACCTTAACAAAAGTGTGGGGATCCAAGTCCCATATGAAGAACGTTTCATACAGGTGTCCAAATCTGCCCATACTGAAATTGATGGGTCTTACGCGCCCATACTGGAATTGATGGGTCTTCCTATCCACTCCCGTGGACGAGACATGACAATGTCCAAATCTTCCCACATTGGAATGGTGGGACTTACAATCCACTCCCGTGGATAAGACATGAATTATGGATGCATTGAATGTATATGAACAATGAAGAACATCATCTCATAGCATATTTTCAACATACACGAAAGAACATAGACAGTTCATCATCTCTTGTAACACGAGGTGTCACAACATAATCATGTAGGCATTCATCAATCACAACCATTAAAAGTAGCAAAGTACTTTAACTTCCTAGTTGTGGAGTTGTTCTGAAAATTCAGTCTTCATTATGAAATTTGCCTTGAAAGTTGACTTAGTTGCGGACCTTGATTCTCTGTATAGCCTACCTTGCGAGCCCCATATCTCAAACATCAGAACTCCAAATTAGGTCAATAAGGACTCTAAATTGTACTATGAAAAACGATCTACAACTTTGTAGTTATAAGGTTTTCCAATCGAAGCCGTTCCAGTCGCGAAAATCACGTTGCAAGATGATTACCGATTCTGTCCCGTTTCTTTGCGAGGCAAAAAAGGAATCTCTCAATCTCCTTATTTTCTCTGTAACTAAACGGGATATTACACACTCCCCGTCTCTCCCTCCGAGCTCGCCGTATTTTGAGCTCGAAGCCGCCAGCCACCGAAGGTCGTCGCCGCCTCTAGCGCCGCCTCCGAGCACCTTCAACCGCCACCGCCTCCACCTTCGCCATCGCCGCACCGCGGGCCACCTCGTGCGCACCTCCCCGTCCCCGGACCGCCCCCGGAGCACCGTCGCCGCCTTAGCCCTCTCCTCGTCGCCGCCTTTATCGCTCGCCGCCGACCCTCCGGTGACGCCGCGTCCTCAAGCCGCGTCGTCGAGACCTAGCTGCCGGTGCCCTCGCCGCCGGCCGCCGCGCAGCCAAACGCCGGCGACCATCGGGCCCCGAGCGCCGCCGGCTCAGGTGCCGACGTGGCCATCCAGGTGGCCGCCACCTCGCCTCCACCTCAGCGCCCCGTCACCCCTCCGCCCTACGTGGTCATCCACGTGGCACTCCTGCCCCCCCCTCTTTTCCAAAGTTTCGTGAACCCAGTCCACGTGCACCCTCTCACTGATAGTGGGCCCCACATGTCAGTTTCTTTTTCTTTCATTTTTCTTTCGGCCGAATTTCCTCTACTGACGTCAGCTGACATCATATTTACCTTTTCCTTTACAAAAGTAATTCCAAAAAATCAGAAAATCCCTAAATCCACCATTTCATGTGTTTTCAATCTTCGGAAGGCCATAACTTCTTCGTTCGAACTCCGATTCGAGTGATTCAAGTTTCTAAATTCATCTAAAATCGCCCTCTTTCTGTTAATGCTAATTTGGTATTTATTTGGAATTTATTTGGAGATATTGTATTTATTTTGCTCTTTTCGTACGTGTAGAAACCGACTTTTCAGAAGATTTCTCGGACCCGACGACCGAAGCACCTCAACTCTTCAACGAAGGCAAGTTATAGACCTTTGATCATGTTGAACCCATTTTACAAAACTATATTGCTTGATATAAACATGCATTGCTAATTTTATATTAAATGGTTTTGGGAGTGGATAATTGCCTAATTGATGTATGCCTCCTTGATAAATTGCAAATGACATGTATCCTTGAATGACATAAATCTTTGGACACCATAGGAAGGTTTATATTAGTTGGACATTGATAAATCACCAACGCAGGTATCGTTTTATGCTTAGCCATGCTATAGTTGTGCGTTGAGACTCATGATCACATTACTCATATGAATAAACTTGACTAAATGAATTATGGAATCGTGGCGCGGCTACTGTTGTTAAAAGATGTTGTGCCAAGGCTTGGGTGTTCTTCGGCTGGGTCGAACCAAAAATGTTTTATGCTCGGGCGAGTGGGCGGTGGTAAGTGTGGGTGCCGTAACGCACATTGGGACATGGATTAGTCTCGCCTGAGCAGCTAACTAAGGACTTAACCTTGAACCATTGATCTGGATCATACCGTGCAACCACATGTCTAGACTGGGATAGACCTGGCCAACTAATTAGCAATGTCTTGGGTCGATTCTGTTTTGGATGAGAACGGCGCAAGAGGGGGCATGAATCTGGCAGGAGTAAGACCCATTAGAAGCGAATCCTTAGCGAGCAGAACCGAGTCAAGACAGAACTTTGTAAAGGCCTTGTCACGTGCTCTAGACTGCTTACCCAAGGTAGTGAGTGGTGGCATAGATATATGCCGGACAAACTAGAGAATTCGTGTCTTGTGGGAAAAGTGTACAACCTCTGCAGAGTGTATAAAAACTATTCGAATAGCCGTGTCCCAAGTTATGGACATGCCGGAGATTTCACGCAAGGGGTAGATGTTTTCTATAAAATGGTGGAATTGATGGTTTGGAAGGAAAGGTTGGGTTGATCTCTTGTTGTTTCAAAGAACTGAATTATTTATGTATTAACCTTTTAAATTATGCTTTTAATCTACTTACTGTATTTACTGTAAATACTGCTTTCTGCAAATTAAACATAGAGCTGTCCTTGTCTAGCCTCGCATGAATAATAATTGCATACTTTTCCCTATGACTTGCTGAGTACATTCAAAGTACTCACGGTTTGCGCCCTATGTGATTAATCCCCACAGAAGAACCAGAGAATTCAGAGTATTATGAAGAGGAGTATCCTGAAGACTTTGCGAACTAGGTCGCGTCCTCCACTCGATTACCTGTGGGCATGTCGTGTGGCCTCCACGAGATATTATGCTTCTGCTATAAGTTGTCTTTTGTTGCTAAGCCCTGTGTGGCGCACTCTGTAAGACTTGACCATGAGGTCCTTTTGCTACTAAGTAATATTAATTTGTCTGCTTCATCGTTATTTTGTTGTATGGTTGTGATTACACTGATGTTGTAACTGTGCGAGCTAGCTACTGATCTGGGATTAGTTCAGAATGCACAGAGGGTCCTAGGGTTGTATACCCGAGGTCCTGACAGTTATCTATACCGGAGGTTCCAACTAACAGATATAGCATATATAAGTATTCCAACTTGCAATTTGATTAAGACAAATCAAAACTGGCTATTCGTTACTATAACATCCATAGCAACTAAAACTCTAGGATATAGATCAAGAGCATCCAAAAACATCTATCAGTTTATTACAGTTTACTCCAAGCAAAGCAATAATCATAAAGTGTACTTTAAGTAATTCATTCAACAACTAATTAATATTCTTTCGCATTCCATCGTGGGTAGATCGTGCGATAGTACAACAAGGCTAATCCTTCTTTTCCCCCATGCATGCCGATCTCGTAAGGGTACCTAAAACACAACAAACAACAAGAGGTGAGTCCAAAGACTCAGCAAATATAATAAATGGCATAAACAGCATACATGCATGTAATCTCATCAACTGTATTACACAAACCACACACCAATTACTTTACATACACATGCTATGCAATATGCTCAACATGTTGTTTATCTTTCTCTTTCTCTTTTGCATTTTACCGGTAATGCAAAGTGCGCATCTGACGATGCACACCCATGCCTGTGCCATCTGGCACAGGGACCATTGCCCATACTCCGCAAGTATGGGGACCTAAGCCCATGCTCTACAAGCATGGGCACGTTTAGCCCATCATAAACATGCCGGAGATCTCAACAATTGCTTGGTCATCACATGACCAAGACTTCAATAAGCCATCATGATGCATATGTATGAAATCTCAAATTAATATAAACATGCATCCGCAGCAACATTGCATATGAATAATCTATTCATACTACAAATGCTTATAATCAAGACTTCATAACCTTCAAACATCCAAGAATAACACTTTACTCACTGCACTGGAAACCATGAACATTACCAAACATACCACCATAACAATCATGGATAACACAAATACTCCTAGTATTTATCAAACATTGCCATTCAATGATATCTATAATATCCATCATTATACTTGCCTTAACCGCGAGGGACGTGCAGAAGGTGCTACCTCCGGGATCAAACCACCACCTGAATATATTTATAACACACGCTGAGATAACAGTAGTAGACCAAACAAACTATATAAAAACAATCACTAACTCGCAAAAGCGTCTAACCCGATTCCAACCCCAAATCCTAAACGTCAATCTGTCTCCTCGGTGGACAGTTATATACAAAAATCCATATCTATTGGCACAGGAGTCCAAATGAGGTGTTCTTGGACTTTCTGGAAATTTAATTAAATTCCCAACTAAACCTAGTTGAGGGTTCCTTCTAAATCGGCCATCTAATACCCCTACCAAGCCAAATTAAAAGACATCAATATTTATGTTGAGTTCTCTGGACAGTACACTAAAACCACCATAACTTTTGCTATGAAAGTCCAAATATTGCGTTCTTTAGCTCTATGAAAAGGTATGGAAATTACCTACATTTTTTGTTATATCGAGATCCTCTGATTTCCTCTTTAACTAATGGATTAACCCAGTTTTCTACAAACTGTCTGGATGCTGACAGATTAGCAGGACAGCGACACTAAACAAATCATAACTTTTTATCCGTACGTCGGAATTAGGTGAACTCAGCGGCCACCGAAAGCTAAGAACATAATTTAAATAGCTCTAGGAGATCAAAACTCTTAATTCGGCCTCTAAACACACGAAACTGACCGCGCAATAATCTGGACAAAATTGAATCTATAGTAGGTAGACTTCGATCCAACCAAAACTAATCGGTTTCCCTTCTACGACTAATCAAACAACGACATTCGATAAAAGTTACCCTTGGATCACCTAGGAAGACAATGGTTGCTTCTCGACGACGGTCCCCACCTTCTTGATCCGCGAGGCCGCAAAGATTCAATCAATCCTTCGCGAGAGGCCGGCAACGAGGAGATCGGCACCAAGGGGTAGCTCCCGGAGATGGAATCGCAACACCAATGGGGTGGGGCGGCACCAAAGGTGTGGGAGAGGGGGCGGCTCCATGCTGGTTGTGGCGCAAGATGGAGGAGGGGAGGGGAGAGGGGGCGGCCAAGGTGGGGAGGGAGAGGGAAAAGTGGCGGGGGGGTGTGCTAGGGTTTCCCCCCTTATTGGCCGGCCACTAATGGGCCATGGGCCCCACGACTGCCCCTCCCTTTGGGCTTCATGGCTGCCCCCCTTGGCCCACAGGGCCCCCTCTTGGCTTGTTAGCCAAAGGCCTAAGTCCAAAACTAGAAGAGTAGACGAACCGTTGAAATAATCTCTATTAAAAAAATTCGAATTCGAACTGAATTCTTTCTAAACGAAAATGGAGTATTTCAAATCTTTTTTGTAATAGAGCAGTAAAGTCATGTGGAGACGGTAGTAAATCTCTTTTGGTGATGCAGTAAATATTTTTTAGCAAATGCGCAAGGAGGTTTTTATTTGCAAGACTTATATCATTGTGTTACCCCTGTCATCACTAAGTTACCATTGAAAACCGTTCGTGAATAGGAGCTTTGAATCAAAAGTTATTTGCTAATACAAGAAAATAAACATTCATGTACAAAATATGGAACTGATTGTTTGCTAGTTAGTTGTCTACTTGTCTGTACTAGCTGGCTAAGATGGCAGTAAAGTCATGTGAAGGTTGTAGTCAATATCTTTTAGTGATGCAGTAAATCTTTTTTAGTAAACACGCAGAGAGGCTTTCATATGTGAGACTTATATCATTTTGTTGCCCTCGTTGTCACCAAGCTACCAGTGAAAATCCTTCGTAAATCGGAGCTTCTAATCAAAAGTCATTACAAAAACAAGAAAAGAAATATTCGTATACAAAACAAGTAACCGATTGTTTACTAGTTGGTTGTCTACTTGTCTGTACTAGTTGGCTAAGATGGCAATAAAGTAATGTGGAGGTTTTAGTCATGTAGTAAATCTTTTTAGTAAATGCATAGAAAGGTTTTTATTTGCGAGACTTATATCATTATGTTACCCCCGTCGTCACCAAGCTATCGGTGAAAATCGTTCGTGAATCGGAGTTTCCAATCAAATGTTATTTGCGAAAACAATAAAATAAACATTCATGTACAAAACATGGAACTGATTGTTTGCTAGTTAGTTGTCTACTTGTCTGTACTAGTTGGCTAAGATGGCAGCAAAGTCATGTGAAGGTTGTAGTAAATATCTTTTAGCGATGCTGTAAATATTTTTTAGTAGACGCATAGAGAGGTTTTTATATGGGAGACTTATATCATTCTGTTATCCTCGTCGTCACCAAGCTACTAGTGAAAACCATTCGTGAATCGGAACTTCAATCAAAAGTTATTGCTAAAACAAGATAAAGACACATTCACATAGAAAACAAGGAAGTGATTGTTTCCTAGTTGGTTGTCTACTTGTCTATACTAGTTGGCAAAGATGGTAGTAAAGTTATGTGAAGGTGGTAGTAAATCTCTTTTAACGATGTAGTAAATCTTTTTTAGTAAACACACAGAGATGTTTTTAGTACAAGTTGCAGCTGTAGATGGAAAGGGGGCGGGAGGTAATTTGCCCCCACCGGAGCCGGAACCGGAGCCGAAGAGGAAGCACCGGGACGATGGGGAGTGGGAGGATTAGGGTTCCGACAATCCTTGGATGCCTACAACATCTCCAATCCTCGGGAGGCTAGGCTAGGCTAGGGTTCCTAGTTCCTACCTTCATCGACGCAAGTTCAAAATCAAGAACCCACAAGGCCACGACTAGCTCTAGGAACAGCACATGCAGGGCGAAGGGGCGCGGAGGGAAAGGGAGAGCCAGAGAGGAAGAGTGGGAGGGGAGGCAGCGCGGTGCGGCGCCAACCCTGAGGGAGGAGGCGGCGTAGGCCGGCGCTGAGGGAGGGAGGCAGGCGAAGCCGAAGCGCCAGTGGCATGGCGTGCAGCAGTGGCACACTTGGGCTTTCACCAGAGGAAATTGCGTCCATGGAGGCGGTTGCCTCAAGCCAATCGGAAGGGCAAGGCAGAGTTCCGTCATTAGGCTTCATGCCAACCAGTGCAAAAAGGTCGAGGCAATCTATATCAGGAGTGTGGGAGAATTTCAATAGGATAACCAAGCAAGACGCATAGGGAAATGAGGTACCATATGCTATTTGCAAAATGTCGCAATGAATTATTTGCAAGGTCTATAGGTGGAACGAAGCACTTGATTAGACATGCTACAAGATGTAAGGCCAAGCAAGGATTGGTGATGAGGTAGAAGCAACTGCAGTACAACCTCGATGGTACGGTACGTAGCTGGGACTACGATCCCGAGGTAACCTATCAATCTCTCTGTTGTTTAATTGCTTATGAGGATTTACCGTTAGGCTTTGGAGAGTCTTTTGCTTTCCAAAATTACATTAGGATTATACATAATCCTAGATTTTCTTCTGTTTCTAAATATACAACAACTAGGGATCTAGTAAAATACTATAATGAATGTTGTAATAAAATAAAGAAACTATTTAGTACATGCACATTTTCGGTGGCCCTGACCTCAGACATATGGAGTGGTTGGGCTAGGGAGGATTATCTTAGTGTAGTTGCTCATTATGTTAATAACAATTGGGTAATGGAGAAGAGAATTATAGCTTTGAAATTAATTGATGTAGCACACACGGGTGACAATATTGTGAACTGTATTATTAAAGTCGTGAAAGACTTTGGTCTTACAGACAAAATATTCTCAATTACTATAGGGCCATGGATATTCTTACTCCAATGTTGAGTATATACGCCGATTCCTTCTTGCTACATCAACGATGCGCTTGTTATATTATCAACCTTATAGTCAAATGTGGTTTGAAGAGGTTGAATCCGTATATTAAAGATTTTCGTGATGCGATTTTTTTCTTGAATAATTCTAACGTAAGATTAGGCCAATATAAGAACTTCTGCAGGGCGATGGGTGTACGTCCAAGAAAGTTCGGTTTGGACATGCCTGTAAGGTGGAACTGTACTTACCTGATGCTTAACAGTCTTACCATACAATAGCACTTTTTCTATTTCTATTCAAATGCACTATCAGAGCACGGACAGTAGTATACTATTGACTGAGAAATATTGGTTCGTTGCTGAGAAGATATTGTCATTTTTAGAAATTTTTATGAGGCCACTATTGCTTTGTCCGCTGTGTACTATGAAGGGATACAGGTAGGCCGCACTAACTGGCATTTCAAAAATTCTACAACATAATCTAGGATGCCATGCAAGTAAGAGATCATATATCATTACCACTAGATGCATAGTGCAGCGGAAGAAGAGTTGGAGTAGCCTGATCCAACGTTGAGCGCGTCGATGTAGTGGTAGTAGTCGATCAGTAGTGTCCTCGATGCCGATCGTCTCCTCCAACAACAAATCGCCTTCCTTATTGAAGATCGTGGATCGCCCTTTAGCGCAATAGCAACCGCAGCAGTGCCTCTACGGTATCGACACATCCAGGGATGGAACACCGTACGCCGGTGTGCTAGCACCAACTCGCACGGTAGGGCTCTCGACAAGATGGTGGCTAGGTTTTTGGTAGAGCCACTCACGTCGTTCTCGCCTCTTGTCCCAACAGCCTCATGCATCCCCTTATATAGGGTCCATAACGGATCATATCTGAACACATTTATTACAACCCGTTAAGTTTGTGACCCTGTAGGTTCATGCGTAATCGGTTGTGACTCAGAAACATCTTTCTGACCACGGGTCGTTAGCGCTTCTTAGTAGGGCATAAGGACTCCCGAATACACATAAATTAGATCGGAAGAACCTTAATGCAATATGATCTACAACTAGGTCCTCATCACCTACAACCAGCTCGTATCTCTATACGATTAGTTTATATTTAGTCATGACTAGTTCGTAACACCTCACGACTAGTTTACAACCATTTAGTGATTATGTTCGACCAGACTACGACCAGCTCGTATCTTGTCGAACTGAATGACCTGCTTGTATATTATCCCTTTGCCTCATGATAACTAGTTGAACTCGAGGTGAGATAAATTATCATCCATGGACTATTCAATACTTTCTCGATCTAGTGACGGATTATACATCATCATTGCTCAAGACCAACTAATGACACATAAAATCATAACAATCTCAATAGTGTCTCATGGTGGGTCAATCCAATACCATGTTTTCTAACAAGTGTTCACATTATTGATTTGATATATCTATATCCATGACCGGTGAAATATAGTCATCAATAAATACATGTGTTGGTCGATAAGTCACTAGTATTCCAACCAATGACGTCCGATCACGGATACATTTAGAATGACATCATATAAGTTAAGAGCTTCACCAACAAGTCACATTCTTGTTAATATTTATAACTGATAAATCATTCAAGGAACTGAATAACATTTATTCAATAACTCATCAACATAGACGTGATACAATCATCTCTATGATTGCCTCTAGGGCATATCACCAATAGTCTCCCACTTGCACTAGAGTCAATCATACAGGTATCGAATACCCATAGCACTTGTATGCACCTCATCCTTAGGTTGTGGGAGAGGCTTTGTCTACGATCAGCAATATTTAAATCCGTGTGCACTTTGTATATCTTCACATCACCTCTTTCAACAATCTCACGAATAATGTGATATCGTCTAAGTATGTGTTTGGATTTTTGATGCGATCTAGGCTCCTTAGCTTGTGCAATGGCTCCACTATTATCACAATAGATATCCATTGGACTGGAAGCACTAGAAACCACACCAAGTTTATTAATGAACTTCCTAATCCATACGGCTTCTTTTACAGCTTCGAAAACCACAATGTACTCAGTCTCTGTTGTAGAATCAACAACTGTTCCTTACTTAGAACTTTTCCAGCTCATTGCTCCTCCATTAAGACAAAACATAAACCCAAACTGCGATCTGAAATCATCCTTGTCAGTTTGGAAGCTAGCATTAGTGTAACCACTTACGACTAGCTCTTCCTCACGACCATAAACAAGGAATGCATCCTTAGTCCTTCTCAAGTACTTTACAGTATTCTTGACTGCTATCCAATGACCTTCACCAGGATCTGACTGATATGTGCTAGTAACACTTAGGGCATACGACACATCTAGTCGTGTACAAAGCATGACATACATGATAGATCCTATAGCCGAAGAATATGGGATACTACTCATATTGTCTCGCTCATCAGTGGTCGAAGGACACTGACTCTTGCTAAGACTAATGCCATGTGCCATTGGCAAGAAACATTTCTTGTAGTCTTGCATGTTGAACTGCTTCAACACCTTGTCAATATACATATCTTGGCTTAATCCAATTAGTGTTTTACATTTATCCCTATAGATCCTTATGTCTAAAATATATGCTATATCTCCTAAATCTTTCATTGAGAAACTATTTTTTAATGAAGTTTTAACATATTTAAGCATAGGAATATCATTTCCGACCAGTAGTATGTTATCCACATACAAGATCAGAAACACAATCTTGCTCCCACTAACTTTCTTGTAAACACAAGGTTCTTCTTCATTCTTAATGAAGTCAAACCCTTTGACCACTTCATCAAAACGAATGTTCTAACTCCGAGATGCTTGCTTTAATCCATAAATGGATTTCTGAAGCTTGCATACCTTTCTAGCTTCCTGTGGATCGACAAACCCTCAGATTGTGTCATGTACACATCCTCACTTAGGTTTCCATTTAGGAAAGCCATTTTGACATTCATTTGCCATATCTTATAATCGAAATATGCAGCAATAGCTAGAATAATTCGAATAGACTTAAGCATAGCGACAGGTGACAAGGTGTAACATCCCAAATTTCTGGTGTTTTTGAAGATTTTCAAAATTTAAAGTAACAATTTGATTTTACTAAGTTGCGAAAGCTTAACTTGAAAATTTAGAAAAAAAACATTTAATTTGAATTAACCAAACTTTAATTAAATTAAATTTGGTTTATTTGAGTTTTATTAGATTTAAAAGTCAAAATTATTATTTTAAGGCTTTTATTGCATTTTCTGGAATTTAGAAATGGTTTTTCTTTTAAACCAAAATTAAAATCTATTTTATTTGCAAAATCAAAAACCAAAGTATGGTTAAAAGTATTTTTATTAAGTCCTAAATAATTCTAGGATCTTTGTGAATTTTTCTAGAATTTTTGGACTATTTTAACTATTTTCTAAAAAGGCTTTGTTTTTCTAGTATTTACTTTATTCAAAAACTCTTTTAAAACCTCTTAACCTCTTTGGGCCGAATTCACCCTCTCGGCTCGTTTCTCCTTTCTCGCCCTCGAGCCCAACCTTCTTCGGCCCACTCCGCGTGTGCAGCCCACCCCCGCTCCTGCCCCTCTCTCACTGCCAGACGGGGCCACCTGTCAACCTCAGCCCCCATTCTTCCCCTTGCCTTTCTTCTCCGTGCGCAGCGCCCCCCTAGCGCTGCCATTGACAGGACACGAGCTTCCATTGCATCCCGCGATTTCCTCCCTTTCTTCGCCTGTTTTAGCACGCCATGAATTCCCCATTTCCTGCCGCGCTCACCCATGCCGTCACTTCTCGTCTTCTCCGCGCGGATCCTCCAGAGCACGCAACTCCTTCGCGAGAGCCCACTGGCATCCCGCGCTGTTCTTCCACCTCTGGACCTCCCCAAGCCCTACTTAAGTGCGCACCCGAGAGACCTTGGCCGCCTCTCCCATTTCCCCCTGTTTTCCCTCTCTCTCTCTCGCGCGCGCTCTCCTTCGGTCGCAATCCGAGCTTTCGCCGCTAGCCACCGAGCTCGTCTACTTGCCTTTCGCGCTGCCGCCTTGACGCCTCCGCTGCCGTTGACCCCACCTCTGGCACCACGTCATCGAGGGGCACCCTGTGCACACCTCTTCATTACCGGGCCCCCTCGGGAACGACGCCTCCGCCTTTCAACCGCCATCGCCACCTTTGTTCCGCTCGTCGCCGGCCACTGCATCATGCATCGTCGTCGAGGTCGCGCGCGCCATGTTCACCGTGAACTTCCCTTCCACCCGGTGTCCTCGCCGCTGACGGAGCCCCCGTCATTCGCCGGCGACACTCGGGCCGTGCGCACCGCCGCCTCGGGCGCTGACATGGCAGTGCCACGTGGCGCTCCGTCAACGCCACATCAGCCTATTATACTTGCGTGGCGCCCCGTCAAGCCCACGTGGCTTTTCTCTCCTTTTCTCTTTGAAAATTGATTCGGCCAAAAACCAAATCTTCAGGGCTGATGTCAGCCGACATCATAAACCCCTTTTTCTTTACAAGAATAATTCTAAAAATCAGGAAAATCCGGATTTCTTCATTTTATGTGATTTTCAAACTTCTAAAGGTCGTATCTTCTCCGTTCGAACTCCGATTTGAGTGATTCAAATTTATAAATTTATCTAAATTCCTTATATTTCTGTTAGTATTTATTTTATAATTATTTGGAATTTATTTGGGATTATTTTATTTATTTGGCTCTTTTCGTACGAATAGATTCTGGCATTTCGGACGAATTCTTGGACCCGGCGACCGAAGCTCCTCAACTCTTCAACGAAGTCAAGTCGCAGACCTTTGACCATGTCATACCCACTTTATAAAACTATATTGTTTGATATAAATATGCATTGCTATTTTTATAATAAATAGTTTCGGGAATAGTTAATTGCCTAATTGTTGTATGCCTCCTTGAATAATTTCTATTGACATGTACCCTTGAATTACATAAATCCTTGGACACCATAGGATGGGTTATTTTAGTTGGACATATTTTAGTACCAACTTGGGTATCGTATATGCTTAGCCATACTTTAGCTATCCGATGGGGGTCATTATCACATATCCATAATGATTAATTTTGACTTAATAATATATGGAATGATGGTGTGATATCACTGTTGCGCAACTGTGGTGTGATGTCATAGTTGTGACGATTTGTGGTGCGATGCCGCCTTTATAAAATTTTGTGCCATGGCGGGGGTCGCCTTTGGCTTGGGTGAATAAAATGATTTATGCTTGGGCGAGTGGTCGGTGGCAAAGGTGGGATGCACGAGGCATGATGCGGGAGGCATGTTTTTGGGTGCGAGAGGCACTTGGGTGCGCGAGGCACATGGGATGAGGTAGTCTCGCCTGAGCAACCACCAAGGACTTAACTTCGTAAGCCATTGATCTGGGCCATGCCGTGCAACCACATGTTTAGGATGGGGTGGACCTGGCCAACTAAATAGCAATGTTTTGATTCGGTTCTGTTTTGGTTGGGAACGGCGCAAGAGGGGGCCAGGAAGGCGAGTCCTTAGCGAGCCGTACCAAGTCAAAATAGAACTTTGTAAAGGCCTTGTCACGTAATCTAGACTGCTCACCTAAGGTAGTGAGTGTAATATCCCGTTTAAAAATAAAACAAATAAGTGATTAGTACTGAAATTAAATAGAATTAGAAAAGAAAAATTCAGAAGTTAGAAAGAGTATTAGAACTGGGCCTTGGCCCATAGCTTTTGGCCCAAGCGAGGAACCACTTAAAAGGGAGGCAAACCCTAGCCCTACATTGTAGTGGAGTATCAGAGCACGATGCTACTGATGGCCGCCTGTAGCACCTCCTCCCATGGCAGCCCCTCCCGCCCGGCAGCTCCTCCACCGGCGCCTCCACGTGCACGACTCTCCCGGTGCACGACTCCCGCCGCCGGCCATGGGAGGAGGAAGGAGGTGAGTAGAGGAGGCCGTCTTGGGGGTGGAGATCGTCGTTGTCTCGTCGTTCGTCAAGGGTAACCGCTGTCCCATCGTCTAGATGTTTAATTGTTGTTTTTCTAGCAATGTCGGGTTTAGATCGCGTTCTGTCCAGATTAGTGCGTGGCTGTTTTCGTATCCTTAGAAGCAGAATATGGAGACCCCATCTCCTAGAGATATGTGGGGTTTGTTCTTAGGTTTAAGTGGCCGCCAAGAACGCCCAAATCCGATTAACGGTTAGAAAGTTATGATTTGTTTAGTGCTGCTGTCCCAAAATCCTGACGAGAATCTGCAGTTAACTTGTTAATTAAGTAAGAATTTGATAAGTGCCGAATTGGAACTTGGGATCTCCTCGAGAGTTGTAGGATATCTCGTTATCTTTCATTACCGATAAGAATCACATCATTTGGACCTGTGTAGCAAAAGTTATGATTTTATTCTTATTGGGTCTATGCTGTGGAATGGTTGCTGGTCTGACAGGTTTTAGTGTTTCGACCTAAGCGTATATTTAGAGGACAAATCAGAGGGTCTCGCCATAACGAAAAATGTAGATAATCCTTCCAGATTTCAGGAAAAGTAAAGATCATGAAATTCGGATGAATGTATAGAAAGTTATGATAGTTTTATTGTTGCTGTCCAGAGACCCGACGCAAAAAATTGATGCTTTATTGAATGGCTTGGTAGGGCTAGTAAAGGGCCGAATCAGAGAACCTCACCAACTAGGTTTAGAAGGGGAATTCAATAACCTTTTCATAATGTCCAAGATCATTTCATTTGGATTTCTGTACAAGAAGTTATGATTTTTTTCGAAGGGGGTTGTTCTCTGGAAAGGAAATCTGGCAGCCGATAATAGAGTCGGGGGTCGCGTCGAGTGGACGATGAGTTCATTTGTGATTACAGTTTTGTTATTAGACCTACATGGTAGCCTTAGCATATCTCATTTATATGTCCAGGTGTGGGTTTGGCTTCGGGAGCAGTACCTTATCCTCGACATCCACCTTCGCACGGTTGAGGCAAGTACAATTTTAGTAGACAGATGTTGAATGAGTGTTGAATTGATTGTTTGTGGTGAATGTCATTGTTTAGTTAGTTTGAGTATGGAAGTGGCTTATATATGATCCTGTTACTGAAATGCATCTCTATGATGAAGTATGCTTATGAATGTTTTTGTTACCTGTATTGCAAGTGCATTAAGGAATAGCATTGAACTTATTGAGTGGAGTCTTGTGTTATATTAGATAATGTTTGGTGTGAACCATGAATGTTGTTGCGATGTGAAAATTATAGTTCGTGTGTAGTGGTGCATATGTTATATACTACGCATTGATGTTGGAAAAGTATGATACCTAAGGATGAGAAAGTTGTATTATGAATAGTCTACTTGTATGCCATGAAGATGTGAATGCATTTGTTCATTTATTGTTCTTATTGAAATTGCATACACACGCATCATGTTGGCATTTGTGGGCTCGGTCACGAGTTGACCATGCTATTCTTGAGATCCCGTCATAATGATGACGGGCAAAGATCCCCATGCTCGTGGAGCCATGGGCCTAGATCCCCACATTGGTGGTATGTGGGCAATTGGTCCCTTTGCTAAAGGCACAGTGCATGGGTGTGCATTGACGGATGCACACTCCGCGTCTGAGTGTAATGCTAAGAGACAAAGTAAAGGATAAAGTGAAAGTTGAGCATCTTGCATAGCATGTGCATGGTTTATCCTAAATGTTGTGAAGTGTATTGAGTTGTTGAATTACCATTAAGAATGTTGTCTTTGATTATAGTGTACTTCTTTGAGTCATCGAACTCACCCTTGTTGTTGTTGTTTGTTTAGGTACCTCTCAAAAAGGGCGCGACATGCATGGGAGGGCATAGTTATAGTTTTGAAGCACTGCCACGAACATTGAGATTATAATTCAATAAAGTTAATCATGCTTAAATAATGAATAAACTGCTTAAGGGCTTCTCTTTTGGTTATGCCTTATGTTGGATTTGTGTAATAGCGTTGATTAGCATAATATGGATGTCTTTATGATTATGTTTTGAATTGGAAGACTGGTTAATTGATTATTGTTATTGTTTCTTGTGCGAACCTCGGTATGATTATTTATACAAAGGAGGTTCTCACAAATTTTTTGTAAAGTGCCTTAGAATTAATTTGTTTTATGCTATTATGGTAGCATTCCGGGCTCATGATGGGTGGGGTGTTCTGATTGGTATCGAGCGGGCTTTAGGTCCGTGGTAGTTGAAATATTAAATTGACACACTTGTGCGTGAGGTGGGTTGGGTTTTTGCATTGCATATACGCTTCCGTTATGTTGTATTGTTGATCTCTGTTATGATCAGATATATCTATAGTATTATACCAAGGTTATTAGGTGTGGGGATAACCCATGTTGAGAGATTGGGGTCGTGGTTGTGGCCCTGGGCTTTACCAGGCTACACTATCGTTCATAGTAGGGTAATAGTATCTTTGGAGAGGTTGTTCTCTTTCCTAATTTTGATTTGGTCTACTCTGGTTCAATCGTGCTTGATGAATTTCTCTTGGATTAGTAGTTCCTTCCGGTTGATGCGTTTCCACTGATTTAATTTGACCCTTTAAAGCAAGCCTTGTTCTTCCAACTGTTGAGCTGCTTGCAGTTGATGGGTTTCAATTGGTTTATAATTGTTTTATAGAGCAAATGTTGTCTTTTCTGACACTTGAGCTATTCTTGCTATTTGTGAATGTCGTCATTGGAAAAAAAATTTCCTTATTATGAGAGTTCTACCTTCTTGTTGGCACACTTGACCCATTTATTCGCTTGGCATTGCGGGTAATGAAAGTTTTTTTGTTGCAAGTTCCTTAACCTGTGAAACCTTTGGCTTATGTATTTCTCTTGGATTATTTCGAGTGATTAAGTTCTATGCCTCTTTTCCTAAAAAAAAAAGTTAAAACTCTATTGCGGTGTCTTGTTGTGATTAAATGGGAGGTGGTAATCATCTAGATTAATTGTTATAGCATAAATTATCAAGAAGGGACATTTGCGTGGAGTATAATTGGTTTTAACCCAGAGCTTTGTAATTGAAGTTGATTAAGTGGATGCTGTCTTTTAGTAGTTCTTGATGAACTGTGAGTAAAGGTATGCTTACACCTACTAGGAATCCGAGATTTATTAAAAAAAAATGTGAGGTATTGATGATCTTACATAATCACAAGATTGAAACCTCACGTATATCGGATTAGAGGAATGTTGAGGTAGTACTCTGAAAACCGGTGATTAAAGGAGATGGTGTTATTAAATCTTTAGTTAAACCCTAAGTACATAGTGGAATGTTGACTTTGTGTTCATAAATGGATAGGTGATGGTAAATGGTAGGGCCCTATGAGCATACGTGATGAATACCATTGTCGATTGTTAGTGATAGATGAAGTGTGTGTTGAGCAAGCACTAATAGTTGGATGGATAAATGATAAGTGATATCTGAAATCGTGTTTTGCGAAATTGTTATTTGATAAGCATGATGTTGTTGAAAGAGGTTTATTTTAACCGTATGGGTTGTATTTCTTTTGGAGAGGTTGAAGATGGGATCAGAGGCTCGGATGACTTTCACTAAGAGTGTATTATTTCGTTGTTAATGTGATTGTCAATAAGGGATTATGAAGATAATAGTGAATGTTTTGTATGAAGGGATTGGATCGCTTGCCTGACACGGATTAGGTGAAAAGGTTTCTAGTTTTGGGTCTAGGATCTTTCAGACCTCATGTTGATATGGTAACTGAATTTGTTTTGAGCAACATGAAATGTTGAGAGGTTTTTTTTTAGCTCCCTAGTGATCTGTATGATGTGGTCTTCAAATCTCTTCTTGGTGGAGTTGGCATGGTGACGCTGTACCCAAAGAAAGTTGCTTTCTTTGTTAAAGGAAAAATGGAGTCAAGTTTTGTAACTTGCTGGTTATTGAAGTTTGTTTAAAGATTTTGATCTTACTCATAAGAGTTTTTCCCGAATCTCAAAAGCAAAGTTTTATTTCCGTTTGAGGCTTGTTATTCTCTGCTTGTGGGACGTGTGCCCTCAATTATGATTTTATCAGTTTATTCTCGAGATCATTGTTATTTGATTGTCTCTCTTGATCTTCTAATTACTGTAAGTGGTAACGTTTTCCTTCGCGCTGAAATTTATTTCTATTTGCCTCTTCTTCTAAGAAAGGGTTAATCGAACTAAGTTGCAAAGTATCTTCGGATGTGATCTGGCAATGAAATAGTGGTGGTCTAGTGGATGACCTGTGAACCTTTGGGAGAGGCATTGAGTAATAAATTGGTTTATTGAACCTTAGAGAGGATTTGATTTAAATAGGGTGTTTGACTTTGGAGTTAACAGATTTCGTGGTCGCAACTAGGAGGACCTATAGCGAGATGTGGTCAAGGTTGCGCACAATGTGGCAGAACATTAGAGTTAGCAAGTATGGATAACTTGATCAAGAACATATTTATGTATGGATGTTAGTGATTGAGTATGTTTGAATCCTAGTCAATTAGTTAGGGTTTTGTGAATGGGTATATTGTGGTCGAGTAGCCGCTTTTGCTTGGTGTGGGTTGGAGAAGGTCTAAGATTGATGAAACGAGTTAACTTGAGTGGTTACTTGATTGGTGACGAATGCTAACATTAATAACTAAGGTTATTGTTGAGTGTATGAAATTCGAGTCTTGGATCCGAGGGTTACCTATCAAGAATACCGAAAATTTATTGTAAGAGTCTTAGAGGTTGAATTGGGTTTTACATTTTCACGCTAGCATCTTGGTTCCCCGTGATTAGGTTCCAAGAGATATGGTGAACTTTGATAGAATCTTTTGGATGCACTAAATGAGCGTGAATGTGGTAAATTTCAAGTCGATTATCCCTAAAAGATTGAGATGATGTGATTGTGGCAGAAATCTATATTGTGGTGTGTTGGGAGTTATTTATCAAAGTAATTCCTTTGTGTAGAGAAGTTGATCAGAGTATGTTATTATGGGTTGGAAGAATCTCTCTACATAGGCGTGGAATATGTGTTCACCTTGAGCATAGCTTTGAGGTTGCCAAACTAAAGGAAATGAATTAGTATGTTATGTGATGATTGGAATCTCATGGTTTAAGAGAAAATTGAAGTCTTACAAGAAAGTTTGAAAAAAAAAGGGTATTATTCTCGAAAATGAAATGTTTCCCCGGTTTTTATTTGAGCATAGTCTCTATGACAGGTGCCAAATATAAATTGGGAAGATTCTCCTTGGTTTGCCTGATTCTTTTTAGTTTAAAAAAAATGGTTATTTTGGTCATTTGAGTGATTTCGCCTTTCGCTATTGTGGTGTTTGCTGGCAACCTGCCAACTTGAAAGGTGGAAAAGTTTTCTTGATATATTTATTGATTTTGGATTGAGCTTTTCTAGTGGGAGATGGTTTTGAGTTGGATGCATTATGACAGCTTGGTTTTCCGTTGAGTTCTTCGGATAAGTGAGTTGGTAGGCGAGTTCTTTGTACGTCCCTTGTCAAAGGAGATCTGCTTGCATAGGTAAAGTGATCGACCGAGAGTTGGAATTAGAGTTCCGTGTGTTTTGTGCAGATGGTGTAATTCGGTACAAAGGGAAGTTTAACCAAAGGTGTGTTGGATAGGTTCCGATAGTTACTGAGTTTTGTAGATTGGCATATCGTTAGGACCATTTCGAGTACATGCGCGAGTACGCAATGTCTTGTATATTCAGTCTTGAGTGAGTACATGAGAGGTCCAAGTTTGAGATTTTGTTAGAGTGTTGGCCAACAAATAAGAACCTACCTTTGAGTCCCGTGTGTTGAGTGTACTGTAAAGGTCGAGACTAGTGTTGAGGTGTAAGAGGTTAGTATCCGTCAAGGCGATGTGATCCCATAAGTCCGAGAGGAAGCAACTTGTGAATTGGAATCTTGTATGAGCGAACAGAATACAGAGTTGTTTACTTCGAGTACGTGTTAATTGTGATTAATTTCAGTTGTGGTGTTCTTGCAAATAGAACGACAAGTAGAATTCGGGGTCGAATTCTGTTTAAGGGGGGTAGAATGTAATATCCCGTTTAAAAATAAAACAAATAAGTGATTAGTACTGAAATTAAATAGAATTAGAAAAGAAAAATTCAGAAGTTAGAAAGAGTATTAGAACTGGGCCTTCGCCCATAGCTTTTGGCCCAACGAGGAACCACTTAAAGGGGGAGGCAAACCCTAGCCCTACATTGTAGTGAGTATCTGAGCATGACGCTCTGAGAGCCGCTGCACTATAGCACCTCCTCCCATGGCAGCCCCTCCCCGCCCTGGCAGCTCCTCCACCGGGGCCTCCCTGTGCACGACTCCCCGCCGCCGGCCATGGGAGGAGGAAGGAGGTGAGTAGAGGAGGCCATCTTGGGGGGTGGAGATCGTCGTCGTCTACGTCGTTCGTCAAGGGTAACCGCTGTCCCATCGTCTAGATGTTTAATTGTTGTTTTTCTAGCAATGTCGGGTTTAGATCGCGTTTTGTCCAGATTAGTGTGTGGCTGTTTTCGTATCCTTAGAAGCAGAATCTGGAGACCCCATCTCCTAGAGATATGTGGGGTTTGTTCTTAGGTTTAAGTGGCCACCAAGAACGCCCAAATCCGATTAACGGTTAGAAAGTTATGATTTGTTTAGTGCTGCTGTCCCAAAATCCTGACGAGAATCTGCAGTTAACTTGTTAATTAAGTAAGAATTTGATAAGTGCCGAATTGGAACTTGGGATCTCCTAGAGAGTTGTAGGATATCTCGTTATCTTTCATTGCCGACAAGAATCACGTCATTTGGACCTCTGTAGCAAAAGTTATGATTTTATTCTTATTGGGTCTATGCTGTGGAATGGTTGCTGGTCTGACAGGTTTTAGTGTTTCGACCTAAGCGTATATTTAGAGGACAAATCAGAGGGTCTCGCTATAACAAAAAATGTAGATAATCCTTCCAGCTTTCAGGAAAAGTAAAGATCATGAAATTCGGATGAATGTATAGAACGTTATGATAGTTTTATTGTTGCTGTCCAGAGACCCGACGCAAAAAATTGATGCTTTGTTGAATGGCTTGGTAGGGCTAGTAAAGGGCCGAATCAGAGAACCTCACCAACTAGGTTTAGAAGGGGAATTCAATAACCTTTTCAGAATGTCCAAGATCATTTCATTTGGATTTCTGTACAAGAAGTTATGATTTTTTTGAAGGGGCTGTTCTCTGAAAGGAAATCTGGCAGCCGATAATAGAGTCGGGATCGCGTCAGTGGGCGATGAGTTCATTTGTGATTACAGTTTTGTTATTAGACCTACATGGTAGCCTTAGCATGTCTCATTTATATGTCCAGTGTGGGTTTGGCTTCGGGAGCAGTACCTTATCCTCGACATCCACCTTCGCACGGTTGAGGCAAGTACAATTTTAGTAGACAGATGTTGAATGAGTGTTGAATTGATTGTTTGTGGTGAATGTCATTTGTTTAGTTAGTTTGAGTATGGAAGTGGCTTATATATGATCCTGTTACTGAAATGCATCTCTATGATGAAGTATGCTTATGAATGTTTTTGTTACTGTATTGCAAGTGCATTAAGGAATAGCATTGAACTTATTGAGTGGAGTCTTGTGTTATATTAGATAATGTTTGGTGTGAACCATGAATCTTTGTTGCGATGTGAAAATTATAGTTCGTGTGTAGTGGTGCATATGTTATATACTACGCATTGATGTTGGAAAAGTATGATACCTAAGGATGAGAAAGTTGTATTATGAATAGTCTACTTGTATGCCATGAAGATGTGAATGCATTTGTTCATTTATTGTTCTTATTGAAATTGCATACACACGCATCATGTTGGCATTTGTGGGCTCGGTCACGAGTTGACCATGCTATTCTTGAGATCCCGTCATAATGATGACGGGCAAAGATCCCCATGCTCGTGGAGCATGGGCCTAGATCCCCACATTGGTGGTATGTGGGCATTGGTCCCCGTGCTAGAAGGCACGAGGCATGGGTGTGCATTGACGGATGCACACTCCGCGTCTGAGTGTAATGCTAAGAGACAAAGTAAAGGATAAAGTGAAAGTTGAGCATCTTGCATAGCATGTGCATGGTTTATCCTAAATGTTGTGAAGTGTATTGAGTTGTTGAATTACCATTAAGAATGTTGTCTTTGATTATAGTGTACTTGTGAGTCATCGAACTCACCCTTGTTGTTGTTGTTTGTTTAGGTACCTCTCAAAAGGCGCGACATGCATGGGAGGGCATAGTTATAGTTTTGAAGCAACGCCACGAACATTGAGATTATAATTCAATAAAGTTAATCATGCTTAAATAACTGAATAAACTGCTTAAGGGCTTCTCTTTTGGTTATGCCTTATGTTGGATTTGTGTAATAGCGTTGATTAGCATAATATGGATGTCTTTATGATTATGTTTTGAATTGGAAGACTGGTTAATTGATTATTGTTATTGTTTCTTGTGCGAACCTCCGGTATGATTATTTATACAAAGGAGGTTCTGCCGAAATTTTTTTTGTAAAGTGCCTTAGAATTAATTTGTTTTATGCTATTATGGTAGCATTCTAGGCTCATGATGGGCTGGGGTGTTACAGTGAGCGTTGGTATCGACGAATGCCAAACAAACTAGAGAAGTCGTGTCTTGTGGGTAAAGCTGTACAACCTTTGTAGAGTGTAAAACTATTCGAATAGCCGTGTCCCCAGTTATAGACAATGCCTGGTGATTTCACACGAGGGGTAGATTTTTATAAAAACTGTTGGAGTGCTGGTTTGGATGGAATGGATGGGAAGTGAACGGGGTGTTCACTAGTTGTTGTAAAAGAAACTAGTTACTTATGTATCAATATTTTTAACTTGTGCTTTTCATTCTACTTACTATATTTCCAGTCAATACTGCTTTCTACAAAATAACTATAAAGCTATCCTTGTCAATCCCTACATGAATATTATTTGCATACATTTCTCTACGACTCGTTGAGTACATTCAAAGTACTCACGGCTTTATGCCCTCTGGTTGATCAATCTCTACAGAAGAATCTGGACGCACCGCACTCTTGGAAGAAGAGTACGTTGAAGACTATGCGAATTAGGTTGCGTCCTCCACTCGATTGCCTGTGGGCATGTCGGGTGGCCACCACGAGTTATTTTGGTTCTGCTGCAAGCTTACTCTGAGATCTTTAGCCTTGCGTGGCAAACTCTATAAGACTTGACCATAAGGTCCTTTGCTACTTATTAATATTAATTTGTCTGCTTCATCTTGATCGGGTTGTATGGATATGATTTCATCTATGTTGAAACTGTGCGAGCTAGCTACTGATCTAGTATTAGTTCAGAATGCACAAAGGGTTTCGGGGTTGCATACCCGGGGTCCCGACATAAGGTTTCATCATAATCAACACCCTGAATTTATTTGAAACCCTTCATGACTAGTTGTGCCTTATGAATGTGTACATTTCCATCCATATCAATATTTTTCTTATAAACCCATTTACACTCAATGGTTTTAACACCATCAAGTGGGTCAACCAAGTTCCAAACTTGATTGTCATACATGGATTTTATCTCTAATCTCATGACCTCAAGCCATGACTCAGAGTGTGGGTCTATCATCGCTTTCTCATAAGACTTAGGCTCATCATTATTTAATAATAAAACGTCATGCCCATACCTTATTGGCAATTGACGTGGCCTTTAAGATCTATGTGGGGCTGATCCTCGTCATAGGTTCTACAACATTTTGTTCATCCTGTAGAGGTTCAGTAGGGGTTGAAATATTTTTAGATGTTTTTTGAATTTCTTCGAGTTGCACCTTACTCCCACTGACTCCTTTGGAAAGAAACTCTTTCTCTAAGAAGACACTATTTCGGGCAACAAATACTTTGTCATCATCCCGCTTATAAAAGTAATAACTTTTAGTTTCCTTAGGATACCCCATAAAGAAACACTTATCCGACTTGGGTGTGAGTTTATCAGATGTTACTCAAAACCCCATATCTTGAGAAAAGACAATCCAGAACACTTCCCGGTCTATATCTCATATGGTGTCTTCTCTACTATTTTTTGTGGAACCCTATTTAAAGTGAAAGCCGTTATTTCTAGAGCGTATCCCCAGAAATACAATGGAAGATTATATTGGCTCATCATTGACCGAACCATGTCTAACAATGTTCGATTCCATCATTCAGACACCCCATTCTATTGAGGCGTTCCCGGCGGAGTAAGTTGTGGAACAATTCCACATTGCTTTAGATGATCACCAAACTCATGGCTCAAACATCCACCTCCACGATCTGATCATAGATATTTAATTGTCTTGCCAAGTTGATTATGTACTTCATTATGGAATTCTTTGAACTTTTCAAAGGATTTTGACTTATGCCTCATTAAGTAGATGTATCCATATCTACTAAAGTCATCAATAAAAGTTATGATGTATTGAAAACCAACTCTAGTCGGAGTGCTCATTGGTCCACATACATCCGAATGTATTACGACCAGTAAGTCACTTTCCCTCTCACCTCTGGTTGTGAAAGGCACCCTTGTCATCTTGCCAAGTAAACAAGATAAGTAAGTTTCAAATAATTCAGAATCAAATGAGTTTAGAAGACCATCTTTATAGAGCTTCATCATGTGCTTCTCATTTATATGACCTAGACGACAATGCCAAATAAAAGTGGGATTCAAATCATTAGGTCAAAGTCCCTTAGCATTAATGTTATAGATAGACATATCCACAAGATTTAAAACATATAATTTATTCACCAACGGAGCATGGCCACAAAGCATATCTTCAAAATAAATTGAACAACAATTGTTCTTTATTCTAAACTCATAACCTTCTGCTCCTAAATATGAAGTATAAATAATGTTTTTGCTTAAGGCAGGAACATAATAACAATTATTTAATTCCATAACTAATCCTAAGGGTAAAACTAATGGTAAAGTGCTAATATCTAATGCAGCAACTCTTGCTCCATTGCCCACGCGGAGATCAACATCTCCTCTTGCCAAACTTCTACTCCTTATCAATCCTTGCATCGAATTGCAAATATCAGCAACCGATCCGGTATCAAATACCCAAGAACTGTTCGGAGAAATGGCAATATTAATTTCTATAACATTTATACCTGAACTATAAGTCTTACTTCTTTTGTTCTTTTTCATCTCTGCCAAGTACTTCTTACAATTTCTCTTCCAATGCTCAGTCTCATAACAGTGATAACATTCTGTGTCAGGTTTAAGACCCAGCTTGAGCTTCTTAAGCTTAGCCTTGAGACTCTCGATCTCATCTTGAGTCTTTCCCTTGCCTTTTTCCTTTCCCCCAGATTTACCCTTCTTCTTGAAGCTAGTAGTCTTTTGAACCATCATCACATGATTAGAACTTTTCTTGATGCTCTCCTCAGCACCTTTAAGCATGTCATGCAACTCGGTCATTGATTTCTCCATGTCATTCATATGAAAATTCAATCAAATAGGCTCAAAGCTCGCAGAGAGCAATTGGAGAATGACATCAGTAACCAACTTTTGGCTAAGGGGAAAACCAAGTTTTTTCAAGCTGTCAATGTTACCAATCATCTTGATCACATAAGGACTGACTGAGCTACCTTCTAACAGCCCACAAGAAAACAATGCCTTGGAGGTATTGTACTTCTCTGTCCTTGCCTGGTCCTGAAACATACCTTACAAACCCACAATCATATTGTAAGTGTTGTGGTCTCATATTGCTTCTAAAGCTCAGAGTTCATGGTCGCAAGCATAAGGCAGTGTACATCGACTGCATCATTGTAATGCTTCTCATAAGCATTCTTTTTAGCATGAGTAGTATCAGCATTCGGTTTCTGAGGATAAAGACCCTCTAGAATATATTTCTTCTTTTCTTGTTTGAGAACAATTCCCAAATTTTGAAACCAATCAATGAAATTTGTTCCATTCAACTTTTCTTTCTCAAGAATAGATCGAAAATTAAAGGTAGGTGTGGAGGAAGTACTAGGTATGCAAAAATTCAACACTATGTTTATCTAAGATCTTCTATTAAAAAATTTAATAAAAGATACTCCCACTATATATTCTAAACCAAGTTTCCCTCTAACTTCACATAGTGGGTTCAAGATCCACATATCATTAAGTCCTAGTGAGCTTTGGTATCACTGCTAGAAACCTAGTGATTTTGGTAAGCAACCCCATACTAACCATATCTCATATGAATCTTGTTGTTGGGCAGCATCATTATGCCTTGACGACCAACACTATGCCCCAAGCCCCAAAACTATTTTGGTAGTCTTGTCAAGTTAAACCAATACTATGCATATGGGTGTCTGACACCTACCCCATCTTATTAAGATAGTTAATGGCACCCTACATTGGTAAACCTACCAATTAACAATCAAAATCTTGATAGGCGCAGTAATTGGAAAGATATCAAATTTACTTAATTTTTCTTGAGAGATACTATTCTACCATGTTAAAACATCTAATGATAAAACATGATCAATAGCATAACAGGAATAAAATAAACATTCACAAATAATCATATTAAACTGTGAAATAGTATAGCCCTTAACATGACGATATCCACCATGCTTCCTGTCCTCCAACCATCTTGCTTGAAATCTCCGAACGCATTCATCTACTACGCAATTACTCCTAAAAGTCATTACATATGATAATATCAAGCATCACATGTAGCTCACTGGCTACCTCACAGCATGACGCGTAGGCCATGAAAATCCATTCATGCATCACATACACAATAGGCTATAGTATTCACATCAATCCCTGCAACAAGTGTTATGTATAGAATCCAATTCTATCGGGTGACATGAACATATAATACTATATGACACGGTAACGATTCTGAACCAATCTGGTCACCGCTCCCACACGACCACACACTGCAGCAAACCCCAAAGGTCGAATTCCGACAGGTAGGAGTATCATGCAATGTGGTCGTGAACAAGTGCAGTAAACCATCTGGTGCTCTCAATTCATACCCCGCAAACCCATTTACTATCGTCGAAAACCGATCAATCTTATCGACCAGTACCTAGACCGTTCTATCCATATGAACCGATCAAGGTTACCAGACCCAACAAGTAATAGAACTAATATATTACTGCAACATATCAAGTATATGCGATCGATCTAGATCAAAAACTACGTAAGATGGCTCTGATACCACTGAAGGGATACGAGTAGGCTACATTAGCTGGCAATTAAAAAATTCTATGGATGCGACGCAAGCAAGAGATCATAGATCGTTAACACTAGACACACAATGTAGGGGAAAAGAGTTAGAGCAGCCTAATCCAACGTCGAGCGCGTTGATGTAGTGGTTGTAGTTGATCGTCCAGCGTCCTCGATGCCGATTATCTCCTCTAGCAACCAATCTCCTTCCTTGTTGACGATCGTGGATCGCCCTTGAGCACAACAGCAACCGCAGCAGCGCCTCTATGATATCCACATGTCCAGGGATGGAACACCGTATGCCAGTGTGCTAGCACCAACTCACACAGTAGAGTTCTTGAGAAGATGATAGCTAGGGTTTTGGTGGAGCAACTCACGTCGTTCTCGCCTCTTGTCCCAATAGCCTCGTGCAACCCCTTATATAGGGCCCATGACGGATCTTATCCGAATACGTTTTTCCAACCCATCAAGTGTGTGACCCTGTAAGTTCATGCATAATTGGTTGTGACTCGAAAACACCTTTCCGACCATGGGTCGTTAGATGTTCCTAGCATAACATAAATTCTAGCGGACGAACCTTAATGCAATATGATCTACAACAAGGTCCTCATCAGCTACAACCAGCTTGTATCTCTATACGACTAGTTTATATTTAGTCATGACCAGTTCGTAATACCTTACGACCAGTTTACGACCACTTAGTGATTATGTTCGACCAGACTACGACCAGCTCGTATCACCATACGACTAGTCTGTATCTTGTCGAACTAAACGACCTGCTTATGTATTCTCCCTTTGCCTCACGATATCTGGTTGAACTCTAGGTGAGATATATTGTTATCAATGGATTGTTTAATACTTTCTCGATCAAGTGACAGATAATTTCATATGGTCGACTATTCGACCACTAGTGGTATGGCCATGCACTTTTTTATCTAACCACACTGAGGGGCCTAGAGATATCTCTCCTGTTATGTTAGGAGAGACAAATCCTATATCCAACCAGTCACATCCCTCCGCATGTTTCATAGCATACCCAAAAGCTACCTCTATAACTACCCAGTTACGGAGTACCATTTGGCAACCCCTAAGTGTACTATTACACATGTAGGAAACCATATTGATCTCAGGTCTAAGGATTATACATCATCATTGCTTGAGACCAACTGATGACACATAAAATCAAAATAATCTCAATAGTGTCTCAAGGTGGGTCAATCCAATACCATGTTCTCTAACGTGTGTTCACATTGTTGATTCTATATCCATGACTGGTGAAACATGGTCATCAATCAATACATGTGCAGGGTGATAATTCACTAGTGTCCTGACCAGTGATGTCCGACCAGGGATACATTTAGAATGGCATCATATAAGTTAAAGAGCTTCACCAACAAGTCACATACTTGTTAATCTTTATAACTGATAAATCATTCAAGGAATTGAATAACATTTATTCACTAACTCATAAACATAGACATGATACAATCATCTCTGTTATTGCCTCTAAGGCATATCACCAACATACTATCCAACATCTCCTATCATTGTGTATAGTATTGTACAGATTGCTACCCAATTGAAAATACATGAAAATGACTTAGTTTTATGTGATGCTATTGTTTCCATAAAATCTAAATACCTTAAATATTGGAGAGAAATCCCTTACCTACATGTATTTGCATTTCTTTTAGATCCTAAAGGTAAAATTGATGCATTTGGTAGTGTACTTGTTCTTTTTAGCAATGCTACAGGGCTAGGCCATACTAACTATTTTGCAGAAGTTCATTCTCGGTTATACGAGGTTTACCAAAGGTATGAAAATAAGTTCCGGGGAGTCCGCTCGCAATGATCTCCAGTAGCCCCCACCTCAAGTAGCAAGACAAATATGTGGGGCAAGATGTTCGGTGGCTCTTCCTCTAGGTCCGGGTCTTCTTCTTCTTCTACATCGTCGCCTGCTCAGCCAAGACCCACAAGGAGTGGAGAACTATCCACTTATCTGGACAGCGACATGGTGGATTTCAACTTAGAAGGCTTCAAAATTTTGCAATGGTGGCAAGCCCATAAGTTAACATATCATGTGCTCTCCATACTTGTACGTGATGTGTTAACTATTCCTGTCTCGACGGTTTCCTTCGATTCAGCTTTCAGTCTTTTTGAAAGAATATTGGAGGAGAGAAAAACAGGTCTCACAAGTGAGATGGTGGAGATACTTCTAACTGTGAAGAACTAGGAACAAGCTAATTCACAAACACGACACTCTGTGGAAAATCCAGAGTTGTCGGAGGTGTTCAAAAATCTTTACTTAGACAATGACACGTAGAACAAGAATGTATGTAGAGCAACAGGTTGTACTCTTTTTCCTTTTCCAAGGTTTTCCCATTTTGAGTTTTTACTTGGCGAAGGTTTTAACGAGGTAGCCATTTGAACATTAATGATGCTCTTTATTACATTTTCAATATGATTGTCTCATTTTTTTTTCAATTTTCATATCTATTTGTAAATTCTACACATTTTTCTGATTTTTTCGGGCCTAACGAGCTAAATGGGCCAGTCTTGGCCCAGCGTGCCAAATAAGCTCATGTTGGCCCAGCACGCCACGAACGGCCGATGGGCCATGCCTGGGCGGCTTCCCAGGTACATGGTCCAGCACGGCACGGCCCATCCAATAGCCGTGTCAGGATGGGCCGTGCCAGCTTGTGCCCGTGCCGTGTCGAGCCAGGACGCTCATTTGGCCAGCTCTACTCTATTCATTAAAATAATATAGCCTTCCCCCATCCATTCCGTTGGGCCTCTATACCGACACGGTCGGCCGCTCTCCATCGATGTGGCTGAAAACCTCCGCTTTCGCGCCACGTGTAAGCCCTGGCGTGAGTGCACCGACGACCCTCACACACACCGCAAACGGGACCGCCTCTTTTGGATCGTGGTCTCCTACTACGCCTTGCCTATGACAGAAATGTCGCTTCCATTGATGTCCACGCCAAAGTCCTCCTCTGGGAGCTCTCCACCCACCACCATTTCGGCTCGGCCGACGGTCTACTCCACCTAGGCCTACTAATGGGTTGAGACCCGGTCCAAACCCGGCCCAACCCACTTCAATGCAACACATCAACCCAACTCAAAACCTGCCCCGCCCTGACCTAACCCATGTACAATTCCAACTCTAACCAACCCAACCCAATTTTCTCAATATGAGTCCAACCCTTTTCTAACCCATTTCCAACCCATTCTCCAATCCATCGGCTTGTTTCCTTCTTCTTAACTACATGGAAATCTACTTGAACAATTCACACACCTGTAACAGGTGGTTTTCGTTACAGAAACTGCTAACAAGGCACAAATGCTTAGCTACATACCATATATACTACGCCTACACAGATAAGCATTATGTTGTCTACAATCCGAACTACGGGAGTATATTCCAAAGGAAAAGATAGACAAATATTCACCCAAAGCAAACAGAACTAGTAGAACATCCCAAAATCGTCGTAAAGCTAGATTTTAATCGAATTATCGAAAGCCTCCAGCACGCATCACCCGACACCCATGATGGACAGATCTGGTCACAAGTCAAATTCAGTCATAGTACCTAAAAATGTGATTCTGGAACAGGGCATACAACTACCTTCTTAAAGAAAATATGAGTGAAAATTCTGGAGTCTATAGGTTAAAAGTTCAAACAGAGCACATAAACAGGGATCAGTTTGCTTGACTTGTAAAAGCTACTTCTGGACAGTAGCTTTCTTGCTTAAAAGGCATTCTAGCTTGAGATTATTGATCTTTGTAGCAAGGATGAAGTTATTATCTATTAAACCTCCTGCAACCACAATAAAGGAATAATTATAAACAAGCCTTATGGTGGTTTCTTTTATTGTGCTTATGATTTTTTAGAACGGCTTCCCATTACAAACCTATAATAATTAACAAGCAAACATGTGCGCCTTCTCTCAAAGGGGAAAAACAAAGGTGTACTTCCAATTGATACCTTCACTTCCTCTAAAAAATGATATTTTTCACACGTTTTTTTTTTATGTCTGGTCCGTTTTTATTTTTCACTTCCTCTAAAAAATAATGCCTAAACAAAGGATGTGGTTTGACTAAAAGATAAATAATGAGAATTGAGAAAACCTATGTAACACCCCAGCCCAACATGAGTATGGAATGCTACTAAGCTAACAATACAATAAGTTTAAAACCATGACACTTAACTAAATTCCGGCCAAGGTAGTTAGAATCGCGATCCTACTCTTAGAATCTTACGATTCTATGAACCCACGACAGCCTGTCGATCCAAATCGCACCGTGAATCGGAATCAGGTAGAATCGTGGTAGAGTCGCGATCCAAATCGTAGAATCGCGTAGAATCGTGTAGAATCGCAGAGTAGAGTCGTGGTAGAGTCGCTTGGACAAAAAAATTGCATTTTTTTGCATTTTTTTTTTTAGTCGTGGTTTGTCGATATTTTATTTTAGAGCAAAATTTATTGATATTAATTTCTGAGAATGAAACTATAAATATCAGTATGGTAATGCTAGTACAAATATTTATAATATGACATGAGCAATGTTGAGCTTGATAATGATAAGCTATTTTTATTCCTGTCTGTCTAGCTGCTTTTAAGGAACATGCAAGTGTTGCAATTAGATATTGATTTACAAAAGTTGTAAACATTTCTCATGTAATTGTAGTAAACTAGTCATTGGTTGTTCTCCTGTAGTTCAGAACTATATCACCTATCATGTCAGTACCATTATGCTTTTCTGTTGTGCAATAAAAAGTGCTTTGTCCCTTTTTGGATTATAAGTAAGTGGTAAACCATATAAAAATCATACAAAATTATAGTATAGATATTAAATATGTGTATTTTTACAATTCCGTAGAATCACCGATTCTACGATTCGATCCTACCGGCGGCAAATCGATCAAACTTAGGATCTCGACTCTGACTACCTTGATTCCGGCAGAACCTCCTTTGTTTAGCTAACTATACCAAGGGTACCAACAAGCACAATTATCAAAATTAAACAAACTGACATTCAGTATAAACTATAGAAAATCAAGATGTGCTAAACGACTATAGCATAATCACAAATATCCAAAAGATGTCACTCATCATTATTACAAATAATCTAATGCGTAAACATAACCATAATGCAAGTAAAGGGGACCTCAAGCCCACACTCCACAAGTGTGGGGACCTCAAGCCCGTCATATACATGACGGGGACCTCAAAGATATCCATGCTTGGCCACCACATGACCAAACCTCAACATGATCCGAATATGCACATGCATAGTTACTCTATTCATCATCAACATGCCAAAAGCAATAACATCATACATGAGTAGAACTTAGTCATGCTTTGAGCATTCACCATTATTAATACACAAATCATGCCAATCACCATGCATCGCTATCATGAAATAAATACACGCAAACATGGTCAAGCATTCACAATTAATCTATCAATCAATGTAGTTGCCTCAACCGTGCGAGAGCGAAGGACGCGAAGAGGACGCTGCCCCCGGAACCAATCCCCCACCTGAAGTTAAGTTAACAAGAACTCTAAGATAACAATACTAGACCAAAACAAAGCTAGAAGGACTTACGAAAAACTATACTCTCTCGCGCAACCCCAACTCCAAAATCCTAAACAGCAGTCTGTCCCGTCGACAGACAGTCATAATAAAAAATTCATATCTTTTAGTATAGAGATCCAAATGGGGTGTTATTGGACTCCCTAGAAAGCTTATCAAATCCTCCATCTAAACCAAGTTGGTGAGCCATCCAGATTCGGTAATTTTCTACCCCTACCAAGCTGATGAACAGAACAGCTAATTCACGCCGGGTTTCTGGACAGAGATATTAAAACTATCATAACTTTCAGTATAATTATCCAAATTTTGTGTTCTTTAGCTTCCTCGCAATCTAAGACAATTATCTACATCTTTCATTATAGTGAGACCTCCCAGAAATTCCTTTAGCTATCCTCTTATGTCTGATTACTAAAACCTATCAGAATTGTAGCAGATTTACGGAATAGCAGCGCTACAAAATTCATAAATCCTAAACCGCTCGTCCAAACGATGTGATCTAATACTCTATTGAAAGCTAGCGACGTCGCCACAAATCTCTAGGAGGCGGCCAGACCAGAATCTGCACTTAACTTCCTCAAAAACGTCGACCATTACTGGCTGTCCTAAACAAATCTATTACCGACGTCGCCCAATTAATCAAATACACCACCAAAAGAATGGGGATCGGGATTACCCTTGAAGAACTCACTGTCGAACGCGATGAACACCACGTGATCCCTCTTCTTCTCCCTTCTCTCTTCTCCCCTTCCTTCTTCTTCTTCTTGGTCGGCAACACCCAAAGGAGGCGGGGTGGATACTATTCACAGGGGGTACTGTAGCACGCCATGCTACAGTGCCACCCTAGGTTTTCCCCTCCTTTTATTGGTGGTCGGCCCCTCATGGGCCTCCTGGGCCAAAGCCTGAGGCCCAGGTTGCCGAAGAATTGCAAAAACTCCCTTTAATTCTCTGTTAATTCTATTTTTTTCTAGTTGGTCCTTCTCCCTAATTCTTTCTTTTCACTTAAATAGACTTGGGGTATTACATCCTACCAGTGAAATATAAAGTTTGATTCATTTAAGTGACCACATCAAAATCAAAATAAATTAGCGAACATAACCATATGAATAACTTACTAACTGAGTGGGTCCAAACATCAATTTTCACATTATTCTAAACAACAAGATGAAGATCTGGGTGGTGACCTGGGAAAGCATAAACATACTTTGCTCACATTGTTATTGAAACAAAAATATGTGCCAATAAATTTGTTAAGCTGTGTGTGAAGCTAAAAAATTCATGACCAATTTTAGTGGTTTGTTCATAGTGGAATGTAAAATAAACTCTCTCAATGTGCTAAATATAATTACAGCGTGTAATTAGAACAAATGTAATGAATGCATACCAAAATCTGAACAAAAATAGGTAGATTGATTTTGACACCATGGATATATCATGGGGAATCTATCTTCTCAAATGTTGGGAGTCGTTGATCATTCATATATCATCATAGAAATTGTAGGATAATTTCCCAAGTTTGATGAGAGCTAGCTTGCTCGCTTTCCTGTCTATTTCGTCGCATTCAGACAATAATCTTATGAGCATAAGCAGTTAATGACATTGTGCAAATACTATCATATTGCATTATAGAATAGTTTGTTGTAGCTCGACTTGCTATCTTTTGTATTGTGCTCACGATATTCTTATATGCTTACTCCAAATTTGCATATGGGCACATTGCATTATACAAATCATAACTCCAAAATTGCATGTATATCGCTTACCCCTAACGTGTAAGATCCATAGGTCAAGACAATGGTTGTGGCTCTGTAACATCCCTAATTTGCAGAGTTTTTGAAAAAAATCAAAACTTAAAAGTAACCATTCGGTTTAATTAACTTGCAAAAAGCTTAACTTGAAATTTTGAAATCAAAAACTATTTAACTTGAATTAATCAGACTTCAATTAAATTACAAAGTGGTTTATCTGAGTTTTCTGGATTTTATTTGGATTTTAAGTCTTTTCTTGCTTTTTCTGGATTTTAGAATTGGTTTTTCCTTTTGTCTGAAGTTAAAATCTATTTTGTTTGCAAAATTAAAAGCTAAAGTATAGTTAAAAGTATTTTTATTAAGTTCTAAATAATTCAAGGGACTTCTGTGAATTTTTCTAGAATTTTTAGACTTTATTAGCTATTTTCTAAAATCCTTTTTGCTTTTCTAGCATTTCTTTATTCAGAAATGCATTTAAATTCCTCTCTTTGGCTTTGGGCCGAATCTCTCTCAGCCCGCTTCCCTTCTCCCCTTCCGCAGCCCGCTCCAGCCCACTCCCACGCGTGCCCGCACCTCCCTCGCTTTCCAACCCTCCGATCAAGATCAGACGGTCACGATCGCATCGCACATTTGGAGGTGCCGATCGCCTCGTCCATTGTGGACTGTCCGATTTCAATCGAACGGACCTCGCCTTCGCACCTCCGCGCGTCTCTCTCTCCCTCTCACTGACAGGTGGGGCCCACATGTCAGCTTCGTCTTCTTCCTCCTTTGTCTTCTTCCTCGCGCGACCGCGCGTGCGTGTGCAGCCCGTGTTTCGCACCGGTTGCACCTGCTCGTGTCTCGCACGTCACCATCGTGCGCCACGTCACCTCCCACCTCCACCGCGCTTGCTGCCGCCACTACTCCCCATCCCATTGCCTCCTTTTCCCATGCCGCACCAGTCCTCGCCGTCGCAAAACCCGTCGACCTCGTCCCCCCCCCTCTCTCAGGCCTCCACGCGCCTATTTAAGGCGAGCACCTCGTGCCTCACCTCCTCCTCTCTCTTTTCCCCCTTCTCCCTCGCCCTCTCTCGCTCTCCTCCGGCCGCAATCGAAGCTTCTCGCCGTCGGCCACCGAAGAACGCCGCCGCCATTTGTGCCGCCTCCGAGCCTCCTCCGCCGTCGTCGTCGTCACCTTCGGGTTCGCCAGGCCGAGAGCTGCCTCGTGCGCACCTCCCCTTCCCCAGGAGCCCACTGGAGCGTCGCCACCGCCTCTACTTTTCATCCTCGCCGCCGGCCATCCCGTGCCGCCGCGTCCTCGAGACCGTGAGCACCAGCATCGCCACGTCTCCCTCTTCATGAAGATGCCCTCGCCGCCGGCCATCTCCCTCCCAAACGCCGGCGACCCTTGGGCCGTGAGCGCCACTGCCTCGGTGCCTACGTGGCAGCACCACGTAGCGCCTAGTCAGCGGCCACGTCAGCCCTTTGCTGACATGGCTGCCCCGTTAGCAGCCCATGTGGCTTTTCCTTTCTTTTCCCATTGAAAAATAATTCGGCCGGAATTAAAACGCTATGCTGTCATTAGCTGGCACAATAAATCCCTTTTCCTTTAGAAAAATAATTCCAAAAATCAGGAAAATCCCTTTTTCTTGATTTTCAAACTTCCGGAGGTCGTAACTTCTTCATTCGAACTCCGATTTGAGTGATTCAAATTTCTAGATTCATATAAAATCCCCCTCTTGCTGTTAGTGCTAATTTGGTATTTGTTTGACCTTTATTTGGAGTTGTTTTATTTATTTGGCTTCGTTCGAACGTGTAGATTCCGGCGTTTCGAAAGATTTCTCGGACCCGACGACCGAAGCACCTCAACTCTTCAATGAAGGTAAGTCGTAGACCTTTGATCATATTGAACCCACTTTATAAAACTATATTATTTGATATAAACATGCATTGCTAGTTTTATATTAAATGATTTCGGGAGTAGATAATTACCTAATTGATGTATGCCTCCTTGAAAAATTGCTATCGACATGTTCCCTTGAATGACATAAATCCTTTGACACCATAGGATGGGTTATTTTAGTTGGACATTGTTAAACTACCAACATGGGTATCGTATTATGCTTAGCCATGCTATAATTGTACATTGGGATTCATGATTACATACTCAATGAAGGATTAAACATGACTTAATGAACTATGGAATTGTGGTGCGGCCACTATTATTAAAAGATGTTGTGCCATGACAAGGGTTGTCATTTGGCCAAGTTGAACGAAAACGATTTATGCTCGGACGAGAGGGCGGTGGTGAGAGTTGGTGCGGAAGCACATTGGGGTGCGGATAGTCTCGTCTGAACAAATCACTAAGGACTTAACCTTGTACGCCATTGATCTGGGTCATACCGTGCAACCACATGTCAAGGATGGGGTAGAACTGGCCAACTAATTAGTAATATTTTGATTCGGTTCTGTTTTGGTTGGGAACGGTGCAAGAGGGGGCCAGGAAGGCGAATCCTTAGCGAGCAAGACCGAGTCAAAATAGAACTTTATAAAGGTCTTATCACGTTCTCTAGATTGTTTACCTAAGGTAGTGAGCAGTGGTATCGACAGATGCCAAACAAACTAGAGAAGTCGTGTCTTGTAGGTAAAGTTGTACAACCTTTGTAGAGTGTAAAACTATTCGAATAGCCGTATCCCCGGTTATGGACATGCCTAGAGCTCTAACGCAAGGGGTAGAGTTTTTCATCAAAAATGGTGGGGATAATGGTTTGGTTGGAATGGTTGGGAAGTTGACTTGTTGATTCCCAAGAAACTTTATTACTTATGTATTAATCTCTTAAATGGTGCTTTCAGTCTACTTACTATATTTACTGTAAATGCTACTTTCTGCAAATTAAACATAAAGCTATCATTGTCAAGCCTAGCATGAATAATAATTGCATACATTTTCCTACGGCTTGCTGAGTACATTCAAAGTACTCACAGTTTTATGCCCTCTAGTTTATCAGTCACTGAAGAAGACCCAGGAAGCTCGGAGTTCTATGAAGAGGAGTACTTCGAGGTTTATGCGAACTAGGTCACATCCTCCACTCAATTGCCTGTGGGCATGTTGACTGGCCACCACGAGATATTTTGGGTTCCGCTGCAAGTTATCTTTTGTTGTTAAGCCCTGCGTGGCAACTCTGTAAGACTCGACCATATAGTTCTTTTGCTACTAAGTAATATTAATTTGTCTACTTTATCGTTATTTGGTTGAATGGTTATGATCGCAACTATGTTGTAACTGTGCGAGCTAGCTACTGATCTGGGACTAGTTCAGAATGCACAGAGGGTCCTGGGGTTGCATACCTGGGGTCCCGATAGGCTCGCCTTGGGGGCACCCTCTGCTCATATGCCACCAACTTGGACCAATCCATCACTATCCGTGACAGTAGCGAAAACAGCACAAAATCAGGTATTACACCCCGCAAGATCCAACCTTTTTGACAAAATCCCCGACCCAATTACCTTCTGGATCTTGTGGATCACCTGCTCCCTCTTCTTGTCCTCCTCTGGCGATGGGACGATCCCTCGTCCTCAAAGAACTACATCCCCAAAAGTGTACATGGGGCTGGTCTCACCGAGACAAGGGAATGGCTCCGGTGGCATCCATTTCGGTGCTGAAGGCGGGTTGGAGCCAAAGGTTGATCGGACCCGTCAGCACCCCATACCTTCAACCAAATCTACCAGCATCCTAACATGCTCCCAAAAACCAGGACTTACAAAATGAGGGAGGAAAATCAAGGAAGAGAGAGGGGAGAGAGTGTAGGAATACGGGTAAGCTACACTAGCTTGCAATTCAAAAATTCTTTCACGTAAACCAGCAAGCCATGCAAGCAAGAGATCATAGATCATTATCACTAGATGCGCAGTGCAGTTGAAGAAGAGTTAGAGCAGCCTTATCCAATGTCGAGCACATCGATGTAGTGGTCGTAGTCGATTGTCCAGTGTCCTCGATGCTGATTGTCTTCTCCAACAACGTGTGGCGTTCCTTGTTTAGATCGCGGATCTTCCTCGTTCAACCCAACAGCAATCGTAGGAGCGCCTCTACGGTATCCACACGTCCAGGGATGGAACACCGTACGTCAGTGTGCTCCCACCAGTGCGCACAACATGGTATTCGAGAAGATGGCGGTTAGGGTTTCGGTGGAGTGACTCTCATCCTCTATCTCTTTCCCAATAGCCTCATGCATCTCCTTATAAAGAGCCCATGATGGATTCTATCTGAACTAGTTTGTTCCAACCCGTTAAGTGTGTGACCCTGTAGGCACACGTAAACGGTTGTGACTCAGAAACACCTTTTCGGCCACGAGTCGTTAGTGGTTCTTAGCAGGACATAACGATTCCCGAACACACATAAATTTTATAGGACGAACCTTAATGCAATATGATCTACGACCAGGGACTAAAACTATATGGGTATCATTAGATCATATTGCATCACTACTACAAAAGAGGCTATACTGGACGCCTCATCACAAACGGTTCCTAGGAACCATCTGTGTTGTAATTATTACAGACGGTTTTACAAGCGTGACCGTCTATATTACTAGCGATGGCTAGAACCGTTTGTGATACATCATTATCACAGATGGTTCTTGTTAAGAACCGTCTGTGAATCAACACAAATAGTTTTAAATACAAACCGTCTGTGATGTCTCCGAATATTATAGACAGTTTGTATTAAAAACCGTCTATGATAAGCCATCGTAAAACCGTCTGTGAAGTATTACGGTCATCACAGACGATTTTTCTATGAAACCGTTTGTGATTCGGTCATCACAGACAGTTTTTTTATGAAACCATCTGTGATTCGCAATGTGGGAGGGTGAAAAATTTTGAACGCGTGCGCGGGACGCAAAATGTTTTAGCATTGTCCTTATATATGATAGCCACCCTAGCCTTGTCTTCTATCAGTCTCTCCCTCTCCCCTCCCCATGCCGAGCTTCGGCGACCACCCTTGATTCCCCGTCATGGTTCGGCGAGGAGACACAGCTGACGAGGGGGAGGAGGGATGCGGAGGAGCTTCTTGTTTGCCGCAGGAGGTAGACTGCCAGAAGGTACGTGTACATCCCCAAAACATACACAATTTGTTGGTTGTTTGTTGTAAAAAAATGATCTTAATTTTGTGTTACCTAAGGTCAGAGTGCCGCTAGAGGCTTTTAGTCGTCTCTCCTTGCCGACGAGCTTGAGTCGAACTTGAACGATATGCAAGAGCAGCTTGTGATATGCTGGTGAGATACAGAGAGGAGTTAACAAGACCAATCCAAGAAGCCGATGAGTTCTTCAGGACGGTTCTTAGAATTTTCTTCAGGATGACATGCATATGGAAACTACTATCCAGCAATTGATTAGTTTGGCTCAAAATCCAATTTTTTTATAATTGAAAAAATTATCACACACGATTCTAAATAAGAACCGTCTGTGATAGTAATTATGATAGACGGTTCAAAAACTTGTTCAAAATCGTCTGTGATGATTACTATCATAGACGGTTCTTGTTCAACTACGACCACTATATCGACGTGCTCGACGTTGGATTAGGCTGCTCCAACTCTTTTTCCACTGCACTATGCATATAGGGGTAACGATCTATGATCTCTTGCTTGTATGACTTCCTGATTTACATGGTAGAATTTTTGAATTGCAAGCTAGTGTAGCCTACCTGTATCTGTAACACCCCAGCCCGACATGAGCCTGGAATGCTACTAAACAAACTCTAATAATTCTAATCTAGACAATCTTAATAAATTTCGGCAGAACCTCCCTTGTAAATTTAATTACACGAAGGTTCCAACACACAGATTAACCAAATATTAACTAAAACTTTCATCCAAAGACATCAAAAGATAATCGAAGACATGCTAAGTATTTAACATAACTAAAGAGATATGAAGTTCCACTACACATCATTATTACATTTAATCCATTGCATGAGACAAAACATAATAATCTTTGCATTTATTAAAATCAATCACGCTCAAGATCATTCATCTTTATTTAGTTGGTGGCATGTGTGTGACTAGCATTCTACTTCCCCACGCATGACGTTCTTGGTTGGTACCTAAAACAACAATAAAAGGAAGGGTGAGTCCATAGACTCAGCAAGTACATAAAGAAACCATAACATCAGCAACCATGTAAAGGAGATCAACAATAGAACATCTCATATGCAAATGCAATGCTCAAGGATCCTTTAACTTTAACTTTCTGTGTGCATTACACCGGTAATGCAGAGTAAGCAACCGTCGCCGCATACCCATGCCTGTGCGCGCACGCACAGGGACCAATTGCCCGTTACTCCGCAAGTAACGGGGACCTCAAGCCCACACTCCACGAGTGAGGGGATCTCGGGCCCGTCACATTCATGACGGGGTTCTCAAAGGGAAGCATGCTTGGTCACCGCGTGACCAAGCCTCAACATGTTCTCAATATGCATATGCTCATCTCTTATTCATCATCAATCTTACCAAAAGACAACAACATTGTACCACAATAAAGCATAAGCATAATTTGAGCAATCACCATACCTAAACAATCATCAAGTAAGCCATCTTGCTATGCAATCATATATCAAAAAGCACACAAACATAGCCAATCAATCACACCCATATAACAAACAATGCACTTGCCTTAACCGTGTGAGAATGGAGGGCGTGAAGACGGTGCTGCCTCCGGTACCAATCCCACACCTGGACATGAAGAAAACCCCATTCTAAGACCAACATTCTGGACCAAAATCATAAGTAGCATCGCAATTGAACTCGCTAACATCTTAGCATTTTCTAATTCTCATAATTTCTAGCGATCAGTCACTGCAGACAGCTAGCTTCTAAAATACGTAACTTTCTGCTCGGGTGTCCAAATAAGATGATCTTGGACATTCTGGAAAGGTAATTAAAATTTCTAAATAAACTTAGTTGGAGAGACCCTCTGATTCGGCCATCTACTAGTCCTACCAATCCATTTAATCAGAGCAAACATTTCACGTCGGGTTTCTGAACAGCGACAAAGAAACTATCATAACTTTCTCTACGTTCGTCCGAATTTAGTGATCTTTAGTTTTCCTGAAAGCTAAGAATATTAGCCTCGTTTTTCGTTATGGTGAGACCCTCTGGAAACCCCTCTAAATATGCGCCTCTATCAGGTTAACCAACACTAGTAATTCTGCTTCTCTCCAGAAACACAGAAATACTAAGAAATTCATAACTTTGGCTACCCAGGTCCGAATGACTTGATTCTTGTCGGCAATGAAAGGTAACTACGATATCTACAACTTTCTAGGAGAGGCCCAGACCCAATTCTACTTTCAACCTACGCAAAAACGACAATCTTTAACACTGCAGAACACCGACTTACTGACAGAAAACCGTCTCTGGACAGCAGTCCAACAGCAATATTCAGATGACCATAACTTTTGAGATATAACTCCGAATTGATCGTTCTTTAACAATATGAAAAGGTTATCGAATTATCTACAATAACCTAGTTGAGTGAACCTTCAGATTCTTCCAATTGCCCTATCATATTTTAGGAAATATCCAGACAGTTTATTCTCGTCAGATTTCTGGCAGCAGAAACTAAATCGACCATAACTTTTGACTCGGACCTCGGAATCGAGTGAACTCGGTGGCCACTGAAACTTAAGAAGTAGGTCCAGATATCTCTAGGAGACCAACTCTTCAGATTCTGCCTCTAAGTAGTCGAAACAGATCCCGCAACATACTGGACAGAATTGAACGAATTGAAGACAGACTGGATTTAAGCAATTCTACTCGCAAACGCATCTAATCACCAACAAACCTTGCAAGAAACCTGATGTTACCCTTGTAGAACCGCTGAAGATCATGAACGGAAACACCAACTTGCGATCCCTCTCTTTTCCCTTCTCACTTCTTCCTTCTTCTTGCTTCTTCTTGGTCGGCCACCACTTTGGAGGTCTTCTTCTTCCAATTGGCCGGCATCAAGGAGCTTCACCATGGGAGGGAGATGTTGCTGGAGGTGCTGGACAAGGATGGTGGGAGGCACAAGAGGTGATGGGGGTGGAGGCCAAAGGAGAGGGAGGGGGGAAAATGGCGGCCAAGCATGGGAAGAGGGGTGGCGCCCTAGGGTTTTGGCTCCCCTAGTGGCCGTGCTGCCCTCCACCTTTGGGCTGAAATCTTTGTGGGTGGAAGCCTGGCCCAGTTGTCAAAACTTTACAGGTTTCCCCCTCTATTCTTCTGTTAGATTTCCTTTCTAGTTTGGTCCTCCTCTCTAATTTATTTCTTCTCTCCAAACTAGTTTTGGAGTATTATAGTATCCCTTCAGGGTTTCTCTAGCCATCAGGCAGAAGCCCTCGGCGAGCCACCATGGTGCCATCGCCATGAGCGCGCGTTGTGCGCAGGCACACCGAAGATGCTCCCTACGCCGTGAGTGCCGTGGACCAAGACGCTGAGGCGAGTGGAAGCTGGCAGCCCAAGGCCCAAGCCAAATGGCCCAAATGCACAAACGGGTAACCCTAATTGACTCATTCCCCATTCCTGATTCCCCCATTCAGCCATTCCTCTCCTCTCGTCAGGCGAGCGCTGAGGTGAGCGAGGGGGCTGTGGCACGGTGAGCACTGAGGCGAGCGAGGCTACGAGGGGGATGCGGCCGTGCAGGATAGTGCGGGCGAGCGTGGGGGCTGCAGGCTGCAGCTGCTGCATGACGCAGGCTATCGAGGCTAGGAGGGTGCGGTTGTGCGGCTGCGGCGCTGAGGCAACATAACTATGCAAGGGCAAACATCACACAGCAATACTGCATTAGCGGTGAGCCACTGAGCCTTAGGCTCAAGCCATTGATTCATCTGAAGACTCGTAGTCTTTAATTTTGATTTCCTAGAGTAAAATTTTAGTAAATTTTGGTTTCTTATAGGAGTTCTATATAAAAAAGAAATCAATACGGCCAATTCACTACTACAAAAAGGCCAATACTGGACGCCTCATCACAGACGGTTGACCAAAATCGTCTGTATTACATGCAATCATAGACGGTTTTTGTTTAGAAACCGTCTACGTTACTAGTTACGCTAAAAACCATCTGTAAATAGGTAATATCACAGATGGTTTATATTTAAAACTGTCTGTGAAGTATCACAGACGGTTCTTAACATGAACCGTATGTGATAATTGTATATTTCACAAATGGTTCTAAATACGAACCGTCTGTGTAGAATTCACATACAGTTTTTAACTATAACCGTCTGTGATAATATCGCTTCAACTCCCCGATGAGTTTCTTCGTTCGCTGTCATCGCCGATCGATGCATCTTTTTGCTCGCATCAATGCCGCTTCGGCTCCCCGATGCGTCTTTTCGTCTCACGCGCCGAATTTATTCCTTGTTTTATCAAAAAGATATGAATCTATCTGTTGAGGAACCGTCGCTGGCGAGTCCAGTCCGAGCGATTACCTCGTAGACAAGCGTAGAATCGTAAGAACAATGCATGAACAACAAGAACAGAATAAGAGATAGAACACAGAGATGTAGGGGGACTTCTTGCTTCTCTTTATTCCTTCATCCATCGATCAATCTTTTACAATGAATAGCACCCCCTATTTATAGGCTACGACCTGCTAGGGTTTGGGATGAGAGCCCACCTTGGGCCGAGACTCCGGTCCCGGGCCGGTTTCTAACACTCCCCTTGGGCACTCATCCTTCATGTCCATGTCTCATCAAAACTCCATAAAAACCCAGAGGAAAAATTTGGAGAAAGAGTACATTAATCATGTTCTCGCTATGCCGCACTAATTGCCTCATTAAAAACCTTAGCCGAGAAACTTGGGAAAACTCGTCAAGGGAAAAGAGTACAATCCACCCAATTTCATTTAATCTCCGAGATTTACCTTTTGGGTACTCGGTCTTCGTGATCAAGCTTTAGTAATGAGTTCGTGAAGGTTCTCCCCCGACTCTGCACTTCTCTAAGTCTCATCATTCCAATTCCACATATGCATCTTTCAAAGCTAGATTTGGAAGTGACTTAGTGAATAAATCTGCAAGATTCTCACATGACCTAGTATGGAGTACTTTGATTACGTTCATCTTTTGCAATTCATGAGCATAGAAGAACTTGGGGTTGATATGCTTTTGTAAGAGGATTCTTCACAATAACCCATCCGCACTTGTGCAACACAAGCTACATTATCTTCATAGATAATAGTGGGAGTTTGTGCGTATTCAATCCACATAAGCTGCTGGATGTAGTGAATCATCCGCCGAAGCCAAGCACATTCTCGTGAGGCCTCGTGTAGTGCTATTGTTTCGAGTGGTTCGTCAAATCGTACAAGACATCGCTTAGACGATTTTATGGAATTACGGTTCCACCACATAGGAATACATAGCTTTGCTTTGTTATTTATCGTATGCGGGTCCTACAAGTACCCGATATCTGCATTGCCATTCATAGTTAAGTCTTTGTCCTTTCTGTAGAACAGACCAAGTTCTTTGCTTCCTTAGAGGTATCGGGAGATGTCCTTCATTCCCTGCCAATGCCTTTGGTAGGTTCTGTACTATACCTTACTAATAGGTTCACGGCAAATGCAATGCCTGGTCTAGTACAGTTTATTCAATACATGAGTGTTTCTATCACACTTAAATATGGGAATTCCGGTCCCAGGACTTCCTCCCCCTCTTTTCTAGGTTTGTACGGGTCCTTGTCTTGCTGCAAAGCTCTCCCGACCATTGGCACCTTCAAAGGGTATGCCTTTCCAAAGCCGAACCTTTCCAACACTCGATCGTAGGTTGGTGATGTACTAAAATTCCTTGAGGGCATGCCCAAGGCGCAAGCCTAGGCAATATTTGATTTTCACCCAAATCTTTCATTTGAACTCGACTTGGTAAAAGCTTACTTTCTTAATACCTTTCGGGTTCGATGATATTCGAATCATTTTCATACACCGAGATTATACAAAATTCATTATGGGATCATCGTATAAATACACAGGGTTTATTCTCGTTGTTCGTGTAGCCTTTCTTGCATAGAAAATCGCTTCAAGCGATTATACCACATTCTGCCTGATTGCTTAAGTTCGTACAATGACTTTCTGAGTTTCACACTGTACATATTTCCATTTGCTCTATCTTGGTTCGGGACATTAATACATTCAGGTATCTTCAATGTCCGAATCCAATATTTCATAAAGGTATGCTGGTACCCCATCCATCAATTTCAATTCTAACTTCAAGTTCACCGCCATTGAGATAAATGTCTAAAGGGGGCTCTGCCCATGATCGGGGAATAGGTTTCTTCATAATCATCTCCTGGATGTTCAATGAAACCTTATGCAACGAGCCTTGCTTCTTTATTTCTCTTTTGAACAAATATCCACTTATGCCTTACGGGGTGCACAAGGGAGGCGACGCCATGTGCCCAAACGCCCTTCTTTTATTCGGAGAGAATAATTCAGTTTCTACTGCCTTCTTTCAATCTGATCTTTTCTTTCATTCAACGAGCGATACAGGCTCTGAATCAAGATTGATGATTGTGGCAAGTTTCTTTGCAAAGTATATGTCGACATTGGCTGTTGTCATATTCAAAGATTCTCCCGAGGTCATAAATTTTATAGCTATTTCTTCAAGAGGCGATTCTTCTAATGCTTCTACTTGCTCACCGCTGCTTCCAATTGCGGGGCAAGTCCCTTTAGTTTTTCAGCTCCGATGTGTGCGCACACATCCATGCTGATGTCTCCCTTCATGGGGATGTTCAATTCTGGTACGCCTTTTCTGAAGGTTCCATACCGGTGCCAGGTCTCAACTGGCTCCCCTTCTAGTTCTAGGGCACTTCGGTGATCGGCTGTGTCAAGTCCTTCTTATCCTTTTCCACCAGGCGTCCCTGGTTACTTCGGATTCGAGGGACCGGAGTTCTCGTCCTTTTCTGAGGCCTCTGGACGGGATTAGGGATACCTTCATTAGTATTTCAACCCTCTCCGGTGCATTGCGTACAGGCAAATGCTACTTGGTCACGCTCTTCAAATCACTAAAGTGGTCTGACAGTTAATTTGCTAATATTTGCAAATCTATTATCTTCTGGACTTCAATTGTCTTCTAGACTTCAATTCAATTATCTTCTGGACTGTAATTATCTTCTGGACTTCTCTATTTGCTTCACTAGTGCGCGGGTCATATGCATAGATTTTAATTATCTTCTGGATTTCAATTGTCTTCTAGACTTCAATTATTTCCCGACATTATTATCAAGGGTTGATTTCCTCCCCCTAATGACGGGAAACTAATCTCATCTGATATACTATCAACGAATCGGGCATTATGCAAATCTCCAGTCATAGGGTCCAAACACTTGATTATGGATGTTGTTTCATAATCAATGTATATCCGCACTTTCGGAGAAGACCCATTGCGATTCACTGCGGTGATGGTATAGGTACATAAACCTTACGACCAAACTGCGAAGATGAGTAGTTTTTGTCTTGACCCTTGCGCTAGTTGCATAGGTGGACGGATGTTATGTCGGCTACCTAAAATTGATGAGAGATGCTGCGAGCGGGACTGCACGTCCCCAACATGTAGTTGGTAAATTACAATTCTTCAAAGTTCTGTTAGTCCATTCTGGGTGTGGACATGCGGTACAGAATGCTCAACTTTCAATTCCCATTTTCATGCAATAATCATCAAATGCTTTCGGAGTAAGTTCTCCAGCGTTGTCCATTCATGTGGACTTCTCATGATGATGAGGGAAAATGTTTCTAATTTAATTATCTGCGAGATTTAGCTATACAAAAGCATGATCTCTCGTAGACAATAAACATACGTGCGACTATTCTGAAGAAGCATTGATGAGCACTATAAATACCTAAAATGACCCTTACGGGGGCTATATAGGACCGCAAAAGGTCTCCCTGGATACGGTCCAGGAATGCAAGGACTTCATCCTTCGCTTTCAGAGCAAAAGGTCTAGTAATTAATTTCTCGGTGGCACATGCGGGGCACACAAAATCTTCCTGATTCGAGAAATTCTTAACATTCATATCATGTCCCGGTGAATTGTTAATTATATCTCTCATCATCCTAAGACTTAGACGGCACAATCTATCATGCCAGAGATAGAAAAGTTCAGAGCTTTTAAATACGGTTTTCAAGGCAGTATAGGCTGCAGGTGCCTTAATATTAATGTAGTATAGCCCAATTTCATATGAAGGAAGACATTCTAATGCTATTTTTTACTTTCTTCACGCTTTGTAATGAGCAGGTATTCTGTACCATACTCTTCTTCAGTCTCTACATGAAAACTGTTAGCGCAAATATCCTTGAGAGTTCTAGTCGATTCTGGGTACAACAAGTCTTCTTCAATGACCAAAGTTGTGCCCGTTGGGAGTATAATTATGGCCCTTCCTGAGCCTATTATACAAGTATCGCTGTCACATCGTCGTTAGACTACCAACATTCTTCTTTGATCGATCGAAAATTTCTATTTCTCTCAGAATGGTATTCGTTGTGCCGCTACATGCTAAGCACACTTCCTCCATAGGGCGCCACACGCGTTCTAATATAATGTACTTCATTAATATGTAGCAGAAAGCAAGCAACACATAAATAAAATACTTCAGATATCAGAACATAACTTGCTATTATAAAACGGAAAATAAGTCTTGCGGGACTCATAATAAGAATTTAATGCTTTGCTCTCCCGAGCTTGCAACCATTATTCAATAATTCAAAATGCTCGCTTCAATTACAAAGCGCAAGTTTCTATAAAAGGTCCGAGTGCAATGTGTGCTTTGGATCTAATAGGCGAGTATTCAGAACCGCCTAAATCGGCTCCATCGCGATCTTCTCCTCTTGGCGACTACGGGTGTGGCCACTGTGGATGTCCAAAGGAGGGATGATGGGGCCGCTCTTTGGTCATTCACATTCATAAGTGCGGTAATGGATGTGAATCCTCTGTGCTCGCAATGGCGAGGTATGCCTCATGCTATCATTTGCCCTTCTTCTTAGACCGGAAAACATCAATAATATGCGATTTACGACCTTACCCTTCTTGTTTCTCTCATTCGTGAGAGGCTTCATCACCTGTAGTCGCTAGCAGTGGCTTCATGGCCAACATTGCTACTAGGTGGTTGCGAGATGAAGTTCTTTCTTAGAATATCATCTTAAGTTTCTGCAACTTGCATGACGTCAATTAATTCGGCATACTTCATGTAGCCGTCTTGACAATAGTTGCTTGCGGATTGCACCGCGTTCGGGTGAAAGGTAGAGGGTCTTCTCGCCTCTTCGCTCATCCGTGATTATATTACCACGAATTGAAGATCGTTATAAATTGCAGTACAAATTCGACCATACTAGGTCGGTTCTCCAATTCCTGATTCGTGATGCTAGTCATCTTCATATTCATGCAAAAAGTTCAAAGGATTACTGCTGTAATCTGCATAAAATGGTTGCAAAATTCTCACAATGCTCTTGAACTCTGTGTTCGTGTTCCGTATTTTTCTATGCATTTTTCATGATTTATCGCTATTTTGGTGATTAAAGGCAATATAAACAATCACAGATAATCAAAACAAAAGAAATGCGTAAATAAATCGCATAAAAATAATAATAACAAAGTTAAACATGCTTCAAGTTCAAAAGTATGCAAAAAAATGGATTCGAAGCCCTTTTCTGCTGAAAAATGATTTTTTTCGCGAAATCGCAATTTTCAAAGGGCGCCACGAGCGCTGCGCGCGGCGGCCGCATGGCGGCGGCGCCGGTGAGGTGGGCGCTACTGGCGGCGCGGCGGCAGCGCGGTGGCCATTGCGGGCGCTTGGCGGTGCGGTCTTTGTCGCGGCCTTGCGGGGCGGAGATGTCGCTGCGGGCGACGAGCGCGGGGATCGTGCGGCGGCGGCGGCCGAGCTGCTTTGCGCGGCGCGCGCCGCACGGCATGTCGATCGCGGGCGGTAGCGGTTCGACGGTGCGGGTGCGGCGGCGCGGCACGGCCATGTGCGGCACGACGGGCCGGGCGCGATTCGACGGTGCCGCAGCCGGAGCCTTCTTCCCTCCTTCCTTTACTTCATGCCATGGCGCAGTGCGGCCGGCGCGGTGCAAGGTGGCTACAGGCCATGGACGGCGCACGCAGCAGCGACCAGAGGGCGACGGTACTTTTACGGGAGGTGGCCCAGCGGCCGCTCCGGCAGCGCGACGGCCGGGCCAACATCACCACGCGCGCGCGCGCCGCGAGATTTTTTTCGCATCTTGTTCATATGTAATCACTGTTCATATGTGATTATCATTCATCCGCTGACATCGCTCACGCGGCGATCACGATTCACGCGCGACGATCGTTTATCCGCAAACACTGCTCATGCGAGATCACCGTTCACGCGAGATTACTGTTCATCGCGCCATCGCTCATCCGCAAATATTCATGTGAGATTACCGCTCACGCGAGATTATTGTTCATCCGCGCTCATCGCTCATCCGCAAATCGTTCATGCGAGATTACCGTTCACGCTGCGATCTCGTTCGTGAGGTGCACTGTTCATCCGCACGGCATCGTTCATGCGGCGCCATTGCTCATCCGCGCGGCATCGTTCATCGCGGCGCGATCTGCTCATCCGCTGCATCTTTATTCACCACGGCGTACATCGCATTCATCGATCGCGGGTGCTTTTATCGCGGGGCGCAGCGGCCGCCGCCTCGTGCCCGCGGCGCGCGTGGCGGTGCCATCTTCGTGGCCGGTGTGACACCAAAATCGGCGACGACGCTGCTCTGAGGTGTGGCCGTCCCTTTTTTTTTTTTTTCATGTATGCGATACAATATAATGTATTATGAGATTGCAATGAGGCGGCTTCATGCCGACATGTGCGTGCTTGCCGCGTGCTAGCGGGTGGTCCTGCGTTGCCTCCGTGGCGATACGTGATGGCGGACTATGCCGACCGTAACGTGTCGTGGAGGTAGTGACGACCGCTTGCGCAGCGGTGCCGTGCACATGATGCCTTTCATGCGATCGCATATACAACCTACGGTACAATCATCATCTACTCTTTCATGCAACCCACCGATCGGCTTGGCGGCGACTTCAAGTCGGCTCGCGGTAGATTAGAGCGGTTGCACCGTGAAAACCAATCTAGAAAGCCAAATTTGCAGAATTGAAAGCAATCTAGAAAAACGATTCAATCTACGAGTGTCGTTCATCGACGGTTACCTTTTCGATGCGAGGAGAGTCGATCGTGCTGATAACGTGTTGAGGAACCGTCGCTGGCGAGTCCAGTCCGAGCGATTACCTCGTAGACAAGCGTAGAATCGTAAGAACAATGCATGAACAACAAGAACAGAATAAGAGATAGAACACAGAGATGTAGGGGGACTTCTTGCTTCTCTTTATTCCTTCATCTATCGATCAATCTTTTACAATGAATAGCACCCCCTATTTATAGGCTACGACCCTGCTAGGGTTTGGGATGAGGAGCCCACCTTGGGCCAGGACTCCCGGTCCTGGGCCCGGTTTCCTAACACTATCCACCATTGAAGACGATCGATCACTCTATATATACATATACATATATATATATATATAACCTCTTGATCCCATCGCTCTATATACGATCACGCCATTGATCATACGTATACGCAGCGATCACGTACGGAGCATGACGGTGAGGACCAAGGCGAGGAGGTCGGCGATTGCCGTCGCTGATCTTCCTCACGATGCCGTCGTCAACATTGTCGGCCATGTGACCGTGAGTTCTCCTCACTCCATGGCTGACCTCTGCAGCCTACGAGACATGTATGTATGTACGTATTTATACCTATAAAATATGTACTACTATTTATTCTAACATCTTGAATTGTGTATGTACGTACATTATTTAGAATTGCAAGACCATGTACAAGGCGTCCAAGGCGAGCGCCGTGGGGAGGTGCGTGGCGTTGGAGTTGGAGGAGGCGGTGAAGTGGCTAGACAACGAGTGTTACCTCGCCATCGTCAACCACCTGGCCAGCGCTGGTAACCCGGATGCCTGCTTCAACGTCGGCCTCCTGCTTGTCTTCGCACACTAGGACATGCAGCGCAACCTCATGTGCCTCGAGCGGGCGGCCGATGTTGGCCATAAGGCCGCGGCCTACATGCTCAGCCACCTCCTCTACACGGTCAGCGAGGCACGGACGTTGGGAAGCACTACATCAGCCAGGTCGAGGGCGAGCCGGCTGACGGCGGGTGCAAGATGGCCAAGAGGACCAACCGGGAGTGCAGGCGGTGCCGAAGGCTCGCTGCGGACGCGGTCCAGGAGGCGGCGTGGAAGATGGCTGGGCCGCTGGACCGGGTGTGAGCGCTGTCGGAAGACGGCCACCGGTGCACGAGCACCAGCTATGGCGTGACGGAAGGGTGGGACGACTACGTCGTCTTCTGTAGCGACGATTGTAGGATTAGGCATGAGTATGCCAAGTTCTTTGCACATGTGTTAAACTACTTACCGTAAAATTAAATACAATCACATGACAGTATGAATTACTAACCGATGAAAAATGTCTTCAATTCCACTATTTATTACCCTAGAATTTACTTATTATTGTGAAGTATTATACCTGCGACTTGTTAAGTGTACCGAGAACACCAAAAACACCACGCCCCATGCTAGTAAAAAAATTGTTCTATATTGGAACAATATCACAGACGGTTCTACTTTAGAACCGTCTGTGATATCCAACCCTATTTATATTGTATGAGACCCTAGGGTATTTAGCTTGTAATGCTTAGCCTTCTTGACTCTAGCATCAGAAACAAAATATCCCGTGCCTCGGGAAAATATATACTTCCCAGAATTACAGTATACACACCCTTTTACAAAACATTGCATCAATTCCATACTAGATCATACAACCGAATCAAAGCTTTACAAGCAAAAGACATACATAATAGTTATTACAAAAGAGAGGCCAACCGACCAAGAACAAGCTAAAGAGATAAACAACAGCGGAAGCAAAATGCCATAAGATGGCTATAAACAAGAGCCAATCGGTTTGCCCCACACCCACAAGGCAATCCGACCGGGTCGCCAAGCTAGTCGCACGCACCACAGCAAAACTAACAAAATTCGACCCCTTGGGGATCAACTTCCTCTGCAACAATTAAGCAAAGTAAATGAGTACAAAAATGTACTCGCAAGACTTACGAGTAACAAACCTAAATATTACTATATGCAGACTTTAATCAAAGGAGAAGGCTCAAGGTTTATTTTCAGCATAAAGCAGATTTTATTTGCAATAAGTAATAGATTGAAGGCAGTTTTAACAATCTGAAATTTATTTGTTCAAATAACAACGAGATAGTAAGTAGTGACATAAAGACATCCTGGAGATGACTAACCCAATAGACATCACAACAATAGCACGAATTACCCATTCGTACCACCCACATCAAGTTTTAATTAAAAGGTTGTAGTCTAGTTCTTGCAGGAAATAACCAAGCGTGTCCATAACCTAGAACGAGGCTATTCGAATAGATTTAACCCTACAGGGATGTACCAATGTACCCACACTTCAGACCGCCTTTTTGCCACTAGATTAAGCACACTTCCTTAGGTATGGTGGCACGGCTAAGTACTACGAGACATTTTCAATGGATTGTATTAATCAAGAATCGCACGTATGGGGGTTGACCCTTAGTGATCTGCCGGCGACAAAGATCACAAGGACCCACACATTGAGTCGGAGACACCTGCCCAGCCGAAGCAACTTCGGGTGCTCCTGGGTATGGAGAACCTAATCGGAACCCATCCCTCTCATCCCAAACGAACATTTTTCTCTATCACTACCACCAACGACTCATCAATTAATACCTCCCAAGTACTAAGTCAAAAGAGGTCCCATATCCCCCTAGTGTGGTTAGCACGCAAAATTGCTTGGATCAATGGCGCAAGTAACTCGGTCCTTGATGACCCAGGCACCATTCCAACACACCATAAGATCACACCATCATACCATTGTGCCCAAGTCTAAAATATTTTATTTTCAGTTTTAGATTTCACAAATAAACAAAGCACAAGGTATTGATCATAAATAATAACAAGTTTTTGTGTGATCAAGGTCATCGACTAGGTTGATAACCGCCCAATTCTACCGGTAACTAAGCATTGCTAATCATGATATCGTAAAGACAAATAAAAGAGCATAATTCATTCACCGAGCTCTAATTCACCAATGAGGATATTAACTTAGGGTTGTGGCAGGGGTGAATAATTTTAGGGAAACAACGGATTAGGATTAGCTACCTCTAAACGACAAAATTAACTTTGACACAAAAAAGCATGCATACTTAGTTTTTGCAAACAAGATATTAGAATTTAAAAGTAATAGGAGAAATATGATCAAATGATGCTACATCTGCTTGCCTTGTTGGGGATCACTTGTTTGCTGTAGAGGGTCGCTCTCGCAATCAACAATTTCTTCGGAACTTATCGCAAGAACGAGAAAATCCAATAAAAATAACGAACACCGAAAAAGACTCAAAATTCAAAGTCATCCAAAATCCATAAAATTTACACAACAGGTAGAGAATGATTTTAAATGAATTTAGCAACAAGAATAATTTGATTTGGATTAAATATGCAAAAGTTATAGTCTAATTAAGTTCAGTCGGTTGAAAAAATCAATTTTAATTGTTGTCTGTTACTGTTCATCACACAAATTTTTAGAATTTTTTGAATATGAAATTTTTATGGTAGGTAGATAATGACATCCTAAGGTCAGCAAAATTGGGTTTACTTCATTTGGAGTTAAACTGAATTTATTATGATTTTTCTAAGGTAGAAAACTGGGACATAGCATTTTTCAGAATCAAAGATATAATGAAAACCTATTTTACACTAAAGCATGCTAATAGAGGAACCTAACAAACTTTAGTTTGTTAAATTTGAAGTTACAGAGAAAAACTTATGCATTTTTAAGTTCAAAACAATTAACAGTTTGCAAATAAAAATTTTGGGCTTTTCTTGACCACTAACTCAACTGGGGAGGTCTTGGGCCGTTGATCTGAAATCGCACGGCTCACGCACACGGGGGCACAGCACCCACGCACATGCGCGCTGAGGAGGTCTTAGTCGTTAGATCAAGACCTGACGGTCCAGATCTAACAAGGAGGTCCTAAGGGTGGAGGTCTACTGAGGGAGGTCTTGACGGCTAAGATCTCACGGGGGAGATCCTAACGGTCGAGATCTCCAGAGGGAGGTTCTGACGGCTTAGATCCACCCAGGGTGTCCTAAACGATACAATCTAAAAGAGAGGAGGTCCTGGATGGATAGGATATACACGAGGAGGTCCTGAGGTTTTCTTTACAAAAGACCAAAGGGTGGTCTTTTGCAAAGAGGACCCCAAGGGTGGTTTTTGCAAAAATGACTACGGGGGGTCTTTTGCAGAAACACAGAGGGTGATCCTAACGGTCCAGATTAAATCTAAAGAGGTCTTCAACGGTCATGATCTAACCTAAGAGGTCCTGAAGGTTGTCAACGGGTGGCCTGGCTTTTGACAACGCAGATTATGGCCCACATGTAAGTGGCACAAAAGCCATTTTGGACAGCCATTATTACTAAACCAATGATTAGCAATGATTTGCTCATAAATGTTGTCCTAACGACAATCAGTGGCGGATCTAGAAATTAGATGGTGGGGGTGCACAATTCATACTCACAGTTCTAAAGTTTATACAATAATTCCATAACATTATAAATCTAACACATAGATTTTAAATTTGTCAAAAGCACAATGTAAATAGTTCAAATGAAGTCTTACATGAATAGAAAATTACAAAATATGCAACTACGCAAAGAAATTATAGTACTACTTTACGCGTTTTCATGCCTTGAAAACGTTTCATTACATCATCTTCATTAACCTTCAAAAAAATTTCCCTCTCAATAAATGTGACTAAACAATCATTCAAGAATTGATCGCCCATACTATTTCTCAACTTGTTCTTCACAAAAGTCATAGCGGAAAATACTCTTTCAACGCTTGCCGTAGCCACTGGTAAGAGCAATACCAATTTGAGAAGCATGTATACCAACTTGTAAACTTCATGCTTTTTTGTTTCAACAAGCTTAATAGAAAGGTCACCAAGATTGTTAAGGTTCTTAAACCTATCATCACTTCGCATGTCATCAATGAAGTTATCAAGTTGAAAAGGGAGTCTCATCAAATCTATACTTGAAAACTCATTGGGATAAAAATTTGCAAGGTTAAGTATTTTCTCCTTATCAAAGGCTTCAAATGAGTTGCGAGGATTCAAAGCAAACATGCATACAAGCAACTCCATATTAACTTTGTCAAACCGGTTGTCAAGCTCTTGAAGAACATTATCAATGATACCAAGATATACTTCCCTTCTGAAATGATCATCATTTGTTTGTTTGAGGAAAAAGCGCTTTGATCTTCCAAAAGGCACATATTTCTTATTTGGCTCAGGAATTTTAATGCGATGTTTCATACAAAATGATGTAACTTTTTCCTGAATAAAATCTTCCCAGCCATGACTTCTCATATGTTGCAATCTGTCCTTAGCCAAATTAACAAGTGTCATAGCATTAATAATATCTTGGTCACTCTTTTGCAAAGATTGACATAAATCATCTGTATACCCAAGTATGACTAGCATCAAGTTTGCCATGAAAACAAATCAAATGATTCAAAGGCTGCCACCATAGCATGGACTTTTCCCCATTCATTCTTTAGGGAGGGATCTTTTCCAATCTTTACGAGTACTTTGCGGATTGTAGAATACAAACCAATAATGTGCAAAATAGTTTTGTAATGAGAACCCCAACGCGTGTCACCGGGCCTAGCCAACCCCATCTCTTGATTCAACCCTCGTCCACTTTCAATTTCACCAGAATCTAGTGCTTCCAAAACTTCCTGAGCTCTAGTGTTTCGAAGCATTTCATGGCGCTTACAAGAAACTCCAATAACATTCAGCAAATTTGATAGTTGGTCGAAAAACCAAACACAATCCGCATTGCCCTTGGCAACAGCCACAAGAACTAATTGGAGTTGATGTGCAAAACAATAGATATAATAAGCAGAAGGAGACTCGTTCATAATCAAAGTTTTCAGCCCTTTAATCTCGCCTTTCATGTTACTAGCCCCATCATATCCTTGCCCATGGATTTGAGTAAGACTCAAAGAGTGATCAATAAGTAAAGACTCAATTGCATCCTTAAGTGACAAAGAAGTGGTATCAGCTACACGAACTACTCCAAGGAACCGCTCACATACCCTTCCTAGTTTATCAACATAACGCAAGCAAAGAGCTAGTTGTTCTTTTTGTGATACATCACTTGATTCATCAGCTAGAATTGCAAAGTGGTCATCACCAATATCTTCAATTATTTGTCTAGTAGTTTCCTTAGCACAACAGTTAATAATTTCCTTTTGTATGGAATGGGCCGTCAAGATGCAATTTCTAGGAGCATTTTTCAAAACAACCTTATTAACTTCTTCATTACTCTCTGCAAGCCATTTCAAAAGCTCAAGGAAGTTTCCCTTGTTACTAGATTGTTCACTTTCATCATGTCCACGAAATGCCAATCCTTGACGCAAAATAAACCTCAAGCATCTAAGTGAATAATCAATCTTTCCTTGTAAAGACGCTTGTCTTCTTTAGTTTGCTTCACAATAACATGAGCAATCAAGTTTTGGTTTCACAAAAAAGTTAAATTTCTCTTGAGCTTGATTATGGACACTTCTTATACCACCCACATGTTTGTCAAGTGCATCATATTTATTCCAATTTCTCCAACCACCTTTAACAAAGCTGTCACCCCCCACAGTTTTCTCCTTGAACAGATAACAGATAAAGCAAAACGCAGCATCCTTTTCGACACTATATTCGATCCAATGGTACTTATCAAACCAATTAAGACTGAAGTGACGTCTTTTACCTGATATTTCCCTGATAGGAAAATCATGTGTATAAGGTTGGCATGGCCCTTTCATAATATATCCTCTCCGAACAGCATCTTGATTATTGACATCATAGCTAGTGATGGGTGTCCTTTTCCCTAGATCATGTGGAAGAAGCTCAACATCATAAATATTTTCCTCACTGCTAGGAAGTGTATTTGAAGCTCCTGCGCTTCTTGACTGGGGTTGGGATTGGTTATTGACAGCAACCACAACATCAATCACAGCATTAATATTCTCCGTCTGAGAAGAAGTCAATTGATTCCCACTTGCTTGAGTTCCTCCTCTACCTTCTTGAGTCTCCTCTACCCCCTGGACCCCTTCAGCCGGTGATGAAGAAGATAAAATATTTTTTGCCTTCACTTCTCGATCCCGAAAAAAAGAAAGAATGTCTCTATTCCTCTTCATGTCGCTGCAATCTATATTAACATATCATAACACATTTATCAAATTTTCATTCGCAATTAAGCTCATATTCACGGATTAACAAAACAATATAACATGATTACATGACTACATGAGCATGATAACAATGTAACAGTGACAAACAGCATACGGGCTATGGCATACTAATAAAACAATAACGACTACGACATACCAATAAAGTAATAACCAATTTCAGTGCATCACTGCTTCTCCTCCAGGCTCCAACCAACTGCCCAATGCCCACCTTATAGACTTATAATTGAAAATCCCACTCCAAATCCTTACTCCTGCTCGGCCGCCAGCCCCACAATCTCCTCTCTTCGCTCCCACTCTCAGCCCACAAGGCCACAAGCCCCCCAACAAGCCCCCAACTCCCAAGGCAGAAGCCAACCGCCAAAGCGGTGAGGCGTGAGCCCTTGTCCCTTGACGGCTTGACCGGTTGACCTCGGCCCCTTCCCTTCGGTCCCCCGGCCGCCGCCGCCGATGCCGGCCGCCCGAGCCGCTAGCGGTGAGCACCCTCCGCCTCGATGGCGACGCCCTCCCGCGACCAGCGCAGCGCAGCTGGCTGGTGCCGCTCGCCCTCCGCGCGCGCGCTGCTCTCGCGTCGCCGCACGCCGGCGACGCCGCCGCCGCTTTCCCGAGTTCCGGCCTCCCGCTGCCCTCCCGGCACTCGCGTGGCGCGCGCGCCACCGGCTCCTGCGTGGCCGTGCCGCCTCCGGCCTCCGCACGCACGCCGCCCTCCTCGTCGCGGCGGCCCGTCGCGCCTCGCCGCCGCCTCGCCGGGGCCGGCCGCCGGGAGTACCGAGTAGCCGAGCGCCGCGCCAGGGTCGTGGCCTCGGGGAGATGGGATTGAGGGGAGGAGAGATTAGGGTTGAGTCTTGGCCTCTTGGGGGATTAACTGCTACTGCGGATTGCTGCCTTGCTAGGCTTGGATTGGACTTTCGCTGGGCCGGTTGGGCTGGGCTGAGGCGCTGATCTCAGTTGAGTTTTCAAAATTTTGGGGGTGCCGGGGCATACCCGGCACCCCACCTAGATCCGCCTCTGACGACAATACACAGAGCTACGGCGTCCGACAAAAGCCCGAGGGCAAACAACGGCTTGCCGTCGGCGATGAGGGCCTCGCCGACGCCATCCAAGGGCACCACTAAGTGCACAATAGCATTGCGTAGCCACTGGGACCACTCACGACGGCGGCAGCTCAGAACGCCGACGAGACGGAGAGAGGCAGCAATGACTAATACGGCTAAACTCGAAAAGCAAAAATGAGCTCCACAATGTTCTGAGAAGCAGGTGCCCAAGTCTCTAGGGACTAATAAGAGGTTACCTGAGGACGGGGAAGGCAAGAAGATAGTCCGAGGAGCTCCGGCGACCAAGTATCTGCCGGAGTTGGGGAAGATGATGGAGATAGGGAGGTCTGAGCAAAGCAAAAGTGAAGGAATGGTAGGGTTAGTTGCAATAGGGCCTAAAGAGGGCCCAAAAACAAGGGATTGGGAAAAGAAGGTTCTTACTGGTGTTGAGGAAGAAAGGGGTTGAATTCGGCTGAATTTGAACAAACCCCAATTTGACAATCTCTATGAAGGTTAGACAAAATAAGCTAGGGGAAATTCTCAAGGTGATGAGAGGAACAAGTTGACACGCCAAGAGTTGCAATTGAACCACTGGAGCCCTGATGTCACCGAGGAGCTCCAAGGTCCAGCAATGGCGAAAAGGGGGTTCTTGGGTGTTTGAGCTCAAGCGACAGAGATGAGAGCTAGGGTTGCAAGGTGGTGTCTAAAAGAAGCTAAGGAGGAGCTCAAGGGTCCTTTATAGCCGGAGAGCAAGGATAAGCAACGGCAGTGCTCCACGGGTGCACCGAGTCAAGGTCCTACCATGGGCGTACTCGAATTGACGGGGGCAGGTAGAAGGGGGACTTTTGGGGCAAAGATTCTGACTCGCATTTAATGTTGGCAGTAAAGAGCCGTTGACAAGGACAAAGAATTGACAAAGCACTGCTCCTCCTCTGCCATGGCGCACGCGCGCGAGGAAGGTGATGATGACCAGGCTCAGAGGTCCCACCAGTCAGTGAAAGAGCTCAAGGTGGACTGGTCAAAAGAAGATAACGTTTAGGTCAAGTCCGGAGATTGAGTTGGGGAGGTCTTGACGTTTAGGCTAACAGAGGTGGTCACCAAGGGTGGTCTAGAGGGTTGTCTTTGCAAAAGACCAACGGGGTGGTCTGTGCAAAAACACCGAAGGTGGTTTGAGAGGAGGTCTTTGGGGAGGTCTTTTGAGGAGGTCTCTGCAACCGACCCAAGGTGGTCTTTGCAAAGATACAAAGGGTGGTCCAGGGGAGGTCCGAGATGGTGGTCTTTGCAAAAAGACACGAGGTGGTCGTGACCCAGGGTGGTCCGAACGACGGAACGAGAGGGAGGTCCGAGCACTCCCGAAGATCTCAGCGGTAGGTAAGAGATCCAATGGCTGACATTGATTTCTCCTAAAGGACTGAGCCCACGTGCGCTAGTAGGTTGTGTTCGACCAAGAACTCGAGTCTGACTCGAACCCAAACCAAGAGTTTGACTTAGGGTTTGATATTGGGCTCGAAACTTTGAGGAATTTTTAAATAGAGCAAACTAACTCCAAAAATTCCAAAATTTTTACAAGAGCTTGCTGACTTTAAGATTGATCTTATGTAAAATTTCCAGAGGTTTTTATACAAAGAATTTTTCTCCAAAAATTTCTTAAGGTATTGATCTAGGGTTTGACCCAAGGTCAAACTGGGTTGACTAGCCTCTTAAAATATTCAAACAATTTCTAAAAATTGTGAAATTTTTTAGAAGAGTCACACAACATCCCTAGAACCAAGAAAAATTATTTTTCGAGGATGATCACAAGATTTGACAAGGATTGAAAAAGGAGGATCATGACTTTAGTCAATTGAAAGACTTGAAGTTTTTGAATTCCACAGTTCCTTTACAAGAATTACAGAAAAGTTCAAAAACAGCAAGATGCAAGAAAAAGTTTTAATTTCTACATATTTTCTTACATTTGAAACACAAACCAAGAACTGGGATGTTACATATTGACTCTAGGGTTTGCCCATGCCCACACTCAAACGATTAGTTTCATCGCAGCATGCTAAGGTTCGAGCTCCTACATCTTCCTGAGCTCAGCGCCACCTTCTCCTCGAGCTACTTAGCGCACCTCCTCCCCCGAGCCTGAGCACGAGCCACCGTCTCCTCCTCCCCCGAGCCCGCCTCCTCCCCCGAGCCCACCTCCTCCTCCCCGAGCCCGAGCCGCCGCCTCTTGCCATCCCTTTGTGAGTTGTTTGTGTTTTTCAGAATTGATTTACTTTACTAATTGTGTTGTGCTAGTTGTATTTCAATCTGTCTTGACATGTATGTACAACTCCATGTGCATATATAGTATGTCATACTGTCGTGCATCAGTATTTCGCCACTCATGCTGTCATGGTAACTTGTTCAAGTGCTGGTTCAAGTGCTGAGCAGCAGAATGTGAAGACTTAAGAGATAGAACTTTCATTGTAAGAATTAAGTCCACATTGTTAATTACTTAAACACTCACTAATCAAGTTTTTCCTATTCACAGGTTAAAGGATTTCTAAATTTCTAGACTTCTGTTATTAATATGAATTTATCAAGTTCTTGCCATCCCTTCGTGAGTTGTTTCTAGTTTTAGAATTGATTTACTTTACTAAGTGTGTTGTGCTAGTTGTATTTCAATCTAACTTGACTAGCACTGGGAGAATTGATTTACTTTACTTTTGGTAATTGCTTTATGAGGATATATAATTGTCATTGTCAGCTTGATGATGAGGATAATTTGTGTTCTGTACTTTTGCTTGTTGACTGATAGCAGATTGGCTATTTTATTGAGATTAGTGATTCTGTCCTGTATTTGAGATTAGTGATTCCGTTCAGTTTTTGTTTAACTGGCTATTAATATGTTGGCTAATTAGATAATAAAGCATTTCTACACAATGTTAGTTGAATGACTTTGTGTTGATTGAAAGTATAAAACTGTTGTTTTAGAAGTTATTTCTTGACATTATAGTGAAGCATTATTATATTTGAGCTCAAAAGTCTGATTTATTGTTATCACATTTAATTGATAAAGAATATTGGCAAGTATCGAGAAGGCCAAGAACCCAGTGCCCCTCCTCCCCGAGCCCACCTCCTCCCTTCCCCCGAGTACACGTCACCTCTAAAATCTCCAAGCAGTGGCTGCTTTTGTCTTTTATATATATATATATATATATATATATATATATATATATATATATATATATATATATATAGTTCGTAGTCCCTTGATAGCTAACTCGAGGCTTGACTTCAGCTAGCTAGCTCGCTCCTTGGGCATTCATCCTAAACGTGCAGATGAACCACGTCTACTCTATCGACCGATTTTAAAGGCAAAAGCAGCCACTGCTTAGAGGTTTTGTAGAGAAGAGGCTATCACAGACGGTTCCATGTACCAACCGTCTTTTATAAGTTGGATATCATAGACGGTTTTATCTATAAACTGTCTGCGATAGTGAACTATCACAGACGGTTTTACCTACAAACCGTCTGTGTTATTCAAATATTACAGACGTTTTAAGCTACAAACCGTATGTGTTATTCAACTATCACAAACGGTTCTGAGTTAATAACCGTCTGTGATAGTATGCATCACAGATGGTTTGAAAACCGTCTGTGATGACCTCATGTCATTACAGACCCATAAACTCATACGGCTCACACAACCATCTGTGATGACGTTTTTAAACCGTGTGTGAAGACCTTTTCTGTAGTAGTGATTGAGTGAAACTTCGACACAGCTATTGAAATGCATTGCATGTCTAAATCATAAAGATTCATTTAGGCCCTGTTTGGTAGAGCTCCAGATTCTCTGAGAATCGACTTCTCTGAGAATCTGGAGCTGTCTGTTGAAAGCGTTTGGCTGGTAGGTTGGCTCCAAAAACCATTTGAGGGAGGATTAGAGGCAAATAGACCATGTTACCCCTGGTTGTAATACTTCAATTGTATTTGTGTCTTTGTCCTATGTATTTGTACACAAATTATAGAATTTTTTCCCAAATTTTGTTAGACCATATGAATGTATATATGTTGTATTTGTACACAATGCTAGGTTACATTGCATTTACACTTCATGACGAAGTACGACTATTGGCAAATAACGAATTGACGCACAACCATTGATTTTGTATACGCAAATTTTGTATTGTTGACACTGCGATAGATGAAGTTAGAGATATTGCATTCATATCGTATAAGTGTTCAAATGATAATTAAATATTATTACGTACATGTATTGAAATGTCAAATGGTTGATAACAAAAGACCACAAAATTTAACAAGTATTGTGTCAATCATCTTGATTGAGCAATTGCACTTGCAAGGTCATCACGGAATCTATCCATGGATGTAGCACTCGTTTGCGACGTTGACGCATCCGATGCATCCTGAGAAATGACATATTTGGCATATCTTGATGATATTGTGGGCACAAAATTAGGATCCCGATCGAACCTACGAAAATGCATATCCGACAAAGCATGTTCACGTATGAACTTGTGGATTCCCATGGTTGCTGCAACAATCATATTTTGTTTGGACATGTGAAAGCTCGGCATCTTAAGTAGAATTCTCCATTTCATCTTCCATACACCAAAGGACCTCTCAATTACGTTGCGAACACTCGAGTGCAAATGGTTGAATTTCTCTTTCTCACCACTAGGTGCAACACCTCTCCAAAATTCTGGAACATGGTACCTTTGCCCCTTGTATGGTGCTAAGTACTTAAGCCTGTTTGGATATCCGGCATCAACAAGATAATATTTACCTACAATATAAGATGAAAAAAATCATATATATCAACATCCAATGCATGAACATTACAATTAAATAAATTAGTAAATGGTACAAAACAAAGAAAATTACCCTGTGGAGGATGTGGAAAGACTTCCCTGTCTACATCCAATGCATGATAAAGAACACTAGTATCGTGCATAGCTCCTGGTTGTCCAATAGATGCGTATGTGAAGAGCATGTCAAAATCACATACCGCCATGACATTCTGTATTGCACTTCCTGATATACCAATATATCTAATTAGATCTTCTGGAGTAACAGTTGCAAGAATGTGCGTACCATTGATAGCTCCAATACAGTCTTTGAAATGTGGCCACATCCTACGATTATTTCTAATTCTACTGTGAACCGTAGAGAAGTTTGGATCCTTTGGCCTCACAAAATCTTTAGACATTCTGACCACACACTGCAAAACCTCGTCAAACTTTACGTAATTGTCTCACTGAATGCTTGAACCGATTCTGTGCTCTTCGGTTAGATTCACCGCCACCACATATGTATAGAAAAAGAGCTAGTGCTTCAATTGAACTTGTATGCGTAGTTGATTTCAAGTCATATGTACTCACCAAAAGATCATGTAGACTGTGAAAGATCGTAGCATTCATACGAAACATGTGGTAGCTTTCTCCTGGAGTAGTCAAAGTTTCTCTTACCCAACCCATTCCACTAAGTCGTGAAGTCCTAGGCTCATTTTTGTCCAAGGAAGTGGAGTGATAATTCTCCATGATAATTGCAGTAGCAGCGAGGTGACTTGACATGTCTTGCCATAGACGCATCATCTGCACGTCACACTCATGTTCCTCATCTGATATATTACTCCTTTCACTATCACTTTCGTAAGACGACATCTGTACATGAATATTGATAAAACACAACAACATAAATAGCAATTTTTAAAAAAAAAACATGAGTAGGCATTAGGTCCAAATGACAGTATATGACTAGTGAAAAAATGTCTTATAATCCAAACAAAGGTCTTACAGCCAAATAAGAGATAAACAACAATAAAGGTGAATACAAAAATGTTTTCAGAATAATCATAACGTTACAATCAAATTTCTATTTGCCATACTTGACTTCGTACTTCCTTTTGAGCCATTCAAATCGTGCTTCACTATTGCGCAAGGTCATAAACATTTCCCTTTGCTCTTTCTTTAAGAAAATTTCAGATGCAATGAAGTGCTCATTAGTCCCATTAACAGCACCACACTCTTCAACCGAATCCATGACATCCTTGATGCTATAGACCGATTCTTGCTCTCTTTTCTGTGCAAATGCTTCAAAAGATGCATGCGACTTCTCATTCAACTCAAGAATTCTTCTCAGTTGATCTTGCATGACCACAGACCCACTCTTTGGTTTCTTCCCCTTATCATTGCTAAAACTGCAAGGTCTCTTCCCTTTCGTACCAATTGGTGATTCATCTTCACGATCACTATTATATTTGTCATCATTTTCATCTTCAAGCTCTTCAATATCAATAGCTGTCAATGTATGCACAGGATTTTGAGGCAATGTCCCCATTGCAGGAGAATAATGGTCTTCACCGGTGTTGCGAATGTCATCAAACATCTTGGACAACAATTCCTCATTTTGAAGTCCAGCCTTCTCAAACTTGGAACATCCTTTATATTCCTGTCAATGCCAAATGTTACACGTTAAACTTTCAGTAATAATAGAGCTGGAAGTGTACATTAATGCATTTCAAAAATATATAATGAGTACTGACTTACCTTTTTTAATTTCTTCCACCGTTCGGGGGTGGCTTTTATTGTCTTCTTTTCGTGATCCCAACCTAAGCCTGTCTCCTTTGTCCTCAATTTTCTCTAAATGTTGTAATCGTTCTTTAATTTATCCCATTTGTTTTTCAATTGCATCTTTTTGTATTGCAGCCAGTCTTCTCTGCAAAATTTGCAATCACTAGAGTATACCATGCGTTGTTCAAATGGGTATTCGGACGATTGCCTGCCTCTACTTGTTCAACAAACAATTCACACACTATCCTAGTGTTCTCGTCGTTCCACTCAGCGTTATCAGCCATCTGCATTTTTTGGCCCATAAATCCAATCAATCAAAGTGACATCGACAACAATATATGGACACCTAGACTTTTGGACTATCAGGTTCTTTATTACTGAAGTTCACTGTTCACCAGCTCAGAACAAATCAGAAATATGGGCACACAAGCATACATCATCTATCATCTCGTACTAGTACTAACAGACAATCCAATATGTACATCATACATTATCAACTAGGCCAATTGAACATCAGCCTTTGAGCCCTAAAACAATTTGATCAGATCGACAAATTAAATTCATGCCTGACTTTCACTCTAAAACTTTTCATCAAGAGCAACTCATCAAAAGACATAGAATCATGTACTTGATCTATAAGACAACATACACACTTATGACTTCACGAGAATGAAAACTACAAGGATCAATTATACAGCCTTTCGACCACCAGAAGAATTAGCAACAATGCTAACCAGAATGATCAGTTCAAGATTGAACTCATGCACAGCTTTCAGCTCTAAAACTTTCTATCAGTAGCAACTCATCAAAAGACATAGAATCCTGTACTTCAATCTATAAGACAACATACACACTTATGACTTCACAGTAACAGAAAACTACAAGGATCAATTATACAGCCTTTCGGCCACCAGAAGAATTAGCAACAATGCTAACCAGAATGCTAGCAACTCTATTAGGGCTCAAGATTGAACTAGATATCTTAACAAATTTCAGTTCAAGACTAGTATTATCATGAGCAGATTTATCCAAGCCCACAAACATAGCCTTGAGCTTTAATCACTGGATCATAACTATGATCATCCAAGCAGACAAACCCCATGTATCACATCCCAGACTTTGTCAGAGCATTGATAACAATGTCATTGCTTTTTCTTAATGGTTGAGACCACTTGTCCTGAGAGAAGCTCACGATAGAACAAGCTCCACAATGCACGATCTTCAGCAAATTTCACAATAGAACAAGCTCCAGACTCCAGTAAAATTCTAACACAAAACTCAAATAATCAGGTGAAGAGCTGTCAGTACTACATTCACATATTCATTCACAAATTTCACAGATTCAATCTCAGATCTAAACGCATATGCAATCACAGAAGCACAGATGAAGGGAGGAGTAGGGAGGGCAAGGGGTAGGAGGATGGAGGCGGCGCACTGGAGGCCCGACCTTACCTTCACAGGAGGCGGCCGGTAGTCGTCTTCTGGCGGCGGCGCACTCTGGCTCGGGCGGCCTCTAGGGTTTCCGTGCCGGCGGCTGTCGTCTTCTCGTGGTGGCGCACTCCGGGTCCGGTGGCGGAGCACTGATTCAATCACATATTCAATCTCAGATCTAAACGCATATGCAATCACAGAAGCACAGATAAAGGGAGGAGTAGGGAGGGCAAGGGGTAGGAGGGTGGAGGCGACGCACTGGAGGTCCGACCTTACCTTCACAGGAGGCGACCGGTAGTCGTCTTCTCACGGCGGCGCACTCCGGGTTAGGCGGCCTCTAGGGTTTCCGGGTCGGCGGCTATCGTTTTCTCGCGGCGGCGCACTCCAGGTCCGGCGGTGGAGCACTCCGGGTGCGGCGGCGGCGTAGTGGAGGTCCGGCGGGGGTGCGCTCGGGGGACGAAATCGGCGCTCTGGTGGACGACAGAGAAATCGCCTCGGTCGCCAGAGCAGAAGTTGGGGGATTTCGCGAAGGGGTATCGGCTCGGGTGGCCTCGCGCGATGGGGGTGGGAGGGGGTTAAGTGGATAGCATTTTGCTGGTAAATAGACTCAACTTCAAATGGTATTTTGCTTCTATCAAGTTGGCTTCTAACGAGAATCTACGGAAAGACTGCTTCTCATCGCTAGTTCATTTTTGAGACAGCTCCTCGCGAGAATCAGAATCAAGTGGTTTTGAGAAGCTAGGTGTTTGGTACAGCCCCCAAGATTTTATCGAGAAGCTGTGAGTAGGGACTGTACCAAACATAGTCTTAGAAGCTTTGATCACGAGAAGCTAGTTTGCCCCGCTCTTCCAAAATCCTGATTCCACCCAGGGGAATGGGGTTGGGGAACAGGCACCGCGCGGTACGTAGCAGCTGACAACCGCCACCGGTTTCATTGATCGCATGAAGCAAAAGCATGCAAGGCAACGAACGAGCACCAGAGGAAGAAAAGATGGCAAGCAAGCGATGAACGCTGCATGACTGCATGCTGTTATGCATGGTCAGTCCTACCTACAGCTAGCCTAGCTAGGGCATGCAGAGTCTAAGCAGAGACGAGAATTAAACGCGCCACCTCCCTGGCCCTGCCGTGTGGGTCCCGATGGTATGCTCTGCGGCCGGCTCCCCTCGTCTCGTGCAATTTCCAGCACATCTGCCGATCGATCCCCTCCCCACTCTCTCTCCATCGAGTCGGACTCGAGACTGCCTGCGCCCGTCGATCTCTGCGTATAGTTTCGGTCCCTGTGCATGCAGAAGCTCTTCTTGAGCTGCTGCTACTGCAGCAGTGTAAGCTAGCACTGCCATGGTAGTAGCACGAACGAGATCCTGCCTATTTTCATGGAGACGGTGTGCGTCTGCATGGTTTCTTGTGTGCGACGTGATTGGGTTACTGTTCACCACTCATTCCCGACGGACCTCTTCGGCTAGGGTCGATGGGATCGACCGACAGACAGCTTGCGAGAGGATCCGTTATTAGATCGTGCAAGCGATTCTGAACTGTTGACCGCCAGTACGTGCGAGCTGAGCCTGGGTAGTTCAAGCTTGACCTCGTTCACAATCTTTTTGTTCCATCCGAAAAATAACAACACGACCCCAACAAATTCAACTGGCTGTAACTTTGCCATTATTATGAAATGCATTAGCAATGTTGCATCGACGTACTTAATTCTCCTCTCATGCATCTGTACTACATCTGGAATTCCAGATCTCCTCTGCCATAGGGACTCTGCAGTCACCGTAGTTAATGACTAACACGTGTACAGGCCATCACCAGGCCCCTACACCAACCACCAACAAGCCTAGCTGCACGCCCCTACCCCCTTCACATCCCAAGAAAAAGGGAACCACCGGCATCGCATCACACCTCAATTAATGCCAGGCACAAAGCCCCATCGCCATCGCATGTCTGTCACACCTGTCCATGCCCCAGAAAAGAGAACTCACACAGCGTTTTCACAGCTAGCTAAGCTACACACACACGAGCCACACGGTGAAGCGGCCATTACACCCTTGGCAAAACGGCAATCCGCATGACAAGAACTCACAAGACTAGTAGCCAAACTCAAAGGCAGCGCAACCAAAAGGAGAAAGTGGTAGCCGATGCACACAAGAAAAAAAAAGGACTTGTCTCCTTTACCAACTTGACCTTACCATTGGAACAATGGAATCCCTCCTTTTGCCCAACAGACAGTTCCAAACTTGCAATTCCATCGACCTGTCGCAGTCTTGAGGCATGCATATACACGTGAAGCACTAGCAGTGAGCAAAAATGTCTCGCGCTTGCGATCGACGCGTCAAAGGGAAATTAACCAGTTACTTACACTTGATACTGATGGTTACTTGCAACTAGCCATGCAAAAAACTACGGACTACCAGTGTACACTGCTACTGCTGATACTATACTAGTATATGGGGGTTTATACGTATTGGAGTACGTACGTGCGTGCTACCGTCTCGGTGTCTAGCTAGCTCCGTATGGTGAGCGGTGAGCTGTTGCTGCTGAGGGGGGTTAACAAAAACAAGGCGAGAAGATCGAAGAAAAGTTTTAGTACTGCGGCGGCGGCTATGGGGAGGTGGGGTCGACGCAGGTGGCGACGGCGACGGATAGCTTGTAGGGGAAGGAGTTGGAGTACTCGAAGGAGACGGTGTCGCCGGCTAGGAGGGGCCGGCCGTCGTTGAGGAGGCAGTCGTCGCGCCCGATCCGCCGGAACTTGCGCGGGTCCACCAGGCTCACGGAGCTGAACCACCCGCATCGCACGTGGATGTCCGCGATAGCGCAGCCGCCGCCGCCGCCCGCGCACCGGTTCATCACGTCCACCGTGTACGCAGGCACCCCGCTCGGCAGCGTCGTCGCCCGCCCCTGGTAGATCGCGATGTCCTCCGCGCCCGCGCACCCCTCGTCCACGCGGTGCGGCCGGACTCCGCCGCCGCCGGCGTCGACGTCCGCGCCTGAAAAACAGAAAAATAGTGGACCCACATGTCTGCTCTAAGTAGGACAGAATGGAATACGAGGATTTCCAAATAGTGCTCCTACTCGAAGAGCTCGGATACGAGGACAAAACCAAACCGAGCGTGGGGCCCTCGTGTCAGGCTCAGTACCACGACCCCTGCGCGCGCAGAACCAGGGTCCACGGGCGCAGAGGCTGGTCGGAGAAAGCGCGGCCGGTGGGGGCCCGCGGGGGTGTGAGAAGGCAAAACTGACTGTCCGATCCTCTGATCAGGGGATCGGACGGCAAGCGATGCGTGAGTAGGTGCGTTTGTTTTGGACGGGAGAGACTGGGGATAGGACGGGTGCTTTGCTTTACCTGCCGGGCGGAGCATCTTGCGGGGCAGGACGGCGTCGTCGGTGCGAGGTGCCGGGCGCGGAGGGCCGGGGGCGGCGAGCGGCGGCGCGGGCTGCGGCGAGAATCCTGCAGGAACAAACGGTGTCGCTGTTAGTCAATGATGATACCATACGATTAGACTGCGTGACGGCCGCAGACAGACACGTGGGGGCCACGTCGAACCAGACCCACCCCGTCAGCGTCAGAGAAGAACAGAAGAAAACAAAACGAAGCAACAAACAAACCATGGGGGATTGAGATTGGGTGGGAAACCACAACGGAAGAGACTCGCGGCGGGGCCCACCCACCCAGCTGTTCTTATCTCTCCTCTTCTCTTCTCCCCCTTCGCTTTCCGCAGTTTGTATCTCAAACTTTCGAAAGGGAAACCCAAAGAAACGACAAGACTTGTTGAACAAACGAATTCCAAGAATTCTTGGACTACTAGCTCTCCGGAAACAATGAGGATGCTACAACTTCGGGGAAACGTTTTCTCTAAACGCACGCATAATCAGAAAGCCAAGGACGAGGGAGAGGAGATTTGTTTGTTCAGAACCAAAGCAAACGGCGGCCACAAGAGAGTGCGAAAACGTGGATGAACAGAACGCATTTTTTTAAGCTGCCGAACATCCTGAGAAAAACATTCCAAGATACAACCCTGCGGCTAAAATGGGGGGAGAGAGGGAGGGAAAGAGTTGATAGGGCACGTTACCTGCGTCGGCGGAGGCGACGGAGCCGAGCAGCACGACTGCCCACGCCGCGGCCGACAAGGACGCCCTCATCGCGCGGAGACCCTGCGGTAAGAGCAACACCAGACATGAGAACGGAGATCACGACACAGATCTAGGTGCTCACAAAAAAACCCGCAAAAAGGCTACTAGCCTACTACTACTACTGCTGCTACAACTAGCAGCGACGGAGAAACCAACAAAGGTTGCAGAAAGCTAGAGGGCGACAGAGAGAGCGTCGCCTCGGACACCGCGCTCCAGCCCGGTTCGTCTCTGCCGCCGCCAGCGAGAAAGAAACCCGAACGCGCTCCGTTCCGCTCGCAATCCCGGTCCTCCGGCGAGCGGACGCGACGCCTTGGGACTCGGGACCCACGCCGCGGAGGCGAGACGCGCGCGACGAGGCGAGACTCACGACGCCACCACCACACGTGTTCGGACGAGACGGGGCAACAAGGATAGGAGGAGGAGGACCGCGCCTACCTGGAGGTGGCGGTGGTCGCCGGCGAGTAGGAGGGCACGCGTGACCGGCCGGCGCGCGGGCAGTAGGATTTTCCTTCCTGCCTCCAGTCTCTCTCGCACGTGCAGCGGAAGGGGACAGGGGAATGTGCGTGATGTGGCGGTGGATTCGAGCCGAGCCCCTGCCGTGCGCGGCTCACGCGCGGCTTATATAGGGAGGACGGAGGAGACCACGGGCGAGCCGGCCCAGGGGAATGCTGGGCCGGGCAGTTTGGTTTGCTGCTTGCAAAAAAAAAAACAAATATTAGTAATGTTAATAAAAATTCACTGTTGCTTGATTTTCTACAAAATTTTGGTATAGTCTACGAATCTATGGTAATATTAATAAAATCCAATGTCATACATAAACAATACATGGGCAATCCGATGACAAGTAAATCGCTTACCAAAATTCTTTCTACCTCGATCTAATAACGTTCTTTTTAACAATATTTCACTTTACTAACTTTTTTCTATATCAAAATTTTGACTTTCATTTGGCCTATAAACCAAACAGCCGCTTGGTTTGCTTGGGTTCGTCTCGTCCCAGTTGGGTTCGGTATGGATCCGGTGCAGTGGATCCGTCTCCAGAGAGAATGGGGGACCGACAGGGTCAGAGGGAAAGCGATCCGGTCTGGTCCGATTGTGGTCAAGGCAGCACTGTGGCCTGGCCTGTGGGAAAGCTCTGGGGATTTTTGGCAACTTTTGTTGGATTCAAACCGCTTTTTGGACTCAAATTCAAGCCTTTTCTGTTTCTTTCTTTTGTTCTTCGGTTTGGTTGTTTGGACTGGAGTTCGAATCGTGGTGGAGTGGATGACAAATAGGTGGTGAGAGGGGGATTTGGGATGGTAGGTATTCGTTGCTGGATTTTTTTTAAAAAAATAATATTAATTTAAAAGATAATGACAAAATTAAATAGTCGGAAAAAAAATTACAAAAGTAGGTGTCTATCGCCATTTGTAATGACAACATGCTCAAGACTATTTCTTGCTCAGTGTCGATTCACCTTCCTATTGCCATTTCAACTCGCGAGTAGCGATGAAGCGATGTTCGTGTCACCGATTGAAATGGCGATAGGGCAACCGGCGACAGGATCCAGCTATTTAAACCCCAAAAATTGGTGAAAATGCCATTTTAATTCCAAAAAAAAAGAAGAGAGGGAGAAGAGAGAGGAGGGGAGGGGAGAAGAGACGTAGCGAAGCCTTGCCAGTTCGTAGCGGGGGAGTGAGAGACGGAGCGGCAAATTTGGTCGCTCATTTTGTAGGTAAATGTTCTTGCAACTTTGTATATTAATTCGAAACCTTGTAGGTTAGCCAATAAAAATAGCGACATAGAATTCAATAGATTAGATAATTTTAGCTGTTTTATGTAGTACATCATTTTAACTCTGTATAGTTTAGGTCATCGTGTAGATATTATTAATGTTATTGTACTCAAACGATTTAGAATAAATCTGCAAAAATATAAAGACACCTCGAAGAATAGCATGGTACCTATTAAAACTTTTATAAAAATTACTGAGTAGCTAAGTAGGGTAGGTAGAGCTTCATGAAAATAATCCCACGTTAATTTTGGTTTCTATTTGTGTGCGGTAATTATTCTGTTTATGCTAAAAATTATTTTAAAACTAGGTAATTTGCAAGATACCTATTAAAATTGTTCAAAAAAATCTAAAGTTGCTACATAGGTTACGTAGAGCTTTATTAAAATATTGTTATCTTTTTTTTTGTTTCCATTTGCACACGGTAAATATAAAAAAAATGTTGGAGACACTATTTAAACAAAGAAAGTAGCAAGGTACCTATTAAAAATCTGTAAAAATTATAGAGTAGCTTAGCAAGGTTTGTAGAGCCTAAACGAAATAATGCCAACATAATTTTGATTTTCGTTTGTGTGTGGTAATTATTCTGTTAGTGCCAAAAATATTTTTTAAACTAGGAAAATAGCATGACACATCCTTAAATTATTAAAAAAAATCCCTAGTTACTACATAGGTTACGTAGAGCTGAATTAAAAATATTTTGAACCTTTTATTTTGTTTCTATTCACACACAAAAAAATTAAAAAAAATGCTGGAGACACTTTTCAAATAAGGAAAGTAGCAAGATACCTATTAAAAATCTCTAAAATTGCAGAGTAGCTTCTTATTACTTTATGTATATGTTTTGTAGTATTTACAATGTATGCACTGAATTTTCAGGTATGGCGGAACCAGGGCACGCTGCGCATTGGCCGTACGAGTTGCTTGACCCAGTCATTGATGTGCATCACTGTAGCCGCCTCAGTACCATCCTCCCCTGGGAGGACGAGGCGGCGATTGAGCTTAGCACGCTGCGGATGCGCACACCCATGGAGGTATGGAGGGTGACCCACGTTGGGTTCCGAGGTACGTGTAGGGTTGACCTTCGGGTACTCAATTGCAGCATCACTACTTTGGGTGGACTAACATTTGGTCTTAATCTTTTCGACGCAGTTTGAGGCAAGCAGACCTCCTTCGACTAGCGAGGATGGTCAAGGTGACATGGGAGGACGACCAGGACTGCGCGGGCGGTGGTCGTATGTCTAGACGCTTTCCGTACAACTAGGGCCTCCTGACGGTGCTTGTTGACCGGTGAAGGCCGAAGACGCACACATTTCACCTCCCATGAGGGGAGATGGCACTGACGCTTCAAGACGTGATCTTCCTGACCGGGTTGCCCTTCGCGGGCTTCCCCTTGGCAGCGCACAACATCCCGGCCATGTGGCGCACAGAGTTCCTCATGAGGTTCTAGGGGGTTCTACCGCCCAACAGTGGCTACAGGGAGTTCAGCAGCACCCACAGGCCGATGCTGCTTTGGATCTGTCAGTTCTACGTAAGTTTCTGTAACTCTTGTCCTTCCGCTTCAATTGGTTTGTGTAACTTGCTAATGTGTATTTGTCTTCTTGCAGCCAGAGCGTATGGTAGAGGACGCACTCGAGCACATAGTGAGGAGGCACTTTGAGGTCTACTTGTTGTGGCTGTTCGGGTAGGTGATGTTCCTAGAGTCCCACGGTGACAGCATCGACAAGCACTATATCTGGTACGCATGCCAGCTGCCGGACTGGCAGGTAGAGAAGATCTAGCGTTACGCCTATGGACCAACGGAGAAGGGGAGGAGGTAGGGAAAGGTTGACCGACCTTAAATAGAGGGAGAAGGGGAAGGAGTGGCGCGGCACGACGGGACAGGGCACACTGGTGGCGCGCCGGGCACAGGGGCGGCGCGCAAGTGGGTCCAGGGTGTGAAGACCCCGGTTTATTCGGCTTATAATGCTTAACCATCCACTTGGTCCTAGCATTACAAATCAAATAAACCAAGCCTCGAGATATGTATACTTCCCAGAAATGCAGTATACACACCCCGTTACAAAATCATGCATCAATTCCATTCATACACATAGAACCGAAGCACAGCAATAACTCCAAAGACATACATAATATCAAGTTATTACAAAAGAGGGGCCGACCAGCCAAATGTCATACAAATTACTAAGTAAACAGCGGAAGCAAAAGGGCCATAAGATGGTGATAAACAAAAGCCAATTAGTGTGCCTTTAACCCACAAGGCAACCAACAGGACCGCCAAGCTAGTCGTCCCAAAAGCCACACATCTCACAAAAGTAAGACCCTTGGGGCTCACCTTCTTCTTCTGCAACAAGTAACATTTAAGCAAAGCAAATGAGTACAGTAATGTACTCGCAAGACTGACGTGTGGAATAATAGACCTATACATATGCTACATGCAAGCTTATTTGAGTGGAGGCCGTATGTCTCATTTTAGCACAAAGCAAACTTTATTTCCAATAATGTAGTACATTTAAAAGCAAGTTTACAATCTGTTTTTATTGCTTAAATAACAGCGAAAACAACATAATAACAAAAGATAGATGACAACAACATCCTAGAATTGACTAACCCCATAGTCACCACAACAATAGCATGAATTACCCATTCATACCACCCATATCAAGTTTTAAATTTTTAAAAGGTTGTAGTCTAGTTCTTGCACGACCTTACCAAGTAATGTCCATAACCTAGGACGAGACTCTTCGAATAGTTTTAACCCTGCAGGGTGTACCAATGTACCCACACGATAGACCACCTTTCCACCGGCCACGGTTAGCATACTTCCTTTGGTATACAGGCACGGCTAAGTCTAACGAGACATTTCCAATGAATGATGCTAATTAAGAGTCGCGACAACCCGAAGGGTAGGGTGCACTGCCCACCAGAAGAATCGCAGTGCTCTTCCCCTTATAAAAACAGTTTTAACCACCTGCGACCCCGAATTAACACCTCCCAAAGTACTTAGTCAAGAGAGGTCCCATATCCCTCCCGTGTGGTTAGCACACAATAAGCGCTTGGCTTAGTGACACAAGTAACTCGGTCCTTGGGGACTTAGGCACTATTCCAATTACACCAACAAATCACACCAACATACCATTGTGCCCAAGTCAAGATATAGTTTTTTTCAGTTTTTGATTTGCAAATTAGCAAAACATAAGGGCTGGATATAATGGAATAATATTAACATTTGTTTAATCAAGATCATCGACTAAGTCGATGATCGCCCAAACTACCGATAACTAAACATGGCTAAGCAATTTGAACCCGTAATCTACTAAGTGATAAGAGCACATCCAACGAACTCTAATCACAGCAAATAACCTAGGCTTAGGTAGTAGAGGATAATCATTTACCTACAGATTATGCATCTAAAGGATTAACTAATCAATTTAACAACAAAATAAGCAATGCATACATTCAAGTTGAAAACAATATATTAGACTTGAAAATAATGGGATTAACATGATCAAACTGCTTGCCTGGTTGCTGTTGCTCAAAATGTTGTTGAGGATCACTCTCAAGGTTAGCACAATCGTCGGAACCTAACGAAAGAGCGAAAAAGAATCGATAAGAACGAAGAATACGCAAAAGACTCAAAAACCAACTTTCTCTAAATGCCCTGAAATTTTACAGCAGCAAGAGCATGATTTTTAAGGAATTTAGCAACAAGAACCAATTGATTTGGATGCTTAATGCAAAAAAATATGATCAAAACAAATCTGTTCAACCTAGAAAATGTAATCTGTTGCTATTCACCCTAATTAAATTATTTGGCAAAAATTTCTAGAAAGGTGGTGCATCTGAAATTTTTACAGTAAATCAAGCACCTCATAAGATGAACAAACCAATTGGATTCATCTCATTTGGAGCTAGAATACATTTTCTATGATTTTTCAAAGACATCAAAATGAGCATAAGTTAATTGCATTTACAATTCCTTTAAAAACAGTAACAGGCCTAAAACAATTTTAATAGCAAGTTCATTAACAGAGGAAGACAACAAAGTTTGATTCACTCAAAAAGGATTTTCAGAGAATTAGTTATACATTTTTCAAGTTAAATGAATCTTTGATGCAACCTTTTAAAGTCTATTTCTAGATCAATTTTGAAATTCATTTTCTGTAGCTAAACCAAGCTTCAAACCATTTTTAGATTAAACCTCAGTTCAAACCAGAGCTAACAAATTTTGAACCAACTCGAATGGATTTGAAATGAAATAGTTATGCATTTTTGAAGTTTATTACCTTTTTCATTTTACAATTAAATCTCTCAGGAAAACCCAAATCTCATTTCGACGTGGACGAATAAGGGCCGTTGATATTGGATGGGACGGCCCAAGACCACGGGACCACAGCGCCCGTGCCCGCGCCCGCACGAGATCGCCAACCGTGGGCCGTTGATCTTGGGTCCAACGGTCCACGTTGAACCGCGCGCGGCGCGTTTGAACTCGCGCGCAGGAATAGGGGCGGCGATTGTGGACCGTCAATCGCGAGATGGACGGCTCACGATGACGTTACACAGCGCACTAAAAAGGGACTCGCCGTTGGATCTGAGATCAAGGGCTGAGATCCATGCACTATTCCATGGTCCGAACGTCCCCGCGATCTCAGCCGTAGATCTCAAAATGGACGGTCGACAGTGTAATATCCCATTTAATTAAAATAGAATCAGAATTAGAAGAGGGAATTACATAAAGAAAAAAAGGGTTGTTAGTGGGCTGCTGGCCCAAGCCCAAGCCGAGGGGAGACCAGACTCATTATAGGGGAGAGAGAGGAGGGGAGGCCGACCCCTAAAAATAAAACCTAGCCGCCATCCTCCCTGCCTTCCTCCTGCCGCATTTCTTTCTTTGCGTCGCCCCTCTGCTCACGTGTGTTTGCCCCTGCGAAATTCTACCATCTAGCCACCAGACTGCTTCCTTCCTCCTTGCATGCAAAGCTTCCCAAGCCCTGTTGCCGCATCTACATGCTACCCTGTTGTGCTGGCTCTGCATGCACAGCAAGAAACTGCGCCAAAGTTGCTGTGCTGCCCGCATGCAAGACTGCATGCAGACTTGTGCTGGCCAAAGAAAGAGAGAAAGAAGAAAAAGAAGCTAGTGCCGTGATTCTCTGTGGCACTGCTGATCAAGAGGAAGGAAGCAAGAAGCAGGAGAGAAGAAGAAAATAAGGAAAGAAGAGAGAAGAGAGAAGAGGAAAATTTAGAGGAAGAAGTTGGGATCTAGGTGTTCGTCGTATGGGTAACGACTAGTTATTTTCTTTCTGTTTTGTTAATTTAATTAGGGATTAAAGAATCGAGATTAGAGTGGATAGTAGAAATTTATAGGCAAGGGAACGATTAATAGATCGGTTTATTTTGCCGTACTGTTGTACAATTATTTCGGCTACTGTAGGGGGCGTAATTTGAGGACGTCATCTACTAGATAATTGTAGAGAATTTTGGTAGCTTTTAGTACAATATTTAATCATGTTGATCCGATGATTAGATTGTGAGTTATGAATTTTGTACGCCTGCTGTCCAAAGGAACTGTCGTCTTTTGGCAGTATGTGTTAATCTGTAAATTAAAAATAGTAACTGAGATAATTAGTGTATTTGCTCTACATGAAAAGTGTAGATAATTTCTTAAGCATTCCAGAGAGCCCAAGGACATAATTTTTGGGCGAGTAGAATAGAAGTTATGATAATTTTAGTGCTGGGACAGCGGGTAGTGTTTCCAGTAGTTTCGGGTTAAAAAGGTCGGTTTGGCGTAGACGTGCGATTACGGTTGGAATAAAGTGTAGGAGTTGTAATGTATGATTTTTGAGATGCATTTTGGATTGTTTGTCCCGGGAGTGTGGTCTCGTGTGCGTTGTCGTCGTTTCGCTCCCCAACGTCACAAGGATAAGAGGCAAGTGCATGATAGACAGTGGTCATTGGTTGATCACTGTATGCTTTACCATTTATTACCATTAAATTGTTGTGCTTTTACTTCTTTAATTGCAAGTAATGTTAATGGTTATTATTTATTCATTATTGTTGGATATGATATTGTTGGACAATTGTAATATTGATGAAATCATGAATAGTTGTGCATTCATAAGTATCATTGCATATGAGAAGGTGATCATGTTGATCACAACTCCATGGGAGTGGAGGAGGTCCCCGATCCTTGAGGAGAACGGGCTTGAGAGTGTGTCATCGACAGGTGAACACTCATGCTATACCGGTATACGCAAAAGAAGTGCATGTGGACATGTAGTGTAGAGATGCATGGAATCAAAGATAGATGATGGTTGATTATGTGAATAAAGAAAGAGAATTGAATGATTGAGCATAAGAATAAAAAAAGAGAATTGAATGATTGAGCATAAGAATAAATGAAAGAGAACAATTAATGCTAATAATGATATTGTGTACTGCTGATTAAGCATTGTACATTGCTTACTATTGTGCTTGTTGAGTCGTGGACTCACTCTTGCTCTACTGTTTTTTTAGGTGATCGTTGACGACGCTTCACTTGGGAAGGGCTAGCACACTTGAATCCACATCATATACATGTTTACTTGGTCCATTGGATATGAGAACTCACTTTATCGATCGATGATTTATAGCTAAGACATGATAGTATTGGCTAGTCTTAGAAGATATGTTGGAATTTATTATTTTATTAATAGACTTGCTTGGATAAGTTTTTACGTCGATATGTGTTTATTACCTTGCCATGTTATTATGAGTTAAATAACCATGATTTTCTTTATAGTTATACTTGTGTTATTGTGACCCGTGTACGGGTTTCATCTTTGATATGTTTGTTGTAATTTTGTTAGTCATAATGGTTGTTAAAATTGACAGCTAGGTTAGTTTAGTGGCATTCTGGGCTCCGTGTTGGGCCGGGGTGTTACAGTTGGTATTAGAGTGGGTTTTAGGTCTGTGGTGAATAGATTAACACCTTAGGTAACCTGAAATTGCCAAAATTTATTTTAGGACTAGTAAAATTTACTAAAATCTTCTAATGGTTAATTAACTTAAAATTTGACACACTAGTGCACAGTAGGATGGGTATGAGACGAGTATTGGCTTTACGCTTTTGATATGTTGTACTATTAATGTATGAGTTGATATTGGTTCTTTGAACCTTTTGTGTGTTGTTGATTGTGGTTTATAGCTATCACGAGAGGTTGTGGTTGTACCACCATTCGGGGTATGGGCATAATGAAGAGTGTTCTCTCGGGTAATTTAGTTAGAGAGGTTGAGAATTAGTTCTTTGGGGAAGGTTGTTGTTTTCCTTGGATTTGCATTTTGTTGTTCTTGTTATAGTTGCGGTCGATGAATTTTTCTTAGGTTAGTGGTTCTAGTGCAGTTGATGGATTCCAATTGGTCTTTATTGGTTCCATAAAGTGATTATTTGTTCTCCCAACTATTGAGTTATTTTTGTTGCTTGTGAGTGTTGTAAATTGGCAAGATTGATCTTTTCACGAGGGTTCTACCTTTTTTGTTGGGAAACATGACTCATTTGTTTGCTTGGTATTTTGGATAACAAAAGTTTTCTTTTGCAAGTTCTTTAGCATGTGAAGGCTTTGACCCTATGTATTTATTTTGGGTATTTTGAGTGTTGAAGTTGAATGCCTCTCTTTTATGAAAGAAAGTGTTAAAACCACTTTAGTGGTGCCTTGTTATGGTTAAGTGAGAGGTTGTAATGAAAGAAATTAATGGATATGGTTTGGGTCATGAAGTTGGATCTGTAGTGTAGTGCATAATCGATCTTAACCAAAATCCTTGAAAGTGTAGTTGATTAATTTTATGGTGTCTTGTAGTAGTTCTTGATGAACTGTGATTAAGAGTATGGCTATACCTAATTGGAATCAATACAGTTGTTAAGAAGTGTTGTACATTGATGAACTGGTTTGACCATTAAAATTGTTTAGTTTGCTAAGCTTGTTTGATTATTTGGTCTCAATGGATAAAACTAACTGTGTGGGAAGAGAAAGTTGAGGATATGTTAGATTATTGCCTTAGTGGATATTAATCTTAGAGTTATCTTTTCTATAGATACTTGGTCATCATATATAGCTACTAGATATACATATTTCGTACCATGATTAATTGTTGGATTTGTGTACAAAAGATTGAATGGATTGAATATCGATGGATCTAGAATTTATGGGAGAAGTTATGGATAGTTCTTCTATATAGAATGATGGGATGAATTTGGTTGCAGTGTTGTTGAGACGTTTGATTGATGGAAGATTTCAATTATTCAAGTTTTAGTGTGATTTTGCACCAAATTATGAACGTAAGGTGGAACGGTTGAATATGTGTTTGCAAATATTCATGTGATTTGGAAAGGAATGTAGGTAGCATCTAGATTTTCATCATGAAGCCAGTTGATAGCAACAATAGTTGGAGTGCAATTGTTGTGTGTTGAAGTTGGGTGTTGAGCATCACTAAGAGTTGAACTGATGTGATTTAATAGATGGCTTATGCTTACATGATTGTGGAATTATCGGATGATGGCTTGTTCTTGATGAAAGGGTTTTGGTAGAACATTTTGATTTGTATAGTAGATCTCTGTTAGAATAAAGTTGTTGTTGTAGTGAGCTTGTAAAGTTTTGGTGGACTCTTGATTTGAGGATAAGATGATAAAGTAGTATCGCTCAAATGAAATATTTTGAGCTTTGCATTGGTGATCTTTTGGAGTTCATGATTTATGTGGTAGCTAAAATTGGACTGAGCAAGTAGCGTGTTGGAAAGCTTTATTGGTTCTTAAGTGATTCATGTGATTTGGTCTTAAGAGCTCTTCTTGTTTGGGTTAGCAAAGTGACGTTGTAATCAAAGAAAATTACTTTCTTTGTTAAAGAAAGAGTGAAGTAGAAGTATTTGAGATTGAAGTCAAGTTTTGTAACTCGAAGTTTATTTGAAGTGTGCCTAAACTTTATGTTTTTGCCCATAAGAGTTTCTCGATTTTCAAAAGCAATGCTTTATTCTTATTTGAGGTTCGATATTCTCTTTTTGTGGGACTTGTGCCCTCAACTATGGTGTAATACCTCGAGTTTCGATTAGAGAGATTAATTAATAGGGTGGGGGAATTAATTAAACAAAATAATAAAAAAGGGTTTTCTGAGAACCTAGGCCTCCGGCCAGGCTAAGTCGGCCGAGTGGCTGCCCACGGGTGGGCCAAGAAGGGGGAGGCACCCAAGGCCCAAGCCCATGCGCCCCCCCAACCCTAGGCCGGCCACCCCTTTTCCTCTCTCTCCCTCCTCAAGCCGCCACCCTCTCTCCCTCCCCATGCCGCCACCCTCTCCACCTCCCCTCCTGCCTTAGGCACCCTCCACCTCCCCTTGGAGCTCCCCCTGCTGGTGGTGTTGCCCCCCCTTGCCTTGATGCCTCCGGTTGCCGACCAACGCGAAGGGAGGAGATGTAGATCATGGGCTGCCATCAAATCGAGATGGAGGAAGAGGAGGTGGGAGAAGATCGTCTTCGTGGGGGGATTTGATCAGCGTCATCCTGAGGGTCTCCAATGGTAATGCAATGTTTCCCCGCCATTTGATTTAGATTAGATGCGAAATCGATTAAGATTGGTTGGATTGAATTGCTGCTGCTATTAGATTGATTCTGTCCAGAATGTTGCGGGGTCTGTTTCATGATCTTAGAGGCCGAATTTGAGTTGTCCATCTCCTAGAGTTCTGTAGGTAATGTTCTTAGCTTTCGGTGTCCGCCAAGAACACCTGATTCCGACGTACGGATCAAAAGTTATGTTCGTTTTAGTTTCTGCTGTCCAGAATTCTGACGAGAATTAGCAGACGCTGTAATTGTTAATATTTGACCTAGTTAGAGGAATATTTAGAAGACTTTCCCATAACGACTTTTGTACGTGATCTCATTTGGATTTGTAGAACAAAAGTTATGCACGTTTTAAGTTGACTGTCCAGAACCCTGACGAAAACGAATTGTCAAATTGCCTTTTAATATATGTTCAGGTTAATGGAAAATTCAGGGCTTTCACCCAACTAGGTTATTGTAGGCCTGTGTCTTAGCTTTTGATATTGATAAATAACTCTAAGTTTGGTTTAGCCAATTAGAAGTTATGACATTCACCGTGCTGCTGTCCAGAATTGCAGTAGTTCCGGCTGAAGGTGTTCGTCAGTCTTTGGAGTTAGATACATATAGAATTCGGGATTTCCATCAACTAGGTTGTTGTAGATAATCTCTTTACCTTTCAGGCAAACCTGAGAACACCCTTTTCGAGTTTTAGAGCAAAAGTTATGCTCCTTTTATCTGCTGTCTGCGATAAGGCTTCTTTGCTAGAGTGTGGATTAACTCAAGCAACGTATACAATTAAGTGATGGGGTTGGCGTATGAGTTAGGGGCGATGCGAGTAGTGTCTTGATGCCTTGGTTCTTATTGAAGTAACTTATTGGTGTAGGGCGTGAGGCGCCGAGGTTAGCGGCATCATCGTTGTCTCTCAACGCATCGCAACGCTAAAGGCAAGTACATTGACTTTTGTGTGATTTGTAAATACTTGATGCTCGATGATTAGTATTGTGTTTTGTTTGATATGAGAGAAGCTTCAATATTCATGTTCCGTCCACGGGAGTGGAATATCCACGGGAGTGGAGATTAAAGAATACAAGAGGTTCCAATGATTATGTTCCTTGTGTATGTTCTTTCATATGTGTGCAGATGATGTTAGTCATAATACTTACATTCAATAATGCATTCATGTTCATGTTCCGTCCACGGGAGTGGAGTCTAAAGTCCCATCAATTCCAGTATGGGCATGTGAAGTCCCACCATTCCAATGTGGGCAGTTTTGGACACCCGTATGAAACGTTCTTCATACGGTATTTTGGATCCCCGTATTTCGATAAATACGGGCTTAAGTGAACACCGACGGGTGTGTCACTAGCTATACCGGTATATGCATGTGTGCAGTCCATCCTTCGATTACATTCATTCATTTCATGCATTCCCAAATATTCGTTTGTGGTGTGTACAGAAATTGTGAAAGGGTTGTCTTGTCATTACTGGTTGTATGTTAAATTATTCCATGTACTTGCTGAGTCCTGGACTCACTCTTGCTTTGTTTATTTATTTTAGGTGATCAATGAAGATGTTTCTCTTGGGCGGGAGTAGTCATGCACCACTCATTCACCAACCTTACACCCACTCCAATAAAAGAACTAGATTATGTTCTTCTTTATTTAAGTGACGGACTGTAATAAGATACTTAGATGTGGATGACATTTCTTTATTTTTAATGCTAAGGTTGATTAGTTAACTACATATGTCCCTACATGTTCGATCGTCATGTTTACCTTCATGGATGAATTAAACTTAATTATTCAGAACTCGTGAACTGTTGTTGGATATAGTGTTAATAACTGTTTATGATCTAAAACAATGTTTAACAATTTATTTTAGTCGATGAGTTTTGTTGAAATGCTACTGCAGAATTGTTATAGATTAGGCTTTTGGGGTAACATTTCGGCTTCCGAATAGCCAGGGTGTTACAGTTGGTATCAGAGCGGGCTTTAGGTCCGTGGTTAATGGAAAAATTATTAAAATGACACACTTGTGTATGATGAGGTGGGGTCGGGAATTACATTGTTTCCGCATTATCGTTATGTGTTTCATTTGTTGAACAATGGTTGAATTGCTACATACTATCTTTCTTGTTGTTAATCTATAATGTGATGTGATATCTTATATCTACGAGTTTATTCTATGATTGTCATGAGATGATCCTATATATTCATAATTGATTATATCGGTCATGCGGGTTGAAACGGACGTTGAGGAGTTGAAGTCTTGGTTGTTGTCCCGGTTTCACGAGCCATACCACCGTTCGGGATAGGGGACTAGAGAAGTACTTACCCGTTCTATAGTATGTGTTGAGCTTGAGACCTTTGGTGGGTTGTTGTCTTTCTTGAGCTCGTGATTGGTCACTGGTTGTAGTTAACTTGCAAGATTGATCTTTTGCGGAAATTCTGTTTTATCCTTTGTTGCAAGTTGTAACTCATCGGTTCGCTTGGAATTTCGGACAGTGGAAGATTTCTTTTGCAAGTTTTTTTAATGGGTGCTTTCATCTTGCATATTTCTTTTGGATTATTTCGAGCGTTGAAGTTTAGTGCCTCTTTTTCCGAAAGAATGTGTTAAAAATCCTTAAGTGATGTCTTGTCATGCTTAAGTAAGAGATGTTAATTAAATGAATTAATCGTTATGATATGAGGTATCAGATTGGGTTATTAGTTTTTTGCAAGTAGTTTACTCTTAACTGGTATCTATGGAAGTGAATTGATTAATTTGAAATGTTCTTGTATTTAATACATGATGAATGTTTAAACAAGGGTCTATCCATATCTGTTTAGAACTTATGATTTGTTAATAAGTGTGGAATGTTGGTGAACCGGTTTGATCTTTACGATCGAGTAATATGCTAAATTTGTTAGCTGAATTAGAGTTTAGGTCCTCTTTCGGTTATTGTAACCGCTATTGATGGATAAGTTAAGGACGCGTTCGAATGTTGCTTTGGTAAATATTAATCTTGAATTTGTTTTCTATTTGTATACTTGATGAACTTATTCAAATGCTTGATTCACCTGATTTTGCCATGCCAAACTGATGTTATATGTATTAAGAAATGAATGAATGAAGATGTATCGACTTGTGAGACCTTGTCTTATGTATCCTATTTTATTGAAGATTAAAGGATTTCGTTCTAATTTCTGGACTCAATGTAGGGTAGTGAGTTTATACTCATAATTGTTTTTTATGAATGCAAACAGAGGTGAGGCCATGAATGCTTCTATGATTAAAATAATCATCAATTGTTTACAGTAATAGCTAGAGTGCAATTAGGGTGTGCTAAATTGATGTTGAGAGTCAGTAAGAGTTAAATGAATGAAATTTAATAAGTGATTTATATTGGTATGCTGTTGGGAGATTGTCATGTCCTAGTATGATCTTGTTAAAAGAGTTTTGTTTCAACGTTGTGGCTTGAGCACTAGGTTTGTTTTACTAGAGCAAGTGGTTATTGTAATCCTATTGTGATGATAGAATCATTATGTTACGATTGTTGTGTTTCTTTTGAAAAATTTATTGATGGGATAATAAGGAATGTAGAATTTTGCCAAGAATGTAGGATTTTGATGTTAATAAAATGGTCAGAAATGTGAGGGTGATATTGATCCTTTTGTAGAGAAAGAAATGTGATCGCCTTCCGTTGTGTCTCTTAAATGAAGATAATTCTAGTTTTGAATTCGTAATCTTTTGGAGTTCAAGAGTTTTGTGGTAGTTGAAATTTGTTGAGTAAAGCGGCAATTGTAGAGTTCTATTGGTTCTTAATTTATTCAAATGATTTGATCTTAAAGACTCGTTTGTTTGAGTTGGCAAGTAAGGTTGTATTCAAAGAAAGTTGTTTCTTTCATAAATGAAATAGTGTAGTAGAAGTATTTGAGGGTGGAATCAAATTTTGTAACTCGCAGTTTATTTGATGTGTGCTTAACCTTGTTGTTTGGCCGCATAAGAGTTATTCCAGTTTCGGAAAGCAATGTTCTATTCTTATTGGTTGAGGTTTGGAATTCTCTTCTTGTGGGACTTATGCCCTTAACTGCTGACTTTCCCTTATGTTTTCCGAGTTCTTTGCCTAAGTGACCATTTCTCTTGGTCCCGTGTTTACTTCGAGTGGTAAATGTTTTCTAGGTGGTAAAAATTGTTTTCATTTGCCTTTTCTTCTGAGGAAGGATCCACCGGTTTGTTTCGCAGGGGTTTTTTTTAAAAAAAAAATGTTTAAGGTTGTGTATGAGAATTAAGATGGTGTAGTTTAATGAGAGTAGATTTGTGAAGAAATCTAACCGTTATAGCCATTGTTGGAATAGTAGCGAATGTTGAGTTATTGTCAAGAATGACTGGGACTTAGTGAGTATCTCTCTAAGAGTTAGAATTGTTCTAAAGACAGTTTGGTCAAATATATATATATATATATATATATATATATATATATATATATTCTATGTTGATGTTAATGAGTGAGTATGTTGGTATTGTGGAATTTTAGGGATTTAAAATGAAGATTTCCTTATCTTCAGTGTGAGTAGTTCGTTGTAGGAGTCTTGGAGGTTAATTTTGGCCTTTGCATTGTTAAGCTAGAACTTTAGTCGCACTATGATTATGTGTAGAGGAAGTTGAATCTGGGTGGAATTGGAACAGGGGAATGATCATTGATAGAACCATTTTGATGTGGTACATGAAAGTGTGTGATGTGAATTCTGAGTTGGTTATTCTTAAAGGATTGAGCTGATGTGATTGCGTGTGAGATCTATTTTGAGATGCATTGGGAGTCGTCCGTCAAAGTAATCCTGTCGGAAGGAGAATTGGCTAGAGTATGTTTCCGTGGAGTTAATAGAGCCTACCTACAGAAGTGTGGGTGATGTATTTCAGTTTGAGCATAATTTGAGGATGTTTAATTAAGAGGTTTAAGCTCATGAGGTATGCGATGAATTCAAATTCCAAGGTTCGAGAGAAGATTTATTCCTAATAGAAAAGAATGATGTTTCCTCGGGTAGTGAATTGTTTTCTTGGTTCCCGTTTGAGTTTTGTGTTGTCGATGGTGTCTCCGCTATGTGAGTTGGCACTGTGTTGGCATGTTTGATTCTTTTCAGTTCAGTCAAATTAAAAGAAGTATTTGGTTTGGGCATTCGAGTGATTTCTTCTTTGGCTTTTGTGGTGTTCATTCATAAACTGCCGATTTAGAAAGGTGGAATTGTTTTCATGAACTTTGGGATTTGATCCTTTGGTGGAGAGTCAGCATTGCGTGGGTGCGAGGAGAACTCTTTATTCCCAGTTGGATTCTCTTTGTGAATCGGTGGCTTAAGAACCAGTTCTGTTGTGCATTCTTGGTTAAAGGAGGTGCTCCTTGTTAGATGGAGAGTTTGATTCTTGAGCATGTTGTGTGTCTTTGTACCAAAGGGAAATTTGACCCAGGTACATTGGTTCGTTTTCGATAGTTAAAGTTGGCGTACCGCTTTGACCGTTTTGGGCCCTTACGCGAAGTACGCAACGTCTGATGTCCTGATACTAAGTGAGAAACTGAGCAATTTTAAGCTCAGAATTTCGTTAAGGACGTTGGCCATCGAGTAGAGTCGTACCTTCGATTCTCTTCTGATGAGTGTACTGGGAAATGTCGAGTTGAGTGATAGATCAGACGTTGTTTCACGTCCTTGTGTTGTGGTCTCATCAGTTTGAGAGAGAGGTCACTTGAGAGTTGGAGTCTCGTGTGAGCAAGTTTTAACAAGAGTTGATCACGTTGGTATCTGTGATTAGTTGTCAGTCGCAGTTGTCTTTCGTGTAGATCGGCACTTAGATTCGGGGTCGAATCCTGTTAAGGGGGGTAGAATGTGATACCTCGAGTTTCGATTAGAGAGATTAATTAATCGGGTGGGGGAATTAATTAAACAAAATAAAAAAAGGGTTTTCTGAGAACCTGGGCCTCCGGCAGCTAAGTCGCCGAGTGGTGCCCACGGGTGGGCCAAGAAGGAGGCGCCCAAGGCCCAAGCCCATGCGCCTCCCCAACCCTAGGCCGCCACCCTTTTCCTCTCTCTCCTCCTCAAGCCGCCACCCTCTCTCCTCCCCATGCCGCCACCCTCTCCACCTCCTCTCGCCTTAGGCACCTCCACCTCCCTTGGAGCTCCCCGCTGGTGGTGTCGCCCCTGCCTTGATGCCTCGGTTGCCGACCAACGCGAAGGAGGAGATGTAGATCATGGGCGCCATCAAATCGAGATGGAGGAAGAGGAGGTGGGAGAAGATCGTCTTCGTGGGGATTTGATCAGCGTCATCCTGAGGGTCTCCAATGGTAATGCAATGTTTCCGCCATTTGATTTAGATTAGATCGAAATCGATTAAGATTGGTTGGATTGAATTGCTACTGCTATTAGATTGATTCTATCCAGAATGTTGCGGGTCTGTTTCATGATCTTAGAGGCCGAATTTGAGTTGTCCATCTCCTAGAGTTCTGTAGGTAATGTTCTTAGCTTTGGTGTCCGCCAAGAACACCTGATTCCGACGTCTGGATCAAAAGTTATGTTCGTTTTAGTTTCTGCTGTCCGAGTCGACGAGAATTAGCAGACATTTGTAATTGTTAATATTTGACCTAGTTAGAGGAATATTTAGAAGTCTTTCCCATAACGACTTTTGTACGTGATCTCATTTGGATTTGTAGAACAAAAGTTATGCACGTTTTAAGTTGACTGTCCGAACCACGAGAAGCGAATTGTCAAATTGCCTTTTAATATATGTTCAGTTAATGGAAAATTCAGGCTTTCACCCAACTAGGTTATTGTAGGCCTGGGTCTTAGCTTTTGATATTGATAAATAACTCTAAGTTTGGTTTAGCCAATTAGAAGTTATGACATTCACCGTCTTTGCTGTCCGAATTGCGGTAGTTACGGCGAAGGTGTTCGTCGTCTTTTGGAGTTAGATACATATAGAATTCGGGATTTCCATCAACTAGGTTGTTGTAGATAATCTCTTTACCTTTCAGGCAAACCTGAGAACACCCTTTTCGAGTTTTAGAGCAAAAGTTATGCTCCTTTTACTGCTGCTGTCCGATAAGGCTTTCTGCTAGAGTGTGGATTAACTCAAGCAACGTATACAATTAAGTGATGGGGTTGGCGTATGAGTTAGGGCGATGCGAGTAGTGTCTTGATGCCTTGGTTCTTATTGAAGTAACTTATTGGTGTAGGGCGTGGCGCCGAGGTTAGCGGCATCATTGTTGTCTCTCAACGCATCGCAACGCTAAAGGCAAGTACATTGACTTTTGTGTGATTTGTAAATCTTGGATGCTCGATGATTAGTATTGTGTTTTGTTTGATATGAGAGAAGCTTCAATATTCATGTTCCGTCCACGGGAGTGGAATATCCACGGGAGTGGAGATTAAAGAATACAAGAGGTTCCAATGATTATGTTCCTTGTGTATGTTCTTTCATATGTGTGCAGATGATGTTAGTCATAATACTTACGTTCAATAATGCATTCATGTTCATGTTCCGTCCACGGGAGTGGAGCTCCACGGGAGTGGAGTCTAAAGTCCCATCAATTCCAGTATGGGCATGTGAAGTCCCACCATTCCATTGTGGGCAGTTTTGGACACCCGTATGAAACGTTCTTCATACGGTATTTTGGATCCCCGTATTTCGATAAATACGGGCTTAAGTGAACACCGACGGGTGTGTCACTAGCTATACCGGTATATGCATGTGTGCAGTCCATCCTTCGATTACATTCATTCATTTCATGCATTCCCAAATATTCGTTTGTGGTGTGTCTGAAATTGTGAAAGGGTTGTCTTGTCATTCTTGGTTGTATGTTAAATTATTCCATGTACTTGCCGAGTCTGGACTCACTCTTGCTTTGTTTATTTATTTTAGGTGATCAATGAAGATGTTTCTCTTGGGCGGGAGTAGTCATGCACCACTCATTCACCAACCTTACACCCACTCCAATAAAAGAACTAGATTATGTTCTTCTTTATTTAAGTGACGGACTGTAATAAGATACTTAGATGTGGATGACATTTCTTTATTTTTAATGCTAAGGTTGATTAGTTAACTACATATGTCCCTACATGTTCGATCGTCATGTTTACCTTCATGGATGCATTAAACTTAATTATTCAGAACTCGTGAACTGTTGTTGGATATAGTGTTAATAACTGTTTATGATCTAAAACAATGTTGAACAATTTATTTTAGTCGATGAGTTTTGTTGAAATCCTACTGCAGAATTGTTATAGATTAGGCTTTTGGGGTAACATTTCGGCTTCCGAATAGCCAGGGTGTTACATATGGGCTCCTCTTTTGCTTTATGAGATCATTCCTATTTGACTATTTCTCTTAGTCTTGTGTTTACTGCAAGTAGAAAATATTTTTCTGTGTGCTGAAAAAAATATATTTTATTTGCCTCTTCTTTTGAGAAAAGGAATAATGGATTTGTTTTTACAAAACTTTATAGAGTGTATAGTGGCATTTGAGTAGTAGTGGTCAAGAATATGATGTTATGAGACCTTGGGTTGCAAGTTAATTGAGAAGCATTGGAGGATGAGTTGATTTCGTGATATAAATCTTGTAGAGAATTGGATCTAAAAGGGAATGATAGTTGTTGGGGCAAAAAAAACTGATTATATTGTTACAACTAGTAGAACCTATAGTGAATTGTAATCCAAGAACCTTTCTTAATATTGATGGAATATTGGAATTATCAAAGTTTGAATTTTGGTCAATTAGTTATGGTATTACGAATGGGTATATTGGGGCTGTATTGAATGGTGTGGTTTAGTGAGGGTCCAAGATTAGCGAAGTTAATCTTTTTTGGGCAGTTAATTGATCAGTGAGGATTATTGATGTTAATGACTGAGGATATGGTTTGGATTGTGGGAATTTTTAGTCCTCGAATATGAGGATTTCCCTATCATCAATACCAGAAGTTCACTGTAGGAGTCTTGGAGGTTGAAATTGTGCTTGTGTTTTATGCTAGAATCTTGGTTGCCCAATGACTATGTGTAGAAGTAGTAGAATAGAAGTGGATTTCGAATCGTGTGATGAGCATTGATAGAATCCTTTGGGTTTAGTAAATGAGTGCGTGTGCTGTGAATTTCAAGTTGATTATCCTTAAAGAATTGATGTGATGTGATTATGGGTGAAAATCTTTATTGAGGTGTTGGGAATCATTTGACAAAATAATTCCTTTGGTAGAGGAGTGGACTAGAATATCTTTTATGGGTTAGTAGAGTCCCTCTAGATGAGTGTGGTTGTTGATCTCGGGTTGAGCATCGCTTTGAGGTTGCCGATTAAGAGGAATGAGTTAGTGTGATGATTTGGAATCCCACAATTTGAGAGAAAGTATATTCCTAAAAGAAAAAAAATTGAGAAAAGAATGGTTTCTTGAGTAGTGAAGTACCCCTTTGGATCTTGTTTGAGCTTTGTGTTTATGGCGGATGCCAGTTGCAAATTGAGTTGCTTTATGTTGGTTCGTAGTCTTTTCCGGATAAGAAAAAAATTGGTTGTTTTGGGCTTTCGAGTGATTTTCCTGTTTGGCTTATGTGGTGTTCTTTGGCAAACTGCCTACTTGAAAGGTGGAAAAGTTTTCATGATGACTTCGATTTTAGATTTGACTCTTTTGGTGGGAACAAGATAATGAGTTAGTTGCGATGGGAATCCTTCGTTTTCAGTTGGGTTCTTTTGTAGGAGGGTTGGTTTGAGGTAGGTTGTTTGTGTGTTCGTTGTTAAATGAGATGCGCCTTGCAAAGGTGAAGTGATTTATTGATAGAGGGAACAAGAGTTTCGTGTGATTTGTACGGGTTGTGTGGTTTGGCACCAAAGGAAGAGTTAGCCAAGGTATGATAGGTTGCTTCCGATGGTTGTGGAGGTTTTGGAAGTTGGTGTATCGCTAGGATGCCTAACGTCTTGTATGTTCTGGTATTGAGTGGGTACCTGAGAGATCCGGAGCTTGAGGTTTTCGTTACAGCTTTTGACCAACGAGTAAGACTTTACCTTTGAGTTTCGTCCGTTGTGTACCTAGAAAGATCGGGACGAGTGTTGAGGCGTAAGATGTCAGTTTACATGGTGTTGTCGTCGCATCAGTGTCAGAGAGAAGCGACTAGGGAGTTGGGGTCTCGTATGCGCTTGCATTATCTAGAGTTGTTCACGTCGGGTACGTGTTAACTGTTGTTTAATTTCAGTTTTGGTGTTCTTTCGAGTAGAATTCAGGGTCGAATTCTGTTTAAGGGAGGTAGAATGTAATATCCCATTTAATTAAAATAGAATCAGAATTATAAAAGGGAATTACATAAAGAAAAAAAGGGTTGTTAGTGGGTCACGCCCAAGCCCAAGCCGAGGAGACCGGACTCATTATAGGGAGAGAGAGGAGGAGGCCGACCCTAAAAATAAAACCTAGCCGCCATCCTCCTGCCTTCCTCCCGCCGCATTTCTTTCTTTGCGCCCCTCTGCTCACGTGTGTTTGCCCCTACGAAATTCTACCATCTAGCCACAGATCGCTTCCTTCCTCCTTGCATGCAAAGCTTCCCAAGCCTCGTTGTCGCATCTACATGCTGCTCTCTTTGTCTTGGCTCTGCATGCACAAAGAAGAAACTGCGCTAAAGCTGCTTGTCTTTGCTCGCATGCAAGACTGCATGCAGACTTGTGCTGGCCAAAAAAAGAGAGAAAGAAGAAAAAGAAGCTAGTGTTGTGATTCTCTGTGGCACTGCTAATCAAGAGGAAGGAAGCAAGAAGCAGGAGAGAAGAAGAAAATAAGGAAAGGTGATCATATTGATCACAACTCCATGGGAGTGGAGGAGGTCCCCGATCCTTGAGGAGAACGGGCTTGAGAGTGTGTCATCGACAGGTGAACACTCATGCTATACCGGTATACGCAAAAGAAGTGCATGTGGACATGTAGTGTAGAGATGCATGGAATCAGAGATAGATGATGGTTGATTATGTGAATAAAGAAAGGGAATTGAATGATTGAGCATAAGAATAAAGAAAGAGAATTGAATGATTGAGCATAAGAATAAATGAAAGAGAACAATTAATGCTAATAATGATATTGTGTACTGCTGATTAAGCATTGTACATTGCTTACTATTGTGCTTGTTGAGTCGTGGACTCACTCTTGCTCTACTGTTTTTTTAGGTGATCATTGACGACGCTTCACTTGGGAAGGGCTAGCACACTTGAATCCACATCATATACATGTTTACTTGGTCCATTGGATATGAGAACTCACTTTATCGATCGATGATTTATAGCTAAGACATGATAGTATTGGCTAGTCTTAGAAGATATGTTGGAATTTATTATTTTATTAATAGACTTGCTTGGATAAGTTTTTACGTCGATATGTGTTTATTACCTTGCCATGTTAGTATGAGTTAAATAACCATGATTTTCTTTATAGTTATACTTGTGTTATTGTGACCCGTGTACGGGTTTCATCTTTGATATGTTTGCTGTAATTTTGTTAGTCATAATGGTTGTTAAAATTGACAGCTAGGTTAGTTTAGTGGCATTTTGGGCTCCGTGTTGGGCCGGGGTGTTACAGACAGTGATTCGGCCGATCGCGTCGTGAATAGGAACACTAACAAGCGGGGCCCGCTGTCAGCGACGCTGAGTCACGCCCGCGAGGTATTAACGCACGCGCACAGTATTACGGGCCCACTCGTCAGCGACAGAGGTCCGCGGGGGAGTTAAGTGCACAGTGTCAGAGGCCCACATGTAAACAACACATAAGCGGCGGCTAAGGACAGGTTTATTACTAAGCAATGATTAGGCATTAATGATCATCATTACTGTGTCCAAATCACGACAACAGCGCTGATTTCACTCCCTACAAAAATCCCGACGGCCTCCACGGCTAATCGCCGGCGACCAAGGGCACGGCGGCTCGAACGGACACCAGCTACGGGTGCGTAATAGCATTGCGCACCCTCTAGTACCACCCACACCTCTGGCGGTGGACCAGAGCGGCGACGCATCGGCGGGGAGCGGCGGTGCAAAGCACGGTAAACGACAACTGCGCAAATGATCCCCGCAGCGGTCCATTCAAGCGGTGCTCAAGCAACTAGATGCTACTAGGGGCCTACCTGAGTGACGCGGTGGAGCAGAGACGGCCTGTGTAGCTCCGGCGACGAAGCTCCGCGACGGCGACAATGGCGACAATGTGGAGAAGCTGCCCTGGACATCCAGCGAAAGACCGCATCATCAAAATGGGTCCTACACATCACAGAGAAGCTCCCCGAGCGAGGAATTGGAGAGAGGGGCACTCACCGGTGCTGGAGACGAAGAGGGGTGTTTACGGCCGAAAATGGGGGATCTCCAAATTAGCCGATTCCTGAAGAGGCAAACCCGAATTGAGTGAGGGTTAATTATCACCGAGGTGAGAGGAAGGAGCCGGAGAAAAAATCGGGGAGAGAGAGCCTCTGGAGTACCGCCTTCACCGTGGAGCTCGAAGAGCGGCAATGGCGGCCGAAGGTGATTAGGCGAAAGGAGCTCGAACACGCAGAGAGGGTGCACGTTGGAGCTCAAGGGGTGTAAAGGAAGCCAAGGAAGGAGCAAGGGAGCTTAAGTAGAAGAGATGGCAAGGAGGCAACGGCAGCAAGCCTCGGATGCTCACACTGGCCAGCATTTAATGCGGAGACCCGTTGGCGAGGACCCAGAGTGGACAGGGCGCTGCGCTCCCACGATCTCCTGTGCCCATGGCGCTGACGCTGGCGCTGCGTCGCGCGGGCGAGAGGAGGACGACGACGCCCCGTCGTCCGATCCTCATCCAACGGTTCACACGAGCCCGGTCAATCGAGGCTCAGCGCAAACGCGGGCGATGCGATGAAAATCGGACGGCCCACAACACGCGCCGCTTTTGCAACGGGGTCGGTGCGCTTAGTTGGTTGGGCCGAGTCGCTTGGCTCGAGCCCGAGTCCGACTCGCGCCCAAGGAACAGTACACCAGGTTTGAGTTTGAAATAACAGCTGAGACTTTGAGGATTTATTCGAGATAGCATTTCCACTCCAAAAATTATGAAATTTTAACTGGAGGTTGCTGACTTTAGGATTAACCTTACCTAAAATTTTAAAAGATTTTTATGCATTGCATTTTCCTCCAAAAATTTCAAAAGGCTTGTTCTAGGGTTTGACCGATTGAAAAATTGGTTTGACTTGCCTCCAAAATTATCAAATAATTTTCTAAAAAAAACATGAGATAATTCAGAGGTGTCACAAAAGCATGCCTAGAACCAAGGAAAAGTATTTCCTGGGGTTTGACACAAGATTTTCACCAATGAGGTTTTTGACTTTGGTCAATTAGGGACTTTGGTTTTTTATTTCCCCACAATTCTTTTACAAGAATTGTAGAATTGTTCCAAAACTTCAAAGTGCAAGATTTTTTTTTAATTTTTACATATTTTCTTACATTTGAAACACAAGTCCAGATTTGGGATGTTACACAGGGCATGTGCGCGCACGGCGTGGGCTAGCAGTGTGAGGCGATGCGAGGGCATGGGCAGCGCGTGGCTCTGGGCGCGGGCGAGAGGATGGGCGCATTTGGGAGCGGGGGCAGCGGTGTCAGGAAACATGACCCATTTGTGTGCTTAATATTTTTTGGATAATCAAAGTTTTCTTTTCCAAGTCCTTTAGTAGTGGAAGTTTTGACTCAATATAACTCTTTTGGGTATTTTGAGTGCTGAAGTTGAAATGTTCTTTTTATGAAAGAAAACGCTAAACCCTTTAGCGATATCTTCTCGTGGTTAAGTGAGATGTTATAATTAAAGAAATTAGTGGATATGATATGGGTTATCAAGTTGGGTCTGTAGTGTGGTGTATAATCGATCTTAACTAAGATCCCTGGAAGGAAAGTTGATTAATTTGATTGTCCCATGTAGTAGTTCTTGATGAACTGTGGTTAAGAGTATGGTTATATCTAATTGAATCAATAGAGTTATTAACAAGTGTGGAACATTGGTGAAAAGATTGATCATTAGAATTGTTTAGTTTGCTAAACTTGTTAGATTATTTGGGTCTCAATGGATTAATCTAACTGTGTAGGAAGAGAAATATAATGATGTGTTCGACCGTTATTTTAATAGATGATAATATGGAACTTTCTTTAATTGGCTATTTGACGATCTTATTATGCTCGTGGGAATACAAATAGAGAAAGGTTCATCAATTCGTCCCTGATTGAATGATCATCAATGGTTTATGATAGCCTCTAGATTGTAATTAGTGTGTACTAAAGTAGTATGAGCATTCCGAATAGGAGAAGGGTTGAAATTTAAAAGTGATTTATTTACGTGTGTTCCATGAGGATGTATTGTGGCTGCATGCCCTTGTTAAAAGAGGTTTGCTCCGACAGTGCGGTTGGTGTATTAGATACACTCTAGAACATGTTGACTGCTGCAGTCTTATTGAGATAACAAAATATTATGAAGTAATCTATGGTGTTCCTTTTAGAAAGGTTTATGATGGGATTAAATAGGTGACCTGCGTTTGCATGATGGTGAAATTGTCCGATAATAGTATGTCATTGATGAAAGGGTTTTAGTGTAACCTTTTAGATTGTGTAGTAGGTTCCCTCTATAATAGAGTGGTTGTTGTAGTGATGGTGTAAGAATTTGGAATACACTCAATTGAGGATGAGATGATAAAGGGATATGTAACTTTTTGGTAAACCTTTAGGGAGTTTATAAAGGAAGAGGTGGCGTTAACGAATATTGTTAAGAGTGAATTATTCTTAATGTTAGCAACATGGTCTACAAGAGATTGTGACGCGTTAGAGTGGTGATGATTCTTCTAGAGAGAAAGTAAGTTGATTGCTTTTTGTAATATCGGATAAATGAAATGTTTGGAGTTTTGCATTTGTGATCCTTTGAGACTTCATGATTTATGTAGTAGATGATATTAGTTTGAGCAATGTGACGTATAGGAATGCTCTATTTGGTTCTTAAGTGATTAATGTGATTTGGTTTTAAAGGCACTTCTTGTTTGGGTTGGCAAGTAATGATGTAATCAAAGAAAATTGCTTTATTTGTTGACGGAAAATGAGTACCATAAGTATTTGAGGTTGGAGTTAAGAATGGTAATCTGTAACTTTTCTGTCATTACAGCTTAAGAGTTTCTTGGGTTTCTCTAGCAATGTTTTGTTATGATTTATGGAGGTTTTTTAAAAAAATTCTTTCTTGTGGGACATGTGCCTTCGACTGTGGACTCGTGTTTTGTTTCCTAAGATCATTTACTATTTGACTGTTTCTCTTGGTCTCATGCCCACTCCGACGAGTGAAGTTTTCTTGTGTGTTGAAACTTGTATTTGTTTATTTCTTCCATTTCAAGAAAGGATTTATCCTTCTTGTGTTGCCAAGTCTCATAGAGTGTAATATGGCGACTGGTTGGTGGTGGACAAGTATATGGTAGTGGTGAGATTTTGGGAACCAGTCTACGTGAAGAACACTAGAAGATGAATTGGTTTCGACCTATAACTTCTTTAAGAGAATTGTATGGAATGTTTGTCATTGGAATACAATTGATTAGTGCTACGAGTAGTGGAACCTGTGGCAAATTATAATCGAAGAACTTTTGTCCATGTTGGAATGATGGGATTATTGAAAGTATGGAATCTTGATAAATTTATTAGAGTATCGCGATTGGGTAATTAACTTTGCGAGGTTGTGTAGGTGCTTTATGATGGTGTGGTTTAATGAGAGGGAATTAGCAAAGTAATCTAATCATTATAGAAATTAAAGAGATAACAAGGGTTGTATAATTGTTGTAAGTATGACTTGGCTTTAGTGAGTAATCCTTGGGAGTTAGAATCTCTCTAAATATAATTTGGTCGATAATATGTTTATATGTCGGTGCTAATGATTGAGTATATGTGGATTGTGTGAATTTTAGTCTTTAGATTTGAGTGTTTCGTTTCAACTACACCGGATTATATTTATAGGAGCCTTGGGGATTGAATTTGGGTTTGGCGATCTGTACTAGACCCTTAGTGGCTCAATGACTACGTGTAGAAGTAGTAGAATAAAAGTGATCCAATAGTGTGATGATCTTTGATAGAACTCTTTTGATGTATTAAATGAGAGTGTGCACTGAGATGTTCTAGTTGATTATCCGTAACAGAATGAGGTGATGTGATTGTGGGTGAACAATTTTTAGTGAAGTGTGGAAACTATTTGTCAAAATAATCCCTTTGGTATAGGAGTGGACTAGAGAATCCTTTTGTGGATTAGCAGAATCCCTCTATTTAAGAATGGTTGTTCTTTCGGTTTGATGATCGTTTTGAATTGTCGGATAAGAGGAAATAGTTAGTGTGATGATCGTGGAAACCCATAAGTTGGGAAAAGGTTTATGTCTTAAAAGAACATCTGAGGAAAGAATGTTTCCTCGAGGAGAGAAGTGCTCTATGGGTTCTTGGCTGAGTGAGGTCTTTATGACGGAGAACATGTACAATTTGAGTTGACTTATGTTGACAAGGTGGTTCTGTCCAGTTCAGGAGAATAAATGAAGTATTTGATTTGGGCGTTCGAGCGAGTTCTCTTTTGGCTTATGTGGTGCTTAGTTGCAAACTGCCGAGTTGGAAGGATGGAAGGTTTTATTGAAGAATCTCTGATTTTGGATTTGAGTGTTTTGGAGGAAAGTTGGAATTGCATTGTAAATCCTTTGCTTTCAGTTGAATCTGACTATTAAAGTTTGATTAAAAATAAGTTGTGTTGCGCGCCCCTGCTTAATGGAGGATCTCCTTATTATGATGAAGAGATCGGCTGAGAGGTGGGACAAGAGTTCCATTTGTTTATGTGCAAGTTTTGTGGTTTGGTCCCGAAGAGGTAGATAGCCAAAGTATATTTGGTTGTTCTGGAAGTTGCGGGGATTTCGGAAGATAGCCATTCGCTAGAACTATCTCGAGTTTTGGAGCATGACATATGACGTTTTGTATGAACCAATGTTGAGAGAATGCTTGAGGCATTTGGAGTGTGTAGTTTCATAAGAGTCATTGACCAGCGAGTAGTACCGCATGCTTGAGTCATGTCCGTTAAGTGGTCCTGGTCAGGTTGGTACATGTGATGAGGCATAATACATCAGTTGCATCAAGGCGCGGTGGTCCCATATGTCCGAGAGGAAAATGACTTGGGAATTGGAGTCTCTCATGCGCGAGCAAAATTCAGAATTATTCACAGCAAGTACGTGGTAACGTTAGAAAGTTTGAGCTGTGCTTATTCTTTGGCATTAAGCGTGAATAGAATTCGGGGTCAAATTCTGTTTAAAGGGGGTAGAATGTAATACCCCAAGTCTATTTAAGTGAAAAGAAAGAATTAGGAAGAAGTACCAACTAGAAAAAAATAGAATTAACAGAGGATTAGAGGGATTTTCTGCTATTCTTCGGCAACCTGGGCCTCAGGCTTTGGTCCAAGAGGCCCATGAGGGGCTGGCCACCAACAAAAGGAGGGAGGAAACCCTAGGGTTGGTACTGTAGCATGGTGTACTACAGTAGCTACCATTGCTACAGTACCCCACCTCCTTGCGCCGCCTCCTTTGGGTGCTGCCGACCAAGAAGAAGAAGAAGAAGAAGGAAGGGGAGAAGAGAGAAGGGAGGGGAAGAGGGATCACGTGGTGTTCATCACGTTCGACAGCAGGTTCTTCAAGGGTAATCCCGATCCTAATTCTTTTGGTGGTGTATTTGATTAATTAGGCGACGTCGGTAATAGATCTGTTTAGGACAGTCAGTAATGGCCGACGTTTTTGAGGAAGTTAATGTAACACCCTGGCTATCCAGAAGCCAAAATGTTACCTAAAGACTCTACATACAACCATAATCTTGAGAATTGAAGCAATAATCCAAGTTTTAACGAATGGAAGGAGAATAGCTCAAAAGGCATAATCGCACAAATATAATCTGAACCTATGCAGGTCAAGTACCACAGCGGAAAATAAACATCCATAACCAAACAGGAGACATCATCCACATGTCGTCTCAATTATTACAGTTTATCTCTAAACAAATAAAGGAATTCAACCAAGTTCTATTATTGAAACTGAAATATGGTGATGTGTGTTTAGTGCATGTTTACTCCCTCCCGATAGAGTCATCATCAACGACCACCTAAAACAAACAACAAACAAGAGTGAGTCCGGGACTCAGCAAGTACAACGATTACAAGAACATACTTCATGTAGATACATAGCACATAAGAAATATCTGAAAGAAAGAACTGTAATGCATGGATGCCATGAACTGGATGGACTGCACTCGTGCTTATACCGGTATAGCAAGTGATACACCCGTCGGTGTTCACTTAAGCCCGTATTTATCGAAATACGGGGATCCAAAATACCGTATGAAGAACGTTTCATACGGGTGTCCAAAACTGCCCACATTGGAATGGTGGGACTTCACTTTCCCATACTGGAATTGATGGGACTTTAGACTCCACTTCCGTGGAGCTCCACTCCTGTGGACGGAACATGAGCATGATTACATGAATAAATTTATGATCAATGGTTAATATCATCTCCACACATATGAAAGAGCGTACACAAAGAACATAATCATCATAACATTCTTGTCTACCATAACCTCCACTCCCGTAGATATTCCACTCCCGTAGATGGCACATGAACATTTAAGCTTCTCACACATCAACATAACACCATACCAATCAACAAGCATCCGGGGTTTACAAATCACACATAAGTCATTGTACTTGCCTTTAGCGTTGCGATGCGTTGGGAGGCAACGAAGAAGCCGCTAACCTTGGCGCCTCACCCCCTACACCAAAGTTACTCAATAAGAACCACGTCATCAAGACACTACTCGCATCGCCCTAACTCATATCCCCAATCCCACCATCTAAATTATACCCGTTACTTGAATTAAACCACATTCTAGCAGAAAGTCTGTACGGACCAGCAGCGGAATAAATAGCATAACTTCTGATCTAAAACCCGAAAAGGGGTGTTCTCAGATTTTATTGAAAGGTAATGAAATTATCTACAACAACCTAGTTGGTGGAAACCTCGAATTCTATATGTATCAATCTCCACAAGACCAACAAACACTATCTGTCAGAACTTTCGGCGATTCCAGACAGCAGCACCGAAAGTGCCATAACTTTTAATTGGCTACACCAAACTTTGCGTTCTTTATCAATATCAAGATCTAAGACCAAGTCCTACAATAACCTAGTTGGGTGAAAGCCCTGAATTTTCCATTATCCCACTCATATTTTAAAAGACAACTTGACACTTCATTCTCGTCAGGATTCTGGACAGTCAACTTAAAACGTGCATAAATTTTGTTATACAAATCCAAATGGGGTGTTCTTTATCAATCCTGAAAGATAATGAGATGACTTACAAAAGTCGTTAAGGGCAAGACTTCTGAATCATCTTCTAACTAGGTCAAATTTTAACAATTACAATGTCTGCTAACTCTCGTCAGAATTCTGGACAGCAGAAACTAAAACGATCATAACTTTTGACTCGAATGTCGGAATCAGGTGATCGTGGCGGCCACCGAAAACTAAGAACATTATCTAAATAACTCTAGGAGATCACAACTTCGGATTCGGTCTCTAAGATGTCGAAACAGCCCACGCAACATACTGGACAGATTCGAATCTACTGCAGACTGACTTTGATCCAAACGATTCTAATCGGTTTCGCATCTAAACAACATCAAAACAGCGGGGAAACGAATTGATACCCTTGGAGACGCAAGAAACGCTGAACCAAAACCCACGAAGAGGATCATCTTCTTCTCCTCCTTTCTTCTTCTCCTTCCACCATGGCCAGCGGCACCTCGGAGCGTCTTCCTCATCTTGGTAGAGCAAAGACGGAGGGGGCTGCTCTGATGCCAGCGTGCTCTGATGCGACATGGTGCTGTAGCAGAGGGTAGGGTTTTGGGAAGGCCCCCTTCTTGACTCCACTACAAGGCGGTCCACTTGGCTAGGGCGTCTTGGTGAAAGCCCAAGGTCCAATCCTCCTCAAATCCTGAATTTTCTTTTAATTTTCTCTAAACTTTAGTGCATTCAAATTTGAATAAATTTCTCTTCGAATAATATGTTCTCTCTATTTGATATTCGAGGTATTACAATCTACCCCCCTTAACAGAATTCGACCTCGAATTCTAACCGTTGAAACAAACGAAAGAACAATTGCCACAGAAAAAAACATCTATTAACATATGCCGGAGCAAACATATGCGGATAACACTCGCATGCGAGACTCCAGTCCCAAATGACCTATCTCTCAGACTGACAAGACCACAAGACATTGACGTAAACTACATCTGACCTAACACTCAATCCGACATTGCCAAGTACACTCATCAGAAGAGATTCAAAGCTAAGATCCTACTCGGTGGTCAATGACGTTAACGAAACTCAACTCCGGATCTCCCAAGAGATCAATCGATGTCGAACAAACCAAAAGTTGCATACCCACGTGTGGCCGAGTCGGTCAAAGCGATACACCAACTTCCTAATCCCTACATCTGTCGAAAATGAACCAGTGTACCTAGACCAACTTCCCTTTTTGGTACAAAAGCACACAATATGCTCAACACACACGGAACCCTTCTTCCTTTCTAATTCGAACTCTTCATCTACAAGGAGCACCTCCTTTAATAAAAAAAAATGCACAACTGAACTCGCTTTTTAACAACTGTATTATAAAGAGAATCCAACTAAAAATAAAAGTTCTCATCACATCCACGCAATGCTAACTCCCACCCAAAAGGGTCAAATCCAAAATTGACAATTCATCATGAAAACTTTCCACCTTCAAATTAGGAAATTTGCAAAAAAACACCACATCCACCAAAAGGAAATCGCTCAAATGCACAAGTCATAAATTTCTTTCATTCTTTCCGAATCGATAAGAACCACACATACCAACATAAATGCCGAGCTCAACTTATGAAGGACATCATCTTAAACACATAGCTTAAACATGAATCAAGAAAACGTGTCACTACTCAAGGAAGCATCAACTTTCTCAGTTTCTCTTTTAGGAATAAAATTTCTCTCAAACTTTGGAATCCAATTCATCGCATAACACACTAACTCATCTCTCTTATCTTGGCATTCTCAACGCTATGCTCAAGCCAAAGTACATCATTCGCACCTTTGTAGAGAATCTCTATTGACTCCACCAAACATACCCTAGTCAACTTTTGTACCGATGGAAATACTTTGATAGATGACTTCCAATATATCTCAAAATAGCCTTCACATGCAACCACATCACCTAAATCTTTTAAGAATAAACAACTCGGAATCCTCAGCACACACATTCATATACTCCATCAAAAGGGTTCTATCAATGATCATCCCACTGTTCAGAATCCACCCGTATTCTACTTCTTCTACACGTAATCATTGGGCGACTCAAAGTCCTAGCATACAATGCGAAACCCAAATTCAAACTCTAAGACTCCTACAATGAACTTCTCATAAGAGGATAGGGGAAACCTCTGTTTAAATCCCTAAAATTCTCACAATCCAAACATACTCGCGCATTAACATCAATACAAAAATATTTCTCAATTCAATTATCTTTATAAAGATTCCAACTCTTAGAGAATTACTTACTAAGTCCAAGTCATTTCTGACAATAATCCAACAATCTCGGCTATCTCAATAATCGCTTTAACGATCAGATCACTTCGCTAATCTTACTCTCATTACAACACCAACATAGTTAACTGCACAACCGTGCAAGGTACTCAATCGTGACACTCTAATACATTGATCAAATTCCTATCTTTTCGAAAATTCTAATGTTCCACCCGAATTGAACAAAGGATGTTGGATCTCAAATCTCCATAGGTTCTATTGGTTGCAATAATGTAATCAGTTTAACCTCCAAAGGCAATCTTCTAATGAGATAAATTTCTCTCAAAGAACTATATTACGAAATTATTTCATCCTCCAATGCTCATCGAATAACTTCCAACCCAAAGTTTCACAACTACAATTATTAAACACCTCAAAAGACTCCGGTGAAACGAATAGGTTGATTCTTCCTCAAAAGAAAGAGCGAAAGGAATCAATTTCTATCAACTAGGAAAACATGTGCCACCCGTAGTGAACACATGACCAAGGAAAATAGTCACTTAGACAAAGTACTCGAAAAACGTAAGGGAAAGTCAACAGTCGAGGGCTTAAGACCGACTGAAAACGAATACTAAACCACAGATGAGAAGAAGGCAATGCCCTTTGAAAATTGATAAACTCTCATGGAACAACCGCATAAGGTTTAAGTACACTCAAATAAACTGCGAGTTGCGAAATGACTTAAATCTCAAATACTTATACTTCACTCCTTCCTTTATCAAGGAAAGTTATTTCCTATGATTACTACATCCCTTTGCCAGTCTAAACAAGATAAGCTCTTAAAACCGAAATCATGGGAACCCCTTAAGAACCAATTAAATCTTTCAATATGTCACTTTGGTCGAATCAAACTCAATCACCACAATAATCAAGAGGTCCAAATGATCACAACCGCAAAACTCGAAACACTTTTACCAAATCAAAATTACGAAAGACGATCAAATTACTTTATTTATGATTGTATGCTGAAATTGTGTTGTGTCCTGCTCGTGATAGCTATGCATAGGTGTTAATGTGATGAGCTTCCATCTATCTTGATGAATGCAAGTTATGGTTAAAGTTTCCTTAGTATGATGTTAATGCTTACATGTTATTGTGTACACGTTGAATTCGTATGTATGAAAGATGATGTCATAGTGCATATGTATGTTTTGTGCATGTTTGGGTCTTGGTCACGTGGTGACTAAGTATACTTTGTTGAGGTCCCCGTCATGCAATGACGGGCTTGAGGTCCCCACATTCGCGGAATGTGGGCAAGTGAGAAAAGAGGTCCCCATCATTGAGATGATGGGCAAATGTCCCTATACATGTGGTGTATAGGCTCTTGGTCCCTGTGCCAGAGGGCACAGGCAAGGGTATACATCGACGGATGTATACCCCGTATTATCGGTAAAATACGAAAAGAGATAAAGTTCAAAAGGTGCATTGCATTTGGTCGCATTCCATAAGTATGAAAGCTTTGATTAATGTAATGATTTTGTGGAGTGTTGATGCTATAACTGTGATCTTTGCTTTAACCTTGTTGATACTTGCTGAGTCTTTGGGCTCACTCTTGCTTTTATATGTTTTAGGTACATCTGGCAGGAACAACATGCATGGGAGGGATTAGACGTTGGATGCACTCAATACCTCACAATCTTAAGGCGTTTGCCATTAGTTTTATTCCAATAATAAATGAACTGCTTGAGAATCACTTAAGGATGGTCTTGAGTTTCAGATTAATTGTAATGATTAGAATAGTACGATTTGTTTATGTTATTTAGATTATCTTGCATACTTGAATGAACTTGAATATGGAATTTATTGTTAATTGCTATGGTTAATTGTCGGAACCTCGGTATAGTTAACTATACAAGGGAGGCTCTGCCGAAAATTTGTATTTGGTCTTAGTTCAAATTGGTTTAATGTGTTTTTTAGTAGCATTCCAGGCTCTATGTGAGTTGGGGTGTTACAGTTAAGTGTGGATTCTGGTCTGGCCGCCTCCTAGAGAGTTGTGGGCGACGTCGATACCTTTCTGTAGAGTAAAAGATTGTGTCGTTTGGACGAGCGGTTCAAAAGTTATCAATTTTTCGTAGCGCTGTTGTTTCGTAAATCTGCTACGATTCTGACAGATTTTAGTAATTGAACTTAAGCGGATAGCTAAAATAATTTCTGGGAGGTCTCACTATAACAAAAGATATAGATAATTGTCTTAGCTTTCAGGGAAACTAAAGAACACAAAATTTGAATCATTATTCTGAACGTTATGATAGTTTTAATATCTCTGTCCAAAAACCCGACGTGAATTAGCTGTTTTGTTCATTAGCTTGGTAGGGGTAGTATATGGCCGAATCTGGAAGGCTCACCAACTAGGTTTACATGAGGGATTTGATAAGATTTCTAGAGAGTCCAAGAACACCCCATTTGGATCTTTGTACTAAAAGATATGAATTTTTTATTATAACTATCTGTCGAGGGGACAGACTGCTGCTTAGGATTTTGGAGTTGGGGTTGCGCGAGAGAGTATAGTTTTTTCATAAGTGTTTCCAGCTTTGTTTTGGTCCAGTATTGTTATCTTAGAGCGCTTGTTGACCTACCTCAGGTGGGGGATTGGTTCCGGGGGCAGCGCCCGCTTCGCGTCTTCGTACTCGCACGGTTGAGGCAAGTACATTGTTTGATACATTAGTTGTGAATGCGTGATCATGATTGCGTGTATTTAATACATGATAGCGATGCATGGTTGCTGGCATGATATATGTATTAAGAATGGTGAATGCTCAAAGTATGATTATGTTCTATTCATGTACGTGTTATTGCTTTTGGCATGTTGATGATGAATAGAGTAACTGTGCATGTGCATATTGAGAACATGTTGAGGCTTGGTCACGTGGTGACCAAGTATGCATATCTTTGTGGTCCTCGTCATGTATATGACGGGCTTGAGGTCCCCACATTCGTGGAATGTGAGCTTGAGGTCCCCTTTACTTGCGGAGTATTGGGCAATTGGTCTCTGCGCTTGCGAGCACAGGTATGGGTATGTAGCGACGATTGCATACCTTGCATTACTGGTAAAATACACAAAGAGATAAAGAGAAAGGATCCCTTGAGCATTGCATATGCATGTCGTACGGTTTGATGTAAAGTTCTAGAAGTGGATGTTGACATTGTAATTTTGTATTGTAATGTCTTTTATATGTACTTGCTGAGTCTGTGGACTCACTCTTGTTGTTGTTGTTGTTGTTGTTGTTGTTTTACGTACCCAAGCCAAGAACAACATGCATGGGAGGGAGTAGCTTTATGTTCGCACAAACACTATCATGAACTTTTTTATAGTTGATTAAATTTCAAATCATGCATTAGTAAATGAGCAAACTTCTTAAAGGATTTATTATGGTTATGTTTACGCGTTGGATTATTTGTAATAATGATGAGTATCATATTTTGGATATTTGTGATTATGCTATAGTCGTTTAGCACATCTTGATTGCCTATAGTTTATACTGAATGTTGGTTTGTTTAATTTTGATAATTGTGCTTGTTGGTACCCCCGATATAGTTAGCTAAACAGAGGAGGTTCTGTCGGAATTTAGTAAAGTGTCATGGTTTTAAACTTGTTATATTGTTAGCTTGGTAGCATTCTAGGCACATGTTGGATTGGGGTGTTAAATACGTGCTCCCACCGGCCCTATGGGAAGCAGTTCTTTTTCACCGGAGTCACCAAATCTAAGGGTTTGTTTGGGAATCTCAAATTCCCGACCTATCCTCATGGATAAGTCAGGATTTTAGTTTTATCCCCGTGGATAGATCGAGATTTTGACTAAAATCCCGGCCCATCCACTGGGATGGGTCGGGAATTTGGGTTTCCCAAACAATGCCTAAGAAATAATGAATGAGAAAAGAACATACGCACCAAACTTCAATACCATTCCAGTATTGGGCGGTATGTATCATTTCGTCAACTAAACCGGTATAGAGCAGCCCTGCGTTCTATACCGGTCTCGACACCAGTCAATACCGGCCATACTGGCTTCGATACCGGTCAATACAGGCAATACCAACGAAATTGATAATACCATTTATTGTACTCATTGAACCATAAGTCATATTTGATCATACTAGTATATATTTGGAATAATATTACAAGTAAAATTTAGGTTGCATATAATTAAACATATATATACTTATAAATACATATTATTATATTAAACTCCGGAACAATACGCCGGTATAGGCCGGTACCAAAATGTCTCTTTCCAAGAGCCAAACTAGTATGGTCTCCGAAATGGTATTGACAAGTATGATACATACTCCTATTAAATGACATACCGCAACCACTTAATCTCTTCAAAAGCATTTAAGTAGGGTTAGAAAGTGGAAACATTACAATAACTACACTCTTGATTACCTCAATACACAAACATTTTAAAACGGAGTGATGAGGATTCTTAACTAAATCAACATTTTTGCTCAAAGTCAGAGTCTCTCTGAAAGCATGCCCATATATTAGAGGCCCACTTTGTAATTGACGAGGATTGAATAATCCTCAAATAGTGAAGCTATTTATCTATAATATTTAATGTAGATAATAGTATTTCAATAGCCCTCTAGTATACCTCTAGTCGGAGATACTTGCTACGACCAGTTCAGGTTACGACCACCTCTTGGTTGGAAAGTCTACTACGACCATCCCTGGTCATAAAGTCTGTTACAACCAGGTCAACTTACGACCACCCTCTGGTCGATAAGTCTCACAGACAGATATGTAGGCCCTATCTTATCAACTACGGACCTGTACACCATGCCTAACTATACGTGGTGAATAAGCGGTTTTAAATTTTTTTCCTAAAACCGAGTTTTATGCGGAAATATAAATCAATTCGATTTTGCACAATTAAAGCCTAAAATAACTAATCTTTACTAAGTGCACCAACAATAAAAGACTATAGACAAGATAGCAAATATACAAAGATAATAAAGCAATTTAATTCTAGAAATGTAAATTACACAAAGTAAAGCACAGGAGAACAAACCACAATGACACAAGGATGTTTTTACCGTGGTGTTCGGAGACTTGCCGGCCTCCCCTAATCCACGTTGAGGTAAGCCCAAACCAATTGGACTGGTTCCACGAATTAAGCCAAACACTTTGATCCACTCAGGGTTGCTCTTTCTCCACTTCGAAGATGGTGAGCACCAAACCACTCACAACACGTCGGGCCTTCTCACAAGCTTCTTGAGAAGATCACCGGACCACGACGTCTCCACACCGTCTAGGTGTCGGTAAACACCAAGAGTAATAAGCCAAGCCCCTTGCTTCACTATCACCACGTGCAACGAATACACAAGCTCAAATGGATACGAAATCCAACTCTAGATGCAACACATGCAACTAGAGATCTCTCTCCTTGCTCACAAGGTGCAACACATGCACAATTGAGAGGAGAGGCTCACACTAGCTCAAGAGAGTGAAATAAGATACCACAGGTTGTCTCTCAACCGTCCAATGGGGTATTTATAGCCTCCACAACAAAAACTAGCCATTGGTAACAAAACAACTCAAAAACTAGCCGTTACACACTTGGTGCGGTACTACCGCAGTACAAACCACGGTACTACCTTTCTTCGGTGGTACCGCTCTTATAAGGGCGGTAGTTCCGTAGGCCATTTTTTAGCACAGACGACACTCAGTAAAAAGGTCATAACTTATGACTCCAATGTCGGAATTGAGTGATCTTGGAATCTATTGAAAGCTTATTCAGAGGGCTACACAGCCACCTAATTGCATGATCTCAAACACAATAGGTCAATATAGAAAGCACAAGAACTTCAGAGAGACACAACCATAGTCTAAGTCCAAGCAAATTGCAACAATCAATCTTAGACCATGTCAAGGGAACACACATGAATCCCAACATAAACTCCGATACTACCGCACATCGATAGTACCACTTACCGAATGCAGTTATACCGATTTCTACTAAACTTCTTCCAGAAACTTTTTGAAATGCAATGCATGACTCCTTTGACTTGAGCCATGTCAATCTTTTATCACCTTTGCATTTCCCTTTTCATATCATCATTCAAACTCCAGGACTAAGCTTCTAAAACATCTTAGTGCACACATTAGTCCAGGTAGGTGGCGCCCAGGCCAGAGGCAGCTGTGGTGAGCAGACGCCATCAACTGGATGGACCCCCAAGTATAAGTATAGGTAGACACGATCTCCCACTTGAGCACACTAGCAGGATTCCACCGACAAACCCGCTCTTTGTGACCTAGCTAGCCATAGTGACGACACTCTTCCATCCAAGAACACTTGGCTGCGCGATGGCCACCTCCACACTTGAAGCATATCATACCACCTACGGGACCGAGCGGTGAGTCGAACAAGCGAGGAAGAACGATGCGTCAAGAAGAAAACAACCTCGATTGCTTTGACTTGGAGAACTACGAAGGTTGCTAACCCATCTTGAACTTCTTAGAGAAGACCACCAAAAGACCCACCCCTCTCTAAAACTCCTCTTCTGGTCACCACCAGAAGCAACGAACCACTAGAAGCCTAGTCATCTAGGTCCTCACCGTCCACATAGTACTCCTCTAATCAACAAGTTATTTAAGCAAGGTGACTACAAAGTTGTACTCCGCAAGTTACACCTAATAACAGAATATAATGCCTGCAAGTATGTCAGAGGGAGGCTTATATGGTTGAATTTTGCATAAAACAACATTTTCATTTACATTATATTTACTAAGTTCCAAAGCATTTATTCTATATCTAAAATTGAATTTGATTTTATTCATCATTTTTTAGTGTAGGATAAACCTCCATACACAACTAGTGAAGGAATAACCCCCTAACACCAAAGCTAACTGCTCAAAATTTTCAATTGGATAAACTATCCAAAATCATCTATGTTTAAATCATTTTTAAATCAAAACCAAAGTCTAATCCATGAAAGGCTTTGCTCAGCATTTCCATGGCCGTGGACATGGCTATTCAAATAGTTTTACACTATACAGAGGTGGTACAACTTTACCTAGAAGAGACAGTTTTCTTAACATGTCGGCCAAGACATGTTTCCGTAGGCGTGCGACTAAGCAACTATCACAAGGCCTTTACCCTTAAATATTCCAACGTAGTTATGTCCGCTAAGGTTTCACTACTGTAAGGTTTCATGCTAAATGGTAATCCCTCTTGCACCATGTGGGTACGTAGGTCTTCACGACATCCACACCTCTGAATGACATAACCACAATTAATTAGCCAAGTCAGTCCCACACCAAACTTCTAGTAGTATGGTTATGGCCTAACATGATGAATCAAAGGGTGTCCTGATCTTTCGATGAGAATGATAACTCAATTTGAGGAGATGACTCTCACCATTTGACTACCAATCATACACGACCAATATACCCAGTAATCGCTGAACTAACTCCGAGATTGTTATCAACCTTGATAGAAGCATGATTTACCTGACCACGAAGGTCTATTCCTGCATGCAATCGAAGAACAAGCAAGAACAAGATAATAAGCAATCTAAAATTGCAAATATGATTGAAGTACTCAAAAAGTTGGGGTCCTGAAGCACGATGACGCTGTTGCACTAGCCGAGCAGGAGGACACCGTATAGTTTCAAAATTGGAAAACTAAACCAAACAAAACCCACCAAACCCTAAGGGTGGCGACCACTAGTTAAAGGAGGAAGAGTGTGAGGACCCCCGGTTATTGGAAATGTTACTAATCAAATTCATACTGTAGCACAATTATTAATGAAGGAACAGTGCTGCCCCTTTATTAATACCAGGCTAAAGATATAAATTTAACAAGTGACAAATCCGAAGAACAGATTCCTGATATATATGATTCTCAATGGTTCCTGTGATCAATGACCATTGCATATATATCCTTCATCAACATTGCATCAAACACATACAAGTCATACATTGATATAATTAAACATAAGGTTACATCATTCTATTAATACTACAATATTAAGTGACTTGGTCACTTTAACAAGATATCTGTGGAAGCAAAATAAACGGAAAATGTCCACCAATGGCCTCATCCACCGCAGCAATTGCGTGGAGGAAAGAAGTAGCGTTACTCGTTAGCGTCACCCGATCGGCGCTAACGGTACTTCATAAAGAAAACCATCCTCACTGCAACAATAGGTGGTAGCACCTTGAGTACAAAAGGTACTCAGCAAGTCTTACACAAACTAGTAAAAGAAAGTGGTGATTAGAGCCTAATCAAAGGAGTAGAGTTGTTACATGCATAAGGTTACAAAAGGAAGGTATAAAGGTTCAAATTTGCATAAAGCGATACCTCTTAACCTACAAAGGCTAACTTTTGATAAAGCAATTTAATAAATCAAAGATAAAGTAAAACAGTAAGTAAATACATTAAATGTAAACAGTACGGTGCATGATTCCCTCATGCCAACCGAAAATAAACCAAAACCAGATTTTTGAAAATCAAAATCTCTATACAGGTGATATCAGTTCAAGTTATCGTCCATGACCGTGGACACGGCTATTCGAACAGTTTATACCCTGCAGGGGTGTACATCTTTACCCACATGACTTAGCTAGCCCGTTGCCTTCGGATGCCTCCGAATGATGACATACTTCCTTTGGTATGCCGACCGGGGAAACTAAGATTTGGTATTTTTCAACAAGCCAACACTATTGAGTTGGACCCCCATGTGTGAACTGATCCCACTAGTGTAGGCTATACCACCTACTAACCACAGGGCACACATGTTGTGTCAGTAATGCCGATCCAAACAATTTAAAGCGAATTGGGCTCCCCACCCATAGTAGAATGCTATCGGCACCATTAAGGTATCGTATATGCGTCGAGGCACATATACGCCCTCACCATCCTAAGAACATCTGATACTGACATACAAAGCTCACATGGCATAAAACGCAGTCCTCAGACCAAAGCATCTATGCCATACAAGGCCAATACACATATTCTTACTCTCCTGTTTCCAACTCAATAGTCTCAACATTTTACTTAACCAAACAGCGCCCATACACTGCATGTGGAAGTACGTGGGGGACTTGAACTGAATAGTCAGAGTTCGGTCCTTAATTAACCCGGACAAGTCCACCACAAAACCCAATCTCGTGCACAAAAGCACCATCACTAGCTTCCTCTTGTCCAGATCAATTTGAATTTCGAATACAAAGCTGATTTAAAGAAACTGGACAAAGAGTTTAAAATGACAATAGTTCAGTGGTGATTCCCATGTTTGACAAGATAGGCTTGTCAAACTCTAAAATCTCTAGACTGCATATCTAAGCCCAATCTGAAAATAGACCATATAGTATACAATACTACACTAGAGTTGAGTGTATGGTCATAATTAAGGTAATCCACCATGTCAGGTTATAGCTAGCTATTACAAGTCACATTTTGTATTTTCAGAAAAATAGCATGCACAGATATCACTGGATTTGTAAAAGCTATTGTACAAAATCTGGGTTCAATATGGTGCAAAGAGGATGCTTGCCTTGGTAATAATAGACTTCTGTTGCAGGTTCTGGTTGCTCAGAAAAAGATTCAATTGCTTCAATAGAACCAGATTCTAAAAGGAACAATAAGATCCAATAAATACCAAAAACGACAATTGGTATAAATTATCAGAAATTGTATGATCAATAAAGAAATGCATGATTAACAGCATGCTTAAGTTATATTTACCCTAACAGTGATAATAACCCATTTTATAACCTTCTGTTTTCAAAAGACAGAAATTAGAGTTTATTGCAAAGTTCCAGTTTTCAGTTTTGAAAAGAGCTGAAAACAGGACAGATTGCCAGTTTCGGAAAAAGAAGTATAGATCATGCAAAAGTTCATAAATAAAACTTAGCATGATCTTTTAGGGTAATTAATATCCCAAACCAACCTTAGTCTAACCCTAACTAGTTAGATCACAAAAAAAGACTAAAGCAAACACCTATTTTGTCGGTTGGGCCGACAAAAGAACAGAGACATATTTCAACTAAGAGTCAAAATAGATGATGGCAAGAATGGAAAGATCAACTTGTCATGCTGCTAGGGTTTAGTCAAAACCTAAATAAGATGATAAGTTGACAGGAAGAACCCTAGGTCTTGAAAAGGACAAGAAAAACCGAAAAGGTATAATATCAACTTTTCAGTTTAAGGACAGTTGAAGCTACTGATGCTTAAAAGAATGACTCTTAGCAGCTCCTAAGGTTCTTAAGATGTCTAAGATGTCGAAACTAGGGTTTTTGGCTTACCAGAGGAAGGAAGACACCCAAGTTTCTAAAATCTGGATGTTGATCAACAAAGAGATGGACGATGGTTCAACCTACAAAGGATGTCAAATCTTTATTGTAAGGTGGAACCAGTGCTTAAAGTGGATAAGCAATGAACAAGAAGCAAGAAACTCCACTGGTCAGCAAGAAAAGGATGAGCTTCTTCGGTCAACAATGGCAACAGCAAGGAAAGCTAGGGTTTATATATGGGTGTTGAGCTACAGAGCAAGAAGGAAAGATCTAGAGTTGATGAGGTGTCCATTTAGCTAAACATCCCGAAAATTAGTGTATAATCTTTTGATAAATCCTCTCCCCTGCTCACAAAAATGGCTGCGCGCAGGGATAAGGAAGAAGAGAGGCAAAATATGACTGTAACACCCTGGCTATCCGGAAGCCAAGATGTCACCTAAAACATCTAACGTACATCCATAAAGCGGAAGAACTTGAAACAAGTATATCAACTAAAGACAGCATTAAGATAAAGCAGGACATGGTGAAGGTATCCTTCCTTCACCTTCTAAGTTATTTAATCATCGAACATCAATAAAGAAGGTTCACACGCAGTAATAAATCAACATCCGGTGGAGAAGGTATCCTTCCTTCTCCAATTATAATTTAATTATTACAGTTCATCGTTAACGAATGAAATATGGAACTAAAATTTAGACTTGAACATGAATTTGATGTTGTGAACAAGTAGTGCGTGTCTACTCCTCCCAAGAGCCAACATCGGGGTTACCTAAAATAAACAAACAACGCAAGAGTGAGTCCATGACTCAGCAAATACGATTATCAATAAGATAATCATTCAATATGAATAAGACAAACTCATCATCGAGTTCGATCACATCACAACCGATTACAAATGAAAACATGATATGAATGCTCAAAATCAAAGGAATGGACTGCACACATGCATATATCGGTATAGCCGTGAAACACCGTCGGTGTTCACTCAAGCCCGCATCTTAACAAAAATGCGGGATCCACTTCCGTATGAAGAACGTTTCATACGGGTGTCCAACATTGCCCATCTTGGAGTTAATGGGTCTTACATGCCCATTCGGAATTAATGGGTCTTTCAAATCCACTCCGTGGGACGGACATGACAATGTCCAACACTGCCCACATTGGAATGGTGGGACTTGCAATCCACTTTCGTGGATGAAACATGCATAATGAATGCATAGAATGAAATACGAATATTGAAAGACATGATAACAAAACATGGATTCAACACATATGAAAGAACATAGACAATCCATCTTCTCTCGTATCATACCAAATCACAAAGATGACCATATAAACATTCATCAATCACAATCATTAAGGGTGGCAATGTACTTGCCTTCCGCGATGCGACGCGTTAGTCGGCAAAGGTGATACTCCTAAACCCGAGGCTTCACCTCCTAAACAAGTAAAATAATTTCAATAAGGACATAATATACCCAACACTACTAATCGATGCTAAACATCGCTTCACGATGACTCTAGTCATTAATACAAAACTTAAAATGAAATCAACAATTTCTGACATAACTTAATTCTGGACAGCAGCACGGTAATTGACATATCTATTGGTCTGGAACTCGGAATGAGGTGAGACCAATTTCCGTGGATTCTTAACTGACATATCTACAATACTCTGGTTGGGCAAAAGTTCAGATTTTGCCTCTAATAAAATTTGGCCCACGGCTCAAATCTGTTGACTGAATTAATAGACAGAAATATCGGCTAAATTAAAATATCCATAACTTTTGTTGTACAACTCCAAATTGGACGTTCTTTAACAATATGAAAAGGTTATGAAATTATCTACAATAACCTAGTTGGCACGACATTCATATATTGTCTTTAACAAAAAGTGGCACACGGGTCAAAATTAAAGATAGAAACCGACATACAAACTGGACAGACTGACATACAATCTGGACAGTCACAAAGAAAAGTGCATAACTTTTGATCTATAAATCCAAATGAGGTGTTCTTTATCAATCCTGAAAGCTAGTGATATCACCTTCAAAATTTGTTATGGGCAAGACCTCTGAATCACCCTCTAACTAGGCCATAAATCAACCTATACAGAGACTGCTATTTCTCGTCAGGATTCTGGACAGCAGATAATAAATCTATCATAACTTTTGACTCGAAAGTCGGAATGAGGTGATCTTGGCGGCCACCGAAAGCTAAGCACAAGACCTACAACTCTCCAGGAGACCCAAACTCCTGATTCGGCCTCTAAAGTCACGAAACAGTCCACGCAACATACTGGACAGATTGCTATCTACAGCAGACCGACATTGATCCAAGCAATTCTATTCGTTTCTCTCCTACGACCAAACCACCAACCCCAACCGAGATACATTACCCTTGGAGCGCCCAGGAGCACGACGATCGAACCGTGGTGAAGATCCCGGCCTCCTTGATCCGAACCCTGCGAAACACCACCAAACGACGCGGGAGGCCGGCACGAGGGCTCTACACCGAGGAAAACTCCGGGAGAAGGGGCGCGACTCCGGGACCTTGGGGCAGCACCAATGGGGAGGAAGAAGGGCGGCACCCTGCTGGAGGTGGCGCACAAGAAGGAGGGAAGGTGAAAGTGGCGGTGCACAAGGGGGAGAGGTGGAGGGGGTGGGAGCTAGGGTTTCACCGCCCCTAAAGGCCCCTATGGCGGACCCTTGGTGGGCTTGGGCCCCACGGCTGCCCCTTGGGCTCCAAGTCACCCCTTGGCCCACAAGGCCTCCTTTTGGGCTTGTTGGCCAAAGGCCCGGGCCAAAACGGAAGAATCGACAAACGTCGAAATTGTGAATTTTAAACTCGATTTCGAACCGAAAACTTCCTAAATGAAAACGAGGTATTACAATGACATGTGGGTCCCGCTGGCAGTCACAGCCGCGCGCACCTCAGAAAGGCTCAAACAAACGTCAGCCGTCCGATTGGAAATGGGCGGCTACGATAAATAGATAGATTAAATGATTTGAATCGGTATCATTTAATATGGACCGCACGATCAAGATCGATCGAACGAGATCTAATTGAAATCCCGAAGGACTGCGGGGCTCCACTTTCAAGGATATACGTTGGATCAAGATCCAACGATCAATTAAAAGATATACACGTCACTCTTCTTTTGATGCGATGGCTCAGCACCGTTGGATTTAATTTCTACGGTCAGGATGTAAAATGGAACCGGATGGTCCGATTGCATACACCCATGTGGTCCGCACGATTAAAATCCAACGATCCACCGATTTTGGGCTTTAAAGGCCCACGGTCAAAAAGGAGTGCCGTAGGATTGAAATCCAAAGGCCCACATTAACGCGCGCCTCTGATTTCAAATTGAAATAAGCGATACCGCTAGATCAAGGATGGACGGCCACGATTGTGCGGGGATCCGGAGTCGTCCGAATGCATACACTAATCTGGGCCACACGATGAAGATCCAACGGTCCAGAGGAGTGCGGGCTTTATAACACGCGAAAAGGGAAAAGCCGAGGATTTGAATCTAACGGTGAGATAAAAGCACGCCTTTAGGTTTAAAACGAAAAGGCGCTACGGTTGGATTGGAAACGAACGGTGGAGATTGAACATGGATCCGGAGTTGTCCGATTGCACACACTAACCTCGCTCGTTAGATCAAGATCCAACGGTGGAGATTAAAGTATACACGTGGACGTCTCGCGGGATACCGTGAGCTCGCCCGTTCGATTGAAGATCGACGGCTCGCATCACGCGTGGATGTCGGGCTCGCGTTGGGACGTGACCGAGCCAGACCAAGTCGCACTGGGTTGGACCCAACCACGTGAGACCGAGTCGCTATAGTGCAAGGGTCGGGTTTAGACCAGTTTAGTTGACCAGACCCATTCAAATACTTAAAAGGTTTGACTGGGACTTTAAAAATAGCAAATAATTTTATAAATTCATGAAATTTTTACTGTAAGTTACTGGGATGATATATTTCCCAGATAAATTTCATAAACTACATTTTCACTTTATAAAATACATAAACATTTATTTCAGGCCGAAAATATTTATTTAAAGACAATAAATTTTTCTTTAAGCCCAAATAATTTCTAAAAATGCAACAAAATATTTTTAGTCAAGATAATTTATCTAGGCTTTAATAAAAATACTTCCCAGTCACAATACAAGTTTTATCTTGTATTCTTTTAAATATTCTAAATAAGTCTTTGGACTTTGGCAAAAAGGAAGGTTTTATTTGGTAACAGCAACTCCCAACTGAGATTAAGAACAGTAATGATATGAACAGTAGCCTATTACTGTTCATAATGCAGATTATTAATGTTGATAAAATTGGGGCTGTTACAAACCTACCCCCCTTAAGGAAAATCTCGTCCCCGAGATTTGGAACAAGTTAAGATCAGGAAGAAGTGAAATGGAACTGATTTATGAGGAAACTCAACATCTGTTGCCTCGATTTCCTTCAAGGATAACAAAGAAGAATTTTACATAACAACATAATGTTATTATTACATCTTTGTTTACATTGCTTTGTTTAAACTTTCCTTTCTTGATCTAAAGGAAAGTACTAAACAACAAAAAGATGGGGGTGCTCAATCTGCATCAGATCTTCGCGCTCCCAAGTGGCTTCATCCTCGGAATGATTAGCCCACTGAATTTTTAAGAACTAGACAGTACGATTTCTTGTCCTGCGTTCCATTGTGTCGAGGATACGTATTGGTTGTTCTTGATAAGAAAGATCAGATTGGAGATCAAGATGCTCATAAGCAGTTGCCTCAATAGGAACACGAAGGCATTTCTTCAATTGAGACACATGAAAAGTATCATGCACTGCTGAGAGTGATTCAGGTAGTTCTAATTGATAAGCTACAGCTCCTCGCTTGGCAATGATTCGGAAGGGTCCGATATAACGAGGTGCGAGCTTTCCTTTTACCTGAAAACGATGAGTACCCTTCATGGGTGACACTTTAAGATAGACATGGTCATCCACCTCAAAGCTCAATTCACGACGGCGATGATCAGCATAGCTCTTCTGACGAGACTGTGCAGTTTTCAAGCAATCTCGAATCAGTCGAACTTGCTCTTCGGCTTCCCTTACCAAGTCTGGACCAAAGAATGATCTTTCGCGGACTCGGACCAATTCAAGGAGTCTCACAAGCTCTCCCATACAAGGCTTCAAAAGGTGACATTTGAATACTTGCTTGGTAGCTATTATTGTAAGAAAATTCCACATATGGCAAAGATTTCTCCCGTCTTTGCTATAAGATAGCACATAGGCTCAAGAAGATCTTCCATTACTTGGTTTACTCTTTCGGTTTGACCATGGTTTGAGGATGGTAGCGATCGAAAGAAAGTTCAGTGCCCATAGCCCGATGAAGGCTATTCCAAAAATGGGAAGTAAATCATGATCGCGATCGAAACAATGACTTTAGGAACACCATGAAGACAAACAATTCTAGCAATATAAAGCTCGCTAATTGCTTGCCATTGAAATCAATCCCGATCGAATAAAATGAGCCACTTTGGTTAAACGATCGATGATCACCCAAATGGCATCAGATCCCTTGGAAGTTTTGGGAAGACCAGTAACGAAATCCATACCGATCTCTTCCCACTTCCATTGTGGAATAGGCAAAGGCTGAAGGGTACCGGCTGGCTTCAGATGTTCAGCTTTAACCCTTTGGCAAATATCACATTCAGCAACATACTGAGCAATTTGCCTCTTCATTTGGCTCCACCAAAATATTTTCTTCAAATCCTGGTACATCTTGGTACTCCCAGGATGCAAAGAAAACTTGGAATTATGAGCTTCTCTGAGAATTAGATTCTTCAATTCAGAATCAGCAGGTACTACCAAACGATTGCGATATCGAATCGTACCGCGATCATTTTCAGAAAATTCGTTGGCTTTACCTGCTTTCATATTCTCCTTGATTTCGGCTACCTCGGCGTCAGTTTTCTGGGCCTCCAGAATCTGAGATTCCAATGTCGGCTCTACATGTAATGCCGCGAGGAAACCTGCCCCCACCAATTCAAGACTTAAGCGCCGAAAGTCAGCACACAAGTCTTTTTCGGCAGGTAGAGAAGATATGCGATTGCATTATGACTTTCTCGCTTAAAGCATCGCCACAACATTGGCTTTACCAGATGATAATGAATACCCATGTCGTAGTCTTTGATCAGTTCAAGCCATCTTCGTTGTCTCATATTCAAATCAGATTGAGTGAATATGTATTTCAGGCTTTTATGATCAGTGTAGATCTCACAACGATTACCTAGAAGGTAATGTCGCCAAATCTTCAATGCATGGACCACGGCAGCCAATTCCAAATCATGAGTAGGATAATTAACTTCATGAGGGCGCAACTGTCGGGATGCATATGCCACAACTCGGCCTTCTTGCATAAGCACACAACCAAGTCCATGGCGAGATGCATCGCAATAAATGTCGAAGCTCTTAAGAACATCCTAAGAGTAAGAATCGAGCTTTAGTCAAGAGAGTTCTCAAAGCCAAAACTCTCTTCACACTTAGCTGACCATTCAAATTTCTTCCCTTTCTGCAAGAGCTGGGTCAAAGGTCTAGCAATCTTGGAGAAATTTTCAATGAACCTACGGTAATAACCCGCAAGTCCGAGAAAACTCCGAATCTCTGGAGCATTCTTGGGAGGCTTCCAATTTAGTACATCTTGTACCTTGCTTGGATCGACAGCGATACCTCCTTCAGATAACACATGCCCCAGAAAGGCAACTTCTCTGAGCCAGAAAGCACACTTGCTAAACTTAGCGTACAGTTGATGCCGACGAAGAGTTTCCAGCACGAGCCTCAAATGTTGTTTATGGTCTTCAACAGACTTGGAATAAATAAGAATGTCGTCAATGAACACGACAACGAACTTATCCAAGAATTCCATGAACACAGAATTCATAAGATTCATGAAATAAGCTGGAGCATTGGTCAGACCAAAGGACATAACAGTATACTCGTATAAACCATAACGAGTAGAGAAAGCTGTCTTAGGAATGTCCTCAGCTCTAACCTTGATTTGATGATAGCCCGACCGCAAATCAATCTTTGAAAAGACGCGGGCACCAACCAACTGATCAAAAAGATCATCAATTCGAGGTAGAGGATATTTGTTCTTGATAGTGACCTCATTTAACGGGCGCTAATCCACACACATCCGTAAAGTGTTGTCTTTCTTCTTAACAAAGATTGCCGGGCATCCCCAAGGTGAGGAACTCGGTCGAATGAAACCTTTGTCAAGCAATTCTCCGAGTTGCTTCTTCAATTCAACCAACTCGTTGACAGGCATTCTATAGGGACTCCTGGATATGGGAGCAGTTCCAGGAACTAGTTCAATTACGAACTCCACTTCCCGGTCTGGAGGTAATCCGGGAAGGTCTTCAGGAAAGACATCAACATACTCACAGACAATTGGTACTGACTCCAAAGAAGGAGTGGTATCAACTTGGTGAGCACAAAGATGAGAGCCAATTGTTTTGGAATGGTAAACAACTTGAATACCATCTGCATTGGTCATAGAAATAGACCGTTGGGAACAATTGATTTGACCTCGTTCTTGGACACCAATCCATACCCAAAATGACGTCCAACCCTTTAGAGTCAATCACAATGAGATTTGCTAAAAACTTCACCCCAAGGATGGTTATGTTGACCCCACAACAAATCTGATCGGTTTTAAAGACCGACCCAGGTGATTGAATAATAAAAGGTGGTTGGAGGGTGTGCATGTCTAACTGGTGTTGAGCAACAAAATGATTGCTAATAAAGAATGAGATGCTCCGAGTCAAATAAAAAAAGAGTTGGATGAAATTAACTAGGAGCATACCCATAACAACTTCGGTGTATCGCCGCCTCTTCAACAAATGATCGTTCACATGCCCACGACCAGAGCCGGATCGGCTTTGATAGGTGGCCTCGAAGGGCTGGCCGCATGCAATCGGATATGGTCGAACAGAGGCAATCCTTGCCGCTTTGCCACACACTTGTTGGCATAATGCCCCGGACGACCACAATGAAAGCAGATAACCCCAGGGTTAACATTGTTAACAGGACGGGGCTGATTTCCACTTGGTCCTGACTGATTGGTGGGAGGAGATGGACGAGGAGCAAACACCGCTGGCCTTGGTGAAAATGGAGCTGGTGCTCGTGGTGGTCTAGACAACCACATACGAGGCCTTGGTGGGCTGCCACCAGGAACAAACTGAGAAGTCCGCTGTCGCTTGCGTGACTCCTCCAACGCCTTGCTCTTACTTTCGGCCACAATGGCTTTGTTGACCAAATGAGAGAAGTTCCGGAAGTCATGCAAAGCTACAGCCATCTGCAGTTCTTCAGATAGCCCATTCAAGAACCGGTTTCGACGACGAAGGTCAGTCGAAACATCATCAGGGGCATATTTGGCCAGGAAGTTGAACTCATGCAGATATTCAGTCACCGATTTTCGCCCTTGCTTGAGAGCGAGAAATTCTTGTTGCTTGATCATCATAACCCCCTCAGGAATATGAGCTTCGCGAAAAACTTCCACGAACTCATCCCAAGTAGGGACATGTCCAGCAGGTTGAATGGCAAGAAGATTATCCCACCATATGCCGGCCGCCCATCGAAATGATAAGCGCAAAGAGAACCTTTTCCTTTCGAGCATTGAGCAATCGAAGCTTCTTCTCAATGGTTGAAGCCAGTCCTCGGCTTCCATGGGATCTCGAGAATCGAGAACACCGCGGTTAGTCCGCTGAAAGTCGCGAGACCGCTTCGCACATGGTGGCCTCCTGCTCTAGCTAGCGCAACAGGAGAAGAAGTATTGCGCGCAATTTGCTCCAGATGCGCTGTCGTCCATACGATTGCGCCAATTTGCATGAGCACATCGGCCATCGAAGGTGGTGGAGGAAGCTCCTCTTCCGGGACCACCTTGTGGACCTCGAGAACCGGAGGGTTCATCGGCCCTCCCTGAGAATGAGGCACGGAGTCGACATGCCCTCCCTTGTTGTGCTTGCGCACGAGTAGTAGGTCCTGTCATCCTGTTACCACACCAAGGTTAACAACACAACAAGGACGATTTCGGCAAACACAAACAAGTTTGCAATTAGGAAAGAGCAAATCAGATATACAATGCAAGCATGTTATGTTATGCATTCAAGTTAACACCAACCAGAAATTTCACATATATATACAACAAAATTTCGGTTCAGTCTTACATTATAGTCGGCCATAATGTCGATTACAAACCGAAAGTTAAGCTTACATACTTTGTACAAAATACTACTGCCCTATTACATACATTTTATTTAGGGCCACTACCAAACCGAAAGACACTCAACCACTAGGGTTCATCGTCGAGGTACTAGCATAAAGATCCCGATTAAAGTTCACCGGAAACTCATTCAGAAGATGAGCTCCAGGGGAACTGTGTCAACCGGATCCAAAGGACTAATGAGACGCCTCTGAGAACCCAACAATGGCAAATGACCTCCAGGAGGTGCAGTCCGCAGAGTGCGAGGAAAGCTGCGATCATCGGGCTTGGCGCACTTGTCCATAAACAGTACGCACCCGCCACTCGGAAGTCGGTAAAGAGGTGGTGCAGAAGAAGCAGGAGATCTCGTTGTCACCATAAAGCACGCTTGAGGAACGCGGTTAATGTTGACTCCAAGCGGTACACTGGCCTCATTAAGGCGATGCCTAGTTTCCCATAACTCCTCACAAGACAGCGATGGACTTGGTCCATGATGCGGACCATCCTCGCTAACCGCCGCTTTGAGGTCTTCCCAAAGCGTATCAAAGCAAACATGCTCGCCGAGGTAGGGCCTTGACTCGGGAAGTGGTCATAGGGTGGTTGAGACAATTCCGTCAAATCATGACGAAGAAGGCTCATCATCCTACTCGCCGCTTCCTGAACCGCCATAGCCTCAGAGGTGGCAAGAGCTTGGACACAGTAGGGAACACTGCCAGCTACATGCCTAGCGATGACGTTGATGAAGGCACGGTACTCCTCCATCCCTGGTCCTCGGTCTCGTCGATAAATGGCGTACTCCGGCTGATAGGTGAAATTGGAGCGCCACATCATGTCCCGAAGTAATGCTGGGAACCCATCAACATCTTCGGCTCGAGTCTCCTTGACCAAGTACCAACCGCTCATCTATAAGCAAAGAGACAAGATAAGAAACAATTCACTTTTAAATAAATCAACCGAAAGTTGGACAAGAAGTGACATTAAGAAAGATAAGAAATAAAAGAGGTCATACTTAAACTTTCGAAAATACATTGCTGTTTGAAAATAATTTTATTAGAAGACTCTCTAATAACTTCGGCCATGCTACTTCTAACCTACAGGCAATGCATGCTCTGATACCAACGCTGTGAGGACCCCCGGTTATTGGAAATGTTACTAATCAAATTCATACTGTAGCACAATTATTAATGAAGGAACAGTGCTGCCCCTTTATTAATACCAGGCTAAAGATATAAATTTAACAAGTGACAAATCCAGTAAACAGGATTCCCGGATATATATGATTCTCAATGGTTCCCAGGATCAATGACCATTGCATATATATCCTTCATCAACATTGCATCAAACACATACAAGTCATACATTGATATAATTAAACATAAGGTTACATCATTCTATTAATACTACAATATTAAGTGACTTGGTCACTTTAAAAGATATCAATGGAAGCAAAATAAACGGAAAATGTCCACCAATGGCCTCATCCACCCGCAGGCAATTGCGTGGAGGAAAGAAGTAGCGTTACTCGTTAGCGTCACCCTGATCGGCGCTAACGGGTACTTCATAAAGAAAACCATCCTCACCTGCAACAATAGGTGGTAGCACCTTGAGTACAAAAGGTACTCAGCAAGTCTTACACAAACTAGTAAAAGAAAGTGGTGATTAGAGCCTAATCAAAGGAGTAGAGTTGTTACATGCATAAGGTTACAAAAGGAAGGTATAAAGGTTCAAATTTGCATAAAGCGATACCTCTTAACCTACAAAGGCTAACTTTTGATAAAGCAATTTAATAAATCAAAGATAAAGTAAAACAGTAAGTAAATACATTAAATGTAAATAATGACGTGCATGATTCCCTCATGCCAACCGAAAATAAACCAAAACCAGATTTTTGAAAATCAAAATCTCTATACAGGTGATATCAGTTCAAGTTATCATTCATGACCGTGGACACGCTATTCGAACAGTTTATACCCTACTGGGGTGTACATCTTTACCCACATGACTTAGCTAGCCGTTGCCTCTGGATGCCTCCGAATGATGACATACTTCCTTTGGTATGCCGACCGGGGAAACTAAGATTTGGTATTTTAAAACAAGCCAACACTATTGAGTTGGACCCCCATGTGTGAACTGATCCCACTAGTGTAGGCTATACCACCTACTAACCACAGGGCACACATGTTGTGTCAGTAATGCCGATCCAAACAATTTAAAGCGAATTGGGCTCCCCACCCATAGTAGAATGCTATCGGCACCATTAAGGTATCGTATATGCGTCGAGGCACATATACGCCCTCACCCTCCTAAGAACATCTGATACTGACATACAAAGCTCACATGGCATAAAACGCAGTCCTCAGACCAAAGCATCTATGCCATACAAGGCCAATACACATATTCTTACTCTCCTGTTTCCAACTCAATAGTCTCAACATTTTACTTAACCAAACAAATACCATACACTGCATGTGGAAGTACGTGGGGACTTGAACTGAATAGTCAGAGTTCGGTCCTTAATTAACCCGGACAAGTCCACCACAAAACCCAATCTCGTGCACAAAAGCACCATCACTAGCTTCCTCTTGTCCAGATCAATTTGAATTTCGAATACAAAGCTGATTTAAAGAAACTGGACAAAGAGTTTAAAATGACAATAGTTCAGTGGTGATTCCCATGTTTGACAAGATAGGCTTGTCAAACTCTAAAATCTCTAGACTGCATATCTAAGCCCAATCTGAAAATAGACCATATAGTATACAATACTACACTAGAGTTGAGTGTATGGTCATAATTAAGGTAATCCACCATGTCAGGTTATAGCTAGCTATTACAAGTCACATTTTGTATTTTCAGAAAAATAGCATGCACAGATATCACTGGATTTGTAAAAGCTATTGTACAAAATCTGGGTTCAATATGGTGCAAAGAGGATGCTTGCCTTGGTAATAATAGACTTCTATTGCAGGTTGTTCTCGTTGCTCAGAAAAAGATTCAATTGCTTCAATAGAACCAGATTCTAAAAGGAACAATAAGATCCAATAAATACCAAAAACGACAATTGGTATAAATTATCAGAAATTGTATGATCAATAAAGAAATGCATGATTAACAGCATGCTTAAGGTATATTTACCCTAACAAATGATAATAACCCATTTTATAACCTTCTGCTTTCAAAAGACAGAAATTAGAGTTTATTGCAAAGTTCGGTTTGATTTTGAAAGAGTCAAAACAGACAGATTGCCGCTGAAAAGAAGTATAGATCATGCAAAAGTTCATAAATAAAACTTAGCATGATCTTTTAGGGTAATTAATATCCCAAACCAACCTTAGTCTAACCCTAACTAGTTAGATCACAAAAAAAGACTAAAGCAAACACCTATTTTGTCGGTTGGGCCGACAAAAGAACTGAGACATATTTCAACTAAGAGTCAAAATAGATGATGGCAAGAATGGAAAGATCAACTTGTCATCTTGCTAGGTTTAGTCAAAACCTAAATAAGATGATAAGTTGACAGAAGAACCCTAGGTCTTGAAAAGGACAAGAAAACGAAAAGGTATAATATCAACTTTTCAGTTTAAGGACAGTTGAAGCTACTGATGCTTAAAAGAATGACTCTTAGCAGCTCCTAAGGTTCTTAAGATGTCTAAGATGTCGAAACTAGGGTTTTGGCTTACTGAGGAAGGAAGACACCCAAGTTTCTAAAATGCGGATGTTGATCAACAGAGAGATGGACGATGGTTCAACCTACAAAGGATGTCAAATCTTTATTGTAAGGTGGAACCAGTGCTTAAAGTGGATAAGCAATGAACAAGAAGCAAGAAACTCCACCGGTCAAGGAAGAAAAGGATGAGCTTCTTGGTCAACAATGGCAACAAAGAAGGAAAGCTAGGGTTTATATATGGGTGTTGAGCTACAGAGCAAGAAGGAAAGATCTAGAGTTGATGAGGTGTCCATTTAGCTAAACATCCCGAAAATTAGTGTATAATCTTTTGATAAATCCTCTCCCCGCTCACAAAAATGGTGCTGCGAGGATAAGGAAGAAGAGAGGCAAAATATGACATGTGGGCCCCATTGTCATCCTCACCGCGCACCTCAGAAAGGCTCAAACAAACGTCAGCCGTCCGATTGGAAATGGGCGGCTACGATAAATAGATAGATTAAATGATTTGAATCGGTATCATTTAATATGGACCGCACGATCAAGATCGATCGAACGAGATCTAATTGAAATCCCGAAGGACTGCGGGGCTCCACTTTCAAGGATATACGTTGGATCAAGATCCAACGATCAATTAAAAGATATACACGTCACTCTTCTTTTGATGCGATGGCTCAAAGACCGTTGGATTTAATTTCTACGGTCAGGATGTAAAATGGAACCGGATGGTCCGATTGCATACACCCATGTGGTCCGCACGATTAAAATCCAACGATCCACCGATTTTGGGCTTTAAAGGCCCACGGTCAAAAAGGAGTGCCGTAGGATTGAAATCCAAAGGCCCACATTAACGCGCGCCTCTGATTTCAAATTGAAATAAGCGATACCGCTAGATCAAGGATGGACGGCCACGATTGTGCGGGGATCCGGAGTCGTCCGAATGCATACACTAATCTGGGCCACACGATGAAGATCCAACGGTCCAGAGGAGTGCGGGCTTTATAACACGCGGGAAAAAGGGAAAAGCCGTAGGATTTGAATCTAACGGCTGAGATAAAAGCGCGCCTTTAGGTTTAAAACGAAAAGGGCGTCACGGTTGGATTGGAAACGAACGGTGGAGATTGAACATGGATCCGGAGTTGTCCGATTGCACACACTAACCTCGCTCGTTAGATCAAGATCCAACGGTGGAGATTAAAGTATACACGTGGACGTCTCGCGGGATACCGTGAGCTCGCCCGTTCGATTGAAGATCGACGGCTCGCGTCACGCGTGGATGTCGGGCTTGCGTTGGGACGTGACCGAGCCAGACCAAGTCGCACTGGGTTGGACCCAACCACGTGAGACCGAGTCGCTACAGTGCAAGGGTCGGGTTTAGACCGGTTTAGTTGACTGCACCCATTCAAATACTTAAAAGGTTTGACTGGGACTTTAAAAATAGCAAATAATTTTATAAATTCATGAAATTTTTACTGTAAGTTACTGGGATGATATATTTCCCAGATAAATTTCATAAACTACATTTTCACTTTATAAAATACATAAACATTTATTTCAGGCCGAAAATATTTATTTAAAGACAATAAATTTTTCTTTAAGCCCAAATAATTTCTAAAAATGCAACAAAATATTTTTAGTCAAGATAATTTATCTAGGCTTTAATAAAAATACTTCCCAGTCACAATACAAGTTTTATCCTGTATTCTTTTAAATATTCTAAATAAGTCTTTGGACTTTGGCAAAAAGGAAGGTTTTATTTGGTAACAAAGAACTCCCAATCGAGATTAAGAATAAGAATGATATGAACAGAGCCTATTACTGCTCATAATGCAGATTATTACTGTTGATAAAATTGGGGCTGTTACAAAGAGGAGAAGGGAGGGGGCGTCGGCCAGCACAAGGGAAACCAACCCCAACTCCTTCTGGACTTCCCCCAGGACTCAAACTCTAGGGCTCTATCCGAATTACAAGGCCCACGACCCAATAGCATAGGTGGTGCAGAACCATGTTCCTTTACTCAAATATTTCTAAGTGTTGGCCTAAGCAACATGATATAGACATCATGCAGGGTTCGGCTAAGCCTCAATATAACTTCATGGTTGCTTCAATGTCTTGTAGTATCCATTCCTCGTATGATCATCTTCATGCTTGGTTCTGCCATCATCTCCATTTAGCTTGCCTCCTAATCCTTGATTCCTAAGTAAAATAATATCACTTGCTTTAGGCAGCATCATAGAGTTCATAGAATATGGATGCACTCCGAGAAATGAAGTTACTTGATTATTGAGTTAACGAGCACGTGCTCTAGTCATTGGTCCATGTACATCAACTTGAGGACTGGCAACAATAGGTGTGCTTGTATCAGTGGAAAGGATATCCTCATCATAACAATCTGTAGCTCGCAGACCGGTCCTAAATTGATTGGGCGACTTCCAAAATAATCTCTGGGCCTCAACCATTCAATGAATTGAGCCCGTGCATAAACCTGCAACCACCAACTATCCGGTTTGCCTAAGTCTAAACTAGGTTTGATTTTATTTTTCATGTCAAACCACTTTACTCATTTCTAAATCATATTTGAACATTTGGCTAAACTTCCCAAATTGAATATTTTTTGTCTAAGCACAACTAAACATATATATTATCAACAGGTTCTAGTTCATACTATAGTATCAACTAGGTTCTAGTTCATACTATAGTATCAACTAGATTTTTATCAAAGGTGTCAAGGCATATTTAATTCAATATCAACATTGGCCGTACAAAGGTAATGGGAATAGCAATGACTTTAAGACAGGAATTTAAATTAACTTGATATAAATAAGCATACAATAATAATTTAAAATATAATACAAATACTTTGAAATAACGGGATCAAACATATCAAAGAATGTAACATGCCTTGCTCAAAAGTGTGCTGGTCTGGCTCGTCAAATAACTTGGGCTCTTCGGAGTCGTCGAAGTCTATACATGAAAATGAGCCAAATTCAAATAAATGCAAATAAAATTAAAATGAACTCCAAATTAAATAATTTTAGTATATATATAGCTAGATTATGATTTTAGATGAATTTATAAATTTGAAATGCGACAATCGGAGCTCGTATGTAGGAAAACGAGTCCTTGGAAGTTTAAATTCTAAAGATAAACCCTAAATCCAATTTTCTAGAATTAATGAATTATTTTACTAAAGGAAATTCTAATTATGATGCAAGCATGATGTTAGCTTTTGAATTTTTCATCCAAATTGTTTTTCCACAAAAAAAATAATTTATCACTGACTGGTGGGCCCTCGGTCCATAGACCGGGTCCCTATGGAGGCACTGATCTACGGTGGACTGGGTGCGTGTAACAGTGGTGCGAGCCATGCATGCACATCCATTAGCACAAGCACCATGTGGTGCTCTCTTGGGCGGAAAGGAGCGTCGTGGTGCACACGTGGTGGCCAGGTGGCGCCACGCAATGGCCACGTCATGCCACCACGATGGTGGTGCTTGGGACGATTTGGTCGCCGGTGCTATGTGCCATGGTGACGTTCGACGAGGGTGCCAAATTGAAGAGTGAGCCAAGGGAAACTTGATACGCGCTTTTGTGACGGCGAGGCATGACGGATTTGCCTGTGACGAGATCCGGTCGATGGCGGCGATGGAGCTCTGGTGGTCTTCTGGCATCGGGAGTGTGTGCACGAGGTAGAATGCGACGTTGTCATACTGAAGATGAGGAAGATGCAGTAGGTCTTCTTCAATGGCGTCGGGAATGGCGGTGGAGGGTCGCACGACCGGTGACCCTCGATCGCTGATTCCAGCAGTGAGAGTAGGAGTGAGGCTCTAGCGAGTGCGAGGATGGGATAAGGGAGATAATGTGGTGCCGAGGCTCCTTTTATAGGGGGAAAGAGGGCACCGAGGCAGCGTGCGGCGCAAGATGGCTAGTGTAGAACGACGGTGGATTTTGGGGTTTTCGGTCGCAAAAAGAGGGGATAATCGCCGAAACGGGCACGGTCAGGTGGCGAGATAAGGATGGCGGTGGCATCGCGGGAAATGTGGTGCAAATGGGCGGTCGAAGGAGCTTGCATGGCGAAAATTCTAGAGGCGGTGAGTTCGGGAGGAAGAAGAAAGGGTGAGGAAGGAGAAGGATGACGAGTGGGCCTCACTTGGCAGCGAGAGAGAGAGAGAGTGTGTGGTGACCCTGGAATATTGGAAATGTACCAAATTAAAATTATACTGTACCATAATTCTTAATTAAGGAACAGTGTTGTCCCCTTATTAAAGATCATGCTAAAAGTATAAATTTAACAATTAACAAATCCAATATTCAGGTTCCCGGATATATGTCTTACAATGGTTCCCAGGATCAGTGACCATTGCACATATATCCTTAAACAACATTGCATCATACACATACAAGGCATACATTTACATAATTAAACATAAGATTACACTTTGATTCAGTACTACAATATAAGTGACTTATGGTTACTAACAAAGGAGTAACAGTGGAAGCAAAATAAACAACAAAAACCACCAATGGCCCCACACCCGCAGGCTATTGCGTGGAGGAAAGAAATAGCTTCATTCGTTAGCGTCACCCTGATCGACGCTAATGGGTACCTCATACAAATAACCATCTTCACTTGCAACAAGAGGTTATAGCACCTTGAGTACGGAAGGTACTCAGCAAGATTTGCACAAACTAATAAAAGAATGTGTGTAAAAGAACCTATACAATGGAGTAGAATTTGTACATGCATAAGGTTACAACAGGAAGGCATAATGGTTCCATTTGCATAAAGCAATACATCTTATCCTACAATTGCTAAATTTTGATAAAGCAACTTTAATAAATCAAGTTGGACTAAAACAGTAAGTAAATGAAATGTAAATGTGAACAGTACATTGCATGAATTCCCTCATGCTGAACCAGAACCCAAACAGTAGTTGAAAACAAAATTCTATACAGGTGACATCAACTCAAGTTATCGTCCGTGACCGTGGACATGGCTATTCGAATAGTTTTTATACCCTGCAGGGGTGTACATCTTTACCCACACGACTTAGTTAGCCCGTAAGCCTCCGGAATAATAGCACACAACCTTTGGTATGCCGGTCGGGTAAACTAAGATTTGGTATGTTTCAACAAGTTGACGCTATTGAGTTGAATAACGATTGATAGCATCTGCTTAACCGGGGCACACATGTTGCGCCGAAAATACCGACCCAATCAAAAGAAATACAGGTTGTGTTCGCTACACATACTAGATTGCAATCGGCACCTTTAAGATACGTACATGCGATAGAACACATATACGCCCTCACCCTCCTAAGAACATCTAATACTGATATAAAACTCACATGGCATAAGACACAGCTCGAAGACCTAAGCATCTATGCCATACAAGATCAATACACATGTCCTTACTCCCCTGTTTCCAACTCAATAGCATTAACCCTTTACTTAACCAAACAGCGCCTATACACCGTGTGTGGAAGTACGTGGGGACTTGAATTGAATAGTCAGAGTTCAGTCCTTAATTGGTCCAGACAAGTCCACCACAATTCCCAATCTCGTGCATGAAGGCACCACCACTAGCATCCTCTTGTCCAGATCAATTGAAACTTAAAACTCAGTTCTGATTTAAAGAAACTGGACAAAGAGTTAAAATGACTGAAATTCATTTGTTGCTCTCATGTTTGACAAGACAATCTTGCCAAACTCTAACGTTCTATGGACTGCATGGCTAAGCAAATTCTGAAATTATATGTTGTAGTATACAACACTACTCTAAGTTTGAGTGTGTGGTTAGATTTAAGGTAAGCCACAATGTTAGGTCATAACTACCTACTAACAGATCACAATTGTATTTTCAGAAAATTAGCATGCAACAGTTATCACTGTATTTTGAAAATCTATTGTATAAAACTTTGGGATCAACATGGTGCAAAGAGGATGCTTGCCTTGATAGTAATATACTTCTTGTGCAGGTTCTGGTTGCTCAGAAATGGAATCAAGTACTTCACAAGAACCAGATTCTAAAAAGAAACAATAAGATCCAATAAATGCAAGAACTGACAGCAAGTAAAAGATAAAAGATAAATGTATGATCAACAAGGTAATGCATGATTAACAAGATGCTTAGGCTACACCTACCCCAATAAAGATAATAACCCATATTACTACCTACTGCCTTTAAATGACAGAAAATAGGGTTTAGGTTAAAGTTACAGCCTTTCAGATTTTGAAAAGAATTGGAAACAGGGCAGATTACAGATTTTGGTTTAAGTGAAAGTGTATTAAGTAAAAGATTCTAAATTGAAGATTAATCTGATCTTTAGAGTAGATAGTACTCTAGACTAACCCTAATTGGTTAGATTACAGAAATTGTAAAAATTACAGAAGTTGTCGGTTTGGCCGACAACAGATGACAGAAGCAGATCTTTGCTATAAAGTTAAATAGAAGACAACAAGAATCAAAAGAACAACTGCTTATGCTACTAGGGTTGAGCTAAGAACTAACTAAGTTGAAAAGATAACATGGGAAACCCTAGAACTGGAAAACGACATGAAAGACCGAAAAGTCATGAAAACAACTTTTCAGTTTAAAGAAGGTGGGAGTATTACATGTACAAGTGGATGGTTCAAGTGAGCTACTGAGGTCCTTAAGGTGCTCAGGATGACAAGAACTAAGGTCTTAGCTTACCAGAATAAGAAAAACACCAAAGGTTCCTCAACCAGCTCTGATCAACAGAGAGAAAGCCCCCGGTTTCAACCTACAAAAGATGCTAAACCCATATTACAAGGTGAATTAAGCAACTAGGATGGATAAGCAAGGCGTGAGATCAAGAAACTCCACTGGAACTGAAAAGGAAGATGAAGAGCTTCTTTGGTCAACAATGGCAGTAGCAAAAAGCTAGGGTATATATATAGAGGTTGAACTACAGGAGCAAAGGAGAAGTGTCTAGAGCTGATGAGGTGTCCAATTGATGCTAAATATCTGAAAAATAGTTGCACAATCACGGGGTAACGCCTCCACTCCGGCTACGAAGCCGGCGGCGGTGAACAGACGCGAGGAGGAAGAGAGGCGTGTGACTGACGAGTGGGCTCCATTGTCAGCCGTAGCCTCACCCACACCCGCAAGATCAAAAGAACATCAGCCGTTCGATTTGAAATGAACGGAGATGATAAGATGGACAATATAGCCTTTAAACGGTATCTAGACATGTGGACTGTGCAATCTTAAACGAAGGGTTGAGATTTATTTAAATCCGACGGTCACGATTAATTGCGCACGTCTGAGTTTCAAACCCAAAAAGGATGACGCGGTTGGATCTAAAATCAACGGCGGAGATTGAAGAGGAGTCTGGCGTCCCAAACGACCCAATGGGTGTGGTTCGTCCGATTTAGATCCAACGGTGGAGATTGAGTGGTGCGTTTGGGCAACCCGAACGGCCCAATAGATCTAGCCTGTTCAATGAGAATCCAACGGCTCACGTTTAATTAGGCCATTCCATAAGAAAAATGGTCTAGTCCAAAAAGTGAGCGCCGCACGATCAAGATCCTACGGCTAGGATTGAATGAGCCCTACGGGATGGCCCGAACGACACAAAGGATCCGGCACGTTGGTTTGGAAATCAACGACCACAATTGAAGATACGTTTAGGATCTTGGATCAAGGTCGGATGTGGTTGGATCAAGCTCCAACGGCGGAAATCGCACAGAGTACGTGGATGTCCCGCGCGGCTTTGCGAATCTCGGCCGTCCATCAGGAAATCGACGGCTCACGTTCGCTGGAGGTTTGGGCACGCGCGCGAACGTGTGGGGTGCGGCCCGGTTGCACAGTTTAGACCCAAAGCACATGAGCTTGGTCGCTATAGTGCAAATGGCTGGGTTTAGACCGGAAGAGTTGACCAGCCCTAATTCAAATGTTTAAAAGTATCATGAAATTTTGCAAGGAGGCTACTGGGATGATATATTTCCCAAATAAATTTTGAAAACCAATGTTTCACTTCGTAAAATACATAAATAATTACCTTAACCCGAATAGGTTTATTTAAAGTCAAATATTTGTCTCCAAGGCAAAATAATTTCTAAAAATTCAACAAAAATTATTTTTGGTCAAAATAATTTATCTAGGCTTTGATAAAAATACCTCCAAGTCATAATACAAGCTCTAACTTGTATTTCCTTTGAAACTTCAAATAGGTTTTGGATTTTGTCTAGAAAAGGAAGGTTTTAATTTGTAACAACACATCCACATTTCAATTATGAACAGTATTTCATTACTGTTCATAAAGCAGATTATTACTGTTTCTTAAATCTGGGGCTGATACAGAGAGATGGGAAGGAGTGGGCTGGTGCGGGATGGGCCACACACAGGAAAGGAGAATGGGCTGGAGAGGGAGATTCAGCCCGGAGGCAAAATCTAGATTTTTGAGGGTTTTGCAATTTCAAACTCTGAGATAATTCAAATAGGCTTTTAGAAAATAGCAAATAAAGTCCAAAAATTCTAAAAATTTGCAAAAATTCCTGAGTTATTTTGAACTAAAGTAAAATATTTCTAACTTAAAATTAGTATTTAACTTTGCAAAGAAATTTATTTTTGCTTTAAAATAATATGGAAAAACCTTTTTAACATTCAAAAAATTCAAGGAAATTAATTAAACTTTTTTAACCAGAAATTAAAATTTTGGATGTTACATCAGTAATGAAATCCAGCGAGGAAGAGCTCCAGTGCAGCTGATGGCTTCTTGGCTTCGATTCGGCGAGAGGGCGGTGCGAACTGAGGGAAACAGCTAGGGTTTTAGGGGAGGAGAGAAAGGCGATCATTGTGACGCGGGTGTGGTGGTATTTAAAGGCTAGCGTGGGAGAGTTTAAGGCGAACACGACAATGGCATCATACGAGAGAGGGAGACTGGGGGGAAGATGATGGCTTCGGCGCTGACATGCGGAACCGGGCTCGTAGTGGCTTCAAGACAGAGGGCGAGCTAGGTTGTGAGAGAGGAAAGAAAATGGGCCGTGGGTGAAGCTGGGCCGAGCGGGGGAAACAACAGGTAATGGGAAAAGAAAATAGGCCGAGGAGAGATTTGGCCCAAGGGAGTTTAAGAAAAAGAAAGGATTTGGAATTTCAAAACTAGGATTAAATCGAATCTGTAATACCCGATTATTCGATATCGAATGCTGTAAGATTAGAGAGGAAATAAGTTAAAATTCAGAATTTTAGGAGAAGTATGGGCCGCCAACCCATATTCGAGAAGAGGAGCCGACCATAGTGGCCCAAGGCCCATGAGTGGGGCGGCCCATTAGAAGGCAAGGGGAGGAGGGGACCAAACCCTAGCCCCATTTGCTACAGTAGCCGCCGTGCTCTGAGAGCCCGTGCTACTGATAGCGGCGTGCTCTGATTGCCTCGCCGCTGCTGCTCCTCCTCTCCCGGGCCATCTTTCCTGCTGCTTGTGGCCGACCGTGGGAAGAAGAAGAAGAGGAAGGAAGAGAGGATTGAAGGAGAATTTCTTCGTGGGATTTGATCAGCGATCTCCGATGGTTCTACAAGGGTAATGATCGATTTCCTCGCTGTTTAGGTTGTTTCGATGCGAATTCGATTAGTTTGATTGGATTGAATTGCTGCCGTTAGAATTTCAGTTCTGTCCTGAATGTTGCGTGGCCTGTTTCGTGATCTTAGAGGCCGAATTTGGGTTGTCCATCTCCTAGAGTTTTGTAGATATTGATATTAGCTTTCGGTGGCGCCAAGAACACTGAATTCCGACTTTCGAGTCAAAAGTTATGATAGATTTACTATCTGCTGTCCAGAATCCTGACGAGAATTAGCAGTCTCTGTATAGGTTGATTTATGGCCTAGTTAGAGGGCGATTCAGAGGTCTTGCCCATAACAAATTTTGAAGGTGATATCACTAGCTTTCAGGATTGATAAAAAACACTTCATTTGGAGTTATAGATCAAAAGTTATGCACTTTTCTTTGTGACTGTCCAGATTGTATGTCAGTCTGTCCAGATTGTATGTCAGTTTCTATCTTTAGTTTTGACCCGTGTGCCACTTTTTGTTAAAGGCAAAATTTGAATGTTGTGCCAACTAGTTTATTGTAGGTAATTTCATAACCTTTTCATATTGTTAAAGAACGCTCAATTCGGAGTTGTAGATTAAAAGTTATGGTTGTTTTAGTATTGCTGTCCTGTTTGTTCACACAGAAGCTGTGCTGCTGTTTTGTTTTCTTTATTAGAGAAGTTTATTGGCCGAATTGGGAAATCTCATCAACTTGAATGTTATAGATATGTTCGTTAAGATGAGGTAGGATCTGGACTCATCTCATTTCGAGTCCCACGTCATTAACTACTGTCATTTTCGTGCTGCTGTCCCGACACGTTTTTGGGTTGCAGCCTGTTTTCAGATTAGGTTTTATGGTGATTCCTTGGGAGTTCAAGGGGGGTATTGTAGACTATTAATTCGGGTTGGATTCTATGTTGTTCTTATCTTGGTTATTTAATTGTTTAGGCCACGAGGCTACCGGTTTAGGAGCGCCATCGTTGCTCGCTAACGCACGCAACGCTGAAGGCAAGTACTTTGTTGCTTTTGAGTGTTATGATTGTGAATGTTTTCATGAATATAGTGTGACATATTGTGTTACCCGAGATGCTTGAATTGGTTATGTTCTTTCATTATGTGGAGTATATATTGAGAGATGGTATTATCATTGTTCATGTTCATATCATGCATCCTTTTATTCATGTTATGTCCACGGGAGTGGATTGTAAGTCCCACCATTCCAATGTGGGCAATTTTGGACATTGTCATGTCCGCCCACGGAGTGGATTGAAAGACCCATCAATTCCGGTATGGGCACGTAAGACCCATCAATTCCAGTATGGGCAGCTTTGGACACCTATATGAAACGTTCTTCATATAGGACTTGGATCCCCGCACTTTTGTTAAGGTGCGGGCTTAAGTGAACACCGACGGTGTGTCACTCACTATCCAGTATATGCATGTGTGCATCCATCCTTGATTACATTCATTCATTTCATGTTTTCATAAGTGTTCACTCGATGCAAGGTTCGCATTCTTAAATGGTGATGTCTGTTTGTATATGTGTTCTTTCTCTTTCATCTGTACTTGCCGAGTCATGGACTCACTCTTGCGTTGTTTGTTTATTTTAGGTAACCCCTAATGTTGGCTCACTTGGGAGGAGTAGACACGCACTACTCGCTCACATCATCCTATTCATGTTCAAGATTAAATTTAGTTTTATCTTACATTCGTTGATGATGAACTGTAATAATTAAATTATAATTGGTGAAGGAAGGATACCTTCTCCACATGGATGTTGATTTATTATGCGTGTGAACCTTCTTTATTGATGATCGAATTAAATAACTTAAAAGGTGAAGGAAGGATACCTTCATCATATCTGTTTAACTTAATGCTGTCTTTAGTTGATATACTTGTTTCAAATTCTTCCGCATTATGGATGTATGTTAGATGTTTTAGGTGACATCTTGGCTTAGGATAGCCGAGGTGTTACATTGGTATCGAGCGGGCTTTAGGTCCGTGGTTAATAGAAGAACATTAAAATGACACTGCGTACCTGATGAGGTGGGGTTGGGAATCTATTGCTTCCGCATTTCTATTGTTATGTTTCATTCGTTGAGCAATTGTTGAGTTGCTTTTGTATTATCTTTCTTGTTGTTAATCTATGATCTACTATGATATTCATTATCTATGAACTAATACTTTGATTGTCGTGAGATGATCCCGCATATTTATAATTGAGTATTTTGGTGAAGCGTGTTGTTAACGGATGATAAGAAGTGGAGGTCGTGGTTGTTACTCGGATTCACGAGTTACACCACCGTTCGCAGACGTGGTTAGAGGAGTAGTTACCCCAGTATCATCGCTTCGTACTAAGTATGAGTTACTTTAGAAAGTTGTTCTCTTCTTTCATTTCGAATTTGGCAATTCTTGTCTGTGGTGGTTGATGAATTTCTCCGGGTTTGTGGTCCATGATAGTTATGGTTTTCCATAGATCCCTCTTGGTTCTCTGAAACAATTATTGCTTTTCGATTTGTTGAGTTGCTTTTACTACTTATGATCGTTGTCAATTGGCAAGATTGATGTTTTCTTGGTTGCTCCTTCTTTCTCATTGAAAAAGAATGACTCATTTACTCGTTTGATAGCTTGGTTAGTGAGAGTTTCTGCTGAAGTTCGTTTGCTCGGGAAAGCTTTGGCTTTATGCGTTTCTTTTGGATTACTTGAGCGTTGAGGTTTGAAGTCTCTCTTTTCTTTGCGATGAAGGTGTTAGAATCCTTTTGTGATGTCTTGTCATGCTTAAAATGAGAAGTTATAACTAAGCGAATAGATTGTTACGATATGAGTTATCAAGTTGGGTTATTAGCATGGTGCAAATCGATTATTCTTAACTACCATCTATGAAGGTGAAATTGATTAATTTGAAATATCCTTGTATTTGATACATGTTGTATGTTAAATAAAGACTGTCCATATCTGCTCGAACCTATAGATCTTACATAAGAGCTAGATTTATCTATTCCATGGTATGCTAAAATTGTTGAAACTTGTATAAAGGACCGGATGGAGTGTAGGTGTATCGATTCGGGAAACCTTGTTTATAGAAAATTATGTTAGTGAATCTTTAATCATGTTTTGAAATGATTTCTATGTTTATATATGGTTATGTGTTTGCAAATGGAATTAGTACCGTATGTTCATACATGATTAATACAATCATCATTTGTTTTTGAGCGCTAAAGAAGGTGTAGAGCAACACCCACAGTGGAGTAGACGAATTTCGTAAGTAGTCTTTGATATCGTGCCTTGTGATATTGTTATTGCTTAGCATAGTCTTGTTATAATAAATTTATTTCAACCTTTTGTTTGTGTTCCCTTTGGGAAGTTTTAGGATGGAGTAATAAAGTTTGATGACTCTTGGTACTAGTATATGTTGTCGATGTTTTTGAATCGTCAAAATGGGAGAATGAGGTTAACTCTTATAGTAATTTGATCACCTATGGTGATATTTCCTAAATGATCAAATTTTAAGTTTTGTGTTCATGATCCTTTGGGGGTTCAAGCTTTATGTGGTAAATGAAGTTTATCGAGTAGCGATATGTTGCAAAGTTATAATGGTTCTTCAGTAATGCAAGTGCTTTGATTTCGAGTACTTATTTGTTCTTATCTGTTAAGGTTCGATATTCTCTTCTTGTGAGGCTTAAGTGTTCAACTGTGGACTCCACTTATGTTCTATAAGTTCATTGCTTAATTGGTTTCTTCCTTGGTCCGTGTTGGTCTGCGAGTGGTGGATGAGTTTTCTAGTTGGTGAAAATCGTTTCCATTTGTCTCTTCTTTTGAGAAAGAATCAATTCATTCTTTTCACGTGGGTCTTTTGAAGTGTTTTCTAATTGTTGTTGTGAAATTGATGTTAATACCCATAGTAATTTGTTCGCCTTTGGTGATATCGTTCAGATGAGAATAATTCAAGTTTAGCTTTCGTGATATTTTCTTTGAGCCCATGAATCATCTGGTAGCTGAAATTATTTTAAATAAATTAAGGTATTGGATTGTCTGTTGCTTCTTAAGAGATTTGTGTGATTTAATTTTAAAGGCTCTTTAGTGCGAGTTGGCAACGTGAGGTTGCAATCAAAGAACTTATGTTGGTTCCTTTAAGAGGAGAATAATCTACTTGCGTTTCGCGAAATCTGAATTGGAAATGTCTCGAGTTTGGTGGTGAGATTATTTGGATCTCATGTTTCTTGTGTAGTTGAACTTTCGAACAAATATGACGTATGGAAGAATTTCATTGGTTCTTAATTAGTCCTTGTGGTTTGGACTAAAGATCTTATCTTGTACGTTGTGGCAAGCGATGTTAGTCAAAGAATTAATTTCGGTGTTAAGGAAAGAGTGCAGAGGAATATTTGAGAATTTGAGTCAAGTTTTGTAACTTGTAGTTATTCGAATTGTTCATAAACTTTTACTCTTTTCACTCAAGAGTTGTCGAGTTTCAATCGCAATGTCATTTTTTCTTATTAGTGGTTATTTGCTATTCCTTTTCGAGGATGCGTGCCTCTCATTGTGAACTCAACTTTCGTTTTCCGGATCTTTATTACAGATTATTTCTTTTGGTTTTGTGCTCACTTGTGAGCGATAACATTTTCTGTGTGGTGAAATTTGTTCTTATTCGCCTCTTTCTTTTGAGAAAGGATCAACCGCTTTGTGTCAGAAAGTTTTACAACTCGTAAGTTGTTGTTTGTTTGGTGGTGGTTAAGTGATTGTAGGGATGAGTTTTTGCTACCCAGCTATTGGAGTAGTAATAGAAGATGAGTTGGTTTTGACCTGAATCTCTTGGAGGGAAGTTGATTCAGATGGAATGTTTGGTTTCGAGGTAAAATCGTATATTGTTCGACTAAGTAGGACCTATGGTATAGTGTAGTTCAGAACCTTGGTTCATGTTGAAATGTTGGGGATTATCAAATGTATGGAAATCGTAATCAATTTTATACAGTAACACTATTGAAAGTATCGCGATGTGGTATGAGTGATTCCTGATGATGTCAATGAGTGAGTATATCGGAATTGTGGGGATCATAGAGATTTAATCCGATGATTTCACTATTTGTTATAAGAGGAATTCGTTGTAGAGGTCTCGGAGGTTAAATTTGGGCTTTCGTTTTCATACTAAACTTTTGGTCACCCAAAGATTGGTGTGTAGAGAGATAGAAAACGGAGTACTCGAGTAGTGGAATGATTGTCGATAGAACCCTTTTGTTGTCGTTCATGAGCGGGTGTATGAAAATTCGATGTGATATTCTTGAAAGTTGGAGGTGATGAGATTGCATGGGTTTTGAGGGCTTTGGTGCCTTCTATCAAATTAATGTCATCGTTGAAGGAGTGGTCCAGAGTGTTGGTGGAATCAATAGAGTCTCTCCACAAAGGTGTGGATGATGTATTTCGGTTTAAGCCTAATTTGAGGTTGTTAAATTAAGAGGTTTGAGCCTGTGGTATGCGATGAATTCAATTCCAATATCGAGAGAAATTTTATTCCTAAAAGAGGAATTGAAAAAAAGGATGTTACCTTGGGTATTGAAGCGTTTTCTTGTTACTCATTTGAGCTTTATGTTGTTGATCGTGTCTTCTGCATGGTGAGTTGGTGTTGTGTTGGCATGTTTGCTTCTTTCCAATTCGAGCAAAACAAAAGAAGTTTTTGGTTTGAGCGTTCAAGTGATCTCCTTTGGCTTTCGTGGACGTTTATTCGCAAGTTGCCACTTGGAAAGTGGAAAGGTTTTCTTGATGAAATTCGATTTACGGATTTTACTCTTGAAGACTCGATTGGTAACGTATAGTTGTGATGTGAATTTTTCTTATTCAGATGTGTTTTGCGGTAAAAGAGTTTGCTTAAAAGAATTCGATTGTATGTTTCGGTTAAAGAGGGTGATCCTTGTTCGGTGAAGAGTTCAATGGAGAGGTGGAACAAGATTTCCGTGCTCTATGTGCTTGTTGTGTGGTTCGACTTCAAGGAGAAGGTTAACCCTGAGTTCATTGGGTTGTTTTCGATAGTTGTCGTTTCGCTAAGACCGTCTCGATTCCTACACGTTGTACTCACTTTTGGTTTCATTTGGTGTGGAGTGAGTACAGGAGATCCGAGTTTGTTATTCGTTAACAACGTTGACCATCGAGTAGGATCTTACCTTCGAGTCTCGTCCGATGAGTATAGTGGAAGTGTCGGACGAGTGTTAAGACAGACGTCGATTTGCGTCAAGATGTTGTGGTGTCCTCGGTCAGAAAGAGGCCACTTAGGAGCTGGAGGCTCGCATGCACGAGCATTATTGATTTGTTCATATCGGTACATGTTACGTTATTAATTTTAGTTGCAACCGACCTTTCGCGTGAGGTGGTTGTGAGGATTCGGTCGAATCCTATTTAAGGGGGTAGAATGTAATACCCGATTATTCGATATCGAATCTTTGTAAGATTAGAGAGGAAATAAGTTAAAATTCAGAATTTTAGGAGAAGTATGGGCCACAACCCATATTCGAGAAGAGGAGCTGACCATAGTGGCCCAAGGCCCATGAGTGGGCGGCACCCATTAGAAGGCAAGGGAGGAGAGGACCAAACCTAGCCCCATTTGCTACAGTAGCCGCCGTGCTACAGTAGCCCGTGCTCTGATGAGCGGCGTGCTACGATGCCTCGCCGCTTGCTGCTCCTCCTCTCCCGGCGCCATCTTTCCCGCTGCTTGTGGCCGACCGTGGGAAGAAGAAGAAGAGGAAGGAAGAGAGGATTGAAGGAGAATTTCTTCGTGGGATTTGATCAGCGATCTCCGATGGTTCTACAAGGGTAATGATCGATTTCCTCGCTGTTTAGGTTGTTTTGAGATGCTGAATTCGATTAGTTTGATTGGATTGAATTGCTGCCGTTAGAATTTCAGTTCTGTCCTGAATGTTGCGTGGAATGTTTCGTGATCTTAGAGGCCGAATTTGGGTTGTCCATCTCCTAGAGTTTTGTAGATATTGATCTTAGCTTTCGGTGGCCGCCAAGAACACTGAATTCCGACTTTCGAGTCAAAAGTTATGATAGATTTACTATCTGCTGTCCAGAATCCTGACGAGAATTAGCAGTCTCTGTATAGGTTGATTTATGGCCTAGTTAGAGGGCGATTCAGAGGTCTTGCCCATAACAAATTTTGAAGGTGATATCACTAGCTTTCAGGATTGATAAAGAACACTTCATTTGGAGTTATAGATCAAAAGTTATGCACTTTTCTTTGTGACTGTCCAGATTGTATGTCAGTCTGTCCAGATTGTATGTCAGTTTCTATCTTTAGTTTTGACCCGTGTGCCACTTTTTGTTAAAGGCAAAATTTGAATGTTGTGCCAACTAGTTTATTGTAGGTAATTTCATAACCTTTTCAGATTGTTAAAGAACGCTCAATTCGGAGTTGTAGATTAAAAGTTATGGTTGTTTTAGTATTGCTGTCCTGTTTGTTCGACAGAAGCTGTGCTGCTGTTTTGTTTTCTTTATTAGAGAAGTTTATTGGCCGAATTGGGAAATCTCATCAACTTGAATGTTATAGATATGTTCGTTAAGATGAGGTAGGATCTGGACTCATCTCATTTGAGTCCCACGTCATTAACTACTGTCATTTTCGTGCTGCTGTCCCGACACGTTTTGGGTTGCAGCCTGTTTTCAGATTAGGTTTTATGGTGATTCCTTGGGAGTTCAAGGGGTATTGTAGACTATTAATTCGGGTTGGATTCTATGTTGTTCTTATCTTGGTTATTTAATTGTTTAGGCCACGAGGCTACGGTTTAGGAGCGCCATCGTTGCTCGCTAACGTCGCAACGCGAAGGCAAGTACTTTGTTGCTTTTGAGTGTTATGATTGTGAATGTTTTCATGAATATAGTGTGACATATTGTGTTACCCGAGATCTTTGAATTGGTTATGTTCTTTCATTATGTGGAGTATATACTTGAGAGATGGTATTATCACTGTTCATGTTCATATCATGCATCCTTTTATTCATGTTATGTCCACGGGAGTGGATTGTAAGTCCACCATTCCAATGTGGGCAATTTTGGACATTGTCATGTCCCGCCCACGGAGTGGATTGAAAGACCCATCAATTCCGGTATGGGCACGTAAGACCCATCAATTCCAATATGGCGCTTTGGACACCTATATGAAACGTTCTTCATATAGGACTTGGATCCCCGCACTTTTGTTAAGTGCGGGCTTAAGTGAACACCGAGGTGTGTCACTCACTATCTGCAGATATATGCATGTGCATCCATCCTGATTACATTCATTCATTTCATGTTTTCATAAGTGTTCACTCGATGCAAGGTTCGCATTCTTAAATGGTGATGTCTGTTTGTATATGTGTTCTTTCTCTTTCATCAGACTTGCCGAGTCATGGACTCACTCTTGCGTTGTTTGTTTATTTTAGGTAACCCCGATGTTGGCTCACTTGGGAGGAGTAGACACGCACTACTGTTCACATCATCCTATTCATGTTCAAGATTAAATTTAGTTTTATCTTACATTCGTTGATGATGAACTGTAATAATTAAATTATAATTGGTGAAGGAAGGATACCTTCTCCACATGGATGTTGATTTATTATGCGTGTGAACCTTCTTTATTGATGATCGAATTAAATAACTTAAAAGGTGAAGGAAGGATACCTTCATCATATCCTGTTTAACTTAATGCTGTCTTTAGTTGATATACTTGTTTCAAATTCTTCCGCATTATGGATGTATGTTAGATGTTTTAGGTGACATCTTGGCTTCCGGATAGCCAGGGTGTTACAGAATCAAGCTCAAATAAATAGCAAATAGACTCCAAAAACTCCAAGAAAATTCAAGAAAATACTCTAGAACTCAAGGAACTCAAATAAAATGGTTTGAATTTAATTGAAATTCAGATTATTCACATTAAATGGTTTTAATTTCTTAAAATTCAAATTAAGCTTTGGATTAACCAATAAAATTTTAATGGTTGTTTTTTATTTTTGAAGGCTTCAAAATAACTCAAAATTTGGGATGTTACATGATGTGTTGCCGCCGAAGCCCGTATCCCATTTTGGCCCTCCCGGGAGTCAGTCGAGCCCTACCTTGCCAATGACAAACTCCTCCGAGCCGGGGAGCACTGCTTTCTACTCTGTCTTTGAGGAATGGCCAATGTGGACGCTAACATGGCAGCCATGTGGCGTCATTAAGTTTAATCTGGTAGATTAAGTTAGCTAATGAGAGTATGGCACCAAAACGATTAGTTAGTTGGTTAAACCGAAGGATTAGAAAGGGTAGTGCATAGACTGAGCTCATGGACCATGGTCTCTGAGCACTGGGCCCTAGCTCAAGTACACCATTGCATGGACCTGGTTCAGCGGACCAAGGCCCCACCGGTCAACCTCTCGTTTTTCCCCAAGTATAAATAAATAAATAAGAAAATCAAAACCCTAGTGGACCCCACCTGTTAGTCATAGTAGGTTTTCTTGAATAAAAAATTAAAATAAAAGAAAATCCTAGTGAGGCCCACATGTTAGAAATTTTAGAATTTCTGGAATTTATGTAGGGTCAAACTTTGGAGAGCTCGTTCTCCCTCATTTTAAATTCAAATCAAGTGATTTCTATTTCTAAATTCATCTAAATTCAAGATTATTCCAACAGTACCAAAATAATAATTTTTGGATTTCATTTGAATTTATTTGTCTTATGGGTATTTATTTGAAGTCGTCGTTTCCGCGTTAAAAAGATTCGAGCATCGCGGAAGACCTAGTCACTGCTTCTAGTGAAGACCAAGACTCATCCACATTTGAGCAGGGCAAGTCCTTGCCATTGATCATGTTGAACCTACATTTCAAACGTAAAGCATTTTAATTTGAATTATTACTTGCATGCTGAATATTATTTATGAAATGCTATATTAAATGTTGATGTTTAGCTTACCAAAGGTGATTATCATTATGAACGCCTTGTTTATCAACTCCATTATTCCTTGCACGTGAAGGATAAGTATTACATGAGTAAAACCTGTTGTTGAATAAATGAACTTGAATATTGGATTTGCTTAGATACTACTTAGTAATTGAACATGAATAGGACATAAACATTGCTACAACGAGAACTTGGACACTTTTGTACAGTAGTGTAACAACCCGGCCCAACACGAAGCCCCGAATGCTACTAAACCAACCTAGCTATCAATTTTAACAACAATTAACACTAAATTACAACAAGCATATCAAAGATAAAACCCGTCCACGAGTCACAATAACACAAGGATAACAATAAAAAAATCATGGATAATTAATTCATGGGAAGCATGCCAAAATAATAAACCAAGATCAACGCAAAACCAAGCCAATCAAGTCTATTTAATGAAGAGTCAACTAAGGCTAAAGATTTTTCACCTACAACCACATCATCTCATTCTGTTAAAGATAATCAACTTCAAATTCTCAACACACATACGCATTAACTTTACCTAAAGTATTCTATCAAAGGTCAACATACTATTCAAAATTTGCTTCATTCATCTACCTCTACACATAATATTAGGTCTCCAAGGTCCTAGCATAAAAATGCAAAGCCCAAAATCAACCTCCAAGTCTCCTACCATGAATCTCTGGTATAATTGATAGGAAATTCTCAAATCCGTTTACTAAAACTTCACACAGCTTAACAATAACCTCAGTCATTAATATTAATATTCCTCACAAATCAAGTAACCGCCCCAAGGCGATTTAGTTCACCAATCTTAGACCTTCTCTAATCCACATCAATCCAATTCAGTTACACAACCACAATATTCTCGTTCGTAAAACCCTAACTGATTGACCAAGATTTAAACATACTCAATCACTAACGTCAATAAATAAATATATTTTTTGACCAAGATATCCTTTGAGATAATTTAACTCCCATGGGGTTACTCACTAAGGCCGAGTCGTACTTGACAATAGCTCAACAATTCCTGTTATCCCATTAATTAGCATGACGCTTAGGTTTCTCCACACTGCTACTCTCATTAAACTTCACCACCACAACTCTTCTATACAATCATTCTTAGTATCCAATTGCGATACTCTAATAAGTTCATCAAGAGTCCATAATTTTGATAATCCCAACATCCCAACATCCCAACAAGGACAAAGTTTACTCAATCATAATTCGCCATATGTTTCATTAGTTGTAACACTAATCAATTTTATCTTATCGACCCACATTCCATTTAAATAGAATTCTCTCCAGGTGTTATAGGTCAAAACCAATTCACTTTCTACTGCTCTTCAATTAGCTTGGTCCCCCAAAACCTCACCACTATCATAAACTTGTCCACCACCAACCAATTGCCATACTACACTTTATAAGACTCTAACAACACAAATTGATTAATTCCTTTCTCAAAATGGAAGAGACAAACTCATACAAGATTCAACACACACATACGAAAACATTGCTCCTCAGAGTGAGCATGAGACCAAGAGAAACAGTCAAATAGAAATGATCTCTAAAAATAAAAGTCGAAATCACAGTTGAGGGCACATGTCCCACAAGAAGGTAATTTTAACCTCCATAAATCATGATAAAACATTGCTATTGAAACTCAAGAAACTCCTAAGCTGTAACATCAGGAAAGTTGCAGATTATAATTCTTAACTCCAACCTCAAATACTTATGGTACACATTTTCCATTAACAAAGAAAATAATTTTCTTTGATTACAACATTACTTTGCCATCTCAAACAAGAAGAGCTTTTAAGACTAAACCACCTTAATCACTTAAGAACCAAACAGAACCTTCCAATATGTCACTCTGCTCAAACTAATTTTAGATACTACATAAATCATGAACTCCCAAAGGATCACGAATGCAAAACTCCAAACATTTCATCTAACTGATATTACAAAAGACGATCAAGTTACTTTCTTTCTAGAAGAATCATCACCACTCCAACGCGTCACAATCGCTTGTAGATCTTATTACTAACATCAAGAATAATTCACTCTTAACAAGGTTCGTTATCATCAACTCTTCCTTTATAAAGTCCCCAAAAGCTAACCAAACTGTTACATACCACTTTATCATCTCATCCTTAATTGAGAGTATACCAAACTCTTACAACCTCACTACAACAACCACTTTATTTTTAGAGGGAATCCCACTACACAATTTAAAAGGTTATACCAAAACCTTTTCATCAAAGGCATACTATTATCCAACAATTTCACCATCATGCAAACACAGGTCACCTATTAAATCCCATCATAAACCATTGATGATTATTCAATCATGGACAAAATTGATGGTCCTTTCTCTATTTATTTTCCCATGAGCAAAAATAAGATCATCAAATAGCCAATTACAGAAAATTTCATATTATCATCTATTAAGACAATGATCAAACACATCATTATATTTCTCTTCCTACACAGTTAGATTAATCCATTGAGACCAAATAATCTAACAAGTTTAGCAAACTAAACAATTCTAATTATCAATCTTTTCATCAATGTTCCACACTTCTTGATAACTCTATTGATTCCAATTAGGTACAGTCATACCCTTAATCACAGTTCATCAAGAACTACTATATGGAACCATCAAATTAATTAACTTTCCTTCTAGTGATCTTAGTTAAGATCGATTATACACCACACTACAGATCCAACTTGATAACATATATCATATCCATTAATTTCTTCGATTATAACCTCTCACTTAACCACGAGAAGACATCGCTAAAGTGTTTAGTATTTTCTTTCATAAAAGGAACCTTTCAACTTCAACACTCAAAATACCCAAAAGAGATACATTGAATCAAAACTTCTACGTACTAAAGGACTTGCAAAAGGAAACTTTCATTATCCAAATCATCAAGCGAAATAAATGGATCATGTTTTCCAATAAAAAAAGAAAAAACTCCAATACAAAGGTCAATATTGACAACTAACCAAGTGCACGAGCCGCAAAAATAACTCAATAGTTGGGAAAACAATATTTGCTTTAAGGGACAAATTAAGCCAAAGAAAACACATCAACCTTTCTCAAAGAAACCCATCAACTGCAATGAACTACTAACCCAAGAGAAATTCATCAACCACAACTGGACAAGAGTTGACCAAATTCGAACTCAAGGAAGAGAACAACTTTCTAAAGATACTCACTATCGACTCCTGCGCTAAGATATCCGAGGTAACCACTTTTCTATTCTCATACCATGAAAGATGGCGTGACCTGGTAAAGCCTAGGGCTACAACCACGACCTCAACCTCTCAACATGTGCTACTATCACTCATAATAATCATAGAATCATATTATAGGTATATAAGATCATATCATAGCAGGAATCTTCAATACAACATAACGGAAAAGTAAATGCAATGCTTGACCCATCCCATCCTATTGTGCAATAGTGTGTAAAGTTTTTTTAAGTTCACTAACCATTACAAAATTTTAGCAAATTAAGTTACCTAAGTTGTTAATCCATTCACCACGGACCTACAGCCCGCTCTGATACCAACTGTAACACCCCAGCCCAACATGAGCCTGGAATGCTACTAAACTAACAATATAATAATTTAAAACGAAGATATTTTACTAAATTTCGGCAGAACCTCTTTTGTATAGCTAACTATACCGAAGGTTCCAACAGTTACAAACATCATAATTAAACAATCCAACATCCAGCATAATCAATAGGCATTCAAGAGATGCAAATCAGCTAAAGCATAACCAAAGGTATCCAAAATTATGCTACTCGTCATTATTACAAATAATCCAACGCATAAAGCATAACCATAACAAGTCCTTTAAGCAGTTTGCTCGTTTATTAAGATGTGATCTAAAATTTAATCAACTATAAAAGATTCATGGCAGTGTGTATTCGAACATATGGCTACTCCCTCCCATGCATGTCATTCTTGTAATGGGTACCTAAAACAACAGTAACAGCAAGAGTGAGTCCACAGACCCAGCAAGTACAAATAAAAGATATTATAATACAAAATTAACATCAGCATCTACTCCCAAAACTTTGCATTAAACCATATCACATGCTTATGCAATGCTCAATGCATCCTTTCTCTTTGACTCTTTTTGTATTTTACCAGTAATGCAGGGTATGCAACCGTCGCTGCATACCCATGCTTGTGCTCGCAAGCACAGGGACCAAGAGCTCAATACTTCACAAGTAATGGGGGACCACAAGCCCACACTCCACAAGTGTGGGGACCACAAGCCAGTCATATGCATGACGAGGACCTCAAATCATTGCTTGGTCACCATGTGACCAAACCTCAAGCATGGTCTCAATATGCACATGCACAGTTACTCTATTCATCATTAACATGTAATAGTAGTATCATCATGCATGAATAGAATTTAATCATACTTTGCATTCACAAATACTTACACACATATCATTCCAACAATCATGCACAGCTAATATGTATCAAATACTTGCAATCATGACCAAGCATTCACATTCAATCTATCAATCAAAGTACTTGCCTCAACCGTGCGCGAATGGAGGATGCGAAGAGGGCGCTGCCCCCGGAACCAATCCCCCACCTGTATTAAGTTAACAAGCACTTTAAGATAACAATACTGGACAAAACAAAGCTAGAAACAATTATGAAAATACTATTATCTCTCGTGCAACCCCAATTCTAAAATCCTAAACAGTAGTCTGTCCCCTCGACAGACGGTCACAATCAAAAATTCATATCTTTTAGTACAGAGATCCAAATGGGGTGTGCTTGGAATTTCTGAAAATCTTATCATATCCTCCAACTAAACCTAGTTGGTGAGCCTTCCAGATTCGACCACTTACTACCCTTACCAAGCTGATTAACAGAACAGCTAATTCACATCGGGTTTTTGGACAGTAATATTAAAACTAGCATATCTTTCAGTACAATTATCCAAATTTCATGTTCTTTAGCTTTCCTGAAATTTAAGTCAATTATCTACATCTTTTGTTATAGTGAAACCTTCCAAATTTTCCTTTAACTATCCGCTTATGTTTGATTACTAATAAATCGAATTATATCGATTTACCAACAGCAACGCTACGAAATTCATAACTTTTGAACCGCTCGTCCAAACGATGTGATCTAGTACTCTACAAAAAGGTATCGACGTCGCCTACCATTCTCTAGGAGGCGTCCTAGACAGATTCTGCCGTTAAACTTCTCAAAAATGTCAGCCAATCCTATCTGCTCTAAACAGATCTAATGACCGACATTACTAGTAATCGATTAATCAACTAATCGAAAGGGGATCGGATCTTACCCTTGTAGAGCCGCTGATGAATGTGCACACCAGCCAGCGATCCCACCCCTTCCTTTCTCATTTCTTCCCCTTCCTCTCCTTCTCCTTCTTGGCCAATCCATTCCCCAGGTGGGTCGTCTTCCTCCTCCACTTGGCCAGTAGCAACACGGGGAGCTCGTGGCCGGCAGCAGGGGCTCAACCAATGAAGGGAGCTGCTGCTGGAGGGGAGGGGGCACAATGAATAGTGGAGGTGGTGGCCAAAGCAAAGGAGAGGGTGGGAGGGGTGGCGGCCACAAGTGGGAGGAGGGGGGAAAGGGGGGTGGCGGCTAGGGTTTTGGGGGAGGGTGGCGCCTCCCCCCCCTTGGCTGACCACCACAAGGCCAACTGGGCCAAGGCCCAGGCCCAGATTGCCCAACTTTAGCAGAAAACCCCTCCTCTAATTGCTGTTCAAACTATTTTATATTTGGTCATTCTCCTAATTCAATCATTCTCTCTCGGATAATCATTCGAATAATTTTGGGATATTACAAGAACGGTATGGAGATGAGAACTTTAAGATGAAATGAAAGTAAGAAAAGATGGGATTGTGATTGATTTTTTCTTAGTTTTGCACTTCTGATGGTTATTTATAGGCCAACAACTTTGTTGCAAGATTAAATGAATAAGTCGGAAGTCCAACAGATAGGATTTATTAGAATATGCTCCTAATAAATCGTTGGTGTCCAAACCATCACCGTCTTTTTGGGAATTGTTTTACATAAATACGGTTGACGCTCCTTTTCCTTTCTTTCAACTGAAAGACTTATTACAGACGGTTTTTAACAAGAACCGCCTGTGATTACAGACATCACAGACAGTTTTTAAATATAACTATCTGTGATAATTCAATGCTTTGGCTCCCATGTCTTTAGATTTAGGGCTCATCACAGATAGTTTTTAATTAAAACCGTCTGTGATAATTCCCAAACAGGTTTAAACAAGAACCGTCTGTGATTACATACATCACAAATAGTTTTGAAATATAACCGTCTATGATAATTCAATGTTTCGGCTCCCACGTGATGCGTCTCTTCGTCTCACAAGCCGATGGGCGATGCGTCTCTTCGTCTCGCGCACCAATGTTACGATGCATCTCTTTGATGTTTTATAAGAATAATCATCGCGCGCCATGGTGAGCACGCATAGTATTATATACGTAAGCCATGGTGAGCACACGGAGCATGACGGCGAGGACCAAGGCAAGGAGGTCGACAATCGCCGTCGCCCTTCCTCACAATGTCGTAGTCCACATCATCGGCCATGTGGTCGCGAGCTCTCCTCAGCCCATGGCTGGCCTCTGTAGCCTACAAGCCACATACGTATTCTGTTATTTTGTTTTTGGTATGTCTAAAAGGAGTCAGTATTCTGTTTTTTTTTGTTTAGAGTCAGTTTTTGAAGATGACTGTAGCGTATCATCCTAGTTGTCGGAAAGCTTCAGGTGTTCGTTTCGGTTTCAGGTTCCAATAGAGAACCTGATTGTAATTCCTCTAGAAATCTATAAAAAGGAGAAAAACCGAAAAGTCATATCAGTTGATATGGCATAAAAATCTCGTGTTGATTTCGTTTTGTGTCCAATATCTAGTTCTAAACTGAATTTGACTAGCAACAACGATCTTAATTTAGCCTTTTAATTTTCTCTTATGGAGTAATTCTTGTTTTAAGATTCTATCGTCTTAAATTTTAGTTGCAAGACCATGTACAAGGCGTCCAAGAAGCGTGCTGTAGGGAGGCACGTGGCATTGGAGCAGGAGGAGGCGATGAAGTGGCAGGACAACGAGCGCTACCTCGCTGTCGTCAACCACCTGGCCGGCGCTGGTAACCCGGATGCCTAGTTCATCGTCGGTCTAGTACTTGTCTTCGTGCCGCAAGACATGCAGCACAGCCTCATGTTCCTTGAGCAGCGATGCGTTCTTGGCCACAAGGCTGCTGCGACGCGTGCTCGACCTCGCCTCTACATGGCCGGCGAGATGCGCGACGTTGGGAAGCACTACATCAGCCAGGTCGAGGGCGAGCCGGCCCGACGACGAGTGTGACATGGTCAAGACCACCAACCGAGAGTGCATACGGTGCTAGAAGCTCACCGCAGACATGGTCCAGGCAGCGGCGTGGAAGAAGATGACCGGACCGCTAGGCTGGGTGTGGGTGCCGTCAGAGGACGGCCAGCGGTGCACAAGCATCGGTTGCGGCGTGGAAGGGTAGGACAACTATGCCGTCTTTACGTTGATGACTTGCGAATTAGGCATGAGTAGGCCAATTTCTTTGTAGAGGTGTTGAACTACTTCTTTGTAAAATTAGCGGTTTTAGCATAGTTTTAGCAAATATTCATACATAATTCTTTACTAATATGTGAATGTGTCAGATGTTCTGAATTTTTTTTATCTATGAATATTAGTGTATCTTTGTATATGATAATATCCCTTGACTCCAGTGAGTTTCTTCGTTGCGAATTTATTCCTTATTTTACAAAAGGATCACCGCCATCGAAGATGATCATCCCTACATATAACTCTACTATATATACTTCTAAAGTAGAGATGGCTCCCTCTTTTGTTTCCTTGTCGCCGGCATTGATGGCCTACCATATCACAGACAAAAATGACATATAAATATGTAATTTCTTCATGTCATGTAAATATATACATGATAATATGCCCAAAACATAAAACTTGAGAACAACCATATCACAAACGGTTCTATTATGGAACCGTCTGTGATATGAGACCATATCACGGATGGTTCTATTATAGAACTATCTGTGATAATTATCACTAACGATTTCATAATAGAACCGTTTGTGATATCTCTTTATTAATAGGAGCCCACTAGGATTTGCGTCCTAACTCATCACTCCCCAGCGGCCTTACTCTCGCTCGTTCCCCTCCCCACCCGAGTGCCCCCAACCTCGACACCGCCGCCCCCGACATCAATGACGCCGCTTGAGTCGCGCTACTCCCGACCTCGTCGCCGACGCCGCCTTTCTTCCCATCGCTGCCGGTTGTGATACCACGGTTCACTGCATAAGACACGCTTACGATAAGAGTGTCTTGTGTAGTGTCATTGTCGTGCCACAACTACGATGACACTGTCGCCGCGGCTACTGCTGGTCCAATTGACCTCCCCCCGGCCAAATCCACCTCCCCGTGGCCAGATCTGCCTTCCCCTCTTCATGCTCTCCCCTCGGCGTGCGCGACCCCAACTACCTCTCCACCGACCTCCCCCAGCTACCTTTCCACTGACCTCGATGCCGCCGCCCCTGACATCAACGACTCCGCCCGAGTCGCGCCTTCTCCCCGACCCCTGTGCCTCCTTGCGCTCGGCTCCGACCCGGCTGTGGTTTGAGGCCCGGTTGTTTGGGGCTTCCTCCTCCCTGGACTCAATCCCCCATTCCCCCACTTCCTCTTTTTGTTATTTAGTTTCATGCTTGAGCTTGTTTTGGTTTACTGATGTGAGTTGATTATTTATTGATATAAATTAATTTATTAATTAAGCATGGTAAATGAAATGGAGGTGGGATAATGCATGGTGGAGGTGTTGTCACCGGTATTGTGTCGCACTGAGGTAACTATTCTCCTATACTCTCTATCGCTTTCCCTCCCTTTGCTCTGTGATGTAAACTGATGACTATTGGTGTATGTGCATTTTGTGCATCTTGCTTAGTTCATGCTGTGGGTTCAGATTGACAAAAATAAATGGGGCAAAATGGTGGGTTTCGTTAATGCTCTCTGATGGATACTGATCATTATTAATCCCGGTTCTTTGTGCTTGGTTGGCTTACATGGGATGTGGTTCGGATGGGGCAAAACATCAGTCTATATATATACAAATTTTAGACATGTAAATAATCTTATGGTATGTTACTATATGGTATTCTACTTTTGAAAGTCGTAATTAACTTTTCAGATTTGTAAAGCTGCCATTAACATACAAATTTCTGGAATTTTTACTTGGCTTATGCCTCTGATCATCAATTATTTATTAATTGGTGTGTATTCTATTCCAAAACAAGACCAAATGAGTCCAAAAAAAACTACTACCATACCTCTTCACTGTCTCTCACTATTCATTTCACCTTTATGCATGTAACCATATTCATATCGATTAAGTTCTCCCTTACTTCCAGTGCACGTCCTATCATTCTATTCCCGATCTCTTCTCTATAAAGTCTCCAAGCGTTGGTTATATATATATATATATATATATATATATATATATATATATATATATATATATATATATATATATATATATATATATTAAGTAGTCCTAGCCACTTTCGAGGGTTGTAAGGAGGATGAGGCAACGACCACGGGCAACATCATCGAGCTGTAAGTTCAAGAAGCATAGTTGCCAAGAGAGTGCGTGGACATATAATTACGGATGTCGTCGATAGTAATTGGACTTGACATCAAAGAATGGTTGGTTGTTGATACATGAAGTCACTTTCTAGTCGAACACCAACGCATCCACACCATGTTTAGAAAGTGGCGTGAATGCGCAGTACTCCGATTGGGAAGTGGCTTCATGTATCAGCAACCAATCATTCATTGATGTCAAGTCCAACTACCTATCGACGACATCGAGGTAATTGTATGTCCATGCGCTCTCTTAGCGACCATACTTCTTGAACTTACGAGATCGATAAAGTTGCCGTGGTCTTGCCTCATCCTCCTCATGATCCCCGAAAGTGGTCAGAACTATATATGATATATATATATATATGAAGCCAGTTTTAAAGGCACAAGCAGCCACTGCTTGGAGAGTTTATAGAGAATATATATCACAGACGGTTGCATCTACAAACCGTTTGTAATACATAAGCTATCACATACGGTTTTATCTACAAACTGTGTGTGATACATCAGCTATCATAGACGGTTTCATCTATAAACCGTCTGTGATAGTCAGCTATCACAAACAGTTTGAAAACCGTCTATGATGACCTCATGTCATTACTGACTCATAAACTCAGACGGCTCACGAAACCATCTATGATGACGTTTTTGAACAATTTGTGAAGATCTTTTCTGTAGTAGTGGCATTGCTTGCAATTAAATAAAGTAAAAGCATAAACAATATAATAGTAATGATTTTATTCATACTGATGGATATGAGAATATTGGATAATGTTAATAATGATGAATCTATGAATAATTGTGCATTCGTAAACATCGTTGCATATGAGAAGGTGATCATAGTGATCACAACTCCATGGGAGTGGAGGAGGTCCCCGATCCTTGAGGAGGATGGACTTGAGAGTGAACATTATCGCGAGTGTTCACTCACGCTACATCGGTATACACGAAAGAAGTGCATGTGGACATGTAGCGTAGGGATGCATTGAATGAAAAAAGAATTGGATGATTGAGTATGGGAATAAAGAAAAGAAAAACCATTGATGTTGGTATCGCTTACTATTGATTAAGCATTTCTCATTATTTATTATTGATCTTGCTGAGTCGTGGACTCACCCTTGCTCTATTGTTGTTTTTAGGTGACCGTTGACGACATTGCTCATGGTAATGACTAGCATACACTTGGAATCATGTCATTCACTCAATTACAAGAACTATTGATCATGAGACAGTTTATTAGTGTGATAAGTTATAATTAGGAATGGATATTATTGCTTAATCTTAGTTGATTATTCATTGAATAGACTTGATTGGTTTGGTTTTGCATTGATCTTGGTTTATTATTTTGGCATACTTCTCATGAATTAATTATCCATGATTTCTTTATTGTTATCCTTGTGTTACTGTGACCCGTGGACGGGTTTTATCTTTAATATGCTTGCTGTAATTTAGTGTTAATTGTTGTTAAAATTGATATCTAGGTTGGTTTAGTGGCATTTTCGGGCTCCGTGTTGGATCGGCGTGTTACAAGTAGTGTGGTGACATTGGTTGCCACTGGAAATAGAAAAATGTATTTATAAATGGTTGAGACTTTGGCGAGTGGTTGGTTGAGATCGGTGTTATGTGCACGTAGTGGGTTGGTCGATTATCTCGCCTGAGTCGATTATGGACCGAATCATGTGTTCCCTTTTAAACTACTAAGCCGTGCAACCATATGTATGGTATGGGATAGACCTAGCTGAATAATTTACCGAGTCATTATGTTATTGCCAAATTCTATACAGTTTGGGTTGGGTTGATGGACCTCGGCTAGACGGGGAAATATCTCTACGTATGCACCCTTGAGTGTTGTGGTGATACTAAGTCAAGATACATACTCTACCAACGGTGGTTCTTTAGAGCTAATGTTGTTCAAACGTCCGAAGATGGATCCACATGTCTGTGGTCCTTATCGACCATAGGGTGGTCATGATTGATCTAGTTATAGTAAGGCTTACGACTATAAGGTGATCGTAGTAGAACTTACGATTAGTATGTGGTCGTAGAAGATCTTATGACCACAAGTAGGGTAATTTACAACCATACAGAGCGGCCGTAGAATAGCTTACGACCATTAAACAATTATGATCTTCCTTGTTATTGATGATGAGGGGTACCTTTGAAGATTGTATAAAGATAAAATTGTCTGAAACAAATATTACAGCTAAATAGTTTCATTAATTGAGGATTATTAGATCATCGTCATTTGCCAATGATCCTAAGGAGTAAAGAAAAATCAAAAAAGGAAAAAAATGATCCTAAAGAAGTGGTTAATGAGTAAACCCATATTTTCTTTCATAGTGTGAACCACACACTTTATACTAATCATATCATAAACTACTGTAAAGTTGGATCAAACCACTGTTAGAGTATGTACAATAGTGTGATATCAGCTGTTTGTAAGTTTTGTCACATAGAACACGAGATGATATGAATGAGAGAGGAGGAGCATAGAGAATTGTGTCTTCTCTCATACAGTAGTGGACTGTAACACGAGAAACAAGACACGTTATATCTAAAGGAGTTATTTAAAGAGACATGTAAAAAGACAACCCATTGTAAAAACTATTTTTAGTGCTGTTTATAGATAACATGAAAAGGTACTATAGACTATGGTTGTCTATGCTACTATACGTCCTCTTAGTGGTTTGTTTGGACCAAGAGTTTTATTAATCGTTTTTTCGGTAAACATGTTTTTGGGTGAGTTCAGATCGAATCTTAGGGCCTGTTTGGTTCATGACCAAACCGAACCAAACCAAAATTTGGTATTACCCTAAAACTTTGGCTAGTGTTTGGTTCTATTCCAATATTTAATATTACCCTAAAAAAAATTGGCACGCCCAGGTTTTTCTTCCTCTTTCTCTAGCCAGTTTGGGGTGGCTAAAACTTGCGTCTAAATTTTGGTTTGGCTGGGAGCACCTCCTCCGACAGGTGGCGTGTTGTGGTTGACTGGGTCTAGTGCATTAATTGCTTGCTTAGTTTGATTTATAAGTTAGAAATTATCATATTTTCTAAACAGGGTATCCAATTTGTGATTCGATTGAACCGTTGTATTCCTTATCATTTTATCAACAAAACAAGATCCATCTTAACATATTTTGGGGCAAAAAAAGAGATGTCATGCGGAATCCACGCGTCATACTCACAATTTTAATAAATTTTGGTATGACTGTAATCCAAACATATCAATTTCGGTATTGTCTGTAAATTGGTATAACTACGATCCAAACGCTATCGTTTTTACCTAAGTTTTGGTATTACCCAAATTTTGACATTGCCTCGATGACCAAACATACCCTTAATCATTGGACTCACCGTTGGCTCCTCTCCTCTTCAGACTTGTTGCATAGTCGCTCTCCAAACGACTCACACAATTCGATTACTCAAGCCTCACCAGTTCACTGCTTGCTTCTTGCAACAGCTCACCGCTCTGCCGTACGGACGCACGCCGCTCCGGGAAGAGGCGTGAAATGGCGGAGCAGGCGGCCTCGCCGGAGCCAGCGGCGGCGGCTGACGTCGTCCTCCACAACGCGGTGGTCGTCACCATTGACGGCGCCCTACGCGTCCTCCGGGACGGCGCCGTGGTCGTCGCTGGGGACCGCATCGCGGCCGTGGGCCCTCCGCCGACGTCCTCGCCGCCTTCCCCGCGCCGCGCAGACCCTCGACCTCGCCGGCCGCATCCTCCTCCCGGTAATCACTTCCGCTTGATTAAGCTCTCCCCCTCGAATTTTACGCTAATTTTGGGTGATTTCTTGATTGCTTGGCTTGGTAGGGTTCGTGAACACGCACGTGCACACGTCGCAGCAGCTGGCGCGGGGGATCGCCGACGACGTCGACCTGATGACGTGGCTGCACGGGCGGATCTGGCCCTACGAGTCCCACATGACGGAGGAGGACTCGTACGCCTCTACACTCCTCTGCGGCATCGAGCTCATCCGATCCGGGGTGAGCTAATCATCCACCGGCATAAGTTCATTTTCTCTGTTACTACTAGTTTGCGATGAATGATAGTGTTTGCGGGAACCCGGAACCCACAATTTCACCGCTTGTTTGTGATTGCACTACTGAATAATTGAATACGGTGCATAAAGCACTGTTGGTGAATTGAGCAGTTGATACAGTATATCTCTTAATGATGGTGGGGCAGCTATTGGTGTGTAAGCAGGTGCCCAGGATTTCGCATCTTTAGTTAGATGATTTCGAAGGCGGAATTTTTATTCGCATTTTCATCAGAGAATATAGGAACTGTTTGGATCTGGTTGTATTTTCTGCTGTGATCTTCACGGGAGGAGGAATATAGTTGGCTCCTGGTGGAGGTTTTCATGTAGGTAATGGTCGATTGCATTTGTGTTTATTTTAAAGTTCCCATCACGTCTGTCTTGTGATGACCTATGGGCTGCTCTGCACTCTGAAGGTTCAGAGAGAGAGAACCTGGAGAATTGAGGACAGTCTTGAAGAGGGGCATGGCTAAAGGCAGTACGGGGCCAACTTTGTTAATTTCGTATTTTTAAGTCAATCTTTTGTATCCTGTTCATCTATTGCTCATTTACATACAACTGCACTTTTATATTGTCCATGCAATGTGGTTGAGCTGTACTCTCACTGTGAATGAGCCAAGATGCCTATACCTATTTCACTTGGCCGTTCAATGACAGGTAACATGCTTTGCCGAAGCAGGTGGGCAGTATGTTTCAGAAATGGCACGTGCAGTGGAGCTGTTGGGCTTGCGTGCATGTTTGACAAAATCAACAATGGATTGCGGTGATGGGTTACCTCCAAATTGGAGTTCTTGTTCCACTGATGATTGCATTCAGGTTTTCTTCTGCCGTAGGGTTTATCCTTCCTTTGCTTGACATCATTTTCTTTTATCTGAGTACTGATATATTTTTTCAGTACAACTGCTTTCTTGAACATTGTCACCTGCTGCTTACCTCTTTCTTTTGCTTTTCACAAAATTCATATCCTATACTCAAGGTTCTGTACTAAACACGAAAGCACGTTAGTTTTTGTTATTCTTTTCTAGTTTGAAATGGTGTCTTTCACACATTTAGTGGTCATGCACATCTCTGAAGTGATTTTCAGGGCCTCCATTGTAGAAGGACCCACTTTTTTTCTTTTCGTGAAATCTAATTCAAGGCTAGACTAGCTGTATTGACCACAGAAGAAGATATGTAAGATGTTAATTAGCCTAAGCGTATGAAGCAGATTTGAGTGTGGTAATGTTTGTTCTTTGCGTATTTGTCTGTTACATGATGTGAATGACAAGCTTCAATTTTTTTCTACAGTCACAGAAGGAACTATATGAAAATCATCATAACACAGCTGATGGGCGCATCAGGATATGGTTTGGTTTGAGACAGATCATGAATGCAACAGATCGTTTATTGCTTGAAACAAGAGATATCGCACAGAAGCTAAATACTGGAATCCATATGGTACTTATATAAGTAATTTATAAATTTATTGGTACAACCAAGTTTATCTGTTTTTAGACAGTATGGTGAATCATTTGGTTCATACTTTTTGGACGTCCTGCTTCATACATTTACGGCTTTATGCATACTCTGAGTACTTCCTTGATTTTTTTTTTTATAAGTTGGCCGCGTTTACGAATGTTTTTCTCTCTTGAAAAGTGCTTGTGCTAATTACCATTATTCAGTCCAATAGAGCTTCTTTGAGGTGTGAAAGCACAAAAACAGGAATTCCTGATTCCAGTAATACTTTGCTGCTTAGCTTGCTGCAATAAATTTCTTACACCTTCGTTTTTCATTTTTGTACAGCACATTGCAGAAATACCATATGAAAATCAGCTTGTAATGCGGACTAAGGGAATTGATCATGGGACAGTTACATATTTAGAGAAAATTGATTTTCTGCGGAGTAATTTGCTTGCTGCCCACTCTGTTTGGTTGAATGAACCTGAGGTGTGTAAGCTTTTTCACAATCAAGTGTTACCTTTCACATTGTCTACTCTGTTTGTTGTGGAGTTGGTTGGTTGGGTACAGATTTGAGGACCGAGGGTAGGGTACTCACCCTCATCTAACAGCTGGTAGGGCTCTTCACTATCGAAGTAGCAAGGTTTGGGTCCTGATTAGCCACAGAGGTGAGGGATGCCCCTCCAAGTTCGGCCGGAACTCTTTCCAATAAACAAGGAGGCTGTAATCATTAACTAACCTGTTAGGGATTAACTTTGTTTATTTCTTATTTAATTGATAAGAGATACATGCTGTCCCTTTTATAGGGATTACCCGACTTGACTTTAAGAAATAATCTATAAGGAAATTTATCTCTAACAGTTCAATATAATAATAACTTACCTAACTAATAGATAATAGCAAACATCTAATAGATAGATTTTTAAATAATAAATCCTTCCTAATATGGTATTACTGTTCACACGTTGCTACCTGTGATGCATGGACACGGTTGCAAACGGGCGAGTTTGTGTAAGACATGAACACGGCTCGGACACGCATTTGAGGCGTGTATGAAATTAGGCTCGTGAAAAAGAAATTAATAGTCCGACAACTATTCGCCATTCGGCCCGGCCCATTTATCCGAAACTTTGAAGGCCTAGCCCATTTGCTTCTCTTAACCCTAGCTCTTCGATAGCTCACTCCAGTTGATCCCCTGCCCCAACTCTGCTCGACACCGCCCCAACCCTTTCTGCTCTACGCCGCCCTGCTCCATCCTTCTGCTTCGGCGGCGACTGACGGCTGACGGCGACCGATGGCGACCCCCTCCCTCGTGTGCTCCTCTCGCACGGCGGCAATCCCCTCCCTCCTTTCTTCTCTCCGACGTGCCCCTTTCTCCTTCGGCTGCATCCTCTGGCGGTAACTGCCTCCTCCGGCGACCGGCGGTGAATCAATCTTCTCATGCTCCTTCCTCTCCACTGTTCATGCTCCTAGATCTGAAAAATACTTGTCATTAAGTTGGCAATACAATATGTAGCATAGCTTCCTTAGCTTCCTTTTTCTAATCGCTGTTAACCAGGAAAATATGCTGAGTAATATATATATATATATACACACACACACAGTCGAGTCGTGTCCCCGTGTCACCATTTTTTTGAAAATGGTGAATCTCGTGGTTGGGACCGTGCATCATAGGATGCTACAGTACCCACGATGTTGTTTGTGCAACAGTGCCTTGCTGGGGTCTATAACATTACACCCACAAAGAAGACAACTCGTCCTCGAGCTATGAAAAGCGACCTGCAGACTAAGACCTTTGCGTACCCATGTCGCACGAAAGGGCACGATGTGTCGTGTCGTGTGGGCGAGGATCAACGGCTCAATGGATGGCAACCCGTGCCAACAAGGTGGTGGCGGTGCAGCCATTGCAATGGCACGTGATGCCTCTTCCTACTCCTTTAGCTTGTCCACCAACCCCATAGCTTTTTCTAAGGTGTCATCATGTTGTCGAGTAAGACCTTCTGCTCTTCGCTGATAGCCTTCAACTTCTCCAAAAGAGATTGTGCGGCACTGGAAACCATGTTGAGTGGCTCCGATACCAAATGTTGTGGTCGGGTTAGTTGGGTACGGGTTCGAGGACCGAGGGTAGAATACTCACCCTCATCTAACCACCGGTAAAGCTCTTCCTTGTCGAGGTAGTGAGGCTTTAAGGTCTGGTTAGCCCCAGAGGCGAGGGATCGTCCTTCAAGCTCGGTCGGGATTTTTCTCGACGAACAAGAAGGCTCTTATCTTTAGCCAACCGGTTAGGGACTAACTTTGTTTAGTTCTTGCTTGATTGATAATGGATACATGCTATCCTTTTATAGAGACGATTTCACTTGACTCTTAAGAAATAATTTATAAGAAAACTTATCTCTAACAATCCAGTTTAATAATAACTTGTCTAACTAATAGATAATACCAAACATATAGTAGATAGATTCCTAAAAAACAAATCCTTCCTAACACGGCATTACTTTTCACGAGTTGCTACAATGCCCACGGTATTGTTTGTGCTACAGTGCCTCGCTGGGAGTCCATGGCAGCATTGTACTCTGAAAATGTATGGTAGTCATGGAATATCAAAACTTGGTTAAACATTGTTTCTAGCTGTAAGAAGGTCTACACACTACACAATCAAACCACGTAGAAGTCATCAGTAGGCAAACTATGATTATGCTGCCACAGCTATTCAGAAATGTTTCTTTTGACACATGTCGTTCGGTTGGCTTAAGTTTCTGTTATGTGGGGCAAGACTTACTCCAGGCGCAGGCTTCGGGATTCTCCAGCCGTCAACAACGTGGATTCTTCAGCCGACAACATGACCAAGATAACAATAGAGAGCTGAACATGTTAATTTCTTTAGTTAGAAGTTTCTTCCAAGAGTACGAATAGAATACGGAATCTGTAATAGATTAGTTCGGTTTTGCTATGTAAAGCCATCCTCTATTTAAAGAGGAGGACATATGAGTTTTGAATAAGAAGAGATCAATTACCTTACCTCATATTCTCTGTTTCCCCATCTATTTTCAGCGCCCTTCTCTTGCGCTAACTCTGGTTCGCCTGTCACCACGGGACCTCCCGGCCGCCGCAAGAGGCCAGGACCTCGACCGCTAGTCTTCCACGACTATCGTCTGCGTTCGTTGATCCGTGCCCGTGACAGTTTCGTACTGCTTTGCATTGTTTCCATTTTTTTCTGATAGCTTGCAATACTGGAAATCTGGAATACCAAGTATAATTTCTAGTAGCTCTTAGACATAGTTTTCACTTTCTGTGGTTCTCTCTGTTGACTTAAGTTCCGTGCTGCTTTGAATTGTTTACCATTTTTTTCTGATAGCTTGTAATACTGGAAATCTGGAATACCACGTATAACTTCTAGTAGCTCTATGAAAAAGTTTTCACTTTCTGAGGTTCACACATGCAGATAGGACATTTTTCAAAGGCTGGTGTCAAGGTTTCTCACTGCCCCGCATCTGCCATGCGGATGTTGGGGTTTGCTCCTGTGAGAGAAATGCTGGATTCTGGTGTTTGTGTGTCTCTCGGCACAGATGGTGCACCAAGCAATAACAGAATGAGCATTGGTCAGATTTATAAATCCTTACTACAAACTTTTTTTATGAGCATTTTTGAGGTTTAGTCATAATCTAATATGATTCAAAAGGATTCTTACATCATAGAATATTTAGACTATAGAGCCTAATTGACTATACATTTGTCTGTTTCAACCAAATGATTGTCCAATGTCCACTTTTTGAAACGATTGTGGATGGTTGCAAAATTTTATTATAGTATCAGCACTGGAATTTCCAAAACTAATTTTGTTGTTAATAGGTTGCTATGTAGTGTAGCGACCAACATGTAGCTCAGTTGTGAAGTTTTGCTAAGTAACAATAAACCAATTGAAAAAAAGGAAGTCTACATTTTGGGAAACACGTATGCTCTTGAGTCTTAATTAATCTAGAAAGAAAGAACAAAAATTAAATGAAAAATAGAGTATCACATCAAAAGGTAACATTTCCTCTTCGATTTCGTTTTCTATGTTGTTTGATGCTTCGTAATTTTTGCCTGTGGAGGATTCCATTGAGTTTTGCAATTAACTTTTATTTTCTTCCTCTTCTCTTCTTTTTGAAAGTTCATTTAAACACTGAGGTATTTCTTTGCACAGTTATGCATCAGAAATGCAGTCTGTACTACATTCTAGGCCATTTCCATCTATAATTTGAAGTTATGATGAATTATATTTTTTGGTTTACTATTTTATATATCCATGCCTTCCTTGAATGTGCATGTTTGTTATTGATGGTAGTTTTGTTATATGTCTAAAAGGATGTTGCCCACTTAATGATTTACATGACTACCTGCTATACAGTTGATGAGATGTACCTAGCCTCCCTTATTAACAAAGGGCGTGAGGCGTACATCAGTGGTACAACGAACCCAACTGCTCTTCCTGCTGAGACTGTACTGAAGATGGCTACTATCAATGGTGCAAAGGCCGTTCTGTGGGATAATGAAATAGGTTCGCTGGAGGCTGGGAAAAAGGTGACACCCTAGCTGCTATTCTGTTCATATGTGGTGTTTGAAAAATTTGGTGTATAAGTATATTCACTTTATAAGCGGATTAATCCCTTCATTACAATCATCTTAAAATTATATAACATTGTTGATTTGTTGTATTTTTTTACATTTTCTAGCATAATATTTTGTCTCACATCAGAATCTCCCGACCAGCTTACGAATCTCTTGATTTCTTAGTTGACACTATAAAGTATTCTTGTTTGTGCAGGCAGACTTGGTTGTGGTGAATCCATTTACATGGTCCATGGTTCCCTTACACGACAGGTATACACTACTATGAGTCTATGATTCATCTATATTTTTGATATTTTTAATGTAGTGGGTTTGCACTGGGATTTTCTTTTCTATTTCTCAAGTCAAGCCTTTGGTAGTGAGACATTGAGACTATCATAGTTTTTGTTTGTATCCATTAGCTAACCATTCTGGGTTCCAGCTTTTCATGGCCATTAATTATCAGCTCTTGTTGTTGTTTTTTTTGAGAGAGAACCAGATCGTGTTGTTACTTGATGTAATTATTGTTATTGTGGAGATCATGGGTATATGTGTTAGTCGCTGGACTCTTACTATTGGTGATAGCAAGATCCTTACTCTCATGGAGAGGATGACACTTGGAGATGGAGCAATTTTCTCTTGTATATTTCTCTTCACAATGCCATGCCAACCTGAGGGGTTGGGGATACATATTTATAGGGCTAAACAGCCAAGCATATGCCAAGCATATGTATGCTAGTCTAGGATGCTCTGTCCTAGATGCTCTGTCCTCTATGTCCTCTAAGATGCTAAAGCAAAGATGCTATCCTAGATGCTAGTCAAAAGCTAGTCTAAGATGCTAAAGCAAAAGCAAAGCAAAAAGAAGCCGACACACAAAAAGCGAAGCACAGAGACTTATCCATCAATCTCCCTAAGTCTTGTGTGTCTCCTGTGAGGAATCTGAGCCATCCCGATCTGGCGCGAAGATGACGGAGCCGACGCCCTTGATTTCCACGCGGGCGCCCCAAACAGCGGAGCCTCGGACGCTAGAGTCAAGCTCGGCGAAGAACTCCGTCAACCGGTCATGTCGTTCTGGAATCATCGCCGAGGAGGCGTGTGCTTTGGCTCGTCAAGGTGGAGAAGCCGCTGCGGCGGTGCGGCCGAGGTAGTTCAATGCTCGCTGAGCAATGAAACGAGCCGGTGCTCCTCCTCCTCCACTTTGTCGCGGCGTGGGCACCGCCGCGTCGTGGTATCGACAATCCACGCCCAATGACCAAGCTTGCGCGTTGTAGCAAGAGTCGCCGTCGCGCTCTTGCTTGCCGGCGCGCCGCCTGGCGCCTCACGGTCATCACCCTCGGACGTCCTCGTGCCCATGCAGGTGTCTTTGCGCGGCTTGCGCGCTTATCACGCATCGGCCGCTGTCGTGGAAGAAGGCTCCTCTTCTTCTGTCACCTGGTGGCGGACCCGCTCCTCCAGTGAGAGGAGCTTCCGCCAATGGTGACGGTCCCGAGAGGCGTGGCTCATCATCGTTGGCGACCTTGAGGCGACCTATCGCCTCCTCGATCGACATCGTGGAGAGGTCCGTGAGACCGGATCGGCCGAGCCATCCGCTTGTACTTCTCGGGGCGCAGCGAAAGAGCTTCTCGGCGACTCTCTCCTCGCTGTAGGTGTCGTCGCGAGGCGTACCAACCGCGGCGAGTGTTGAGGCGAGAGCAAAGTCATCAACGTCCTCGCGGCGAAAGCCGGTCTCCTTCCGTCGCGAAGTGCTGCGGTGTGGACTTGCGGGCGGCCGCGATCGCGTGCGCGGCGATGGCGTCCCAAGCCTCCTTGGCGATCGCTTGTTGGAGGCGAAGCGCATCTCGGCGGGCTGCGGCGATGAGGGCATCGGCGCCGTCGATCTGGTCGTAGTCGGCGTCGCCGTCTGGGCGCCTCCCGCATGTGCCGTGCACTGAGCCTCACCTTCATCACCGCGCCCGCTCGGCGTAGTTGGCCTTGGTGAGGTAGGCCGCCGCCGGGCGGCGTCCCGACAACGACACGGAACCCGTGGTAACCGGTACCCGATCCGGAGAGAGAGCCACGCGCGCTGCGAAGGCGCGCTCTCTATCGACCGTCTGCCGCCGTTGTCGTGCGCGCCTCTTCGAGGCGCCACCGCCAGCGCGCCTCCTCCGAGGCGCCACCGCCGTCGCGCCTCCTCCGGAGCGCCACCGCGTGCGTGCCTCCTCCGAGGCGCCACCGCCGTGCGCGCCTCCTCGAGGCGCCGCCGCCAGCGCCTCTCGAGAGCGCCATCGTAGCGACCGCGCTGTCAGGACTGCCGCCAAGCTCGTGGCGTCGCGGCTACCCAACTGCGCCCTTCGCCTCGCGTGCCTCCTCTCCAGCGGCTCAAGGTCGCGTCGGCTGTCATCGGCGAGAGATGGAGCTGCTGCTGCTGCCGCGCTGAACCTCGACCTGCTGCGGCCGCCGCGCTGCATCTGCCCGCCGCCGCTTCCGCCTCGCATGCCGGCTGCTGCCCGGCTCCGCCATTACCGGCCTCGCGCCTTTCGCGCTGCGTGCTGTCTCTCGCCGCTTCCTTCGTCTTTGCTCTGCGCGAGCTCGGCCGTCTGCGACGCGCCGCATGCTCGAGGCGGCCGAAGGCCGAGGCGCCTGCGGACATGGCGCTCATGGGGAGGTGTTGCGTGGAGAGAGGGCGCCGACGAGTGCTGCCGTCTCGGAGAGGAGTGGCGTGGGCCGGAGGGGCTGCTGCTGCTCTGGTGGGCTGCTGCGAGGCGGAGAAGGAGATGAGCGGGAGATGCTCGGGCTACAGGATACACAAGCTCGATACCACTTGTTAGTCATTTGGACTCTTACTATTGGTGATAGCAAGATCCTTACTCTCATGGAGAGGATGACACTTGGAGATGGAGCAATTTTCTCTTGTATATTTCTCTTCACAATGCCATGCCAACTTTGAGGGTTGGGGATACATATTTATAGGGCTAAACAACCAAGCATATGCCAAGCATATGCCAAGCATATGCTAGTCTAGGATGCTCTGTCCTAGATGCTCTGTCCTCTATGTCCTCTAAGATGCTAAAGCAAAGATCTTGTCCTAGATGCTAGTCAAAGCTAGTCTAAGATGCTAAAGCAAAAGCAAAAGCTAGTCTAAGATGCTAAAGCAAAAGCAAAAGCAAAAAGAAGCCGACACACAAAAAGCCGACACAGAGACTTATCCATCAATATGATCCTAATCCTAGTGTGATTTAATGGTTGTCAATGGTGTCGAGATGTTTGGGAAACCCTCGTTTTATCGAGTTCAGTTGTTGTCAAGGCGAGGTGGTCTGACCTGCCAGCTCTTGGCGTCAAGGCGGCCGGATGTTTTGACCTTGTGGACTTACGGTTTCAACGCAAGACTTCATTGTGTTTGTGTCTCGGACTTCATAGCTTCCATAGCTCTTGGAGTGAAGAAGTTGAATACCATCGGGGCTGAAAAGAGTCGGTGCTCCTATTCAAAGCCCCCCACCCTAGTCGTCTTGTCTTCCAACAGTTATCTACCCTATAATGTGTAATACACTGCTGGACTTTATGTAGCCTGTCATACTATTGCACAGCTCCATCAATTGATATGTTGTTTCACTTTTTTTCGGTGATTCTAAGAAAATCCACAGATAACAGATTTTAATTGTTAAATCTTGACACTTTACCATTCATTACGCAGCATTGCCAACATTGTTTATTGCATGAGGACAGAGAACATTGAATCTGTAATGTGCAATGGTCGATGGATTATGAAGGATAAGAAGATTGTGAATCTCAGTGAGGTAATTTACTGCTTAATTCCTTGTACCTGGCGCATATTGAAATGAACCGAAAACCACCCAGATAACTCTTGTCACTCCAAATATTATGGGCAAAATTTTCAATTATTCCATTTTTGTTTTGTAACTAAGATGGAGAGTTTTGATAGCAGTGTATGACATGGTGAGCACTGAACAAACACTAGTAGATAGGCTATAGATTTTGTGACAACTCTTTGGTACACAAAGTAGTTGAATTGAATTAGGAAAATCTATGCTGGCTTTATGCCCTGGAATAAACTCTGCACATTTTTGTTGATCAGTAACTTGAAATGGTAGGCTGGTAGCCATTCTCATCAGCCGAAGATATAAGTTTGCTGTTTCCTTAGCCCCGAACAATGTCTGTGCTATCTACTATGTAGAGAATAGTGATCACTGAGTTACACCACCGATGCTGTCTCTCTTACCTGTGTTCTATCTTTCTGTGGTCCAGGAGGGGGTAATTTCTTCAGCTGTAAAAAGAGCGAGCGACCTCCTTGCACGAGCTGGCATCATTCTCCCCAAACGGATGAACTACTTGTGATATCCATCCTGCCATTTCTTCATGAACTAACTACCTCTCGTGGTGTTGCAGACCAGACCGGAAGGGTTATACTGGTCTATTTCGTCTCTTTTTTGGCTGGCCTAGTTGCGGGCGTTGTATGATGCTGTGACTCTTGTAGGAACCTCGCTATGGTACAACGGCTGCAGCAAGACTTTGCTCCATGTATAGTAAAATTTCAAAATAATGTGCAGTAGCATGTCCAGATTCTGGAATAAAAGTGTCATCGAGCCTGGAGGTTTCAAATTGTATCATTAAATAATCATCAAATTGTAATAAAGTATAATCACCATGTTTATTCTCAAAGTTGGTACTCAACCTTAAGTTGGGAGGATCCTTTCTTTCTCTTCATACTCACGTGGCAAACCTGGATAACTGACACTCCAGAACTTACCATTTAATGAGGAGGTGACGTTATTGATAAAGCTAAAGAAGGGCTAAAATCAAGGATCTTGAAAGGGAAAGGTATTGCTTCCTTTCCTTCGTGGTTTACTTCATCTAATGATTCTTTGTTTCAAATTGCTTCCTCATTAGGAGTTAGTTTGGGTTGCTCTTTGGACATGATTGATAACAATTTAGCTCGAAATCCAGAACTGCTAGATCTAATTTATTGTTTGAAAGTAGCAAATAAAGCGACAATTGGTTGTTGACACTTGGAGATGGCAATTTTCTCGATTTCTCTTACAAGCCATTCCAAGATCCTGGGTTGGTACATGATTGGATGAGCTAGAACAACCCAACTACTTATTTCAAATTGCTGTAAAAGAAAGAAAGGGTGGTCTCTGATCTCTGTCCTCTCTGTCCTTCCTACTTAAAGAAAGGAAGAGTTTATATAGAACAAAGTCTAAGATGCTAAAGCATAATTTGGAATTGTAGAGGTTTGGGTGATGTAAGAAAAGGAGGTTTATAGGAAACAATTTTAGATAGGAAATTAGATTTTATTGGTTCCTGAGACTATGAAGAAAGATTTTCATTCAAATGAGTTGATTTTGGTTCTGACTCAATTTTATGGATATCGTTGCTCTTCTAGAGCATCGGGGAATTTTGGTTGGGTCCACGATCTTTTCAAGTTCGGTTCTAAGTGTGAGGATCATTTGTTTCTTATCAAGTCAAATTCAAATGACAAGTTTTGTGGAACTTGATCATTGTGTATGGAGTGACAAAGTGAAGGTACACAAGCCTTCATTGGTCGCTCCTGATTCTAAATGCCCCCTAGTCTCTTGTCTTCCGGAGATTTTAATATCATTAGAAAGCTGCTGGATAATGTAGCCTGCATACTATTGCAAGTCTCAATTTTGTTTAATTCAATTTTCGAGTGTAGGATTGAGGAGGTGCATCTAACAGATTTTAATACACTGTTAAATAATCACACTAATCCTTCTTGCAATTGCCTATTGAGTTTTCATGAGGTAAACAACATTAGCAATCTATCCTTTGGTTAGGTACTAAAGTGAAGTAGAGTACTCTGAATCTCATGAGCTAATTGTTGTTAATCCTTGACGGCGAAATACTTGAATCCGATTACTGGGATATGTTGTCACCAATTTTATGGGCAAAATTTTCAATTATTATTTGGATTTTAACTAAGATGGAGGTTTTCTCATGTGGATGCTTGGCAACATAAACTAAGAAAGTTGAGACAATTTTTGAAAGGATGGAATAATAACGTGGAGGGCTCTTACAAGAAGCAAAACTTGAGTTGTTGAATCGATTGACATTCTTGATAAAGAATGTGAAATATCTGTCCGACTTTGGAGAAAAGGGAGTTTAAGATCTTCTTAGAAGAAAAGTTAAGTAGAATTTTGAAAGAAGAAGAGCTTAAATGGTTTCGAGATCTAAGGAGAAAGAGCTGTTAGATGGAGATAGAAATACTAAATTTTATCATGCCAAAGCTAATGGTAGGAGACGGAAAAATTTCATTTATGCTTTGCATCAGGATGAGGGAGTGATTGAAGGGCATGATAAGTCTTGAAATACATTTCAACTTCTCTGAAAATCTTTTGGTCCTTCGATTCCATGTGGTGTAATATGGAAATGGAAGACATTCCAAAATTAGATGAACAGGACAAAGACTTTTGACTCAGGATTTCTCTTTAGAAGAATTAAAAATAGTTGTGTTCTCCATGGATGTTAATAAAGCCCCTGGTCCTGATGGGTTCCCAGTAGAGTTTTATCAAAAATTTTGGTCTTTAGTTAAATCTGACTTGAAGGGTCTGTTGGATGCTTTCTTCTCTGGAACTTTGGATATTGCTCGTCTTAATTTTGGTGTTATTTCTTTGTTGCCCAAACGAAAAGATGCTGATAGAATTCAGAAATTTAGGCCTATTTGTCTTCTTAATGTGAGCTATAAGATTTTAACTAAAGTGCTAACCAATAGATTAGCTAAAATCATTGATAAGGTAGTTCTTTTGTCTCAATCTGCTTTTCTTAAGGGAAGATTTATTCTGGATGGAGTGCTTATCCTCCATGAGACTTTGCATGAATTACATAAAAGAAATCATCGCATTCTTTTCAAAGTTGATTTTGAAAAGGCTTTTGACAAAGTAAATTGGAATTTTCTCTTTAAAGCTCTTGTGCTGAAAGGTTTTCCAAATAAATGGAATGACTGGATTATGAAGGTGGTTAGTGGGGGTAAAGTTTGTGTTAAAGTTAATGGAGAACTTGGGCCTTTTTTTAGAACTTTTAAAGGTTTAAGGCAGGGTGATCCTTTATCACCATTGCTGTTTAACCTTGTAGTAGATATGCTAGCTCATCTCATTAGACAAGCTCAGATTTGGGTTTGCTTAAAAGCCTAAATTCTAGTTTGTTAATGGATGGACAACTATTCTTCATATGCCGATGATACCATCTTTTGATTCAGGATGATGTCGAGAGTGCTAAGAATTTGAAGTTTATTCGTGCTTATTTGAGCATCTTTCGGTTTGAAGATAAACTTCCACAAAAGTGAGGTTTTTGTATTGGGATTGCTAGTTTTAAGCAATTAATCTTTGAGGAAATCTTTACTTGCAAAGGGGTTCTATTACATATTTAGGGATTCTGTGGATAGGAAAAGATTAAGGAATTCAAATTGGAAAACTCTTGAAGATAAATTTGAGCATAAATTGAGTAACGGCAAGGGAGGTTGTTAACTTTGGGTGGAGGTTGGTGCTTATTAATTCTTCTCTTAGTAGTTTGCCTTTATATATGTTGTCCTTCTATAAGCTTCCGTGGGTGTTAGGAAGAAGATGGATTATTTTAGATCTAGGTTTCTTTGGAAGTCATTGAGGGCAAAAGAAATACCATTTGGTTAGTTGGCGATGGTTTGTTTGCCTAAATCTCAAGGGGTTTGGGTGTTCTTGATTTGAAAGTAATGAACTTAACTCGTTAGGTAAATGGTCTGGAGGCTTGAAAATGGTAGTGGTCATTGGCAAGATATTCTCGGGATGAAATACCCGAGTAAGAAAACCTTGTCACAAGTTACTCCTAAAGCCGGTGATTCTATTTTTGGAAGGGTTTGTTGGAGGTTAAAGATGCTTTCTTTTCTTGTTGTAAAGGATTCGGAGATGGTTCCGAATCAGGTTTTGGGAGGATTTTGGTTTGGTGATGCTTCTTTGTTTAAATATGCTAGACTTTACAATCTTGTGATTGAAACATGTTCTGATGGTCGATGTCTTTTCTCAAGGGTTGAAGTCTATTAAGTTTAGAAGGACTCTTTTGGGGAAAATCGATGTTATGGCAGCACTCTCTTTGACTCGCAGTGAGGTGAAATTAGGATCGATTATAAGTTAGTTTGGTTGTTGAATTCATCCGTGTTTTTCTGTGAAAGTCCTTTTATAGTGCGTTGAGAATCAAATTTTGTTTTCCTTTACGTTCATTTGGGGTGTGAGGTTGCAATGAGCGATGGATTATTTTGTAGGTTAGTCTTAGAAGGATTTTACTCCATGTATAGTAAAATTTCAAAATAATGTGCAGTAGCATGTCCAGATTCTGGAATAAAAGTGTCATCGAGCCTGGAGGTTTCAAATTGTATCATTAAATAATCATCAAATTGTAATAAAGTATAATCACCATGTTTATTCTCAAAGTTGGTACTCAACCTTAAGTTGGGAGGATCCTTTCTTTCTCTTCATACTCACGTGGCAAACCTGGATAACTGACACTCCAGAACTTACCATTTAAAAAAATGCCACTTCAAAAGAAGGAATTATTAAAATGCCACTCTGAAAAAAGGTTTGCTCGGATTCATGCCACTTCAATCTCTTTTTTGGGGGGAAAGGTTGCTCTTGCACCCTCTCCTTAGTCCTTCCTCCTCACCAGTCACCAACATGATATGCGGCGGCCACATCAGCAATAGTCGGCGGGGCAGGTTAGTGAGATGCAATTCGGCCAAAAAAAATGGTAAGAGGAAATCCTGAGAGAAGAGGAGGAAAAACAGCTGCGTGCAGTCTACTGATGCTAGCAACCTAAATGTTACGCAGGTCCAAGATGAACCAGATAGGGGTGCCAACGGTATGAATGTATGATCACTGGAGCCCGTTGCGCGCGTTATAGTAATCGTCATGTTTATATAGAATCTCTGTCTTGGATTACACTGGGACTGCGAAGGTAGTCGGCGACATATAGTATGATATATGATGCATGGAGTAAACTAAGAGAGACCAAGATATGTTCAATATGATGACACCATGTCAGGTGTATATGCAACAATAAACATATAAACAATTTTGGTGGTTTTCATCTGCAGCTTCATCGAAGATTAAAGGCAAGATAAGCATACTGAAATATAGAAAAAGTCGTACGAAAGAAGCATAGCGAACTTAGATATTGGACAATCCGGTAGCATATATAGGAAGTTCATAATATTACAGGGCGAACATAGAATTCAACCTATGTCTGAGAGAGTTGATTACATAAACTAAAGAGCAAGATTACATAAACTAAAGAGCAGTGAGTGATGGAGCATCAATTACAAAACACAGATTTCTAAAGTTGAAGCAAAATGTAGTCTATGTTGTGGTAGCATTAGCTGTCGGAGTTCCTATTGAAAGATAGATATGTTTCCAATTAGCGTGTAGATCCTCTAAGAGTATATGGAATTCAATAGGTATCTTTATAGGGGATGGTACAGATAACATACCTAAAGCTAGTTGCTGCCTCTTGCATCCTGGCGGGCTTTTTTAGTTAGTTCATAAGCAGAGATATCTTCAGATGGCCCATGTTTCGTGCTGAAAAAAATGTTGTGAAGGTTGTGAGTGCAGATTATGAGTAGTTTCAGGTAGACAGGTGAGAAGTTGTATAGCAGTAATCACATAATAATGAGAAGGAATAAAAGTTAATAACAGTTCAGCTTTTTACCTCTTAGGTTTTTAGACAGGCAGATATTTGCCGCTGGAGGGTGCATCAAGAAATAGGATCATGGCTATGTGATAGCATCATATACATAATAAGGAAGTCTATTTTAACAGGAAACTTTGATCACAATGCCACCTACATATTAAGAGCCCGATAGAATTCCACTGATTTTACTGTAAATTGTGTCAAATTTATGTAACCTGTTAGATGTTGCTGGACCTATCAATGCTATAAGTTCTAAAAAGGAAGTGCTATTTATTGTTGCAAATCTGTATCTATGTACAGTAAAAAACGTAGGAAAATAGCTTCATCAATTATGTAAGATGTGGTGTAAATTATGTACACGGAATATTGTAACTCAAAGGAAATGAACGCAATAGTAAATTTAGATAATACAAAGTTAGTTTTGTCCGTTACTATAGAACCATGGTGGAGGATGTATAAAAGGCTCCACATATCGGAAGAATCTATACAGTAAGTTGGATGTGAAGGGAAAATTTATAGGAAAATAGAAAGGTAACGTGCGTTGAATTCGAGAGAAATAGTCCGAGATACTAACAGTGATTGTTTTTTTCTCAGGATTATGAACGACATTTATTTCACTGGTGAAGGAAGCAGTTTGTTTCGGAGGATCTTTAGGTTGTGTGATCTGAAAAAGCAACATATAGGCAGGGAAAGATAAATATCCATATAGTGTATGCACATATTAGAAGATGCTAAAGCAATTAATAGCGTTTCAATTCAGTTATAGGAACGATTTGCGTAAACGTATTTGTACTGTCATCTGAAAAGATAGAATTAATGTAAAGAGTAGGTGAATACTGCCCTGATCTATGGCGTCTGATGACTGGAATAGACACTTTCTAGTAGATGGCATCGTAGCGTGTGCTTCCTTAAGTCTGTAAGATTAGTTAAGTTGAATGCTATGCGCATTATAGCTACATAGATGGTATAAAAAATGAACAAATAAAGAGCGAGGTTGATGTAATGTACTGGGTATGGCCTTCTTCGGCAGCACCAGTTAGGGTGTGTGTAGAAGACAACAAGTGTGTTGTTGGCTGAATGTGTATAAATACGCATAATATTAGAAGGTACCACTGTTTAAGAACTATTAGACACGATGATGTAACAAAAAAAGAATCGAGGTGAATAAGTTGTAATTTTAGAACGATAGTTTAGCATTATGGTCATACTTTATGAATTGTATAAGCATTACAAAGAGTATTAATCTATTAAATAGAGATCTATAGGACTACAATAAATGCTGGACAGTAAATCATTTATGGTAAGGAAAAGCAAATATAACGATCTATCTTGTTGACAATGAGACATTTAAAGATCTTATTATTGACTCGATAAGAAAAGCAAATCTAAATACCTCAGTAAGTGGAGACGTGTGCGGTGGTTTGATAGGGAATATTTTATCAAGAGTATGAACCATATGACTGGTTGCAGTGATTTCTTGATCAATAAGTTTGTTGATTGGACCCCACATTTGGTCAACTAAATATATAGGTTCAAATGAAGAAATGAAGATGACGTTGTGTAATATGAGGAGTGAATTCTTGGAATGATAGGCTGTTTTCCAAATAATGTTATAATATAGTTAACTTGATAAAACTTCTTTGGACCGTGGAAGCTCTTTTCTGTAATACTAATATGCCAATTGTACTTTGTGTACACAACTTGTGCAATATCTACCAGTATTTTATCTTCTCCATGGTTAGATCTAAGAAGAGTGCCCACTTGTTTACCAACTACCATTGCTCGACATCGCCAATAGAATAAATTCCGCGTCTCATTGTTTCATCGATGGCAATAACACAAAGTTTGTACCTTTTAAGAAAAGAGGGCACAAGTTAATCCAGGTATTCTAAAGCGTATAGGGAAGCTGATGGTAACAACAATAGTATACCTCGGTTTGGCGCCTCTACATGGACAAGATGAACATCTATACGAACCGCTATCCGGAACTGATCTCCTACTACACTTATTGCATGAGAAAAACCACCATGTTTGGCCGGGCTTAGCTTAGCAATTGTGACAGTGCATTTAAGTCCAGTAGGCTACATGTAGATAAACAAGAGGTACTTAAGTGATGTTTATAAAGGATAACTACGAACTGAAGGTAGAGAACTAAAGTGGCAAAACTATCCGGAAAATCAACTGGGTTAATGTCAACTATTTCTTAAAGCGTTTTTTCTTCCATCCGGTCCAAGGAGCAAGAGCGTGGGATTTGATTGCGTAGAGTTATGCGAGAGACAGATTCTAAATGGTACTCCATATTTAGTGTAAAGTCGATTAGATAGATGTACAATGATAAAACAAACAAGACAAAAAAGCAGCACAAGCTATGTAAAAAAAAATTTGGAGCTCATTTTCTATAGTAAAAATTCCTACAAATAGTATATTCAATGAATTTTCGAGTAAAATTCAGAATGGATAAAATTATAAAAAAAAATTACACAATCAAGTACACTATGTCGGGAGACTCCACAAAATTTTCATAAGTGTTTGAGCTCATTTCCTATATTTAAAAATTCTATAAACAGTACACCTAAATGAATTCGCTAATTAGGAATAACTAAACATGGATTAATGGGGCTAATTGTGAGGAACGGTGGCCACTGCACGGTGGCCGTGTGAGAGAGGAGGAGCTATGCGTGAGAGGGGAGCATCGCACGGTGGCCGTGCGGTCTTGGCGAAACCTCACGGTGGCTGTGCGGCACCCCTGGACGTGTCGCTACCGTGTCAACTCCACGTGGTGGCCATGCGGTGAAGGTGCCAAATCTTTAATTTCCACGCGATGGATGCCAATATTGCAAAAACACGACGAAAAAAACCGCCAATACGGCAAAAACGAGCTCGCCTCGAGGCTAGTCGCGTTGCTATGCTCGGGCGGCTTGAGGATGAAGGAAGGGAAACGGCAACACTGGAGCGAGAACGGCCGTGGAGAGAGGAAAGGTTTGGCCATCGAAAGAGGGAAGGGGATGGGCCGCACTGGGATTCGGCCCGCGGGTGGAGAGGGGAGGAAAAAAGATTTGATTTTTAGTTTGAGATTTCAGGATTGAATTTGAAAATTCAAATTCTGAGGAGATTTAGCACATCATTTAACTTGTAGATTTTTATAATTTCAAAATGGAGCAAGGAAAATTGATTTATCTTTTTGAATTGCAAGTCAAGCTTTTGGTATAACTCAAACATTAACAAAAGTTTTTGAAATCTAAGAAATTTATGCATGTTTTAACAAGTTCAAAATTGGTCTATTACAATTAGGGGACAAGGGGCATATTGACCACACATGAGAAGACGAAGATGCAGGTAAATGGTAATTACTGTTGCTCCAATTTCTCGAACTCAGCATCAATTTTTCCAACTTTTGACATTACCCTAACCATTTGCTATTATGGCCAGGTGCCAGGTGGTCATTGAGCTAGGTCACTTGATCTCCTTGCTCTGCAAAACAAGTTCATCTTCCATACCTGCACTACTATGATAACTCATCAAGTTGATGACTATTCAAATGGAGAGTTGACGTCTTCGAACTGTGTTGATTTCATTTCTCAGCCGCCATCATCATGCCATTATTGTGTTCGTATAACAGTGTTATGAAGGATACTATCTGTTGAAAGAAGGCATACTGTCTGTTGCTTGACTGGTGTGTGGAGTTCCTAAAATATTCTGGCTGTGAAGTCTTCTCCTTTCTAAGTCATGCCAAAGTATGTGCCCACTTTAATGTTTTGTTTATATATTGTTCCTCATTATCGTGGGATTATGTGGAGTTCATTTTTATGAATGGCACTTAATACTTTGAAATGTCTTGTCTTTTAAATAAGCTATACAGTCTTAAATATTATAGGCAAGTTTCGAATTAGTTGTCAGTCATGTTTCAAAGAAAAAGTTCTCAGTGGTATTGAGATTTGGGACATATAATACAAAAGTGATCCAGTATATATATTTCACGGAAAAACTAAGAGAATATATAATTTGTAAATATAACGATATATGAGATTCATCATAGTAGAGTTGAATATTCCGGGTCTTGTGACACCTTCGTTAGGTACATTTACTTTTCATTAAAAAAATTGCTTAGCTTCAAAGACTGCTTCAGTGCACATAATTCGCTTCAAAGGCCTCTTTCGATCGCAGGAATTAAAAACACAATATTATGATAGGAATACACTTGCAAATCAGAGTATTGGAAACACATGAAAATTATAGGAATGGGCGTTTGGATGGGTGACAGGAAAAACACAGTAATTTTTACAAAGAGGTGTGAGTGGATTCTTTTGCCTTTCAAAATTCCTATGAAACCGTAGGAATAGGAAGTCAATCCTATGTTTTTCTGTAGCATATTACTGCGTTCCAAAAGCGCGTACATTGAAATTTCCTATATGATTTGGATCCCCAAGTTTTTACCCTAAAAAATCATACAATGAGTCTGTAAATCAACTATGGGCGCGGATCTTGGAGCAACGGCGCATGATGGTGCGAGGGCCTCCTTGCCGATCAGTGCCACCGCTGAATCCTCACCAACTGTGACGCCACATACTCGCCGTGTAGTCAGATGTCTCCAACACCAATGATGGTGCTATTTTTTTTTTCGAAGTATACGTCGGGCGCACTTACACACACTACACGCACATCTATATACGTGGATGTATTCTTAACACACGTCTAATCTAAAGTGAGGACTGAACCCTACGGAGAGTGACCACACGCTTTGATCACTGAACACATCTACATATACGTGTACTATTTTTGAAAAAATAAAAACCCCAAATAAAACATGTACGCCGAGCCAATCACTCGAACACGGGCATGTGGTCTACTAGATGGCAGCGCTCACCGGTGAGCCAACACGCAGTTCTCAATGATGGGGCTATTTTGTTGGCTTTTTGTTTAAAAAAAAATATTAACAGCATATTTGGCCCATCAGGCTTCGAGCGACGAACACCCGTTCGACTAGGCCGGTTTCTTCTGGGCCGCAAAGCCTGATCTGGTCTATGTGCGCGCACTCCGACACCGCCACGTGTCACGCTCCCCGCGCCCCCACCCAAAATCCACAGACCACATCACCACAGCCCACAAACGCGAACACACCATTTCCCCGAAATCTCACTCCCCCTCATACTCCTTCACCTCCGCCACCGGCATGGACGACGCCGCGAACCCCACCCCGACCTCCTCCACCTCCGCTGCGGCGGCCGCCGCCGCTGCGGCGCAGCACCAGCAGCTCCAGCGCCATCTCTTCCTGATGCAGCAGGCGCAGGCCCAAGCTCAGGCCCAGGCCCAGTCCCACCCGCAGGCGCAGCAGCTCTCGCAGCAAGCCATGTCCCGCTTCCCCTCCAACATCGACGCCCACCTTCGCCCCCTCGGCCCGCTCCGCTTCCAGCAGCCGCCGCCGTCCCAGCCCCAGCCCCAGCCCCAGCCCCAGCCCCAGCCCCAGCCGCAGCAGCAGCCCCACTCCCAGGGGGCGTCCCCGTCGCAGTCGCAGGCGTCGCCGCCGCAGCAGCAGCAGCAGGCGGCCGCGAGGGTGCGGAGCCCTGAGGTGGAGATGGCGCTGCAGGACGCCATGCGGGTCTGCAACCCGGACATCAGGACGCCCTTCAAATCACTAGAGGACGCCGTCAACAGGTGCGCCTCTCCACCCGGTCAAGCCAAAGTTTTCTTCTTTTCCCCCCCTGATCTGGTCTGTGACCTCGATCTAGATGGTTCGCCTGTTACGCGGGTTTGTGGCATAAGGGAGGTGGTGAAAATGGGTGTTAGAGATGGATTTGTAGGTTTCTTTTTCTCATTTCTAGGGTTTTGGAGCATTGTTATAGTGTGATAAAATGGTCCATGTTATTTTGTTTGGATTTTATAAGTTGCTGAAAATACAAGATAGAGGAAACTTAGGATCCTGAGAAAACACAGAAAGAACGAAAATGAAAACCGGGTTGACCGGAAAACAACCAGAACCGGATTCCATCTTTGTGGTGAAGGTTCGTGAATTTTGCACAGATCGGATTTCTTAGCCCTGGATGTGATTCAGGATTGGAATTGGTGATGGATTTTTAGGGTTCGGGCATGTGGTTTGGTCCAATGGATGCAAAATTTAGGTGGAGTTAGCTTTCCATGATAAGTCGCAAGTTATCTTAAAGGGGTTTTGGAGTCTCTGATCAGTTTCGATTGATGCGAATTTTGGATTAAGCTGACGAGTACTTTAGTTTTCGAGCATGTATTAGCTAGTAGCTGCAAGCTTTGTGGTTCTTAGCGGTTTGGTGATTTGCATCGAAAGTTAGGTTTTCTTGATTATGTTGTACAAAAGTTGTTTTGTTAAAATTGTATGATTATATTTAAAATTAGTTGTACGACTATAATTTTTTTCTCAAATTCTGTTTTCACGGCTTGTGAGTGCACCAGCAAAGCTAGTCATGGGAACGTTCAAGAGTTGGGCACTTTAAAGTAGGCTTGATTACACTAAACTGTATTTGGCGTTTTGTAAGTAAGCAAATTTCGCTGGTGTTTTTGTTGTGTGTTAAATATAGGCTTTTACCAAGCATTGCCCCACTCAACATAATTACATGTATATTCTCTTTTCTTCAGTGTTCCCCTAGGCGCCCGCCTAGACCGCCTAGGCGCTAGGCGCTAGGTGCAGCTCTCCTGCTTAGACCGCCTAGCCGATTTATCCTGCCTAGGTGGCGCTAGCCTCGCTAGGCAGCGATTAGGCGCTGGTCTGCCACCCTGCTTTTCTTTACATTCGATCCAGTATGTAGATGTATATGCCAAATGAAATCCCTTTGGATATTCATACTTGCACTCTAGCACTAAATATGTTTGGTTTGAAGCACATGGGACAAAGTTTGGCGTACCAAAATTTGGTAACTTTGACAAGATTTTGCCTCCACTTGGTTTGTTGCCACAATCTAACAAAGTTCCCTTTTGACTGGTTCTTTAGCTCATTTTCTTGCCAAAACCTAGCCAATTAATGGGCAACCAATTTTATGAAAAAACTTTGGTAGGGCAATTTTTCTCACCAATTTAATGACCAAAGTTCATTTGTTACAGTGTAGTTGGTTGGTGACCAGAATTACCCTACCAAACCTTGCCAAAAATTGGCATTACCAAAATTTGTCCATCAAATTGGTTGTTAATTGGCCAATGGGAAGGGAATCTTACAAAAAAAATAGTAACAAACCAAGTCGATGCCAAAGCTTAGTCAAAGTTTCCAAATTTTGTTAAGGCAAACTTTGTTATCCATGTGCTTTGAATCCAACATCCCATTAATTTCTTGTTCTCCTGTTTGACTTGTGTTGTGGAAACCATTTTCTGTTTGAGCACGCTTCTGTTGTTGAGTGATTGTTGCACAGCATATGTTTTGTTACTACTTACTACCCAGTAAGTTGTTGAAGACTGGTTAATTCTAGTTATGCTATCACTCATTCCAGACTACCATATATGATATTCTATTGATTTTATGCAGTTCTTTTTCGGTCTAACTGAACATAGAACATTTAGTTTGCCACTTGGTAGTTTGGTACTCTGGTTGTCTGACCACCATATTAGAATTGAATGAGTTTCATCATCTTGTACAAATCATATACTCACGTTTGACAATAACAAAGTAGTCATGTGATTTAGGACATACCAAGTAAAAGATTGTGTGTTAGCTCTATGTCATGTATGGCGTCAAGTATCAGAGAAAGAAAGCTAAAACGGTTTCAGTTACAGTTTTGGCAATCACAACCGTTCCGGACAAGGATTCGGAGGAAGACTCTTGACTCGGAGGAAGACTCAGACTCGGAGACTGCATTAGATAATGTGCCGGATGCGGAATAGTATCAGACGTTCAGATTGGCTACTATAATTAGTCCTATCTATGTATGGGCAATAACCTATATATAAAAAGATGTCATTGTTATCTTTATGAATACAAGAAATAGTTCAATATCTTATGCTCCCTTTTCCGTTCTTCTATTATCATCTTCCTGCTTGCGTTCCTTCACCCACTCCATCCGACTACCACATGATGCAGCAGGACCTTCTGGACACGCTGCTAAATGAATATGAAGACCTCTTTGTTGCACCCACAAAATTACCTCCAGAGTGTGCCCAGGATCATCATATTCATCTTCTACCGGGCACATCACCGATATCCGTCCGGCCTTATCGCTATCCCTAGCTGCTCAAAGATGAACTCGAAAAGCAGCGCGGCGAGATGCTTCGCCAAGGTATTATACGGCCTAGTACATCAGCTTACTCTTCACTAGCGCTTTTGGTTAAAAAGCAAGATGGCTCCTGGCGACTATGCGTTGATTATCGCGCCCGAAATGATCAAACAGTCAAAGATAAGTTTCCAGTTCCTATGGTGGACGAATTATTGGATGAGCTGCGTGGTGCTAAGTTCTTCACTAAGCTGGACTTACGGTTAGGAATCATCAGGTGCGCATACACCCGACAGACATTTACAAAACAGCCTTCCGTACCCACGAAGGACTTTTTGAATTTTTGGTCATGCCCTTGGCTTGACTAATGCACCGGCCACCTTCCAAGCATTGATGAACCATATTCTTCGGCCATTCCTAAAACGTGTTGTTTCGGTTTTCTTTGATGACATCTTGATCTACAGCCGATCATGGTCTGACCATTTACGCCAAGTTGGGCTGTTCTGCGCATATTGTGGCAACATCAGCCCTTTCTAAACAAGTCCAAGTGCCTTTTCGGGGAATCGTAGGTGGCTTATCTAGGTCACGTTATTTCAGAAGCAGGCGTTGCAATGGATGAGTCCAAGGTTCAGGCAGGACGCACATGGCCAGAGCTCAAATCCGTTCGCACTTTGTGTGGCTTTCTTGGGTTAGTGGGTTACTACCGGAAATTTATTCAAGGATTTGAGGCAATTTTAGAGCCACTTACATGTCTTCTTAAAAAAGAAGTGTTCGCTTGGACACCCAAGGCAAGCCGTGCTTTCTTTGTTTTAAAGGAGGCTCTTTCATCGGCACCGGTTTTGCAGCTACCTGATTTTCAGATCGACTTCATTGTCGAGTGTGATGCTTCTAGCACCGGCATTGGAGCCGTCTTACATCAAGGGGGAGGACCAATTGCCTATTTTAGCTTGGGTATGTAGGGGTGAAAACGGATCGGATAGTTTCCGACCGATTCATATGGAAACGAATTCAGATTGTCTCGGATCGGATTTTTCTCGGATAATTTTCGGATCGGAAACGAATTCGGATTGTTTTGTCGAAGACATAAACGAATACGGTAGGCATGTTATCCAGCGGATACGAATACGGATTATCTCGGATCAAAGCTTGTTGATCGAAATACACAGCATGGGACATGAGGGTGTCCAGAAAACGTTATATCGCCTTGGAGCAAACTTCTACGTTCCTCAAGCTAGGAACCTGGTTTAGGAATTAATACGTGCGTGTCCGGTTTGCCAACGGAAAAAGTCCGAACAATTACACCCTGTAGGTCTTCTACAGCCTTTAGTGATTCCACAACGTATATGGGAAGATATCTCAATGGATTTCATTGAAGCATTACCGAAAGTGCATGGCAAATCAGCGATTCTCACTATCGTTAATCGGTTCTCGAAATATGCTCATTTTATTCCCCTAGCTCACCCTTACACAGCTAGTTCGGTTGCTTGTGTTTTTTTTGATGAGGTGGTTTGTCTACATGGCATACCCTTTCAATCGCCGGGACCGTGATCCGGTCTTCACAAGCAACTTTTAGTCCGACTGCTCGCTTTCTCGGTACTAAATTACATCTCGCCAAAGATTTCATCCACAATCCGATGGACCCACCGAGGTAACCAACAATATCATTACTGTGTATCTTCGCAGCCTAACTGGTGATTGACCAAGACATTGGCTCCGTTTGAAGGGATATGGGTAGGCTAAGAGAGCTGGCAATTCAAAATTTTCTACCACATAAACCAGGAAGCCATTCAAGCAAGAGATCATAGATCGTTACCACTAGACGTGTAGTGCAGCGGAAGAAGAGTCGGAGCAGCCTGGTCCAATGAAGAGCACGTCGATGTAGTGGTCATAGTCAATCGTCTCCTCTGACAAACTCTGAAGTTCCTTGTGAAGATTGCGGATCGTCCTCAAGCGCAACAGCAACCGCAGTAGCGCCTCTACGGTATCCACACGTCTAGGGAAAGAACACCGAATGCTGGTGTGCTAGCACTAAGTCGCACGGCGGGGCTCTCTCGGGAAGATGGCGGCTAGGGTTTCGGTGGAGCAACTCATGTCTCTCGCATATCTCCCAATAGCATCAAGCATCTCCTTATATAGTGCCTATGACGGATCCTATTCGAACACGTTTTGTTCCAACCCGTTAAGTGTGTGACCCTGTAGGTTCATGCGTAATCGGTTGTGATTTGGAAACCCTTTTCGACCACGAGTCGTTAGTGGTTCCTAGCAGTACATAACGATTCCCGAATACACACAAATTATATCGGACGAACCTTAATGCAATATGATCTACGACCAGGTCCTCATCACTTACGACCAGGTCCTATCCCTATACGACCAGTTCGTGTTTGGTCACAATCAGTTCGTAACTCCTTACGACCAGATTTCGACCACTGTGATTATGTTCGACCAGTCTACGACCAGCTCGTATCTCCATACGACTAATCTGTAACTGATCGAACTAAGCGACCTACTCGTGTATTCTCCTTTTGCCTCACGATGTTTGGTTTGAACTCCAGGTGAGATATTTGTCATTCATGGACTGTTCAATACTTTCTCGATCGAGTGTGATAACGTTATGTGGTCAAACTTTTTTACCACCGTGGCATGGCCATGCACTTTCTTTATCCGACCACTTCAAGGGTCCGAGATATCTCTTCGTTATGTTAGGAGGGCAAGTCTCCTATCCAACCAATCGATCCTCCGCATGTTTCATAGTATACCTCAAAACTACCTTTATAACTACCCGATTTGAGTAGCGTTTGTGACCCCTAAGAGTGCTATTACACATGTAGGAAACCATCACGATCTCAGTCTAAGGATTATACATCATCATTACTTGAGACCAACTAATGACACATAGAATCATAACAATCTCAATAGTGTCTCAAGGTGGATCTATCCAACCCCATGTTCTCTAACATGTGTTCACATTATTGATTCGATATCCCTATATCCATGACCGGTGAAACATGGTCATCAATCAATTTATGTGCTGGTCGTAGAGTCATTGGTGTTCCGACCAGGGATACAATTTAGAACGACATCATATGAGTTAAAGAGCTTCACCAACAAGTCACATACTTGTTAATCTTTATAACCAATGACTCATTCGAGGAACAGAATAACATTTATTCAATAACTCATAAACATAGACATGATACAATCATCTCTACGATTGCCTCTAGGGCCTATCACCAACACTGTTGTCTACCGTGGGCCGAGTACTGTTATAATACTTCATTCCAGTCTTCTTTGCGTGTTCCAGTCTTCTTTGCGTGAGACACCTTCATGGTTATCAAGTCGTCGACTAGTCGACAAGTCGTTGGAGGCTGACTGACTGGAGGCACCGACTCGACTTGCGCCGGCAAGTCGGGCGACTGGTCGATTAGTCGTCGACTTTCTGGTCGACTAGTCGACTAGCCGGAGGCAAGTCGAGCGACTATAACGTGGGGCCGAGCTGTCTGGGGCAGTGGCAAAGAGGCAAGAGTGGGGAGTGAGGGCAGTCGGGCTCAACCTCACGTGTGAGCTCGGAGAGGCGCAGCTCCTAGATCTGGTCTCTGCCGCACCGCCGGCCAGCTCCCACCGCGCCGTCGGCCTTCGTCCTCCTTCCTCCTCCGCGCCGCCAGTCTTCGCCTCACGCATGAACTCGGAGAGGCGCAAACGCCGCGGAGCTCCAGATCCGGGCTCTGAAGCCAACTCCCACTGCGTCACCGCCGGTCTTCGTCCTCGCCCCTCGGAGCCAGCTCCCACTGCGCCGCCGCCAGCCTTCGTCCTCCTTCCTCCTCCGCGCCGCCCTGGCCGCAGCTCCCGCCGCTCCCGTCGCCCAGCGCCCAGGTATGCTCCTCTCCTCTGGTCCTCTTCCTCTCCTCTGTTCCACTGTAGTAAGGGAGGGAGGTAAGGGAGGGAGCTCGGTTGTCGGAGAGGAGGGGAGGAGCCGAGGAGAGGAGATGCGCGAGACTGCATGGGCGTGGAGGATGATTTGGGGGCTTCGCCGCTTCGGTTCGGCTGTTCAGTCGATTTGGGGCCGAGGAGATGTGCACTGGACAAGGTATATAATATATACATGTGTACATACATACCACTGTCATATGAACAGTACCTGTCGACTAGTCGGTCACTACGAGAGTAGTGTCGACTTGCCAACTTAATAACCTTGAACACCTTTTAAAGTTGTCTACGGCCGAGAACGCCCCACGTTGAGTTCTTACACTAGAGATGCTCCAGTGCCAGCCGTAGACCAACTTTTACAAGAACGTGATCAACTCTTGGCTGATGTTCGTGATCGATTGCTTTTAGCACAACAACATCACAAGCTTCATTATGACGCTAAACAGAGACCTTTCATTCGAGACAGGACAGTGGGTCTGGCTTCGTATACACCATAGACAAGCACTTTCTTTGGCTGATAATATCAATCGCAAGCTTGCTCCACGGTATTATGGACCATACAAGATTATTGAGAAAATCAGGACCGTTGCTTGTCGTCTACAATTACCAGCCAAGGCTCGGATTCATGATGTAGTCCATGTTAGTTTATTGAAGCCATATAAGGGTGCTCCTCCCGCTGCACTTCCTGCATTACCCAAATTGCACAATGGAAGGGTTATTCCTACACCTCATCGCATAGTCAGAAGTCGCTTAGCCACAGGCGGCCGTGAAGTATTGGTACAATGGGTTGGACTACCTGCTTATGATGCCACTTGGGAAGTATGGGTTAAATTTCACAAGCAATATCCACACTTTCAGCTCGAGGACGAGCTGATTTTCGAGGATGGGAGAGATGTCATGTATGGCGTCAAGTATCAGAGAAAGAAAGCTAAAACGGATTCAGTTACAGTTTCGGCAATCACAACCGTTCCGTACAAGGATTCGGAGGAAGACTCGGACTCGGAGGAAGACTTAGACTCGGAGACTGCATTAGATAATGTGCCGGATGCAGAATAGTATCAGACGTTCAGATTGGTTACTATAATTAGTCCTATCTGTGTATGGGCAATAACCTATATATAAAAAGATGTCATTGTTATCTTTATGAATACAAGAAATAGCTCAATATCTTCTGCTCCTTTTCCGTTCTTCTATTATCATCTTCCTGCTATCGTTTCCTCTGTTACCAGCCATCACGGCAGACCATCGTTATAATCTGCGATCACGGTCGGGGCATGACATCTATATGGCAAGAGTCCAAGTAGACTATGGGCCTACAAGCTACGGCACTAACATTGTATAACATCTTGAATCAGTTGTGAAGAGTCCCACAGAAACAAGAATGCTTGGTCAATCTGTAAAGAGTCCCACGGAAACAAAAATGTAAATAGAGAAGATTCTATTGTTAATTTAAAACTTAAAGCAAACACATACAAAAAGTTGCTGGAAGCGATGCCGATAGTCTTAATGTAGAATGCACTCACTGTGGTAGCAGTTCTGCAAATATACTGTCTGCGGTTGCATATTTGGCGAAGTACTTCCATCAATGTGAAAGCAACTTTGTCAAATTACCAAATGGGGACATACAATATGCCATGACCATTGTATGTAAGAGCATTGTTTGATTTATCAGAAGCTAACAGAAGGACATTTCTTGGAGTAAAAGTAATTATCTAAACACTTTTTATGCCCTTTTGTAATAATGCTAGTCTTACTGGTATTTTTTAGTAAAGAATTATTTCTTCTATGCATCATTTTCTTTGTCAATCATGCGAAGTTTGCATGATCTTTTGTTAATTGATTATGGGATATGTAAAATTAAATAATGGAATCTAATTCCCTACTATTTCAGACTGTTCAAATTTTTATTTTGACCCAACAATTTACTCAAATAAACCGCATAATGGCTTAGGAGCCCCCAAATATATATATATTTTTTGTAACAAATCACCACATTTGAGAAAAGATGTAATGTCTGTAAAAACTGCCAAGACTAGTGACCCAACAATTTACTCCTGATGGCAGTGGCATATGGTGTTTTTTTTATTAATGAACATATTCTATTCTGCATTTGAGAGAGATAACGTTTCTTTTGTTGTCACATGACTATATGGGTGTGATTGGTGGGATTTCCACCATTGAATCTTGTGGATATGAAAGTGGCAGTAGACAATGCTATCTCATTGCTCTTACTCTTGCACAAGTGTTGCACTGTTGATAGTGCCAGTGGTGGGCAAGGTTGCACGGAGATGACACCAAAGGGAGGAAGACATAGCATGTAGACAGCACCATCGCATTTTTCCAAAATACAGGGCACTACTATATATATTATAAGAAATAGAGCAAAATTTTTATTTGAGTATGTAACAATATTGTTGTATGCAACTCAGATTGCTGAGTAATCAGGAAAATTTTAAGAGGAGATGAATCAGTAGTTGGGTGCTCCTGATATTGGCTGGGGCACTGCTGTACATCATCACAATGTATAGATAACGTTATAAAGCACAGCATTGTGAGCATTGTATAAAGTCAAAACTCATAAAGCATTGCATTGTATAAAGTCTAATAGTTATAATTACTTTAATAATATTGTTGCAAACAAAGATCTGTTATCCTACATATTCAACCTTGTCTACAGGATCTTTATTCCACAAATAGCCTTGTACAGGAAGCTCGTCAATTGGAGATAAGATAAACACCATGGCTTCCATATGACTTTAAAACCAGTTCCATTATATCGTAATTTCAAGAATTGTGATGAAATTACACATTGCAATCTTTTTTGTGTACCAGAACCTTGTGATATTGGGTCAAGGTTTTTTTTTTCTGACCGGTCAAGGGGTTATTTGCAGTGGTTTTTGCATTTTATGGGGATAAGTTCATAGTTAAGTGTCAAAGTTAGACTCTTGGGGTAGTTCAGGGGTTAATGTAAGACTATTTCCTATGTAAAAATGGATATTATATAAGAGGATTTCCTGGAATAGCCCAGTAATTACGATGGGAAAAATATTATGTTTATGGGAAGAAATGTTTTGGAGTGTTGCATTGCATCTGTGAAATCCCTAAAAGAGTGTTGCATGCGATATGATTTACAAACGAATTGTTCTTAACGAGCAGAGTCTTAAAGTATAATATGAAATGGGTGTAATTTCATTTGTATAGTTTCAACAATCTTTTATTTGAATTGAACTCTTGAAAAGTTGAAGCCGTATGATATGCCCCTTCAGAGAGTAATATATTGAAATTGCACTGTGTTGCCTATTTTTATCAGTTGATGGTACGAAAAGAACAACGTATTCATCTCCCACCTCTTAAATCATGCTTGCAATTGATTAGAATAAATGTGCAGCTCCAATCTGCAGCATTTGTGGATTGTTTGATCTCTTCATCACATGACTTCCATATCTGAAGTTACCCATATCTTCTGTTCCATTGCTGTCAAAATCAGGTTATTACCGTACCATGTGGTTGCCGACTATGAGGCTGAAGAAGATGACAGGATCCTTGACAGCGATACAACTGGCCAGATTCCTTCTCGACTGCAGCAATGGGATCATAACATTCTGGTGAAGATTGCTGAGTTTACTACAACTTTTGAGAAGCAAGTGTTGGCATACAACATAATGACCAAGAAAAGGGCCATTGGCGAGTTCAGATCACAGGAGCGGCTCATGCTGGAGCAGGCTTTGTTACAGGAGGAGAAGCAGGCTATGATGGAACTAAGAGCAGAGATAGAATCTAGGAGAAAGCAGGTCGTGAGGCTGCTGAAGTTAAGATGCGCATGGCAATGGCCGAGCATGCTCGAGCAGAGGCCCAAGCACACACTGAGATGATTGGTCAGGGTCCTTTGAGGGCCAATGCTGCAGCTTCCCAAGGTGAAGATGGCCCTAGTCATGACATGGTGCAAGAACAGGGTGAAGATGGATGGGGAAATGCTCAAAGGGACGATGAAGACCCATCGGAGGATTTCCTCAACGATGAGAATGAACCGGAGAATGGAAACTCTGATATGCAAGAGGACTGGCGTAGATCAGGGGAACTTGACCTAAACTCCAGATAAGACAGGTGAACTGTAGATTGCAGGAACACAATGAACCGGAGAATGGAAACTCTGATATGCAAGAGGACTGGCGTAGATCAGGGGAACTTGACCTAAACTCCAGATAAGACAGGTGAACTGTAGATTGCAGGAACACAAAGAAAACTCTAGGCAAGGCTTGGTGATGCATCTGCTGATAACTTATCTCTAGTTCTCTTATATTGTATTATTTGAAGATAATTTTGGCCTCTCTGTGGCTGCAAACATGCAATTTCAATCTATTTAGCTGCTCAGGTGTGTTCAGTGTGTAGAATGTTGAGATGGCCTCTGTATGTTGTAAAGCTAACATGTAGATGGGCTTCCATGCAGATGAACGAGGCTGTGTGGATGCCAGAAATTAGGTTCTCCATGTTTGATGTTCCTCCTTGAATTGCACGTAGACCTGCTAATGGGTTAAAACCCACCCCGAACCCAACCCAACCCATGCAAAAGTAAGCCAGTTTCCCAACCCAACCCATGAATCAGATTTCGGAACCCAAACTGACCCAACCCGCCATGCATTTCCACCCAACCCAAGCCCAACCCATTTCACCTGTACGGGCTGAACCCAACACTCCAAACCCATTTCGTACACACTTTAGTCCAACTCATGTTCACGTGTTTTACTCTGGCATAGACGCACCGCCCAATAGGCGTAAGGGCAGAAGCTCCTATAGACCCACTTTTTTTTTGTGGGTAGATCCATTGTTGTCAGTTTATTATTAAGCTATTTCCTATATGAAGAAAAATGTACTGCAACTATGCACTTAGCTCTTGAAATTTGAAGTAAAATGAAACGCTTGAAATTTTCAGAAGTAAAAACGACATTATAAAAATCAATAAATATGAAAAACTCATCATGAGTTTATAAAACAAAATCAGAAAAGATCCAAAAGGTAAAATATAGTAAAAATAAAATAAAATCACATAATTTACTAAAACGTAAAAAAAGAGCAAAACATTGAGAGAATTCCAATGATGTAATTTTCAAAATAAAGCAAAGTCTCATTTAGTTTGAGCAAAACCTACTCCAGTCCAATCATAAGTAACCACATAACGAGCACAAAATAAAGCTTAGATAAATTACATCCATTCAGTATTTTTGTTTGCGAGGAACATCCATTCAGTCATTGAAATACAAAGTTTTTTAGTGAGCAACTCCATAACATATTCAACCGGATGATGGCGGCGAGTTTAACCGTCCAGCGAGCAGGAGGAAACCTGAATGAAAGGAGTCCTAGCTTGCAACACCACTTCTTTCGAGGATCCGAACAAAAGCGGTAAAGAACTCAATCAAAGAATCTCATCGCTCACTAATGGAAAAGGGAAATAAAGCATTAAACTACAGAATGCACGATGCTGGTTTTTCAACAGCATGTCTAAGTTTGACCATCCAATCCTAATTCATCAGGTATATGACCATATCACTATTGGTTGTTTTTTAGGGTTAGCAGCACAATATTTCATGACTGAAGTTGACAATATCATGTTAAGCACTTGGAATTCCATCCTCTAGCGTTAGTGCACTGCACCACAAATGATGAACCCGAAGGTCTTATTGTTGGTCCGATCTTTCGATGATAACGATAAGTTCGGTAGGCGTCGCTCAACTCTCACGACCCTGGCTACGAACACGCAAGGCTCGAAACCACGCAATCGCTGAACTGCTCGACAAGCCATTATCAACCGTGCACGAATACCCGGATGACCTGACCACGAAGGTCGATTCCTGCATACACCGAAGAAGCACGCAAGAAAAAGATAAAACAATCTGAAATTACAAATAGGAATTGAAATATTGAATTGAGTTGGGATTTTGAAGCGGTATTATGGTTGGTCTAGTCGACACAAGCCAATACACGAAGTTGCAACAAGGCTAACTTTTAACTAAACAAAATCCAAGAAAACTAGAGGGGTGTGGCCTCCTTATATAGGGGAGGAAGAGCCACAAATCCAAAAGAAATAGCGGAGCGGGACTAAAACTCGTTGTTACTGTTCATGTAAACAGTAATCACGCCCCCAGGTGGGCCGTCGGCAAATGAGCCAAGTTCAGTATGATTACAAAGTCCAGATTGGCCCAAACAAGTGATATGACGTCTTCTTTTGATGATTGCGATCAGTCCAGAAGGAATTTGGAGGTGAGACCGAATCCGTTGGAAAGAGGACGAAATAAGCTTTCAATCAAATACTTGTGGACCTCAAACGGACTCTGTATGTGAAAGTTATGCCTGTTTTAAGTTGGAGTTGTCAGGCTGATTCCGGAGGCCGAACTGGATTCCAAAACAGGTCCAGCTCGAACTGCTTGCTTGTCTTGGACCAAAAGTGACATGGTGCTGTACATATACATATATATATATTTCATTATTAGGTAGCATCATATAGTTCATATAATATAAAGACACTACTAAAAATAAGCTCACCTGATAATTTATGTGAAGCGTACGAGCTCTTATACTTGGAATAGTAAGCATAGCAAATATGGTTGTATCCATAGGGGTCATGTCCTCATCATCCTCCCTTTCTTGAAAACAAAGCCGTTCTCGGCTTTTGATAAGCTGAAAATAGGGTAACAAAGAAGCCAAAGTGTATGCATGGTATATGTATATGTCATCTGTTTTAACGGTTCTTCGTTGTTGCACAATTAATGTTAGACGACAACAGCGATCATAAAAGATTATTGTATTATTAACCCAAGAGTAATCATATATGTGAATGATCAAAACAAAAGTTCTCACACAACAATTATTGCAACTAGTTTTGCAAATGTAAGTGAAGCGTTTATGCAATTCAAATATCTCAAGTTGTAAACTTGCAGTGGTAGAACATATGGGCAAATCTACAACTTTTGGAATCAAACAAAATTCATCCATATAATCAGATTTCAATCGAGGAATAGAAAATTCATCTAGCAATGGTGAAAAGATTTGTAAGTTCTTCCATAATTCAACATCTTCATTCAGATTGTCCATACTAGATGGTGCAATAAAAGGTGAATACATAGGCATAGAATGAGCACTAAATTTTATTTTACTCTCATATTGAACAAGATTTAGCACACAAGAATTGTTGTCCAAAACAGTAAGCTTCAATTCATCCATGTGATCACAAGTTATGCATATGCGATATACCAAAAATTGATTGTCTACACCATAATCTCCAATTAACTTAAAACAGTAGGTGTAAGTGCTAGAAGGAGAATTTAGATATGAAATTTTAGAAACTTTCTCCATAGCACATTCCAGACTAATGGGATCATTAAGCATGATATAACACAAAGCTTTAGCAGGATATTCTCTCCAATACTTTCTTATGTGTAATTAATTCAACATGTGCAAAATTATGAGAATTCAGATCAGCACATGGTTCGTTCAAGTCAACACAAGGAATATCAAAAGATTGCACCACTACAACAGGTATATACTCATAAGGTTGCTCTATGTCTTGCTGTAGCACTAAATCAGTACCTTTGTCATTATCATCCTCATCGACATCAGAGGTACCTCAAGCTTCTCCTCTATAAGATGCGCTAGATCATCGTTCATTTCTTCAAGCGTCTCGACGGTATCTGGAGATGGAGTAGGAGCCAAAACAATGTCAGCATTTTTAGTTACCTTAGGTTGCACCTCGCTTGTGACTGTGGGTGGTAGAGGTATAAAACGACGTTGTAATTTCTTCTTCATCTGCTCCCATGTGTACATGAAGTAGTACTCCAGATTCGACCACCAATGTTGAACATCACCGATCGAGTCTTTGTCCTTGCCATGGTCATCTTCTCATAAGGATCAAGGTCTTGTCTTTCAAAATAGCACTCCAACATATTAACCCATATAAAGTAGTCTAACGACGTACTCTCAGCGGTGAGTGGCAATATGTATGCAGGTAGTTGTTTCCCTTTGAGTTCAAATCTGCCCGTGATGACATCGTAATCTACCAACTTGAACAAACCTGTCATTGTTAGTAGAAAACAAGGAAACAAATCACAAGTATATGTTCCTATCAAATACGAGGTGGGGTTTATCAAGTCACACACACTCAAACTTATACCAAGTTCTTACAAGTTCTTACCAATACAGCAAGAAGGAAATGGTACAACCGGTGGCTGGTTCGTGTTACTCTCACTTGCGATTAGCCCAACGATGGCGAGGAACGACACCTACTGAGTTAGTAGGAAGTGGAGCTTGGAAGGCTTCAATATGGTAGCAAGGATCAGCAATAATCAAATCAGTTAATGCAAGTTGAAAGATTGTTCAAAGTACTAGCCAATGTTGCTGATCCTAGCCTAATCAAAGCTAGCTAATCAAAGCCCTATGCAGAGAAGTGTATGTACGCACACGTAATGATCAATGTGACTTGATGCAAGCAAGGGAAAACCTCACAACAAGTGCTAGGAAAGACGCCAGCCAAGTAATCAAACTTTTGTAAAGGGCATAAGATTGTTCGCACAACGTGGAGCACAAAAGACAGCAATATCGGCGCAATGCAAACAACCCTCTAGATTGAGCAGAAACAATAGCTAGTCTCAAACGATGAAAAAGCAAAGTTTTATATGGCTTATATATGCTTGTTTGAAATTTTTTGACGAGATCTACAACTTTGCAGTTGAGGCTAACTCCAAATTCTGAAAGGAAGATTGAAGGAAACAAAAACAGAAACCAAAAACTTACGACGCGAATTCAGGGCTGAAGATAACCGATTTTGGGGCACCTGGAGGGCAACAAGTGGCTTAGGTAGAAAAGATGCGCCTCGTCATTAGCTTCGAAATGAGCACAAGAACGTCAAAAACGGACACCGTATGCAAAAGTTATGCCCGTTTTATTGAAAGTGTCTCGAAAACGGAATCCTACTCGGACTCGAAACCGTCTCGGGTTCAAAATTTGAAACTGCTATATCTTTCAAACCCGTGGGGCAAACTTGCTGAAATTTTTTGTGAAAGCTTTTGGTTATATGTAGAAGGTCTCCACCAATTTTCATACACTTTTTTTCTTTTCGTTTTCTTTTTCTTCTTTTTTTCTCTCTACCGCGGCTTTTGTTTTCGCGGTTGCCTCTTTCTCCTTCTACTATTTGGTCGGCCCTAAGGTTTGCCGTAAGTCACAAATAACATCAATTCTCCCAAAAGATCACAGCAACCCTCTTTTTTCAGATGAGCAGCAATACGATTTTTCTATTTTTGGTGCGGATTAGAGGAGTTCTAACCCACGAATTTTCTATTTTAGATGTAGAAACTAATAAGCCTAAAAGAATGATCAAGCGACGCAAAGAAAACACGAGATGCAATTAGACAAAGACTAACTAGACAATAACTAGAACTAAAAATCAGCAACTAGACACGACGATGCAACCAATGATTCAACAAGCAAAAAAATCCGAAAAGAAAATTGTAATGGCTCAGATTGGTTCGGTATGGATGATAGATGCGAATTTTTTTAGGGCAATTTTCTGGACTCTAGGTATGAAAAATAAATCTACTACTAAGGGTACTGATTTCTCACCGAAGAATTGTAGCTCTGATACCACCTGATGAACCCGAAGGTCTTATTGTTGGCCCGATCTTTCGATAAGAATGATAAGTTCGGTAGGCGTCGCTCAACTCTCACGACCCTGGCTACGAATACGCAAGGCTCGAAACCACGCAATCGCTGAACTGCTCGACAAGTCGTTATCAACCGTGCACGAATACCTGGATGACCTGACCACGAAGGTCGATTCCTGCATACACCGAAGAAGCTCGCAAGAAAAAGATAAAACAATCTGAAATTACAAATAGGAATTGAAATATTGAATTAAGTTGGGATTTTGAAGCGGTATTATGGTTGGTCTAGTCGACACAAGCCAATACACGAAGTTGCAACAAGGCTAACTTTTAAATAAACAAAATCCAAGAAAACTAGAGGGGTGTGGCCTCCTTATATAGGGGAGGAAGAGCCACAAATCCAAAAGAAATAGTGGGGTGGGACTAAAACTCGTTGTTACTGTTCATATAAACAGTAACCACGCCCCCAGGTAGGCCGCCGACAAATGGACCAAGTTTAGTATGATTACAAAGCCCAGATTGGCCCAAACAAGTGATATGACATCTTCTTTTGATGATTGCGATCAGTCCAGAAGGAATTTGGAGGTGAGGCCGGATCCGTTGGAAAGAGGACGAAATAAGCTTTCAATCAAGTACTTGTGGACCTCAAACGGACTCTGTATGTGAAAGTTATGCCTGTTTTAAGTTGGTGTTGTCAGACTGATTCCGGAGGCCGAACTGGATTCCAAAACAGGTCCAGCTCGAACTGCTTGCTTGTCTTGGACCAAAAGTGATATGGTGCTGCACATATATATATTTCATTATTAGGTAGCATCATATAGTTCATATAATATAAAGACACTCCTAAAAACAAGCTCACCTGATAATTTATGTGAAGTGTACGAGCTCTTATACTTGGAATAGTAAGCATAGCAAATATGGTTTGTATCCATAGGGGTCATGTCCTCATCAACAAACTAGCAAATTCTAATCTTTACAATAATAAGAGCATCAAAACAGGTGGTCCTACTTGGTTTGGCACCATTATTTCAAAATGGATTAGAACATGTGATTTCCCCTGGATCTACACGTAACTAATTTCATGGACGTTAAGAATAAGAAAATTGACATGCTTACTTTAACATTTTTTAGTCAACAAAACAAAGTGAACTTTATTTGCTTCGCGGCGTTGACCAACAAGAATGATTACATGTTACAGGGAATCATCTATAAGTCTTCAAGTTTAACATGAATTTTTGTTCTTGAATGGCAAGAGGACGAATCTTTGGTTGTTGAATGAATCACTGTCAGACTGAAAGAAAACAGATAAACCTACTCAATACCAAAGCTTTCTCACTTAGCCTACTTGCCTTAAGAATGGCTCAGAACTTTACAAATCCAACTCTTTCGAGATGGGAAATCCCCAACTAATGCTTGACATCAATTTTTATGAAAAATCTAAAGGTGGAGTAGTCGATCTCCAAATTGCAGGAAAAGGAGCGGGACAAAGTTTTTCATTAAAAACTAAGATACTCGTACATCAATCGATCAAAACAACACAAAGCAATCATGATCACTTGGTAGATTCTTCATGCCTCATGTGCTTAAGCTTAGTATCATGATGCTAATAAGTAATACGAGCTTGGATAGCTATGGCAGGCTTGTAAGAGATGTAAACAATCGGTGCTTCCCTCTGTTTACCTTGGTAACAGTATGTGAATAATTAGAATAGGACGGGGTTAGGACCTCTCGCCTAGAGAGATCCTTCTGTTCGCGAATTATATTAGGGAAAATACCAATCGGTCGATGGATCAACCAAGGCATATGTAACATCTCAAAATTTGGTCTATTTTTGAAATTTTAAAAACAAAAATAACCATTTGAATTTTTCAAGCTTAATCTGAATTTTCATATGTCAAAAACAATTTAATTTGATTAATATCAAAATCAACTAAAACTATTTTATTTGGATTCTATGTACTTGGATATATTTTTCAGGATTTTCTAGAATTTTTCTGAGTGCATTTTCTATTTTCTAAGTTCTATTTGCATTTTTAGTATTTTCTAAAAAGAAAAAGTAATATTAATCTCAGAAAAGTTTCCGGGCCTAATCTACTTTCTTCCGGCCTGTTTCCATTTCTCCATCGCCAGCCCACTCTTGCTTTTTCTCCCGGCCTTTCTTTTCCCGAGTCGGCCCAGCCGAATTTCCTCCCGAGCGTTGCCTCAGCCGCAGCTTGGCCTGCTCCTTTTTTCTTCTCCCGCGTGCGCGAGAAGCCCAGCCAAGAGCCAGCCTCGGTCGTTTTTACTCCTTGGCCCGTTTATTTGTTGTGCGCCACCAAAGCCCAAAGCCGCCAGCTGTCACAGCCCCAACTAATTAAATGGAATTAATATGTAATTCACTAACCTGCATTATCAAATTCAAATCATTTCATAATATATTGTACTTGGAAAATCTAATTTGAGGTAAACATACACATCAAAATTCAATTTTTAATTCAAATCAGTGATAAAAAGTTGTGATCATCACCTGAAATCTATTTATTTAAATACTACACTAATTATCATGAATTAATATAATTTTTCCAAAATTTTTGGAACTAGTTGAACCTCATTAAAATTCAAACAACATTTGTAGACATACAACATGTTTGAATTTAAATATCACAAACTATATTATGAACAAGAGGGTTTTATAATTTTTATGGGAACTATATACTCCTGTGAACCCCACAAATTATTTCATGATTTTAGGAATTTTATTTCTATTTTTAAGCCCTTGGTCAAAGTGGTGAAAACATTTAAATTCTCATCAAACTCGATCAACCCGACTACTATTCCTCGGGCTCGAGTCCGACTCGGCGAGCCGACTCGCCCAACCGCCTAATTGCACCACGGCATTGCAACCCTTGGATCTTAGATCGACGCCCGGATCTTGCCACCGCTTGGGTAGTTTAAAACGACACCACTAATCTTGTCCGTCCGATCGCCATCCAACGGTCCCGATTAACATCGTGTCGCGTCACCTTGTGCCGACCGCCCGACCACCGGGCCGTGGCCTTCGCCCACCTCGCGCAGGCGCGCCGGATGCCGCAGCCACGCGCCGCGCCTCTCGCCTCCCGCCGTTGGCGAGCCGTTACTCTGCTAGCCACCGCCACATGCAACCACTCCGAGCCACCTCCTCTTCATGCCGCTCCATCCCCGCCAACGCACGAGCATAATACCCCTCAAGCCCTCCTTTTCCCTCACTCTTCCTCCTCGGCGGTGAGGAAGGGAAGCTCTCCGTGCTCCTCGCCGTGTAAGCTTCCTCCGCTTGGTTCGTCGTCCCCGTGATCGATGCCTTTCCCATTTTTGCTAATCTCGCTTCTTGCCTTTGCTTGTAGCCTCGGTTCACTTTCGTGCTCTAGCTCACGCCAAGAGCACGCCCCGAGAGCACCACCTCGTCATCTTCGTCTCCGGTGAGGTACTCGAACTTTCTTCGCACACATCGGGCCTTACAAGATGGTTATGAAAACCCTCAAACAATTTCATGAATACATGATGGTGTTCTTTGAATTGAAATTTGCCCTTTTCGGCCAAGGTCAAACTTTTCATCTCCCACCTTGTTTTGGTAAGCTTTTCTTCAATTCCTTAGGTCCTTATCATCTCCAAGGTATCCTTGAGCCGCCTTGACCATTCTTTGACCTTAGGATTGCTCCACCATCTCCTCCACGTGAAGCCGCGCCGCCACTTTCCTCTCCGGTACGGCGGTTTTCCGGTCAACTCCAGCCTTCTCCGAGCACCCTCCGAGCTCGTAGAATCCTACTAGTCCCTAGGAGCATAAGCATGTGTTCAATTGCTCGAGCACTTTCAAATCGGCATAGCTACTTTTGCCGTATTCGCATCGCCGCTCAACTCCGCTAGCCGCGTTGCTCGGGTCGACTCCGCCGAGATTACTTCCGATAGAAGCGCATTGCTATTCTACATCTTTACGCGCCCTTGGTCGGGCGGCGCCGTGGTGGCGAAATCGCCACGAGTCGCCGGTGAAGCGTAAGGGACAACCGCTGTCGCATTTCGGACAATGATCGTAGCAAATGATTACGAGTTAATGGCAATCATTAGTAATTAAACGTTGTCTTAAACCTCCTAACTCGCCGCTACTTGCGGCCCCACCACGTAAAAACAACACGCTTAGTAAACGTTGGAGCCACCGACGTGTGGGCCCAAAATTTAAACACGCATGATGTATTGGCGCCATTCCTTACACTTGATCGTTGTGGACCGTCCGATGCGACATCGACGGTCCATTGGTGGCTTTTCGAATTTCCGATTACGCTACGATCATGGGTCGCCGATCCGAATCTACGATCCGCATTCGCTGAGACATTCGGACCGCCCTATTGCACTTCGATCGGACCGTTGGATCTTGATCCAACGGCCGCGATCCTAGCTCGAGTTGTGCGTGTGTGCGCTCGCCGTGGTCCGACGAGCGGCTCGCTGGTCCAGAGTTGATCATGCGCTAGCGCCGCACTCACCGAGAAAAGTTGCAAATGTCTCAGAAATCCAAAACCCTTTTCTTACACATCAAAAATATGTATAACTTCTAAAATGCAGCACCTAAATCATTTTAACTCCAAATCGCACGAAACCACTTCGAAATTTTCACTTTTAGTAAAATTTATATTAAAATTAGTTTCATACGTGTCTCTGTAGCAGAGGGTTTTAATTGGAAATTTATTCATTAAAATCATTATCTCTACAATAGGAAATGGATCAAATCTTTAAAAATGCATAAGTAAATCTTGGAACCTCCAAAACAAGTGAGACCACTTTTGGTAATTTTCATTTTCAGTAAACTTAATTCTAAAATGGTCTCCACCTTACCTCTGTCACAGAAATTATTTTGGGAGAATATACTCCTTAACTCCATTATTTTTATATTATAAAAGGTCGATAACTTTGAAAATCAATAACTAAATCCTAAGAACTCCAAATGGGACAAACTCAACTATTCTGAACTTGTATTAATATTACCTATTTACCTATGTAATCCTTTACCCCACCACTGTTCTACAAATTTTGGCCAATTAATTAAATTACATGATTTGAGGTTTAATGAAACTCAAATTCAAACTAGCATAACTTCCAATTCATAACTCCAAATGGAATAATTCTTTTACCTAAATCCATTTAAAATCATGATCTAACTACTGTAGAAAAACCATGCATTTTTGAGTATTTTGGTTTTGAGTTGTTTTCTGATTTATTTGATGTTATAATTATATAGATCCGAGCATATTGACATCGACACTTACGCTATCGAGAGCGAGCAGCTACTATACCAGCAAGGCAAGCATCATTTGAACTTTCTTTTGCATCATATTTGATCCCGCTTTGGTTAAGATAGTGCAATGATAATTGCTTGCATGCTATTTTGATTATGTCAATATTTTTGTGATGTGTAGTTTAGATATGTCCTATGCTTGAGGTTAATCTTGAATTATGCCAACTCCTATATGCTTAAGATAGGATGTGTGAATTATGGGTTGTAGAATTGCTTAGCCATGCAAGTCTAGATACTAGAGTTCGATCGTCGGAATAACCCACGGTTTTGGGATACACACAACTCTTACTTTATGTTTTTACTTCAAATCTTTGTAGCTGTTTTATGAGTTAAATTTTGTTATTTTTAAATGAGATTTGGTCCGACAAGTGTTGGTTAGTGATGGTGCTTTGTGCACGAGCATTGGGTAAGTGGAAGGACTTGTCCGACAATTGAGGACCGAACTTTGGGTACCTATCGCTCAAGCAACACTCGTCCGCCACACGCGGGTTGGGAGCCGATAGTTAAGTAGGGGAGGGTTTTATTGTGTTAAGTCCTTGGTGGTGTAAGGGCATAGCGACCGTGAAATCCTATGTTCTTTGAGGAGCCGGTGTAATCCTTTATAGTGTGCAAGGGAGCACCAATTCTTTTGTTTTGATTGCATCAGATTTCCAATATAACTTGTGAGCCCCTAGCAAGTGCTATCGACGCTTGTACTAGGCAAGGAACCATCTCACAAGGGGGACTTAGCTCAATAGGGCTTTCTTGCTGAAAATGATCAGATCTTGATTTACCCGCCGGCATACCATAGGAAGTGTGCTATTTCGAGGCCTCCGGAGGCTTACGGGCTAATCAAGTCGTGTGGGTAAGTAGTACACCTGCAGGTATTAATCTATTCGAATAGCCGTGTTCACTGTTATGGACAACCGCTTGAAATTTGTGGTCGCCTATTGTTAGACTTTTAATTAAAATTGTGGTTGAACTTGGTATTCGCCATGAACGGGTTGTTCATGTGTTTAGTATACCAAAGTGGGCTGCCACTTTGGTCTTTGTATGATTCAATTGTTTATTATCAAATGCTTACTACATGTTTTACTTCTACTTCAAATCTGATTTTAAATGGGCACATGAAAACTAGTATGTGTAGGATGTTAATTGTTGCGCTTTTTCGCAAAACTAAACCAATATGAGCCATCCTTTGAATGACCCTTATGCATAACTATTTTTATTTGTGTAAGACTTGCGAGTACACTTGTACTCACCGGATGCTTGCCGGCCTTTTCAGTGAGGAAGGTTATGATTATGACGATCTCGCTAGTGTTGACTTGGGTGACACTAATGAGTAGTGTGTTGCCATTTAACCCCATCGGTTGTCGATGGGTGATGGGCATACCACCGCTGGTCTTTGCTTTATCTATTTAATTCATTGCTACTTGATACTCTACTTTAAATTTGGCCGGCCGGCCGCTTGTAATAAGTCAGACCTTAACTATTATGCAAGATGTCTTTTATCTCTTGTTGTATGCGTTGTATGGATGTAATCAACGTTGGATGAGAGTATGAGTATATTGGTCGTTGATCTTGGGAGCCAATATATGTCATACTGTTGTTGATGAATTCCCATTTAACTCACCAAGGGTAGTGCTTCAATCGAGGAGAATCGACAATCATGTAGTGCTCGCAAGGGAGCAACGCGCATGATCGTTGAGGCCCCAGATTCGCCAAGTCTCCCACTTGGATAGAGTTAAATTGAATTATTTATCGAGACCGTAATTATGTCCCTAAGACCTTGTCTAATCTCGGCCTTATGGAGATAATTACCGGGTCCCCACAAATACAGTATCGAGCCATACCGATTGTAGGTTAGAGGTAGCATCGGCGTTAGAGTTAGTAAGCCTTCTGAGTCAAAATATTTTGAAATTATCAAATTACTTTTTAAAGTTTAAGTTAAGAATATCTTTTATTCCTTATCCATCTCAAGATCTTTCTCTCCGATCCTATTTTGGTTTATGAAACTAACTTACCTTGCCTTCTTGCCTTTAGATGAACCCTCGCACCTTGTCCGAAACTCAAGTCAAGGAGTGGATGGATACCCGCGCTGCTACGAGACATGATGTGGAGGGCGAACTTCACATATCAGCCCACTTATTCCATCTACCGTGATCGAGGACCGTGAATGGAGGAATTTATGGCGAATAGATATCGTTGCTAGACAAGTTACTGGAGCATACCTACCGCTTCTGCGCGTGGTACTTGAGGCCATGGCGTTACAAAAAGTGGCTTTGGTGGCCATGAGTCGTCTTTCGCTACGACTGACGGAGTTAGCCCACCCCATATGATCACTTTTTCGATGCGCGACGCGCCGTGGACGTGAACTCGCTTGCTTAGATTCAGTTTGGGAGGACCCAAGTCGTGCGCATGGCGAGATTGGTTCACGTAATGGACCAAATGCATCGCCGCATGATGCATGAGTTATGGGAGACGCGTCGTCGCCTCATTATAGCTCAGAGCATTTACGACTTATGCATGACATGAGGCTCATTCGTCCGGATGTGTCAGTATGGCGCTAATGAGGTTTCACCGTACATTTCTGCGCCACGGACTATCGTCTTCCCAAGTAGGAGGCCATATCATCGGCGAGGATCCCCTTACGCCTCACCAACCCGGAGACCCGAAGACACAGATCCCTCGGATACCACCGCCGATGACTTTCCGGTGAACTTTGACCGAATAATATCTAGGTGTTAAAGGTGGAGCTCTATGTTTGAGCTTGTATCCTTAGGTTTATGTAATAGGGTAGTAGATGTCGAACCGTTATGTTTCATTTGCAAAAACTACTATTTCGCCAGATCTTAAGCTCGGGCGCTTATGTACGACGTTGTATCGATTCGGTTTTATGTTGATTAATGTTCGTGTTCCATTTGATGTTACAATTTTCTTGTTTTTGATATTATTTGTGCATGTACAGCCAAGTAATGGCTTTTGTCTTATTTACTAACCATCCTTGTCCAATACAGATGACAGACCAACTACGCGATCGAGCCCGCGCGCAGGCTCCCATCCCCATCTAGGGCACCACGCCTAGCACCTCCGAGCGATTTCTACGATCGGGCGGTCATCCCAACACCGTTCGGGCATGGCGAGCCCTCTCAGCACCGCCCCAAAGCAGGTGGATCGCCTCGAGGAGGTGCTCCTCCGCCGCCATCCATGGTCGAGTTTATGATGATGATTGAGCGCAACCGGATGGACCGCACCGGATGCTTGAGGCGATCGCGGCGCAACACCGCCCAGCCCCGTTCGACAGAGGGGCTGCCCGCACCGAAGCGCCCGGGGTCTCGCTGAGTTCAGCCGACCAACCTCCGACATTTGCGCGGCAAGGACCCGATGGAGGCAGAGGACCGGCTGCACAACATTGAGAAGAAGTCGAACATAGCGCAGTTGTACCGGGTTGAGAGAGTCTTGTTTGCCGCCTATCGGGCAGTGTGGCGAGCGCATGGTGGGATAGTTATTCCGCCATGCAGCCGCCGTCACGTCCCGACTTGGGACGAATTGAGGATGCGCTCCGGGAGGCCCATATATCGGAGGGAGTGCCGCTTATTAAGCAGCAGCTCCTGTTTTGAGAGAGGGAGGGGCGACCGCCATCGAGTACCGCATGACTTCAACTACTTGGCCGGTATGCTCGGACGACGCCTCGACAGACGCCGTCGCGAATAGATTCTTCCATGGGCTATCGAGGAGTTGCGGCTTGTTTTAGCCGCGCATGATTTCGTGGAGTTTCCAAAGATCTCGTCAACAAGGCGATAGTGGTGGAGCATGAGAGCATGACAAAGGATGAGTCGAGGAAGAGGAGGAAGGCCTTCCAGACGGCAGTTGGCGAGTGGCGCTTCCTGTGCCACGCCCAGACTACCTCAGCACTCGTGCCCCGCCTTCAAGACCGCCGAGGTCTCCGTGCACCTCCACGACCTTCTCCACCGGCAGCTCAAAGAAGACAATGGGGCCGAGACCACAGATCAAGGGCATACAAGCCCGGCGTCATTTGTTTCCATCAGGGCCGCGGGGCCACTATGCTTCGCAGATGCCTCGCCAAGCGCCGAGGATGCCCGGACGCACTCGCCCAAAGACCACCACTCACCCGGTGAGGCCACCGCCACCACCACGAGAGCAAGACCTACTCCACCCCAAAGATGCACGTGGTCGCGTCAACCACGCCTCGCCAGAGGAGGCGACAGACGCACCTGACGTCGTGCTAGGTACACTTCTTGTTAATTCATGTCCTGCATCCGTTCTATTTGATTCTGGAGCATCTCATTCATTTATTAAAAACGAGTATGCTGAAATTAACCAATTCAAGATACATACACTACACCCACCTTATCATATTCGGTCCCTGTGGTCGGTTTTCACGCCGATCAAGTCCGCAGGACGTAAAATTGAAATACAAAATGTTAACTTTTCAAAGAAACCTAATAGTGATAAGTTCAGTGGGCATCGATGTTATCTTAGGGATGGATTGGTTATCTAAGAATCAGGGGAAGATTGATTGTGCCCAACGGTCTATTTTAGTGACTAGCGAGGACGGCATCCGTGTAGTCTTTGCACCTTTAGTGGGTAGTTCTCACCTTTATGCCTTAGAGGTGAGTACCTCCTCAAGATAGAGGAGGTTCCAATGAGTGAGTGAGTATCCCGATGTGTTCCCCAAGAACTTCCTGCATGCCCCGACCGAGAGGTAGAGTTTGTCATTGAGCTTGCACCTGCACGCGCCCATCTCAAAAGGCCAGACGGATGCCGCCCAATGAGCTAGCTGAATTGAAAGAACAACTTAAGGGGTTGCAAGACAAGGGTTTCATCAGCCTAGCTCCTCGCCTTGGGATGCCCGGCTCTCTTTGTCAAGAAGAAAGACAAGAGTCTACGGATGTGTGTTGACTACCGTCCGTTGAATGAGGTCACCATCAAGAACAAGTATCCGCTCCCATGATCGATGACCTATTTGACCAGCTTAGTGGAGCTCGTGTGTTCTCCAAAATTGACTTGAGATTAGGCTACCATCAGATTAAAGTTAGAACCGAGGACATTCCAAGACCGCCTTTCTACTCGTTACGGTCAGACGTAGTACACGCCATGTCATTTGGTTTGACCAATGCCCAAACTTATTTCATGAACCTCATGAATTCGGTGTTCATGGAATACTTGGATCGGTTTGTAGTGGTTTTCATTGATGATATCCTTATCTACTCTAAGTCCGATCTTGAGCACGAGCAACACTTGAGACTAGTGTTAGAAAAGCTTCGCTAACCATCACCAGACGCCAAATTCAAAGCAAATGTGAGTTTTGGCTTGAGAGGTTAGTTTCTTGGGACATATCCTATCTAAGGGCGTGTCGCTGTTGATCCTAGTAAGGTACGAGATGTCCTTGAATGGAAGCAACCCAAGAGCGCCACCGACATTCGTAGTTTTCTTGGACTTATGGATACTACCGTAGGTTCATCAAGAATTTCTCAAAAATCGCAAGCCTATGACCCAACTTCTAAAGAAAGAAAAGAAATTTGAGTGGACAAGAATGCGAGCAAAGCTTCCAAACCACGAAGAATGCCCGACGAAGCTCCCGTGACTTGTTCTCGCTGCACATTCATAAGAGCTTTGATATCATCAGGATGCATCTCGCCATGGGCTCGGTTGTGTGCTTATGCAAGACGGCCGAGTGGTGGCCTACGATCGAGGCAATTGAGGCCCCATGAGGCCAATTATCCCACACACGACCCAGAGCTCGCAACAGTAGTTCATGCCTTGAAGATTTGGCGACATTACCTCATCGGTAATCGTTGTAGATCTACACCACCATAAAAGCCTTAAATATATTTTCACCCAAGCCGACCTGAACTTGAGACAAAGAAGATGGCTTGAGTTGATTAAAGATTACGATATGGGACTCCATTACCATCCAGGGAAGGCTAATGTCGTGGCCGACGCCTTGAGCAGAAAATCTCAATGCAACTGTTTGTCGGTAACTCCTTTTTCTGCAGGCTTATGTGCTGCATTGCAAGACCTACACCTGGAGATAGTTGAAGAAGGTTCGCTTGCAGCCCTCAGTGTGACTTGCACACTTGAGGACCAGATTAGAGAAGCCCAGAAAACTGATGCGGAAGTGGCTCAAATTTTAGAACTAATGAAACAAGGCAAGGCTAAATGTTTTAAGCAAGATGCACAAGGTACTCTATGGTTTGGAAACCGTATGGTGGTACCATTTGATCGCCACTTGAGAGAATTGATTCTCAAGGAGGCTCATAACTCCAAATTCTCTATCCACCCCGGAGTACAAAATGTATCAAGATTTGAAAAAGAAGTCGTGGTGGAGCCGAATGAAGCGCACGTTGTACAAGATGTGGCCGAAAGTGCGATCTATGTCAAAGAGTCAAGGTGAGAATTTGAAGCCACCGGCACTCTAGATCCCCGCCCATTCCCGCTGGAAATGGGAAGAAGTTGGCATGGATTTTATCACCCGCCTTCCTAGAACTAAAGTGGATTTGATTCTATATGGGTAATTGTGGACCGCTTGACTAAAGTTGCTCACTTCATTCCTGCCAAGACCATCTACCGTGGGGACAAGTTAGCGAGCTTTACATTGCAAGAATTGTTTGTCTCCACGGTGTTCCAAAGGTGATTGTTTGGATAGAGGTCCCCAATTCACCTCTCATTTCCGGGAATGCTTACATAAAGCAATGGGGATCAGTCTATCTTTTAGCTCCGCTACCACCCGCAAACAGATGGACAGATCGAGAGGGTAAACCAAGTTTTGGAAGACCTTCTCCGGGCTTGCGCATCGTCCTATGGCCGATAGTTGGGAAAAATGTTTACCGCTTATGGAGTTCTCCTACAACAACAAACTTCCAATCGAGCATTCAAATGTCACCCTTCAAGCATTGTATGGGAGAGCTTGTAGAACACCTTTGAACTGGTCCGGCGGAGAGGCCATTCTATGGCCCGACCTGGTGGAAGATGTCAAGAACAAGTTCGTGTCATTCGTGAACGACTTAGGCGGCTCAATCACGCCGAAGTCTTATGCCTACCGCCGCCGCCGCGAGTTGAGTTTCGAAGTGGACGATCATGTTTATCTTAAAGTCTCTCCTATGAAAGGAGTTCGTCGTTTCCAAATCAAAGGTAAATTAGCACCTCGCTATATTGGACCCTTCCGTATTCTAGCTAAGTTGGGATCGGTGGCATACCAGTTGGAATTGCCACCATCACTCTCAGACGTGCATAACGTCTTCCATGTCTCCCAACTCAAGAAATGTCTTCGAGTCCCAACGGAAGCGACCGAGTTGGATAAACTCGACTTGCAACCCGATCTATCTTATCGAGAGAGCCCGATTCGTATCCTTGAGGAAACCGAGCGTAAGACTAGGAATCGTGACATCAAGTTCGTCAAGGTCCAATGGAGCAACCACACGGAAGATGAAGCGACTTGGGAACGTGAAGACCGGATGCGAGCAGCATATCCAGAACTCTTCTCTGCATGAAGTGCCTTCGTATCAAGAAAGGAAAGGTAAAACATATTAATGTAAATTATAACCTGTCAACACTATCTTTGAAGGAAATCAAGACAACATAAATTATAACTTCTAATGAAAACTTTCTAATTCTTCTCCACCCAGATCTCGGGTCGAGATCTTTTGTAAGGGGGGGGGAGGTTTGTCACAGCCCCAACTAATTAAATGGAATTAATATGTAATTCACTAACCTGCATTATCAAATTCAAATCATTTCATAATATATTGTACTTGGAAAATCTAATTTGAGGTAAACATACACATCAAAATTCAATTTTTAATTCAAATCAGTGATAAAAAGTTGTGATCATCATCTGAAATCTATTTATTTAAATACTACACTAATTATCATGAATTAATATAATTTTTCCAAAATTTTTGGAACTAGTTGAACCTCATTAAAATTCAAACAACATTTGTAGACATATAACATGTTTGAATTTAAATATCACAAACTATATTATGAACAGTAGGGTTTTATAATTTTTTATGGGAACTATATACTCCCAGGAACCCTCACCAATTATTTCATGATTTTAGGAATTTTATTTCTATTTTTAAGCCCTTGGTCAAAGTGGTGAAAACATTTAAATTCTCAGTCAAACTTAGACCGAACCCGGCTACTATTCCTCTGCTCGAGTCCGACTGCATGAGCCGACTCGCCCAACCGCCTAATTGCACCACGGCATTGCAACCCTTGGATCTTAGATCGACGCCCGCATCTTGCCACCGCTTGGGTAGTTTAAACGACACCACTAATCTTGTCCGTCCGATCGCCATCCAACGGTCCCGATTTAACACTGTGTCGCGTCACATCGGGCCTTCGTCCACCTCGCGCAGGGCGCGCTAAGATGCCGCAGGCCACGCGGCCGCGCCTCTCTGCTCCCGGCCGTTGGCGAGCCGTTACTCCGTTAGCCACCGCCACATGCAACCACTCCGAGCCACCTCTCTTCACACCGCCCATCCCCGCGCAACGCACGAGCATAATACCCTCAAGCCCTCCTTTTCCCTCACTCTTCCTCTCGGCCGAGGAAGGGGAGGCTCTCCGTGCTCCTCGCCGTGTAAGCTTCCTCCGCTGGTTCCCGGCCGTCCTCGTGATCGATGCCTTTCCCATTTTTGCTAATCTCGGTTCTTGCCTTTGCTTGTAGCCTCTGGTTCACTTTCGTGCTCTAGCTCACGCCAAGAGCACGCCCCGAGAGCACCACCTCGCCATCTTCGCCTCCGGTGAGGTAGTCGAACTTTCTTTCGCACACATCGGCCTACAAAGATGGTTATGAAAACCCTCAAACAATTTCATGAATACATGACAGGTGTTGCTTGAATTGAAATTTGCCCCTTTTCGGCGAAGCTCAAACTTTTCATCTCCCACCTTGTTTTGGTAAGCTTTTCTTCAATTCCTTAGGTCCTTATCATCTCCAAGGTATCCTTGAGTCGCCTTGACCATTCTTTGACCATAGGATTGCTCCGGCCATCTCCTCCACGTGAAGCCGTCGCCGCTACTTTCTTCTCCAAGTAGGCGTTTTCCCATCAACTCCGCCTTCTCCGAGCACCCTCCGAGCTCGTGTAGAATCCTACTAGTCCCTAGGAGCATAAGCATGTGTTCAATTGCTCGAGCACTTTCAAATCGGCATAGCTACTTTTGCCGTATTCGCATCGCCGCTCAACTCCGCTAGCCATTGCTCGGGTCGACTCATCGCCGAGATTACTCCGATAGAAGCGCATTGCTATTCTACATCTTTACCGCCCTTATCGGGCGCCGCCGTGGTCGTAAATCGCCGCGAGTCGCGGTGAAGCGCTTGGGACAACCGTTGTCGCATTTGACAATGATCGAGCAAATGATTACGAGTTAATGGCAATCATTAGTAATTAAACGTTGTCTTAAACCTCCTAACTCGCCGCTACTTGGCGGCCCCACCACGTAAAACAACACGCTTAGTAAAACGTTGGAGCCACCGACGGTGGGCCCAAAATTTAAACATGTGCGATGTATTGGCGCCATTCCTTACACTTGATCGCTGGACCGTCCGATGCGACATCGACGGTCCAGATTGGTGGCTTTTCGAATTTCCGATTACGCTACGATCATGGGCCGTCGATCCGAATCTACGATCCGATTCGTTGAGACATTCGACCGCCCTATTGCACTTCGATCGTGGACCGTTGGATCTTGATCCAACGCCTCGCGATCCTAGCTCGAGTTGTGCGTGTGTGCGCCGCCGCCGGGCCGACGAGCGGGCCTGGCTGGTCCGTCTGATCGCGGCTAGCGCCGCACTCGTGAGAAAAGTTGCAAATGTCTCAAAATCCGAAAACCCTTTTCTTACACACTAAAAATATGTATAACTTCTAAAATGCATAACTAAATCATTTTAACTCCAAATCGCACGAAACCACTTCTGGAAATTTTCACTTTTAGTAAAATTTATATTAAAATTAGTTTCATACGTGTCTCTGTAGCAGAGGGTTTTAATTGGAAATTTATTCATTAAAATCATTATCTCTACAATAGGAAATGGATCAAATCTTTAAAAATGCATAAGTAAATCTTGGAACCTCCAAAAAAACAGTGAGACCACTTTTGGTAATTTTCATTTTCAGTAAACTTAATCCTAAAATGGTCTCCACCTTACCTCTGTCACAGAAATTATTTTGGGAGAATATACTCCTTAACTCCATTATTTTTATATTATAAAAGGCTGATAACTTTGAAAATCAATAACTAAATCCTAAGAACTCCAAATGGGACAAACTCAACTATTCTGAACTTGTATTAATATTACCTATTTACCTATGTAATCCTTTACCCCACCACTGTTCTACAAATTTTGGCCAATTAATTAAATTACATGATTTGAGGTTTAATGAAACCTGAAATTCAAACTAGCATAACTTCCAATTCATAACTCCAAATGGAATAATTCTTTTACCTAAATCCATTTAAAATCATGATCTAACTACTGTAGAAAAACCATGCATTTTTGAGTATTTTGGTTTTGAGTTGTTTTCTGTATTTATTTGATGTTATAATTATATAGATCCCGAGCATATTGACATCGACACTTACGCCACTCGAGAGCGAGCAGCTACTATACCAGCAAGGCAAGCATCATTTGAACTTTCTTTTGCATCATATTTGATCCCGCTTTGGTTAAGATAGTGCAATGATAATTGCTTGCATGCTATTTTGATTATGTCAATATTTTTGTGATGTGTAGTTTAGATATGTCCTATGCTTGAGGTTAATCTTGAATTATGCCAACTCCTATATGCTTAAGATAGGATGTGTGAATTATGGGTTGTAGAATTGCTTAGCCATGCAAGTCTAGATACGGTAGTTCGATCGTCAGGAATAACCCGACGGTTTTGGGATACACACAACTCTTACTTTATGTTTTTACTTCAGATCTTTGTAGCTGTTTTATGAGTTAAATTTTGTTATTTTTAAATGAGATTTGGTCCGACAAGTGTTGGTTAGTGATGGTGCTTTGTGCACGAGCATTGGGTAAGTGGAAGGACTTGTCCGACAATTGAGGACCGAACTTTGGGTACCTATCGCTCAAGCAACACTCGTGCCGCCACACGCGGTTGGGAGCCGATAGTTAAGTAGGGGAGGGTTTTATTGTGTTAAGTCCTTGGTGGTGTAAGGGGCATAGCGACCGTGAAATCCTATGTTCTTTGAGGAGCCTGTAATCCTTTATAGTGTGCAAGGGAGCACCAATTCTTTTGTTTTGATTGCATCGGATTTCCAATATAACTTGTGAGCCCCTAGCAAGTGCTATCGACGCTTGTACTAGGCAAGGAACCATCTCACAAGGGGACTTAGCTCAATAGGGCTTTCTTGTTTGAAAATGATCAGTATCTTGATTTACCCGCCGGCATACCATAGGAAGTGTGCTATTTCGCAGGCCTCGGAGGCTTACGGGCTAATCAAGTCGTGTGGGTAAAGTAGTACACCCTCCAGGTATTAATCTATTCGAATAGCCGTGTTCACTGCTATGGACAACCGCTTGAAATTTGTGGTCGCCTATTGTTAGACTTTAATTAAAATTGTGGTTGAACTTGGTATTCGCCATGAACGGGTTGTTCATGTAGTTTAGTATACCAAAGTGGGCTGCCACTTTGGTCTTTGTATGATTCAATTGTTTATTATCAAATGCTTACTACATGTTTTACTTCTACTTCAAATCTGATTTTAAATGGGCACATGAAAACTAGTATGTGTAGGATGTTAATTGTTGCGTCTTTTCGCAAAACTAAACCAATATGAGCCATCCTTTGAATGACCCTTATGCATAACTATTTTTATTTGTGTAAGACTTGCGAGTACACTTGTACTCACCTGATGCTTGCCGCCTTTTCGTGTGAGGAAGGTTATGATTATGACGATCTCGCTAGTGTTGACTTGGGTGACACTAATGAGTAGTGTGTTGCCATTTAACCCCCATCGGTTGTCGATGGGTGATGGGCATACCACTGCTGGTCTTTTGCTTTATCTATTTAATTCACCGCTACTTGATACTCTACTTTAAATTTGGCCGGCCGCCGCTTGTAATAAGCTATAGACCTTAACTATTATGCAGATGTCTTTTTCTCTTGTTGTATGCGTTGTATGGATGTAATCAACGTTGGATGAGAGTATGAGTATATTGGTCGTTGATCTTGGGAGCCAATATATGTCATACTCGTTGTTGATGAATTCCCATTTAACTCACCAAGGGTAGTGCTTCGAATCGAGGGAGAATCGACAATCATGTAGTGCTCGCAAGGGAGCAGCGCGCATGATCGTTGAGGCCCCAATATTCGGCTAAGTCTCCCACTTGGATAGAGTTAAATTGGAATTCATTTACCGGAGACCCGTAATTATGTCCCTAAGACCTTGTCTAATCTCGGTCTTATGGAGATAATTACCGGGGTCCCCACACCAGCCTATCTTTCTTTCCCCATGCGCCAGCGGCCCGCTTCTTTCTTTTTCTTTTGTTTCCCTGCCTTGTGGCCCTAGCCTCATCTTTTGGCCGTTGTCTTCGACCCGGAGTTTTCCCTTTCCATCTCGTGTCCGAACCAAACGTCGTAGTCGAGCCGACCTCCTCTTGAACTCCTCCCTCTCCAACCCTATTTAAAGAGCTGACCGCGTCAATCTCTTCGCCTTGTTCTCCTTCCCCGAAACCCTAAATCCTCCCCACCAAATTCGATCTCGTTGCATTAGATTTCATCTCGGACCGATCGCCGCTGAAGCTTAAGTTCGTCGGAATTCTTCATCGTTCTTGCTCCTCGGTCCAAGCCACCACCGCCATTGGGATCGCCTTATCGTGAGCTTTTCCGTGCTTGCATCATCTTCGACTGAGCGTCTTTGAATCGCCATCGCCAATCCGACCGCGCCGCCATCATTCTGATCTAACCCTCGGTGAGGCTCATGTCCTTCTGAGCGCGTCATCCCATGCTTTTTGTTCCACTCATCCAACCCCATCCCTCTCTTTGGTTCTCTGCCGCCTAATTGCCGCCACTTGGTTTCTTCTCCGACACCGGTCAACTTCGATGCACCGCCGTTCCAATCACCTCTCGGCCACCCGCTTGTGTCCTTGTGATCCTCGAGCCATCGCCATCCCGATGCTCATTTCGTTTGCTGCGGGCGCCATTGATTTACCGTTTCCGCCGTCAACCGTGAGCACTCCACCGCCAAAACCGCCACCGTTGCCGCCTCATCGCTGGCATTGCTGCGCCGTTGCCACCCAGAGCATCCTCTCATCATGGAGTTTCCGTTACAATTCCTTTAATCTTGAAATTCTGGTTCGTCATTTTATGTGAATCTTTTAGACTTCATATCTCTTCCATCCGAACTCCGATTGAGTCCATTCGAATTTTTAAATTCATCTAAATTCAAGATCTATTTATTTAAGATTTTTATTTAATTTTTAGAGTTTATTTTCTCTCTATTATTTATTTATTTGGTTTATTTACCATGTTTACGAGTAGACGTTGATACTTCAGAAAGTTTTGAGCAAGGAGGAGTTTACCAAGATCAAGATCAATCCCAAGATTTATTCTAAAGCAAGTCATGGTCCTTTGATCATATTGAACCTATGATTTCAAAAGTATATTATTTTATACAACTGTATGCTATCTTTATACAAACTGTTTTAGGATTAGCTATTACCTGTTGTCATTATGCCTCCATTGTTCATTTGAATGCCATGAATTCTTTGTCTCCTTAGTATGGATAATGTTAGTTGGACATATCTGTATCACCAATATGGGTATTGTATTGATGCTTAGTTCAGCTTAGTTACGATGGATTCATCATCACATGTGTCATAATGATTAATCTTGATTTAATAAAATATAGAATTGTGGTGGTTAGCCACTGTTGATAAAATTTGGGTACCATGATAGGGTATGTCATTGGTCTTAGTTATACAAAATGATTTTCGATCGAGCGAGTGGATGGTGAATTGAGGGTGTGGGTTTAGCACATTTTGGTTGTGGAAAGATCACCCGAGTAACTTGTCAAGAACTTAATCTTGTGCGTCATTGAACTAGGCCTTAACCGTACAACCATATGTCTGATGGGATAGGCTTGGCTAACTAATTAGCAATGTCTTAATTTCGGTTCTGTCGTGGAAAACGTGGGTTATGGGAAACGTATACTCACGGTGGCGTAAGAGGGGGAGCCCTGTCTGGTCAGAAAGACATTCAGTGTTGAAACCTTAGCAGACAGAATTAGGTTAAGAAGGAGCTTTGTAAAAGCCTTGTGATGATCACTTAAGTCGCACACCTAAAAAAGCGTGGTCAGACTCTTTGAGTTGATTAATCTCTTGTGGGTCAAGCTGTATAACTTCTGCAGAGTGCAAAATTATTCGAATAACCATGTCCGCAGTTATGGACGTGCTCGGGAAAGTCGGAGTGTGAATGGGAAGTTCACTTGATGAATACAATGTTCGTTTGGTGAATATATAGGTCATTCATTAGGCGGTTTGTCTTGGGAAGTGGATGGGTAGTTCACTGGTTGTTTCAAAGAAATTGTTTATTTATTTACAATTATTTTCAATTACGCACTTCAATCTGTCTATTGTATTTATCATCAATGCTGCTTTCTGCAAAAGAACCATATAGCTAACATTTTTTTCAAGCTTTGCATGAATACTATTTGCATACATTTCCCCACGACTTGCTGAGTGCTTTATGTACTCACGGCTTATGCCATTGTTGATCAGTTGAAGAGTATCAAGCTGCACAAGAGTTCTTCGCCCAGGAGGACCATGAAGGTTTTGTGGATTAGGATACGTTCTCCACTCGATTGTCTGTGGGCATGTTGATTGACCATTTCAAGAATTTTATTTTGCTACAAGAGTTTATTGTTTCTTTAGCCTTATGTGGCAAGTTAAGTAAACGTTGACTATAAGGTCCCGTTATTATTATTATTTGTTATTTTGTGATCTTTTTAGTTAAATCGAATAAATAGATGGTATTTCATCACTATTTCCTATGTGAGCTAGTTACTGATCTGGGACTAGTTCGGAATACACAGAGGGTCCTGAAATGCATTTTTGGGTCCCGACAGCATACATATGTACCAAGACATCAGGCCGGATCTGGGATCGAGATCTCCCTAACTCCAACACAACAAATCGGGGGAAAAGGGAGGAGGAAGCTACTTACTCAGCGACTAGGCTTAGGCGTCACAGAGGAGGCTGCCCGCTGCTCGCATCCGTCTCCGGTGGAGAGAGAGGGCTTGCTACCCCACAAAACGAGAGCCAAAGGAGGAGGAGGAGGGTGCTGATGGAGGCGGGGTACCCGATCTTTCGATGAGATTGGTAACTATCGATTTTGGTGGAGGTGACTCTCGCGATCTGACTACAACCGTACGACGAAGCTTGCGCCTTAGCAATCGTTGAACCAACTCCGAGATGTTATTAACCGTGCTAGAAGCGCGATCAATCAACACGAGGTTCAATTCCCGCGAGCAATCAAGAACTAGCAAGAATAAAATATAGGTAACTGATATTGCGAATAAGAATGTAGCGAGATGGTATTGAAAATCAAAGGTGGATCCCGGTCGTCTTGACAGTGGTCGTCCGACACAACTGAAGAACAGAAGTTTGCACAATGGCTAAACCTAAACTCAACGAAATCCGAGTTATGGCCAGGGGAACGGCGGCTCCTATATGGGAATACGACCAGGGGTGGTAGCGAGGGAAGTAGACGCACGCCCCTAGGGTTACAAGGCCCATGGGCCCAAGAGGAGGTGGCGCAGCACCCTTTTTGACTCGGACAAAAAAATAGATGTGAATTGTTTTGTTTATTGTGGCCGGCTCGGTTGGAATTTGAAGCTGAGGTTAGATCCATTAAAAAGTAGACTTGGTAAGCTTTCAATGAAGTCCAAGAACGTCTCAAACGGAGTCCGTATGAAGAAGTTACGTCCGTTTGAACTTAGTGCTGTTGCAGCAGTCCGAACTCGAATCCAGAACGAGCCCAACTCGAATTCTTGCTTGGCTCGGACCCAAAGTGATGTGATGACCTCCATTATGCCTCCTATGCTTGTCCATGACTCCACATACCTCTCCTTGGTCCTTTCCCATATTCCTAAGCACAATTAAATCACTTGCATTAGGTAGCGATCTATTCTCGAATATATAAACCTATGAACGAATTCACCTGGTGATTAATTTGGTGAGCACGAGCTCGAGTAATTGGTCTTTGTAACATTTGTTGTGGATCACCGTGTGTGTAGACGCGGTTGTATCCAAGTTAGGGATGTCCTCATCATCCTCCTCTTCTTGCATTTGAGTCGCCCTCGACTCAAGCTCATCCTCCGCTCCCAAGTATGGCTTCAAATCTGCAATGTTAAATGTGGAACTAACCCCAAAATCTGCAGCGTGTCAAGTTTGTATGCATCATCATTAACCTTTTCTAATACTTTAAAAGGACCATCACTGAGGCATCAATTTTGACTTTCTCAATTCAGGGAACCTATCTTTTCTCAAGTGCAACCAAACAAGATCTCCGGTTCAAAAGTTAAATATTTTCTCCCGACTACCAAAGAAGTTTATATTTAGCATTCATGCGCTCTATATTCTCCTTAGTTGTCTCATGCATTTTTAAAATCAATTCAGCATGTTGTTTAGCATCAAAGTTAAATTTATCTGAAGATGGAATAGGCATTCAATCAATAGGAGCACGAGGAACAAAACCATAAACAACTTCAAAAGGGCACATCTTTGTAGTAGAATGCAATGAACGATTATAAGCAAACTCAATATGAGGTAAGTATTCTCCCCACATTTTTAAATTCTTTTTTAACACAGCCCTAAGCATTGTAGATAAAGTTCTATTCACAACTTCAGTTTGTCCATCAGTTTGGGGATGACAAGTAGTAGAAAATAGCAACTTAGTCCCCAATTTAGCCCATAAAGTTCTACAAAAATGGCTAAGGAATTTAGCATCACGATCTGAAACTATAGTATTAGGCACACCATGCAATCGAACAACTTCACGAAAAAATAAATCAGCAATATTGGCAGAATCATTGCTCTTATGACATGGTATAAAGTGAGCCATCTTAGAAAATCTATCAACAACCACAAATATACTATCGCTCCCCTTCTTTATTCTAGGCAATCCTAAAACAAAGTCCATCGAAATATCTTCCCACTAACACCGAACCGGTAGAGGTATGTATAAACCATGAGGATTAAGTCGTGACTTAGCTCTTTGACATGTAGTGCAGCGAGCAACGTAGCGCTTGACGCCCCGCCTCATCTTTGGCCAAAAGAAATGATCGCAAGTATATGCTCCGCTTTCTTCACGCCAGTGTCCCATCAGCCCGCCTCCATGCGCTCTCGTAACAACAACAAACGAACGGAGCTAGCTGGAATGCATAGCTTGTTAGCTCTAAACACAAACCCATCATTAATAACAAATTTGTTCCACGTTTTCCTTCTTTACAATTCAACAATATATCTGTAAAATCAAGATCATGCACATATTGCTCTTTAATAGTCTCGAATCCAAAAATTTTGAAGTCAAGTTGTAAAAGCATGGTATATCTCCTAGACAAAGCATCGCCTATAACGTTCTCCTTTCCTTCTTGTGTTTTATGACATAAGAAAAGACTCAATAAATTCAACCCACTTTGCATGTCTACGTTCAATTTACTTTGACTTGAATATGCTTTAAAGATTCATGATCGAATGTATAACAAATTCTTTGGGCCATAAATTATGTTGCCAAGTTTCCAAAGTTCAAATAGTGCATATAATTCCTTATCATAAGTAGAATAGTTCAAACTAGGCCCACTCAATTTCTCATCAAGTATGTTATAGGTTTATCTTCTTGTAGCAATACACCACCTAGACCAATTCCACTCGCATCACATTCTAGTTCAAAAGTCTTATTAAAGTCAGGGAGTTGGAGTAGTGGTGCATGTGTTAACTTATCTTTCAATGTGGTGAAGGCGTTCTCCTGTGCGGCGCTCCAAATAAATAGCACACCCTTCTTGGTGAGCTCATTCAATGGTGCAATGATGGTGCTAAAATCCTTCACGGCAAGGTAGAATCCAAGAAGTCCTAAAAACTTGCACTGTGTGACCGTGTTAGAGTCGCCAACTCAGATTGCTTCAATCTTGGCTTGATCAACTTCAATTCCCGTGGAGTAACAACATAGCCAAGAAACGCGACTGATCGTGCAAAGGTGCACTTATCAAGGTTACCAAATAAATGTGCATCACGTAAAGCATTAAAAATAACACGTAAATGGTCAAGATGTTCTTCTAAGGATTTGTCAGATATCAATATGTCATCAAAATAAACCACCACAAACCTACCGATGAAAGCACGTAAAACCTCGTTCATTAGTCTCATGAAGGTGCTAGGTGAATTAGTTAATCCAAAAGGCATTACTAACCACTCATATAACCCGAACTTAGTTTTAAATGCGGTTTTCCATTCATCGCCTAATTTCATACGAATTTGATGTTATCCACTACGCAAATCAACCTTAGAGAAAACAATAGAGCCACTCAATTCATCAAACATATCATCTAACCTAGGAATAGGATGACGATACCTAATGGTGATATTATTAATTGCTCTACAATCTACACACATGCGCCATGATCCATCTTTCTTAGGCACTAAAATGACCGGAACAACACAAGGACTAAGAGATTCACGCACATACCCTTTAACAAGCAATTCTTGAACTTGGCGCTGAATTTCTTTAGTTTCTTCTGGATTGGTCCTATATGGTGCACGGTTGGGTAGTGATACGCCGGGAATTAAATCAATTTGATGCTCAATCCCTTGAAGCGGTGGCAACCCCGGCGGTATGTCCTTCGGAAAGACATCGTTGTACTCTTACAAAATGTTAGTGACAGCAGGAGGCAAAGAAGAAGATGTATCCTCAAACGAAAACAAAGCTTCTTTGCAAACTAATGCATAGCAAATGAATTACTAGCATCCAGCCTACCATATCGATTTGGTAGCAAGAAAACTAGCACCTTTCAATTTAATTTATTTATTCTTCACATGAGTAGATTTATGTTCTTTCTTTTATGTTGCTCAAGTTCTTTTGCTACAATCTGATTTTCGCCTTAGCATTCTCCCGATTCTTCTCTCTACTAGCTCTAGCAAGTTCATCCTCAACAATTTGTTCAGAGTCATAGGATGCATCACCATTTTCTTTCCCTTGAACATGAGAGAGTATTGATTATTCCTACCATGATGCACACAATCAATATCGATTGCTAAGGTCGCCCTAATAACAATGAACAAGCTTACATAGGAACAACATCGCAATCAACATAATCATGGTATGAACCCATAGAAAAGTTTACTCTCACCATTCGTGTTACCTTCAACTTACCACTGTTGTTGAACCATTGAATATGGTATGGGTGGGGATGAGGGTTGGTCGGCAAAGCAAGCTTCTCCACCATATCCATACTCGCCAAATTTTTGCAACTCCCACCATCAATAATTATGTGAATCAAACGTTCCTTGACAACGCCCTTGATTTGAAACAAATTATGGCGCTGATTTTGCTCGGCACGAGAAACTTGTGCACTTAGTACGCGTTGCACTATAATGCTTAAATACTTGTCGGCATCTTCGGCGCCAACATGTTTCTTCTCATGATCAGATTCATCATCAAGTCCTGCAGGGTCAGTTGCAAGTATAGCATATGTTTCATCATCAAAATCACTAGCAGAGGAATACCTGCCATCATCGCGTATGATCAGTACGCGCTTGTTTGGACAATCCCGCATCATGTGTCCATAGCCTTTGCACCGATGGCATTGAATTTACTTAGTTCGCCCCGTCAAGTAATCAAGAGGAGGTTTTGCGACGCCAGGTGCTGATTTGTTGCTTCGTAAACTCGTGGTGCCGATTTGAAGTAGCAGGCGCGCTTGTTGAAGGGTGGCGGTGGGGTGCACCGATGGCCGGCGCAGAGGTGCGTGGTGTCCATGAGTTTGTGCGACTGCGTAAGAGTTAGATCGTGTCCTCGTCCTCGCGCCCTCGCACTTCACGCTCAGCTTTGTAAGCAAGATGAAACAATCTAGTAATGGAGTTGTATTCTTTATAATCAAGGATGTCTTGAATTTCGATTCAACCTCCCAAAACCCTAGCCATTGATGCCTCCTCATTCTCATCTAAACCACAACGCAACATACCAATTTGTAATTTTGATAGTAGTCTTCCACTGACTTTGTACCTTGTCTTAAGCGTTGTAATTTATTTAACAAATCACGAGCATAATATGAGGGAACAAATCGATGCCGCATAAGCAATTTTAAAGCCTCCCAAGTGTTAGGTTTGTTATTGGGATGTTAACGGCAATGTTCTTTCCACCAAATAGAAGCAAAATCAAGAAATTCACTAGTAGCACTCTAACTCGCCTAATCTCAGAACTTCATAGCAAGCAAATTTTTGATCAACACTAGTTCCCAATTAAGATAACCATCGTGATCATATTTACCATTAAAAGAGGGAATAGTGAATTTAACTTTAGCAAAAGAATCATCATGGTCACATACTTCACGCCGTGGGGATCTCATCGCATACCTTGTTCGGTTAAAACGCAACTATCGATGAGCTCGATCGTTGTTATTATTACCCATGTTATTGGCCCTGCATCGATCACATAGTCGATTCATCTTGTCCTCTACCACCGCAGAGGGGAACAACAAAGGATGCATGGGTCATCTCGCCAAGGCGCCATAATACCGCCAAAGAAGTGTTAGTGACGCTTGCGCTCTCCATCGCGCGCAGCGTGGCGCTTGTCTCAATTTGGGCACCTCGTTGAGCAAGTCGCTCATTTGTGACCCCGACATCTTCCTCAAGACCCTCCGCACGAAGGTTCATGAGGCGCCAAAAATGTTGTACGATTCCTTCGCACGAGGAGTATGAAATGTATCTTCATCCGAATGCTCTCAGAACCCGCCATTGTTAGCAAATCACAAGTATATATCCCTAACAACTACTAGGATGTGGTGGTTCAAAAGTCGCCACACTCAAGCCTTCTATCGAATTCTTACCAATTTTACCAAGCAAACAGGGTTATCGGCAACCAGCGTGTCAATGTATCTCGAAGATTGATGGAGCGATTGCCTGTGAAGTTCACCTGCATAGCTTGTAGAAAAGGTGTAGCTGGAAGGCTCAAGTATGGTAGCAATGGATTAGCAACTATCAAATTAGAGAAAGCAAGTGAAAAATCGCTCAACGCCGGTTAGTGCGGGTCCTAGGCTAGACCGCATTGTAGACGCGAGCCTAGAATGTAAACGAAAGCACGATGCAAGAGAAGCTCGAAAAGGATGCCGTCTTCACGGGAACCTTAGAATCACTTACAAAAGGGCTCTATCAATTTTGAGCAAATTTTGAGAAACTATTTTTCGCTCTTTTTGCTCCTCTTTTTTTTTTTTTTTTTTTTTTTTTTTTTTTTGCAAATGTGCACCTCACTCAAAACTCTTCAAAGTCCTCTTCCAGGCCTAGGGAGGTATATGGGTCACAAACTTTTTCTATAAAGTAGAGGTACAAAGGTAATTAAAAGATACTCTCTCTCTCTCTAAACTTTGATTTTTTTTTATCGCGCTGTCAAGTCGATGAATCTTATGTTTCCTTTTGGCAAGATTTAAAATAACCTCTCTTTTTTTTCTTTTTTTTCTCTCTTTTTTTTTCTCTGTCACAAACCGAAACGAACTTTTGTTCTTGGTTAGGGTTTCCCTTAGTGTGGCGGTGGCAGGAGGATGGTGGCTACGGTAGGACGCAACAAGGGATGGTGGCAGCGCTGGTGGTCGCAGCAACGGCTCTAGTGGTCGTGGCAGCGTGAAGGCAAAGACAGCAGCGGCTCTGCCGGGCACGCCAAGGACTGGCAACGATGGAGGTAAGCGGCAGATTGAACCCAAACGCAACGGTGCGACCAACGTGAGCAGAACTCGAAACTCTAAAGGAACTAGACACTAAGACCATCAAAAGACACGACGATGCACTCGAAGGTTCAACAATGCAATGCACTGAAAAGAAAGATGCAATGGGGCAATTGGTCTTGGACAGATAGGTGATCTAATCCTATAATTTTTTGGCTTTTTGGACTTTCGGAATTAAGCAACCTAACTACGAAAAACAGTAAATTCTCACCGAGCAACCTTGAGCTCTGATACCACTTGATGGAGGCGGGGTACCCGATCTTTCGATGAGATTGATAACTATCGATTTTGGTGGAGGTGACTCTCGCGATCTGACTACAACCGTACGACGACGCTTGCGCCTTAGCAATCGTTGAACCAACTCCGAGATGTTATTAACCGTGCTAGAAGCGCGATCAATCTGAACACGAGGTTCAATTCCTGCGAGCAATCGAAGAACTAGCAAGAATAAAATATAGGTAATCTGATATTGCGAATAAGAATGTAGCGTAGATGGTATTGAAAATCAAAGGTGGGATCCCCGGTCGTCTTGACAGTGGTCGTCGACACAATCAAGAATGTAAGTTTGCACAATGGCTAAACCTAAACTCAACGAAATTCGAAGTTCGCCGAGGAACAGCGGCTCCTATATGGGAATACGACCAGGTGGCGGCGGGAAGTGGACGACGCCCTAGGGTTACAAGGCCCATGGGCCCAAGAGGAGGTGGTGCAAGCACCTTTTTGACTCGGACAAAAAAATAGACGTGAATTGTTTTGTTTATTGTGGCCGGCTCAGTTGGAATTTGAAGCTGAGGTTAGATCCATTAAAAGTGGACTTGATAAGCTTTCAATTAAGTCCAAGAACGTCCCAAACGGAGTCCGTATGAAGAAGTTACGTCCGCTTGAACTTAGTGTTTGTGCAGCAGTCCGAACTCGAATCCGAACGAGCCCAACTCGAATTCTTGCTTGGCTCGGACCCAAAGTGACGTGATGACCTCCATTATGCCTCCTATGCTTGTCCATGACTCCACATACCTCTCCTTGGTCCTTTCCCATATTCCTAAGCACAATTAAATCACTTGCGTTAGGTAGCGATCTATTCTCAGTAATATATAAACCTATGAACGAATTCACCTGGTGATTAAGTTGGCGAGCACGAGCTCGAGTAATTGGTCATTGTAACATTTGTTGTGGATCAGCTGTGTGTGTAGACGCGGTTGTATCCAAGTTAGGGATGTCCTCATCAGGTGCGGCGGCGGTGGAGATCCGAAAGCGGAGGGGGTGGCAAGAGTCGAGGAAGGAGGGAGATGACACGAGTGGCAAACCAGAGGAGAATAGTGGCACAGAGACGAAGAACCAAAGCTCAGAGGAGGACAGGAGCAGTCTAGCACTACACCACCTCCACGTCTTCAGTCTGCACCCAAGCCAACCCACTCAGGAAAACCCACGGGCCGAACCCATTATGAACCCGAAAGTTTTGAACCCAACCCAGCCTATTTTTACTATGAACTCAACCCAACCCAACTAGTTAGCTGTCTTAACCCATTTCCACCCATCCAAAGTCAACCCAAATTAAAACCCAACCCATTTAACCCATTTCAACCCAACCCGTTAACAGGCCTAAATGCACTGCAGAAGTTAAAGGTTATTTGCACAAAAATCCATGTTTACAGAATTTTGAGAGCAGGAGAATGTTTTATGATATGTAGTCTTGTACAAGTCAAATCTATTTTTTGACCTTTCTTTTGTGGTGTGGGTACATGTGAAAAGTTTCTAGTTCAGTGTATGGGACAGGTCTCACTACCAGAACCCGTTACTTCCCCGAGTGCCTGAAACATTCGGGAAAGTCCCTAAAACACTTGGGAAACTAATTGTCGAAGGTCAGCCGTCGGGAAAAATCACTCGACATCGTTTAGTCGGGTGAAAACTGGTTTCCTGAGTGTTCTCGAGATTTACACTTGGGAGAAATAACTTTCCCGAGTGTTTGGGCTTGCACTCGGGAAACATAAAAGACTCAGGAGAATAGTTCGCACAACAGGTTCACCCATCGTAACGAAATACTTTTCCGAGTGTATGTCGACCAAGGACACTCAGGAATATTTGGTTTTTCCGAGTGTATGTTAGCCAAGGACACTCAGGAAATTAACGGAATATTTTCCGAGTGTATGTCAACCAAAGACACTCGGGAATAGTATCAACTCAACAAACCTATAATGAAATATCAATTTAACAAAAGAAAGCTGAATCCAACTGTACTAGCGGCACGTAAGGCAAAGCCAGTCACAACCTTCTCCACAGGGAACACTAAAACATGGTCGAATTCCTCGAAACATTATCCCATCGTATTCATCAAGTATTTACAATTTTCCAGCACTTAGAACAAGTACAGCATCAAGAACTACATACATAGTTGGCGATGCATTTTTACTCTGTGCTTAAGAATGCTGATTTAACTTAGGAAATAAAACAAAAAAAGATGAAGGAATAATGGTCACTCTATACAATGTACATACATGGCGTGACTCAGTTTTATAGCAAAAGATTTGATTTCTCTGTCATTTTTTACCAACAGTAGAATTAGATAAGACGTGGCTGCTAGCCCTGCTCATGGTTTTTGATTTGAGAGGCTGAAGCCGCTTACCACTTGAGTTCAGCCGCTTACCACTTGAGCTTGCATTGGATCCCTCCAATCTTTTCTGATACTCTTTCTCAAGCTCCTCCAGACGACTGGACTCCTGTAAATAAGATGCAAGTGTACCTCGGTTAGCAGTATCTATTTGTTACTGCAAATTTTTACCAGTTTTCCAACCATCATAACTTGCTAGTGGCATGACAACACCAGATACAATAGATGCCACTGATGTACATGTGTCCCAACTTACTAGTGCAATTTAAAACCACAAACCAAACAGGAAAATGTCTGCAATCAGGCAAACAACTAAAATTTTCAATATCATCCATGTCGAGGAACACCTGCAAGTGAAGTTTTTATACCTCAAATTTAGTATTAGTGAACATTAAGTGGCATTAAAAGTTATGTGGATCATATTCTAGCCTTTATGCATTTTTAGAGTTTTTTTTTCTCTATCTCCTGTCTCTAACCCCACTATGCAGCCCCACTTCACAGTTCACACCCCTGGTCCTGCTTCACAAAGTCATTAACACTCCTCTGTGCCCACATGTGGTGTACCCTACTTTTCAAGGTGTGGGCGTCATGAACTTGGTATAAGAGTTCAATTAATATCTACATGTTTTCTAGAAACAACACGCAAACACTGTATACATTCTATCAGGGCCACAGTGCACACTATGAAGCAGGGAGGCACATCTCTAGAAAGCTAGATATACCGGATAAACAAATCCCACAGCACCGCAGGCCACACTACAAGAAATGGCCGCTGGTACAACAATATTCGAAAAGCCCATTTCAGACATCACGAATCTCATCTTAGAGATCACTGATGAAATCCTATACATGAAATACAGTTATAAGTCATCCCCACACATTGGGCCATTAAACAACAGTAAACTAAAAGAAAAAAAAGGCCAGCCCTGAGACACATTGAAGTAGCATTTGTTCTTTTCATGATAAATGTATGATTATAAGGCCTAATCAATATATGATCCCCTCAACAAATGGAAATAGATAGTATGAAGTGATGGATGAAAAAGCCAGATTTTAAGTCACATGTGACCTCCTCAGTGATGAAAGATTGTAAAACACAGTGATAAATGGAAATGGATAGTAAGAAATTACCCAAAAAAAATGCCTGATTCTAACCCATATATGATCTCCTCGATCACTTCAGGTCCAGTCTGCATTGATGCATGGTGTCAATATTTGCAATGTGCAAACACGAATTCCAAAATTTAGAAATGCTCACCAACTCTTGTTCACGCCTTTGCTTTTTGTAGATATGAAGCCAAGTGTTGAGCAGAACCTTAATAGGCATACACTATTAAAATTTTCCATCAATCTCAAGTTAGAATTCAAGTTTATCAAAACTATGATCAAGTTAGAACGCGGGAGGCAAAATGTTTTGGCGCTGTCCTTATATATTATAGCCACCCCCACCCTTGTCTTCCATCTGATGTTTACATGTGTTGTGTCGTGTATGGTGGTGGGCGCAGTGGATGTGAGCGAGAACTCGATGGAGAGCTCCGAGGAGATGGTGACGCCGAGGGCCGCCGTGTCCGAGGCGGATGAGGAGGAGAAGAAGGCGACCGCGTTGGAGGTGCCCGTAGAGCACGCCATCGAGGTGGTCGAGGAGGATGGTACCGGGGTGAGGCCGGGGAGGAGATCATGGTGGATGTGTTGCTGCTCGAAGCTAGTGAGCAGGAATAAGACGGTAAGGTGGATGCGAAGGCGCATCCCCAGAGTTTCGAAGCTGTGAGGTCTCATTGGGTGGGTTGTTTGTGCTGTAGGTAGTGCAGGGACCTGCAGTGGTGGTGGCCGCCGTGGGGCATCGGGCAACATGGTGGAATTGCTGCGGGCTTTTTGATGCGTTTGCTGGTTCAGAGAGAGAGATGGATCATGGAGGTGAGATAGTTCTGCGTGCCATGATTGTGTTTCTGACATTGCTTTGGTGAATTGAAATGGCATTCAATGTGTAATTTCTATGAATTCTGTAAATTTGCCACTTAAATGTGGTATTAGGGTGAACCTTTGAAACATGAGATGCAGATTTGTATTCCCTTTAGTGTCTAGCAATTGATTGGTTTGGCTTGAAATCCAAATATTTTTTGGCAATAGAAAAAACTATCACAGACGGTTCTAAACAAGAACCGTTTGTGATAATTACTATCATAGATGATTCTTGTTCAGAATTGTCTGTGAAAATAGACTATCACAGACAGTTCTGAACAAAAACAGTCTGTAATAATTATTATCACAAACGGTTCTTGTTCAGAATCATCTGTGATAGCTTTTTTTGACAGATGGTTTGAAAACCGTTTGTGATGACCGTTTGTTACCATAGACACATAAATAAAGACAGGTTTAAAAACCGTCTGTGATGACCTTTTGTGTAGTTGTAATATTCCATTTAAATATACAATAAATAAATGATTAATACTAAAATTAAATATAATTAGAAAAGACAAATTCAGAATTTAGGAGAAGTATTAGAACTTGGGCCTTCGGCCCATAGCTCTTTGGCCCAAGTGGGAAACCGGCTTAAAAGGGTGGGGGAAATACAAACCCTAGCAGCCTTGCACTGCAGCATGCTGGCACTCTAGCACACACAGGCACTGTAGCGCCGCGCACTATAGCATCGAGGTACTGTAGCGGCGCGAGCACTGTAGCACACCGAGGCTCTATAGCGCTGCCTCCCCCGTTGCTGCCGACCAGGAAGAAGAAGATCAGCCAGAGGAAGGAAGAAGGAAAGAAAAGAAGGGAGGAGGAGAAGGATTTCACAGGATTTTATGATCGGCTCCATGTTTTTCGAGGGTAACGATCTAAAAACCTCTAGATGCCCCTAAATTTAGTCGTTGTTCTTTTGATAGATCGTTTTGGTAATGGAAAGATGGATTTATGTTCTGTCCGGATTCGTCAGGTTTAGGGCAAAACGTTGTGGGGATGATTAGGGATATTTAGACTCTGAATTAAAGTTTGGTGTAATTAGAGAAAAGGTAGGTTATCGCGTTAGCTTTCAATGAAGGTCTAGATCATTGAAATCAGAGTAGCGAGCGAACAGTTATAGCCTCCGGAAGGCTGTTGTCTAGGTTCTGGACGTAGTTGGTAGACTTCGTGTAGTTGGGTCGATTTTGTGTAAAAATTGTTAAAATTAAATATTGGTGTCAACTTAAATATTGTAGGAAATCTTGTGTAGTTTCGAGAGCTCATATTATTCATATATATTCAAGTTGTAGAATTAAAGATATAAAAATTGTGAATTGGACTGTTCCGACAGAATCTGAAATGGCATTCGGGCAAAGAAACGAGATAGAAAACGGTAGAATACAAGTTTCATTATAACTAGAAAATGTAGGTTGTTTCGTGAGGATTCTAAATAGTGTTGGTTGGTTGAAATTGAAATTCGTATGAATAAGTTAGAACTGTTTTACTACTGGGACAGCGGGTAGTGCGTCCGATGGATTTAGGTTTTTGGTTGGTTTGGCGTAAACTTGGGAGGACGATTATTGTGACGAGTTGGTGCTGTTGTGATGTGATTTTGATGATATTTTTGAGTGTGTGTGTGTATTTACTTGCTTGTTCAGGGACTGTGACCTCATGCGCCGTGCCACAATTTCGTCACCCGGCTTCGAATGGCTAAGAGGCAAGTACATGGTAGAGTGGTGAACAATAGATTGTTCGCCATTGTCATTGATATTACTTATTATGCTATTTATTATGCTTTTGTTAAGCTTATTCTTATACATGATATTGATAACATGGATTGAATGAGATTATGATATTGCGTTAATGAGAATGAGGTATTGAGTTAATGAGATGAATTATATTGATGAATAATTAAAGATGTTGCATCATTTATATTCATCATCACAAGAGTTGCACGAGCCAGGTCGGTGAGAAAGTCATGTAACTAATCCGGTGAGGTCGGTGAAAAGATACATGACTAGTCTGGAATGCTCTAGATAAAAATTCTACTTCGGTGGGGACTTCACGGGAGTGAAGGATAGAGTGGTTCATTGACGGGTGAACACTCCGCTATACCGGTATCAGCCGATGAGATACATATGAGCATGAGCATGATGGTGCATACACATATATGAGTAAATTATTAAATTGTGCAACTTTACCTATACGAAATATGACTTGTTCATTTGAGTATGAGAATGACATTAAATAGATAGATGATGATGATAGCCTTGATTATGGTTGACAAACTGTTGTTTATGGCTTCATTATGTATTTGCTGAGTCTTGGACTCATTCTTGCTCTATTGTTGTTTTTAGGTGACTGTTGATGACGTTCCAGTCAGGAAGGGTTAGCGCATTGGGAATCACAACCTACACTCAATTACTTGATTCATTGGTCATGAGATATTTTTGTTTTAACATGATGACTTATATTTAGGACATGATGGTGTTAAATAACCTTAGATGATAAGTTAGAGTTGATTATTCATCTAATAGACTTAATCGATTGGTTTGAGTTAATCTTGGTTTTTTTACATTGCTATGCGCCTAGGAGTAAATTATTTATGGTTGTCATATCATTATGCTTATGTTATTGTGACCCGTGGACGGGTTTTATTGTGATACGCTTGCTGTAATTTATTATAAAATGATGTTAAAATTGATAGTTAATATATAGTTAGTGGCATTCTGGTCTCCGTGTTGGGCCAGGGTGCTACAGTTAGTGTCAAAGCGGGCTTTAGGTCCGTGGTGAATAGATTAACAATTTAGGTAAACTAAAATTGCTAAAATTTGTTTTAGGACTAGTAAAATTAACTAAAATTTGCTAATAGTTAATTAACTTAAAATTTGACACACTAGTGCACAGTAGGATGTGAATGGGACGAGTATTGCTCTTACGCTTTCGATATGTTGTTATACTAATGTATGAGTTAATATTGATTCTTTGAACCATTGTGTGTTGTTGATTGGTTGATAGCTATGACGAGAGGTAGAAATTGTGGTTGTGACCATAGGTACGGCCAGGTTGTACCACCGTCTGTGGTAAGGGAAAAGTGAAGTGTTTACCCCGGGTAATTTAGTTAAAAAGGTTGGGGATGAGTTTCTTTAAAAAGCTGTTATTTTTCTTGAGTTTGTATGTAGTTATTATGATTACAACCACTTGTGGTTGATGAACTTTCTTTGGATAATGGTTATAATGCAGTTGATGGGTTTCAATTGGTCTCTATTTGTTTTATAGAGCAATTATTGTCTTTTCCGACTGTTGACCTATTCTTGCTACTTGTAAATGTTGTTATTGGCAATATTGTTCTTTTTCATTAGAGTTCTGCCTTCTTGTTGGCAAACGTGACACGTTTATTCGGTTGGTATTTTAGATAATGGAAATTATCTTTTACAAAAATTCATTGAAGAAAGTTTTGACTCTACGCATTTGTGTTAAGTGAGAGATTTTAAGAATAGAGGATAAATTGATAATGTATGAGTTATCAAATTGGGTTTGTAGCATAGTGCATAATCGATCTTAACCAAGATCCTTGGAAGTAAAGTTGATAAATTTGATGTTGTCTTGGAGTAGTTACATGATGAATTGTGATTAAGGGTATGACCATACCTACTAGGAATTCGGGAGTTATTAAGAAGTGTGGGACATTGATGAACTAGTCTGATCATTAGAATTATTGAATTTGATAAACATCTTGGATAAATTAGATTAATGGGTCTCAATAGAATAACCTAACCGTTTGGGATGGCTAAGCTAAGAGGGGTGTTAGATTATTTCCTTAGTGGATATTTAGTGATCATATATAATTGCTAGATTTACATAATTTATAGTATGATTAATTGTTGGAATTATGTACGAAAGATTGGGGGGATTGAATATCGATGGATCTAGAATTTATGGAAGGAGTTTCTAGATAGTTAATTCTAGCTAGAATGATTGGACGAATTTGGTTGTAGTGTTGTTGAGACCTTTGATTGATGGAAGGGTACGATCCTTGAAGTTTTATTGAGATTTTGCACCAAAATCTGAACATGAGGAGGAACAGCTGAATTGTGTTTGTAAAAAGAAAATCATGTGATTTGCAAAGGAAGGTAGGTAGAAATTAGATTTCATGATGAAGCCAGTTGATAACAATGATAGTTGAAGTGCAATCATTGTGTGTTGAAGTTTGGTGTTCAGCATTACTAAGAGTTGAACTGATTTGATTGAATAGGTGGCTTATGTTTACATGATTGTGGAATTGCCGGATGATAGCGTGTCCTTGATGAAAGGGTTCTGATAGAACCTTTTAATTTGTGTAGTAGATCACCTCTAGAATGAAATACTTGTTGTAGTGAGGTTGTAAAGTTTTGGTAGACTCCCAATTTGAGGATGGGATGATAAAGTAGTATGGAACAATTTGGTAAGTTTCTGCAGAGCTTTATAGTGGAAGAGTAGACTATGAAGATTCTTGTTAAGAGTGTGTTATTCTTGATATTAGTCAGATTGTCTGCAAGAGATTGTGACTTGTGAGGGTGTTGTTGATTCTTTAGAAAGAGAGTAAATTGGATCGTCTTTCGGGGTATCACCCAAATAAAATGTTTCGAGCTTTGCATTCGTGATCTTTTGGAGTTCACGATTTATGTGGTATCTTAAATTTGTGGAGCAGAGCGATGTGTTAGAAAGTTCTATTGGTTCTTAAGTAATTAAGGTGATTTGGTCTTAAAAGCTCTTCTTGTTTGATGTGGCAAAGTGATGTTGTAATCAAAGAAAATTATTTTCTTTGTTAAAGGAAAGAGTGTAGTAGAAGTATTTGAGGTTGAAGTTAAATTTTGTAACCTACAACTTATTGAAGTTCATTTAACTTTTCTGTCGTTGTCGCTTAAGAGTTTCTCGAGTTTCCAAAGTAATACTTTATTCTTATTAGTTGAGGTTTGATATTCTCTTCTTGTGAGACTTATATCCACAACTGTGGTCTCCTCTTTTGCTTTCCCGAGATCCTTGTTATTTGACCATTTCTCTTGGTCTTGTGTTCATCATGAAAGGTAAAATATTTTTTTCATGTACTAAAAAATTGTTTTTATTTGCCTCTTCTCTTGAAAAAGGAATAATCGGTTTATTTTACAAAACCTTATAGTATATATAGTGATAACTGGTTAGTAGTGGTCAAGTATAGGATGTTGTGAGACCTTAGATTGCAAGTTATTTGAGGAGCATTGGAGGATGAATTAATTACGTGATATAATTCTTGGAGGGAACTTGATTTAAATGGAATGATTGTCGTTGAAATAAAACTGATTTTTATTACAACTAGTTGAAACTATAGTGAATGGTGATCCAAGAACATTTGTTCGTGTTGGTGGAATATTGGAATTATCAAAAGTTTGAATCTTGGTTAATTAGTTAAGGTATTACGATTGTGTAATTTGCGAGGTGGTGTAGGTGGAATTGAATGATGTGGTTTAGTGAGTATCCAAGATTAGTGAAATTAATTGTTTTGGACGGTCAATTGATTAGTTATAATTTTTGATTTTAATGATTGAGGATATTATTTTGATTGTGGGATGGTCATCAAATCTGAGGATTTTCCTATCAACTATGCCAGAATTTTATTGTATGAGTATTGGATGTTAAAATTAAGCTTGTCTTTTATGCTGGAATCTTGGTTACCCAAATCATATGTAGAAGTAGTAGAATAAAAGTGGGTTTCGAATAGTATGATGGTCATTGATAGCATCCTTTGGGTGTAGTATACGAGTGTGTGTGATGTGAATCTCAGGTTGATTCTCCTTAAAGGATTGAGTTGATGTGATCGTGGGTGAAATATATATTGAGGTGCATTGAAAATTATTTGTCAAAGTAATTTCTTAGGTAGAGGAGTGGACTACAGTATCTTTTGGTGAATTAGTAAAGCCCTCTAAATGAGTGCGGTTGTTATTTTTTTACGGCAACTATTGGGAGGCTTACAACTAGACTCGATCGATCGAGTCTAGTCCTCGAATCCATCGGCGAAGGGAACCCTAGGTGATGACAGAGACCTCATCGGCGACGGTGGCAACCTCCCCGTTGTCATCAATGGCGAAGCCTGGCAGATTCGCACACCCGTAGTTGCCTCACCTCGCCTCCCTCCAATCAGTTCCAAACTAAGCTTCGTGGCCTGTGGTGAGGTAATCTCCATCTCCCTAGACGTGATTCGTCTGGTTGGCGAGGAGATCTACTGCAGTGGCAGCCATGAGCGTTGAATGCATAGTAGCCTGTCTTCGTCCTTCAATCCGTTTCCATCGGCAGCAGTAAGGAAATGGCAAGATGGTTTTCTTGCATTTATTCTTTCCCATGGACAACTTAGATTTGGTGCTCGCTCAATGCTGCTCCTAGTCTGCAACGTTCATTGCAAATTTGCACAACATGAGGCTGAGTTGTTTCTACGTACCGTTGTAATCCAAACAACAAATTACAAGGGAACACAGATACAGAGTAATTGAAGGGATTCCTACTGCACACGGAATTACATATGTTTTTATTCCGGATGTTAAAATTTTCGAAGTTGCCAAGCAGGCCCTAATAGTTAGAAATTTCCTCCCCCAACTATCAGTTATGTACACATGGCCACAGCTTTTTACACAAGCACTAGTTCAAGGAGAACCCAGCTAAATTAACACTCGACACAACTGAAGTGTGGACCTGAAAGAGACGACTAATCTAAAGTCCAAATGGCATAATAATTTAGCTGCAGCACAACAAATATCCATGTGAACTAGTAAACTCAAGTCTTACCTGAACTAATTAATATCCTACCAAAGTACTCAACAAAGTGATCATTAGTTCTTCCTCCACTCCAGCATGTTAGTCGCTGGACTCTTACTATTGGTGATAGCAAGATCCTTACTCTCATGGAGAGGATGACACTTGGAGATGGGGCAATTTTTCTTGTATATTTCTCTTCACAATGCCATGCCAACCTGAGGGGTTGGGGATACATATTTATAGGGCTAACCAGCCAAGCATATGCCAAGCATATGCCGAGCATATGCCAAGCATATGCCGAGCATATGCCAAGCATATGCTAGTCTAAGATGCTCTGTCCTAAATGCTGTGTCCTAGATGCTCTGTCCTCTAAAGCTAGTCCTAAAGCTAGTCCAAGATGCTCTGTCCAAAGATGTTGTCCTAAAGAGATGCTAACCGGCTACCAAGGATCTTTGTCCTTGAAGGCGGCAAAAGCCAACACAGAGACTTATCCATCAATCTCCCTAAGTCTTGTGTGTCTCCTTGTGAGAAACTGAGCCATCCCGATCCTAGAGCGAGCGTCGTCCTTGATTTCAACGCCGAGGTGTCCCCAAACTGATGAGCCTCGAACGCTCGAGTCACGCCGGAGAAGAACTCCGCCGCCGGTCATATGGTGGGTGTCGCGGTGTCGAGTCACCACCGCCGGTCTTCTTTGTTGCGGAACTTTCGCCAAGAGGGCGTGTGCTTTGGCTCGTCAAGGTGGAGGAGAGCGCTGCGCCGATCTGCCGAGGTAGTTCGATGCTCGCTGAGCAATGAACGAGCCGGATGCTCCTCCTCCTCGCTCGCGGCGTGGGCGACGGCTGCGTCGTGGTCGCCGACAATCCTTGGCCCGATGACCGGCTTGCGCGCAGCTTGTAGAAAGAGTCGTCTCGCGCGGCTCTTGTTTGCCAGCCAGCGCCGCCTGGCGCTCCACGGTCATCACCCTCAAGACGTCCTCGCGCCATGCTCGGCGTCTTTGCGCGCTTGCCGCGCTTATCACGCATGCGTCGCTTTGCCGTGGAAGAAGGCTCCCCTTCTTCCTGTCACCTTGGCGGCAGCCCACCTCCTCCAGTGAGGAGGAGCTTCCCGCCAATGGTGTCGGTCCCGAGAGAGCGTGGCTCATCATCGTTGACGACCTTGAGGCGACCTATCGCCTCCTCGATCGACATCGTGAGAGGTCCAGCAGAGACTGGATCGGCCGAGCCATCCGCTTGTACTTCGGGGACGCAATGAAGAGCTTCGACGGCTCTCTCCTTTGTGAGGTGTCGTCGCCAACTTTACCAACTTCGCAGCAGAGTGTTGAGACGAGAGCAAAGTCATCAACGTCCTCACACGGCTTGAAGGCGTGGTCTCCCACTCCGCGCGGTGCTTGCGGTGTGGACTTGCGGGCGTGGTCGCCGCCGCGTCGTGCCGCGGCGATGGCGTCCCAAGCCTCCTTGGCGATCGCTTGTTGAGAGCGACAATCGCATCTCGGGGCGGATGCAGCGATGAGGGCATCCAGCGCCGTCGATCTGGTGCGTGGTCGATGTCGCCGCATCCGGATCGCCTCCCACATGTGCCGCACACGAGCCTCACCTTCATCACCGCGCCCACTCGGACGTAGTTGGCCGCCGTGAGGGTAGGCCACCCACCGCCGGGGCCGGCGTCCCTGACAACAGCCTGGAACCCGTGGTAACCACGGTACCGGTCCGGGGAGAGCCCGGCGCGCGTGAAGGCCGCGCTCTCTATCGACCCGTCTGCCGCCGTTGTCGTGCGCGCGCTTTCTTCGGCGCCACCGCCAGCGCCTCCTCCGTGAGCGCCACCGCCGTCGCGCGCCTCCAGAGCGCCACCGCCGTCGCGCCTCCTCGAGCGCCACCGCCATGCGCTCCTCCTCCGTGAGCGCCACCGCCGCGCGCGCCTCCTCGAGGCGCCATCGCCGCGCCGCGCTGCTGCAGATTGCCGCCAAGCTCGTGGGCGTGCGCGCTGCCCATCGCGCTTCGCCGCCGCTGCCTCCCTCTCCAGCCTCAAGGTCGCGTCGCGCTATCATCGGCGAGATGGAGCTGCTGCTGCTGCCGCAGAGTACCTTGACCTTCGCTGCGGCGCCGCGCGCTGCATCTGCCGCCGCCGCTTCCACCTCCGCCGCTGCTGCCCGGACCGCCATTGCCCGCCTCGGCGCCCTTTGCGCGCGCAGCGGCGGTCTCTGCCGCGCGCCTTCGCGGCTTGCTGCTGGCGAAGCTCGGCCGTCGCCGACGCCGCGTGCTCGAGGCGACCGAACGCTGAGACTGCTCTGCGGACATGGCGCGCTACTGGGGGGTGTTGCGTGGAGAGAGGGCTCGCCGACGAGCCGCCGCTCGTCTCCGGAGAGGAGTGGCGTGGGCACCGGGGCTGCTGCTGCTCTGGTGGGGGCTGCCGCGAGGCCGAGAAGGAGATGAGCAGGAGATGCTCAGCTACAGGATACACAAGCTCGATACCACTTGTTAGTCATTTGGACTCTTACTATTGGTGATAGCAAGATCCTTACTCTCATGGAGAGGATGACACTTGGAGATGGGGCAATTTTTCTTGTATATTTCTCTTCACAATGCCATGCCAACCTGAGGGGTTGGGGATACATATTTATAGGGTTAACCAGCCAAGCATATACCAAGCATATGCCGAGCATATGCCAAGCATATGCTAGTCTAAGATGCTCTGTCCTAGATGGTGTGTCCTAGATGCTCTGTCCTAGATGCTCTGTCCTCTAAAGCTAGTCCTAAAGCTAGTCCAAGATGCTCTGTCCAAAGATGCTGTCCTAAAGAGATGCTAACCGTCAGTCAAAGATGCTGTCCTTGAAGGACGGCAAAAGCCAACACAGAGACTTATCCATCACAGCAAAGGTGTCAGCTAGTCATCTAAATGACTGCAGTACAAGCTGGTCATTCTTTATTTACTTCTTGTGGAGAACTCCAAACAGCTTAATCTCCATTATTTGTTGCAAAAGACATGCATGTCCCATCTGAATGAATATTTCCATGTGGTTAGCCGTTAGCCCAGCAAGACACAAAAAGTTCAAGTCAAAAAGTTATCAAGTCAGTCAATTAGACTGACTCATCGTGCCTGTTTATGTTTTGTTGAACCATCCCATCCACCTAAAGGGCTAAAAGGTCTTGTTGAAGCTTCTCTGAACCTCGTAGAGGACAGGTAATCTTGTTGATATTTGATAAGCATCACCAATGTACTGCACAGAGATGACAAGCACCATGACACAAAATATCTACTATATATCGAATAGTAGAAAAAGTTGTAGAAGTGGATGCGTACATCGAAACACAATGTACAACCTCACACTAAACCGAATTCAAGAAACATTTTTCGCAAAAAAAAAAGATATTTCAGGATTTGTGCGACACTGCGACTTATTGGGAGGTTGTATTGGGACTTGGGAGGGTGATGCATATTTGGGACAGTGATGCATCGAAACACTAATCAAAATAAAATTTCCACCAATATGATTTAATACAGACAACTAAATATACAATCAGCCAACACAATAACACAACCCTTTATTTTTGCGATCCGATACAACAACTAATCCATCATTTCTTCACTAAACGCTTAAAGCACAACTTATACAACCTAAAAGAGAACTACATATTTTCTAAGCACAGCACATGGAACAACACTGCAACAGCAACGCGGCATCAAGCTTCTTGGCGTGCACACATACTTCGGTACCCTCGATCATGAGCTAGCATTCAGCCTGCACGCTTACCGGCGTCATCTTGAAGTAATGGTCCCAGGAGTACCGAAAGGTGACAAACTTGGTGCTCGGGATTTGCCCGCCGTCAGCGAGAAGGTAGCCGGCCCCCGCCCGCCGGAACAGCTTCGGGTCGACTGCGGTGGAGCTCGAGAAGCCGTTCGCTTGGAGGAAGACGTTCTTCACCGGGCACCCGCACCGGTTCGTAACCGTCACCTCGAACACCGTGTCGAGCGCCCCGATCTTCTTGCCGGTCTTGCTCTGCTGGATGTCGATGCTCGACGGCACGCACCGCTGACAGTTCCCTAACGATATGCAGAGTGCGGAATGCGATGATGATGAGCACAGGAATGTTCAGAATTCGATCTTGGCCATGACAAGAATAGATTGGGAGTACAAGCTGCTGTTACCTTGGACGACCATGATCAAGAGCAGCAGGAGGAAAGCAAAGGGAAACTTGAGACGATGCGCCTGCACCATGTTGTAGTACTAACTATGCTTCTTCGATCTATGTATGAATCCTGCATGCATGGGATAGGGACTTGCTGTTGGGTATTTATAGCGTATTCAAGCCGCGTATAAGATGCATGGGAAGGGGCCGAGAAACTACAGCTAGTAGTGTGCTTTTTTGACCATGGGAATTGCTCGTCAATTCTAGCCATTGATTGCTTTTCGACAAAGTTGATGCAGTGCTTACATTTCAGCCGCAAAAGTTTTGCCTGCGGTTCTTGTTTTGCAATATATACTGTACATGACCGTCGTGCCGCGGATTCGATATGTACCTTGTGGCACACAACGTGACATTCAAGCACTTTCTTGGTAGCTTGATATGATCTTCTCATGGCAATTAATGGAGCCTTGCAGGATGAGGCAAAAAAAGCGTTAGCCCATAGGGTCTTGATACCTGCACGTAACTAACTTTGCGTGCGTTTAAGCATCGTTACACACAATGTAACAGGAATGTGACTTCAACGACACTGTCGCAAACTACTTCGGCCGAACAATATCGGCAATTGGGAATGTGAGTTCAACGACACTATCGCAAAACTACATGCGCTACCACAATTTTTGTACCATTTCCTTCGCTTTAGAGTCTTTTACGGTACACTCAATTCAATACGGGCCGTCTTTTTTTTTTTCATCCAACAATTCAGATTAGTTATGATTTAGTTATACTACACTCAGTTATGGGTAGTAGAATCCCGAAGGGGTGAAATTGTAATTGCCTATGTGGGATTGTATGGCACAAAAGTAATATTTTCAACCATAGTTGGAAATGTCTATAATACCCTCACGAAATAAAATTATAAATACAAAGAAATTTTATTATACCCTTAACAAATCAATATCCAAATTTAATTGAGGAAGAAGACCATTTTAGCCCTTATACCCTTAATAAATCAATGGCCAGATTTAATTGAGGAAAAATACCATTTTGGTCCTTGAACTCTGCTCGGAGTCAATTTTCACCGTGAACTAAAAAACTGGTAATTTTTCACTCCCAACTTCCAAATCCGGACAAATAAACCCCCGATCCAATTCCACCCAGTTTTCATCAAGGCTACCTAACTCACACCCATCACCATAAAAAACCCTTTACCCGTTCTCTCTCCTCACTCCCATCCATCGTGCTCTCTCTCCTCTCCCTCTCCCACACCCACCGATGGCGCCGCCCCTATCCTCCACTGCTGTTGAAGAATCTAGACTCGTCATTATGAGTTAATAGAGTATTTTGGTAATTAATGACAATCGCCATGTGGACTAAATATTTTCCATGAATTGGTGAAACAGGTTGAGTCCCATAATGATGAAGACTTATTATGTCATTTTGTATTGATGAACATCCATGAAGTAAAGAAGATCATCATCTATTGATGATATTCAAGTCAAGATCCCGGACTTGGAGTGAAGATATTCGTCATCAAGTAATCACTCTAAGATGGATGCTCAAGACAAAGGTATGACTAGCACAGACTAAGGATTTGTTTCTTAGTCATTTTACCGGTCACGACGTGTGTTGTGGAGCGGATTGCTACCATAGGCTGCCGTACTATTAAGAGGGGTCTTGACTAGTAGCTTGAGTGTGTCATGTATTGATAGTTCTTAGTACTCGCTCTAGCTCTATTTAGCATATTGCTAATATTTGCGAATGTGTTTTGAAAATAGTTGAGGCTCATGCGTAATCCTTGTAGCATATGAGTTTAGTTTGCGAATGTGTTTTGCAAATGGTTTAAGTCCATGTACCAAATTCCTTGTGGCGTAATTCTAAAAGTCAGAAAATATGTTTTGCAACTTGTTGAGAATCATGCTTCCATACATTGTTTCCATTGTGCATCAATTGGCAAATGTGTTTTGCAAATTGAGTTGAAGCGAAATGCAAAGTTTGTTTTTTAGCTTTATAAGTCTGTTGTAGTCTGACCGCAGTCCTTTTGTGGTTTGATCGGCCCATGAGGAGTTTGAGTGGGCTGAGTGCCGATCCAAACTTCCTAGCGGTCTATCCGGTGGGTAACCGGTCTAAGCGCCATGTGTTGGCGGTTTGGCCCACGGTCAAAGTCCCGGTTTGCTTTTTCGAGAGGGCTATTTTCCCTCGGCTGGCTCCTTTATGGAGCTATCGGCCGCCCCGGTGGTCGGCCGGCCTTAGTTCGGTATGGCAGCCTTTGTGAGGAGTCGATTCGGTTGGCGTCCAACGGCTAGTTTTATTGCCATTGAAGCTAGGCGGTCCGACCGACCATTGGTTGGCGATCGAGCCGGGTTTCTACGATTTTCTCTGATTCTCCTCCAACGTCTAATTTTCTTGTGTGGGTCTATAAATACCTTTTGTGACCAGTTGTGGGAGGATCTTGGTGCCTTTTTCATTCCCCTTGAGCAAAGAGCAAATCTCTCTCCTCTCTTTTGTGCATGTGTTGCATTTAGTGAGTTTAGAGAGCAAAATCCTAGTGCATATGTTGTATTAGGTGTTGGATTTAGTATCCATTGAGCTTAGATACTTGATTCATTCAAGTGAGCGTCTCGACTTGTTACTCTTGGTGTTTGCCGACACCTAGACAGCTTGGAGGAGTTCTGCGGTGATCTTCTCAAGGAAGGTTGTGAGAAGACCTAGATGGTTGTGAGTGGTTTGGTGCTCGCCATCTCGGAGTGGAGGAAGAGTAACCCGAGTGGATTCAAGGTGTAGGCGGTCGTGAGTGGTTTGGGCGGTTAAAGAGGCAAATGCGTGGTAGAGCGGTGAACAACGGTGGTTCTCATTGTCTTCTTGATTTATGACCATGTGATTTAATTATGCTTTTGTGAAGTTATTTAATTGCCATGGTAATATTGATGAAATGAATGAGATTGTGTTGATGATGCAATTACCATAGGGATGATATGGTAAAGTTAGTATTGATTATTGAACAATTGTATCATTCACATGCATAAGGGCTAGGACGATGAGTACTACCATGATCATTGTTAGGGAGGTAGGGACCCCACCCTCACGAAGGTGGGGGATAAAAGTTTGTCACCGATGAGTGAACACTTCGCTATACCGGTATCAATTGAAAGAGGTGCATCGTGGCATTTGCATTCATGAGAATGATATTGATGAGATTTGAGAATGAGGAGAATGAGAATAATGATAAAGTTTTAAATGTTTAATGAACATGTTTATTTAATGTTGCACCTTGTACTTGCTGAGTCGTGGAATCACCCTTGCTCTATTCTTGTACCTTGTACTTATTGAGTCGTGGACTCACTCTTGCGCTATTGTTGTTATAGGTGGACACTGACGACATCTTACATGGAAGGGAAAAGCTCACGTGGCTGACATGCAACCACAAAAATTATCTGATTCACATTGTCATGAAATCATTCAAACTAGTGTGATGATATTTCCTTTAGGGTTCATTAGACATGGTAAATTCTGGATGAATGGTTTGGGACTTGATTTGTTTATTCATTAGACTCAATTTTGATTGTTTATTATTTAGTGGTTCATTATTCGGCATCACCATCTTCTATGTTGATTCTTATGCTTATTGTGTCGCGTCTAACGTGTTTATTGTGACCCGTGGACATGTTTTATACTTTATATGCTTGCTGAAAATTATTGTAATATATTGTTTAAATTAGTAGTTAACATAGTTTAGGTGTCACTCTGGGCTCAGTGTTGGGCCAGGATGTTACAATAGATTCCCTATCCATACATTCCCTAACCCATTTTACAAAACATAACACTACTTATTGTGTGATATAACTAAGTGATGTCCACAACTAGGAACATGGCTATTAGATAGGTTTACACTTGTAGAGGTTGTACAACTCTTCCACCACGATGTGATCAACTTTATCTGATTGGCCATGACACGCTTCCTTAGGTGTAGACAATGTAGATCACAATAAGGCCATTACAATATCTCACCTAACATGGCCCACCCTATGAACTAACTCCTCAAGATATGGATGTCATTTACCATCATCAAGAGGGCTCATAGTTGTGTTCGTAACACTTGCATGGACATCGACATCCTTTGCCCACAAATGTTATTAGCATTTCAATTTGGAGTTTCACTCCATTTGGAGTTCAAGTGTAAAAGTTATTAGCATTTCAATTTGGTTTGGCTAGGAAAATCTAGAAAAACAAAGCAGAAAATACTATGCATGATTTATTTTCATTTCTATTTTTCTTCCTAAAAGAAAAATATGGATTTATTACGTCGTCGGTTGCGGTGGGTGAGTTTGCTTGGCGGAAGAGAGGCCTGTAGATCATCGAGGATAGTGTCCAGCGGTGGCAAGGGCAAGGCCACAAAGGAAAGGGCAAGAGAGCGAGGTAGGTTGTAAAGCGAACACAAGAAAGGCTTCCACGAGTGATTACGATGTGAAAGCGCTGACTCGGGGACCAATGGTCACCGGAGCGGCGGCGGCGACATCTTTCACGGCGGCACCATTGACAACGGCGGCAAAGCTAGAAAATGACTCACCGAGCCAAAATGCGGAGCACTCGACACCGACACCATGAGTACCACGGTGGTGTTGGCGGTCGGAGAAGGTTAGAGAAGGCCAAGCGGCGATGAATAGCAGCAACGATAAGGGCTTCAGCGGTTATAGAATGGTGCGATGGAGAAGGACCTTGATGAGGTTAAGGCTCACTGGAGAGAAATTCTTAAGGAATGGCGCGGCGTTAGAGGTGGCGGCAACAACTTCACAAGCTGGAGCTCCTCGGCGAGTGGACTAAGATGGAGCACATGTACAGGTTAAGGAGGTGAGGTGATCCTAAGGCGCGATTTATGAGAGGTAAAGCTCACCAAAGAAAACAAATTGCGCTCTGATAGCTGGTGGCGACGAGTTGAATAAGATGATGTGGATCGGCATTGTGCGGTAGGGGAGATGATATCAACTCAGGGGTTTTACTAAGGAGATGATACCGCAAAAAATGACGTGGGTGGTATGAGGCCAAATTAACCGGAACATATAGGACACGGCGGACATGTAGTGGAGCACGCATGTCGGAGGTTAGGACGATGGTGCATTCCGGCCGAACTAGTGGATGGGACAGATGAACAAGCGGTGAAATGGAGAAGGTGTGTAAATGAGAGGAATATGACATGGCCAGCTAGGGTTGAAATAAAGAGATGATGGTATTCTTCTCAGATTTGTCGTGCGAAGTGTGCGAGTTCTTGTAGGATGGCCTGCGTTTGCGATGAGATCGACGTTTGGCAACGATGGGACATCTCGAGGAAGGGTTGATGTGGTGTGTAGCATGGAGGAGAGCTCCAGGAGGTCAGCGGGCAACGTGGCTTTGCAGAGCTTCACGGGTGACAGCTGGGTGCAGCATCCCTGGTGTGCGCAGGGAAGGCCTGTGGATCTGTGGGAGGGAGAGGAAACCTAGGGAGTAGATGAGTTTGCCACGAAGGCTTCTTTGTGCGGAGGAAATGGAGAACGGAGGCGGCCTAGGCCAGAGGTCGGCGTGCGGCTGGAATGGGCCAAAGTAAGAGACAGCCGGGCTGCTGCTACTGTTATGGCCTGGTAACGGTTAGGATTTCTAATTTGTTTTCTAATTGATTTAATTGCAAAAATCAAGCAACGATTTTAAAAATAAGCAAACCAACTCAAAAAATTATGAAATATTTGTAGAGGTACTTTAGATTGTTATCAACTTTAAAAAATTATTTATAGGTTCATATCAGGTTTTAATTAATTTCATAAATTCATTTTTAGTTGCCAAAAATTAAGAAAACTCTTTTCTTTATTTTGGAAATTTTTGAAAAAGCATGAAAATGCAGAAAGGATTATTTAGAAATTTATTATTTTGTTTTTTAATAAATTTTGGGATGTTACAAAATCTAAATTCAAAACAACTTAAATTATTTGCTACCCAACAAACCAAACTAAAACACATGCTTGTATCTTCCATCTGAACGAACGACTTAAAGTAGTCATCTGATGATGCTAGTCATCTAATGGATAACGATAGTTGATCCTACTATTTTAATTATTATATTTCTTTTTGCAAAATCTATTATGCATGCTTGTATGTTTGATATGGAATAGCTATGTTTGGGATAATGGTAGTTGTAATCCTAATTGGTGCATGAATTTCCTTGAAGTATTGATTCCCTTGCTGTTGTTGCCATTAGGATATGGTTTAGGCATTAAATAATGTTAAATTGGGAGTTTTAAGTGCGAACATCGCACAAATGTCTATTAGAGCGATAGTCGTTTCTAAAACTTGTAAAAGGATGATATGATCAACTTGAGTTTGGGAAAATTTTAAGAAGTCCGCAGAGGGGTGTACCTCTGATATCTTGTAAAAAAATAAAAATGCAAAACCTATTTTTTTGACTTGGGCGAGTTATATTATATTTTGAGAAGTGTGAGAGGTGTATCTCAGAAATAAATAGGGGGATATTCTCGCCCGGGTCAACTAAAGACTGAACATCGGTATATCTGATCTAAGCATAGCGTACAATCACATGTCTTTGGTATGAGATGGATATTAGCCAATTAAGTCATTGAAAACTAACCTTGCGTTGGTAAGCCATAGTTGTCTTGGCATGACCGGTGTAAGCATGTCGAAAGGGCTCCCTTCAACGAGGCATTGGGAACAAAGCTTGCCGACACAACGACGATTGCCTCACTCGATGGGGTGTACCGGGTAAAGTTAGGGTATTCATTCGCTGGGCTAGTGCAAGGATAGGACTAGATGATGTAAAGGCTTCGACACGTGCTCTAGACTTCTTACCGTATGTAGTGAGCGGTAGTATCGACGGATGCCAGACAAACTAGAGAATTTGTATGCTGCCGGTAAAGTTGCACGCCTCCGAAAGTGTAAATCTATTTAAATAGCCGTGCTCACGGTGATAAGTGTGCTAATTGTAGTACTGCTGGGTGAAAATGTGGGAAATGACTTGTGGGTTTATATTTGAGTTGAGTGCCATGTTTATGGCTGAAAGTAAAATGTTGCTCATAACTGTGGAGGGTTGTGAGATTGTTGTTGTTATTCATTCAATTATTTACTTACCGTCCTTTTTCTATTAAAATGCTCTTTAAACTTTCGTTTCAAAATACTACGTATTGATATTGCAAACAAAATTTTCTTAATGCTAAAAACAACTTGTAGCATAGAGCCTCATCTCTTGATAGTTGTGTATTTATATATATTTTACGATACACTACAAGTCTTGCTGTAACATCCCAATTTTTCTGAGATTTTTGAAAATTTTTAAAATAAAAATAACCATTTGATTTTGTTGAAGTCTTAAAGCTTAACTTGAGATTTTGGAAAAATAAAATAATTTAAATGACTAAATCAAACTTCAACTAATTCAAAAATTGATTTGTTTTGAGTTTGCTGGAGTTCTTGGTTTTTGAAGTTCCGTGTTTCTGTTACCTCCTCCTCAGGACCTTCCCCCATGACCACCCCTTGGTCACGACCACCCCCTTGGTCACAACCACCACCTCGGTCACGACCAGCCCCACCTGTCAACCCTGCTCACCTTCTTCGTCCCGCCGTGTCACTGCTGTCGTGAAAGTTTTCACGCATTAAATGCCGTTGTGTCGCATTAAATGTTGTCCCCCTCCGTTGTGACCATTCCCTCTTTGGTCTCCTCCCCTACCTACCCTAGCCCCTCCCTCACCTACCAGCCATGCGCCTTGGTCAACTTCCACCTCCACTCGGGTCAGCGCTGTGCGTACTTTCGCACCAGCTCACCTGCCCCCGTCGTGCGCATTGAATGCGGCATCCTCCGTCGCAGCCGTTGTAGTCACTCACTCTCCTCTCTAGACCTCCCCATGCCTATATAAGGCACCAGGGAGCCCTCTTGCCCTCCTCTTGTTTTCCCCTCAACTCTTTCTCTCTCTCTCTGTCCTGGTGAGTTTCCCCAAGCTCTGACCTCCCTCTTAGTCGAACCTCCTCCCGAGAGCCCGTTCTCCTCCATTCGAACTTCGATCAAGTTATTCCTTTTTCCAAACTCCTCTAGTTTCTTCCTCTTGTGTTTGTGCTAATTTGGTATTTATTAGGATTTTATTTGGAGTTGTTTTAGTTACTTATTTAGCTTTGTTCGTGCGTGTAGATTCCGGCGTTTCGGAAGACTTCGTGGATCTAATGACCTCTACAGAAGCATCCCAACTCTTCATCGAAGGCAAGTCATGAACTTTTGATCATATTAAACCCATTTTGTAAAAGTATATTGTTTCTTATCAACATGTATGGCTAGTTGTATAAAACTGGTTTGGAAACTAGCTAAATACCTACTCGACAGTATGCCTCCTTGATAAATTGCAAACGACATGTTGACATGTACCCTTGGACACTATAGGGTGGATAATCCTAGTTGGACATTGTTGTAATACCAACATAGGTGCGTATTATGCTTAGCCATGTTTTAGTTATCTGAAGGGATTCTTGATCATACTCAAAGAATGATAAACTTGACTAAATGATATATGGAATTGTGGCGGAGCCACTGCTTTTAAAAGATGTTGTGCCATAACAAGGGTTGTCATTTGACTGGGTTAAACCCAAAATGATTTCTTACTCAGGCGAATGAATGTGTAGTAAAGGGGGTGCAGGAAGCACATTGGGATGTGGTTGTTTCGCCTGAGTAGACTCTAAGGACTTAACTTTGTGGGCTATTGATTTGGGCAATACTGTGCAACCACAAGTTCATTTATGGGGTGGACTGGGCTAACTAATTAGCAATGCTTTGAGTCGGTTCTGTTTTGGTTGAGGATGGCGCAAGAGGGGGCCAGGAAGGCGAATCCTTAGCGAGCAGAACCGAGTCAAAACAGAGCTTTGTAAAGGCCTTGACACGTTCTCTAGACTACTCACCTAAGGTAGTGAGTGGTGGTATCGACGGATGCCAAACCAACTAGAGAAGTCGTGTTATGTGGGTAAAGCTGTACAATCTCTGCAGAGTGTAAAACTATTCGAATAGTCGTGTCCCTAGTTATGGACAATGCTTGGTGATATCACACGAGGGGTAGCTTTTCTAAAAAAGGTGGTCGTGGGCATTCACGAGTGGTCATGGGAGCAGTCTGGGAAGTGAACAGGGTGTTCACGAGCTGTTTAAAAGAACTTGTTTACTTATGTATTAATCTTTCAACTCGTGCTTTGCAATCTACTTATTATATTTTTAGTCAATACTGCTTTCTACAAATTAACCATAAAGCTATTCTTTTCAAGCTATGCATGAATATTATTTGCATACACTTCCCCACGGCTTCTTTGAGTACATTCAAAGTACTCACGACTTTATGCCTCCTATTTGATCGTGGAGGAGGGTGAACCGAGGAACTCGGTGTTCTACGAGAGAGTACTTGAAGACCTTGTGAGCTAGGTTGTGTCCTCCACTCGATTGCCTGTGGGCATGTTGGATGGCTTCCACAGATGTTTTGTTCTCCGCTACTTGTAACCTCTTGGTGTTGAGCTCTGCGTGACAACTTTGTAACAACTGTGACCATAAGGTCTTTTGCTAATAGTAATATTAATTTGTCGGCTTCTTCTGTGGTCTATTGTATAGATATGATTTTATCTTTGTTGAGACTGTGTGAGCTAGCCACTGATCATGGGACTAGTTTGGTTTGCACAGAGGGTCTCGAGGTTGTTTACCCAGGGTCCCGACACTTGCTGTGTACGCATTGCACTAAATCTTGCTTAAATTATTATTCAGAGTATGAGGACAAGCCTACGCCAGACAATATCTTCTTCGTACCCGGAACCGGTGGGCACGGTGACGGGCCTTGTTAAGACTTGTCTCTTGTCGGTTGCTTTTGGATTGGCATACCGCTGGAAATTATCTACCTTCATCACTTCTACTTCCGCTGCTACTTTTGTTACTCTATTGATCCTTGTTTTTATTTGGTCGGTTGGCATGTGATGTAATAACTTTTAACCGCTTAAGGTATGTACCTCCATTTACTTTATTTTGTATGTATGATTGTATGGATGTGAATATCAAGGTTGTGATTATGTGTACTAGCCACTGATCATGGGACTAGTATGGTATACACATTAGGGCTTCGAGTATTCAAAGCCTAGGGTCCGACAAATTCGATTAATATAATCACCTATGCCCAGTTGTCATTGACTAGTTAGGATTAAAACATGATTAAAAAACTAATATAATCCTAACAATGTCATTAGCGCTAATCCACATGGGGCCACTCGAGAGAGAGACAGAACTGGAGAGATAGCAGAGCAAGGCACGAGCGAGCTCGCTAACAGCGATGGAGTGCCGGGGGCAAGGATGACCAGAGAAACGGATAGAGGAGAGTAAGGCGAAGGCCTTTGAGGTGGCAGCTTCGGAGGAGAGGACGGTGTCCAGCGGTGGCAAGGGACAGGGCCATGAATGAGAGGACAAGAGAGTGAGGAGGATGCAAACAGAACACAAGAAAGGTTTTGCGAGTCATTGCGATGTGAAAACAGTGTAGCTTAGGGCCAATGGCCACCGGAGCGGCGGCAGCGGCATCTTTCGCGATGGCACCATTGACAACGACGACGAAGATAGAAAATGACACGCCCGAGCCAAAATGAGGAGCACTCTGGGACTAGCGGCATCCATGGTGTCCGCAGGGAAGGAGGCAAGGTGGAAGAAAGGTTATGATGGGTGGGGTCAAGGCCCGAGTCAATGGGAGGGAGAGGAAGCCTAGAGAGTAGACGAGTTTGCCAGGAAGGCTTCTTCGTGCGGAGGAAACAGAGAACAGGAGGCGGCTTGGGCTAGAGGTCGACGCGCGGCTAGAATGGGCCAAAGCAAGAGACAGCCAGGCTGCCGCTACTGTTACGATCTGAGAATGGTTAGGATTTCTAATTTGTTTTTTAATTGATTTAATTGCAGAAATCAAGCAACGATTTTGAAGTAAGCAAACCAACTAAAAAATTATGAAATTTTTGCAGACATACTTTAGATTATTATGAACTTTAAAAAATTATTTGCAGGTTGAGATCAGGTTTTAGTTAATTCATAAATTCGTTTTCAGCTGCTGGAAATTTAGAAAACTCTTTTCTTCAATGTAGAAATTTTTGAAAAGCACGGAAATGAAGAAAGGATTATTTAGAAATTTATTCTATAATTTTTATAAATTTTGGGAGTGTACAAAATCTAAATTCGAAACAACTTAAATTATGTGCTGCCCAACAAACCAAACTGAAAGACATGCATGCATCTTCCATCTGAACGAACGACTGAAAGTAGTCATCTGATGATGCTAGTCATCTAATGGATATGCTCAAGTCAAAAGATATCAAGTCAGTCAAGTAGATGTGTCATCGTGTTTGTATATGTCGTGGATCCATCCTATGCACCTAAAAAGGTCCTGCTGATGAACTCTTCTCCGAGTCATAATGCAAAGTTCATCATAGGGAAATAATCTGGGTGACATCTCCCCCGTTTTGTGAACAGCAAGAGATGCAAAGGAATATACGTTTTTCATAGTAAAACGAGGCCAGAATTGATGTCTCATGAAACTTCAAAAAGGTCGTTTTGGAGAGAAAAACCGTTCAACGCAACAGTGGCGCCAAGGCAAGAATATATCTGTTCATGGAGTGTAGCATGCTGGGCTCCAATAACCCAATAAAATTACGGTTTTGCTAAACAACATTCGACTGATTTCTTTTATCAAAATAGTCGAATTCTTATCCATCTGATATGCTTTGAGATTTGCACTTCTTCTCATATAATTAATTGGGTACAAATTTATTATGATTTTTTTTTCTTCAGAACATAATAGGTTCAACACATTGTCGTATTTTGTTGGTATATAATTTTATTTTTTGTCTTTGTTTTTGCTTAATCTCTCAAAGTATATGTTAGATTTTGAATCATGTGATGGAAATATGATTTATTACAATTTTCAAGAATAATTACAGTGACCAAGAACAAAACTTATATAAATAATTTACTATAATTTATGTATAATAAAGTTATAAATAAACTAAAATTTAACTGTTTTGGACCGAGTAAACAGTCGAATGTTTATATAGACGGACCATAAAATTATATCTCCTTTGGACCTTTGCAACCGAAAAAATATCATGAAAGGATGCTATTTTTTTCGGCAACTATTGGGAGGCTTGCAACTAGACTCGATCGATCGAGTCTAGTCCTCGAATCCATCGGCGAAGGGAACCCTAGGTGATGACAGAGACCCCATCGGCGACGGTGGCAACCTCCACGATGTCATCAATGGCGAGGCCTAGGCAGATTCGCACACCCATAGTTGCCTCACCTCGCCTCCCTGCAATCAGTTCCAAACTAAGCTTCGTCGCCTGTGGTGAGGTAATCTCCATCTCCCTAGACGTGATTCGTCTGGTTGGCGAGATCTACTGCAGCGGCAGCCATGGGCATTGAATGCATAGTAGCCTGTCCTCATCATTCAATCCATGAGCTCTCTGTGTTCCCCTGCTATTGGAGTTGCGCGGATGACGACTATTGAATCCGTTTCCATCGGCAGCAGTAAGGAAATGGCAAGATGGTTGTCTTGCATTTATTCTTTCCCATGAGCAACTTAGATTTGGTGCTCCCTCAATGCTGCTACTAGTCTGCAACGTTCGTTGCAAATTTGCACAACATGAGGCAGAGTTGTTTCTACGTACCGTTGTAATCCAAATAACAACTTACAAGGGAACACAGATACAGAGTAATTGAATGGGTTCCTAGTGCACACGGAATTACATATGTTTTTATTCCGGATGTCAAAATTTTCGAAGTTGCCAAGCAGGCCTAATAGTTAGAAATTTCCTTCCCCAACTATCAATTATGTACACTTGGCCACAGCTTTTTACACAAGCGCTAGAACCCAGTCCTAAGGTGAAACTTCCATGTGCATCCAAGAGATTATTTTGTTCCCAACAACAAATTAGCACTCAACACAACTAAAGTGTGGACCTGAAAGAGACAAGTAATCTAAAGTACAAATGGCCTAATAATTTAGCTGCAGCACAACAAATATCCATGTGAACTAGTAAACTCAAGTCTTACCTGAACTAATTAATATCCTACCAAAGTACTCAACAAAGTGATCGTTAGTGCTTCGTCCAGTCCAGCAAAGGTATCAAGTCAGCTAGTCAACTAAATGACTGCAGTACAAGCTGGTCATTCTTTATTTACTTGTTGTGGAGAACTCCAAACAGCTTAATCTCCATTATGTGTTGCAAAAGACGCGCATGTCCCATCTGAAAGAATATTTCCATGTGGTTAGCCCAGCAAGACACAAAAAGTTATCAAGTCAGTCAATTAGACAGAGTCATCGTGTCAGTCAATAACTATTTGAGTTTTATTGGATTGTTAAAGCTTAATTTGGAATTTCATAAATTAAAAATAATTTAACGTGAGTAAATCAAACTCCAATTAAATAAAAAAAAATTATTTGATTTTCTAAGTTTTCTCCAAGTTCTTTGTGGTTTCTGTGACCCGATTTATTCTATTTTCACAAAATTTATTTTATTTGTTGAAATTTTTAATTTAAATTATTTAAATTAAGTGTGGAATTATTTTGAAGATTTTGCATTTTATTGAATTTAATAAAGCGTAAATTGAATTCAAACAAAAACATCTTAAATAATTAAAATAAACTTCAAATAAATCTAAAATTATTTTATTTGCTCTTTTTAGGTTGCATGAAATTTTACAAATTTTTTTTGAATTTTTGGATTTATTTTATTTTTTGGATTTTCTTTTCTCTCTCCTCCTGTTGTTCTTCCTATTGCTTCTTTCTGCCAGTTGCTATGGTCCCGATTCTCACCTGGTTTCCCGCTGCACCACTTGCCTTGCCCATGCCCTCGCACCATGCCCCTTGCCCTTACCCTGCCATCCCGCGCCCATCCCCGGAGCGCCATGCCTTGCCAACACCTCGTCGCATGTCACACTGTCCTGCCGCCTCCCCTCACCGAGCGCCTCCCCTAAGTTGCTCAACGATTGGGCGACTAGGGTCCAGTGCTCGAGCAACATGTGTCCTAATCGTGCCACCGTACGACGACTAAGACCAAGTCACCCATTTGTTCGGCGACTAGGCGGCGAACGGCCTGGTCACTTCACTGTTAAGCGACTTAGACAAGTGTCGCTCATCCGTTGGGCGACTATCCCAAGTCGCCCAACCGTGAAGCGATACATGATTATTTCTGATAAAAAAAATTAAATAGTATTATTTCTATAATTCTGAATAAAAATAGATTATTAAAAAAAATCGTATTCAAACCGCGTATAAGATGCATTGGAAGGGGCCGAGAAACTACAGCTAGTAGTGTGCTTTTTTGACCATGGGAATTGCTCGTCAATTCTAGTCATTGATTGCTTTTCGACAAAGTTGATGCAATGCGCTTTATTTTGCTTACACTCGGGAGAGATTGCTGCCATTTTTTCTCCCTGCCCCGCGTTTTATTTTGCTGTGCTAACCCTACTCGATCCCAATTTATTTCTTCTTCGTTGTCTCCCCTTCGGCGTGCTCCTGCGCCGTGCCCGTGAGCGCCTCTCCCTCACGCGTGCTTGGCCCCTCCGTCGTCTCCCCCTCGCCGATCCACCACCTCGCTCCCTCTCTCGGTTCCCCCCATTGCGTCGTCTCCCTCCCTCTCTCGGTTGCCGCTCCCGCTCGGTTCCTAGCCCGGCCCAGCTCCCCTGCAGTCTCCGCGCCCTGCCTCTTGCGGCTCGGCTCCCTCTAACGCCGCCTCCCTCCAATGGCCATGCGCCGCCCCTGGCGCGCCTGCGCTCAAGCACCTCCTGGGCCACGCCCTGTGCCTGGCTCTGTCGCCCGGTTCATCCCCGTGCTGCTCGGCCGAACAGCCCAGGCTGCTCTCTTCTCTCCCCATTTCTTTCTTCTGCTCATCCTCTTTCTTGTTTCTTCTTCTAGAGGTTTAATTTTGCTTCGGCCGAATGGAGGTCCTGAGCATGGCGCCACCACCTCCACCGGTCTTCCCCTGCGCCGCCACCGCCGGTGCCGTTGCCGCGCCCAGTCCTCCTGCGCGCACTGGTCCTCGGCCCGGTCCGCATCGCTGACCCGGTCGGCGCCCACGTGGAGCGCCCGTGCTTGTGTGGCTCCTCCCCGCGCCTCCGGGGATGACTCCCATACTACTGAGTGCTTTCCTCAATTCCTCTGTTGCTTTTCCTATTTTGTGTGTAACTTTTTGTATTTCACAGGTGAGGTTGTGGGATATGGAAAAGAGAAGCTGTATTGGTATTGGTAAAGGCCATTTGGGAGCTGTTGGTTCTGTTGCTTTCTCAAAGAAATCGAAGAACTTTTTCGTTAGTTGCAGCAGGTTAGTGTGAAAGCGATGGCTGTTCCATTTCCTCTATAGCGATATTCAGATCCTCTGTGATTTTTTTATGCCTATAGCGATGTCAAGATCATGACTTCTCGTTAGAATAATGTTTCTCTAACATATCATTATATCATAGTTATAGTTATTTGTCATTCTTGGGAATATTTGAGATGCCATGTTTTTGTTTTGTTTTGTTTTGCATGTGCATAGATGAGTGGGTGGGTGTTCTGAGGAAACCTGGCTTTGCCTTTTGAAATTGAGTTATTAACTTATTATATGTACCAGTGTAGCTATTAATTGCTCAAGTAGTCGTGGGAATGCATGTAGGTAACTTGAGACTTTCCTGGTCATTGCCTCATTGGTATTAGAGAAGAAGGATTCTACATCTTTGCATCTGTGGAGTTTGGAGAACTTCATATGTTTAGACATGTTCATCTTTACTAATTTTACTTGTGGATCTAAACACTTTGTAGTGTTCGATCGTGTTAGACCACGTGGATGGGTCGTGAATTTTGATGATGAACAATTGACATTTGGGTTGCATTGTAATTTGCGGTTCAGTTATGAAAGTTTGATCGTTCGACTTGGTTTTTGGTCGTTACTGCTGCTACAGTATTGTTTATTTCAGTGCAGTAATACTATGTCTTTGAGTACTATTTACTTCAAATCTTGTAGTTTGAGCACTTGTTCATATCAGTCTTATTCCTTGCAAGTGATGTTTGTTCCATGAGTACTGTTCATTTTGAGTATTGTAGCTCTGAGCACTGTTCATCACGAGTGCTACATCTTCAAGTACTATTTGTTTTGACTGCTTGTGGTCGTGGGAGTCTTCAACTGGTCGTGGTCGTGGAAGGTTTCATGTGGTCGTAAGGTTTCGACTGCACGTGGTCGTAGAATGTTTCGACTCCTCGTGGTCGTAGAATGTTTTGACTGCTCGTGGTCATAGACAGTGGTTGGTGGTCGAAGCTACAGTGCATGGTCGTAGGCTTCGAGTGCTACAGTACATGGTCGAAGATCGAAAGCTACAATGCGTGGTCGGTGGTCGAAGGCTACAGGAACTGATCATAGACATCTTGGACCTGGTCGTAGACATCTTGAAGCTGGTCGTAGACTTTCTGGAAGTGGTCGTATACCTACTGGAACTGATTGTAGACTTGATGGATCTAGTCGTGGACCTTACTGAAGTGGTCGTAGGCTTCGAGGATGATCTGGATAGTGTTTATTGATGCATGATAGTGTGTTATGCGTGTGTGAACTAATATTCGTCAAGGTGGAGAACTTGTGCCAGGAAAAATATTCTTTGGTCTTTGCATGTGCAGGTTTGGCGTGGAGATGATCATGGTTGATGACAAGGAAGACCCGGACTAGGATGGGGAAATCCGAGGTTCGGGAGGTCGAGGATGTCACGAGGTGGTCGGGCTTATCTTTGAGGCAGCGGAGATCAAAGGTGGTTGTATGATGCGTGGAGAAGCTTGGGAGGTAGAGTTACGAAGGCCTACGACGCGTAAAGGGATATGGAAGGTGTTTATATATCGGAAGGTTTAGAGATATTGGAAAACCCGTGTTTGGAAGGGTTTGGGTCCCTTGATTTTAGGAAAAGATAAGATTTTTGCGTGTTTATTCTTGACATGGTTTAGGATTCTTGCCTATAAAAGGAGCGAGAGGAAGAGTTTTCCGAGGCTTTGTGTGGCTTTTGGGGATTTGGAGATTACTTTGAGAAAGCTTTGAGGGTGTGGTTAGGGTGCTTTGTAGCCACAGAACAAGATTGAGAAATAAAGGTCGAGATCTATTCCAAATAGTCTTATTTGTGGCGTGTTTTTCGAGTTTTGTTTGATTGGTTCTTGTTCGAAGCGGTGCATGGTGAGATAGCGCATCTCTATCATTGCGCTTACGCCGTTCACAAGTTGTGACATTTCACGATCATCGACAACGACATCAGCGAGCGAGCGAGATCCACCACGACTACGAGGAGCGTCATATGCGAGTTCGATTCCTCTGTTTTGGTTCGATCCAGCACCGGCTGTTCCAGGTGATCATAATCTTTATACGACTAGGTAATTTGGTTTTGTCGGGCAAGAAATTGCTACAATCATTCACCCCCTCTGATTGCTGTACTCAATCCCACAAGTGGTATCAGAGCGGGTTGCTATGGCGTCAGAGAGGTACGTGAATCGTCCCCCATGCTAGATGGTTCTGATTTTGCGTTTTGGAAGTACTGCATGCAAGCTTATATTGAGGCTCAAGGTACTGATGTTTGGAATAAGGTGTCCAGACCTTATGAGGTTCCTGTTACTATAACCAATCTAAATAAAACAGATGTTGATCTAAATGCTCAAGCTCGTAACTTGCTATTTCAAGGGATTTCTCGCAAAAAATTGATCGTGTTGCTTATATTAGTTTTGCTCACTTAATATGGAAGACTCTTTGCGATTATCATGAGGGAATCACAAAAATCAAGAAAGTGCGTAAAAATCTTTATCAAAAAGAGTATTCTAATTTTGCTATGAAGTCTGATGAATCTCTTGATGAACTTTTTGCTCGTTTTGAGAAAATTTTGAGTAATCTGCATGGTGTTAATGTGATCCCTACTGATGAAGAGAATGCAAGTTGTCAGGACTATCAATCAAACTATCGATCTAGATAGTATAACCATATATGATCTCTTTTCTAGATTGAAAACCTATGAGATGAAAGCCATATCATCTAAGATTGATAAATCTTCATCTTTAGCACTTGTAATTAACCCCATGCAGGCTGTTTCATCGAGTTCTTTTCCTTTGTCTACTTTGTTCGCCTTTTCAGAAGAGCAGTTCGAACAACTTCCTGAACAGGACTTGGTATTGATCTCCTCACGGGCATACAAGGCACTCAATAATATAAGGAGGAAGAAGCGAGGTGGCGTATCTGGTTCGATCATGTGTTATGAGTGTGGTGAGCCGGGTCACATTAAGGTTGATTGTCCTCAACTTAAAGGGAAGGTGATCAAGAAAGACAAGAATTACCGTAGTCGGCCATTTAAGAACCTCAACACCAAGGGTGGCAATTTTCATCGAAAATTTGCTAAAAAGGTTCTTTCAGCTATGCATCATCTTGGATTAAGTGATGTGGAATCTGAGAGTAACGATGACGACGATCATGACAATGATGATCCTAAAGATAAGAAGAAGAACGAAAACAACTTCACAGGCATGCATTTTATGGCAAGAAACAATAACGACAATGGCGATGGCGGTGATCCCGATGAGGCAGGACCATCATATGATGATCTTGAAGATGGTTTGATTAAACTTGCTATTGAATTGAAAAAGACAAAGAAGAAATTGAAATAAAATAATTATCTTGTTGAAAGCTTAAATTATGAAATTAATAGACTTAGAGCTTCTATTCACGATGATGAATCATGCGAATCTTGTCTAATTTTACATTTTGAGTTGGAAATTGCTAGGAAATAAGTGCAAAACTTGATGATTTACGGCTAGCACATGACTCCTGTGATGAAAAGTTAAAACTTGCAAATGATGAAATTGAAAAGCTTAAGGTTAGTGCTTCTATCTGTTTAGAGTCAAATATTTTAAATGTTCAAACTAAAGCTTGCTCTAAGTGTAAATTGCTAGAAGCTAGACTTAATTCATCTCATGAATCAATTCGACAAATGCTTTATCATAAGACTCTTTCTTGCTCTAACTGTCCTAAGTTTAACACTGAAACAGAAGTTTTGACTAGACAACTTAATGATTTTGCTAAAAAGAAAAGGTTAGCTTAGTCTAGTGCTTCTAAGAAAATTGAGACTAAATCTGTTAAATACACAGCTTGTCCTACTCTAGCTAAAGAAAATGAGTATCTTAAAGACACTTTAGAGAGATTTTCTTTTGGCAATAAAAATTTGAATATAATCCTAGACAAGTCAAGAGTGAGTGTTAAACATCATGGACTAGGATCTAATTTTATTGAACATGCCAAGAATAATCCTCCTAAGATTGTTGAGTTTCTTGAACCTGAAAAATTTGAGGTAGAATCTAAACCAAAACAAATTGTTTTTAAATCGACTGGTATAGCATAAGAATCACCTACCAAAGTGAGTCTTTGTGAAGGTAGTATATCGACTTCTCATCAATTTGATATCAATGCACTCATTGTGGTAGAGAGGGTCTTTTGGTTCAATTCTGTTTTTGAAAAGCAAAGAAGGAAAAGAAAGACAGGTTAAGAAAGCTTTCTCATTCGACAGTGGAATTTGGACAAGTCCCTCATCATCACTTTTCTCCCTCTAAACATTTGTCTGCAGACTTGGGAGTTTTTGCGACAGGATCGGTCAGATTAGCGATTTTCACGTGGTTAGACCGGCGGACGGTAAGACCAGCATTTTACACGTAGTCAGACCGGCTGGCGGTCAGACCGACACTTCAACAGCGGTCTGACCGATAGTGTTTAGAACCTAAAAGTTCTTTGTTTGTGTCTGCTGTTGCTCCTGTTCGTCGTGTATCTGAGTACTGGTTGCCAAAATCTTTACTTACTAACCCTAGTACTAAGATACCGACGATTGTTCGTGCTCTATAGGCTCGTCGCAAGCGAAAGGAGAATATATGGTTCATTGACTCCGGTTGCTCTCGCCATATGACCGGAGACTCACGATGGTTCTCCTCCCTCACTCATGCCACCGGTGATGAGATGATCACTTTTGGGGACAATGCTCAAGGACGAGTTCTTGCAAAAGGTATTGTGCGCGTCAGCGACAAGTTCATTTCAAAAGATGTTACTCTTGTTAGTAAGTTGAGCTATAATCTACTTTCAGTCTCACAATTGATAGACGACAATCTTGAGGTGAGCTTTAAAAGGCATTCTTGCTGCATTTTAGATTCATCTGGTGATCTAGTGTGCAAAATTACTCGAGCTGGTCGTCTGTTTAAGGGTGATTTTTCATATTCCTCATCATCTGATCTTAGGTGCCTTGTCTCATCTATTTCTAAAGATCTTTTTCACTGGCACTGGACATTAGGTCATATTGGTCTTGATCATCTTGCTCGTAGCAGTAATATGAATCTTGTTAGAGGTATACCTGATCTTAAAATTGAAAAATCAATGAATTTTGTTTGCACTCCTTGTCGTTATGGTAAGATGATCTCTGCATCACATCCTCCACTCTCTCTTGTAATGACTGATGCACCTGGACAACTATTGCACATGGATACTGTAGGACCTACTAGAGTTCAATCAATTGGAGGTAAATAGTATGTTCTTGTTATTGTTGATGATTCCTCTAGATACTCTTGGGTGTTTCCTATGGCATCTAAAGACGAAGCCTTTGGTCACTTTAGAGAGCTTGCCCTTAGACTTGCCACTGAACTCCCAATAGCACTTAGAGCAATTAGAAGTGATAATGGAGCTGAATTCAAGAACACATTATTCGCTTCTTTTTGTACTGAAAAAGGTTTAGATCATCAATTCTCTTCAGCTCATGTACCTCAACAGAATGGTGTCGTAGAACGTAAAAACAGAACATTGGTTGAGATGGCTAGAACAATGTTAAATGAACATGCTACTCTTAGGAAGTTTTGGGTTGAAGCTATTTCTACTGCTTGCTATATTTCTAATAGAGTATTTTTGTGAGCTAAATTGCATAAGACTTCCTATGAGCTTCGGTTTGGTCATTCTCCTAATATTTCTCATTTGAGAGTGTTTGGATGTTGTTGTTTCATTCTTAAACATGGAAATCTTGATAAGTTTGAATCTAGATTCTCGGATGGTATTCTTCTTGGATATGCAGCTCATACTCGAGGGTATCGTGTATTCAACTTAGAAACTAACAACATTGCAGAGACTTGCGAGATCACTTTTGATGAAGCTAGCCCTGGTATTAGATCTGACAATACAGGTATTCAGGCAAATGACATACCCGAAGACATCTTGTTGGACCCCAAATTTGGAATTTGGAATCCTTTGTGTCAAGTTGTGCCATTCCCTAGATCAGTAGATAGCACACAGATATGTTCTCGGATCTTTCACCTAACCATGTAGGCTCAATGCGGACCTATGATTAGGTCCATAGTTCGACCACACTTGGTCAAAAGGAAATGTGGGAGGTCTTGAAGAAGTGCTGGAGGTCTTGCAGAGGTCTGGGTGTCTTGTAGGGGTCTTGAGGAGGTTTGAAGGGGTCTGGAGGTTTTGAAGAAGTGCAGGAGGTCTTGAAGAGTACTAGAGGTCTGGAGTGGTTCTAGAGTGGTTACGAGGAGGTCCCAAAGTGGTTACGAGGAGGTCGGAGAGAGGTCCTTAGGGAGGTCCTAGAGGAGGTCGGAGGGAGGTCTGGAGGTCACACCTGGTCTTAGGTGGCACAACTACATTCGATGTAGACCGTGCATATAGCGAATCGTGCTAGTAGGAACAGTGCTCAGAGTAGTCAGTACTTGGTATAAACAAGGTAAGCCCAGAATATATTACATAATAGGACTTGTGGCCAACTGTTTTACAAAAGAGCTGCAGAGGTGGCAATTCCACAAAAGTCAGAGTACAGACTTTATTACAAGAGCGAAAGCAAAACATGTCAAGGTGGATCCATTCACTCTGCCCAGAGACAAGTGACTGGGGTTCCCGGCCTAAGCTTCACCATCTTCCCTACCATCAGGTCCAGTCTCCGTGTAGTAGTCGTAGGGGTCCTGATTGAGGGGATTTGAAAGATTGTATTGAACGAGCCTGAGTACACAACCGTACTCATTTGCCAACACACAATGTAGTCGTATAGATGCATGGCTAGTCAAGGGAGGTCTTGAGTTCTTTTCTTTGCAAAAGCTAAGTTTGAACTAGATTGTGTAATAGAAAATCCTGAGACTTAGCATTTTAACAATCTGTTTTTCAAAAGGGGTTTTCATTTGTAAAGTACTAGCGGAGGTCCAACCTCCTATACCATTGAGTAGCTCCATCCACTCAATGCTCGGGCTATCCCATATTTACCACTAGTCCTCGACCAAGCTTTCTCAAAACCCCTGTGGTCCCACCCCATCTGTCCTTTCCATCCACAAATTGTTTTACAAAACTAAAAACTATATCAAGCAAGTTCACAACACCGCTCTTGGTCGAGAGCACGGCTATCTAGATATTTTTCTTACTCTGCGAGTTTGTGCACTTTACCCACAGAGATAATCATCTTGATATATACACATGTTTCCTTAGACATGCGAATCAAGGGAGATTACCACAAGGCCTTTACAATGCTCAACCTCGGCGCAACCCTACCGCTAAGTTATCCACCCCGGTGCCAAGCACTTCTAGGAGGCCCCCTCTTGTGCCGTGTGGTTTCACTATGGTTTCTTTCCCCTTTACCCACGCCACATTCCCCCGATAGCAAAGCCACACCAAGGCTAGCAAATTAGTTAGCCAAGTCGTACCCATCATAAACTTATGGTTACACTATTTTTACATGAGAGGTCATCACCAGATTTGGTCCTTAAGTGACTTGGGCGGTACATCCACATACCCACATCCACTCGTGCACCAGCACCAGCCACTCTTTCCAGCCGCCCAAGTCAAAAACGGTTTTTCAGGTTTTCATTTGTTTTGAAAATAATCTTTAGTCAACCTTACCAGCTAGGCTCCCTGCGTCGACTGCCCCAATCCGGTTTTCACATTTTGAATGATTGTTGTTGGGCAATTTAATGTCCGCATGACAATGTACCTAAGCAAGGCCAGGTATGACATTTAGGTACAGACTTATTAACTAACATGTAATCCATTAAGTCTAGGGTGACAAAGGATAGTGTTCAAGTTCAAGGGTGGGAAGTTTACACACCATTATTATTAAGGCATTAACTATGAACTAGACTAATATAGCTGTGTAAAACATAGCAATGCAATTTCATAATTTAAAGCAATATAATTTGCAAATACTGGGAGCAATATGATCAAAGTATTGACTCACCTTGCTCAAGTACTGCTGATCTGGGTCCGGATCAATTGATGGTTCTTCGGTCGCTTCAGCTTCTATAATCGTAAAGACAAACAAAAAGGCAAATAAGCATATATGAACTCAAATCGTTTTCAAGTATTCAATGAACTCCAAATAATGCAAGGTCGTAGTTTGAAGGTATTAGACCAGTATAGTTGAAGACTGAGTGGTCACGACTCAGTGGTCAATAGGGTTTTTGACCACCTGGTCGGAACGGGTTATGGCTGGGTGTCGTCATGGAGATACTACGACCAGTGGAGGTTGTGGAGGTGCTATGACCACGGGAGGTCGTAGAGGTGCTATGAACAGCGGAGGTCGTGGAGGTGCGTGGAGGTCCTATGACCAGGGGATGTCGTGGAGGTGCTATGACCAGGGGAGGTCGTGGAGGGGCTATGACCAAGGGAGGTCGTGGCCAAGGAGGGTGGTCTTTGCAAAAGAAGAGGTTATGGCCAAGGAGGGTGGTCTTTGCGGGGAGGTCGTGGCCAAGGTGGGTGCTCTTTGCAAAGAAGAGGTCATGGTCAAGGAGGGTGGTCTTTGCCAAAGGAGGTTATGGTTAGGAGGGTGGTCTTTGCAAAGGAAGGTTGTGGCCAAGGAGGGTGTGGTCTTTGAAAAAGGAGAGGTCGTGGGAGTGTTAACCGTGCATAGTCAAATAAGAAAATTATTCGACTACACCACAGTGGTCGAGAGAAGCAAAGGTTCGACTGCTTTGCGCGATCCAACGAACGTGAAGGCAGGAGGAAGAACTAGATAAAGACAATAGGAGAGGATCAGGGAACCATTAGGGAAAGAATAGGGTAGATCGAACTAGGAGGAGCATCGGGCCACTAGAACGTATTGTACGAGTGGTGGTACAAGCTAGCGGAGTTGGGGTGGCGGCGGTGATGCGGCAATGAGGAAACTCCATGCTACAATAGTTGCTTGAGGAAAGAAGGTAGGCCGATCTTGGGGTAGCTCCAGGAAGCGGTAGATGTTTACGAAGGGGCGACTTGGAGTATTCCACACCGGCGAGGTCGATTCAATTGCTAGAGCCGTTACGGTGGAGGGAGGAAGAGCGATATCGGTGGCAATTCTTGTGCTCCAAAAGGAGGAACCAATTGAGTGGAAACATCCTTTTGGGGTTATAGATGTGCGACATAAACAATGAGGAGGAGCCTTCGATGGGTATCAACGGCGAAGCGGGCGTTGTGTAACGCCGGTCGAGCGGCGCTCAAGCCCAACTAGAGCTCAAGTTCGCGAGAAGGGAAAAGTGGGACTAGGCTGGAATGATGAAGGAAGGTAGTAAGGGGCTTGGGGTCGCTATATATATCGGCAAGGGGTAGAGATGTCCAAGAGTCTATGATGCATTTGTACGGCCCGACAAGGAGGAGTGGTTGGTCTTTGTTGAAGGAGTTGCGGCATAGTGCGAGCGATGGGATGGTTTGGCGACGGCTATTAATGGCTAATTGATAGTTGCGCTGCACACATGCCTAGTTGCATTGTTTTGACCACTGCTATCGGAGGAATAGTAAACCGAGGGGATGGAAGCTAGTGGTCTCGAGTGGTTTACATAATACTTGTATTTCCTAACTTAAGTTCTTAGACCTTAGGGTTCACGATGCGGTGCTAATCATTACGGTAAGGGTATATGGCCTTGATCAAATTAAGACTTTGAAAAGGCAATCATAAAGCGCAACAATAGTCATCACCTAAAAGTTTTAAAATCCCACATTTTTGCATGTATGGATTTTTGGGTCATTTAAACCCAACCCCTTAAGAGGAAATCTTAACTTGATATTCATGGTTCATGAGACCACCTAGCGCCGAGCCTATATACTGTAGCTACCATCGACCGGTAGTCGTAGGAAACTTACGACTAGGGCTGGTTGTAGAGGACTTATGACTAGGTAGTGGTTGTAGGAAAAGCTTTCGAGGAGTGTAAATATACTTCTATCTTATAATAACGGTTGCATACAAATGAATAAGATGAGGTTCGTCGGTTCCTTGTCGGTTACAAAACAACTAGGGGTACTCTGTTTTTAGTAAGTCTTCAAGCTCCCACGTAGCTTCGCCTATTGTTTGGTTGCTCCATCTAACCTTACAGCGAGTATACAGGTTCCTTATGCCTTTTCTACTACTTCTAAGATTTTGAGTGGGTGTTCGGCATACGCCAAATCCTTGCTGAGTTCAATGTCTTCCAATCGAGCTTGCTCTTTAGGCACCCGAAGGCATTTCTTGAGCTGCGATACATGGAATACATCGTGTATGTTGGACAACTACTCGGGCGCTCGGCTCATAAGTTACTTTTCCCATCTTGGTGGCGATCGGTATGGTCCTATATACCTTGGTGCCAACTTCCCTTTGACCTTGAACCATACGGTTCCTCGAGAGGAGAAACCTTTAGGTAGACAAGTCTCGATGTGGAACTCCAGCTCTCTCCGGCGGTGGTTGGCATAGCTCTTCTGCCTCGATTGTGATGCCCGTAGTCGGTCTCAAATGACACGAACCTTGTCTTAAGCTTCCTTCAAAATGTCTGGTCCGAAAAGGTATCCTTCTCCTGCTTTCGACCAAAACAGTGGTGTTCGACAGTGTCGTCCGTAGAGGGCTTAAAAAGGAGACATCTTCATACTAGACTGATAGCTATTGTTATAGGTGAATTCAGCATAGGGTAGGCACTTCTCCCAATCAGCAGTGAACTCTATAGCATAGGCCCGGATCATATCTTCAAGGACTTGGTTCACTCTTTCAGTCTAACCATTAATCTGGGGATGGTATGCGGTGTTGAAAGCTAGATATATGCCCAAGGCCTTGTGAAGACTCCTAGAAATAGGAGGTGAATTGCGAACCCCTATCTGAGACGATTCGCTTGGGCACACCATGCAAGCTGACTATTAGAGACATGTACAGTTCAGCCAATTTGTCACCTTTGTAAGTGGTCTTAACCGGAATGAAATGGGCAGTCTTAGTCAATCTATCAATAAAGACCCAGACTGAATCATACCCCGACCTGGTTTTGGGCATACCAGTGACGAAGTCCATGCTGATTTCTTCCTATTTCCATTCGGGTACTCGTAGAGGCTACAAAAGACAAGCAAGCTTCTAGTGTTCAGCTTTAATTCGATGGCACACATCGCAGCATGCTACATGTACTGCAATGTCCCTCTTCATGCGAGGCCACCAGTAGCGTTGCTTCAGATCCTGATATATTTTGGTACCACCTGGATAGATCGAATATGCCGACTCATGTGCCTCCTTTAGGATCAAATCCTTGGATCTCTTATGATCGTGTATATCTTCTGATGATTTCGATGAGGTAGTGACGCCATATTTTTAGTGCATGTAGTACCGACACCAATTCCATATTGTGAGTAGGGTAATTTTCTTCATGTGGTCGAAGCTATTGAGAGGCATAGGCTATCACCTTCTTGTCTTGCATCAGCACACTACCTAGCCCTTGACGAGAGGCATCACAATATACCTTGAAATCCTTATGGATATCAGGGAGGACCAGAACTAGGGCAGAGGTTAAGTGGACCTTTAGTGGTAGAAAAATCTTCTCACATCCTTCGGTCCATTCAAACTTTCTTTCTTTCTTCATCAATTTGGGTGAGGCGGGTGATTTTGGAGAATCCTTCAATGAATCGGCTGTAGTATCCCGCCAATCCGAGAAAACTCCAGACATCGGTCACCAAGGTAGGTGGTTGCCACTAAAGGACAGCTTCCACCTTGGCTGGATCCATGGCTACTCCCTTTGTGGATATCACATGACCTAGGAAGCTAACATCGGATAGCCAGAACTCGCACTTACTGTACTTGGCATACAGTGGTGTTCCCTGAGTGTATCTAGCACCAGTCTCAGGTGTTGTGCGTGCTCTTCGGCATCCATGGAGTAGACCAGAATGTCATCGATGAATACCACCACAAATCGGTCCAGGTACTCCATGAACACCTTGTTCATCAAATTTATGAAATAGGTCGGGGCATTGGTTAGTCCAAATGGCATAACTGTGAACTCGTAGAGGCCGTATCGAGTAGAGAAGGCTGTCTTGGGGATATCTTCAGGTCTAATCTTCAACTGGTGGTACCTTGAATGCAGGTCTATCTTGCGAAACTTCGTTGCCCCTTTGAGCTGATCGAACAAGTCGTCAATCCTGGGCAACGGGTACTTGTTTTTGATGGTGACTTCATTCAGGGACCGATAATCTACACACATCCGCATACTGCCATCCTTCTTCTTCACGAACAATACCAGAGATCCCTATGGAGAAGAACTTGGTTGAATAAACCCTTTCTCTTGTAACTCTCGGATTTGCTTTTTCAGCTCCTCGAGTTCATTCACTGGCATCCTATAAGGTCTCTTAGACATAGGTGCTATCCTCGACATCAATTCTATGATGAACTCTATGTCACGATCTGGTTGTCCCCCCCGCAATTCTTCCGGAAAGATGTCGGGGTACTCTTGGACCACAGGCATTCCCTCTAGAGGAACACCAAGGCATAACAGATCGCCCTTTTCCACTGAAAAGGTATGTTCATCTTAACTTCGACCACCATGTCAGGTCCTTAGGTAAGGACTACAGTTTGGTTGGCGCAGTCTATCACCCCTTGATACCTGGCTAGTCAATCCATTCTGAGGATGACGTCCAAGGTCTGGGCCTCTAACACCATCAAGTCCGATGGAAACATTATTCCCTCAACCGAATTTCCACCTAGGGCTTACTAATTTGGCCATAATAGTCCCAGGTGAGCTAAGCTCTAAAGGTTTCTTGAGCATGAAGGTTGGCGGTGCCAAGATTTACAAACTTCTTTGGAGATGAAAGAATGCGATGCTCGAATAAAAAAGAACACAATTTGTTGAGAATTAGCGAGAGCGTGCCCATGCGCATCTAGTGCCTCTTGTGCTTCCTCGGCGGTGATGTGATTAACACGCCCTGCCCTTGGGCGGGTGGTTCTAGGTGCTAATGTAGTCACGGGCCTTCCTCTTCTGCTTTGTCCCGGGGTGTGTGGCACTCGTGGTGGGGACTCCCAACGTTAAACTTGACGGGGGTGAGGGTCTTGCGTGGGCGATTCTTGGCGAAGTGCCCGACTCATTCTGATTGAAGCATAATTGGCGTGACGGTGTGCCATCTGGCCCGAGGTTGGCTGGGTCAGATCGGGGTGACATATGAGGCACCACCGGGCCGATTTGCTGGAGCCGAGGGTCGGGGTTGGGTGGCCGGCTGATAGCCACCACCAGAAGAAGTGCTATAGGTTGGTCGTGGACTAACTGTCGGTCCCCGTGAGGTCCCCAACTTCCGCTTGCGACTGCCTTCGAAGGTCTTGCGCTCATTCTCTAAGAGCAATGCCTTGTTGATTAGATGTTGGAAGTCTTGAAAGTCATGAATGATCAACTGCACTCACAGTCCATCACACAACCCATCCATGAAGCGGTCTATCTTCTCTTCTTCCTCGGTGATGTCATTCGGTGCATATCGGGCTAGCTAATTGAACTGAGTAAGATACTTAGTGACTGAGAACTTGCCTTGCTTTAGGGCCCTGAATTCATTCCTCTTCATGCACATAACACTTGCGGGGATGAAGTTACTTCTGAAGGCTTCCTGGAACTCAGCCCATCCCACCTCGGGTGCAGCTACTTCTGCGGCAGTCGGTGCTCCAACTCCTCTAGTCGTAGGTGTAGGTTCTTCTTTGACTCGGGTTGCTAGGTAGTTATCCCACCAGTCGGCAGCGGGTCCCATAAGTTGGTGTGTTGCATACACCACTACTACAAAAAGGCTAATACTGGATACCTCATCATAGACGGTTGACCAAAACCGTCTGTATTACATGACATCATAGACGGTTTTGGTTTAGAGATAAATGCGTGTTACTAAATTGCGCTAAAAGCTATGCGTGAGCAGGTAATATCACAAACGGTTCATAATGAAAACCGTCTGTGAAATATCACAGACGGTTCTTAATAATAATCGTCTGTGATATTCCTACATATAAAAGATAGTTTTTTTTTTGTTAGAAACCGTCTGTGATAGTTCACAGACGGTTCTTAATAATAATCGTCTATGATATTACTGCATGTCATAGACGGTTTTTGGTGAAAACCATCTGTGATAATTATCCCATCACAGATGGTGCGCTGTTTTGCTCGCTTACTTATATCATCCGTTGCAGTATACTCCTCAACAGTCTTCTTCTCCATCTCTGGCGCTACGGTGAGTCCATCGGCGCCACTCCGTGCCCGGTTTTAGTATCGCCTCACCTCAATAAGCCCACTCGATCGTGTGGTCCATTTAGCTATTATGCGCCGCCGAGAGCTATCACCGCCGCCATCGATGCCAATTCTTCTCCTGTGAGTGCTCGACCCACCAAGGTTGATTTCCCCACCCCCCTAAAGCTGTGCATGTGCTTTGTTTTAGTTTATTTCCATTGAGAAGACCTGTCACTAATGAGCTTGCCGCCGTTGCCTCTGTTCATCGATGACGGCCGCCTTGGACCTTCCTGGCCGACTTCATTGACACCTTCTTTGTAATCGAGGTGAGCTACTGGAGCATAAGCATCCTTTAATTTGAGTAGTTTCAGGTGTTTACGCCGAAATCGCTAGTGAAGACCATGGTCACCCTTTTATTTATTTCTAGGGTTTTCAACACAAATCGTGTGATGGACCGAAGCTAGATGTACGCTAAGAACCGTGTGAGTGAAGAGTACATTAATGGCGTGTGTGCTTTTAAAAGAGCTACCGAGAGGGATATGTTGAATAAGAGGGCGGAATATATGTACTGTCCATGCATTGAATACGAGAATCTGAAGATGTTTGATAACCAAGCACAAATCAAATCACATTTGATTTGAAGGGGTTTCAAAAAGGGGTATACACGTTGGACCAATCACGGTGAAGAGCAGATTATATAAGAAGATAGTAATAATGACATCGCCGACGAAGTCAACGATATGCCGCCGGATGACTCGATTATGGTTCTGATTCGGATAGGCTGGACGATGACAATCTGGATCAGATGCTTCACGATGCAGAAGTGAACTATAGTGAGAGAGAGTTTGGTAAATTCGAGGGCTTCATGAAGGACTCGGAGAAGCCTTTGTTCCCGAGCTGCAAGCCGGAATACATAAGGTTGTCATCCGTGCTTCAACTGCTAAAATTGAAGGCAAGCAACGGTTGGTCAGACAAAGAGTTTCACGTATTTATTAGGTCTCTTAGCGGACATACTTTTGGATGGAAATGAGTTGCCCAAAACCACCTCAGAGTCAAGAATGTTCTTTGTCCGTTGGGAATCGAAGTAGAAAAAATACATACTTGTCCGAACGACTGTATCCTTGTCAGGACCCGGAATTAACATCCCAGATCCTCTGTGCATGACCGAACTAGTCCCATGATCAGTGGCTAACTCACACAGTAAACAAATACGATAACACAACCATAAACCTAAAACTTTATTAATAAATAACAGAGTTGATTACTGTAACAACCCAAATTTTAAATTCCAGTTGAAAATAAAGTTTAATTATTTTATTGTATTTTTGTGGAATTTTCAAAAGCTTTTCCTTAACCAAATTAAAGCTAAACAAATTTATGTGCAAAATCTATTACGAGATAATAGCTAGAAATATTTTTCTTAAGTCCTAAATGCTCCAGAGAATTTCTGTGAATTTTCTCAGAATTTCTGGACTTAATTTGCTATATTCTAAAGCCTAATCGAATTATCGATATTAAATTAATTATAAAATCAAAGAAATTCCCAAGCAGTTAGTGGCGAAACCATTTCGGACCACATCTCGCCCATGCATCACGGGCCGCTTCAGCTGCGCCATTGCGTCGGTAGTAGGATTAAAATCAACGGCACCTCGATTCCACTTACCGTTTCATGCGATCGATTTGATGCGCCGATCAAGCTCAACGGCTACCGAACCCCACTTACCGTTTCGTCAATCTATTCCGACCGTCCGATCAAACTAGGACGGCCCACCGCCATCATCTTCCTTTCCTTTTCTTCCTCCACTTTTCTTCTTCTTCCCCGAATCCGCCATGCATGCGAGTGGGACCTTCAAAGCTGGGGAATCGGCGCATCCCGTGATCGCTGTGCGCATTTAAACCCCTGATCATCGCCGCGTCCATCACGCCCCGCGGACTCGCTGGGACCTTCTTGGGCGTCACGCCGTTCCGGCCACGGCCGCACCCTATAAAAGGGCACCCCGGGTGCGTCTCGACCTCCACAGCTCATAGCCGCCACCCCCGTAGCTCCTCCGTCGCTGTAGCGCCCAGATTTCGAAGTTCTCCGCCGGTGAAGCTCTTCGGTTCATCTTCGTTTCCAGCGCCACCGTAGCCCCTTCATCCTCGCCGACCTCACCATCATCACCATCGCGTCAACGCGAAGCTGTTGCCACCACCCACGTCACGAGAGGACCTCGGGATTGTCTTCTTCATCGACGACCGCACGCCGCCGCCGCCAAACGCCGTCGCCGACGACCCTTCCGCCCCGCTCCGCCGCCGTGTTGGTAACCCCCTAGTTCGCGATGCTCCTCTGCCGTTTTGCGCGCGCGTGAAATTCGCGGTGGCGTAGAATGCGGTGAGCCGCTCGGCGGAACGCTGCGACCGTGCCTCGTGGCATGGCCCGCGCGCAGGCCGCCGTGGCGCCTTCACCGCCGCGTGTGCGCCACGTCGCCCGACCCGCGCAGCGTGGCGCGCGTCGGCGCAAACCTCCGAGCCACGAGCGTGAACTTGGTTCCACGTGAGGTACGTGTCTATGACACGTGGGGCCGCATGTCGAATTAATTTAATTCCTTTAATTTTTGAAATTCATGTTGGCGTCGGCATTCGCAATAAATTGATTTTCCAGAAGAAAATTAATTCTAGAAATTCAATTAAATTCCAGATTTTGTATTAAACTTCAAAAATTCATATCTTTTGCATCTGAACTCTAAATTGGATGGTTCAAGTTGCAAAATTTGTCTAAAATCATAATCTAGCTAACTAAAGCAAAATATTTCAATTTGGAGTTATTTTGAGCTGAGTTTTTGAATTTTATTTGAATTTGAAGTAATTTGTCGTATTTTCGCGTATAGACCTCGACGACTCCGGAGAGTTAGATCCTTCCGACGATTTAGAATTTCAAGACTTCAACGAAGGCAAGTTACACTATTGATCATGTTGTTCCCAGTATTTTAAATTATTTAATTCCTGTTTTAAATTACTATTGCATGCATATGTTTATATAATTGTTTAAATGTCCTGTTTGTATATAGTTATTCCAATCCTTATTGTATGGCCAATTTGATTGTGAATATGAATACCATGTCACCCTTAGGCAAAATACTACTAAAATTTGTCGTATGCTTAGCCATGCTTAGATCACATTTATTTGGGAAGGTTTAGCCAAATCATTTATGATTTGATTTTAAATTGATTCGGTGGTATTGTTTTACCACGAAAGGCTTATTAAGAGGTTTTCCTCCAAATAAAATAAAATGGGTTTGGACTTGGCGAGATGGATGTATGGTGGAGTGCGAGGTTCATGCGGGCCTAATCTGGTTAGGATTAAGGCCCATGGGTTTATTTAAATGGAAAGTCGCCCAAGTCAATTAAGGACCGGTCTTTGAGCATATTTTACTCGCCTTACCGTACCACCACATGCGGAATGGGACAGATTTGGCTAAATAATTTGTGGTGTCTTAGTGTTATTTGTGCTATGTTGTATGTGTGGGTGTTGGTTAGACATTAGTCATGCCCAGGGAGCAGAGGGCTTCAGGAGGATGGTTAGTCAATGGTAGCGAAACCTTAGCGGGCATAAATACATTAAGACCTTTGTTTTGTAAAGGCCTCGTGATAATTTCTTAGTCACACGCCTTGGAGCGTGCTTTGGCGACATTAAAGCATATTATCTCGTGTGGGTAAAGTGTACAAACTCTGCGAGTAGAAACTATTCGAATAGCGCGTCATGATCATGGACATGCTAGCAAAGCCACTCTAAGTTAGACTTATTTTTGGTTTATAAAATGATTTCCACAGATGATTTTAGGATGGATAATCCTATGGTAAAATGGGGTGGTTAGCCAAGTGATAGGAGGTATCCTTCACTATTCATTCAATGGAGGTTATCCACTATTTATTGTCATCTTAATCACTAATTTCAGCTATAATATTAAAATGACCTTAGAAAATTATCAATAGTATTTAACTTTGAAAATCTTGTTTATGCAAAACAATCTGCCATTATCCCTTGTTTACCTTATGCATGCATTAAACTTTCAATATTGTGTGTAACTTGCAAGCACGGAAGTTGTGCTTACTCTTCTTTGAATAATCTTTATTCGGAGAAGACCTCTATCGGGGCGGTGAGGATCTTGGCGAATAGGCTCGTCCTAGGCGATTGCTGTGGCAAGTCGTGTGGCCTACTACTACTTTTCCATTGTGTTATTTCTTTTCCATTTGGCCTCGAGACCCATTTGTAATAAAACTACGAATTATTATTAATAAAGTGCGTGATATGATTTTGCTATCACTTTTGTTTATTTGTGTACACTAGAAATCTGGACTAGTGTATAAACACGGAGAATTCGGGATCCTTCGCTCTCGGGTTAGACAATTACAAGATAGCCTTTAATGCAACCTTAAATAAACACAGCGAAAGACGATGAAGAAGTAGTGGAGTCCGGATGATGCGCCATAGGCAACCGGTGAGAGTGGCGGCCTAGTCGTCACGATCCACACTTGTAGTGAAGTCCTTCTCCTCTGAAATTTGTTTGCATAAAGCAAGTATGAGCACAACTACCGTGCTCGCAAGTTACACCCGTCAAATAACAGAATGACATGCATACATGGATGTAACAAAGAATGACTTATAGGGTTAATTGTGCAAGAACAATATTTGACATTAAATACCATACTAAGTTCAAAAGCTCAAGTTTTATAATATATCTAAAATTGATTTTTAATTAATAAATATGGTGTAGGAACCAACCCAACACTAACATAAACACAGGCACCAACCCCGGGCTTCAACCCATACCTTTTCTCATGGACACCCATCCATGTCAAAAATGTTTTACAAAAACATTTTTGAAATCAAAATCAAGTCTAACTTTAAATGGCTTTGCCAGCATGTCCATGACCGTGGACACGGCTATTCGAATAGATTGACACTCTGCGGAGGTTGTACAACTTTACCCACAAGACATGAAATCTCTAGTTTGTTTGGCATCCGTCGATACCACGCTCACTACCTTAGGTAGCAGTTTTGAAACACGTGTCAAGGCCTTTACAATGTGCCATTCCACCATAGACCTCCTCGCTAGGTTTCACCCCTTTGGACTACCGTCAGCGGGGGTTCGAGCCCTCTTGCGCTAGGTGGGACTAACATAGGTCATAACATGACTACCCACGCTGCGAGAGCGACCATGATGGAACTTTGCAAATTAATCAGCCAGGTCCTGCCCATACAAGACATGTGGTAGTACGATGTGGCTTAGCAAGATGCAGCTCGAAGACCCGTCCTTAACTGACCTGGGCGACAACCAACAAAACCCTAGGCCTCAACCTACCCAGTTAAGCCTGTGCATAAACCTGCACCCACCCGACAACCAATTCTCCCAAGTCCAAACCATCATTTTATTTCATTTTCAAAAGTCATTTATGAAACTCCCATGACACACCAATACCAAAGGTACAATTTAAACAACATTTGATTTTTGGCTGAAATTCCCCAAATGAAACATGTTTGGTCTATAAGCATGGCTAAGCACAATATTTTCCAAATGATCGTAGTCCATACTATTGTATCAACTAGGTTTTATCTAGGGTGACAATATGCTTGCTTCAATTATCAAAGTTGGCCATACAAAGGATTTTAGGTATAGCTATGAATTTAAAACAGGAATTTAAACTATATTGAATAGAAATAAGCATGCATTAACAATTTAAAACAAAATTATATAATTTTAAATACTGGGCTCAAATATGATCAAAAGTATAACTTGCCTTGCTCAAATAGCTGCTCTCAAACGGCGTCGAAATCTGACTCTTCGAAGTCGTCGAAATCTAATCATGAAAATAAGCCAAATTCAATCTAAATTCAAATAACAACTTAAATGAAATCCAAATTAAATAATTTTGGTTTAATTGGCTAGATCTTGAATTTAGATAAATTTAGAAATTTGAATGGGCTCAATCGGAGTTCGGATGCAAAAGATATGGGCTTTGGAAGATTGAAATTACATGAAATGATGAATTAGGGTTTTTCTGAATTTTGGGAATTATTTTTGTAAAGGAAATATGTTTTATTGTGCAAGATGATGTCGTGAGAATTTCTTTTTCGGCGAATTATTTTCAACGAGAAAAGCTAATGGGTCAGCGACATGTGGGCGGGTCAATGGACGGTCGCGGTTGGTCAAGCGACCACGGTGGACACGTCAGCGAAAGCGATGCATGTGGCGTGGGTGGCGTGGCGCGCAGGCGCCACATAGGCTCCACGTCGAACCCGTCTTGATGTGGCGCTGATCGCGCCGATGTGGCGAGCCACGTCGGCCGACGGTGACGAGCTCGAGCGACCACCTAGCTGGCGCTACGGCGCCACCGCGAGGAACGTGAGTGGCGCATTCGCGAGATAGGAAGGTCTCATGGAGAGGATAAAGCTAGTCTAAGATGCTAAAGCAAAAGCAAAAGCTAGTCTAAGATGCTAAAGCAAGCAAAAGCAAAAGCGAAACACAAAGCCGACCATGACGAGACTTATCCATCAATCTCCCCTAAGTCTTGTGTGTCTCCTTGTGAGAATCTGAGCCATCCGATCCTGGCGCGAAGATGGGCCAGGCGCGCTCCCTTGATTTCCACGCCGGGCGATCCCAAACAGCGGGCCTCGGGCGCTAGAGTCAAGCTCGGCGAGACTCCGTCAACGGTCATGTCGTTGCGGGCCTTCGCCGGAGAGGCGTGTGCTTGCGTCAAGGTGGAGAGAGCGCTGTGGCCGTGCGGCTGGAGTAGTTCAATGCTGCTGAGCAATGAACAGGCCGTGCTCCTCCTCCTCCGCTTTGTCGCGACGTGGGCACGGCGCGTCGTGGTGTCGACAATCCACAGCCCAATGACCAAGCTTGCGCGATTGTAGCAAGAGTCGTCTCGTCGGCTCTTTGCCCGGCAGCGCCCTACACAGCGCCTCCGCAGTCATCACCCTCGGCGCGTCCTCGTGCCCATGCCTGGCGTCTTTGCGCGGCTTGCGCGCTTGCCACCGGCTATCACGACCGCTTTATGCGTGGAAGAAGGCTCCCCCTTCTTCTGTCACCTTGCGTGACCAACCTCCTCCCGAGTGAGGAGCTTCCCGTAATGGTGGCCCAGGTCGAGAGGGCGTGGCTCATCAACGTTGGCGACCAGGGCGACCTATCGCCTCCTCGATCAACATGCTCGTGGAAGGTCAGCCAGAGACTGGATCGGCGAGCCATCGCTTGGACTTCTCGGGGCGCAAGGCGAAAGAGCTTCTCGACAGCTCTCTCTACATTGTGAGTGTCGTCGCGGCCTACCAACCTGCGGCTGAGTGTTGAGCGGAGAGCAAGTCATCAACGTCCTCACGGCTTGAAGGCGGGGTCTCCACTCCGTCGCGAAGTGCTGCGGTGTGGACTTGCGGGCGCGGTGGCTGCCGTGCGTGCATGCCGCGATGGCGTCCCAAGCCTCCTTGGCGATCTGCTTGTTAGAGGCGAAGCGCATCTCGGGCGGGGCTGCGGCGATGAGGCATCGGCGCGCGTCGATCCTGGTGCGTGGTCGGCGTCGCCCGTCGCGGTGCCTCCCACATGTGCATTGCACAGGCCTCACCTTCATCGCGCGGCCGCTCGGCGTGGTTGGCCTTGGTGAGGTGAGCCACCTGCCGCGGCCGCGGCGTCACAACAACGACACAGGAACCCGTGGTAACCCGCGGTGCGGTCGAGGAGAAGCCCACGCTGCACTGTGAAGGCCGCGCTCCGATCGACCGTCTGCCGCCGTTGTCGTGCGCGCGCCTCTTCAAGGCGCCACCCGCCCGCGCGCCTCCTCGAGGCGCCACCGCCGTGCGCCTCCTCGGAGCACCACCGCCAGCGCGCCTCCTCGGGCGCGCCACGCCGATCGCGCCTCCTCGAGGCGCCACGCGCGTCTGCGCGCCTCCTCGGAGCGCCATCAGCGCGGTAGCGCTGTCGGGCTGCCGCCAAGCTTCGTGGCGTCTGCGTGCGCCTTGCGCCCGCTTCGCCTCATGTTGCCTCCCCTCTCCAGACCAGCTCAAGGTCCGCGTGTGTTTGTCCTCCCAGCGGAGAATGGAGCGCTGCTGCTGCCTATGAGACCTTGACCTCTATGCTGCGGCGCCAGCCGCTTATCACGCCTGCCCCTTCTTTGCTTCCACCTCGCCGGCTGCTGCGCGACTCCGCGTGCCGGCCTCGGCGTAACTGCGCGCTGCGTGGTCTGCTGCGCCGCTGTCTCGCATGTTGCTTTACGCCGGCCGAGCTTCGGCCGTCGGCCCGACGCGTGCTCGGCGACCGAGCAGCCGAGGCCAGTGCGGACATGGCGCTACTACTGGGGTGTTGCGTGGAGAGAGCGCCCGGCTTTGCTTGCCGTCTCGGAGAGAGTGGCGTGGGACCGGCTGGGCTGCTCACCATTGGAAACTGCTGCGAGCGGGAGAAGGAGATGAGCGAGGAGATGCTCAGGGCTCACAGGATACACAAGCTCGATACCACTTGTTAGTGTCATGGACTCTTACTATTGGTGATAGCAAGATCCTTACTCTCATGGAGAGGATGACACTTGGAGATGGGGCAATTTTTCTTGTATATTTCTCTTCACAATGCCATACCAACTTTGAGGGTTGGGGATACATATTTATAGGGCTAAGCATTGACCAAGCATATGCCAAGCATATGCAGAGCATATGCCAAGCATATGCTAGTCTAGAATGCTCTGTCCTAGATGCTCTGTCCTCTATGTCCTCTAAGATGCTAAAGCAAGATGTTGTCCTAGATGCTAGTCAAAAGCTAGTCTAAGATGCTAAAGCAAAAGCAAAAGCTAGTCTAAGATGCTAAAGCAAAAGCAAAAGCAAAAGAAGCCACACACAAAAAGCGAGACACGAGACTTATCCATCGGAAGGTTGGCGAACCTAGTGCTCACCTTTTCAGCGGTGGAGCGAGCGGCGGAGAGATCGTCGACGTTGAGTTTTTGGCGGCGAGATGAGAGTCGACAGGTGAAGTTGGCGTTCACGAGGTCCTCAGTCGCGGTGAGCGTGCATGTAACATCCCAAGTTTTAGACTTGTGTTTGCCTAGAAAAATGAGTAGAAATTAAAACTTTTTCTTACATCGTGTATTTCTGTGTGTACTAAACAATTATTGTACCAGTATGGAAATACAAAGTCACAGATCTTTTGATCTAAATCTTGATCCTTCAAAAACAATCTTGTCGAATATTTTGATCATCTCCTAGGAAATATTCTTCCTAAGTTCTTGGGATGGTATGTGACCCCTACAGAAAAATTTCACAATTTTAGAAATTATTTGAATATTTTTAGAGGTAGTCAAACCTGTTTGACTTTTAGTCAAACCACTGCTCAAAGCATTGTATAATTTCTGGAGAAAAATGCTCACCACAAAAACCTCTAAAAATTTTATACAAGGTCCATCTCAGGTTTGGCAAACTACTGTCAAAATTTCATAAAATTTGGAGTTAGTTTGCTACCTCAGAATAAATCCCCAAGTCTGATTTTAATTTCAAAGTCAAATTTGGATTCAACATTTCCTCGGGTCCTTTTAGTCAGTACTCGTTGCCCAGCTCAGTCAAACCAACTAACTATGACTGCCAGGAGCCCGTGCAACCTCGCCACCCCATGGCCCTTGGATGTCAATCCAACCATACGACCTCCTGCGGTCTTTGTAAAGACCTCCCACACACGACCTCCTCCTGTTCTTTTTCAAGACAACCTCGAGGACCTCCCCTAGGACCTCCTTTGCACCTTTGCAAGACCACAGGAGCGTCCTCCTCAAACCTCCTCGACCACCCTAGCACTTGGGTGATCGTGGGCCGTCCATCTTGAGATACGTGGCTCGGACCTCCCTAAGTGTTATGTGAGGACCGGAGATATTTAACTAGTAACACTTAACCTCCAATTGGTTTCTAAGCGTTACTAATCAAACATTCTAAGCCTCGATGGACATATGCTTCCGAGTGCAGCATATGTACATCATCACAAAATACACATCAATTCCATACACATACATCACTAAGTCCAACAACGACATACATAAAGTAAAGATTATTACAAAAGAACCGAGAAAGGCCAAATAGAACAATATACAGAGAATGACGGAAGCAAAAGCGCCATAAGATGGCTAGAACAAAAAAATCGACCGGTTAGCCACACACCACAAGGCCGAGAGGCCGAAAACTAAACTAGTGCATACCACTTGAAGCTACCACAACACTACAAAAAGTGAGGCCCTTGAACTCACCTTCTTCTCTCTGCAATAAAACAATTAGCGTAACAGCCCAGTACAAAGATTGTCTTTGTACCGCAAAAGCGCGTGTGGAATAGCCAGACCTATTCATAAACTACATGCAAGCTTATTTAGGTGGAGGTTGTATGTCTCATTTGCACAAAGCCAACTTTATTTGCAATAATGTAATACTTTTAAAAGCAAGTTTGCAAATACATTTTGTTATCAAAGTAGCGATAAGTAAAGGTACATACAAGTAACCACACAGAGTGACTATCCCAATAGTCACCACAACATAACTGAATCCCAGGTGCGTACCACCCATCAAGTTTTAATTTAAAAGGTTGTAGTCTAACTCTTGAGAGACCTTGCCAAGCGTGTCCATAACCTGGGACCAGGCTATTCGAATAGTTTTAACCTGCCGAGGTGTACCAATGTACCCACACTTGGACCGCCTTCAAGCCACAAGCACACTCAGAGAGGTATCAAAGCACACTAAGTCCTCTGAGACATTTCCAATCTTGCGTATTAACTCGAGCCGCTCATATGGATAGAAACCCCATATGCTTACTTGCTGAATAGAAGACAACAAATCCCATCACGGGTGAAGTCTTTCGGTCACTCTGTCTCCCAACACCATCCCTCCTGCGACTCCTGCGACTCGAGCCAATACACGCCAAAGTACTAAGTCAAGAGAGGTCCCATACCCTCTAATGTGGTTGCTTACGCTAAAATGCTTGGTTTAGTGTAACAAGATGTTAGGTCCTTGTTGACTCGGGCACCATTCAGTCACACAAAAATCACACCATCATACCATTGTGCCCAAGTCTAAATCATTTTGTTTTTGGTTTTTCGTTTTCATAAGTAGACACATAGCACAAGGTGGAAATCATAATCATAATAAGTTTGATGTGATCAAGGTTATCGACAGAGTCGATAACCGCCCATTTCTACTGAAACTAAGCATGGCTAAGCAATTAATTAAGTAAACTACTAAGTGACAGAAACCCATCCATGAACTCTAAATCACAGCAGTAACCTAGGGTCATGAAGTAGTAGAGGATAATCATTTTGCTAAGGAAATGCATCTACTAGGCCAACTATTAACACAAAGTAGCAATGCATACATAGAATTTGTAATCAACATAAATACTTAAAATCTAGGATTAACATGATCAAGCTGCTTGCCTTCTTTGCTTGTTGCTCAAGCTGCTGTGGAGGTCGCTCTGGGATTACCGCAAATGTCGAATCCCCTAGCGAAAAGGCAAAAGAACCAGAACAACCAATAAGACTAGCAACATAAACAAAGAGCAAGCAAAATTATCCAAATCACGTGAAACTTATACACAAGGTGAAATACGAATATACCAAGACATAGAAACTGGAAAAACCTAATTTGGATTTGTGGTGCAAAAGATATTACCTAAAACCCATTTCGGCCATAATAGTGCTTATGCAAAAAATTTTCTAGAAGATTTTGAAGCTGGAAATTTTTATGGTAGCTACCCTCACTGGTATAGAGGTAACCCATATAAAATTTCAGGTCATTTGGAGTTAAAATGATTTAGTTATGATTTTCCTAAGATGCAAAACTAGCATAATGCACTCTCGAGGAAATAAGCAGTGCAAAACCTATTTCACATTATAGTATGATGTGAGAGGATTTCCTAACATCAAATTTCTATTTTTAGGATTTCAGAGGATCTTAGGTGTCTATTACAACATTAAATGAATTTTTAATTGCTACTAATAAGTTAAATCTATTAACATATTTTTTAGTGCTGATGATAGACCTTCCACATTTTTAGATTAAAGTTTAGTTAATAACAAATTTATCAAAGTTAAAATCATTCCAATTATGAGATATCTGAGAAAAAGATATGCATTTTCCAAGTTTTAATACAATTACGGAATATATAAAAAAATAGCAGAAAACAAGCTATTAAAGATTACAGAATTTTCTACTAGAACTTATAGCTAAAGCATTTTATATTAAACTATAGTGGAATACAAATTTGTGCAGTTGGTTTCATGTAAAAGGATTTATCTAGAATTAGTTATGAATTTCTAAAGTCTTGATACAATTTTCGGTTGATAAATAAACACTTACAGAAATAAAAACCAACCCAACGAAAATACAGCGTGGGCGGCTCGTGGAGCGTTGATGCAGAGTCCAGCGAGCCACACTTACGGAAAGCGGCGCGTATTGAATAGAAATAAGCATGCATTAACAATTTAAAACAAAATTATATAATTTTAAATACTGGGCTCAAATATGATCAAAAGTATAACTTGCCTTGCTCAAATAGCGCTGCTCTCAAGCGTGAAATCGACTCTTGAAGTCGTGAAATCTAATCATGAAAATAATTAAATTCAATCTAAATTCAAATAACAACTTAAATGAAATCCAAATTAAATAATTTTGGTTTAATTGGCTAGATCTTGAATTTAGATAAATTTAGAAATTTGAATGGGCTCAATCGGAGTTCGGATGCAAAAGATATGGGCTTTGGAAGATTGAAATTACATGAAATGATGAATTAGGGTTTTTTGAATTTTGGGAATTATTTTGTAAAGGAAATATGTTTTATTGTGCAAGATGATGTCGGCGAGGAATTTCTTATTCGGCGAATTATTTTCAACGAGAAAAGCTAATGGGTCAGCGACATGTGGGCCGAGGGTCAATGGACCGGTCCACGGTTGGTCAACGACCACGGTGGACACGGTCCACCAAACAGCGATCTGCGTGGCGTGGTGGCGTGGCGCGCATAGGCGCCACATAGGCTCCACGTCCGAACCCGTCTTGATGGCGCGCGACTGGCGCTGATGTGGCCGACCCGTCGGCCCGACGGTGACGAGCTCAAGCGACCACGCTTCTTGGCGCTACGGCGCCACGAGGAAACGTGAGTGGCGCGATTCGCGAGAGGGAAGGTTGGCGAACCTAGTGCTCACCTTTTCAGCGGCGGAGCGAGGCGGAGGGATCGTCGACGTTGAGTTTTGACGGCGGCGAGATGAGGTCGACGGTGAAGTTGGCGTTCCTGAGGTCCTCCGTCGCAGTGAGAGCGTGCATGTAACATCCCAAGTTTTAGACTTGTGTTTTACTTGTAAGAAAATGAGTAGAAATTAAAACTTTTTCTTACATCGTGTATTTCCTGTGTGTACTAAACAATTATTGTACCAGAGTATGGAAATACAAAGTCACAAGTCTTTTGATCTAAATCTTGATCCTTCAAAAACAATCTTGTCGAATATTTTGATCATCTCCTAGGAAATATTCTGTTGGAGATATGCCCTAGAGGCAATCATATTGATGATGATATTTCATTGTATCCATGATTTAATAAATGTTCCTTGAATATTGCCTTTGTGTTGATTAACAAGTATGTGACTTGTTTGTGAAACTCTTTACTTGTATGGTTATTCTAAAGTTGTCCCTAGTCGGAGTTCATGTGAGGACACACGTGAATGATGGATTAGCACATGTATCGGTTGATGACCATGTTTCACAGTCATAGACATGGAGATGTCAAACCAATAATGTGGACACATGTTTAGAACATGGGGTTGGACCGACCCAACATGAGACATAGTAATTATTCTTATGGTTCTCTCTACACAATGTATCGCACTTGTCCTTAGACACGAGATTATCGTATGTACTTGAGATGTGAATCGACCTACTTAGAGGCTATCAAATGCTACTCCATGGCGGTAGTTATAAAGGTAGCTTTGGGTTTGTCATGAAGCATCTGCGAGGCATGGTCAGTCGAGATGGGATTTGCCCTCTCTACGAGAGAGATATCTCTGGGCCTCGGTGATCGGATCCGAAATGCATGGCCATGCTACTTAAGGTTAAGAGTTAACCTAGTAAGGGATTCGGATCACGGGATCGAAAGAGTGGTCGACTTGGAGCTCATTGAATATCGTGAGGCAAAGGGATTGGCATGTACATAACGTTGTGATGGTTCGTCCGATATGATCTTTACATTATGTTTAGGAGTTGTACGTCTTGCTGAGAGCGCTACCAACTATTGACCAAGTATGTGTACTGCGTCATGTCTAAACATATGTGAACCATAGGGTCACACACTTAAGGCTGAAGCCTAATTCGGATTGGATCTAAATTAGATCGGGCATTGAGTCCTAATGGGCCTCTATTCGTAGAAGCCCATTATAAGGGCGTCTATAAAAGGAGAAGGGGGGCGCTGGTTGAGGTTGAGTTTTTCGTGACATCCTCAAACCACGGCGCCACCCCTCCCACGCCCTAGTCGCTCGCTTGCGGATCTAGTAGTCCGGTGTCGCCGCTTCCTCCGTCACGTGTGGATACCTTTGAGGCGCGCATGATGTGGCGTTGGGGCGAACCGCAAGAAAGGAGGCTGTGCGTGGGGCGCCGCGACGAGGACGAAGAAGTAGTACGACTACGCTTAACGACGTCTTGCATCAAGCCCGAGTCGACTACACCGCCTGACGTGCCGCATCAACTTCCGCGCGCTGCGCCTAGTGGTAAGACCGTGATCTATAATGCAGTGATCTTGGTTTACGGGTAGAATTTTTAATTTGCGCTAGTGTAGCCTACTGTTTCCCAACATATTCTTCCTAAGTTCTTGGGATGGTATGTGACCCCTCTGAAAAATTTCACAATTTTTAGAAATTATTTGAATATTTTAGAGGGTAGTCAAACTGTTTGACTTTTAGTCAAATACAGCTCAAAGCATTGTATAATTTTCTGGAGAAAATGCTCACCACAAAAACCTCTAAAAATTTTATACAAGGTCCATCTCAGGGTTAGCAAGCTACTGTCAAAATTTCATAAAATTTGGAGTTAGTTTGCTACCTCGAATAAATCCCAAGTCTCACTTTTAATTTCAAAGTCAAATTTGGATTCACTGTCCTCGGGTCCGCCGCAGTGCAGCTCGTGCCAAGCGGCTCAGTCAAACCAACTAACGCACCGGCCGAGCCGTGCAACCTCGCCGACCCATGGCCCTTGGATCTCAATCCAAGCGCAGCGACCTCCTCTGGTCTTTGTAAAAGACCTCCCACCCGCACGACCTCCTCCATTCTTTTTTCAAAGACAACCCTCGAGGACCTCCCCTAGGACCTCCTTTGCACCTTTGCAAAGACCACCTCAGGCGTCCTCCTCAAACCTCCTCGACCACCCTAGCATTTGGGGATCGTGGGCCGTCCATCTTGAGATCGTGGCTCGGACCTTCCTAAGTGTTAGGACCTCTAACACATAGTTCTAAATGAGCCCTTAGATTTCAATCCAACGACTCCACGACCTCCCTAGTGGGAGCTCAGTGCGGATTCCAACCGTTACACTTGTTGACCAGTCCTCCCTGGTTCTCTCACCGGTGGTGGGGCCTGGTCATTATCAAATTTTGTGCATGGCAATAGAGAGCAGTGCCTTGTCAACTCTAGGGGTGACAAGCGGCTATGTCTTTGCCAACATTAAATGTCTGCAGCACCCTTTTTCTCAAAAGTCTCTCGACAACCTACTCCCATCACGTCAGTGTCCTAGCTTGTTGAAGCTGTGGACACTGCCTTGTTCTTCCTCTCAGGCTATATATTGAGCCGAGCTTCTCCCTTAAGCTTCTTTGGATCCATTCTTGCACCTCTAACTTCTTTCTGCTCTTGTGCTCAAAACACCAAAGTCTCGCCACCATTCTTCGAGCGTTGGAGCTCTCGGCGACCTCAGAGCTCGAGTGGTTCAATATTGCAATATTGGCTGTCTCTTTGTCATCTTGGTCACTTCAAGTCTCCTAACTTGTTTTGTTTAAACCTTCAGAGGTTGACAATTTAGGAGCTGTTTTTGAGGCCGAGTTGGTGCGTCTTCCTCATCTCGTGAGCACCACCATCACCGGAGCTCTGCGACCACTCCCAGTTCTCCTTCAATCCACGGTGAGTACCCGGTTCCAAAACCCGATCCTCTTAGACCTCTTCGGTTTCGTTTTTCGCATTTGGTCTCGGCGGTTATCTCCAGCTAGCGGCCAGTGAGTGCGCTTTAGCCTAGTATTGGCACCTTTAGGTTCTTCTCACTATTTGGAACCCAGTAAGAGCCTTTGGTTCTCGCGGCGAGAGTCCCCATCGCCGGCGGTGAGCTAAAAACCGAGTTCATGTTTTGTGGTACCTTACTCGGACAAGTCTTTGTAGCCCTATGATTAGCATTTAAGTTGTCCAGAGAGCCCAATCATTAGTATTAAATGTTGTTCTTGTCGGCAAGCCAAGGGTGTCATTAAGTCATGAGGACCTCCTTGGGTTCTTCGTGACGTCCATGACCACCTCGTGAGATCGACCATCGGTTTTGGTGCGAAAACTTAAGTCCTGGACCTCCCGAGTTCTTCGCGCCATCTAGGATCACCCCAAATTAGATCTAAACCGTCGATCCCTTTTTACTTTTTAAGCCTAAGTCGTAGAACCTCCTTGTTGTGGTCATAGCAGTTCATGAGCTCTTCATTTGATCTTGACCGTTAGATATCTTTGTATAAGTCTCTAGTTGCCGGGACCTCCCATTGAAATCTGGCCGTTAAAGACCTCCGTGAGGCTAGATCTCGTAGATAGGATCACCCTCCACCTTGGGGTCCTCTTTGCAAAAGACCTCCTTGAGGTCCTCTGTGCGAAAAGACCACCCCGGTCGTGTTATCAAGACCACCCTCTCGGACCACCCACCGAGGTCCTCTTTGCAAAGACCACCTGGTATTTTGTAAAGAGAACCTTCAAAACTACCTTTGGGGTCCTCTTTGCAAAAAGACCACCTCTGGTCCTTTGTGAAGAAGACCGCAAGATCCCCGCGGAGATCTGAACCGTCCAGACCTCTCTATGTTAAACACCTGTCGCACAGGACCTCCCCGCGAAGATCATGGCCGTCCATGACCTCCTCGGTGAGATCCAAGCCATCCACGTATCTCGCTGCTAACTCGCAGCCCAGGACCTCCCTCGATTTCATCTTAGCCGTTCAGGACCTCCCCCTGGAGATCGTGACCGTCTAGGACCTCCTCGTTCGGTCTGGACCGTTAGGACCTCCCTCGGAGATCTTAGCCGTCGGACCTCCCCGCGTGAGTTGGCCTTAGGACCTCCTCATGGAGCTCGGGACCGCCAGATCCAGATCTGATGGCCACAACCTCCCGAGTGCGCGAGGAGTTCCTTCGCGTGTGCTGTGCATCCGGTGGTCGGGGCCGTTGGATTCAATATCAACGGCTAAGACCTCCCCTAGGCGCGATGAGGTCTTTGCGCCCAGGTGCTCGTGCGGGTTTTGGGCATCTGAGCTCGTGAGCCGTGTGATCCTTGATCAACGGCCCACGACCTCCCCAGTTTGAGTCGGTTTTCCAGATTAAGTCCCGTAAGCTTTTATTTGCACTTTATTAATTGTTTTAAACTTCAAAAATGCATATCTTTTTATCTGTAACTCCAAATTTAACAAACTAAAGTTCTAATAATGCATCTGTTAAAGTACTTTAGCATAACCCATGTTTTAAAGTAGTCTTTAATTCTAAAATTAACCATGCCTTAGATTTATAACTTAGAAAAATCATAACTAAATCATTTTAACTCCAAATGAGGTGAGACCACTTGTGTTAACCTTAAAATGTCAGTAGCCACCTATAATAAAATTTCAGCTGCACCACCTTTCTAGAAATTTTCACCAAACAATTTAATTATGTGAGCGATGCAGCATTGCAATTTTTTCGGTGAGCAAAATTGTTTTGACCATATCTTTTGCATTAAGAGTCCAAATCAGTTGGTTCTTGTTTCTAAATTCATTTTAAATCATGATATTGCTGCGGTGAAATTTTAGAGCATTTGGAGCATTTTGGTTTTAGAGTCCTTTTCGTTTTCTTTGTTCTTATCGATTCTTTTCGCTCTTTGGTGGGTTCAGACGATTGTGCAGTCCTTGAGTGACCCTCTGCGGCATATTGAGCAGCAGCGAGAAGCAAGAAGTTTGATCATTTCCCAATTGATCCCATTACTTTTAAAGTCTAATACTTTGTTTAACTTGTATGTATGCATTGCTATTTTGTTGTTAAATTGATTAGTTAAGCCTCTAGTTGCATAATCTGTAGGTAAATAAATATCCTCTACTACACGAGCCTAGATTATTTCTTTGTGATTAGAGTTCGTTGGATGAACTCTTATCACTTAGTAGATATGAATGAATATTGCTTAGCCATGCCTAGTTATCGGTAGTATTGGGCGATCATCGACTTAGTCGATGATCTTGATCACACAAATACTTATACTACTCCATTAGGTCCAATCCTTGTGTTTTATTGATTTACAAATCAAAAATTGAAAACAAAACTATATCTTGACTTGGGCACAATGGTATGTTGGTGTGATCTGTTGGGTGTGTTTGGAATGGTGCCTAAGTCCCCAAGGACCGAGTTACTTGTGTCACTAAGCCAAGCGCTTATTGCGTGCTAACCACACGAGGGGGATATGGGACCTCTCTTGACTAAGTACTCTGGGACGTGTTAATTATGAGCTGGTCGGTGGGTGTGTTCTTGTGTGTGTGTGTGTGGTGTGGGAGGGGAGCATTAGCAGTCCGGTTAGGCTGTCTAATGTATCCTTATCCCCGTGGGTTGCGGCTCTTAATTAGCATCGTCCATTGGAAAGCGTCTTGTTAGACTTAGCCGTGCCTGCATACCAAAGGAAGTATGCTAACCGTGGTGGTGGAAAGGCGGTCTATCGTGTGGGTACATTGGTACACCTGCGCAGGTTAAAACTATTCGAATAGCCTCGTCTAGGTTATGGACATGCTTGGTAAGGTCGTGCAAGAACTAGACTACAACCTTTTAAAACTTAAAACTTGACATGGGTGGTATGAAGGGGTACTTCATGCTATTGTTGTGGTGACTATTGGGTTAGTCACTTCTAGGACATTGTTGTTCTATATCTATTGTTATACTCGTCTCACTTTTATTTGAACAATAGAAATTAATTGCAAACTTACTTTCAAATGTATTACTTTATTGCAAATAAAACTTGCTTTATCTGAAAATAAGTCGAGCCTCCTCCACTTAAACAAAGCTTGCATGTAGCTAATTATAGTTCTGTTATCTTACACGTCGGTCTTGCAGTACAAAAATAATTTTTGTACTCGGATGCTATCTTAATTGTTTTGTTGCAGAGGAAGAAGGTGAGCCCCTAGGGCCTTACTTTGCGAGATGTGCGGTTTCGGGACGATTAGCTTGGCGGTCCGGTTGGTTGCCTTGTGGGTTAAAGGCACACCGATTGGCTTTTGTTTATTGCCATCTTATGGTTCTTTTGCTTCCATTGTGTACTTATCTAGTTGTATGTCTTTTGGCGGTGGCCTCTCTTTTGTAATAACTCTTTATATTATCTATGTCTTTCGCTTGTTGCTTTTGCTTGACTCTATGTGTATGAATGGAATTGATGCATGATTTTGTAGCTGGGTGTATATCTGCACTGCAGGAAGTATACATATCTCGAGGCTTAGTTTATCGATTTGTGATGCTAGGACCAATGGATGGTTAAGCATTACAAGCCAAATAAACCGGGTCCTCACGATCTGCAGGCTTTGTAGTGGTGCGGTAATGCCGAATGTAGCGAGGCGAGGCGGAGCGTCGTCGAGGCAGCCGGAATCGGAGAAGAAAGTGATCGCGGCGAGGAGCTTTAATGGGCAATTCCGTGACTAGAGACGATGAGAGGCGGTGTGGTTGGTGGGAGCGGATCAAGTGAAGAAATGCGAAGGTGGTGCTCCTTTTATAGGCCAAGGAGGCCGGAGGAGGAGGTCGTGGCGTGAAGTCGGCGGCGGCCGTTGGGCATCTGGGTGAGCCGGACGTGATCGTCTTGAAAGAGAGGGTTGGAGCGGAGGTGGAGCGCGGGGACCATGCGCACGTCGCGCGGAGGCGGGCGGTTGGGGTAGCCGGTTGACCGAGCTTGTGCGCCGAAAATGGCGGAGGCGTGCGGCTGCGCGGGAGGAAGAAGAAGGGTGGGGGAAGATAGCCCTAACGGGTGGGCCCGAGCGGAGACAGAGGTGGGTGACAAGTGGGGCCGGAGCGGTGAGAGAGGGGGTGGGAAGCGAGCGGGGTGGAGTGGGCTGAAATGGGCTGTGTGCGGGAAAAGAAAAGGGTGGGCCAAGGAGGTTTCGGCCCAAAGCCAATTTAGGGATTTTAATTGATTTTCTGATTTCAAAAAAGGAGTTAAATCAAAATAGCTTCTAGAAAATAGTAAATAAAATCCAAAAATTCTAGAAAAATTCACAGAAATTCCCAGAGTTATTTTGGACTTAAATAAAATACTTCCAACTTAAATTTGGCTTTTAATTTTGCAAATAAATTATTTTGGCTTTCAAAATAGTTAGGAAAAAGCTTTTAAAATTCCAGAAAATGCTAGAAATTAATTAAATCTTTTTTTTCAATTTAAATCAAATAAAACTTCAAGAACTTCAAATAAATTTACTTTTGACTTTTAAAACTTCAGAAAAGCAATCAAACTCATTCAAATTTTAGAAAATCCAATAAAACAATAACTTTATTTAACTTTAAATTGGTTAGAGTGCTTGGGATGTTACAATCCTCTACAGTAAAGTGCATGCAGACATGCATGTATGTCGATGTGCAACGCATCCCGATACAAGCGTAAGAATCAATCATATGACGGTAAGAGAATCGAGGTGAAGAAAGGACCTCCTACTAAGGTGGTGTGGTATCTTCCTGTAATTCTCTGTTTGAAGCGGTTTTTTGCGAACCCAAAGGAGGCAAAACTGCTGCGTTGGCACTCGAAGGAGCGTAAGCAGGATGGAAAGCTAAGACATCCTGTTGATTCCACCCAGTGGAGAAACGTCAATAGGAGGTTTGCAGACTTCAGTGCGAAACCAAGGAATATAAGGTTTGGATTGAGTACATATGGAATGAATCCTTTCGGTAACATGAGCAGCCGATATAGCACTTGGCCCATGGCTCTTTGTATGTACAGCCTTCCTCCTTGGTTGTGTATGAAGCGGAAGTATATTTTGCTGTCGATACTTATCTAAGGGCCGAAGCAACCTAGGAATGATATTGATGTGTACCTAGCATCATTGATATAAGATCTAAAAATACTGTAGATCGAAGGGGTACAGGTATGGGATGCATACAAACGAGAGTACTTCACTGTACGCTCCTTGTTATTTTGCACCATAAATGATTATCCCGCCCTTTCTAACATGTTGGGCTAGAGTACAAAAGGGGCCAAAGCATGTACTCACTATTTAGATGATACCGAGAGTGTGTGGCTGAAGCACTCACGCAAAATCATGTACATACGTCACTGTAGTTTCCTCCGGAGGGCTCACCCATACCGCAGGATGAAGAAACAATTCGACGAAGAGAAGGAGGATAGTTCAGCTCCAAGGCATTTAAGCGGAAAAGAGGTCTATGATATGGTTAAGGATTTAGATGTTATGCTCGAAAAGGGATGTAAATCGAGGACCCGTGAGAAGAACATTTGAAAGAAGTGATCAATATTTTGAGACTTATCTTATTGGGAGCACCTAGAAGTTCGCCACTGCATCGATGTTATGCACGTAGAGAAGAATGTATGAGACAGCTTGATTGGTCTCTTATTGAACATTCGTGAAAAAACAAAGGATGGTGTCAATGCATGGCTTGACTTGGTTGATATGGACATCAAACCTAAGTTAGCACCGACAAAGACCGATAAAGGACGAACGTACCTTCCCCCTGCTTGTTACACTCTTTCCAAGGCCGAGAGAACTGAACTATGCCAGTGCTTGCATGGTGTGAAAGTTCCGTCCGGTTACTCTTCCAACATAAAGAAACTTGTTTCGATGGAAGATATGAAGTTAATTGGCATGAAGTCTCATGATTGTCATGTGTTGATGACACAGATGCTCCTTATTGCAATTAGAAGTATTTTGCCGATCAAGGTCTGAGAAACAATCATGAGGTTGTGTTATTTCTTTAACACAATTGCTCAGAACGTTATCGACCCCGAAGGACTAGATGCTCTGTAGGACGAGGTGGTGATGACTCTATGTCATCTTGAGATGTATTTTCCTTCGTCGTTTTTTCATATCATGGTCCATCTCATTGTTCATATTGTGAGGGAGATAAAGATGTGTGGGCCCATGTTCCTACATAGTATGTACTCGTTCAAGAGGTTCATGGGAATTCTCAAGTCCTATGTACGGAATCGATCTCGGTCGGAGGGCAGCATCGTCGAAGGTTATGCAACCGAAGAGGCCATTGAGTTAAGTATCGATTACATGGCTCAGGTCGAACCAATAGGTGTGCCTCGATCTCGCCATGAGGGGAGGCTCGAGGGTATCGGGACCATCGGCAGGAAAGCAATCACTCCAGAGATGAGAGGGTATACTCAAGCCCATTTCATGGTCTTGCAACACATGACTGAAGTGTCCTCAGATATCGACCAAAGACAAGGGCGTGCTTGACAATGAATCCGGAGTGGCGGATGTTTGGATCACGAGACAAACTGTGATCAGTTCAACCAATGGTTGAAGGAAGCGACTTGCTAGGAGCTCGTCAAGTGATATCTTGACATGGTTGGCAAAAGGGCCAACATTCTGATTGTGACATGGCAAGGATATGACATAAATGGGTACACATTCTATCGCGGGCTCGGGATATAAAGAGCACTAACGTAGCAGTGGTGTCCGCATAGATGCATTTAGTACCGATGGGTTGAGGAGCTCCTACTATGGGTTCATAGAGGAGATTCGGGAGCTTAGTACGTGCTTTTCAAGATCCCGCTATTTCGGTGCCATTGGGTCCATCTCCCACAGGTGAAGGTCGACAGGTATGGTGTCACTACCGTGGACCTCAAACGTGTCGGATACAAAGATGAACTATTCGTACTCGCTAACCAAGTTGTTCAAGTCTTCTATGTAACTGACTAGGCAAATAAGAAGCGCCACGTAGTTCTTCATGGAAAAAAGAGGATTGTTGGAGTTGAGAATGTAGTCGACGAGGAAGAATACAATCAATTTGATGAGTTGCCTCCTTTCGGAAACGACATAAGAGTTGAGGAAGAACAACGTGATGAAACTAGCTACATACGCATCGATCATCATGAAGGGCTAACTTTTAAATGAGATAAGTAAGTGGAATGATGAATGAAATGTTTATGTGCCATATGTTCTGAATTTGCATTTATGTATATGAGAATGTGTCATATGTAAATTTGCATTTATGTATATGAGAATGTGTAATATTTGAATTTGTGAAATGGATGTGCTTGTTTCTGAAATGAATGTGAATTAGATGTATACATGTACTTGTTGTGTTTCTTCTTGTTTCAGAGGGTATGGCTAGTATTTCACGAGGCTAGCCAATAAATGAAATAGATTTAGTAATACAAAATAATATCACGAGAGCGGTTCCTTAGGACAAATAAATGCTGTGATTATATATCACAAAGCGGTTCCTTAGGACAATCCGTCTTTGATTATATATCACGAGCGGTTCCATCTAAAACAAATCGTGATACATCGAATATCACTGACGGTTCCATATAAAACCATAAGTGATACATAGATATCACGAGCGGTTCCATATAAAAACCGTATGTGAAACTTAGATGTCTGATGGTTCCATATAAACACCGTCAGTGATACATATATATCACGACGGTTCCATATAGACACCGTCTATGATACATAGATATCATAGACGATTATTTATTGGAACCATGCAGGATGTCCAACGTATTTATATTCGGACTCTAGGGTTTGCTGCGCCCCACTCAAGCGATTAAGCTTCTCTAACATCCTCCTCCCCGAGGCCGTCACCACCTCCTCCCGAGCACGAGCGCCGCCTCCTTGAGCACTAGTTGCCCCCTCCTCGAGCACGAGCCACCGCCTCCTCCCCAAGCCCATCGCTGCTGTCCTCGATGCCGCCTCCTCCTCGAGCCCGGTGTGCCTCCTCCCCCGAGCCCGCCGCCTCCTCCCCGAGCACGAGCCACCGCTTCCCCAAAACCGGCGCCCCTCATCCCCTTCCACGTCGCCCTGCTGCTCCGGTGCTCCCTGCTCGTCCTTCCCTCGACGCCCAAAGGTAACAGATGCTGAGTTGCTAACCCGACGCTTCTTCCCCTCACACATTACTCGGATTGCTTGGCTTTGATTGCCATGCGCCGTGAGTATCACAGTATTTCAATTTTATTACCATTTTGCATTTGGTTAATTGGTTGAACCTTCAGGTTCTGTGATCCAATTCATAATACATGCTATTCTATCAGTAGATCAAGTGTTGTTGGCTGACTTAGAGGATTTACATGTTTATATGTCAATTATGTCATTTAATTGGTGTGTATACCCATACACATAGAGATGTGACAGAACCTCTATTTCTCGTGAAGATGTCATCCATTCATTCACTTGTCATCGCCGCCTCATGTGTGCGATGTGCCGTCCTCTAGAAAATCCAAGCGCAAGGAAAGAGGAATATCGAAAATGCCCAAGGGCGATTTACCATCATGAGAGTCATGTGTCCGGGCCCCTCTAAGTCCTCGTCGAGGCGTCAGTATTCGGACAACGGTTGGAATAGTTGCACGCGAATGGGTCAAGATCACCTTTGATTCATGGAAGGAGTTGACCAAAGATGAAAATCGAAAGTCGTGGCCGATGACAGAAATTTTAAATCATTCGGATACGGAACAAAAAGGCCTGCAGGTACAGCGATACGCGTTGCTAGCGGCGTGCAAAGCGTGGAGGAGCTTCAAGAGCACACTTATCAAGGATTATGTGGAGAAGGATTTGACGCCCTTCCAGAAGTATCCATTCGTGGAGGAGTACTGGAAAGACTTTGTGGTGAAGAAGACGACAAATGATTTTAGGATTGAAAGTGAGGCGCATAGGGCCCTCTAGGCAAAAAACACACACCCCCATAGACACGGCACCGCTGGGTATGTGGGTAAAATCCCATAATGGAGGGCTCAGAATGAGCATGAACGCCAGTTGGACGCCTCCCCGCCATTTGCCGGGATCACTGATGAGCGTTCCAAACAGTGGCTAATGGCAAGGTTATCTACCGTGTCTTTAGGGGTCATCTCCTTTCCAAACCCTGTAGATGAGGAAGTGTTCTGATGCATAGTAAGATATCGAACTACCTAGTTTGTAATTACTCGATAACTTCAAAGGAAGTGAAATAACATGTCGAGCTCTTGCAGGAAGAGCTGAGTATTGCACAATCTTCCCAAGGCTCATTCCAGGCAGACAAGGAGAGAGATATACTCTCCGCGGCCCTGGGAAACAAGGAGCATCCGGGTCGCATGAGAGGCATTGGTCTTTATGTTGATTGGAAGAAAGGATTCTCAAAGGACTCGAGGCGTGCTGCAGTAGGAAGAGAGCCAAAGCGAGAGCGAACGCGGCCGAGAGGAGATTCGTACATCCTCGAGAGAAGAGATGCGGGATGTCGTACAAGAGGAGATCGTGCATCCCCAAATCGATTCGAAGCCCGTCCATTGTTGCTTTGCTAGCTCCCCCAACGTCAGAGTAGTGCTGCGTCGACCATAACTTAGAAATTGATAACATATTTCCTGTTGATGACATCTTGGTAATAATTATTATCCCTAGAATGCTCGATCTATTGATAGGTCTGTTGGAGTAGCTAATTTTGTATTTATGTAGGAGGCTACGAAGTGCAAGCTCCAAGTGAGATGTGGCTCCATTGCCCTGGATGCTGCTTAGGGCCAGGTGTATCCATGCAGTGTCGGGGCCTTGCTGCACGGTGTAAATATAGCGCTGGGTTTCGTAAAAGTGAATGTGGACGATGTTTATGCCAATTTCGAGGTCGTCCAGCTGGAGAAGCCCGCAAACAACGAGGCCGTGACTTTAGGGCAAGCCATTGGAGCATTCACCCAGTGGCCCAAGAGAGACATCTACCTGAAGCTACCTGCACCGGTGTCAACTTCACAGGAAGTATCTGTACCGGAGCTACCTGCACCGAAGCAGCAAGGGCCCAATGCATCAAATGCATCTACACCTCGTGCTCGGTCGACTCTTGTGAAGTCGACCTCTACAAAGCTAGGCAGCAAGGGCAAATTGTCGGCCTCTACAAAGCTAGGCAGCAAGGGCAAATTGTCGACCTCTACAAAGCTAGGCAGCAAGGGAAAATTGAAGACAATCAACTCCTGTTTTGATATCCCCTTCTTGCCGTTGGCTCGGAAATTCACGCTAGGAGAGCCGTTGGTCGAGAGGTTAGACAACCCTACCCTAGGATGGGATTGCACGAGATTGCACACATGGTACATGGAACAGGCCAACAAGACGGATGAACAATGACGCTCGGATGTCACCGTCAAGTTCAAGAAGGATCATTTTAACCACGAGGCTCAAGACTGTGTCTTCACTGTGACCTTTGATGACATGTTCTCTCTCTTCAACCTCGACTCCCTTGACATCTCACTTATGTGATGCTGGACACTGTAAGTATGTACAATCACGGTCAATGTTCGTGTAATACTGATAAATGTTATATATAACTCCTTGCTTTTGTATATATATATATATATATATATATATATATATATATATATATATATATATATATATATATACATGATTTTTGAAGCCGAAGTAAGGAATTCACCAGTAGGTTTCCTCGACCCACACGTGGTCTCCGAGCAAACCATCAAGGCGAATGCAAGATTCATCAAGGATTACATGGCGGACTCATTGCTGGCTCACCGCAACAAGCAATTCATACTTTTGCCCTACAACCAGGAGTAAGTGCTGCACTAGTGGCTATACTTGTTGATTTGTACTTTATAAGCAACACGAACTTAGTTTTAATGACCATGGTGACATACCTGTGTAGGTTCCACTAGATTCTAATTGTAATTATACCAAAACAAAACTTGGTAATATACCTAGATTCCCTACAGAGGGCCAAACACAACTTCACAGTTATCCGACAATTAATCAACGGGTAAACACATTTCCTCCATAGATAACTCTATTGTACAGTCTTTCCTTCCTTTACAATGGTTAATGCTAAGTTTTTGGAATCATGTAGGCCGTTCAAGACGTAATTTGCAAAAGGAGGGATATGCAAGGGAGGAACCCTGCGACACGATCTAAAATTCCTAGTATTCCTAGTACACATTAATCCTATATAACACTTCATAGTAATGCCTCTCGAACTAACCAATTCTATTTTTGCAGTGCCACTAGCAGCCGCCGTCCTGCAACCTCTGTGGATTCTATGTTTGCCACAACATCGAACTACTCGTCGGTTTTGCGATAACCAATGATCCTTAGGTTTGTCAATCTTGTAATAATTATTTTATACTTATCAATTTATATATGCATGAATTTAATCTTAGTAGTGACAGTTATACCATCGCTAAAATCGTTGGAACAGAGCTACCATAAAAATTCCAAGACAGCTTGCGTCATTCTTGAACCGTGAGGTCATAAATCCAGATGAAAAGTTCCACAATGTAGATTGAACTTGATTGGGATAAGATATTGAATTTAATGGTATATGTGTGTAAATGTACATGAATGGTTAATTTTAGTTAATTGATTTGTTAATTGGATGTGCTTGTTTATGAAATGAATGTGAATTTGATGTATACAACTTGTTGTGTTTCAGAGGGCATGGCTAGCATTTTCTGAGACTAGCCAATAAACGAAATAGATTTGTCAATACAAAAGAATATCACAAACGGTTCATTAGGACATACCGTCTGTGAGAGCGTCTGTGATGCATCATCTCTCACAGACGGTTTAAACTAAAGACCATCTGTGATGCATCATCTTTCACAAACGGTTTAATCTACAAACCGTCTGTGATGCATTATCTATCACAAGCGGTTTAATCTACAAACCGTCTATGATGCATCAACTATCACAAACGGTTTCATATACAAACCGTCTGTGATAGTATGCATCACAGACGGTTTTAAAAACCGTATGTGATGACTCATGTCATCACTGACCCATAGACTCAGACGGCTCACAAAACCGTCTGTGATGGTGTTTTTGAACCGTTTGTGAAGACCTTTTCTGTAGTAGTGCACCACCTAGTCTTCCTCGTGACACCAAGCGGGGTTAGTTTCTTCTCAATAGTACGGCCAATCTTGACTTTAAGTGGCTCATTTGCGCTTTCAAAGACGGGAGGCTTTGTGCGCATGAATTCCCAAGCCTAGACCCATGGTGGCGCTCGCCTTGTCGGCCGCCGACCATTGCTTGTAGCGGTGAGCTTGTTGGGCCACTACTTGAGCCAGTGTGGGATGCTCGAGAGGTGGGGGTGGTGCTGGTGCTAGCTCTGGCATTGGCACCGTGTTGGTCTTTGGTCGCGACCACGGCCATGACCACGACCGTAGCTACTCTCCTTGGAGGCATCTATCAATGATAACTCCTTAGAGGCGCGACACGGTAACACAAGGTGACATTTATAATAGAAAGGAGGCCATTATAAATCCGAAAAAGCGAGAGGAAGAAGTATCCAGCAAGTAAAACCAAAAAAGCCAGGATAAAATACATAGGTATATGCATTGAGAAATTGCTAAATTGTCCTCTAGTGTGTATTCCTAGGTCTCTAATGACCATGCTAGCTAAGGCCTTTACCCTACAGTCGTAGGCTCTGATACCAGGTCTGTCGGACCCTAAATTTAGAATTTAGAATCCTTTGTGTCAAGTTGTGTTATTCCCTAGATCAGTAGATAGCACACAAAGATATGTTCTTGGATCTTTCACCTAACAATGTAGAGGTCCTGAGGAGGTTTCGAAGAGGTCCTGGAGGTCTTGAAGAAGTCCGGGAGGTCTTGAAGAGGTCCTGGAGGTCTTGAAGAGGTCCTAGAGGTCTTGGGTGTCTTGTAGAGGTCCTGAGGAGGTTTTGAAGAGGTCCTCGAGGTCTTGAAGAAGTTTGGGAGGTCTTGAAGAGGTACTGGAAGTCCTGGAGTGGTTCTGAGGAGGTCCCGGAGAGAGGCCCTGAGGGTGGTGCTGGGGGAGGTCCTGGAGGGAGGTCCCAATGGAGGTCCTAGAGGCCACACCTTGTCTTAGGTGGCACGACTACACTCGATGTAGACCATGCATATAGTGAATCGTGCTAGTAGGAACAGTGCTCGGAGTAACCAATACTTGGTGTAAAGAAGGTAAGCCCATAATATATTACATAATAGGCTTTGTGGCCAACTGTTTTACAAAAGAGCCGTAGAGGTGGCAGTTCCACAAAAGGCAGAGTACATACTTTAGTACAAGAATGAAAGCAAAACGAGTCATGGTGGATCCATTCACTCTGCCCACAGGCAAGCGACTGGGGGTCCCAGCCTAAGCTTCTCCAACTTCCCCACCATCAGGTCCAGTCTTAGTGTAGTAGTCGTAGGGGTCCTGATCAAGGGGATTTGAAAGATTGTATTGTACGAGCCTGAGTACGCAACCGTACTCGCGAGCCAACACACCATGTAGTCGTATAGATGAATGGCTAGTCAAGGGAGGCCCTGAGTTCTTTTCTTTGCAAAAGCTAAGTTTGAACTAGATTGTGTAATAGAAAATCCCGAGACTTAGCATTTTAACAATCTGTTTTTCAAAAAGGGTTTTCATTTGTAAAGTACTAGCGGAGGTCCAACCTCTTATACCATTGAGTAGCTCCATCCACTCAATGCTTGGGCTATCCCGTATTTACCACTGGTCCCTGACCAGGATTTCTCAAAACCCCTAGGGTCCCACCCCAAATTTCCTTTCCATCCACAAATTGTTTCATAAAACTAAAAACTATATCAAGCAAGTTCTGTGCACCACTCTTTACCGTGAGCATGGCTATCTAGATAGTTTTCTTATTCTGCTGAGTTTATGTATGTGAGGACCCGGGGTATTTAACTAGTAATACTTAACCTCCATATGGTTCTAGCATTACTAATTAAATATCCTAAGCCTCGATGGACATGTGCTTCCCAGAATTGCAGCACATACTCATCATCACAAAATCATACATCATTTCCATACAACATTTAACACTAAGTTCAACAACGACATACATAAAGTAAAGTTATTACAAAAGAGCCGACCGACCAAATAACACAATATACAAGAATAACAGCGGAAGCAAAAGCGCCATAAGATGGCTAAGAACAAAAGTCAACCGGTTAGCCAACACAACCAACAAGGCAACCGACCGGGCCGCCCAGCTAGTCGCCTCGAATACTACCACAACACAGCTCACAAAAGTTAGGCCCTTGGGGCTCACCTTCTTCCTCTGCAACAAATAACATTTAAACAAGACAACTGAGTACACTAATGTACTCGCAAGACTGACGTGTGGAATAGCAGACATATTCATATGCTACATGCAGGCGTATTTAAGTGGAGGTTGTATGTCTAATTTTGCACAAAGCCAACTTTATTTGCAATAATGTAATACATTTAAAAGCAAGTTTGCAAATCTATTTTGTTGTTAAAATAACAGCGAATTAATGATAAATACAAGTAACCACCTGGAAGTGACTAACCCAATAGCCACCACAACATAGCACGAATCCCCGATTCGTACCACCCATCAAGTTGTAATTAAAAGGTTGTAGTCTTGTTCTCACGGGGCGTATCCGAGCGTGTCCATAACCTAGGACGAGGCTTTTCAAATAGTTTTAACCTGCAGGGTGTACCAATGTACCCACACTCGCACCGCCTTTAAGCCACAAAGCACACTTCCAAGGTATGCTGCACGCGGCTAAGTCCTACGAGACACTTTCCAAAGATTGTGTATTAACCACGAGCCGCTCGTATGGATAGAAACCCATACGCTTACATTGCAAGCCGAAAGACAACAAATCCCATCACGGGTGAAGTCTTTCGGACACTACAATGCTCCCAACACCATCCCTCCTCCGACCCGAAGCCAATACACGCCAAAGTACTAAGTCAAGAGAGGTCCCATACCCTCTAGTGTGGTTAGCACGCAAAAATGCTCAGTACGGTGGCGCAAGTAACTCGGTCCTTAATGACCCGGGCACCATTCCAGTCACACCCAAAAGCACACCAATTATACCATTGTGCCCAAGTCTAAATCGTTTTGTTTTCAGGTTTTAGTTTGCTCAAATAATCATAGCACCAAGTGCTGAAAGTAAAGTCATAATATCCGTTTGTGTGATCAAGGTTATCGACAAGTCGATAACCGTCCATTTCTACCGGAAGCTAAGCATGGCAAAGCAAATGAATTCGCAAACTACTAAGTGACAAGAGCTCATCCACGAACTCTAAATCACAGCAAGATAACCTAGGCTCATGGTAGTAAAGGATAATCATTTGCCTAAGGAAATGCATCTACTAGGTCAACTACGACAATAGTTAAACACAAACTAGCAATGCATACATAGAATTTGTAAACAACATAAATACTTGAAAATACGGGGATTAACATGATCAAACTGCTTGCCTTGCTGGAATTGCTCTTGCTGCAGAGGAGGATTCTCAGGTTCAATATAATCTTCGAAACCTAACGCAAAAATGCGATAAAACCAATAAGAACGAAGAACACTAAACAAAACTCAACCGCAAAAGACATCCAAAACCCATGAAATTTATACAACAACAAGAGGTTGATTTTAGACAATTTCAGGAAAAAAAATTACTTCATTTGGAATTAGCATGAAAATGTTATAGTTAAAACAAGTTCTCCCAACCCATAAATTCTCTAAATTAATTATGAGTGCTGTTCATGGCGAAAATTTCTATAATGATCTAGAACCCAAAATTTTTATGGTAGGTAGTTTATGTCATCCTAATCACAGCAAAGTTGAGTTTACTAAATTTGGAGTTATAATGATTTACTTATGATTTTTCTAAGTTGTAGAACTAGCACAATTCAATTTTCAGAAGTAAAACCATGAGCAAAACCTATTTCATATTGAAGTATGTTAACAAAGGGATTTTCCAGCATTAGGTTTACATATTTTTTATTTACAGGGAATTACTTGTGTCTCTTACAAGATTAACAGAACTTTCTAAATGCTGAAAATAAGATTAAACCTATTAACCAATTTTTCTGTTGCTATTCTAGGCCTACAATTATTTTTATATTGAAGTTTAGTTAATACCAGTTTTACCAAATTTGAAATCATCCTTTTTGGATTTTCACAGCAAAAGATATTCATTATATAATTGTAACACCCCAGCCCGACATGAGCTTGGAATGCTACTAAACAAAACCCTAATAATTCTAATCAAGGCAATTTTAGTAAATTTCGGCAGAACCTCCCATGTAAAGTTAATTACATGGAGGTTCCAACATACAGATAATTCATAAATTAACTAAACTATCATCCAGAGGCATCAAAAGATAATCAAAGATATGCTAAGTATCTAGCAATCCAATGAAGTATAAAGTTCCACTACTCATCATTGTTAGACTTAAACCACTGCAAGAGACAAGTCATAATAAACCTTTGAGCATCTCGCCCAATTACTAAAAACAATTACAATCTGAAGATCATTCAACTTTATTTAGTTCATGTGGCATGTGTGACTATCGACTACTTCCCCCATGCATGTCGTTCTTGGATCGGTACCTAAAACAACAATAAAGCAAGAGTGAGTCCACGGACTCAAAGAAGTCTGAGAATAAAAGTTATAACATCAGCATCCATACATAGAAGAGCAACAATAAAACATCTCACATACAAATGCAATGCTCAAGGACCCTTTCTCTTTATCTTTCTTTGTGCATTACACCGGTAATGCAAAGTATGCAACCGTCGCCGCATACCCATGCCCGTGCTCGCAAGCACGGGGACCAATTGCCCATTACTCCGCAGTAATGGGGACCTCAATCCCACACTCCACGAGTGTGGGGATCTCGCCCGCCACGCTCATGACGGGATCTCAAAGAAGATATACTTGGTCACCACATGACCAAGCCTCAACATGATCTCAATATGCACATGCTCATCATTTAATTATCATCAAATTACCACAAGACGATAACATCATACGACAATAGAGCATAGACATATTTGAAGCATCCACCAATCTTAAACCAACATCATGCCAACAATCTCACTATGCTATCACATATTGAAAAAGCACACAAACATGACCAATCAATCACAACCACGAATCAAACAATGCACTTGCCTTAACCGTGTGAGAATGGAGGACGTGAAGATGGTGCTGCCCCTGGTACCAATCCTTCACCTAATACATTAAGAATATAAATTAAGACCAAAGTAACAAAAAACATGAATTATATACACGAGCACACCAAGTAGTAGATTGCAACGCGATCCCAACCCCACTTTCCTAAGTGCTGAACTGCCCTCTGTACACAGTCAAGTTCTAAAATTTATATCTTTCTGTACAGTGGTCCAAATTAGGTGTTCTTGGACTTCGTTGAAAGGTTATCAAATTTCCCAACTAAACCTAGTTGGTGAGCTTCCCTGATTCGGCCATCCACTATCCCTTTTAAGCTGTCTAACAAAGCATCAATTTTCACATCAGGTTCTCTGGACAGAGCACTAAATCCATCATAACTTTCAGCTCGTTTATCCAAATTTTGCGTTCTTGTGCTTCCCGGAAAGCTACGATAATTATCTACAACTTTCGTTATACTGAGATCCTCTAATTCTCTCTTTAACTGATCGCAAAGGTCAGATTACTAAAACCTGTCCAAAAACTAACAGGGTTGCAGAACAGCCGCACCATTAAATTCATAACTTTTGCTACAGAGATCCAAAATTACGATCTAGCACTTCAGTGAAAGCTATTGACGTCCTCTACAACTTCCTAGGAGATGTCCGAAACTGAATCCGTACTTAACTACAACAAAACGTTCCTTTAACATGATCTGCCCTGAGGCGACAGAACTGCCGGCAAAGAACAATTAAGCGCTAAAGCATCTAAACGAGGGGAAAACGAGGTTACCCTTGAAGAACCGATTGCAGGGCACGATGAGCACCCACCAGCGAACTCTCCCCAAAGATGGTCATGTTCCTCACCTTCTTCCTCCTCCAACAGCCGGGCACCTTCAGCGATCTCCTTCTTCTTGGCCAATCGATCTCGGGTGATCGCCTTCTTCCTCCAATTGGGGACTCATCGCTCATGGTATCAGAGGGCGGCGGGGTACTGTAGTACGCCATGCCACAGTACCACTTCTAGGTTTCCTTCCTCTTTTATTGGTAGCCTGACCCCTCATGGGCCTAAATGTCGTAATGGAAGCCCATAGCCCAAGTTGTCGAAATTATGCGTAAATCTCCCTCTAATCTCCTGTTAAAACACTTTTCTAATTGGTCCTTGTCTCTAATTTATTTCTTCTCTCTCGAATACATTTGGGGTATTACAATAATATTTAATTCAATTTCTGGAAAAGCCAACAATAGCTGAAATCAAGTTTTTAGTGTATACAGAATTTTCTAGCACAGAAATATGACTAAAAGCATTTTTAAATATAAATTTAGTTCAATACAAATTTATTACAGTTGGAATCATCCAAAAGGGGTTTAAAATGATTTAGTTATGAATCTCTAAAGTTTTTTATACCATTTTCAGTTGTTAAACAATTGCTTTCCGAATTACAGACAAACCTAATCAAAAGATTATGATGTGGACGAATAATAACCGTTGATCTGGAATAAAACAGCGCGCGTGAGGGGTGCGCGAGATGGACCCGAACGGCCCAAAGGATCTCAGTCGTTGATCAAAGATCTGATGGCCAAGAACGAGGGCGGTTCGGACCTCTCGAATGAAGCACCGATCTCAGCCGCAGATCTGAGAACGGACGGTCCACGATGATGGGGGGATTCGGGTGACCCGAACGGCCCACTTGATCTGGACCACAGATCGCAAAATGGACGGCGGCCTTTAATCGAAGTTCAAAATGAAACGCTGACACGTGGGGCCTCATGTCAGTGACTTCAAGTCACAAATGCGGGCTTTAGCACACGTGCACAGTGCGCGAGCCCACTGGTCAGCGACTGAAAGAGGCGGCTTAGGACCAAATTAATGCCACTAATGATTGGCATTAAACGAACCTAAAAGTGACACTAATGACTTCTGGATTTTGATTTTAACCCTCGGCCCACCCGCGGCTGACTCAATGGACACGGCTTAAGACATCATTAATACTCCAAATGATTAGCAATGATTGGGTATTAACTGTGTCCTAATTAAATGACGAAAGCGGGCGATTACGCCGGCAAAGTTCCGAGCGCATTCAACGGCTTGCCGCCGGCGACTTCGATCGCGGCGGCGCCAACCAAGTACCAAAATGGACTCGCAATAACGTTGTGGACCTAATGGTGACAACCTCGCCGGCGATGAGGACGAACGCCGCCAGCCGAAAAACGAAAATGGAGCTTTATCGCAAACTAGAAAATAGAAAAGCTCGCCACACCCAAAGAAGCGTGTGCCAAGGCCTCTAGGGACTAATAAGAAGCTACCTTAATGGAGAGGAGCTTCAAAGATGGCCGGAGATGCTTGTCCACGGTGGAGGCTTGTCGGAGTTGAGGGAGAAAGTTGGAAAAGTGCCCTCTGAGCAAAATGAGTGGTACCAAAGCATCGGTGTAGCTTCATTATAGTCCTGAAGCTACAAGAGCAAATGATTTGAAATGGAGCACTCACCGAAGTGAGGAAGAAGATGACCAAAATCGGCGAATTTGAACAAACCCCAAATTGGACAATTCCTTAGAATCAAATCCAAAATTAAGTGAGGGAATATGTTCAAGATAGTGAGGAGATAAAAATGGTGTAAAGAAATGTGAACGAGAACCACTGGAACACCAAATTCACCACCGGAGCTCCACGGGTCAACAATGGTGGATTGTCGGTTTTGGGGTATTAAGCTCCATAATTGAAAATGGAGCTCAAGGGTAGTGTAAAGGGATACCAGGAGGTATTGAAGGTGCTTATAAAGCTTGGAAAGCATTAGAGTTTGGACCAAGAGCTTTTGGGAGACATGGTGCAAAGCTCAAGACACGGCGGAAAGCAAAAAGGGTGAAAATGATGGTGTTGGGTATGGTATGGCCGAAAGCGCCTCTCACAACCCTAATGCTGGCTAGGGGCGGCTGTAGGGAGCATGAAATGACATCCCCATGCCCTAGCTACTGCTCACACACGTCTAGAGGTAGGAGATGACTCAAATTGCACTTGGGCAATTTCGGGCCGTTGGATTGATCGTAGACGGCTGAGATCGCCCCAGCCTTTTAGGCTTTAAATATCAATGGAGGGGATCGGGAACCCTAGGATCAGAAATGAACGCCTGAGATTAGATGTGCACTTCGGGTGACCCGATCAGCACACTTATTTTAGACGGTTAGATTTTGATCCAACGATCCAAACGAGTGGGCTCTTCGCGGCGGCCCGAACGTTCACATGAACGTGGGCCGTGCGATTTAGATCCAAGGGCTGGGATTGGATGTGGTTTGAGAAAGGGACCTGGTGCCACTAGGTGGTTCGACCATATCAAAAGGCTCGAACCCGAGTCTGACTTGGACCCGAGGAACAATGCAAACCAGATTTGGTTTTTAAATTAGAACAGAGACCTTTGAGGATTTATTTGGGGTAGCAAAACAACTCCAAAAACTCTGAAATTTTTACAGGAGCTTTCTAACCTGGACATAAACCTTGTGTCAAATTTTCAGAAGTTTTTATGTAGTGCATTTTGCTCCAAAAATTCCGCAAGGTTCTGATTTAAGGTTTGACTGAAAGTCAAACAGGTTTGACTGCCCTTTAAAAATATTCAAACAATTTCTAAAAATTGTGAAATTTTTCAGAGGGGTCACATACCATCCCAAAAAACTTAGGAAAATATTTCCAGGAGATGATCAAAAGGTTCAACAAGATTGTTTTTGAAAGATCAAGATTTGGATCAAAAGACTTGTGACTTTGTATTTCCATAACTCTTGTACAAGAATTGTTTAGCACTCACAGGAAATACATGATGTAAGAAAAAGTTTTAATTTCTACTTATTTTCTTACATTTGAGACACAAGTCTGAAACTTGGGATGTTACAACTCTCCCCCCTTACAAGAATCTCGACCCGAGATTCCGTTCACTCGGAGAAGAAAGATGGGTAGTCTGCACGAAGGCGATCTTCCCGCTCCCAAGTTGCCTCATCTTCGGAATGGTTCGACCACTGAACTTTAAGGAACTTGATGACACTGTTCCTTGTCCTTTGTTCAGATTCCTCGAGAATACGAACAGGATGCTCGCGGTAGGTTAAATCTTCTTTCACATCGAGAACCTCCAACGGGGTTTCCTCAGTTGGGACACGGAGGCACTTCTTAAGGTGGGATACATGGAACACATCATGCACACCCTCAAGTGTAGCTGGCAGCTCCAATCTGTATGCCACAGCCCCGACTCTCTCGACGATGCGATAAGGCCCAACATACCGAGGAGCTAACTTGTTCTTGATGCCAAAACGCTGATGGCCCTTCAAAGGTGAGACTTTGAGATACACAAAGTCATTGGGCTCAAAGCTCAACTCTCAGCGACAGCGATCCGCATAGCTCTTCTGCCTGGACTGGGTCATGCGCAAATGCTCGCGGATTAACTGAACCTGACTTTCGGCCTCGTTGATCGAATCTGGGCCGAAGAACTGTCTCTCACCAGTTTCTGACCAGTTCAATGGGGTTCTGCATCTCCTCCCATACAAGGCCTCAAATGGTGCCATGCCAAGACTAGCTCGAAAAGTTGTTGTTGTAGGAGAACTCAGCAAACGGCAAGCATTTCTCCCAATTCTTCCCATAGGAAAGAACACAAGCACGGAGCATATCTTCCAACACTTGGTTGACTCTCTCCGTTTGACCATCAGTCTGAGGGTGGTAAGCCGAACTGAAAGAAAGATGTGTCCCCATGGCCTCTTGCAACTGGTGCCAAAACCAAGAGGTAAAAAGAGAACCACGATCTGACATAATCGTTCGTGGCACACCATGCAGGCACACAATGCGGGATATGTAGAGATCCACTAACTGACTCACATCAATCTTCGCCCGCACTGGAAGAAAATGGGCCACCTTCGTCAACCGATCAATGATGACCCACAAGGCATCCTTCCCGAAGAAGTACGGGGCAACCCGGTGATGAAGTCCATGCCAACGGAATCCCACTTCCACTCAGTGCATCGCGCAGAGGTGAAGAAGGCCCATTGACGCCGATGCTCGGCCTTCACACGACAAAGACACGCCGCACTCGCAACGAACTTAGCAATCTCGCACTTCATTCGGGTCCACTGAATCTCGACGAAGGTCCGATACATCTTGGTAGCCCCGGGATGGATAGACAAGGGAGAATAATGGGCTTCGTGGAGAATCAACTCCCGCAATTCCATGACCTTAGGAACCACAAGACGCTGCCCAAACCACACAACTCCGTGCTCATCCTCTGAGAAGCACTTGGCTGTCCCATCCTTGATGTTCTGCTTGATTTGACTCACACCAACATCTGTCTGCTGTGCAGCCTTGATTCGGTCCACCAAGGTTGGTTGCACAACCAAGGTAGCAAGAGAACGGTGCTCGATCAAACCCAAATTGAGGCGCTGAAATTCTAAAATAAGGGTAGGCTGCTGCTCTTGGAGCATTAACATGTTGCAATACACCTTCCGACTGAGTGCATCCGCAACGACATTGGCCTTGCCCGGATGATACTAGATACCCATGTCGTAGTCCTTGATCAATTCCAACCATCTTCTTTGCCTGAGGTTCAGATCTGGCTGGGTGAACAAGTACTTCAAGCTCTTGTGGTCAGAATACACCTCACAATGGTTACCAATCAGGTAATGCCGCCAAATTTTGAGTGCATGAACCACTTCAGCCAACTCCAGGTCATGTGTAGGGTAGTTGAGTTCATGAGGCCTCAACTGCCTTGATGCATAGGCCACTACCTTGCCCTCCTGCATAAGAACACAACCCAGACCCTGACGAGAAGCATCACAAAAGATATCAAAACTCTTGTGGATATCAGGAAGAACAAGCACTAGGGCTGAGGTCAACCACTTCTTGAGTTCCTGAAAACTCACATCACAAGCAGCAGACCACTCAAACTTCTTGTCCTTCTTGATTAACTCGGTCATAGGCTTCGTAATCTTGGAGAAATTCTCGATAAAGCGGCGATAGTAGCCGGCCAAACCAAGAAAACTCCGCACATCGGTGACTGACTTGGGCTGACCCCAAGATAGCACATCACTGACCTTGCTAGGATCCACAGCCATACCTCCTGCCGAAAGAACATGGCCCAAGAATGCCACTTCCTTCAACCAGAACTCACACTTGCTAAATTTGGCATACAGCTGGTACTCGCGCAGCTTGCCCAACACAAGCTTAAGATGCTCAGCATGCTCTTCTTCACTCTTGGAGTAGATAAGGATATCATCGATGAATACCACCACAAACCTATCCAAATACTCCATGAATACCGAGTTCATAAGGTTCATGAATAAAGTAGGAGCATTGGTCAAACCAAAAGACATGACGGTATACTCGTAAAGACCATAACGAGTAGCAAAGTCCGTCTTCGGAATATCCTCGATCCTGATCCTGACTTGATGATAGCCCAATCTCAAGTCAATCTTGGAGAACACCCGTGCTCTGGTCAACTGGTAAAAAAGATCATCAATACGGGGCAAAGGATATTTGTTCTTCACCGTCACTTCGTTAAGCGGACGGTAATCAACACACATGCGCAAGGTCTTGTCCTTCTTCTTCACAAAAATAACTGGACAGCTCCAAGAAGATGAGCTAGGACGGATAAAACCCTTCTCTTGCAGCTCACCTAGTTGCTTCTTCAGCTCCTCCAACTCATTATGAGGCATGCGATACGGCCTCTTTGAAATAGGGGCGGTACCGGGCAGCAACTCAATCACGAACTCCATGTCTCGAACGGGAGGCATCACGGGCAAATCTTGGGGAAAAACATCCACAAAATCACATACTGTGGGAACATCCTGGATCTCCAAAGCTGGCTTCACTTCAAGTGCACAAAGAAGGGGCCCTCGCAACTGCGGTGAAAACCCAACCTGTTCACCTGAAGGGCTGGTGAGGTAGACAATCTTTCTGGCACAATCAATTTGCCCCAAGTGTTGGGACAACCAATCTATGCCAAGAATCACATCCAGGCGCGCCGAGTCGAGTAGGATAAGATTCGCCAAGAATCTCACTCCTTCGATGTGGATAGGAACGTCCCGGCATCCTCGGCCAGCTCTTATTTCCGAACCCGGAGAGCGAATAAGCAGTGGAACCCCGAAAGGAACACAGTGGAGACCACTATCAACAACAAAAGACTTCGAAATAAAAGAATACAAAGCTCCCGAGTCAAATAACACTACAGCAGGACGAAAATTGACAAGAAGCGTACCCAACACAACGTCGGGCGCCTCCTGTGCCTCCTCAGCCGAGATGTGGTTGACTCGGCCGCTCCCCATGCCCTCGGTCTTCTGGTCAGGTGGGTGACCACTCCCTTGCCCGCGTCCTCCATTAGGACAAGGGGCCACTCCAATCTTCTTAGGGCAACTACTCGCATAGTGGCCCTTGTTGTGGCAGTAGAAGCAGGTGACATCGGCAGCTGGGTTGCGGAGGACACCCTGCTGCTGGATCGCAGGCGCACGTGACTGAATCACGGCCTGCGGAGGACGTGGAGCTGGTGCCGAAGACCTCGGCGGTGGTGAAGCCTGAGAATGGGCCCTGCATCGCCCAACACGAGGACGAGCAAGGCCACTGAGTCGACTAATGGGCCTCCCACTTGCGCTGCGAGACTCGCTCGGCGCCCTTGCCTTGTGCTCGCGACAATGGCCTTGTCCACCAAGGTCCGAAGTTCGCAAAGTCAACAATGGAGAGCTTGTCTCAAGCTCCTCGGACAAACCCTCCATAAACTTCTCTGCTTGGCCTCATCAGTGGCCACCTCAGCAAGAGCGTACCTCGCAAGATGGTTAAACTCATGGAGGTACTCAGTCACAGACTTGCGCCCCTGTTTGAGCGCAAGGAACTCCTTCTTCTTCAGCTTCATCAGGCCGGCGGGGACATGGGCCCGACGGAAAGCTGACCTGAACTCCTCCCACGAGACCACGTGCCCCGCGGGCTGCATGGCGAGGAAGTTCTCCCACCATGAGAGTGCCGCACCCTCCAACTGATGGGATGCGAAAAGTGCCCGCTCCTGCTCCTGGCACTGAGCAACGTTGAGCTTCCGCTCAACCAAACGCAGCCAGTCATCCGCGTCCAGGGGATCCTCAGACCGGGAGAAGGTAGGAGGCTGAGTACGGAGGAACTCCGCAAGCCCCCCACGAGTCTTATGTCCACCACCTCCCGATCCAGAAGCGCCAGGGGGAGTGGAGGTGTTCCTTGCGATGACCTCCAACACCCTCCGGTCCTCCGAATGGTTGCGTTCGATCTTCATAAGGACTTCAGCCATGGTCGGAGGAGGTGGAAGCTCCTCATCGGGACCACCCGGCTGATTCCAACCACCACGGGTTCCTCTAGCCATCCTGTTTCACTAAGACAAGTTAGCTGCAGCCCGAGACCAAAACCACGGAAATCCAAACTCAATTAAAAGGACTCAAGAATAACCACAAAAGAGCACAAGACCACAAGTCACCAAATCAACTTCCTAGAACGACTAACCCGTATGGAAGGGACGAGCAATCGTTTGAGAAGACCAAAATTTCAGAACTCAACTCTAGCTCTAAACAACCCAAAAATCAAGGTATAACCACCTAATAGAGTATAGGCATTTAGCTAATTTCATATCACTTCTTACCCTTTTATTCCCACAAGTTTCAGTTGAATTAACCTCTCATTTCCCACCTCATTTACTAATTTCTAGCTAGCTGTCCAAATCTGCCCCTTTAAGCTCCTAGCCGAAACTTCCTGTTCCAAAAGCTCCTAATCTCACTAATGGACAGCTAACCTTTCAAATTACAACACTCATGGTTCTCCCAAAACCAAACTTAATCGATAAATAGCTAGCTTTTGAAAGGAAAAGAGGAACAACTTTTTCAAAACTTAATCAAGAGCAAGGTGAGATGAGCAAGTTAAGATAGGTAAGGAGTAAAATCTGAAACTTCCTTAAGCCTTCATGAACCATTTGAAAGTAAGTTTTTAAAATATCCTAAAGGCGACCAAGCTAGGGTTTCTCTGATCAAGATGGCTCGATACCAACTTTGTGAGGACCCGGGGTATTTAACTAGTAATACTTAACCTCCATATGGTTCTAGCATTACTAATTAAATATCCTAAGCCTCGATGGACATGTGTTTCCCAGAATTGCAGCACATGCTCATCATCACAAAATCATACATCATTTCCATACAACATTTAACACTAAGTTCAACAACGACATACATAAAGTAAAGTTATTACAAAAGAGCCGACCGGCCAAATAACACAATATACAAGAATAACAGTAGAAGCAAAAGCGCCATAAGATGGCTAAGAACAAAAGTTGACCGGTTAGCCAACACAACCCACAAGGCAACCGGCCCGGGCCGCTTGACTAGTCGCCGAATATCGCCACAACACAGCTCACAAAAGTGAGGCCCTTGGGGCTCACCTTCTTCCTCTGCAACAAATAACATTTAAACAAGACAACTGAGTACACTAATGTACTCGCAAGACTGACGTGTGGAATAGCAGACTTATTCATATGCTACATGCAGGCGTATTTAAGTGGAGGTTGTATGTCTCATTTTGCACAAAGCCAACTTTATTTGCAATAATGTAATACATTTAAAAGCAAGTTTGCAAATCTATTTTGTTATTGAAATAACAAATAATTATTGATAAATACAAGTAACCACCGAAGTGACTAACCCAATAGCCACCACAATATAGCACTAATCCCGATCGTACCACCCATCAAGTTTTAATTAAAGGTTGTAGTCTAGTTCTCACGGGCGATCCGAGCGTGTCCATAACCTAGGACGAGGCTATTCAAATAGTTTTAACCTGCGGGGTGTACCAATGTACCCACACTTGGACCGCCTTTAAGCCACAAAGCACACTTAGAAGGTATGCTTTGCACGGCTAAGTCCTACGAGACACTTTCCAATATTGTGTATTAACCACGAGCCGCTCGTATGGATAGAAACCCATATGCTTACATTGCAAGCCGAAAGACAACAAATCCCATCACGGGTGAAGTCTTTCGGACACTACAATGCTCCCAACACCATCCCTCTTGCGACCCGAAGCCAATACACGCCAAAGTACTAAGTCAAGAGAGGTCCCATACCCTCTAGTGTGGTTAGCACACAAAAATGCTCAGTACGGTGGCACAAGTAACTCGGTCCTTAATGACCCGGGCACCATTCCAGTCACACCCAAAAGCACACCAATCATACCATTGTGCCCAAGTCTAAATCATTTTGTTTTCAGGTTTTAGTTTGCTCAAATAATCATAGCACCAAGTGCTGAAAGTAAAGTCATAATATCCGTTTGTGTGATCAAGGTTATCGACAAGTCGATAACCGCCCATTTCTACCGGAAGCTATGTATGGCTAAGCAAATGAATTCGCAAACTACTAAGTGACAAGAGCTCATCCACGAACTCTAAATCACAACAAGATAACCTAGGCTCATGGTAGTAAAGGATAATCATTTGCCTAAGGAAATGCATCTACTAGGTCAACTACGACAATAGTTAAACACAAACTAGCAATGCATACATAGAATTTGTAAACAACATAAATACTTGAAAATACGGGGATTAACATGATCAAACTGCTTGCCTTGCTGGAATTGCTCTTGCTGCAGAGGAGGATTCTCAGGTTCAATATAATCTTCGGAACCTAACGCGAAAATGTGATAAAACCAATAAGAACGAAGAACACCAAACAAAACTCAACCGCAAAAGACATCCAAAACCCATGAAATTTATACAGCAGCAAGAGGTTGATTTTAGACAATTTCAGGAACAAGAATTACTTCATTTGGAATTAGCATGAAAAAGTTATAGTTAAAACTAGTTCTCCGAGCCTATAAATTCTCTAAATTCATTACTGGTACTGCTCATGGCGAAAATTTCTATAATGATCTAGAACCCAAAATTTTTATGGTAGGTAGTTTATGTCATCCTAATCACAACAAAGTTGAGTTTACTAAATTTGGAGTTATAATGATTTACTTATGATTTTTCTAAGTTGTATAACTAGCACAATTCAATTTTCAGAAGTAAAACCATGAGCAAAACCTATTTCATATTGAAGTATGTTAACAAAGGGAGTTTCCAGCATTAGGTTTACATATTTTTGATTTACAGGGAATTACTTGTGTCTCTTACAAGATTAACAGAACTTTCTAAATGCTGAAAATAAGATTAAACCTATTAACCAATTTTTCTGTTGTTATTCTGGGCCTACAATTATTTTTATATTGAAGTTTAGTTAATACCAGTTTTACCAAATTTGAAATCATCCTTTTTGGATATTCACAGCAAAAGATATTCATTATATAATATTTAATTCAATTTCTGGAAAAGCCAACAATAGCTGAAATCAAGTTTTTAGTGTATACAAAATTTTCTAGCACAGAAATATGACTAAAAGCATTTTTAAATATAAATTTAGTTCAATACAAATTTATTACAGTTGGAATCATCCAAAAAGGGTTTAAAATAATGTAGTTATGAATCTCTAAAGTTTTTTATACCATTTTCAGTTGTTAAACAATTGCTTCCCGAATTATAGACAAACCTAATCAAAAGATTATGACGTGGACGAATAATAACCGTTGATCTGGAATCAAACAGCGCGCGCGAGGGGTGCGCGAGATGGACCCGAACGGCCCAAAGGATCTCAGTCGTTGATCAAAGATTTGATGGCCAAGAACGAGGGCGGTTCGGACCTCACGAACGAAGCACCGATCTCAGCCGCAGATCTGAGAACGGACGGTCCACGGTGATGGGGGGATTCGGGTGACCCGAACGGCCCACTTGATCTTGACCACGGATCGCAAAATGGACGGCGGCCTTTAATCGAAGTTCAAAATGAAACGCTGACACGTGGGGCCTCATGTCAGTGACTTCAAGTCACAAATGCGGGCTTTAGCACACGTGCACAGTGCGCGAGCCCACTGGTCAGCGACTGAAAGAGGCGGCTTAGGACCAAATTAATGCCACTAATGATTGGCATTAAACGAACCTAAAAGTGACACTAATGACTTCTGGATTTTGATTTTAAACCCTCGGGCCCACCCGTCAGTGACTCAATGGACACGGCTTAAGACATCATTAATACTCCAAATGATTAGCAATGATTGGGTACTAACTGTGTCCTAATTAAATGACGAAAACGGGCGATTAGGTCGGCAAAGTTTCGAGCGCATTCAACGGCTTGCCGCCGGCGACTTCGGCCGCGGCGGCGCCAACCAAGTACCAAAATGGACTCGCAATAACGTTGCAGACCTAATGGTGGCAACCTCGCCGGCGGTGAGGACGTAAGCAGCTAGCGGAAAAACGAAAATGGAGCTTTTACTGCAAACTAGAAAATAGCGAAAAGCTCCGCTACAGTCCAAAGAAGCGTGTGCCAAGGCCTCTACGGACTAATAAGAAGCTACCTTAATGGAGAGGAGCTACAAAGATGGCCGGAGATGCTTGTCCATGGTGGAGGCTTGCCGGAGTTGAGGGAGAAAGTTGGAAAAGTGCCCTCTGAGCAAAATGAGTGGTACCAAAGCATTAGTGTAGCTTCATTATAGTCCACAGAAGCTACAAGAGCAAATGATTTGAAAATGGAGCACTCACCTGAGCTGAGGAAGAAGATGACCAAAATCGACCGAATTTGAACAAACCCCAAATTGGAAAATTCCTGAGAATCAAATCCAAAATTAAGTGAGGGAATATGTTCAAGATAGTGAGGAGATAAAAATGGTGTAAAGAAATATGAACGAGAACCACTGGAACACCAAATTCACCACGGGAGCTCCACGGGTCAACAATGGTGGATTGTCGATTTTGGGGTATTTAGCTCCACAATTGAAAATGGAGCTCAAGGGTAGTGTAAAGGGATACCAGGAGGTATTGAAGGTGCTTATAAAGCTTGGAAAGCATTAGGGTTTGGACCAAGAGCTTTTCGGGAGACATGGTGCAAAGCTCAAGACACGGCGGAAAGCAAAAAGGGTGAAAATGATGGTGTTGGGTATGGTATGGCCGAAAGGGCCTCTCACAACCCTAATGCTGGCTAGGGGCGGCTGTAGGGAGCATGAAATGACATCCCCATGCCCTAGCTACTGCTCACACACGTCTGGAGGTAGGAGATGACTCAAATTGCACTTGGGAAATTTCGGGCCGTTGGATTGATCGTAGACGGCTGAGATCGCCCCAGCCTTTTAGGTTTTAAATATCAATGGAGGGGATCGGGAACCCTAGGATCATAAATGAACGCCTGAGATTAGATGCGCACTTCGGGTGACCCGATCAGCACAGTTATTTTAGACTGTTAGATTTTGATCCAACGATCCAAACGAGTGGGCTCTTCGCGGCTGCCCGAACGTTCACACGAACGTGGGCCGTGCGATTTAGATCCAAGGGCTGGGATTGGATGTGGTTTGAGAAAGGGACCTCGTGCCACTAGGTAGTTCGACCAGATGAAAATACTTGAACCCAAGTCTGACTCGGACCCGAGGAACAGTACATACCAGATTTGGTTTTTAAACTAGAACAGAGACCTTTGAGGATTTATTTGGGGTAGCAAAACAACTCCAAAAACTCTGAAAGTTTTACAGGAGCTTTCTAACCTGGACATAAACCTTGTGTAAAATATTCAGAGGTTTTTATGTAGTGCATTTTTCTCCAAAAATTCCGCAAGGTTCTGGTTTAAGGTTTGTCTGAAAGTCAAACAGATTTGACTGCCCTTTAAAAATATTCAAACAATTTCTAAAAATTGTGAAATTTTTCAGAGGGGTCACATACCATCCCAAGAACTTAGGAAAATATTTCCAGGAGATGATCAAAAGGTTCAACAAGATTGTTTTTGAAAGATCAAGATTTGGATCAAAAGACTTGTGACTTTGTATTTCCATAACTCTTGTACAAAAATTGTTTAGCACTCACAGGAAATACATGATGTAAGAAAAAGTTTTAATTTCTACTCATTTGCTTACATTTGAGACACAAGTCTGAAACTTGGGATGTTACAGTGTACTTCACCCACAAGAGATAATCGCCTTGATATATACACATGTTTCCTTAGACATACGAATCAAGGGGAGATTACCACAAGGTCTTTACAATGCTCAACCTCGACGCAACCCCACTCGCTAAGGTTTCCACCGCTTGGTGCCAAGCACCGTGTGGTTTCACTATGGATTCTTTCCACTTTATCCACACCACATTCCCCGATGGTGAAGCCACGCCAGGTGAGAAAATTAGTTAGCCAGTCGTACCCTTCATAGACTTGTGGTTGCACTATTTTTAGATGAGAGGTCACCACAGTTCAGTCCTTAAGTGACTTGGGTGGTACATCCACTTACCCACTTCCACTCGTGCCCCTGGCAGCAGTCACGCTTTCCAGTCACCCAATTCAAAAATGGTTTTTCAGGTTTTCATTTGTTTTGAAAAAAAAATTAGTCTAACTTACCAGCCAGGCTCCCAGCCTCGACTACCCAAATCCAATTTTCATGTTTTGAATGATGTCGAGCAATTTAATGCCCGCGTGACAATGTACCTAAGTAAGGCTAAGCATGACACTTAGGTACATACTTATTAACTAATATGGAATCCATTAAGTCTAGGGTGACAAAGGATAGTGTCCATGTTCAAGGGTGGGATGTTTATACACCATTATTATTAAGGCATTAACTATGAGCTAGACCAATATAGTTGTATAAAACATAGTAATGCAATTTTATAATTCAAAGCAATATAATTTGCAAAGACTGGGAGCAATATGATCAAAGTATTGACTCGCCTTGCTCAGGGTACTGCTGATCTGGGTCTGGATCAATTGATGGTTCTTTGGTCGCTTCGGCTTCTATAATCATAAAGACAAACAAAAAGGCAAATAAGCATATATGAACTCAAATCGTTTTCAAATATTCAATGAACTCCAAATAATGTAAAGTCGTAGTTTGGAGGTATTAGACCAATATAGTTGAAGACTGAGTGGTCACGACTCAGTGGTCAATAGGGGTTTTGACCACCTAGTCAGAACAAGTTATGGCTGGGTGTCGTCATGAAGATACTACGACCACGGGAGGTCGTGGTCAAGGAGGGTTGTCTTTGCAAAAAGAGAGGTTGTGGCCAAGCGGGGGGCTGGTCTTTGCAAATGGGGAGGTCGTGGGAGTGTTAACCGTGTGTAGTAAAATGAGAAAAGTATTCGATTGCACCACAGTGGTCGAGAGAAGCAAAGGTTCGACTACTTTGCCACGATCGAACGAACTAGTGAAGGAGCTAGGGGAAGAACTAGATAAAGGCAATAGGAGAGAAGACCAGGGAACCATTAGAGAAAGAACTGGGTAGATCGAACTAGGGGGAGCATCTGGGCCACTAAGAACGTATCAAAGACGGTCGGTGGTTCAAGCTAGCCGAGTCTGGCGGCGGCGGTCTGCGAGAGCGAGGAAACTCTACGCTACAATAGTGGCTTGAGGAAAGAAGGTAGGCTTCGATCTTCAGGGCAGCTCCATGGAAGCAGGTAGATGGTTCTGAAGGGACGACTTGGAGTATTCCACACCAGTGAGGTCAATTCGACTACTAGAGCTGTTCTAGTCGGAGGGGAGGGAAGAGCGATATCGGTGGCAATTCCTGTGCTCCAAATAGGAGGAACCAATTGAGTGGAAACACCCTTTTGGGGTTATGGATGTGAGCGAACATGAACAATGTGGGAGGAGCCTTACCGATGGGTTTCTACGGCGAAGGCGGCAGCGTTGTGGTAACACCCGGTTGAAGTGAGCGCTCGAGCCCACCTGGTGCTCAAGTTCGCTTGAGAAGGGGATGACATCTTCCATGACTCCGACAACAATGAAAGAATAACCTCGATTCACACTTCGACACAAGTCTCTACACCGATGGAGTCTTTAACTAGTGGCTCTGCTCCTACCTCCAATGAGGTAGAGGCCACTACTGCTACACCTATGACACCAACGACTACACAGGCTCCCCTGCATATTCAATGACGGCATCCTCCTGAACAAATAATTGATGAGTTAGATAAAAGAGTTCTTCGCAACAGGTATAACTCCGATGCCACATATGCTTATGCTGCTTTTTTTTCCTAATTTGAACCCCAAGATGTAAATCATGCTTTATCTGATGAGTCTTGGATTAATGCCATGCATGAGGAATTAGAAAATTTTGAGTGTAATAAAGTCTGGACCTTAGTTTCACCTCCTCTTGGTCATAATGTTATTGGAACTAAATGAGTTTTTAAGATTAAACAAAGTGAGGATGGTGGTGTTGTTCGAAATAAGGCTAGACTTGTTACTTAGGGTTTTACTCAGGTAGAAAGTCTTGATTTTGGTGAAACTTTTGCACCTGTTGCTCGATTAGAAGTCATTAGAATCCTTTTAGCATTTGTTGCATCCAAGGGTTTTAGGCTATTTCAAATGGATGTTTAGAGTGCTTTTCTTAATAGCTATATTGAGGAAGAAATTTATGTAAAACAACTGTCTGGTTTTGAAAATCCAAAATTTCTTGATCATGTCTACAAACTATCCAAAGCTTTATATGGTTTGAAACAAGCATCGAGAGCGTGGTATGATAGACTTAAATCATATTTGCTTAAAAATGACTTTCAAATGGGCAAGGTAGATAAACTTTGTTTATTCTCAAGCATGGCAATGATCTTTTACTCGTTCAGATTTATGTGGATGATACCATCTTTGGTGGTTCCCTCATGCTTTTGTTTCCAAGTTTTTAGATACCACGAGTAGGGAATTTGAAATGAGTATGATGGGAGAACTCACGTTCTTCCTAGGCCTTCAGATCAAGCAATCAATGTAGGGTATTTTTGTTCATCAAACAAGTACACCAAGGATCTCCTTCATCACTTCGACATGGGGACAAGCAAACCAGTCTTCACACCAATGGGATCCACTGCAGTGTTAGACCCTGACGAGGATGGAGAGCCTGTTGATAAAAAAGAATACAGAAGCATGATTGGTTCACTTTTGTATTTCACAGCTTCAAGACCAGACATTCACTTTGTTGTATGTCTGTGTGCTCGTTTTCAAGCTTCCCCACGTGCTTCACATCATCAAGTAGTTAAGCGAATTTTCAGGTATCTTCAGTCAACTTTAGAATTTGATTTATAGTATTCTTCTTCATCATGTCTTACCCTTAGAGCTTATTCAGATGCGGATTTTGGGGCTTGTAGAATTGATAGAAAGAGTACTTTTGGCACATGTCACTTTTTAGGCACATCTCTTGTTTCATGGGCTTCTAAGAAACAGTTGTCTGTTGCACTTTCTACTACTGAGGCTGAATATGTAGCTGTCGCTTCTTGTTGCTCTCAATTGCTTTGGGTAACAGCTACTTTTAAGGATTTTGGCTTAGAATTGGATAGTGTACAACTTTTCTGTGATAACACTAGTGCTATTTGTGTTGCTAAAAATCCAGTGCAACATTCAAAAACCAAACACATTGATATTCGGTATCATTTTCTTAGAGACCATGTGGAAAAGGGAGATGTTGTTTTGCATTTTATTTATACTGATTCTCAAGTTGCTGATATTCTCACAAAACCGCTTGATTCTGCACGTTTTGCTCTTTTGCGAAGTGAGTTGGGTATGTTGCATCCTATGGACTTATTATGAGGGGGCTTGTGTTTAAAAGTTCAGAAGCTTTGTTTATTATACTTGTCAAACAATTCAACAAGACTAAGCTATTGAAATCAAATGAGTTGTAGAGCTCTTGTTATCATATTTACTCATATGCTGTGTAGTTTTGATTTTGACTGGTAATAATTAATGTGCTACATTTAAACTAAAGCATGACATGGCTGAATTCGTTGACTAGATTGATTGTAGTGATTACTTTGCGATGTTCATCGAAAAGGATTAGCTTGATTGTGAGGCTTATTTTAAATCTTGGATTTGAAGCTCATATGTCTCTCATTGCAATCCTTTTATGCTCTCTCATTTTGGCATGTCTTAATTAAAAAAAATATTGAAAAAGAAGTATGCTTCAAGCATGCCATACATGTCCATGTATATTCAAAAGATGTATGCTTCAAGCATGCCATACATGTCTATGTACATTAAAAAAACACACACAAAAGTGCTCAAATAAAAATATGTATGCTTTAAACATGCCACCATTGAAAAGAAGTATGCTACAAGCATGCCACATGCGTAAGAATTCAAAGTGAAGCAATAGGTTGTTCAATAAGATTGCTAGCTCATCTAGATTTAAAGTTTGCCTCACTCTTAGGCTTTGAATTTTCTTGGTGACATCTCTTTGTGCTACTTATAATCGGTTTAATCATTGTTGAGATGCATGTCAGAAAGTAAATTTGCTTAATCATTCTAAAAATACTTGTTTTGACATTGCTATATAATATATGACTTTATATGATCATGTGGTATATAACTTTATATGATCCTGATAGCTCTACTAAAAAAGATGGCTTGGTTAATCCATTAATTAAATACAAAGTGACTTGGATAATCTACAAAATTTTCTGGTTTTTACTCTCCTTGCTCCTTCTCTGAATTGTTTTTTCTCTGGAGTTCTTGATGATTAGATTGTCAAAGGGGGAGCAAAATGAGAGTTTTATTGAAAAAATTGGAGCCATTGTGTTGAGGGGGAGTTTTTTCGATTGATGCTTTGTTTTGTCAACTTTCTGCTTCGCAGTCTTTGCAGCTTTGAAACTTTCTTTTTGCAAATTTTTCATCTCACGATTTTGAAGTATTATCAATGTATTCATCAAGGGGGAGATTGTTAGAGCATATTAATGGGTCGTGAATTTTGATAATGAATAATTGACATTTGGGTTGCATTGTAATTTGCGGTTCGATTCTAAAAGTTTCGGTCGTTCCGCCTGGCTACGAGTACTATTTATTTCGAGTACCGTAATACTATGTCTGCGAGTACTGTAGTTTTGAGCACTGTTCATACCGAGTACTGTTCATTGCAAGTGATGTTTATTCTAAGAGTACTGTAGCTCGAGCACTGTTCATTATGAGTGCTGCATCTTCAAGTACTGTTTGTTTCGATTGCTTGTGGTCGTGGGAGTCTTCGACTGGTCGTGGTCATGGAAGGTTTCACGTGGTCGTAAGGTTTCGACTGCACATGGTCGTAGAATGTTTCGACTGCTTGTGGTCGTAGGATGTTTCGACTGCTCGTGGTTGTAAACACTAGACAGTGGTTGGTGGTCGAAGCTACAGTGCATAGTCGTAGGCTTCGAGTGCTACAGTACATGGTCGAAGTTCGAGCGCTACAGTACATGCTCGAAGGTCGAGCGCTACAGTGGGTGGTCGGTGGTCGTAGACATCTTGAAACTGGTCGTAGACATCTTGGAACTGATCTTAGACTTGATGGATCTGGTCGTGGACCTTACTGAAGTGGTCGTAGGCTTCGAGGATGATCTGGATAGTGTTTATTGATGCATGATAGTGTGTTATGCGTGTGTGAACTGATATTCGTCAAGGTGGAGAACTTGTGCCAGGAAAAATGTTCTTTGGTCTTTGCATGTGCAGGTTTGGCGTGGAGACAATCATGGTCTATGAGAAGGAAGACCCGGGCTAGGATGGGAAAATATGAGGTTCAGGAGGTCGAAGATGTCACGAGGTGGTCAGGCTCACGCTGAGGCATGTAGAGATCAAAGGTGGTTGCACAATGCGCGGAGAAGCTTCAGGAGGTAGAGTTCTGAAGGCTTACGATGCGTAAAGGGATATGGAAGGTTCTTTTATATCTGGAAGGTTTAGAGATATTAGAAAACCTGTGTTTGGAACGGTTTCGGGTTCGTTGATTTTCGGAAGAGATAAGATTTTATGCCGTGTTTGTTACTGACATGGTTTAGGACTCTTACCTATAAAAGGAGGTAGAGGGGAAGAGTTTTCCCTAGGCTTTGCATGGCTTTTGCAAGGGAATTGGAGATTGCTTCCGGGAGAAAGCTTTGAGGGGTGCTGTTAGGGCACTTTGTAGTCACAGAATAAGATTGAGAAATAAAGCTCAGATCTATCCAAATAGTCTTCGCCGGCGGCGTGTTTTTATGAGTTTTGTTTCAGATTGGTTCTTGTTTTGAGTAGTGCGTGGGGAGATAGCGCATCTCTGTCGACTGCGGTTACTTTGCTCACAAGCTGTGACGTTTCGCCTGATCATCGACAACAACATCGGCATAACAGAGCAAATCAGCGCACAACTACAAAGAGACGTCATGTACGAGTTCGATTCCTCTGTTTTGGTTCGATCCAGCGCCGGCTGTTCCAGGTGATCGTAATCTTTATACAACTAGGTAATTTGGTTTTGTCGGGCAAGAAATTGCTACAATCATTCACCCCCTCTGATTGATGTACTCAATCCTACAGATTGCTTAAGACCAAATCCTGGAATGAGGAGAGCTATTCAAGACTTCAGTCTTGAGCATAAGTTCCAACTAAAATGACAGTTCCCTTTCTTGTGTATTTATTTCTAGTGTTTTACTGCTAACATTCTTCTAAAATAAGATTGTCTTATTATTAGTGACCGAACCCTCAAGATATGGAGCTGGGATGATACACTCAGTGATGCTGACGATGAAGTTCCTCTCAAAGCAAAGGCTGTTGTCACTGCACATGATAAAGATATTAATTCTGTCTGTCTCACTTAATGACGGCCTTGTTTGCAGCGGTTCTGAGGTGAAATTGTAGTATGTTAATTTCTCTTAAAGATTCCTTTGGCTTACCTCATTGGACTGTCATTAGATCTCATTACTTGATTCTGTAGGACCGTACTGCGTGCATATGGAAACTCCCTAACCTAGTGTCCTCTGTTGTCCTTAAAGGGCATAAAAGGGGCGTTTGGTCAGTTGAGTTTTCTCTTGTTGAGCAATGTGTCATAACATCATCTGGTGACAGAACAGTCAAAATATGGGCTGTTGCTGATGGCTCATGCTTGAAGACATTTGAGGGTCATACATCAAGTGTTTTGTGAGCTTCTTTCCTTTCACGTGGAACCCAATTTGTTTCTTGTGGTAATAAGAAATAAGCACATTTTGAGTTATTTTTTGTGGGGGAACTCTGTTGACTCTGTTCTTGTGATACTCCTTAATGTAGGAAGTGATGGTCTAGTGAAGCTGTGGACGATCAAAACAAATGAATGCATTGCTACTTATGATAAGCATGATGGAAAGGTATGCTATCTAGCTCTCCCCTATTTGTCATTTATAATCCAGGCTGAGTAGATCAACCTCTGTACCACATTGCAGTTACATCATACATGGTTTCTTCTGTATGTCATAGTTGTTGGAAATAATCTTCTCATAGTAGTGTATTTAGTTTAGTGACTTGCATGTGATGTGCAAGCATGGTGATTAGCCGGTCATTGAGACGTGGACCTGCATGTTAGGAGGGAGTGATTAGTGGTTAGAGAGAAGTGTGCGGCTGAGTCGTGTGTGATGCATGACCAGTGGGCCGAGTCTTAGGGTGTGCGTGCATGTATGCAGTTAGTAGTGGCGTTGGAAGAGGTCAAGTTTGTTACTTGGCCAGTGAGTTAACTAGCTGTTAGCATTAATGAAATATTTGAGTTGGTTTGGAGTGAGTCCATTCCCTCCCATGCGTGTGTTTGTGTGTTCATAATACATATGTGTGTATACATCACTGTGATAGAGATTGTGAGATGGGAATTGAGAGATTCAATTCCAACAATAGTGCGATCTCTAAGGGACATTGACAATTAAAAACTACGTATTGAACTGCTGTTACCGTGTTTAAGAGAACCAGTAATGAACCATGTTCCATCAAACAGAAACTGCTGGTGTTCTGGTTCATGCTATAGTAGTGTGATAACGTGCAATTTAGCCCCTTGCCAGTTGCCACCATATTTTTCTGTTTATTTGAATCTTGCTTGGCTTTATTAACGAGTTCCTCTTCGGACAGAGTGTATGATATTATGAAATTGTCTATTATCTACTTCCGTATCTAACAGAAGATTTGGCATAGTTAATTCGGAGTGTCACTGATGGACAATATGGAAGAGGTCTTTTTTTTTGGCTGAATGCTTAAAAAGGGCTCGCCAACTGACTGTCAGTAATTCAACAGGTTTGGGCACTGGCTGTTGGCAGGAAAACTGAGAAGCTTGCTACTGGTGGAACTGATGCTGTTCTTAACCTTTGGTATGATTGCACCATGGAAGATAAGCAGGAAGATTTCCACAAAAAGGCAAGTGTGCAATCTTCTGTTATACTTTCAGTATAGAGCTTTGCAAGCTAGATTCTTGCTTTTGTATAATTTGCTGGGCAAACAACATTGAATACATGATCTTTAGTCCTTGTAAACAGATGTGACCTTGAGTGCGTTGAACTTTAAGTTGTTGGTAGATTCGATAATTGATATCCTGGCCTATAGCATTCTTTTTATTTTTAAAAAAGTAATATCATTCTTTTTATCTGTTTACCATATCCTTGGTTTGTCACATTCAAATCAGCTTGTAGACGTATCCTTGTACAAGGCTGCCTCTGTTTTATGGCTCTTGGGATCTATCTACGACACTTATCTGCATTCACTGTTGATGTTGAAACGGTACGTCCTTCTCTAAGCTTTACTTTCAAATCGATTCACCTGTCCAGCTAGAGAACTACTCTTTTCTGCAAGCATCAAGGTCATGTTACAATAATGCTATTTTGGTAAGTTGGGTTGTTTGGATGAAAAATATTCTTGATTTTCTTTGCATGTTTAGTAAAGATTTGACTACAGATTCTAGTAGAAATAATCTTACAAGTTGCTACTAGTCCCATCATTCAGTCAATGTGAGTTGTTTGCATGAAAATTATTCTTGATTTTGTTTGCATGTTTAGTAAAGATTTGACTACAGATTCTAGTAGAAATAATCTTACAAGCTGCTACTAGTCCCATCATTCAGTCAATGTGAATATGAAAATGAAGAATAATTTTATGGTGGTTAACATTTCTGGGTGAAGTTTAATTATTATTTCTGAGTTTACCTCATTTAGCGTTTATATTTAGTTTGTACAAAAGATTGAACCCCTGTGCACCTCCCCAAGGGCAGAGGGACGTTTTACATCTTTCTGCTGTCCCCTCTATTCACCTCCCCAAGGGCACAGGGCAGTTTTACATCTTTCTTAAAGGCGAGATTGAACCCCTGTGCTACTTTAAAACTCTTAATAGCCTAGCTTGGATGGCTTTTGGGACCATTCTGTGATCTGTCTGGTTGCCTCTTTTCTTCTATGACTCTTTGCAGCCTTGGTACATCAGTGTTGCAATGTATCTTGCAGCAAAGAGTATAGATTATCTAAATCATCCATTGTTTGCAAGCTTTGCTAGTGTTTTGACTATGTTGGGAATTAAGCATATGTACACTGCCAATATGGCGATATCTTGTTATGTGTTATGTAGCCTAATTTGTTCTAATGCATTGTCATACTTGTATTGTAAGTGATGAAAGTCTTGGCTGTTGCAGAGGAGGTTGCTCTCGTCACATGGTTCTAGCATTGACCAAGTTAAGCATGACAGCATAGGAGATCTTGATCTACCCACACTCTTCATCTTCCGTTCATGTAATTCTAGTCATTCTCTTTCCCAGTGTTGTTCCTGACCTACAATATTGCTTCTTCCACTAGGTCGCTAAGTGTATGAATTTCTCCGCAGGGTAACAAGTAAATGAGAGTAGAATACTGCCGTCGGTACTGCACTCACGGCGTTGGAAGTTCAAGTGACTCTGGAGTATCGCAGCATGCTGAGTGCAAAGTGCAGAGTGATAGCAACATGCTGTAGTGCCACCTATGTATGTACATAGGTCTTAGTAATGCTCTAACCTTAGGCTAGTTTTGCTCATCATGTAGATGGCCGACTAGTTTATGTGCTTGTGATTCTTTCTTTCTTTTCCCTTTTTTAACTTATATATCAGCCTATATTATGGTATGTCTTCGCTTTTACCTTCATTTCTTTGAGGATAAATGCTATGGTATGTATTTTGACTGTGTGTGTATATATATGCATGCGGTTATATGTAGCTATGTGCATGGGCTAACAAATTGTTTTTAGGTATTAGTGTGTTGGATCTTGGATGCCATCAGGTCATTTTTTTTCCAGGTGAAATCTTGGAATATAACTGTGGAATTGCAGTCAGTGTTGCATTGGGCATTTGGGCTATTGGCAAATTTGGATATATGGGTGCTGTCTATGTAACTAACTATTCCCGAGTGTCCTTTGTTGACATACACTTGGGAAAGTATGTTGTTCATTTCCCGAGTGTCCTTAGTTGACATACACTCGGGAAAATTATGAATCTGCATGCGTGCTAGATCGCCCACGTGGCTAGATTTCCCGATTATAGTTGACATACATTCGGTACAATTTTCCTATTTCTCGAGTGTAGTTTTCATACACTTGGGAAAATTACGAATCTGCATGCGTGCTAGATCGCCCACGTGGCTAGATTTCCCGATTATAGTTGACATACATTCGGTACAATTTCCCTATTTCTCGAGTGTAGTTTTCATACACTTGGGAAAATTTGCCTACTTTCCTGAGTGTCCTTGGTCGACAAACACTTGGGAAAGTATTCAGTTACGGTGGGTGAACCCATTGTGTGAACTATTCTCTTGAGTGTTGTATGTTTCCCGAGTGTAAGTCCTAACACTCGGGAAAGTTATTTCTCCCGAGTGTAACTCTCGAGAGCACTTAGGAACCAGTTTTTCCCCAACTAAACGATCTCGAGTGGTTTTTCCCGACGGACGACCTTTGGGAATTAGTTTCCTAAGTGTTTTACACTACTACAAAACAGGCTATAGTAGACGCCCCATCACAGACGGTTCCTTTAGAACCGTCTGTGATGGGTCTATCCGAAGTCGATTTGCATCGCAAATTTATGATGACGGTTCTTAATTAGAATCGCTCGTGATAATTCCTGAACAATTCTTTTAGAATCATGCGTGATAATCCACTAATCACGAGCGGTTCTTATAAGGAACCGTCTGTGAATTATCACAAATGGTTCTATTGACAAACCGTCGTGATTAGCTGGATTATCACAGACGGTTCTATTTACAAACTGTCTGTGATACGTACACAGGCGGTTATTAATTAGAATCATCTGTGATAACTAATTATCACAGACGGTTCTAATTAAGAACCGTGCGTGATATCCTAGCCTTATATAAATTGTGCCCGACACATCCTCTGCTGCACTGCCACTGCCTCTCTGCCGCACTACCGCCGTGTCCACTACCGCACTAGAGCAACCCTACCTCTGCCGCAACCCTGCCGCTTGTTCCACTTAGATCTGCTGCTCCTCCCCCATGCGCCACTCCCCGCCCTAGCTCCTCCAACCTACGGCTCCTCCCCCGTTGCCCCAGCTTAGAGAGGAGAAGGTTGGACCCCTGCCCCAAGCGCCTCCTCCACCCGCTGCCTCCTCCCCCATTGCGCCACTTGCACCTTGCTGTGTGTAACATCCCTAATTTGCAGAGTTTTTGAAAATTTTCAAAAATTAAAAATAACCATTCGGTTTAATTAAGTTGCAAAAGCTTAATTTGAAATTTTGAATTCAAAAACCATTTAAATTGAGTAAGTCCAACTTCAATTAAATTAAAAAGTTGGTTTATTTGAGTTTTCTGAATTTTATTTGGATTTTAAGCCTTTTCTTGCTTTTTCTAGATTTTAGAATTGGTTTTTCCTTTTGTTTGAAGTTAAAATCTATTTTGTTTGCAAAACTAAAAACTAAAGTATAGTTAAAAATATTTTTATTAAGTTCTAAATAATTCAAGAGACTTTTGTGTATTTTCCTATAATTTTTAGACTCTATTAGCTATTTTCTAAAAGCCTTTTTGCTTTTCTCGCAGTTCTTTAATCGAAAATGTATTTTAAATCCTCCTTTGGCTTTTGGGCCGTATCTTTCTCGGCCCACTCCACCTCTCCCTCGCGCGGCCCAATCCAACAGCCCGCTCCCGCGCGCGCCGTGACCCCCCCTCGCGTGCCAACAATCCGAGCTTTGATGAACGGCTGAGATCGCATCACACGATTCGGAGGTCCGATCGCCCCACTTGTTGTGGACCGTTCGATCAAAATCGAACGACTCCCACTTTGCCCACGCCGCGCACTCTCTCTCGCTCGCTCGGTGGGCCCGCTTGTCGGGCCCGCCTTGTCGCTGCCTTCTTCCTCCCGACCCGTCCGCGTCGTCTTCTTCCTCCCGACCCGTCACCGCTGCGTCCACGCCGCGTGCGCGTTTTGCGTCGGCCGCCTCCGTCCCGCTCCTGTCATCCCGCCGTGCACAATGACTATGGCGTGCACCACCGCACCCGCTGCCACCACCCACGCCGCCTCCTGCGTCCTGTCCCCTCCACTGCCCCTCGGCTGCCGCGCCAGAGCACGCACGTACACTTCCGCCCGTTGAGCCACCTCCGAGCCTCCCCGTGCCTATTTAAGGCGAGCACCAGCTCTACCTCGCCCTCCTCTCTCTTCCCCCCTTCTCCCTCGCCCTCTCTCGCTCGCTTTCGGCAGCATTTGGAGCTCTTCGCCTCCGGCCACCGAAGCTCGCCGCTGCCGTTTATGCCGCCTCCGAGCTTCCTCCGGCGCCTCTGACCCCACCTCCAGCATCGCAACGCCGAGGGCCACCCCGTGCACACCTCCCCTTCCCCGGGAACCCACCGGAGCACCGTCGCCGCCGCCTTTCTTCCTCACCGCCGGCCATCCCCTAGCGATGCGTCGTCGAGACCGTGCGCAACGTGATCCTCGTGAGCCCCTCTAACCGCCGGCACCCTTGCCGGTCACCGGAGCCCAGCCAAACGCGGCAACCATCGGGCCCCGAGCGCCGCTAGTTCGGTCCGACGTGGCCACACACGTGGCAGCCACGTGCACGCCACCTCAGCGCCACATCAGCCCTTTGCTGACGCGGCAGCCCAGTCAGCGCCCGCGTGGCATTTCTAGTATTTCCCATTGAAAAATAATTCGGCCGGAAATCAAAATCCCCTCACTGACGTCAGCGGGCGCAATAAATCCTTTTTCCTTTAGAAACTTAATTCCAAAAATTAGGAAATTCCTTTTTTTCTTGATTTTCAATCTTCCGGAGGCCGTAACTTCTTCGTTCGAACTCCGATTCGAGTGATTCAAATTTCTAAATTCATCTAAAATCCTTCTCTTTCTGTTAGTACTAATTTGGTATTTATTTGGAGTTGTTTTATTTATTTAGCTCTTTTCGCACGTGTAGATTCCGGCGTTTCGGAAGATTTCTTGGACCCGACGACCGAAGCACCTCAACTCTTCAACGAAGGCAAGTCAAAGACCTTTGATCATATTGAACCCCTTTTACAAAACTATATTTTTTGGTATAAACATGCATTGCTAGTTTTATATTAAATGGCTTCGGGAGTAGATAATTGCCTAATTGATGTATCCCTCCTTGATAAATTGGAAATGACGTGAACCCTTGGACACCATAGGATGGACTATTTTAGTTGGACATTGATAAATTACCAACACGGGTATCATATTATGCTTAGCCATGCTATAGTTGTTCGTTGGGACTCATGATCACATCCTCGTATGAATAAACATGACTAAAGGAATTATGGAATTGTGGCGTTGCCACTTTTATTAAAAGATGTTGTGCCAAGGCTAGGGTGGTCTTTGGCCGGGTTGAACCGAAAATGTTTTATGCTCGGGCGAGTGGGCGATGGTAAGTGTGGGTGCCGTAACGCACATTGGGACGTGGATAGTCTCGTCTGAGCAGCCAACTAAGGACTTAACCTTGAACCATTGATCTGGGTCATACCGTGCAACCACATGTCGAGGATGGGGTGGACTGGGCCAACTAATTAGTAATATTTTGATTTGGCTCTGTTTGGGTTGAGAACGGTGCAAGAGGTGGCATGAATCTGGCGGGAGTAAAACCCGTTAGAAGCGAATCCTTAGTGAGCAGAGCTGAATCAAAACAAAGCTTTGTAAAAGCGTTGTTGTAATGACTTAGTCGCACACCTTCGGCAGTGTGTCAGATGGACATTACAAGTCAATTATCTCTTGTGGGTAAAGTTGTACAACCTCTGCAGAGTGTAAAAACTATTTGAATAGCCGTGTCCCCGGTTATAGACATGCCCAGAGATTTCACGCAAGGGGTACATGTTTTCATTAAAATGGTGGGACTGATGGTTTGGATGGAATGGTTGGGATGATCTCTAGTTGTTTCAAAGAACTGAATTACATATGTATTAATATTTTAAATTGTGCTTTTAATATACTTATTGTATTTACTGTCAATATTGCTTTCTGCAAAATAGCTATAAAGCTATCCTTGTCTAGCCTCGCATGAATAATAATTGCATACATTCCCTATGACTTGCTAAGTACATTCAAAGTACTCACGGTTTGCGCCCAGTGTGATTAATCCCCATAGAAGAAACTGGGAACTCAGAGTATTATGAAGAGGAGTATCTTGAAGACTTTGCGAATTAGGTCGCGTCCTCCACTCGATTGCCTGTGGGCATGTCGTGTGACCACCACGAGATATTTTGTTTCCTGTCGGGACCCGAAAATACATCTCAGGAACCCTCTGTGTATTCTGTACTAGTCCCAGATCAGTAGCTAGCTCACACAGGAAAACAGTGATGAAATACCATCCATTTATTCGATTTAACTAAAAAGATCTTAAAGTAACAAATAACAATAATAACTGGACCTTATGGTCAACGTTTACTTAACTTGCCATGCAGGGCTAAAGAAACAAATAAACTCTTGCAGCAGAACGAAACTCTTCAAATGGCCAATCAATATGCCCACAGGCAATCGAGTGGAGAACGCATCCTAATCCGCAAAACCTTCATGATCTTCCTGGGCAAAGAACTCTTGGGCAGCTTGATATTCTCCCTCCACTGCTGATCAAATAGAGGGCATAAAGCCATGAGTACTTTGAATGTACTCAGCAAGCCGTGGGAAAATGTTTGCAAATAGTATTCATCATGGCTTGAACAAAGGTTAGTTGTATGGCTCTTTTGCAGAAAACAACATTTACGACAAAAACAATAAATAGATTGAAATGCATAACTGAAAACAATAATAAGTAATTAAACAATTCTTTAAAACAACCATTGAACTTCCCATTCACTTCCCAACCAAACCAACAATAAGTGAATTCCCCATTCACCGATCGACACAACCCACCAAGTGAATGACCTATTCACCAAACGAACATTATATTCATCAAGTGAACTTCCCATTAACACTCCGACTCATTTTTGAAGAAACTCTAACTCCTGTGTGAAATCCCCAGGCACGTCCATAACCGCGGACACACCTATTCGAATAGTTTTACACTCTGCAAAGGTTGTACAGCTTGACCCACAAGAGATAGATCAACTTATAATGTCCGTTTAACACACTTCCGAGGTGTGCGACTAAGTGATCATCACAAGGCTTTTACAAAGCTCCTTCTTAACCCAGTTCTGCCCGCTAAGGTTTCAACACTGAATGTCTTTCCGACCACACAGGGCCCCCCTCTTGCGCCACCGTGAGAATACGTTTCCCATAACCACGCTTCACACGACAGAACCGAAATTAAGACATTGCTAATTAGTCAGCCATGCCCGTCCCATCAGGCATGTGGTTATACGGTTAAGGCCCAGTTCAATGGCGCACAAGATTAAGTCCTTGACAAGTTACTCAAGCGATCTTTTCACAAACCCACAACATGTTCAATCCACATCCTCACTATCCACCAACCAATCGCCCAAGCGAAAACCATTTTGTTTAACCAAAACTAATGACAAACCCCGTCATGGTACACAAATTTTAACAAGAGTGGCTCACCATCACGGTCCCATATTTCATTAAGTCAAGATTAACCATTATGACACGTGTGATGACAAACCCATCGTAACTAAGCTAAACTAAGCATTGATACGATACCCATGTTGGTAATACAAATATATCCAACTAAAATTACCCATGCTAAGGTGACAAAGGATTCATGGCATTCAAATAGTCAATGGAGGCATAATGTTAATAGGTAATAATTAATCCCAAAATAATTTATATAAAGATAGCATGCAGTTGTATAAAACAATATACTTTGGAAATCATAGGTTCAATATGATCATAGGACCATGACTTGCCTGGAAATAAATCTTGGGATTGATCTTGATCTTGGTAGGCTACTCCTTGCTCAAGGCTTCCCGAAGTATCGACATCTACTTGCAAACAAGCAAATGAACTAAATAAATAAATAACAGAGAGAAAATAAACTTCAAAAATTAAATAAAAATCTCATATAAATATATCTCAAATTTAGATGAATTTAGGAATTTGAATGGGCTCAATCGAAGTTCAGATGCAAAAGATATGGGCTCGAAGATTGAAATCACATGAAATCATGAAAATCACAATTTATTGATTTACTTGAATTACTTTTCTGAAGGAAAAGATAATTATGACGTCAGCTGATGTTAGCAAGGATAATTCGGCTGAAAACAAATAAAAGGAAATTGATCTGGCAAGTGGGACCCACTGGTCATTGAGTTGGTGCATCAAGGACTAAGTTCACAGAACCTTGAACTCGGGTTGGATGTGGATGTGCCACACGGCAGATGACCAGGAGATGATTTGGATGCCACATGGACTTGAGTGCAGAGGTGGCACATGAGATGACTGCCACGTCAGCAAAGAGAGAAACCGAAGGGGAGGGGAGCTCTTGGCCGGCGGCAATGGAGGCGAAGGCGGGGATGAACGGCGGCGATCTAGCTCCAAGAAAGTGGCAAAACGGATGGCTGTGCAGAGGCTTTGACGCGAATAGGCGGCCTTATATAGGCTCGAGATGGGAGAATCAACAAGAGGCACGGCCGCGCTGTATGAGTTCGGCTCGGACACGGGCGCTGAAGTCCCTAGGGAAGACGACGCACAAGTGGCAACGCGGGCCCACGATCAGTGAAACAAAGAAAAGGAGAAGCAAAGCTAGCTCTCGGCTAGAAAAAGAAAGAGGCACAATGGGCTTGGCTGGGCTTCATGCACGCACAAGGAAAGAAAGGGAGCGGTGGCCTGGTGTGTGGCTCGGCTGGCGCACGAAGGAAGCGGAGGCGGCCGAGGAGAACGGGTCGGGCAGCTGGGCCGACAAAGAAAAAGGTGGAGCGCAGGCCGACCAAAGAAAAGGAACCGGCCGGCTCGGTTGGGCTTTGCGAATAGAAATGGGCCACGGGTTAGGAATTGATGCCAAGATATTATCTGAGATTTAATTATTTTTTCTTTTTAGAAAATAGCAGAAAAGACAAATAACACTTAGAAAATAGCAAATGCACTCGGAAAAATTCTAGAAAATTCTAGAAAACATATCCAAGTACATAAAACCCAAATAAAATAATTTTGATAATAGTTAATGTTGAAATTAATCATATTAAATTGTTTTTGAACTCTGAAAATTCATATTAAGCTTTTAATTTTAGCAGAAAAATCCAAATGGTTATTTTTCTTTTAAAACTTCAAAAACAGACCAAATTTTGGGATGTTACAAACCTACCCCCTTAAAATAGAATCTCGTCCCCGAGATTCGGGCTGACTAAGGAATAGGTTCTAACGTAGGTCTAACCTGAAGACTTAACAGAGGCGACGTTCTGAACTGCTTGTGCTTCTTCTGCAATGACATGGTTCAGCCTTCCTCTGGTTGCAGTTGATGGAGTCCTGGTGGCTTGATTCGGAGTCTGAGGCATTCCTCTTCCTGCTCCTGGCAAAGAAGTCCTGGCTGGTGTAGGTCCCAAATTGAAAGGAATTGGTGTCGGCCGTTGCTTCTGCGGACACTTGTTAGCATAGTGACCTATCTGGTGGCAATTGAAACAAGTAACTCCTGCGCCATGATTGAGGTTCCTCTGAGGTTGATTATTGTTGCTGTTATTGACATTGAGAATCCCTGTGTTTCCCGCATGAGACACTGGTGCTGGGGTTCTGAATCCAGCAGATGAATCATTGGGACGAAAAGGCTGCTGAGCATTGGTTCTGGCTCTCTGTAGTTGATTTTGATGCACTCCGTGTTGTATCATCTTCCTTTTGTGAGATTCATCCAACTCACGACGAGAATCTTCTATGAGTACGACTTTATCAACTATATGCTGAAAATCCACATAATCATTTCCAACCACTTGCACTTTCAAACTGGGGTTGAGTCCACGCTTGAATCGCTTCTGACGTGCATTATCTGTAGCAACATCTTCTGGAGCATAGCGAGAAAGTTGAGTGAACTTGTTGAGATATTCACCCAAAGACATATTTCCTTGCTGAAGTTCACGAAATTCATTATTCTTCATTTCCATTATACCATCAGGGACATGAGCTTGACGAAAAGCTGTCGAAAATTCCTCCCAAGTGATATCGTGAGAATTCCCATGAGCTGCGGTGTAGTTCTCCCACCATTCTGCGGCTGTACCTTCCAACTGATGTGAAGCATAAAGAACTTTCTCACGATCATTGCATTGAGCAATGGCAAGATTTTTCTCCACTGAACAAAGCCAATATTCTGCGTCCAAAGGTTCTGACGAATGAGAAAACATAGGTGGACGAGTCCTCATAAACTCTGATAGCTTGGAATGGTGATGAATCAAGGCGGAGCACCGCCGCTTGATAATTCGACTATTTCGATCGCTTTGGTTCAACAAGTTGACTATTGCAGCAGCAGTCTGACTTTGCTGCGTTATCATGGCATTCATGTTCTGCATCATTGCACTCATGAGTTGCGTCTGTGCTGCTAGAAGTTGTGCCATGTTTGGCTCTGCGGCTCCAGGGGCTGGTGACTGGTCACTTGCATTGACATTGGCATTGGCATCCTCTGACTGAGTATGGCTCAAAGTATTGCGAGTATCAACCATCTGCGATGATCCTCCACAGGTTTAATAGGTAAGATAGAAAAGCAATGTAGATGAGGGGGAATAGCACAATAGATGAGATAAACAAGATAGAGTAGATGGAAACAGCCTAATTAGGGGAACAGATTATACCCAAAGGCAAAGACAAGAAGACATAGCTGAAACACTATGAAAGCACAAATAACTTTCAAATTAAAGCCTTAGTGTGACTGCAACATAATGCTTGACAGCAAAATTGCAGCTCCCACTTACACACAACCCAAATAAAGACCTATGCAACAGCGATCTAGTAACGTTACCAAACTCTAATAGGACGGCTTCAAATCTAACTAGAGAACGAAGATCCTTCAAAACATATTGAACGAATCAACGAAGGTACTCTTGACAATTGCTAGCGATTTAACTTCTTTCTTCTGGACGAGAGAAATTAGTGAGGTGGGAAAGTCAATTTAAGATTATAAAACCAAGGTTCAGCAAAGACAAGAGATAAGATCTCTGGAACAAGATGAGAAAAAGAAATAGAGTAGGATAAGAATAGAATAGACTGAGATGAGAATAGAATCAGAAGAGATGAGAAAAGAACAACTACTCAAGTCAAGTTAAGTTGATTTGATTTAGAAAATAACTTTTGAAGCTTTTAGCTAAACGACCATGCTAACTAAGGTTGCGTTCTACAGTCGATATGGCTCTGATACCACCTCTGTCGGGACCCGAAAATACATCTCAGGAACCCTCTATGTATTCTGAACTAGTCCCAGATCAGTAGCTAGCTCACACAGGAAAACAGTCATGAAATACCATCCATTTATTCGATTTAACTAAAGATCTCAAATTAACAAATAACAATAATAACTGGACCTTATGGTCAACGTTTACTTAACTTGCCACGCAGGGCTAAAGAAACAAATAAACTCTTGCAGTGGAACGAAACTCTTCAAATGGCCAATCAACATGCCCACAGGCAATCGAGTGGAGAACGCATCCTAATTCGCAAAACCTTCATGGTCTTCCTAGGCAAAGAACTCTTGGGCAGCTTGATATTCTCCCTCCACTGCTGATCAAACAGAGGGCATAAAGTCATGAGTACTTTGAATGTGATGAGGGCATCACTTCAACTGATATGAACACTCCTCTTGCTACTACCATGAATGATGTCCAAGGTCCAATTACTCGGGCACGTGCTCGTCAACTAAATTATCAGGTAAATTCATTTCTAGGGCTGAGTGTATCACTTAAGAACTCTATGATGCTGCCTAATGGAGATGATTTGCTTGTGCTTAGAAATCTAGGATGGGACAGCAAGGAGTTAATGATATGCATCAAGGAAGGAGAAGACAATAACAATGGCCAAAGGAGATAAAGAATTTGTGGCCTCCAACTCAAAGAGCTTCGGCCACCCTTTCCTTGGTGCTGCGTCACCTTTTCTTTAGCCTACAACGCTTGTATCTGAGTTCTATGAGCTGACTTGGCCCATATGGCCCATATGTGGAACAGCCACCGCCGAGGGCCTGTTACTATTCATGTGAACAGTAAAATGGCCACATGAACAGTACCCCACCTAGGGTTTCCACCTCCTAGTCGCCCTCCTCATATAGGAGCCGTCACCCTTTAGTCCGATCTGGTTTTTTCTTAGATTATTCTGCCACTTTGCAGTTTCGCCGTTTGTTCGGTTTGAGGAACCCCACTCTGTGAACTTCATTATTATTCGCAATACAATTTCAGATTGTATCTTCTACTCTCTTGCTTGTGTTCTCGATTCGCTTGCAGGAGATAGCCTTCTTGGAGAGGTCAACCGCGTTCGGCACGATTGATAACCAATGGAGCGGTGGTGTAGTGATTGCGAGGGGTTCGATCCGTTCTGGTCGGAGCCTTTGGATCATCAACGTCGTGTCTCCATAATCGACATATCAGTACCTTTCGGAAGATCGGGCCACACTCTCATCAGAATGTACTCAGCAAGCCGTGGGGAAATGTATGCAAATAGTATTCATACATGGCTTGAACAAAGGTTAGTTGTATGGCTCTTTTGCAGAAAAGAGCATTTACGACAAATACAATAAATAGATTGAAATGCGTAACTGAAAACAATAATAAGTAATTAAACAATTCTTTAAAACAACCAGTGAACTTCCCATTCACTTCCCAACCAAACCAACGATAAGTGAATTCCCCATTCACCGATCGACACAACCCACCAAGTGAATGACCTATTCACCAAACGAACATTATATTCATCAAGTGAACTTCCCATTCACACTCCGACTCATTTTTGAAGAAACTCTAACTCCCGTGTGAAATCCCCAGGCACGTCCATAACCGTGGACACGGCTATTCGAATAGTTTTACATTCTGCAGAGGTTGTACAGCTTGACCCACAAGAGATAGATCAACTTATAATGTCCGTTTAACACACTTCCGAGGTATGCGACTAAGTGATCATCACAAGGCTTTTACAAAGCTCCTTCTTAACCCAGTTCTGCCTGCTAAGGTTTCAACACTGAATGTCTTTCCAACCATACAGGGCCCCTCTTGCGCCACCGTGAGAATACGTTTCCCGTAACCACGCTTCACACGACAGAACCAAAATTAAGACATTGCTAATTAGTCAGCCAGGCCCGTCCCATCAGGCATGTGGTTGTACGGTTAAGGCCCAGTTCAATGGCGCACAAGATTAAGTCCTTGACAAGTTACTCAGGCGATCTTTTCACAAACCCACAGCATGTTCAATCCACATCCTCACTATCCACCAACCAATCGCCCAAGCAAAAACCATTTTGTTTAACCAAAACCAATGACAAACCCCGTCATGGTACACAAATTTTAACAAGAGTGGCTCACCACCACGGTCCCATATTTCATTAAGTCAAGATTAACCATTGTGACACATGTGATGACAAACCCATCCTAACTAAGCTGAACTAAGCATTGATCTGATACCCATGTTGGTAATACAAATATATCCAACTAAAATTACCCATGTTAAGGTGACAAAGGATTCATAGCATTCAAATAGTCAATGGAGGCATAATATCAACAGGTAATAACTAATCCCAAAACAATTTATATAACGATAGCATGCAGTTGTATAAAATAATATACTTTGGAAGTCATAGGTTCAATATGATCATAGGACCACGACTTTCCTGGAAATAAATCCTGGGATTGATCTTGATCTTGGTAGGCTACTCCTTGCTCAAAGCTTCCCGAAGTATCGACGTCTACTCGCAAACAAGCAAATGAACCAAATAAATAAATAACAGAGAGAAAACAAACTTCAAAAATTAAATAAAAATCTCAGATAACTAGATCTCGAATTTAGATGGATTTAGGAATTTGAATGGGCTCAATCGGAGTTCGGATGCAAAAGATATGGGCTGTGGAAGATTGAAATCACATAAAATCATGAAAATCACAATTTATTGATTTACTGGAATTACTTTTCTGAAGAAAAAGATAATTATGACGTCAGCTGACGTCAGCAAGGATAATTCGGCTGAAAACAAATAAAAGGAAATTGATCTAGCAAGTGGGACCCACTGGTCATTGAGTTGGTGCATCAAGGACATTGGCAACAGCGAGCTCCACTGTGATGACGAAAACGGCAAGGGAGTGACGCCCGAAGGAGTTGGAGATGAGCACAACGTCGGCGGAGGAGCAAGGATCACAGAGGTCGGCTTGGAGTAGCTAGAAGATGACCGGAGCGGCGGCAATGCGTAGATGACCGGAGATGGGAAAGAACCACGGTGGCGGCGACTTAGCGGCAAACAGATCAAATAAAAGGTGGGAATTAGAAGCGAAAAGCATGAGGCACAAGATGACGCAGATAGATGCGGAGAAACCCACCGAAAATAGTAGATCGGGTGAAGATGGCCGGCGGCCGGTTGTCGGACAGAAACGAAAATGACAATTTGATGATTCTTCGGAGGAGATGGTGGAAGCACGGCGTAGATCTCGATGATGTGGTCCCAGGGACGAAGGCAACGCGGGCGGAGATGGGCCAACGGTGGCGAAATCTGGCATAGATGAAGCTTCGGTGGCCGAATGCCCCTTGGCGATTGCGGCTCAACGAAAAACAGAATCTGGCCAATGAGTTAGGGTTTAAAGAGAGGATGGCGGTGCAGAGGCTTTGACGTGGATAGGCGGCCTTATATTGGCTCGGGATGGGAGAATCCACAAGAGGCATGGCGGCGCTGTGTGAATTCGGCTCGGACACGGGCGCTGAAGTCCCTGGGGAAGATGACGCACAGGTGGCAACGCGGGCCCACGATCAGTGAAACAAAGAAAAGGAGAAGCAAAGCTAGCTCTTGGCTAGAAAAAGAAAGAGGCACAGTGGGCTTGGCTGGGCTTCATGCGCAAGCAAGGAAAGAAAGGGAGCGGCGGCCTGGTGTGCGGCTCGGCTGGCGCACGAAGGAAGCGGAGGCGGCCGAGGAGAACGGGTCGGGCAGCTGGGATGTTACATTTCCACTGCAAGTTATCTTTTGCTGTTAAGCCCTGCGTGGCAACTCTATAAGACTTGAGCATAAGGTCCTTTTGCTACCAAGTAATATTAATTTGTCCGCTTCATCGTTATTTTGTTGTATGGTTGTGATTACACCGATGTTGTAACTGTGCGAGCTAGCTACTGATCTGGGACTATTTCGGAATGCACGAAGGGTCTTGAGGTTGCATACCCGGGGTCCCGACATTGTGCCTCCACCCCTATTGCGCCACCTTAGAGAGGAGAAGGAAAGGAGAGGAATCGTATTTTCTTCGTGAGATCCGAGGGTAATGATTTATAACCCTTTATGTTTGCTATAAATTAATCGCTAATCAATTTCATAATGTTTGGTAAATAGGAAGAGTACGTACTTGCGGTTTATTAATCTAATTTGACACTAATTTGTTACATACGTAGCGTAGATGGACCGAAACTAGATGTATGGTGTGAACCGTGTGAGTCAAGAGTACATTAATGGCGTGGTTGCTTTTAGAAGAGCCGCCGAGCAGGATATGTTGAAGAAGGGGATAAATTTTATGTATTGTCCATGCATTGATTGCGGTAATCTGAAAATGTTTAACAACGTGGTGTAGATCGAAGCGCACTTGATTCGAAGGGGTTTCAAAAAAGGGTATACAATTTGGATCATACACGGTGAAGAGCAGATTATACCGGAAGTTAATAATGATGACATTGTCGAGGAAGTCAAGATGTGGACTATGCTTTTGATGAGGATAGGACGCACGATAACAATCTAGATCAGATGCTACACGATGCAGAAGAGAACTACAGTGAGAGAGAGTTTTGTAAATTCGAGGGCTTAAAGGAGGACTCGGTGAGACCTTTGTTCCCTGGCTACAAGCCGGAATACACAAGGTTGTCAACCGTGATTGAACTGCTTAAATTGAAGGCAAGCAATGGTTGGTCCGATAAGAGTTTCACGGTGTTATTAGGTCTCCTAGCGGACATCCTTCTGGAGGGAAACGTGTTGCCCAACACCACCTACCAAGCAAAGAAGGTTCTTTGTCCATTGGGAATGGAAGTAGAAAGAATACATGCATGTCTGAACGATTGTATCCTCTACCGTAAAGAGTATGCAGACATGCATGTATGTCCCGCATGCAAAGCATCCCGATACAAGCGTCAGAATACTGCTAAAGTGAAGCAAGGACCTCTTGCTAAGATGTTGTGGTATCTGCCTGTGATCCCACGTTTGAAGCGTTTATTTACGAACCCAAAGGAGGCAAGATTGGTGAGTTGGCACTCGGAGGAATGTAAGAAAGATGGAAAGCTAAGACACCCTGCTGATTCTGCCCAATGGAGAAACTTCGATCGGAGCTTCGAAGAGTTCGGTGCAGAACTAAGGAACATAAGGTTAGGGTTGAGTACAGATGGAATGAATCCTTTCGGTAACATGAGCAGCCGACATAGCACCTGGACCATGAATCTATGCATGTATAACCTTCCTTCTTGGCTCTGTATAAAGCGAAAGTACATTTTGATGTCACTACTTATCCAAAGGACGAAGCAACCTGGGAATGATATTGATGTGTACCTAGCACCATTGCTAGAAGATCTTGTGACATTGTGGAACGAAGGGGTAAAGGTATGGGATGGGTACAAACGAGAGAACTTCACTTTACGCGCCATGTTGTTCTGCACCATCAATGATTTTCCTGCCCTTGGTAACCTGTCGGGCTTCAGTATAAAAGGAGCCAAAGCTTGTTTGCACTGCTTAGATGCTACAGAGAGTGTATGGCTAAACAACTCGCGCAAAACTGTGTATATGCATCACCGTAGGTTCCTTCTCAGGAGTCACGCATACAGCAAGATGAAGAAACAATTCGACGGAAATAAGGAGGGTGGTTCAACTCCAAGGGCTTTTAGAGGGAAAGAGGTCTATGATATAGTTAAGGATATTGATGTTGTGCTTGGGAAGGGACGTCAATTAAGAACCCGTCAAAAGAACATCTGGAAGAAGCGGTCAATTTTTTGGAACTTGCCTTATTGGGAGCACTTAGAAGTTCACCACTGCATCGACGTCATGCACATGGAGAAGAATATATGTGATAGCTTGATTGGTCTCTTACTGAACATTAGTGGCAAAATAAAGGATGGTGTTAACGCACGGCGCGACTTGGTCGATATGAACATAAGGACCAAGTTAGCACCAAAGAGATCGACATGAGACTAACGCACCTTCCCGACTTGCTACACTGGCCCAAGGCCGAGAAATGAATCGTGCGAGCTTGCATGGTGTGAAAGTCCCGTCTGGTTACTCCGCTAACCTTAAGAAACTTGTTTCTATGCAAGATTTGAAATTAATTGGTATGAAATCGCATGATTGTCATGTGCTGATGACACAAATACTTCCTGTTGCAATTAGGAGTATCTTGGTCCAAGTGGCAATCTTGAGGCTGTGCTATTTCTTCAACTCAATTGCTCAGAAGGTCATCGATCTCCAAGGACTAGATGCTCTGCAGGCCGAGGTGGTGACGACTCTATGTCATCTTGAGATGTATTTCCCTCCATCATTTTTCGATATCATGGTCCATTTCATTGTTCACCTTGTGAAAGAGATAAAGATATGCGGACCTGTGTTCTTACGTCATATGTACCCGTTCGAGAGGTACATGGGAATTCTCAAGTCCTATGTACGGAATCGATCTCGACCGGAGGGCAGCATCATCGAAGGTTATGCAATGTAAGGGTCATTGAGTTCGTGGTCGACTAACCGCTCGGTGGATCCGATAGGTGTGCCTCTATCTCGTCATGAGGGGAGGCTCGATGATATCGGGACCATCAGAAGGAAATCAATCACTCCCGATCTGGATACATACGCTCAAGCCCATTTAACGGTCTTAAAACACATGACCGAAGTGTCCCCGTACATCGACGAGCACAAAGACATGGTACGCCAACAGAATCCAAACCGGTCGGAGGTTTGGATCATGAGAGAGCACAACCGTCGGTTCAACGAATGGTTAAAGGTGCGAATCACTGGGAGGACATCAAGTGATGATGCGCTGCTATTGTTGGCACAAGGGCCACAATTTACAATTATCACATGGCAAGGATATGACATAAATGGGTACACATTTTATACGGCAGCTCAGGATAGGAAGAGCATAGTCAAAAACAGCAGTGTCCGCATAGATGCATTCAGTACGGATGGGCTGAGGAGCTCCTACTATGGGCAAATAGAGGAGATATGGGAGCTCGACTACGTACTTTTCAAGATCCCCTTATTTCGGTGCCGTTGGGTCCATCTCCCACAGGTGAAGGTCGACAAGTACGGTGTCACTACTGTGGACCTCGAATGTGTCGAATACAAAGACAAACCATTCGTACTGGCTAACTATGTTGTTCAAGTCTTCTATGTAACCGACCCATCAAATAAGAAGTGCCACGTAGTTCTTCATGGATAAAGGAGGATTGTCGGAGTTGAGAATGTAGTGGACGAGGAAGAATACAATCAATTTGACGAGTTGCCTCCTTTCGAAGATGACATCAGGCTCGAGGAAGATCCCAGTGAGGAAGCTAGCTATATGCGTGCTGATCATCATGAAGGGTTAAGAATTTACTCCATTGTAATTATTTTATTCCATAACATGATGTGTTATGGACTTGTAATCTCTCATATATTTTGATGTCAATGTGGAATTGTCATGTGTTAATGTGTTATGAACCTGTCATCTTTGATATTGATGTCAATGTGGACGTTCATTATAATGTGGAGTATCAAAATTGGTTTCACTGGATTTGGAGTTGAGTTGAATTAGATATGAATTTTTTAAGTCAAATGTGTTATGAGCTTGTCATCATACTTGTCACCAGGTTTTGTCAAGATATCACAGATTGTCAATAGGTATTGTCAAGATATCACAGACAGTTCTATTATGGAACCGTCTGTAATAAGAAATCACAGACGGTTCTATTAAAGAACCATCTGTAATACGTTCCATAATAAAACCGTCTGTGATATGGAACGTATTACAGACGGTTCTTTTAGGGAATTGTCTGTGATTTTTTTATCACAGACGGTTTCCTAATAAAACTGTCTATGATATGGAACGTATTACAGACGGTTCTTTTAGGGAACCGTCTGTGATTCCTTATCATAGACGGTTCTATTAAAGAACCGTCTGTGATAGCCTTTTTTATACAGAGGGAACCTCTAGGGTTTTGCTCTTACTCATCACTTCCTCTCCCGCGCCCCTTAGGCTCCCGCGCACTCTTTCGCCTCCTATAGGGCTCGCCCGTTCACCGCAGCCTACGACCTTGGTGCCTCCGACCTCGACACCACCGGCCCCGACCTCGGTGCCTCCGACCTCGGGGCTATCGCCCCCAACCTTGGCGCCCCCGACCTCGGCGCCTTCGACACCGCCACCTCCGACCTCGGCGCCGCCGCCCCCGGTACTCCCTCCTCGCGCCGGCTCTAGCGCCTCCCCCGGTACTCCCTTGCAACTAAATCTTGCCTTTGATGAATGCTCAGAAACTATGTTATGGCAGTTAGCGCTCTAGACTGCTTAGTGTTTTGACCATTACAAGTTCGTAGTGCGTGAAATCTTAAACCCACTTTCTGTTGACTGGAGAGGATGTAGGTTGGCATCATGGCTTGTACTACAAAGTAGCTAGGATGAAGGAAGCCAGCACAATACAGATTTTGTTCTGAAACTCTCTTAGGGTGTGATTGCAACTTGATGTTAACCCTTGTATTTGTGTCTTCTTGGATTACTTAGCCTGCATTTCTTACTTTATACAGCACAGTACAACAACCAGAACATATACATTGTATAGAAGTAACAGAAGTATAAAAGATCATGGTGGACCTGTCATGTGTATGAGCGTTGTTCAAAATGTTCGATATACCATATACCCTGATGCTTCTACATTGGAATTCTCATTTGTAGGTTTACACCAATTATCATGCTTAATTGTATATCTCTTGAATGTAAAGTGTTGTCACGTTAAGCAATTAACTTTACATACAATAAATTAGCACTTAAATTTTTGTGTATCCAGAACACAAAAATACAACATCCAAAACCGTCTGTGATAACTAATTTTTGTGCCATGTGCTAATTTCATTCATATACATCGCCTCGTCCTCCCTCCTGCCTTGTTTGTTGATCTTCTCGGTGGTTTTGAGTACCATCGTGCACTGCCTCTTTGCATATACATATATATATGTGATGTGCATATTGTTCCTTTTAAATGACTTAATTGATTTTCTTAGTATTATGACTATCTATGTTGGAATTAATTATTGTTTCATATTTATGCATATGTAAATTATATAGATAGCAAGTAAGCGAGATGGCAGAGGCACCGTCTTCGCCGCCGTCACTGACACCGCAGATGGCAGAGGAACCGTCTTCACCGCCGTCGCCAACACCGCAGATGACAGAGGCGCCATCTTCACCGTCTAATCCGTCGACGATAATGATACGAAAGCGAGATGGGAGAGGAGAATCGAAGATGCCTGTGGGCCGACTGGTCATCACGGAGGTCAGTGAGTTTGGGGTCCCTCTGCGTCCCAAGAGGTCAACGATGAGATTCCAGACCATGTGCGGGATACTTGCAAGGAAACGGGTCCTCATCACCACACCAAGGTGGAAGGATCTGATAAAAGAAGCGAGAGGCACGCTGTGGACAGAACTTTTACAAAAGTTCACTATCCTAGAAGCAGACATGGTACGCGTGGAACGGACGGCGATGCTCACGATCGATAAATCGTGGAGGACCTTCAAGAGCATTCTTGTCACGAAGTACGTGAACACGGGTCAGACGCCCTTCGCGAAGTATGGATTCTTGACGCGGGAAACATGGGACGCCTTTGTGGCTATGAAGACGATGCCCTAATTTAACGAGGAAAGTGCGGCGCACAAAGCTCTCCAGACATGAAACACTCACCTGCACAGACTCGGCACCACTGGGTACGCTGGTAAATACGACGAATGGGCGGTGGGGGAGGAGAACGCGTTTCCTGATGTCACAGACCCGCGTTCCCTAGCATGGTTAAAAGCGATGGCAACAGTCTCATCTTCGGGCAGCATCTCTTTCACAAACCCAGCAGACCAGGAAGTGTCCCAACGTGTGGTAAATATGTCGAACTACATAGTTGTTAATAAGTCCATAACTTCATAGTGTCTATAATAACATGATGACCTCTTGCAGCGTAAATTATCTGCCAAACTTCCCAAGGCTCCTTCCAAGCAGACAGGGAGAAGAATATACTTACTATCTATGGCCCTGGGAAATAAGGAGCACCCGGGTCGCACGCGATGCCTTGTGGTTAACGTACCTTGGAGTCATGGATTCGCAGACGACTACTACACATATAGGAGTAGAAAGAGATCCAAGGCCGAGCGCGAGGACCGGTTGGTACAGATGATTACTAAAAAATTTGAAGGAAAGCTAGCAGCATTGTAGGATCAAATGAATCAACTTCTGAGCCAGTCGCAGTCGCAAGCTGCCCATGTTAATTTGGGAGCCAATCCTGCTCGACATCGGAGTAGCGTCGCGTCCACACATAATTCTGAACATGACGACATCCAATTACCGATAGACGACATCAAGGTAATGTACATCTATAGAATGCACTAAAGATAGACCGATAGGACGCCTTAGCTAATTGCGTATCGTTTTGTAGGAGCCGATGGCCTGCAAGCTCTATGTGAGGTTAGTTGGGTCCATTTCTATTGAGACTAGGCGGGGGATGGTGCATCCATACCAGGAAGGGGCAGTGTAGCATGGTGTCCAGGTGGTGCAGGGTTACGCCAGGGTGGAGGTGGACATGGTACATGAACATTTCATGGCCGTCCCGCTGGAGATTCGCCCAAACGAAGAGATCACAACACTAGGGGATGTCGTGCATAGTTTTATCCAGTGGCCCAAGAAGGACATCGTCCTGGACCCAGCAGTGCCGCGATCTCAACACGACCATTCCTCTCCAACGGGACCCTCGATGACTCCACCTCATATTTTGCCTCAGAAGGTGTAACATCCCAATCTTGGGCTTGTGTTTCAAATGTAAGAAAATCAGTAGAAATTAAAACTTTTTCTTACATCATGTATTTCCTGTTGTGCCAATCAATTCTTGTTCAAGGAATTATGGAATTACATTGTCACAAGTCTTGTTGATCCAAATCTTGTTATTCCAAAAACAATCTTGTCAAATCTTATGATCATCCTCTGAAATATTTTTCCTAAGTCTCTGTGATGGCATGTGACCCTCCAAAAATTTCACAATTTTTAGAAATTGTTTGAATATTTTTAGAGGCAATCAAACCTGTTTGACTCTCGAGTCAAACAATAAAACAGAGCCTTGCAGAATTTTTGGAGATTTATTCGCAGGATAAAACCTCTGAAAATTTTACGCAAGGTTGATATATGAGTTAGCAAGCTCTGTAAAAATTCATAATTTTTGGAGTTAATTTGCTACCTCAAATAAATCTTTCAAAGTCTCTTTTTATTTCAAAGTCAAACTGGTTTTACTGTTACTCGGGTTCGAGTCGACTGCTCGAGCCAATCGACTTGGTCCAATCAACTAAATGCACCGAGCCACTCTTTAAAGCGCGTGGATCTCAACCGTTAGATCTAAATCGCACGCCCGCGCGTGTATCACCGGACCTTCCGTTGCAAGTCCGATTGTCGATCGTTAGATCTCCATCCAACCGCTGAGATTTCCGAAACCTTCGGACCCTCGGTTGCATTTTTGAATCGAGCCGTTGGATTAAGATCCAACGCCGCGCACTTTCGTTGTAAATTGAGTTTGCAACGTGGAGCCATCTCGAGCCGCTCATTTCTAATCGTAGGGTTCGCAATATCTCCGCTGTGTTTTAAAGCCCGTAGGCGTGGCGCTATCTCGATCGTTCAGTGTCTCATCCAACGGCCGTGAATCACCGAACCTTTCGCGGTCGTCTTCAACCTCCGCCGTGCGAGCAATCGTAGGGGAGTAATGGCAGTGTCATTTCTTGCTCCTAAAGCCACCCTAGCCGACGTTTAGGGTATGGGTGGTACTCTATGCAAGGCCATGCCCTAATGCACGTCTACACCCCTTTTTCCTTGTCGGCCGCGCATTGTGTTCTGTGTTTTGCCGCCCGAAACTTGAGTGGTGCAAACCCTAACACTTTCTTGGCCTTATAAGCACTCTCAATGCCTCCTGGTATGTCTTTAGACCACCATCAAGCCCCATTCACAATATTGAAGCTTAACACCTCAAAAATGGCAAACCGCCATTGTTGACCCGTGAGGCTCCATTGGTGTTCTTGGTGTTCCAGTGGTCCTCCTTCATGTTTCTTTGCCCTAACCTTACCTATTTACTTCCTTGAACATTTCCTCACTTAATTTTGGATTTGATTCTCGTGAATTGTCCAATTTGGGGTTTGTTCAAATTCGGCCGAAATTGGTCATCTTCTTCCTCAGCTCAGGTGAGTGCTCCATTTTCCAATTACTTGCTCATGTAGTTTCTGTGAATCATTATGAAGCTATATTGATGCTTTGGTATCACTCATTTGGCTCAGGGTGTCGTTTTCAACCTTTCTTCTTCATGTCCGGCGAGCTTCCTCTGTGATCAAGCATCTCCGGCCATCTTTGAAGCTTCTTGTCACTAAGGTAGCTTCTTATTAGTCCTTAGAAGCTTTGGCACCCGCACCCTAGGCTTGCAGTGGAGCTCATCACGATTTTCGTGTTTAGCAGTAAGCTCCCATTTTCGTTTTTCCGGCTAGCCGGCGTTCTAGTCCCTCGCCGCGGGAGAATGCTACCATTAGGTTCGCATCTTGTTATTGCGAATCCATTTTGGTCCTTGGTGGCGCCGCGCCGCGCTGTCGCCGGCGATTTGCCGTTGAACTCACTCGGGTTTTGCCGGCACAGCAGCTCCCGTTTTCGTCATTTGATTAGGACACATTAATTGCTAATCATTAGTTATTAATTATGTCTTAATCATTGTCGCTGAGCCACCGACCGATGGGCCCAATATCCTTAAATCACTCTACGGTTCAATCCGCATCGTTCGACATCATTAATGTTAATCATTGGTTAATAAATGTGTCGGCATGTTAATCGCCGTTTAATCTCCTCCGGGTCGACTTGTGGGCCCGGGATTAAAATCAAATTCCGGTATTCATTAGTGCCTAGTTAATGGTAATCATTAGAAGCATTAATCCCGCCCTAACCGCCACTCGCCCGCCGACAAGTGGGCGGTGCACCGTGCACGTGGGTTAAACCGGCGCATGGGTGACTTCGAGTCACCGACATGCGGTCCCACATGTCAAGATCTCCTTTGAATCGCGATCATTATCCACCGCCCATTTTTAGATTGCGGCCTTGATCGTGAGTGCATTCGGACCCTCGGTTGCCTTGATCATTCTCGACCGCCGATCTTGCGATCAACGGTGAGTTTGTGTTTGCAACCGCACCGTCCGAATGCTTACACTCAGTGCGCCGTTGGATCTTGATCCAACGGTGGCTCCGATTAGGTTTGGCGCGCGGCGCTGTTTGGCGCGCGTGAGCCGAGGATGTTAGATCAAGGGTTGCCGAGCGCCCACGCTTTTCTTTTAATTGGGTTGTTCTGTATTTGGTAAGTATTTGTTTGACAATGAAAATGATATAAAACTTTAGAAACTCATAACTAATTCATTTTAATCGCTTTTAGATAATTCCAATGTAATAAATCGTGTTATCACTTTAGTTTATTATAAAAATGGATTTTAGCATGTTCCGAAGCAGTGAAATTGTTTAGTTAAGAATAACTTGATTTATGTCATTTTGAATATTCCGTAAATAGTTTTAATCTTGAAAATGCATATCTTTTTGTATAAATCCAAATTGTGCAAAATCAATTTTGTTAAATTGTCTGTTAGTATACTTTCATATAAAATAGGATTTGAGCATGTTCATAATTCTGTAAAATGATTTGCATTAGATTTACAACTTAGAAAAATCATAAGTAAATGTGTATAACTCCAAATTTAGTAAATCCAACTTTGCTGTTATTAGGATGTCATAATCTACCTGCTATAAAAATTTCAGACCTTAGATCATTCGGAAAATTTCGCCATGAACAGTATTAATTATTAATTAGGTTGATATTGGGCTGAGAAAGAGTATTCTATCCATATCTTTTGCATGTTAAGTCCAAATTACAAAATTCTTGTTCCTGTCACTTTATATAGTCATTCCCTAGCTGTTGTGTAGATTTTATTAGATTTGGATGTGTTTTTTGTTGGAGTTTATTTGGTGTTCTTCGTTCTTATTTGCTTATCGCCTTTTCGTTAGGTTCCGAGGATAATATTATTAATCTTGATATTGAGCCACAAGCAGACCATCGACTCAGACTTCACCAGCAAGCGGATGTAGCATTCATTTGATCATATTGTTCCTACTATTTTCAAATTCTAATATATTGTTTGCAAATTCTATGTATGCATTGCTATGTTGTTTTAAACTATTGTCGATAGTTGGCCTACTAGATGCATTATCGGAGGAAATGTTTATTCCTCTACCATCAAGCCTAGGTTACTTGTCGTGATTTTGGGTTGTTGGATGGACCCTTGTCACTTAGTAGTTTACGTGTCATTATGCTTAGCCATGCTTAGCTATCGGTAGAAATGGGCGATTATCGACTGCCGATAACTTTGATCACACAAACTATTACTATGTGTATATTTCAGCCTTGTGCTTTGTCTAAATTGCAAAATTAAAACTGAAAATGAAAACAATTTAGACTTGGGCACAATGGTAAGATGGTGTGATCTTTTGGGTGTGATTGGAATGGTGCCCGGTCAATTAAGGACCGAACTACTTGTGAGTATCTCATATCCAAGCATTACAGGTGCGTGCTAACCACACTAGAGGGATATGGGACCTCTCTTAGCTGAGTACTTTGGTGTGTTAATTAATGAGTCGCGTGGTGGGTTGCATATTTGATTATATGCAACATGGACACGTTGTAGGGAGGAGAACACCCGCCGAGGCGGTGTATCTTGCTCCACGATGGGTCCTTGTGATCCATATTTCGTCGGCAGATCACTAAGGATTAACCCCCACGCATGCGTCTCTTGATTAGCATATTCCATTGGAAAGGGTTCAGAGGACTTAGCCGCTTGCATACCAAAGGAAGTGTGCTTAATAGCTTGGCAAAGGCGGTGTCCAAGTGTGGGTACATTGGTACACCGCAGGATTAAAACTATTCGAATAGCCTCGCCCTAGGTTATGGACACGCTTGGATAAGCTTTTCAAGAGTTAGACTACAACATTTTAAAATTAAAACTTGATGGTGGTATGAATCGTGATTCATCTTTGTGTTGTGGTGGCTTTGGGAAAGTCACTTCTAGGTGGATATTTGATACTTATGCTTACTCGCTGTTATTTAAATGCTTAAAAACAGATTTTACAAACTGTTGTTCAATCTATTACAATATTGCAAATGAAACTTGCTTTATGCGTCCAAAGAACCATATAACCACATTCCTTTGAATACAACTTTCATGTAGCTATGTATAGGCTTGCTACTCGTAAGTCTTGCGAGTACATTTTTGTACTCACCTGCATTGCTTGTGTTGTGCAGAGGATGATAGTGAGTCCGATGGACCTCACTTTTGTGAGTTGTGCTGTGGCAGTTTACGGGGCGATTAGCTTGGCGGCCCGGTCGGTTGCCCTGTGGTGTTATGTGGCTAACCGGTCGTCTTTTGGTTTGAGCCATCTTATGGCAACTTTTGCTTCCGCTGTTACTTATTTGGTACTTATGTCATTTGGCCGGTCGGCTGTGTTGTAATCACTTATAATATGTATGTCTTTCGGTAGACTTGTTATATTCTGTTGTATGGAAATGATGCATGCCTGGAATTGATGTATGTGTGCTGCTTGTTCTGGGAGGCACATATTTATCGAGACGCGGATTATTCTATTTGTGATACTAGAACCAGTGGAAGGTTAAGTATTACAAGTATAATAAACCGGGGTCTCACAGAGCTTGGTATCAGAGCCATACTGACCGTAGAAACCCCTAGCTTGGTCGTCCCTAGTATATTTTGAAACCTACTTTCCAAATATCAGTGCTTCCCTGAAAATCTTAAGTAAGTTCTCAGATTTTACTCCTCATCTATCTTAGTTTGCTCATCTCACCTCATTCTAAACTAAATTTGAAAGCTGAGTTTTCCTCTCATCTTCCTTCAAAAGATAGTTGTTAACCGAGTAAATTGTTTTGGGTAAACCATGAGAGTTATAAAATGAAAGTGATGGCTGTTTTGAGGAAATTAGGAGCTGCTGGGAGCTACAAATTTCGGCCAAAAGTTGAATGGGAAAATCTGGACAGCAAGCAAGACAATTTCTGGACAGCTAGCATTTAGGTAGTAAAAGTGCTGAAAATGAAAGGTTAAATCCACTAAAATTTGTGGGAATAAAAGGGTAAGAAGTGATATGAATTAGCTAAGAGTCTAACCATTCTTTAGTAAATATTCCACCCTGTTCCTAGCTGTTTCGAACAGAAGTTAATGTTCTGAAATTTCCTTCCTGAAAAATTGATTACTCGTTTTTCCATACGGGTTAGTCATAATAGGAAGATGATTGTTGTCTTTATGATCTTGCTGTAATTTTGTGTGGTTACTTGAGCTTTTGGAGTTTGTTTAGGGTTAGTTGTTTTCTTTGTCTCCTGTTCCGGAGTTGTGTTTAACCTATTTTTGTGGAACAGGATGACAAGAACCACCCGCAACAGTCAGCCGGCTGGTTCCGATGAGGAGCTTCCCCCTCCTCCGACCATGGCTGAGGTTCTGGCTCAGATCGAGCGGAATCGCATGGACGGACCGGATCTTGGAGGTCATTGCGAGGAACACCTCCGCTCCCGCCGCCGTCAGGATCGGAGGTGGTGGCCACGATCTCGTGGTGGGCTTGTGGAGTTTCTCGCACGCGACGCCCACTTTCTCGATCGGAGGATCCACTCGACGCGGATGATTGGCTGCGTCTTGTTGAGCGAAAGCTCAATATCGCTCAGTGCCAGGAGCAGGAGCGGGCACTCTTTGCATCCCATCAGCTTGAGGGTGCAGCACTATCTTGGTGGGAGAACTTTCTCGCCATGCAGCCCGCAGGCCACGTTGTCTCGTGGGATGAGTTTCGATCTGCTTTTCGTCGGGCCCACATACCTGATGGCCTGATGAAGCTCAAGAAGAGGGAGTTTCTTGCGCTTAAGCAGGGGCGCAAGTCTGTCTCGGAGTATCTTTACGAGTTTAACCACTTGGCTCGTTATGCTCCGGGAGAGGTGGCCTCTGATGAGGCTAAACAGGAGAAGTTCATGGATGGTTTGTCCGAGGAAGCTACAGGACAAGCTATCTATTGTGGACTTTGTCGACTTCCGTGCCTTGGTTGACAAGGCCATCGCCGCCGAGCACAAGGCGAAGGCGCTGGGTGAGTCCCATAGCGCAAGTGGGAGGCCCATCGGTGCCGCACAGGCCGGCCTCACTCGTCCGTGTTGGGCCCGCACAGAGCTCGTGCTTTGGCTTCACCACCGCCGAGGCCGTCGGCGCGATTGCTCGTCCCCGCAGCCGTGTTTGACCACGTGCACTGCGACTCAGCAGCGAGTTGCGCTCCACAACCCATTGCCGATGTTACCGCCGCTGCAACAAGAAGGGCCACTATGCTAGCGATTGCCCTCGGAGGATTGGAGCAGCCCTCGTCCTAATGGAGGCGGGAATGGTCACACACGACCGTAAGGTGATCCGAAGACCGAGTGTCGGGAGTGGTCGAGTCAACCACATCTCGGTGAGGAGGCTCAGAGGCACCGACGTTGTGTTGGGTGCGTTCCTTGTTAGCTATCGTCCCGCTGCAGTATTGTTTGACTCTGGAGCATCGCATTCCTTTATTTCGAGATCATTTGCTGCTGATTGTGACCTTCACTTTGTTCCTTTGGGGATTCCCTTGCTTATTCGCTCTCCGGGAGCGGAAATGAGAGCTGATCAAGAATGTCGGGGCGTTCCTATTAATATTGAAGGAGTGGAATTCTTGGTGAATCTCATCTTACTTGATTCGGCGTGCCTAGATGTGATTCTTGGTATGGATTGGTTGTCCCAACACTTGGGGCAGATCGATTGTGCCAGAAGATGGTTTTCCTCACTAGTCCCAAAGCGAGCAAGTTGGGATTTCACCGCAGCTGCAGGGGCCACACCTTTGTGCCCTTGAAGCTAAGCCAGCCATGGAGATTCAGGATGTGCCCACAGTCTATGACTTTGTGGATGTCTTCCCTGAAGATTTGCACGGTATGCCTCGATTCGAGACTTGGAGTTTGTTATTGGTCGCTGCGGTGCGCTCCGATTTCTAAGGCGCTGCATCAATGCCTCCTAATGAGTTGGAGGAGCTAAAGAAGCAGTTGGGTGAGCTTCAAGCAAAAGGCTTCATCCGTCCTAGCTCATCTCCGTGGGGTTGTCCAGTTATTTTTGTGAAGAAGAAGGACAAGACCCTGCGTATGTGTGTTGATTACCGTCCGCTGAATGAAGTGACGGTGAAAAACAAATATCCTTTGCCTCGTATTGATGATCTCTTTGACCAGTTAACTGGAGCTTGTGTGTTCTCTAAGATTGACTTGAGATTGGGGTACCATCAAGTCCGGATCGGGTGAGGATATTCCTAAGGCGGCGTTCACTACTCGTTATGGCCTTTACGAGTACACCGTCATGTCTTTCGGTTTGACCAATGCTCGACTTTGTTCATGAATCTTATGAACTCGGTGTTCATGGAGTATTTGGATAAGTTTGTTGTGGTTTTCATTGACGACATTCTTATCTACTCCAAGAGTGAAGAAGAGCATCTTTGAGCATCTGCAGATTGTATTGGGAAAGGCTGCGTGAGCATCGTTTGTATGCCAAGTTCGGCAAGTGCGAGTTACGTTGAAGGAAGTGGCATTCTTGGGCCATGTTCTTTGGCGGTGGTGTCATGATAGATCCTAGCAAGGTCAACGATGTTCTATCTTGGGGCAGCCAAGTCGATCCACCGATGTGAGGAGTTTCCTTGGTTTAGCGGGCTACTACCGCGCTTTATCGAGAACTTCTCCAAAATTGCTAAGCCCATGACCGAATTGCTCAAGAAAGAAAAGAAATTCGTGTGGTCATCTGCTTGTGATTTGAGTTTTCAAGAACTCAAAAGGCGATTGACGTCAGCACCAGTGCTTGTTCTCCCTGATGTGCATAAGGGCTTTGACATTTATTGTGATGCCTCTCGGCAGGGACTTGGTTGTGTTCTTATGCAAGAAGGCAAGGTAGTGGCCTATGCATCGAGGCAGTTGAGGCCTCATGAACTCAACTACCCTACCCATGATTTGGAGTTAGCGCGATGGTTCATGCACTCAAGATTTGGCGGTATTACCTCATTGGTAACATTGCGAGGTGTATTCGATCACAAGAGCTTGAAATATTTGTTCACCCAACAGATCTGAACCTCAGGCAGAGGAGATGGTTGGAATTGATCAAGGATTATGATATGGGCATTCAGTATCACCCGGGCAAGGCCAATGTTGTTGCCGATGCACTTAGTCGCAAGGTGTATTGCAATACCTTGTCACTTCAAGAGCAACAACCTACCCTTCTCGAAGAATTTCAGCGGCTTAATTTGGGATTGATTGAGCATGGTTCTCTTGCTACCTTGGTTGTGCAACCGACTTTGGTGGAGCAAATCAAGGCTGCCCAGCAGACAGATGTTGGTGTGATCCAAATCAAGCAGAACATCAAGAATGGGACAGCTAAGTGCTTTTCTGAGGATGAGCACGGCGTTGTGTGGTTTGGACAGCGCTTGGTGGTTCCAAAGGTCATGGAATTGCGGGATTTGATTCTCCGCGAGGCCCATGACTCCCCTTTGTCTATCCATCCTGGAGTTACCAAGATGTATCAAGATCTTCGACAGAGATTTTGGTGGACTCGCATGAAGCGCGAGATTACTAGGTTCGTGGCCGAGTGCGATGTGTGCTGTCGTGTCAAGGCTGAACATCAGCATCGGCGAGCCTTCTTGACCTTTGCGACTGCGAATGGAAGTGGGATTCCGTTGGTATGGATTTCATCACGACCGCCCGTGCTTTTCCGGGAAGGATGCTATCGGGTTGTCATTGATCGATTGACAAAGGTGGCACATTTTACGCGGTGCGTACCAATCTCGGTGTTAGTCGGTGGCGGATCTCTATGTGTCTCGCATTGTATGTTTGCATGGTGTGCCACGAGCGATTGTGTCGATCGTGGTTCTCTTTTCACCTCTCGCTCTTGGCATAATCGCAAAGGCGATGGGTACACGTCTTTCTTTCGATTCGACTTATCATCCTCAAGCGATGGTCGACGGAGAGAGTCAACCAAGTGTTGGAAGATATGCTCAGTGCTGTGTTCTTTCCTATGGAAAGAAGTGGGAGAAGTGCTTGCCATTTGCGAGTTCTCCTACAACAACGATTTCAAGCTAGTCTTGGCATGGCACCGCTTGAGGCTTTGTATGGGAGGAAGTGTAGAACCCCATTGAACTGGTCGGAGCGGTGGCGTCGGTTCTTGGGCGATTCCATCAATGAGGCGAAAGCCAAGTTCGATTGATTCGTGAGCATTTGCGCGTGGCGATCCGAGCAAAAGAGCTATGCGGATCGTCGTCGTCGGGAGTTGAGCTTTGAGCCCAATGACTTTGTTTATCTCAAGGTCTCACCCTTGAAAGGCCATCAGCGTTTTGGCATCAAGGGCAAGTTAACTCCTCGTTATGTTGGGCCTTATCGCATCATCGAGAGGATTGGAGCTGTTGCATACAGATTGGAGTTGCCAGCTTCACTTGAGGGTGTGCACGACGTGTTCCATGTGTCACACTTGAAGAAGTGCCTCCGTGTTCGCTTGAGGAAACTCCGTTGGAAAATCTCGATGTGCAAGAAAATTTGACCTATCATGAGCATCTGTTCGTATTCTCGAAGAATCGAGCGAAGGACAAGGAACCGTGTCATCAAGTTCCTTAAGGTTCAGTGGTCAAACCATTACGAAGATGAGGCAACTTGGGAGCGCGAGGATCGTCTTGTGCAGATTACCCATCCTTCTTCTCCGAGTAAACAGAATCTCGGGGCGAGATTCTTGTAAGGGGGGGAGGTTTTGTAACATCCTAATCTTGGGCTTGTGTTTCAAATGTAAGAAAATCAGTAGAAATTAAAACTTTTTCTTACATCATGTATTTCCTGTTGTGCCAATCAATTCTTGTTCAAGGAATTATGGAATTACATTGTCACAAGTCTTGTTGATCCAAATCTTGTTATTCCAAAACAATCTTGTCAAATCTTATGATCATCCTCTGGAAATATTTTCCTAAGTCTCTGTGATGGCATGTGACCCTCTGAAAAATTTCACAATTTTTAGAAATTGTTTGAATATTTTTAGAGTGATCAAACTGTTTGATCAAACAATAAAACAGAGCCTTGCAGAATTTTTGGAGATTTATTCGCAGGATAAAAACCTCTGAAAATTTTACGCAAGGTTGATATCTGAGTTAGCAAGCTCCTGTAAAAATTCATAATTTTTGGAGTTAATTTGCTACCTCAAATAAATCTTTCAAAGTCTCTGTTTTTATTTCAAAGTCAAACTGGTTTTCTCGTTACTCGGATTCGAGTCGGACTGGGCTCGAGCCAATCGACTTGGTCGATCAACTAAATGCACCGAGCCACTCTTTAAAGCGCGCGGTGGATCTCAACCGTTAGATCTAAATCGCACGCCCGCGCGTGTATCACCGGACCTTCGGTTGCAAGTCCGATTGTCGCATCGTTAGATCTCCATCCAACCGTTGAGATTTCCCGAAACCTTCGGACCCTCCGGTTGCATTTTTGAATCAGAGCCGTTGGATTAAGATCCAACGCTCGCGTACCCCTTCGTTGTAAATTGAGTTTGCAACGTGGAGCTATCTGAGCCGTTCATTTCTAATCGTAGGGTTCGCAATATCTCCGTTGTGTTTTAAAGCCCGTAGGCGTGGCGCTATCTCAGCCGTTCGTGTCTCATCCAACGGCCGTGAATCACCGAACCTTTTCGCGGGTCGTCTTCAACCTCCGGCCGTGCGAGCACTGTAGGGGGAGTAATGGCAGTGTCATTTCTTGCTCCCTAAAGCCACCCTAGCCGACGTTTAGGGGTATGGGTGGTACTCTGTGCAAGGCCATGCCCTAATGCACGTCTACACCCCTTTTTCCTTGTCGGCCGCGCATTGTGTTCTGTGTTTTGCCGCCCGAAACTTGAGTGGTGCAAACCCTAACACTTTCTTGGCCTTATAAGCACTCTCAATGCCTCCTGGTATGTCTTTAGACCACCATCAAGCCCCATTCACAATATTGAAGCTTAACACCTCAAAAATGGCAAACCGCCATTGTTGACCCGTGAGGCTCCATTGGTGTTCTTGGTGTTCCAGTGGTCCTCCTTCATGTTTCTTTGCCCTAACCTTACCTATTTACTTCCTTGAACATTTCCCCTCACTTAATTTTGGATTTGATTCTCAGGAATTGTCCAATTTGGGGTTTGTTCAAATTCGGCCGAAATTGGTCATCTTCTTTCTCAGCTCAGGTGAGTGCTCCATTTTCCAATTACTTGCTCATGTAGTTTCTGTGAATCATTATGAAGCTATATTGATGCTTTGGTATCACTCATTTGGCTCAGGGTGTCGTTTTCAACCTTTCTTCTTCATGTCCGGCGAGCTTCCTCTGTGATCAAGCATCTCCGGCCATCTTTGAAGCTTCTTGTCACTAAGGTAGCTTCTTATTAGTCCTTAGAAGCTTTGGCACCGCACCTAGGCTTGCGGTGGAGCTCATCGCGATTTTCGTGTTTAGCGAAGCTCCATTTTCGTTTTCCGGCTGGCCGGCGTTCTAGTCCTCGCCGTGGCGAGAATGCTACCATTAGGTTAAATCTTTATTGCGAATCCATTTTGGTCCTTGGTGGCGCGCCGCGCCAGTGTGTCGCCGCGATTTGCCGTTGAACTCACTCGGTTTTGCTGACAAAGAGACTCCGTTTTCGTCATTTGATTAGGACACATTAATTGCTAATCATTAGTTATTAATTATGTCTTAATCATTGTCGTTGAGCCACTGACCAGTGGGCCCAATATCCTTAAATCACTCTCTGGTTCAATCCCGCACTGTTCCAACATCATTAATGTTAATCATTGGTTAATAAATGTGTCGGCATGTTAATCGCTGTCGGAATCTCCTGCTGGTCGTGACTTGTGGGCGAGGATTAAAATCAAATTCCAGTATTCATTAGTGCCTAGTTAATGGTAATCATTAGAAGCATTAATCCTGTCCTAACCGCCACTCTCAGTCGCTGACAAGTGGGCCCAGTGCATTGTGCACGTGGGTTAAACCAGCGCGTGGGTGACTCGGAGTCACTGACATGCGGTCCCACATGTCAGCATCTCCCTTTGAACTGCGATCATTATCCACCGTCCATTTTTAGATCTGCGGCCTTGATCGTGAGTGCATTCGGACCCTCCGGTTGCCTTGATCATTCTCGACCGTCGATCTTGCGATCAACGGCTGAGTTTGTGTTTGCAACCGCACCGTCCGAATGCTTACACTCAGGTGCGCCGTTGGATCTTGATCCAACGGTGGGCTCCGATTAGGTTTGGCGCGCGCTTGTTTGTTTTGCGCGCGCGTGAGCCGTAGGATGTTAGATCAAGGGTTGCCGAGCGTCCACGTCGTTTTCTTTTAATTGGGTTGTTCTGTATTTCGGTAAGTATTTGTTTGACAACTGAAAATGATATAAAAACTTTAGAAACTCATAACTAATTCATTTTAACTGCTTTTTAGATAATTCCAACTGTAATAAATCGTGTTATCACTTTAGTTTATTATAAAAATGGATTTTAGCATGTTCCAGTAGCAGGAAATTGTTTAGTTAAGAATAACTTGATTTCTGTCATTTTTGAATATTCCAGAAATAGTTTTAATCTTGAAAAATGCATATCTTTTTCTGTATAAATCCAAATTGTGCAAAATCAATTTTGTTAAATTCGTCTGTTAGTATACTTTCATATAAAATAGGATTTGAGCATGTTCATAATTCTGTAAAATGATTTGCATTAGATTTACAACTTAGAAAAATCATAAGTAAATGTGTATAACTCCAAATTTAGTAAATCCAACTTTGCTGTTATTAGGATGTCATAATCTACCTGCTATAAAAATTTCAGACCTTAGATCATTCTGGAAAATTTCGCCATGAACAGTATTAATTATTAATTAGGTTGATATTGGGCTGAGAAAGAGTATTCTGTCCATATCTTTTGCATGTTAAGTCCAAATTGCAAAATTCTTGTTCCTGTCACTTTATATAGTCATTCCCTAGCTGTTGTGTAGATTTTATTAGATTTGGATGTGTTTTGCTGTTGGAGTTTATTTGGTGTTCTTCGTTCTTATTTGCTTATCGCCTTTTCGCGTTAGGTTCCGAGGATAATATTATTAATCTTGATATTGAGCCACAGCAGCCATCAGACTCTGCACTTCAGCCAGGCAAGCAGATGTAGCATTCATTTGATCATATTGTTCCTACTATTTTCAAATTCTAATATATTGTTTGCAAATTCTATGTATGCATTGCTATGTTGTTTTAAACTATTGTCGATAGTTGGCCTACTAGATGCATTATCGTGAGGAAATGTTTATTCCTCTACTCATGAAGCCTAGGTTACTTGCTGTGATTTTGGGTTATTTGGATGGACACTTGTCACTTAGTAGTTTACGTGTCATTATGCTTAGCCATGCTTAGCTATCGGTAGAAATGGGCGATTATCGACTGTCGATAACTTTGATCACACAAACTATTACTATGTGTATATTTCAGCCTTGTGCTTTGTCTAAATTGCAAAATTAAAACTGAAAATGAAAACAATTTAGACTTGGGCACAATGGTAAGATGGTGTGATCTTTTGGGTGTGATTGGAATGGTGCGGGTCAATTAAGGACCGAACTACTTGTGAGTATCTGTTATCCAAGCATTACGGTGCGTGCTAACCACACTAGAGGATATGGGACCTCTCTTAGTGAGTACTTTGGTGTGTTAATTAATGAGTCGCGTGGTGGGTTGCATATTTGATTATATGCAACATGGACACGCTTGTAGGAGGAGAACACCCGCGAGGCGGTGTATCTTGCTCCACGTATGGGTCCTTGTGATCCATATTTCGTCGGCAGATCACTAAGGATTAACCCCCATCGTGCGTCTCTTGATTAGCATATTCCATTGGAAAGGGTTCGTAGGACTTAGCCGTGCTTGAGCATACCAAAGGAAGTGTGCTTAATAGCTTGGCAAAAGGCGATGCAAGTGTGGGTACATTGGTACACCCTCGCAGGATTAAAACTATTCGAATAGCCTCGCCCTAGGTTATGGACACGCTTGGATAAGCTTTTCAAGAGTTAGACTACAACATTTTAAAATTAAAACTTGATGGTGGTATGAATCGAGGATTCATTTGTGTTGTGGTGGCTTTGGGAAAGTCACTTCTAGGTGGATATTTGATACTTATGCTTACTCGCTGTTATTTAAATGCTTAAAACAGATTTTACAAACTCTGTTCAATCTATTACAATATTGCAAATGAAACTTGCTTTATGCGCCCAAAGAACCATATAACCACATTCCTTTGAATACAGACTTTCATGTAGCTATGTATAGGCTTGCTACTCGTAAGTCTTGCGAGTACATTTTTGTACTCACTGCATTGCTTGTGTTGTGCAGAGGATGATAGTGAGTCCGATGGACCTCACTTTTGTGAGTTGTCTTTGTGGCGATTCTGGGCGATTAGCTTGGCGGCGGTCGGTTGCCCTGTGGTGTTATGTGGCTAACCGGTCGTCTTTTGGTTTGAGCCATCTTATGGTAACTTTGCTTCATTGTTACTTATTTGGTACTTATGTCATTTGGCGGTCATTTGTGTTGTAATCACTTATAATATGTATGTCTTTCGGTAGACTTGTTATATTCTGTTGTATGGAAATGATGCATGCCTGGAATTGATGTATGTGTGCTGCTTGTTCTGGGAGGCACATATTCATCGAGACGCGGATTATTCTATTTGTGATACTAGAACCAGTGGAAGGTTAAGTATTACAAGTATAATAAACCGGGGTCTCACAGAAGGCCACCTTATCGGTTCCCGTAGAGAAGACGCCGAAGGAACAAGAAAAGCGTGTCGCCGTATAGGGTCCCAAGTCGTCCCGCAGGAAGACGTTGCCAATCATTAAGGCCAAATCGAAATCGATGAATGTTAAGGTGCCTCCCAAGTCCGGGAAGTCCAGGATATCCGAGAAGTACATCATCGGAAAACCGTTGTGCTCCGACGTAGTATTAGGGCGCGCTGGATATGCTTGTCAGGCTTTGCATGCCTAGTACTTGGAGAAGACCCAAAAGGAGGGGTGCGATACTGGAATCACCGTCAGATACGAGCATAAGCATTTCTTCAACGGGACAAACCACTTCATTGTGGGCTTCAACGACTTATATGACCTATTCAACCTCGTTGGCCTCGACGCCTCACTTCTACGATGTTAGACACTGTAAATGCATACAATCAAATTCTACATTCATGTAATACCGATAAATATCATAACTCGTTGCTTATGTATAGATACATGATGAAAAATGTCCAGGAATGGAAAGAACCGGTGGGTTTCCTCGACCCACATGTGGTATCGTTGCAAACCATCCAAGCAGACTCGTCTTTCATCGAGAAATACATAACGGAGGCATTGCTTCGTCAGCAGAACATGAAGTACATAGTGGTGCCCTACAACGAGGGGTAAGTGTCACTACTTGCTCTACAAATTTCATTTGTACTTTATATGCAACACGAACTTAGGTTTAATGACTATAGCAACATACATGAGTAGGTACCACTGGATCCTTTTAGTCATTATACCAAGGAGGAACCATGTGATATACCTTGATTCCCTAATCCGCAGTGACCACAAGTTCAGCATTCTGACAGGAATACTCGACAGGTATGCTCATTTCCTCCATACATAACTCTATTGTAGTCTTCATCAGTTTGAAATGGCCGAGGATAACTTTTTGAAATCATGTAGGTCGTTCATTGACTATGTTGCCAACAAAGGAATATATGATGGAAAGAGCGCCGAACTAACACCCAAACACAAAATTTCCGGTACGCGCTACAACACGGTAATCCTATATGATACTTCATAATAACGCATCTCGAACTGATATATGTAATTCTATTTTTGCAGTGCCACCAGCAAAAAAATGATGAGTTATGTGCAATCTACGTTTGCTATCATATGGAGCAAATCATTAGAGCTAGGAAGAAGGATCTCAAGGTTTGTGAATCTCGAAATAATTATTTCCTAATTATAAATTTAAATATATATGCTTACCACTTTACTCTTGCTAGCGACAGGCCTTGATTATAGATTTAGATGGACTCTTTGCGAATGAGATCAAGGACATTCGAGGGAAGCTCTGCGGCTTTATCATATCAGAGATAATTAAGGACACCGGCGAATTTCACTTCGTCGCTGACCCACAGCATCACCCCGCCGACACTTCTCAACCACCCGCAAACAATTGACTCAATTGTAATCCAATTTATTTTGTAACAATACTTGAACAAATGCAATCTTTTGTAATTTATTTTGAGTAATGATCAGATTGAGTTTGTCTACAATTGATTATCTGTGATTTATCTGTAAATGTATTTGTTTTTCTGCATGCTTGTTTTCAGAGAGCATGGCTAGCAATATCTGAGGCTAGCCAAATATCAGTAAAAATGTATTTAGTGTAATGAACTATCACAGACGGTTTTTGTATTAAACCCGTCTGTGAAGGCCAGTATCACAGATGGTTTTATACATGAACCGTCTATGAAGGCATATTATCACAAACAGTTCTATATACAAACCGTCGCGATACGCGAGTATCACGAACGGTTCATAGACAGAACCGTCTGTGATACTCTGCGTATCACAGACGGTTTGTCCATAGAACCGTCTGTGATACTATGCCTTCATAGACGGTTCATGTATAGAACCATCTGTGATACTGGCCTTCACAGACGGGTTTAATACAAAAACCGTCTGTGATAACCGCTTGTTATTAGAGACCAACTTATGCAGACGATTCAAAAACCGTCTGTCATGACGGTTCTGAACTGTATGTGATGACCCTCTCTGTAGTAGTGTTAGGGACTTTCCCGAGTGTTTCGAGCACTCGGGAAAGTACCAGATTCTGGTAGTGAAACATGACAACTCCTACACCTAGTTGGCGTAAGGATATACAAAACTAACGTGGAACAAATCAAGTTACATGATTAAACCTAACAAATCACCCCCTAATCATGTTGGCTTGAATTTCACCTCTTTAACACCAAATCACTCCTTAATCTTTGTGCACTTACTTATTTGAGACAGTCGGTCTCAACTACGACTTGTTCATTTGCATCTTTCATTTTGAAGGTCATTCTTCTAGGCAAGACACGGATGGCCGCCAATGCCATCTCGTCATGCCGGTTGTCGATGATGCCATCGGCTTTGACAGCGTCGGTGCTCATCGGTAATGAGTATTGGAGAGACACACCTCCTCCACCCTTCGCCACCACCTCTTCGCCTCTGATAATGCACCGCGGCGGCAATGGATACTCGCACCAAATCTTACACACGTGAGCACTTGGACACACACTTACAACAACTCACGCTTCACGCTCGTGGACACAACTCACACGACACATGCAAACACGAGGAAGAGGATGAACATGCATAGCTTCTCACTCGGAGGAGATGAACATAGAGAACGAACTCACACATAGAGTTTGGCATATAGCTGCAACTGCCCAGCTATGGCTTTTGTCTTCTCTCCTCTTCACTGTCGCTTCTCCACCAATGACACGACTCAACAGCGATGGAGACTCGGACCTCACCATCCTCAGCATGATCTTGGGCATCCAACACACCACGGCACACTTGAACATGGCACCGCAACTGCTTAGTGCCAACTCAACTCTTTCACCGGAAGAAGTAGAACACATACAAAAAATCTTTGGTGACGCACACACAACTTGCGCCGGGCTACCACCAACACGTCGGCCGCCCGCACAGCCTCGAGTGTTACCGCGCCCACCACCACGCCGTATATGCCACCCCGGGAGTCGAGATCACCGCTTCTCGCGTAGCAGCTAGGGTTTTGAACCTAGAGCTCTGATACCAATTATTGAACCAAAACCGAAGAAAAAACTCAACCGATTCGCTCAGCAGAACGCTCATAGCACGTTCGGTGAACGCCAGCTAAAAGCCAATCCTTGATGAAAAAACACACACTCATACGATGTAGTTGTCCTTGGATGCAGCACACACTCCTACTAGAAGCAAATACATGGGGAGAAGCACAACACTACGCTCTTGGAAGCCGATACACACGCACACGAGCTCTCGTATGCACGAAGAAAGCTCGCGTGTGTGTATCGGCTTCCATGAGGGTAGCGTTGTGCTTCTCCCCATGTAATTGCTTCTAGTAGGAGCATGTGCTTCATCCAAGGACAACTACGTTGTACGTGTGTGTGTTTTTTCACCAAGGATTGGCTTTCAGCTAGTGTTCAGCGAAACATGCTATGAGTGTTCTACCGAGCGAATCGGTTGAGTTTTTTTCTTCAGTTTTGGGCCAACAATATGTACCTTGTGGCACACAACGTGACATTCCAAGCACTTTCTTGATAGCTTGATATGATCTTCTCATGGCAATTAATGGAGCCTTGCAAGGTGAGGCAAAAGAAAGTGTTAGCCCATAGGGTCTTGATACCTGCACGTAACTAACTTTGCGTGCGTTTAAGCATCGCTACACACAATGTAACAGGAATGTGAGTTCAACGACACTGTGCAAACTACTTCGACCAAAAAATGTCGACAATTGGGAATGTGAGTTCAACGACACTATCACAAACTACACGCGCTACCACAATTTCTGCACCATTTCCTTTGCTTTAGAGTTCTTTTACGGTACACTCAATTTAATATGGGTCATCCATTCTTTTTCATCCAACGATTCAGATTAGTTATGATTTAGTTATACTACGCCTGGTTATGGGTAGTAGAATCCCGAGGGAGTAGAATTGTAATTGCCCATGTGGGGTTGTATGTCACAAGAGTAATATTTTCAACCCTGGTTGGGAAAGTCCGTAATACCCTCATGAAATAAAATTATAAATACAAAGAAAATTCTATTATACTCTTAACAAATCAATGGCCATTTTGGCCCTTGAACTCTGCTCGGAGTCAAATTTTCACCATGAACTCAAAAACTGGTAATTTTTCAACCCCAACTTCCAAATCCGGACAAATAACCCCGTGACCCAATTCCACCCGGTTTTTGTCGAGACTACCTAACTCACACCCATCACCATAAAAAAGTTTTTACCCACTCTCTCTCCTCACTCCCATCCACCGTGCTCTCTCTCCTCTCGCTCTCCCACACCCACCGACGGCGCCGCCCCTATCGTCCACCGCCGTTGAAGAATCTAGACCCGTCATTATGGGTTAATCGAATATTTTTGGTAATTAATGACAATCGTCGTGTGGACTAAATATTTTTCATGAGTTGGTGAAACAGGTTAAGTCCCATGATGATGAAAACTTATGATGTCATCATCTGTTCATGAATATCAAGATAAGATCATGAAGTAAAGAAGATCATTATCTGTTGATGATATTCAAGTCAAGATCCCAGACTTGGAGTAAAGATGTTTGTAACATCCCAATTTTCTGAGCTTTAAAAATCTTTTAGATAGTTAGTAAGGAGAAAATTCACCATTTGGACTTTGTTTGAATTTAATTCAAAAGCTTAATATGGACTTTCAATATCATAATCATTTAATGTGAATAATACCATCAGCAACAAGTGTCAAAACTATTTTATTTGAATTCTATGTGCTCAGACATATTTTTCTAGAATTTTTCTGAGTACATTTGCTATTTGCTATTTCTTATTTGATTTCTCAGTATTTCCTAAATTAGAAAACTAATTATAAATCTCAAAAATCCCTTTCGTCCAAAACCCTAGCCTTCGGCCCATCTCCTCTCGCTTGGCCCAGCTCGGTGCAGCCCATTCCCGCACGTGCATCCACACCGTCAGGACCTCTCTAAGAGATCCACACCGTTCCGGACCTCTCCTAAGAGATCTACACCGTCAACGACCTCCCTCAATGAATCCGGGACGTCCATGACCTCCCCCATGAGATCTAAGCCATCCAAGACCACCCCCGTAAGTTATGTGTCGTCCACGATCACCCTCAATAGATCTTAGCCATTCACGACCACCCCCAAAGGATCTACACCGTTCAGGACCACCCCACCATCTTCATCCCCGTGCCACTTCTTCCTCGCGAAGTGGTGCACCTCGTTTGCCATTATCGTGTCTCCAAGCTTCGTGCAACAAGAGCGCAAATGACCTTGATTCTTCGCGTGGACCCTGGATTCTAGGAGCCTTATCTCTCCCGCACCCGTTTCGTTTGATTTCAAATCCCGGATTCTTCTCCATCCCCTATTTCCTCGTGCGTTCGTTTCGGACTCCGTTGAGCCCTGCCGCCTATGCCACCTCGTGCACGCCCTCGGCCATCATCATCACCGTCGTCGGAGCTTCCTCAGGGACCCTTTCACGTCGCCGGAGCACCACCAGAGGCCCTATTCGACAACACCCGAGACCTTCCGTCGCTTCGACCTCGCCGCCGGCCATCACCGTCGTCCTCTCGCGCCAGTGAGTACACCCCTAGGTTCGCAACAACCTGGCCTACCTCCTAAGTACCACTCATCCTCGCCGGAGTGCGGCCATTCACCATTTTCGTACGAACACGAGCCTCACCAGCGTCCAGTTGACGTGTCGTGCCACATGGCCGTCCACATCAGCGTCCATCTCAGCTGCTGTGCATGTGTGTCAGTCCATGTATATGCCAGATCAGCGCCACGCGTGCATGTGCGTGCCACATAGGCCCGAGCCCAGATCCAATCTTGCGTGAACTTAGTCCACGTGAACCAAGCCACTGACGTGTGGGCCCCACATGTCAGAATTTCCTTTTTATTTATCTTATTCCGAAAATCCTATGCTGATATCATCATTGCGCAATAATCCCATTTTTCTTTAGAGAAATAATTCGGAATTCTGATAAATCCTAATTTAGGGTTTTCTTTAGATTTCAAACTTCCAAAGCCTATATCTTTTGCATCCAAACTCCGATTGAGCCCATTCAAATTCCTAAATTCATCTAAATTCGAGATCTATTTATTTGAGATTTTTATTTAATTTTCAGAGTATATTTTGCCTATGTTATTAACTTATTTTGTTTGTTTGCTTCGTTTGCGAGTAGACATCGATACTTCGGGGAAATTTGAAGGAGGAGAAGCACCTCAAGACCAAGACCAGTACCTAGACCTTTTCCAAGACAACTTATACCTTTGATCATATTGAACCCAATTTTCAAAATTACTTTGATTTAAATTATTGCATTTACTTTAAGTATGTAATTGAATGCTTTTGGATATAGCTATTGTCCAATCTGTTACATCCACCTTGGCTAATTGATATATCATAATCTTTTGTCACCCTAGATTGGTTCATATTTAGTTGGTGCTATGGTATTACCAACGTGGGTTGGTTAGTACGAGTAGATTGCTTAGCCATATCGCGAGTCATCATCTCAAGTGAGTTGCAATTATAAACTTGACTAAGTGACTATGGAACTATGTGATAAAACTGTGTGTACTGTGTGCTATTACTTTGTGGATGGCATATGTTGCACTTAACCAACAGGGTGGGAAAGGATTTACACTAAGGTAAGTGGTGGATACTGTGTGATATGGTGGAAGCTATGTGCATGGGATTTAATCTGTGACATAGTTAGATTTTGTATGTCCTGCCTTGGTCAATTAAGGACCTAACTTTGTACGCCATTCAACTGAGCCTTACTGTACGACCACATGCCTGATCGAACAGGCCTAACTTAGTAAGTTATGGATTCTTGGCATTGACCATTCAGGTTGTAGGTTAGACTCTGTGTAAGGGTGGAGGTGTGTACCGCTCTGGTAGGGTGCACATCGCAGGACGATTCGTCACATCCTTGTCTAACGGTGTGTGTTATGCCAAGGCACTGTGTTAGGATTGGAGTAGCGATTAAGCACACCGGGAGTGTTAGTGTTGAGATGAAGTTTTGAAACGTTTTGTTACGATTAGTGCTAGTTACACTAGTTGTATCGTGTGGGTAAAGTGTACAAACTCTGCAGAGTGTAAATTAGTCTATTCGAATAGCTACGTTCGCGGTCATGGACATGCTCGGGGATTTCACAGGAGGGGTAGTTTTCATAAAATGTTTGGGATGAGAGCATTGTGATCTAAGTCATATGGTTGTGTGAAATAATTTGTTTAGCTTTGTGTCTTTGTGAAAATAACTGTCAAATTATTATTATTATTTGTTTTGAATTATGCTTTCAATCTATTGTTGTATTCCATCATAAATATTGCATTTCTGCAAAAGAACAGAAGCCATCTTTTGGAATAAGCCTGCATCTATAAACTGCATTCTGTGATATGACTTGCGAGTACGGTTGTGTACTTATGCTAGTTGTAAAACTTGCGCCCAAACCTACAGAACCAGAGGAGTCTTCACCTGCCTTCGAGGAGGAGTTCAACGAAGGTTGCTGATCGTTAAGGTCTGGATCCCAGTTGGTTGCCTGTGGTGATTGATGGGATTTTCGCTGGAGTAATTTCTGTTCCGCTGCTATTTATTCTCTGTTAGCCCTGCGCGGCTCAATAAGTTGTAAACTCGATCATAAGGTCAAAACCCTTATTTGTTATTCAAATTAACCGTTTACTCTATTAATCGCTTGTGTGGATCGATGTTCACCTATGTTGATGTTGTGTGCACTAGCATGATCCTGGACTAGTGTAGTATACACAGATGGTCCATAATTATATTTTTGGGGCCCGACAGAGATGGTATCAGAGCCATACTGACTGTAGGTCATGACCTTAGTTAGATCAGCCGTCTTAGAGTGTCCAAATTATCTTCTAAAACAAAAATTAACTTGCAAGATCAATTGAACTGCTTAACTCCTCTCATATCTCCCTTGACTCAACTATTGCTGCAATTTTTCCTCTCCCCCGCTATTTTTAAGAAGTTCTTACCCTCTTGTCTGTCACGATAGATGCCTCCTCTGTAGAGTTTTGGTGAGCGCCATGGAGGAACCGCGGCTGAGCTTTGGAGGCTACTACAAGTACTTGGAGGATTCGACCGTCCGTTGTATCGTGGTACCAGTTGGATCGTGAACAGTCGGGATCGCGGAGTAATCTGTCATGTGACAATCTACGCTAGAAAAGACGATAGGGCGAGTCAACCTTTGAGCATCTTAGTTCGCATGACCACTTGGCTCGTGGGAATCCAAGAGGCATCACACCTGGCCATGCTTTGGAGCTGCCACATCTATGCACAGGAGCTTCAAGATACTGTCTTCCGCTACCACCCTCATGCTGCAGCTGGAGATTTGTCAACCTGCTACCCGTCCACAGTTGGAGAAGGCAATGCTACGGTGGTGCACCTTGCCCAGTTCTCCGTTGCTCAGGAGGAGTCTCTGGATTTGGTCAACACAAAGCTAGAGTGCGCCTACGACACCCAGCAGACGGTAGAAGAAAGGATCGCTGTGTTGGAGGAAGCCCTTTACGGCCGACACAACCAGGGGGAAGATGGAGAAGAAGAAGACCCGGAAGAACCCGAGGAGGATCCAGAAGAAGATCCAGAAGAAGGCCTTGGAGGTCAAGCAGAAGCCGCGGAGCCAGAGGAGCCAGCTGCACCTGTTCCTACTGCGCTAATTCCGGGGCATCAGGATTAGTTTGCCAGGATGCCGGCCCGTTTTCTGGTCTATAGTAGGCTAGAGTGCCATCGTGGCTGTGGAGGCTTTCTTGAGTAGTCCATCTAAGTTTCAGTTTAAGTTTAGGCTTAGCCAGTGTCAGTTTAAGAGTCGCCCTTTAGGCGGTAGCTTGTGTGCTTAGGTCGTTGTTTCTCTTGTGTGCAAGTATAAGCTGCAAAGCCCTTAGGAATTTCTTGCAGTCATGCTAGGACCTTAAATAATAAAAGTATTTCATTTGAGTTCTCTTGAACTGAGTTTGTTGGGTTTAACCTATCCCCTGCTTAGTCCTTAACTCATCTTGTGCTTGCTACCTTATCTAACCCATGGAGCTTCACCAGATGGTTCAGACTCGCCAAACTGTTGCAAGTGGTTCCAGTACCCCAGTGCCAGAAGTCAACGAGCAACCAGCCGCAAGAACAACACCACCACAAGCACCCCCAATCGATTTGCAAAATTTTGGAGCTTTCATGGCAGCGCAGACTCAGCTAATGTATACTATGATGAATCAAATGCAGACCATGAACAATTAGCAGAACAACAATCATCAGCATGGAGCCCCAGCTGCTCATGGTCACCAGGGGGCAACTAAGCTGACCGAGTTCATGCGAACTCGCCCACCCACTTTTTCAGGACATGTCTCACCAGTCGAAGCCGGTGACTAGCTTCGTGTCATCAAAAGGAAGCTGCTAATCACCCAGTGCAGTGACCATGAGAAGGTTCTGTACGCCACTCACCAGACGGAGGGCATAGCTGCAGAATGGTGGGAGAACTTCTGCGCAGCGCATGAGACGCCGCAGAACATTTCTTGGGAAGAGTTCTGCACAACCTTCCATCGGTACCATGTGCCGGAAGGGATAATTGATCTGAAGAAGGATGAGTTCCGTGCTCTCAAGCAAGGATCTATGTTACTGATGGATTATCTTAATAAATTTTCTCAGCTAGCTCGCTACGCTGCTGAAGATGTCGCCACCAACAAGGCTCGCCAGAGTCGCTTCCTGAAGGGATTGAACACCAGCTTACAAGTTGGTATGATCGTCCATACCTTCCCTGACTTTCAAGAATTGGTTAATAAAGCTTTTGTTCTTAAAGACAAACGCAAAGAGCTGGAGGATAACACCAAACGTCGGATGGCCCAGCAAGGAAGTCATCAGTCACAGCAGAAGACTAGGACAGTTCCATCGTAATTCAACCGGTTTCCATCGTAGAATTTGTTCAGAGCACCTACACCAACTTCAGCACCTCGTGTAGATGCTCAGAACTTTCGCAACCCAGCACCAGCCAACCCAAACACAGGAAGTAATCAGCAGAATGTGCAAAGAGTTTGTTATTCTTGCCGCCGGCTGGGTCACTTGACCAACCAGTGTCCGCAGAAAGGGACAATTACTCCAATATGCTTCAACCTTGGAGCTACACCGGCCAAGACACCAGCGCCAGGCAACAATCAAGGAGTTTCTCAAGCCACAGGACAATCCGGAGGAGCGCCACAATCTGTGGTCAGAGTTCGTGTCAACCATGTCACTCTGGAAGGAGCCTAGGAAGCACCGGACGTCGTACTTAGTAAGTTTTTGGTTAATTCAATACCTGCATCAGTTTTGTTCGATTCTGGAGCTTCGCATTCGTTTGTTTCTGGAATGTTTGCAACTAAGAATAAGTTGGAAGTTGTGCATCTTAGGCATACTCTGTTAGTCTAGTCGCCTAGAGCAGAGCTAAGTTCTAAAGTGGGATGTTTAGGAGCTAAGTTATTCATAGCTGGAGTTGAGTTTTTAGCCAACCTAATTGTTGTAGACACCCGAACCATAGATGTCATTCTTGGCATGGATTAGTTATCCAAGCACAAAGCTATGTTAGATTGTGGCCGAAGAGCCGTAACCATTGAAGATACCAAGGGAAACATGGTAGAGTTTCTTGCCACCTCTGTTCGTGATGGACATCTGCTAGTTAATAGTCTAAAGACTGTGTCATTGGAAGATGTGCCGATCGTCAATGAGTATCCAGATGTGTTTCTAGAAGAATTACTAGGAATGCCACTAGACCATGACATCGAGTTTGTCATCGATCTAGTGCCAGGGATAGCACCAATTGCAAAAAGACTCTATCGGATGCCAGTCGATGAGTTGGTGAAAATGAAGAAGCAGATTGAAGAACTTCTCGAGAAAGGATTTATAAGACGCAGTTCGTCACCATGGGGAGCGCCAATTTTGTTCTTCAAAAAGAAAGATGGAAGCATGAGAATGTGCATCGACTATCGTGCACTTAATGAGGTCACCATCAAGAACAAGTACATGCTGCCCCAAATTGATGATATGTCTGATCAGATGAAAGGGGCCGAAGTGTTCTCAAAGATTGATCTGCGGTCAGGTTACCATCAGTTCAAGATTTGTCCTAAGGATATCCTGAAGACCACTTTCTCAACGCGGTATGGACATTATGAGTTCTTAATCATGTCCTTTGGTGTGACTAACGCCCCTGCATATTTCATGAATATGATGAATAAAGTGTTCATGGAGTATCTGGATAAGTTTGTAGTTGTGTTCATCGATGATATTTTGGTTTACTCCAAGTCGGAGGAGGAATACACCAAACACCTGAGGTTAATCCTAGAAAAACTCAGAGAGCATCAGTTGTATGCCAAGTTCAGCAAGTGTGATTTCTGGAGAAAGGAAGTTGGATTCCTTGGTCATGTGATGACAGCCGAGGGAGTAGCAGTTGACCCTGGTAAAGTTAAAACAATGTTACATTAGGAGCAGCCCAAGACCGTAACTCAGATTCGTAGGTTCTTGGGAATGACAGGATATTATCGCCATTTCATCAAAGGATTCTCAACGATTGCTAAGCCTCTTACGTAGTTGTTGAAGAAAGAGAAAAAGTTCACTTGGACCCTAGCTTGTGAAGAAAGTTTTCAAGAGTTGAAGAAGCGTTTGACCTCAGCACCATTATTGATTCTGCCTGATATTCGGAAGGATTTTGATATCTATTGTGATGCTTCACGTCAAGGATTAGGGTGTGTCCTAATGCAGGAAGGAAGAGCCGTCGCTTATGCATCAAGGCAATTGAGACCTCATGAGGAGAATTATCCTACCCATGATCTGGAATTAGCTGTCGTAGTGCATGCTTTAAAGATTTGCATGCTTTAAAGAGTTTGGCATGTATTACCTAACTTAGGGTTTGTATTTCAAATGTAAAATTTTGAGGAGAAATAAAACTTTTGTTGTCTCTTCAAATCATTTGAAAGTTTCTACAATTTTCCTAGCAATTTCCAATTTGTAGAATTTAATTCTTGTGATTGGAAATTGTTGTTATCAGATTCTTAGCCTTCAAACTTGTGATCATCCTCTGAAACTATTTTTCCTAGCATCTTGATCATCCTATCTACCTCCCTGAATTATTTCACAATTTTTAGATTTTGTTTGCTATTTCAAATGGCCAAGTCAACTCTGTTTGAAATCTGGTCAAACTCCCTGTACAGCAGCTTGTGAATTTTCTCTAGAACAATGCAGTGCATAAAAGTTCTGGAAAAATTATACAAGGTTGTCCTCTGTCCTAGTAGCTACCATAAAAATTTCTGAAATTTTGGAGCTCACCAACTCGGGCTCGAGTCCGACCCGCACCACTCGACTCGGTCGCACCGCCTAGCTGCACTGCGCGCGAAGTCCAATCGATCGTGAATCGTCCGATGAAGATCGAGCGATCCACGCCGCGTATGCAACCGACTCGTCGAATGCATACACCAATCCCACCGTCCGTTTTAGATCCAGCGGTCGGTGTGTTGTCGATCAAATCAAACCACCGGTTCGCACCGCTTGCTTGTCGCCGACATGTGGTCCCACCTGCCAAGATCAACCTCGTCTTCTCCGCACCTCACCGGAGCTCGCGCGCGTGCGTGCATGTTTGCCACGCACCTCGTCGCTGCCACCTTTATGCCCTCGTGTCGGTGGGAGGCATCGCCGTGACTTCATAAAAGCCCCGAGCTCATCCACTTCTTCTCCTTTGCGTTTCGTGTTATCTCCGCCCGATTTCTTGTTTGGTGGGAGAAGGAAACGAAGGTAGCACCGCGTTGGAGAAGCCTCTGAGCCCGCAACCTCACCATCGTGAACCACACTCGGTGTCGCATCCATTTTCCCATCCCGAGCTCGTGGCATCCGGTGAATCGTCCGAGCCACTTCTTCGCCCCCAACTCCGTTGGTCTCGGCTCTGCAAGCTTGCTAGTGCTCTGGTGAGTTTCGGCCCGACACTTGGTCCTTCGGATCGCATTGATGCGAAGCTAATGATGGCTTCATTTTTGTCTTTGGTGCATCGTTGAGGCTGTGACCCTTTCTTCTCCAATCACGTGTTCCGCCGCCGTGGCAATTCCGGCGCCTCGGACCTTCTTCTTCGACGTTATCTTGTGCTTATTGCTCCCGGAGTCGAGGCGATTCCGTGGCGCACCTTCCGGCTTCGAAGTGCAGAGCGTCTTCTGCGCGAGCGTAGCTTCTTCTCCGCCTCCGCCGTCGTGAGCCCATCTCCGGCGACCATTGGGCTCCGCGTCACCGTCACCGTTCGTGAGGTCTTTGCGAACCTTAAGGTACCACTCACTCGTCTTGAAACTCACCGGTTGCTAGAACACCCGCGCGTGCGCGCCGTCCCGTCGCGTCTTGCCGACGAGCCGCGCCGGCTTAGTTATCGCTAAACCTGGTTCGTTAGGTCAGCGACTTGTGGGCCTCTCGGTGTTAAACCTGTTTTAGGATTCAAATCTAATCGTTTTAATTCTGCTCAGTCTCGTATGTGGGCCGGAATGTCGCTTAGGGATTGTGTAGTTTTGTTAATCGTTTTCTCTTTCATGAAGCGTATTTTCTTTGGGCATATGTGTTAGGATTACGTTACGTTAAGCAAGACGTATTCTTTGAATACGCCCGACGTCACCTATATGAGCAGTCCGCTCTGGTCGACATTTTCGCGCGGGCCATCCTCATCGCTGGTCGGGCTAGCCGTGCGCAGTAGAAGAAGTATTAAGTGCTTTAGTATTTCGAAATGCGTTTACGCAATCGTTAAATCAATTAAACTTGTAAAATGCATAGCTAATTCAATTTTTATCCAAATTGCATGAAACCAAAGTCTTTGTTAATTTTCTTTTAAATGTATTATTTACAAAAATTAGTTTCATCCATGTCTCTCAGAGCAAGAATCTGTTAATTAATAAAATGATGCCTTAGGTATCTTCTAAATTAGAAAATGCATATCTCTTCCAATAATTGTCCAAATTCAATGAACCCAATTCTGAAAATTTCATTTTCAGTATACTAACTATTAGAATAGGTTTTGCACACTCGTTTACATTCGTGAAAATCTGTTAAGTAATTAACTAGTGCTTGTTGTGTTTTTAGCTTAGAAAATTCATAGAAAATTATTAATAACTTAAAATGAATTGTTCTCTGTTTCAAATTTTGTTATTTCATGCTTAGGCTGTTGTGTGAGTTTTGGCTTGTTTTGATGTTGTTGTATGTTTGAGTTTTGTCGGTGTTATTCGTTCTTATTTTTGTTATGTTCGATCGTTAGGCTTCGATATTTGCGGCAACCACAGGACGATCCTCCGCACCTTATTGAGCAACGACCCGAGCAAGCAGTTTGATCATTCCTATCGAGTATTTTAAAGTCTAATATTTTGTTTCAATTGTATGTATGCATTGCTTAATTTGTGTTAAATTGATTAGTTAAATCCAGTGTTGCATATCACGTAGACAAAATATTGATCTCTACTACGAGCCTAGGTTATTTGTCGTGATTAGAGGCACTGGATGGTCTCTTGTCACTTAGTAGATCCGGGTCAAATTGCTTAGATATGCTTAGCTATCGGTAGAAGCTGGCGATTATCGACTTTAGTGGTAACCTTGATCACACAAAATTTACTATAACTTATTGTTTCAGCATTTTTGCTATGTTTAATTGAAAAACTAAAACTGAAAACCAAAATGATTTAGACTTGGGCACAACGGTATGATTGGTGTGATCTCGTTGGGTGTGATCGAATGGTGCCCGAGTCAACAAGGACCGAACATCTTGTTACACCAACCAAGCATTTTGCGTGCTAACCACACTAGAGTATATGGGACCTCTCTTGACCTAGTACTTTGGCGTGTATTGGCTCCGGTCGCAGGAGGTCGCAGGAGGGATGGAGGTGGGAGCATGGTAGTTGTCCAAAAGCTTTATCCCGAGTGGGTAGTTGTCTTTCGGCTTTACCATGTAAGCGTATGGGTTTCTATCCATACGAGGCTCGTAGTTAATACACAATATTGGAAACAGTCTCGTAGGACTTAGTGGCTGCATACCTTCGAAGTGTGTTTTGGCTTAAAGCGATCTCAAGTGTGGGTACATTGGTACACCTGCAGGTTCAAACTATTCGAATAGCCTCGTCCTAGGTTATGGACACGCTTGGCAAGGTCTTCCAAGAGTTAGACTACAACATTTAAATTAAAACTTGATGGGTGGTACGAACTGGGATTCGTGCTATTGTTGTGGTGACTATTGGGATAGTCACTTCTAGGATGTTTTTACTTACTCTTTTGCTATTATTATCCATCTGTATTTCAACATTAAAAATGAATTGCAAACTTGCCTTTAAATGTATTACATTATTGCAAATGAAAATTGGCTTTATGCAAATGAACCATATGACCTCCACCAAACAAGCCCGCATGTAGCATATGAACAGTGCGCTAGTTCACACGTCGGTCTTGCGGGTACAAAGACAATCTTTGTACTCGTGTGCTTTGCTTAATGTTTTTGTTGCAGAGGAAGAAGGTGAGCCTCGGGGCCTCACTTCGTGAGTCAGGCTGCCGCCGTGGGTGACGACTAGTCTTGGCGGTCCCGGTCCGATGCCTTGTGGGTTGGAGGCACACCGATTGGCTTTGTTTATAGCCATCTTATGGCACTTTGCTTCATTGTCGTTGTTGTCTATTTGTGTATCTTGGTGGCAATCGGCCTATGTCTGTAATTTTGTTACTATTTGTTTATCTTCCGTTTGTAGTGTGATGTTTGGACTCTATGTTTGGAATGGAGTTGATGCATACTTTTGTTGTGAGGTGTATACCGCTCGAAGTATACATATCTCGAGGATCGCTTTATTTGATTTGTGATGCTAGGACCGGTGGTTGGTTAAGCATTACAAACCAAATAAATTGGGGTCCTCACAAAGTTGGTATCGAGCCATTCGACCGTAGCAACCCAAGCATAGTCGTCCTTAGGATATTTTGAAAGTCTTATTTTCAAATTATAAAAGGTTTATGAAACCTAGCGCATTCTCAGATTTTATTCCTTACCTATCTTAGCTTTCTACTCACCTTACTCTAATTTGAGTTTTGAGAACTTGGTTTCTCTCTTCCCTTTTCAAAAGGTAGTTACTTAGTCGGTGGAATTAGTTTTGGGAGAACTATGGAAAATCGTGGGAGTAATAGGGTAAGATGTAAAGTGAGTAGTTATATGTCGATTTTTTTGGTCGAACTTTATCTGCGTTGTGTTTGTTTCTCGACTGCTTTGATAAATTTAGGCTTTCTTGCTTTTAAATTGTTGCTAACTTGTTTTAGTGGAGCAGGATGGTGGCGGAACCCGTAGTGGTCGGAATCGGCCGGTGGTCATGATGAGGAGCTTCCTCCTCCGACCATGGTGAGGTTCTCGCCGATCGAGCGAAACCGCATGGACAGACGCGCATCTTGGAGGTTATTGCTGGAATACCTCCACTCTCGCCGGTGGTGGCGCCACCGCACTCGCGGGGACTTGCAGAGTTCCTCCGCACGCACCGCCGACTTTCTCCCGCTCAGGGACCTCTCGATGCAGATGATTGGCTGCGCATGGTTGAGCGAAAGCTCAACATAGCTCAGTGCGAGCGCAGGATAAGGCACTTCTTCGGCCCCACCGCCTTGAGGGCGGCAGACTCATGGTGGGAGAACTATCTCGCCATGCAGCCCGCGGGCCATGGTCGCGTGGGAAGAGTTCAGATCAGCTTTTCGTCGGGCCCACATCCCTGATGGCCTGATGAAGCTGAAGAAGAAGGAGTTTCTCGTGCTCAAGCAAGGGCGCAAATCTGTGACGGAGTACCTGTACGAGTTCAATCATCTGGCTCGTTATGCTCCGGGAGAGGTGGCCTCTGATGAGGCTAAGCAGGAGAAGTTTATGGATGGCTTGTCTGAGGAGCTGCAGGACAAGCTATCTATTGTGGACTTCTCAGACTTTCGTGCCTTGTAGATAAGGCCATTGTTGCCGAGCATAAGGCTGGCGACGAGTCCGCAGCGCAAATGGGAGCGCATCGTCTACTCACACGGCCTCGTTCGTCCTCGGGCTGGGCCAAGACTGCGTGGCTCGTTCTTTTGCTCCACCGCGCCGAGGCCATCTCGCACCAGCCTCGCCCACCACAGCCGTGTTTCAGCCACGGCGCCGCGATCCAGCGAGCAGAGCCTCCGCAATCCGGCGGCGAGGTCACTTGTTTTCGCCGCCACAACAAGGGCCATTATGCGAATGCTCGCCTCGAGTGTTGCAGAGCCCTCGTCCTAATGGAGGACGCAAGGCGGGGAGTGGTCACCCACCGACGGAAGATGATCCGAAGCCCTGAGTGCGGCAAGGCGCCGAGTGAACCACCTTTCACCGAGGAGGCTCGAGGCGCCGGATGTTGTGATGGGTACACTTTTGTTAATTCGTCCTGCTGCAGTATTATTTGATTCTGGAGCATCGCATTCTTTTATTTCAAGATCATTTGCTGCTGCTAGTGGTCTTCATTGTGTTCCTTTAGAAGTTCCTTTGCTCATCCGCTCTCCGGGGTCGGAAATGAGAGCTGATTTACAATGCCGGATGTTCCTATCATAGTCAAGGGAGTGGGATTTTTAGCAAATCTTATTACGCTCTGTTAAGCAAGTCCGGATGTGATTCTTGGCATGGATTGGTTGTCCCAAAGACTTGGGGCGATTGATTGTGCCAGAAGACGTCTATCTTACCAGCTCTGAGCGAGCGAGTCGGATTTTCGCCGCAGCCGGGCCGCATCTATGTGCAATAGAAGCGAAGCCAGCCTTGCAGATTCAGGATGTTCCCATAGTATCTGACTTTGGGGATGTCTTTCCCGAAGATTTACCTGGGATGCCTCCGGTTCGAGATCTGGAGTTTGTCATCGAGTTGCTGCCCGGTACCGCTCCGATTTCGAAGGCGCCGTATCGAATGCCTCCCAATGAGCTAGAAGAATTGAAGAAGCAGCTTGGTGAGCTCCAAGCAAAGGGTTTCATCCGTCCCAGTTCATCTCCTTGGGGTTGTCCGGTGATCTTTGTGAAGAAGAAGGACAAGACTTTGCGCATGTGTGTTGATTACCGTCCTCTCAATGAAGTGACGGTGAAGAACAAATATCCTCTGCCCCGCATTGATGATCTTTTTGACCCGCTTGTGCGGAGCCGGTGTTCTCCAAGATTGATCCGAGATCGGGCTATCATCAAGTCCGATCGGTGAGGATATTCAAGACGGCTTTCACTACTCGTTATGGCCTATACGAGTACACCGTCATGTCTTCGGTCTAACCAATGCTCGGCTTTGTTCATGAACCTTATGAATTCAGATTCATGGAGTATTTGGACAAATTTGTGGTGGTCTTTATTGATGATATTCTTATCTATTCCAAGATGACGAGCATGCTGAGCATCTGAAGATTATTTTGGGCAAGTTGCGGGAGCATCAGCTGTATGCAAAGTTCAGCAAATGTGAGTTCTGGTTGAAGGAAGTGGCATTTTTGGGCCATGTTCTTTCAACCGAGGAATAGTGTAGATCGGCAAAGTCGGCGATGTTCTATCTTGGGGCCAGCCCAAGTCGATCCACGATGTGCGGAGTTTTCTTGGTCTAGCGGGCTACTACCGCGCTTTATCGAGAACTTCTCCAAGATCGCAAAGCCAATGACTGAATTGCTCAAGAAGGACAAGAAGTTTGTGTGGTCCTCTGCTTGTGATGAGAGCTTTCAGGAGCTCAAACAGCGATTGACTTCAGCTCCAGTCCTTACTCTTCCTGATATCCACAAGAACTTCGATATTTATTGCGATGCCTCTCGTCGGGACTCGGGTGTGTTCTTATGCAAGAAGGCAAGGCGGTTGCCTATGCATCTAGGCACTGAGGCCTCATGAGCTCAACTATCCCACCCATGATTTAGAGCTTGTGCAGAGTTCATGCACTCAAGATTTGGCGGCATTATTTGATCGGAAACCGCTGTGAGGTGTATTAGATCACAAGAGTTTGAAATACTTATTCACTCGGCCAGATCCGAACCTCAGCGAGAGGGAGATGGCTAGAATTGATCAAAGATTATGATATGGGTATTGGTATCATCCCGGCAAGGCCAATGTGGTTGATGCACTTAGCGAAAGGTGTATTGCAATACTCACGATGATCCAAGAGCAAGAACTGCACTTCTTGCAATTCAAATGTCTCAACTTGGGTTTGGTTGAGCACGGTTCCCTTCATCCCTACGATTGTGCAACCAACCTTGGTGGATCAAATCAAGTCAGACAAGACAATCGAGATGTTGGTATGGGCAAAATCAAGCGTAACATCGGGGATGGTTCAGCTAAATGCTTTACGTAAGATGAGCACGGTGTTGTGCGGTTTGGGCGGCGTCTTGTGGTCCCAAAGGTCCTGCATGCGGGATTTGATTCTTCAGAGGCCCATGATTCGCCTTTGTCCATCCATCCGGGCCACCAAAATGTATCAAGATCTCGCGTCGAGATTCTCGTGGACTCGCATGAAGCGCGAGATTGCCGTGTTCGTTGCGGATGTGACGTATGTTGTCGCGTCAGGCCGAGCATCGCGTCCAATGGTCTTCTTCACCCTTGCCTATACCGAGTGGAAGTGGGATTCAGAGGCATGGATTTCATCACCGGTTTGCCCGTTCATCCAAGGGAAACGACGCCATTTGGGTTGTCATTGACAAAGCTAACTAAAGTGGCGCATTTCCTTTCGGTCAAGAGTCGACTCAGTGTGGAACCTCTAGCCGAGCTCTATGTATCAAGGATTGTGAGTTTGCATGGTGTACCCAAGACGATTGTGTCCGACCAGGCGTTGTTTACCTCTCGGTTTTGGCATAGTCCGCAGGAGGCCATGGGAACTCGTCTTACTTTCAAGACGGCCTATCATCCTCGGATCGATGGTAATTGGGAGCGCCAATCGGTGCTTGAAGATATGCTCGTGCTTGTGTTCTTTCCTATGGGAAGAATTGGGAGAAGTGCCTACCGCTGCCGAAGTTCTCCTACAACAACGGCTTCGAGCTAGTCTCGGTATGGCACCGTTTGAGGCTTTGTACGGCCGGGCGCCGAGAACACCGTTGAACTGGTCGTAAACGGTGAAAGGCGGTTCTTGGGCGGATTCGATCAATGAGGTGAAAGTCAAGTGCGCTGATTCGTGAGCACTTGCTCGTAGCTCGATCGAGCGTAAGAGCTATGCGGTCGGCGCCGCCGTGAGTGAGTTTTCACCAATGACTTTGTGTATCTCAAGGTCTCGCCTTTGAAGGGACACCGTCGTTTGGTGTCAAGGGCAAGCTAGCTCCTCGATATGTCCGCCATATCGCATCATCAAGAAAGTGGAGCGTTGCATACAAGTTGGAGTTGCGGCTACACTTGAAGGAGTGCACGATGTTTTCCATGTGTCACAATTGAAGAAATGCTCGTGTTCCGCTTAAGAAACACCATTGGAAAATATCGATGTGCGGGAAGATCGCCTTATCGTGGCGTCCGTTCGTATCCTCGAAGAAGTCAACGCAGAACGAGGAACCGTGTGATTAAGTTCCTCAAAGTTCGTGGTCGAACCACTCGAGGATGAAGCCACTTGGGAACGCCAAGATCGTCTCCGAGCAGATTACCCATCCTTCTTCTCCCAGATGATCGTAATCTCAAGCAGATTCCTATAAGGGGAGATTTGTAACAGCCCTAACTTAGGTTTGTATTTCAAATGTAAAATTTTGAGGAGAAATAAAACTTTTGTTGTCTCTTCAAATCATTTGAAAGTTTCTACAATTTTCCTAGCAATTTCCAATTTGTAGAATTTAATTCTTGTGATTGGAAATTGTTGTTATCAGATTCTTAGCCTTCAAACTTGTGATCATCCTCTGAAACTATTTTTCCTAGCATCTTGATCATCCTATCTACCTCCTGAATTATTTCACAATTTTTAGATTTTGTTTGCTATTTCAAATGGCCAAGTCAACTCTGTTTGAAATCTGGTCAAACTCCTGTACAGCAGCTTGTGAATTTTCTCTAGAACAATGCAGTGCATAAAAGTTCTGGAAAAATTATACAAGGTTGTCCTCTGTCCCTAGTAGCTACCATAAAATTTCGAAATTTTTGGAGCTCAGGAGCTACCTCTAAAAATTCCCCAAACCTTCTCTGTCTTTTAAATCAAATTCTAAAAGTCACATTCCTCTGCCCGAACCCAACTCAGCTCGAGTCCGACCGCACCACTCGACTCGGTCGCACCGCTTAGCTGCACTGCTGAAGTCCAATCGATCGTGAATCGTCCGATGAAGATCGAACGATCCACGTCGCGTATGCAACCGACCGTCGAATGCATACACCAATCCCACCGTCCGTTTTAGATCCAACGGTCGGTGTGTTCTCGATCAAATCAAACCACCGTTCGCACCGCTGTTTGTCGCCGACATGTGGGTCCCACTGTCAAGATCAACCTCGTCTTCTCCGCACCTCACCGGAGCTCGCGGCCGTGCGTGCATGTTTGCACGTACCTGCGTCGCCGCCACCTTTATGCCCTCGTGTCCGGCCGGGAGGCATCGCGGTGACTTCATAAAAGCCCCGAGCTCATCCACTTCTTCTCCTTTGCGCTTCGTGTTATCTCCGCCCGATTTCTTGTTTCGCCGGAGAAGGAAACGGCGTAGCACCGCCGGCGCTGGAGAAGCCCTTGAGCCCGCAACCTCACCATCGTGAACCACACTCTGGTCGCATCCATTTTTCCCATCCCGAGCTCGTGGCATCCAAAGGAATCGTCCGAGCCACTTCTTCGTCCCCAACTCCGTTGGTCTCGGCTCGCAAGCTTGCTAGTGCTCGTGAGTTTCCACCCGACACTTGGTCCTTCGGATCGCATTGATGCAAAGCTAATGATGGCTTCATTTTTGTCTTTGGTGCATCGCTGAGGCTGCGCGACCCTTTCTTCTCCAATCACGGTGTTCCGCCGTGGCAGTCCGCCGCCTCGGACCTTCTTCTTCGACGTTATCTTGTGCTTATTGCTCCCGGAGTCGAGGCGATTCCGTGGCGCACCTTCCCGGCTTCGAAGTCGTAGCGTCTTCTCGCGAGCCGTAGCTTCTTCTCCGCCTCCGCCGCCGTGAGCCCATCTCCGGCGACCATTGGGCTCAGCGTCACCGCCACTGGTTCGTGAGGTCTTTGCGAACCTTAAGGTACCACTCACTCGCCTTGAAACTCACTGGGTTGCTAGAACACCGCGCGCGCGCCTCGTCCGTCGCGCGTCGACGAGCCGCCGAAGCTTAGTTATCGCTAAACTCGGTTCATTAGGTCACCGACTTGTGGGCCCTCTCGGTGTTAAACCTGTTTTAGGATTCAAATCTAATCGTTTTAATTCTCTCGAGTCTCTTATGTGGCCGGAATGTCGCTAGGGATTGTGTAGTTTTGTTAATGCGTTTTCTCTTTCATGAAGCGATTTTTGCCGGGCATATGTGTTAGGATTACGTTGTTAAGCAAGACGATTCTTTGAATACGCCGACGCCACCTATATCGGCAGTCCGCCTCGTCAACATTTTCGCTGAGCCCGCCTGTCGTTGGTCGGGCTAGCCGCATACCGTAGAAGAAGTATTAGTGCTTTAGTATTTCAAAATGCGTTTACGTAATCGTTAAATCAATTAAACTTGTAAATGCATAGCTAATTCAATTTTTATCCAAATTGCATGAAACCAGTCTTTGTTAATTTTCTTTTAAATGTATTATTTACAAAAATTAGTTTCATCCATGTCTCTGAGCAAGAATCTGTTAATTAATAAAATGATGCCTTAGGTATCTTCTAAATTAGAAAATGCATATCTCTTCCAATAATTGTCCAAATTCAATGAACCCAATTCAGTAAAATTTCATTTTCAGTATACTAACTATTAGAATAGGTTTTGCACAATGTTTCTGCTCGTGAAAATCTGTTAAGTAATTAACTAGTGCTTGTTGTGTTTTTAGCTTAGAAAATTCATAGAAAATTATTAATAACTTAAAATGAATTGTTCTCTGCTTCAAATTTTGTTATTTCATGCTTAGGCTCTTGTGTGAGTTTTGGCTTGTTTTGATGTTGTTGTATGTTTGAGTTTTGTCGGTTGTTATTCGTTCTTATTTGCTGTTATGTTCGATCGTTAGGCTTCGATATTTGCGGCAACCCCGAGGACGATCCTCCGCACCTTATTGAGCAACAAAGACCCGTGCAAGCAGCTTGATCATTCCTATCCCAAGATTTTAAAGTCTAATATTTTGTTTCAACAGATGTATGCATTGCTTAATTTGTGTTAAATTGATTAGTTAAATCCAGAGTGCATATCCTCGTAGACAAAATATTGATCTCTACTACTGAGCCTAGGTTATTTGTTGTGATTAGAGGTCTGGATGGTCTCTTGTCACTTAGTAGATCCGGTCAAATTGCTTAGATATGCTTAGCTATCGGTAGAATCAAGTGTTATCGACTTTAGCTCGGTAACCTTGATCACACAAAATTTACTATAACTTATTGTTTCAGCATTTTTGCTATGTTTAATTGAAAACTAAAACCGAAAACCAAAAATGATTTAGACTTGGGCACAACGGTATGATTGGTGTGATCATTGGGTGTGATCGAATGGTGCCCGAGTCAACAAGGACCAACATCTTGTTACACTGAACCAAGCATTTTGCGTACTAACCACACTAGAGTATATGGGACCTCTCTTGACCTAGTACTTATGCGTGTATTGGCTCCGGTCGCAGGAGGTCGCAGGAGGGATGGAGGTGGGAGCATGGTAGTTGTCCAAAAGCTTTATCCCGAGTGGGTAGTTGTCTTTTCGGCTTTACCATGTAAGCGTATGGGTTTCTATCCATACGAGCTGCTCGTAGTTAATACACAATATTGGAAACAGCCTCGTAGGACTTAGTCTGGCTTTGACATACCTTCGAAGTGTGTTTTGGCTTAAAGGCGGTCCAAGTGTGGGTACATTGGTACACCTGCAGTGGTTCAAACTATTCGAATAGCCTCGCCCTAGGTTATGGACACGCTGGCAAGGTCTTCCAAGAGTTAGACTACAACATTTAAATTAAAACTTGATGGGTGGTACGAAACTGGGATTCGTGTTATTGTTGTGGTGACTATTGGGATAGTCACTTCTAGGATGTTTTTACTTACTCTTTTGCTATTATTATCTCATCAGATTTCAACATTAAAATGAATTGCAAACTTGCCTTTAAACGTATTACATTATTGCAAATGAAAATTGGCTTTATGCAAATGAACCATATGACCTCCACCAAACAAGCTCGCATGTAGCATATGAACAGTGCGCTAGTTCACACGTCGATCTTGCGGGTACAAAGACAATCTTTGTACTCGTGTGCTTTGCTTAATGTTTTTGTTGCAGAGGAAGAAGGTGAGCCTCGTGGGTGGCCTGTCGCCTATGTACCTGTAATTTTGTTACTATTTGTTTATCTTCCGCTTGTAGATCATAAAAGTACTTTGTTGTGAGGTGTGTATACCGCTTCTGGGAAGTATATCTTCACTACAAACCAAATAAATTGGGGTCCTCGATTTGAACATGAGACAGATAAGATGGTTGGAATTGATCAAGGATTATAATATTGGAATCCACTACCACCCTGGTAAAGCCAACGTAGTTGCAGATGCTTAGAGTCGCAAGAGCTATTGTAATACTTTGCAGGTAAAGGAAAATTGCTCAAAACTTTATAAAGAATTTCAGAAGCTGAAGCTAGAAGTTGTATCTAAGGGATTTGTGGCTGGTTTGGAGGTACAGTCTACTCTAGAGAGGCAGATTCGGGAGACCCAACCGAAGGATCCTGTGCTGTCAGATATCAAGCTCAAAATGGCAGAAGGAAAATTTAAAGATTTCACCAGAGATGATCATGGTGTACATTGGATTAATGGACGTATCTGCGTACCAGATGTTGATGGTCTAAGGCAGCTAATATTAAAGGAAGCCCATGACTCAAAATATTCGATTCACCCTAGAAGTACTAAGATGTATCAGGATGTTAAGAATATGTTTTAGTGACCAAATTTGAAACGAGAAGTCGCAGAATACGTTGCTTTATGCGACGTATGTCAGAAAGTAAAGGCAGAACATCAAAGACCAGTAGGTCTATTGCAACCTCTGAAAATTCCAAAATGGAAGTGGGAAGAGATCGGAATGGATTTCATTACTAGCTTACCCAGAACTCAATTGGGTTATGATTCGATTTGGGTAATAGTTGATCGTTTGACTAAAGTTGCCCATTTCCTGCCTATCAAAACCACTTACTCAGGAGGCTGCCTTGCCGAGCTGTATATGTCAAGAATTGTTTGTTTGCATGGTGTACCTAAGAAGATAGTGTAAGATCGAGGATCTCAGTTCACCTCTCGTTTCTGGCAGAGTTTGCATGAAGCCTTAAGAACCCACCTGAATTTCAGTACTGCATATCACCCCCAGACAGATGGACAAACTGAAAGGATTAATCAAATATTAGAGGATATGTTGAGGGCTTGTGCCCTAGCTAATGCTACCAGTTGGGATAAAAGTTTATCATATGCAGAATTCTCGTACAACAATAGTTATCAAGCTAGCCTACAAATATCACCATTTGAAGCTTTGTATGGTCGTGCCTGCCGAACCCCATTGAATTGGTCAGAAACAGCTAAACGTTTGGTATTTGGGCCAGATGTTATCCAAGAAGCAGAAGAGCAAGTGGCCATGATCAGAGAAAGATTGAAGGTAGCTCAGTCCAGGTAGAAGAGCTATGCTGATAATCGTTGTCGTGACCTCAGCTTTGAACCGGAAGATTTCATGTATCTTCGAGTTACTCCACTCAGAGGTGTCAAAATGTTTCATGCCAAAGGGAACCTTGCCCCTAGGTATGTTGGTCCATTCAAGATTTTGGATAGCTGGGGAGAGGTTGCTTATCAGTTGGAGCTACCGCGGTCGTTAGCAGGAGTGCATGATGTTTTTTATGTCTCACAGTTGAAGAAGTGTCTTCGTGTGCCAGAAGAACAAGCCCCGTTGGAATCAGTTGACTTGAAAGAGGATCTCAGTTACAAAGAGCAGCCAATCAAGATTTTGGATATCGCAGAATGCCATACCAGAAGCAAGATTGTTCGTTTTTGCAAAGTCCAGTGGAGTAACCATTCGAAAGGAGAACCAACGTGGGAGAGTGAAGAAGAGCTGAAGACCGAGTTTCCTAGCCTTTTCCCTAGCTAGCCTGAATCTCGGGGTCGAGATTTCTTTAAGGGGGAGGTTTGTAACATCCTAATTTTCTAAGCTTTAAAAATCTTTTAGCTAGTTAGTAGGGAGAAAATTCACCATTTGGATTTTGTTTGAATTTAATTCAAAAGCTTAATATGGACTTTCAATATAAAAATCATTTAATGTGAATAATACCAACAGCAACAATTGTCAAAACTATTTTATTTGGATTCTATGTGCTCAGACATATTTTTTAGATTTTTCTAGAATTTTTCTGAGTACATTTGCTATTTTATATTGCTTATTTGATTTCTCAGTATTTCTTAAATTAGAAAACTAATTATAAATATCAGAAATCCATTCGGGCCGAAACCCTAGCCTTCGGCCCATTTTCTCTCGCTTCGCCTAGCTCGGTGCAGCCCATTCCCGCATGCGTATCCACACCGTCAGGACCTCTCTAAGAGATCCGCACCGTTCCAGACCTCTCCTAAGAGATCTACACCGTCAACGACCTCCCTCAATGAATCCGGGACGTCTAGGACCTCCCCCATAAGATCCAATCCATTCAGGACCTCCCCCATGAGATCTAAGCCATCCAAGACCACCCCTGTAAGATCTGTGCCGTCCACGACCACCCACAATAGATCTTAGCCATTCATGACCACCCCTAGGGGATCTACGCTGTTCAGGACCACCCCACCGTCTTCGTCCCCGCGCCGCTTCTTCCTCGCGAAGCCGTGCACCTCGTCCGCCATTATCGCATCTCCGACCTTCGTTCGACAACAGCGCAAACGGCCCTGATTCTTCGCGTGGACCCTGGATTCTAGAAGCCTTATCTCTCCCGAACCCATTTCGTTTGATTACAAATCCCGGATTCGTCTCCATCTCCTATTTCCTCGCGCATTCGTTTCGGACTCCATTGAGCCCCGCCGCCTACGCCACCTCGTGCACGCCCTTGGCCTATAAAAAGGACCATCGGGATTGCCAGAGCACCCCCACCAAAAGCCCTCAAGTCGCCACACCTCTCGAGCTCCAGCGCCGCCACAATCTTAGTTTTAGGTTTTCGCCGCCGCCGCTATTTTCTTCGATTCTGCCGCCATCGATGTCGCCTAGCCGTCGTGGTTTGCGCCATCGTCATCACCATCGCCAGAGCTTCCTTAGGGACCCTTTCACGTCGCCGGAGCACCAACGGAGGCCCTATCCGACAACAACCGAGACCTTCCACCGCTTCGACCTCGCCGCCGGCCACCACCGTCGTCCTCTCACGCCAGTGAGTACATCCCTAGGTTCACAACAACCGGGCTACCTCCAGTACCACTCATCCTCGCCGGAGTGCGGTCGTTCACCGTTTTCGTACGAACCCAAGCCTCACCGGCGTCCAGTTGACGTGTCGTGCCATGTGTCTGTCCATGTCAGCGTCCATCTCAGCTGTTGTGCGTGCGTGTCAGTCCATGTATACGCCAGATTAGCGCCACATAGGCCCGAGCCTAGATCCAATCTTACGTGAACTTAGTCCCCGTGAACCAAGCCACTAACGTGTGGGCCCCACACATCAGAATTTCCTTTTTATTTATCTTATTCCGAAAATTTTATGCTGTTGTCATCATTGCGGAATAATCCTATTTTTCTTCAGAGAAATAATTCGAAATTCTGATAAATCCTAATTTAGGGTTTTCTTTGGATTTCAAACTTCCAAAGCCCATATCGTTTGCATCCAAACTCCGATTGAGCCCATTCAAATTTCTAAATTCATCTAAATTTGAGGTCTATTTATCTGAGATTTTTATTTAATTTTTAGAGTTTGTTTTACCTCTGTTATTTATTTATTTTGGTTGTTTGCTTCGTTTGCGAGTAGACGTCGATACTTCGAGGAACTTTGAAGGAGAAGAAGCACCTCAAGACCAAGACCAGTACCTAGACCTTTTCCAAGGCAACTTATACCTTTGATCATATTGAACCTAGTTTTCAAAATTACTTTGATTCAACTTATTGCATTTACTTTAAGTATGTAATTGAATGCTTTTGGGTATAGCTATTGTCCAATCTGTTACATCCACCTTGGCTAATTGATATGTCATAATCTTTTGTCACCTTAGATTGGTTCATATTTAGTTGGTGCTATGGTATTACCAACGTGGGTTAGTTAGTACGAGTAGATTGCTTAGCCATGCCACGAGTCATCATCTCATGTGAGTTGCAATTATAAACTTCACTAAGTGACTATAGAACTATGTGATAAAACTGTGTGTACTGTGTGCTATTACTTTGTGGATGGCATATGTTGCACTTAACCAACAGGGTGGGAAAGGATTTAGACTGAGGCAAGTGATGGATACTGTATGATATGGTGGAAGCTATGTGCATGGGATTTAATCTGTGTGACATAGTTAGATTTTGTATGTCTTGCCTTGGTCAATTAAGGAGTTAAATTTGTGCGCCATTGAACTGAGCCTTACTGTACGACCACATGCCTGATGGGATGGGACTAACTTAGTAAGTTATGGATTCTTGGCATTGACCATTCAGATTGTAGGTTAGACTCTGTGTAAGGGGGGAGGTGTGTACCGCTCTGGTAGGGTGCACATTGCGGGACGATTCGTCGCATCCCTGTCCAACGGTGTGTGTTATGCAAAGGCACTATGTTAGGATTGGCATAGCGATTAAGCACACCGGGAGTGTCAATGTTGAGATGAAGTTTCTGAAACGTTTTGTTGAGATGAAGCACACCGGGAGTGTCGTGTGGGTAAAGTGTACAACCTCATCAGAGTGTAAATTAATCTATTCGAATAGCCATGTCTGCGGTCATGGACATGCTCGGGGATTTCACAGGAGGGGTAGTTTTCATAAAATATTTGAATTATGCTTTCAATCTATTATTGTATTCCATCGCAAATATTGCATTTCTGCAAAAGAACCACGGAAGTTATATTTTGGAATAAGCCTGCATCTATAAACTGCATTCTGTGGTATGACTTGCGAGTACGGTTGTGTACTCACACTTGTTGTAAAACTTGCGCCCAAACCTACAGAACCAGAGGAGTCTTCACCTGCCTTCGAGGAGGAGTTTAATGAAGGTTATAAATTTCATGGTATTTGGAGAACTTTTGCTGTGGAGTTTTATTTGGAGTTCTTGTTCTTATTTGGTTATCGCCTTTTAGCGTTAGGTTAGAAGGAATTATTGAGTACGTGAGTGAATCCTCTCTGACAAGAAAGTGATCTACTGACAAGGCAAGCGGTTTGATCATGTTAATCCTGTATTTTTAAGTAATTATGTTGTTTACAAATTCTATGTATGCATTGCTAGTTTGTGTTAAACTATTGTCGTTAGTTGACCTAGTAGATGCATTTCCTTAAGCAAATGATCATCCTTTACTACCATGAGCCTAGGTTATTGCTGTGATTAGAGATCGTTGGATGAACTCTTGTCACTTAGTAGTTGTGAATTAATTGCTTAGCCATGCTTAGCTTCCGGTAGAAATGGGAGGTTATCGACTTGTCGATAACCTTGATCATATAAAACTTATTATCACTTATGATTTCAGCCTTGTGCCATGTTTACTTTTGAAAACTAAAAACTGAAATAAAATGATTTAGACTTGGGCACAATGGTATGTTGGTGTGCTTTTGGGTGTGACTGGAATGGTGCCCAAGTCAATTAAGGACCGAACTTCTTGTGAGTACACATTATCCAGCATTTTGTGCGTGCTAACCACACTAGAGGGTATGGGACCTCTCTTGAATTAGTACTTTGGGAGGTATTAATTAATGAGTCATTGGTTGTAGTTTATAGAAAAAGGATCACAAGGGCGTGGTGGGGTGGTTCCTTTCTAGGTCCTCCACCCGATCGGGTCTTGTAATGTCCGGCTAGCGTTACCCTAAATGGCTAATGACTCCCGGCTTTGCTTGACTACACCACAACGTGTGGTCCTAGTGGCCCATTTCGCCGGCTGGTCACTAAGGGTTAACCCCATACGTGCGACTCTTAATTAACGCATTCCATTGGAAGCGTCTCGTAGGACTTAGCCGTGCTTGGCATACCAAGCGAAGTGTGCTTAATAGCTTGGCAAAAGGCGATGCAAGTGTGGGTACATTGGTACACCCCGCAGAGGTTAAAACTATTCGAATAGCCTCGTCCTAGGTTATGGACACGCTTGGGTAAGCTTTTCAAGAGTTAGACTACAACATTTTAATTAAAACTTGATGGGTGGTGCGAATCGGGATTCGTGCTATGTGTGGTGGCTATTGGGTTAGTCACCAATAGGTGGTTACTCTTGTACTTATTGTATCTCGTGTTATTTCATTCAATAAAACTGATTGCAAACTTGCTTTTGAAATGTACTACATTATTACAAATAAAGTTGGCTTTGTGCAAAATGAGACATACAACCCCACTTAAATAAGTTTGCATGTAGCATATTGATAGGTCCGCTATTCCACACGTCGTCTTTGAGTACATTTTGTACTCATTTGCTTTGCTTATTTGTTGCAGAGGAAGAAGTTGATCCCCAAGGGATCGACTTTTGTGATAATTGCTGCGGTATGGACGACTAGCTTGGCGGCCCGGTCGGTTGCCTTGTGGGTTATGGCTAACCGGTTGGATTTTGTTTATAGACATCTTGTGGCACTTTTGCTTCCGCTGTTAATGTTACTTTGATGTCGTTTGGCCGGTCGGCCTTCTTGTGTAATAACTCTATTATGTATGTCTTTTGTTAGGATTAATGTTATGTGATGTATGGAATTGATGCGTGATTTTGTAGCAGGTGTGTATGCATTTCTGGGAAGTATACATGTCTCGGGGCTTGGTTTATTTGATTTGTGACGCTAGAGTCAATGGAAGGCTAAGCATTACAAGCCAAATAAATCGGGGTCCTCACAGATACCACCTCTGTCGGGACCCAAAAATGTAATTCTGGACCCTCTGTGTATAATGCACTAGTCCAGGATCATGCTAGTGCACACAGCATCAACATAGTGAACATCGATCCACACAAGCGATTAATAGAGTAAACGATTGAATTGAATAACAAATAAGGGTTTTGACCTTATGGTCGAGTTTACAACTTATTGAGCCGCGCAGGGCTAACAGAGAATAAATAGCAGCGGAACAGAAATAACTCCAGCGAAAATCCCATCAATAACCATAGGCAACCAACTGGGATCCAGACCTTAACGAGCTGGTCATCATCTCTGTCCTTGCGCGCGTGAGCCATGGCAGTAAAGCCTACGGTGCCTTGTCACTTCATGTCCTTGTCGGCGGCTTTTTGCCACATTGCATTAAATGCTTATCAGCTTTGCCCCAAAGTCGTGCCCTAGCTGTTTCAATCACGTCAGCTTGTCCATGGCAAAGCCGTGAACCATGGAATGGTCCGAGCTCACCATTTGAGCTTGCACTTGGTCAAGCCCGTGCTCCCCTAGCTATCTAAGCACTCAACTCTCCTCCTCAGCTCCTTTTAGACACCTTTGTGCTCACCCGAGTTCCTTTCTGTGTTCTCCCAATCACAACTCCCGAGAGCACCCCCTCGCCATTGTCGGACCTTGGAGCTCCTCAAGGCCATCCGAGCTCTAGTGGTTCATTTGCATTTCTTGGCATGCCAACTTATCCATTTGGGCACTTTGAGCATTTCCCTAACTTATCTTGTTTGGCGTCCTCAGGGATTATCAAAGTGGGAACTTGTTCTTTGAGGCCGGATCTGCCTTCTTCCTCATCTCCGGCAAGCCTTTTGGTCGCTGGAGCTCCTTCGACGGTTTCCTTGTTTTCACCGTCCTCAGGTTAGTGCCCAAGTGTTTGAGGTTCTGTACTGATTAGACTACGTTAGTTTTTCTTTTTGTCGTTTTTGTACCTCCGGCGGTCATCTCCGACTAGCCACCGGTAGGAGGTGTTTCAGCCCTAGTATTTGGCACCTTTAGGTTCTCTTCGCTATTTAGAGTCCATCTGTGCCCTTGGTTCCCGCCGGCGTGGTCCCCTTCGCTGGCGGTGAGCTAAAACCCGAACTCGTGTTTTTGTCACACCTTCCTCGGACAAGTCCTATAGCCAATGATTAGCATTTATGTTATCCTAAAGCCTAATCTTTAGCGTTCAATACAGTTCCTATCGGCTAAACGTGCGTCCCGTTATGTTTCAGACCTCTTAGGTTAAATCGTGACGGTTAAAGACCTCCTTAGATCTAATCTGGGCCGTTGGATCACCCTCTGAGTTCCCACTCAGGACCTCCCTCCGAGGACCTCCCTCCCCGCATTGATCCTGGCCGTACATGACCTCCTTGGTGAAGTCCTAGCCGCCCAGGTGTCCCTCTGTTAACTTACCGCTTCAGACCTCCTTCGCTTGATCGTGACCGTTAAGACCTCCCTCGCGAAATCTTGGCCGTCAAGACCTCTTTGTTTGGACCTCAGTCTCTAGGACCTCCCCCTAACTCAGGTCCTAGACGCTTAAGACCTCCTGGTTTCTATCCCAGCCGTTTAGGAGCTCCCCGGTTTAGATCTGTGCCGTTGGGAGTTTTCTATGAAAACTCTAGGTCGCAGGACCTCTTCGGTTTTGAATCTCAGCCGTCAAACACCTCTTCTAGGGTAGATCTGGACCCTTAGATCCTTTTTGTAAAATCCTTAAGTGCAGGACCTCCTCCGAGGTCCTCTTTGCAAAAAGACCACCCCTGGTCTTTGTAAGGGAATCTCAAGCCACCCCGAGCAAATCTGGGCCGTTAAGACCTCCCCCCTGGGAGATCTTAGCCGTCGAGATCTTCCTCCGTGAAGACCTCTCCTCTCAGGACCTCCCCGATTAAATCTGGACCGTCCAAGACCTCCTCTGGTAGATCTTGGCCGTCCCAGACATCCTCCGTCATGTCCATAGCTTTAGGACCTCCTCTCAGTTCTGGACCGTTAGATTTAGATCTAACAGGCTAGACCTCCTCAGTAGATCTTAGCCGCTGAGACCTCCCTCCTTCAGATCTGACCGTTCAGGACCTCCCTAGCTCCAATCTGAGCCGTCCAGATCTCCTCCCGTCAAAACCCTGTCGCATAGGACCTCCCCGCGTAGATCTTAGCCATCCATGACCTCCTCGGTGATATCCCAACCGTTCAGGACCTTACCCGAGAGATCTTGACCGCCCAGGACCTCCCAGGTGTAAATCCCAACCGATCAGGACCACTCCGGGTAGATCTTGACCGTTCAGGACCTCCCAGGGGAGATCTGAGCCGTTAAGATCTCTTTTTGTTCAAACGTTGACCTTAAGACCTCCTCGTGGAGCTCTGGGCCGCCAGATCCTGATCTGACACTCACGACCTCCCTAGTGCGCAAGGAGATCCTTGCGCGTGCTGTGCATCCAGTGGTCGGGACCGTTGGATTCAATATCAACGGCCGGGACCTCCCTTGGGCGCGCTGCTTCGGTGCGCTGTGCGCCGGTGCTCTGGAGCCGTTGGATCTCACATCAACGGTTCCGACCTCCCCAGTTTTGTCAGCTCAGCCAGACCTCCCGAGAGCTCCAAATTTTCAAAGTGTTTAAACGTTCTAGTTTTCAAATGTGAATAACTATTTTGTTTTAACTCCTTTTTGAGAAATTCAAACTGTGCTAGCTCTGTGGTAAGATGAACTTTAAATTGAGTATGATTTTGAACTATTTTCTGTAGCAGCAAATAGTATAAACTAGGTTAACTTGTTTCAACCTAAAATGTGGTCTAAAATTCATTGAAATTTGTAAAATGCATAACTTATTCTCTGTAATTCCAAACTGAGCAAACTAAATTTTGTTAAAACCCACTAGGAATGTACTATAGGGTAGAATAGGTCTTAATATGATCTTGGCCACTAAAATAAATGATACCCTAGTTTTACAACTTAGAAAGATCATAACTAATTCATTTCAACTCCTAATGAAGTAAACTCAACTTTGCTGTTCTTAGGATGACCTTATATACCTACCATAAAATTTTCAGATTCCAGATCATTCTAGAAATTTTTGCCATAAACAGTAACCGAAATTAATTTAATTAGGATTTTCGAGGCTAAGAAAATTTGTTTAGTCATAACTTTTTCATACCTAATCCAAATGACTTGATTCTTGTTCCTAAATTTGTCTAAAATCTTAATCTTGCTGTCCCACCTGCCAGAGAAAGAGCTCAAGGAGGACTAGTCAAAAAGTATAATGTTCGGGTGGACTTGAGCTCGGTTCAGGAGATCTGGGTGGTTGGATTAGAAACGGAGGGTCACGATTTGAAGAGGTGCTCGGAGGTCCTAACTCACAAGGAGGTCTGAGACACAGATCAAAGGATGGACGGCTCACGATCACCAAGGTGCACAGGGGCGGTCGAGGAGTTCCGAAGGGGACGACCAAGGGTGGTCTTTGCAAGAACTCCACGGGAGGTCCGGGAGGGTGCTCTTCGCAAAAAGGACCCGAGGTGGTCGTGCGAGTGGGAGGTCTTAGCGCGTGGGAGGTCTTAGCGTTCCCAGGATCGTAGCGATAGGGCATAGATCCAACGGTTGACATCGCTTGCGCCAACTGGGCAGAGCCTGGGGTGTGCTAACAGGTAGGGTTCAACCAAGTCCAGAGGCTGAGCCTGAGTCTGACCCGAGCCTAACCCCAGAGGTAGACTTAGGGTTTTCTTTTGAGCTGAAATCCTTGAAGAATTTTTAGGAGATAGCAAACTAATTCCAAAATTTATGAAATTTTTACAGTAGCTTGCTAACCTTGAGATGAACCTTGTGAAAAATTTCTAGAGGTTTTTATGCTGAGCATTTTTCCCAGAAATTTCCCAAGGTGCTGAGCTAGGGTTTTGACCAAGGGTCAAAATGGTTTGACGGCCTCTTAAAATGTTCAAACAATTTCTAAAAATTGTGAAATTTTTCAGAGGGCCACATACCATCCCAAGAACTTAGGAAAAGTATTTCCTGGAGATGATCAAAAGGTTTGACAAGAATGTTTTTGGAAGACAAGGTTTTCGATCAGAGTGACTTGTGACTTGTAATCCCATAATTCTTTTGCAAGAATTCTTTAGAAATACAAGAATTGCAAGATGTAAGAAATTTTTTTAATTTCTACTCATTTTCTTACATTTGAAACGCAAGCCAAAACTTGGGATGTTACAGTATCAAAGCCATACTGACTGTAGGTCATGACCTTAGTTAGATCAGCCGTCTTAGAATGTCCAAATTATCTTCTAAAGCAAAAATTAACTTGCAAGACCACAGACGGTTCTTTAATAGAACCGTCTGAGATACTATTACAGACGGTTCGTATCACGAACTGTCTGTGATAAGTACCTCATCACAGACGGTTGGTGATACGAGCCGTCTATGATATGTGATTCACAACGTGGGAGTTTGAAATTTTTGAACGAGTGCGCGGGAGTAGAAGGAATCCTTATATACAGCCGATCCTCCAGCCCCCCGTAGTCCTCCTCCTCCTCCTCTAGTCCCCGTCCTCCCCATGTCGGCGTTCTCCCTCTGCACTGGCCTCCTCCCCGAGCTGGTCCTCCCAGGCGTGCATTGCCATCTTCGGCCCCAACAAGCTCGAAGAAAAGAAGGTTAGTAATGAGTTTTGACTAATTAGATTAGTTGCGAGCTTTGCTTTTGCATAATGTTGTAACAATGGTGGCATGGTGCTTGCGTGTGTGCGTAGGAGAGTGAGATCCTCAAGTTCTTGGGGTTCATGTGGATGAGTCATCACAAACGATTTTTGAACCTTGTTCTTGCAAAAGCTTCTTGCCGCAATAATACAAAGGGAAACCCTAACCAAGAACCAAAAGTTGGATTCGGTGTGCAAGAAAGGGAAAAGCCCTAGTTGGTTTTAGAAAAAAATGAGGGTTTGACTCCAGAATCAAGTGACAAGAAAAGAACATAAGGAAAGGAAAAAAAAGACAAAAAAAGAGAAAAGAAAAACAATGTCCACCTTTCCGAAATTTGAAAATGCCATCAAACCTTCACAAAATCTAATGAAAATTGGTGGAGCCCTTCTTCATACATCCATAAGCTTCCACAAAATAATTCAGCAAGTTTAGCCCATGGGATAAAAAGATATAGCAGTTGGAAGTTTGAAAACGAGACAAATTTCGAGACACCTTCAGTAAAATAGGCATAACTTTTGCATACGATGTTGGAATTCGATGTTCTTGGATTCGTTTGAAAGCTAACAACGAGGTGCATCCGAAAAAAATGATCCTATATAAGCCATATAAAACCCCCAAAATTGGGCATCTTTGGCCCCGAACTCGCATCGCAATTTGTTTGGTTTCTGTTTTTTTGCGATTCTTTCGGTCTTTCCTTCAAAATTTGAGTTTGCCTCAACTGCAAAGTTGTAGATCTCACTGAAACCTTTCATATGAGCATATATAAATCATATAAAATTTGCTTTTTCATTTGTCGAGACTAGCTGTTGTTTCTGCTTAAACTAGCAGGCTGTTTACATTGCATGTTATTCCGTTTTTGTGCTCTACGTCTCGTGAACAATCTTGTACTCCTACAAAGAAGTTTGAATAGTTGGTTAGCATCTCTTATAGCATTTGTTGTGAGGTTTTCCATTGCTTAAATCAAGTCATATTAATCTTTGCATGTGTGTTCCTGCATTTCTCTTCATAGGGCTTTGATTAGCTATCTTTAATTAGCCTAGGATTAGTAACTTTGACTAATACTTTGAACAATTTTTCAACTTGCAATAACTGATTTGATTATTGCTGATCTGAAGGATCGGTTATGGCGACTAGAGGGGGGTGAACAAGCGAAAATTAAATTTCCCCACTCGAGTATTTCTTCTCTTGAACTTTTGTACTATGAGGAAGACACTAGGTTCAAGAACACCAAGAACACACCAAAACCAGAAAAATCAGAATAAGAATTTTAGAAACTTAGTTGCTAAGAAACCTCAAGAACTCAAGTTAAACTTAAACAAAATTGGTGAAACTTGAACCATAGCAAGATGAGGTCCTATGGGTTATGATTCCAAAAGGAATTGCAGAATAAAGCCTGAGAGAGACATTTCTTGCTTAAAGTCCACATTGCATCAAAACAGCAATTTTAGCAAATCTGGAATTTCAGAAACTTGCCTGCTAAGAAACCTCAAGAACTCAAGATCTACTCTACCACAATTAATGAAACTTGAGACATAGCCTGATGAGGTTCTTAGGGTTATGATTCCAAGAGGAATTGCAGAATAAAGCCCAAGAGAGACACCTATCTTGCTTCAAGATCACGTTGCATCAAAATCTGGAATTTCATAAACTTGCCCGCTAAGAAATGTCAAGAACTCAAGATCTACACAACCAAAATTGATGAAACTTGAACAATGGCTAGGAAATGATCTTCGGGCTATGATTACAAAAGGAATTGCAAAGATATGCCGAAAGTTTCAACCTTTCATACAAAAAGTTCAAGCTGCATCAAGAACAACAATTTTAGCTAAAGAACGTAGTTAATGCAAACACAACATGAGCAAGAATGAATTATAATGGATCATGTTGGGTTAGAACATGTTCTTGATGAACTCCTCAACCTCTTACATGTCCTAGATTCAATAGAACTACAATAAGTAGAAGGAGGGGAAGAGAAGCTCAAGGTACAACAAAGAAAAGCTAGAAATTGGAAGAAATAAAATAAATTTTAGAACATGTAAGAACCTGGAACTTTCATTGCTTCAAGTGGAACTTTCATTGCTTCAAAAGGAAGAATTAAAAAACCACACTTCATGGTAAGCAAAGCTCAAAGGAGCATAAATCCTTCTCCTAGACTTGGTGGTGGAGGCATACCTCTACCGCTCTATTTATAGCCCTATAGGAGCAACCTCAACCCTTGGATCACCTCAAGGGCTAAGATTAACTCTCTCTAGTCATTCATATCCACTTAGAGTTTAGCCAACTCTACCTCTTGCCTAGAATACCCCTCTAGACTAGCTACAATTACATCAATGCTCTTATGTTGATTTTGGTCAACATAAGCCATCTCGAGCTACCACGCTGCTCCACCTTGACGGTCTTCGCTCCTCGTTGACTTGTTACATCCCCGCCTTGTCACTAGAGCTCCGAACACCCTCGGAACACCTCGCCGTCACTTGGATGCTGCCAAGTCACCCTGAGTCACCGCACGGGCTCGTATCGCGCCATTTTCATGAAGACTCCATCTCTATGACCGGACTTGATCCCCAATGATGTTCTCGACACCAAGCTCTCCATGCTTGTTCCCGATCCCACGTCGATGATCATCCAAGCCATCAAGTTAATCTGCAGTAAACAAAGACAAAGAAATCATTTCCTTAGCACAAGCGCTGTGCACTTGACCATCATTAGTGAAAACATACATCATAACATCCCATGCAACCTAGGTGAAACTCAAAACTTGACTTCGTAAACTTTAACAACTATCGAACCTCCATCAATAAGTCCCAAATGCTGTCAAATATTCATCACAATATGGAGAGGGCCTCCACATGGTCTCTCAATCTCCCCCTTTACGAATATGTTGCAAAACCACATCAAAATGCAAATTGATGGTTTTAAAAGAAAAGAAGTTTGCGAAGAGACTAGTTTGGTTTAGAAATGAAGAAAGAAGATCATGACCAACTTGCCAAAATAGAAGGGAGCTCAACACTAGAAAAAAACTTTGCTCAAAAGTTCCAAAGACATTAAGCTCAAAAAAGATCAAATGAAGAAGATGATAAGCAAATGACATAAACTTCATTTGAAAATCATTTTGATGAACATTTAAGCTCAATTATGGTTGAGATTACCATTGATATGTGTGTTGGCCTGATCTTTCGAAAGGTACTGATAAGTCGATTGTGGAGAACACGACATTGATGATCCAAAGGCTCCGACCGAAACAGATCGAACCCCTCGCAATCACTACATCACTGCTCCGTTGGTTATCAACCATGCCGAACGCGATTGACCTCGCCAAGAAGGCTATCTCCTGCAAGCGAATCGAGAACACAAGCAAGAGAGTAGAAGATGCAATATGAAATTGTATTGCGAATATGAATGAATCTCACAAAGTTGGGGTTTCTCAAATCGAACAAGCGGCAAAACTGCTATGCAGAATAATCTAAAAGAAAACCCAAGCAAAACTAAAGGGCGACAGCTCCTATATGAGGAGGGCGACCAGGAGGTGGAACCCTAGGCCGATGTACTGTTCATGGTACTGTTCATGCATGAATAGTGCCCATGTAGTACATGCCTAGGGGGTGGCCAGTCAGCAGATGGGCCGGGTCATCCAACAGATGGGCTAAGTTGTCGGCCAATACATTACATAGCCTGTGGGCCAACAATTAGTGACGCAGCACCATGACATGTAGACATAGCACCATGGCATGTAGACGACGCTCGGCTCGTATGAGTAGACGTGCCTCAGTCCAACTGGTGAATATGGCAGTGTAGTAGGCGAAAGTCCTATCAGAGAGGATGTGATTCAAGTAGAGGATGCCGTGCAATGGTGGGTCGAAGCAATGGTTGTATTCTTAGGGTTGATGTCCTCATCATCCTCCTTTTCTTGAATTTGAGTCATCCTTGACTCAATCGTTGTCTCCAAATCATCATTTTCTTACAAAAGGTTAGTAACAGCCGACGGCATAGAGCTAGATATATCATCAAGTAAAAATTAAGCATGTTTGCATTTCAAAGCATCGCATGGCATATCATTATCAAAAAATTTAGCAAGATTAGGTTTGGTTGCAAGGATAACACAACCCTTTAATTTAATTCCCTCGGTCTTAGAAATATGTGCCAACTTCTCTTTTTTGGATGGGAAAATATTCTTCACTACTTGCTGATTTTCAGACTCATGTTCAAGTTCTTTTCTCTCATTTTCAGCTATCTTTTGTTCACATTTCACAATTTCAGCAGGTGTTAAAGGTAGCAAAGTTATTTTCATTCCTTTGTGCATAAGAGAGTACTTATTACTTCTACTATGATGAGTTGCATCGGTATCAAATTCCCATGGACGACCTAATAAAAGTGAATAGGTTTGCATAGGCACTACGTCGAAATCAGCAACATCACAATAGGAACCAATGAAAAAAATGCACTCTCGCAGATTGTGTTACCTTCACTTTACCGCTGTTGTTGAACCATTGAATGTGGTACGGGTCAGGATGCGCACGTGTGGTTAATCCAAGCTTCTTGACCAAACCTGTGTCCACCAAGTTATTATAGCTCCCACCATCAATTATGACATGAACACGGCAATCCCTGACGATGAGGAACATCTGAAATAAATTATGGCGTTGTAGCTTCTCCGCTTGCTCTCTTTGAGTGCTCAATACTCGCTGTACAATTAAGGTCCTATAATTCTTTGTAGCATCGGCACCTAAAATCTCCTCACCATCGCTATCTGTCTCATGATCATCTTCATTATGTGCAAGGTTAGCTGCAAGAGTATATTTATCCTCAACATCACTAGTACTTACATAACCACCGTCTTTTGTCGCAATGTATATTCGCTGACTTGGGCAATCTCTCATGATGTGGCCCATCCCTTTGCAATGGTGGCACACAATCCCCGTCGTACGACCCGTGGAAGCAACTGATGAAGAGCTCTGCGCTGGTACCTACACACTAGTAGATTTACTAGCCTCAGGTGCACGTGACGGTGGTGGCGGTGCTGCAGAACACGCCCTACTCACGGAGGGGCAGCAGATTGTGAGGACCCCGGTTTATTCGGCTTGTACTGTTTAACCATCCACTTGGTTCTAACGGTACAAATCAAATAAACCAAGCCTCGAGATATGTATACTTCCCAGAATTGCAGTATACACACCCCGTTACAAAATCATGCACCAATTCCATTCATACACATAGAGCCGAAGCAAAAGCAACAACTGAAAGACATAGATAATATAAAGAGAGTTATTACAAAAGAGAGGCCGACCGGCCAAATAACACATAAGTAACTAAATTAAACAGCGGAAGCAAAATGGCCATAAGATGGCAATAAACCAAAGCCAATCGGTGTGCCTTTACCCACAAGGCAACCAACCGGACCGCCAAGCTAATCGTCCCAAACAGCGCCGCAACACGACTCACAATAGTGAGGCCCTTGGGGCTCACCTTCTTCCTCTGCAATAATTAATATTAAGCAAGCGGATGAGTACAAAACTTGTTTTTGTACTCGCAAGACTGACGTGTGAGATAATGAACTATAATTAACTACATGCAAGCTTTATTTAGGTGGATGAGGCTCGGACTTATTTTCAACATAAAGCAAGTTTTCATTTGCAATAGGGTAATAGATTCAAAGCAAGTTTGCAATTAACTTTTATTGTTCAAATAAAGAGAGACAATTATAACAATAGATAGATGACAACACCAACCTAGAAGCGACTAACCCATAGTCACCACAACAATAGCATGAAGTGCCCCTTCATACCACGAGTCAAGTTTAAGTTTTTAAAAGGTTGTAGTCTAGTTCTTGTGGAAATAACCAAGCGTGTCCATAACCTAGGGCGAGGCTATTCGAATAGTTTTAACCTGCAGGGTGTACCAATGTACCCACACGATAGACCGCCTTTCCACCAGCCACGGTTAGCACACTTCCTTTGGTATGCAGGCATGGCTAAGTCTAACAAGACGCTTTCCAATGGACGATGCTAATTAAGAGCCGCAACCCACGGGAGAAAGACACATTAGACAGCCTAACCGGTCTGCTAATGCTCCCCTCCAACACCACAAACACACACACAGGAACACACCCACCAACCAGCTCATAATTAACACCTCCCAAAGTACTTAGTCAAGAGAGGTTCCATATCCCCCTCGTGTGGTTAGCACGCAATAATTGCTTGGATCAATGGCACAAGTAACTCGGTCCTTAGGGACTTAGGCACCATTCCACTCACACCCAACAGATCACACCAACATACCATTGTGCCCAAGCCAAGATATAATTTTTGTTTTCAGTTCTTGATTTGCAAATTGGTAAAACACAAGGGTTGGACATAATGGAATAATAATAGTATTTGTGTGATCAAGATCACCGACTAAGTCGATGATCGCCCAATACTACCGATACTAGGCATGGCTAAGCAATATTTATTCGAAAATCTACTAAGTGACAAGAGCTCATCCAACGAATTCTAATCACAGCAAATAACCTAGGCTCAGGTAGTAGAGGATAATCATTTACCTACAGATTATGCAACTAGAGGATTAACTAATCAATTTAACAACAAATTAGCAATGCATACATAGAAGTTAAACAAAATATTAGACTTTAAAAGTAATGGGATCAATGGGAAATGATCAAACTGCTTGCCTTCTTGCTGTTGCTCAAATTGTTGCGGAGGGTCGTTCTCGGGGTTACCGCAAATATCGAATCCTAAGCGAAAGAGCGAAAACAACCAATAAGACGAGCAACACTTAAACAAAAGAGCAAGCAAAAATTATCCAAATGCGACGAAATTTATACATAAGGTAGAATACGATTATACCTAAACATAGGAACTGGAAAAACCTAATTTGGATTTGTGGTGCAAAAGATATTCTCTAAAAACCTATTTTCGGCCATAATTAGCACTGTAGCAAAAACATTTTCTAGAAAGATTTGGAAGCTGAAATTTTTATGGTAGCTACCTACTGGTATAGTGATGAGCCATATAAAATTTCAGGTCATTTGGAGTTATATTGAAAGAGTTATGATTTGTCTAAATTGTTTAGGGTATTAAACAAAAATATGATCCTTATGATTTCTAAAAACAGTAAAATTTGTGAAACCAATTTTCCCAGCAAATACATTAGCAGTGGAAGCTAATCCAATTGGATTAATACAAAAAGGATCTATAGATTAAAAGTTATGCATTTTACAAGTTTGCTAAATTTCTGAAAAACAGTATTAAGTTCACTTGTTTACTATTTTTGAAAATGGTTTTCCAGATTTGATCATGGTCTATAATTATTTTTCTAATTAAGTTCGAGGTATAAGGAAGCTAAAAAAATTGGAATCATCTAATTTGGATCTATCTACACAAACTTATGCAATTTACAAAGTATTCAATTTCTAAATTAACAGTTTCAAGTATATCTCTAAGCCAATTTTGAAACCCTATTTCCGTGGTTGAACTAAACTTCTAACCATTTTTACACTAAAGTTCAGTTCATAATAAAGCTAACAAAATTTGAAACACCTAAAATGGATTTTATATGAATTAGTTATGAATTTTTAAAGTACCTTAACCATTTCAGTTTGAACTTCACCTATTCTGGAATCCATTTGAACTAGAGATGACGTGGATGCATACGAGCCGTTGATTCGAATCGGACGGCTCGAGCGTCGGGGTTCAAACTGCGTCGCGCGCAGGAGGCAAGGGCGACCGCTCATCTCGAGACGGACGACCGCGAGAGAGCCACGTCGCGCGGCGTTGATGGAGTTCGTCCGACAACGGGCCGTCGTCGACAACGAGTTTGCCGCGCGCACGCGGCTGGGCCCAGCGATGCGGTGGCGCCAAAATGGAACCCTAATACTAATGCGCACTCAAAGGAACTGACGGCGAGGTCGGAGATGGTCCGACGCGGTGGCACGACGGAGCGGGGCGGAGAAGGGAGTACGGACAAAACGGCAAGCGCGTTTCGACCCAAGCCTTGCCCAAACAACCCGCGCACTAGCTACTGGGAGGCGCTAGGGACTCACCGCGATGAACCGGAGGCAGGAAGATTGCTGGAGGTGGGCCGGAGGCGGAAGACAGCGGCGGCGGTAATGGCGTCACCGAGGAGGGACCAGCCTGGGCAAAATTAGTACAACCGCGTCATCAACATGGCTCTCTACTAGCCCAAGGATGCTCCCCAAGCAAGGAATTGGAAGAAGGAGGTGCTTACCGGAGGTAGGGAAGAAAGGGGCGTCCTCCGACCGACAAGAGAAGAATCCAAAATCAAGGGATCCCTGCAGATGCAAACCCGAAACGCGTTAGGGGTGAGCATCAAGATGCCGAGAGGGTCCAGCCGAAGCAAAGATATGAGCAAGGGGACCACTGGAGTGCCGGGGCGACGAAGAAGCTTCCTCGGCCGAAAATGGTGATTTGGGGGTTTTTGAGGTTTGGGGCTCAAACAACCGAGAGGAAGCCAAGGGAAGCTAGAGCGTCTTTGGAAAAAAGAAAAGGGCGAGTCGTGGCCTACTTATCGCCCGAGCGCAACGGTGGGCGAGGACGAGCGACAAGGGTGGATGGGCGGGGAGCCGCCAGGGCGAAGGAGAAGGTGGGAGCAGGTGTGCTTGCGACTTTGAGGGCGGCCACTGACGCGCAATAAATGCTAGAAGTCGTTGCGAGGTGACAGGGCCTCTCCCCCCGTGCCTGGTGCACGCCATGTCCCGCTGGCGCTCGTGCGCGGGACAGAGCCGACGAAGAAGACGATGACCAGGCGAGCGGGACCACCGGTCAGAGAGAAAGAAAGGAAGGAAGTGGTTTGGAACGGTTGGATGGATTTGGGCGGCCGAGATTGAAAGCACCTCGACGGTCCGATGGAGCAAGGGCGGTCAAGATTGAACCGGTAGTTTTCGAGTCTCCAGCGCTCCAGTCGCTCGCGGCCACCCGATCGAGATCCGAGGGTCCATGGCGACAGGGCAACCGGGCAGTCCGAATGCTCCAACAATCTGGGCCGTCGATTTCCAAACGGACGGCTCGCGATGCGCTCATGTGGTGCGGCTCAGCCCGGTGCAGCTAGGTGGCTCGACCGAGTCGAGTCGGGTTGGGTCGGTCGGAGGAACGATGTCAGTCCGAGTTTGAATTTAAGAACTGAGATTTTTGGGGATTTAATTGAGGTATCAAATCAACTCCAAAAATTATGAAATTTTAACTGGAGCTTCCTGACCTTAGGGTTAACCTTCCATAAAATTTTCAGAGGTTTTTGTGCACTGAAATTTTCTCAAGAAATTCCAGAAGGTGATTTCAGAGGTTTGACCAAGGTTTGACTTGCCTCTAAAATATTTCAAATAATTTCCAAAAATTATGAAATAATTAAGAGGTGCTACCAAGCCACCCTAGAACCCAGGAAAAATTATTACCAAGGGTTTGACATAAGATTTCACTCAGAAGGTTTTGACTTGAGATAAATGAGGATTTTGATTTTGAATTTCCCAACATTCCTTTACAAGAATTTCAGAAAAGTTCAAAAGCACAAGGATGTAAGAAAAGTTTTAATTTGCCCTCAATTTCTTACATTTGAAACACAAGTCAAAATGGGGATGTTACACAGATCGAGAAGCAGGAGGTGGGGCTGTGTCGGCTTGCTCCGGCATCAATCTCGATGTAGACGTACTTCCAAAGTTGCTCCTAGTCCTTTGTTGTCTTCCTTGCAATTCCTTTTCTGCCAAAGAAGCAAAGCTGGAACAACCTATTGATATCATTATACTCTTTGTAATCTACTATGTCCTGAATTTCACGCCTTAAGCCTCCATAAAAATGAGCCATCTTATCCTCCCCATCCTCAACAATATTACAATGCAGCATACCTATTTGTAGTTCTTGATAATATTCCTCGACAGATTTATTACCTTGGTCTAAGCATTGTAATTTCTTACGCATATCACGTTTAAAAGCAGGAGGAACAAATCTAGCACACATAACTACCTTCAATCTATCCCATGTATAAGGTGTTAAGCCAGAATTAACTACTTGATTCCACCAAATGATAGCAAAGTCTTTAAATTCACTAGTAGCTTGTCTGACTCTATGCAATTCAGGAACTAGATGGGCATTAAATTTTTGTTAAACTGTCATCTCCCAATCTAGATACATTTCAGCATCATAAACACCTGCAAAAGATGGTATGGTAAATTTAACTTTAGCAAATGGGTCATCATTAACACGAGCATTGTAGTGCTGAAAATTATACCGTAACAGTTGTGATGTAGATGGTGTCGTTGACGGGCATCTTGGGCAGCAAGAGCAGCGCCGGTGTCACGGTATTGATTTTCATTATCATATCCCTCCTCAAGATCCTGGGCTGCATCGTGATCATACTCGCGTCCATTGTGAGGTGGCCAATTCAACATTCTTTCAAGGCGTGTGGTGAGCGCTACAATACTATCATTAATTGAGCGCTGCAATGTAGTCGTAGTAGCTTGAAGCTTTCTGTCGATGTCCTCATTAATGGTAGTATGTTGTTCATCCAATAGCGTTATGAGTTCTCCCTTTAACACACACTCTTTCTCCATAGACGAGTCACCTGTGATGGTTAGTAGAAAACAAAAGATAACACAAAGGTATTATCCCTATCAATTACTAGGTGATGGTAGGTGTAATCACACACTTTCAATCGTCTTACCACACACTTACAAGTGTTCTTACCAAAGCACGCGGTAGGTGGTATAGCCGGTGGCTGGTTCGTGATACCGAGTTGAGCGTGGGTACGATTGCAAGAGGGGACCTGTTCTGATCAAGAGTATGTGGAGCTCGGAAGGCACAATATGGTAGCAAAAGGATTAGCAATAATCAAATCAATAAATGTAAGTTGAAAGATTGTTCAAAATACTCATCAAAAGTTGCTGATCCTAGCCTAATCACAGCTAGCTAATCAAAATCCTATGCAGAGAAGTGTATGTACGCACACGCAACGATCAATGTAACTTGATGTAAGCAAAGGAGAACCTCACAACAAGTGCTAGGAGAGACGCTAGCCAACTACTCAAACTTATTTCTAAAGGCACAAGATTATTTGTGCGATGTAGAGCACAAAACAACAATATCGGTACAAACGCGAATAGCCCTCTAGATTAAGCAGATACAACAGCTAGTCTCAAACGATGAAAACGCAAAGTTTTATATGGCTTATATATACTTGTTTGAAAGGTTTCAATGAGGTCTACAACTTTCTCAACTGGAAGAACCCCAAATTTCGAAGGGAGTACTGAAGGAATCGCCAAAAATAGAAAATAAAAAACTTGCGACGCGATTTCTGAGCTAAGGATGGCCGATTTGGGGGGTCTTGGAAGGATACTAGTGCAAGTGGGTCATTTTTTCGGATGTGCCTCGTCGTTAGCTTCGAAACAAGCACAAGAACGTTGAATTCCGAGTCTGTATGCAAAAGTTATACCCGTTTTACTGAAGGTGTGTCGGACACGGACTCGAATTCGTTTCGGTCTCAAATTCAAACTACTATATCTTTTGATCCGTGGGCCAAACGTGCCCGAATGTTTTGTGGGATCTTGTGGCTATATCAGGAAGGGCTCCACCAATTTTCACTGGTTTTCACGAAAGTTTGATGCCCCTTTCAATTTTCGGAACAGGATAGACTCTCTTTTGCTGTTTTTTCTCTCTTTTTTTTCTTCTTCTCTGAATTTTTTTCCTCTCTTTTTTTTGCTCTCTGGGGGAGCCTGAAATCTGCTTCTCTCTATTTCTTTCTCTTTTTTTTTTCTTTTCCTCAAAACCGAAATCAATCTCTGTTTCTTCTTCTGCAAACCAAAACCAAAACCAATCTAGGGTTTCCTTCCTTCTCTTGGTTGCCATGGCAGACAGGCTATGGCGGCAGCAAGAGGCGCTGTCTTGCCGTGACAAGGGGATGGTGGATGTGGCCTAGAGGCAGCAGCGACTGTGATCTGGGGAGGAGGCATCAGGAGATGGATGGCCGCGGCAAGAAGTAACGCGGTAAGGGGGTTTTGGGTGGTCGCGGCCGCAGCAAGGATCTGGTGGTGGCTCGGCAAGGAACTGGTGGTGGCGCAGTAGCGATGGGGGTGATCTGTGGAGGGTTGGTGGCTACCGCGGCTATGATTGGTGGACGCAGCAGGGGAGAGTGGTTGCCGCGGTAAAGATTGGGGGCACGATAGGGAAGGTGGTGGTGGGGCAGGGAAGAATTAAACACAAGATGTGAAATAAACAAAGATGAAGCTATGCAACGAACATGAGATGCAACTAGACAATGACGAACTAGACTCTAACTAAACTAGAAATCATCAACTAACACGACGATGCAACAAGCAAAATACCGAAATAAAAATTGCAATGGCACAAGGGGTAATGGAACAGTAGAAGACACGACGAACAAATTATTTTTGTGAGGATAATTTTTTGGATTTTTAGGACGATGAACATAACCTAATCTAAAAGGGACGAATTACCTAATGGGCAACCTTTACTCTGATACCACCTGATGTGTGTGTTGGCCCAATCTTCCGAAAGGTACTGATAAGTCGATTGTGGAGAACACGACGTTGATGATCCAAAGGCTCTGGCGAAACAGATCGAACCACTCGCAATCACTATACCACTCCTTCGTTGGTTATCAACCGTGCGAACGCGGTTGACCTCGCCAAGAAGGCTATCTCCTGCAAGCGAATCGAGAACACAAGCAAGAGAGTAGAAGATGCAATCTGAAATTGTATTGCGAATATGAATGAAGCTCACAAAGTTGGGGTTTCTCAAACCGAACAAGCGGCGAAACTGCTATGCAGAATAATCTAAAAGAAAAACTCAAGCAAAACTAGAGGGTGACGGCTCCTATATGAGGAGGGCGGCCAGGAGGTGGAACCTGTTGGAGATATCCATGATTTAGATACCGCGAGGGGCGCTGCCCCTTCGAACCCCGCGGGGGGAAACCCCCTCGACCCCCTTATCCGGTAGATTGCGATTCTATGCATAACTTGTTTTTGCAGGATGTATGTGACCAGTATGGCCTAATGTGTATGTGATGCATGTTTGTAATATTTGCATGACCTGCGTGTCGTGGGTACGGCAACACGGCTGGAGCCATTGTGTTGTCAAAGTATTGTATTAACGGCCTGCGTGCCGACTTGTGATGATTCCTAGTATCCATGTATTTTATTACTAGCTGTTATGAGTAATAGCTTATAGTAGTACTCGGAGGACACATCACTTGGAGGGATGGCACACATGAACCATGGAGATGGAGATCATCATGGTGGACTGATTCTATGGCGATGGAGATCACCATGAGAAAATGGGCCATCTTGAGTCACAAGCGTGTGAATGTTATTCCTATTGTTTTACTCCTATGCATGTTTGAATGGTAGAAGTATAGTGATCCCTCACAAAATGTTAAGTTAAACATATGCCCTCCCAATTAAACTTTGCACCATCCCATGTCTTGTAAATTGATGGTGGGTCTATAAAATTAGGGCACCATCAACTTTCCTTGACTAGATGGGTTTTGTATCGGATACTTACATGCATAAGGATTGGTGAACTTAACAAGGTTATCATAAAGGTTATGGGCCTTGGGGCATAAAGGTTGGCGCGGGGCATAGAGATGTCACCCAACAACAAGAGTCATATAGAGATATGATTAGCAAGGTGTTGCTTATCGAATTACCTTGTCTCCTAGCGGTGATGCAAAAGCTCACTAGTAGACTCGTTAATTGCGGATCTTGAATCGCTAAGAATCAACAGAGGATGTTGATTTTAGTGGGAGTACATTCTATTAAATTTGTTTAATACTGATTTACTCTATCATGGTTTTATTTGTCTTAGTATTTTGCATTTCCTATTGTAGATCAATGGCATCTAGCAACCACGCACACCCTTTTGCTTTGCGATCGATTCTTGAGAAAGAGAAATTAAATGGAACAAACTATTGGATTTGGTCCGTAACACGAGAATTGTTCTCGAGGCGGATAAAAGGAAAACGTTCGACACCCCAATCCCGAAGAACACGCTAACAATGCGTCTCTGCTTTGTTAAAAATGCCTACAAGAAAGCATGTGATGACTCTCTTGAGATTAGTGTCTTATGCTTGCATGCATGGAACCCGACCTTCAAAAGCGGTTTGAGGATCAAGAAGCGTATGATATGATCATAGCGCTTAAGGACATGTTCCGCACATGTGCCGGGGTGAACGGTTCAATGTCTCTAAGGCTTTTCGCAATGCAAGTTAATGAAGGTGCACCGTAGGCCCACATGTGATCAAAATGGTTGGTTACTGATCGGACTTTGGATAAACTTGGTTTTCCAATTGGCCAAGAGTTGGCAATCGATTTCATTTTAGCGTCTCTTCCACCTAGCTATGGGCATTTCATTTGAACTACCATATGCATGGGGCGATAAGGGCCTTAATGAGCTTTGTGGGATGCTCAAAACACAGAGAGTGACATTAAGAAGTGTGGGGTCTAGCCATGTGATGGTGTGCGAGAACAAGTCTAGCTTCAAGAAAAAGGGTAAGAAGCCATGGCCAAAGAATAAGGGCAAGGTTAAAGATATGATCTCAAGCCAACGCCTAAGCCTAATCTTTGGACTCGAGCCGAGACAGTATGCTTCTATTGTAAAGAAGCGCTTTGGAAGAGAAAGCGCAAGAAGTACATGGATTCCGATGAATGCAAGAAGAAGGCCGAAGTAAGACTTCCACCCATGGTACACTTGTCATAAATGTTTTAGACATTTTCTCGCATGATTCTCCTATTAACTCTTGGGTATTTGATACGGATCAGTTGCTCACATTTGCAACTCGATGCGAGGGCTAATAAGAAGTAGAGGAGTCGCAAGAGGTGAAGTTGATTTTCGCGTCGGGAATAAAGCAAGGGTTGCTGCGTTGACCGTCGGCACCATGCAACTTCACTTCCTTCAAGATTTATTCGAATTGAATAATTGTTATTATGTTCCTAGTATGAGTCGAAACATTTTATCCCCTCATGTTTGATGAGAGATGGTTATTCATTTGCAAGTAAAGACAATGGTTGTTTGATCTCTAAAAATGGAATGTTTATGGCTTTAGCCCATTGTGAATGGGTTATTTATTTTAAATCTTGATGATCGCCTATCTTTAACATAAATGCTAAAAGACTTCGACCTAATGATTTGAATCCCACCTATGTTTGGCATTGTCGTTTGGGTCACATAAGTGAAAAGCGCATGAAGAAGCTCCATGTCGATGGTCTTCTAACTTCGTTTGATTTTGAATCATACGAGACATGTGAAGCTTGTTTGCTTGGTAAGATGACCAAATCACCTTTCAAAGGTTCTTTTGAGAGGGCGTCGACTTGTTGGAAATCATACATACCGATGTATGTGGACCAATGAGCACGATCGCTAGAGGTGGATTTCATTACTTCATAACTTTCATCGATGATTTTAGTAGATATGGTTATGTCTACTTAATGAAGCATAAGTCCGAAACTTTTGAAAAGTTCAAAGAGTTCCGAATGAGGTTGAAAATCAACGTGCCAAGAAAATTAAGGCTCTGCGATCGATCGTGGTGGCGAGTATTTGAGTCATGAATTTAGCAATCATCCAAGAGTTGCGGAATTGTTCCACAGCTAACACCGCCGAACGCCTCAAAGAAACGGGGTATCCGAGCGCGAATCGGACCTTGTTGGACATGGTTCGATCGATGATGAGCCGATCAGATTTACCATTATCCTTTTGGGGTTACGCCTAGAAACGGCAGCTTTCACACTTAATAGGTACCGTCTAAATCCGTAGTTAAGACACCATATGAGATATGGTAGGAAGAGTCACGTTTGTCTTTTCTAAAGATTTGGGGATGTGAGGCGTTTGTCAGCGACTACTGATCGGACAAGCTCACACCCAAGTCGGATAAATGCATTTTCGTGGGATATCCGAAGGAAACCTTTGGATATTACTTCTACAACCGACTAGAGGGCAAAGTGTTTGTCGCTCGAAGTGGTGTTTTCCTAGAGAAAGAGTTTCTCAACAGAGAGACAAGTGGAAGAACGGTGCAGCTTGAAGAGGTTCAAGATGAACCAATCGGGGAAGACTCGACGAATGATGCCCATGTGGCAGAACAAGTTGAGGAACCCATGGCAAAGGAAGCACCACCACCACGAAGGTCGGAAAGGCTCCGCAATGCGCGAGATATATTATTGTTAGACAATGATGAGCCTACGACCTATGCGGAAGCAATGATGGACCAGACTACGAGAAATGGCATAGTGCCATGAGATCCGAGATAGCATCCATGGGAGACAATCAAGTTTGGAATTTGGTTGACTCACTTTGATGGTGTTAAAACCATAGAGTGCAAATGGATCTATAAAAGGAAGATTGATATGGATGGAAATGTTCATATCCATAAAGCTCGACTTGTCGCAAAGGTTTTCGGCAAGTTCAAGGAGTTGACTACGATGAGACTTTCTCACCTGTAGCGATGCTTAAATCAATACGGATCATTCTAGCTATTGCTGCATATTTCGACTATGAGATATGGCAGATGGATGTCAAAACGGCTTTCCTTAATGGAAATTTAACCGAGGACGTGTATATGATACAGCCCGAGGTTTTGTTGATCAAACAATGCTAGAAAAGTATGCAAACTTCAAAAATCCATTTATGGATTGAAGCAAGCATCTCGGAGTTGGAACATTCGTTTTGATGAAGTGGTCAAAGGGTTTGACTTCATCAAAAACGAAGAAGAATCTTGTGTTTACAAGAAGACAAGTGGGAGCTCACTCGTATTTCTAATCTTATATGTAGATGACATATTACTGATTGGAAATGATATTCCTATGCTCGAGTCCGTTAAGACCTCATTGAAAAATAGTTTCTCAATGAAGGACTTAGGGAAGCGGCATATATTTTGGGTATTAAGATCTATAGAGATAGATCAAAAGGCTAATAGGATTAAGCCAGAGTACTTACATTGACAAAGTGTTGAAACGGTTCAACATGGAGGAGGCAAAGAAAGGGTTCTTGCCCATGTCTCATGGCATAAATCTTGGCAAGACTCAGTGTCCTTCGACAACTGATGAGCGAGATCGCATGAGTAAGATTCCATATGCTTGGCCATTGGATCTATCATGTATGCTATGATGTGTACTCGCCGGATGTTTCCTATGCTCTAAGTGTTACGAGCAGATACCAGGCTGATCCCGGTGAGAGTCACTGGACAGCGGTTAAAAACATCCTCAAGTATTTGAGAAGAACTAAGGATGTGTTCCTAGTCTACGGAGGTGAGGAAGAGCTCGTTGTAAATGGTTACACCGATGCAAGCTTCCAAACCGACAAAGATGATTACAAATCGCAATCGGGTTTTGTGTTCCTTTTGAGCGGTGGTGCGGTAAGTTGGAAGAGTTCCAAGCAGAGGCTGTTGTCGACTCTACAACGGAGGCCGAGTACATTGCGGCTTCAAGCAAAGCAAAGGAAGGTGTTTGGATAAGGAAGTTCATAAGCGAACTAGGTGTGGTTCCTAGTGCGTGCAGTCCTCTGGATCTTTACTGTGATAACAGTGGGGCCATTGCGCAAGCCAAGGAGCCGAGGAATCACCAAAAGAACAAACACATACTGCGGCGGTTTCATCTCATTCGAGAGATCCTTAATCGAGGAGATTTAAAGATATGCAAAATACACACGGATTTGAATATTTGAGATCCTTTGTGAAGCCTCTCCCTGACCTAAGCATGAGGCGCACACAAGAGCTATGGGTATTAGATATCTTCTAGATTGACTCTAGTGCAAGTGGGAGACTGTTGGAGATATGCTCTAGAGGCAATCATATTGATGATGATATTTCATTGTATCCATGATTTAATAAATGTTCCTTGAATATTGCCTTTGTGTTGATTAACAAGTATGTGACTTGTTTGTGAAACTCTTTACTTGTATGGTTATTCTAAAGTTGTCCCTAGTCGGAGTTCATGTGAGGACACACGTGAATGATGGATTAGCACATGTATCGGTTGATGACCATGTTTCACAGGTCATAGACATGGAGATGTCAAACCAATAATGTGGACACATGTTTAGAACATGGGGTTGGACCGACCCAACATGAGACATAGTAATTATTCTTATGGTTCTCTCTACACAATGTGTACGCCTTGTCCTTAGACCTGAGATTGTCGCATGTACTTGAGATGTGAATCGACCTACTTAGGGGCTATCAAACACTACTCCGTAACTGGGTAGTTATAAAGGTAGCTTTCGGGTTTGTCATGAAGCATGCTGCGAGGCATGGTCAGTCGAGATGGGATTTGCCCCTCTCTACCTGAGAGAGATATCTCTGGGCCCCTCGAGTGATCGGATCCAGAAATGCATGGCCATGCTACTTAAGGTTAAGAGTTAACCTAGTAAGGGATTCGGATCACGGGATCGAAAGAGTGGTCACTTGGAGCTCGACTGAATATCGTGAGGCAAAGGGATTGGCATGTGCATAACGTTGTGATGGTTCGTCCGATATGATCTTTACGTATGTTTAGGAGTTGGCACGTCTTGCTAGAGGCCGCTACCAACTATTGACCAAGTATGTGTACTCGCGTCATGTCTAAACATATGTGAACCATAGGTCACACACTTAAGAAGTGAAGCCTAATTCGGATTGGATCCGAATTAGATGGGCATTGAGTCCTAATGGGCCTCTATTCGTAGAAGCCCATTATAAGGACGTCTATAAAAGGAGGCGGCGCACGGTTAAGGGTTGAGTTTTTCGTGACATCCCCAAACCCCGGCGCCACCCTCCCACGCCCTAGTCGCTCGCGGATCTAGTAGTCCGCGCGGCGTCGCTTCCTCCCGCACGTGTGGATACCTTTGAAGGCGCCGCATCGTGGCGTTGGGACGAACCGCAAGAAAGGAGTCATGCGTGGGGCGCCACGACGAGGACGAGGAAGTAGTACGACTACTCGCCCGACGTCTTGCATCAACTTGGTACGACTACACGCCCGACGCGCTGCATCAACTTCCGCACCTGCGCGTCTAGTGGTAAGACCGTGATCTATAACTGCAGTGATCTTGGTTTACGGGTAGAATTTTTTAATTTGCGCTAGTGTAGCCTACCCGTTTCCCTACAGAACCCTAGGCTGAGGTACTGTTCACACATGAATAGTGCCCATGTGAACAGTATGGGCCTAGGGGTGGCCGGTCAGCAGATGGGCCAGATCGTCCAACAGATGGGCTAAGTTGTCGGCCAATACATTACATAGCCTGTGGGCCAACAATTGGTGACGTAGCACCATGACATGTACACGTAGCACCATGGCATGTAGACGATGCTCGGCTCGTATGAGTAGACGTGGCTTGGTCCAATTGGTGAATATGGCAGTGTAGTAGCCGAAAGTCCTATCGGAGAGGATGAGGTTGAAGTAGAGGATGCCGTGCAACGGTGAGTCGAAGAAGTGGTTGCATGCTTAGGGTTGATTTCCTCATCAAGCATTAAGTCAATTTTTTAATTTTTCATTTTCAACCTAATTAGCATGCATTTTGCCTACATTTCTATCCCCCTTTGTCAATTTAGTTATCAAGAGACTAGTTAATACCAATGAGCGCAAAAGAGAGCATGTATGCATGGGAATGCAAACCTAAAGAGCTTTGTATATTATTCAACATGAATATAAAGCTCAAAGTATTACACCAAGCCACCTCAATTTAGAACTTGTTAAACTAGTTCATGACCAAATATATAGCATAAAGCAAAGACTAGCTAGCAAGATAAGCAATTTACACAAATTAAAGCCAAGTTTTACATGATTACACAAGTAGCAAGTTCTTAGCATAATTTCAACTGAAAATACATAGCCATGTCCAAGATGCAAAGAAAAACCTAGAGTTCAACCTAGTCAACACTTTGGGCGTGCTACAAGTTCATGAAAGAACCTAAAGCTCATTTTATTTCATATTTTTGTTTGCAAGGTGGGATCAAGCCACATCTTTTGCAAGGTGGGATTGAACCACATCTTTTGTGATTTTTAACATTTTTCATTTTTTGGTGAGGTTGACCTCACATCTTTTCAATATTCATTTTTCAATATTTTTTTGGTGAGGTTGGCCTCACAATCTTTCAATATTCCTTTTCAATATTTTTTGGTGAGGTTGGCCTTACATCTTTTCGATATTCATTATTCATTTTTTGGTGAGGTTGATCTCACATCTTTTTCTATGAGTAAATTTACACATGGTTAAAACATGATTCAAAATAGCACAAGCCCAAGTTGCTCTAGGGACTCTAATAGAAATTCAAATTATCTAAATACATGGCATAAGTATTAAAAGTAAAAAAAACATGTCAAATCTATAAGTTTCATCAAGTTTTCAATAAAGCTCATGTTGATATTTAAATTTCAACAAGCATTGATAAGCTAAATGGCACATATCTAGGCATGAACAAGCTAGCAAAGTATTTCATTATCATAGCAAGGTGTGAATGATATGAAGCAAGATTTCAATGTGAATAATAGACAAAGCTCCTTATCATCTAAATGAGTATATCACATATGCCTAAATGATATGCATGATAAACAAAATAAAGATCCAAGCCCCCCTGAACAAGTGAATCAATTTCAGAGACATTTTGGTTTAGGTTGAGTTATGTCAAAATTGAGCGCAAGAAAAACTCAAATGAACTCGCCTAAACCGAAGCTATAAGTAAGAGAGAATAAGCTCAAAAACAAAAACAAAAGAAAGGGGGCAAACAAAAAGCATAGATAGATAGTGGGATTACTATGGTTCAGACTCACTCTCATCCACCCCATATGACTCTAGGACTAGCTGATCATCTAAACACAAGGGAGTAAACATGTTCCCTATCTACCCAGGGGGCCCAACACCTGCTAGACCTATAAGAAGTGAGTGAACTCAACCTAGTGAGAAGAGAGCAACTAATAAGCAGCAACCTAAAGCCACAAGATGAGAGGAAGAAGTCTAAACTGCCTAGTAGGCTCCCCCTTAAAGTAAGTCATAAGGACACACAACCCCAATCTCTCCCCACAAAGCCGTGAACCTCGTGCTATCTAAAGGCTTGGTGAAAATGTCAGCTATCTGGTGATCACTCTCAACAAACTGGACCACTATGTTACCCTTCTCCACATGGTTTCTAAGAAAATGATACCGAATATCTATGTGCTTGGTCCTAGAGTGTTGCACTGGGTTCATGGCAATTCTAATGGCAGAAGTGTTGTCACAGAAAAGTAGAACACTATCTAAGACTAACCCAAAGTCCCGCAATGTCAAAACCATCCAAAGCACCTGACTATAGCATCTAGTAGCTGCAACATACTCGGCCTCTGCAATGGACTGTGCAACACCTAACTGCTTCCTAGAAGACCATGAACGAGAGAAGTGCCAAGGAATTGGCAAGTGCCAGAAGTGCTCTTCCAATCTATCCTACAGCCAGAAAAGTCTGTGTTAGAGAAGGCTCTAAGGGAAAGACTGGAATCAGAAGAGTACCAGATACCATAGTCTACAGTAGCTTGAAGGTACCTGAAAATGTGCTTCACCGCCTAACGGTGAGATGCGCAAGGAGAGGCCTAAAATCGAGAGCGTGGACAAATAGCGAAATGTATGTTCGACCTCGAAGCCGTGAGGTATAGGAGGGAGCCAATCATACTGCGGTACTCCTTCTAATCTATGGGATCGCTACCCTCATCAGGATCAAGTGTGGTCGTGGTTGCCATCAGAGTTAACACCAGCTTGCCATCAGGCATGTCAAAGCATCTCAGGAGGTCTCATGTGTACTTGCCCTGATGCAAGAAGGTACCCTCCTGAGTCTGCTTGATCTGGAAGCCGAGGAAGAATCTCAACTCACCCATTATGCTCATCTCAAACTCTGCGCTCATGACATCAAAAAACTGGTAAACAAGAGCATGAGAGGAGCTACCAAAGATAATGCCATCCACATAAATTTGAACGAGCAGAAGGTCATTGCCATGCCTACGAATGAACAAGGTCTTATGTACCTTACCCATCTCAAACTTATGACTCAAAAGATAGGACTTAAGCCTCTCATACCAACTTCTAGGGGCTTGCTTAAGTCCATACAAGGCTTTTGAAAGCTTGAATACATGGTTTGGGTAGATGGGGTTCTCCAAACCTGGAGGCTGTCTAACATAAACCTCTTCCTCAATATACCCATTGAGAAAGACACTTTTGACATCCATCTGGTACAGCTTGAAGCCCTTAGATGCCACGAAAGCAAGTAAAATCCTAATGGCCTCTAGCCTAGCTACAGGGGCAAAAGTCTCCTCAAAATCTAAACCCTCAACCTGGGAAAAGCCTTGAGCTACCAGTCTAGCCTTGTTCCGAATGACTACCCTGTGAGGACCCGGGGTATTTAACTCGTAATACTTAACCTCCAACTGGTTCTAGTATTACCAATTAAATATCCTAAGCCTCGATGGCATGTGCTTCCCAGAATTGCAGCACACGTACATCTTTACAAAATCATGCATCATTTCCATACACTTACAATACCAAGTCTAGCAAAAGACATACATAATATGGAGTTATTACAAAAGAGCCGACCGGTCAAATGACATCAAATTAGCATATTACAGTGGAAACAAAAGCGCCATAAGATGGCAATAACAAAAGACGATCGGTTAGCCACATAACCCACAAGGAAACCGACCAGGCCGCCAAGCTAGTCGCACCCACCGCAGCAAAACTCACAAAAATCGATCCCTTGGGGATCCACTTCCTCCTCTGCAACAATAAAGCAATGCAGTTGAGTACAAAAATGTAATCGCAAGACTTACGAGTAACAAGCCTATACATAGCTACATGTGAGCTGAATCAAAGGAAATGGTTATATGGTTAATTGGACGCATAAAGCACTTTTCATTTGCAATAATGTAATAGGTTGAAAGCAATTTGTCAAATCTGTTTTTAATCATTGAAATAACAGCGAGACAATATTGAGTATCATAAATAACAACCTAGAGGTGACTAACCCAATATCCACCACAACATAGCATGAATTACCCATTCGTACCACCCAAGTTCAAGTTTTAATGAAAAGGTTATAGTCTAACTCTTGAAAGGCCTTGCCAAGCGTATCCATGACCTAGGATGAGGCTATTCGAATAGTTCAAAACCCTGCAGGGGTGTACCAATGTACCCACACTTTGGACCGCCTTTTTGCCAAGCTATTAAGCACACTTCCTTTGGTTTGCCGGCACGGCTAAGTTCTACAAGACATTTCCAATGGATTGTATTAATTAAGAGTCGCACGTATGGGGGTTAACCCTTAATGATCTGCCGGCGACAAAAATCACAAGAACCCATACGTTGAGTTGGAAACATCGGCCCAGCCGAAGCAACTGTGGGTGTTCCTGGGCATGGATAACCTAACCGGAACCCATCCCTCTCATCCCAAAACGAACATTTTTCTCTATCACTACCACCAGCGACTCATTAATTAACACCTCCCAAAGTACTAAATCAAGAGAGGTCCTATATCCATCTAGTGTGGTTAGCACGCAAAGATGCTTGGTTTAGTGTAACAAGATGTTCAGTCCTTGTTGACTCGAGCACCAACCATTCACACCCAAAAGCACACCAACATACCATTGTGCCCAAGTCTAAATCATTTTGTTTTCAGTTTTCTCAATTACACATAGCACAAGGTTCTGAATATAAAATCATAATAAGTATTTGTGTGATCAAGGTTATCGACTAAGTCGACAACCGCCCAATTCTACCGGTACCTAAGCATGACTAAGCAACATTAACTCGTAAACTACTAAGTGACAAGGGCTCATCCAACGAATCCTAAATCACAGCAAGATAATCCTAGGCTAAGTAGTAGAGGATAAGCATTTGCCTATAGATTATGCATCTAATAGGTCAACTAATCAAAAATAGTTTAACACAAGATAGCAATGCATACGTAGAATTTGCAAACAATATATTAGAATTTGAAAATAATAGGAGCAATATGATCAAATGATGCTACATCTGCTTGCCTTGCTGATAGTTCTCTTGCTGCAGAGGTTCTCTCTCGGGCTCAACAAATTCTTCGCAATCTAACGCAACAACATGAAAATCCAATAAGAACGAAGAACACCGAAAAAAACTCAAAAACCAAAGTCATCTAAAATACATGAAATTTACATGGTAGGAAGATCATGATTTTAAATGATTTTAGCAACAAGAATCATTCAATTTGGACAAAGCATGCAAAAGTTATAGCCTAATCAATTTTAGTCTCCTGGATAACTTAAATTAAATTATTTTCTGTTACTGTTCATGGCACAATTTTCTATAAAGTTTTAGAACCTGATGTTTTTATGGTAGGCAGAACATGGTATTCTAAGAACAATAAAATTGGGTTCACTTCATTTGGAGTTAAATTGATCTACTTATGATTTTTCTAAGTTATGAACTAGTGGTTAACATTTTTCAGAGACTAATACCTAAATAAAACATATTCTATATTACAACATATTAACAGAGGAACTTAACACATTTTATTTTGCTCAATTTGGAGTTACAGAGAATTACTTATGCATTTTTCAAGTTTAAATGAATTTCTAGAGCAATAATTAAATGCTAAAGTGAGTTAATACAATCCACAATTTTTTTTGGTACAGAACAGTGTCTAAACACATTTTTAGATTAAAGTCCAGTTAAACATAATTTTAACACAATTTGAATCATCTAAAATGGAGTTGAAATGAATTAGTTATGACATTTTGAAATTTAAAGCAATTAACAGTTCACAAATAAAAGATTTCGGGAATTACTTATTACAAATCCAAAGTGGAAAAACCTGGGCCGTTGATATCAAATCCAACGGTCCATGCGCACCGAGCACAGCACGTGCACGGCCCATAGTGCCATCGTTGGATCAAGATCCGACAGTCCACAACGATCGGGGCGTTCGAAGGTCCGAACGTTCCAACCATCCTTGAACGTCGATCTAAAGATGGAGTGCTCAGAGCGCAGTAACGTTAGGAGGTCTGAATGTCCACGCGATCTGAGCCACAGATCTAGAAATAGGCGGCCCACAATGACTTGAAACGTTCGGGGTCCGAAAGTTCCCAAAGATCTGGGCCACAGATCTCAAAACGAACGACCCAAGATCAACAAGGTGTTGTGCACTTAACACACGTGTGTTTTAAGTGCACAGTGAGGGCGTTAAGGGTGCGAGCCCACATGTAAGTGACATAGCGGGCCATTTAGGACAACCATTAAATAATAAACCCAATGATTAGCTATGATTAGCATTAATGGTGTCCTAAAGATATCGCGTAGTGCTGGCGAGGTGTTTAAGTGACTGGGTCCACCTGTAAGTGACCATTAATGCCAACTCACAGCGATTTAGCGCACGTGGTTTTAGTTGTGCGGGCCCACATTCAGTGGCACCCAAGGCCGATTTAGGACAACATTAATTACTAACCAATGATTAACAATGATTAGCATTTAATGATTGAATTTTTGTCCTAATGACAACGCAACAGGGTAGCGTGCGCCTGACAAAAACCTGGGAGCAAAGATGAGCTCGCCGCCGGCGACTCCAGTCACCACGGCACCAACTAAGGATAAAAATAGGTTCGCAATAGCATTGCGCCCCCACGAAGAGCACTCCAACCAGCTGCAACGGCCTAAAACGCCGGTGAGCCGGAGATGAGCGCCGGCGACCAACACAGCCAAAACTGAAAATGGCTAAAAGCTCCGCAAAGGTCCACAAAAGTGGGTGCCCAAGCTTCTAGGGACTAATAAGGAGCTACCTTAATGCAGGAGAGGGTCGAAGGAGGCCGAAGGAGCTCACCGGAGCTGAGGAAGAAAGCGAGGAGACGATGGCCTAAGCAAAAAGGGAGCCACCGGGTGGTAAATATAACTTCATTAAGGCCCACAGAAGGTCCATGAGCATTTAATTGAAGAACGAAGCAACTTACCGGAGTTGGGGAAGAAGGGGGTGAATTCGGCTGAAAAGATTTGAACTCAAAATTGGATGATTCCTGTGAATGAAATCCAAAATTGAGTGAGGGGAAATGCTCAAGGTGCTAAGTGGCGCACAGAGACACAAAAAGAAAAGAGAAGGAACCACTAGAGCACCAAAGCCACCAACAAAGCTCCACGGTCTCCAATGGCGATTTGGAGATTCTAGGGTTTTGAGCTCATAGAACAGAGGGGGAGCTAGGGGTGTTGTAAAGGAACTCAAGGAGGAGATTGGGTGCTTTTTATAGCTGAAAACCAATGGGCAATTTGAGAACAAAGCCCATGGTGAACTCGGTTCACACACTGCCATTGGCGAGGTGGAGAAGACGGGAGCGGTTGAGAAAGGCAATCTTGAGGGCGAAAACTCACTAATAGCATTAAATGCCGAGGACCAGGAGCCGTTGAATGGTGATGCGAGAAGTTGACAAAAGCTCCCCCTCTCCCATGCTCTGTTCTATCACACTGGCATAGGCACGAGCGCGAGGAAGAAGAAAGTGACCAGGTCCTTGCGGGCCCACATATCAGCGAAGGAAATGAAGAGCTTCATTCAAAAGAAACGAAGGGGCTAGGTTAAATTGAGTCAGAAAATCTGGACGGTTCGATTAGAAATGGACGGCTCAGATTAAAAGCAATAACCAGAGGTCTGGACATTCAAAACAACGAGGGTGGTCCGATCAAAAATGAGCGGCTGCGATTGATTGAGGCTCTCGGGCGGTCCGAACGTTCAAACGAACGTGGACGGCCAGATCAAGATCCAACAGTTGAAAGCCCACACGCCAACTTAAGTGAGCCCGAGTGCAGTTAGTTGATTTGGTTTGACCACGTGGCTCGAGCCAGGCTCTGGTTCGTACTCGAGGAACAGTGAAACCAGGTTTAGGGTTAGATTAGAACAGAGAGGGTTTGTGAATTTTTAAATGGAGTTTCACAACTCCAAAATTTATGAAATTTTTACATGAAAGAGTTGACTCCAAGGTTGACCTTATATAAAATTTTCAGAGGTTTTTATTTAGAGCATTTTTCTCCAAAAATTTGCTAAGGTTCTGATCTAGGGTTTGACTAAGAGTCAAACTGGTTTGACTGGTCTCTTAAAATATTCAAACAATTTCTAAAAATTGTGAAATTTTTCAGAGGAGTCACACATCATCCCTAGAACCAAGGGAAAATATTTCCCAGGAGTTGAACATAAGATTAGATAGGAAGGTTTTTAAAGGGTCAAGATTTAGGTCAAAAGAGGCTTATGATTTTGTATTTCTCATAATTCTTTTACATGATTTTTCAGAACATTCGTACAACAACAAGATGTAAGAAAAGTTTTAATTTATACACATGTTCTTACATTTGAAACACAAGCCAAGAATTGGGATGTTACATACCCCATCCTCACTCTGCTTGTTTTTAAATACTCACTTGGTTCCTATGACATTATGACTACTAGGGGGCTCAACAAGCGACCACACCTTGTTCCTCTCAAAATTCTCTAACTCCTCATGCATGGCATTGACTCAAGACTCATCAGACAGAGCATGGCAAACATCCTTGGGCTCGAAAGTGGTGACATACGCAGAATGTAGATAGAAGAGAGACAAGCCAGACTTTGAGCACGTGACATGCTCAAAGAGTTCACCTATGATCTACTCAAAAGGATGGGAATGTTGAATGTGTCAGGGAGGTCCAGAGTGTGATGCAGAAGTGGCCTCTATCTCATAAGTTATGCAGGTAGGAACAGAGCCACAAGCCACAAAAGAGCTAGAAGGTATGGGCTGATCTCCCTGAGATGCAGTGGTCGAAGCAGGCACCTCAGTATCAGATGGGACTGGATTAGGTAGAAAACCCTCATCTCCATTATCCTCATCATCGACAAAGATGGTCATGGACTGCATAAGTGGACCTGACAAATCTGGCCTAGTGCCAGGACTAGCCTCATCGAATCTAATCTCACAGGTCTCTAACATCCTACTTGTCTCGCAGTTCCAGACCCTATAGCCCCGCGAAGAAGTCGAGTAACCTAGAAAGATACCATGAGAAGAGCGAGACTCGAACTTATCTAGGTTTCTAGACTTCAGAATGAAACACTTGCAACCACAGACACGAAAGTACGAGACACTGGGCTTTCGCCCATACCTCAACTAATATTAAGTGCAATGCAAGAGTTCCCTAAGAAAAACTCTATTCGAAACATGGCATGCGGTAGCTATAGCCTCAACCCAAAACTTCCTATATGTACCATACTTATCTAGCATCGTTCTGGCCATCTCAACCAAGGTACGGTTCTACCTCTGAACAACGCTATTTTGTTGTGGGACGTATGGAGAAGAGAACTGATGTTCTACACCTGACTCAACACAAAACCTCTCAAAGTAGGAGTTCTTGAACTCTGTGCCATTATCACTACTAATTGCTCGTAAGGCACTAGGGAGCTCAACAGACAACCTACTAACCAACCCCCGAAAATGACTGAATGTCTCCTCATTCGAGGCTTGGAAAAATAACAAGCACATACCACTTCCCACCAACCGACTGCACTCTAGCTAGACCAACAATGTCCATATGAAGAAGTTGTCCTGGTGCGTCGGCCATAGTCACAGTGACTGGAGGATGAAAAGCAGCAACCATCTTGCCATGCCGGCAAGGAGGACAAACTAAGTCTTTGACCATTTTGAGTTTAGGCAGACCACGAATGAGGTCATGGCCGCTAACTCGGGTCAACTGATCAAAGCCAATGTGACCAAGTCTCCTATGCCAAAATGAGAGATCACGGGACTCTGAAGCAATTAAGCACTAGAGAGGATCACTAGAAGACTCGACAAAATCAGCATGAAAGATCCTCCCAAACCTAGAAATCCCGCAAACTAGACTCCCCGAAGAATGAAGAATTCTACAAGCATTTTCTTGAAGCTTACCTCGAAATCATCATCAGTAAGCTAAGAAATAGATAGCAGATTATATCGTAGCTTACTCACTAAGGCTACATCCTTAAGAATGAAAGAATCATTAATGCGCACAATACCTTTAGCAATGACTCGACTGACGAAGTGTCTCCATAGGTGATCGTCTCATCACCTAGAGCTCAGACGAGGGAAGAGAACCAACAAGAATCTTCCATCATGTGACAAGAACAACCGGAGTCTACAAGCCAAACATCTCCCTTCCCAGCCCAGCGAACCTGAGTCAGTGAGAAGTAAACATCGGTGTCTCGGTACTAGGGTAAATAAGAGCATATTTAGGAACCCAGTACTAAGTCACACAACGACCAAAAAAACTGGTCAAAGAAACAAAAGACTAACGTCTAGCGTCACTATGCAACTCACCTCTAACAAAACCAGAAGATATAGAACCAGAAATTGAACCTCTGCCTGGTTTGACCACCATTGAAGGGCTGGTCTGACTACTCCTCCAACGCCTGATAGGCCTGTCAGGAGCAAAAGCAGTATACTCATCGCACCGTGGATAGCTACCTCAATTGGGAAAACGAGGTCTATCCTCAGGACGGTGGAAACCCTGACCAAGAGCAACTCGAGGACCAAAACTAAAAGAAGCCTGAAAACTAGGTCCTCGACACTGCCAAAAACCAAAAGAGTCATAAGAGCCAACCACAACCCTAGACCTCGTGTCGGTCTTAGGAGCACTCCGAGTCTGGGGCTGACCCTGAATACCCCCAAGAGCACAAACATGATCACGTTGTGCGACCTTGGCATGCTTGAAGCAGAACTCAAATAGATGTCCATCCTTCTAACAGAAGGTGCAATGATACTTTACCTTCTGAGAGGTCGAAGCAGGAAGTGCTACCTTACTATCAAAAATCCCTTGGACAAAACCTACAGACTCAAACACGGTCTTCCTAGACTCGGGCGCAACCTCAATCACGCCTTTCTTTACAGCTCTAACAATTACAAGTGGATGTTTCCTCACATCCTCTAGAAAATCATATCCTAGACCTTGATTGAACTTTCAAATCTTGGATTTGTCCAGGATAAGGTTAAGCTTTTTCTTGCCTCCGACAAAATTTTCAAGAGTGCTCATGAGTACTCACACTCCTGAAAGAGGGAAGCACGAGAAGAACATAGGGAAGAAGAAGATGAAGAGCCAGAAGGAGAAGATCGAATAGCACGTGCATATCGATCCCTATGCATGGCCGCCTCAAGCTTGAGGGCTTCACAAGACACACACGGGGTAGTCCTAACCTTAGATATCTTGGTCTCAAATCTTTTCCTAAAGGTCTCATGCATTTCATCAATTTCCTTCTCAATTCATCACATAACATACAAACAGGTCGTGGCTTCTCTAGTAGGTCCTTAGTTATTTTCACATATTTTTCATCCAAAGCAATCAATTTAGATTTTAGTTTTTCACAAGTGTTGCATGGTGAGCTAACAAGAGCCTTAGAAGCATATTGAGCCATTTTCTTATTATGATCACACATTTTCTGAAGTTGCTTAGATACAGATTCAAGTTCAGCAGTCAACTTAGGACAATTAGCACAAGATGTAATAGGCTCACTCAAGGCATCATACATCACAACAATTTTTTGGTCTGCATTCTTCAAATTATCTTTCAAGTTGGTATAGCTATCATAAGTTTCAGGCAGACCAAGGAGGAATGCATACAGTTCTCTAATAGCATTGTCCTTAACCTCACATGAAGTGCAAACAATAGTCTCAACAGCAACAACATCAACAATAGTAGAACAAGACTGACAAGGAGTATCTCTAGCTATCTCCAATTCAGCTAACAGACTAACATTCTCCACCTTAAGCAAATCCAGCTCAGAAGTCACACTATCATGAGAGATCCTTAGTTTCTCCATATCTTCAAGCAAAGAAGAACATACATCACAATCATCACGGGAGGAAATAGATCTAAGAGAAGCAAGCTCCCATGACAAGCTCTCTACCTCCTTCTCCAGATCACCACACTTAGCCCTAGACCTAGCATAGAACTTTCCTAGCTTCAAATGCATCATTAAGCTGGTCGTAGGAAGGGCCTACCTCATCATCATCGCTGTAGAGATCGTCATCGTTGATGCCATTCTGGTCAGCCATGAAGCACATCCGGTGAAGTCATCGCCGTCCTTGGTGTTCTTTTGCGGATCATCATCACTATCATCGTCACTCTAGCCCTCCATGTCACTAAAGTCGAAGTTGTCGAAGGTGTGAGGATGCGATGGAAGAGCTTCTTTGCCTTGCCAAAATTGTGGTACTTCTTCTCCTTGCTTTGATCATGATCTAGAGGCTTCTTGTTGCGGTTCTTGTTGGTGTGGTCATTCTTGCTCGCACCGCCATACCCATTCTTGCCCTTCTCCAGCTTTGGGGCAATTTGCCCGAATATGATTGGGGCCACCACACTCGAAGCATATCACCGTACCTCCTCTCTTTCTCTCCCTAACCCTCTTGTAAGCATGTGAGAATCTTCTGGCTAAGAGGGCCAAGTCATTCTCTGGGAACTGCTCAAACTGATCATCACTCATCTCGTGCAAAGCAGCCAAAGAAAAACCAGAAGCACTTTCAGAAGATGGTCCAGAAGTAGCTGTGGGATCGATGACCAAAGCCATCGACTATGACTTCGTCTTGCGAGAGACGACATCGATCTCATGAGTCTTGAGGCGTGAGTACAGTGCGTCAAGACTCAAGGTTGACAAATCAGTCATGTCCTTGATGGTGGTCACTTTCATCTCGCAAACTCTAAGATCTAAAGCAACAAGCAATTGTTGAGCATTATCCGAGTCTGGGTATGTGAGACAAACAGCTCAGAGGTTGCTCCAAATATTGTGAAATATACCAAAACACTCATCCAAAGACTGACCAGTAATTTGCCCTACAACCGCTATCGTGGCACTCTAGCACCTTGCTGCCGTGGCACTCCAACACCCTACCGCCGCTGCACCCCCAGCACCTTGTTCTTGCCAAAGCTTCTAGCCGTGGCAATACAAAGGAAAACCCTAACCAAGAATCAAGAGATGGATTCGGTGTGCAAGAAAGGGAAAAGCCCTAGTTGGTTTTGGAAAAAAGAGAGAGAAAAAAGAGTTTTATTTCGGAATCAAGTGACAAAAAAAAGAACAAAATGAAAGAAAAAAAGAGAGAAGAAAAACAAAAAAGAGCGTCCACCTTTCCGAAAGAAATTTGAAAAGTCCATCAAACCTTCGCCAAATCTAGTGAACATTGGAGGAGCCCTTGTTCATACATCCACAAGCTTCCACAAAAAAAATCAGCAAGTTTGTCCCGTCAGATCAAAAAGATATAGCAGTTTCAAGTTTGAAACAGAGACGAATTCAAGTCTCAGTGGATTATGATTTCGAGACACATTCAGTAAAATGGGCATAACTTTTGCATACGGTGTCAGAATTCGACGTTCTCGGATTTGTTTGAAAGATAACGACGAGGCGCATCCGAAAAAATGAGCTTAATTAAGCCATATAAATCCCCAAAATTGGCCATCTTTGGCCCCGAACTCGTGTCGTAAGTTTTTTTTTCTGTTCTTTGGCGATTCTTTCAGCCTTTCCCTCGGAATTTGGGGTTCGCTTCAACTGCAAAGTGGTAGATCTTGTTGAAACCTTTCAAATGAATATATATAAACCATATAAAACTTTGTTTTTTCATCTCTTGAGACTAGCTATTGTTTCTGCTTAAACTAGTGGGTTGTTTACGTGCACGTTACTCCGTTTTTGTGCTATACATCCGTGAACAATCTTGTGCCCCTACAAAGAAGTTTGAGTAGCTGGTTAGCGTCTCTGTTAGCACTTGTTGTGAGGTGTTTCATTGCTTACATCAAGTCACATTGATCTTTGCGTGTGTGTTCCTATATTTCTCTTCATAGGGCTTTGATTAGCTAGCTTTGATTAGACTAGGATCGGCAACTTTAACTAGTACTTTGAATAATTTTTCAACTTGCATTAACTAATTTGATTATTGCTGATTTGAAGGCGGTTATGGCGACTAGAGGGGGGTGAATAGGCACAAATTAATTTTCTCCACTCAAGTATTTCTTCTCTTGAACTCTAGTACTATGAGGAAGACACTAGGTTCAAGAACACCATGAACACACCAAGAACAGAAAAATCAAAACAAGAATTTAAAAAACTTAGCTGTTAATAAACCTCAAGAACTCAAGTTAAACTTAACCAAAATTTGTGAAACTTGAACCATAGCAAGATGAGGTCCTCGGCATTATGATTCCAAAAGAAATTGCAGAATAAAGCCCAAAAGAGAGACCTTTCTTGCTTAAAGTCCACGTTGCATCAAAACAACAATTTCAGTAAATCTGGAATTTCATAAACTTACCCACTAAGAAACCTCAAGAACTCAAGATCTACTCAACCAAAATTGATAAAACTTGAACCATTGCAAGATGAGGTCATCAGGGTTATGATTCCAAGAGGAATTACAGAATAAAGCCCAAGAGATATTTATCTTGCTTCAAGATCACGTTGCATCAAAATCTAGAATTTCATAAACATGCCCGCTAAGAAATCTGAAAAACTCAAGATCTACTGAACCAAAATTGATGAAACTTAAACCATAGATATGAAATGATCTTGGGCCTATGATTACAAATGGAATTGCAAATATACACCCAAAGTCTCAACCTTTCATGCAAATAGTTCAAACTGCATCGAGAACATCAATTTCAGCTCAAGAACACGGTTAATGCATACACAACTTGAGCAAGAATGAATTCTAATGGATCTTGTTAGGTTGAAACATGTTCTTGACGAACTCCTCAACCTCTTACATGTCCTAGATCCAATAGAGCTACCGCAAGTAGAAGGAGGGGAAGAGAAGCTCAAGTTGCAACGAAGAAAAGCTAGAAATTACAAGAAATAAAATAAATTTCAGAACATGCAAGAACTTGGAACTTTTATTGCTTCAAGAGGAAGGATTATAAAGGCACACTTCATGGTGGACAAAGCTCAAAGGAGCATAAATCCTTCTCCAAGACTTAGTGGTGGAGGCATACCTCTACCCCTCTATTTATAGCCTTATTGGAGCAACCTCAACCCTTGGATCACCTCAAGAGCTAATATTAACTCTCTCCACTCATTCATATCCACTTAGGGTTCAGCCAACTCTAACCCTTGCCTAGAATACCCCTCTAGACTAGCTACAATTACATCAATGTCATTATATTGATTTTAGTCAACATAAGCCACCTACCACGCTACTCCACCTTGACGGTCTTTGCTCTTCGTTGACATGTCACGTCCCGCCTTGTGTCTCGAGCTCCGAACACCCTCGAAACACCTCGCCATCAATTGGACGCTGCCAAGTCACCCTGAGTCACTTCATGGGATCGTCTCTCGCCATCTTCATGAAGACTCCATCTCTATGACCAGACTTGATCCCTGATCATCTTCTCGACCACCATGATCGTTCTGGACACCAAGCTCTCCATGCTTTCTCCCTATCCCGCGTCGATGATCTTCCAAGCTATCAAGTCAACCTGCAGTCAACAAAGGCAAAGAAATCGTTTCCTTGGCACAAGCGCCGTGCACTTGACCATCATTAACATCCCATGTAACCTTGTAGAAACTCAAAACTTGACTTCGCAAACTTTAACAACTATCGAACCTCCATCAATAAGTCCGAAATGCTGTCAAATATTCATCACAATATGGAGAGGGCCTCCACATGGTCTCTCATGATCCTTGCTACTATATTGAAGCCTTCGAAGCTCCACTTTCTACTAACTCAGTAGGTATCGTTCCTCGCAATCGTTGGGCTATTCACAAGTGAGAATATCACAAACCAGCCACCGGTTGTACCACTTCCTTGCTGCATTGGTAAGAGCTTGTAAGAACTTGGTGTAAGCTTGAGTGTGAATGACTTTTGAGCCTCTAAAACCTAGTAGTTGATAGGGACATATACATTATGATTTGTTCCTTGTTTTCTACTAACGATGGCATGGTCACACAGATCTACACATGACCAAGAATCTGAGCGAGATGAGGAAACATATGGTGTTGAAATTTCAGATAAATATCTAAGCCTTATAGTGAAGCGTGTACTTAGTGCACAAATAGAGCGTGCTGAGTAGAATCAACGCCATAATCTGTTCGAAACAAAAATTTTCATCAAAGAGCATTCATGTCATGTGATCAATGATGGAGGAAGTTGCAACAATTTGGCGAGCATATACATGGTGGAGAAGCTTGCATTGACCACACAACAGCACCCTCGTCTATATTACATTCAATGGTTCAACAATTGTGGTAAGTTGAAGGTAACTTGCATTGTGAGAGTATATTTTTCTATTTGTTCTTATCATGATTATGCTGATTGCGATGTAGTACCTATACAAGCATGTTCTTTGTTGTTAGGTAGACCTTGGCAATATGATAGAGATACGGTGCATCATAGTAGAACTAATAGATATACTTTCATGTTTAAAGAAAAGAGATATTTTAAAGGATGAATTAGAGAGATAGCTAATAGAGAAAAGGAGAGTAGCAAAAGTTAAAATCAGATTATAGCTAAAGAACTTATGCACCCAAAGAAGAAAGAACCTAGTGCTAGAAAAGGTGAAATTAAATTGACAGGTTATGTTTTATTTGCTACTAAATCTAATATTTGTGAGATGAAAGATAGCAAATCTCATTACTATGCTTTAGTGTGCAAAGAAGCCTCTTGTTTTCTCTTGAGGATATGCCTCCTTCTTTGCCTCCTGCTGTTACTAACATTTTGCAGGAGTTTGCTGATGTGTTTCCAAGTGACATACCCCTAGGGCTGCCTCCAATTAGAGGGATTGAGCATCAAATTGATTTATTTCCAGGAGCCTCGCTTCCCAACCATGCGCCATATGGAACCAATCCCGAAGAGACTAAGGAAATTCAATGTCAAGTGCAAGACTTGCTTGACAAAGAGTACGTACATGAAAGCCTTAGTCCTTGTGTTGTCCCTGTGATTTTGGTACCTAAGAAAGATGGATCATGGTGTATGTGTGTTGACTGTAGAGCTATCAATAATATTACTATTCGATATTATCATCCTATTCCTAGGCTAGATGATATGCTAGATGAATTAACTGGCTCTATTGTGTTCTCTAAAGTTGATTTGCGTAGTGGATATCACCAAATTCGCATGCAGTTAGGCGATGAATGGAAAACAGCTTTCAAAACTAAGTTTGGATTATATGAGTGGTTAGTGATGCCTTTTGGATTAACTAATGCTCTTAGTACTTTCATGAGATTAATGAATGATGTTTTGCGTACTTTCATACGAAAATTTGTGGTGGTATATTTTGATAACATATTGATCTATAGAAAAACATTAGAGAAACATCTTGAACACTTGCGTGCTATTTTTAATGCTCTACGTGATGCATGTTTGTTTGTTAACCTTGAGAAGTGCACCTTTTGCATCAATCGAGTATCATTTCTTAGCTATGTTTTTACTCCATAGGGTATTGTGGTTGATCAAGCCAAGATCGAGGTTGGACAGAGTTGGCCAACTCCTAACACAGTCACACAAGTGCGGAATTTTCTCAAACTTGCTGGATTTTATCGACGCTTTGTCAAAGATTTCAGCACCATTGTCACACTGATGAATGAGCTTACAAAGAAAGGTGTTCCTTTTATATAGGGCCTACACAAGAACAATCGTTTCAAATTTTGAAAGATAAGCTTACACATGCACCACTTCTCCAACTTATTGATTTTGGTAAGACTTTTGAGCTTGAATGTGATGCTAGTGGAATTGGACTTGGAGGCGTGCTTATTCAAGAAGGTAAACTTGTTGTGTATTTCAGCGAGAAATTAAGTAGGCCTAGTCTGAATTATTCTACTTATGATAAGAAATTATATGCTTCAGTTCGGACATTAGAGACATAGCAACATTATTTATGATCCAAAGAATTTGTTATACATTCTGATCATGAATCGTTAAAGCACATTCGTAATCAATCAAATCTGAACCATAGACATGCTAAAAGGGTTGAGTTCATTGAATCGTTTCGATATGTCATTAAACACAAGAAAGGAAAGGATAATGTTATTGCTGATGCTTTATCTCGTCGTTATACCATGTTATCTTAACTTGATTTCAGAATTTTTGGTTTAGAGACAATTAAAGAGCAATATGTGCATCATGATGATTTTAAAGATATATTTCAGAATTGTAAAGAAGGCAAAAGCTGGAATAAATTTATTGTGAATGATGGATTTTTGTTTCGCGCTAACAAGCTATGCATTCCAGCTAGCTCCATTCGTCTTTTGTTGTTATAGGAGGTGCATGGAGGACTCATGGGACATTTTGGTGTCAAGAAGATGGAGAATGTTTTGACCGATCACTTCTATTAGCCTAACTTAATGCACGACATCGAGCACTATGTTTCTCACTACACTACAAGCCACAAAGCTATATCACGTCTTAATCCATATGGTTTATATATGCCTCTTCCTGTTTGTAGTACTTTGGAAAGATATTTCTATGGATTTTGTTTTAGGACTGCCTAGAACAAAGAGGGAGAGGGATAGTATTTTTGTTGTTGCGGATAGGTTTTCGAAGATGGCACATTTCATACCTTGTCATAAGAGCGATGATGCTACAAATGTTACTGAGTTATTTTTTAGAGAAATTGTTCGACTACATGGAGTGCCCAATATAATTGTGTATGATCATGATACGAAGGTTCTAAGTCACTTTTGGAGGACACTTGGGCTAAATTAGGGACAAAGTTGTTGTTTTTTACTACATGTCATCCCCAAACAGATGGACAAACTGAAGTTGTCAACCAGACATTGTCCACTATGTTGAGGGATGTTTTGAAGAAGAACTTGAAGATGTGGGAAGAATGCTTACCTCATGTGGAGTTTGCTTCCAACCGTTCGCTGCATTCAACCACAAAAATGTGCCCTTTTCAGGTAGTATATGGATTTATTACCTGCGCTCCTATTGATTTATTACCTCTACCATCTTCGGAAAAGGTAAACATTGATGCTACACACCGTGTTGAATTGATTCTGAAGATGCATCAGATAACTAAAGAGAATATAGAGCGAATGAACACACAATATAAATTTGTGGGTAGTCAAGGTAGAAAAGAAAAAAACATTCGAACCTGGAGATCTTGTTTGGTTGTATTTGCATAAAGATAGGTTCCCTGACTTGAGAAAATCAAAATTGATGCCAAGAGCTGATAGTCCATTTAAAGTGTTAGAAAAGATTAATGATAATGCATATAAGCTTGATCTGCCTGCAGATTTTTGAGTTAGTCCCACAGTTAACATTGCAGATTTGAAGCCATACTTGGGAGCAAAAGATGACCTTGAGTCGAGGACGACTCCAATTCAAGAAGGGGAGGATGATGAGGACATCCCTTCCACTGATACAACCATCCCTACTGATGTACAAGGACCAATTACTAGTGCATATGCTCGCCAACTAAATTATCAGGTAACTTCGTTTCTCAGAGTGCATCCATATTCTGTGAACTCTATGATGCTGCCTAAAGCAACTGATATTATTTTACTTAGGAATCAAGGATCGGGAGGCAAGCTAAATAGAGATGATCATACGAGCAATGGATATATCTATACTGAGGCATAGCCAAATCTAGCATGAAGACAATATCAAGTTGCTTAGGCCAACACTTAGCAATATTTGAGTAAAGGAACTTGGTGCTGCGCCACCTACGCTAATGGGCCATGGGCCTTTGTGCCAGACACCTAGGGTTTGGCACTGTTCATGTGGTACTATTCACATGTGAATAGTACACCCCGGCCGCCCCTCCCTTCTCCTATACATAGTGGCCGCCACCCCTCTAGTTTCCTCGGGTTTCATTGATTGAAGTTTAGCTTTGCTACTTTATACTTTGTCCTCTTATTCGGCGAGATCAACAGCGACAATGTCTTCAGAACCCCACTTATCAATACAATCTTAATTCCTATTCGCAATTTTAGATTGCTATTTATCTCATTCTTGCGTGCTTCATTGATGTATGCAGGAATTGATCTTCCTGATCAGGTCATCCAGGTATTTATGCACGATTGATAACGACTTGTCGAGCAGTTCAGCGATTGTATGGTTTCGAGCTTTGCGAGTTCGTAGCCAAGATCGTGAGAGTTGAGTGACTACTACCAATTTACCTTCTCATCGAAAGATCAGGCCAGAACAGGAAATTTGTGGTTCATCATAGACCCCCTCCGGTTGTCTCTCTCTTTCGTCGCCGGCTTCCATATGTTCACGCTGTTTGGCCGCCACTGTAGGTGCACGTCTGGGTTCCGTGGTGCATCTCCGACGCCTTGTTGACCACCGTGTTCCATCTTTTGTTTCTCTCTCTAATACCTACGTGTATGTATACAATACATGTTGCAATTTTTGTGTGTGCAAAATCCCTTGTATCTTTATGAGTATTTTTACGGTATGTGTATTCATACAGTGTGAGAATGATTATTTGTAAAGTGTGATAATTGGAGTGACAATGAGTATTGGTGTACAATACATGCTATAAATATGAAATTCAAATGAGAATGTCAGTTCAAAGGAGAATATGGCACAGTACATACTTTTATAAACTGATATGTCGAGTATTTTATACCATAGATTGATGTATAATACAATTACCATACAAAACATTTTTTTTAGATAATGGAAGAGCAAAAACTCTCCCGGCCTCTGCATCCAAGAGGCACACAGCCTATTTTTTTAAAAGATTTAAAGTACCAAAGATAGTTAACAGTGGCCTTGTAATACCTCGAATTTATTCTAACAAAGAAAGTATCCAACAGAGAATTAGACACAAGGAAAAGGGGGATTCTGCAGTTCTTCGGCAACCTGGGCCTCAAGCCTTAGCCCAGGAGGCCCATGAGGGGCCGGCCACCAATAAAAGGAGCGGGGAAACCCTAGCCTAGCAATGTAGCTACAGTAGCACCGCTACTACAGTACATGCTACAATAGACTTCCCCCCTTGCCCTCCATTACTATTCCCATTGCTGTCGGCCAAGGAGAAAGGGGAAGGAAGAGAAGAGAAGAAGAGGAGAGGAGCATCTCGTAGGAGAGTCCAGTGAGCACATGTATCTCCAAGGGTAACGATCACCTCCCCGCTGGTTGGATCAATTTAGATTCGTAATTTCCATCGATTAGAGGATTGTTGATCTTCTGCGATTAATTTAAGTATTCTGTCCAGTGCTTTCTTGTTAGTTTTTGGGTAGTTAAAGTCCAAATTAGAGGGTTTCGTCTCCTAGAGAGTTGTAGGGATTGTTTTCAGCTTTGGATAGGTTCAAAGATCACCCAATTCGGAGTTGTGGTCTAGAAGTTACGGTAGTTTCTGTACTTATGTCCAGAAATCCTGAAGAGAATCAGCAGTCGTCCTGTTTATTACTTAAGATTTTGTTAGAAGCTGATTCAGGGGTGTTGCCCAAAACTATTTTTGTAGGTAATTTTATTAGCTTTCAGGATTTATAAAGAACACCCTTTTTGGATATATAGAACAAAAGTTATGTACGTTTCAATTTTACTGTCCAGAACGTATGTCAGATTCTGACGGTAGTTTTGAACTGTGGACTAAAATTTGTTAAAAGCATAATCTAAGGGTCGGTCCAAGTAGACTTTTGAAGTTCATATTCTTAGCTTTTCAAATTGATAGAGAAATCAATATTTGGTTCAGCCAATTAAAAGTTATAGCATTTCTTATGCTGCTGTCCTTTCTGTCTGCCAGATTATAACTTTAGGATTTCAACTAAATATTAGACTCAGATGTGCGCAGAATCAGAGGATCTCGCCAACTAGGTTTTTGTAGATGGTTTCGTTATCTTCTAGTGAGTCTAAGATCACACCTTTTCGAGTTTTAGAGCGAAAGTTATGAAGTTTTTAGTGCTGCTGTCCAGTATAGCTTCCTATTAGAATGTCGTTCAACTTGAGTAGAATATATATATATAAACTTGGGGTTTTGGGGAGACGAGGTAGAAGCGTTGCGAGTAGCGTCTTGATATCACGTTGTTCTTATTCGAGTAATTTAATGGTGTAGGAGGAGAGGCTTCGAAATTAGCGGCATCATCTGTAATACCCCGTTTCCGTTTAGAAAGAAAGCTTTTCAATTTTGAGTTTCGATAGACTAAAGAAATCAGATTTTCTTCTGTTTTAACTGAGTTTTGGGCCTGGGCCTTTGGACCAGCAGGCCCAAGAGGGGAATCCGGCCTCGAGGGCCAAGGGGGAGCCCAAGGGGCAGCCGAAAGCTTTTGGGGGGAGGGCCCTTTTGGCCCATGAGTGGCCGGCCATAAGGGGGTGGGGCAAACCCTAGTTTCTCCTCCCACCTCCCACTCCACCCCTTGGCCGCCGCCCCCATCTCCCTCTCCCTTACGCCCTGCCTCCTCCCCTCCATGACGCCTCCTCCCTCCATTGGTGCTGCACCTCCCACCTTCTGGAGCCGCCTCCCCTTGGTGTTGTTTTCCCTGCTACCGGTCTCGCGAAGGACGGAGGTGGTCGTTTCGGGGTGGTGGATCAAGAAGGAGAGGACCAGCATATTAGAGGCTTGTTCGTTGTCGTCTTGCAGCGTGCCGTCAAGGGTAACGACCGGTTCTCGCGTTAGTTGTAGGTCTTTGATGCGTTGACAATTAGAATTGTTTGGATCAAGTCTGTTTTTAGTAGATTCAATTCTGTCCAGTTCCTTGCGTGGGTAATTTCGTGTAGTTAGAGGCTGAATTTTAAGATTCCATCTCCTAGAGTTATGTGGGATATGTCGTTATCTTTCAGTAGCCATGAAGATCACTCAATTCCAAGGTCTGAGTCAAAAGTTATGGTCGTTTTAGTATCTGCTGCCAGAAATCTGACGAGAATAATCTGTCTGGATATTTTCCTAAAATATGGAAGGGAAATTGGTGGAATTTGAAAGTTCACACAATTAGGTTATTGTAGATAATTCGATAAAATTTTCAGATTGATAAAGAACGATCAATTCGGAGTTACCTATTAAAAGTTATGGTCATCTTAGTATTGCTGTTCGAACGTGTAGGCAGGTTCTGTACTGAAAGTTCAAACAATGGTTAGCCTATTATTTTGGCCGAATTGGATTATCGTGTCAACTAGAGTATTGTAGATTAGTCAGTTAAGAATCTACAGAAATTGGGTTTACCTCTTTTCGACTTCCAGTTCATGAGTTATGTCAATTACCGTGCTGCTGTCCGAAACGGTATATGGCAGAAACATTGTTTTCGGTTTCACTTTGTAATCTCGTGTTGAGTCATCAGGGAAGCGGTGTAGAACGCCGATTAGTAGCGATGGGTTTATTATGTCCTTATTGAAATTATTTTACTTGTTTAGGAGGTGAGGCCTCAGGTTTAGGAGTATCTCCTTTGCCGGCTAACGCGTCGCATCGTGGAAGGCAAGTACATTGCTAACCCTAATGCTTGTGATGGATGAATGCTTATATGATCATGCAAGTAAATGCAGCGGTTGTGCTACGGTTTAACTTGTTATTCTTACTACTTGCAATATACATGTTTTTTCATAACTTGAAGTTATATGCCATGGTTGCATGTTTTATGGATGAGGTCGTGGTAGCAAATTAATATTCATTTTTGCCATGCGTTGGAAGAGTTGTTGGTAGTCATGTGGTAATTTGCTTAATGAGCGAAATGCGGAATATGAAAATAAACTCAAGGTGGACATATTGATAATTCCTTGTGGTTATATTCATGATGATCATGTTGTGGTCTATGTCGTAGAGTTCCCTTTAGATCGATTGATTTTGATCTTGGTGAATCGAGTGTGAGTTATGTGGTAATGCTCTTATGACACAATGGTATTGTGCTTAATGAGGCACATGTGGATTATGAGAAAATATTCATGATGAGTATGTTGTTGACCTTCGTGGTTAAATTCTTGTGGTTTATGATTATCATATCATTCATGACATATCATGACATTTGCATTCTGGATGTCGCCGCTTATAGCCGCGACCGTACCGGTACAACATCGTGCATTGCCGTAGCACAATGCATACTTTTACCTTGTTGGGTAAAGGTGAAGTGGAGCATAGCATACATATGCATTACATTGTGGAAAGATCATTTGCATACTTATGCAAGATATTGTGGTGAAGTTATATTACCAACAACTGCAACTTTATAGTTGTAATGTGGAATTGGCTCATGAGAGTCACTTGTGGTGTGAGGAAGGTCGCTATGGTCGTTGATTGGGGTTCATCCCTTGTGGAATTGTAGTGGTTGTGATTGTGGCTTGAGATTCTACTCTCTTGTGGTAATTGTTGATAGCAGTTGTGGATGCGAGAAATAGTAAAGAGATGAGGTAAAACTTGTTAATACTTTATTGTCATTGGTAGTGGTAGTGGTGAATAATATGAAGAAGTTAATCAAGACTCATTTGCTAATATTTTACTATTGATGGTAGTAAATATTGTTGAGGCTATAATTGTTATCATTATGGGAAATGGATATTGATGCTTAATATCTTTGTAGTTTAATTAACTTTTAATGAATGTGGATGCACATTATGGATGTGGACTTGTGGATACTGTAATGATGTTGTATATTTGTTTGTAGTCTGAATAGCCTGTTAAACAGTTTGCTTGCTGAGATTTTTATCTCACCCTTGTTTTTTCCCTCCTACAGGTGATTGTTGAGCATTCATGGGTTGGGTAGAGCGGCACCATAATAATGCACTAGATTCATCAACTCAAGCTGTAATAAAGTCGATGAAATTCTAGTCAAATGCTTAGCTATTCGAGGATGAATATTTTATTTAATAATGATGGACTTGTGAACTATTTCTTTGATTAATCTGCTAGAGGTTGTTTTAATTATTGAACTTGTTATCGTTTTCTTTGTTCCCTTAGTTGTTTATGCTTCCGCTTATTGCTTCATGTCTAGAAATTGTTGCCAGATTAAGATTAAATTATCTTGAAATTTCTGGCTAGCTGAGTGGTTTAGTAGCATTCCAGGGTAATGTGGGTCCTGGGGTGTTACAGTTGGTATCAGAGCGGGCTTTAGGTCTGTGGTAAATAAAAATATTAAATTGACACACTTTGGTGCATGAGGATGGGATGGGTCAAGCATTGCATTCATGCTTTGACATGTTATATTGATTATTCATGCTATGAGATAATCTTGTATGTTTATGTGTTGATTCTATGACTGCTATGAGTGAGGATAGTCAACGATAAGAGGTAGGGTTTGCGGTTGTTGCCTTGGGCATTGCCAGTTTATACCCCGTTCGTGGTGCGGGGATATTGATGCGATTACCTCGGGTAACTTAGTTGCGGATGTCATGGTAAGTTTCTTAGAAAAGTGTTATCCTCCTTGAATTGATGTTGGCCAATTCTTGGCCATTGCGATTAATGATTTTCTCGGGTTATTGTTTATTGCGGTTGTTGGGTGTCAATAGGCCTCCAATTGTTCTTGAGACCAAGTATTGTTTCTTTCTGATTGATGGGTTGTTTGACTGCTCATGAGCAGTGCTTTTGGAGAGACTGGTATTTTCCGTGTTGTTCCATTTTTTCTTGATGGAAAACATGACTCTCGTATTTCGTTTGATATTTTGAAAGAGAATCAAAGTTTTACGTGGGAAGTTCATTAACTTGTGGAAGCATTGGCTCTATGCATTTGTTTTGAAGTTTGTTTTCTCTCTAGAAGGGAGTGTTAAAACCCCTTTGTGATGTTTTGTTGTGTTTAAGTAGTAGGTGGAAATTATGTAAATAATTGATAGATTGTGAATTATCAAGTTGAAAAGTTAGCGTGGTACATCATTAATTTCTACTAACATCCTTAGAAGTGAAGTGGATGAATATGATGTTGTCCTGTTGTAGTTTGTTGAAGATTTGTGGCTAAGAATTTAGCGATATATGTGTAGAACTCATGCATTTATTAAGGAATATGAAAAACAATTGTTTTGACTATTGTAGTTGTTTAATTTTCCCAACTTGTTGGATAGATTGGATTGATCGATTTTAAGTAATTAATCTGACCATTCAGGATGGTCAAGTAAGGAGGTGTTGGAATATTGCCTTAATAAGATTAACCTTTAAAATGTTCTCTCTTTACATACTTGATGAGCATGTACAACTGTTAAATTTATGTAACTTTTACCATGCTAAATTGTTGAAACATGTATACAGAAATGGATGAAGGTGATGTATTGACTTGTGGAATCTTGTCTTGTAAAGCTGGTATTATTGATGTTTAAAGTTATTTTATTTTAATATCTTAACATAAGGTGGAGTATTGAATCTGTGCTCTTTATTGTCTTTGTGATTGCAAATTAGAGATAGGATCATTAATGCTATGCTGATGAAAAATTAATAATCAATTATTGACAAGAATGGCTAGAGTGTAATTACTTTTGCTAAACTAGAGTTGAGCATCGAAGATGAGATAAATGTATGAAATCTAATAAGAGATTCATACTAGCATGTTTTGTGAGGTTGTTATGTTCTAATATCATCTTGTTAAAGAGTTTGTTTTAATATGATGGCTTATGCACTAGGTTTAACTAGATTAAGTAGTTGGAATCTTATTTGGATAATAAGAACATGATGAAGTGATTTATGGTGTTCCTTTTGGAAAATATGAAGGAGTGAGATGATATGATGATTTTTGCAAAGAATGTTTTATCTTTGTGAATACAATCGATAGCATGTAGTTGTGATTATGGTGTTGAATGTTTTAAAATAAAGGAATTTGTTAATTCCATAATACTAATTGAATTGAAAGGTGTGAGATTTACGGTTGGAATCTTTTTAGACCTTATGACTTGTGTGATAGCCGAGGTTGCTTTGAGTAAAGCGACATGTTGAATGATCTTATTGGTTTTTATCTGAATCTCGTGTTGTGGTCTTCAAACATCCTTTGTTGGAATTGGCGGGATCTTTGTTATAAAAGAAAAATTGTTTCTTATTGAAAGAAAAGTTGTACTATAAGTATTTGAGGCAGATGATATATCCTGTATTTTCCAACCTCAATGCTATTTTTTCCCTTGGTCTTTTGGCTCACATGTGAATGATAGCAATTTTTCGTATCTTTGGAATTTATTTCTTCTTACCTCTTCTTCTAAGAACATGGTAATTGTTGTGGGTTGCGAAGACTTTTGTTGCGTGGTGACAACTTAATAGTGGTAGTGTAGTGATGTTTTTGTGGGAGCCTTAAATATCACAATATTTAAGATATAATGGATGATATATTATTTTCTTGGAATAATCCTTGGGAAGGGTATGTTTTAAATAGAAGGTTTATCTTAGAGCCAAGCGATTTATTGATGTTAAGAATTGAGTGTTTGTTAATTGTGGTATAGTAGGGTGTTCACCTGAGGTTTTCCCTATCTTATATGAGAAGTTGGTTGTAAGAACTTGGAAGCTGAGTTTGGGCTTCACCTTCTGTTATGGTAGAATTTTTTTTTAGAGGCCCGGTGTCTCTGTATTGGAATAGTGGATCAGAGTGGAATCCAAATAGTGTGATGATCGGGATAGCATCCTTGAGGTGCAGTAATTGAATTTGTGTGGGTGTGATTTGAATCCCGAGTTGTTATCCTTAAGGGACTGAAGTGCGTTAGGAATTATTTGTCAAAATAATTCTATTGGTCATGGTTTTGGCTAGAGTATGATTTGTGGGGCCAGTAGAGTCTATCTACAATGGTGTAGATGATGTACTCAATTGAGCTAATTGTTGAGGTGGCCAACTTGAGATAAATGAGTTGGTGTGTTGGGCAATGATTTGAAAATCTTTGGTTCAAGGAAGTTAAATTATTAAAAGAAATGAATTGGAAAATTATTGTTATGTCAAGTAGTGAGATGCTCTCTTGATTCTTGTTTATGCTTTGTGTTTATGGCAGAGACCATTTGCAAATTGAGTTGACTTATGTTGAGGCGCAGTCTTTTCCAGTTAGGAAAAGAAATTGATTGTTTTGGTCTGTCGAGTGATTTTCACTCTTAGCTTATGTGGTGTGGTTCTCCAATTGTCTACTTGACGAGTAGAATTTTTTTTTTGTGGTGAATCCTTTGATTTGGATCGTGGTCCTTTGAAGGAAAGATGGTTGCTAGTGTGATGCTTGAGAGTTCTTTACTCTTCTGTTGCTGGGTTCTATTTGCAAAAGATACCGTTGTGCTTCTAGTAGAATGATGTGAGTGGAATTTGTGATCAAATTCTTTAAAAAGGGTATATTGTGTTATCCCAAGTATATTTAATAAAAGAAAAGTGTTTTAAGAAAGAGGATGGTTTTAGAAAGTGGTCTTAAATAGTTATTATGGAAATTCTTTTGCCAAAATGGCAGGACTCATTGGCGCTCAAAGCTGACCGAAGAGTTATGCGGACGTTCGGTTTAGACCAACGTGAATGGTGGACTTGCCGGACCTGGCCGTGAGGAAGAGAGCCATCAAGTATTTCTAGCCGTGGTTTTCTGTTGAGTAGATCGGCGTTTAGATTCGGAGTCGAATCCTGTTAAGGGGGGAAGAATGTAATACTCCGTTTCCGTTTAGAAAGAAAGCTTTTCGATTTTGAGTTTCGATAGACTAAAGAAATCAGATTTTCTCTGTTTTACCCGAGTTTTGGGCACGGGCCTTTGGACCAAGAGGCCCAAGAGGGGAATCCGCCTCGAGGCCAAGGGGAGCCCAAGGGGCAGCCGAAAGCTTTTGGGAGGGCCCTTTGGCCCATGAGTGGCCGGCCATAAGGGGTGGGGCAAACCTAGTTTCTCCTCCCACCTCCCACTCCACCCCTTGGCCGCCGCCCCATCTCCTCTCCCTTGCGCCTGCCTCCTCCCTCCATGACGCCTCCTCCTCCATTGGTGCTGCACCTCCCACCTTCTCGGAGCCGCCCCTTGGTGTTGTTTTCCTCGCTACGGTCTCGCGAAGGACGGAGGTGGTTGTTTCGGGTGGTGGATCAAGAAGGAGAGGACCAGCAGATTAGAGGCTTGTTCATCGTCGTCTTGCAGCGTGCCGTCGAGGTAACGACCGGTTCGCATTGGTTGTAGGTCTTTGATGCGTTGACAATTAGAATTGTTTGGATCAAGTCTGTTTTTAGTAGATTCAATTCTGTCCAGTTCCTTGCGTGGGTAATTTCGTGTAGTTAGAGGCTGAATTTTAAGATTCCATCTCCTAGAGTTATGTGGGATCTGTCGTTATCTTTCAGTATCCATGAAGATCACTCAATTCCGAGGTCTGAGTCAAAAGTTATGGTCGTTTTAGTATCTGCTGCCAGAAATCTGACGAGAATAATCTGTCTGGATATTTTCCTAAAATATGGAAGGGAAATTGGTGGAATCTGAAAGTTCACACAATTAGGTTATTGTAGATAATTCGATAAACTTTTCAGATTGATAAAGAACGATCAATTCGGAGTTACCTATTAAAAGTTATGGTCATCTTAGTATTGCTGTTCGAACGTGTAGGCAGGTTCTGTACTGAAAGTTCAAACAATGGTTAGCCTATTATTTTGGCCGAATTGGATTATCGTGTCAACTAGATTATTGTAGATTAGTCAGTTAAGAATCTACAGAAATTGAGTTTACCTCTTTTCGACTTCCAGTTCATGAGTTATGTCAATTACCGTGCTGCTGTCCAGAAACGGTATATGGCAGGAAACATTGTTTTTCGGTTTCAGCTTTGTAATCTCGTGTTGAGTCATCAGGGAAGCGGTGTAGAACGCCGATTAGTAGCGATGGGTTTATTATGTCCTTATTGAAATTATTTTACTTGTTTAGGAGGTGATGCCTCAGGTTTAGGAGTATCACCTTTGCCGGCTAATGCGTCGCATCGTGGAAGGCAAGTACATTGCTAACCCTAATGCTTGTGATGGATGAATGCTTATATGATCATGCAAGTAAATGCAGCGGTTGTGCTACGGTTTAACTTGTTATTCTTACTACTTGCAATATACATGTTTTTTCATAACTTGAAGTTATATGCCATGGTTGCATGTTTTATGGATGAGGTCGTGGTAGCAAATTAATATTCATTTTTGCCATGCGTTGGAAGAGTTGTTGGTAGTCATGTGGTAATTTGCTTAATGAGCGAAATGCGGAATATGAAAATAAACTCAAGGTGGACATATTGATAATTCCTTGTGGTTATATTCATGATGATCATGTTGTGGTCTATGTCGTAGAGTTCCCTTTAGATCGATTGATTTTGATCTTGGTGAATCGAGTGTGGGTTATGTGGTAATGGTCTTATGACACAATGGTATTGTGCTTAATGAGGCACATGTGGATTATGAGCAAATATTCATGATGAGTATGTTGTTGACCTTCGTGGTTAAATTCTTGTGGTTTATGATTATCATATCATTCATGACATATCATGACATTTGCATTCTGGATGTCGCCGCTTATAGCCGCGACCGTACCGGTACAACATCGTGCATTGCCGTAGCACAATGCATACTTTTACCTTGTTGGGTAAAGGTGCAGTGGAGCATAGCATACATATGCATTACATTGTGGAAAGATCATTTGCATACTTATGCAAGATATTGTGGTGAAGTTATATTACCAACAACTGCAACTTTATAGTTGTAATGTGGAATTGGCTCATGAGAGTCACTTGTGGTGTGAGGAAGGTGGCTATGGTCGTGGATTGGGGTTCATCCCTTGTGGAATGGTAGTGGTTGTGATTGTGGCTTGAGATTCTACTCTCTTGTGGTAATTGTTGATAGCAGTTGTGGATGCGAGAAATAGTAAAGAGATGAGGTAAAACTTGTTAATACTTTATTGTCATTGGTAGTGGTAGTGGTGAATAATATGAAGAAGTTAATCAAGACTCATTTGCTAATATTTTACTATTGATGGTAGTAAATATGGTTGAGGCTATAATTGTGATCATTATGGGAAATGGATATTGATGCTTAATATCTTTGTAGTTTAATTAACTTGTAATGAATGTGGATGCACATTATGGATGTGGACTTGTGGATACTGTAATGATGTTGTATATTTGTTTGTAATCTGAATAGCCTGTTAAACAGTTTGCTTGCTGAGATTTTTATCTCACCCTTGTTTTTTCCTCCTACAGTTGATTGTTGAGCATTCATGGTTTGGGTAGAGCGGCACCACAATAATGCACTTGGTTCATCAACTCATGCTGTAATAAAGTCGATGAAATTCTAGTCAAATGCTTAGCTATTCGAGGATGAATATTTTATTTAATAATGATGGACTTGTGAACTATTTCTTTGATTAATCTGCTAGAGGTTGTTTTAATTATTGAACTTGTTATCGTTTTCTTTGTTCCCTTAGTTGTTTATGCTTCCGCTTATTGCTTCATGTCTAGAAATTGTTGCCAGATTAAATTATCTTGAAATTTCTGGCTAGCTGAGTGGTTTAGTAGCATTCCAGGGTAATGTGGGTCCTGGGGTGTTACATCATCCTTGCCTCCTAACACGTCGCAACGCGAAAGGCAAGTACATTGTGGTTTATATTGACTATTCTTTGTTCGATGTGCTTGATGTTCATGCTATGTTTAAATTCTATGGACTATGATTAGATTTCAATGATTCCTGCTTCTTACCATGTATGATAATCTATGTTTCAGAGATTATGTCTTTCATATTCATATATTCATTCATTCATTCATTCATATGTTCATGTTACAATCACGGGAGTGGTATTGAAAGTCCCATCATTCCAATATGGGCTTGTAAGACCCACCATTTCAATGTGGGCAAATTGGATCCCCGTAATAAAATATTCTTCATACGGGCCTTGGATCCCAGCATTTTGATAATGCGGGCATGAGTGAACACCGACGGGTGTTCAGTGGCTATAACGGTATAAGCAGAAGTGAAGAGCATATATTCCATTCTTGCATAAGATTTCTACCATTCTGTTTCATTTTCAGACATTGTGAATGTTATGTTCTTGATTCCGTAAATTTCCATACTATTCTATTGTACTTGCTGAGTAGTGGACTCATTCTTGCCTTTGTTTATGTATTTTAGGTAAATACTGTTGACGGCATGCTTGGGAGGGATTAGTCATAGATCATTTCATTCACTTCACATATCACTATTAATTAATGGACTTGTTATTATTTTTCATTTGGTAATGTTGGATTGTAATAATGGAGTTCGGATGGTTGAAGTTATCTTTCATTATGATTTGGTTGAACTAGTGAATGCTTAATAATCGTCGTATAGACTCTTGTTAGTTTTATCTTGAATAGTGCAATAGGATCGTATAGACTCTTGTTAGTTTTATTTTAATTCTTAGGGTAAATCTATTGTTTCTTGATCCTTACCTATTAATAGCTGATAGATTGTTCAAATGATTTTGTATTGTTGAAGTATGTTAGACTTTTAAGTAATATTTTGGCTTCCGTATAGCCAGGGTGTTACAGTTGGTATCAGAGTGGACTTTAGATCCGTGGTAAGTAAGTTAACAACTTATGTAACTGATTTTGCTAAAATTAGTTATTGTTTTAATTAACCTAAAACTTAACACACTGGTTCACAGTAGGATGGGATGGGTCAAGCAATGCATTTTTGTTCCCGTTATTTTGCATTGTTAATCTATGATATGATATGATCTTCTACACCTATGAATTTATTCTATGATTGTTCTATGTGATGATAGTAGTTGACAAGAGGATTAGGTCGTTATTGTAGCCTTGGGTTGCCAGGTTGCACCCATATTCAATCCCTTCGATCTTTTGTACACAATTTCAACATTTAATCATACTAAGAAATATGTAAATCTTGCAATTATATATGATCATTGAGTAACCACAGAAAAGATAACTCCAAGATTAATATACACTAATGCAATAATCTAACACCTTCTTAACCTAACCATCCCAAACGGTTAGATGAATCCATTGGGACCCAATAACCCAACAAGTTTAGCAAACTAAATACTTTTAATGATAAAACTAGTTCATCAATGTCCCACACTTCTTAATAACTCTCGGATTTCTAGTAGGTATTGATGGGGAAGGGGTCCCGATCTTCCAACAGGTTCTGGATAAGTTCGATTTGGTGGAGGCGCGACACAAATCGACTCGGCTTCCGAACAACACGTTCCGAACCCCGCAATCGCAGCACCACGTCTCCTCAGGTTATCTGTGAGGACCCGGAATATTTAACTAGTAACACTTAACCTCCAATTGGTTCTAGTGTTACTAATTAAACATTCTAAGCCTCGATGGACATATGCTTCCCAGAATTGCAGCATATGCACATCATCACAAAATTACACATCATTTCCATACAACATACAACACTAAGTTCAATAACGACATACATAAAGTAAAGTTATTACAAAAGAGCCGACCGGCCAAATAGAGCAATATACAAGAATGACAGCGGAAGCAAAAGGTGCCATAAGATGGCTAGAATAAAAGTCGACCGGTTAGCCATACACCCACAAGGCAACCGACCGGGCCGCCAAGCTAGACGCCACAAGTCCCCCACGAGACTGGTGACCACCTCCAGATCCAGAGGCACCAGAGGGAGTGGAGGTGTTCCTGGCGATAACCTCCAACACCCGGCGGTCCTCCGAACGATTGCGTTCGATCTGCATGAGGACCTCCGCCATGGTCGTGGGAGGGGGAAGCTCCTCATTGGGACTACCCAGCTGATTTCGACTGCTACGAGTCCCACCAGCCATCCTATTTCATCAAGATAAGTTAGATACAGTTCGAGACCCAAGAGCACGGAAATCCAAACTTGATTAAAATGACCAAAGAATAGCCACAAGAGAACATAAGACCATACGTCACCGAATCAACTTCCCGAAACGACTAACCCGTATGGAAGAACGAGTGATCGTTTGAGAAGACCCAAAATTTCAGAACTAAATTCTAGCTCAAAACAGTCCAAAAATCAAGGTATAACCACCTAATAGAGTATAGGCATTAGCTAATCTCATATCACTTCTTACCCTTTCATTCCCACCAGTTTTAGTTGAATTTACCTCTCATTTCCTACCTTAATTACTAACCACCAGTTAGCTGTCCAAATTTCATTCTCCAAGCTCTCATGGTTCTCCCAAAACCAAGTTAATCGATAGAGGCTAGTTTTTGAAAGGAAGAGAGGAACAACCTTTTCAAAACTTAAGTGAGAGTAAGGTGAGATGAGCAAGCTAAGATAGGTAAGGAGTAAAATCAGAGAACTTACTTAGGTTTTGTAAAACCTTTTGAAAGTAAGTTTTCAAAATATCCTAGAGGCGACCAAGCTAGGGGTTTCTACGGTCAGTATGGCTCTGATACCAACTTTGTGAGGACCCGGAATATTTAACTAGTAACAGTTAACCTCCAATTGGTTCTAGCGTTACTAATTAAACATTCTAAGCCTCGATGGACATATGCTTCCTGCACTGCAGCATATGCACATCATCACAAAATTACACATCATTTCCATACAACATACAACACTAAGTTCAATAGCGACATACATAAAGTAAAGTTATTACAAAAGAGCCGACCGGCCAAATAGAGCAATATACAAGAATGACAGCGGAAGCAAAAGGTGCCATAAGATGGCTAGAACAAAAGTCGACCGGTTAGCCATACACCCACAAGGCAACCGGCCAGGCCGCCAAGCTAGACGCCACGAAGACTACCACAAAGACACTCACAAAAGTGAGGCCCTCAAGCTCACCTTCTTCCTCTGCAACAAATACATTTATGCAAGATAACTGAGTACACACAGGTACTCGCAAGACTGACGTGTGGAATAGCAGACCTGTTCATAAACTACATGCAAGCTTATTTAGGTGGAGGTTGTATGTCTCATTTTGCATAAAGCCAACTTTATTTGCAATAATGTAATACATTTAAAAGCAAGTTTGCAAATCTATTTTGTTGTCAACATAAAAGTGTAATAAAGATACATACAAGTAACCACCTGGAAGTGACTATCCCAATAGCCACCACAACAATAGCACGAATCCCCAATTCGTACCACCCATCAAGTTTTAATTAAAAGGTTGTAGTCTAACTCTTGAAAGACCTTGCCAAGCGTGTCCATAACCTAGGACGAGGCTATTCGAATAGTTTTAACCCTGCAGGGGTGTACCAATGTACCCACACTTCAGACCGCCTTTAAGCCACAAAGCACACTTCTGAAGGTATGCCGGCAAGGCTAAGTCCTACGAGACGCTTTCCAATATTGTGTATTAACTACGAGCCGCTCGTATGGATAGAAACCCATACGCTTACATTGCAAGCCGAAAGACAACAAATCCCATCACGGGTGAAGTCTTTCGGACACTACAATGCTCCCAACACCATCCCTCCTGCGACTCCCTGTGACCCGAAGCCAATACACGCCAAAGTACTAAGTCAAGAGAGGTCCCATACCCTCTAGTGTGGTTAGCACGCTAAAATGCTTGGTTTAGTGTAACAAGATGTTCGGTCCTTGTTGACCCGGGCACCATTCCAGTCACACCATCTTACCATTGTGCCCAAGTCTAAATCATTTTGTTTGCAGTTTTAGTTTTCATAAGTAGACATGGCACAAGGTGGAAATCATAAATTATAATAAGTTTTGTGTGATCGAGGTTATCGACAAGTCGATAACCGCCATTTCTACCAAGCTAAGCATGGCTAAGCAATTAATTCAAAACTACTAAGTGACAAGAGCTCATCCACGAACTCTAATCACAGCAATAACCTAGGCTCATGGTAGTAGAGAATAATCAGTTGTCTAAGGAAATGCATCTACTAGGCCAACTATCGATAATAGTTAAAACAAGATAGCAATGCGTACATAGAAGTTGTAAACAACATAAATACTTAAAATACTGGGATTAACATGATCAAACTGCTTGCCTTGCTAGATTTGTTCTTGCTGCAGAGGGGAGTGCTCAGGTTCAATAAACTCTTCGGAACCTAACGCGAAAAGGCGATAAAGACCGATAAGAACGAAGAACACCAAAAAGAGCTCAACAGCAAAGCACATCCAAATACAATGAAATTTCTACAGCAGCTAGAGGTTGATTTTAGACAATTTTAGAAACAAGAATCACTTCATTTGGACTTAGCATGAAAAAGTTATGGCCAAATTGAATTCCCTTAGCCTGAAAAATCCTAAATAAATTAATGAAGGTTACTGTTCATGGCGAAAATTTCCAGAATGATCTAAGGTCTGAAATTTTTATGGTAGGTAGATAATAGTATCCTAACAACAGCAAAACTGAGTTTGCACAAATTGGAGTTCTAATGAATTAGTTATGATTTTTCTAAGCTCTAAATCTAGCATATATCATTTTTCAGGAACATGAATAAAGACAAAGCCTAGTTCATATTAAAGCATGTCTATAGACAAATTTTACCAGGTTGAGTTTGCTCAGATTGCAATTACAGAGAGAAAGTTATGTATTTTACAAGTTTTCAAGGAATTTCTAGATACCCATATTCACTAAACAAGATCATGCTGTTTAAATCATTTTCTGCTACAAAACAGGGCCTAAATTCATTCTCAGATAAAAGTTCACATTATAACAAAGCTACATCAACTGGAATCATTCAAAAAGGAATTAAAATGACAAAGTTATGCACTTTTGAAATTTGAAACATTAAAGGACTTAGGAAATCTTGAGCTCTCGGGAGGTCCAATGAATCAAGGAAAAAGGAGAGGTCGTGGGCGTTAGATCAAGATCTCGCGGCCACGATCCTCGGCACTGGCGCACACAAGACCTCCTCCCGACCGGGAGGTCGGACCGTTGAGATCGGATCCAACGATCACGACCGGTGCGTGCACGCGCACGCAAGGAGGTCTACGCGCCTAACAGAGGTCGTGACCGTCAGATCGAGATCTGGCGGTCCCGAGCACTAGGGGAGGTCCTAAGGGTAATTCTACGGAGGGAGGTCTAGCCCGTTAGATCTAAATCTAACGGTTTAGACCAGAGGAGGAGGTCCTAACGCTACGGATCCAAAGGAGGAGATCCTAGACGGTCAAGATCTCCAGGGGGAGGTCTTTAACGGACACGATCAAGTGAGAGAGGTCCTGGGCGATCAAGATCGAACGAGAGAGGTCCTGATCGGCTGGGATTCAACCGAGGAGGTCTTGGACGGCCAAGATCTACTCGGGGAGGTCTTAAGCGACAGGGTTCTAATCGGAGGAGATCTGGACGGCTCAGATCAGGCCTAGGGAGGTCCTGAACGGTTCAGATCGACGCGGAGGGAGGTCTGAGCGCTAAGGATTTTACAAAATGAGATATAACGCTCAGATCTAAACCGGGGAGGTCAGGAACGGTCAGGATTGAGCCTAAGAGGTCTGAGCGGGGGTTTTCTTTGTAAAAGGCCGGGGGTGGCTTTTTTACAAAGACGACCCCGAGGGTGGTCCTGGTCTTTGCAAAATGACCAAGGGGAGGTCTTTTTGCAAAGAGGACCTCGGTGGAGGTCCAGGGGGTGGTTTTTATAAAACGACTAAGGGAGGTCTTTTTGCAAAGAGAACCCCAAGGATGGTCCTACAGCTCGGATTAATTCTATGGAGGTCCTAAACGGTGGACAACAAATCTAGGAGGTCGTGGGGGTGGTCTGAGCGGTGGCCCAGAACACGACCACAGTGACGGCTTCCGACAAAACTAATGCGACTGATGAATGGCAATAAAGGAACCTAAAAGGGACTTTAATGACCTCTGGATTTCAGTCCAAGCCTATGGCCCACATGTCAGAGACACAACGGCACAGCTAAGACACACCCAAAGATTAGTAATAATTGGGCATTAATGATGTCCTAAGAAAATGACGAAAACGGGAGTTTTGAACCGGCAAAATCCCGAGCGCGATTAACCGCTTGCCGCCGGCGATAGGGACCACGCCGGCGCCAACTAAATACTAGAATGGAACCGCAATATCCTCACGGAGCTAAAGGTGGCAACCTCGACGGCGGCGACGGCCTTGAACGCCGGCGAGCCGGAGATAGGCTAGGGAGGCTTACTACGAACTACACGAGCTCTAGAAAATAGCAGCAAGGCTAAGGGATGGGCACCTGAGGGCAGAGAGGGGACCAGGGAGGTCAGAGGAACTTGAAGGAGGTCGACGAAGTCCGGCGGTGCCGTGTTTGCCGGCGATGGAGAAGAAGACGATCTCGACCCCGACAATCAGCTCCCCAAATTGTCAACCTCTGTGAAGGTCAAACACAACAAGTTAGGGAGGCTTGAGGAGACCAAGATGACAAAGTGACAGCCAAAATAGCAATATTGAACCCCTGGAGCTCGAAGGTGGTCTTGGGGAGCTCCAAAAGTGACAATGGAGGTATCGGGGGGGGTGCTCTTGGGTGCTTGAGCTTGGGGACCAACTCAAACTGAGGGAGCTCAAGCACAGCCAAGAACGAAGAAAGAAAAGGAGAGGAAGGCCTCAGGCTATACATAGCCTGGGAGCTTGGCAATGGCGTGGGCAAAAGCCTACTGTGAGCATGAACCATGCCCCTGCCATGGACTGACTGGATTTGACAAGGGTAGGTAGGGGCAGAGCAGGGTGGAGACTTTGGAGGTTAAAGTTGACTGGCAATAAATGCATGTCAGCAGAAAGAGCCATTGACAAGAGGAAAAAGGTGACATCTCACTGCCCCCAACTGCTCTGACCCTGACACACGCACGGGTGCGGGAAAACCATGATGACCAGACCTCCAGGAGGTCATGAGGAAGAGAAACAGAGCCGAGGGGGAGGTCCTGGACGTCCCAGATCACCCGAGGTGGGGAGGTCTTGCGCGGGCGAGGAGGTCCTGGGAGGTCGTGAGCCACACGATGGGTATCCCACGGCTTGGACCACCCCGAAGCGCTGAGGGCGCTCAAGAGCTCCACAGATCAGTGGGGAGGTCGTGAGCGTTGGATGGAGATCCAACGACTCAGCTTGCGCGCGCAACAGCTTGAGCCCGAGTGCGGCGCTGGCGACGTGGTCCAACCAAGTCGGTTGAGTTGGGCTCGGGTCCGAGCCCGAGTCTGACTCAACCATATTTAGTTTTTCTGGTTTTAGAAGGAGCTGCTCTTTGGAGAATTGTTTGAGGCAGCAAACCGACTCCAAAAATTACGAAATTTTTACAGAGTGGGTGACTCAAACGAGGACCTAGCATAAAATTTTCAGAGGCTTTGGTGCTGTGGATTTTCCTCCAAAAATTTAACAAGGTACTGGTGCAAGGTTTGACAAGATTTTAAATTGGGTTGACTTGCCTTCAACAACATTCAAACAATTTCTAAAAATTGTAGAACTTTTCGGAGGAGCCCCAAGCCAACCCAAGAATTTAGGAAAAATATTTCCAGGAGGTTATCACAAGGTGGAACAAGAATGTTTTTGAAGGATCAAGATTTGGATCAAAGGCTTGTGACTTTGTATTTCCATAACTTCTTGTACAAAAGCTGTTCAGTACAAACAGGGAATACAAGATGTAAGAAAAAGTTTTAATTTCTACTCATTTTCTTACATCTGAAACACAAGCCTAAAATTGGGATGTTACATTATCAACCGTGCGCAACCCGGTTGACCTCGCCAAGAAGGCTAATCCTCGCCTGCGAATCGAAGAACACAAGCAAGAACAAGGAAGAACACAACGGAATTGCAAATGTATTGTTTTAGCACTCGAAAGTTGGGGTCTCACAAACCGATGAACGGCAAAACTGTTCAAGACAGAATTAATCTAAGCAAAACCCAACCCTAATGGTGGGGGTGGCGGCTGTATATAGAGGACTGAGGGGCGTGCAAAACCCCTGGATGCGCCCTAATGGGCTCCAACACGATACAAAGCCGAACGGCCCAAAAGACGGTGACGCAACACCGATGATTCTAAATGCCCACTTGTTTCGACGATTCCGTTGACTCGAAGGAATTTTGACATTGGACCGAGCCATTGGAAAGTTCGTCTTCTCAGCTTCGATACATATGTGGAACATCCAAAAGCGAAGCCGGATGCGATCCGGGGTCCGCTTTAGTGCGGCCTGGTCTGGACTCCAAATTGGATTCAAGTCGGCTTGAGTTGGGCCTCCAACATGATCCGACCGCCCTTGCTGGACTTGTGCGCCGTAGCCCTTCTCCAAGTACTTCGTGTTCTCTCCATGGTTCCTAATCATAATTAAATTATTAGGTAGCAATCGATTCTCAAATGAACAAAAGAAGTACTTAGGAACGAGCTCTGTAAATTCAATTGTCAGCGCGAGCTCTAGTGATTTGTCCTTGAATGTCAAGTGGAGGATTGTTGTGTGTATCCGAAGAAGTGATGTCCTCATCATCCTCCCCCTCTTGAAGCGGAGTTGTCCTCAACTCAACCTCATCTTCTTCTCCCAAGTATGGCTTCAAATCTGAAATGTTAAAGGTGGGACTAACCCCAAACTCGGAAGGCAACTCAAGTTTATATGCATTATCATTTATCTTCTCAACTATTTTAAAAGGACCAGCAGCTCTAGGCATCAATTTTGACTTTCGGAACTCAGGAAATCTATCTTTTCTCAAGTGCAACCAAACAAAATCACCCAGTTCAAGTTTAACTTCCTTTATACCTTTACTACCAATAATCCTATATTTTTCATTCATCTTTTCAATGTTTGCCTTAGTAGTCTCATGCATTTTGACAATAAAATCAGCACGCTCCTTAGCATCATTATGAACTCTCTCACTAGTAGGCAAAGGTAAAATATCAAGAGGGGCACGTGGATTGAATCCATATACTACCTGAAAAGGACTTACCTTGGTGGTGGAGTGTTCCGCTCGATTATATGCGAACTCAACATGCGGCAAACACTCTTCCCACACTTCAAATTATTCGTCAAAACAGCTCTCAAAGATGGTAGACAATGTGCGGTTCACCACCTCGGTTTGGCCATCAGTTTGTGGGTGACATGTTGTAGAGAACAACAACTTTGTACCCAACTTGTTCCATAGAGTACGCCAAAAGTGACTCAAAAACTTGGCATCACGATCTGAAACAATAGTAGAAGGCATACCATGCAAACGAACTATCTCTTTGAAAAAGAGGTCAACAATATGAATGGCATCATCGGTTTTATGACATGGTATAAAATGAGCCATCTTAGAAAAACGATCCACAACAACAAAAATGCTATCCCTCCCCCTCTTAGTCCTGGGCAATCCTAAAACAAAGTCCATAGAAATATCTGCCCACGGAATAGAAGGAACAGGAAGAGGCATATACAAACCATGTGGATTCAAGCGAGACTTAGCTTTTTGACATGTAGTGCAGCGAGCCACAAACCTCTCAACATCTCGCCTCATTTTTGGCCAAAAGAAGTGTGTGGCCAGAACGTCCTCCGTCTTCTTAGCACCAAAATGTCCCATCAAACCGCCGCCATGCGCCTCCTGCAACAACAAAAGACGAATGGATCCAACTAGAATGCATAGGCGGTTAGCTCTAAACAAGAACCCATCATTGATCACGAATTTATTCTATGCTTGTCCCTCTTTACAATGCAACAACACATCCTTAAAATCAGCATCTAAAGCATATTGTCCTTTAATGGTTTGAAGACCAAAAATGTGACAATCAAGTTGAGACAACATGGTATAGCGTCGAGACAAAGCATCAGCAATCACATTATCCTTCCCTTTCTTGTGTTTAATGACATAAGGAAAAGATTCAATAAATTCAACCCACTTAGCATGTCTACGATTCAAATTGGTTTGACTACGAATATGCTTAAGTGATTCATGATCAGAATGAATGACAAATTCTTTAGGCCATAAATAGTGTTGCCACGTCTCTAAAGAACGAACAAGAGCATACAATTCTTTATCATACGTGGAATAATTAAGAGCAGGACCATTCAATTTTTCACTAAAGTAGGCAACAGGTTTGCCTTCTTGCATCAAAACACCACCAATACCAATTCCGCTCGCATCACATTCCAGCTCAAAAGTCTTACCAAAATCCGGAAGTTGGAGCAATGGTGTGTGTGTAAGCTTGTCCTTCAAAAGATTAAAGGACTCCTCTTGTGATGGCCCCCAATGAAACACGACTCCCTTCTTTGTCAACTCAATCAACGGTGTCGCAATGGTGCTGAATTCCTTGACAAAGCGGCGATAAAACCCTGCAAGGCCAAGAAAACTCCGCACTTCGGAGACCGTCGTGGGCGTGGGCTAACTCCATATCGCCTCCACCTTGGCTCTATCAACCTCAATTCCCTGTGGAGTCACAACATAGCCAAGAAAAGAGACTCGATCCATGCAAAAGGTGCACTTCTCAAGGTTACCAAACAAACGTGCATCTCTCAAAGCATTAAAAACAGCACGTAAGTGATTCAAATGTTCATCCATGGACTTGCTATAAATCAAGATATCATCAAAGTAAACGACCACAAATTTGCCAATGAAAGGACGTAAAACCTCGTTCATTAATCGCATGAAAGTGCTAGGTGCATTAGTTAAACCAAAAGGCATGACTAACCACTCATACAAGCCGAACTTAGTTTTAAAAGCAGTTTTCCATTCATCGCCAAGTTTCATTCTTATTTGGTGGTATCCACTACGCAAGTCAATCTTTGTGAAAATTATAGCACCACACAACTCATCAAGCATGATGTCTAGCGTGGGAATAGGATGACGATACCTTATAGTAATGTTGCTAATGGCTCTACAATCTACACACATACGTCAAGAACCATCTTTTTTGGGTACCAAAAGAACAGGAACAACACAATGACTAAGGCTCTCACGTACATACCCACGGTCCAAAAGGTCTTGGACTTGTCGCTGAATCTCCTTAGTCTCGTCGGGATTGGTCCTGTACGCCGCATGGTTTGGCAAACTCGCCCCAGGGATCACGTCAATCTGGTGCTCAATCCCTCGAATGGGTGGAAGTCCTGGAGGTATCTCATCAAGGAAAACATCTCTAAAATCCTGCAAAAGGTTAGTGACAGGAGCAAGCAAAGTGCAAGGCATATTATCAAGAGAAAATAAAGCATCTTTGCACACAAAAGCATAACATGTATCATTAATATCATCAATTTCAGCAAGGTCTGATTTTGTGGCAAGCATAACAGAATGTTTTTCAGATTTATCATGTTCCTTTGGATCATTAGTAGCAGCAGCTCGCTCCCTATCGGCCTCTATAATCTCAGCTGGGGTCAAAGGCAGTAAAGTAACTTTCTTTCCTTATGCATAAAAGTGTATTTGTTACTACTACCATGGTGCAAAGCATCATTATCAAATTCCCAAGGTCGACCCAATAAAAGAGAGCATGCTTGCATGGGAACCACATCACAATCAACATGATCAGCATAACCACCAATGGAAAAATGGACTCGGCATGTTTGTGTTACCTTAGCTTTTCCAGAGTCATTTAACCACTGAATATGGTATGGATGTGGATGCGGTCGCGTGGTCAAGCCAAGCTTCTTGACCAAATCAGAACTCACCAAGTTGTTGCAGCTTCCTCCATCAATGATGACACGTGCGCGCCGGTTCTTGATTGCAAAGAAAGTCTGAAACAAATTATGGCGTTGAAGCTTATCGGGTTGTTGTACCTGTGTGCTGAGGACTCGTTGCACAATGATGCTCCGTAGCGTCGCTGTGGACGCCCCACCAAGGAACAGGTCGTCATGACCACCGCCATTGTCGTCCGAGGTAGCAGCAACGTCATCATCCTCCTCGACATCCGAAGTGCTGATGTAGCCTCCATCTTCCGTGGCGATGTATGCCCGTTGGCTAGGGCAAATCCTCTGCACATGACCAAGTACATGGCAGCGGTGGCACTGAATGTCGGAGGAGCGGCCCGTGGAAGGCACGGAAGAAGAATTCTTGGCTGGAGCCTGCAAAGAATTTTTTGTAGAATCTGCAGGGCGTGTCGTGGAAGGTGGCTTTGGTGGCGCTGCAGCAATCTTGTTCATCGGTGGTGGAGGAGAACGAAACTCAAGAAGACTTGGGCGTCCGTCGATGTAGTCGTTCGCGGCGTGTAGGAGGGTCGTCCGGTGCTTGCCGTCGTGATTCCTTGCGTCCTCGCAATTCTTTTACGCAAGCATAGCAAGTGGAACAAGCGGTTGTGATAGTAAATTCTTTATAATCAATAATATCCTGAATTTCACGCCAGTAACCCCCTATAGAAACGACAAATCTTATCCTCTGTTTCCTCAACAACCCCACAACGCACCATACCCTTTTGAAGCTCAGCATAATAGTCCTGAACAGAACTATCACCTTGTTCTAAGCGCTGCAATTTTTTTCTCAAATCACGTTTATATGAGGAGGAACAAAGCGATTACGCATAGCTTCTTTTAACCGCACCCATGTGTCGGGTTGTAGCGCATGGTACCAGTTCATTCCACGGATAATAGCAAAGTCCTTAAACTCACTAGTAGCTTGTCTAACTCTATGTTGTTCAGGAACCAAGTGAGAATTAAACTTCTGCTCTACCGTCATCTCCCAATCAAGATATATTTCAGCATCATAAAGGCCAGAAAAAGATGGGATGGTAAACTTAACTTTAGCAAAAGGGTCATCGTTACCATGGCGGTTCGGTTATTACCTCCCATACCATATCATTTCTTTGAAGACGCCGAGCGTAGTCGCGCATCTTGTGTCTCCCGCCGATCAATGTTGTCAACCGCATCATGCCGCTGTGTCATCATCATGATGATGGCCGTCATTGGCAGTGGCAGGCGTGCCTCCAATGTGTCCATCTGACCAGTGAGGTCAGCCATCCGCCGCTCCACCCGCTCAATGCCTTCTGTGGTGTTCAACTGGGCAATGGCGGCGACGATGGTGTCCATTCGTGCGCCGAGATCAGTGAATGAAGCATTTTGTTTGTCGAGCGCAGCTTGTAGCTGGCCGCGACTAACACACTCGTTGAAGTCGATCGTGTCGCGCCCTTCGGTCCCTGCCATGGTTAGTGGAAACACAGGGAAAACAAAGGGAAAACAAAATGATTATCCCTATCAACTACAAAGGAGGACAGTGGGAACCCGCAAATGAAGTGGCTTACCAAGCTCTTACAAGTGTTCTTACCAACGCAAACCGTAGGTGGTACAACCGGTGGCTGGTTCGTGATACCTGGAGAGTGTGACCCGGCGATTGCAAGGGTCAAAAGCTGTGCTATCCGGAAGTAGGTATATGGATCTTGGAAGGCCAAATATGTTAGTGGAACACAAATCAATAATAGATAGTAATGTTGAGTAAATGTCCAAAACACGGGTCCTAGTTGCTGGTCTAAATGTGTCCTATAACAGGTAGGATATGATGAATAAGGAGTCAAGATCAGAATAGTAAAGCAAAGACAGCAACAAGGATGGTCAGGTAAAGACAGCACAAGGATGGCCAGGTAAGGACAGCACAAATTAATATCTGTCACCTAAAACTGTGCTCTCTATTTTTTTTAGACACGGAGGGCTCTCAGGTGCCTTTTTTCCTCAGGCAAAACCAGGTGCCAAATTTTTTTATTTTTTTTTTATTTTTTCTGTTATTTTTTTTCATGAAGCGGATCACAGAAATAGGAACCACACAAAGTTTCACCTCAATCTGATGTAAGGTGTGGCCTACAGAAAATGATGAATGTGCTGTAAATTCGGTGATGAATGTTCGGAGCTCGAGTACTACACTTTCCAGGGCGAATTTGGGCAAAATAAATTCACCACACCCGACAAAGTTGGGAAGTTTCGGATGCAAAATTTAATTTCACCCAATTTCAAAAAAAATCGTCTGATTTCGAGTTCGTATGCAAAAGTTACGGCTATTTGAAGGAGGGCCTCCGAGTTATGGTTGCTGTCGAGGCCGAAACGAAATCGGGTGGAGGAAATTGGTGGAAAATCGGGGCGGAAGCTCGGGAATAGGTGGGGGATGGTGCTGGGTGATCACGAGACGCGATGTATGACTCAAAAACAGAGGGTGGGAGGGTGGGAGAAACAAACGTTGACGGCTAGGGTTTGTATGAGAGGTAGCGGAAGCAAGACAACCCGAAATAAAACACGATCTAAATCAGCAACACAACTCGACTAATGACACAAACTCAACACTACGGACTCTGAAATCAAATTGTGCAAAAGGCTAAATGAGATCTGGGACAGGGAACAACCTATGACTACAATTTTTTTGTAGGGTTTTTTCTTGGACTCTAGGATGAAACCGAAAACAACAAGGGTCCGAAGTCGGCTTGAGTTGGGCCTCCAACATGATCCGACCGCCCTTGTTGGACTTGTGCGCTTCGTAGCCCTTCTCCAAGTACTTCCAGGTCCTCTCCATGGTTCCTAATCATAATTAAATCATTAGGTAGCAATCGATTCTCAAATGAACAAAAAGAAGTACTTAGGAACGAGCTCACCTGTAAATTCAATTGTCAGCGCGAGCTCTAGTAATTGGTCCTTGAATGTCAAGTGGAGGATTGTTGTGTGTATCCGAAGAAGTGATGTCCTCATCAGGTATGGACATACCCTTAGTCACTATTCATCATATAATTACTCTGAGACAACATCAAATTAATCAACTTCACTTCCAAGGATCTTGGTTAAGATCGATTATACACCACACTACAGACCCAACTTGATAACACATAGCTTATTGATGAACTTCTATGTTTTCCACCTCTCGCTTAAACATAACAAGACATCACAAAAATGGTTTTAACACTTTCACAGTCCAAACACTCTAAAAGAAACTTGTAGAGTCAAAACTTCTACAGGATGGAAGACCTATCAAAAGATAATTTCCTTTGTCCAAAATACCAAGTGAAGTAAAGAGTCACGAGTCCCAACAAGAAAGGTAGAACCCACATGAAAATATCAATCTTGCCAATTTACAACGCTCACAACCAGCAAAAACAACTCAATAGTCGGGAGAACAAATAATCGTTTTATAGAACCAATAAAGACCAATTGAAACCCATCAACTGCGTTGTAACCACTAACCTAAGAAAATTCATCAACTGCAATTGTGACAAAAATAACCAATGCAAACTCAAGGAAGACAACAACCTTCCCAAAGAAACCCATCCTCAACACATTTAACTAGTTTACTCGAGGTAAACACTTCACTATTTGCATACCACGAACGGAGGTACAACCTGACCATACCCATGGCCACAACCACAATCCCTACCTCTCGACATCGACTATCAACCACAATCAACAGCACACAATAAGTTCAAAGAACCAATATCAACTCATACATTAATAGTACGACATATCGGAAGCGTAAAAGTGGTACTCATCCCATACCGATCCTATTGTGCACTAGTGTGTCAAATTTTAAGTTAATTAAACATTAGCAGATTTTAGTTGATTTTACTAGTCCTAAAACATTTTTTTCAACAATTTTAGATTACCTAAGTTGTTGCTCAATTCACTATAGATCTAAAGCCCACTCTGATACTAACTGTAACACCTCGGCCCAACACTGAGCCCAGAATACCACCAAACTACCCTAACTACTAATTTTATCATCAATTAACAATGACTTTCAGCAAGCAATTCAATATTAAAACCCATCAACGGGTCACAATAACATATGAATAACGACATGGCAAGCACAGATATCTAAACTCTAGATAGTAAAGCAGAATAATAGTTCAAGAATTAAACAGTACCAATGAAACGAAGACTATTAAATGAATAAATGAGTTCCAACTAATCATCTAGAATTATTCAATGTCTATCATGTCCTGAAGGAATAAACCATCACGCTAAGGTAAAGTTTTCTCATGGCAATTGATCAAGTAATTGAGTGTATGACATGTTCCAAGTGCTATCCCTTCGCAAGTGAAGCGTCATCAACGATCACCTAAAAATATTACAACAAGGGTGAGTCCACAACTCAGCAAATACAATAATAAACAATGAACATTGCTTAAACAGCAGTACACAATATCATAATTAACATCAATTGTTCACTTTTCTTTATTCTCATGCTCAATCATTCGATTCTCTTTCTTTATTCACATACACAATCATCAACTACCTTTCATTCCATGCATCTCTACACTATATGTTCACATGCACTTCTTTTGCATATACCGGTATAGCATGAGTGTTCACCCATCGATAACACACTCTCAAGCCCGTCCTCCTCAAGGATCGGGGACCTCCTCCACTCCCGTGGGGTTGTGATCAACTTGATCACCTTCTCATATGCAATGATGCTTATGAATGCACAATTATTCATGGTTTCATCAATATTACCATTGTCCAATAATATCATATCCAACAATAAGGAATAAATAATGACCGTTAGCATTACTTGCAATTAAATAAGTAAAAGCACAACAATTTTATGGTAATAAATGGTAAAGCATACAGTGATCAACCAATGACCATTGTCTATCATGCACTTGCCTCTTATCTTTGTGACACTGGAGAGCGAAACGGCGGCAACGCACACGAGACCACACTCCCTGGACAAACAATCCGAAATGCATCTCAAAAATCATACATTACAACACCTACACTTTATTCTAACCATAAACGCACGTCTATGCCAACCCAATTTTTTTACCCCGAAACTACCGGACACACTATCCGCTGTCTTAGCACTAAAATTATCATAACTTGTGTTGTACTCGCCCAAAAATTATGTTCTTGGGCTCTCTAGATGTAACACCCTAGCTATGCGGAAGCCAATATTTTACCTAAAAGACTAACATACATCAACAATACGTAATATTTTCATCCATCTATCAACTAATAACCAGTAAGAATCAATAATTGATAGAATGAACATAAGAATTGAACAGAATTTAACAACATAACAGACTCTATTTACCTAATCATGAAGAAGCATCTATGATAATCATATGAATAGACTATACGAAGATCTTAGGCAATTACCAATACAATCATATCCTAATAAAGGATAACATCAACCATCATACTCCAGTTATTACAATCCAAAGATTATCGAAAGAAAGGTAATAACAGGTTCGTCTAATTAACAAGTGAATAATGTGAAGTGAATGAATGATTAGTGACTATTCCCTCCCAAGCATGCCGTCTTCAATGTTTACCTAAAACAAGTAAACATGGCAAGAATGAGTCCACGACTCAGCAAGTACAATAGAACAATATGAGCCATACTGAATAACAACGTAATAGAATGAATGAGTAAGACAAATCAAGTGGCACAAACTTCCAATTCGGCCAAAAACCTAGGATAGCATTCAGGCAAAAGTTTAATACACAGTCTGTCTAGCAGAACTATACGTCGGTAAAGAAATATTCATAACTTTTGATTGGTCTAACCAAAACCCAAAATTCTTACTGTTTTGGAAAGATAAGGACACCATCTTCAAAATCCTATTGGCATGACACCCAAATTTTTCCCTTAACAAAATGTGGCACACGGGTCAAAACTAATGACAGAACCTGACATGCTTTCTGGACAGTCAACTTGAAACGTGCGTAACTTTTGTTCTACAAATTCAAATGGGGTGTTCTTTATCAATCCTGAAAGCTAATGAGATTATCTACAAAAGTCGTTATGGTCAAGACTTCTGAATCAATCTCTAACTAGGTCATATTTTAACAAATACAGTGATTGTTAATTCTCGTCAAACTTTCGGGACAGCAGCAAAGAATTCATCATAAGTTTTAAACCGTAACTCAGAATTGAGTTATCTTTGCGTCCACTAAAAGCTAAGAACGAACCCCACATAACTATAGGAGATAGGATGCTCAAATTAGAAATCTAAACACATGAAAATCGTCGCGCAAGGTACTGGACAAAACTATTCTAACTGCAGCAGGGATTCGATCCACTAAACGTAATCAAATTTGCATCTAAAACAACCTAAACAGTAAGGGAAATCCATCGTTACCCTTGTAGAACCACCGGAGATCATTGATCAAAATCCCACAAAGAAGTTCTCCTTCCACTCTCTCTTCCTTCCTCTTCTTCTTCTTCCCACGGCCGGCCACAAGCAGTAGGGAAGATGGCGCCAGGGAGAGGAGAAGTAGCAGGCGGCGGAGGTACTGTAGCACACCACTACTGTTCTTGTTCTCGTCCGAATGTAGGTGACGTATAGCTACTTGTTGGTTTAGCACGTATTTGGTGAATGTATGTTGAGAAATTGCTGGTTGCAATGTTTGAAATATTTGCAGTGCTAAATCAGTTATGTCAGAGCCCACAAGATTGAAAGTGTATTACGGTGTTGGTATGGTTTGTGAAGGTCCATATGGTGTTGACCTAAGTGGTTTCCAGCAAGTCAGTATGGTACACCCGGACATGGAGAATGCCCAAATCAGAAATGTCCTACACTGGCTCACCTAAAGCTTCTCCTTGGACCCCAAGGTGTGTAGTGTCATCGTACATGGGCTTTAGAGTCGGTCTGCTACACACATTCGGTGGGAGTTGACCAGACTGATGCGCACGGTTGCATGGAAGGTATTTCTGGAAGGCTGCCGGCACCATGGCTACGAGTGCGTGCTACTCGTGCAAGCATGTCCGAAGGGAGTCATCGGAGGCCCTGCTGACGGCTATCGTTGGGTTGGTGGGAGCAGCTCGGGCACGCAGCACGTGGTTCATGAAGAAGGTGTGGTGGCTAATGTTACCGAGGCAGAAGAGCACGAGGTGACCGATGTTGTGGAGGTAGAAGAGAATTTCGATAGCTGGTTGTGGTTCCTTCGACATCTAAAGGAGGGGGTGGTTGGGGCACATCCAGATGTCTGCATAATCCATGATCGTCACCCTGGCATGACGAAGGCCATCCGAAAACTTCAAAAAGACCCTGATAAGCCAATCCCTTGGCCAGATATGAGGAACAGATGGTGCATTCACTATCTAGGGGCCAACTTCTTTAAGCAGTTCAAGCAGCAACCGTTGATGAAGCTGTTCAAGAGGCTTACTATGCGGAACCAGCAGCATAAATTTGATGTGTTGTGGAAGATATTGGAGGAGCACACCAGGAAGCATGTCATCGAGAGGAACAAATATCCGCTCATTCCTGGGGCGGCACAACCCGAACGCCTCACACCACTACGGAAGCTTGACCCTCCCAATTTTATGCGGAGGATCTAGAGGGACATTGAGTGCTTCTCTCATTAGATGGAGGCCGAGACATTGGATAAGTAGTCATTGCTGCACGACACGGATGGTGCAAGGTACGGTATAATGACCACTAACCTTGCCGAGGTATACAACCTGGCTATTAGGGGCCTACGTTGTCAGCCCCTCGTCGCCATCGTGGAAGGCGTTCTGCACGGTACAATCGGATATTTCAGGGAAAGGCATACAAATGCAGCACTTCATCCAGCCATCCCACATACACCGTACTGCTTGAAGATTACAGCGTACATGCACGCCAAGACTGAGAAGGGTCAATCGCATAGGGTCTTCACGATGGGCAATACGGAGCATCGTTTCAACGTGCTCATTCAGAACAGAGCCGGATTTGGGATAGCTCGGTCTCTTGTTACCCACGAGGTATGCCTTGGAGATCATGTGAATGAACCTAGCTACACATGCAAACAAGCCAAAGCTCCTTCACAAGCCATGCTCTCATGTCCTCGCCGCATGCGGGACCATCCACATGGACCCATCGAACTTCATATCAGAGTACTTGATGAAGGAGAGGGTGCAGCAGGTGTGGTGCGGCGAGCTAAGATGCTTCAAGGTTGTGGGTAACTTCGCCACGTTGGATATTATACAGAGAACTTATATTTCGAATCTTGACCTGTTGAAGGGTGGGAAGGGCCGTCGGCAGAGTCTTCGCATCAGGAATGATATGGACAAAGGGGAAGCTGCAGCGGCGGGTAGACGTTGCGGCCGCTACCGTTAGGAAGGTCACACTGCGACAACTTACAAGGCGCCTCCCAACACATAGGAACACCGGTGTGAAGTGCAACACCATTTCTTGTTTGGGTGCGTAGTGGTACTAAGATTAAAACTGCTAGCATGTCGTAACTTCTACTTCAGTAAGTACCTTGCTTGTTGTAAGCACTATGGAACTAATTGTATCGTAATTGTAAATTTTAACTTCATTTAAAATGTCAATCTCTCGTCATAATTGTAAAGCACGACGGGACCTCCCTCGGCAGTGCATGACGTGACCTCACTCTGCAAAGCAAGACGTTACCACTCTCTACAAGGTCACTACTACGGAAAAAGGGCAATATTGCAAGACACCTCATCATGAACGGTTCCAAAGGGCTACTACGTGCAATAGCAGACACCTCATCTCTGACGGTTCCCTTTGAGCTCTCTGACGGTTGAAGGCGAGGCGCTCGTGATATGTCCTCATCACGAGCGGTTCTTATTACCAACCGTTTGTGATACTTCACGAGCGGTTCGTAATATGACCGTGCGTGATGAGGACATATCACGAGCGGTTCATATTACCAACCGTCGTGAAGTATCACGAGCGGTTGGTAATATGAACCGTCTGTGATGAGGCGCTTATCATAGACGGTTTGGAAATAAAACCGTCGTGAAATATCACGAGCGGTTCAATTTGAAGCTATGCGTAATATACTAGTATCACGAGCGGCTCTATTAAATAACCGTCGGTGATATTATTATCACGAGCGGTTCCCATATAAGCCGTCGTGATATCGCTCCCGCGCGATGTGTCTCTTCACCATCGCTGCAACCGTCTCTTCGTCTCGCACGCCGGCGATACATGCGTCTCTTCGTCTCACGTGCGATTACTCCTAATTCTTGATATAAGGCGGAATAATCACGAAGATTAAACTCCTCCCATCGCTCTTCGTCTCACGGTTTTGAGTCGTCAATCGCCAAGGTTAGCATGCGAGCGATCGAGGCGGCACCAAGGCGAGGAGGTCGGTGATCGCGCTCTTTCTCACGATGTCGTCGTCGACATCGTCGGCCGTGTGACGCGAGCTCTCCTCGACCCATGGAGGACCTATGCGACCTACGATTAACGTCGTACATCTTTATGTCTACAATATACGTGCGTACATACTACTATTTATTCTAACATCTTGAATGTATGTGCGTATAGTTGTAAGGCCTTGTACAAGGTGTCAAGGAACGCGCCGTGGGGCGCGTGGCGGCTGGAGCGAGAGGAGGTGATGAAGTGGCGGGACAACGGCGCTACCTCGCCGTCGTCAACCACGGCGCCGCCGGCAACCGGGGGCTTGTTTCATCGTCGGCCTCGGGCTTGTCTTGGCGCCCCAAGACATGCGTAGCGGCCTCATGTTCCTTGAGCAGGCGGCCATGGCGGCGCCACAGGCGCGGCCTCGTGCTCGGTCTCCTCCTCTACGGCCGGCGAGGCGCGCGGCGTTGGGAAGCACTACATCGGCCGGTCGAGGGCGAGCCGGCCGGCGGCGGGTGCGAGGCGGCCAAGACCAACGGGAGTGCGGCGGTGCGAGGCTCGCCGCGGACATGGTCGGCGGCGTGGGGAAGAAGGCGGGCCCTTTGGGCGGGTGTGGTATTGTCGGAGGATGGCCACCGGTGCACGAGCATTGGCTGCGGTGTGGAAGGGTGGGGCGACTACGTCGTCTTCTGCGATGGCGGCTGCGAGGATTAGGCATGAGTATACGGTTTCTTTGCAAAGGTGTTAGACTATTTGCCATAAAATTTTAGTTTTTAGGTTTCTAGAAAGGTGGTGCGGTGGACTATTTTCCAAATGAAATGAATTTTTAATGCACCAAAATATACGGTCCACAAGGGCGGGAGCGATTACAATTCCACGTTGACATCAAAATATCGTCGACATATTACAAGTTCATAACACATGATGTTATGGAATAAATTAATTACAATGGAGTAATTTCTTAATTAAAATATAGTCCTTCACGATGATCGCGCATATAGCTAGCTTCCTCATTGGGTTCTTCCTCGAGCGATGCCGTCTCGAAAGGAGGCAACTCGTCAAATTGATTGTATTCTTCCTCGTCCACTACATTCTCAACTCCGACAATCCTTCTTTTCCATGAAGAACTACGTGGCGCTTCTTATTTGCGGGTCGGTTACATAGAAGACTTGAACAACTTGGTTGCTTGATCGAATGGTTCGTCTTTGTATCCGACACGATCGAGGTCCACGGTAGTGACGCGCGTGCTTGTCGACCTTCACATGTGGGAGATGGACCCAACGGCACCGAAATAGGGGATCTTGAAAAGCACGTAGTCGAGCTCCCATATCTCCTCTATTTGCCCATAGTACGAGCTCCTCGGCCCATCGGATCTTGAATGCATCTATCACGGACACGCATGATTACGGTATGTGCTCTTCCTATCTGAGCTGCCGTATAAAATGTGTACCCATTTATGTCGTATCCTTGCCATGTGACAATTGTAAATTGTGGCCCTTTGCCAACCATAGCGGCGTATCATCACTTGATGACCTCCGGTCATGATTCGCACCTTTACCCATTCGTTGAACCGGCGGTTGTGCTCTCGTGATCCAAACCTCCGGCCGTGCGGATTACGTTGGCGTACCATGTCTTTGTGCTCGTCGATGTGCGGGGACGGTTGGGTCATGTGTTGCAAGACCGTGAAATGGGCTTGGCGTGCGTATCGGATCGGGAGTGATTGATTTCCTTCCGATGGTCCGATACCATCGGCCTTCCCTCATGGCGAGATAGAGGCACACCTATCGGTTCCACGAGCCATGTAGTCGACGCAGAACTCAATGACCTCTTCGGTTGCATAACCTTCGATGATCTGCCCTCGGTCGAGATCGATTCCGTCACGTAGGACTTGAGAATTCCCATATACCTCTCGAGCGGGTACATATGGCGTAGGAACACGGGACCGCATATCTTTATCTCTTTCACAAGATGAACAATGAGATGGACCATAATATCGAAAAATGACGGAGAAATACATCTCAAGTTGACATAGAGTCGTCACCACCTCGGCTTTGTAGAGCATCTAGTCCCGGGATCGATGACCTTACGAGCAATTAAGTTGAAGAAATAACACGACCTCAAGATTGCCACTCGGACCTTGTTGGCAAGATACCCTAATTGCAACGAGGAAGCATTTGTGTCATCGGCACATGACAATCATGAGACTTCATACCAATTAATTTCAAATCTTGCATAGAAACAAGTTTCTTAATGTTAGCGGAGTAACTAGGCGGGACTTTGACACCATGCAAGCTTTGGCACAATTCATTTCTCGGCCTTGGACATAGTGTAGCAAGTGGTGGAAGGTATGTTCGTCCTTTATCGGTCTCTTTCGGTGCTAACTCGGTCCTTATGTTCATATCAACCAAGTCGCGTCGTGCGTTAACACCATCCTTTGTTTTGCCACTAATGTTGATAAGAGACCAATCAAGCTTTCACATACATTCTTCTCCACGTGCATGGCGTCGATGCGATGTGACGAACTTCTAAGTGCTCCCAATAAGGCAAGTCCCAAAAATTGACCGCTTCTTCGGATGTTCTTCGACGGGTTTTAATTTACATCCCTTCCCAAGCACAACATGGATATCCTTAACCATATCATAGACCTCTTTCCTCTAAAAGCCCTTGGAGTGAGCTGTCCTCCTTATTTCCGTCGAATTATTTTTTCATCTTGCGGTATGGGTGACTCACAGGAAGGAACCTACGGTGGCGCATATATACGATTTTTTGCGAGTTGTTGACCATACACTCTCGTAGCATCTAAGCGGTGCGGACGGGCTTTGGCTCCTTTAAATCTTGAAGCTTGACGAGGTTACCAAGGGCGGGAAAATCATTGATAGTGCGAGAACAACATGGCGCGTAAAGAAGTTCTCTCGTTTATCGCATCCCATACTTGTACCCCTTCGTTCCACGGTGTCACAAGATCATCCAATAATGGTGCTAGGTACACATCAATATCGTTCCCAGGTTGCTTGGCCCTTGGATAAGTAGTGACATCAAAATGTACTTCCGCTTCATACACCAAGGAGGAAGGTTGTACATACATAGGTTCACGGGCCATGTGCTATGTCATTTGCTCATGTTACCGAAAGGATTCATTCCATCTGTACTCAACCCTAACCTTATGTTCCTCGGTTCCGCACGAACTCTTTGAAGGTCCGATCGAAGTTTCTCCACTGCGAGAATCAGCGGGGTGTCTTAGTTTTCCATCTTTCTTACGCTCCTCAGAGTGCCAGCGCAGCAATCTTGCCTCCTTTCGGTTCGCAAATAAGCGCTTCAAGCGTGGGATCACGAGCGAGATACCACAACACCTTAGCAGGAGGTCCTTGCTTCACCTTAGTAGTATTCTTACGCTTGTATCGGGATGCTTTGCACACGGGACATACATGCAAGTCTGCATACTCTTTACGATCTGAGGATACAATCGTTCGGACATGCATGTATTCTTTCTACTTCCATTCCCAATGGACAAAGAACCTTCTTGGCTTGGTAGGTGGTCTTTGGGCAACACGTTTCCCTCCGGAAGAATGTCGCTAGGAGACCTAACAACGCCGTGAAACTCTTGTCGGACCAACCATTGCTCGCCTTCAATTTCAGCGGTTCAAATGCGGTTGACAATCTTGTGTATTCGGCTTGCGGCCGAGGAACAAAGGTTTCCCGAGTCCTCCATTAAGCGCTCGAATTTACAAAACTCTCTCTCTTTGTAGTTTCATACGCATCGCGTAGCATCGATCAGTTGTCATCGTCGACCTATCGTCATCAAAAACACGTCCACATCCGGCATATCGTTGACTTCCTCGTCGATGTCATCATTATTAACTTCTGTATAATCTGCTCTTCACGTGGTTGGTCCAACATGTATACCCTTTTTGAAACCCCTTGAATCAAGTGCCCTACGATATGCGCGGGTTGTTAAAAATCTTGATTATCGCAATCAATGCATGGGCGATACATAAATTCTATCCCCTTATTGACATATCTGCTCGCGGCTCTTTTAAAAGCAATCACGCCATTAATGTACTCTTCACTCACACAGTTCGCACCGTACATCGATTCGGTCCATCTCGCTACACATGTAACAATTAGTAGTGTTAAATTATATTAATAAACTGCAAATCGTTACTCCTCCTATTAGCGCAAATCGTTACTCCTCCTATTAAGCAAATATAAAGAGTTAAAGATCGTTACCCTCGGAGCTCACGGCGAAAATTCCTAATATCATGAGATTCCTCTTGTCCTTCTCCTTGGGCCAATGAGCAGGGCAAGAGAGCCACGATCGAAATACACCGACTTATCCCACTCACAAAAACACTCATTCACAACACCCAAACCGAGAGCTACCACCAAAGCCTCACAAAGCAAGCATGCATGCAAGCCAAATGACCATAAGTTGCTAGGGCAACCCACAACCAAGAACAAGGCAAGCCAAATAAACAAGCCTCCTACGACCAACACAGAGCAAAAGCTTCTCAAGCCCCTCTATTCCAAAGAAGAGATCGAGGCGCTAGAGGCGGGGGCCTCTGTCGGGTCTTTATATTTATAGGGTGAAATATCACGAGCGGTTCTTATTTCCAACCGTGCGTGATACGAGTATATCACGACGGTTCTACACAAACCGTGCATGTGTTGAACTTTCATAGACGGCTCCATGTGGAACCGTGCGTGATATACTCAATATCACGACGGTTATACTTATTAACGCAAATGCGTGATATGGAAGATATCACGACGGTTCGACATGGAGCCGTCGTGATGGTCAACCTGAGCGGTTAGTGAAGAACCGTCGTGATAATATATTATCACGAGCGGTTCTTTATTCAGCAAATGCGTGATAGCGTCTGAATTTGCCCGGTAATAATTAGATGATAAAAAGACCATATCATCACGAGCGATAAAAAGACCATATCATCACGAGACAAAAAGACCATATTTACATCACGAGGCGGACAATAGGCGCGCCTTATCGTTTTACATCACGGGCGATAAAAAAGGATGGCGATCCTATCTTAGTCTTCAAATCTTCGTACGCATTCTCGTCGGCTTGTGGGGCGGGATCACCATTGTCTCACCGCGCCTCCACCGTGACCTTGCACGCTCAATTTCCTCTTGTAGATGTTCGGACTCCGTAATCAAGTCCCATATAGCCCGAGGCCATCAACCTGGTCTCCACGGTCTCGGCTAGGCGGACCGCTCTCTGCAATGTCGATGTCGTCCTCGACTCTCTGGGCTGCATCCTCGGTGCGGACCAAAGAGTTCCATAGGACAATCTCCACGGCGAGGTTTACTCGCGGATCTTTGGAGAGCCTCGCCCCTGTCTGTTGGAGGAGGAGCTCCAATCGGCCGATGGCGCCGTTATGGTCTCCGGTAGATGGGAGGGTCTACAGCGGATTGCATTGCGAGCGGGCGCCTTGTTCGCGGCTTGGGCGAGTTGCGATCGAGAGAGTGCGAGTACACAACCAAAATGTAGGCGATCTGTGGGACGAGAGAGAAGCCATTTGGAATTTGTGGAGAGAGGGGATGATCAAGGAGCTTCGTGAAATCCCTTTGATAAGGGTTGTCTATTTATATAAAAGTGGGCGAGGAGCGAAGAGACACTCGCGCGGAGATGAAGGAATGAGATCCATAGCGCAGAGCGGCTCTATAATGGATCCGTGCGTGATATATTATCCTGACGGCTCTATTAATGAACCGTCGAGATATCATCAATATCACGACGGCTCTATTTAAGCAAATGCGTGATAATATCCTGACGGTTTGCTTAAATAGCGTGCGAGATATCCTCAATATCACGAGCGGTGCCAAAGGCCGTGCGTGATATTGAGGATATCTCGAGCGGTTCTTTAAGCAAACCGTCGTGATATTATCGCGACGGTGCTTAAATAAGCCGTCTGTGATATTGATGATATCTCGAGCGGTTCATTAATAAGCCGTCTGTGATATTCTTTATCAAAGCGCACCTAGGGTTTTGCTCTTTACTCGTCGCCGTCTCCGCGCCCCTTAGGCTCTCGCGCTCTCTCGGCTCCTCTAGGGTTCGCCGTTCACCTCCCGGCCGTAAGACCCAGCGCGCCGCCCCTTCATCGGCAGCGCGCCTCGCCTCGCGCGCGGCCTCCTCCCGTGTCGGCCTCCTCCCTGCTGCCGGCCTCCTCCCGTGTCGGCCTCCTCCCTCTGCCGGCCTCCTCCCGCGCCGTCCTCCTCCCGTGTCGGCCTCCTCCCGCGCCTCTCCCTCCTCCCGCGTCGGCCTCCTCCCCTGCCGGCCTCCTCCTTGCCGTGAGTTGTTGTGCGGCATCCTCTGTGAGTATTCCTAAAGATCGGCAAATTGATCGAGTGGGCTTTGTTGACATGCTCTGTGATGAACTCTGTCTTATCTTGAGATTGAATGTGATAGTTAGTTGATTCTTGAGCTCTATTGTACAAATTACTTACTCTTGTCAATTTCATATCTTGTTAATTTGTTACTTTCGGTTGAATGCTAGTTATCACAGACGGTTGAATGCATCAGTCAATTTGATATCTTGTTAGTTCATTCATGAGCTCTATTGTATTGATGAACCCTACGTGATGTGACTTTGATAGTCTTTGATAATGTGAACTGAAATTGATCGATGGGCTTTGTTACAGTTAGCTCTGTGATGAACTTTTCTCTTATCTTGAGATTGAATGTGATAGTTAAGAGATCATTTTGATATGATTGAGATCATTTGTGATTAAGCAAAGTATTGTTTAGAGCTCATAGTTTGAATTTATACTATCATATTCATTTAATGAAGAGTATAGACAATAGGATTGAGATGGCAAAGACTTGTTCTTTTGCAACTCTCATACGAGCACAAACTACCATCAATCCTTCTTTATATATTATACGTTTGTGCATCATTTTGGTTAAGTTGAGTAAATCTGCTTGAATCAGTCGATTAGAGCTTACGCATATTGCCGTGCATATATAGATAGCAAGTAGCGACATGGCGTCCGCACCATCTTCGCGCCGTGCGGATCTCAGGAAAGTGGTGCGTCTGCGAGATGGCGAGAGGAACATCGAGAATTCCTCCGGGCATAATGGCCGTCACGGAGGTCAATGCCAATGGGATCCTGTGAGTCCCCCAAGCGTGGCGAGATTCGAACCTTGTGCGGGATACTTGGAAGAGCGGGTCCCCATCACCACTGCTGGTGGGACAACGTGTCGGATGTTCGGAGAAGCCGGTGTGGGGCGAAGTTTTAAAATCGTTCACTTTCGGCCGCGGACTGGCGCGCGTGGAGCAACGAGCGTTGCTCTCGATCGGAAGGCGTGGAGGACCTTCAGAGCGTGCTTGTCACAAGGTGCGTGAACACGGGTCGAGCGCCCTTCACGGCGTATAAATTCTTGTCGCGGGATATATGGGGCGCCTTTGTGCAAATGAAGGCGCGCCGAATTTCTTGAGAAAGTGCGGCGCACAAGGCTCTCGGACACTTAACACTCACCCCACAAACTCGGCACGGCTGAGTGCGCGGGTAAAACCGCGCAATGGGCGCGGAGGGCCGAGCGAAACAAGGCCATTTCTTTGAGATCACGGACAGCGCGCTCTCTCGGTTAAGGCGAGGGCATCGATTCGTCTTGGCGAAATCTCTTTCACAAACCCGCGGACCGGGATGTGGCCAACCGTGTGGTAAATGTCTTGAACTACCTAGTTGTTAATAAGTCTATAACTTCATAATGTATATAATAACATGATGACCTCTTGCGGCAAAATTGAGTTCCGCATGTTAGAAGGCTCCTTCCAGCGAGCGAGGAGAAGGATATACTAACTACGTACAGGAAACAAGGAGCACCGGGTCGCACGCGAGGCAAAGGGTTAACGTATCTTGGAGGATGGATTCCCGGGCGACTCTTTGCGTATAGGAGCGGGGAAGAGATCCAAGGCGAGTGCGACACGGTGTTGGAACATGTGCTTACTTCAAAATTTGAAGGAAGAGAGCGGGTGCTTCTTGCAAAATTTGAAGAAAAGATAGCAAGATTGCGGGACCAAGTGAATCAACTACTACTCCTCAACAACCGATCGCGAGCCGCCCCGTTGTTTTGGTAGGCGATCCTCCTCAACATCGGATGGCGTCGCGTCCACGCAAAATTGTGAACACGATGATGTCCAATTACCTATCGGCGACATCAAGGTAATGTACATCTCGGAATGCTCCAAAGATAGACCTATAGGGCGCCTTAGCTAATTGCGTATCGTTTTGTAGGAGCCGACGCCTTGCACACTCCAAGTGAGGATGGTTGGGATGTCTATTGAAATTTGGGCGGGGTGGTGTATCCATGCAATGAAGGGATAGTGCGACCACGGTGCCCGGTGTGGCGCGAGGTTACGCCGAGTCGGTGGACATGGTACATGATAATTTTAGGGCCGTCCCGCTGGAGATTCGCCCGAACAACGAAATCATAACACTAGGGGATGCCCTGTACAGTTTTATTCAGTGGCCAAAGAAGGACATCGCCCTGGACCCTGCAGTGCCGCCTCAACCTTCGATGACTCCACCCCAACCATCTCCACACGACCATGCCCCTCCAATTCAACTTTTGAAGGACATCGTCCTGGACCCTGCAGTGCCGCCTCAACCTTTGATGACTCTACCCCAACCACCTCGACACGACCATGTCTCTCAACAGGACCCTCCATGGCGCACCTCAACCTTCGCTTGAAGCCGCCTCATCGGTTCCGTGGAGAAGACACGAGCGAACAAAAAAGCGTGCGCCGTATCGGTTCGAGTCGTCGGCGGGAGGAAGGCGCGTAGCGCGCAAGTCGTTCGGGACAAATCGAAATCGAAGAACATTAAGGCGCTTAGCCTCCTAACCCTAAGAAATACTCTTTGGAAGTCCGTTGGCGGCGAGCACGATATTAGCCTCTGTTTGGATTAGGTTGTCGAGTTTGCATATTGGTACTTGAAGAAGACCAAAGAGAAAGGGTGCGCTGATGGAATCACCGTCGGATACGGAGGACTATTTCCTCCACGAGCGGCCCCCTTCATCGTGGGCCGGACGACTTGTTCGACCTATTCAACCTCAAAGCCCTCGATGCCTCACTTCTACGATGTTGGACCTTTGTAAGTGTGTACAATCAAGTTCTACATTCACGTACATTCACGTAATATAACAACTCATTGCTTATGTATAGATACATGATTAAAACGCGGCGATTGAAAGAACCGGTGGGTTTCCTCGACCCACACGTGGTCTCTGAGCAAACCATCTTGGCGGACACATCCTCGTCGAGAAATACATAACGGCGGGATTGCTTGCTCAAAACTACGTGGACTACATAATGGTGCCCTACAACGAGTAAGTGCTTCACTACTTGCTATACAAATTTCATTTGTACTTTATCTGTGATATGAACTTAGGTTTAATGACTATAGCGACATACATGAGTAGGCATCTTTGGATCCTTCTAGTCATTATACCAAGAGGAATCGGTACTATACCTTGATTCCCTAATGAAAAAAGGCCACGACTTCACCCTTGTGCAAGAAGTAGTCGACAGTGTGCTCATTTCCTCCATACATAACTCTATTGTAGTCTTCCTTCGTTTGAAATGGCGAGGTTAACTTTTTGGAAACATGTAGGTCGTTCATCTCCTATATTGCCGAGGAGGGCTATACAAAGAAGCGAGCGCCACACTTAATCACGGGGCGCGATTTCGATGCGTGCTACAACACAATAATCCTATATCATACCGTAATAATGCGTCTCGAACCGACTATACCTATATATGTAATTCTATTTTTGGTGCCCGACAAAAGCGAGAAGAATGTGCATTCTCGTTTGCCATCATATGCGATTCTCATGAGTGCTAGGTTGCGGATCCGAGGTTGGTCAATCTCGCAATAATTGCTAATTATAAATTTAAATATATATGTGTAACACTTTACTCTTGTTTGTAGGTTTTGAATATAGATTTAGATTCACTCGTTGAAAGAGATCTCGGATGTTCGAGGAGGCTCTGCACCTTCATCACGACGGATATCATTGCGGCCAGCGGAGAGTTTCACTCTTGAGCGACCTTGAAACAATTAATATATTTGATATAGTTGAAATTCACTTTGAATAGTTGTGATTCAATGGTAAACTTTGGGTTGTCACTTTGGGTTGTATGACAATATTTTACGAGCGAGTTGATATTACAATGTTTGTTGTATTTGATATATGTTCGTTTGTATGACAATGATCACTTTGGGTTGTCAACGATTGATATACGTGATGTATCTATTTTACGCTGCTTATTTTGAGAGGGCATGGCTAGCAATCTGAGGCTAGCGAAATTTTTTAAAAATAGTTATCTTTGAAATAACTATCACGAGCGGTTTATCAATCAAAGCAAATGCGTGATATGTATAATCGACGGCTCTATTATATAACCGTGCGTGATATACACGTATCCCGAGCGGTTCGTAAATATAACCGTCGAGATATCCTTTATCACGAGCGGTTCTATTTACGAACAAATGCGGGATATATGTATATCACGACGGTTTTATAATGATAACCGTCAGGATATGTGTATATCATAGGCGGTTCGTAAATAGAGCAAATGCGTGATATGCGTCTATAACGACGGTTCTTGAATAGAGCGTGCGTGATAATAGATATCACGAGCGGTTTTATAATTAGAAACCGCGTGTTGTGACTTATGCGATGTTTTGCGTGATAACGCTTATCGTATAAAAACGAGCGGATGTTTGAACAAATGCGTGATAAGTGTGTGTAGTAGTGCATCCAACTATGCTACTCATCATTATTACAAATAAATCAGCGTGGAAACATAATCATGAAAAGCATTGCTTATTTATTAAGGTATGGTGCGAATTAATGTTCATGTGTGCGTGTGATCATAGTGCTACACCCTCCCATGCATGTTGTTCTTGAATTGGGTACCTAAAACAACAAAGAAAGCAAGAGTGAGTCCACGACTCGGCAAGTACATATATAAAAAACACATAATTCAAATCATCACATCAGCATCCACTTTCAGGAGCAAATCATTAAATCATTCCACATGCATATGCAATGCTCAAGGATTCCTTCTCTTTATCTCTTTTTGCATTTTACCAGTAATGCAAAGTATGCAACCGTCGCTGCATACCCATGCCTGTGCTCGCAAGCGCAGGGACCAATTGCCCAATACTCCGCAAGTATTGGGGACCTCAAGCCCACACTCCACAAGTGTGGGGACCTCAAGCCCATCACATACATGACGGGGACCTCAAAGATGTGCATGCTTGGTCATCACAAGACCAGGCCTCAACACGATATTATTATGCATATGCACCACCTCTATTCATCATCAAAGTACCAAAGACAATAACAACATTCATGAATAAAGCTTAGCCATACTTTGAACATTCACCATTCTTATTATGCACACTTGCCAACAGCCATACAACTCTAACATGTATCAAACACACATTCATGTCCAAGCAATCACAAACAAGGTACACACAATGCATTTGCCTCAACCGTGAGGGAACGAAGGACGCGAAGAGGGTGCATCCTCCGGAACCAGTCCCCCACCTAAAATTCATTTAAGAGAATGCTAAGACAACAGTAATGGACCAAACAAACCATAAGAGTAAACACGAACTCACGGTAGTTCCTTTAGCGCGAACCCAACCCCAATTTCTAAATGTTGCTCTGACCCCTCTGTGGACAGTCACGTTCTAAAATTCATAACTTTTAGTATAGGAGTCCAAATGAGGTGTCCAAACCCTATCGAGCTAATTATCAGAACATAAATTTCACGTCAGGTTCTTTGGACAGAATACTAAAACTATCATAACGTTCAGCTCGTTTGTCCAAATTTCGCGTTCTTGGGCTTCCCTGAAAGCTACGACAATGACCTACAACTTTTGTTATACTGAGATCTCCTAATTCTCCCTTTAACAGATTTCTCTAGTCAGATTACTAAAATCTATCAGAACACTAGCAGATTCGCAGAACAGTCATACTAAATAATTCATAACTTTTGATCCGTACGTCGGAATCAGGTATTCTTGGCGGCCACCGAAATCTAAGAACATTATCTAAATAACTCTAGGAGACCAAAACTATTGGTTTGGCCTCTAAGATCACGAAAACGCCCACGCAACAATCTGGACAGATTGATATGAACAGCAGACCGACATTGATCCAATCAAATATATTCTATTTCTCCTCTACGACTAAACAACCAACGATAATCGAGAATCATTACCCTTGTAGGACCTTAGGGATACGCTGAACGATCCCCCACGAAGAAGATCCCTCGTCCCTCCTTTCGGCCAATCAATCTGCAGTCCTTCCTTCTCCTTCCTTTGCGAACATCGGCAGCGGGAAGGAGCGGCTCCAAGAGGCAAGGCACTGTAGTGGGCCAGCCCCCCACGGGCCTCCTGGGCCAAGGCCCGAGGCCCAGGTTGCCAAAGAAAAGCGAAAAACCCCTCTTTCTTAATTCTATTCTTCTCTTTTGAATGATTTCTTCCTTATAATAAATCGGGTATTACACCGACGAGTCAGCTTTGCACAACAACATGACCCAATGAGTCTCCTTAGGGCCACTTCTTCGCGGACGTGAATTTTCTTCAACCGAATTACAATTCAACTGTGTACGCAGCGTCGACTCAGCATATAAGTACTACCCCTTCCACGATGGGTTCTCCTGCATCCATACTTCAACACAACCTTGCTTAGATGGACAAGCACTGGGAGGAGATCCGTGAAATGCAAAGGGAGTATGCGGCCTAGGAGGAACAAAGGTAGCCTGCAAGGAGGCCACCTCCCCACAATGATGTCGCCCCCATAGCAGCAACCCCTACCACAACATCCTAACCAAGCATTCGTCGCAACATCCACCTGAGGGGGAGATGCCACCCCTCTGTTGGTGCAAGGATAGATGCAAATTCTTCAAGTCCAAGCACTAGCTCAGCCTGGCCAGGTGTTACTTGGGTTGCACGAACTACTCCTGCGACTATCCCAACCGTTGTTGCGACACGAGCCGTTATCGGTAGTCTGTAAGTACAGGTAGCAGTACATTCCCCTACCATTTCTCTTTCAAAGTCCGCACTAACAACCTCTTCCGTGTACCCGTAGTCCTTGGATCCGCTATGTGGCTACCATAAGTAGATCAACCTAGAGATCCACCCACACGACCAGTGGACTCTCGACTGCGAGGAGTGGGATGCCAACAGAGACCACGAGAGGAGGGAGGAGGAGCGCCACACCGAGTGTATCTGGCGGGAGACGCAGGCCCATCTCGCGGCATGCACGCGGAGGGAGCGCGAGGCTCGCGAGAGGGAGCGTGAGAAAAAGAGAGAAATGGTGATCGAGGCCAAGGCAGCCTACGAGGAGTACAACGTCGAGCTCACAAGGAAGGGAAATGGCCCCGGTCCACACAGTAGTCTGACCCTCTTCGTCCATATGTCCCATGTATTTCTAATTCCCTAAAGGCATGCGTGTACTATCCTTGGTTCATTAGCTTGCTTGCCATGTAACCCCTTGTCGGATAAACTATCATATTGTTATCGTTGCGTCATTTCTCCAAAGTTCTCCACTGTGTATGAATTTCCTAGTGCATCGCAATATCTCTTACCTTCGTACTTATGAATCATTGCTACCTCTATCATCCTCACAAAATTATTTAGAAATTTACCGCACTACAACAACATACAACGGTCATAAACTGTTATTGCGAATTTGACAAATTTTATACCCTTAACATTCTACGAAAATCACAAATGGACCAACCAACCTTGTCACCACCTTTTTATTTTCAAAAAAAGTAACAACCTACGAACAGGGTTTGCTAAATGTGTTACCTTCAAAATTGACATTTATTCCCACACAATTATTTCAATCGGATTAATACCTTAAATTACCTAGTGGTTGGGCGACTTAGGACTAGTCGCTCATCCATTGGGCCATGGTAAAATCAAAGAGTTAGTGATTTCAAGCCATGGTAAAATCATAGAATTAGGCACTTTAAGCTATGGTAAAATCATAGAGTTAGGCATTTCAAGTCACAGGGTCGGGTAAAATTGAGAGATACTTATCACAGACGGTTTTTAATATGAACTGTCTGTGATACTAGCTCATCATAGACGGTTTTTGTTTGAAACCTTCTGTGATTCGCAGAAATTTTTGAACGCTTGCGCGGGAGGTGAAATATTTTGGCACTGTCCTTATATATTATACCCACCCCCGCCTTTTCTTCCATCATTCTCTCCCTCTCCCCTCCCTATGCTGAGCTCCAGCGACCACCCTCGATTCCTCGACGCGGTTCGGCGAGGAGATGCAGCTGGCGAGGAGGAGGAGGAGGAGGAGGAGGAGGAGGATGCGCAGGTGCTCCATGTCTGCCGCACGAGGTAGACTGCCAGAAGGTACGTCTATATTCCCAAAACATACACAATTTGTTGGTTGTTTGATGGTTCTTATTTTATTTGTACCTAATGCTGGAGAGCCACCAGAGGTTTTCGGTCATCTCTCATTTTCCTTGCCGACGAGCTTGAGTTGAATTCGGACGACAAGCAAGAACAGTTTGTGATATGGCGAGGTACATAGAGGAGCTCACAAGACCAATCCAAGAAGCTGATGAGTTATTCAGGAGCTTGAAGACACAAATGGATTCTAGCTAGTTTAACTTTATAATTTTATTCTTTTTTTCCCATTCGGAGGGGATGTTGTGAAATCTTTTCATTTCCCTTTTGCTAGATAGGTCTCTCCTACAATGTGTTTGCCATCAGAATTTTAATTGGATTTTAGTTGTCTTGCTAGAGGTTACATATGGAAACTGTTGTCCAGTAATTGATTGGTTTGGCTCAAAATCTGATTTTTTGCAATAGAAAAAACTATTACAGACGGTTCTCAATAAGAACCATTTGTGATAATAACTTATCATAGACGGTTATTGCTTGTGATAGCTTTTTTCACAAACAATTAAAAAACCGTCTGTGATGACGTTTTTGAACCGTCCGTGAAGACTTTTTTTTGTAGTAGTGACATCTCATTAAGTCAAATTAACACTATTGAACAAGTGACATGAGCCCATCATACAACTAAGCATGACTAAGCATCTCTACGATACCCATGTTGGTAATATTAATATGTCCAACTAGTAAAGACCTTCCTATGGTGACAAATGATTCATGGTATTCAAATAACCAATTGAGGCATAATGACAAATAGATGATTAATTATTCCTAAAAGCACTAGATATAAAAGTAGCATGTAATTTAATATAAAACAATATAATTTTGAAAACATAGGTTTAATATGATCAATGGATTACGACTTGTCTTGGCTTTGCTTAGTTACCACAATTGAATCTTCAAAACTTACTCCTACTTTTGCCCCTTGAAATAGATCGTCCAAACGAGACAGAAAACAACAAACTAAACGCAAATAAATCCGAATAAAATAAAATAATCCAACTCCAAAAGAAAAAGCTCAATTTTAGAGGAATTTAGGAACTTGAACGGACTGAATCAGAGTTCAAACGAAGCAGAACGGACTCTCAGAAAATTTGCCGAAAAAGGAAAAAGAGAGAAAAGAATATTCTCAGGAATATTCCTCTGGCTGAAAAAGAAAAAGAAAAAGAAAAGAGAAAGAGAGAAAATGACACTAACAAGTGGGGCCACCTATAAGTGAAAGAAAGAGAAAGAGAGAGATTAACATGTGGTGCCTAAGTGGAAGAGAGAGAAAGAAGGAAGAGAAAGGCCGACGAGATGAACGTACGGGGGGGAGAGAGAGAAGGAGCAAGGGGAGACAGAGGAGCGGCTCCAGCAGCTTGGCACACAGCGGCGATGTCAAAAGGCTGCGAGGGAGCGGCGGGCAAGAGCGAAAGCATAACCCTGGCGACACAATGAAGGTTTGGGCAACAGCGGCGGTGCGACGAGGCAGTAGTGAGGCGGCGACGACGACGACGGAGAAGAAGGCACAGGTGCACGGCGGCGATGGTGGCACTCGGAGGAAACGAAGAGCAGCACAGCCATAGCGGCGGCACGACGAACGCGACGGATAGCTCAGGGTGGCCGGAGGACGATGGGGATGGCGGTGCGGCGGAGACCAGCGATGGAAAAGAAGGGCAGCGAGGACTGGTCACCATGGTGGCAGAGAGACGACGGGAAGAGAGGGGATCACAAGAGGACGATGAGGAACACGGGGTGACACGCTCGGGATGGCTAGGGGACCCACCGACGGTGAGATCGGTGATAGAGGCGGCAACCGAAGTTGGAGGAGACAAGGGCGACGGCGATTCAACAAACTCCCAAGGATGGCGAGGTGAGCATGAGCTAGAACGCGATGAGGTGGACTCAACATAGGCGATGGCACAAATAAAGGAGCAACAACGGCGACGGAACGGACGATGGAGCGCTTGCGGCGGTGGTGGCTTCGGCGAAATCCGACGAAACAGAATCGAAATCGAGGTCGGCAGTTTGGGGCTTCGGAAGAGATGAACATGGCGATCCTCATGATGCGGGCAACGGGATTTTAAAGGGTCGGGGCAGGAGGATTTGCAATGGGGATGGTGGTGAGGTCGGCTCAGACATGAAGATGAAGCTGTGCACGAGGAGGATGGAGCTGATGTGTGGGGCCGAGGGACAGAGAGAAAAAGGAGGGAGGCGGGCTTGGCTAGCTACGGGCTGGACCGGAGAAAAAGAGGAAAGGAGTGGGTGGGCTAGGCTAGCGGCGAAGGAAACAGAAAAAGAAAAAGAATGCGGCCCGTAGGAAAAATCCAGAAAAAGAAGATTTTCCAAATTTTAGAAAAGGGATTAAATAAAACAGACCTCAAAGAAATAGCAAATAAACTCTAAAATTCCCAGAATATTTCAGAAAATACTCTGGAACTCAAGGAACCTAAATAAAATGGTTTTGAATTTAATTAACATTTAGATTAGTCACATTAAATGATTTTGATTTCTAAAAATTTCAATTAAGCTTGAACTTAACAAAGAAAATTTAAATGGCTATTTTTATTTTTAAAGGCTTTAAAAAGACTCTAAATTTGAAATGTTACAGGTACTTTGCGAGTAGTTGTCTTCTAGACTGACTGGTTCCTGTTTGGAATACAACAATTTCATAGGAAACAGTCAATTCCCGTAGAAAGTGCTAGAAAAATTCATGAATTCTAAACGTGGGATTAGACTTATGTGTCTAGTTGATCTCAAGCACTTGATCCAATCAGGCCAGCGTTCTTTCCTGGCAACACGTGGATCCATCAGAAATGGAATTTCGCATTCTTTTGACAAGACATACAAAGGAGACACCGTCTGTCTATCATGTTAGAGCAGAATCTCGCAACAGTACTACTGAATTTCCTTCCTTAGATGCAAAGAAAAGCTGAGAGAATCTTGGGAGTTGCCATGGAAACTTCTCGTAGTAACCTGTGGTTTCTCAAATTTGTGTTGGATAAAGATGCTTATCTACGACGTATTAACAAGCCACCTGGAGTAGTGCTTCATCGAGTCTGTTTAAGATGCTGCCACCTATGGGTGCTAAAGAGGTAGCAAGCATCTTTAGGTAGAAGGCAATATTTAAGAAAGGTCTAAAAGCTTTTTCCTAAAACAAAGGGCAGAGCACTGCCTCCATTCGTTCATAGAACAGTTTACAAACCCGAACCGCCACCTCACATACTCCAATAAAAACACCTTTAACACCAACAGAAAGGCCAACAAGTTGAACATAGGTATATATCGGTGGTTTGGAAGGTTGATTATATGCGAGGTTTTCATAATATCAATTTTAGTCATATAATTCTACGTTTCTATGACCTAAATTGATTGGACCGATCCGATCCTATGATAAGTCTTAATTTGGTAAAATCTTAATATTATTACAATTCTAACAAAAAATTGTAGCATCGTGATAAAAAATTCATACAGTCGTACCCGATTCTACCGATTTTAGTGATTTATTATAAATGTTTATTTGCATATGTAATTTCTTACTTTTTATTTCTTCATGTTTATTATAATTTGCATAAATAACAAATGATCTTTCCTTCGCACTACATTTTGGTAAACAAAATTTCTAAAAGTATAGTTTTAAAAATGTACAACTGTTATACATGGTAGATTTTAAAAAATGTTTGTTTGGTAGAATCAGATAGGATCTTAGATTCTACATCGATCCTACGATTCATAATCCTGTTGAAGAACCTCCAATCCGATTCAGGATTGCGATTCTGATAACCTTGATTATGTGTATTTAAAACGTCATCTATTTCACAATGTCAGGAATGCTTTTGTTGGGACCGGATTTACATATCTGAAACCCTCTGTGCATTCTGAACTATCCCAAATCAGTAGCTAGCTCACACAGGAAAATATCAATGAAATATCATCCATTTATCGATTTAATTAAAAAGATCTCAAACTAACAAACAATAATAATAACTTGACCTTGTAGTTAATGTTTAATTAACTTGCCACGCAGGGCTAAAGAAACAAATAAACTCTAGCAGTGGAACAGAAAACTTGGAGAGACCATTCAACATGCTCATAGGCAATCGAGTAGAGAACGTATCCTAATTTGCAAAGTCTATAGTTGAGAGGATCCCGGGTATTTAACTAGTAATACTTAACCTCCATATGGTTCTAGCATTACTAATCAAATATCCAAAGTCTCGATGGACATGTGCTTCCCAGAATTGCAGCACACGCTCATCATCACAAAATCATACATCATTTCCATACAACAATTAACACTAAGTTCAACAACGACATACATAAAGTAAAGTTATTACAAAAGAGCCGACCGGCCAAATAACACAATATACAAGAATGATAGCGGAAGCAAAAGCGTCATAAGATGGCTAAGAACAAAAGTCGACCGGTTAGCCAACATAACCCACAAGGCAACCGACCGGGCCGCCAAGCTAGTCGCCCCGCAAGCTACCACAACACAGCTCACAAAAGTGAGGCCCAACAAGCTCACCTTCTTCCTTTGCAACAAATACATTTAAGCAAGATAACTGAGTACACAAAGGTACTCGCAAGACTGACGCGTGGAATAGCAGACCTATTCATATGCTACATGCAGGTTCATTTAAGTGGAGGTTATATGTCTTATTTTGCACAAAGCCAACTTTATTTGCAATAATGTAATACATTTAAAAGCAAGTTTGCAAATCTGTTTTGATGTTGAATATAACAGCGAATTAAATAATAAATACAAGTAACCAGTTGGAAGTGACTATCCCAATAGCCACCACAACATAGCACGAATCCCCGATTCGTACCACCCATCAAGTTTTACTTAAAAGGTTGTAGTCTAACTCTTGAAAGACCTTGCCAAGCGTGTCCATAACCTAGGGCGAGGCTATTCGAATAGTTTTAACCTGCAGGGTGTACCAATGTACCCACACTTGAGACCGCCTTTAAGCCACAAAGCACACTTAGAAGGTATGCGGCACGGCTAAGTCCTACGAGCGCTTTCCAATATTGTGCATTGACTACGAGCAGCTCGTATGGATCGGAATCCATACGCTTACATTGCAAGCGAAAGACAACCCGCCATCACGGAAGCCTTTGAACACTACAATGCTCCCAAGCACCATCCCTCCTGCGACTCCTGCGACCGAAGCCAATACATGCCAAAGTACTAAGTCAAGAGAGGTCTCATACCCTCTAGTGTGGTTAGCACGCTAAAATGCTTGGTTTAGTGTAACAAGTTGTTCGCTCCTTGTTGACCCGCGCACCATTCCAGTCACACCCAGAAATCACACCGTCTTACCATTGTGCCCAAGTCCAAATCTTTTTGCTTTTAGTTTTTGTGTTTTTCCAAATTGAACATAGCATCAAGCCGAAATATAGATACATAGTAAGCATTTATGTGATCAAGGTTATCGACAAGTCGATAACCGCCCATTTCTACCGGAAGCTAAGCATGGCTAAGCAATTTATTCGCAACTACTGAGTGACAAGAGCTCATCCACGAGCCCTAATCACAGCAATAACCTAGGCTCACGGTAGTAGAGAATAATCATTTGCTAAGGAAATGCATCTACTAGGCCAACTAACGATAATAGTTTAACACAAAGTAGCAATGCATACAAAGAATTTGTAATCAATATAAATACTTAAAATATTGGGATTAACATGATCAAACTGCTTGCCTTGCTGGGATTGGTCTTGCTGCAGAGGGGAGTGCTCAGGTTCAAAGTTTTCTTGAACCTACTTGAAAAGCGATAAAAACCGATAAGAACGAAGAACACCAAAAAGAACTCAACAGCAAAGAACATCCAAATCCCATGAAATTTCTACAACAGCTAGAGGTTGATTTTAGACAATTTTAGAAACAAGAAACACTTCATTTGAACTTAATATGAAAAAGTTATGCCCTAAACAATTTCTCTCAACCTGAAAATCCTAATTAAATTAATTTCGGTTACTGTTCAAGGCAAAAATTTCTAGAATGATCTGGAACTTGAAATTTTTATGGTAGGTAGATATGGTTATCCTAACAACAGCAAAACTGAGTTTGCACAATTTGGAGTTGAAATGGATTAGTTATGATTTTAAAAAGTTCTAAAACTAGTGAATCATTAATTCCAGTGACAAGGATCATATGAAGACCTATTCTATATTACAGTACATTCCTAGTGGGTTTTAACAAAACTTAGTTTGCTCAGTTTGGAATTACAGAGAATAAGTTATGCATTTTAGAAGTTTTCAATGAATTTCTAGACAACCATTTTCACTAAACAAGCTCATGTAGTTAAAGTCATTTTCTGCTACATAATAGTGCCTAAATTCATTCTCAGATTAAAGTTCATTCTATAACAGAGCTACAACAACTGGAATCATTCAAAAAGGAGCTAAAATGACAAAGTTATGCACTTTTAAAATTTGAAACATTCAAAGACTTAGAAAATTTGAGCTCTTGGGAGGTCCAAATGAACTGAAAGACAAAGGAGAGATCGTGGGCCGTTGATCTTGCATCTCAGGGCCACGGACCTCGAAGCACAGCGCACAAAAGACCTCCTCCCGCTCTGGGGAGGTCTGGACCGTTGAGATTGGATCCAACGACCACGACCAGTGCATGCACAGCGCACGCAAAGGAGGTCCTCGCGCCTAACGGAGGTCGTGACCGTCAGATCGAGATCTGACGGTCCCGAGCACTAGGGGAGGTCCTAAGGCTAAACCTACAGAGGGAGATCTGGACGGCTAAAATTTCACAGAGGAGGTCTTCAATGGTCACGATCAAGTGAGGGAGGTCCAGCCCGTTAGATCTAAATCTAACGGTTGAGACCTGAGTAGGAGGTCCTGAAGCTACGGATCTAAAGGAGGAGGTCCTAGACGGTCAAGATCTCCAGGGGGAGGTCTTGATCGGCTGGGATTTACACGAGGAGGTCTTGGATGGCCAAGATCTACTCGGGGAGGTCCTAAGCGATAGGGTTTTAACGGAAGGAGATCTGGACGGCTTAGGTTAGGCCTAGGGAGGTCCTGAACGGTCCAGTCGACGCGAAGGGAGGTTCTGAGACTAAGGATTTTACAAAGGAGATCTAATGCTCAGATCTAAATCCGGGGAGGTCGTGCACGGCTAGGATTGCGCCTAAGAGGTCCTGAGCGGGGTTTTCTTTGTAAAAGACCAGGGGTGTCTTTTTACAAGGAGGACCTTGAGGGTGGTCTAGGGGTGGTCTTTGCAAAATGACCAAGGGGAGGTCTTTTTGCAAAGAGGACCTCGGTGGAGGTCCAAGGGTGGTCTTTAACAAAGAGGACCTGAAGGAGGTCTTTTGCAAAGAGGACCCCAAGGCGGAGGGTGATCCTAACGGCTGGGATTTAACCTACGGTGGTCTTTAATGGCCAGGATTTCAGCGGGAGGTCACGGCACTTAGAAAATACGAAAAACCCTCTGATGCAGATCTACTTGGAGGTGATCTTAAGCGGTGAGATCAAACTAGGGGAGGTCCAGAGGCTTAAGTTTTTGGAAGGAGCCAAAGGCTCGGATCTAAACACAGGGAGGTCGTGGGCGGCCACGAATAACCGAGGAGGTCCTAGAACTTAGCGGCACGCGCGTTTTGCCGGCAAGACAGCATTAATGAGCAACCTCGGACAACATTAATGCTAATCATAAGACCATGATTCCTGTCCGAGTACGACACGGCAAAACACGAGTTTGGTTCCCAGTTCACCGCCGGCGATGGGGGCCTCGCCGGCGACGACCAAGGGCACCATTACACTCACAATAACGTCGCGGACCTACCAGGGACACTCTCGACGGCGACGACGGCCTTGAACACCGGCGAGACAGAGATAGGCTAGGAGTGCAAGTTTTCGGCAAAACCGAAAACACAAAAAAGGCTCGATGCGACCTAACCTGACAAGTGCTCGAGCTCTAGGAGGCTAGAATGAACTTACCAGGGCCAAGATGAGGTGCTGGGGAGCTCGGAGGAGAGGAGGAAGCCGAAGGGGGCGCTCCGGTGACCAAGGACTTCGCGGAGGCGAGGAAGAAAGTGACCCCGACCCAGCGGCTCCCAACTTGTCCACCTGCGGTGGTTAACCACAAGAGTTAGAAAGCTTGAGGTGATCAAGATGACAAATTGTGAGCCAAGAACTTTGATGGGACCACTTTGGAGCTCGGAGGCCTTCAATGAGCTCCAAAGCCGACAATGGTGGCAGAGAGGGTGGTATTCTTGGGTGCTTGAGTTTGAGGACCAGCTCACAATGAGGGAGCTCAAACACAACAAAGAACGGAGAAAGAAAATGAGAAGGAGGTCTCGGGCTATTCATAGCACGGGAGCTTGTAATGGTGTGGGCAAAAGTCTCGTGACCAAGAACCATGCCATCGCCATGAACCTCTTTGGATTTGACAAGGCGTGGGGATGACTTCTTAAGGGCTAGGCTCGGACACATTTAATGCATGGCGAAAGAGACATTGGGAAGGACCAAAAGTGACAAGCCATCGCACCCAACCGCTCGACCACGACACGCGCGGGCGCGTGAAAATCATGGCGACGGACCTCCGGGAGGTCGTGAGGGAGAAGAACAGGTGAGGGGAGGTCTGGGCGATCCCGATTGGCATGGGGTGGTCTGGGCGTCCCGAGATCACCCGAGGTGGGAGGTCTTAAGCGGATGAGGAGGTCCTAGGAGGTCTTGACCGCCGGATTGAAATCCAAGGGCCCAACACCCGCGCGCACGAGATCGAGCCCGAGGAGGTCTAGTCGACTTGTCCGACTGAGTCCAAAGGCTGGGTCTGACTCGAGTCCGAGTCAGACTCAGACCTGAGTTTGAGTTTTAAAATAACCTGAGGTTTGGGAATTTAATTGAGGTAGCAGACTAACTCCAAAAATTATAAAATTTTACAGGAGCTTGCTAACTTTAGGATTAATCTTGTATAAAATTTCCAGAGATTTTTGTGCTATACATTTGCCTCCAAAAATTCCACAATGTGCTGGTCCCCAATTTGACCAGAATTTGAGTAGGTTTGACTGACCTCCAAAAGTATTCAACAATTTCTAAAAATTGTGAAATTTTTCAGAGGAGTCACACAATAACCCAAGAACTTAGGAAAAATATTTTCCGGAGATGACCACAAGATTTGACAGGAATGTTTTTGAAGACTGAGATGTTGATGAAAAGACTTGTGGTTTTTGTATTTCCATAACTTCTTGTACAAGATTTGCTTAGTACACAAAGGAAATACATGATGTAAGAAAAAGTTTTAATTTCTACTCATTTTCTTACATTTGAAACACAAGTCTAAAACTTGGGATGTTACAATAGTACTCCTTCTCAAAGAACTTTTGAGCAACTTAATACTCTTCAACTGAGTAACAAAGTTTGAAGTCGTGAGTACATAAAGTACTCAACAAATCATAGGGAACAATATGCAATTAGTATTCATGCAAGACTTGAACAAATGAATAGATGTATGGTTCTTTTGCAGAAAGTAGTATTGATGGTAAATACGGTAAATAGATAGAAATGCATAATTAAAAAAAAATAAGTAAATAAAGTGAACAGTTTCTTTGAAAACAACCATTGAAGTTCTCATTCACTTCTCAACCAATCCACCATGTGAACATTATATTCACCAAGTGAACTCCCCATTCACCAACTGACACAAAACACCAAGTGAATTCCCCATTCACCAAGCGAACATCATATTTACCAAGTGAACTTTCCATTCACACTTCGACATATTTTTATAAAGAAACTCTACCACTCGTGTGAAATCCCTGAGCATGTCCATAACTGCGGACACGATTGTTTAAACAGTTTTAACTTTGTAGAGGTTGTACAGCTTTACCCACAAAAAATAAATAAACTTATAATACAGGCCAAGACACACTTCCGAAGGCATGCAGCTAAGTGATTATCACAAGATCTTTACAAAACTCCTTCTCAACCCAGCTCTGCCCGCTAAAGTTTCAACACTGAATATCTCACGGACCAAACATGCCCCCTCTTGAGCCATTGTAAGTATACATCCATGTTGTAACTCAACGGACTAGACATGGCCCTCCTCTTGCGCCATTGTGAGTGTACATCCATTTCGTAACTCACGCTTCTAAGACAATCGAAATTAAGACATTGCTAACTAGTTAGCTAGGTCTAGACCATACTGGACATGTGATTATATGATAAGGCTGAGTTCAATGATGCACAAGATTAAGTTCTTGACAAGTTACTCGGATGAGTCTACCACAACCCACAAAGTGCTACCTACACCCTTTTTACTTCACGATCGCTCACCTGAGCGAAAATTATTTTGTTCAACTAATACCAATGGCATACCCTATCATGGCATACAAATTTTAACAACAGTGGCTACCCATCACAATTCCATATCTCATTAAGTCAAATTTAACATTATTAATTGTACATGTTATCATGAGCCCATCGCAACTAAGCATGGCTAATTAAGCATCTTTACGATATCCATCTTGGTGATACAAATATTTCCAACTAACATAATGAGAATTCTATGGTGACAAGTGATTCACGGTATTCAAATGTTCAATAGAGGCGTAATGACAAATAGTTGATTAGCTATTCCCAAAAGCAGTTGATATAAAGATAGCATGCAATTTAATATAAAACAAGATACATTTGAAATCATAGGCTTAATATGATCAAAGGACTACGACTTGCCATGGCTTTGGCTTTGCTCAGTTACCATACTTGGATCTTCAAAGCCTATTACTGCTCCTATTCCTTGGAACAGATCTTTTAAACGAGGGAGAAAACAACAAGCGAAATACAAATAAATCAAAAAGAAATTAAATTAAATTAAAATAAATAGTAAAACCAACTATAAATAAAGAGCTCAATTTTAGATGAATTTAGGAATTTGAACGAACTGAATCGAAGTTCAGACGGAGGAGAACATGCACTCAGAAGATTTGCCGGAAAGGAAAAATAGAGAGAGAAAAGAATATTCTCTGGAATATTCATTTGGCAAAAAATAAAAATAAAAAGGTCAATGACAAGTGGGTCCCACAAGATTTTTCTGAATTTATGAATTAGAGAAAATCCGAAAAAATGATTAGAGACTGACGGGTAGAGAGCATGACACGCGGCTATTGACTAGATGACACCTAAGCGGCAATGCGAAGGTGGCGGCTGAGGTGGTGCATGAGATGGCTAGCTCGGTGGAGGAGAGAGAAACCGAGGAAGGAATAAAGGAGGCATGGTCGGCGGCAATGGTAGCGGCGTCAACGGCGAACGACGACAGGGCAGCTCCGGCCAACTAGCAAAATTGGTTGCCAGTGGGGAGAGGGAGGTTTCGGCAGTGGTGGTGCGGCGAGATGGAGGTGGAAAGGTCGGCTCGGCCATGCAACACTTTCGGTGATTCGGCAGCGCTCGGAAGAAACCAAGGAGAGCATAAGGATGGCGACAGCACAAGGAACCTACGCAATAGCCTAGAGCGGCCGAAGGATGGCCGGAGCGGCGGCGAGATGGAGGCCGACGGCGAGGAAGAAAGGAAGATGGTGGCAGCTTGGCACGGTGATGGAGAGAACAAAAGAGAGGTGGGGATCAGAAGAGGAAGGCTCAGAACAGGACGTGATGCGCTTGGGAAGGCGAGGATACTCACCGGCAAGGAGATCGAGGTGGTGGCGGCGAGGCTAGCTTTGAGGAGGATGAAGGCGATGGCGGTTCAGGGATGCTCGGGCGAAGATGACGCGAACACCAGATGGAACATGGACACGCGAATCCAACGGTGAATACGATGAGGACGGAGGATGTTGGACAATAGCAGAATGTGGTAGAAAGGAGCTCACGGTGGTGGTGGCTTCTCAGTGAATTGCGGCAAGAGGGGGTCGATTCTGGAGCCGACAGCTTCGGGATTTCGACAAGGTGGTCAAGGCGATCGTTGTGACGCGGAGGGGCGAACTTATAAAGGCCGGGACGGGAGGATTGGAGTTCAGGACGACGACAAGTCGTGTTCGGCTCGGACACAGGGAAGAGATCGTGTGGGGAAGAAGAAAGAAAGGGGGTAGGGAGAGGCTGACAGCATGGGCCCACGCGGCAGAGAAAGAAAGGAAAGAGAGGAAGAAGCGGGCTAGCTCGAGAAGAAAATGCAGAAGTGGACCGGGCTGGGAAAAAGAAAGAGAAAGGGAGAAAAGGAAAAGTGGGCTGGCGGGAAAAGAAAAGAGAAATGGGCTGGAAAAAAAGAAATGCAGCCCGATAGGAAAATTCGGTATTAAAATGATTTCTAAATTTCAAAAATTAGATTAAAGAGAATCGAGCTCAAAGAAATAGCAAATAAATTCCAAAAATTCCCATAAAATCCTCTGGAACTCTAGAAACCCAAATAAAACAACTTTTAATTTAATTTATGTTTCGATTATTCATATTAAATTGTTTTGATTTATAAAAATTCAAATTAAGCTGGAACTTAACCAAGAAAAATTCAACAGGTTATTTTTATTTTCAAATGCTTCAAAAATGTTACAAATTTAGGATGTTACGGCTTTACAATGAGTTTACGTTTAGTTACAACACACGGTTAGGAACGTACTAGACAGCACAACATTCCATCACTTTTTTAGATTTTCCTTTTGAAATGTAAGGTTCTCTTTCATCACACCGATATTTTTAGAGTAATACACACCATACGTATATCTCACTCACCACACACACTCACACGCATGCACATCTACTGGATGCTCTAGGAAATTTTGTACAGGCTCCAAGGTCTCTCGGAGCGAGCACACTTTCCTTTCCCACATAAGCGAATACATAAGCGATGAGCACACGCTTTCCCACTGAACACATAATATATATATATATATATATATATATATATATATATATATATATATATAGAAGTATCAATGTTTCAATACATGCGAGAGAGATTAAAGTTTCTAATTTTGTAAAACATTGATACTTCTATAATATATATATATATATATATATATATATATATATATATATATATATATATATATATATATATGAGAGAGAGAGATTAAAGTTTCTAATTTTGTATAATTTTAATTGAAGAATATTATTCAGGGCGATACTGTGCTATAGTTGCCTACTTTTAAGAAGGGACATAGTTCCCTACCCCCGGTATAGAAAGTTAGAAACCTTCATCTATGATTGCAAGTTCTTTATGAGTTGATATACTGGAGAAGAGAACAACTTGCTGTCATCCGACCTATAAATCGTGAAATCCATGCGAGCAGGATCGAACTCAAAACAAGAATGCTGATGATTCCAACATGTCACACAATAATTATATGCACATGGAAAACAGAAGAATTATCCAAAAGGTTGGCCACTTCATTCCAAATTACTCCACTTCTGTACAGTGACGACGGATGAGCACTAACATCTGTTATACATATAAGAAACTCTTTTAACAATTCCAAAACATGCATGCTACTCAACTCAACAGCAGCACACGAGCATCCTGGCCTCTAGCTGCCTCTCCATGTTGAACCTGGCGATGAAATCCTCCACTCGCCGGTTCAGCTCGTCGACCGGCGGCAGATCCCTCTCCTCCAGCTCCTCCTCCTCAGGCTGCTCTTCTACTCCTCCCATCTCCTCCTCCGGCATTAACTCAACACCTCCCTCTTCTTCCACTACTTCTCCCCTGATCTCATCGACCTGGCAAAACACCATATCATCTTCCTCGTCTTGTTGGTCCAACTGCCCCACAGCTTCATACACCGCTGCAGTATCCTCCTCTTGATCGATAACCACGTTGTCTTCCTGTTTGCTCTCTTCGACAATAGGCGCAAAGGCCTCCATCACTACCTCCTCTTCTTTCCTTTGGAGCATGTCGCCCTCTTCAGCAACAAGGTCCTCGTTGTCGTCACCGGCCTTCAGTGGCTCGCTCCCGCTCCGCGAGAGCTTGGACTCGCTGACGAGGAAGACGACGATGATGTTGGAGAAGACGAAGAGGCACTTCGGCGCGACGACGGTCGAGATGACGGAAGGGAGGGACACCAGGAAGAAGGTACTCAGGCTGGAATACATTTGTGGCAACCAAGTTATCGTGGAGAGGATGGTTAGGGCAAGAAGAGATGCCTTTAAGCAGCTTTGGATATCCATGCTCAGGCTCATAGGAAGTTCCTGCTTGCTGTGTTGCTGCTTGTGTGTGTGAGCTTTGTGGAAGTGTAGGAGATGCTCTAGAAGAAAGCATGCAGCACATGAGAATACAAGAAGTTAAGGTACGCACAAGGGGTATATATAATAGTGGAGGTGTTGGAAAATCTGTGGCCTTCTCCGGGTATTCCTCACTGGTTAAGTTATTCCATTCTACAAAATTATTAGCTCTTTTCCGTATGTCGTTTTCCTTTTGCAAAAGGCAAGTAGGATGTGATGGCTTCTTGTTGCCTCTTGGTTCTGGGTTCATTGCAAGCTGTCCTGCTGTGGCTACAGCATGCCTGTGGCTGCATGCCCTCCTCCACTTGCCATTTAGCATACTGACAAACAGGTAGTACAACGTAGTCTCAGTGACAAACGTCGGCCTTAGTTTCTACTGTTGACAGGGCCTACATGGCAGCGACTCATGAACTTGTACAGACTAACCGAGGGTAGACGGGGAGTAACTTTTATAGTCTCCTTAGTTTCTTAAGCTAGTTAAGAATTATGTTTTTTTTTTTACATCGTGGTGGTCAATTTTAATTTCACTTGCCTCCATCTAGTCGGCAACACAAAGTGTCATGTTTAGGACAAGCAATAGTTTCTCGTGGTTGGTTGCTAGACTTGCAAGCTAAACTAGTAAGAGTGTCATCCTTGGATTCTACAGTTTATGCATGCTACCGATCAGGTACAGATATCACTTTGTGGAGAGTTGGTAGCTTTGCTTTGGTCGACCGACCAGTGCACGGATTGCGTTTTGCCGGCGGACACAACTGCACAGCGCCAACTGGTTCATAAATCTACGGCGGCGGAGGGATGTATATATGACACCTTTGGAAGATATTATTTGTACCATCAATAGCTACTGTTCAGCTACCCAAGCAGCCTAAGAAATGCACATGGGGTGATGAAATAAAACTATATATTTTTGCTGTGATTTCAGTCGAAATTCTAACTGTTGGATGCAATTGAAGATTCATGCGCCTCCACCTTCATCTGTAGCTCAAGCTTTACTACTTGATCTACACATCCAAGGTCCAAGAAAATATACCGATTTCACCAGAAATAATTAGTCGCTCTGTTCACAAAACAGATGGATGAAAGTGTTTTGTGAGACAAACATAACAACTTATTCTCATATAGTAAATATATACTTTTTACATATATCAATGTTCGAAATTTAAAAAAACTTGACCGTATGGATCGCACAACAACATAAACGACCGAAATTGTCAACTAATATAGAGACAATCCAAAATTGATCGATACATAGGGTCTACCAATGTCAAATAATTAAAATTTATCGGGAGGCACAAAAATAATGGTAATTAACTAGCAGGTATTCTACGTGTATATATAGTCTGCGTATGAGAAATAAGTACCGCTGAACAAATTCACAAAAAAAAAACGATTAATGGGAACTTGTTACGAAATAATTGGCACATTAGGATGCTACTCTTGTTACAATGCACATATGGAATTCTGTATTTGAGCTACAATTGGTGCATGCATGACAAATCTGAAATAGAATCATGCATGGGAGCTAACGCTTCGAGTGTACCACCATGCTTATCGACGTCTAACAGCACTACCAAAAGCTAGCTAGGACATAAAGAATAGCTGCAACATGACAAATCTGCCTTCTGGATCCACATTCATGTGAGCTGTAACCTAACCACTGCCAATTGATCTCCGACTTGATCACTGCTATTCTAGAATGGCCTTTTTGCTAAGAATGGAAGTCTACATGCATGCGATCACCAATTATTTCTCATGGAGACACACACAGAGAGGGTCATAGCAAAGGCTAATGAACAGGATAGTTACCATTAGAATAACCAGACTAGTTACCATTAGTACAAAGCCACCCTTACCACTAATTGTTTGCTTTAAAATTCGTAAACTTTTTTTTAAAAAAAAGACATACTAAGGAAGGCAAAAAAAAGGGTTACATTCGTGTTCAACATTTGAACCTCATCGAAAAGAATTCATGCTCCTCTACAGGAGATATTCACCACATGGATGGTCGACACATTTGCTGTCACTAGTCATCAACCCGTACATCCGCACGGACACGACATTTTTTTTAATATTTTGCAACTTTAGCTTCTAACTAATATGAATTTGACAAATATTTTTTAGTTTGAAATTATCGATCAAAATTCTAAAAGTTTTAAATTTATGCAATTTAAAATTTTGTTTTTATATTTAAGTGACAAATCTATATATTTTCGCCTTCCATTTTTGGTCAGTCCAGACTAAAATGCTATAGATTTAACGTTAACTATAAGATCTTATTTAGTAAGTATCCGCATCCTATACGGTTATTTGGTGAAGCTATATGCGTTCAAAACAAAAATGCCATGTACATTTAGATATTGGAATGTCAGAGTCCAACTCTAATTAGTAAATGCAACGTAGGTCAATCAGTATATCCTGCACGTGCGCTAAAAAAATAAATCCAAACCGCAGGTTGTACCACATGATAAATTGGATGGTTAGGATTTTTTTCTTTTTCTCTGATTAATGTGGGAATTTCTAGTCTTTTTTCTTTTTCTCCAATTAATATAGGAATTTCTACCTTTTTACCTCCTAAGATTAATATGAGGACTTCTAGGAGAGCCTCCAACTAGTATAGATATAGATAGATAAATAGATTCTTGAGCAATAACAATGCTGTTATGTTGCAACACGTGAATGCCATAAAAAATTTGGAACTCTTATTCCTTTGAAAAGCAAAACGAACATAGCTTTCGACCAACACTCAAGTTCCTTTCCTAGGTGCAAATAAAAAGTAGAGGAGAATATGTAAACCCGACGTCCCATACATGGAAGTTCATGTAAATAGTGAGGACGTTAACCAAATTTCTGTTGGACTTTCACGCTTTTGGGTGCCAACGCAAAGCCACTTGCGGGCGGTTAAAGAGGGATGAGGATTTCTTTAAGATGGCACCTGGCGTTTTAAAGATCGAGGGAGCAAAGGATGTTTAGGTAGAGATGGAGATACCATGGTAAACAAGGCTGATGATTAAGGGTGGGTAATCTAGGTCATGGACAAGTATCAAGATTATTTAACATTGATTAAGGGTAATCTAGGTAGGTCTATCTAATTGTAATTACGCTGTAATAACATAAATTACTTGCTTTACTACAATAAAGAAAGGAAGAAAATATACAGTTTGAATTAGGTAGTTCTCAAGTTGATATACTCAAATATGCTATTACCAATCATTAGCTGCAATGGTATTATTTGTCAACCCATACGAGGGACATTTAGTGCTCTTGGAGATTCTCTCTTTACGCTCTACTTTCTCCATCTTTTCCGCTCTGGAATATATACTACTCGGACCTTTGTGGTTCTAACAAGTAAAAGTAGTTGTAGTTGGCTTTTCCAGACAGTTGGCCGATTATTGGTTAATTGAACCTTTTGATGGTAGCTAAGTTGCTTGGACCATGTCCCATGTAACACCCTAGCCCAACAAAAAGTCTAAAATGTTATCTATACATTTTTTACTCTAAATTTAAACCATAATTACTTATGCATGAAAACAAACCTACAACATGCTATCCTAAAACAAGCAAAAAAAGATAGTTGCAATAAGGATAAATGATCACACATAACTTGTGACCTCGAGTCCAAGACTGCTTGGGGACACGTGCCCAAGAACGCTCGAAACCATACACCAAGGAGCATTGATTAGCAACATTACTAAGAAATAAACTATTACTATAATGTAACCATAACTCATCATTACTATACACTCTAATACCACTCATGATCTACATGATTATGAAAATGTAATCAATGTCCACTAAGCAAACTCTGGATCAATGTACCAAGTCTCTAAGGTATAAGTGAAGTAACTAAATAGTGTAGGTGCTACTCCCATCCTATGCATGACGTCCTTAATGTTCATGTTAAAACAACAACAAAGTAAGGGTGGGTCGAAGACTAAGAAAGTACACACTATAGAAACTTAACATTTATATACTCCATCATCATCATTATTCATGTTCACCATCATCAGCATCATCTTTTCATTAGTACAATGTAATTCTATACTACATGGTCATTTGCTCATCTCCTGAATCCAAAGGCGACACCAAACCTAAAGCAACACCCCCTGGACAAAGCCAATACTCACCTCAAAAATATGCAACAACAACACAAGATCATAAAGCAAATTAACATCCCTCCTACTCACAAACCCGACAAAATGAACCCTTCTTCACCGGACAAACCACCCGTTGTCCCAGTGATCAAACAACCATAACTCCCAATTCTGGAATCAAACCATAGTAAATCATATGAGTTATGGAACCTGCACAAAATTTGCTATATTTTCGTATTTATGAAAAATTCCTGATTAAGTTGTCTAAGCCCTCATTTTTAACTTGGAAGGTCAATATGATACATTACTGAACATCAGGCTTGACAACTTTGTATCTATTTTTCTACAACATATAAAGTAGTAAACCTTACCACTTTTGGAAATTAGGAAAAATTATCTAATTTTTGCTAGTTATGACCATAATTTAATTCAACCATCTACTGCATGTAACAAGGCAAACAAGACGGCTGCTACCAACGGCGATGAAATTTTGGATAACAGATCTCCCGGTGCTATAACTCCTACATCCCTCAACCAAAACCAGCGTTCTTGCACTCTCTGGAAAGCTTAAATAATAACCTACAACATTCGTTATATAGAAAAGCTATCAAACAAAATGTTGGTAAACCCAAAATTCCCTTACAATGCTTAGCAACACAATGAACCAAAACATGGCATAACCAAACCACCAATCCCGCTATATCTACCCAAAAAAACATTGATTAAACGCTAATATACTATTGCAACAAAGGTTCACAGGTTGTTACCCCTCGAAAACGAATGACGAAGACGACTAAAACGTGAAACCCTCACTTCCCTCCTCTTGTTTCTTCTCTTCTTCTCCTCCTTCTTTCTTCCTTCCTTTTGCCTTGTCCCTTCTACTTCCTTGCCTGGTTGCAGCCTTCTTCTCTACCCTCCATCTCCAATCTACTCCAACCCTCTGCTGCGGTCGTAAAATCCTTGCCACAGCGGACTGTTTCCTTGTCACGACGAAGTTTTTCCTTCGCTTGGCAGCCATAAGTGGCAACAGCGGCAACAACACCTAGTCCAGCGACACAACAAGCACATGTGGCAGTACATTGACAACAGCAGCAAAAGAAGCAACGAGCAGTAGCGCGACAACAATAGCCTGTCGCACAAGAGCATCCCTGCCGTGGCAGTGGCACGGCAGCAGAAATGCTGACGTGGCAGTGCCACGGCAACAGATGGCAGGAGGAGGAGGCGGCGACACCGACTAGAGCTTGGAGCTAGGGTTTGGCTAGGGCGGCAACTGTGACTGGGATACTAGGGCACAACGCGATGCCCCCCTGACCCTTCCTTTTATTGGCACAAGAACCCTAAACCCATGCCTTAGCCGGTCTGACCGCTGGCCTATGCCAGTGTGACTGGTCCAACCCAGATCCTTTTCGACAAACAAGGTATTACATCCCATCACTCTACAGAATGTCTAGATTGCTTGCCATGTGTGCAAGACAATACCTGGAAGAAGTGTTCATTGCTTGCCACATATAGATTCCCGTTTTTTCCATTATACTGGTTGCGCACTAGATCGACTTACGAATGTACATGGTTTACTGTATATAACCATTGTATTTCTCTGCTCTATATAATATGATCTTCTTATAAACACATTTACTATTTTAATTATTTTGTTCTGAAAAAAACTTATTGTTTTGATTATCAATCCAAAAAATTTGTAGAAGCCTTTACTTTAGGAGGACAAAGTGCATGACCATATGCACTTGAAAGCTATGTGCGGAAGTTGCAGACAAGGATGGAATATTTACTTTCGAGCACGTGCTTTATTCCGCAACCACCAAAAACCGCAACTCTTACAAACGAAGGAAGCCCTCTATATGTTGCACACATTGCATAAATTGAAGAGCCCCAAGTACTCCTATTCTATGTCACATCATACGGTTAAAGGTCGAATGGTACTTTATTGTACATTGCTGAATATTCAAATAATTGTTGCTACGACCAGGACAGAAGAGGGCATATTGTTATGTGTTAGCGACAGGTGTAGGCACCACTTACACCCATCGTTCTTAAAAATAGTTCCTTTTCTCTGATCTCCCAATAATCTATTAGAGCATAAAAGTCAGTATCTAAGCATCACTACGAACTTGAGTGCAAATTAATAAATAAATGGATGGACCCATGCAAATTAATATACTTCCACGTGCATTATTTCAAAATCGGGAACAATTCAACATGTTTCACCAACCACTCCAACCGTTCAAGAATCACGAGCCCAAGTCTGAACTGTCACATTGCTGCTTTAGAAAGTGTTAGCCATTTAAACTATTCCACTTGCTCACAAATTTCTACTGATATTTTTGCATATATGGAAAACTTCGGCTAAAGAAGTTTCTTATGTTGCCTACGGCAAATAAAACTAGTATTGTCTGCATTAAATCATGACATTTCTGCTGGCAAGAAGTCAAAATACAACATTAATGATTCCAAACTTTGGTAAAGTACATATGCACATAAAATGGAATAATATATAAAAAAAACCATTCCCCGTTATTTTAAACTTCTGTACAGTGATGAACATTATTGGTCTTGTACATAAAGTCCTAATATCAACACCAACATAAGCTTGAATTTCAACAAAAAAAAAACAACATAAGCTATTCAGCCGAAGCACACGACCATCCTTGCCTCTAGCAGCTTCTCCATCATCGGTAGGTAGACCCATCTTCTCCAATTCCTCGTACTCCTGATCTTCTTGCATTTCAACTAATCCCTCTTGTTGCAATTCTTGGCTCTCCTAAACAAGCACTGAAAGTTTTTTTAAAGGAAATCCAGCTTTTATAGAAAGCGATTAAGAGTTCATACAAGAAACGAAACCTAAGCCACTGGGAGAACCAGTTTACAGCAAAAGCTCAGACAGACTACAAGAACACCCAAGCTACGAAATTACAGGATGACAAGCAAGATTATCAAAAGAACAAAAGATTTTAGACTAGTCTTTGGTAACCACCACAAAATCATTAAGCCTACTTAGCTCATCCTTGTTGATTAGACTTCGCCAATACTGCAAGCAAGATAGAAATTTAAAAATCACTTCCATTGATTGCTTAGGAAAAATCCCTTCAAACACCATTATGTTCCTAAACTTCCGAAAATTTCAAGTCGCAGCTGCAAGCACTGAAAGATTACTTCTCTGATATGTTCAACCCAAACAACAGCTGAAACTTCTTCCTCTTCGCATTGTTAGACAATCTTTGTTTAGGAAGTTGAGTCCGTTTCTGTTTTCTCGCCGTATCCGAGTAGCATACGAGATGGAATCCGAGTCAGTCAGTGCGTGGAGTCCGAGTCGGAGTTGAGTTGTGCGAGCGTATGTGTATAAAGCTGGGCTTAGAGCGCCATGTAACAATCGAAGCAAGCATTATAGGAGAGCTAGCAATGTAAGCCAGAGTTGTGCAATGCAATAGAAAAGAGAAAAGTGCAGCACTAAATCGTTTCTCGCTTCTACTCGAGTACGTGGGTTTCTTGCTTCTGAACATGTGTTGTGCATCACACGAGCATACGTGTGCGTGTGAAGATCTTACAAGCGTCTACTCCATCTTCGATCGGTTGTATTATCTTCGGCTTGTTCCAACAATTGGTATCAGAGCCTTAGGTTCGAAACCCTAGCTGCTGCCCCGGGAGGGGTGATCTCGACTCCCGGGGTGGCATATACGGCGGAAGTGCGCACACGACGGATCCCGACGGCGCATCAAGCGCAACAGCGCATCAGGAGCGCACGTCGGGGCGCGGCGGCGAGACCGATGCACTGTACGGTGCATGCGGCTCCGTGACGAGGAGGAGCCTGAGTTTTTTTATTTATGCTCAAAGATTATGTCACATTCTCCGGGAAGTTGTGTCACCGGTGACGAGGCAACGTCTACGTGCGCAAGGATCAGATGGCATTGGCGGCTATCTATGGAGGCATCTTGGAGGAAACGCTCTCCCTACTGGTCGAAAATGAGACGGCCATAGTTTTGTGGAAGACATTAAAGATGATGATGCATCTTGCTGCTGATCATCGAAAGGCGAAGGCGAGGGACGTTGAGAAGATGTGTTGCCGTCCTGAGTCGAGTCTGTGTGTTACTCAAGGTGAAGTTGTGACCAACTTGAAGTCTGAGTACGAGTTGGGGTGCAAGTCATAGATGAGACCGACTACCTCAATGAGTAAGAGTCCAAGACGTGTTCGAGTTGTGCCACCGTCTTCAGACAAATAAGTGTGAGCCAAGTTGAAGTTGTGTCCAACTTGGAGCCCAAGACGTGTTTGAGTTGTGCCACCGTCTTCGGCTGAGTGTGTGGGAGCCATGTTGAAGTTGTGTCCAACTGGCATCACACAAAATATAAGTAAGTATACAAAGATTAGGGAGTGATTGTTATATAATCTTTGTTTAGAAAGTTGAGTCTGTTTCTGTTTTCTCGCCATATCCGAGTAGCATACGAGATGGAATCCGAGTCAGTCAGTGCGTGGAGTCCGAGTCGGAGTTGAGTTGTGCGAGCGTATGTGTATAAAGCTGGGCTTAGAGTGCCATGTAACAATCGAAGCAAGCATTATAGGAGAGCTAGCAATGTAAGCCAGAGTTGTGCAATGCAATAGAAAAGAGAAAAGTGCAGCACTAAATCGTTTCTCGCTTCTACTCGAGTACGTGGGTTTCTTGCTTCCGAACGTGTGCTGTGCATCATCCGAGCATACGTGTGCGTGTAAAGATCTGCCAAGCGTCTACTCCATCTTCGATTGCTTGTATTATCTTCGGCTTGTTCCAACACGCATTGATCTACCTTCACTGTCTCATTTATTACCACCACGTTGGTTTCTTGTTGTCCTTGTTTGCTCTCATCGGCAACATGGTCTGTATCCTTCTCTTCCATCTCTAGCGGGCTGGCGGCTCTAATGTAGTAGCGTCATCAATGCCGCTCACAACATAACTGACGTCGCTGCTAAGAGACTGAGTACTGCACCTCAGTGAGATCCTCGATTCGCTGGCGAGGAAGAGGACGATGATGTTGGAGAAGACGAAGACACTGGCGCATGACGGTTGAGGAAACGGAAGGGAGGGACCCTTAGGCAGGAGTACATGTGGGGCACCCATGTTACCACGAAGAGAAGGGTTATGCCAAGAAGTGTCATATCCCAAAAATCCCAATTTTGGGTAAATGTATTAAGAATAAGTGAGGAATAAATTTAAGTAAGTTTATATGTAAAAAAAATTATTTGAGCATTTTTTCGAAATTTTCATCAAAGCAACAATTGCAATTATATGAAAATAGCAACTTGGAAGAATTTTTGAGAAAACACAAAACAGATAAAATCTTGAAAAAGTTACACAAGAAACCATACTATGTTAGGAGCCTCCACAAGACTTTTTATAAATTTTTGAGCCAATTTGATAGGTTAAAAAATTTGACAAAATCTCAGCGTTTTCTGAAAAATTCAAAACCTAGTTTGAATTTCCTACTTGACCGATGGGCCAAAACCCAAATCGGCCTGTTTCACCATTCAACACCTCAGCCCATGCCAGCACCTCACTTCCCTCTCACTTACGTGGTGGCCCCACCTATTAGAACATTTCACCCACCTCTCGCCTGCGCGCCAGCTCGCCTTGCCCGCTCCGTCGCTCGCCCACTGGTCACGATCATCACCCATAGTTCCACAACAAGAAAAATACCACAAATCATTACATATATAGATTCAACAATATTGACATAATTCCTGAGCTCACAATATATATATAGATAGGACATCCACAACATTCGAGTTCTAATTCGAAAATCTAGGCATAAGACATGATACATAGATAGGACATCCACAACATTCGAGTTCAAATTCGAAAATCTAGGTATAAGGCATGATACATATAACAGTTCCAAGTAGTAATTTCACACAATATTATTCGTAATGCATCAAACAAAAGCACAGTATGACTGCTACCATTTGCACAGAATTTCCAGCTTCAATCTTCTATGCTATGTTATTATGGAGGATGCGACGGGGACCATAGGGTTTCATATATATTACTCCAGCATCATTTTGTGAGTTCTACTGATACAGCAAAACTTAATATTAGTGCCATCTTACAACAAAAGCAAGGAGTTGACATTACATGAAAAGATAGTTAACCTAACTATTATAGGCTAGGGCCATGCAAAAGATGTTTGGTAGCTGATTGCATCTTGAATGCACTGCTAGGCCATGCAAAAGTTTTCTTTGCACCAATAGAGACTTTAAGTAGCCAGTTAGCCTCTCCTGTATGTCTTTGCCATACCTATCTCTATCTGAAGTCTGGAATGATTTTCAAATTCATGCATATGATTATTTAACCCATCAAATTTTCTTTATTCACATATAACACTAACAAGTCTTCATCTATAGAACAGATTCAACAGAAACACAGGGCCTTTTTTGAACTTTAGGTTTCCTATCTAAATCTAATTTATTTTATTTCATTAGTAATTTAGCATTAATTTGTTATTTTTGTAACACCCCAGTCCAACACGACCCTGGAATGCTACTAAACTAACAACAAAGCAGATTAAAACCAAGACACTTTACTAAATTCCGGTAGAACCTTCTCTCTTTAGCTAACTTTACCAAGGGTTCCAACAATTACATTTATCCCAATTAAACAATCGAACATTCAGCATAATCAGTAGGCATTCATGACATACTAAGTGACTAGAGCATAATCACCAATATCCAAATATGTTAGTCTTCGTTATTACAAATAATCCAACACGAAAACATCATTATATTGAATCAATTAAGCAATTTGCTCATTTATTAAGGCATGATTTGAAATTTAATCAACTTTAGAAGGTTCATGGTAGTGTGCGTGTGAACATAGAGCTACTCCCTCCCATGCATGTCGTTCTTGGATTGGGTACCTAAAACAACAATAAAAGCAAGAGTGAGTCCACCGACTCAGCAAGTACAATTCATGGCATCAAACAGCATACATAATGGTAAATCATCAATTATTATCCATCCAGCCACACACCAAAAGTATCACATGCTCATGCTATGCAAATGCTCAAATGCTCCTTATCTTTCTCTTTCTCTTTTGCGCATTACACCGATGTCGAGGTATGCAACCGTCATCACGACCCATGCTGTGCTCGCAAGCACGAGGACCAATTGCCCAATACTCCGCAAGTATAGGGGACCTCAAGCCCATACTCCACAAGTGTGGGGACCATAAGCCCATCGTTTACATGATGGGGACCTCTTCTCAATGCCCATATTCCACGAATGTGGGGACCTCAAGCCCGTCATCTACATGGCGGTGACCTCAAATATGCATTCCTGGTCACCACGTGACCAGGTATTATGAATGCTCTCATGGTGCATATGAACAATTACCATTTTGCAATAAGCATGAACAACATCAATACCATACATAATTAACAGTCACTCGTATCATAAGTATTCCTCATCTTTAACCAGCATATCATACTATCAATAAAACACGGCTAATATATCAATACTAGCATGTATCATAGACTTCATAACTTTCAAACATCCATGAATAACACATAACTCATATCACTAGAAACCATGAACAATACCAAACATACCACCATAACAATCATGGATAACACAAACACTCCTAGTATTTATCAAACAATGGCATGCAATGTTTTCTATCATATCTCACTACTACAAAACAGGCTATAGAAGACACCCGCTGCGCGTACACCAGAGAGAGAGGGGAGGAGAAGGAGAGGAGAAAGGGAGAGGAGAAGGAGAGGAGAAAGGGAAGGAGAAGAGAAAGAGAGGAGAAAGGGAGGGAGAAGGAGAGGAGAAAGGGAGGGAGACAGCAATCGGAATAGATCGATTTGGTATTTTAAGTGCGTGAGCTACGAGGGTAACATTCTTTATAACCTTAATCGAGATATGGTAGAATATGCTAAGCATCGCGTGTATAAGAGTCGAAGTGGGAGTAAACTTTTGTATCCGATGTAAGGGAATAGAATAATATTTTTCATTTGGTAGTTGGAATAATATTAAAGTTTACGTGTGGGGAAGGAAATGGAGAGAGAGAGAGCGGTTGAGAGAGATTTTATTAATCTAATTTGACACTATATATTTTGTTACATGTGTAGCGTAGATGGACAGCTGGATGTATGGTGTGAACTGCATGAGTCAAGAGTACATTAATGGCGTGGTTGCTTTTAGAAGAGCCGCGAGCGGATATGTTGAAAAAGGGGATAAAATATATATCTTGTCCATGCATTGATTGCGATAATCGAAGATGTTTACCAACTCAAGCGAGATAGAAGCACACTTGATTGAAGGGTTTCAAAAAGGGTATACATGTTGGACGATCACGGTGAAGAGCGACATGAAGTTAGTAATAACGACATCGCCGAGGAAGTCAACGATATGCCGGATGTCAACGATATGCGGATGTAGACTGTGCTTTTGATGAGGATAGGTCACGATAACAATGCGGATCAGATGCTACGATGCGATGAAGAGAACTACGTGTGAGAGAGTTTTGTAAATTCGGCGCTTAATGGAGGACTCGGTGAGACCTTTGTTCCCTGGTTGCAAGCGGAATATACAAGGTTGTCAACCGTGATTGAACCGCTTAAATTAAAAGCAAGCAATGGTTGGTGCGATAAGAGTTTCACGGCGTTGTTAGGTCTCTAGCGGACATTCTTCGGAGAAGCGTGTTGCCCAACACCACCTACCAAGCAAAGAAGGTTCTTTGTCCATTGGGAATGGAAGTAGAAAGAATACATGCATGTCCGAACGATTGTATCCTCTATCGTAAAGAGTATGCAAACATGCATGTATGTCCCGTGTGCAAAGCATCCCGATATAAGCGTCAGAATACTTCTAGGTTGAAGCAAGGACCTCCTGCTAAGATGTTGTGGTATCTGCCTGTGATCCCACGTTTGAAGCGTTTATTTGCGAACTCAAAAGAGGCAAGATTGGTGCGTTGGCACTCAGAGGACCATAAGAAAGATGGAAAGCTAAGACACCTGCGATTACGCTGCCGGTGGAGAAACTTCGATCGGAGGTTCAAGAGTTCGTGCAGAACCAAGGAACATAAGGTTAGGGTTGAGTACAGATGGAATGAATCCTTTCGGTAACATGAGCGATCGACACCTTTGCCCGTGAATCTATGCATGTACAACCTTCCTCCTTGGTCGTGTATGAAGCGGAAGTACATTTTGATGTCACTACTTATCCAAGGGCGAAACAACTGGAATGATATTGATGTGTACCTAGCACCATTCTTTGGAAGATCTTGTGACACCGTGTGGAGCGAGAGTGCAGGTATGGGATGCGTACAAGCGAGAGAACTTCACTTTACGCCATGTTGTTCGCACCATCAATGATTTTCCTACCTGGGTAACTGTCAAACCGGTATAAAAGGAGCCAAAGCTTGTCCACACCGCTAGATGCTCTGAGAGTATATGGCTAAACAACTCACGCAAAGCTGTATATCACGCGTCACCGTAGGTTCCTTGTGAGTCACCCATACTGGAAGATGAAGAAACAATTCGACGGAAATAAGGAGGGCGGTTCAGCTCCAAGGGCTTTAGAGGAAAGATGTCTATGATATGGTTAAGGATATCGATGTTGTGCTTGGGAAGGGCGTCAATTAAGAACCCGTCGGAAGAACATGGAAGAAGCGGTCAATTTTTGGGACTTGCCTTATTGGGAGCACTTAGAAGTTCGCCAACGCATCGGCGTCATGCATGTGGAGAAGAATGTATGTGATAGCTTGATTGGTCTCTTCTGAACATTAGTGGCAAAACAAAGGATGGTGTTAAGCATGCGGAGAGACTTGGTCGATATGAACATAAGGACCGAGTTAGCACCGCAAGAGAGCGTCAGAGGACGAGCATTACCTCCCACCGACTTGCTACACTCTGTCCAAGGCGAGAGATATGAAGCGTGCGAGCTTGCATGGTGTGAAAGTCCCGTCTGGTTACTCGCTAACATTAAGAAACTTGTTTCTATGCAAGATTTGAAATTAATTGGTATGAAGTCGCATGATTGTCATGTGCTGATGACACAAATGCTTCCTGTTGCAATTAGGAGTATCTTGCCGAACAAGGACCGAGTAGCAATCTTGAGGCTGTGTTATTTCTTCAACTCAATTGCTCAGAAGGTCATCGATCCCCAAGGACTAGATGCTCTACAGGCCGAGGTGGTGGCGACTCTATGTCATCTTGAGATGTATTTCCCTCAGTCATTTTCGATATCATGGTCCATCTCATTGTTCACCTTGTGAAAGAGATAAAGATATGCGACCTGTGTTCCTCGTTATATGTACCCGTTCGAGAGCCACTTTGTTAATTTGGGAGCCACCTGCTCGACATCGGATAGCGTCAGCGTCACGCATAATCTGGACATGGCGATGTCCAATTACCGATAGACGAGATCAAGGTAATGTACATGTATGGAATGCAGCAAAGATAGACCTATAGGACACTTTAGCTAATTGCGTATCGTTTTGTAGGAGCGGCGGCCTGCAAGCTCAGAGTGAGGTTAGTTGGGTCCATTTCTATTGAGGCCGCGGGGATGGTGCATCCATACGGGGAAGAGAGCGATGCGGCCGCGGTGTCGGTGGCGCGAGGTTACGCCGGGTGGAGGTGGACATGGTACATGAACATTTCATGGCGTCCATACCGAGATTCGCCCGAATGAAGAGATCACAACACTGGGGATGCCGTGCACGTTTTATCCGGTGGCCCAAGAAGGACATCGTCCTTGACCCAGCTGATGCCACGATCTCAACACGACCATTCCTCTCAGCGGACCCTCCATGACTCCACCTCATATTTAGCCTCGAAGGCCACCTTTTCGGTTCCTTGGAGAAGACATCGAAGGAACAAGAAAAGCGTGTCACCGTGTCCCGGGTCGAGTCGTCTCGCAAGAAGAACGACGCCAATGTAAGCCCAAATCGGCGCCCTCAAGTCCGGCAAGTCGGAATATCCATGAAGTACATCCTCGGAAAACCGCGTTGTGCTCCCCAGATATTAGGGCGTCTTGGATATGCTTGTCGGGCTTTGCATGCTGGTACTTGGATAGGACCCAAAAGGAGGGTGCGTCTGGAATCACCGTCGATACGAGGATAAGCATTTCTTCAACGGGACGAACCACTTCGTCGTGGGCTTCAACGACCTATATGATCTATTCAACCTCGTTGGCCTTGGCGCTTCGCTTCTACGATGTTGGACACGTAAGTGCATACAATCAAGTTCTACATTCACGTAATACCGATAAATATCACAACTCATTTCTTATGTACGGATACATGATGAAAAATGTCCGGTGGAAAGAACCGGTGGGTTTCTCGACCCACATGTGGTATCATTGCAAACCATCCAAGCAGGACTCGTCTTCGTCGAAATACATAACAGGCATTGCTTTGTCGTGAGAACAGAAGTACATCGTGGTGCCCTACAACCGTGGGTAAGTGTCACTACTTGCTCTACTTTATACTGCGGCCACGAACTCGGGTTTAATGACTATAGTGACATACATGAGTAGGTACTTTGGATCCTTTTAGTCATCATACCAAGAGGAACCATGTGATATACCTTGATTCCCTAATCCGCAACAACCACGACTTGACATTCTAGAAGGAATACTGGATGGTATGCTCATTTCCTTCATACATAACTCTATTTTAGTCTTCATTAGTTTGAAATGGTCGAGGATAAATTTTGGAATCATGTAGGTCGTTCATCGACTATGTTGCCAACAAAGGAATATCACGATGGAAAGAGCGCCAACTAACACACAGGACAAAATTTCGATGCGCGCTATAATCGATAATCCTATATCATACTTCATAATAACGCATCTCGAAGCGATATATGTAATTCTATTTTTGCGATCTGCTTGACAAAAAAATGATGAGTTATGTGCAATCTCGTTTGCCATCATATGGACCAAATCATTAGAGCTAGGAAGAAGGATCCGAGGTTTGTGAATCTCCAAATAATTATTTTCTAATTATAAAATTAAATATATATGCATAACACTTTACTCTTGCTAGCGACAGGGTTTGAATATAGAATTAGATGGACTAGTTGATAATGAGATCGGGGACATTCGAGGAAGCTCTGCGGCTTTATCATATCGAGAGATAATTAAGGACAGGAGAATTTCACTCATTTGCCGACCGAGCGCATCACCACTGGCACTTCTCAACCACCCGCAAACAATTGACTCAATTGTAATCCAATTTATTTTGTAACAATACTTGAACAAATGTGATCTTTTGTAATTTATTTTGAGTAATGATCAGTTCGGTTTGTCGACAATTGATTATACGTGATGTATCTGTTTTTGTATGCTTGTTTTGAGGGCATGGCTAGCAATTCTGAGGCTAGCCAAAAATCGAGAAAAATGTAGTTAGTTTAATGAACTATCATGACGGTTTTTATAAAAGCGATGCAGTGAAGACGATATCACTGAGGCGGTTCTAAGTAAAAAGCGTCCGTGAACTCGAGTATCACAGATGGTTCTAAGTAAAGCGTCTGTGAACTCCGAGTATCACGAGCGGTTTTAACAACGAACCGTGCGTGATAATCTGACTTCACGCAGCGTTCGTGTAAATAACCGTGCAGCGAAGATATCACGAGGCGGTTTTAAATAGAAGCGTGCGCGATATTCGACTTCCGCGAGCGTTTTGTGACCATAACCGTGCGCGATCCATCACTATACTTGCCTTAACCGTGAGATACGAGGGCGTGCGAGAAGGGCTGCCCGGGATCAAACCTCCACCTGAATATATTTATAATCCACGCTAAGATAACAGTAATAGGCCAAACAACTATAAGAGTAAACACGAACTCGCAATAGTTCCTTTAGCGCGAACCCAACCCCAACTTCTAAGTGTTATTCTGTCCCCTCTGTGGACAATCACGTTCTAAAATTCATAACTTTTAGTACAGAGGTTCAAATGAGGTGTTCTTGGACTCTAATTAAAGCTTAACAAAATCTCCATGTAAACCTAGTTGGTGAGTCCTCCTGATTCAGTCATCTAATAACCCTATCGAGCTAATTATCATAACAACAAATTCACGTCAGGTTTTCTGGACATATCACTAAAACTATCATAACTTTTGCTACGAAAGTCCAAATCTTGCGTTCTTTATCTCTCTGAAAAGGTATGGAAATTACCTACATTTTTTGTTATAACGAGATCCTCTGATTTCCACATTAACTAACAGTTATATTCAGTTTCCTACAATCTGCCCGAAAGCTGGCAGATCAGCAGGACAGCGATACTTAAAAATTCATAACTCCCAGACCGTTAATCGGATTTGGGCGTTATTGGCGGACACTGAAAGCTAAGAACATAAGCCAACTATCTCTAGGAGGGTGGATCCCCAGATTCTACCTCTAAAAACATGAAAACTGTCGTCCAAACTACTGGACAGAACGCGATGTATTAAACCGACGAAATTCAATCTACCATACGACATCAACCGCAACTACTACGCAACAACCAACAAAGAACACGCGACGTTACCCTTGTAGAATCGCAGCAAGGTGAAGATTTGGCCCGCTGAAGATGATCTCTCTCCTTTCTTCACTTGATCGGACAAAAAGAGCACCGACGGAGAGGAAGGGAGGCACCAATGGAGGATGGGGCTGCTTGGGAGGGGAGGGGTGATACTGTAGTGGCGGTGGTACTGTAGCAGGTCGTGTGCTACAGTAACCTTAGGGTTTTGACTACCCCTAATGGGCCAAGACTATAGGCCTTTAGCCCAAGATTTAATCCCCTTCAAGAGAAATTCTAAAATCCCATTTAAAATCCTGAAAAAACGGTTGAAATTCAAATAACTCTCTCCCGTTAATTCTTTCTAATACTTTTGGGGTATTACAATTTTCTTGTCTGGTTTGGCACAAAGCTATCATTTGTAATTAGAATTCATGGTTATCTGGTGTAGTTGACACCCTTATAAATATTTGTACTTTTCGAATCTTGTATATTCAACATGAAAATTATAGAGGTGTGCAACCCTTTGTTCTAATTCCTATATTGTTTTAAGTGGTGGGCTTAGCTTATCTTACATGAAGATGGGCCTTGTTTCCGTGCTGAAAAGTTGATGAAATCTGTCTAATTCTAATGCAGTGCTATTTGTGATTACAATTTAATACATATACTCTTTTGAATACACCCATTTCTTTGCGTAGGTACTTTCGGATGGACCCACTGCCTAGACGAAAGTAAGTTGTAGTGCCCTGAATAGAATTCGGGAAGAAACCTAGTTAAGTAAAAGGAAAAGTATTAGGAAGTTGTTTCCATGAAGGACTAGTTGGAAATTATGTTATAGCGGGAGAAAGAGGGGTTTTGAAAGTTTCAGAAAACTTGGGCCTGGCTTTGGCCCATAGGGGCCCATGTGTGGCGGCCAAGGGGAGAGCATCTCCTTTCCCTCCCCCTCCTAACCCTAGCCGCCTCTCTCCCTTGCCCCATCCTCCACCCGTGAGCCCTCCTCTCTCCCTTAGGCAGCCGCCCATCCTCTCCCCTGCGCACCACCCTTGCCGGGTCTCCCCAGCTGCTGTACTCCCTTGCCCTTGCGCCTCCTCGCTGCCGGCAAAGCCCGCCCGTCTTCCTCGCTTGCCGACTCGGAGAAGAAGGAGTTCGCTGGTGGTGATCGGCTATTGGAGGGGAAGAAGAGGAAGAGATTGGGACCATCTTTGGGGAAGAGCTCGCTGGTGGGTGCTCGTGCGTGCCCGGCAAACGGTTCTTCAAGGGTAACCACGTTTTCCCCTCGTTTAGATGCCTTAGCACTTAATTGTTCTATGTTGGTAATTCTGTCGCCTCAGGGCAGATCGCGTTAGAGGGACGTTTTGATATAGTTAAGTGCGGATTCAGCCTCAGGCGTCTCCTAGAAAGTTGTAGAGGACGTCAATAGCTTTCAATGAAGTGCTAGATCGTAATTTTGGACCCTGTAGCAAAAGTTATGATTTTATTGGTGCAGCTGTTCTGCAACCTGTCAGTTTCTGGACAGGTTTTAGTGATATGAACTTTGCGATCAGTTAAAGATAGAATTAGAGGATCTCAGTATAACGAAAGTTGTAGATAATTGTCGTAGCTTTCAGGGAAGCACAAGAACGTGAAATTTGGTTAAACGATCTGAAAGTTATGATAGTTTTAGTGCGCTGTCCAGAAAGGGTGACGTGAAATCGATGTTTTGTTAATCAGGTTAAAAGTGATTTTAGATGGCCGAATCAGGAGAGTTCACCAACTAGGTTTAGTTGGGAAATTTGATAACCTTTCAATGAAGTCCAAGAACACGTAATTTGGACCTCTGTACAGAAAGATATGAATTTTAGAACTTAACTGTTCACAGAAGGTACAGAACATCAATTAGAAATTTGGAGTCGGGATTGGGTTGCGAGCTATTGCGGTTGTGTTTATTTTAGAATTCATGTGGTTCGTTACTGTGGTCTTAGTCTATGTTCTTGATTGAATTTAGGTGGGGAAGAGTACCGGAGGCAGCACCGACTTCACGTTCCAGTTCTCACGTGGTTAAGGCAAGTGCATTGTTTGATTTGTGAATGTGTTTGACTGGTCATGATTGTGTGCTTCTCGATATGTGGTAGCATAGTGAGATTGTTGGCTTGATGTTGATTTAAGATTGATGGATCGTCATATATGTCCATGCTCTATTGTTGTATGTACTTACTGTCTTGTGGTAATTTGATGATGATTAAATGATGAGCATGTGCATATTGAGATCATATTGAGGCTTGGTCATGTGGTGACCAAGTATGTTTCTTTGAGATCCCGTCATGAAGGTGGCGGGCCGAGATCCTCACTCGTGGAGTGTGGGCTTGAGGTCCCCATTACTTGCGGAGTAATGGGCAATTGGTCCCTGTCGTGCGCGCGCACGTGCATGGGTATCTTGGCGGCGGTTGCATACTCTGCATTACGGTGTAATGCACACGTAAAGATAAAGAGAAAGGATCCTGAGCATTGCATCGCATGTGAAGTGTTTGTTGTTGATCTTACGTATATTGATGCTGATGTTATGGCTTACGTTTCTACTTGCTTGAGTCTGTGGACTCACTCTTGCGTTGTTGTTGTTTTAGGTACGAGCCAAGAACGACATGCATGGGGGAAGTAGAGCGCTAGTCACACACATGCCACATGAACTAAATAAAGTTGAATGATCTTGAGATAGTAATTGTTATTAGTAAATGAGCGAGATGCTCAAAGGTTTATTATATCTTGTGTCTTGAGGTGGTTTAAGTGTAATAACGATGAGTAGTTGAACTTTATACTTCACTGGATTGCTGGATATGTAGCATATCTTTGATTATCTTTTGATGTCTCTAGATGGTAGTTTGGTTAATTTATGATTCATTTGAATGTTGGAACCTCCGTGTAATTAACTTTACAAGGGAGGTTCTGCCGAAATTTATTAAGTTTGCTATGATTAGAATTATTAGGGTTTGTTTAGTAGCATTCCAGGCTCATGTTGGGCTGGGGTGTTACATAAGTTATTTGTGAGCAGAGTCTTAACTGCCTTTACTTTCCTAAGAAACACCTCTACTCAAATGTTTGACATAGCATTTCCTTTAGAAAGTGAAGATAGTTCCCATCCTTATGCCTAAATCATTCCGGACTTTTCCCTGTCAGGAAGACAGCCAGGTAAGCTATCGTCACCCAGCTATTACTCATGAATCAGTGGTAGATCAACTTATAGTGCCAATTAACTTCTCGTACCTATGGTTGATTAGTTAAGCGTAGAAGTCAGATTAGTTGTGGACTACTTGAGTAGTAGTAATATGGAAGCATCAAAATTGTCAAAGCAATATGGGGCATGCATCCATCCATGATTAATAAGCAGTCAATTAAAAAGGGAAAGGTCTCCCACCCAATCATTTGTATTTTAGTACAGGGATCATGAGTACTCACTGTCCCCTTACCCCTCCCATTATTATTTGAGGATGCATGCATATATGCTACATCAACACAAAAAATAGTGATGTATGTTCATGTTTGCACAAGTAGATCATGAAAATAGCAAGCACCTAGTGGTGGCCTCTCGGCGATGGACTCATTCACATGATCTTTGTTTGGCAACTAACATGTGTACCATCTTCAGCATTAGCACCAGAAGCAGCTCGATCTGCCATTGATCCTGCAGTTGCCTACATTTTCATAAGAAATCACATTATAAGAAATCTGCATAATTTTCAATGAGTGCATCCATGTGCATCAGATGATGGAGGTAATTCTTGTCACTCTTAACCCTGCATATGATCTGGAGAAAGCACAGATTGAAGAATTTCAAAGCAAGTCTGCTTTTATTAAACAACATTCAATTATGAACTTATGGTATTGTATGTTATTCTGGGATACTTACCATGCTTTTTTGATTGCTTGAGGAAACTGACAGAGGGAACTGACAAAGAACAAGAAACAAACTGAGGTGTTTCATAATTTCCATTTTATCTGTATATGTACCACTTGCGTGACATGCTTGCTCCATTGAACTATCACGCTATTATTTGATTAATGTCACATTATGTAAGGTATTCACTAAGTTACTTCAAGATCTATATATCCATTTTATTTTTAGCTTTCTTTCAGTGAGCTCTCAAGCACTCATAAGAGACTAACAATATAATAATCAGTGTCCAGTTACTAACCAGAGTAGATAAGGTAGGCAGTGGTGCCCCTGGTGTAGTGCCATCAAGTCGAGTTTGAAGTGCCTACATATTTGTTTGCACATTGCTATACATTAGCCAAGTACGAATATATATATTTTGCATATTACTTTGTTATTATACTACCACGCTCCAACTAACCTAGAGTAGCATTTGCTCCAACCGCTGCTTAGCCTCGATTTCCTCTTGTAGCCTCGCCTCGAGCTGAGAAAACCTGTCGGTTGATGGTTGTACTCGTCTTTGAAGGTGTGCATCATCCGTTGATCCAATACTCGTTGTTCGGACCTCCGAGAGGGCTGACAGTGTGCTAATGTAGCCAACACCCATGAAGAAACGACCATGCTTCTTCCCCTTTCCAGCCTTGTTCACAACAGTCGCGTCCAATGGTGAATTCATTATGTTGAAGTCTGAGCCATGAATCTCCTTAGCAGCCTCAGTATATGCAGCCTATTGGAAAAAATCATCAGTGAGAGAAAATCATTAGGGACAAAATCATTAGAAATCGTACCAAGTTCTCTATTGCGCACTAGCTGCACAAGGTGCCCTCCTGACCACCCCTCCACATCGGAGACAGGCCTCTGCTTCTTCTTTTCCTGCACCCAAAAAAACACGGAGGTAAATAAATATGTATCTGCGACATACAATCAATATGAACATGCTGACCTACCAAGTGCTTCTTGTAATGAGCCATGGAGGAGCTGCCTTGACGATGTGCTGCCCTACCCATCAACAATCTCCGCTCCATAGCAGCACGAGAGGCCTCTAACCATTGTTCGTTGCACCACCTCTTTTGGGCAATCTGTTGCCATGCATCTTCACACTTCTGGGCCCACCAAGGTATTGCCTAAATTAACCAAGTGTTAAATATGAATAAACTAGAATTGATTGTAATCAAGGACATCATTTGTATAGTTGGTTACTTGCATGTACTCCTCCAAAGTGATATACGTTTGGCAAGCCTCGGCCCTATGAATTTCCTTTCGAAGGACTTGTGTGTGGTAATAGATCACCGCTTAGATGTGTGCTCCGTAAATCATCTATGGGATCAACTTCTTAACAGAATTATGCACCACTCTCCTAGAATCAACTTCCTGTCCGCCAGCCCATCTAAACCACCACTACAATCCGGCATATATTGGAAACAAATAAATATGTAAGATTAGCCTTTCATGTACCCTTGGTTAATTAATAATGCTCAGACATCACTACATAATAACTAGATAATGTGTAAGATTAGCAAATCATCTATAATTAGCTAGTCCTGGTTAAAGGGCAAGAATAATTATGTATACTAAGTATGACACAAAACGCAGACCAGCCAGCTTACATCTAAGACTTGCTGAAAAATGACTCTACCTGTTGATCAAAACTCTACCTATTGTTTCGTGACAAATTGATGCAAGAGGTCTGGCAAAACAATAAATAGAATTAGCTACTACTAAAAACAAATGGATCAGGCACAATTCTAGAAGAATAGCTAACTCCATACCATAATTAACTTATCTAAGAGAAGCCCTCATGTACTAGTCTTTTTTCCAGCAGAAACTAACATGGCTTCGTGAAGGGCGCTAGAAATAACTATTCAGTACATATAAACTAACAGTGGGAAGCTTACTGCCAAATGCCAAACTATAGCTTATAAATATTTATGAATACATAAATAGATGCATATTTGAATATTCAGTCACTTACCCAAAAACTTACCTCCACCTGTTGCAAACAATTGTCAAATTGTATTTCTCCTTCAGCGGTGATATCTTCAGCGGCCTTGTAGTGGCGCCATGTCCATGCAGGCTCCTGCCTTCCTCCGTAGGTGACCAAGCCAGGGAAGTGCCATCAAATCAACACACCAATTATGCCGTTTGGAAGTCTACATTTCTCACCCTCGCCTTCTTATCACCATTGCATGCACATTAGTTTTCTTGAGGTCTGCAAGCAAGTGAGCTAAATTAGTGAAAGTGCTAGCAATTACTTACGTGTCGCCAACAAGAATGATGACAGTCTTGTCCTCCTCCCGGATTGGTTTTGGTGGCAAGTTCACTGGTCCTCGCAACCAAAAATCTTGTGTTGTAGTACTGCCCTCCGCCTCAGGGTACTCATCCTTCTCACTAGGATGATACTCATCATCCACATGATCAGCACGCGAGGGCTGCGGGGTAGAGGAGCCTGATCTAGTAGAGGTAGACCCCACACTGCCTCCTCGAGGGCGGCTGCCCCTCTGCCTCCTCGAGGGGCTACGGCTGTCCCTCTGCCTCCATGACATGGTGCTGCCACTTTGGAAGACAGACGTCTGCCTCGACTAGAATATGCTACCCCTTCGATGCCACTCATTTTTGGTGTCCTGAAATGAAATGAAATTAAATTAAATAAATCAATTAATATAGCGTAATCAAGTAAGCTCATACAAAAAATTAAAAACATGGAAGACATACAAGAAGATCATGCTTAGAAGTAGTAGTCTACAATGGGATCCTCTGCAGATTGGCCCTCTAAAAAGTCATCGTCACTATCATGAGGTGTTGACTCGACCTCATCCCCTTCAGTGCCATCAATGTCTAAGAGATTAAGTAGTTCTAAGTCCTCTTCGTTGACAACCTCCTCGGCATCGATTTGAATGTCATCTATGTGATCATCCTCTTCCCTAATTATTATTTGAAAAGTCCTTGGCAGCCCATCTTCTTGAAAGAATTGGTCAACATAATTGTTGGTTTCGATGTTGTAGTCCTACTCACTAGGGGTAGGTAGTTTACCATATGGTTGCACCTTATGTACTACCATCAATCCACTAGACTATGCATAGTTTTGCATGGGTACGGGATGTAGTATACTTGGGTGGCATGCTAAGCCACAATAAATGGGTGATTGCCTGGTAGGACTGATTGATGTGCAACTTCAACTAGCCCAAGTGATGTGTCCCGTATGACTCCCCTAAATGGATGTAACCAATGACATTTGAATAACATAAGTTTGAGAGGTTTGCTACCATGGAAATATAGTTCAATTATTTCTTCAATTACTCCATAGTATTCAACAGTTGTATTGCTCCCATCATGCCCTATAGTCATCAGTCCACTATTAATTGTTGTTCCATTAGGTTGTTCCCTCTCATGTGTCGATGTTTGGAAGTGGTACCCATTCACATCGTAGGTACTATCAGACAGCACCTGAGTGTGGCACCCTTGAGCAACTTGCCTCAATTCACTGCTCATAGACTTGTCCTTCAAGCTCTACAGGATAAATAGAATGAGTTTCATGTATTAGTTCATCTTTACTTAGTAAATATTATGTGCAAGGGAGACTAGCTAATAGGGAAGTTACTTTCTGACAAAACCAAGTCGGGAAATTCGGTTTGCAATTCCCAGCACCCTTCCTAAGAAGGGTCTCAATTTGTTTTTCGGATGGATCTCGATGTTGCTTCCACTCGTTCTTAACAAATTCCCTATAGGCAACAAGACAGGTAGATTAAACCACTCATGCATCAATTCTTGGGAAAAGATAATTGTTGCATACCTAATGTAATCATCCACTTCAGAGAGGTTGGTCAAGACATACAACATCGCAGTCAACCACTCATCCCACAATAAAACTTTGGGAGTACCACTGCTTGAAGTGTCACCTCTTCCGGTGAAGAGGCTAAGTTGGCAACATTTTGAGGGATGCCAATGTTGTATCAAGAGGTTCAATTGTGCACTATGGGAACATTGTCAGCAAATTATATTGATGTGAAATGGGAAATTTCCTCAAGTATGTACGCCTCCGCTATGGACGCTTCAACACGCGATCAATTTTTGTTTTGCCTCGTTGTTCCTTTTGTTCCCTCTCAATTGGATAAATCCATCGGTTTGCACTAGTCCCCCCATCCTAGCTTCATAGGGGAGATGGAGAATCAAATGTTGCATCGGATTGAAGAAGCTAGGTGGAAATATCTTTTCCAACTTACAAAGCAACACAGGTACTTCACGCTCTATAGTTGACATCACCATGGGATCTATCTCTTTCGCACAATGCTGTCAATAAAAGAAGCTCAACTTTGCCATCACTTGCCAAACACACTCAGAGATGTAGCCATGAATCATCACAGGCAAAAGGCGTTCCATGAATATGTGGTAGTCATGGCTCTTTAGGCCATTGATGCGCATGGTATCTAAATTCACTTCTCTCCTTAGATTTGCTGCATACCCATCAGGAAACTTTAGGGTCTGAAACCATTCCAAAATCTCCTACCTCTGAACCCTAGTTAGGCAATAACTAGCTCTTGGTTTCTCCCACTTGCCAGTAGCTAGCTTGTGGATCATATTCAAACAAGGCCTGTTGCAAAGCTCCTCTTGATCAAGGCAAGCCTCACTACTACAGAAAAAGCCATCACAGACGGTTCAGAACCGTCATCACGACGATTTTGAGCAAATGCGGAAAAATAGGTGCGTGATAACGGTGGTTATCACGCAGCGGTCGATCGAAACTGCTCTGCGTGATATGAATATCACGCAGCGGTTTTTATCAACAACGTCGTGAAGACGAGTATCGCTGAGCGGTTATGGTCACAAAGCGTCGTGAAGTCGAATATCGCTGACGGTTCTATGTAAAAACCGTCGTGATACTCGTCTTCGCTGACGATTATTTACACAACGTCAGTGAAGTCGATTATCCGACGGTTCGTTGTTAAAACGCCGTGATACTCGGAGTTCACAGACGTTTTTTACTTAGAACCGTCTGTGATACTCTGAGTTCACAGACGTTTTTTACTTAGAACCGTCTGTGATACTCTGTCTTCACAGACTGATTTTATAAAAAAACGTCTGTGATAGTTCATTAAACTAACTACATTTTTCCTGATTTTTGGCTAGCCTCAGGAATTGCTAGCCATGCCCTCTGAAAACAAGCATACAAAAAATAGATACATCACAGATAATCAATTGTCGACAAATGAATCGATCATTACTCAAAATAAATTACAAAAGATCACATTTGTTCAAGTATTGTTACAAAATAAATTGGATTACAATTGAGTCAATTGTTTGTAGGTGGTTGAGAAGTGCTAGGCGGTGATGCGCTCGATCGCGTGAGTGAAATTCTCCGTGTCATAATTATCTACGATATGATAAAGCGCAGAGCTTCCTCGAATGTCACGATCTCATTATCAACGAGTCCATCTAATTCTATATTCAAGCCACGCGCTAGCAAGAGTAAAGTGTTATGCATATATATTTAATTTTATAATTAGAAAATAATTATTTGGAGATTCACAAACCTCGGGATCCTTCTTCCTAGCTCTAATGATTTGGTCCATATGATGGCAAGCGTAGATTGCACATAACTCATCATTTTTTTGTGCGCTTTGCAAAAATAGAATTACATATATCGATTCGAGATGCGTTATTATGAAGTATGATATAGGATTATCGTATTATAGCGCGTCACAGGAAATTTTGTCTTGTGTGTTAGTTAGGCGCTCTTTCCATCGTATATTCCTTTGTTGGCAACATAGTCGATGAGCGACCTACATGATTCCAAAAATTTATCTCGACCATTTCAAACTAATGAAGACTAAAATAGAGTTATGTATGAAGGAAATGAGCATACACATCAGTATTCCTCCTAGAATCTTTGAAGTCGTGGTTGTTGCGGATTAGGAAATCAAGGTATATCACATGGTTCCTCTTTGGTATGATGACTAAAAGGATCCAGTGGTACCTACTCATGTATGTCACTATAGTCATTAAACCCGAGTTCGTCTGCGTATAAAGTAGAGCAAGTAGTGACACTTACCCCGGTTGTAGGGCACCACGATGTACTTCGTGTTCACGACGAGGCAATGCACGTGTTATGTATTTCTCGATGAAGGACGAGTCTGTTTGGATGGTTTGCAATGATACCACATGTGGGTCGAGAAACCCACGGTTCTTTCCATCCCGGACATTTTCATCATGTATCGTACATAAGAAATGAGTTGTGATATTTATCGGTATTACGTGAATGTAGAACTTGATTGTATGCACTTACGATGTCAACATCGTAGAAGCGGCGTCAAGGCCAACGAGGTTGAATAGGTCATATAGGTCGTTGAAGCCCACGGCGAAGTGGTTCGTCCGTTGAAGAAATGCTTATCCTCGTATCGGCGGTGATTCGATGTCGCACCCTCCTTTTGGGTCCTATCCAAGTACCGGGCATGCAAAGCGACAAGCATATCCAAAGACGCCCTAATCTGCGGGGAGCACAGCGGTTTCGAGGATGTACTAGCGGATATTCCCGACTTGCCGGACTTGAGGCGCCGATTTGGTCTTAAGCATTGGCGGCGTCTTCTTGCGAGACGACTCGGGACCGACACGGTGACACGCTTTTCTTGTTCCTTCGATGTCTTCTCAAGGGAACCGAAAAGGTGGCCTTCGAGGCGAAATATGAGGTGGAGTCATGGAGGTCCGTTGGAGGAATGGTCGTGTTGAGATCGCGGCCTTTGCTGGGTCAGGGCGATGTCCTTCTTGGGCCTTGGATAAAGCCGCACGGCATCCCCTAGTGTTGTGATCTCTTCATTGAGGCGAATCTCGGTGGGACGGCCATGAAATGTTCATGTACCATGTCCACCTCCACCACGGCGTAACCTGCGCCACTGGACACCGTCTTCGCACTACCCCTTCTGGTATGGATGCACCATCCCCGCGACCTCAATAGAAATGGACCCAACTAACCTCACTACGAGCTTGCGGACCGTCGGCTCCTACAAAGCGATCGCACGCAATTAGCTAAAGTGTCCTATAGGTCTATCTTTGCTGCATTCCATACATGTACATTACCTTGATCTCGTCTATCGGTAATTGGACATCGTCATGTCAGAGTATGCGTGGACGCGACGCTACTCCGATGTCGCAGGGTGGCTCCCAAATTAAGAGGCGGCTTGCGCATCGCTGGCTGGCTGAGGAGTTGATTCAATTGATCTGCAATGCTGCCGCTTTCCTTCAAAATGTTCGGTCATCATGCGAACCGGTCCTCACGCTCGGCCTTAGATCTCTTCCTACTCCATGCGTGCGGTGAGTCGTCTGCGAATCCATGACTCCATGGTATGCGGTAATCCCAAGACCTCGCAAGTAATTCGGGTGTTCCTTGTTTCCTGTGGCTGTCAGAGAGTATATCCTTCTCCTGTCTACATGGAAGGAGCCTTGGGAAGTTTGGGTAGACAATTCACGCCGCAAGAAGTCATCATGTTATTATAGATACTATGAAGTTATATATGGAGTTATTAACTAGGTAGTTCGACATACTTACCAAGCGTTGAGACACTTCCTCGTCTGCGGGTTTGTGAAAGAGATGCTTCCGAAGCGAGACTTTTGCCTCGCTTTTAACCGAGCTAGGGAGGCAGTGCAGTGACATCGAGGAAGCGCGTTGTCCTCCGCCACCCATTCATCATATTTTCTGCGTATCGGCGGTCAGTGCATGCGGATGAGTGTTTCGTGTGCCGGAGAGCTTTGTGTGCCGCACTTTGCTCGTTAAATTCAGGCGTCGTCTTCATAGCAACAAAGGCGTCCCATGTTTCTGCGTCAAGAATCCGTGCCGCGAAGGCGTCGACCGTGTTCACGTGCCGTGACAAGAATGCTCTTGAGCGACCTCCACGATTTATCGATCGTGAGCATCATCGTCCGTTCCACGCTTGCCATATCGCTACGGGATAGTGAACTTTGTAATAGTTACGTCCACAGTGGCGCCTCTCGCTTCTTTCGTCAGATCCTTCCACCTTGGTGTGGTGATGGGGACCCGTTTCCTTGCAAGTATCCCGCACATGGTCGGAATCTACGCCCCGAGCTCTTGGGGCGCAGAGGACCCCAAACCGACTAACCTCGTGATGACCGGTCGGCCCACGGGCATCTTCGATTCTCCTCGCCATCTCGCTTTGTGTCATTGTCGTCTGCGGCGTCGGGTGGGGAAGATGGTGCCTCGCAATCTGCGGCGTCGGCGGCGGGAAGATGGTGCCTCCGCCATCTCGCTACTTGCTATCTATATAATTAGTTTGAGATATATTACTACCGGGCGGGGCCGAGGTTAAAATATATAGTATGCGTATGAATGGTGATTGGCTAGGACATAAATATTTAGCTTCGATCCACCACAGGTGTATCCAAATTTGGAATGTACAACAAATTGCTCATAAGAGGAATTGTTTCTAGCTCAGTGAGAGGCCCGATTGTGCTCACAGTGCCATTTCTATTGAAATACCTTAAAATTTGTTTTATTTTGACAGAACAAGAAACGAGACACCTGATATTTATTTGATACTTTTTAAGTACACCGTGGACACACAGACCCCAACAAACACACATAGACAAAGCAGTAGCTACCTCAATTATAGAGCTCAAAAGATCGAATTAATTATTGAAACAATTATCGAATATGGCTATGAACATCACGAGCAAAACCGAAGCACTCATTTCTTTGCAATATCTTCGAGCTAGTCTCAAATATCAATCTCAATCACGGATCAAAACAACTAGCACAAAGTGTATATATATGCAAAGAGGCAGAGCACGTTAAGTCGCAATACTCACAACTGCTGGGTCGGGAGCAGCACTAAAACACCATCAAACATGGTACATATTACATCAAGGCAGCAGTTGAAATGCAAAGGAGGCTACAAATGTTTAGCCTACTCTATTATACCCTAGAATAGGATACATGTATGTCATATCTAAAATTTTCATACAACAAATATCATTAGACATAGCTGCCCATGTCCACTCTAACCAAACAATCAAGATCCTAGATGGTAGGAAACAAAGTAATGGCTCAACCAAGATCACGGGTGCTATGTAAATAAAGCTATTAAACAACTAAGAAGCCTAGGTTTTGCTAGTTGCCGAAAACCAAATGAACATATTACCTTGCCACCACATAAGAAATTTTCTTTGGAATTGGGTCGAGATCCCGGCTGGGATTCGCCCTCCCAAACAAGCCCTAAGGGAGGAGGAGTTTACAAGGCCCAAAATATGTACAGAGAAAAGAGATGATGAACTACAACGGGTTGCCTAAGAGCTCGGGACGATTGAGTGAAGGCACGTCGCCCCCGTGTCTTGTCTTTTATTTTCAAAAATAGGCAGCAACAAGAAACTAGCATAAGAATCCAACCACTCTTCTCAACAACCAGTCCACAGCCGAACCACCAACCAATTTGCCCACATCACGAAATAGGAAGCAGCGCGTGACCTCAAATTAATGGAATAAGCGGAGCAATTGTCGGCTCAGCGATTAGCAATGTAGCGATGGCTCCACTAATAGTAGCAGCCATAGCACAACCCAAACATTCACGCGAACTAATTAATCCATTCATCTCACCGCGTAGAAGTAGGAATTAGCAAACAATTCTTTTAGAAAAAATATATATATAGCGTAAGGCTGGGTAAGCGAGATGTCAAGCAAAGCAATCGGAACCACTCAACTACACCGCCGCATGCTCATTGTCTATAGTCCAAGTCCCGAGATATTGAACCTCCAGTTCAAATCAGAACCCGATTCGGATAAAATGAACCAATTCATGCATCTCCATGAAACATATGTGCTCTCATTACGATGAGGTATCGATTGCTATCAAACCACATGCCATTTTTTCACACAGGAAGGAGTAGCAAAAATGAACTCGTCTGGGGCGCCGAGGGCGGAGCGCCGAGGTCGGAGCAGCAGCGTGTCGGGCGCCGCCAGAGTCGGAGCGCGGCGCTGGTCGAGTAGCGCCGAGGTCGGGCGGTGCCGAGGTCGGAGCGCCGAGGTCGGAGAAGCGGCGCGATCGGGAGGGGCGCCGAGGTCGGGAGCGGCGGCGGCAGGTCGGGCGGCGATGTCGAGTCGAGGCGGCGGTGAGCGGAGCCTAGAGGAGGCAAAGGAGCGCGCGATAAACTTCGATGGTGCGGCGAGAGAAAGGGCGAGTGAGAAAACCTAGCTGTTCCCCCTTATAAGGCGCTATCACGGGCGGTTCTTTACTAAAACCGTCTTTGATAATTAATCATAAACGGCTCTATCTACTAACCGTGCGTGATATGTTCCATATCACGAGCGGTGTATTTAAACCGCGTGTTGTAGGATATCACAGACGGTTTGTGTCTAGAACAAATGCGTGTTGTGGGATATCACGAGCGGTTCTTAAATACAACCGTGCGAGATAATCTCATATCACGCACAGTTCTATATTAGAAGCATGCGTGATTCATTATCACGAGCGGTTATATAATAGAACCGTCGTGATAGCTCAGACAATTATCAATTACAATGAACACAGTGACAATGAACATCAATATCCACATATATGAGAGATGACAAAACACGTGACAAGTATATATGAAGACAAGCTTATAACACATTTTACTTCAAAAACCAATTGTCGATTCGATGAGCGTCACATTGACATCAATATCAAAATATATGAGAGATTACAAGTCCATAACACATGATGTTATAGAATAAATTAATGTCAAACCGGTATTAATACACGGATCCTCTGTGCATTTACGAACTAGTCCCATGATCATTAGCTAGTCCACACGATAAACAAAATGATAACAAATTCATATCACAACTTTATTAATAAATAATATGAGTTGATTACAAAGGGGTTTCTGAGGCCCACAATAAAATAAACACAATGGAAGACGAAGAAGTAGTAGGGTCGATTAATGCGCCACGTGCAATCGACCGGGAAGCGGCCTAGTCGTCGAGATCCACATCGGTAGCAAAGTCCTTCTCCTCTGAAATTTGTTTGCATAAGCAAGAATGAGCACAACCGTGCTCATAAGTTACACCCGTCAAGTAATGAGAATGACATGCATATATGGATGTAACAAGGGATGGCTTATAAAGTTATTTGCATAAGCGACATTTTCTTTGAATCGGTACTAGATTCCAAAGCGGTTATTCTATAACTAAAGTTTATAAAATTCTCAATTTTATAGTCGATAACGTTCACACATGAATGGTGAAGGATATCCTCCTATCACATGGTCGTTTGCCTAATTCCCAATTGGATAAACCGGTTTTGAAGAAGTTTGTTTTCAAACAAAACCAAAGTCTAACTTTGAGTAGTTACGCTAGCATATCCATAACAGCGGACACGGCTATTCGAATAGTTTTACACTCTGCGAGGTCGTGCGGCTTTACCCACATGACAAGACTTCTCTAGTTTGTCAGGCATATATCTATACCACCGCTCACTACCTTTGGTAGCGGTCTAGAAACACGTGTCGAGGCCTTTACAATGTTACGTCTTAATGCATTTATGCCCGCTAAGGTTTCGCTACCATTGGGTGGCCATCCTCGGAAGCCCCTCTTGCGCGGATGGGTCTCTTGTCGACCAACACCCATACCAACAACATAGCACAAGCGATACTAAGGCGTCATAAATTATTTAGCCAAGTCCCGCCCATACGGGACATGTGGTGGTACGTTAGGCGTAGCATCATGCGCTCGAGACCGGTCCTTAAGCGGCTTGGGCGACTTTCCATAAAACCCACAGGCCTTAACCTAACAGATTAAGCGTGCATGAACTGCACCACCAATCATCCATTCCACCCAAGTCCAAACCATCATTTTATTTTATTTTCCAAGTCATTTGTAAAACTTCCATGACACACAGATGCCAAGGGTACAATTTAATCAATAATTGATTGATGGTGAAATTCCACAAAAACAAGTTTGGTCTAAAAGCATGGCTAAGCAATACGTTTTAAATGATCCTAGTTCATACTATTGTATCAACGAGGTTTGATCTAGGGTGACAATGTGTTTGATTCAATATCAACATTGGCCATACAAAGTTTTAGGCATAACTATAGATTTAAAGCAGAATTTAATATCTTGATATAAATAAGCATGCGATAATAATTTAAAACAGAATATAAATAATTTAAAATAGTAGGATGAATATGATCAAGGGTATAACTTGCATAAGCTTGATGAGGTGGCGTTGTTTTCTTAACAGATCACCTTAGAACTTACGTGTTGAGGTGGCGTTGTTTTCTTAACAGTCACCTAGTACTCACAAGTACTATCTTGAGTAGTCAAGTGTGCGATCACGATGATCATACAGTCAAAATCAATCCTCTTATGTTGCTCTTGATCAAATCGATTCTCGAAGTCGTTGATGATCACACAGTCAAAATCAATCTTCTTATATCGCTCTTCATTTGGTGTGAAATCGATTCTCCAAGTCGTCGAACTCTAATCGTGCAATACAACCAATTCAACTCAAATTCAAATAAATTCAAAGGACAAATCAAATTAACTCCAAATAGAAATATTTTACTTTAGTTAGCTAGATAATAATTTTATATGAATTTACAAACTTGAATGGACTAAAAGCGGAGTTAGGGAGCAAAAGATATGAATTTTAGAAGATTGGGAATACATGGAATGATAAACTAGGGTTTTAAAGGAATTGCAGGTCAAATGAACCCAAAATCAAATGATTTTGGTTTAGATAAGCTAGATCTTGATTTTATAGGAATATAGAAATTTGAATGGACGAAATCGGAGTTCGTATGAGGAGAAACGAACCAGGAAGTTCTAAATCTAAATAAAACCTAAAATCAGATTTTATTGATTTTCCGAATTATTTTCTAAAGGAAAATCGATTTATTGCGCAAGCATGACGCAGCAAGGATTTTCGGAAATTAAAAGAAATGAATTGATTTTTCGACATGTGGGCCCCATTGGTCAATGACTTGGCTCATGTGGACCGAGTCCACAATGGTTGGACGCGGAAATCGTGGCTTGCCACGCCAAAGACCACGTGGCGGTGAGGTGGATCTTGGTTGGGCAATAAGTGGTGGCGTGGAGTCTTGGTGGCCACCATCGGACAAAAATCGGTGGCGTGTCATCGTGGCGGTGCCACGTCGGCCACAACGGCGGCGTCCTCGGCCGTCGAAACAACGGCGCCGCGGCGCGTTCGCCGGCGGCGGATAATGCCGGTGTATAGCTACGACTATTGCGGTCATATTGGTATACCTCACGGTTGCGGTGGGCGGCGGTGATGGCGGCGGCGAAAAAGCGGCGGAGGCGGGCGGTTGTTATCGTGGCGAAGTCGGTGGCGTTACGTGAAGCGGTGGTAGCACTGGATCGCGGCGGCGTGGTGAAGCGGTGGTGGCGTCGGCGAGGTCGTGGAAGCGATGAGTGGCGGCGCAACCGGCGGCGGCGTACCACGGTGGCGGCGAAGAAAATCCGACCCGCGACGTCGGAGAGGTAGAGGTGTGGGTGGTGCGAGTGTGTTGAGTGAGTCGAGGGCTCACGGGGTGCCTTTATAGTGGCGGAGGGAGGTCGGAGGTCGGAGTTCGGTGCGGGTGGTGCGGCGGCGGCCGTTACGCTGAATCCGGCGACCGTGCGAAATAAAGATAGAAGCGGTCGGAAGGTGGCGGCGTAGTGCGTGGGTGTAAGTGCGAGCATTTATTTGTGTAGCGGTGGCGAAAAGCGGCAGCGGAGCTCGCGGCGACTCTGGCGGCGCGTTTCGGAGGAAGAAGAAGGAGAGGGGCGAAGGTGTGGCCGTGATTTTTATCGGCGGTGGGAAAAATGGTGTGGCGTGGAGAATTGTGAGCCGTTGGATGTAGATCGGAGGTTCCACGGTGGGAGGACGTTCGGAACCCGAAGGTGCTTCAAGATCGGCGTGAATTCTCGATCCAATGGTGCGGAGAAAATGGGTGGCGTGGGGAATAGATGGCCGTCGGATGGCGATCAAAGCGGTGGGGGACGCGGCGAGAGAGAGAGCGAGGCGGTGGAGTGGGCGGTTGGTGGCGTGCGGTGAGAATAGAAGTGGGTGCGGAGGTTTCATTAAAAGCCGTTTAGGGTTTTAAATTGATTTTTCTATTAATTTAATCCGGATAATTCATTTAGGCTTTGGAAAATAGCAATTTAACTCCAAAAATTCTAGAAAAATTCACAGAAATTCCTAGAGTTATTTTGGACTTAAATAAAATAGTTCCAACTTTAAGTTGGCTTTTAATTTTGCAAATAAATTATTTTGGCTTGAAAATACTTAGGAAAAAGCTTTTAAAAACTCAAAAATTCTAGAAATTAAGTAAATTTTTATTTTCAATTTAAATCCAATAAAACTTCACTAACTTCAAATAAATTTTAAATTTGACCTTCAAAACTTTAGAGATTCAAATCGAGCAATCAAACTACGGCAAATTATCGGAAAATCCAATTTGAATAATAACTTTATTTTAATTTATTTTGGTAACATAACTTTGGGATGTTACAAACTACCCCATAAAAGGAATCTCGTCCCGAGATTGAGTGGCTAGAAAGAAAATGGGATACAAAGTTTTCAATTGGATTTGTTGTTGTGCGCATCCTACTCATCATCCGAATTGTGACATTGTGCGGATATCCTTGTCCGAATTTTGCGGCTTCTTGTTTGATTGAATGATTTCCCTTTTGAGCTTGAGTTCTTTGCTTCGCTTCTTTGGACGATTGTGGGCATAATGTCCTTTCTCTTGGCGATGAAAACAAGTGACATTTGCAATAGAAAAACTTCTTACGAGATTGCCCTTGAGCGAATAACTTGGAGGTGCTAGGGCTAGCTTGATGGTTTCTTGTTTCATTTTGGGGTATTGGTAAGCCCAAACACGTACTCTTGTACTTGCGACATAATTCTCGCGTTGGCTTTTCTTCCTATTGCCGGTGTTATTGTTGCGATCAGAGCGGCCACGGAATCTTGTTAGGGGTGAGTGCTAAGCGTCCTTTTGGGCATTGATTGGCATAATGTCCATATCGACAAGCAAAGCATTGTATTCCTGCCTTTGATGTCTTGTTACTGTTGAATTTGGCCATCCTTGATGTTGCGGGCGTGCGCATCGGTGGATGTGGTGTCGATCTGTAGTTTTGAATACGGTCGTCGTTGGTGCTTGGTTGGGTTGGGGTTGAATCACACGAGCCTTGAGGTTTCTTGCATCATGTTGTTCTTGATCCACCATCTTCCTCTTGGAACACTTGGTGCGATCCACGTTGTTCTTGTGTTGTAGGAGTAATGGCCGAGGCGACATTGTTGCTTCTCATTTGTTGCATCAAGCTGTTGCATTAATTGAGTCAGGTGATGAAAAACTTGTTCATATTCGAAGGGTTTACGCTATTAGTTGCGGGTTGCCTTGGCGAGGACATCCTTGTTGGTGTTGGTATCGTCTTGAACAACGGGTGTTCTTCATCTGCCGGTTACATCAAAGATTTAGGAAAGGAGGACAAAGGATAGGGAAGAGACAAATATGAGGAACTAAGGGAATAGAGCGAAACAAAACTCTCAAACGAAAGAACCAACTGAAAAAGCTTTTCAGAACAACTTTGTAAAACATTCTATCGATCGAGATTCTTAATCTGGTGAAGCGACTCAGTACACAGAATGAGTCTGGACACACTTAAGCTATATGGCTTGGTTGTTAAAACGATCTTCGGTATATCTTGCATGGTGATGCTTTAATGAAGGCTCCATGTCTTGTAGTCTTGAACGTGATGGGAAGAATGTGTTGACCATCTATAGAAATTTTCAAGGAAAAGATGATCCATTTAACTTATAACATGGTGAAGATAGAATTGGGTAAGGAAGAATTGCTATGAAGAAGCTATAGATAGATGACCAAGATGAGGAGAGAACAGTTTATTTTTCTTATTATATAAAATACTAACGGCCATTCTAACTAGGTCACGACCTACAGTCGATATGGCTCTGATACCACTTTGTCAAACCCGGGTATTAATACACCCAGATCCTCTGTGCATTTCTGAACTAGTCCCATGATCAGTAGCTAGTCCACACAGTAAACAAAATGATAACAAATTCATATCACAACTTTATTAATAAATAATAACAGAGTTGATTACAAAAGGGTTTCTGAGGCCCACAATAAAATAAACACAATGGAAGACGAAGAAGTAGTAGGGTCGATTAATACGCCACGCAATCGGATGAGGAAGCGGCCTAGTCGTCGAGATCCACATCGGTAGCAAAGTCCTTCTCCTCTGAAATTTGTTTGCATAAGCAGAATGAGCACAACTTCGTGCTGCAAGTTACACCCGTCAAATGTGAATGACATGCATATATGGATGTAACAAGGATGGCTTATAAAGTTATTTGCATAAGCGACATTTTCTTTGAATCTGGTACTAGATTCCAAAGCGGTTATTCTATAACTAAAGTTTATAAAATTCTCAATTTTATAGTCGGATAACGTTCACACATGAATGGTGAAGGATATCCTCCTATCACATGGCTGTGTTGCCTAATTCCCAATTGGATAAACCAGTTTTGAAGAAGTTTGTTTTCAAACAAAACCAAAGTCTAACTTTGAGTAGTTACGCTAGCATGTCCATAACGCGGACACGGCTATTCGAATAGTTTTACACTCTGAGGAGTAAATGCAGCTTTACCCACATGACAAGACTTCTCTAGTTTGTCAAGCATATATCTATGCCACCGCTCACTACCTTTGGTAGCGGTCTAGAAGCACGTGTCGAGGCCTTTACAATGTTCTGTCTTAATGCATTTATGCGCTAGGTTTCGCTACCATTGGGTGGCCATCCTCAGGAAGCCCTCTTGCGCGGATGGGTCTCTTGTCGACCAACACCCATACCAACAACATAGCACAAGCGATACTAAGGCGTCATAAATTATTTAGCCAAGTCCCGCCCATACGGGACATGTGGTGTCTGATTAGGCGTAGCATCATGCGCTCAAGACCGGTCCTTAAGCGGCAGGCGACTTTCCATAAAACCCACAGGCCTTAACCTAACGAGTTAAGCCCGTGCATGAACCTGCACCCACCAATCATCCATTCCACCCAAGTCCAAACCATCATTTTATTTTATTTTCCAAGTCATTTGTAAAACTTCCATGACACACAGATGCCAAGGGTACAATTTAATCAATAATTGATTGATGGCTGAAATTCCACAAAAACAAGTTTGGTCTAAAAGCATGGCTAAGCAATACGTTTTAAATGATCCTAGTTCATACTATTGTATCAACCAGGTTTGATCTAGGGTGACAATGTGTTTGATTCAATATCAACATTGGCCATACAAAGGATTTTAGGCATAACTATAGATTTAAAACAGGAATTTAAGATACTGATATAAATAAGCATGCGGTAATAATTTAAAGCAGAATATAAATAATTTAAAATAGTAGGATGAATATGATCAAGGGTATAACGCATCGCTTGATGAGGTGGCGTTGTTTTCTTAAGATCACATATAAGAACTTACGGTGTTGAGGTGACGTTGTTTTTCTTAACGGTCACCTAGTACTCACAAGTACTATCTTGAGATAGTCCAAGTGTACGATCACGATGATCATACAGTCAAAATCAATCCTCTTATGTTGCTCTTCAGTCGAAATCTGATTCTCCGAAGTCGTTGATGATCACACAGTCAAAATCAATCTTCTTATATCGCTCTTCATTTGGTGTCGAAATCTGATTCTCCGAAGTTGTCGAACTCTAATCGTGCAATACAACCAATTCAACTCAAATTCAAATAAATTCAAAAGGACAAATCAAATTAACTCCAAATAGAAATATTTTACTTTAGTTAGCTAGATAATAATTTTATATGAATTTACAAACTTGAATGGACTAAAGCGGAGTTAGGAGCAAAAGATATGAATTTTAGAAGATTGGGAATACATGGAATGATAAACTAGGGTTTTAAAGGAATTGCAGGTCAAATGAACCCAAAATCAAATGATTTTGGTTTAGATAGCTAGATCTTGATTTTATAGGAATATAGAAATTTGAATGGACGAAATCGGAGTTCGTATGAGGAGAAACGAACCAGGAAGTTCTAAATCTAAATAAAACCTAAAATCAGATTTTATTGATTTTCCGAATTATTTTCTAAAGGAAAATCGATTTATTGCGCAAGCATGGCGCGACAAGGATTTTCGAAATTAAAAGAAATGAATTGATTTTTCGACATGTGGGCCCCATTGGTCAATGACTTGGCTCATGTGGACCGAGTCCACAATGGTTGGACGCGGGAAATCGTGGCTTGCCACGCCGGCGATGCGTGGCGGTGAGGTGGATCTTGGGGCAATAAGTGGTGGCGTGTGTCCGATGGCCACCATCCGGACAAAATCGGTGGCGTGTCATCGTGGCGATGCCACGTCGGCTGGCGCAGCGGCGTCCTGCGGCCGTCGAAACAACGGCGCCGGCGGCGTTCGCCGGCGGCGGATGATGCCGGTGTATAGCTTCGACTATTGCGATCATATTGGTATACCTCACGGTTGCGATGGGCGGCGGTGATGGCGGTGGCGAAAAAAGCGGCGAGGCGGGCGGTTGTTATCGGCGCGGTCGGTGGCGTTACGGTGAAGCGTGTGGTAGCACTGGATCGCGGCGGCGTGGTGAAGGCGGTGGTGGCGTCGGCGGTCGTGGAGGCGATAGTGGCGGCGCCGCGGCGGCGTACGGTGGCCGCGAAGAAAATCCGAGTCCGCGGCGTCGGAGAGGTAGAGAGGTGTGGGTGGTGCGAGTGTGTTGAGTGAGTCGAGGGCTCACCGGGGTGCCTTTATAGTGGCGGAGGAGGTCGGAGGTCGGAGTTCGTGCGGGTGGTGCGGCGGCCGTTACGCGGAATCCGGCGACCGTGCGAAATAAAGATAAGCGGTCGGAAGGTGGCGGCGTAGTGCGTGGGTGTAAGTGCGAGCATTTATTTGTGTAACGGTGGCGAGAAAGCGGCGGGGAGCTCGCGGCGCGGCTCTGGCGGTTTCGGAGGAAGAAGAAGTAGTGGGGACGAAGGTGTGGCCGTCATATTTTTATCGGCGGTGGGAAGAAATGGTGTGGCGTGGAGAATTGTGAGCGTTGGATGTAGATCGGAGGTTCACGTAGGAGGCGTTCGGAACCCGAAGGTGCTTCAAGATCGGCGTGAATTCTCGATCCAATGGTGCGGAGAAAATGGGTGGCGTGGGAATAGATGACCGTCGGATGGCGTCGAGCGGTGGGGGCGGCGAGAGAGAGAGCGGGCGGTGAGTGGGCGGATTGAGTGGCGCGGTGAGAATAGAAGTGGGCTGCGGAGGTTTCATTAAAAGCCGTTTAGGGTTTTTAAATTGATTTTCTATTAATTTAATCCAGATAATTCATTTAGGCTTTGGAAAATAGCAATTTAACTCCAAAATTCTAGAAAAATTCACAGAAATTCCTAGAGTTATTTTGGACTTAAATAAAATAGTTCCAACTTTAAGTTGGCTTTTAATTTTGCAAATAAATTATTTTGGCTTGAAAATACTTAGGAAAAAGCTTTTAAAACTCGGAAAATTCTAGAAATTAAGTAAATTTTATTTTTCAATTTAAATCCAATAAAACTTCACTAACTTCAAATAAATTTTAAATTTGACCTTCAAAACTTTAGAGATTCAAATCGAGCAATCAAACTCTGGCAAATTATCAGAAAATCCAATTAGAATAATAACTTTATTTTAATTTATTTTGGTAACATAACTTTGGGATGTTACAATTAATTACAATGGATTAAAATCTTAATGAAAATATAGCCCTTCATGATGATCGAGGCGCGCATATAGCTAGCTTCCTCACTGGGTTCTTCGTCGAACGATGCCATCTCCGAAAGGAGGCAACTCGTCAAATTGATTGTATTCTTCCTCGTCCACTACATTCTCAACTCGACAATCCTTCTTTTCCATGAAGAACTACGTGGCGTTTCTTATTTGCCGGTCGGTTACATAGAATACTTGAACAACTTGATTAGCGAAGACGAATGGTTCGTCTTTGTATCCGACACGTTCAAGGTCCACGGTAGTGACGCGCGTGCTTGTCAACCTTCACTGTGGGAGATGGACCCAACGACACGAAATAGGGGATCTTGAAAAGCACGTAGTCAAGCTCCCATATCTCCTCTATTTGCCCATAATCACGAGCTCCACGAGCCCATCGATCTTGAATGCATCTATCACGGACACCGTTGTTACGGGTGTGCTCTTCCTATCCCGGTATCGTATAAAATGTGTACCCATTTATGTCATATCCTTGCCATGTGACAATTGTAAATTGTGGCCCTTGTGCCAACCATAGCAATGTATCATCACTTGATGACCTCCGGTGATTCGCACCTTTAACCATCCGTTGAACCGAGCGGTTGTGCTCTCTCATGATCCAAACCTCCGGCCGGTTTGGATTACATTGGCGTACCATGTCTTTGTGCTCGTCGATGTGCGGGGACACCGGTCATGTGTTGCAAGACCATGAAATGGGCTTGGCGTATGTATCGGTCGGGAGTGATTGATTTCCTTCCGATGGTCCGATACCATCAAGTCTCCCCTCATGGCGAGAAAGAGGAACACCTATCGGATCCACAGAGCCATATAGTCGACGCGAGAACTCAATGACCTCTTCGTTGCATAACCTTCGATGATCTTGCCCTCGGTCGAGATTGATTCCGTCGTAGGACTTGAGAATTCCATGTACCTCTCGAGCGGTACATATAACGTAGGAACACAGTGGGCGCATATCTTTATCTCTTTCACAAGGTGAACAATGAGATGGACCATGATATCGAAAAATGACGGAGGAAATACATCTCAAGATGACATAGAGTCGTCACCACCTCGGCTGTAGAGCATCTAGTCCTTGAGGATCGATGACCTTACGAGCAATTGAGTTGAAGAAATAACACAACCTCAAGATTGCTACTCGGACCTTGTTCGGCAAGATACTCCTAATTGCAACAGGAAGCATTTGTGTCATCAGCACATGACAATCATGCGACTTCATACCAATTAATTTCAAATCTTGCATAGAAACAAGTTTCTTAATGTTAGCGAGTAACAGACGGGACTTTCACACCATGCAAGCTCGCACGATTCATATCTATCGGCCTTGGACAGAGTGTAGCAAGCTGGGGGGAGATACGTTCGTCCTGTATCAGTCTCTTGCGGTGCTAACTCGGTCCTTATGTTCATATCGACCAAGTCTCTCCGTGCGTTAACACCATCCTTTGTTTTGCCACTAATGTTGATGAAGAGACCAATCAAGCTATCACATACATTCTTCTCCACATGCATGGCGTCGATGCGATGGCGAACTTCTAAGTGCTCCCAATAAGGCAAGTCCCAAAAATTGACCGCTTCTTCGGATGTTCTTACGACGGGTTCTTAATTGACATCCTTCCCAAGCACAACATCGATATCCTTAACCATATCATAGACATCTTTCCCTCTAAAAGCCCTTGGAGCTGAACAGTCCTCCTTATTTCCGTCGAATTGTTTCTTCATCTTCGGTATGGGTGACTCACGGGAAGGAACCTACGGTGACAGCGTATACAGCTTTTGCGTGAGTTGTTTAGCCATATACTCTCTGTAGCATCTAAGCAGTGCGGACAAGCTTTGGCTCCTTTTGTACTGAAGCCCGACAGGTTACCCAGGGCAGGAAAATCATTGATGGTGCAGAACAACATGGCGTGTAAAGTGAAGTTCTCTCGTTTGTACGCATCCCATACCTGTACCCCTTCGTTCCATAGTGTCACAAGATCTTCCAGCAATGGTGCTAGGTACACATCAATATCATTCCCAGGTTGTTTCGGCCCTTGGATAAGTAGTGACATCAAAATGTACTTCCGCTTCATACACAGCCAAGGAGGAAGGTTGTACATGCATAGATTCACGAGCCAGTGCTATGTCATTGCTCATGTTCAGAAAAGATTCATTCCATTTGTACTCAACCTAACCTTATGTTCCTTGGTTTGCACCGAACTCTTGAACCTCCGATCGAAGTTTCTCCACCGCAGCGAGAACCAGCAGGTGTCTTAGCTTTCCATCTTTCTTACGGTCCTCCGAGTGCCAACGCACCAATCTTGCCTCTTTTGAGTTCGCAAATAAGCGCTTCAAGCGTGGGATCACAGGCGAGATACCACAACATCTTAGCAGGAGGTCCTTGCTTCAACCTAGAAGTATTCGGCGCTTGTATCGGATGCTTTGCACACGGGACATACATGCATGTCTGCATACTCTTTACGATAGAGGATACAATCGTTCGGACATGCATGTATTCTTTCTACTTCCATTCCCAATGGACAAAGAACCTTCTTTGCTTGGTAGGTGGTGTTGGGCAACACGTTTCCCTCGGAAGAATGTCCGCTAGGAGACCTAACAACGCCGTGAAACTCTTATCGGACCCAACCATTGCTTGCTTTTAATTTAAGCAGTTCAATCACGGTTGACAACCTTGTATATTCCGGCTTGCAGCCAGGGAACAAAGGTCTCACCGAGTCCTCCATTAAGCGCTCGAATTTACAAAACTCTCTCTCACTGTAGTTCTCTTCTGCATCGCGTAGCATCTGATCCAGATTGTCATCGTGTGACCTATCCTCATCAAAAGCACAGTCTACATCCGGCATATCGTTGACTTCCTCGGCGATGTCGTTATTACTAACTTCCTGTCGCTCTTCACCGTGACTGGTCCAACATGTATACCCTTTTTTGAAACCCCTTCGAATCAAGTGTGCTTCTATCTGCGCCGAGTTGGTAAACATCTTCAGATTATCGCAATCAATGCATGGACAGTACATATATTTTATCCCCTTTTTCAACATATCCTGCTCGGCGGCTCTTCTAAAAGCAACCACGCCATTAATGTACTCTTGACTCACACGGTTCACACCATACATCCAGTTTCGGTCCATCTACGCTACACATGTAACAAAATATATAGTGTCAAATTAGATTAATAAAATCTCTCTCAACGCTCTCTCTCCATTTCCTTCCCCCTCACAGAAACTTTAATATTATTCCAACTACCAAATGAAAAATATTATTCTATTCCCTTACATCGGATACAAAAGTTTACTCCCACTTCGACTCTTATACACGCGATGCTTAGCATATTCTACCATATCTCGATTGGGTTATAAAGAATGTTACCCTCGGAGCTCACGACGAAAATACCAAATCGATCTATTCCGATTGCTGTCTCCCTCCCTTTCTCCTCTCCTTCTCCCTCCCTTTCTCCTCTCTTTCTCTTCTCCTTCCCTTTCTCCTCTCCTTCTCCCTCCCTTTCTCCTCTCCTTCTCCTCCCCTCTCTCTGCGTGGTGTGATGGGTTTTTATCTGGTGTGACTCAAATGGGAATGGGCGGGGTACTCAAAGGTATTTATAAGCGAGGATATCACTGACGGTTCCAAATATGGCTATGCGTGATAGGCATATATCATGAGCGGTTTATAAATAAAACCGTCGTGATATGTCCTGAGCAGTGCTCTTTATCAACCGTCGTGATACGGAGAGATTATCACGAGCGGTTTATATACAAAACCGCTCGTGACATATCCGACGGCTCTATTAATAAACCGTGCGTGATATGGAGATTATCACGACGGTTTATATACGAAGCGTGCAGGAAATATCCTGCGGCTCTATTTATAAACAAATGCGTGATATGGGGATTATCACGAGCGGTTCATAAATAGAAGCGTCATGCGTGATATTTCCTGACGGTTCTTTATATAAACCGTGCGCGATAATCATATATCCTGAGCGGTTACTAGTAAGAACCGTGCGTGATAGACCGCAAAGCAAATCTTTGCGCCAACAGACCCAACACAGACGGATTCAAATTAACCCGTCTGTGATGGGGTGTCTTCTATAGCCTATTTTGTAGTAGTGCCTTGACATTGTCCTTCGTCTTGTCTGGAATGTCAAAGAATGTGCTAAATATGGCATCTGCAACATTCTTCTTATTTTGCATTACATCTATGTTATGGGGAAGAACGAGCTTATGGAAGTATGGTAGCCGCCACAAGCTTGGAATGTGAGTCCAATTGTGCTCCTTGCCATATTTCTCGAACCCATCTCCATCATCAAGAGGCTTCAGAGCATCTAGCCGTGCACGAACCTCCTCACCTACCAGCCAATGTGGTGGTCCACTGCAGACAGCAATATTGGCCCTAAATCCATTTGTGTCACTTCTGAATTTGTGGTCAATTGGAAGGAATTGACGATGACAATCGAAGAAGGAGTGCTTGAAACCATGCTTTAGCCAACATCCATGCAACACCTCCCTGTAGATTGGGCATGGCATCTTCCCATGTACACACCACCCACAGAACATCCCGTACGTCGGGAAGTCATGCATGGATGTGTGGTACGCGATCCGCATGGTGAAGTTTTGTTTCGATGCCCGATCATATGTTACTATGCCTTGTTCCTAAGCATGTAACAGTTCATCCACCACTGGCTCCATGAATACACTCATATTCTTCCTGACGAGGATCTAAATAATCCTCATTTTATTATTCCATAATCATGAAATATGACGTCACATGGCATACCCCTTAATATTATAAGAGAAGAACAAATCAGGAAGTCGTAGGTTCTTCTACGACTACCCCCTAGTCGTAAGCATTTCTACGACTATGGTGTAATCGTAAGTCTGCTACGATTACGTCCGGTCGTAAGTTTTCTCGACCGGTATCTAGTCGTAAGTTTTTCACGACTACCCCTAGTCGTAAGTCCTACTATGACTAGGTGCGCTCACAATTCTTCACGACTAACGGGTCCACCCATCGGAAGGCCCATTTAATGATGAGAATCAGCGGTCAAAATACGTAGTTATGCTTGACATAACTACGAGATAATGCCCACTATCTCGATGATAACCGTTTCTGACATGGGAGGTTACTACTCGGTAATTACTCTCATTATTGCTCAATAATGAGCGACTAATGAGCTCGAGCGACAACCACCACCACTGCGTAGTATAAATAGGTGTCTTTTAGAATAGAGAGGATGCCTTTTTGGAAGACAATTAGTAAAACCTCGGTGATTGTAATCTAGATACCCAATACAAGATACACAGAAGTAGGGTTATTATTCTCACTAGAGAAGGCCCGAACCTGTATAAAAATCCCCGTGTCTCTTTCATCTGCGTGATCAATTGTGGAGACCCCCCGAATCAACCAATCTTTACGTAAGATCGGTTCTAAAACACCGACAATTGGCGCCGACCGTGGGGTTCTTCTGGTAATTTTTTGTCAACAGTTCTTTCTTTTCTCTTTTATGCTACCATGGCAGGAGAATGGGACGAGGAGAATTGGTTCGACTTGGCGGTCTGTGACGTCGACATGGATGCCGGTTTCGACTACAAACCGAGTATCGAATCTTCTGACGGTGTTGCCACCTCTGGAGATCTTCTATCAGATCTCGGAGACTGCATCACCACCGGAGTCGAGGAGGGATCCTTATCCCCCACGACAGTACGCCCCGTCGAGGGACCAACTTTCTCGGGGGACAAGGGTCAACATGACCGGCGACGGAGATGTCTCGGGCACACTGCAACACGGCGAGTTTTCCTCTAAGTGTTCGAGTCCCCCAAGCGATCGACTTAGCAAGACAGTTAGGAAGCCATCATTCGGAACTCCATCGACACTGATGGTCCTCTCTCTCGAGTATTTTCGTAGGAAGAGGATCGAACACGTTGTTCATCCAAATCCAACCGTCCCGACGCGGGACCCACTTGCGAGGCGGAGGCGGTTATAACCCGAGTTCCCCTACGGAGGTTTACTCCAAGTTGCGGATGGTGTCGCTCGACTACTCCTCAGCGAGAGGCCTTGGCGCAGTGGAGGTCATCCACGGAAGGTCTTCGTCCTTCCCTCGATAAGATCGTTCTCCCGGAGAAGAATTGGCGATGCTTCCGACAGGCATACTCTACACCCTCGTCACAGCGGCAAGGACACCACGGCGCGAGCAGGCGAACACTTTAATGAGCGTGCGGGACATCCTCAACATTCTCGCACTCCATTAAAGCACACTCGAAGTGCGAAATAGACCATTACGAGACAACCCGACGGAAGAAAATAGCGGCTCAGAAAAACCTTCCCGAGCATGCTTACTTCCAATCGGAGGAAGCTCAAAAACTCCAACACATCAACGACTTGCGGAAAACCCGACTCAAGAACTCGCTCGAGCACCGGTTATGATCTTTTGCGAAGAGATCACACAAAGGCTTCGCGACACGATGGCCAAACTCGGCGTCTTCGTCGACCGCAACGAGGAAGTCGTAGTATTCGACTCCTTCGCGATCGTTCGGATAGCTCATCGCATAGAAGGCGCCATAAACATCACTCACGTCGTTCTCGACATGAGAAAGAGCGCAGCAAACCCAGAGAGGTGATCTTTCACCACCGGCGGCGAGATGCTGCGACAACAAGCGGTACGAGGAGTATTTCCTCGTAAGGTGAGACCTATCGAGGTCTAGCCCTCCTATGGTTGGTATCGGCGAGTTCGATCACCGGCGACATTAACCCTTCTTTTCCGCAAAGAAGGAGGCAAGAGGTTATGTCGGGGTGTCGGGTGTTTTCACCTAATCTTCGAGCGGTTCGCTGGCTGCCTCGGTTTCGACCAGCGAATATGGAGAAATTCGATGGAACTCAAAATCCCATCGAGTTCCTCCAAATCTACACTACAGCTATCCAAGCTGCAGGAGGAGGAGAGCATGTCATGGCGAATTACCTCCCGACTGTGCTCGAAGGATCGGCACGATCATGGCTTTTAAACCAGCCATTCGAATTGATCTACTCGTGGCAACACCTCTGCGATCTTTTGCTGGCAAATTTCTAGGGCACTTACAACCGCCCAGGAAAGGAGGATGACCTGCACCGGATAAGGCAGAACGACCATGAAACGCTACGCCAATTCATCAGCGTTTGATCGAGTTCAAATTCTATTTCAGAAGTTTCTGACTCATCCGTGATCAGGGCTTTCAAGCAGGGAGTCCGTAGCAGAAGGATAACAGAGGACATCGCTTTACATCCACCTGCCACCGTCGCTGAACTTTTTGAGATAGCCGATAGATATGCGACTGCTGCTGAAGCAGTCGAGTGGAATAATACTATCGATCGCAAAGACAACATCCCACAGGAGGCAGGCGGAGGTAGCAAGAAAAAGGGTAAAAGGCTAGGAAATCTAAGAACAAGGCAAAAAGACACAAATCTCCAGTTGCCGGTTCTAAGGAGGTCCTATCCGTGAGCGACAAGGAGCGACGCAACCCCAAGCAAAATCCTGATCAAGGTAAAGGTAAACGCCAAGATCGGAGAAACGACAAACCCAGGTGGTGTCCTTTTCATAAAAAAGAAAGGCATGATCTTCATAACTGCCGAGTTTTCCTACGGAAACTCGAAGACTATTACTCTGGCAAGGGGCCACTTCCTACTCTTGAACAGGTAGGTCAAACCAGTGGATAGAAGGAGTCGGATGATAAGGAGATGCCGTTCCGAGATCCACAACAAACCATTGATCACATCTATGGGGGATCTTCGGCATACGAATCGCGAAGACAGTTGAAAGCTGTTGAACGTGAGGTAAACACAGTCGACTCCCCTCTTGTCAATAAATTATCGAAGTGGTCGGAAGTCACCATTACTTTTGAGAAAGGTGATTGCCCGATCCCTTCGACTCGACCAGGTCGATTTCCGATAGTGGTCGAACCCACCATCAACAATTGTCAAGTCAATCGAGTTTTAGTTGATGGTGGAAGCTCGCTAAACATCCGCTTCTGAGTACCTGGACGAGATGCGGTACCAGGACAAAGGTAAGACCGATGCGATATTCATTTCATGGAATAAATCGGTCTTCGCCAAACCAATTGGCCAAGTTTCTCTTCCTTTAACGTTTGGATCCCAAGCAATTTCGAGACGTAGAAGGTCTCTTTGATATGGTCGACTTCGACATACGTATAATGCCATACTCGGACGACCTACTTTGGCAAAATTCTTAATAGCTACTCATTATGGGTATCAATGTCTTAAGATGCCAGGTCCCAAAAGAGTGATCACGATATATTGTGATAAGAAGATGGCGCACTCCTGCGACCGTCGCTCCCTCGAGATGGTTGGACAACTACCGACTCGAGATGAAAGTGAGCCTTCGACTAGCAAGTTGAAGCCTAAAGCTGCACCTAAGCCGAACGACCAGGTCAAAGAGGTTCCTCTGGACGCAGGGGAGCCCTTAAAGACTGTTCACATTGGGGATTCTTTCGACCCCAAATAGGAAGACACCCTCATCACTTTCCTCCAAGCAAACGCTGATGTCTTCGCGTGGCAAGCATCCGATATGCCCGGAGTCCCCAGGGAAGTGATCGAGCACAGGCTAGCTTTACGGCCTGATAAACTACCCGTAAAACAAAAATTATGGAGATTTGCCCCTGATCGACGAGATGCTATTAGATCAGAATTTCTAAACAACCATTTCATATTAAACAAGTTCATGCAGTTTATATCATTTTCTACTACATAACAGTGCCTAAATTCATTCTCAAATTAAAGTTCATACTATAACAGAGCTAAAGCAACTGGAATCATTCAAAAAGGAGTTAAAATGACAAAATTATGCACTTTTGAAATTTGAAACATTAAAAGACTTAGAAAATTTGAGCTCTCGGGAGGTCCAAATGAACTGAAGGAAAAAAGGAGAGGTCGTGGGCCGTTGATCTTGCATCGCAGGGCCACAGACCTCGAAACTCAGCGCTCAAAAGACCTCCTCCCGCACAGGGGAGGTCTGGACTGTTGAGATTGGATCCAACGGCCACGACCAGTGCATGCACAGCGCACGCAAAGGAGGTCCACGCGCCTAACGGAGGTCGTGACCGTCAGATCGAGATCTGACGGTCCCGAGCACTAGGGGAGGTTCTAAGGCTAAACCTATAGAGGGAGGTCTGTATGGCTCAGATCTCCATGGGGGAGATCTGAAGGGAGGTCCTAGTGAGGGAGGTCTGGACGCTCAGGATCTACCAGAGGAGGTCCTAGGCGGCCAAGATCCAGATGGGGGAGGTCCAGGCAGCAGAGATCTTCACAGAGGAAGATCTCAACGGTCGAGATGAACTGGAAGGAGGTCCCAGCGGCTAGGGTTTCACAGGGAGGTCCTACGCGACGAGGTCTAACGGAGGGAGGTCCTTAACGGCTAAGATCTCATCAGGGGAGGTCTTAACGGTCAGGATCCGAGCTGGGGAGGTCCTCAAAGACAAGAACAGCGAGAGGGAGGTCTGACGGTCCAGATCAAACATAAAGACGTCCCGCGGCTAGGATTAGCACGAGGAGGTCTGAGGTTCTCTTTACAAAAGACCAAGGGTGGTCTTTTGCAAAGAGGACAAAGGGTGGTTTTAAAGGTTTTCTTTAAAAAGCTCGGGGTGGTTTTGGTAAAGCGACTAAGGGAGGTCTTGCGGTCTTCTTCGCAAAAGACCAGAGGTGATCTTTTGCAAAGAGGACCTCAAGGAGGGTGGTTTTGATAACAAGACCAGGGTGGTCTTTTTGCAAAGAGCACCTCGGAGGAGGTCCCGCTTAAGGATTTTACAAAAAGGATCTAAGGGTCCAGATCTACCTAGAAGAGAGTCGTTGTGGTGAGATTCAAAACCGAAGAGGTCTTGACGGCCAGATCTCCCAGAGGAGGTCTAGAGACTAAGGACTTGACAGAGCCAGATCTAACGGTCGGATTTAAATCTGGGGAGGTCATAGACGGCTAGGATCGAGCCTAAGAGGTCCTGGGACTCGAGTTTTGCGAAGCGGCTCTCGGCTAAGATCTAGCTCGAAGAGGTCCTTAACGGTGGGGATCGAACCGAGGAGGTCCTTAAGGTTGTCGCGAAGGTGGTTTGGTGTACGACAACAGGACAGAGCACCGCACCCTGGTCACCAGCTCGTCACCGGCGACCACGGCCAAGACGGCGCGGGTGAACGGGGGCAAAACGTTCGCAATACTATTGCGAACATTTGGAGGGTAGTTTTGTCGCCGGAGACGACTCACATCGCCGGCGAGCCGGAACGAGGCGGAGACTAGAGTACGGAAACAAAAATGAAAACAGCGAAAAGCCTCGCCGCGACCTAAATCGAGAGGTGCTTGAGTTCCGGGGGGGCAAAAAGGAACTCACCGAGACAAGGCCGAGGTCGGAGGGGAGCTGAGTAGGCCCTAGCGGCGGTGAGGCTTGCCAGCCGTGAGGACGATGATGAGGACAAGGCGGCCTGAGCAAAAAGAGTAAGGCCGCAACATCAAAATAGGTCCCACATAGCTTCGGGGTGCTTCCAGAGCAAGGAATTGGAGGGGGGAGCTCTTACCGGAGCTGGGGACGAAGGGGGTGGGTTCCGAGCCAAAAGAGTGGAACCCCAGAATTTAGCTGCGCCCTGAGGAGACAAGCCAAATTTAATTAGGGTTATCAGCCACCGAGGTGAGAGGAAGGATTTGGAGCAAGAAGTGGAGCAATAAAGCCACTGGAGTACAAGATGCACCGAGGAGCTCCAAGCTTCAGTAATGGCGGCCAAGTGATTTGAGTGACTCGAGCTCAAGCAAGTAAGGTGGGTGCAAACTACGGCAGCGGAAGGGTGAAAGGAGGACAAAGAAGGAGAGCTGGGTGCTAGAGTAGCAGAGGGGAGCACCGGCTCAACAACGGCTCTCTTGGGTGGTCAAGCCCGCTGCCATGGGCTAGCTGAGAGACGGGAGCAGGTAAAGAACAGAGAGGGTGGACTTTGGGGGCGGTAGCACGTTGCGCAATAAATGCAAGGCAGCAAAAGCTGCAGGGAGGTGACTGAACGCTGCTCCCCCTGCTGACCTCACTCTGGCACGCACGCACACGTGCGAGAGGAGGAAGATGACCAGCACCGACGCCGGGCCCACCTGTCGGCGAAAGAACAAGAGGTCCGAGCCCAATTGCTTCGCGGGTTGAGTCCAACCTACTGACCCAAGTCAATAAATCTTTGGCCATTAGATTAATAATGAACGGTCGAGATTGATTTGGCTGAGAACTACACAGGCCAATAGGGAGCGTTGGATTGCAATCCAACGGCCGAGAACCAATGGGGCAATCGGAGGTCCGAAGGTCTCAACAAACGAGGACCGTTTGATGGAGATCCAACGGTCCACACCGCACGCGCGTTGAAAGTCGCTGAGGGCGGCACCGAGTTGGCTGGGTCGGACCGAGAAAGAGAACGGGCTCGAGCCTGACTTGAGCCCGAGGAACAGTGCAAGTCAATTAGGGTTTTGATTTTTAGGCTGAAACCTTGGAGGCTTAATTGAGGCATCAATTCAACTCCAAAAATTATGAAATTATAACTGGAGCTTCCTGAGTTTAGGATTAGCCTCCCATAAAATTTCCAGAGACTTTGGTGCACTAGAATTTTTTCAAGAAATTCCAGAAGGTTATTTCAGAGGTTTGACCAGTGTTTGACTTGCCTCTAAAATGTTCAAACGATTTCAAAAAAAATTGTGAAATCTTTCAAAGGGGTCACACACTAACCCTAGAACTAAGGAAAACTATTTCCAGAAGATGATCAAAAGGTTTGACAAAAAGGTTTTTGGAAGACAAGGTTTTCGATCAGAGTGACTTGTGACTTGTAATCCCATAATCCTTGCAAGAATTCTTTAGAGCACACAAGAATTGCAAGATGTAATAAAAAGTTTTAATTTCTACTCATTTTCTTACATTTGAAACGCAAGCCAAAACTTGGGATGTTACAGTCGCCATCGTGTGTTTCTTCCCTTAGCACATCTGATCTACTATGTTGTGACTCACCATGATAGATCCACAAGGTATAGCCTGGCCTAAATCCATACTTGCACAAATGTGCGATCATTGTTGCTCTCATTTGTGGTTGTGTGTTCGAACAACGAGAACAAGGGCACAACACACCCCGTCCATTACTCCTAGCAAATGCTCGATTCACAAAATTTGGCATCTTTTCCATCCATTCTTGGCTATAGTCATCCATCTCTCTACGCCCAGTGTACATCCAACTACGATCCTCAGCCATCCTAGTGTGCAAAACATAATGCATATTTTAATTCGACTTGTTATTTATGTCAAAATTTACAACAAAGAAGAAAATAAGCAAACTTTATTTTATTCTCCCCTTATCTACTACCTTACAGTAGTTCTTGGAGCTGAGGGAGCCGAGGGACTGTAGGCTAAGGAGGAGGAGGAGGAGGAGGCGGCAACCCTGTAGGCAAGTACTAGAAAATAATCAAGCCTCAACGAACTGTAGTATCTACTGACAAGGGACTATATTAAAAAGAAAGTAAGCAACAATATTCATAGAGGGTAGCAGCTTAAATGTCATGGCAACATGCCAACAAATAACACCAATATCCATAGAGGGTAGCCCTAGCTTAAATGTCATGGCAACAAACAACACTTTTCAAATTTCATAAGCAAGAAACATCAAGAACACAATCACACCTAAGAAGACCTAAGAAGAAGAGGTTCAATCAGAGGCCGGATCCTGCCCAAAAGATCTCAGCTTTTGTTCATGATGACCAAATCTGAGTACTTGAAACACTGCACAGACAGGCAGGGAAAAGAAGAGGTCAATTGGATTCAGTAGTGAAAAGTGCCCTCACAAGACAAAGCTCCCAACACTTACTTTAATCATTTGGAATTTGAGCTCTGGTTTTATTTTGTAGGTTTTTTCATTTAATACTAGTTCCAAAACGTTTCAATATTAGATATTTTGGTGAACACCATTTTAATTACTTACAACATCTGTTCCTTTCTTTCATATAAAGCATTGGTAGCCTTCACTATTACAGTGCTTACTTTCTAGACTAAATTGGAAATTGAAGCTAGTTACTATAACACCATGAGAGGGGTCAGCAAGTGAAACCTTGAGCTCAAATCCAAAGCCCACAAATAGGACAGGTTATTGTACTGGTCAAACGGTTCTTAATATCCCGAGTGTCCTATTGGGCACTCAGGAAAGTTATTTGTACCGAGTGTTTTATTCCCTCCCCTGAGTGCTATATTCAACACTCGGGAGTTTTATTGAAGACACTCGGGAAACTTATAAGCACTTGGGAAAAACGAGGTTTCTGGTAGTAGCTGCAATTAAGAGGATACTTAGGTATCTCAAGTCTACAATGAAAGTTGGTTTGCAAATTCAGAAGTCTAATTCGGTTCTTCTTAGTGCCTTCTCGGATGTTGATTGGGCCGGCAGTCTTGACGACAAAAGATCAACGGGAGGCTATGCCATCTATTTTGGAGCAAATCTGATTTCCTGGAGTTCAAGGAAGCACGCGATTGTCTCATGATCAATTACTGAATCGGAGTACAAGTCCTTGGCAAATTCCACCACATAAATTGTATGGGTACAATCACTTTATCAGGAGCTTGGAATTTACTTGGATCAGCCATCTTGTTTATGGTGGGACAACTTAGGAATCACTTACTTGTCTGGAAATCCGGTTTACCATGCCATGACTAAGCACATTGAAGTGTATTTCCACTTTATGCGTGAGAGGGTAGCACAGAAGCTGCTGCAGATCAAGTTTCTCTCCTCTCAAGAACACGTGGCAGACATTTTTACCAAGCCACTAGCACAACGGCAGTTCTTTATTCTGCGACACAATCTCAATCTTCTATCTGGCTGAGGTCGTGGGAGGGTGTTGAAAGATATCCTCAGTTATGCTTAAATAATGTAATCTAGTTTCGGTTGTATAGGATAATCCTATGAGCTGTACATGTATACCGAAACACTGTGGCAGATCATTTTTGTTAGAGCTGTGATTTCTGTAACTCATCGGTACACGATAATACAAGGCCCGGCTCTCCGTCGAGGGCTACGTGCTTCTGCAACCAATCTATTCTCAATACCCTTTTCTTTACAGGTCATAGTACTATAGTAGTCCCATCACTACATAGAGTGCATGCTATTGATCAGATAAAGAAGGATCACGTTTTGGAGTGTCTATGACAATTCCACAGCACAACACCAGCTGCTTCAAAAATCTACGGCTGAAATGTCCCCTTCGGAGATACATTGTTTGTCCCATCAAAGCTACTGTTCACAAGTTTGTCTATTTGTCTAGTACCTATAAATTAACCTTAGGCTATCTTTAATGGGCAGTATCTTAGTACAGTTTTTTAGTATATGAGAAGTGTTAGGCTACTATCTTCTCAATATATAATTTCTTGTGATGTAGTATCTTAGGCTGTTTCATTTAATTACATGCATGATCTTTACTAGTATTTGAGCATTGTGGCCTATTTGTGGTATGTACTAAACGCAATACATGTTTGTTGGCACCGCATGGGATCGATCACAATAAATTTTTTGCGTTGGATTTCGAGACCGAACCGGTATCCAGATTAGATAATAGAGTATTCTCTCTCTTCATTAACTATGATATCACATTATTATTTTACCTACATAACAGATTTAAGATGTCAACGAGGGTGAAGCACTTAGAACAGACTTTGAAAATGCGTTCTAGGCGGGCTCCAGCGTCTCGCTTAAAGCTGCAAATAAAGATTGTTGGGATTTCCGTAAAGCATTCGAGCTTTAATTATCTCGATCGTTCGAGTCTCTTCGATAAGCAAGGATACAGCTGGATGGAGCTATTATCTATATCTATAGCTAGGGTGCCCAAGCACCGGTCGGTGCATGCTTATCGACATTCAAGCATAGTAAAAGCGCATCAAACAACCACAGCATGCTTGCATGCTTTTAAAAGTGATGTAAGCTGTGGCACCGTGTGTAACATGGTAAATTTAAATTTTACGTGGAGTATTTACATAATCTTACAGTATTTAGACAGTATTAATTATAGATACTAGAGTTTGTATTATATCCTTCAGAATACGTTGAGTTCTTTTCGGATACAAATAGTCGTTTGCTCTCAATAAAAAGACACCCCTGTAATCAGATTTTATGAACAAAAGCAATAGAGAAGAAGAAGAAAATCAGAAAAGTTGTTGTTGTTCTAACGGCACAATCTTTTTTTTTTTGGTTCTTGTGTTCGTATGTGTTCATTTTCGGTTTGGACCAACAATTAGTATCAAAGCTCAGTTTGAAACCCTAGCTACTACCCCGGGAGAGGCGATCTCGACTCCCGGTGTGGCATATACGGTGGCTCGGCAGGAGAGTAGCGGGCGAGCGCTGCTACAGCGCGAGCGTGGCACAGCACAACAGAGTGGTGGGCTTCTGTAGCGCAAGGCGGGAGTGCGCACGGAGCGGCTCCCAGCGGCGTGTCTGTGTGAGACGCGGCCAGCGCGGTGGGCATGGGCAGCCGGAGACGCGGCACGATGGGCGGCTTGGCGCGGGCTAGCCTGGACAGGTTGGCAGCGATGCTGAGCACAGCGGAGCTAACAACGACCGCACAGCGCAATCTCGTCGGTGAGCACATACATGTAATTGAACCCATGCATTTAAGAGCAGTAGTGCCGAGTCATGTGTGTGTGCATGTTAGCACATTGTGTTAGTTGTTTTCTGCATGCGTGCATGTGTGGTGCACGTCAGTGGAACGCAAGATGAGTTGCGTGTTGTCAAGGTGAAAACGTCGTGTTGGTATTAGGCGGTTGCGGTGCCGTATTTGTGTGTGTGTGTCGTGGAGTTGAGTCCGGAATGTGTTCGCCATCCTAAGTCATGTCCGTAGAGTTGAGTCCGGAATGTTGAGATGTGTTCGCCGTCCTGAGTCTAGTCCGTGGAGTTGAGTCCGAGACGTCGAGGAGATGTGTTCGCCGTCCTGTATTGAGTAATAGTTGGGCAAGTCGTATTTGAGACTGACTACCTCAATAAGTATGCACAAAGATTAGAGAGTGATTTGTTAGTAATCTTTGTGCATATGGTATATCTAGATTTTACGTAGAAATTATTTATGTAGTCCTACAGTATTTACATTATATTAATTATAGATACTGGAGTTTGTGTAGTATCCATTCAGGATGAAGGGATATGGGTAGGCTACGATAGCTGACAATTCAAAAATTTCTACTACGTAAACCAAGAAACCATGCAAGCAAGAGATCATAGATCATTACCACGACGCGCGAAGTGCAGCGGAAGAAGAGTTGGAACAAACCGATCCAATGTAGAGCGCGTCGGTGAAGTGGTCGTAGTCGATCGTCTCCTCCAGCAACTTATGCAGCTCCTTGTGAAGATCACTGATTGTCCTCAAGTGCAACAACAACCACAGTAGCGACTCTACGGTATCCACACGTTCAGGGAAAGAACACCGAACGCCGGTATGCTAGAACCAAGTCACACGGTAGAGCTCTCAGGAAGATGGCGGCTAAGGTTTTTGGTGGATCAACTTACGTGTCTCACATCTAATCTATCTCCCAATAGCCTCAAGCATCTCCTTATATAGTGCCCATGATGGATCCTATCCGAACACATTTTATTCCAACCCGTTAAGTGTGTCACCCTGTAGGTTTATGCGTAATCGGTTGTGACTCGAAAACCCTTTCCGACCACGAGTCATTAGTGGTTCCTAGCAGCGCATAACAATTCCTAAATACACACAAATTATATCGGATGAATCTTAATGCAATATGATCTACGACCAGGTCCTTATCACTAATGACCAGTTCGTATATCTATATGACTAGTTCATATTTGGTCTCAACTAGTTTGTAACTCCATATGACCAGGTTTCGATCACTCTATGATTACGTTCGACCAGTCTACGACCAACTTGTATCTTCATACGACTAGTCCGTGATTGATCGAACTAAGCGACCTACTCGTGTATTCTCCCTTTGCCTTACAATATCTAGTTGAACTCCAGGTGAGATATAATATCATCCATGGACTGTTCAATACTTTCTCAATTGAGTGTCGGATAACCTTATATGGTTGAACTCTACAACCACCAGTGGTGTGGCAATGCACTTTTTTTATCCGACCATTTCGAGTGGTCCAGAGATATCTCTCCTGTTATGTTAGGAGGGGCAATCCCATTTCTGACCAGTCACATCCATTCGCATGTTTCATAGTATACCTGAAAGCTACCTTTATAACTACTCAGTTACGGAGTAGCGTTTGGCAACCTCTAAGAGTACTATTACACATGTAGGGAATCATGCTGATCTCAAGTCTAAGGATCATACATCATCATTACTTGAGACCTACTAATAACACATAGAATCATAACAATCTCAATAGTGTCTCAAGGTGAGTCTATCCAACCCTATGTTCTCTAACATGTGTTCACATTATTGATTTGATATCCCTATATCCATGACCGGTGAAACATGGTCATCAATCAATACATGTGCTGATTGTAGAGTAACTAGTGTTCCGACCAGTGACATCAGACTAGATATACATTTAGAACGACATCATATAAGTTAAAGAGCTTCACCAACAAGTCACATACTTATTGATCTATAACTGATGATTCGTTCAAGGAACAGAATAACATTTATTCAATAACTCATAAGCATAGATGTGATACAATCATCTCTATGATTGCCTTTAGGGTATATCACTAACACAAGATACGTTGAGTCCTTTCCGAATACGAATAGTCATTTACTCTTAATAAAAGGGTACCACTGTAATCAGATTTTATGAACAAGAGTAATAGAAAAGAAGAAGAAAATTAGAAAAACTATTGTTGGTCCGAGACACAATTTTTATTTTTGTGTTCTTGTGTTCGCGTGTGTTCGCTCTTCGGTTAGGGCCAACATTGTGGTTTCTCAGAATCTCACATGGTATTAGACGCGGTTCGTTCCCTTGAGCCCACCTCCTTCTGCCTCTTTCTCTGCCATATGCATCTTATTTTCGATTGCACGTGCCACTCTCCTTTCCATCTCCATGGATGACGACGGCCAAGCTGCCGCCGCAGCAGCAACTGTGGCCGTCGCTGCCTTCAGCCCTCAACTTTCTATGCAGGAAGTTAGCGTTGCTAACATCAAGATCCTCGTTCCTGTCACCCTCAAGCTCTCCACTTTCAACTATGTGAAGTGTCGTACTTTCTTCGAGGTTGCCTTCAGCTAGTTCAAACTCGAGGATCACCACAAGGAGGCTGGTGCCTCTACCACGCGCGCGTACACCTACTGGAAGCATGTTGACTGCATCGTTCTCTCTTGGATCTATGGATCCATCTTCCCTGAGATTCTCGACATTGTGATGACTCCAACCACCACCACCGCCACTGTTTGGAAAATCATCGAGGATCTGTTTTGTGACAACAAGACCACCCTATCCATCTACCTCCAAGTCAAGCTTAGCAACTTGGCACAAGCCGAAATGTACGCCACGGATTATTGCCTCAAGCTGAAGACGGATGCCCTCCGTGACGTCGCCCCAACCGTGAGCAATCAAAACATGGTGCTCACAATGATCAAAGGCATGAACCCTAACTGTGGGTACCTGGCCAGCCTCCTCCAAATGATGATGCCATTTCCGAGCTTCACCCAGGCTCACTCTCTCCTCCTCGAGAAACTGAAAGATTACCGTGGGGATCAGATCACTCATGTCATGGCCCTTGTCGCCGACTCGTCCGCCGCACACTGGACTTTTAGATTTTGTTTATTATGCTTCCATTGTTTAGACTTGCTACTTATGTTTTAATTTGGCTAGTAGGCCATGTAATATATATTTGTCATGTAATCGTTTAAGTTTAAATACCATATTTATTTTATGTTGTATGTATATTGTGTATGGATGTGTATGTCAATATTGTGGATGCGTGTACTAGTCACTGATCATAGGACTAGTACGGTATACACATAAGAGTTTGGGTATTCAAAGCCCAGGATCCGATAGATGTAACTATGTGAACTAGCTACTGATCCAGAGACTAGTGTTGTATACACAAAGAGTCTCGGATTGAAAATTTTCATAAGGTCCGTTTCAAAATATAGTACATATAATTTTTCCGATCTTCTTTCAAAATATAAGGCATGTGTATAATTTTAATTATCTTTTTTGTTTTGCCCTCATTTATCGTTCCTCTCTCTCCAGCATTTACATGGGAACGTTCAGTTGCATACCATTGTGACATTGTCTTGATCATATTACCTCCTTAATTGCTATGCCTGGTCAAAATACGCATTATAAAAAAGTAGGACGGAGTACTAATTTTATAACTGATTTTTAATATCCTCAGATATTTTTTCATTTCGTTGAGCACTGAAGTATACCAAGATTTACATGTTAAATGTGAATCAGGGTGCCCTCCAGTGTCCTTTTCGTTAGAATAATTTATAATGTACTACAGGAGTACAGTGTAATTCTTATATTAGTAGCCTCCATCTTGTCACCCAGTACCCCCACTCTCAGTACCACATTCAGGATGCGCCGACAGTTTCGGACGGTAAGGCAATGGATTCAAGCTAAGCTATTGAGTCCTATGAGTACAGTGCATGCTATTGATCAGATAAGGAAGATGACGTTATGGAGTGTTTGTGATAACTAGGACGATAAGCGCGTTGAGGGATATCGACGTGATTTCGGAAATTGTAGGGGTTTTTTTTGTAAAAACAAGCGGGACCTCACCGTTGTTTGGGAAACCACAAGGGGTTTTTTGTAAAAAAAATCGACATCAGGGACCTCGCCGTGACATCGGAAACAACATGAGTGTTTTTCCAAAAAAACTACCGCGCGACATGATTTTGGCAGCACCGGGGGGTTTTCGCAAAAAAAACCTGACGCAGAGGATTAGGATGTGATTTCTAAAATACATGGGGCTTTTAAAAAAACCGACATTGAGGACCTGATTTAGGAAACATCGGGGGTTTTTTTTTAAAAAAAAAACATGACACGAGGACCTGAACGTGATCGAAAAAACACTGACGTGGTCCTCCGAGCACCCGGCGATCTCTTATCTTATCCTATAGAAAAAGTATAAATTCCACAGCACAACACGAGCTGTTTCACAAATGTACGGTTGATGAGTGAGATGGCCCCACAGGGAGGTACATTTCATTTTGTCACATCAACACTGGAATTTGCCTATTTTGTCTGGCACCTCGATTCTTGTGCCAAGTTGTTGGTTGCACTCCAAGAATTTGTACGTAGTAATAATAACTTCAAGCAGAAGACTAGTTACACGAGTGATCACACAATAACAACAGTATATCGTCCTTAATTAAAGTGTGTCATGTCTTGCGTCTCACTTCAGTTCTAAACCCCAAATTTTCGACAACCTAGCTAGCCAATCTAGGTGAAATCCCAGAAGAAAGATTGCACGCGGCATTTGAGCTTTATCTCGATCGATCGTTGAAGTTTCTTGTGGAACGAACGTGCAAGGACACAGCTGAATGGACCTATCTATATCTGTATCTACATAGCTAGGTTGCTCAGGCATGGTCAGCTGACCGTACGTTCATATCGACATCCAGCAATATGACAGATTGATGTACGTACTGACCTACCTCCTATTAGAACAGCATGCATGCATGCCTCCTGCATGTAAAAGTGATGTAAGCTCTAACCACATTGTACTCTATTTGCGAAGGGGAGACGCAACACAATCCTAGCTGCAGCTGGATCTCACAATCTTTCTCGAACGTGTGAATCGAAAGGAAGCTATATATCACCTATGATATGATATGTGTTTTGGAGCGAATTAATCAAGAAAATAGCATGAAGCTGCTATTGTACGTGGTCTTCCTTTATTCCTATGTTCACCAGTTTTTCTTGTACCCATGGGAGAGGCATTGGGAAAGAATGTAATGTTCTGGGGTATAATAGGAAGTATTTAGAAGAAAAAAACAAGTTTGCAATTTTGAAATGAAAAGTACAAATGGTTAAAATGATCTAATCTTTTGTGGTAAGTGCTGCTAGGCATTCATCCAAATCTCATCACAAATTCCCTGATGCAAACAGTTTAGTGGAAAATCAAACGCCTAACCGACGTACATTTAGTTACAGAGATATTATATAAGTACCACGATACAATATAATCATCCCCTAATTAATCTCATCAGAAAACCCTAAACTAAGAAAATCGTCCATACGTACATTCATGCTTCAAAAACATCAACACTTGGTCCTAGCGACACGTGGAAGCCATCGAAAAGGAAATCCTTCATCTTTTCAAACACCAAACTAAAGAAAATTCTCTCTCAGGTTAAAGCAAGAATCACGCTACATTAAAGTTTCTTTCTTCGGTGGAAAAGGAAAATGGGACGAAATTTGCGATGGACTTCTACTCCGGCGAAGCCACACCTAATACAGATGCACAAGCCACGTGCAACTACTAATGAGGGAGCGAAGCATATGTTTAGTAGTTGAGACCGGTGGAAAGCAATAGGCTAGATTGCAAAGAGCACGGCACCGATTCAATATTGTACCTATATTGAAAACTATACTGTGATTGGTGTTTTAATATGTTTATTTCTCTCGTTTTTGTTCCGTTCAATTGTCTAGTGGACCCCTAAATATCCACTAACCAATCATTGCTTGGAACAATATTAGTTAGGTATATCAATAAAAGGGTTAAAGCGACTTCTCGTGCTTGGAGATTCTTTCTATGCTTCGCTTTTCATCTTTTTTGGCTTTGGATTACAATAATCGCAAGAACCTCCTGTTTTTCTAAAGGCAGTTTCCCTCACAATAGTGTGGTTGATGTTTGTTGAAAGCAAAGTTGTCCGAATAAAGAATATCAACACATAGTTATTGTTTTTTTTTTGCCACGTGTAGACTCTTGTTGTTGTTGCAAATTATATGTACATCTGCGTTTTCACACAAGCCGTTTTGTGTCTATACATAACTGTTTCATGATTTCAGGAAATAATATTATGAATGCACCGTTGAATGTTGCTAGAATTCCATAGCCAATGCGCTCCAACAAATAAACTACATAGGTGTTGGCTATTTTAAGGCGACTAAATTTTTTTAAAACATAAGTCATTTTTCATCCATCGGATCAAATTCAATCACATAGCATATCAATCTCCATACAAATCCAATAGCCACAAAAACTGTCTTAGATTTAAGAAAAAAAATTACGACGTTGAAATAACGGTGACCTTTAGTTAAACCGCGGTGCAAGACGGTGCAAAGAGAGGCCATTTAGATCAAGTGAAGATAAAGATCACAAAGAAACAGATTCAGGAAGTCCTGTTTGTTATCCGCTTTGAGAAGTGTGTGACTATAGACCCATTTATGTGTGGGCTTAACGGGTGCTGTTAGGGTCTTCTCTCTCAGTTTAGCCTCCACTATAAAAGGATAATCTCCAGATGTGGAGTTCTCATGTCTTTCCAAGTGAAAAAAACCCTAATTTGTGATTTGGGTATTTTAGAGTAGTTAAGGCTAGGGTTTGGGGGAGATGGACTGATTGTTTGTTCAAGTGTTAAGCTTTTGTTCTCTATGGTGGAGTGGCTATAAACCAATATCTAATCAATCCGAGCAAGATTTTTTCAAGATGAGTCTTTTCTTGTCTTTGCTTTGTTTTTGGTGACTTTCGGGAATTTGGCGATCCTTTGGTTTTCATCTAGTTTCTTGCTGTGATCTTGCTTGCTGTGATATGTGGCAATGCATCTAGGATCATCTTGATCACATGAGCAACTTTTAGGATTAAAGTTTGATTTTTCTAGGTTCTTGTGCCCTCCTTTCCTCATCTATGAAATTCATAAAACGTTGGCCTTGATCTTTTCGATCGTCGATTGTAATAGGTTTTTGACCTTCTTCATGAGCTCGCCCTTTGTGAGAGGTCTGACCGGTCGCCATCGGTCTAACCACCCATCCTAAGAGGTCCATCTGTCACTTTGCTTTGAGTTTTCTGTGTTTTGATTGTTGTGCTTTGCGGTTTCGATTGGATTCATAGCTTTCATAGTTATTGGAGTAAGAATTGAATTGAATCCGATCAAGGTGAAAAAGAGGTAGTGCTTCTATTCACCCCCCTCTAGTCGTTGTTTTGGTCCAACATGTGGTATCAGAGACCTGTTAGTTCATTCTTGATCTTAACTGGTGTAACACCCCAGCCCGACATGAGCGTGGAATGCTACTGAACTAACCTTAAATAATTCTAATACCAGGGCAGTTTTAGTAAATTTCGGCAGAACCTCCCCTGTAAAGTCAATCACACGGGGATTCCAACAGACAAGTAAATCATAAGTAACTGAGCTATCATCTATAGTCATCAATAGATAATAAAAAACATGCTAAGTAACTAGCAAAACCAATGGAGTATAAAGTTCCACTACGCATCATTGTTACGCTTAACCCACTGCATGAGACAAGACATAATAAACCTTTGAGCAACTCGCCCAATTATTAAAACACGGTCTGAAGTTCATTCAACTTTATTTGGTTCATGGTAGTGTGTGTGTGTGGCTATCAGTCTACTTCCCCCCTTGCATGTCGTTCTTGGATCGGGTACCTAAACAACAATAAAAGCAAGAGTGAGCCCACAGACTCAGCAAGTACAAAATAAAAGTTATAACATCAGCATCCATAGATAGAAACGCATCAATAAAACATCTCACATGCAAATGCAATGCTCAAGGATCCCTTCTATTTATCTCTTTTTGCATTTTACCGGTAATGCAAAGTATGCAACCGTCGCTGCATACCCATACCTGTGCTCGCAAGCACAGAGACCAATTGCCCATTACTCCGCAAGTAATGGGGACCTCAAGCCCACACTCTACGAGTGTGGGGATCTCAGGCCCGTCACATTCATGACGGGGATCTCAAAGGAAAGCATGCTTAGTCTCCACGGGACCAAACCTCAACATGATTTCAATATGCATATGCTCATCTTTTATTCATCATCAATTTACCAAAAGACAACAACATCATGCAAAAATAGAGCATAGCCATACTTGGTGCAACCATCAATCTTGGAACAATCATCATGCTAGCATTCTTGCTACACTATCATATATCGAAATCACACAAACATGGCCAATCAATCACAACCAAGTAACAACCAATGCACTTGCCTCAATCGCGTGAGAACAGAGGACGTGAAGACGGTGCTGCCTCCGATACCAGTCCCCCACCTAAATCATTAAGAACATAAACTAAGACTATAGTAATAAACCACATAAATTGTAAAAGCAAACACAATCTAGCGGTAGCTTACAACGCGATCCCGACTCCAATTCCCTAAATATTGATTTGTGCCTTCTGTAAACAGTCATGTTCAAAAATTCATATCTTTTTGTACAGGGGTCCAAATTAGGTGTTATTGGGCTTCATTGAAAGGTTATCAAATTCTCCAACTAAACCTAGTTGGTGAGTCTCCCTGATTCGGCAATCTAAAATCCTTTTTAAGTTGATTAACAAACATCGATTTCACGTCAGACTTTCTGGACAGAGCACTAAAACTATCATAACTTTCAGCTCGTTTATCCAAATTTTGCGTTCTTGTGCTTCCCTGAAATCTACGATAATTATCTACAACTTTCGTTATACTGAGATCCTCTAATTATCCCTTTAACCGATCGCACAAGTTAGATTAGTAAAACCTATCAAAATACTGACAGATTCACGGAACAGTCAGACCATTAAAATCATAACTTTTGCTACAGATGTCCAAAAAAATATGATCTAGCACTTCATTGAAATATATTGACGTCCTCTACAACTTCCTAGGAGACGCCTGAGACTGAATCCGCACTTAACTATATCAAAACGTCCCTCTAATACGATCTGCCCTGAGGCGACAGAATTACCGACATAGAACAATTAAGCGCTAAAGCATCTAAACGAGGGGAAAACGAGGTTACCCTTGATGAACCGATTGCCGGGCACGTCGAACACCTACCAGCGAGCTCTCCCTCCAAAGATGGTCATGTTCCCCTCACCTTCTTCCTTCTCCAACAGTCGGCCACCCCCAGCGATCTTCTTCTTCTCCCAAATCGGCAAGCGAGGAGGACGGACGGAGTTTGCCGGCAGCGAGGGAGGCGCAAAGGGGAGGGAGGCAGCCAAGGGAGGTGCAGCCAGGGGAGAGGAGGGGGTGGCACAAGGGGGAGGGAGGGACTAGGGAGGGGGCGGTTAGGATTAAGGGAGGGGTAGGGTGGCGCCCCCCCTTGGCCGGCCACTAAAAGGCCTAGTTGGGCCATGGCCCAGGCCCAAGTTGCCGGGGTTTTGCCTAAACCCCCCCCTTTTCTTTCTACTAAAATATTTTCTAGATAGTCCCTCTCTTTAATTAATTATTCTTCCTCGAATAATCATTTGAATAAATTTTGGGATATTACACTGGTCACTGAACTTGGCGATAGAGAAGTACTCCACTAAGCCGCTTGTCTTCGATGGGCTCAACTATGCCTATTGGAAGAATCACATGCGTGTCTACCTTCAGAGCGAAGGTCAAGCCATATGAGAGGTTATCCAAGCCCCACTTGTCTTGCCTAAGGTTGCTACGGTGGTTTTAGCGGTCCTCTTGGCTAACAACCATAGGGCAAAGAACCTCCTATACGCCAGGCTTGGTAGATAGGAGTATGATAGGATCTGTCACCTTGACACCATGTACGAGATTTGGCACACCCTCGAGACCTACCATGAGGGTTCATCCCAAATTAAGCAAGTACGTCAAACGGTCTTCAAGCGAGAATACAACAAGTTCGAGATGTGTCCTAGAGAGAGCATTGATGATATATTCACTCGTTTCAACAAGGTGCTCAATCAATTGAGAGCGGTTGACATCGAGTATTCTCAATCCGAGAATGCAACCCACCTCTTGGCTGCAATCAACATTAAGAAGTGGGAGATGAAGCCTATTGCTATTGAGGGGAATGTCAATCTCTCTGATGTCACATTGGAGCTACTCTATAGCAAGCTCAAGACTCATGAGATCAAGAGGGTTAATCATCCCAAGAAGGAGAACATGGCCTTGGTAGCTGACCCTCTCAAGAAGTCTCTTGATGGGTTCTTTGAGTCCTCGGGTTTCTCTCTTGTATGTCTTTCTGCAATCAGTGAAGAAGAACTCGAGTCTATCCTTAAGCATGATTTAGCCCTCCTAACCAAAAAGTTCACACGGGCCTACAATAATGTGAGGAACAAGAATAGAGGAGGTTCATTGACCTGCTATGAGGAAAAGCCCGCTTGGAGGAAGCCTCAAGGGAGCAAGGTGAAGTTCGATGCCGCCAAGCTTGTGAAGGCCGCTCATGGGGTACTTACCGCTTTTGGAGATCACTCCTTGAGCGACGTGGACACTAGGAGTGAGGAGGACGACGAGGAGGAGATCCCTTGAGAGAAGGACAAGGGCAAGGCCAAGGCCAAGGACTTCATCGACATGTGCTTCATGGTTGACTCCGTCCACGATGATGACGACACTAATGTCCTCCTTCCTATGAAGTCCTCTCTATGTGTTGTGAAGGGATGTATGAGTAGATTCTTAGTCAAGACAAGGCGTTAGAGTTGATCATGGCTAGGCCTAAGGACTTAAAGCTGCAAGTAGATAGTGTTACTCTTGAACTTTCAAACGCTAAGGACCTTGAGGTTGATGAATGTGCTTCTTTCCATGCCTTACTTGCTGAACATGCTAAACTGCAAAGTGCTCATGACATTACCTTGCATCAACTAGAAAATGCTGGAGCCGAGCTAATTGAGTTTAAATCTACTCCATATGAAAAATGCTTAGAGTCTAGCAAGTTTGAAGCTTTTGAGAAAATTGATTCTAGTGATAGTGCCTTCTGTTTAGAACGTGAGTGAGAGATGAATGACTTACTAGAAACACTTAGAGTCAAGTATGATAAACTTAAGGGCAAAATTGAGTCTACATCTTGTATTAATTGTGAAGCCCTCAAACTTCAAGTTACTATTCAGAAGGAGAAGCGTGCTAAAGCTATTAAGGCTAAAATTTATGAATCATGTCCTAAACTTGAAAAAGAAAATGCTTATCTCAAGGACACATTAGAAATTTTTTCTAAGAGTAAGAAACAATTAAAGATAATTCTTGATAAGTCCAAGACTCCTTATGGGAAGCAAGGATAGGATACAACTTTGCCCAAGACAAGTCAAAACCAAATATCATTCAAGTCTTGGAAGATTACTTAGTTGAGTTCAAAACCCAACATGCAAAAATTCATTTCAAATCTGCAGGTTTTACCTAACTATTTTAAAGTCAAATTGTGCATATCCTAGTGGTACCAAGTACCATTGTACCTATTGCAAGAAGGATGGACATTTGCTTGAGTTCTGTTGGTGTTGGTTGAAAAATGCTAAGAAAAATCTTACTAGACTTTCATCTCATCAACCTAGAGCTTTCATGGGACATGGTCATCTAGAAAGAAGAAACCTAGATTATGATTTGTTTTACATGCTCATCATCATCATGTTCCTAGATAGGATATATCTCATGTTCTTGTAACCATTGCTCATGATAGAATCTCAAGTAGAATCAAGGCTAGCAAATTTTCTTCACATGCTTCTAGTAGATGTGTGTCTCAGTACTAGGTTCCTAAGTCTTGTTTAATTAACCCTAGTATTGAGACACATCGATCTTCTGTACCTTGAATTTTAGGACCACCGCGGAAGGGGGAGGAACACGTGGCTTGTCGACTCCGGGTGTTCACGCCACATGAACGGAAACACGAGATGGTTCACCGCCTTCACACGGGTGATGGGTGATGACTTCATCACATTTGGAGATGATACACATGGGAGGATTGAAGGAACGAGATTGATTAGGTAAACGACAAGTTCATCCTGAAGGACGTCGCTTTTGTGAACAAGCTAAGGTACCATTTGCTCTCTGTCTCACAGCTTCTTGATGATGGCTATGAGACTAGGTTTAAGAAAAATGTATGGCGTGTGCTTGATTCAGTTGGTGAGCTTGTTTTTGGGGATTTCTAGAGTTGGTAGGATCTTTGGAGCTGATTTTTCTAAGTCTTTAGCTAGTTCTTTCAAGTGTTTGATTGCTTCATCTTCTAAGTTCTGGCTTTGGCACTAGTGTTTGGGGTACATTGGTTTTAATCATCTAACGTGAGTTAGCGACCTTGATCTCATGAGAGGTTTGTCTAAACTCAAAGCTATCAAGAATGTTGTGTATGTGCGCCCTACAAGCATGGCAAGCAAGATGCCGCCTCACACCCGCCATTGACCATGGTCACGACTGATGGATCGGGACAGTTGCTTCACATGGATACTGTTGGTCGTGCTATGATTTGGTTAGCCAATGACAAATGGTACATTCTTGTCATAGTTGATGACTTCTTGAGATATTCTTGAGTGTTCTTTCTTGCTTGAAAGGATGAAGTTTTTGACCATTTTCATGATGTTGTTCTTTGCTTGGCCTCTAAACTTTCCAGTGCCTTGAGAATGATCCTTGGTGACAATAGCATGGAATTCAAGAATGCCTCATTTGTATCTTTCTGTGTTGAGTGTGGTGTTGAGCATCAGTTCTCCTCTTCGCACGTTCCTCAACAAAATAGTATGGTGGAAAAGAAGAACATGACCTTGGTCGAGATGGCTAGGATGATACTAGATGAGTACAGCACTCCGAGGAGGTTCTGGGCCGAAGCTATTGCTAATATTGCCTAACCCATATTCTAAAGGCTACAACAGTAAGGAATCAATATCTCAATGAGACATACGCCACAATTAGGAATTGCAACTATCAATTTCCCATTAATAGCATTTTCATACACAACATACACGCATGAATAATAGATTTTACAAAACAAGTTGCAATAAGTAAAATACTAGAATCAACATGATTAAAGGAGGTGCTTGCCTTTTCTCGTTGTTCTATAAATATCTTTGGATTGGTCATCGAAATAATCACCGGAGTAATCAACGTCTAATTAAAAAAAAAGAAGCTGGAAACGAATTAAATAACACCAAATAAATTCAACAGAGGCCAAAAATAAATATTTTTACATATTCTGGTAGTTCATGATTTTAGACAAATTTCATTCAATTTAGAGTTTTGTAGCAAAAGTTATTAAGGTTTCATTATGGTTCGGTCTAATAAATCGAAAGAAAATGAGAAATACGCTTTCTAACAAAGAAAGCGTAATCCCGCACGTGAGCTAGTGAGGTTTACGCTTTCCCATAAGGGAAAGTGTATTGTCCTCATAACTAAAACGTATTTTCTATTTTCATTTGATTTTTTTATGAAATTGACAAGTGGGGTCCACTGTCAACGACACGGTCCATGTGAACAGTGCATAGACCAATGGTCTATATGCATAGTGCGCGGTCCGCGGGACCAACGCTGTGCACTTAAGTGGCGTGGGGCCCGCATGTCAGCGACTCATCAGAATATAACATTTCAGTTAAGTTTTTCTTTATTATTAACTTGGTCCAACCAGTCAGTGACTTATTAAGAGTTAAATATTCGTTAAAACCCAGATTTGCGCTAATGGTGGGGATTAGGCACGTTGATGACGAGCTACAGTGCTCGTCTCACTGTGCCACGAGTGGCGCTTGCGCCCGCGCTTCTTGCCAGCGATGTGGTGCTCGGCGGTGTCGGGGAATGACCAAAACAGGATCCCTGAGCTATTGCGCACCTAGGGGTACTGGTGGCATGGCCGAACATGGCTTGTAGTGGCGGCGCGCCAGCGTTAAGCGGTGGAGCAGCTACGACAACTGGTGATAGCGCAAAAGAGCGACGCCCTCGACTAATGAGTGCACTCATAAGCATCTACGTGTTACCAATGTCATACCAGAACAACACAGTGGTTCTAAGGTGGTCGGAGGTGAGTCGGCGACGAAGGACAGCAGCAACGTGGTAAGCTTTGCGTGGAGAAGACGCTCGGCCGAAGGAGATCTTCGCTTGAAGGTCAGGGAAGCTTGAAGGTGGTCAGGCGATGCTCCTAGTGTAGCCAATCAACACGGAGTGCGATGGAGCTCCGGCGGCAACCAAAGCAGTGGAGAGGACCGGAGATGAGGAAGAAGGCACGATTCGACCATTCATGTGGACTAAAGGCAAAATCGAATGAGGGGTAAGATTCAAGATGCTCCGGAACGCAATATAACGCGATAAGAGTGACACCAAACCCTTGACGGTGTCAGGAACGAAGATGGCAACGCATGGCGAATTAGGGCTTGCTCTCTCCGAGCTCTAGAGCTCGATTGGGTGGAGGAGAATGAGAGGGGAGGTGCGCACTGAGTTGGAAAAGAAGCAGGGAAGCTCAGGGGTCCATTTATATACACGATGGTGCAGAGATGAACAAGGTAGAGCTCAGGTAGGGCAGTGGAGCTCTCGATGGTTCTTGGCGATGTACAGGCAGTATTAGGCATGGCTGGGCAGGGGGATGGGCGCGGTGTAAAGGTGACATGACGGGGTAGGTGTGGCCGGTGGCACAACCACGAGTCGTGAGGAAAACCACGGGTGGGGTGGCGAGCTTGCACGCGGGCGTGCACTGGCGCTCAACGCCACGAGGTGGAAGAAGAACCCTGTGGGTGGGGCCCCACAGGTCAGAGAGAGGTTAGAGGATGAGTTTAGGTTTTAGGTTTTTTATTTTCTGCTGATTTATTGCCTGATTTTATTTACTGCCCAAATTGAGTTCAAATTTTATGAAACGCTTTGTGTAGGTTTATGACCTAATGTAGTTTCTCCTGTAAAATTTTCAGAGGACCTAATGTAGTTTCTCCTGTAAAATTTTCAGAGGTTTAAACCTTCTTTGAATTTCTCCAAAATTCGTGCAAGGTTCTGTTCTTATGAGTTTTTAATTATTTTTCTTAACAAGGTTTTATATAAAAGTTTTGGTGAATTGTTCCTAGGATAATATGCCCAAAATAATTCTGTTATTAAATATTTTACTTTATTTTATCTATTTCCTTTTTAGCACATATTTGTTTGTAGCTCAAGTTTTGCTTTTTAAATCAAAGTCAAATTCAAATATGGGTATGTTTTCATATGCAATTGATCAAAGTAATTTCTCTAATGCATTTATATTACATAATCCTAGAATTTGGATTTTGGGATGTTACAAAATAATTATTAGATTGACTGTTAAAATTTTAGGATGATATATAGAGCATGGCTCAAATAATTCTGTATGATATTTTTGCCTCGTCAATTTCTCCAAATCAGTTAGAAATTTTATTTTAAAGGACACAGTGTCATCAGGCCTGTGCATAGAATTTCATAGTGTCCTCGAGCAAAGCCACAAATTTTTGTGGTGTCCTACAACAAATGCTACAAATTTACATTGTCTTATAGCCAGTTTTGCCTTTTGCAACAATCCGTTTGTTATTCCTAGGTGTGCTCTCAATAATGGAACCACAATTCTGACCATCATGACATTTCATATAGCATTTATGCACACGGAAAATAGAGGAATATATCAAAATGTCTGGCAACTATATTCCAAAGTTTTGTACAGTCACTAAGATTAACTAACCTATTGTACATAATCTCAAACGGTATAACTTTTGCGCATCGACTCCCAGGTGCTAGTTCTAGCACCAAAACCTGTACTCAGCACTTCATCAGCAGCACACGAGCATCGATCCTTGCCTCAAGCTGCCTCTCCATGTTGAATCTCGCGATGAAGTCCTCCACTCTCCTGTAGAGCTCATCAGTAGGCAACCCAATCTCCTCCTGCTCACCCTCTTCTTCGTCGATCAACACTTATCGCAATTCAACTCTTCGATGTTCTTCCACTTCCATGCACTCTCCATCAACAAAATCAACCAGCACTGAGATATCGCTCTCTTCTCTCAACTCCGAAAATGCAAGCATTCGTAGGACTGCAATTGTGGCGAAAAGACATCTCTGGAAAGTGAGCCGTGCCACCAAAATCTGCTAGATTAATTCAAGCATTCACCTAGTTCATCAATTATCATATCAAAAAAAACTTATTTTATGGCCCTCCTAGCATATACATACTAGTCTATCAATATTACTCATTGGTTGTTTTAAATTTGAAGTGGTAAGGGCATGCATCACAGTTTGTCTCTTAGGGTTGTCTCTAAAGGTTCTAACTTATCTACAGACAATCTTAGAGACAACATTTCTAATAATTTATCTATAAAATTGTTTATTTTTAAAACAACTTTTCTCCTTACATACTCACCATTTGTGATGGTTTGCGTGCTCAGTTTGTTTCTTATATAAGAGATAACATATTATATCTCTTCACATCCACTCTTCTCTAACTGGAATTTTAAGTGACATGATAGGTAAGAGACGGCTGTGAGGTGGCCACTAATGGAGATACCCTAAAGACTACAAAACCACAACAATGCTAGTCGGTTTTCAGATTTTAATTGGTGCAAACTCGAGTGAAATTATTCGTGGATACAGTACTTGGCAAGTATAATTTTAGATGTTATTCAACAACTTATATAGATGGTGTTACTTTATATCGACCAATTTAGCGAACCATGGAGGGGCAATTATCTGTAAAATGTGAGAAAAATATAGAAGAAAGCTTGACGACAAGGATTTATATTTTTGTAGCTAATTCTTAGCATCCCACACCAAAAAAAAAATAATGCACCAGCTTATTTCAGAACTACAGTTTAATCAAAGCATACTTGTTTGGTACACAGTAATTTTGTAAAAAAAATATCACGATTATTTGCTCTATTGGCTCCATCTAGCTGGTTGCGTAGATGTGCCAGTAGTTTTTTTGGGGGGTGTATGCAAAAGCTAGTTATGCAAGCAAGAGCGCCATAACTCCAGTGCACTCTGTTGCCGTGAAGCCATCACTTTACGAAGAGTTGGTGGCTCGAATATCGCAAAACATGCTATCTTTGCTGTACTTGTGATTTTGTGAATCCACAGCACGAGACCAGCTGTTTCACAAATCTATGGCTGATGACCCATATAGTAGCTAGGTAGATATACCTTTTGTCCTTTGCATCTATAGCTATATTTCAGGTGCACTGTTTGCATGCAGTATGTGGATAATTGCAATGTGCCTTAAAAAGCTATCTAGCATAGGTCTAGTCTACACAATCTCGATTTGATGACACAGCAACAACCGGGTTTTCAAAACCGGTTCAAAATTTTAGCCAGGATAGGACCAGTTTGGCCGAAAATCAAAAATTTCGCCAAAATATTCAAACCAAAATTTAAAATTTTCGGATTTTAAATACAAAAGATCAAATTCAAGTAAATTCAAAAATTTTAGTCCGATTTTAGTCTGTTTGAAGTCTTACGGGTCTGATACCGATATGGCCGATATTCGGCCGAAAAATCGGCCGGTAAACCAAACCTTGCCAACAACTCACTAGTCAACTATGTTTAGGAATTTACGGTAACTTAAGCTGTAATTACCGAGGACAAGCTACAAGAGTTCTCAATTTCAAAGTGAATGCTATATGTCAGTGCTTTTTTTACGCACAAACATTATTCAGATCTTATGCATGTCGGTTCTCGCTGATTTAATAAATCTGATCTATTTTATATACTTTCTACAAAATTATAATCTCGTGCGAACATCTTAGTTCACGATATACTTTGCCGAATGGAACAACATGTTTCAAGCACCCAAAAGATACGTATGCAATGCAACCCAGCTGCCAGCTGATCCTGGTCACCAACAAAGGATGGTATGTTGCAATCACCAGTGATTTGTTTTGGAGCAACCACACGTGTACCCGTACGTGCCATCTAACAAAAATTCTCACTCTTTTGACAAACTAAAAGGGAAGGATATTTCTTTCACGTTAATGCCAAACACATGCAACACTCAATGTTGCTTCCTTAGGTGCAAAGAAAATCTGGTAGCTACTTGTAAACTTAATTCAGCTAGCTCCAAAGAAAGAGACTCTGGAAGTACTACTAATACTTAGTTGAACAGGCCACCTGCATGGAATGTAAGGGATCATATAATATATGCTTAACGCTTTCTTCGAACCTGAAGATGATTTTGTAGGAGAACAAAAGCATGTTTTGGTAGGCGGAAACCAGTGAAAGTAAGATTGTTGTCAAAGCACCATGGATCTCGCATCTCATTAGGCTAATGATCGTAGAATTTGAGCATTAAGTATGAACACAAAATGTTTGCTCTTATGCACGTACGGTTAGCCTGACCTTTGGAGTAGGAACAGAAAGAACGTGAGCATTTTGCAATTTATGCGTCCATCACGTGTGTAGTCAAAGCTGAAAAGCTCATGTTAACAATTATTGCTTGGGAATAATAACTTTAGTGTCACACTGCTCCGTGAAGAAAACTGAACACTTTTTGCTCAATTGTGGAATAGATAGATATAACACAGGTAAGTTGTAACACCCCACTCAACAATGAGCTTGGAATGCTACTGAGATTAAATTAAACTAAAACTAAATACTAATTTTCGGCAGAACCTTCTTTGTATAGTCAACTATACCGGGGTTCTAACAGTTAAACATGGCAATAAATGATAACTTCATATTCAAGTTCATTCAAGCATGCACGGTAGTCTAATAAACAAAAATAAAACTTGCTATTCTCCTTATTACACTTAGTCTGAAACTCAGAACCATTCATGAATAATTCTCTAGCAGTTTACTTATTACTGGAATAAAACTAAATGGCAGTCGCCTTAAGGATGAGTGGTAGTGAGTGCATCCAAACATCTACTCCCTCCTATGCATGCCGTTCTTACCAGCTGTACCTAAAAATATATCAAAGCAAGAGTGAGTCTAAAGACTCAGCAAGTATCAACAAGGCTAAAGCAAGTTCACAATCATAGCATCAATAACCCAAAATGAACATTACACTAAACATAGCCTTCATGATTATGTAATGCAACCAATGCAATGCACCTTTTAAACTTTATCTCCTTTTCGCATTTTACCGGTAATGCGGGGGGGGGGTATACATCCGTCGATGTATTCCCTTGCGTGTGCCCTCTGGCACAGGGACCAAGAGCCTATACTCCACCAGTATAGGGACATTTGCCCATCATCTTCATGATGGGGACCTCTATTCAATTGTCCACATTCCACGATTGTGGGGACCTCAAGCCCGTCATCTACATGACGGGGACCTCAACTGTATGTACTTGGTCACCACGTGACCAAGGCACCTATATGCTCTCAACAAGCGTATGTACTAGAATGTAACTTTCAACAACAAGTAAAAGCATGAGTACATACCACATCTCATTTACCGAATAACATGTAGAGCATTATCACATACAAATTTACTCTTTAATCACAAACATATATATATATATAGGCTATATATATATATATATATATATATATCACACTATCATCCATGTATGACTAGTACGGGAAAGACCCAACCACATTCAGCAAGCAAACATAAATATTCTACAACCCGAATACTTGCCTCAACCGAGCGAGAACGGTGGACACGAAGAGGGCGCTACCCCTGGGATCACGCTCCCACCTGAACATAAAGATAACCCAATCTAAGACCAACATACTGGACCAAAAGCATAAATAACAACACAAATGAACTCACTAAACTTCCAAGCATTTCCAATCTTCCAATTTCTAGCAATCGATTTGGTGTTCATCATGGACAATCAACTTCTAAAATACATACCTTTTAGTACAGGAGTCCAAATGAAGTGTTCTTGGACTTCATGGAAAGGTTATCAAATGACCCAACTAAACCTAGTTGGTGAGCCCTCCTGATTCGGCCATCTAATACCCCTATCAAGCCAAATAACAGAGCATCAAAACTCACGTCAGGTTCTCTGGACAGCACACTAAAACCACCATAACGTTTTCTACGAAAGTCCAAATCTTGCGTTATTTATCTCTATGAAAAGGTATGAAAATTACCTACATTTTTCATTATATTGAGATCCCTTGATTTTCCCTTTAACTAATAGTTTTATCCAGTTTTCTACAGACTGTCCAAATGCTGACAGATCAGCAGGACAGCAATACTAAAAAAAATCGTAACTCCCTGAACGTTAATCGGATTTGGGCGTTCTTGGTGGCCACTGAAAGCTAAGAACATTATCTACAAAACTCTAGTAGATCAAAACTCCTAATTCGGCCTCTAAACACACGAAATTGTCCGCGCAATAATCTGGACAGAACTGCAACTTTAGCCAACAGACTTCAAACCAGCCAAAACTAATCGGTTCCGCTTCTACGACTAATCACACAACAACAAACGACGTTCGTTACCCTTGGAGCAGCTGAAGATCTCGAGTTCCTGCTGGAGATCTCTCTTCCTTCTCTTCTCCCCTCTCACTTCTCTCTTCTCTTCCTTCTTGGTCGGCCACCCCAATGGAGATCCCTTCTCCTTCTCTTGGCCGGCAGCAATGGGGGGACTAGGGGAGGTGCAAAGGAGGGTGCGCAAGGGGGAGGTAGCCAGGGAGGGGAGGTTGGGGCGCAAGGTGGAGGAAGGGAGGGAGGGAGAGTGGCGCCACAAGGGGAGGGGTGGAGGCGGCTAGGGTTTGGGGAAGGGTGCCTTCCCCTGGCCGGCCACTAGAGGGCCTCATGGGTCGTAGCCTGTGCCAGTTGTTGCAAAAAGCGGAAAACCCCCTCTCTTTTCTTGTTTTGATGATTTTCTGAATTAAACTTTCCCCCGATTAATTAATCTCTACCGATTAAATTAATTTATCCCGATTATTTGCTTCTCACACTTTCAGAGTATTACATTCTACCCCCCTTAACAGGATTCGACCCCGAATCTAAACGCCGATCTACACGAAGGTAAACCGCGACTAAAACTTAACAACAGATACCAACGCGATCAACTCTTGCTAAACTCACGCACGCGAGACTCCAACTCTCAAGTGGCCTCTCTCTCTCAAACAAATGAGTCCACAACACCAGGACGTAAAACGACGTCTGTACTAATGCTCAACTCGACAATTCTGAGAACATTCATCAAAAGAGACTCAAAGGTAAGATCCTGCTCGAAGGTCAACAACGTTAACGAAAACTCAAACCTCATATCTCTCAGGTACTCACTTGGCACCAACCATACCCAGTGTTGCGTACACCGCGTATGGACCCGAGACGGTCCTAACGATACGCCAACTTTCGAATTTCTGAAGCTAACTAAAACAAACCAAAGTACCTTGGGCTAACCTTCCCCTCAATACTGAACCACACAACATGCACACAGAACACGGAACTCTTGTTCCACCTCTCAATTGGACTCTTCAATGAAACAAGGATCACCTCTTTTAACCAGAAACACACAACCGACTTCCCTTTAAGCAACTCTTTTACCGACAAAACCCATCTAAATAAGAAAGATTCACATCGCAACTATGCGTTACCAGCTCAGGTACTACAGAGTCAAATCCAGATTTCAGAATTTCATCAAGAAAACCCTTCTACTTTACAAATGGCAGTTTGTGAATAAGCGTTACGAAAACCAAAGGAGGAATAATTTTAAATGCCCAAATAAAAAAAACACTTCCTTTATTCTTCCTGAACTGATAAGAACCACACATACCAAAATCGAGTCAAACTCAACTTACGAAAGACATTGGTCAACAGCACAAAACTCAAACGAGAATCAAGGAACCGATTCACTTCTTGAGGAAGCAACAATTTATCAGTTTCTCTTTTAGGAATAAAATTTCTCTCAAATTTTTGGAATCCCGATTCATCGCGTAACACACTAATCCATCTCTCTTAACTTGGCATTCTCAACACTATGCTCAAACGGAAATACATCAACCACCCTCTGTAGAGAGGCTCTATCGACCCCACAGAAACTATACTCTAGTCAACTCCTCCACCGACAGAATTACTTTGTTAGATAACTTCTGATGCATCCCAAAATGGATTTTCACACGTAATCACGTTACCTCAATTCTTTAAGAATGAACAACTCGGAATTCACATCACATATTCTCATGTATTTCATCAAAAGATTTCTATCAATGATCATCCCACTATTCGAAATCCACCCTTATACTACTTCTTCACATTATCATTGGGCGATCAAAGTTCTAGCATAACAATACAAAGCTCAAATTTAACCTCCAAGACTCTTACAACGACCTTCTCATAGAAAAGATAGGGAAATCCTCAGATTAAATCCCTAAAATTCCACCGTTCAAACATACTACATACTCACTCATTAACATCATCATGAAAATATTTTCTTGACTAGTTTACCTTTTCAAAGATTATAACTCTCAAAAGGTTACTCATTAAAGCCAAATCATTCTGGATATTAACTCAACATTTTCCATTATCCCATTAATTGACATGACGATTCGATTACTTTGTAATCTCACTCTCATTAAACCACATCATCAAGAATAACCTTCACAACCTCGCAATACTACCAAATTGCGATACTCTATAAAATTGATCAAGATTTCCATACTTAGATAATTCTAATGTTCCACCGAAGTGAACAAAAGATCTTGGATCACAATCACTATATGTTCTACTAGTTGTAACAATGCAATCGTTTAACCTCCAAGGACAATCTTCATCGAGATAAACTTCTCTCAAAGAACTATATTACGAAATTATTTCATCCTCCAATGTTCATCGAATAAATTACAACCCAAAGTTTCACAACTACAATTATTAAACACCTCAAAAGACTCAGGTGAAACGAATAGGTTGATTCTTTCTCAAAAGAAAGAGCGAATGGAATTAATTTTCATCAACTAGGAAAACATGTGCCACCCGCAGTGAACACGGGACCAAGGAAAAATAGTCACTTTGGCAAAGTACTCGAAAAACATAAGGGAAAGTCAACAGTCGAGGGCTCAAACCCTACTGAAAGCGAATACCAAACCACAAATGAGAAGAAGGTAATGCCCTTTGAAAATTGATAAACTCTTATGGAACAACTGCATAAGGTTTAAGCACACTCAAATAAACTGCAAAATGCGAAACGTGACATAAATCTCAATTACTTATACTTCACTCCTTCCTTAACAAAGAATGTTATTTTCTATGATTACTACATCACCTTGCTAGCTTAAATAGGATAAGCTCTTAAAACCCAAATCACAGGAACCACTTAAGAACCAATAAAATCTTTCAACATGTCACTTGCTCGAATCAAACTCAATCACCACAATACTCAAGAAGTCCAAATGATCACAACCGCAAAACTCGAAACACTTTTACCAAATCAAAAATTACAAAGGACGATCAAATTGCTTTATTTCTAAAAGAATCATCACCATACACCCAAGTCACAATTTCTTGCAGATAATCTTACTAACATCAAGAATAATACACTCTGAACACGAATCTTTATCATCAACTATTCCATTAGAAAGCCCCCAAAGGTTCACCAAAATTTTCCATACTGTCTTTTCATCCCATCTTCAAAACGAGTGTATACCAAAACCATTCTACCTCACTACATCAACCTCTTAAGTTTAGAAGGGGTCTACTACACAATTGAAAAGCTCCTACCAAAACCCTTTCATCAAGGACACCTTATCATTCGATGATTTCACAATCATGCGAGCATAAGCCACCTATTATATCATTTCAGTTCAACTTTTAGTGATGCTCAACATCAAACTTCAACACACAACAGTTATACTACAACCATTGTTGTTATCAACTGGCTTCATTATGAAATCTAGTTGCTACCTACTTTCCTTCCCAAATCACATGGATATTAACAAACGCATATTCAACTGTTCCTCCTTATATTTGGATTTCGGCAAAAATACACTAAAACTTCAAAAATCGAAATCTTCTATCGATCAACAGTCTCAACAACACTACAACCAAATTCATCGCGTCATTCTATATAGAAGATCTATATTGAACTCTTCCCATAAATTCTAGATCCACCGATATTCAATTCATTCAACCGGTTGTACACAATTCCAATAAATAATCATACTAGGAATATGTAAATCTAGCATTTCCTCTAGTTTCCTTTCCACACATTTAAATTAATCCATGAGAACCAAAGAACCCAACAAGTTTAGCAACCTAAACGATTTTAATGACCAGACTAATTCATCAATGTTCCTTACTTTTAATATCTCTTTGACTCCAAATAGGTATGGACATACTCTCAGTCACTACTCATATATACAGTTCATCAAGAACTAGAAGAAGACAACATCAACTTAATCAATTTCACTTACAAGGTTACTAACTAATATTAATTATGCACCACACCAATGACTCAACTTGATACCCATACCATATCAAGTTATTTGATTACAATCTCGATTTAACCATAACAAGGTATCACAAAAGGATTTTAACCATTTCTACTAGAAAAGAGATGTATTAAACTTCCACACTGAATAATCCAAAAGAAATACATAGAGCCAAAGCTTTCCCATGTTAACAAACTTGCAATGAAACTCTCATTACCCAAACTATCAAACAAATACATGAGTCATTCTTTTCCAATGAGAAAAAGGAACAACCATGGAATTATCAATATTGCCAATTGAGGAAGATCACAAGTAGTAAAAAGCTCAACAATGGAAACAATAATTATTTTAGAGAACCATTAGAGACCATTGAAACACAACAACTAACATGAACCACGAACCCAAGAGAAATTCATCATCCACCACAGAACAAGAATTTGCCAAGATTTGAGGTCAAGAAAGAAATCAACTTTCTAAAGCAGCTCACGCTCAACTCCTGCAACTATGGTATTCGGGGTAACTACTCTATTCGTCTACCACAAACGTGGTATAACCTGACAAAGTCCAAGGCCACAACCACGACCTCCACTTCTTAACAACCATTATCGACACGCATAAATAATATAATCACATATGATTATACATGATCATCTCATGACAATCATAGAATAGTTTCATAGATATAGAATATCATAACATATCATATCATAGACAAGAAAGATAGTACAGAGGCAATTAAACAGTTGCTCAACAAATGAAACATAACAACAGATAATGCGGAAGCAATGTAATTCCCAACTCCACCTACTGTGCACAGTGTGTCACTTTAATATTTTTCTATTAACCACGGACCTAAAGCCCGCTCTAATACCAACTGTAACACTCCAGCTCAACAATGAGCCTGGAATGCTACTGAGATTAAATTAAACTAAAACTAAATACTAATTTTCGGCAGAACCTTCTTTGTATAGTCAACTATACCGAGGTTCTAACAGTTAAACATGGCAATTAACGATAACTTCATATTCAAGTTCATTCAAGCATGCACGGTAGTCTAATAAACAAAAATAAAACTTGCTATTCTCCTTATTACAGTTAGTCTGAAACTCAGAACCATCCATGAATAATTCTCTAGCAGTTTACTTATTACTGGAATAAAACTAAATGATAGTCGCCTTAAGGATGAGTAGTAGTGAGTGCAACCAAACATCTACTCCCTCCTATGCATGCCGTTCTTGCCAGCTGTACCTAAAAACATATCAAAGCAAGAGTGAGCCCAAAGACTCAGCAAGTATCAACAAGGCTAAAGCAAGTTCACAATCATAGCATCAATAACCCAAAATGAACATTACACTAAACATAGCCTTCATGATTATGTAATGCAACCAATGCAATGCACATTTCAAACTTTATCTCCTTTTCGCATTTTACCGGTAATGCGGGGTATACATCCGTCGATGTATTCCCTTGCCTGTGCCCTTTAGCACAGGGACCAAGAGCCTATACTCCACCAGTATAGGGACCTTTGCCCATCATCTTCATGATGGGGACCTCTATTCAATTGCCCACATTCCACGATTGTGGGGACCTCAAGCCCGTCATCTGCATGACGGGTACCTCAACTGTATGTACTTGGTCACCACGTGACCAAGGCACCTATATGCTCTACCAAGGCACCTATATGCTCTCAACAAGCATATGTACTAGAATGTAACTTTCAACAACAAGTAAAAGCATGAGTACATACCACATCTCATTTACCGAATAACATGTAGAGCATTATCACATACAAATTTACTCTTTAATCACAAACATGCCGTAACCAAGTCTCAATCATATATATATATATCACACTATCATCCATGTATGACTAGTACGGGGTAGACCCAACCACATTCAGCAAGCAAACATAAATACTCTACAACCCGAATACTTGCCTCAACCGAGCGAGAACGGTGGACTCGAAGAGGGCGCTGTCCCTGGGATCACGCTCCCACCTGAACATAAAGATAACCCAATCTAAGACCAACATACTGGACCAAAATCATAAATAACAACGCAAATGAACTCACTAAACTTCCAAGCATTTCCAATCTTCCAATTTCTAGCAATCGATTTGGTGTTCACCGCGGACAGTCAACCTCTAAAATACATACCTTTTAGTACAGGAGTCCAAATGAAGTGTTCTTGGACTTCATGGAAAGGTTATCAAATTACCCAACTAAACCTAGTTGGTGAGCCCTCCTGATTCGGCCATCTAATACCCTAATGAAGCCAAATAACAGAGCATCAAAACTCACGTCGGGTTCTCTGGACAGCACACTAAAACCACCATAACGTTTTCTACGAAAGTCCACATCTTGCATTCTTTATCTCTCTGAAAAGGTATGGAAATTACCTACATTTTTTGTTATATTGAGATCCCCTGATTTTCCCTTTAACTAATAGTTTTATCTAGTTTTCTACAGACTGTCCAAATGCTGACAGATCAGCAGGACAGCGATACTAAAAAAATCATAACTCCCTGACCGTTAATCGAATTTGGGCGTTCTTGGTGGCCACTGAAATCTAAGAATATTATCTACAAAACTCTAGGAGATCAAAACTCCTAATTCGGCCTCTAAACACACGAAAGTGTCCGCGCAATAATCTGGATAGAACTGCAACTTTAGCAGACAGACTTCAAACCAGCCAAAACTAATCGGTTCCGCTTCTACGACTAATCACACAACAACAAACGACGTTCGTTACCCTTGGATCAGCTGAAGATCTCGAGTTCCTGCTGGAGATCTCTCTTCCTTCTCTTCTCCCCTCTCCCTTCTCTCTTCTCTTCCTTCTTGGCCGGCCACCCCAATGGAGATCCCTTCTCCTTCTCTTGGCCGGCAGCAATGGGGGGACTAGGGGAGGTGCAAAGGAGGGTGTGCAAGGGGGAGGTAGCCATGGAGGAGGTTGGGCGCAAGGTGGAGGAAGGAGGGAGAGGAGAGTGGCGCCACAAGGGGGAGGGTGGAGGCGGCTAGGGTTTGGGGAAGGGTGCCTTCCCCCCTGGCCAGCCACTAGAGGGCCTCATGGGCCATAGCCTGAGCCAGTTGTTGCAAAAAGTGGAAAACCCTCTCTTTTCTTGTTTTGATGATTTTCAATTAAACTTTCCCGATTAATTAATCTCTACCGATTAAATTAATTTATCCCGATTATTTGCTTCTCACACTTTTGAGTATTACATTAGCACTCCTTTTTAACCTTATTTTTGCCTAATCGAAAAATCCGACAACAAGCTTGTTTGAATAAAGTTGTAACACTTGGCCCAATATCGAGCATCAATGTTACATAAATCATTCTCGCTAACAATTAAAACCATAATTACCAATAAATTCCAAAAAACTATGCATGGAATAAAACATTCTACAAATCAAATAATACAAATGCATACAAACAGAAGCTTAAAAGAATTTTTTGAAAAATACAGAACAAATAAAATTATGGAACAATTACACAATGAACTCAAATGTGTCAATAGCCTCCCCAAAACTTTTCATAATTTTTAGAGCTCAATATATATATTTAAAAATACCCTCAAACTCTCAGCCTTTTCAAAAAAATCATAGAATTTAGGGTTTTCCCCTTACCTCATCGACCAGCCGGTCCTACATTGGCACTTGGTGGAGCGTAAGAATGATGAAAAGCTAAGACACCCTGTTGATTCCACCCGGTGGAGAAACATTGACAGAGGTTTGCAGGACTTCGTGTGGAACCGAGGAATATAAGGTTTGGATTGAGTACAAATGGAATGAATCCTCTCGGAACATGAGCAAATGACATAGCACTTGGCGCGTGACTCTCTATATCTACAACCTTCCTCCTTGGTGTTGGTTATATGCCTAGAGGCAATCATAGAGATGATTGTATCACATCTATGTTTATGAGTTATTGAATAAATATTATTTTATTCCTTGAATGAATCATCAATTATATAGATCAACGAATATGTGACTTGTTGGTGAAGCTCTTTAACTTATATCATGTTGTTCTAATGTATCCTGGTCGAATGTCACTAGTTAGAACACTAATGACTTATCGATCAAAGATATCTATTGATTGATGACCATGTTTCACCGGTGATGGATATAGAGATATCGAATCAATAATGTGAACACATGTTAAAGAACATGGTGTTAGATAAGACCCACCTTGAGACACTATTGAGATTGTTATGATTCTATGTGTCATTAGTTGGTCTCAAGCAATGATGATGTATAATCCTTAGACCTGAGATCAGCATGGTTCCCTACATGTGTAATAGCACTCTTAGGGGTTACCAAACGCTACTCATATCCGGTAGTTATAAAGGCGCTTCGTGTATGCTATGAAACATGCAGAGGATGTGATCGACCGTACATAGGATTTGCCCTCTTAACATAACAGAGAGATATCTCTCGCCCATCAAGTGGTCGGATAAAGAAAGTGCATGACCATACCACTTGTGGTCGAAGAGTTCGCCACATAAGGTTATCTAACACTCGATCGAGAAAGTATTGAACATCCTATGGATGACATAATATCTCACCGGAGTTCAACCGATATCGTGAAGCAAAGGGAAATATACGAAAGGTTGTTAAGTTAGATCGATACGGACTAGTCGTATGGAGATAAGAGCTAGTCGTAGACGGTCGAACGCAATCACTAAGTGGTGAAACTCGTTCGTAAGGAGTTACGAATCGGTCGAGATTAAATATGAACTAGTCGTATAGAGATACAAGATGGTCATTAGTGATAAGGACCCGATCATAGATCATATTGCATTAAAGTTTGTCCGATATAATTCGTATGTATTCGGGAATTGTTGTGTCCGCTAGGAACCGCTAACGACTCGTTGTTGGAAAGGGTTTCGAGTCACAACTAATTACGCTTGAACCTCTGGTCACATCCTAATGAGTTGGAACAAACGTGTTCGGATAGGATCCGTCATGGGCCCTATATAAGGAGATGCATGAGGCTATTGGGAGATATACAAGTTGACATGAGTTGCTCCAAACCCTAGCCGCCATCTTCTCGAGAGAGCCATCCCGTGCGGTTTGGTGCTAGCACACTAGCGTATGGTGTTCCTTCCCAGACGTGTGGATACCATGGAGGCGCTACTGCGATTGTTGTTGCACTTGAGGACGATCCACTACTTCTCAAGGAAAGCGATTGGTTGCTGGAGGAGACGATGGACTACGTTGGACGATCGACTATGATCACCGCCGATGCACTCTTCGTCGGACGAGCTACTCCAACTCTTCTTCCGCTGTACTATGTGCGTGGTGGTAACGATCGTGATCTTCTACTTGCATAGTTTCTGGTTTACATGGTAGAATTTTTGAATTGCTAGCTAGCGTAGCATACCCGTATCCCTTCAAAGTGGTATTAGAGCCATCTGCGTAGTTTTTGGTCGGATCGATTGCATATACTAGATATGCGACGTAGTAGATTGGATATATTATTGGTTGATTCGTAACCTAGATCGGTTCATGAGGATGGAACGATCTAGGCACCGTCGATAAGATCGATCGATTTTCGTGGTAGTAGATGGGTTTACGAGGAGGTATGAGCTAAAAGGACCAGATGGTTTATTGCAATTGTTCACGACCACACCGCATAACACTCCTACCATCGAATTCCACCTCGAGTTTGTCGCATGCGTGGTCGTATCAATGCGATGATCAAATTGGTTTAGAATAGGGTTAATATAATTAATCCGATGATTTCCATGGCTCTCGGTTGTCATCTTCGGGTAATCATACCGCACGTTATAGATAGTATGTGTTCATATTGCCCGATAGAATTGGATTCTATACATAACTCGTTTTTGCGGGGTTTGATGTGAATAGTATGGCCCATTGTGTATGTGATGCATGAATGGATTTTCATGACCGCATGTCATGTCGTGAAATAGCCATCGAGCTACATATTATTGTATAATGATCTGCGATCTAACATGTGATGCTTGATATTATCGTCTATAATTCATTACTAGCTTTTAGAGTAATCGCTTAGTAGATGAATGCGGTCGGAGATTTCGTGCATGATGGTCGAAGGATAGGAAGCATGGTGGTGGAGATCGTCATGATAATGGCCATACTATTTTGCGCTTTAATTTGATTATCTATGAATGTTTATTCTGTCATCTATTAATCACATTTTATCATTAGATGTTTTAACATGGTAGAATAGTATCCCTAAAGAAAAATCAAGTTAATTTGGTGCCTTTCCAATTGTTGCGACCATCACGATTTTGATCATTAATTGGTAGATCTACCAAAGTAGGGTGCCGTTAACTATCTTAATAATATAGGGTGGGTGTCGGACACCCATATGCATAGTATTGGTTTAACTTGACAAGGCTATCAAAATAGTTTTGGGCCTTAGGGCATAATGTTGGTCGCCGGGGCATAGAGATGCCACCCAACAAACAAGAGTCATATGTGATATGATTGGCAAGAGGTTGCCTACCTAAAATCACCAGGTTTCTAGCAGTGATGCCAAAGCTCACTAGGACTTAATGATTTTTGAATCTTGAACTCACTATATGATGTTTGAGGGAAACATGGTTTATAACATATAGTGGGAGTATTTTTTATTGACTGTTGATGATTGAGTTCGACCAGGTATGAACTAGTCGTATGGTGATATGACTAGGTTTAAACTAGTCATATGGAGATACGACTAGGTAAAGACTAGTCATATAAAGATACGAGCTGGTCGTAGACTGGTCGAACATAACCACCAACATGAGTGTTGAATAGAAGATCTTACATAAACATAGTGCTGAATTTTTGCATATACTTCTATTATAGATCATGGCACCTACTACTTCTTCTGAACGGACTTATGCTTGCAACCATGAACTTTGAGCTTCAGAAGCAATATGAGACCACATATGCTTACAATGTGATTATGGGTCCGAAAGGCATGTTTCAGGATCAAGCAAGGGTAGAGAGGTTCAATACCTCTAAGACATTGTTTTCTTGTAGGCTGTCGGAAGGCAACCTAACAAGTCCTCATGTGATCAAGATGATTGGTCACATTGAGAGCTTAGAAAAGCTTGGTTTTCCCCTTAGTCAAGAGTTGACTACTGATGTGATTCTCTAATCGCTCCCTGCAAGCTTTGAGCCTGTCATATTGATTGTCATATGAATGGCATGGAGAAGTCAATGACCGAGTTGCATGGCATGCTTAAAGGTGCTGAGGAGAGCATCAAGAAAAGTTCCAATCATGTGATGATGGTTCAAAAGACTACTAGTTTCAAGAAGAATAGTAAGTCGGGAAAGGAAAAAGGCAAATGAAAGACTCAAGATGAGATTGAGTCTCAAGGCTAAGCTTAATAAGCTTAAGCTAGGTCCTAAGCCTAACCCAGAATGTTACTATTGTCATGAGAGTGGGCATTGGAAGAGCGCAAGGAGTACTTAGCGAAATGAAAAGAACAAAGGAAGTAAGACTTCCAGTTCATGTATAAATGTTACAGAAATTAATTTTGCCACTTCTCCGACCAGTTCTTGGGTATTTTATACCAGATCAGTTGCTCATATTTGCAATTCGATGCAGGGACTGATAAAGAATAGAAGCTTGGCAAGAGGAGATGTTGATCTTCATGTGGGCAATGGAGCAAGAGTTACTGCATTAGCTATTGGCACTTTACCATTAGCTTTACCCTCAGGATTAGTTATGGAACTAAATAATAATTATTATGTTCCAGCCTTAAGTAAAAAAATTATTTCTGCTTCTTGCTTAGGAGCAGAAGGTTATGAGTTCAGAATAAAGAACAATTGTTGTTCAATTTATTTTGAAGATATGCTTTATAGCTATGCTCCATTGGTGAATGGATTGTATGTTTTAAATCTTGAGGATATGCCTGTCTATAATATAAATGCTAAGAGACTTTTATCTAATGAATTGAATCATACTTTTATTAGGCATTGTCAACTAGGTCATATAAATGAGAAGCGTATGATGAAGCTCCATAAAGATGATCTTCTAAACTCATTTGATTTTGAATCATTTGAAACTTGTGAATCTTGTTTGCTTGGCAAGATAACAAAAGCACCTTTCACGACCAGAGGTGAGTGGGCAAGTGACTTATTAGCCCTTGTACATACGGATGTATGTGCACCAACGAGCACTTCGTTCAGAGGTGGTTTTCAGTACTTCATAACTTTTACTGATGACTTTAGTAGATATGACTATATCTACTTAATGAGGCATAAGTCTGAATCATTTGAAAAGTTCAAAGAATTTCATAATGAGGTACATAATCAACTTGGCAAGACAATCAAATGTCTATGATCTGATCGTGGAGGTGAATATTTGAGCCATGAGTTTGGTGATCATCTAAAGAGTTGTGGAATTGTTCCACAACTTACTCTGCTGGTAACGCCTCGATGGAATGGGGTGTCCGAATAACAGAACCGAACATTGTTGGACATGGTTCAGTCAATGATGAGCCAATCTGATCGTTCATTGCAATTCTGGGGATACGCTCTAGAAACAACGGCTTTCACTTTAAATTGGATTCCATCGAAAACAGTAGAGAAGACACTATATGAGATATGGACTAGGAAGTGTCATGGATTGTCTTTTCTAAAGACATGAGGTTGTGAGGTTTATGTAAAATGTTTGACATTTGATAAACTCACACCCAAGTCTGATAAGTGCTTCTTTGTAGGGTATCCTAGGGAAACTAAAAGATATTACTTTTATAAATGAAAGATAACAAAGTGTTTGTTACCCGAAATGGTGTATTCTTGGAGAAAGTTTCTTTCCAAAGAGGTCAGTGGGAGCAAGGTGCAGCTCAAAGAAATTCAAAAAATATATGAAAATATTTCAACTCCTGCTGAGCCTCTACAGGATGAACAAAATGTTGTTGACCTGTAGATGAGGAATTAGCCCCACGAAGATTTAAAAGGCCACGTCAATTATCTATAAGGTATGGGCAGGACATTTTTATTATTGAATAATGATGAGCCTAAAACTCATTCGAAAGTGATGATGGACCCAGAGCCTGATTCATGGCTTGAAGCCATGAGATCTGAGATAAAGTTCATGTATGACAATCAAGTTTGGAACTTGGTTGATGCACTTGATGGTGTTAAAACCATTGAGTGCAAATGGATTTTCAAGAAAAAGATTGATATGGATGACAATGTTCACATTCATAAGGCATGACTGGTTGCAAAGGGTTTCAAACAAATTCATGGTGTTGATTATGATGAAACCTTCTCACCTGTTGCTATGCTTAAGTCTATCGGATCATTCTAGCTATTGCTGCATATTTCGATTATGAAATATGGCAAATGGATGTCAAAATGGCTTTCCTAAATGGAAACCGAAGTGAGGATGTGTACATGACATAGCACGAGGGTTTGTTGATCTAAAGGAAGCTAGAAATGTATGCAAGCTAGAATTCATTTATGGATTAAAGCAAGCATTTCGAGTTGAACATTCGGTTTGATGAAGTAGTCAAAGAGTTTGACTTCATCAAGAATGAAGAAGAACCTTGTGTTTACAAGAAGGTTAGTGGGAGTAAACTTATGTTTCTAATATTGTATGTGGATGACATACTACAAGACGGAAATGATATTCCAATGCTTAAATATGTTAAAACTTCATTAAGAAATAGTTTCTCGATGAAATATTTAGGAGATGTAGCATATATTCTTGGAATAAGGATCTATAGAGATAGATCTAAGAGGCTAATTGGATTAAGCTAAGATATGTACATTGACAAGGTGTTGAAGCGGTTCAACTTGCAAGATTCCAAGAAAGGTTTGGTGCCCATGTCACATGGTATTAATCTTAGTAAGAGTTAGTGCCCTACGACCACTGATGAACAAGACAAAATGAGTAGAATCCCATATGCTTTGGCTATAGGATCTATCATGTATGCCATACTATGTACCCGACTAGATGTGTCGTATGCACTAAGTGTTACGAGTAGATATCAGTCGGATCTAGGTAAAGGTCACTGGATAGGACACAAGAATATCCTTAAGTACTTAAGAAGGACTAAGGATGCATTCCTTGTATATTGCGGTGAGGAAGAGTTGGTCGTAAATGGTTACACTGTTGCTAGCTTTCAAACCAACAAGGATGATTTAAGATCGCAGTGGGTTTGTGTTTTGTCTTAATGGAGGAGCAGTGAGCTGGAAAAATTTCAAGCAAGGAATGGTTGTCGATTCTACTACAGAGGCTGAGTACATTGCCGCTTGGAAGCTACTGAAAGAAGGCGTATGGATTAGAAAGTTCATGTAATACCCCAAGTCTATTTAAGTGAAAAGAAAGAATTAGAGAGAAGAACCAACTAGAAAAAAATAGAATTAACAGAGGATTAAAGGGGTTTCGCAATTATTCAACAACTGGGCCTCGGGCTTTGGCCCGGAGGGCGGCCACCAATAAAAGAGGGGAACCTAGGTGGTATCAGAGCACGGTGTGCTACAGAGCCGCCTTTCTGATACCCCCACCCGTGAGCAGTACCACCCCGCCTCCTTGCGCGTCTCCTTGGTGTGCCGACCAAGAAGAAGAAGAAGAAGAAGAAGAAGAAGAAGAAGAGGAAGGGGAAGAGGAGAGGATCTTCTTCGTAGGGGTGGTTCGTCATCTCCTGCGATTCTTCAAGGGTAACCTCAATTCCCCTTTGATCCGATGCGTTTTGGATAGTTAATCAATGTCGGTATTCTGTCTCCTCGGGACATATCGCATTAGATAGACGTTTTGATGTAGTTAAGTATGGATTTAGTCTTGGCTTCTCCTAGAGAGTTGTAGAGGACGTCCATAGCTTTCTATGAAGTGCTAGATCGTATTATTTGGACCTCTGTAGCAAACGTTATGAATTTATTAGTACGACTGTTCGCGAATCACAAGATTTTGACAGGTTTTAGTAATCTGACTTGAACGATCAGTTAAATAGATAATTAGAGGATCTTAGTATAACGAAAGTTGTAGATATTTATCGTAGCTTTCAGGGAAGTACAAGAACACGAAATGTGGACAAACGAGCTGAAAGTTATGGTCGTTTTAGTGTACTGTCCAGAGAACTTGACGTGAAATCGATGTTTTGTTAATCAGCTTAAAAGGGATATTAGATGGCCGAATCAGGAAGGCCCACCAACTAGGTTTAGTTGGAGAATTTGAGAACCTTTCAATGAAGTCTAAGAACACCTCATTTTGACTCCTGTACTAAAAGTTATGAATTTTAGAACGTGATTGTCCACAGAGGGACAAAACAATATTTAGGAATTGGAGTTGGGTTCGCTAAAGGAACTATTATGAGTTCGTGCTTACTCTTATAGTTTGTTTGGTCCATTACTGTTGTCTTAGAATTCTCTTAAATGAATTTAGGTGGGGGACTGGTTCCGGAGGCGGCACCCTCTTCACGTCCTTCCAGTAATACCCCAAAATTAAATCGGAGAGAATAATTAAATCGAGAGAATAATTAAAATCGGGGAATATTTCTTTTAGCAATGCGATTGAACAGGAGAAAGAGGGGTTTTAATGTAATACTCCAATTTATTCTACGAAAAAGCGTTCAAAAGAGAAATTAGACATAAAAAGGGGGTTTCGTAGTTTTTCGGCAACTTGGGCCTTGGGCCTTGGCCTAGAGGCCCATGAGGGTCGGCCACCAATAAAAGGAAGGGAAAACCCTAGATGCACTGTAGCTACAGTGCCGCCGCACTGTAGCACGGCTACTGTAGCACACCTCTCCTCCATGGTGGTGCCCTCCATTGGTGCCTCCTTCCCGCCGTCGGTGCTCCCCGCTGCCGATCAAGTGAAGAAAGGAGAGGAGATCAACTTCGTGGGGAGAGTTCATCATCTTGCTGCGATTCTACAAGGGTAACGTTGCGTGTTCTTCGTTGTTTGATGTAATAGTTGCGGTTGATGTCGTTTGGTAGAT